>CM072936.1:35524718-37944093 GCA_036971965.1 Nyctalus aviator
ATAATGTATGATCTCACACATAAGCAGAATCTAACGGGGGGGGAGGGGGCAGGGGAGGGAAGACACAAACAAACAGAAACCAAATTCATAGAAACAGAGACTAGGCGGTAGATGCCAGAAGTAGGGAGTGGGGGGGGGGGGGGCCAAAATGGATGATGGTGGTCAAAGGGTACAGCGACAACAGCAAAAACAAACACAGAGAGCTGCCGCCTACCCAAGCCCAGTTTCCCACACATGTTACAATGAATGCACCGGTACTGATCGATCATTATATCGACAGTCCACCGTTTAATCGGGTTTCCTTCGTTTCCCTAACGTCCTTTTTGTGTTCCAGAACCCCACCCAGGATCCAACGTCACATGGAGTCGTCATGCCTTCTTAGGCTCCTCTGACCGACAGCTTCTCAGACTTCCTTTCTTTTTTGATGATCTTGACAGGTTGTTTTTTTTTTTAAATTGTGGTAAAATATGCACGGTGAAATTCACCATCTTAATCCTTTTCAAGGGTACAGTCTGGAGTGCGCTGCGTACGCTCACATTATTGCATAACAGATCTGAAGAACATTTTTATCTTGCAAAACTGGAATTCTACACTCATTTTAAAAAAAACAAAAAACTCTTCTTTCTCCCCCAACCCCGGCCCCTGGTAACCACGGTTCTACTTTCTGCTTCTATGAATAGGACTACTTCAGGTATCTAAGTGCAATCAGACAGTATTTGTCTTTCTGTGGCTGGCTCATTTCAATTACCATCATGCCCTCACGGTTCACCCATGCATGCTGTAATCATAGTCCATATCTTGTTTATCCGTTCATCCACTGACAGACACTGGGGTTCCTCCCACCGGTTGGCTGCTGTGAACATAAGTGTAAAGACATCTCTTAGAGACCTTCCTCTTCATTCTTTCAGATCCGTGCTGAGAAATGGAATTGGCGGATGATCGGATGGTCCCTGAAGAACCACCGCACTGCTTTCCACAGCAGCTGTGCCATGTCACATTCCCACCAACAGTGCACAAGGACTCCAATCTCTCCACATCCTTGTTAACATTTGTAATTTTTTAATATATATTTTTATTGATTTTTTACAGAGAGGAAGGGAGAGAGATAGAGAGCCAGAAACATCGATAAGAGAGCAACATCGACCAGCCGCCTCCTGCACACCCCCCACCGGAGATGTGCCTGCAACCAACGTACATGCCCTTGACCGGAATCGAACCCGGGACCTTTCAGTCCGCAGACCGATGCTCTACCACTGAGCCAAACCGATTTGGGCAACTTTTGTAATTTTTTAAAGAGTAACCATGCTAATGGGTGTGCAGTGATAGTATTGTGGTTTGATTTGCATTTCCCCGACGATTCGTGACGTTAACTTCCCATGTGCTCATCGGCTGTTTGCGTATTTTCTTTGGGGAAATCTATCCAAGTGTTTTGTCTACATTTCTACCAGGTTTTTGCTGAATCATAAGAACTCTTTATATGTTCTATATCTCAGCTCCTTGGCGATGGATGATTCTCTCCTTCTACCGCTGGCCTTGTCACTGAGTTGATTGTGTCCTTGGATGCACCACCTTGGCCGTTTTGAGGAGGACGGGCAGGTACCCTGCAAGGGACAGAGACTTCTCCCCCACCCGCTGGCTGGACGGGGAGCCCGGGAGGGAGTCCCTGCAGGAGGCCCACGGAGGCGATGCGGGCGGCAGCCCCTGCCTCAGCACAGGTTACGATGCCCATGGTTTGTTGGTGAGAATTTTCTCGATGTTTTGCATTCTGTTGAGGAGCATTAAGCCCCTTTGTTTTGTTTTTATTGTTTTCTTTCTTTTTAAAAAAAAATATATTTTATTGATATTTCACAGAGAGGAAGAGAGAGGGATAGAGAGTTAGAAATATCGATGAGAGAGAATCATTGATCAGCTGCCTCTTGCACACCCCCTACTGGGGATGTTCCCGCAACCAAGGTACATGCCCTTGACTGGAATCGAACCCGGGACCTTTCAGTCCGCAGGCCGACGCTCTATCCACTGAGCCAAATCGGTCCTGGCTGTTTTTATTGTTTTCTTGTATTTGTTTGTTTGTTTGTTTTTCTTAATTAAGGTATCACATATTCGTCATCATCCCCCCATTCCCATCCCAAACCCTCCCCATGCATGCCCCCACCCCTGTTGTCCATGACCACTGGTTAGGCTCATATGCATGCATGCAAGTCCTTTGGTTGATCTCTCTCCCTTCCCCCTACCCTCCCCTACCTCCTCTAGGGTTTGACTGTCTGATCAATGCTTCCCAGTCTCCGGGTCTGTTTTTGTTCATCAGTCTATGCTGTCCATTATTTCCCCTAGACCGTGAGACCACGTGCTACAAGCATTTCGCCTCTCCACACGCGCTGCTGAACTGCCGCCCTGAGAGCCGGTCCTGGCTCCGGGCGGTGTTTGTGTGAGTGGGGAAATCTGGGTTCCTGCCACTCGCTAGCCATGTGTGCCTGTGTCACCGGAGTCCCTTCCAGCTCTCACACAGGACGACCCAGAGACTACCCTGCAGTTTCCAATACATGCTGGGGATTTTTTTTTTCCTTTCCCTTATTACAAAGGTGTGTGTGTTCACAATGAAAAGTTAGAAAACCATCAAGGGAGCAGAAGAGACTATAAAATCACTCATCACCTCACCACCGGGTGCTGTGACTAACGTGCCTTCACTCACCTGAAGTGAATGAATGCATGTTAGTCACAGCACCCAGTGATGAGCCTGCTATGTACTGAGCAGTCTGAAGTATGTCATTTTGGAAAAATTACCAAAAAAAAATAAAATTTCTTTTTATGATCTAATGGAATCATCCTGCTGTCACCTGGCTCTCCCTGAAGAGACAGTTGTGAGCGGATCCCCATGTCAGTAAATATTTCCCTACAACGTGCCAGTTTTTCGCGTTCGCAAACGCTCTCGGAGCTGGATTCTGGGAAAATTCATAACTGTGTCTGTAGGATAATTCCTAGAAGTAGGATCCCTAGGCTCGTTAGTAATCACACTTAGGAGGGTTCTCGGCAGGCAGGGCCCACATGGCCTCTCTTCCCAGCCTTTCTCTGCGTCCTTCCACTCCTCTACCCACTGGGAAGGGGCTAGAGCTGTCTTGCCCGTTATAGCGGGTACCGGGCTCACAGGTACATTTAAGTTAAAATTAAAATAAAAGAAACAATTCAGGTCCTTGAGTGTACTAGCCACATCTTAAGCACTTAGTAGGCATATGGAGAGAGTGGTCACTATGACAGGACAGAAACTGCATTTCCATATCGAAGAAACTTTTATTGGCCACCTCTGGTCCGGAAAAATGTTCAGTGAATGTTCATTATTGTTATTTTGGGCTGGAAAGATTTGGGGTGGTTTTTCCTTTTTCTTGCCCCTTTTTATTTTTATTTTTTTAAGTATATTTTATTCATTTTTTACAGAGAGAAAGGGAGAAGGATAGAGAGTTAGAAACATCAATGAGAGAGAAACATCGACCAGCTGCCTCCTGCACACCCCCTACCGGGGATGTGCCCGCAACCAATGTACATGCCCTTGACTGGAATCGAACCTGGGACCCTTCAGTCCAAAGGCCGATGCTCTATCCACTGACCCAAGCCCTTTTTCTACTGAGCACTTATCAAACATTGGTTTGCATAAATGACGTTTGAAAGCCCTCTCCCCTTTGGGGGCTGCTCCTCAGGCCCAGCAGCCACTGAGACATGGAATGGATCACGGGAAATCTTCAGAGCTCTTACGTCTCGTCATTGCATTTGAATTCTAATTCCCTTCCTAGAGCTCGAAGAAGTTGTGTTGAGCATTTCTATACCACCCTACTTAGCTATGCAGAAATAAATTCTGCAAGGATGCGTAAGAAATTAGGCACATTACTCACCTAGAGCGTGGGGAGTGGGGTGTCTCTGCAGATGAGGACGGGAATGGAGAAGAGATTTTCCACGAGACTGCATCACCTATTTAAACACGGATTTAAATATATCTTTTTTAATCAAAGGGCATACAATTATCAAAAATAACCTAATAATAGACAGTGAGATTTCCTTTCCCTGAAGGTTATTATCGGCAGGTTGGTGAGAATCCTTCCAGACTTGGATCTGTTATGGACAATCACATGTAATCTATAATAATAAAAGCCTAATAGAGTAATTGAACCATACAAAGCCGGGGCAGTGAGGGAAGCCGGTGCCTGCAGCTGGGGGAAGGAAGCCCCACTCTTGCACGAATTTCACGCATTGGGTCTCTAGTATCTGTATCAACAGGACCGTAGGTACCTATGCTCAAGGAGTCATCTGGCCTGGCTCTGCCGAGGCGTTAGGGATGAGTTAATCCAGTGTTTGACCAAACAGAGCAGGCTCATTTTTACGCTGGTAATTTCGTATGGCCTTCAAATGATGTTATAAATACCCAAATGGCCCTTGGCTGGGAACAGCTCCCCTCCCCTGCTCGTCAGCCTGCTTTAGCATGCCTGGACACGTGATCGGACAGCGACCTTGTAACCCCTCTCTGTTGGTGAGAAAGAGCTAGAAAAAGAGGCTCCTCGCACTCCAGGGTTTTTCCTCTCTGGCCTTTCCAGGCGGCCTTCGATAACACCTCCAGGCAATGAATGCCCGCTTTTAGGGTCGAGTTCAGTGATTTTTGACAAAGACCCCCAGGCTACCACCGCCCTAGTCAAAACATAGACCTGCTCATCACCCCCAAAAATTCCTGCAACACTTAAAAAAAGAGAGAGAGAGAGTTCAGCACACATACTAAGGGTATTTGTGTCGTAAAACTTGCATCTCAGTTACCCTTAAGAGTACACACATGACTAACATTATCGGGCAGCAGTGCAAGTCACAATAAAAAAAAAAATATATGTGCAGCCGAAACCGATTTGGCTCAGTGGATAGAGCGTCAGCCTGTGGACTGAAAGGTCCCAGGTTCGATTTCAGTCAAGGGCATGTACCTTGGTTGCGGGCACATCCCCGGTAGGGGTGGGCAGGAGGTAGCTGTTCGATGTTTCTCTCTCTTCGATGTTTCTAGCTCTCTATCCCTCATCCTTCCTCTCTGTAAAAAATCAATTAAATGTATTTTTTTTTAAATATGTGCAAGTCGCCAAAACCGGTTTGGCTCAGTGGTAGAGCGTCGGTCTGCTGATTGAAAGGTCCTGGGTTCGATTCCAGTCAGGGGTATGTACGTTGGTTGCGGGCATATCCCCAGTGGGGGGTGTGCAAGAGGCAGCTGGTCGATGTTTCTCTCTCATCAACGTTTCTAGCTCTCTGTCTCTCTCCCTTCCTCTCTGTGAAAAATCAATAAACTATATTTTAAAAAATATATATGTGCAAGTCCTCATGGAAACACCCGGTGCCATGCACGCGCTGGTGGCGGTTGCAGGAGGGCAGTGTCTCGCTCTGAGGGTTGCTACGTGTCGGGCTTTCTGCTAAGCAATGACGTGCGTCCTCTCATTGCATCCCACAGCCGTCTGCATGGGGCCTCGTCACCGCGTTCTGCAGCCGAGGACACCCAGGCTGCACGCTCTGCTCTGGAGGCTGGATCTACTGATTCCGAAATGCATCGCGCTCCATGCCTGGGTTTCCTCTGGGTGGGCTTTCACCGCCCCCTGAAATGCCCCGTCCGGAGGACAGGACGATACCTGTCGGTCCACCTCGGTGCACCTCTTCAAGCGCAGCAGACGCGGTAAGGAGAGAGAGAGACACAGCCCTCCCCGCAGGGAGCTCGCCGGCCCAGGAGAGACACAAGGTCAGGGTCCTCGCTGTCACCCCGGGGGCGGGGGGAGCGGCCGCTTTCCTACCCGCGCTGCTGGGCACGCTGCTGAGACCGGCCCGGCAGCCCGGCCAGGCGGGCCCTGCAAGACCCACTCCCTGCTCAGTTGCTCTGAAAGGCCTGAGGCCTGGAGTCCTGGGTCCGAGGCTGCTGGAGGGGCAGGCCAGGGGTTGTGCTGGAAACAGTGGAGCCCGCCTACCAAGCAACTGACCACAGCGCGGCAGGGGTAGAACTTCCAGCACAGAATTTCTTTCTTTCTTTTTTTTTTTAATACAAACATTATATATATATATATATATATGTGTGTGTGTGTGTGTGTGTGTGTGTGTTTGTTTGTTTTTCCAGAGAGGGAGAGGGAGGGAGAGATAGAAATGTCAATGATGAGAGAGAACCATCGATCAGCTGCCTCCTGCATGCTCCCCACGGGGGATGAAGCCTCCAACCCAGGCTTGTGCCCTGGGACCTTTCCGTCTTCAGGCCAACGCTCTATCCATTGAGCAAAACAAACCAGGGCAGCCCAGAATTTCTTTGTCATTAGGATCTCTGTGCACCTCCATGATACACCAGTAGCTACTATCAGCCTCTCAGTTCAAAAGAGCCAGAGGAGATCGCATATGCCCTGGCCGGCATGGCTCAGTGGTTAGAGCGCCGGGCCCCGTGCACCAAAGGGCCAGTGGTTTGATTCTCCATCAAGAGCGTGAACCTGGTTGGGGCATGGGCAGGAGGCGACCAGTCAATGTCTCTCTCTCACATCTCTCTCTCTCTCTCTTTCTCTCTCCCTTCCTCCCCGCCGCCCCCTTCCCTCTACTCTCTCTGAAAGTCAATGGAAAAAAATATCCTCAGGTGAGGATCAAAACAAAAAAACACACAGATGGCATAGATTGTCTTTCAGTTAGTCCTAATTGCTTTCACCCCAACTGATTTCGCTAATGAGCCTGTTTATCGAAGACCCAAACTCCTTTCTCCATTAGATTCTCTGGGATGATTAAACCTTCTGACCCATTAAGGAATGTCTTAAATCATTATTCTTGGACACCACTGGCCTCACATACACCCCCCACCCCACCCCCACCCCCCACCCACACCCCATGGCCTGGAAAAGCCAAGGTCTCCCCAGGGGAGACGAGCTTTCATTCAAGGAGCCAAAGTCCTCAGGGCCGCCCCAGTGGGCTCCCCTGGTCCCCCAGCCAGGGACGACGGGGAAAGAACTGGGATCAGAACTGGAGCCACGCTCTGCCACTTGCTAGCTCTGTGAACTGGGGCAATTTACCTAATCTCTCTGAACTTCCGTTTCCTCATCTCAAAAGAAAGAAAAGAAGGAGGGGGAGGAGGGGGAAGGCTAAGAACATGAACATGAGCCTCGCAGAGCTATTGAGATCAGGGTATGCAGTTGGCACTTAATACCTCCCAGCCCTTCCTCCCCGCTCCTGCCTGCCAAGGGGACCGACATCCTGCGGAGACGAGAACAGCCAGGCAGCTCTCTCTGGGAAGGCCTTGTGTCTGTCATTGTTTTGTTCCTGGAAGGGCCCACACGGGAACCCTGGGGCGGGCAGGAACACGAACCTTGGCCCTTCCCCCAGGTACTGGGCCACAGTTCCCACGGGGCCGGACCCGGTGCATGCTGACATGCGATCCACCACACGGGCCCTGTCTCTCCATCCGCACCACCACCGCCAAGAGGTCCCAGCCAGCATTGCCCGCTCACCTGGGCCCCTGCCGGCCTGGCTCCGGCGCCGCCATCCGCTCCTGCTCTCCCGGAAGGCCCTTCTCTCCGCCGGGCCGGCTCCACCCCTGCAAGCGAGGGCCTCATCAGACACCTGCTCTGTCCACGCTCCCCGTCCTTTCCTGCCACGCCCCACGTGATCTGTCTTCTGCCCACCTCTGCCGTGGCAGCCCTGCCTCCCCCGCCTGACTCTGCACCAGCCGCACGTGCTCCCCTTTTCCCCCAACAGGCCCGCGTGCTCCAGCCTCGGCCTCTGCAGCTGCTCCCCCGCCTGGGGCGCTCCTCCCTCCCTGGAGGCTTCTCTTCCAAGCTCGGGCGTCAGCCCCGATGCCCCCTCCCCAGCGAGGTCTCTCCTCTGACCATGTCCCCACCACCATTCCCTCTAGCCCTCCACCCACTTCCATGGTCGGCCTAGGATTTGTCTCTGCCTCTGCTCTGTCCTTTTTTTTAAATAAAATATTTTATTGATTTTTTTACAGAGAGGAAGGGAGAAGGATAGAGAGCCAGAAACATCGATCAGCTGCCTCCTGCACACCCCCCTACCGGGGATGTGCCCGCAACCAAGGTACATGCCCTTGACCGGAATCGAACCTGGGACCCCTCAGTCCGCAGGCCGATGCTCTATCCACTGAGCCAAACCGGTTTGGGCTGCTCTGTCCTTCTTATTTGCCCCAAGGGGACCGAGGACACTGCCCAGCGGCGCACAATACGGGTGTTAAGCAAATAAAGCTTTGTGTCACCGTGGAAGCATCCATCGGTGTCCTCCAGGACGGCCCCTCTTCGTTGTAGACCTTCCACCATGCCCGTGTCTAGACAGCCCCTCCATTTTTGGCGTTCTGGCAAAGGGACGCGCTCCTGGCGTTTCACAAAGCCAGACGCCTGTCTCCCTCGCCTCGCCTCGCCTCGCCCGTTCCCTTCTAGAATCTGCCGGGATTCGTCCCAGCGAGGCGCGGGGGAGGCCAGGGCTTTGCCAATCCCCGGGGATGCTCTGCTGCCTGAAACACTGGAGCCGCGGGCCGGGCCTGCGAGCCAGAGGCAGCCCGGGCCCAGCCGGGCCCCAGCGGCCGGACACGTGGGGCCGATTCAGGCGGGAGCCAGGCGAGACGTGCTGGCCCCGGGGAAGCGCTGAGGAAAGGGGATTTTAAGAGTCAGACTGAAAGGAAAGCAGGAGCGGGGAGGCCATGGGTAGAGGGTAAGAAGGATTCACCCTACGTACCCCAGGGGATCTCAATGGGCTAAGACGGATAGTAAATGTTGCATTTGGGGTGTGTGTGTGTGTGTGTGTGTGTGCGCGTGTGTTTACGAAGAGGGCCCATAGTTTTTACCGGGCTTGCCATAGGACCTGTGCCCCAAAAGGTTAAGAGCCGCGGAGCTGGCAGGCATGCAATTAGGTTAGCGAATCATCTCCATCCTCAGCATGACCTGAACTGAAACAATCACGAGAAAGGAAAAGTGCTTCGCGCTCCAAAGAAAACAAAAGCCATTTCCAACAGGAATTGGCTGTCACATTCTCTGCCGCTTGGAAAAAAGAAAAAAAAAAAAAAAGAAAGAAAAAAAAAACTCCACAGAGCATCCGCCCAGCCGGCCCAGGGCCCATCCCTTAAGCCCAGGTCCCCAGGGAGGGCAGCGAGCCTTTGTTTTCCAGCCTGCGGGCACCGGCCGGGCAGGGAGCCAGCGGGAGAGACCTCGAGGGGAGAAAAGACCGAGAGGTGCCAAGCGGTGGGGGCTGGGAGCCCCCGAGGGGGCTCAGGCCGATGCCACGGGCCCCCCCGGGGGAGGGGGAATGTGCTGGCCGCAGACCCCGGGGTCTCCCGTCTCTCGGGGTTTCTTCATCTGTCGAGCCAGCTTCTCTCGCTGGGTGCTTCAGGGCACCGCAGTATTGGTCACAGGCCTGGGTGCTTTTCTTTTCTTTTTAAAAATACACTTTTTTATTGATTTCAGAGAGGAAGGGAGAGGAAAAGAGAGAGAGAGAAATATCAACAGAGAGAATCATGGATCGGCTGCCTCCTGCAGTCCCTACGCTGAGGATTGAGCCCGCAACCCGGGCATGTGTCCTTGACTGAAATCAAAACTGGGACCCTTCAGCCGAAACCGGTCTGGCTCGGTGGATAGAGCGTCGGTCTGTGGACTGAAGGGTCCCAGGTTCGATTCTGGTCAAGGGCATGTACCTTGGTTGCAGGCACATCCCGGGGGGGGGAGGGGGGTGTGTGTGCAGGAGACAGCTGTTGGATATTTTCTCTCTCATCGATGTTTCTCTAACTATCTCTCTTCCTTCCTCTCTATAAAAAAATCAATAAAATATATATTTTTTAAAAAACACTAAACTGGGACCCTTCAGTCCGCAGGCCGGCGCTCTATCCACGGAGCCAAACCTGGAGCCAAACCTGCGGGCGTGGGTGCTTTTCTAAGTAGACTTGGACCCTTCATGACTGGCAAGAAGGACCCTCTTCTCCTTGTGGCCACCCAGCCATCAGATGGGAGCTCCTGCCTATTTAAAGCTGTTGCCGAAACCAGTTTGGCTCAGTGGATAGAGCGTCGGTCTGCGGACTGAAGGGTCCCAGGTTCTATTCCGGCCAAGGGCATGTGCCTTGGTTGCGGGCACATCCCCGGTAGGGGGTGTGCAAGAGGCAGCTGGTCGATGTCTCTCTCTCATCGACGTTTCTAACTCTCTATCCCTCTCCCTTCGTCTCTGTAAAAAAAAATCAATAAAACATATTTTTTAAAAATAAAAATAAAATATAAATATAAATAAATAAAGCTGTCACATCTGGTGCTCAGAGAGGACACTCCCTTCCCCTGGCCCTTCTCGCCTCTGTGAGGGGAGGACCTGGGACGTGGCAAGAGTCCCAATAAAGGCTGGAAGGAGATGTGTGCGCGGGCGGGCGGGCCCGGAGCTAGCGTGTGGCGCCAGCACACGGTCTAACCCCCAGGGAGGGCGCGGTCCACACACGTCCCGCTCCCCAGGGGCAGGGCCCGGTGTCTGCCCGCAGCCAGCGCCTCTCGGAGAACCCCGCTCGGCCCCGAGGTGTTGCTTTTCGGTGTGTGATGTGTCCTGTCCTCGCCTTCTCCCGGAGGGGGTTCCCGATTTCCTCTCAGAGCCGATGTCACCTCCACCCTCCCCCTTCACAGTCAATGCCACCTTCCTCACCAAGCCGTTCCTCCTTCAGGACCAAGCTGAACGGCGCCTCCTGCTGGGAGAGACCTGCCCAGGCACCGGATCGCAACGGTGCCCCCCGCCACCCACACACGAGGGGGCCCTCTTCCAGCTCATGAAGTCACGTTGTCCGTGTCTCCCCAGGCACCGTCCCCGAGGACAGAGCATCTAGATCTGCGTCTCCAGAGTCACTCTCCAGCCATGAAAGCATCACGCTCCGTGAAATAAACCAGAGGGGAAAGGACAAGGACCTTAGTATTTGACTCGTATGTGGGATATAAAACAAAAAGCCACGAATGAGCAAGCAAAATACACACACTCACAGACACAGCCAACAGCATGGTGGGTACCCAAGGGGAGGGGCCGTGGGGAAGGCGGGAGAGGGTTAAGGGGGGTCGAATATGTGGTGACAGAGACTGGACTTCAGGTGGTGAGCGCACAGCAGGAGGTGCATATTGCTGCGTTATAAAGTTGTACACCTGAAACGTACACCATGCTATTAACCAATGCCACTCCAGTTCATTTCACTTAAAAAGGAGCCTTGTAGCCCTGACCAGTTTGGCTCCGTGGATAGAGCGTCGGCCTGTGGACTGAACGGTCCCAGGTTTGGTTCTGGTCAAGGGCACCTGCCCGTGTTCCAGGCTTGATCCCCAGTTGGGAGTGTGCAGGAGGCAGCCGGTCAATGATTCCCTCTCTTTATTGTGTTTCTGTCTCTCTCTCCCTCTCCCTTCCTCTCTGAAATCAATAAAAAATATATATTTTTTCTTTTTTAAAAAGGAACCTCGTACCCATTAGTCGCTCCCAGCCCCTGACAACCACGAATCTCCTTTCTGTGTCTATGCATCTGCCCATCACACACATTCCACACAAACGGAGTTACATGAGGTGAGGCTTTCTGTGTCTGGCTTCTCTCACTTGGCATAACGGTTTCATTCCTCTCGATACCGAATAATATCCCATTATTTGCATGCACCCCGTTTTGTTTCTCCGTCCGTCAGCCGATGGACAAGTGGGCTGTTTCCACCTGTTGGTTATAGGCTCGCACAAGCGTCTGTGTGAACCCAAGTTGTCATTTCTCTTGGGTAAGTGCCTCGGGCACCTGCATGGGAAAGGACCCAAACAGACATGGATGTGGGGCAGAGGCGGGCGCAGACACCCAGAAGACATGCTCCCACATATGCCCCAGGATGTCCAAACAAGGATGCTCATAGGAATACTGTTGGCCAAAAATCTGAATTAACCTAAGGCCCACCATTAGGCTGGGAAATTGTAAGTGAACTACAGCTATGCATATCAGCATGGGTGAACCTCACAAATACAGTACTGAATGGGACAAGTCGCAAAATAATAGGTATAGTGCAACTTCATTTATATAAAGCTCCGAAACAGTAAACGAAATCATGTGATTTAGGACACACAGGGGGGAGGGGAGATGCAGTGGGCGGGGCTTCCTGTGTATTGTAAGATGTTTAGCATCATCCCTGGCCTCCACCCACTAGGTACCAATGGCACTTGTCAAAAATGTTGTGGCTGAAACCGGTTTGGCTCAATGGTAAAGTGTCGGTCTGCGGACTTAAAGGTCCCAGGTTCGATTCCGGTCGGGGGCATGTACGTTGGTTCGGGCACATTCCGGGTAGGGGGTGTGCAGGAGGCAGCTGGTCGATGTTTCTCTCTATCAACGTTTCTAGCTCTCTCTCTCCCTTCCTCTCTGTAAAAAAATCAATATAATCTATTTTTTTTTTAAATGTTGTAAAGCGTCTCACACTGGCTGAGTGACATAACACCACTCCACTAGTAAGGCAGCCGCTTTCCAAGCCCAGGTCTGACCCTCAATCCAGTCTCTCGTGATCCTATCTAACTCCCCGGCCTCTCCAGGTTGTAATGAGGACACATGGATGTGAAAGACCTTGAAGTCTTCGGTGGAACATAAAGATGCTCCACCGCCTTCGCAGGAGCTGCCAGCTCTGTGGACCATTGTGGCCCCTCCTCTCCCAGGACAGGGCTCAGCGTCCCGGAGAAGCTGTTCGCCCGAGGGTCTGGCCACCCACCCAACACCCGTGTGCTTTCCTGCTGTGATCCCTGCCCGGGCCCTCTCCCTCGGGAAGATGGATAGTTCCAAGGTCTCGCTGCCACAGGTCCAATTCCACTCTCCACCCGGATCTGTGGTAACTTTCCTCAGCTGGTTTCCCTCCGGTGGAGCCAAGTCTTTCCCCTGATAATTTGGTCCACCAAGTCCATTTGTCATTTTCCCACAAACAACCGACTTGGAGATGTTGACATCGCTTCCTCTGGGAACCAGAGGGCTCTAGAACGGAGGTTGAGCCAGGTTCCTGGCTGCAACGTCCTTCCAAACCCAGCGCTTCTCGTGGAGTGGACCCTCGCGGAAGTAAAACGCAAAAAGCATCTCTGAGAATGCTGCTTGACAGGGCCCTGCATGGACAGACTCCAGTCTGTTGTCTTCGTCCTGGTTTTTAGTATCTATTGTGGCCGAATCCTAAAAATAAGGATGTCCTTCATTGGCAAGGCTTTGGAGCCCTCCGGTTCAAATCATTAAGGGGGAAAGAAACATTTTGGCGGGAGATTTAGAGAGGCTTGGTTATAGCCTAGTGACAGGAGGTCTTGACAATGAGCTTCTGGAACTTTCTAAAAAATAAAAAATAAAAAAACGAAAGCATATCCTTTCAGCTTAACTTTCAGGTGCCCAACAAAATGACCACAATAGGTCATTCACATCCTTCCAGGCAAGATATGAACAGCTTGTTTGGAAGCCTTGTTTACAATATAATGTTTTTTTAAATAAACTTGTTTTAATTGAAGTTGTCATTTACATACAGAAAAGTACACAGATCGTTAAGTACACAGCTCAATGAATTTCTCCTCAAGCATACACACCCATAGAACCACCACCCAGATCAAGAAATTACAAGCATTCCAGAAGCCCCTCTCAGGCCCCGTCCCACTCACCATCCCCACCCTCTCCCTACATGTAACTATTATAACTTTAATCTCATGACCTCCCTGGTTTTGTTTTTTTAATGTATCTGATGACCCAGATAATTATCTCTGGAGGCCAGAGTTAATCAGAAGCTGGGAGGATTCTTTTCCCATGAGTCATTTCTCTCAAGAATAGCTTATCGGGGAGGATGCTTCCAGCTGCAAGTAATAGAAACCCCAATGCAGATGGCTTAAACAATACAGAAAGTGACGGTCTCCATAAATGGAAGTCCTGCTGGATGGCCGTGCTTTGTTCATTGAATCAGCAACTTGAGCCAACCAAGTCCCATGGTCTTTCATCTCTCCACTTGGTGTTTGCTCCGCTGTAAAGCTGCTAGCAGGGTGGCCACAGCAGTTCTGCGTCTCTCTTGGAGAGGAAACTTCTCCTAGAAGTCTCATCCTACGGATGAGGATTGGGCCGCTTGTGCAAACGATCAGTCCAAAGGGATGGGATGGCCTCAACTGACTTATCACCTGGGGGAGGGATGGATGTTGAGAAGTCCACCCCAATGCTCCCTACAGAACACCACATCATGAAAATGAGAGCTGTCTATCGAGTTCAATTCATTTATAAAAATGCTCAGTATTGAACTTGCTTATAGTTAAGTCAGTCTAAAGTAAAGAACTCTCTCTCTAGAAACCAAGATGGTGGCACAGGTAAACACCTAAACTGCTGTCTCGCACAACAATTTCAAAACTATAACTAAAAGACAAAATGGACACCACCCAGAACCACAGGAAGGCAGGCTGAGTAGAAATCCTACAACTAGAAGGAAAGAGAAAAGCACATTGAGACTCAGGGGAGCTACAAAAAGGCTGAGGTATAGAGATGTGCGCAGAGAGGACTGGCAGCTGAGTGCGTGGCTGGCTTTCTTATGCAGGAGGGAGATGAAAGCTCCCAATAGTGCTGAACTCCAGTTCCGGGCGAGACCCTGGGGACCCAGACTCATTCGGAGGGAATCTGGACTGTCTGGCAGCAGGTGAAAACACTAGGGTGGCTTTCTCTCAGAGGAGCTTGTAGCGATTACTGAGGGACACTGAGAACCCAGGGGCCTTATAGGGCAGAGCTGGCAGTAAGCCAAGGCCTTCTGCTCCACCGTGAGACTCCACCCCCTCCAAGCTGAGCACAGAGGCTTTTGCAATTTTGCAAGTCTTGTTTCATAAAGGTGTCTCCAGCACAGTTCTCCCAGTGTAGAAACAGGTGATCCTCACAACCAATTGTCCTAGAGTTCAATTCCTCCCAGTGATACCAACAAAAATCAAGACTTAACTACAACAAGGCTGTGCACACAGCCCACAAAGGGGTGCACCAAGAGTGTCCACCTCAGGTTACTGGGGAGGCCGACCCACTGGGCCATACAGGACACCTAGCACACAAAGCTACTCTACCAACTCAGGGAAGCAGCAAAAATGTGGAGACAAAGAAACAGATCTCAGCCGAAGCCAGTTTGGCTCAGTGGTAGAGCATCGGTCTGTGGACTGAAAGGTCCCGGGTTCAATTCCGGTCAAGGGCATGTACCTTGGTTGCAGGCACATCCTTGGTGGGGGGTGTGCAGGAGGCAGCTGGTCGATGTTTCTCTCTCATCGACATATCTAGCTCTCTCTCTCCCTTCCTCTCTGTAAAAATTCAATAAAATATATTTAAAAAAAAAAAAGAAAGAAAGAAAAAAGAAACAGATCACAAATGAAAGAAATGGAGGAAAACAAATGACAAGATATAGAGTTCAAAACCACGGTTATAAGGTTTTTCAAGAATTTTCTAGAAAAGGCTGGTAAATTTAGTGAGACCCTCGAGGATGTGAACAAGACCCTCAAGGATATGAAAAAGGACCAACTAGAAATTAAACATACACTGACCGAAATAAAAATTATACAGAGACCTAACAGCAGACCAGAGGACCACAAGAATCAAGTCAAAGATTTGAAATACAAAGAAGCAAAAAACACTCAACCAGAAAAAAAAAAAAAAAAGAATCCAAAAATTTAAAGATAGTGTAAGGAGCCTCTGGGACAACCTCAAGCATACCAACATTCGAATTATGGGGGTGGCAGAAGAAGAGAGAGACCAAGATATTGAAAACCTATTTGAAGAAATAATGACTGAAAACTTCCCCCACCTGGTGAAAGAAATAGACTTACAGGTTCAGGAAGTACTTAGATCCCCAAACAAAAAGAATCCAAAGAGGACCACACCAAGACACATAATAATTAAAAGGCCAAGAGTAAAAGACAAAGAGAGAATATTAAAAGCAGCAAGAGAGGCCGAAACCAGTTTGGCTCAGTGGATAGAGCGTCGGTCTGCAGAGTGAGGGGTCCCAGGTTTGGTTCCAGTCAAGGGCATGTACATTGGTAGTGGGCACATCCCCAGTAGAGGGTGTGCAGGAGGCAGGTGATCGATGTTTCTCTCACATCAATGTTTCTAGCTCTCTATCCTCTCCCTTCCTCTCTGTAAAAAATCAATAAAATACCTGTATTTTAAAAAAGCAGCAAGAGAAAAACAGTTAATTACTTACAAGGGAGTGCCCATATGATTGTCAGCCTATGTCTCAACAGAAACTATGCAGGCCAAATGGGAATGGCAAGAAATATTCAGAGTGATGCTACAGGGTGTGCACGTCATGGCTCCTCAACAGACTTCACTTTCTTCAGTTACTTTGAGAATCCCGCAAGAACCTACAACCAAGATTACTCTACCCAGCAAAGCTACCATTCAGAATTGAAGGTCAGATAAAGAGCTTCACAGATAAGAAAAAGCTAAAGGAGTTCATCAACACCAAACCAGTAATGTATGAAATGCTGAAAGGTATTCTTAAAGAAGAGGAAAAAGAAAAGATAAAAATTAAGAACAACAAATACATATCTGTCAACAAGTGAATCTAAAAATTAAGTGAATAAAAAATCTGATGAACAGAATACACTGGTGAACATAGAAAGGGAGTGGACTGACAATTCTTGGGGGGAAAGGCTGTGGGGATGCGGGAAGAGACCGGACAAAAAGCATACACTTATGGATGAGGACAGTGGGGGAGAGGTAAGGGCAAAGGGTGGGGTGGGAACCAGGTAGAGGGGTGCAATGGGGAGAAAAAATAGAACAATTGTAATAATCTGAACAATAAAGATTTATTAAATTTAAAAAAAAAAAGCTCGATATTGCCAAATGGTAGCAAAGGTTAAAAATAGTGGAGATTTGTGACTGAACATACGGTTGGAGATTCAAGATTAGAGGTAAGTAATTCTCTGTGAGGAAAGAATAAATTGACCGTGACAAAATAAACACAGCCGCTCTCGCCCCATCTCTCTGCTGAACATCAATGGTCCTTGGGCACTGAGTCATAAGCAAATTTTTAAAAGTTATTGAGATATGGTGGTTGCCAGTTATGCTAAGCACAGGGGCATAACGTTTCCGTATACACTCAGGACAAGCCTGACCTCCTTACAGATCACATGATGGCAGGGAGCACACGTGGCGCATGTCCTTTAAATGCTACAGGGTGTGCGCGTCACGGCTCCTCAACAGACTCCACTTCCTTCAGTTACCTTGAGAATCCCCAGCAACCAACCATTCGGTCCCTCCAGTTGTTTGAATATTCTCCAAATTAAAACCCCAAATTTTAGCCGAAACCGGTTTGGCTCAGTGGATAGAGCGTCGGCTTGGGGACTGACGGGTCACGGGTTCGATTCCGGTCAAGGGCATGTACCTTGGTTGCGGGCATATCCCCGGTGGGGGGTGTGCAAGAGGCAGCTGATCGATGACTCTCTCTCATCAATGTTTCTAACTCTCTATCTTTCTCCCTTCCTCTCTGTACAAAATCAATAAAATATATTTTAAAAATAAATAAATAAACTCTAAAACCCCAAATTTTAAAGAAATATTCTAAATGAAAGCCGTATATGTGCATATACTAGTATACATATTATTTATTTGCTTAAGAGAGTTGGGGATGTAACATGTTTACATACATTTTATTCAAATCACTAGTCCAGTGGTTGGCAAACTGTGGCTCACAAGACACATGCGGCTCTCTGGTCCCTTGAGTGTGGCTCTTCCACAAAATACCATGTGCGGGCGTGCACATACAGTGTACTGAAACTTCGTGGCCCATGCGCAGAAGCCGAGTTTCGGCTCTCAAAAGAAATTTCAATTGTTGTACTGTTGATAGTTGGCTCTGTTGACTAATGAGTTTGCTGACCACTGCACTAGTCACATATTATTAGAACACTAGTGAATAAATACCTGTTGAAGGAATCGATCATCAAAGAATATCTGGGTAGGGAAGTACAATCATTAGTTAAAAACAATTATAATAATAATAGGTACAATAGTGATATTTTTGGGTTAAATGGTAAAATGTATATGTCTGTAGATGATAGGACAAATAGTAGACAGGTTTTAAGTGGTAGATATTGTTTATGTATATATATTTCACATATATATGTATCATTAATTACATTTTGTTTAAAAAAAGGTCTTTAAATAATTATCCATAAGTGGTAAATACATAACTAATACTATTCTCAGCATCAATAAGAAAGAATGACTACAAGGGCAATTCCAATGAAAGAGTAAAAAGTTCAGCATATCCTTCAGAAAAATGTTTATCACAAAGCTAACATTTCTGAGGAAATTTTTTCTCTCTACTGTTTCTAATTTTAATTGCTATTATATTTGTAAGGCAACTATCAGCACAAATATTACATCTAATATCTCATATGGTTTTAATATGAGAAAGTACATCAATAACCCACCTGATCTCAATAAGCCCAAACCCCTTACGTTTTAAAAAATATATTTATTATTTTTAACTAAAGTGAAAATATATATGTGAAAATATGAAAACATCCTGTGATCATCAACCATTTTAGTTACATTTTTTACATCCAACAGCCATCCAATATCCTCTGGATATTCGCCTTTTTGTTCTTGTTCGAATTTCAGTCCTTTCTCAAGAATAACGTGAGCTTGGCTGGTGTGGCTCAATGGTTGACCATCAACCTATGAACTAGGAGGTCAGAGTTTTATTCTGAGTCAGGGCACATGCCTGGGTTGCAGGCTTGATCCCCAGTAGGGGGCATGCAGGAGGCAGCCGATCAACGATTCTCTCTCATCATTGATGTTTCTCTCTCTCCCTTCCTCCCTGAAATCAATAAAAACATTTTATTTTTTAAAGGAAGAGTAACATGTGAGACAGATATAGTTTACTATACATTCTTAACTGAGAGTGTACCTTTTATTTATAATCCAATACTGCCCACTCTGCTTTTTGGTATAACTTAGGCCTCTTTGAAAGAAGTTGAATATTTTACAATGTCAAGACCCAATCCAGTTAAGGATCTTTTAATATACACTCTAAATGTCATAAAGAAGCCTCTGTTAATTCCTATGCAATAAAGAGGTAATATGCAAATTTGACGCCCTCACAAGATGGCTGCCTACGACCAGGCTGGCAGGGGGTTAGTGAGGGACGACCAAACGACTGAACAGGCAGGCTGAGTGAGGTGACCAGGCTGGGACGGGGGTGGGGGTGGGGGGAGCAGTAAGGGGTCACCAGGCTGGGGGGGGAAGGGTAGTTAGGAGCGACCAGGCTGGCAGGGAGAGGGCAGTTGGGAGCAACTTGGCCGACAGAGGGGGCAGTTGGGGGCGACCAGGCTGGTGAGTGATTAGGAGCCAGCAGTACAGGATTGTGAGAGGGATGTCCAACCCCTGGTTTAGGCCCGATCCCTGGGCCTAAATAGGCAATCGACATCCCCCGAGGGGCCCGGATTGGAGAGGGTGCAGGCTGGGCTGAGGGGACCCTCCCACACACCCCGTGCATGAATTTCGTGCACCGTGCCTCTAGTTTGCTCTATAAAGGCCAGATCAAGGTTGTAGAGATATTAAGAGGAATGCTCTCTTCTGCCACACCAGCAGAGGGCACATTTCCCACTTCACTGTAATTACTCCAACCTATAAAATCTGATAGGTGGCATTGGGTAAAATCATAAAGGAAACTGAAAACTAGGCAATTCTTTTAATTTTTTATTTATTGATCGATTTGAGAGAGAGAGAAACATCGATTTGTTGTTCCACTTATTTATGCTTTCATTGGTTGAGACTTGTATACGCCCTGACTGGGGATTGAACTTGCAACCCTGGTGTATAGGGACGACACTCTAACCAACTAAGCTATCCAGCCAGGACTGCAGTTCTTAAAGAATGTGTTCAAGAAAGAATAGGTTGGGAGAAATATGCACAATACGAAAAATTATTGGGTGCCTCCACTTAAAAACAACAACAAAAAACACAACAACTCTACTTAGAAAAAGCCCAAACCTCTGAATAGACTTAGGGTGGTAATCCTTAATTCTTAACAGATTTCTTAAGTATCCTGAATTCTAGGTTAAAGACATTTTCATTCAGAAGGCATTGTTCCACCGGGTTCTTGTTTATAGTGCTGCTATTGAGAAGTTTTGACATGTTTCCTAATTCTATTTTAGGAAAAAATAGTGAACTATTTTTTTTCTTTCTCTTTGGAAGCTTTTAGAACCCTGGTTCTCAACCCTCACCATGCATCACACTCCCCTGAAACAGAAATTCTATTCCAATTGATCTGTGGCAGGGATAGATATTGGTATTTTTTAATGTTCCAATGTAATTTCTAAGTGATCTGAAGTAGCCCTGGTTGATGGTTTTGGATTTTCTTCTTACTCTTTCTGTCCTGAAATTCCAGAATAATAGGCTTTGGTTTTCCTTCATCGTTGTGTTGAGCACTCAGGGATCCTTTCAACCTCAAAATATCATTATCAATAGTGCTGGGATTTTTTTTGTATTATTTCTATAATTATGTCTTCATTTTCACTTCTACACCTCCTATTGAGACAGAGTTTCTCCTGGTATGAAACTCTTAATTTTCCATCTTTTCCTCTTTTTTTCTCCTACCTTGTGGGATATTTCCTCATTTTTATTTTCCATACCTTCTCCTGCTTTCATTTAAAAACTTTTGTTTTGAAATAGTTTTAGGCTTACAAAGACTTGCAATGACAGTCGAGTCCTCATATATACATACTTCAACCCAACTTCTCCTCATGTTAACCTCTTACATAACCGAAGTACAAAAAATTAACATCGCAACAACGCTATTAACTACAGACTTTATTTGCATATCACCAGCTTTTCCACTAGTGTCCTTTTTCTATTCCAGGACCCAATCCGGGATCCAGAAGAGCATTTAGTTGTCATATCTTCATCTCTGCCAGTCGGTGCCAATCCTTCAGTCTCTCCTTCTGTAACCTGGTGCTTTTGAACACTGGTCA
Source organism: Nyctalus aviator (assembly GCA_036971965.1). Taxonomy (NCBI): domain Eukaryota; kingdom Metazoa; phylum Chordata; class Mammalia; order Chiroptera; family Vespertilionidae; genus Nyctalus; species Nyctalus aviator. Next base: position 35,545,647 of record CM072936.1, read on the forward strand.
GCCGTTTTGTAGAATGCCCGCCCTATCAGGGTCTGTCTGATATTTCCTTATGACTGGATTGAGGTAATAAATTCTGGATAACACAACCGAAGTGATGTGACCTTCTCAAGACATCAAGCGTCCATGATACTGGTATGTTATTAGTGGTGATGTTAAACTTGACCACTTGGCTAAGGTGATGCTTGCCAGCTATCTTCCTTATAAAATTACTGCTTTTCTCTTAGTAATCAGTAAATGAGTTAGATACTTTGAGGCTTTGTGAATATCCCGTTTCTTCTCTAGCTTTTGCCCACTAATTTTATCATTCTTGATAGCCTCAAACTTGTGATTTCTAGAGTTTTTATTCTCTGAATGTAAATACCATTCTATATTTGTATTCATGGATACAATGTAATCTCTCAGAAGTTAACAGGGTTTTGTTTTTTGTTTTTCTTCTTCTTTTCTTTTCTTCTACATTATCTCTTCCCCTGACTTGTTTTCTTTTCTGTTTGTTTTGGTCACTATCATTCATGTTGAGGCTTTCCAAAATAAAGCCACTAGATAGCCCTAGTGCACTGAAAGCCTTTTTGGAGGCTTTACTTCAGCAGAGCTTGTGGAAGGATTTCGCTGCAGGACGACCATGGGGAAGCTGCCAAACGTCAGATCTTTTCTCTTGTCCTAGCGAGCTTCTCCAGAGAGGAATCGTTCTGTCCCTGACCAGGGCTATTCTGGGAGTGTAGGGTGCGGATGGGAGGGGGTCAGCAATTAGTATGAAGTTCTTCTTTTTTAGAAATATATTTTTATTGATTTCAGAGAGAAAGGGAGAACGTGAGAGAGATAGAAACATCAATGATGAGAATCATTGATCAGCTGCTTCCTGCACGCCCCCCACTGGGGATCGAGCCTGCAACTGGGCATGTGCCCTTGACCAGGACTGAACCCAGGACCCCCTACCCAGTCTACAGGCCAATGCTCTATCCACTGAGCCAAACCAGCCAGGGCAATATGAACTTCCTTTTAACCTCCACTCTCAGCTCCATACTCACCACTGCCTTCAGCTTTGCCTGAGTCATTTCATATCAAAATCTTCTCAGGTTAAAAAAAAAAAAAAAAAAAAAAGGTCTCAGGTTCTGGCCGGGAATGGAACCAGCAACCTTTCGGTGCCTAGGACTACATTCAACTCACTGAGCCACACCAGCCAGGCTTACCCTTCTACCTTAATTGGCCTTCCACCTTCAAAATTTTCTTGAGATCTTTCTACAACTGAGGTATACTCTCTCGCTTTGTCTCTGTGGATTTTTACCTTTGTTTATTCCTTTCTCTCATCATTTGTATGGCTTTTGGAAGGGAGCAGAGATAAACAAGTCTGTTTAAACTATTATGTTTGGTCAGAAACCCTGCACTGCTATTTTTAGGGTAGTCAGAAAACAATCCAAATGTTAATCAAATATAAGATTCTATGATCCACTATCTTATGCAGAATTCCAAATAATTTATGTAGATACTCTGCCCTCAAGGAGATAGAGAAAGCTCTTTAAAAAAAAAAAAAAAAAAATATATATATATATATATATATATATATATATATATATATTATTGATTTTTTAAAGAGAGGAAGAGAGAGTGATAGTTAGAAACATCAATGAGAAAGAAACATCGACCAGCTGCCTCCTGCACACCCCTTACCGGGGATGTGCCCGCAACCAATGTACATGCCCTTGACTGGAATTGACCTGGGACCTTTCAGTCTGCAGGCCGACGCTCTATCCATTGGCCCAAACCGGTTTTGGCTAGAGCATAGCTCTTAATCTGTTACGTGCAGACTGCCCAACGTGACTTCCTTCCCATATGGGACAGAATGGGAAGTTCCTCCTGAAGGAAAACTTTCTGGTAGAGAAACTAATCAACACTACCTCAGCCCAGTGACCATCAATATCAACCATCATAAATCATCCTGATAGATGTGATAAAAATGGCAATTTACCTCCATAACTTCTGCAGCCCCCTCTCAAACTTATAACCTCAGTCTCATTATAAGAAAAATGCCAGCCAAAACTGGTTTGGCTCAGTGGTAGAGCATCAGTCTGCTGACTGAAAGGTCCCGGGTTCGATTCCGGTCAAGGGTATGTACCTTGGTTGCAGGCACATCCCCAGGAGGGGGTGTGCAAGAGGCAACTGGTCGATGTTTCTCTCTCATCGACGTTTCTAGCTCTCTATTCCTCTCCCTTCCTCTCTGTAAAAACTCAATAAAATATATATTTTTTTAAATGCCAAATTCCAATTAAGAGCATCCTAGTATATACCTGACCTCAAAACTATCAAGGTCATTAAAAACAAAAGTCCAAGAAACTGTCACAGTCCAGAGAAGCTTAAGAAAACATGACGACTACATGTAATATGATACAGAAAGAAAGAAAAAAAAGACGGTAGGTAAAAATTGAGGAAATAGGAATAATGTATGAATTTTAATAACAATGTATCAATACTGGTTTATTAATTCTAATAAATGTAACATACTAATAAGATGTTAACAGGGAAAAACTAGGTGCCGAATTTATAGAAACTTTATACTGCCTTCACAATGTTTCTGTAGATTTAAAACTGTTCTAAAAAAAAAAAAATAGTTTATTTAAAATATTTTTACGAAACCCATGAATGCTGGCAACGGAATCTATTTACAGAAAAAACAAGATTGGTTTGTAGGTATGCAGGAGTGAATGGGGTGTTTGGTTGTTAGTGATGTGGGTAACATTGGGATTCATCTCAAAATTCTACGTGGGAGTCCTAGATAGTTATTTAACACATTCTGCCATGATCCGGACACAGCACAGTAAGCCATCCTGAATCCCTTAGCCCTCCCTGTGGGCCAGCGAAATGGAGGCCCTGAAGGAGGCAGAAGGCCCTTCCTCAGACGGTATATGGTCCATTAACGAAGACACTTACATAAAATACACACACACACAGCTTTGGTGATAGTAAAATCTGCCTTAGGTTTCAACCTTAAAAAGGTTTTTGTATCTTATCCTGTAACAGTAATTAACTGAGTGTATATATTATCTTTTTTTTAAGGTGAGGAATATTTCTGCTTTCCAAAGGCACTTACACTTGGCAGAATAAAAAACGAGTTTCTGCTTAGGTACACTTGAAGAGGCAGAACCCTTACCAAGACATCACCACGGCAGGCACTTTAAGGTCAGATAAACTGCAGAGGCTATAGCAGTCAGGAGATGTGTGTCTGGGACACCCAGTTGAAATTAGTTTACACAAAAAGCAAAGTTATTGACTCATACACGAAAGGTAGAATTTAGCCTTAAACGAAGGTCAATAGAGATGTTCAAACAGAACTGCACCGGTTTACATAAACGGTCCAAATTCTAAACAAATCAGCTTTATTTCTTCCAAACGTCCTCCATTGGGAACATTTTTGTGCCATAATACTTAAATGAGGAGGGGAAAAATGGCCGAGATTCTCCTTTGTCATTTATTGGGTAAAACATAAGGCAAAGTGATGCAAAGTAAGACATAAGACAAAGGGGCAAGCAGGGGTTAGAATGGGAGGTAAGAGAAAATCCCCAAACATTTCAAATTATACAGAGGAACGGGGGGCAGACTGGGAGTCTCAGAAAGCTCAGCTTCCATGCTGCTCCTGGCCTAGCTTCTCCCAACTTCTATCTCCATTTGCTCCTGATTAAATTTCTTGGGTAATTAAATCACGATGGGCAGATTTGAGGAGTTTGTTTTCATGGTGGACATCATCATTTTATTCTATAAGGTAAGGCCACACCCATTTCTGAAAACTTAGCTTTAGAAACTGAAAATAAAAAAATCCCCAAGTAGCTGAAACCGGTTTGGCTCAGTGGATAGAGCGTCGGTCTGCAGACTGAAGGGTCCCAGGTTCGATTCCGGTCAAGGGCATGTACATTGGTTGCGGGCACATCCCCAGTAGGGGGAGTGCAAGAGGCAGCTTGTCGATGTTTCTCTCTCATCGATGTTTCTAGCTCTCTATCCCTCTCCCTTCCTCTCTGTAAAAAAATCAATAAAAAAAGTTTTTTTAAATCCCCGAAGTAAACTTCCTTTAAAGAATAAATGAAATTCTGCCGAGACCGGTTTGGCTCAATGAATAGAGCGTCGGCTTGGGGACTGAAGGGTCCCGGGTTCGATTCTGGTCAAGGGCATGTACCTTGGTTGCGGGCATATCCCCAGTAGGGGGTGTGCAAGAGGCAGCTGATCGATGACTCTCTCTCATCGATGTTTCTAACTATCTCTCTCCCTTCCTCTCTGTACAAAATCAATAAAATATTTAAAAAAAAAAAAAGAATAAATGAAATTCAAGCAGCAGGTGTTTTTTGTTCACTTCCCAGGTCCATGTGGCTCTGAAGTTAACAGCGCTGCTTCAGTCACAGAGGTTAGGATCGGGAGGAAACAACAGGGAACTGCTTTGAGACTGGCACTGATGGATCAAAAATGCCATTTGTCACACCAGTAACAAACAGCATTTGTATCTGCATGATGCTGCGCTTTCTCCAATGACCTGGAGTCATCTTTTCATGATAGCAGTATTAACAATTTCGAAAGCTGGAAATGACACGTTTCCAAATCTCATGCCACATGCTCAGAGTAGACTTGCATTATTCAAAGAGATCAATCCAGGAGAGGCTCTGGGCAAGCCAACCAACTAACAACTGCTTCTCTTTAAAAACGATGTATAGGTCCAGTTAAGTCTCAATCCAGGATCCCAGACTGGTTGGCGATGGGATGGGCGGAATTATGCAGGGACTTCTCATCCGTGCTGCTTAAAGATTTCCTCCATGGTCCTCAACTCTCTATCCTGTACAGGCTACCGTTTATCAAAAGTTGTTCCTAACGGCATAGTTCAAATCTAAGTTCTCATAAACTGGCTTCAGGAAACCATTTTGTAAGGGATGTGAGGGTCATTTTAAATAAGTTGTTTCTATTTAATCAATATGATTCTCTTCAACAACTAAGACACTAGCTGTGTTTTAGTATTTTTACTATTTAAGAAAAATGATCACATTGTTAGTTTCACTTTATTAATCAGACACAGAAACTTCTATATTGGAATCTTTAGATCTACTGGGGATATATATATATTTTTTTCTCCCAGAGAAGAAGGGAAAGGAAAAGAGATAAAAACATCAATGATGAGAATCATTGATCGGCTGCCTCCTGCACACCCCCGATTGGGGACCCAGGCCTATGCTCTTGGCTGGCATCGAACCCCAAACCCTTCAGTCCACAGGCGGATGCTCTATCCACTGAGCCAAACCAGCAAGGGCTAGACATATTATTTGGCACAGTTAGAGCTTAGTTTTTATATGGAACCACCAACAGTAGAAACTGAGGTTTAGGGCTAGAGCTGGGTGTAAACTATACCTCTTCTGTTGGCAGTGTGGCCTCAGGCAAGGCAAGCCGCTCTCTGAGGTATACTCCTCTCCCCCACCTACCTCGTAAGGATCCTACAGAGAAAGGAGCAGAAATATTTGTAAACTATTGAAGACACTGCATGGCACATGGTAGGTGTCACATAAATGATAGTATTACAACTGCACTCCTGTTTCAGCTGCAAGCAGCTCTAGCTTCTCCATACTACTTCGTAAAAGGATTAAGTTTTTAAAATACTGGCAATTAAGCTGGGTGGGCCTTGAAATTCATAGTATAGACTTCTTTTTAGTTAAAAGCTAGGTTACCAACGTTACCGACAATTGCCGACAATTTAGTAGACCGGTATTTCTTACCTTTACGTTTACATAATTGGAATCCCAATCTTCTGCCTCAGGTTTTCGGGAACCAGCCAGGATTTGTCAAGCACCTGCCAAATACTCAGCACCAGGAAGAATGCAGTGACATGAATTATTATGGCTGTAGGTTACATGTTAGATTCAAAAGCTAATAACAACAACGGACTATGCTTTCCGGTTAGCGACCCCCCCAATTCACGTGACGGTGAAGTAACGGAGCCCTCGTGAACTGTCTCATTAGGAACGTTACAAGGCTACCCGGAGGTTTTAGAAGTAATGAGGAAAATGGTTTTATTTCCCTTGTTTTATTCATCACCAGAACTTCAGTCTCGGTGTTTAATTTTCCCCAATAGCTTAGCTATTGCCAAGAAAAACAGTCATTTTAAAGGCTGGCATCGCAGATAACAAGATCTTAGTACCTTGTACTGGCTTCTCTTTCGCAGATGGTTTCCGTAGAAGCACAGCTCCCAGCGTGTGTACCTGGGAGTCTCTTCCCATCCATCAATACAGTAAGTATTGATCTGTGCCTCACAAGTACCAATCGATGCTACTCCCTGCAAGGAAAGAGCTGCGGCAGGAATCCTGGGCCGCATGGCACAGCACAGAACTGGGGGGCTCTCAAGTTTCTCAGATTCTTCTCCTCTAGAACACCTGAAGATCTTTCTAAAAAGAGTTGTGTGTGCGTGTTTTTTTAAATAACCGGAGTCTGGGCAAGAAAAGGCAAACAGTATCTTTATTGTGTGTAGTTCTAACAAACATTCACTGTGCGCACATTCCAGCAGAGAGAGACAAAGATCTTTGTTCAAAATATGTTGAAATAAAATAGGTAAACAAACTCCATTATTGAATACACAAAAGGAATGTTAAATAGTACTCGTTCACAGTCGAGGGGGGGAAGTAAAAAGGAAGTCAAATAATCGAAACAATGTTTTGTCAAAATAGATGCAGGCGGGAGCAGCTCCTAAAACGAAGGGGAGGCTAGAGGGAGGGTGGGTGACATCAGTACCGCTCTGCTCCTTAGAACTTCCCTCTGAGATCACCCCAAATTCCAAACCGGCCTCTTTCAGAGCACAACAGCCCGATGTGACCGAACTCCCCATTACTTTTGTGATATTTGGCAACTGCGTGAGATGGTTTAAAAGGAATCAATTTCTCGCTGAGACATGTCTGGACCCATTTCTCTTGGGGGAGGAAGTAATAAACATTAACATTCTGCATTTTAATCTCCTACAATGGAATTTAACCAGATAGCGATCACATGAGGTTTTAAGCACGAGATACCAGGGGTAATGGTAGACCTGGCCTGTACAAAGCATTTCTCATTGCTCCCCATCAGAACTGACTGACTATGAACTCAACAATGCTCTTCTTTCACAACATATGCATTTAGGACTGCCCAGAGAACTGTACAGATTCAAATTATAGGTTCTAATGGATTTTTGTTTCTGCTTAAGTACTCAAGAATTAAAACACAGTATTTCTTGTCTTTACAAATGTAGGTTATGTGGAAACCAAAATCCTTAAGAGTCAGGGGCCAGGAAATTCTGGAGACCTGGGACATCCCTATTTTGGTGGCATGATTTTTCCCTCATCTGCTTTTTGTGATCCCCGGCCATTAAGTGCACAGTACGGTACGCAGCTGCAGCTAACCGTCCTTGGGAATAAACAACCAAACACCCGAGACCAGTTCCAGGGGGCACGGCCAGCCAGCAGGGACAGGCCCCACCTCTCCAGAGGGGTTTTCACGAACCGCCAATGTTGAGACTGTCTCGAGAATTCGAGCCTACCTTTTAAAACAAGTCCTTTTGGATGGATTTGGCTAACGCACTGTGTTACTTTATTGTTTAGAAAAACCTCTGCAAACTCTCACACAAATTCTACCTTTCACCTTGGCTGTTTATGTGGGCAGAAGAAGAATAGTAAATGGACCCAAAGGTGTGTTTTTTATAATATAAAGTGACATCACATTAGCAGTTCAAAAAGCAGTCCTGGTCATCGGATGAATTTCATAGATGGTTAGAGACAAAGTCTGAAAATCTTTTCCTGTGGCTCTGAGTCCAGAAATAAATAGGAAAAGATAACTAATACGAAATAGAAAAACACCTTTGGCATTGGTGTTTACCCTAAAAATATTTTTAAAAAAAACACAAAACATCAATTTTCTTAAGACTACCATTTTTTTTAATGTTTCTTATAAGCCAGATGTTTTTCATTCACTCTTGGAGACTGCCAACACACTTTTGATTGATCCAAATTATCTTCCAGCTTCGTTTTAGCTTGAATGTTCCTTTCCAACTCCTCAATACTCCTTTGTTCTTTACTTCTACCCCAATGTGGCCCCGTGCAATCATCCAACTTACACCGATTACATACCAATTCGTATTCAAGGCAACCCTGCCTTGCCTTCAAATGAAGGAGCATCAGTAGTTCCAACACTTTTGCTATATAATACTTTTTTTCAATAAATTGTCTTAAAGAGGCATCTATAATACATACAAAACATTTCCTAACGATAGAAGCTTGACTATATCATAAAAGATATATAAAAGTCAGCCAGCAATCCCAAGACATTACTCCATAGTGTCATATCCAACTGTGCAAAATTGGGTGATATTATTTTGATGAATTCTGATTCAGTCAATTGCTAAATCACAGGATACAAGACCTGGGTTGAACTTTTTCTTAAATAGTTTGCATGGGCACACACTATGCTGGGCAGTTTCCTGTCTTGTCAAATCCCTGGCAAGCAGGGAGCAGGAGGAGGTACCAGGCAGGGCCCGTGGACCTTCTTGAACTGCGCTGCTCCTGCTGCATCTGATAATGGCTCAGCAGCAGACGGGTAATCCTCCGAAGATGGGGAGAAAAATCACCAGCAGCGGCTGGCAGAACACAGTGTGCTGACTCCTCAGGTGTTTCCACAGGGGGAAAAGGTAAAGGCAAATATGCCAAAGACATTTTTGAATCAAAGAGAAACAATAACGTAATTCTCAGTAATAACCTACTCTTCATGAAACACTCATCTGAGAAAAAAAAGAGGAAAAAAAAGCCTACCAGTGTTTAAATTCTCAATGGAAAAACAACAAAACCACAAATGGCAGCCATGGAGGTAAAATGCAGAAGAAATGGAAAACATTCTTTTGTCACCATCTCCCCCTTTCAACTGCCACGTGACTCGTCGTTCCTTTCACTGGGCAAACAGAAGATCAAATACCATACCTTTGATCAATGTGGAGTCTCTTACTTTCATTAAAACAGGAAATAAAAAATTTGCTAATCAATAAACCAAAAAGCAGTAAAAATCCCTGGTAAAGCTCTATATAGATCATTACAAATTTATATTTTACCAATAAAAATGGTTGAGGGAAAGGAAAAGTAAGAAAGGGGGCTACAAACTGGTGCCAAAGCCAAGTAAAGGATGAAGTCTGGTGCTCTTTCTCAACTCCTGTCCTACAGTAGTGCTTTTTAATTCTTTTCAGAGGGAAGATTGCTATGAATCCGCCCTATCACTCCAATCCATCTCGTTTCCCTGTTTCTCTCCACTCCAAGTAATGAAAGGGAAGAAAGCGTAACTCTGTTCAGCACCAGGTAGGGGACAAGGTGGCCGCAAGAGCTACCTGCTGCCCTAGCTCGGGAGGGAGGGAGATGATCACGTGGCTCTTTTTAGTTTTAACAAATATAAACAAGGACCAAGGTCCTTTGGCAGCTGTGTTTTACGTTATAAACGCACAACTTACTTCAGGAATTAAATCCCTTTTGACAAACAATGAAATGAAGTCAAATTTTAAAATAACAATATTTACTTAAAAGAAAAATGGAAAAAGAAAAACTCCAAAGGTAGAGTAAACCGCTGTGTTAAGAATGTCTAATGTGCAAAGTACTGGAAAGCAGACATTTTTATCAAAGGGCAATGTGGTGAGGGCACATGGACTGCATCTTTTGGAAGAGAAAGATGCTCGTGAAAACCAGTGAAGACAGGACACCGAGCAGTGCGCAGGTGCTCCGGGGAGTAAGGCCCTGAGGGAGGAGGACAGTCCCCAGCTCGGAGGTGGATGCCAGCCAACCGTCTAGGCTCCGGGGGGAGAACACAACTGGGAGGATCTCAGAACAGGGCACCGCTGCTGCCTCCAGGCGAGTCTCTAGCTTCCGCTCCCAAGTGGATCTGCTTTCCAGGCTCCGGCAAGGCCTCCTCAGGAGGATTTGCTGTCTGATGGGTAGTAGTAACGGTACAGAAAACCTAAGAGAATGGCGCCTATGATGGGGAGAATCCAGTATGACCAGCAACTAGAAGTTGTGGGGGGGAGGGGGAAACAACAACGTGATAAACATTTTATACCAAACATTCACTATCTTTCAACTTTCACATTTTAATATTTATATGAGTACATAAAAGAGTTCTGATTTACTTGGGGAATTTTAACTGCTTTTGTCACACAGTAGTAGGAGGAGAACAAATGTGTGGGTTCTGTTTTGACAGTCACATAATGGCTCTTTTGGGTTACGAGATTATGGTAGTTTAAATTGTTCTTCTTTGGGCTTTTTCATATATTCTACATTTAACACTTTACAACAGAAAAAAAAGCCACCATTTTATATGTATATAATTATAAATTTAGAAACATTAACTTCTAATACAACTACTGGCAATATCTGCCTCACATGCAAATTTAATCCTCACAATGCTATGAAATAGGTTCTACTATTAGTCTCATTTTTACATAGGAAATACAAGTTTTGCACCCAAAATCATAAAGTGAAATTAGTAAATTAGAACCAGCAGTCTGATTCCAAACACAACCTCTTAATTTCTAATTAAGTTTGGACCCACACACACACACACACACACACACTCCCCTCCCATCTCTCTCTGGACACTAATAATTACAAAACACACACGCACACACATTGAACATGTTACTAGTTCTAATAAAGTCATATAAGAGATTTTCCTTAGGAGTTTCAGAACAGTCATCATTCTCCTTAAAATAATTCTTCTTCTCTAGAGCTTATTAGCACTGCTGGTTTAAAGGTGCAATTCCATGACCCAAATGACCTGGCTACCTGTCTACTTAAGACATATACAGTTTTGGATTTAAAGATTTTGAAGCCAATAAAAACAGCTTAGATTCAATAATAAAAAGTATTATCTTTGCCTAAACATGCCTACCACTTTGTACATTTAAATATGGCAAAAGCTGCTCTGAACAAGATTAGCATATCAACCAGGTACCTTTGTCTTTAAAAAATATTTTTTTAAGCAAGGATTGTTGAGAAAACAATGAAGAGAAATTTGTTAGTACAAAAGACCAAGTGATAACCACTGTATGAATATACCAGAATGAATTAATTCATTTTATTAATGGTTATTTTCATTATTTCCTATATTTTAAGGTCTTGAATAATGCAGTGAACATCCCTGGTATACTTTGCTCTTAAATACATCCCTAGAAATGGCATTGGTGGGTCAATAGTTATTCATAGTCAAATTTAATAGATAATGCCAAACTATTTTCCAAAGTGATTGTGCCCATTTATATTCTGCTAAGAAGAGCCTAAGAATCTTTATGATCTACTTCCTGAACAATTCCTTTGATTTCTAAAATTTTAAATGTTTGCCCATCTGGTAAGTATGAAATATGCCCAATGGTTTTAATTTGCACCTCTCTGATGATAAATAAAATTAAATCTTTCTTTCATGTGCTTATATTTGTTTCTTCTTAAGGTTCTTAAGTTGTTTCTCCCTCATATTCTACTAAGTTACTTTTTAATTGATTCATAGAAATTCTTTATGTATTCTGCATAATAATTCTTAGTTTCATCTGTAGCATAAGTCTACTGAAAGTTTATGGCCTTCAAATTCTTTAAGCTTAAGTCATTAATATTAAGGAAGCTAAATTTACTGTTTCCTTCAAGTTAGCACTTTTCTAACACTCTGTCCATCACCTCAAATAAAAAAGACATGACACTTTTGGGGGGGGAGGGGCACGTTTTCTCTCTCTTTTTCTCTGAAATGCTCTAAATGTGCCCTAAGAAAGGTGAAACAGGGAGCCATGTAATCTCCATAAAGGTTTTTACAAGTCCAGGATTCCGCAGACATCTCAGGTAGAAACATTTAAAGAATGGTAAACTTATACCTTTCAGAGCTGTATTACTGATATTAGTGCAAAGTAAGCAAGCTTTTGAGAAAACCCAAATTTCTAAATATGACCGCAACACATAATTTTTTCTTCTGTAGAATGTAATAATAGTACCTATTTACAGTGATTGTGAGGATTAAGTGACATTAAGTTTTAGGTAGAAGTTGCACAGCTGAGCTGAGCTGCAGGGACTGGGCTTGACTCAATAGTAGTTACTTGTGCACACATATAGCCTCTTACTGAGTGTGATTCCAACTTGATCTAAAAATTACTCAAGGCTTCTTTTGAGATTACTCAAAATGATTAAAACTGTAAAAATTAATTTTGCTAATGCTAAGGAACTTCTGAATGTGCAATAATTTTGGCCAAAAGAAGAATTAACTGTCAAACAGTATTCTTAGGTTACATCATACAGGTAGATTTATGGAAGAACCTCTTGCCAGACATTATATTGAGCAGAACGAAGTGCATTAAAGGGATACTAACCTTCCGCCTGTGTCATTTTTTGAAGGGTCCTGAAGAATATCCATATTTAAAAATGACAAAACAAAAAGAACGAAGATTAACACAGAATATATAAATCTTCTTGCATATCTATATAAACTCTGAAGCTAATAACAGAACTTCACCTTTCATGCAATTTGATGTCTACAAATCTATATGCGATGGGAGTACTGGGAATTCTATTTCTGATAATATACTGGTATTCCTTAGTGAAGAACCATTAATGAAATAATAAATGACCTAAACATTCTTTAGATGGAAAAAAAAAATGCTAATGATAAAATTATATTGAAATGGACCAATTTGTAGTCACAGTGATACACCTAGTTTAGTAGGGCTTGCCACTGGCAGTAACTAAGATTAAATATTTTGAAAACATATTTAAAAAATAAAGGCTTGCCTTGTGATATATAGATTAACTGTGAAATGCTCTATAGCATGAAGTTGATTGTTTTGTGGCTTACAGAAACAAACTGGCTTACTCTCTGAAATCATAATAATTATGATTAGAGACCTTAGGGCTTACTTCATAATAAAAAGGGGAAGAATGAAGTAAATGGAAAGAAAATACTAAAATAACCTTAAGAACAAAATTTTGACAACAAAAAGAAATGAAGTACACTTCATACTACTAGTACAGCATGGATAAACCTTGAAGACATTATGCTAAGTGAAAAAAGCCAGATACAAAATACCACATATTATTTAAGTCTGTTTGTATGAAATGTTCATAATAAACAAATTTAGAGGTGGAGAGCAGATCACTAGTTTCCTAGGGCTCAGGGAAAGAAGAGTTGGAGAAAAATTGAAAATGACTGCTAATGGTTTAGGGTTTCTTTTTGGAATGATGAAAATGTTCCAAAACAGACTGTGATTATGTTTGCACAGCTCTGTGAATTTGCTGAAAACCCTTAAAAACAAAATTCTGGTGAATTAAATGGGACCTGAATTCTCTATATAATAAAAGCCTAAGTGACCATTACAGCAGAACGTCAGTGGGACATCCTCTGAGGGTTCCCAGACTGCGAGAGGGTGCAGGGCTGAGGAAACTCTCCCGCCCCGCTGCATGAATTTCGTGCACTGGGTCTCTAGTATCTTAATAAAGCTGTAACTAAATTTTTTTTTAATTCAACTTAAATATCAAATGAAGTTATTGATTCTATTAATTAACTACATAGTACAAAAGACCCTCTTACTGCCAGAGGACAACAACCCACCAATATAGGCTACTGTTGCCCAAAATATCATCTTTGCCAATATGTAGAAACACTCCAGGGTATGAACACAGAATATTAGCTCTGCTTAACCACCACATCAGACTTCTCCCAGAATTTTTTTAAAAATCTACATACTGGCCTAGATACTTTAGAGCAGACCATGAAATGAGTTTTAATTTCATATATCCAAGACACGGTCATGCAAATGAATACATGCCCAAACCTGAAAGAAATTAGCCTACAGGCAAGTAAAACTTTCAATAAAAATTTTTAGATAAACCATATTAATATACTACTACACTTCACTAAGACCCTTATTAAGATGATTCCAGTTATCTGGGTCATATCTATTAGAATAGCACAAATTTGGCTAATTAAAACATGTCACAGATCAATCTTTGAGAAATACAACAAATGTTTTATAGATTTGGAAGGTAGTGGTAGTGATGATGGTGTGTGCACTGAGTTAATTTATAATGTTGCCTTTTAAAAATATTCCACTATAGCAGTCAAGAAATAATTGAATTCCATCAAGAAAATGTCCATGGTTGCCGAAACCGTTTTGGCTCAGTGGATAGAGCGTCTGCCTGCAGACTGAGGGGTCCCAGGTTCGATTCCGGTCAAGGGCATATTCCTGGGTTGCGGGCACATCCCCAGTAGGGGGCGTGCAAGAGGCAGCTGATAGATGACTCTGTCATCGATGTTTCTAACTCTCTCCATTTCTCTCTATGAAAAAATCAATAAAATATATATTTTTTTAAATGTCCATGGTCTTTTATGCTTTATCCACATATAAACCAATAATTTATAAAACAAAAAGTATATAGTATTTTTTTTAAATGGGATGATTTGCAAGGTTTATATGACAGCACTATGGGGTAATAGATGTATTATGATTTTTAATCTGCAACACATTAAAAGCCATATATGTAATTCATATAAATGGATTCTCTAGATTTCAATGCTTTTAGCCTCTTTTATAACCAAAACCTTAGATGTGTGCTAATTAGAGTGAGTCTTAGTGTAGTAAACAGAGAAGAGAGAAAGAGAACCAAACCATAATGCTGAAATTGTAAGTTTCTAATAAGCAGTAATAAAATTTTAAATGTGTTTTTTAACGAAATATTTCAATCCCTGTTTGAAAATCAATCCATCCTGCAGTGCTGGGTGGTTCAGTTGGTTAGAGTGCTGTCCCTATATGCCAAGGTTGTGGGTTTGCTCTCCAGTCAGAGCATATAATAATCGAGCAATTAATGCATAAATAAGCGGTACAACAAATCCAAGTCTCTCTCTAAAAATCAATCAATAATTTACAAAATAAAAAAAAGATCAACCTTTCCCTGGAGTCAAAAAGACCAACTACCCTAACATTGGAGAAAAGAGAAAGAGGCATATTTTCTCTTTAAGATACTGACAGCCAAGTAAATGCCAAGCTACAGTGACTCCACTTTTAATCAACGATATTGAAAGAGTTATTTAAGACACTGCTCTTCGTAGCCAAGTACCTCAGCCAAGTTTGGAAAAGAGACAAAACAAGTTATTTTTAAGTTTACAAAATTTAAAAAAAAAAAAAAAGAAGGTTCTATTAACACAAAACCTTCCCTCACCTCCACCCTTCTGGCTTTCTATACAGTTTCCCAGTTCTCATTTCCACGCTAAAGCTCTGTTGCTGAAGCTAGCGGATGTTTAAGTGAAATTCCTACAGTTTATGACTGACTTTAACTTATCCCTTTGGGTGTTTTGGCTGGTTTTTGTTCTTAGAGTCCGAATTTTCATTTACACGCCAAGATCTTTGGAAAAGAGAACAGGACTGCTCTGGATCTGGCATGGAAAGTAATAATTGCAGTACTATATGATTTTAGTTACAAGAGAACAGATTAAATCCAGAGTTCTAGCCAAAGACTTACTAAGTAATCAATATGCCTGTTTTTTTAATTCTCCAAGGACTTTGGAATACACTTCCAAACAACCAAACTGCTTTAAGTCTACTCGGATTTTAGTTCAAAATAAACAGGAATTAACATGGGAGAAGAACACATGCTTAATAATGGTGTTCTGTCACCACGACATAAACATAGGGAACCATGTGCCAGAATTATGATTATAAAGCATTAAAATATACAAAGGGGGCATTATAAGTGTATCTTTGGCCTAAATAGTTTATATTCAGACTTTCAAAGGTTTAAATAAAAAAGAAATATAAGATGTATAAGAAGTTTGTGTTTTAATTCCTCAATTGGGTGTTTGCTATTCCAAGAGGATTCTAAGCATTTAAAATTAGAAGTGGATTTTAAGCCACAGGACACCTTCAGCAAACTTAATGAGTGCTTGGGTGGTCTGGTAGTTTTCATAGCTTTTTATTTAGAACACGTGGGTATCTATGTGGCCAGTACCTATGAACAGAAAACCTGGGAACTTTTGGCCGCAGACACTACTGGAGAGGATTTTCCCTCCTTAATACAATGGGCTTCACCATGAGCTATCACTATATGAATTTTAGTACTAGGTTCATCTTACAATATAAAAAGTTTAAGTACTGAAAGTACATGATTTCAACATTTATAATCCCATCAATGACACAGAAATGTGGTATGGATCTTTTTTTTTTTTTTAAATATATTTTATTGATTTTGTACAGAGAGGAAGGGAGAGAGATGAGTAGTTAGAAACATCGATGAGAGAGAGTCATCGATCAGCCGCCTCCTGCACACCCCCTACTGGGGATATGCCCGCAACCAATGCACATGCCCTTGACCGGAATCGAACCCGGGACCTTTCAGTCCCCAAGCCGACGCTCTATCCATTGAGCCAAACCGGTCTCGGCTGTGGTATGGATCTTGAGGACGGTCTTTTCATGAAGGCTCTAATCCTATATAATAAAAGGCTAATATGCAAATCGACCGAATGGCAGAATGACCAGTTGCTCGCTGTGGCACGCAGTGACCACCAGGGGACAGACACTCAACTCGGGAGCTGCTCCCTGGTGGTCAGTGCACGCCCACAGGGGGAGTGCTGCTCAGCCAGAAGCTAGGCTCACGGCTGATGAGCACAGGGGCGGTGGTGGGGGCCTCTCCCGCCTCCGTGGCAGCACTAAGGATGTCCAAATAATGGCTTACGCCTACTGGGAGCGGGCCTAAGGGGGCAGTCAGACATCCCCCGAGGGCTCCTGGACTGTGAGAGGGCACAGGCCGGGCTGAGCCCATCCCCCCAGTGCACAAATTTCAAGCACCGGGCCGCTAGTGCACTAAAATTTCTTTCTGGATGAGAATACTGTTTAACAATTACTGTCTTCAAAGCATATATCAGTAGAGTAAGCCCAGTCAAGGAAAAAATATTTCCCTGTTGATAAGGACAAAATTCAAGGATGAAAAACAGATTTCTACACAACTCTCTCAAGAACCCACTGTGATACAATATATATGACGTTACTGGGAAAAAAAAATTTTTTAAATTAAAACACTCATAGAATGATTCCTACAGAGACCCAAGAGGGGAAAATTGGTTATAACATTGGAGGGCTGATTTAAAATGAATGTTATCTTACATTGTCTTCTAATTCCTTGTTTTGCAAAACTACATGTCATTTCTAAATAGAAGGCTACAAGAAGACTGTAATCCTTGAGATCCCTCAGCAAAGGGTATTTTGTCTTTCAAAAGTGATTTTGCTATTACACATTCAATGATTTATTTCAAAAGATTATGTTACAAAATATAAATGTTAGACAAAAACAGGAACAAAGTAACCTGACACAATTCTTTGGTAAGTGGCAATCACTACTCATCTACAGAACATCTACCTCCCCGTTCTAAACTATAATAGATTAGGCTCTAAGTATGATAGGAATATTCAAGAATTCTTAAAAGGAAAATTTTAATATAACGTAACCAATAACTACATTACTTAAACAATGTACCCTTTTCTCCCATAAGGAAGTAAAATTACTTTTATGTATGGATAACATGTTATGTATGTGTAATAAAAAAAACTATATGTATAACACAAGTAAGTAGCATCTGGGAGGGAAAAAGTGTATATGCCTTTAAACCCAATGTATAGATTGCTTCTAATATTATGTGAAATTTCCTGGATTTCAAAAGTTAAACAAGTTTAAAAATTATTTTTAAAAATCTTTTTTTAAATGTTTAAGTCTTTATGGAGACAATTTTGGTGTGTTTTTTTTTTAAAAAAAAAAACAACACACAACTCAATGCTTGTTACAGCAAATGTCATTTCATTAAAATTTTTGTCTATGAAATAATATCTATTTAAAAGAATGAGGAAGGAAATAAATAAAAAGAAAAAAATGAGAAAGATCTTTATGAACTGATAAGGAACAATCATTAATATAAAAATGATTAAGTAAAAAGAAGCAAGGTGCAGAATAATATGAGATTTTTTTAAGGAAGGGATAGCTGCTCTATCAATCGAACAATCTATCTACCCATCCATCTATCCATCAACCTATTTATACTTATGTGTGCACAGAATCTCTCTGGAAAAGTTAACAAGAAAATGGTAGCTGTTTACCGCTGGGTAAGGGGAACTAGGAGACGGAGAGTTGGGGACCAGAGGGAATCACTTTGGTCAAGTTATTGGTTCTAGTCATCGTAATGAGATCTGACTAGTGAAGAAGGTGAACTCTCAAGTAGGTAATATCTATTGAATAAATGAGACATGGTACCTGCTTTTTTGGTCAGGATAGCATATGCATGTACCTTCATCTCCTGAACTGATGGCAGTAATAAGACAACTAATCAAGAAGTAAATGCAGCCGAAACCGGTTTGGCTCAGTGGATAGAGCGTCGATCTGTGGACTGAAAGGTCCCAGGTTCGATTCCGGTCAAGGGCATGTACATAAGTTACGGGCACATCCCTGGTGGGGTGTGCAGGAGGCAGCTGATGGATGTTTCTCTCCCATCAATGTTTCTGGCTCTCTATCACTCTCCCTTCCTCTCTGTAAAAATTCAATAAAATATATATATTTTTTAAAAGTCGAAACCGGTTTGACTCAGTGGATAGAGCGTCAACCTGCAGACTGGAAGGTCCTGGGTTTGATTCAGGTGAAGGGCATGTACCTTGGTTGCGGGCACATCCCCAGTAGGGGGTGTGCAAGAGGCAGCTGATCGATGACTCTCATCGATGTTTCTAACTCTCTATCCCTCTCTCTTCCTCTCTGTAATAAATCAATTAAAATATATTTATTTTAAAAAAAAGTAAATGCATACTCAAAAGAGAGATTTCATGGACCACAAGGTGTCTAGATTACTTGCAGTATAGTAGGCAGGCAGACAAACTGGCACAGAAAACACTAAGTCTGTTTCCAAGACAAGTTTTCATAACCAAAAGCAGGTCAGAAAAATGTACGAATATGAATAGAAGGTTGATGGCTCTCAGCATGGGGACTGATCCAGCAAGGGAGAGTCACAGAGACAAAGAGGTTTTTTAACTAGTTAATTATCTTTGACTGAAGCAAGTTAAAAAAAATTATCCATTGCCAGATCTGTTTTTTAAGCTTTTTCATTTTAGTATTTTAATATTTCAGGGCCTTGAACCTCAGGCATAATAATCTCAAAAAAAAAAAAAAACAACAATGATAACCATTAATTATTTACCTGCAAAAGCAGTATAAAAGGTAGTTTCAAAAAAATCCAGGGAAAGGTTCCTGATTTATACTCTGAAATAGCAATGTTTGGGTGTTTTTTGTGGTTGTCTTTTGTTATTGAGGGGTTTCAGACAGGGAAGAGATATGGAGCTGTGGAAGGAGAAGTGGAGAAATAAAGGAAGGGAGAAGAAGTAAAATGAGAACTATCCCATAAGGCAGGCTTTTTAAAAAATGACTTATTTATAGAGATTCAGAAACTCTTAACCAAAAGAAAGTATTAATAAAATTAACATTACATCTATTTCTTCATGGTGAACATTTAAACTAGGACAAAAAATTTTTTTAGAGACACCTACATCTTAGGCACAGAAGTGCCTATTTAAAACCTCCGTAAGAAATAAATTTGAGGGACCAAGAATCGCTTCTTGGGCCTGAAATCAGGTTAAACTACAGCTCTCTGCAACCTATGTAGGTGGTCTTAAAAATTTTCCAGCAGGCTTTTTTGCTTGCCTGATCTGAAGTACAGCAGTGTGACTGGAACCACTCAACTGCCAGACTCCCTTCTTAATGGAGACTGTGCTTTGGGTACAACATTCATGAGGAAAACAGATACTTGAAAACACTGCCTTTAATCAGTTTAACCCAGCCAGGAGCCAAACTGCATTTGGAGACTTTTAAAATTATTACAGAACTTGGTGAGCTGAATGGGTTTCTTTTTCTATATTTATTCTTTTTTTATATTTTCTAACAGGTCCAAGCCTCAACAATTTTAATTTAACTGAGACATCTCTAATTAATTCTTTGACCTATAGAAGGCAGACAGCGCTTTTCACAGAGGAGAATTAATAAACGTTCCCCATGTTTCCCAATGAAAGACCAACATACCATTCAGCAAAAAATCTGGTGCTTGGCTACCTGAGTTACTTTAAATGCAAATTCCAAAGTCCTACCTCCAGGAATGATGAATCAGTACTAATGGAAGCCCAGGAAATATACATTTCAGAAAACATGCCAAAGGAGTCCAACAGAGGTGGCCCAAAGAGCAGAATTTGAAAATCACCACTCTCCATTCCTATTACTTCATGCCGTATTACCAAGAAAGGAAAATGCAACAAGAAGCAATTTGTAGACTTCTAGACATTATAATTCCAAAAATATTTTCCCTTTTTAAAAGGGAAAATTGATTGATTGATTTTAGGGGGGGAGGGAGAAGCACATGGATTTGTTGTTTCACTTGCTTATGCATTCACTGGTTGGTTCTTGCATGCACTCTAACCGAGGATTGAACTCACATATTGGGATGATGCCCTAACCAACTGAGCTACCCGGCCAGGGATCTACTGTTTTAAAAGATGGGCTGCTTCCATGGTTACTGTGCAGAGTGAATCATGGCTCCCCGATACAAGGTGCATCTCTTGGACAAATGAATTATTCCTTGAATCAAATGTTGACCTCTGAGAACAATGTTTCCTGGACATATTCACTAAACAAAACCAGACTTAGTTCAAATTTTCTCTCTTTTTTTAAAATCCTCATTCAGGGATATTTTTTTATTGACTTTAGAGAGAAAGGGAGAGAGAAACATGGACTGGTTGCCTCCCACAACCTAGGTGTGTGTCCTGACCAGGAATCAAACCCCACACCTCTTGGGGAATGGGACAATGCTGTGAACCAACTGAGCCACTTGGCGAGCCAACTTTGTTCTTACTTAGAAAAGTGAGGATTCAAGGATGGATGGTAGATGTGTTAGGAGGGGAGGGCCAACAAACCAATAGTGCTCACAAAGCACTTAAAGAACCATTTCATCCTCCTTCGTAAACAATTCAACAGTCCAGAGTAGCAGAGGATAGCAAGACAGAGAGTTAATTTACACACTCTAATTGCAGGGCAACAGATGGCAGACACTGTCAAGCAATCTCGGGTTGAAAGAATTCTTGTGTCTAGGCCAACTTTAATTGCCGCGTCGAACATGTTCAGTAACTCCAGCTCAATGAGGAAAGGGAAGCAAGAAGGTAGAAAGGGGGAAAGGAGAAGGAGCATCGCTACCATGATGTTCCAGGCAGCTACTTTAAACTGCTGTCCGGTCCCTTTAAATCAGAGTATAGTGTAATAGCTATCTATCTGATGGACAGAAATCAAGGAAGATTGTGAGAAAACACAGGAGGTGAACCACCCAGCTTGCGGGAAGCAAAAAGACTTTGTATTTTCCTCCTGTTACATTATGCAGTGCACATTAAGGTTTTCAAATATTTAATCTTTTGTTTTTGCTGTATCACTGAGTAAATGGGAACAGTTAGGCCCATCTGATACTCCATGGTAAAAGGATTAAATTTGGGAAACAGGGACAGAAAGGCCTGTTCTATTTAATTACTTCAGTCTACAACTCTTTCTAAGACTTCTAAGAGAAAAATCAACTTTCCAATACAATGTAAGAATAATAAATTATTTTCTACAACAGAGGTCATAAACTAATTTCTTTCAAAACCATATAGGGCATGGTGTTAGTTTCAACTTAAAAAAAAATTAAATAGAAACATGAACAAATATTTCCTACTGTTCAAGACTCAGCTATTCTTTTTTCCTGAGATGGCACTGAGTCCAAATTCCTGAAAAATAGGATTTTTGCTTGGGGGAAAAGTAAACACTTCTCTTATTAATTTTTTTTAAAAAGCAATTCTATGTAAGTAGAAATATAAAGATTTGTGGGAGGTGGGGGCATAAGTGGGGGGGGGGCATTTGAATGGGGGGTTGAAGACAAATATGTGATACCTTAATCAATAAAGAAATTTAATAAAAAAAAAGAAAAGAAATATAAAGACTTGAAATACACAAGAGAAACAAAGGACTTCTTACCTTGCTACCACTTTCAGGTTTAAGGTCGTTCTGTTAAAAGAGGAAAACAAATAGTCCTTTAAGACATATCCCAATGAATGCTCACATGTGCTTGTTTCTAACCTTGGATCATGAAACTACATTCTGATGGAAATGCATTCCCTGAGAGACATCAGGGTCTGCACAAGAGTATGCCTGACTCTGAGCAGTTCGAGGTCTCTTGTTAGAATGGTATGGGTTAAAAAGTCCAGTGACCACCTTTAGAAAGGAATTTGCAAGAGCACCCAAACCACTGTATTACTAAGTAGAGATGTTGTTAACTACATTACAAAAATCAGTCCATCGATTAAACAAAGACATCCAAAGTCAGTTTCCTTGGCTTTCCAGAGATAATGCATGTGTGGCTTTGCGAACAAGACGCTGTATGGCTGCAGTGAGGCCAGGCGATTCTGGAGGAAAGTGAGCCTGAGGTGAATGCATGTCCATTGTGCTGTGGCTGTTCGGAGCTCTCCTCCCCATCAGCACTCCCACCCCAGTGGGTTCTTACCGGATGCACATCGCCGATGTAATACTGCTTGAGCATTTCTCTGGCGTCAGAGGAGTGGCCTACATCTTCGAAGCTCTCACTTGCATCCATGCCAGCTTGTTCCAGCAGAACCTCTTCTCCACCAGGATGCTACAAGGGAAAGAGAGTTACTGAACAGAGGGCTGAGAAGCAAACCAATAAAAGTTCCTTTCCTCTCCCCTCTTTTCCCTTCTTTCCCTTTAATGGAACCAGTCGACACTGTATGCCGCCTGATAGGATGCAATGGGAAGAACACAGCGTTATTTCCATGATATTTTGGGCAAAAAAATGCACATTATGGGTGTAATTGTGAGGAAACCTAGGAAAATTGCCAACTGATAGTCTTCAAAACAATTGACTTTTGATCTCCAAAAATATCAAGGTCACGAAAGCTGAGGAAAGGCTGAAGAACTGTTCCAGACCGAAGGAGCTAGGGACAAAATAACTGGGAATGTGTGTGCTCCTGGGTAGGTTTCTTTTGCCAACATTACTGAGATACTACAGAAACCTGAATGGAAACTCTGGGCAAAAAATATATGAAATCCTTTTATTGTATTCTTGCAACTTTTCTGTAAGTTTGAAATAGTTTTAAAAAAAAAAAGTTAAAATAAATATGTAGTACCAAAATAAGTGCCTCTATACCTAGAAAGATTCTATCTATATCTTGCTGAGGCCGGTTTGGCTCAGCCTGCGGACTGAAGGGTCCCAGGTTCGATTCCGGTCAAGGGCATGTACATTGGTTGCGGGCACATCCCCTGTGGGGGGTGTGCAAGAGGCAGCTGGTCGATGTTTTTCTCTCATCGACATTTCTAGCTCTCTATCTCTCTCCCTTCCTCTCTGTAAAAAATCAATAAAATATATTTTTTAAAAAAGATTCTATCTATATCTTATAAGCTATAGCATTACCCTGGACAAGTCAAGAAATGTAGAAATCTTAGTTTCCTTATTTGTAAAATGGAAATAATGAGTACCTATCTTAACTACTACTGTAATTAAATGAGATAAGGGTATGAAATACTTTTACTCTAAAAGAGAGTACAATTTGTATTATATTATCATCTGTGATTTTAAAAAGCAGATACATATATGTGTGCATATGCATAAGAATTCCCTGGAAACAAGAACGTGTAGCTGGGAGACAGGGTGGGAGAAAGACTTTATCTACAGATCCTTCTGAAATTGCTTCACTGAGTGAAGTATTACCTACTCAGAAAATAAATTTTTAAATGTTTTTATTGATTTATTAGAGAGGAAGGGGGAGGGAGAGAGAAATATCCATCGCTGCCTCCTGCTCGTTCCCGGCCAGGGATCCCAGCCTGCAACCTGGGCATGTGTCCTGACTGAGAATTAAACGGTGACCTTGTAGTGCACAGGACAACTCTCAACCCACTGAGCTACACCAGCCAGGACCAGAAAATAAATATTTTTTTTAAAGTTAGATTTGGATATGAGGGCAATAAAAAAAAAAAAAAAGAATTATAAAAGTTAGATTTGGCACAGTCCCTGACCTAAAGTAAAGATTCAATAAACATTTACTTACAACTAGCAAATTATTTGACATATCTAAAATTGTATTTTTGAACTCTCAAGTAGTTTCTTTTTATAACCTATTAAGCAGGACTAATATGATCATCCCTGTCTTAAAAATGAATTCAGCTGAAACATAAATGTAATTGTAACTTCCCAGGCATAGTCACTTGCCCATGAACTCCCTAATGATAAGAATTACTCCTACTTTGTCTCCTAAAGGTCTCCAGCCAGTGGGCTGGTCTCCCATCCCAGCATTAAAGCTTACTGTTTTAGAGTAGCGGGTGCCTGAGTTAGATAGCCAACATTCATCTGACAGTGTATATGAAACCTTTCAGCTGAATTAAACTATTTGTTTTGGAATTGTGTCCCAGTTTGCTCTGTATACCTAAACTATGAAAGGTATTTTTTCTTCATGAAATAACCCAACTTATTATGTGGCTTTTCAGAGTAAAAGGATAACAAAACTTATTAGTGACTTGAAATATTTCAGGGAATGATTAAATTTATGACTTCCTGCACAGTTCTTTCTATGATAAAATATTCATTTTCAATAATCTCTCACCACTTATAAACAAATACTACAACAGAAATAACTATAATTAACATTTTTAGTGTGCAATACTCATTTTTCCCATATACCCATTCAATCTTTTCAAGCATTAGCCGAGACCGGTTTGGCTCAATGGATAGAGCGTCGGCTTGGGGACTGAAGAGTACCGGGCTCGATTCCGGTCAAGGGCATGTACCTGGGTTGCGGGCACATCCCCAGTAGGGGGTGTGCAGGAGGCAGCTGATCGATGACTCTTTCTCATCGATGTTTCTAGCTCTCTATCTCCCTCCCTTCTTCTCTGTACAAAATCAATAAAATATATTAAAAAAAGAACAATCTTTTCAAGCATTAGTCCATAAATATTATTAGTACTTACTATTTTTTATATGTATTTTTATTGATTTCAGAGAGGAAGGGAGAGGGAGAGATAGAAACATCAGTGATGAGAGGGAATCATTGGTCAACTGCCTCTTGAACGACCTCCACTGGGGCCTGAGCTCCCAACCCGGGCACGTCCCCTTTCTGGGAATCAAACTGCAACCCCCTACTTCCGTGGTTGGCAAACTGCGGCTCTCGAGCCACATGCAGCTCTTTGGCCCCTTGAATGTGGCTCTTCCACAAAATACCACGGCCTGGGCGAGTCCATTTTAAAGAAGCGGCATTAGAAGAAGTTTAAGTTTTAAAATTTTGACTCTCAAAATAAATTTCAATCATTGTACTGTGGGTATTTGGCTCTGTGGACTAATGAGTTTGCTGACCACTGCCCTAGTTCATAGGTTGATGCTCAACCACTGAGCCACGCCAGCCAGGTGGTACTTACTATTTCATGTACTAGGCAATGATAAAGGTTTTTGTGTTTTTACAAAAGTGAATTCATACAGTACATACTGTTCTATAGCCTACATTTTTCAATGAGGCCAGGGGTCAGTGTGGTGCAAAAAGCCCTACATTTATTTTTAATACTAGCTCCCAACTGTGGTCTTAATACTGATGGTCTGGAACAGGCAAAGATTTCAAGGAATGCTTGGTTTCTGTTTCAGAATTCTATAAACTTCAGATACTCTTGTTTTACATCAAATGGCATTCCAGGTGGAGGCAGTGCAAGAGACCAGAGACCCAGGCCTGTCCAGGCTGTGGGGTAGGAGAAGGCTCTGAGAAGAATAGGGGAAGGGGAGGAGGTAAAGCCCTGGGGCCCCCGCCTAGCTGGCTCTCAGTGAAGACCATGGTGGGAACTCCTGGTCTATTCCATCATCAGGCTCAGGGTGGCCCTGCCCATTTTTATCACCACCTTTGTGCGAATGATCCACCACTGTGTGTCCACCCTGCTGCAGAGTAATGAGCAGCTCACTCAGAAGCAGGGATCTGACAGTTAAGTCCTAATCCAAGTTAGGTAAAATGGGAAATTATATTCCCAAGCAGTCCTTCTTCACATGAGAATATTACTTCAACAACCCAGAAGACAGATTTTACAAAAAAATAAAACAGTGGGGAAACAGACCACCTTCTCCTATGAGTGATCCCACTATGTTCACTGACATAATGAAAGGGAATTAACAAATGTTCTCCTAATGAATTTTTTAAAAATATATTTTATTGATTTTCCACAGAGAGGAAGGGAGAGAGATAGAGAGCTAGAAACGTCGATGAGAGAGAAACATCGACCAGCTGCCTCTTGCACACCCCCTACTGGGGATGTGCCCGCAACCCAGGTACATGCCCTTGACCGGAATCGAACCTGGGACCCTTCGGTCCGCAGACCGACACTCTATCCACTGAGCCAAACCAGTTTTGGCTTCATGATTCTTATATTGGAAAATGGATCAACTAGACATTCTCAAGCTTTGTTACAACCAAAGTCATATTTCACTGACCCTATTTTAAGTCTATGCTTCAGAAAGGAATCAAACTACTCACATTAACTGCATCCTGGTACTTCTGCTATGTATTTGGGCTTCAGAGCATTTACTCTCTCTGGTTCTGGGTCAAGATAATGCCAATGACCCATCAGAAATGATGCAGGAGCAATGACTGGGGCACTCATGGTCAGACACCAACAAAACTCTCAAGACTAAGTGGGAAGTTTTGGAGCTCATGGTCAAAGATCTCCACTCTGAAAGCATGTTCAGATAGGAATTACAGATCTCTATGTTATTAAGACCAAACAGGGATTATCTCTGCTGGGAACATGGAGTAGCCCTTCACCTCCTACCTTTTGTTGGAGCTGGAGCCTCTCAGAATAAAGAGAATGCATGAGCTGGTGAGCATGCAGCAAGGATCCTTCTTGTCTGAGCTGGGCTCTCCTTTATTTTATTTTATTTTTTTAAAATATATTTTTATTGATTTTTTACAGAGAGAAAGAGAGAGGGATAGAGAATTAGAAACATCGATGAGAGAGAGACATCAATCAGCTGCCTCTTGCAAACCCCCCACCGGGGATGTGCCTGCAACCACTGTATATGCCCTTGCCCGGAATCGAACCTGGGACCTCTCAGTCCGCAGGCCGACGCTCTATCCACTGAGCCAAACCGGTCCCGGCTGGGCTCTCCTTTATGTTTGAAATTAGAGGAAATGAGGATTATGTGCTGGGTGGCATATAGGAAAAGGGCCATTTTTTTAAAAATATATTTTATTGATTTTGTACAGAGAGGAAGGGAGAGAGATAAAGAGTCAGAAACATCGATGAGAGAGAGTCATCGATCAGCCGCCTCCTGCACACCCCCTACTGGGGATGTGCCCGCAACCAAGATACATGCCCCGGACCGGAATCGAACCCAGGACCCTTCAGTCCCCAAGCCGACGCTCTATCCATTGAGCCAAACCGGTCTCGGTGGAAAAGGGCCATTTTTTAAATGCTTTAAAATTTCTCTCTGCCCTAGCCGATTTGGCTCAGTGGATAGAGTGTCAGCCTGCAGACTGAAGGGTCCAGGGTTCAATTCAGTCAAAGGGCACATGCCCAGAGTTGAGGGAACGATCCCCAGTGTGGGGCATACAAGAGGCAGCCAATCAATAATGTCTCTCATCATTGATGTTTCTATATCTCTTTTTCCCCCTCCCTTCTTCTCTGAAATCAATAAAAAATGTATTTTTAAAAAGTAAATTAAAATACATAAATATATTAATAAAGAAAATTTCTTTCTGATGACTGTAAAAATAAAAGGCAAAGAGGAAAATTCAAGTAATGATAATATCTAAATTCTTAGCAAAAACTCAATCTTTGGAAGAAACATTTTCAATTGTAGTTAATTACCATGTGCAATCAACGCTTGTTTTCTTGAGATGTAAACCCCCTCATAAAATTTTTTAACTGGTATCTTTATAACTTCCTCTACAACAGTAATAACTTTCATTAATGAAAACTTAAAAACTATGTATGAGCAAACAAGACTCCCTATATTGTTCATTTTGAGATTACAGAATGACAAAAGGACAAATGTATCAAAACTTTACTCAAATAGATTCTTTTCCAGAGTGACAGATTTTGCAAACATTCTATCTCTCTTAATACTGAGCAGGGGAAATCAATGACCCTGAGACACTGCTGGGTGCTCAAGTACCTTCTGAATGACCAAAGATGGGTTAAACAATGACTATTTAATGCCACTAAGCAATGAGAGGTTCTTGATCTGGAGTTGGGAATATAGCAAATCCACTGGGGGGAGTGGAGGAATCAATGGTTCTGTATTGTCTATAGCCACTCAATAACTAAAGATCCAATTATTCTGGATAAGTTTATGTGTCATTATAAAAGGGGAGGAAGGGCACCTGGCTGTATAGCTCAGTGATTGAGC
Organism: Nyctalus aviator; assembly: GCA_036971965.1. NCBI lineage: Eukaryota > Metazoa > Chordata > Mammalia > Chiroptera > Vespertilionidae > Nyctalus > Nyctalus aviator. Next base: position 35,574,108 of record CM072936.1, read on the forward strand.
ATCAACCCATGAACCAAGAGGTCACCAGTTTGAATCTCAATCAGGAAATTTTGAAGAGGACTGGGCAGAGAAAGATGCTAAACCTTGGTAAGAAACAGGAAGAAATGGTAAGAGTTCATAGGTATTTGCCTTTGGATTAGAAAGAGCCTAGTAGCCCAGCCTGCATGGCTCAGTGGTTAGTATTGGCCTATGAACCAGGAGGTCACGGTTCAATTCCCAGTCAGGATACATGCCCTGGCTGCGGAGCATCGAGGAGGCAGCCAATCAATACTCTCTCTCTCTCCCTCACGCTCCATCCTGCACCACAATTACTTATACACAGATCTCATCCTCCCTTTAAGTGCAAGGCAGCTAATTCACCTTTACATCTTCACAGCATCTGCTATACTTAGTAAGCACTCAAAAGATGCTGCAGGAAAATGTACTTTATTAATAATAAAAATAACCACTAACATCACTGAGCTCTTTATACCGGGTACCATGATAGGTCTTTCTATGCATTATCTAAATTAACTGTCCCAACAACCACCCTGTGGAGCAGGTACTATTATCTCCAGTTTACAGGTGGGAGAGGCCTTCACAGAGCTCATTTGCACAAAGTGACACAACTACTAAGTGGTTAAGTAGGAAACAGACACAAACCCCAAAGCCAGCACCCAGCTGTTAGCATTCCATTTCATATATGCAATTCACCAAAATTCTCTTCAAAAGACACTGTTAAGAAAATGAAAAGGCTATATAGAATATTTAGACTGGAAGAATATATTCCTAATACATATACTCAAAGAACTGGCATCTAGATATATAAAGGACACTTTCAAGTCAATAACGAGAAAACAAACAACCTAATTAAAAAATGGGCAAGACTGAACAGGCGCCTTATACAAATGGCCAATCAGCCCTTAACGATACTTAACATTAGTCATCAGTGAAATGCGAGTTAAAACCGTGATTACATGCCAGCACACACCCATGAAAATCACTACAATGGCCAAAAGGAAAGTGACAAACACCCTGTGTCCATGATGCGGAGAAACCAGAAAACTCATGCACTGCTGGTGGGAATGTAGCCACTTTGGGGAAAGTTCTTGAAATAGCTTAAAAGTTCAAACAAAACAGATGGCCCTGCAATCTCACTCCTAGACATTCACCCAAGAGGAATGAAAACTTACGTCCACAGAAAGGTTTGTACATGAAAGTTCATAGCAGCTTTATTCATAGTAGCCAAAAAAATGAAAACAACTCAAATGTTAACAGGTTAACAAATAAACAAGTTTTATTTTTTTATTTTTTTAAAATATATTTTATTGATTTTGTACAGAGAGGAAGGGAGAGAGCTAGAGAGCCAGAAACAGCGATGAGAGAGAGTCATCGATCAGTTGTTGCCTCTTGCACACCCCCTACTGGGGATATGCCCACAACCAAGGTACATGCCCTTGACCGGAATCGAACCCAGGTCCCCTCGGTCCCCAAGCCGACGCTCTATCCATTGAGCCAAACCAGTCTGGGTGAAATAAACAAGTTTTAGAATATCATACAAAGTAAAAATTAATAGGGACAAATTGCTGATACATAGACTAAAACAGAGATGAATCTCACAGATCTACTAAGCAAAAGACACTAGATGCAAAAAGAGTGCATAGTTTTCTAGTATTTTAAATCAAATCAATGGCTGTATGAGGGCAAAGGTTCTACAGATGTTCTATATATTAATTGTGATGATTATTACACAGATGAGATTTTTGTCAAAATTCAGTGAACTTTACATCTAAAAATCTGTACATTTTATTATATGTGCATTGGCTCACAACAGAATTCACTTGGGGGGGTAGATAGTAAAATATTACTACCGACCTAAATGTTTCTCAATAGGAGACTGCTTAAATAAATGACAACCCAGACAACAAATCCTGTGAAAAGTAAGAAGTGTTCCAGGGATCGATGTGGAAAGATTCCTGATAGGTACAGCTAAGCAAACAAACAAGGCACAGACCAGTGGGTACGGTACACTACCTTCTGTTTTAAAAAATAAAAAAAGAGTGGGAGGGACTATTTCACTTTTGCTTACAAATACAAAACAAAAACCTGGAGAAAAACAAACAATAGTAGTTAACTTTAGGCAGATAGGAAGGCTTTTCACTGTATATTTGTATGACTTAATTCAAAAAAATTTTTTTTCTTTTTTTTTTTAAATCAATCTTTATTGTTCATATTATTACAAAGGTTCCTCATTTCTTCCCCCCTCCACCAGGTTCCTACCCCACCCTCTGCCCACTCCCCATCCCCCATTGTCCTCATCCATAGGTGCACAGTTTATGTTCAGTCTCTTCCTCCCTCCCTTTCATCGATAGTAAATCCCTTTTCAGAGAGTAAATCAGTTACTTAGCATTTTCTCATATCAATAATACCACCACATGCCCAATGATACACTTCAGACAAAAGACATTTCCAAATAGGTCAACCAACCTCATCCAGGCCCCACCCAAGGCACTCACAGATCAACACCCCAGCGCTATACTAACTCAACACATCCAGATCTAAGCCTTCATCACTTGATTCAGCAGACCCTCAAGTTCCCGCAAAAGTTTCCAGCCATGTCTGAGAGGCAGCCTTGGGGCGGGGGCAGGCGAGGTAATTCAAAAAATTTTAAAAATCAACCTAAGTTCCAGAAGAAAGGTACCTGGCTCGGATTTCCCTACATGCCATTCCCAATCCTCCCAAATTATATGGAAAATGTGAAAACAGTTGGCTATAAAACAGACCTAATACCACCCTAGCTGGCTTGGCTCAGTGCATAAAACATAGACCTGTGGACTGAAGGGTCCTAGGTTCGAATCTAGCCAAGGGCACATGACCAGGTTGTGGGCTAGGCCCCAATGGGGGGGGGGGGGTGCAGGAGGCAGCCAATCAATGATTCTCTCTCATCATTGATGTTTCTATCTCTCTCTCTCCTTCTCCCTTCCTCTCTGAAATCAATAAAAATATATTTGAGAAAAAAATAAAACAGACCTAATACCATAAGTCTTCTCCATCTCATCTAATAGAAACCCTATTCTCCCAGATCTTCAGGCCAAATTCTTTGGTGTCATCTTTGACTCTTTTCTCTCACTCCTTAAGTCCAATGTGTCATTAAATCCTACTGGCTCTACCATCATCACACATCCAAAATCTGACACTTCTCACCATCCGGGACCAAGCCACCATCTCTTGTCCAGCCTTTTTAATAAGCTGGGATCCTCAATTTCACCTTTGCCCTCCTTCAGTCTCTTTTCAACAGCGCAGTAAGAGTGACACCATTCAACCATTAAGTCACATCGTGTCACTCCTCTGCTCCACTGTGGCGCCCTTCTCAAAACAAAAGTCAAAATCCTTTCTAAAACCTGCAAAGTTTGTTTTAGAACTTGATCTGCTATCCCCTGATCCTGATGACATCTATTGCTCTCCAGCCACTGTAGCCTGCCACACTGCCCCTCAAACACTGAACACATAGTCTGACTTCACGGCCTTTGACCTTGCTCCCTCTTGCCAGGAATGCTCTTTCTGCAGATTTCCACATGGCTAGCTCCCGTAACTTCTGCCTTTACTTGAGTCATCTTCTGACTAAAGCCTTCTCTAGCCAGCTTATCTAAAATCTCAGCCCATCAACCTCATACCTTCACCCCAACATACACCTACACTCCTCTTCTCTGCTTCATTTTTCTTCTTAGCACTTACCACTACCTGACATAGCATGTGTTTTAGTTACTTACTCTTGAGTATTGTCCACTTTCCATAGATTGTAATCTCCATGAAGGCATGTATGTAATTATCCACTGCTGTACCGTCAGCACTTAGAACAATATCTGACACACAGCACACACTTGGTAAGTACGTGAACAGTAAGTGAATGAATGCATAGGCTTGGAATGATCAAGAAACCAAGGGTAGAGACTACAGAAGGGGAAAGTAAAATGGCTAACTGCAGGTAAAGATCTGCAGCTCATGTTTTAAGCAAAGCCTTGGCACACCTGGGATGTCTCTGGCTCCATCAGCATGTAGTCAATCAGGTTAGCAACCACTACTCAAGACTGAATTAAAGTTCCCTACGAAAGCATTGACTACTCCTGAGAAACTTGGGGAAAATAAAACCACAAATGAAAAACACTATTACCTACCCATTGTGAACTATGCTTTCACATGTTGCATCGCACAACTGAAACTTATTATGAGGCGTACACCAAAGGACATAGCGAAGGCTAGAATTCTGAATACCATGTAGACAAGAAAAATCTGAATTTGAATAAACCCATGTAGACAAGATCTATCCAAACCAGACTCAGCTAGTTACTTTGAGGATGAAATCATGGGAAAGTACTTTTGAAAGCACAAAATGCCATACACCTTAGAAATGCAAGAAGTTACTAAACTTTTTGTTAACTTATTGGTCAGTAGAAAGATTTATAACAATGTCCTTTGGGGGGAAATTGTACATTTTAAATGTTTTTATAGATTTATGAACCAGGATGTAGAGATTGTCCTCCCTAGGCCCCTAATTTAGAAAAAGAAAAACTTATTTGCATATTTGCTTCAGAGAAAGAACTAATAGAAAGGAACTTTATGCTCAGTTACGATAAGGTTACATTGTGCAAGAATCCCTTGGAAATCCATCTATTGCTCAAAATAAAATGATGCAAAACAATATATAACAAAATATATGTATTCAATGGTAAGATATGTACACAGATAATAATTTTATATATATATATATATATATATATATATATTATCAAAGCCTCAGGGATTGGGGGCCTGGGGAATGATATCTGCAAAAGAGCAAAAGGAAACTCTTTAGAGAGTGGCGAAAATGCTGCAATTGAGGTTGTGATTACATGGGTGAACACATTGTTAAAACTTACCTTTTACGTGGGCATACTTCATTGAGTGCAGATTACACCCCAATTAACTTAGTTCAAACATATAAACCTCTCCTGTTCCCTTAAGTTGAAAGGGGGAAAAAACAACAACAATCCCTCAGTTGTACCCTGATCTCAAAGAGGACTTGTGTAACATCTAATAGAACACCTTGACAATTTAAGAGGATGACAGAACCTAAGTCAATGGCCAAAGAAAAGGTCAACTCATGACCCTCTGGCCTCCAGGTGAACTCAAGTTATAAAAAATGAGCGCAGCAAATGGAGAAAGGGATAAATCTCAGCTTATCCAAAAAATGAAAAATTAAAAAAAAAGTATTACTTCAGAAGTCGGAGTGAAGAGAGCAGAGATTTGGTGCCGGTCAAAATCAGGTCCCTATGGCTCTAGGCTAAGTGGGTGGCCTTTCGAGTCCTCAGTCTGAGACTCAGTAGTTCTTTCTGTAGAATGGGGAGCATAATGGCTGACTTTTAACCTAGCACACGGTGCACGACACACGATATGCAATGCACGATATTATTTAAGGCACCAGAATTTAGTGACCGGAAATGGGTGCATGTTTAATCCCAATCCCCACCCCCACCCCGCTCCCGGTTCTCACCCCCCCCCCCTCAGAGGGTGGTGGCCCCTTTCAAAGGCTTTATCGCCCTCAGGTAGACTTCATTTCCCTCCGACTTGCACCCCTGCACCCCTGCACCCCTTGCAGCCTGTCCTGGCCCGGCCACCCCTTTCCCCCGGGGCTGGCTCCAGGGGACCCACCACCGCCCGGGCCCCACCTCGTTAAGGAAGCGGGAGATATCGTAGACTCGCCCGTGGATCACCAGCCATATCTCCTTCGGGGTGTTGCGCTTCGCCACCTCCTCCAGGCGGTAGTAGGTGACGGGGGTCTCCACCCCGGGCCCTTTCCCGTCGCTGCCGCTCGCTTCCGCGGTCGCCATTAGGCCGGAGATACCCTTTCCTAACCCCACTACCCGGTTTCCGCCGCTAACTTCCTCGAGGTGGACCCTGCGCGCTCGGCCCTCCCGGGCTTCCGTAGCCAAGACCCAGAAGGCCGTGGGAGGGATCCTGGCAGCAGCCAATCACGTCCCCGACTACTTCCTGGTTCGTTCTCTTTTCACCAATGAGACGAGGGGTTCTGCTAAAAGTCCCGCCCACCGCCCCCTCCCCTGTTCCTCAGGGCCAAGTCCTGGTTCGAGATGCGCCTGGCCAATCAGAGTCGCCCAGCCCTCTCCAATCTCGCCCGGTGGATGCGGTGATTTCCGAATGGCGCCTAAGGGAGACGCGTGACAGCTGTCACTCAGGAGGGTCTCCGCACTCCCGTTTCCCTTCCCTTCGCCGGGGATCCCTCCTGAGTCGGGCTAAGCTCGTCCTCCCCTACCACCACCACCACCCCTCCGTCGTCCCCCCTCTCCCCCATTCCAGCCTCGGGTTTGCAGCTTTGCTTTGTCTCAGTGTCCTCACCAGTAGAATGGGCATGATAATTTACAGAAAAATGTGGCCGATGAAGTGAGAGAGCACATCTGCAGAGCTATTGGCACACAGTAATCAACACAGAAAGGAAAAGGCGGTGTGGCTGGCTGGAAGTCTTGGGACTGTCCTAAGGGGTAAGGGGTGGAGTGTATCCCAAGTTTCGGCCACTACGAAGGATGATTTTGGTCTATGTCAGTTATATCTCAATAAACCTGGAGGTTGCGTTGATTTTTAAGCGAATTCTTTGGTGTTCAGAACACACCTACACTATTTCCGTTTCTACCTGTTCTGAAATAGAGATTGCCTCAGATGTCATGGGCTAGAGGGCCCCAAGCATTTAATAACAAGTGTGGTTAATGCGCAGTGTTATGAGCTAATCATTTTAGCTGCCATTACCACTGACAAATTGTTTGTGGTGGAATGTTTCCATCAGGTCACTCCCCCAGACTCTCCACAATCCACCCCAACCTGTCTGACTAATGTCTTACGCCATTCCGTTTCATAAGCCTCGTGCACCAGCTACCGACTCCTAAACTCACATCTGTGGTCATACCGGCCCCCTCCACTTAAGACACCTCTTTCCTTCCCATGCCTTCTCACTTTTCAAGCTCCTCCTCAAATTCTCCCTTTCCACAAACTCTCCTACCATTCTGAGCTTCCGTGACTCCATCTCCTCATAGTACCTAAGCATATTACCGTTCCAGGAAACCCTCGTTGTTTAAAATCTTAACTTCCCACATTTACCTCCTTAATCAGAATGAAAACTATGAGAGCAAGCCCAAATGAAATTCCACAAACTCTAGATTCAAATATTTGCATTCATTTCAGAAATATTTACTGAGTCGCAAGTGCTGTGATAAACTCTATGGATAGAAAGGTGACATAACAAATAAGTCCTCTGAAATAAACAAAAAACACATATACAGTACATAAGTGTTAGAAATAGGTATTTGTATCAAATGCAATGGGAAACGGCTCTGAACTCATATTTGTTAAATAACACCACTCGTGTGTATGAGTCACCAGAGGAGGCTATGTTAAAAGGGAAGTTTCCCTCCCATCAAGACTTGACATCTCGACCTAACCTGTTTGGCTCAGTTGATAGAGCATCAGCCTGCGGACTCAAGGGTCCCAGGTTCGATTCCAGTCAAGGGCATGTACCTTAGTTGCGGGCACATCCCCAGTAGGGAGTGTGCAGGAGGCAGCTGATCAATATTTCTCTCTCATCAATGTTTCTATCCCCCTCTCCCTTCCTCTCTGTAAATATATATATATATATATATATATATATATATATATATTTTTTTTTTTTTTTTTAAAGACTTGACATCTCTTCCTCACCTTGAATCTTTGCTTACCTTGTTATTCTGACCAATAGGTTGTGGTGTGAGTGGTGCCAAGCATGTTACAAAGTCTGGTCCTTGAGAGGCCTTGAAGTTTCCGTCTCCACCATCTTAGAGCATTACACCAAGATCATGCTGCCATGAAGTTTCCTGGAATTAAAGACCAGCCATTTAAATGCTGTCTCGGCTGAGCCCACCCCTTAATCAATTTTCCAGCTGAATGCAAACACATAAGTAAAGCTAAATGAGCAGAATTGCTCAGTCAACTCATGAAATACTAAAACACAAGAAAAAAGAAAAAAGAAAAAAAAAGTAAGAAAGAAAGAGTCCAGTGAGTATGAATATAGAACCAGAAAATTTTTACCAAGTATTTTGGGCGATTCTGAGGTGAGACATCTGTAGATGACTTTGGGGAACACTGCACTTTGTAAAAAAGTATCCTATCTAATAAAAGAGCAATGTGCAATTGATCATTACTCCAACACACAAGATGGCCAGCAGGGGAGGGCAGTTGGGAGGAACCAAGCCTGCAAGGGAGGGCAGTTGGGGGCACTCAAACCTGCAGGGAAGGGCAGTTATGGGTGGCCAGGCCTGCAGAGGAGGGAAGTTGGGGCGACCGGGCCTACAGGGAAGGGCTGTTGGGGGGAACCAGGCCTGCAGGGGAGGGCAGTCAGGGGTGACTAAAGAAATGCCAAGCATGCTTCCTAGAGAAAGGGAGGGACCTCATTTATTAACATTTGTGGACTCCCCTCCCTGATCACCCCTAACCACTCCCCTGCCAGCCTGATTGCCCCTAACTGCCCTCCAGAATTATACCCATAATTCTGAGAGAGAGAGAGAGAGAGAGAGAGAGAGAGAGAGAGAGAGAGAGAGAGATATCAATGTGAGAAAGACACGTCGATTGGTTGCCTCCCTGAAGGGGGCCAGGGATCAAACCCTCAAATGAGGTACATGCCATTGACTGGGAATCAAACCCTGAACCTTCGGTCTACAGGCCAACACTGTAACTACTGAGCCAAACTAACCAGGGAGATATTGACATTTTTGAAAAGTATGGCGTTAAATTGAATTTGAGTCAGAAAAATATTGTAGCCTAAATGTATTGATTATAAATTTATATTCACAATTCGTAACATGTTAGTCAGAAAGTCTAGCTTGGAATCCTGTCCGTATCACTCGATTATTATATATTATTATATTTTATATAATAATAATAATATTATTATTATTATTTTATATACTGCTGGATACAATTCAGTACTATTTCTTAAGGATCTTTGCATCCATATTTATGAGAAATAATGGTTTGTAATTTTTCTTCTTGAATGTCGAACCTGGGACCCTTGAGTCTGCAGGCCGACGCTCTATCCACTGAGCCTTTATTTTTTAATTTGTTATGTTTAAATCTTTGATCAAGCTTGAGTTTATCTTGGCATATGGATACATAGCCAAATTATTTTTTTCCAGAAAAAATTTCTGGAAAATCTTTATTATGATTTTGTTTAAACTATAAAAGGCCCCCTTCTCCTCACTGATTTGAAATAACATTTTTATCACATCTTCTATTCCTGATTGTGTATTTTAGCACTCTCTGTTTTGTTTCATTGCTCTGTCTATTGAGCACACACTCTTGGTAAGATTTTGATGAGAGCAGGCTTCCTCACACATTGTGTGTGTGTGTGTGTAAGACTATACATTTTGTATGAAGGACAATTGACTAATATCTACCTCAATTATAAAAGTATATATTCTGCGATCCAGCTATTCCTACTTCTAGGAATATATCCAATAGCTAAAACTGTACAACCCTGGCTGATGTGGCTGAATTGATTGAGCTTCGTCCCATGCCCCAAAGGGTGACCAGTTTGATTCCAGCCAGGGCACATGCCTGGGTTGCGGGCATAGTTTTTCCTTGCCAGTTTTCTGTTCCAATTTTACTATTAATACAAAAGCAATAAAACAACCCTTTGGGGCATGGGATGAAGCTCAATCAATTAAGCCACATCACCCAGGCTTGTACAGTTTTATCACGACTCCAGTAGAGGGGTGTGCAGGAGGCAGCTGATTAATGTTTCTCGCTCTCTGTCCCTCTCCCTTCCTCTCTGTAAAAAAATCGATAAAATGTATTTTAAATAAATAAATAAAAGGTGGTGTGCCTGTATCCCATAAGGGACTTGTATTCAGACTGTATGAAGAACGCTTACAACAAAAAGACAAGGCAAAATTTTAAAAAAAAAAATGCACCAGGGATCTAACTAGACATTTCACCACAGAAGCTATACAAATGGCCAATAAGTATATGAAAAGATTCTCCACATCATTAGCTGTCAGGGAAATGTAACTCAAAACCATAATGAGATTTCCCTTCACACCCACCAGGATGGCCACAACTAAAAAAAACAGACAATAACAACTATTGGTGAGTATTCAGAGAAACTGGTACACTCATACATTGCTAGTGTGAATGTAAAATAGGGGATCCAGTGTACAAAACATACTGGCAGTTCCTCTCAGAGTTAAACACAGAGTTACCATATGAGTTGGTAATTATAGCACTAGGTATAATTACCCCAAAAGAGATGAAAACTTATCCACACAAACACTTGCTCACAGATGTTCATAGCAGCACATTCACGATCGCCAAAAAGTGGAGACAACTCAAATGTCCCTCGACTGAAGAATGAATAAAGTGTGGTGTGTCCTTACAATGCAGTAAAAATCACATGCTTCCCAGGCCAACGTAGCTCAGTGGTTGAGCATCGACCTAGGTCACGGTTCAATTCCCGGTCAAGGGCACATCCCCAGTGTGGGGCATGCAGGAGGCAGCCAATCAATGATTCTCTATCATTGATATTTCTATCTCCTTCTCCCTTCTTCTCTGAAGTCAATATAAATATGCTTTTAAAAAAATAATAATAACATGCTCAAAGAACCTCAAATAGGATATATTATCAAAGTTTTAAAATTATACCAACCTGAACGTTTCAAAAGTTGTATCACACTGTTCTGATTTTTGCATTTCTCTTCTGATACATGAAGTTGAATATTGATTTCTATAGTTAAAAGAAATAAAGGAATTATCAATCTCCTATCCAGAGCAACTCCTGAAAAATAATCCTAATAGCCAAGAACCTCTTTTGAGTTGAGAGGGCTTCATTTCTATATGCCAAGCGTGAGCCTGCCTTAGGATAGTCCCTCTGCCTGGTATGGCCTCCTGCCCCAACTGTACATTCAGATTTTATCATTCTCAACTCACATTAAATATCGCCCCCTGGGTGAGAGTGAGGTTGCTGCCCACTTGTCTCTGATATACCGTTCTGTTTTCCATCTCTTCATAGAACTCGTGCATAATATTGTTCTGATTTGTGTAGGGTATGCTCACCATTGTATCCCATTCTAGCGCCAGGATCTGACATGGTGCTAGAACACACGGTAGATGTTTAGTAACTCTCTGCTGAACAGATAAATGCCCAACTTCTGGAATGAGGAAAAGGGGTTAAGTCACTACACAGTTTCTCTACAGGACTTTTTTGAAACCAGAGTGTGGGAAAGGAATGTGACCTTGCCCCTGGATGAAGAATGCCTACCGGCAGCCCCTAACCCTGCGACTTTGTTCTTAAAACATTTTAACTTCGGGCTGACTTTGAACAGTGGACGTGAGACCCACCCTCGGTGAAGTTCAGGTTAGGTTTGGGGGCACGGGGATATTTTCTTTCATCCGTAATCACTGGATCAAGGCCTATAAATCAAATAGTTAAGACACAAAACACAAACAAGGTCGTAATTTGTTTCTTCCTGCCCTCTGTTTTTCTTGGCGAGGAAAAACGCCAGCTTTTCCTGCCTGGAGATGGGTAATGTCACTGGGGAGGTGAGGGGGGGGGGGTGATTCATTAAAAGTGGCCTGAGTGACTGGCCTTTTATTTCTTCTCGTTCTTTCCCCTTATTGTCCCAACTCGTGTGAGGAAACACATTGAGTAAGATCATTCTCCTGCTGATAAAGAACTTATCCTTGACTCTTTGTTCACTTGCAACTATATGTTCTCAGAATTAGAATCTTGGAGGCCAGGGTGGCTAAGGGTGATGTGAGGGGCATTGCTGAGAGAGAAGGAAGGCCAAGCAATCTGGCTTATGGAAGCCACTTCTTTTATCCCCTTTCCTTTTTCTTTTTTAATATATATTTTATTGATTTTTTACAGAGAGGAAGAGAGAGGGATAGAGAGTTAGAAACATCAATGAGAGAGAATCATCGATCAGCTGCCTCTTGCACACCCCCTACTAGGGATGTGCCCGCAACCAAGGTACATACCCTTGACCGGAATCGAACCCAGGACCTTTCAGTCCACAGGCCGATGCTCTATCCACTGAGCCAAACTGGTTTTGGCTTACCCCCTTTTCTTAACAACGCAGACTTATTTTGTTAGGAACTGTATCCCTGGGACCCTGGTGGGAGCTGGTGGTACAGGTTGTGGGTGAGTCTGGGAACCTCAGGTCCCCATCTCTAAACTGGCTGTCAGAACACCAGGACTTTCCTCTTAAATGTGGGACATGGATGTCAACCATCCCGAAGGCCTGGGGAGAGGAAAGGAAGTGGTAACAATAACAAACATTTAATTTAATAGGACACCATAACGTTAATAGAAACTGCAGAATATGCGGTTCTCATCTTTTACATGATACACTGCTGTTTTGTCCGAAATATTTTAATAATGTTTTAAAGAAACAAATAATAAATTTTTAAAACGTATTAAAAAAAAAAAAAAAAAAGGCTGCACAACAATAGCACAAAACACTAATGGCTGTCTCAGGGCGAGAGCTTGGAGCTGATTTTCATTTTCATCTTTATACTTCTGTATATCTTTTTAGTTATTTTCACAGATTATATATTACTTTTGTCCTACCCCCCCCCCAAAAAAAATAATAATACTAAAATTTAATTTTATTTCAGCAGGCTCCTGGGCCCCTGCCTCCTGTCCCTCTGTGCGGAAGCAGAACAATTTGTTTTCCAAGAAGTGGGTGTAGGACACAAGCGGGCTGGGCGAGGTGGGGGACAGATGGGACTGTGATCCGGTCCTGGCGCAGCTGTGGAAAAATACCGGCGAGGCCACACCCTCCCGTGGCGGTGACACGGCCTCTCTGAAGTCACCTGCTTTTGTTTCTCCCTCCACGTGGGACCATCCCAGCGCCTCTCACCTGCTGGCTTCCTTGCTTTCTCACTCCTGTTCCCCTCTCCCTCCACCGTGTCTGTGGGTTCCCAGGCCAGGAAAGGGAGTGAGACGATACAGCGGTGGGTCCCCCGTGTTCTAAGTTGGTGGTTCTTGTTGACTTCTTTAAAATACGTTTCTATTGTTTATAATACTTATTTATTGATTTCAGAGAGCAAGGGAGAGGGGGAGAGAGAAACATGAGAATCATGGTTTGGCTGCCTCCTGCAAAGCTCCTACTGGGGATCTAGCCAGCAGCCCCGGCAGGTGCGCTGACGGGGATCAAACCATGACCTCCTGGTTCATAGGTCCACAATAAAATAAAAAAATATATATTATTTTATTTTATCAAACGGAGCCATGCCCGGTTGGGCTTGGGTGTTCTTGACTTTTGAGACGGGGCTCAGTCAGCCTCCCAGGCTCTGAATCCGTGGAGGACCTGGGTGGTTAGGAGATGGACTATCTGCCGGTGAGGGGAGAGGCGGGAGAGTGTGGCTGAGTGCATTTACTGAAGGGTCTTCCCTGTACCTGATTAAACAGGCTTTCGCGCCAGTCCCGGGCAGCAGGGGACGGGTGCCCTCCCCATGCGAAGTGAGAGAATGAAAACTTCCTCCCAGGATCTTGGTCCTAAGAGACCAGAAAGAGGAAGACACCAGGCAACGCACGCCCAGTTTCTCCTACTGCTCTCCCTTCCCTAAGTGCAAAGGGTGGAAGACACCAAGGGCACCTGGAGCCTTAACATGGATGACCCGCTCCCCTAGGAGAAAATAGCTGGAGTGGGGAGAAGTATTTTCCTCTCCAAAAGTTATATATATATTATATTATATATATATATATATATATAATATATAAATAATATATATATATTATTTTTATTAATTTTAGAGAGGAAGGAAGAGGTAGAGAAACATCAATGATGAGAGGGAATCACTGATTAGCTGCCTCCTGCACACCCCCTCCTGGAGATAGAGCCCGCAACCAGGGCTTGTGCCCTTGACTGGAATCGAACCAGGGACCCTTCGGTCCGCAGGCTGACTGAGCCAAACCAGCCAGGGCTTCTCCAAAAGTTCTTACCATTTCTTAAATCACAGAACCCTTGAAGAATATAAAGCAAGCTATAAGCCACCGGCTCAGGAACGTGCACGTAACTGCTGTAGTTTCGTATGAATGGGTTAGAGCTGCCCGCCTTTCCCTCTCTTTCTGTCTCAGCACTCCTGCCTCCCTGGGAGGAACTGTGTGAGGCAGGTGGGGCTGCCCATCAAATTGCTCCGCCTCCCCTCGCTTTGGAGGCCGGCCAGGTGACCCCACCTGTCCGATCAGAGAAGCTCAATTCCCTGGCCCTGTTGTTTCAGAAATGGGCACTGGGTTTAAGACAGCCAGTCAGAGAACGAGAGCGAAGGAAGGGGGTAGGAAGAGAGGGCTTCTTTATTTGAAGAAGACTGAACTGGGAAAAGTGAAGCTCGGGGCTCTCCACAGCCGTTTTGTCTACCAAGTGGGAAGTCTAAAGAATGGACCCAACAAAGCAGAAGGATGCCCTGGGGACACCCTTGGATCCAGTCATAATGAAATCTAGACTGTGACAGGGGCCACTCAATTTGCATTCCCCTCCCCCCCCCCACTAGTGCGAGGTAGACCTCTGTTCCTTTCAACATGTGCATACACAGGAGTTGGCTTCCGCTTTCAGGGGTGCTCAGACCAGTAAGTCCGAACCTCCACTGGCGGTTCCCAGGCCCTTCCGCGCGTGGTGCCCATTGTAAATTGGAAAATGGGCCAAGAACTCTAAAAGATCCAGATAGAACTGGCCGCTGCATGTGGGGCAGTAAGACTTGCTTCTTCATGTTGGCGCTGTTTCTGCTTGCCAGCAACTTGGAAACGATACCGAAAGCACAGGCTGGAGGGCACATAACTTGAGAGAAAGCAAGAGCCATGGGTGTGTTAGAAGGCAGGAAATGCTAGGAGGGAGCGGCCAGTCCTCTTTTCCTTTAGAGATGATGAATGAGAGCTGGGGGGTAGAAAGGAGAGAGTCCCACCCAAATCCAAGAGGATGTGTGGGCCAGTTGATCTGCAAAGGCACCAGGGACTTGATGCAGGATGGTGTAGATAAAGCTTTGGGATGCCTAGCTGGTGTGCTCAGTGACTGAGCATTGACCCCTGAACCAAGAGGTGACCAGTTCAATTCCCAGTCAGGTCACATGCCCAGGGTGTGGGCTCCAGCCCTGCTGGGAGGCAGCCGATTCTCTCTCTCGTCAATGTTTATCTCTCTCCCTTCCTCTCTCTCTCAAATTAATTTTTAAAATATATATTTTATTGATTTTTAACAGAGAGGAAGGGAGAGGGATAGAAAGCTAGAAACATCAATGAGAGAGAAACATCTACCAGCTGCCTCTTGAACACCCCCCACTGGGGATGTGCCCGCAACCAATGTATATGCCCTTGACCGGAATCAAACCTGGGCCCTTTCAGTCTGCAGACTGACGCTCTATCCACTGAGCCAAACCGGTTTCAGCTAAAATTAATTTTTTAAAAAGAAGAAAAAGCTATCGGATGATAACTGGTAACATTTTAAGCATTAACTCTAGGTTAGACATTACCCTAAACACTTTACATGTGTTATAATAATAGTAGGTGGTGGGTACTATTGTTATTCCCATTTTACAGATGGTAAAACTGAGATTGAGAGGGACTAGGAACTTGGTGAGAGGGTCCTACAGCTCACAGAGCCAGGATTCCATAATCAGGGCAGCCTGATTCCTGTGATTCCTTACCCACTGTGTCCTTCCTCTCGGTCTAAATAAATACTTGGGGTGGAATGTAGCTTCTGTCACTTGCTGGTTGAGTGACCTAGAGCCAACCAGCCGCTCTGAGCTTGTTGTCTCACCTGGAAAATTCAGATACTGAATAACTTAAAACAAAACAAAACTGAATAACTTTTTTAAAAAAAAATCTTAACTCAAAAAAATCCTCCCTTCCACAAAAATTTTTTTCCCAAAGCTTAAAAAAAATCCCCAACTCGACAAACTAGGATTTGTATTCCTGCTCTGAACTCTCCCTTTCCAGACCACATAGATTGGATTTCCCACGGGTTTAGGATCAAAGGGTTCCTTCGGGTTCCGTGTTCCTTTGAAATGGATTCAAAGACACGGCTTTCAAAGCGCAGGGGGCCCTGGGAGGCCCTCGGCCTTGGGGAGTGAATCAGCATCCCCAGAGCACAGGTGACGAGTCCCAACCCATCCCTTCCCCGTCTGATAAGCCCAGAGGTCACGGCGCTAAATGACCCCCCTTTTCCTCCTTCCCGGCCCCTTTGTGGGTTTTCTGATAAGGTGCCCTGAGCCAGTGGTAACAGTTTTTTTCTCTCCGCAAACACGGTCCCCAGGGCATGCCCTCCGCCTGCCTGTGAGCTCCCAGCTGCTTCCAGCTCTCCCTCTGCTGCAGCCCTTTAATTGCTGCATTCCAACAAATTAGCCATGTGACAGAAGATTATTTTTAACTTCAATAGAGCAGCTCCTTCTCTTTTAATATATCATGCCTGGCCCACATTCCCTCGGTGAAAAGGGCACCATCGGCTACTTCTGAGAACTTTTAATTACTCTAATTGTTTGCAAAACTCTTAGAAGTTTGGGGGGAGAAAAAAATGCATGTCTCTTTCCCCTTTCCCGGTTTTCCCATTTGCTATTGAACAGAAGCGGAGGCCCAGTCCATCCTGGGGACATGCCAGCTTTAATGGGTCTCCCCGACCCCCTCTAGACCTGTCCCACCTGCCCTCTCCCACCTGTTCTCAGCAGGAGGGTTTTCTGAAGTTCAGATCCGCTCCTGGGAGGTTGAAGAGAGGGCAAGTTCCAGGGTGACTGAAGCCTCCCATGCCAACCCCACACAGCGCCCAGGAAGTGGCAGAATGGGGGCGGCCCAGGAAGACCAAGCCCTAAGCACCTCTTAGGTCTGAAAAGAGCCTCTAAAAAAAGTCCTGAGAGCCCTAATCGGTTTGGCTCAATGGATAGAGCGTTGGCCTACAGGCTGAAGGGTACCAGGTTCGATTCTGGTCAAGGGCATGTACCTTGGTTGCAGGCACATCCCCAGTAGGAAGAGTGCAGGAGGCAACTGATCGATATTTCTCTCTCATCGATGTTTCTTTCTTTCTTTTTCTTTTTCTTTTTTTAAATATATTTTACACAGAGAGGAAGAGAGAGGGATAGAGAGTTAGAAACATCGATGAGAGAGAACAATCAATTAGCTGCCTCTTGCACGTCCCCTACTGGGGATGTGCCCGCAACCAAGGTACATGCCCTTGCCCGGAATCGAACCTGGGACCTCTCAGTCCACAGGCCGACGCTCTATCCACTGAGCCAAACCGGTCCCGGCTCTCTCATAGATGTTTCTAACTCTCTATCCCTCTCTCTTCCTCTCTGTAAAAAATCAATAAAATATATTTTAAAAAATAATAAAGTGGTTTTTTTAAGAAGAAGAAGAAGAAGAAGAAGAAGAAGAAGAAGAAGAAGAAGAAGAAGAAGAAGAGAAAGAAGTTGGCAAAGCCCTGACTGGTTTGGCTCAGTGGATAGAGCCGTCAGCCTGCGGACTGAAGGGTCCCAGGTTCAATTCCAGTCGAGGGCATGTATCTTGGTCGCGGGCACATCCCCAGTAGGAGGTGTTCAGGAAGCAGCTGATTGATGTTTCTCTCTCATCGATGTTTCTAACTCTCTAGCCCTCTCCCTTCCTCTCTATAAGAAATCAATAAAATATATTTTTTATTTTTAATATATTTTATTGATCTTACACAGAGAGGAATTGAGAGGGATAGAGAGTTAGAAATGTCGATGAGAGAGAAATATCGACCAGCTACCTCTTGCACACCCCCAACCGGGGATATGCCCGCAACCAAGGTACATGCCCTTGACCGGAATCGAGCCCGGGACCTTTCAGCCCACAGGCCGACGCTCTAGCCACTGAGCCAAACCGGTTTCGGCCTTATGTATTGCAATTAAATAGCCTCCAAAGTAAAAAAAGCAACTCCGACCATATACCAGACCCTCCTCTACACACTGAGAATACATAACATGAAATAAAATCGCTTCCCCATAGAGTTCCCATTCTAGGGGGAGGAGTAAGAGAAAGAAAAAGAAAAATATATTTGTATAATGTGCTATCGTTACTGTAGAATAAGATAATAAAGGGGGCAAGATAACATAAATCTGTTCTTTTAAATATGCATAAAATAGCCCTAGCTGATTTGACTCAGTGGGTAGAGCGTCTGCCTGTGGACTGAAGGGTCCCAGGTTCGATTCCAGCCAAGGGCACATGCCCAGGTTGTAGGCTCGATCCCCAGAAGGGGGTGTGTAGGAGGCAGCCACACAATGATTCTCTCATCATTGATGTTTCTATCTCTCTTTTTCCTCTCCCTTCCTCTCTGAAATTAAAAAAAAATAAAAAATTTTAAAATATGCATAAAATATCTACCTCAGAGAAGAGATACCAGAAACTGGTAGCGCTGGGGAGGGAAACTGGGAAGCTGGGGGACGTGGAAAGAGGAACAGATGTTACTTCATGGTCTCTGTATCTTCTGAATTTTTAAATTATTGAAATGTGTGACCTGCCAAAACCGGTTTGGCTCAGCGGTAGAGCGTCGGTCTGCGGACTGAAAGGTCCCAGGTTCGATTCTGATCAAGGGCATGTACGTTGGTTGCCGGCACATCCCCGGTAGGAGGTGTGCAAGAGGCAGCTGGTCGATGATTCTCTCTCATCGACATTTCTAGGTCTCTCTCTCTCTCTCCCTTTCTCTCTGTAAAAATCAATAAAATATATTTTTTAAAAAAAGAAAAGAAAAAGAAAGAAATGTGTGACCTAATCCAGAATTAATGGACATAATAACATTCTTTTTTTTTTTTTTTTTTTTTTTTTTTTAGTTGGAAGAAGGAGTTGGCAGTGTTTCCGAGCACCTGGGCCCGGGGTTGTGAGAAACGCCCTGCCATTTTTTAATCGGGGCAGGAGGAAAGGGCTAGCTCCCAGCTGTCACTCACCGCAGCCGAGAACCGAAGTCACAGCATCCCTCTGGGGAGATAAAAGAGGCACCGAGAGAACAGAAGGAAGTACAATCAGTCTTGAGTGACAGATGCTTCACGGGCATTTAGAAAAGCCTGAGGCAGCTCCTTCCTAAATCTGAATTAATGTCAAGAGAAAATCATTTCAGGAAATTTGAGTTCCTCTCCTCAAACGCTTTGGGGCCATCCCGTTCTGGTGTGAATCGCGCAGTGCCAAGTTCATTCACAGGGAACATCTGTGTGTGGGGAGGCGGTGGGCGGGGAGCATAACGGAGAGGCCATCTGACACTGAACTTGGACACCTCCTGTCTTTTCCCCCAGCTGCCTCTGGGTTGTCCGTTTGTTTGGTTGTAGGGGAAGGAAGGTCTATAAAACATTTTTTAAAATGTATTTTATTTTTTACAGAGAGGAAGACAGAGGAATAGAGACTTAGAAACATCGATGAGAGAGAATCATCCATCAGCTGCCTCTTGCACACCCCCTACTGGGGATGTGCCCGCAACCAAGGTACATGCCCTTGACCGGAATCGAACCTGGGACCTTTCAGTCCGCAGGCTGACGCTTTATACATTGAGCCAAACCGGTTTCGGCCTATAAAACATTTATGGTTTATTTGGGGAGGGGGGGGGTTATTCACAGAACATGTGAAAGTGGCAACATGCCCTGGCTGTGTTGGAGCATAGTCCCATATACCAAAAGGTGTGAGTTCGATTCCCAGTCAGGACAGAAACCCAGACAGGGCATGTACAGAAGGCAATCATATTGATGTTTTTCTCTCTTAAATCAAGAAATGAGGATTTTTTTTTTTTAAGTGGGGGGGGGGGGAGAGGAATGGAAACATTGAAAAGGAGCCTGACTGAAATCGGCACTCTTTGTGAATATCTGTATTCCAGAAGCTTCCCGGAGTTGTTGGATGATGGTTCTATGATTACTAGAAGTCTCCTTGCAGCCACTAGTCAACCAAAATGGGAGAAAAAAAAGTTTGGCTTTGCATAACACATTTATAATTATTTATCTTATCTCACAATAAATTACCCCTTTAAAAATCCTACCAGTATCTTTATTTACATTTAATTACCAGTTAATATAGAAATACATTCTCTTTGCTGAAACTGGTTTGGCTCAGTGGATAGAGCATCGGCCTGCTGACTGAAAGGTCCCAGGTTTGATTCCAGTCAAGGGCATGTACCTTGGTTGCGGGCACATCCCCAGTAAAATATATTTAAATAAAAATTTTTTTTAAAAAAAGAGAGAGAATCCTTGATGAGCTGCCTCTTGCACACACCCTACTGGGGATGTGCCCCCAACCAAGGTACATGCCTTTGACCCGAATTGAACCTGGGACCTTTCAGTCCACAGGCCAACACTCTATCCACTGAGCCAAACCGGTTTCGGCCTTTTTTTGTTGTTGATTTTTACAGAGAGGAAGAGTGAGGGATAGAGGGTTAGAAACATCGATGAGAGAGAAACATCCATTAGCTGCTTCTTGCACACCCTCTACTGGGGATGGAGCCTGAAACCCAAATCGAAGTCACAACCAAAACCACAGCCCCAAGGGGGTTGGAGCAACGACGACGACGGCCAGGAAGCGGGCTGGGAAGGGGTTGGAGCAGGTTTGGGACAGACCGGTCATCACGCCTGCGCCCATGGTTCATTCAGAGAAGAATCCCGTAAGGAATGGGGCCTGTCAGTGACCCCGGGTGGCAGGAGAGGACGCGCAGAGAGTGGTGGGGCGCACAGGGGGTCCGCTGTGCTTGGAGAAGTTGGGGGGCGCGGGGTGGAGCAGGGTCCTCTGTCCATTCTCGGAGAGAAAGTGACGTGAAGCTGGGAAGGGACAGCGGCCTGTGGAGGCCCGCATGGAGGAGGGCAGACCCCGAGAAGGAAGATGCTCAGTCCCCAGCGGACACGGGACAGCCAGCATGAACTTGGGAGCTGGGGAGGGGTGCTGCCCCGGGGGGACATAGGTCCCTGCCCTCTCCGCACTCCACGCTGCACCCCCCTGGGAAGGACCAGAACGTGACACACACACACACACACACACACACAGCAAAGATGTAAGGACACTTCCCTGGTCCCGTCCCAACAGCCCCCGATGCCCTCTGGGTGACCGTAAAAAAAACCCAGCAGGGGAGGCGGGTGAGTTTTCCCCTGGGGGAGAGGAGAGGCCGAGGGTGGGCTGGGGGTGGCTCTCCGAAGGCAGAGGGTCTGGGGGGGGGGGGGGAGGGTGCCCGCACACAGAGGTGGAAGGGGCGCCCCAGCCGCTGGAGCACATCAAAGCTGCGTCCTCCAGGGAGGATGAAAGAGGTGAGTCCGCCTTTGGGAGAAAACAGAGCCTAAGCTCGTCGGGAAAGGGAACTCGCGGCAGCATCAGACCGTGCGAAACCCTCCCGGCCACGAGGACAGCGATGTGAACAGGGCAGTGCGGAAAGGAGGCACTGACCTTCCCTTTGGAGCCGAATGAACGTCCGGGGGGAACGAGACCTAGGAACGTCTAACAAACCCTCAGGTGCGATGGGTTTCCATGATTCGCCCGGCATGAGGTGGGCTCTGGTTTCAGCTCCCCTCCCCTGTGCCCCTGGGGCCCAAGCTTTGGGTGCCTGGGGGCTGGGGTCCCTGGGCACCTCGCTCTTTCCTGGAGACATTCTAGAAGGACAGAGGGATAAGTGTGTCAGCAAGAAGATGCAGGAGCAGGGAAATGGGTCTTGGGTGCTGAGAGATACAGAACCACTTGAGGAAGGGGCACCCACATCGCAGACACTTGCCCTGTAAGAAAGAGTATGGTTACCTCACAGGTCAACAGGTCTTCTCATCCGCCAGCAAAATGCTAGGCAACGGAATGAAGCATTAAATCACTGAACCCTCTCAGCAAGTACCCATGCTGCCAGGCTCCCTCCGTTTTACAGACGAGGAAACTGAGGCGTAGAGGCCCCCACAGCTAAGAACTGGACTCCAGAGCCCAGGGATGTAAACATCCTGCTGTGATGCCATGATTTCTCTTCTTCCGTTGTTTCCCTATTATTATTATTATTATTTTTTCAAATAAAGTTCCCAGGGGTTAAGTTTGTTTTTTAAAAGATATTTTTAAAATATATTTTATTGATTTTTACAGAGAGGAAGGGAGAGGGATAGAGAGTTAGAAACATTGATGAGAGAGAAACATCAATCAGCTGCTTCCTGCCCGCCCCCTACTGGGGATGAGCCTGAAACCAAGGTACATGCCCTTGACCAGAATTGAACCCAGGACCGGTAAGTCTGCAGGCCAGTGCTCTATCCCCTGAGCCAAACCGGATAGGGCTCCATATTATTATCTTTTTATTTCTTTTTAATACATTTTATTAATATTTTTATAGGGAGAAGGATAGAGAGAAATATCAATGAGAAACATCCATCAGCTGCCTCCTGCACACCCCCAACTGGGGATGTGCCCGCAACCAAGGTACATGCCTTTAACCGGAATTAAACCCGGGACCCCTCAGTCCGCAGGCCGACACCCTATCCACTGAGCCAAACTGGCTGGGGCTTCCTATTATTTTTCACATGTTATGTTTGCTTACTTGGTAGCCCCTCATTCCTCCAAAACCTAGACGTTTCTTTCCCTTTTTTTTTTTTTTTTTGAGAGTATGCTCATTAAAGCTGGGGACAGTGAAACAAAGGCAGGGCTTAAAAAGGAAGAGGCAAGATCATAGCAAGAGGAGTGAGCCCCGGTGAGGCCGCCTTGGCCCTTTAGAAAGACAGTCACGGAGGCAGAAGTGAGCCAGCTGGTCTGCGTGGACTCAGGAAACAAGTGACAGAGGCAAAGGAGGGCCTTGGAAACAGGTTCAGGGATTAGCCCCGGACGAGCTGCCACTGCTCGCTGCTCCCCTGGTCACCTTTAGAGCTTAGGGGGGGAAAAGCAAAGATCCATGCCTAAGGAGAGAAGTGTGTGTGTGTGTGTGTGTTGGGGGGAGGATGGGGCTGTGCTCAAGAGAGTGTGCCAGAAGTTTCTTAAAGGGTGATGATCAAGTCATCTTTTGACACCCTATCCCCAGCACACATATGTTAAATATATGTGAGCTAGCCCTAACCGGTTTGGCTCAGTGGATAGAATGTCAGCCTGCGGACTCAAGGGTCCCAGGTTCAATTCCAGTCAAGGGCATATACCTTGGTTACGGACACATCCCCAGTAGGGGGTGCAGGAGGCAGCTGATTGATGTTTCTAACTTGCTCTTCCCTCTCTCTTCCTCTCTGTAAAAAAATCAATTAAAAAAAAATATATATATATAGATAGATGAAGCTTTGTGACCCAACAATCATTCACTCTGTATTCTTATCCCAGCCACTCTGCAGACATTCAGCCACTCCCAGATAACAACTAGATGAAGGGAGCCCTCTTATCTCCTATAGTGCCGTGGTCAAGTGTGAGGGTCTTGGAGCCCAGTCACAGGTTTGAATCCTGCTTCATGCACTTATTAGCTATTAACCTTGTACCAATGTTAAAAGAAAAAGATTTTTTTTTTTTTTTTTTTTGCCGGGACCGGTTTGGCTCAATGGATAGAGCATTGGCTTGGGGACTGAAGGGCCTCGGGTTCGATTCCGGTCAGGGGCATGTATCTTGGTTGCGGGCATATCCCCAGTAGGGGGTGTGTAAGAGGCAGCTGATCAATGACTCTCTCTCATTGATGTTTCTAACTCTCTATCTCTCTCCCTTCCTCTCTGTTCAAAATTCAATAAAATATATATTTTTTTTAAAAAAGAATTTTTTTTACAACCTGTAAAGGGTTATTTATTTAAAAGATAGATAGATAGAGAGAGAGAGAGAACTGCTGTTGGGGCACGAAATAATAGCTGGAAACGTTTATGATTCAAATGCTTAAATATGTAAATATTGAATGCTTAAACGCTAGTATATATTTTCTAACCTTGGTAGGTGGGTGAGTTCTCAGAGGAGCCCATGGTCTCACGAGAGAAGCCAGCAGCCTGCTGACCCTTCTCAGGCCCCCCCGGTTGAGAAAGACCAAGCGGCAAGAACAGGGATTTGTGGTTAAATGTTAACTTGTGTTTATTCCTCTGCAACTGCCCCGTGTTTGACTTGGCCAGCCCAGCAAAGATTCCTTCCTAAGCCTGCGTGCAGTTTCTAAACACCAGACCTACGACCTTTACACACATGCTAAACATTTATAGACTGGGAGAGTCCTCCTTTCTCCCCATCAGCAAACTGAACAAATACCAACATCCTCCTCTCCCCTCCAAAAAAGGATTCTTTGATCTGCGCTAAAGATAAACTGGTAATAATTCATCCTGATCAGGCTAAGGGTTGTGAAGCAGATTCTCCGATAAGCCAGTTAACTGCGGAGGGCACTGGGGCTTGTTTCTTCCTGATGCTGACTTAGATTCTTAAAGCCCTAGAATTTTGGAGCTGGGAAGAGAACTTTTTAAGGGTATCTCATCAAATGATTTGATTTTTTTAATGAATAAGAGAACTGTGATCACCGCGGAGAAGAAAAAAAAAAAAAAGCAGCAGTTTAGGATCATGATTATGTACAGATGTTAATAAAGATCTGTAATGGAAATATTTTGTCAAACAATTCCTACAGCATTTTAAACTTTGTGAGGTATTGCTTGCTTCTTGTTTTCTTTTTTCTTTCTTTCTTTTTTTTAAAAAAATATATTTCATTGATTTTTTTACAGAGAGGAAGGGAGAGAGATAGAGTGTTAGAAACATCGAAGAGAGAGAGTCATCGATCAGTTGCCTCCTGCACACCTCCCATTGGGGATATGCTTGCAACCAAGGTACATGCCCCTGACCGGAATCCAAGCCAGGACCCTTCAGTCCCCAAGCCGACGCTCTATCCATTGAGCCAAACTGGTTTCGGCCTTCTTGTTTTCTTTATAATCTGGTGATCCAAGTACAGTTTGGGCCTGGAATTGGGACGCTGTATACACTAAGCCTCAGCTTTGGGCTGGCTTCAGCAATATCTGAGGATCACCGCTGCCCCCTGCTGGACGTTTAAAACATCACAGGCTCCCAAGCTTCTACAGATTTTTTTTTTAAACAGTCAAAAATTATAAAAGTAATATTTTCCTTAGATTAAAAAGTTTAAACAGCATGAAAGGGAATAAAGAAAAAAGCAAAAATTTCCCCCTCTTCAATCAGACTTCCCAAAAATGAACTACTGATAATTTTTTTCTTTCTTTTATACTTCATTACTTTCTTCTCCTATTATTTGAAATTCCTTCCTTCTACTATTTTTATATTCACTCTGTTCTCTTGCTAACTCAATCACTGAGCTATGCCGGGTGGGCTCCCACACACTTTAATATGTAATAAATTTATTATCATTAGAGTGGAAGGGAGAGAGAGAAAAACATCCATGTGGGATAGACAATGTGGATTGGTTGCCTCCCCTACAGGCCCTTGAGCAGAAATTGAACCTGCAGCCCATCAGGGAGTGGGCCAATGCTCCACCAAGCACGCAGGCCAGGTCTGCTGATTGATTTTAGAGAGAGAGGAAGGAGAGATAGAGAAATATCTACTTGTTCTTCCACTTATTTATGCATTTATTGATTATTTCCTTTCTAAAAAATATATATTTTATTTATTTTTTACAGAGAGGAAGGTGAGCCTCCCGCACACCTCCTACTGGGGATGTGCTCATAACCAAGGTACATGCCCTTGACGGGAATCGAGCCTGGGACCCCTCAGTCAGCAGGTTGACACTCTATCCACTGAGCCAAACCCGTTTTGCTGATTGTTTCTTGTATGTGCCCTTACCTGGGATTGAACCCACAATTTTGGTTTGTCAGGATGATGCTCTAACCAACCTAGCCACCTAGCCAGGGTGCTTCCTACATTTTTTAAAGAAATGTCTTGAACATCTTTTCAAAGCATATATATTGACAACCCTTGCTCCTTTTGATGAGGCAGAATAATATTCCAACGAGATCGTTTATTCCATTCCATTATAAATTATTCAGTCCTGCTTTGATGGACTAAAATGCAAATCTCTTTAAGAGTAGGGACTTTGCCGAGACCGGTTTGGCTTAATGGATAGAGCATCGGCTTGGGGACTGAGGGGACCCGGGTTCGATTCCGGTCAAGGGCATGGTTGCGGGCATATCCCCAGTGGGGGGTGTGCAGGCGGCAGCTGATCGATGACTCTCTCTCATCGATGTTTCTAGCTCTCTATCTCTCTCCCTTCCTCTCTGTACAAAATCAATAAAATATATTTAAAAAAAAAAAAAAAAAAAGAGTAGGGACTTTAGGCCCCAGCCGGTATGGCTCAATGAATAGAGCATCAGGCTGCAGACGGAAAGGTCCTGGGTTCAATTCTGGTCCAGGGCACATGCCTGGGTCGTGGGCTCAGGTTGCAGGCTCGATCCCCAGTAGGGGGTCAATGATTATCCCTCATCACTGATGTTTCTATCTCTCTCTCCCTCTCCCTTCCTCTCTCTGAAATCAATAAAAACATTTTTTTTTAAAGAGGAGGGACTTTACTATTATTTTGTTGTTGCTCACTGTCGTGTCTGGTAAGGAGAATATAGCTATATCTTGTTTTATCGCACTTCACAGATGCTGCTTTTTAAAAAAAATTAAAAACAAGACCCTCCACCAGCAAAAAGATTACAACTCACTTTATCATGATACTGACTTCATTATCGGGGTCCAGAACCAAACACACAGTTTCTCTTGGGGTATGCTTGTAAAGCCCAATAAACTTAGTTTACTGAACAAATGGACATTTTCCTAGTTTCAAATATTTTTCTGTTTCAAAAATGCTGCCCTGAATATCTTTGTGCCCATATTTTTGGGCATAGGGTAAAATCTAGGAAGAAGTGGAGATGCAAATGTGTGTGACTTTAAATTTTGATAAACACTGCCAAATTGGTACTTTCCAGATATTTAGTAATTCTATCGTTCCCATATCTGCTTGGGTATCAAAACCAGAATCTCCCCGATAGTTAATTTAAAATAGCTCCCTTCTGCACCTCCCTTCTCTGTTCTAATTCAAGTGCTGTGGGGTACATGGAAACACCACCTGTGGGGGAGAATCTGCACCCCATCCCATGCCCACCTGTGATTCTGACAAACGCTCAGGACTGAGAATGGCTACAGACGCTACCCATTTCTTGCTGCATTGCAGCAGATGGAAACGTACTCCCACATCCTAATCTTAATGTGGTTACTCAGTCCTTACTCGCCCCCTGCTTATCCAGTGCCTACTGTGTGTACAAGACCCTATGCTCTCTCCCCCAGAGGCAAGGTTGTACAGAAGGTGTGGTTATGGATCTTACCACTCCCATGTTATCGGAAGCCTGGAAATCTACAACCGAGGCACCCACCAAACAGCTGCGAACCCCAGAACACCAGTATCCCAATTGGCGCAAACACGCGGATTCAGAGGAGCTGTCAGATTTTGTCTGGGGTCAGCTGTTAAGTCAACGCAGGAGAGAGAGAACTACATAACCAGACATCTGGAGAAGAGAGACCACGGGGAGACAAAGAAACAGCACGCATGTTTGAAAGAAAAGCAGGCATCACCAGGAAAGGAAGTAAATGAAATGGAGGCAAGTAACCTGTCAGAGAAAGAATTCAGAGAAATGGTCATAAGGTGGCTGAAAAGAATGGAAGACAAATTCGACAATATGAGTAAGAACCAAGAGGAAATGAAGAAGAACCAAAAAATAATTTTCAAACAATCCCCATGAGGTACCTCTATTATTTGTGCTTGACGGATGAAGAAGCAGAGGCACAGAGATGGTTGAGTGACTTGCTCAAGGTCACCCAGCTAGCAAGAGTCAGGATTTGATGCAGGTAATTTAGCTCCTTGTTAAGACAGGCAGATTGGAAACACAAAGAAGCCACAGTCACCAAAGATCTGTCAGATTGAGTGGCCTCTTCCCCTATTCTGGAATGTCCACCAGGTGGAGATTTTTGTCAAACCAAGATACTATATAGATTAAGGTTTATGTCTAATTAATTCAGGGGTCCAGTATGTGATTTTACATCTTCAATGCTGCTGCCATGTGCCCTCCTGGGTTGTCCTTTAGTGGCTCCTTGCTGGTCCTAGGCCAGTGGGGCTGGTAGAACAACCTCTGAAGCTAAGCCAGTTACTGGGCCTCTCAGGGAAGGGGCACCCACCCACCAGGCTGGGATTTCTCTATTTGTTTCAGGTACTGGGTGGTGAATTCCAAGAACATCTGAGACACCTGTAGGTGACGTACACCCTATGTCTCCACTTCCTTCCTACACCTACTCCAGGCTCACCCATTCCTCCGGCAATGCCCCTAACTCACTCCCGGCCTGTAAAAGATATGGACAATGATGCACCCAAAGAAGGAGTGGGGGATGGACTCTCCAATGTGGCAAACCCATCACAGAAATGCAAAGAAGAAAGAAAGGTTCAGGAACGTATCTAGCAAGAAGGGGGTGGAAGTGGATGTGGAACTGGGGTTGGAAAGTACCTGGAGAAGGAGAGAGGGAATCATGATTTTTATTGATTTCAGAGAGGAAGGGAGAGGGAGAGAGAGAGAGATAGAAACATCAACGATGAGAGAGAATCACTGATTGGCTGCCTCTTGCACTCCACAGATTGACTCTACTGGGGATTGAGTCCATAACCCCGGGCATTTGCCTGATCAGGAATCAAACCCAGGACCCTGCACTCCACAGGCCAAGGCTCTATCCACTGAGACAAACCTGCTGGGGTGGGGATCAAGGTTTTTAAAGAAGTACTCTCCAGGCCTATCCACTAGGACAGAAAGGGAGAAAAGAACTCAAGGAAGTTATACTGTACACCATAAGATTATGTACTCAGCTGTTCTGTGTCTAGCAAATCATGCTACAAATACATAAGAAGTAAGAGGCTCTTCTGAGACCATGGTTTAAACTGTGTTTATTATTATTATTATTACTCATTTATTTTTTATTTTTTAAAATATACTTTATTGATTTTTTATGGGGAGGAAAGGAGAGGGATAGAGAGCTAGAAACATCGGATAAGAGAGAAACATTGACCAGCTGCCTCCTGCACACCCCCCCCAACCAGGGATGTGCCTGCAACCAATGCACATGCCCCCGACCGGAATCGAACCTAGGACCCCTCAGTCCACAGACCAATGCTCTATCCACTGAGCCAAACTGGCCTCGGCTATTACGCATTTAAAAATATATATATATACATATATATATATTTGACTCTTCACAGAAAGGGAGAGGGATAGAGAGCTAGAAACATCAATTAGCTGCCTCCTGCACACCCCTGACTGGGGATGTGCCTAGCCGCCTCCTGCACACCCCTGACTGGGGATGTGCCCACAACCAAGGTACATGCCCTTTCCTGGAATAGATCTTGGGACCCTTCAGTCTGCAGGCCGATGCTCTATCCACCAAGCCAAATCGGTTTCAGCTTATTACTCATTTTTAACCATTGCCTGTTTAACCTTTGGTATGTTTCATGTTCTCCCATTTAGAAGCCCTAAAGCTACAAATGGTCCTCCGCATGGAACTGCAAATGGAGGCCACCACATTCACCTTCCCTGGACCCTGAGACCGTCCACTTCCAATGGAACCTTGACTGCCACCCCCAATGGCAGTTGGGGTTTCCTAATTGGAGGGGGGACTGAAATAGGAATTTTAGGGGTGAAATAGGCAGGATAAGGAAATTTTTTAATATATATATATTTTTTTATTGATTTTTTTTACAGAGAGGAAGAGAGAGGGATAGAGAAAGTTAGAAACATCGATGAGAGAGAATCATTGATCACCTACTGGGGATGTGCCCGAAACCAAGGTACATGCCCTTCACCTGAATCAAACCTGGGACCTTTCAGTCCGTAGGCCAATGCTCTATCCATTGAGCCAAACTGGTTTCCACAGGATAAGGGAGTTTTTAGAATGGGGGTCCATGGAAAAAATAAACAAACAAAACACAGGGCTACAGACTGGGAGAAGGTACATTTCCATAAGACTAGAGAGGCAACAGTTACATTTACATAAAATAAGGAAACTGGGAGTAACAAAAGGTCTATATTTACAAAATAAAGAAGGTGGAATAGGAGGACAATGAGGGAGAGGGGCCACACAAGTCCTATGTGAGATTTGACCGTTGAGCTCTGGCATTACTATAATAGCCAATTCAAAAGAGAATATTGACCAACCTGAGGGGATGTCACTAAGCACTAAGGATTCCTCAGGCATGTCCACCTGCTGGCCTAGGCGTGCACCCTGGAGGGATCCCGGACTGCAGAGAAGGCACAGGCTGGGCCAAGGGACCCCACCCCAGTGCATGAATGCTGTGCAATGGGCTTCTACTATAAAATATATAGCATAACCCTTTCTACACAAACACACACACACACACACACACACACTCACTCACATACACATAATAGTTTACAAGATATTAGGAGGCTATAAACCCAAATGTCAACATATTTTTCATGTGGGGTTATGGCTGATTTAAATGTTAACCTTTTATTTTTTCTAATTGTTCTACAACAATATGTATTTGGGGGTATTTGCCATATTTTTTTTTTTTTTTAATCTTATTGACTCAGAGAAAGGAAGGGAGAGGAAGAAGCGGGATAGAACCATCAATGATGAGAGAACCATTGGTCTACAGCCTTCTTCATGCCCCCTACTGGGGATCTCAAGCCTGAAACCTGGGCCTGGGGGCTGACTGGGAAACCCAAGCGTGACCTCCTGGCTCAGAGATCCACGCTCAACCCCTGCACACCTGCCAGGCTTTATTCTGTTTCTTAGTTTCAACTGGGTTAACACAGGCCCTTGCTTTGGGTTATTTTTTTTTTTTCTAAGCGTCAATTTGTTTAATCAACTTTCCTCCATGTTATGATACATCTCACAATGAGCGGTTAATAAGCTTCACTATTTATTTTTCAATATTTTATACAAAGACCCGCGTCTCTAGTACAGTGTTCCATAATTTCGGAGCAAAATTGACCCTGGAACTGCAAACACAGGTTGGTTTGCGCAGCTGAGCAGTACGGACTACAATTCCCGGTAGGCATTGCGGCAGGCGTACCGGAACTACGGGGGCCGAGAGGGGGCCGGGGCCCTTACGGTCCTATTCCCACCCAGAAGCCCGCGGGCTGCACGGAACGTTGTCTTGTATCATGGCCGCGGGAGCCGGGACGGGGGGCCCCGCTTCCGGCCCGGACGTTCTGCGTGATCCGGCGGCGTCACAGTCGAGGAAGCGGTCCGGTCGTGGGGGCGGGGAGGCTGCGCGGCGAACGGACGCGATGGCGGGAGGAGGCGGGAGCAGCGACGGCCCCGGGCGGGCGGCGAGCCGGCGGGCGTCCCGCAGCGGCGGCGGCGGGCGGGCTCGGCGGGGGCGGCACGACCCGGGGGCGGGGGGCGCGGGGGAGGCTCGGCTGGAGGAGGCTGTGAACCGCTGGGTGCTCAAGTTCTACTTCTACGAGGCGCTACGGGCCTTTCGGAGTAGCCGGTACGGGGACTTCAGGCAGATCCGGGACATCATGCAGGGTGAGGGCCGGGCCCGGGGGAAGGGGCTGGGCGGTGGGGCTGGGGGCGGGGAGTGGGGGGGGGTATTCCGGGGCGGGGGGTCGGGGCTGGGGTCGCCGAACCGACGTTGTCTTCTTCCCCAGCTCTGCTTGTCAGGCCCTTGGGAAAGGAGCACACCGTGTCCCGGCTGCTGCGGGTTATGCAGTGTCTGTCGCGTATTGAAGAAGGGGAGAATTTAGGTATGGCAATTTTTTTTGTGTGTGTGTGTTATTTCTCCGGGTGTAGAGTTATACTCTTGTTACCAAATTTACATCCGGGACTGAAGGATTCGGGATGGAGGTGCGCTGCTGTGTTTGCATCAGTGGTCGTTTTCCTTCTAGAATGAGCATGCTCGGGGCTCTAGTTTTTCCAGTGGATGAGATGCGCTCTTGCCTGCTTTGCTGTGGTTTTGCCTGCGTTTTTCTTTTTATTTCCTCCCACCTGTTTCTTGCTCGCCCCAACTTTGCTGTTGTCTGAAGTGAGTTATGTTAAGATGGCCACATCTTTTTCCCCCATAGTAGAGAGTTTTTTCGGAGTAGAAGCACATTTTTTATTTTCTGAATTGAACTTGAAAGCTGTTTGGCAAAGCTGTCTACAGTTTCTGGCCGCTTGTGTCTGAGGAGGATGTGTGTGCATCTTGAAATTTGAGCTGCAGATGCATGTGCTAAAAAAAATAATTTTTTTACCTGTCTTGAAAAATTAAGCCATTTCAAATTCATTGACTTGAATTTGGACCCTTAACATGTCTGTAAGCCTGTAGCGAGTTAGTCAGCAATTAAATGCAAATCTTACTATATTTGCATGTTTCCTGTCCATTAATATATGTATTTTTGGACATAACGTTTCTACTCTGGAGAAAATAGCTTTAAAGTGAAAATTGTGCTCTTTGTCCTAGACTGTTCCTTTGATATGGAGGCTGAGCTCACCCCCCTGGAATCAGCTATCAATGTGCTGGAGATGATTAAAACGGAATTTACACTGACAGAGGCAGTGGTGGAATCCAGTAGGAAACTGGTCAAGGAGGCTGTAAGGCTCTATTTTTTCTTTTTTCTTTGAACAAAACTCAGAGGTCTTTGAGGATACAATGCATGTCTTTCTGTGTGCGGTGGAGGAAAAATGGTGGAGAAAGAAAGCAAGTGAGCACACTCAACCATGAACATACACATAGACGTTATCTCTTCAGGTAACCCCTTCCCAGCTCAGACTTGGAAAGAACCATTGATGGCAGGTGCTCAGCTGTTAGGATTTTGGTGTCTTCCTTGAGGCTCTTGCTCCAGGAGGGGCCACAGTCCGGAGGAAACGGGTTGGCATTGAAGACTGGAGATTATCACATACCATTAAGTAGAACTGTGGAAGGGCTAGAAGCAACGGGTTTGACCACCCTTGTATATAATAAAACAAGAAGAGCTGGGGCCTTGGGAAATGTGGGACTCTGAGCTATTTCATGCAATTGCAGAAAGAGGGGCTAGGGAACATTCCCCTTGAAGAGACACACTTACAGAGGTGCTGTGACAGTCAGCCAATTAGAAACGCAGTCATGGTAGAAGGCTTTCACAGGTAGTGTTCTTGACAAGAAAAAAAGCTAGCGGAGTGTCTAGGAATTTGGGACTATTGACTCTGTCATGGCTCAGGCAGCTTCAAGTAGTAGAACCTATTTAAAACATAGACGTAGCCTGGCCAGTGCGACTCAGTGGTTGACCCAGGAGGTCACAGTTCCATTCCAGCTCAGGGCACATGCCCGTGATGCAGGCTTGGTCCCCAGCAGGGGGTGTGCAGGAGGCAGCCGATGGATGATTCTCATCATTGATGTTTCTATGGCTTTCTCCCTCTCCCTTCCTCTCTCTGAAATCAGTAAAAACATATTGGGAGGGAGGGGAGAGAACATACCAAAAACATAGAATGGCCATGGGAACCAGTCAGAAAAAGGTTTTTGTTCTCCAATAACAAAGGCTAGGGATGGGGAAGCAGATTCAGGAGGTGGGGACTGAGGAACAACAGCTCAGCATTGCCTTGGTGATGGAAAGTAAGAAAACGGGTAAGAAAAAAAGAGCGCCCCCTGAAAGGATGGAATTGGGTTGGAGACAGGGGGAGAGGGGGAGGCTGAGGTTAAAGCCTTGCTTAGCAATGAAGACTCTGTTCCTTGGTGTGCTGAGTGCTCAGGTACCCTGTTAAAGCAACCAGTGTATGTGAGGAGCAGATGTTTATTCAGTTAAGGACCTTGGAAGGAGCTGCTTTTGCTCTTGCAAAGGAAGCTTAGATAATTCTAGCTGCAAGAATAGAATTTTGGTTGAGGTAAGTCAGGTTTGTGTTGGAGGGAAAATGCCAGAAAAGGCATAATAGCAAGGGAAGAGAAATCCATGCTGGCTTTCAAAAGAGCTTTTGAATGGAAAGAAAGAGCACAGGTTCAGAGTAATTTGTGTAGCTGCTATTAAAGAGCTAGCTGATTGAGAAATGCAACTCCTTCAGAATGCAAGGACTATAGGTTTGTCTTCTGGGAGAGCTTTCATCTTTCAGCTGTATATTTAAGTTCATGGAGCCTTTTGTTTAGGAGCTTCGCTAGTTAACCATTTTCTTATGTTGACACCTTCTCCTTTCCATTTTCTACCAGGTACAAGATCTCGATATACTTAATTGTATTACTAATACTGCTGTGTAACAATTTATCCCAAAACTTAGCAATTTAAAACATTATTTTCTCCCATTTTCCAAGAGTCAGGAATGGGGCAGTTGTATAGCCTGGGTATTTCTGGCTGAAGTCTCCCAGGAGATTATGGTCAAGCTGACTACGAGGGTTGAAAGATGTGTTTCCAGGCTCATGCACACAGTTGTTAGCAGGCTATTGGTTGTAGACTTCAACTCTTTGCCTCCATAGGGCTGCTTACATCCTGGTAGCTTGCTTCCCCTGGACAGAAGCTGCAGTCTTTTATAACTTAATCTCAGAAGTAACGTCATATCATCACTTCAGCCATATGCTGTTGGTCACAGATCAGGCCAACTCTGGATTAGCGTATAGAATGGGACTGTAGGAGGTAGGGATCATTGGGGGCCATCGTAGAGGCTGCCTATCAAAATTATCCTGATTTCCTAGTTATTAAATTCTCTGTCACTTGTCTTTTTTTTTTTTTTTTATCAAGTGAGTTATTTTTTAGCATATAGTCTGGGGATTTCTTGCAGGTCTTAAGGACCCTTTAATGGGTCAAAAACAATTTTCATAACAATGCCAAAGACAGTAGTTGACTTTTTTCTGTGCATTGACATTTGCACTGATGGTGCAAAAGCAATGATGGGTAAAACGGCTGGTGCCTTAGCACGATCAAGGTAGTGGTAAATGATATTAGTGCTCCTTGTATTCATTGCCACATGCTTGCAGTTAAAAGCCAGTTTAAGAATGTCTTTGAGGAAGGAGTAAAAATTATTAATTTTATTTCATCTAGACTGGAGCAAACATCTTTTCGCTATTTTGTGTGACAAAGTAAGAATCTTGCCTAAAGTATTTTTGCTGCAAACTTGATGATTGTCTTCAAGAAAAGCCCTTGAGTGATTGAGTTGCAGGGCTGACCTGGCTGCTTTTTGTTAATCCTCGCCTGAGGATATTTTTTCATTGCTTTTCAGAGAGAATGGAAAGGAGGGGTGAGGGGAGAAAAAGTTTAGAGGGAGAGAAGGAAGCAGGAGAGAAACTATAATGTGAGAGAGACATCTCCTGGTTGCATGCCCTGACCAAGGTGCAACCCAGGTACCAGCCCTTGACCCGGAATCGAACCCATGACTCTTCAGTGTTGGGCCAACACTTTATTCATTGAGCAATACTAGCCAGGGCCTAGCTGCCTTTTTAATGGAACACCGTTTTTACTTGACGGAACTGACAAACTTTAGGTATTTGGCCGTTGTCTTCTTGAGAAAGTGAACTTATCACTTCAAGGAAAATAATGACAGTATTTGTTACAATGACAAAATTCAAGCTTTCAAGTGTGTTTTGGAAAACTTGTATTAATGTGCTTGATAGCTTCCCAATTCTTCAGGACTTTTCTGATAAGATTGATGATGGAATTAGCAACAGTAACTTTAAAAATTATTTTAAATAAATGGGTCAATATTTGGAAGATCTTCATAATTTAATGAACCAATATTTTCCAGATGATCAATGCATTATATTACAGAATCATTTCTGGGTAAAAGATCCATTTAAAGTATAAGATAAACTTAACACATTTAAGTTTGGTATAGAGTTGAAGAAATATAGCCATAATTTTCTGAAGGGCTATTTAAATATTCCTTCCTTTTCCAACTTCATACCTGTGTGAGGCAAGATTACTTTTTGTATATATTCCAACCAAAACAACAAAATGAATGCAGAAGAAGTGAGAATCCATCTTTCTTCTATTAAATTGGATATTAAAGAGATTTGCAAAAATGTACAACACCAACCTTTGCATTAAACTTTTGTCTTAGAAAATATAGTAATTTTTCACAAAGATGTGTGCTTTTGTTAACCTGTAATGAATTTATTTTTGTTTTTTAATGAATTAATATCTTTAATATCAGCTTTATATTTCTAATATGATGATTATTAATAGATATAACACATAAATAACAGCTCTTTGGGATCCTCATTAACATTTAAGAGTATAAAGGAATCCCAAGTCCAAAGAGTTTGGGAACTGCTTCTGTAAGTTAATGATATTGAGACTATATTGGCTTTCTCTTCATTACTACAAGACATTCCTCAGTTAATGTTTCTGTCAAAAACAGCAGCGAATAGCATGGATAGCATGTTTTGAGGAAGCAATTATTTGCTGCTTTTTGCCTTTGCAGCGTTTTCTCCTGCACCTTGCTTTGTGAGAGCCCTTTGATTTTCTTTTGGTGCTTTACCCCGTCTGAGGGGCTGGTGGATCAGACAGACTCTCCCAGAAGTTTAATTTTTGGAACAAAAAGCTTTGTCAAGGCTTTGAGCATGCCTGCTTTCCCATAATAGCCTGGATTCTTTCTGAGTTTTCTTCTTTAGCCTTTCTTTACTTTTGTGAGTTTGGTTTTCTATCTTTCCCCCCAAACCTAAGGCTGTCTCTCTGCTATTGAAAATCCGTGCTTAGAATTTCCCTTTTGTTTAAGTTTGAAGAGACCAGTGCTATTGCTTATACCCAAGAACCTTACCAGACACATAAGAGAAGAAATTACACTTATTTCTGAATACTCTCAAGTGAAAAAAGCAATGGTTCATCTCTTTAAAAGAAATCTTCAGCGGAAATTAATACTTAGTTTTAAAAGATAAACTCATAGCACAAACTTTGGAGGCAGACCTTTAGATTTTGAAAGCATTTGTATTTCCTTTCTTGTTTAACAAATTAAATATAACAGGAACTATGTTCCAGTTCTGGAATAGATTAAGCATGCTCTCTTCCGATTACTTTAATGCTCCAAGTATAAGTCCTGCACAGATTGTGTGGAACAACTCTGAGGACTTAGAAATATAAGTGGTAGTAAGAGATGGGGAAAACACCAGCATTTGAAAGTCTACCAAACTGGTGATGAGTAGTTTATCATTGTTTCCCTCTCCAGTATCTTCCAGCCTGGACTTGAAGGCTCCTTAAAGCTGGAAGTGCACTCTAGGTGTGAACAGAAAGAACTCCAAGGGAGGTTCTCTCTGGTCAGAGGAGCAGGAAAGAGATTGAAGGGTCAGAGAGGATGGGAGAAATTCCAGTTTTGTGTTTTCCTTCTCTTGTGCCCCAGCACTTAGGCAATACTACAGTAGTGGCAGCAGGGCAGGCACCTAAACTGAAGGCAGAACCCATTTCCTCTTTAACAGTAGAGGTATGATCCTTAGAACTTGGAGCAAATTCCATTGCTTTTAAAATATATATATATTTATTGATTTTAGAGAGGAAGGGAGAGGAATAGAAAGAACTACCAATGATGAGAGAGAACCATTAATCAGCTGCTTCCTACACACACACACACACACACACACACACACACACACCTGGGGATTGAGCCTGTAACCCAGGGATGTGGCCTGACCAGAAATCGAACCATGAGCTCCTGGTTCATATGTTGACTGAACTATACAGGCTGGGCTCCATTGCTGTTTTTTTGTTGTTGTTTTTTTTTTATAAAAATATATTTTATTGATTTTGTACAGAGAGGAAGTGAGAGAGATAGAGAGTTAGAAACATCGATGAGAGAGAGTCATCGATCAGCTGCCTCTTGCACACCCCCTATTGGGGATGTGCCCGCAACCAAGGTACATGCCCTTGACCGGAATCGAACCTGGGACCTCTCAGTCCCCAAGCCAACACTCTATCCATTGAGCCAAACCGGTCTCGGCTCCATTGCTGTTTTTACTGTACATCCTGCTGCTGTAGGTTCAGCCCTGGATACAGGTGCCGTTAGTGTGTGGCACAGTGGGGAAACTAAAGCCCAGAAATGCAAGGCTGATTCAGTATTTCTAAATCAGTGTAACCCACCCTATTAATCTAAAGAAGAAGAAAAACACAATCATAGCAGTGGATGCCAAAAATGTATTTGACAAAACTCAATATTAGTTCATGATAAAAACTCTCAGAAACTAGGAATTAAAAGTAACTTCCACAATCTGATAAAAGGTATCTACAAAAAAAAAAAACCTACAGCTAACATCCTATTTAATGGTAGAGAAGGAATGCTTTGTACTTAAAAATCCAAAACAAGGCAAGGAATCCATTCTCACCACTTCCATTATACATCATGTTAGAGTATAGCTAGTGCAGTAATAAAAAAAAAAAAAAGGCAACAGACTGGAAAGGAAGGAATAAAATTGTCCCTATTTGCAGAAGACATCACCCTGAATACAGGGTGGGGCAAAAGCAGGTTCACAGTGTTCGAATGGAAAATAATACAACAATTAATAATACAAAAATAAACTCCCATACTCATAACTGTAAACCTACTTTTGCCCCATTCTGTATAAATATATCTCATGAAATATACCCAAAAAAGCTATATTAAGTAACTTTAGCAAGATAGCAGGATATAAGATGAACACAAAAATTAATCATATTTCCATACACTAGCAGTAAAGAATTTGAAATCAAATTACCAAAACAGTGCCATTTACAATATAGTAGTCTCCCCTTATATGTGGGATATATGTTCCAACACTCCCAGCAGATGCCAGAAACCTTGGATAGTATTAAACCTCATGCATACTATGTTTTTCCCTATACATACATACACTAATGGCATCTCTTTGCCACATCCTAATTACCATCATTACTGCTTTGTGCTTTGGGGCCATTAAATAAAATCAGGGCTACTCGAACACAAGCATTGCCATACTGTGACGGTCAACTAGAGAACCAAGACAGCTACTAAATGACTTAACAGACAGGTAGCGTGTACAACATGGATACACTGGACAAAGGGATGATTCCTGTCCCAGGTGGGATGGAGCAGGACAGTCTGAGATTTCCTCATGCTAGATGTCATCATGCTGCCTAGAGCAATGGCGCAATTTAACATTTATGAATTGCTTATTTCTGGAATTTTCCATTTAATATTTTGGAGTGCACTTGGCCACAGGTAACTGAAACAATTTTTGTATGGAAAATAATATTTAATAATAAAAGGCTAATATACAAATTGACCAAACGGAATGACTGGACGCTATGATGAGCACAGACCACCAGGGGGCAGACGCTCAATGCGTGGGTTCGCTCCCACAGCCAACACCCTCCAATCCCTCCACCCTGGCCAACCAACCTCCCACCGTCCCTCCTTTCTGCCGGTCCCTCCACCTGGCTGACCAGCCCTGATTTGCCAACCTCCCATAGCCCCTCTTACCCCCTGGCCAGTCGGCTAACCTCCTGTGATCCCTCTCCCTGGCCAGCAGGCCCTGATCAGCCCGGCCCCAATCAGGAATAGGTGAGGTGGCCCTGATGGCCCTGATCGCTGGCCAGGCCTAGGGACCTAACCCGTGCATGAATTCATGCACCAGGCCTCTAGTTTAATAAGAATAAGCTCACAAGTGTGTAAACCTATTTTTGTCCCATTTTATTTGTATAAAAATGGATAATGGGAGAACTACTCAGCTCCCAAAAGAAAAATGCTTAAATATAAGTCTAGCAAAACACGTGGAAAAATTCTGAGAAAAATACTGTTGAGAAAGAAGACAAGCTATAGACGAAGAAAATATTTGCAAATTTTATATCTGACAAAGGACTTGTCTCCAAAGTATATAAAGAACTCTAGAATTGTGCACCTGAAACTTATACAGTATAATTTTGTTAACCAGTATTACCCCAATTCAATAAAAAGAAAAAAATATAAAGAACTCTCAAAAGAAAAGAAACAACTCTGTTTTAGTAATGGGCAAAAGACCCCCAAAGAGATTATGGATGGCAAGTGAGTACATGAAAAGATGCTCAGCATCAGTCAATAGGGAGATACAAAGTAAAGCCAGAACTTACCTATTAGAGCGGCTAAACTTGAAAAACTAACACTAAGAAGTGCTAGTGAAAATGTGGAGCAACTGGAACTCTCTCTCCTACATTGCCGATGAGAATGCAAAGTGGTATCACTAAGGAAAACAGTTTGGCCATTTATGAAGTTACACATTTTCCATCTGACCCAGCAATTCCACTTCTGGGTATTAATGTAGAGAAATGTTTTAGTATCTCTATTCATAATCACCAAAAATTGTTGGTGAATGGATAAAATTAGTAGATCCATATGATGGGATATACTGTTCAGCAATAAAAAATAAGGAATTATTGGTAATGTAACAACATAGATGGATTGCAGAGGTAAGTAAGCTAGTCTCAAGGCTATGTCCTTTAAAAAATAAGCGCTAAGTACTGTATAAATCAATTTATAACATTTTGAGAAGTCCAGTGAAAAGATTAGGGATGTGGTAAGGAGTGATTACAGAGAGGCAGCACAAGGGACGTTTTTGTGTTATAAGAGTCAATACTTGTGTTAAAACTCAACAGTCCACCAAAAGTTAATTTACTATATGCAAGGCAAATAAAACTTAAAAACAATAGCACCTAACTGACTTATAAAGAGTAAAATCTTTGTATTCAAGAAAGTATAGTTTTAGTGTCGTTTTTCTGCAAAAAAAAAAAAATATGTAAAAGTGAATGTGGTCATCTAATTAAAATGGAAAGACTGTACCTTCCCTGGGCAGCAAGAATTTAGGCTTATGTTCCGAAACCGATTTGGCTCAGTGGTAGAGCGTCGGTCTGCGGACTGAAAGGTCCCAGGTTCGATTCCGGTCAGGGGCATGTACCTTAGTTGCGGGCACATCCCCGGTAGGGGGTGTGCAAGAGGCAGCTGGTCGATGTTTCTCTCTCATCGACGTTTCTAGCTCTCTTTCTTTCTCCCTTCCTCTCTGTAGAAAATCAATAAAATATATTAAAAAAAAAAAAAAAAGGAATTTAGGCTTATGCATTCAGGAGCGTTTGACTAGTTTGCCCTGTAGGGCTGTGCTCAGCATGATGACAGAATGACCAGAGATTAGTACTTAAATAGATTTTCTTGCTATTCCTCCTACTCTTGTCTGTCTCTTAAATTCTTCCCTGAGAAGACTGAAAATTCCTACCTACGAACCAATTTTCCTTTCTTTTGTATGTGACGTATGTCTGATAACCTCTCTTGAGACAGAATCGTTATCCTGTTAGATAATTCCAAGTGCTCCCAGTTTTCCCCTGGCCTTTCTAATTAAAAAAAAAATAAAATAAAAAAAATAATGCACATTTTAAAAATATCCTTTTTAATTTTCAATTTATGACTAATTTTCCTCTACAATAGTCTCTTGGGTTTTCTTGTGTGTTTTTTACCTTCATTTTCTCTGGTTGTTGAGACCTCATCCTAACTGAAACTCTTGTGGCTGCAGTGGATGAGCTGGGTTTTGTCTATCTCAGTAATTCCTGCACATTTTAACTGGAATAATGTATCCCACCCTCTCTCCCTCCACTGCATCAAAGCTTTTGCATCTAAAAAGAACAAAACCAGTTGTTCTGGGAGCTGGAATGACTCGAGTCCATTTTGCCTTTCCTTATGAGGCCCTATTCAAACTGAGTAAATGGTCTGTAATCTAAGGGATCAGATTTTGCTGTAATAGGCATCTTTTTAAAAAGTTGAATGTAATGCTGAACATCTATACCCTATACACTGAAAAAGAGCTTACAGTTGTTCATAACGCTTGAACAATAATTATTAGTTTTTAAGTACAGGAATTTGAAAGAATATGAAAAAAATTCTTGGGTATGTAAGACTCAGTTTCACTTTTTAGTCAAGCTTTGTGACATTTAATATTCTCATACTTATCACAACAGTTAAAAAAGGTTTTTCCCCCCTTTTGTAGGCTGTCATTATTTGTATTAAAAATAAAGAATTTGAAAAGGCTTCAAAAATTTTGAAAAAACATATGTCCAAGGACCCCACAACTCAGGTAAATATAATATTTTGCTCCTAAAACTTAAATCCATGTCATTGTTTTTTTTGTGGGAAAACAGGGAAAGAATTGTTAGGAATGTTATGTAAATATTCAGCACCTTTAGCATGTTGTCTTTTATATCCAGGATATTTTACTGTTGGATTGGCTTTTAAACTTTTATTTTTTATTACACAAATTTACGTAAGTGATTTATTTGCCCATTGATGTCTGGTTTGTGGCAGAACTTTAAGTGATCATCACCAGGTATCACACTATCAAGTTCTGTGTCACTTCTAACTTGACGGAATGCTGCCTAAAGGCTGATTCTGTAGGCCTGGGAAGCTTTTGTGAGGATGTAACTCCTATTTTCTGGTGCCGGAAGTTCTGTTGATAGCCTCTTCTTGTTTTTCCCCCCCTTTATTTTTCCTTTAAATTTAAATTTTTGTAAAGGTAACATGTACATAATACAAAATTCAAGAAGTACAGCCAAAGAGCTTGGTGAAACACTCTTATCTCTGACTTAGCCATCGCATTCCTCTCTCTTCAGAGGCCACCAGTATTTTCTGCTTTTATCTTCTCAGAGATATTCTGTGTATATGCAAGCAAAAAAGTGTGCATGTGTCTGTATATGGATATCTGTATACACACATATCCATTCTTCCTGTTCTTCCAATATACTTATGTGAGCATATTCTACACACTAATTTGAGTATTTTTGTAAATTGCTTCTTTCACTTAATCTTAGAGGATCATGCTATATTAGCAGATAAAGAATTTCTTTATCCTTTTTGTATTTTAAGTTCAAAAATCTATAAGTAACTGTATAAAGGCACTTTAGATCCTAAGTTCTTCATCATTATTTTATAGCTGCATAGTAACGCATTGTGGCTGATCCATCATTTATTGACACACCCTTTGTGGTGGGCCTCCCTTCCTATGTGTGTACCAGTGATTTTCATCGAGAATGTTGGGAAATTTCTGACATTGTCTCATCATTGAATGTTTACTAGTGTTCTCCTTTTCATGTTGCCAATATTGGTCCTTTGTATAGAAACTGAGAAGTGATCTCCTGAACATCATCCGTGAAAAGAACTTGGCCCACCCCGTTATCCAGAACTTTTCCTATGAGACCTTCCAGCAGAAGATGCTGCGCTTCCTGGAGAGTCACCTGGATGATGCAGAGCCCTACCTCCTCACGGTGGGCCTTGGCTTTCTCTCCCCATAACCATGGCATGGCCTTGAGGATGCGTAGGCAGTTAGAAAAGGACAACTCTTGTTAGAAGTGAAAAAATAAACGAGTGGGAAAGACTGAATTATATCCACTATCTGTCTTAATTAATTAAATGCCTTAAATATACAGAAGCAGAGATCCTGACAGAGGCAAACGAAACAAAGCTGGTCTCTCTTACCTCCCATTTTTACCTCCTCCGCATGTGACTAATCTGTGAGGTCGATACAGGGAAAATTCAGCTTACAATTGATGGTGGTTCCCCGAGGAGATGAAGTCTGGGTTAAATTGGGAGGAAGAGTGGTTTATTAGATGTGGTATGATGGGGTTTGTTAACAGGAAGAAGGCATAATTGGAGAAAAGGTGTGATTATTAGAAGTATAAGGCAGAAGAGGCCAAATGAAGACACTCTTTAATTGGATCAAAGAGAGAAGCATAAAGAAGGGAAAGAGTGAGGCTCAGCACAGTTTGTAGAAGAATTAGAGCCCTGTCCCTCCTGGAAGGTGGACGATGGTGAAGGAAAGCTGAGTGAAAGGGCTTTTCTTAAACTAGGATTTTGAGAGAGTTGAAAATGTGGCTCATAATTATAGATGTGCATGACCTCTATTAGGATAGTGTCAGTGATTTTAGCAGTCATTCGGTATATCTCAAACTATTTGTAAAGCAGATCATTTGGAATAATCAGGAGCAAGTGTCAGGATACTAGGAGCACTTAATAGAATGTTTGGACTTGTGAATCAGATTCCCAAGAAGAGGAATGTGAAGTAAAATCAAATAATTAAAGAATTTTTTCAATGTCAAGATGGGTAGCACTACTCAAATTGAGTTCTCCTTCAGCACAAACTATGAGCCATTTTTTTAAAAAAGAAAAGAAGGAAGTCTTGTAAGTTCTCTTGCTTTTTATGTCCTCTGGTTAATGTCTAGACTGGATTTATAGGTGAACATGTTTGCATACTGAGTGTGGTCATGGTTAAAGGAGCAGAGAATAATGAAATTCTGTGGCTTTCTCTTCCTGATGACATCCTTCCCTTCCCAGATGGCCAAAAAGGCTTTGAAATCTGAGTCTTCTGCTTCAAGTACAGTGAAGGAAGATAAACAGCCAGCACCAGAGCCTGTGGAAAAGCCATCCAGAGACCCTCCGAGGTGAGAGATGCCCTCTTGTGTGTGATCCTGGGTGTGATCCTGGGTAAAATACTGGGGTGATCTGTCGGAAGCACAGTCTCCTCCACAGAGCAGGATCAGTTAGTTTGTCCTGGTGATCTGACCTCCTAACTTGTTACTGGGTTGCTCACACAAGGCACTGTGGAGTTACAGAGCACATCTGGGAAAATGAGAATACTGGAGACTGGATCCCTGACAGAAATTCCTGACTGGCTATCCTCAACGGTTCTGTCCTCCTGTTTCTCTTTGCCTCACCCATATTTACTCAGCACTTCCTTGTTGATATCTGTTTAAATAGAGTGTTCAGACTGAATCAGATTCCCAAGACCAGTTGTGAAAGCAGGGCTCACAAATTAAATGCCTTTGGGGGCTGGTGGGAAATGAAAGGAACGGAGTGGGCCAAGGGTAACTGAGGGCTCGGACAGTGAGCCGGGCGGGCATGCTTTCCAGCCTTTGTGATGATCGCTGTGTGACTGTCCAAGGATGCCCAGGTTTCAGTTCACACTTTTG
Source organism: Nyctalus aviator (assembly GCA_036971965.1). Classification (NCBI taxonomy): domain Eukaryota; kingdom Metazoa; phylum Chordata; class Mammalia; order Chiroptera; family Vespertilionidae; genus Nyctalus; species Nyctalus aviator. Next base: position 35,618,865 of record CM072936.1, read on the forward strand.
TATGGGACGTACAATTTTTTTTTTAAGCTTTCTAAAAAAAATTTAAAATATATTTTATTGATTTTTAACAGAGAGGAAGGATGAGGGATAGAGAGTTAGAAACATCAATGGGAGAGAAACATCAATCAGCTGCCTTCTGCACACCTCCTACTGGGGATGTGTCCACAACCAAGGTACATGCCCTTGACCGGAATCGAACATGGGACTCTTCAATCCGCAGGCTGACACTCTATCCACTAAGCCAAACCGGTCAGGGCTAGCTTTCTCAATTTTTGAATGTTGGTAGTTACCCAGTTTTTTAAAAATACTTGCATAGGTCAAGCAAAGACACGTGGAGGCTGAGTTTGGCCTGCAGGCTGCCCGTTTTCCCTCTGCTCACAGTTTTTACTTAAAGCACACTCGGTATTCCAAACGACAGATGAACTTTTTAAAAAGGCAGTTTTTTGCTGTTCCAAGAATGTATGGCACACTTCTTACTTTGAGATTTCTCAAGATCCCATTCTCAAGGGTATTGTAGGAGAAAATGGGCAGAATGGAGACCAGTCTTTCACTTTTGTCACATAGGGTTGGACTGGGACAGCTGGAGAGTTTATAGACTTCAAGGTGAAATTGCTGGGTTACCAGTAGGTTGTCCAGATGGACTTATATTTGTCAGACTCTGTGTAAAGTTCTTACATAATGGAAAACACTGCTATAGTCCATACAGACTAACAGGTTTGATCACACACAAGCGACAGAGGTCTCTGGACTATCCTTGGCCCTAGTTCCTTTAAGGTTCTCTGATTTGGAGTTTAAAATTCATAATTCAACTTAAAAGCTTTTGTAAAGTAAGATTATATCAAGCAATCTTTCTCCTGTTTTTTTGTTTTGTTTTGTTTTGTTTTTTTAAACCTCAATTTGAGGAGTCCTCTGCTAATATGACCATCAACAGTGGTGAAACTGCCCTGGACAGTTTGGCTCCATGGTTAGAGAGTGTGGACTGAAGGTTCTGAGGTTTAGTTCCTGGTCAGGGGCACATACCTTGGTTGCCGGTGGTAGGGGTGTGTGCAAAAGGCAGCCAATTGATGAGTCCTTCTATCGATGTTTCTCTCTCATCACCCCCCTTCTTCCTCCCTTCCACTCTCTGGAAATCAATGAAGAAAAAGTACCCATAGGTAAGATTTAAAAAAACAAGCAGTGGTGAAACTGATCTTAGTATGTTGCCTTATTTGTAGGCAGCTACGGAATAGTCCAACCACCTTTGGAATGATGACTCTGAAAGCAGCTTTCAAGACTCTGTGCGGTTCACAAGATTCTGAGGCGATCTTCTCAAAACTGGACCAGAAAGATCTGGTACTTCCTAATAAAGCATCCCTCTCATCGCCAGCCCTCAAAAACAAGAGACCGAGAAAGGATGACAACGAAGGCTCAGCTCCTGCTGAGGAAGAGAGTGGCTCTGAACTGCAGCCCAAGAACAAGCGTATGACAATAAGCAGATTGGTTTTGGAGGAGGATAGTCAGAGTACTGAGCTGAGCTCAAGCCCCACCGCCTCTCAGGAAATCATTCCAGCGCCACCACCCGTACCTGCCGTTCTCAGCCAAGCCCTTCCCAGGGAGAAGAATTCCAAGTACGAAGACCTTCTTTGTAGGAGTTTGGGGGCTGGTTGGTGGTCCTGGTTGGGCCTGGTATTGCTTCTGTGATGAAGTAACTTGCATCTAAGCTGTCAACCACCAAGGCTTGCTCAGACTGCTAGAATGTGACTCAGGAGTGGGGAGAGACAACCTAGCCATCGGGCCAGCTCTGAAGCCCCGCACGTGGGCTTCCAGGCATTGCACCAGGGCCCGAGGATGGAAGGGTCGGAGCCTCCTACTCACTGCTGCTCCCATTTTTAGCAGACTTCTGAGTCCCTTGACTACTAACTAGAGATTTAGGAGTATTTACAGTTTTGCACTTTCTAGGAGCTTTTGAGACTTGGCAAATTCAGTAAATATTTACTAACCTCTCACACTGTGCTAGGTTCTGTGGAGCAGTGGTTAGAATGCTTTCATCTTGCTCGCCCATCATGACCCCTGACCTCTCTCCTCAAGTCTTGCTGCCATTTGTGCCCTCTGTGGGCCCTTCCTGCAGGCACACTGTCTGCCTGCTCTCTCCGGAACACGCTGTTTTGTTTTTGCTTCTATTCCTGTATCCCTGCTCCCTGCCATTCCTCATGATTGGACTGTCATCCCTCCATCATTGCTTGTCAGAATCCCATCCGTCCTTTAAAGGGAAGAGAAGCACTGTTTGTGGGCCAAGCACATTCATGTTTTATATTACTGAATCTATTCAATCCTCAGATTATTAGCCCCATTTTATAAACGAGGAAGGTTCGAGAAAAGTTACTAACTGGTCTTAAGTCATTAATCCAGGTCAGTCCGGATACACAGGCCCAGGGCCTGTACATCACACACACCAGGCTGCCTCTTAAAAATTCTGCTTCCTCCATGAACCTCCCTTCTGTAAGTGACCTCGATGGTCCCCCAAGGCTAGGTGTCCTGCGGGGCTGTGGCATCTGGTAGGTGAGTCCTCCTCAGGCTCTGAGCTGCACTGTAGGCACCAATACCAGCATTTGGAAGTTAGCGAGTCACAGCTGGGCAAGTAGATGCAGCTCAACACACTTATCATTCTAGACGTGATCTCCCTGACTTACAGTGATCTCGTGAGGTGTAGGTATTGCCCCATGAACAGATGAGAAAACTGGAAAGAGTACCTGACCACAATAGTTTTATTAATGGGAGGATTTGTGAGCGTTCAGACATAACCATCTCTCATGTGCCAAGGCTATGATATGAAGTATGATGGACACTAAAGCAGAGGTCGGCACATTACAGTCCCTGAGTCCAATCGACCTGCTGTCTGTTTTTGTAAAGGATTATTAGAACGCAGCCACATCTATCATTTATGGGATGTCTGGCTGAGTTGTCTGCAGCTACTTTTGATGCTACACTGAGTTGAGTAGTTGCAACAGAGACATTAAGGCCTGCAACACTGAAGATCCTATCTGGCCCTTTACAAAAAAGGGACCCCATGTCCCTGGCTCTAAGGGAAGTGTGTGTGAGGGGCCTGGGAAGCTTCTCGAAAAGAGAGATGAACCTGCTCAGCAGGGATGGTGGAGCAAACCTTCCAGAGGAGCAAATGTTGAGCTGGCCTTGAAAGAGACCTCTTATTCAGGAGGTTTTCAAGCATTTTGAGGACCTGGGGGTTCTCGGCAGCAGGAATCCCTTGCATAAAGGCATGAGAATACCTGGTATGTTCCAAAAAATGTCCCGTAGTCTATATGGCCTCCCGGCACAGGGAGGAATAAACAATGCACAGGGGGAAATAAAGTAGAAAAGTCTGAATAAGTAAATGGGCCAGAACTTGAATTCCTATTGTTTCTATCGAGTGGAGGTTCTCAAACTAGGCTTCATATCACAATTACCTATGGAATGTTTAAAAATACATATTCCCACGCCCCTACTACTGAATCAGAAGGGGCCGGGGAATGCCCTGTAATCTGCTTTTCTATGTCCAAATAATTTTTTAAAATATATTTTATTGATTTTTTTACAGAGAGGAAGAGAGAGGGATAGAGAGTTAGAAACATCGATGAGAGAGATACATCGATCAGCTACCTCCTGCACCCGCCCCCACTGGGGATGTGCCCGCAACCAAGGTACATGCCCTTGACCGGAATTGAACCTGGGACTTTTCAGTCCGCAGACCGACAGTCTATCCACTGAGCCAAACCGGTTTCGGCTATGTCGAAATAATCCTAACCTCAGTAATCTGAAGGTTTGATGAGATACCAGTGAGGGTTTGTTAGAGGTACTGAGGGAAAGGAGAGTGGGTAGACCCTGCTGTCAGGGGAACAGTCAGGACCGAGAGGAGCTGGGCCAGGGGAAGAGAGGAAGGCAGGATTAAGGTTTATCACCTGGAGGGTAGGGCCATGAGTTAGCAGGTTTTTATATCTCCCACGGCAGTTGGCATGAACAAGTGCTTACTAGGTGTTCGTTTGCCAAATAAAATTATTGGTTTTTGCAATTTAAGGGATCACATGCAAAACTTCTATAAGGCCAGCAAAAGGTTAACATTTTAGGTTTTGTGGACCACATGTGTGTCTTGTGTATTTTTTGTTTTGTTTCCTTACAATGCTTTGAAAATATAAAATCCATTCTTAGTTCAAGGGTTGTTCGGAAACCAGGAGCCACAGGTTATCCTGGCTTTCCCAGGAGCGCACTGCCACTAATGGGATGAAAATCCAGATCGCAGCCCCTTCCACAACATGAGAAGTTAACAAGTGCCAAACCACTTGTACGTGCAATAAATGCCAAGTTGAGAGTAGGTGCAGAGGCTATCTGCAGAGTGAACACCTACTCCGGTGAAAAGGACAGACCCAGAGGGGAAAACCACTTTTATCCCAGCACTAGGATGCGTAGGTAGAAAACGTAAGACTTTTATTTATAAATAGAAATTAACAGCTAATGTCCTGAGAAAGAAAAGTATCCTTTACTTTGTCTCAAATTCCTTATTCTCAGAAATTACATTTTGGGAGGTAGGATCCAATTAAAAAACAAAGGAAAGTAGTCAATTAGGTCATTTCACAGAAAACTCATGGAACTCAAGGAATCCCCCCTCCCCCCCCCCAAACCTAATGCACTTATTAAGCAAACTGCTTTCATTATTCATTTGCAAAATAACCAGAGCCTTAAAAATACGTATTTCGAGAGTGGTGGGATGTACTCGGAGCTGAGTTTGAGGAGTCCTGCAGGCCAGTTAGGGTTTAGGAGTTGTATGTAGATGAATCTTGAATGTGGTCACAGCAGAATGAGAATTAGAGGGCTGCAAGCAAGCCAGAGACAGAATATGGAAGACCTAGGATGAATGTTTTACACCTTGTCTCATTGATCTCTCCGCAGATTACCCAAAGGCAAGTGGAACAGTTCTAATGGGGTTGAAGAAAAAGAGACTTGGGTAGAAGAGGATGAACTATTTGATGTTCAGGGTAAGCTAGGAGATTCTCCTTGGTTAATCCTTGACACTCTCAAGTGTAAGATGCATATTTCTATCACATCAATGTTTCAAAAACTGCTTTGTCTCCCATCTAGAAAAATTTCAGTTCAGGAGTCAGTTATATGTTCTTTCCCATTAAACAATGAAGGCTGTCAAAGCAGAACTTTGTATTTAATGAAAATTCCTGGTTTTGTTTTAATAAATCCTATCTTTAATTGTAATTGATGTTCTTCCTAAAGACTTTTAATTAGAAAAGGTAAAAGTGGTCATTCCCTGCATTTTTGTTTAAATACAAAATCCCTTACCAGTTTCTACATGTTTTTCTAAGATGAGAAGCTTTGCTTTTCCATTATTATTGAACTTACTAGCATTTGCATTAGAATCTCTCCCATCACATATTTCATATTCTAATGGAAATATCTAAGAGCTAAACCTGAATTTTGGAGATTCTAAGCACTTTTATAATGCACCACTAACCAATCCATTGCCACTTCCTAGGTTTTGTCTTTTAGAAGTAGCTTCAGTGGCAAAAACATAGCTGGCAAGATCAAGATCACAGGGAAAATGGGGGAAGTAACAAAATCATTAACCATGGCATTAAATAGTTAAGAACAACAGGATATAAAAGTTCTAGGAAACACCCACTTCCAATGTAGTACAGATGTGTGTCAGCTCTAGAAATATGCTTCCACTATAGTATGAATTACTTAGTAATTTAAAAATAAATAATCTGCTCTGAGCCACCTTCCTCCATTGTTTAGGGAACACTGCTGGGACAGTGGCACCTGCTGAGACATCTATCCTGTTTCCTTGAAAATAAGACAGTGTCTTATATTAATTTTTGCTCCCAAAGATGTGCTAGGTCTTATTTTCAGGGGTTGTCTTATTTTTCCATGCGCTAGGTCTTATTTTCGGGGAAACGCGGTAGCAAGTTTCATGTTTATGCAACATTGCCTTGTCTTGCAGCTTTTTAACTAGCTCTCATTGCCTTGAAATGGCATGTCTTTTATATTTGTACTAGAGGCCCGGTGGGCACATTAGTGCACATTGAAATTAATTAGAAGGTGGCTGGCAGGGTGGGACTGGGCGAGACAAGCTGGACGTGCCCTGGAGCCAACTTCCCGTGGTCCCTCCCTAGCTGGCCACACCTGGGGGAGCGCTGCGGCTCGAAGGGCATCTGTGGAGTTAGCCGGGTCCCTCCAGCAGGGTGGGGTCCCTTGGCCTGGCCTTCAGGAATCGGGCCAAAACCAGCAGTCTGACATCCCCCGAGGGGTCTCTGAGTGCAAGAGGGCATTCTGCAAAGTTGCTGTCGCCTAACTCCTGTGTTGAGCATCTGCCCCTTGGTGGTCAGCCATTTAGCCTCTAGACTAGAGGCACAGTGTACAAAATTCGTGCATGGGTATGGTCTCTAGGCCGCATGTGTGCGGATCGAAGCATGAGTAAATGGTATGGAAGGGCAAGTCCCAGCTAACGTCTGGGCCCTCGGTATCCCCTCTGCCTGAGTCATTGGCCCCATCCAGCTCCCTCAGCGCCGGAGTCGGTGACGGCCCCACCCTGCCTCCAGCCACCATCTGAGGTGATTGGGCCCTGCTTGCACCACCTTGGCCTGGTGCTGCCCACTCACCTGCTCCACCATCCGCCCCGTCCCGCTCTCACTGGGGCCAGCAGCGCCTCCACTGCTGCCCATTGCCTGTACCGCGCCACCCCCTGGTGGTCGGCGCACGTCAAAGCAAGCGGTCGGACAATTTGCATATTAGGCTTTTAATATATAGGATTCCTTTTTTTTTTTTTTTTTTTTTTTTTTTAAGAGACAGTGGAAGGGGGCGGGGGGGAGAGAGAGAAACATCTTGATGTGAGAGAAAAGTTGACTGACTGCCTCCTTCACATGTCCAAACCAGGGTCAGGGATCAAGCCAGCAACTGAGGTACGTGTCTTTGACTGGAATGGAACTGGGACCCTTCAGTCCACAAATGGATGCTCTACCCACTGAGCCAAACCAGCGAGGCATTACCCTGTTCTTTTGTTTAAGGAATTGAACCTGATTTTTCTTATATAAAATTATCAGGGATTTTAAAAATCTGACATGATAGTAAAAGTTATTTTAAAACCGTAGTTAGCAAGAGGTTATAAAGCAGAAATCATGTATGTATAACAAGTATATATATATTAGGGCTTTAGATACCACAGACAGTAATTTTAGAAAATGTTAAGTTTTATTTAAGAGCACCAAATCCATCATTAACCAACATTTATTAATGTCTTTTTATAAAGTATTTGCTGTGGACAGATTTTCACGGGCTGAAATGATTGGTATCTTGCAAACAAAGGACAAAACCAAATTCTCCTTTAGTGATATCTTTTCTTTTCTCAAAGTTTGTGAAAATTCAATCAAGCTTTCCCATTAGAGACATTTTATGTTTTTTTCTGGTGTTTGTGCAGAGAAAGCTGAACTCTGAAATGACTCTACTTTTAATGTCTTCCAGCTGCACCAGATGAAGAGAATACAACCAGTGTAACAAAAAAGCAGGTAATTTAAAATTCTCTTTTCTGACATTTTCTGGTTGTGTGGGTAGAACAGAGGTAAAGTAAGTGCTCACACACCTCACAGATAGACTATCCACACACCTGGCAAAAAATCCTTTGCGTTTTTCTGATGATCCAAATGAAGTTAAATACAGCAGATCCTCAAGTAACGTCCTTTCGATCGATATTTTGTTATGATATTGATTAGATGCTGTAGAAACTTAGGTCTTGTTTCTATTAATTAGCCTAGGATAAAGTTGGTTTTGTTAGATGTCCTCTTACTTAAAGTTGCCTTAAATGAGGACTGACTTGCAGTTACAGTGGTACCTCGATATACGAGTGCCCTAATATACGAGTGTTTTGAGATACGAGCCGCCGAGCGAGCAATATTTTGCTTTGAGATGAGAGCAAGATTTGAGGAATCGCACACTACACTGCTGCACACACCAACAGTTTCTCCCACCTCAGACTAGACCTCAGTCTGTGTGCTTGTTTCCCTCGTTTTCGAAGCATTTTTGGTAAGTTGGGTTCGCGTTTTTTGCTTTTTGTACATTTACAAAACATTATCACATTTATTTTTATAACCATGGGTCCGAAGAAGAAGATGATGTCTATTGAATTAAAGCGTGAAATCATAGAAAAACATGAGCAAGGTGTGCGAGTAATTGACTTGGCGAGGATGTACGGGCGTAGCACATCAATGATATGTACTGTGCTTAAACAGAAGGAGTTGATAAAGGGTATAACGCCAGCTAAGGGCGTTACAATAATTTCTAAGCTCCGGACCTCTCTCCATGAAAAGATGGAGAAACTGCTGATGGTGTGGGTGACAGAGAAGCAGCTTCAAGGAGGAACCTTAACACAAAGCATCATATGTGAGAAGGCACGAGCGATTTACGGTGATTTGCTGAAGCAGACCCCACACACTTCCACAAACGAAGAATCGGAAGACTCGTTTAAAGCCAGTCGGGGCTGGTTCGACAACTTCAGGAAAAGGACCGGCATTCACTCCGTCGTCAGGCATGGTGAGGCAGCAAGTTCGGATGTGAAGGCAGCTGAGGTTTACATCAAAACGTTTTCCGAACTGATAGAAGCCAAAGGATACATCCCCCAGCAAGTCTTCAACTGTGACGAGACAGGGCTTTTCTGGAAAAGGATGCCGAATAGGACTTACATAACGGCAGAGGAGAAGACGATGCCAGGTCACAAACCCATGAAGGATAGATTAACTCTAGCACTTTGCGCCAATGCGAGTGGCGACTGCAAAATCAAGCCTCTGCTAGTATACCATTCGGAAAATCCCAGAGCCTTTAAGTCACATAAGATTTTAAAAGAAAAACTGCAAGTTATGTGGAGGGCAAATCCAAAGGCGTGGGTCACCAGGAAATTCTTTGTGGAGTGGATAAACCTGGTGTTCGGCCCTTCTGTTAAAAAATATCTACAGGAAAACAACCTACCCATGCAAGCCCTTCTCGTCCTCGATGCTGCCCCTGCTCACCCACCAAATCTCGAAGATGATTTACTCGAAGAGTTCAAGTTTATAAAGGTTCTCTACCTACCAGCCAGCACCGCTCCTATCCTGCAGCCCATGGGTCAGCGGGTGATTTCTAATTTTAAGAAGCTGTACACCAAGCACATTTTTCGGCGCTGCTTTGAGGTGACAGAGAACACAAACCTTACCCTTCGAGAGTTCTGGAAGGACCACTTTAACATCGTGATATGCCTAAGAATTATTGATCAGGCCTGGCTGGGTGTTACAAGGAGGACCTTAACCTCTGCCTGGAAGAAGCTGTGGCCTGAGGCTGTAGCTGAAAGTGCCTTCGAAGGATTGGAACCCGAAGTGTCAGTGGTAGAGGAGATTGTTTCTCTGGGAAAATCCATGGGTCTAGAGGTGGATGAGAGAGATGTGAACGAACTCGTCGAGGAACAGCCTCAGGAGCTGACAACCAAGGAGTTACACGATCTATATTCGCAGCAGCATATGGTGGTTCAACGAAAAATTGGTTTTGAAGAGGAGCCAGAGAGGGAGGAGGTTATCTCTACAAGAGATATAAAGGAGATCTTGGGAATGTGGGAGAAAGTTGTAAAGTTCGTGGATAAAAATCACCCCGAAAAAGTTGCAACTGGTCGTGCATTGGAGTTGTTCAACGAAACTTGCCTAACTCATTTCTGCAATATCCTGAAAGGGAGGAAGAAACAAACCTCCTTGGACAGTTTTTTTAAACGATCTGCAGGTCAAAATGAGCAAAGCGTGATGAAAAAAGCGAAGACCAGTGATGAAAATTAAGCGCTTCCGTAAGCACTTCACTTTTTCTTTTATTATGTTTTTATAGACTATGTATTTGTTATTTATAAATAAATGTTTCTTCTTGTAAATACTTTTTTCTTATTCAAGAACACTTAACAAAAACAACTGAGGTGGTGTTTTGGGAGCTGGAACGGATTAATGGCATTTCAATTAATTTAAATGGGGAAAATTGCTTTGAGATACGAGCAGTTTGACATATGAGCAAGGTTACGGAACGAATTAAACTCGTATGTCGAGGTACCACTGTATTCTCCGCGAGAAAAATCTAGTTGGATAGCAACCTGACACATGTTCCTGACCATGAACAACACACGTTTGAAGCTTGACTACATACGTGATTATTAATTGAAGATGAAATGGCAGGACATTGAACATTTAAATATCCAAATCCAGTGTTAATTTATTATTTGTATTGTGTTTTAAAAACATAAAACTTTTTTGGGGGGGTTCATATTATTCTCCTAGATTTCTTCACTGTATGGAACTGTAAATAAGTGGAGAGCCAAGTTACAATAAATCTTTTTTGTTTTCTTTTGCAGAAGTGGACTGTCGAAGAGAGCGAGTGGATCAAGGCTGGAGTGCAAAAATTCGGGGAAGGAAACTGGGCTGCCATTTCTAAAAGTTACCCATTTGTTAATCGAACAGCTGTGATGATTAAGGATCGCTGGCGGACCATGAAAAGACTTGGCATGAACTGAAACAGATTTCGCTTCCACAGAATTCACAGGAGCATGGCTCCTAATAATAGCCCCGATAGTCTGCTTTCTTTCAGAAGTTGGACTGGGATGAAAATCTTGGGCATCCTTCTCTGACGTAGGGGAGGTCCCAGTTCCACTTCATCGCTGTTGGAGATCATGGAACTACAAGCCAAGTATACTCCATGTCCTTGGCAGAGACGACAGGCAGACAGCTTTTACAGTGCCAGAATATCGTTAGTATTTCCCTTCTTCAGTGGTTTGCTTGAATTTCAATTCCTGGTGATCAGTAGGACCTTCTCCTAGGAAACGGTGGAGTCTTTTAGGAGCACTTATGACTCCATGACCTGTTAAAACCAGCAACGTGAGCATTATTTGGAATGAACTTGTTCCAGGTAAAGCTTTGGCCTTTTGATGCAAATGCAGAGGAACTTTATGAAAGCTGATGAGAGACCAGTCCTGTTTAACCTGTTGTGACATCAACACCCAGATCTAGTCTTGGCAATTGCTCCTAATATTTGCTGGGCTACATAGGCAGGTTTAACCTCTACTTATGTGGTTGAATCCCAGTGTGTTTTTTTTGGTGACTGTAGATACGCTTAGCCCCTTGCCCCATTTTCTCTTCCCAATTCTCATCCTTATGCTGGACTTTTAAAGCTTTAAAAAAAAAAAAAAAAAAAAAAAAAAAAACCAATCCTGATCGAATATAAAAGCCTAATCCCATTCTTTGTGAAAATGGTTGCTTCCACCCGATTCCCTAATTGTGCTATGTTAGTGTCTTGCACTGGAATTCAACATTTCCTTTTGTACTGTGTTGTGCTTGCTGTCTCTCTTGGACATTCTTAAAGACTGTCTTTTTAGCAAAAAGAAAATTCAGTAAAGTGTTTTCTGTAATCATTTTTTAAAATTTGAAAACTAATTATTGTCCATAACTTGTAGCCTTCTTCATTAAAGTCTTGCTTCTCTCAAATAGAAGTGGCTGTTTAATTGCAGCTCAACATGTATGAACACATGGAGGTGGCAAAATGTTAAACAACTTCTGCTGAACCACGTTGACTGTTAAAAAGCGATGTTAAACTCTACTGGATATTGTCGTCCTTGGAAGCCACCTGGAACCCTTTTTCTCTTTGGAGTGAAAGCTGTAAAGAAATGCTAAAGTTTCACATTCATCCTGTAGTTACAAGTCGGAAGCTTTGTACAGCTCTATTACCTGTTTCACTGTGTTGGGGGGTTTGGTACTACTATTTTTTCTGTCAACGAACCCCAAATGAAACGACAATGAGGACTTGATCTTCTCTCAATACAGCCACCTCCTCTTGATCTGTGGCAGCCTGTGTGGTCTCCCTCTAAACTGGATTCGGATTCCAGAACCTTTTCTTCCCTCAACTCACTTCCGTAAGATGGCGTGCTCTGTGTAGAAGAGTGACACTGCAATGATTTAGGGAAGCAACATATCCTAATCAGCATTTCTCAAATGTGAAAACTGTACAGGTCCATGAACATTTTTTTAACATCACTTCAGTGTTGTTTTAATGTTAATGAGGTGTGTACAAACAAAAAACAGACTTTGGCTTCTAGAAAACTTACCATGTACTATTGACTGTTTCGCTGAGTCTAAGTCACTGCTCACAACATGAGTAGTGTAAAAACTGGCAGGGGGGAACGTGGGTGGGGGGCCTGTGCCACAGTGTGCTGAGAAATGGTCCCAGTCTCTCCCACCTCCACCTTAGCAAGAAGAGTGCCGTGACATCCGCGCTCCTCCGGAACTGAACACAATTAGAAGTCTGTTCCTTGCGTATTCCCTTGTGATAGTTCAGGTATTACACTTGGAATCATTGTGATGAATCTGAAGCAAGACTTGCTTAGAAACTGTTAATGCTGTTTTGTTTTTTAAGATTATGGCTGAAATAAAAACATTTAGACATTGGCACGACTCAGAGTGACAGAAACACTCACTGTTCTGGGGGGTGAGAGAGTGAGGCCCACTCGGGGGCCCTGCAGTGCCAGCTGTGCTTACGGATGGTGAGCCAGCCCTGGAATCTCTGAAAGTCCACTTCTGTCTTTTGCTCACTCTTCGCCCATTTAAATGTTTGCACACGTTTTCATGTTCTCTCAACTATAAAATTGGATATCATCTAGCAATTTGATTTGAATAAGATAAAAATCTCCCCAGCCAACTTCTGTCTGTTCTATTCAGATGACTGTAAATAAACTTAATATTTATCCTCAAGAAGCAAGAACTGAAAAAAAAAAAAAAAAAAAAAAAAAAGCAAAAAAGACAGCCAAAAGGAGGATGGAGATAAATCGTACTACTATCTCGATTTTTAACATCGCTTTTTAAATTCTACCTCGCCCCCAGAAGTAGGTTTGGTAAGCCACTAAGTTTTCTTAGGTGGAAGGAAAAACTTCCTGTGACCCATGCACGGGGTATCATGCCAGTTCTATTGTGAATATCTATGTGTGGCCCTGAAGCCGCCAGCCCAGGTATGACTTGTGGAGTTAATGATTATCCCCGCAGTTATATAAACTTCCTGGGCTCCACTGGGCTACCGGCAGTTCACCTGCAGAGGAGTCTCCGGGAACCAGCATGTTCCCTTTGCTCATTGGGGCTGGACTGATGGTTCTGAACCTAGTGACCCCTGCCAGGAGCCAGAAAACAGAACCCCTTAGTGGCTCTGGGGACCAGCCACTCTTCCGGGGAGCAGATCGCTATGACTTTGCCATCATGATCCCTCCAGGAGGCGTAGAATGCTTTTGGCAATTTGCCCACCAAAGTGGATACTTCTATTTCAGCTATGAGGTAGGTACTTGGGCTCCTCTGACCACATGGGAGAATTTTGTTTCCTTTTGTAAAGTGGGTCAAGTCCTAGACTAACATGAGGTTCTGGTTGTCTTTAATATGCTGTGACTCTCCATCTGCCAATGAAATGGACCTGCAGTTAGATGGAAACCCTTGGATGAATAATCACTAAACCATATGGCTTGGCTTCCCAAACCGGAGGCTATGGCGGTGTGCTCACAACCAGGAGACAAACGGGGTGCCTCTTCTGGAGAAACCACCATCACATTTACTCAGATTTGGAGATGGGAAAATACATTTTTAAAATATTAAAATAAGGCGGATTTGGAAAGTCACATGAACTTTAAAGAGATTTCAAAAAGACACCAGTTTATAGGGCTGGAAGAGCAACATTTAGTCTCCTGCCTTTAGGGGTAATTCTGGCAAACTGAGGGTCACTGGCTCAACATTTCTCTATCGGGCCAGACAGTCCTGCTTGTGCTAAGAAGGTAAATGTTTTCAACCTGCCTGTTCACAGGCCCGATACTTTAATCCATCCCACTCAATAGTGAAGTTAGAGGCGGTTCATTCCCTTGGTTTTTCATTTTAGAAACCTTAACTTTCTAATCTGCTCACATAGTAATAGGTTCTGTATACTGACCTTACTCCACTGTAACTTCAAGACTTATTTTGCCGAGCTGCTGTGGCTCCAGGAGGTCAGCATTTGATTCCGTCAGGGCACATGCCCAGGCTCCATCCCCAGTAGGGGACGTGCAGGAGACGGCCAATAGATGATTCTCATCATTGACGTTTCTATTTCTCCCCCTCTCTGAAATTTAAAAAAATGTTTAAAAAACAAAACAAAAACTTATCTTAAATGAACTTACCAGGGCTTTTCCTTATCTTTAAATTGTGATAAAAACGTAGTTATAGTCAGCTCACTGTAGCCTGGGTTTATCAAGACCCCGCGTGGCAGTGAGTGCCTACTGAGTGCCTTATTCGCTAGGAAGCATGAAATAAGCCCAAGTGTGTGAGGACAACACCAGGGAGCTCAAAGCCACGCTAGTTCAGTCAAGGCTACAACCAGAATCTTGCACACCAGCCGATGTAGGCCTGCTGTAAGGTCTGCGACATGTCTTTTTTATAGGCGTGCCATCTGCATTTGAGACAATTCTTTGTTTCTAACATGGCAGGATGTTCATCTTTGCTGTCTCTCCTCACCCCACTGCAACACTATTAACTCAATCCAAATTCCCAGAGGGGTGGACAGCACCATCCCTGACTGAGAACCACATAGGATATCAATCTTACCACTTAACCAGCTTTTTGGTGACATATCAGGGACTGTTCTCCCTCTTTCATGTGTCTTGGCAGGTTCAGCGGACCATGGGAATATCACATGACCGGCATATTGCTGCCACTGCACATACCCCACAAGGTTTTCTCATAGAAACCTCTCAGAATGTCCGGGGCCAGATTAACTTCTCTACCCACGAGACAGGTCTGTTCTTATGACTACGGCTATTCTAATAAGTCTTTTTTTTTTTAATTGGGAAAATGAAGTATTGAAATTAAGTGGCTAAGATGTGAAAACCCTGGCTTTTTTGCATAGGATGGTAAAAGAGTAGGAAAAACTTCAGCCTGGAACACCATAAACCAGTTTTCCTGGAGACAGCCAGTGGCCAAGTCTCCAGGTTGCTAATTATAACTCCAGGGTCCAGAAACTCAATTTTATCTCATCACCCCCAACTAACCAGAATATGGGAAACAGACAGACTCGTTAAAGATACAGGATTTCATTGAACAAATTTATTATGGGATGACATCTCTTTCCAGTCGTCGTAATAAATGACCCAGTTACCAAAAAGCACCCAGAACAAGAGGAAATGCACAGCCATGAAAAATATCCACATCCCACAGCAAGCACTTCTCTAGTCACCAGCAAAGTCCTACAGCCAGATCGAGCTTGTCCCCACCTGGGACAGCACCAGTCAGCAGCACTCTACCAGCCAGGTGTACAAAAAGATATGTTTTTCAAGGAGCATAGACGATCCTTCACTTTGTAGCATTATAAGGTATTTAGCATCTTTGGCCCCTCCATGCCAGTAGTGCCTTCCAACCATTTCGATAAATACACTCTCACACACACAAGGGGAGGCGACCCCAGTTGAAAACCAGCACCAGTTTATGCCCCGAACCATCAGTCCCTGTACAGATCACCTAGCAGTTAATCATTTCTTTCATTCACAACACATCAATTTTTGCCTCGTTTAAGTTTGAGATGGTATCCTCCAGCTCTTAATTTCAACTCAATTTGAGAAATTCCTTGAGATAATAGGTTGAAAAAGGGGAAGGAAACACTAATTTCTCTATAGACCGTTAGTAATATCTGCCAAAACATGATTATTATAAGTAACATTGAGTAAAAGTTTCATGTAAGATCAATAATACCTTAATGAAAAAATGAATAAAGTTTCATGTAAGATCAGTGTAACTTCTACATCAAAAGTTGGATAGCTGTACTTGCTAAGTAAAAAGGTGCTAATTAGCACACTGACCCCTGGAGAACCGTTATCTCCACACCTAGAGAGTGAGATCAACAAAGGGTGGGAGACGCAAGACTTGGTAATGATCCAGGAATTCCTACAGGTTTTTATCAACTTTGTCTAAAAAATCAGCAAAATCACTTTGGTTCTGTGCAAGTGTACCTCAATTTTGGAGTCTTCTATGAAGAGCCTGAGACAGACCATAAACAGAACGAAAGAAAACAACTGAATAACACTCTGGATGCAATCGAGGTAACTGTTTTGTGGGAAACATCCATGGAAACAGACTTTAAATTTGGAAAAAGATGAAAAATATGGGAGTGAAAATATTTGAGCTGAGAAACCAAACAGGCAAGGGGATTTGTAACCTTTCGTTTTTATGACTTGGAGTTCTTGTTTATACTTTTTGGTTCTATCAATGAGCCCATTTTGTACATTTCATATGAGTGAAATTACACAATGTAGCCTTTTGTCTCTGGCCTCTTTCATTTAGTTTGTTTCTAAGGCTCATCCATATTGTAGCATGTATTTATTAGTATTTAATTCCTTTTCATGGCTGAATAATAACCTATTGAATGGATATACCACATTAGTTACCCACCCATCAACTGACAGATATTTGCATTGCTTCCATTTTTTTGGTCTATCATGAATAATGCAGCTGTGAACATTTGCTTAAGTTTTTGTGTAAATGTGGTTTTATTTCTATATAAAGTAGTGTACTGAGTCATATACCGTGTTTCCCCGAAAATAAGACATCCTCCGAAAATAAGACCTAGCATGGAAAGACCTAGCACATCTTTCGGAGCAAAAATTAATATAAGATACTGTCTTATTTTTGGGAAACAGGGTAGTAATTGACTGAGGAACGGCTGTTTCCCATAGAGCCTAAACCATTTTACACTCCCATCAGCAGGAAATTTCCCCACATCTTCACGCTTGTGAGTGTGAAATGGTATCTTGTGATTTTGAATTGTTTCTAATGTCACTGAGCAACTTTTCAGGTGTTTTTCTTTTTAAAAATATATATTTTATTGATTTTATACAGAGAGGAAGGGAGAGAGATAGAGAGTTAGAAACATTGATGAGAGAGTGTCATTGATCAGCTGCCTCTTGCACACCCCCTACTGGGGATGTGCCCGCAACCAAGGTACATGCCCTTGACCGGAATCGAACCTGGGACCCTTCAGTCCTCAAGCCGACGCTCTATCCATTGAGCCAAACCAGTCCCAGCTTTTCAGGTGTTTTTCAACATTTGTATATCTTCTTTGGAGAAATGTCTCTTTAAATCCTTTGTCCACTTTTTATTTTTTAGCTAGAGAGCATCCAGGTGAGGCTAGATGGGGGGAGGGAGGCATCCTTTCCTTATTTCATTGTCTATCCCACAGGAAAGTACACGAAAGGTACAGAAAAATATCTTTCACATGTGGCGGCATTACAACTTTGCCCGCATGAGGAAAATGGCTGACTTTTTCCTTCTCCAATCAAACTACAACTATGTGAACTGGTGGTCGATGGCCCAGAGCCTTGTGATTGTTCTTTCTGGGGTCCTGCAGCTGTACTTCCTGAAGCGTCTCTTCAATGTCTCAACTACCGACACAAACAAGCCAAAATGCTAAGCAAACATAATTACAGCATGCTGGCTCTTTTCTTCTGGGGCGGAATCTTGTCAAAGCTTTGTTAAATCAGCTTTGTAAAGTTACTGGGGGGGAAAAATCAATTTCCCCTATTAGAAAGTTTTAGTTTACTACACTCATCTACTGAGGCAAAATGGCAATAAAGGAATAAAAATGTATAAGTTTGGATGTTGCCTATTTCTTTTTGTTTTAAAAAATATATATTTTATTGATTTTTTACAGAGAGAAAGAGAGGGATAGAGAATTAGAAACATCGATGAGAGAGAATCATGGATCAGCTGCCTCTTGTACACCCCCTACCGGGGATGTGCCCGCAAGCAAGGTACATGCCTTGACCGGAACTGAACCTGGGACCCTTCAGTTCGCAGGCCGACGCTCTATCCACTGAGCCAAACCTGTTTCGGCAAGATGTTGGCTATTTCTAATGTATGCACCAAATGCTATTACCAGTTCCTTAATCTTCACCAAGTCTATTTATTTACTTTAAATATTTTTTATTAATTTCAAAGAGAAAGGTGGAGGGAGAGAGAGAGATAGAAACATCAATGATGAGAGAGAATCAAAGCACACCCCACAATGGAGATCCAGCCCACAACCCAAGCATATGCCCTGACTTGGAATCAAACCTTGACCTCCAGGTTCATAGGCTGACACTCAACCACCGAGCCATGCCAGCTGGGCCACTAAGTCTATTCAGAGGTTAAGAGAACTGGTGAAGAGAGAAGAGTTGAAAAAATGGGTCAAAAAGCATTCTACAATTGGTAGAATGCTTCTTTGTAGTTAAAAATGTTTTATTTTTAGAGACGTCACCTTTGGGATTTCAACAGTATAATCATTAGAAAATTTGTTTTATAATATAGGTAGTTTAAAAAATATTTCCCTCTGAAATTACTTTCATTTTTAAAATATTTTACTTCTAAAAATGACTTCAGGAAGCACATGGAAGAATGAAGGCGGTAAATTATTTCAGGGTCTCTGATTAGTGCTTTTTATCCAGTCCGGTAAGGTAAGTAAAGGTTCATAAGGGAAATGTTTTAGGAAACCAAGGTGATGAAAATAACATTCAACCTGAAATCACCACCCAGGAAAAAGATGCAGAAAACAGCTTGGAAAAACCAAAATAATATAATCAAATTATACTTATTAGATCCTATGCTTAGTAGCAGAAACACTCAGTATATATGCAACATAAAAACAATTCTTACCACTTAGTCAGCACCTCTCATTTGCTAGGCAAATTCTGAAAACCATTCTTAGGTAGATGGTTAAAGCTGTTTTTTGAAACAGAAGAAAATGAAGCTCACTAAAGTTTCAATGACTCATCTAAAACATCAGAGCTGGTAGATAGTAGAACTAGGTTTATGATCCAAGTTTTCTTCCACACCAAACAGCACTCATCATAAGGAAAACTAGAAGAATAAATTGCTCTTAGTATTTTATCCAAATTTCATTTGTAAAATCCCAGACATGGTCAACTATTCTCATACAGCAATATCCACCTTCCTAGTATTAATAAATAAGAAAACCTGTTGTATTCTTACCATGAGCTTGGAAAAGTGTTATCACAGATAACAATAAGCTATTCTTGTCCTCAATTCCAGTGATTTAGAATCTTTTACTGAAAATAAGAAGTCCTGATTGAAATATAAAAAACACCATATTCTATTTAGTAACAAACACAAACACCCAAAATGCCATTTTTGACCCATTCCTGCTAAGAATCCAGCCTGCATTTGTCCATATCAAGCTAAGTAGTCCCTGGAGAGATCACAGTGTTGGCCAAATTCAACAAGATGGTGGAGCCTACACAGACACGGGAAACAAAGCTAGGCCCTTCCACACAGCCACAAGTCCTCGCGATGATTTCGTTTTAAGTCAACGTCTCTTCATGTCGCACATATTCCCCAATGTCTGCTTGATGAAATACCACAATCGCCATGGGGTCTACTCTCCTGCAGTCTTGTGTAGACTTTGCTGCCACCCCAAAACCCTGGGATTCAAAAGAAGAGACACTGATTCACTCAAGTCATTCAATGAACACGCACTGAAGGCTGGAAATAACAAAAGACATTAAAAAAAAAAAATTTAACAGTTCTCTGAGAAACTCACACGGTGCTGAGAATTTATAGTCTCTCAAGCCCACAGGTCGAAAAATACATCTCTCTTGAGTAAAATGTAACAGCTACCATCTGTACTCACCAAAGGGATGTCCGCCATGGAGTACACCACCACTCCCTGGTACTGAGACGTGTTTTCAGTGATCCGACCCAGTCCAGATTTCAACACGTGATTCCCATACAGGAAGGACTGCTCTGCTCCAGGCTTTATCCACACTTTGTACTACGTAAACAGAGAACAAAAATCCCAAAACAAAACTGTTAACAAGCTATACCCCTGGCAGATAAGCTAGCAGCTGGATCTAGGATGGATTTCTTGAAAGATGCATATCTCCCTCAAATTGTTCATTTCCTAAACAGAACTGCCAGGTTCTTTCTTTCCTCCACTCGATGAGCAACTTCTCCTATGGATAGTTTTAAACGGCTCTTTTTCTGGACCCACTCTGCCCCTCATCACAGCCACCTACTTGCTTTTCGATCTTCAGCTGGGTTTTTTGCGCAGGCTTTTCTATTTTTGCTGGAGATAATTACAACGGGTGGGTCAGGGGACTCCGGTCACGGGGCCCTCGCCATACCTACAAACCTCTCCACGTGCCGGTGCTGATGATGCTGGCAGCAGAGAAGCAGCTGCCCAACTCTCTGCGTCCAGATAGAGGCGGCCCTCAACCCTGACCTCCCCCATCCCCAGCGGCCGGCCGGAAACCCACCCCACAAACCTTGGCATAGGGTGCCAGGTAATCCAGGGCTGTGACGTGCAGCCGGAATTTGTGGGTCTTCGTGAATTTCCCGAAGCAGGTCCCCAGCGACACCAGCTTGTCGCCGGAGATGTTGGCGGCCAACTTCAAGATCTTTTCACTAAAAGGGCGAGGAAGAAAAAAGGTGTCATTCTAAGGGCGCGAGTGTGACCCAGACCCACCACCACCCGGGTCCGTGCGGCCCGCCGGGCCCTCCTCACCTCACGTAGTACACGCGGTCGTTGTGCAGCCTGAAGCAGTAGGTGCCGTCGGGCCTATCGACCAGCAGCTTTAGGTTCTCCCCGATGCTGCGGACGGACGAGAGGCGCACTGGAGGCCGCGTCCTCACGGACCGGACCGGCCCGGCCCGGCCCCGGCCCCGCGCCGCCCCCCGCCCCCGCCCCTTCCCACCACACGCACATCCTCTCCCGCCCCTCCCGCGCTCTTACTATTTCGCTATCTTCTCAAACATGACGCGAGTCTCCTCTTCAGTCAAAGGCCGCATTTTCCCGCTGTTGGAACACCGGATCCTCGTGCCTCAGCCGCCGGAAGAGGAAGTCAGCCGCCAGCCTGCCTCTCTCCCTGGCAACCGTAAAGCCCGCTTCCCATTGGTTCGCCCCACGCCAGCGCCGCCCAATCAGAAACCGTCAAGGCGGCACACGCGCGCCCCCCGCGGCTTCCGGTCCTGGACTCGGAGTCAGCGCCCTCTCTGGGCCGGAAGGGGAAGTGACGCTGCTGCCGGGGAAGATGGCGGCGGTGGAGGCAATCGCATCCTCCGCGACGGCTCCCGCCACGGCCACCGCAGCGGCTCTCGGGGAGGTGGAGGATGAAGGGCTCCTGGCGTCGCTGTTCCGGGATCGCTTCCCGGAGGCCCAGTGGCGGGAACGGCCCGACGTGGGCCGCTACCTCCGGGAGCTGAGCGGCTCCGGGCTGGAGCGGCTGCGGCGCGAGCCCGAGCGCCTGGCGGAGGAGCGCGCCCAGCTGCTGCAGCAGACGCGCGACCTGGCCTTCGCCAACTACAAGACCTTCATCCGCGGCGCCGAGTGCACCGAGCGCATCCACCGCCTGTTTGGCGACGTGGAGGCGTCGGTGGGCCGCCTGCTCGACCGCTTGCCCAGCTTCCAGCAGAGCTGCAGGTGCGGTGGGCCGGTGCCAGAGGGGCTTTTAAACAACTACAATAAGTGACATTTACTATGGTGGATATAGCACACAGTTAACGTAGCGCGTACATGCCCCAGGCTCTCCGAGCACTTTATTTGTTTTTATTGTTTAAATATATATATTTTATTGATTAGAGGAAGGGATATGGATAGAGAGTTAAAAACATCAATCAGAGAGAATCATCACTCAGCTGCCTCTTGCACACTCCCCACTGGGGATGTGCCCGAAACCAAGGTACACGCCCTTGACCAGAATCGAACCTGGGATCCTTCAGTGAACCTGGGATCCTTCAGTCCGCAGGCCGACACTCCATCCACTGAGCCAAACCAGTTAGGGCTCTCCCAGCACTTTATTCATTTAACATTCACAACAGTCTCCGAGGTAGGTACTGTTTTTTCCTTTTTATGTAGGAGGAAGTTGAGATGGAGAGGTTAGTGATGGTCGAAGGGCCCAGCCGTTACGTTTACTAGTCAAAATTGGAACCCAGCAGCACGTATCCTCCCTCAGAGGGTTGTGTGAGCAGTACACAAAGAGAATCCATGCAAAGCAGAAAAAGTTGGGCCCTGACATACTTAACTATCGACAATTGGCAGCTTACTAGATAAGCATATTTATGTAAATATACATAAACACACCTATAGACACAACGCCTACAACAGCTCGGACCAGAAGTCTTCTGCTCCAAAACTTTCATTGATAGGACACTGACAAGGAAATCCTACCATTTGGGGTTGGCAAAAATTATTTTTTTAAAAAAATTCCTTCTTTTTGAGTCATATTCTGCTTCCTTAGACCTTCAATCCATTATCCCTAGTTCTGCCTTCCAGCCTTTCACGATAAACATTTTTTTGGTTTTTTTTATTAAATATATTTTATTGATTTTTTACAGAGAGGAAGGGAGAGAGATAGAGAGCTAGAAACGTCGATGAGAGAGAAACATCGACCAGCTGCCTCTTGCACACACCCTACCGGGGATGTGCCCGCAACCAACATACATGCCCTTGACCGGAATCGAACCCAGGACCTTTCAGTCCGCAGACCGACGCTCTTACCGCTGAGCCAAACCCATTTTGGCTCACGATAAACGTTTTTAAGTGTTCTTTTGAATCTTTGGCTAATTGACAATAGCTTTTGTACCCTTCTACCCACCCCAGAACAGATGGGGGACTTCATGAAACGGATCTCTGCCATTATGCAGAAGAAATGGAAACTGGTGGGAACCAAGGTTAACAACAGCATAGGAATAGATTGAGCTGTTATTAAAGGAACATTTAGTCTAAGTCAGGTTCTGTGTTAAATATTTTACACACATCATCTCATTTAATCCTCACATCCTTAATTATTATTATTTTACCAATGAGGAAACAGGAAAGCCTAGCTACCTTGCCACAGCTAATAAGTGGTAGATCTGGGTTCAGATCTTTACCATTTGCTAGTTGTGTGGTCTTGGACAGGTCGCTTAACCCAAGATTACAGTTTCTTCAAGGGTACTTACCTCATAATTTGGTTTGAAGATTAGATCAAACCAGCCCGCCTGGTGCCCAGTTCACAGTAAATGCTGACTAATAGCAGTCAAGGTTTGGGTGTGGAGCAGGGGGCAACCAATGTTCTCCCGATTGCCCCAGGAACTTTGTGAAGGAGGCCGAGGAGATCAGCGCCAGCCGCCGGATGAACACCCTGACCCTAAACCGGCACACGGAAATCCTGGAGATCTTAGAGATTCCCCAGCTCATGGACACCTGCGTCCGGAACAGCTACTACGAGGAGGCCCTGGAGCTCGCAGCCTACGTCCGCCGACTGGAGAAGAAATACTCCTCCATCCCCGTCATCCAGGTAGCCCGCCTCCCCCCCCATCCCCCCCGAGGGGACTCACACTGATGTTCTTTTTTTAAAAATATATTTTATTGATTTTTTTACAGAGAAGAAGGGAGAGAGAGAGCGAGCTAGAAATGTCGATTAGAGAGAATCATTGACTAGCTGCCTCTTACACACCCCCTACCAGGGATGTGCCCGCAACCAATGTACATGCCCCTGACCGGAATCGAACCTGGGACCTTTCAGTCCGCAGACAGACACTCTACCGCTGAGCCAAACTGGTATCTGCTCAAACTGATGTTCTTTAAACTACTAATTCTGTGGTCATCACTGAACCTTTAGGCAGAAACTTTATATGTTTCACATCAGTTGCTGCCAGCCAGCCAGGCTGGAACATAAACATACATTCACTCATTCATTCAGCTGAGAAACATGAGCCCGTGTGCCAGGCCCTCGCTGATCTAGGGGCTGGGTGTGCAATGCGAACAAGGCAAACAAGGCCCTGGCTCTCATGAGCGGAAGCTGATAGTTGGCAAGTGAACAGGTAAGCAATAGGATCACTGTTTAGACAGTGACTGTCTATAAAGAAAACACAGGGGAGGGGATAGAAGGAGACCAGGGTGAGCTGTGGTCCTTAGGGCTGTGGTTCTTAACCTTTCTAATGCCGCTACCTTTTAATACAGGTGACCCCCAACCATAAAAATTATTTTCGTTGCTACTTCATAACTGTAATTTTGCCACTGCTAATGAATCGTAATGTAAGTATCTGTGTTTTCCGATGTCTTTAGGCTCTGCAGCAGCCGTTCTCAACCTGTGGGTCCTGACAGGGTCGCCTAAGGCCATCGTGAGGTCACCACAGCCTGAGAAACTGTATTAAAGGGTGGCGGCATTAGAAAGGTTGGAAACCATGGCTCTAGGGAGAGTGGCCAGGAAAGGCTCTTCTGGAGAGAGAACATGTAAGCTCAGACCCAGATAAGAAGGACCCAGCCACGCGTAGATGTGAGGGGGGAGAGAGCAAACCAGAACGTGGAAAGAACAAGCACAGCAGGCTGCGGAGGGAAGTTGGAGTGTTAAAAAATACAGAGACAGCCCAGCCAGGGGGGCCCAGTGAGTGAGCGTTGACTTACGAACGAGGAGGTCACAGTTCGATTCCTGGGCAGAACACAAGCCCAGGTTTCGGGCTCGGTCCCTGGTTGATGGCATCCAAGAGGCAGCCAGTTGATTGATGATTCTCTCTCATCGTTGATATTTCTGTCGCTCCCTCTCCCTTCCTCTCTGAAATCAATAAAAATGTATTTAAAAAAAAAATACAAAGACAGCCAGTGGGACTGGACTGCAGTGAGTAAGGGGAGAGCATGAGGAGGCCGGTGAGGCAGGAGAAGCAGGGCCGTGGGGACCCAGTATGGGTCAGTTTCAGGAAACCTACTTCCTATGTGAGGAAAGCAGGGGGAATATTCAGGGCTAGCGGTGCGACTCGCCCCTCTGCGTTGCCAGGGCATCGTGAACGAGGTGCGCCAGTCCATGCAGCTGATGCTGAGCCAGCTGATCCAGCAGCTGCGGACCAACGTCCAGCTCCCCGCCTGCCTCCGCGTCATCGGCTTCCTGCGGCGCATGGACATCTTCACAGAGGCCGAGCTGCGGGTGAAGTTTCTTCAGGCCCGGGACGCGTGGCTCCGCTCCATCCTGGCCGCCATCCCCAGCGACGACCCCTACTTCCACATCACGAAAACCATCGAGGCCTGCCGCGTACACCTGTTTGACATCATCACCCAGTACCGTGCCATCTTCTCGGACGAGGACCCGCTGCTGTCCCCCGCGCCAGGTGAGCACGCCGTGAACGAGAGCGCCATCTTCCACGGCTGGGTGCTGCAGAAGGTCTCTCAGTTCCTGCAGGTGCTGGAAGCCGACCTCCACCGCGGGACCGGCGGCCGCCTGGACTCGCTGCTGGGCCAGTGCATGTACTTCGGGCTGTCCTTCAGCCGCGTCGGGGCCGACTTCCGGGGCCAGCTGGCTCCCGTCTTCCAGCAGGTCGCCATCGGCACTTTCCAGAAGGCGATCCGGGAGGCGGTGGAGAAGTTCCAGGATGAGATGAACTCCTACACCCTCATCTCGGCCCCGGCCATTCTGGGCAGCAGCAGCCTGCCCGCTGCGGGGCCCGCGGCTCAGCCGGGGACCCTGCAGCCGCCCATGGTGCTCTTGGACTTCCCGCCCCTGGCCTGCTTCCTCAACAGCATCCTGGTCGCCTTCAACGACCTGCGCCTCTGCTGCCCCATAGCGCTGGCGCAGGACGTGACCAGGCTCCTGGAGGACGCCCTTGCCAAGGTGAGCGCGCGCCGCCGGCTCTCTGTCGGAACCTTCCTTGGTGACAGAAGGCCAGGCTTTGGTGGTAAACCAGTCCGCAGGGCATGGATGACTGCTGACTTAGAGAGGCTTGGTGTGGCTCTGGAGGTTTGCAACGGCTGAGCCACCCTGAGCCAGTTAGTCTCCCTTCATGGAACCTGCAACAGCCCATGGAGAGGCGAACCTGTAGTCAGGATTCTGTAATGTGTTCGCTTTCCGTTGCTGAGCAACGAACTCCCACACACACCGATCATCTACCAGTTTGTGTGGAGCAGGAGGCCAGGCGCAGTGTCTGGCTCTTTGACTCTTCGGGGCCAACGGAAGAGTGTATCTCCTGCACAAACCTCTTCTAGGGAAGTCATCAGCCCTCTCGTAAAAGGCCCATTTGGTTAAATCAGGCCCACGTTTGGTTAATTCAGTCACTTGATTAGGGTCTTTCATTACAACTGCAAAATCTTTCACCTTGGCCATATTCTTTTTCTTTCAATTTATGGGAGTGAGAATGGCTAACAAAATTATACAGGGTTTAGGTGCACAATTCCACAACACATTATCTGTATGCCGTGTGTGTGTGTGTGTGTGTGTTCGCGTGCGCGCGTGTGCTACCCCACATCAAGACTCCTTCCGTCACCATTTCCCCCCATACCCTGCTCCACCCACCTTAGCTGTTTGCTACTGGTTAGAAATAAGCCACAGATTCTGCCTGCAACTAAGGGGAGGGGTTACACAAAGAAGTGGATACAAGGGGATAGAAATGACACACAAACTGTCTTAGAATTCTGCCTAAAACAAGTAATGCTATTGCTACTGTAATATCCTAGTATGCTGAACTTTTTTTTTCCTCTTTTTTTTTTTTTTTTTTTGAGAGAGAAACATTAATCAGTTGCCTCCTATACACACCCCGGCCAGGGACTGAACCCAAAACCTGGGTATATGCCCTGACTGGAATCAAATCCGCCACCTTTCGGTGTAAGGGATGCCGATCCAACCTACTGAGCCACACCGGCTAGCACATTTAGAGTCAATGAAATTCAAATAATAGTAATATATATATATATATATATATATATATATATATAGCTCAGTACATGCACATATTTAGATTTGATCCTCAAAATTCTATGAGGTAGGAGGTCTGTTGTTGAGGAAACTGGGGAAGGGAAGGAAAGGAAAGGGATGAGGAAACAGGCCCAGAGGGTATGGAGGGCTTTCCGGGTAAGTAATCAGTTGGAAGTCACAGAACCAGTAAGTGGCAGAGCTAGGACTTGAACCAGGGCATCTAGCACCAGAGTCTTGTTAATCCTGTTAGCATGTCACCTGTCTGTAATGCCCAGTCGGCTGCTCTGTTCTTTGTGTCTGGAACTTCCTTCCACCTCTGTTTCCTTCTTCCTTTACAATTTCCTAGTGAACTAGCTTCCTGGCCTTACTCAGTAAAACCCTTTTATAATTTTTGCTTTATTCTCCTGGATCCAACATAGTTCTGGACAGTCTCCCATGGGAGTCAAGAACCAGGTATTCTTCTTCCACTGGAACAAGCGACGGGAATGAAACGAGCTGGGTCAGAAAGACAGCAGTGAAATTGACAGAATTGTGAAAAGTGATCACACTTGTGAATTTAAACCAAGTAGTACTATCACGTACCGTTTGGAACAGCTTTCTTCACGAAAACGTAGGCTGCACGTTCGTGCTTGGTTTCATGCACGGCTGATAGTGACAGGCCGCTCTCATGGAGGGTGTGGTAGACTAGTGCTGTGCCTGACGGTGCCTCTGTCTCCTAGGCAACCAAAGTGATCCTGGGCTTCCATCGCGCTGAAGAGGCTGCCTTCACCAGTGGGGAGCGGGAGCTTTTCGTCCAGTTCTGCACCGTCTTCCTGGAGGACCTCGTTCCTTATTTGAATCGCTGTCTCCAAGTCCTTTTCCCACCAGCTCAGATAGCACAGACATTAGGTAAGAGAAAGGGGAGAGGATTTTAAAAACTATTTGGTTGATCTTATTCACATACTAATTCATTCACCCATTTCTGAAATGTTAGTGAATGTACAGAAGTGTGCAACCATTACCGCCATTCAGTTTCAGAACATTTCCATCGCCCCCAAAAGATCCCTCATGCCCAGTGCAGTCATTCCCCAGCAACCACGAATGTACTTTCTGATGCAACAGACTTGCCTTTTCTGAACATTTCATATAAATGGTATCATACAATGTATATATGTGGCTAAGAGGCAGAAGCTAATCACAAAAGAACCAGATATTGTATGGTTTCCCAGTGTGCCTTCACTTCCCTGTACGCACTCTCTCTGCCCCTGGGATGGGTGCAGGGGAGGAGGCGGCAGAACGTCCCAAAGGGCAGTGGGGCTGCTCACCACTTCCCCCAGCTTTTCTCTTGGGCCTGTCACAGGGAAGCCAGTGCTTGCCCACTGAGGTTCTCCTGACCCTCACTCCATCCGCCCTGCGCTGTGCTGTGCAGATTACCTTCAAAGCCTGGCTTTACTGTATACGCGCCCCCCCAACCCCCCAGTCACAAAATGGCTCACTATATCGAAATATGGTTATTGTGACTGTGACTTCATGTGACATATCAGTATTTACATTTATTAAACGTTTTTTCTTTTACTTGGCCTACCATCCGGGTCAGGCATTCCACCCACTCAGCTCTCCAAGTACGGAAACCTTGGGCATGTCAACGTCAGCATCGTCCAGGAGCCTCTCGCCTTCATCCTGCCGAAGAAAGAGATGGTCTTCTGCCTGGATGAAAGGGAGCCAGTGCCCGAGCTCACAGCTCCAGCTCCAGCTCCAGGTCCAGCTGCAGCTGCAGCTCCAGAACCAGAACTGCCAGCCGAGGAGTCAAGCCTCGAGCCCATCACTCCGGTCTTCCCTGAGGAGGGGCAAGAGCAGGTTGAATCAAGCGAGCCACTGCAAGCAGATGTGCCCAGTGAGAGCACTTAAGGAGGTTCTCTGCTCCCAGAACCAGACTCGGCACCCAGGGCCTGGAGGCTTATTGCAGCGCCCATCCGGACAGCCTTAGGGGAGAGAAAATGAAAGGGGGAACCTCTTAGTCACTCCTCTTATACCATAAGAAAGGAAATAAAATAATAAAGCTGATTATCGCCACCGAGAAGCGGACAGATTCTGTGGGCAGGAAAGGCGCGCGGGAACTACAATTCCCAGCGTCCCTGGCGCCTGGAGGGCTTGGCTACGGAGGCCGAAGGGGGAAAGCGTAAGGACGGGCCGCTCCTCTGGAGCGCACCATGGGCCGCCTGGGGGCCGGGCTGCTGCTGGGGTCGCTGCGGGCTCGTTGCCTCGCGGGGCCAGCCCTGCCGTGGGCGGCGGGGCTGGCGGTCGGAGCCCGGGCTTGCAGTTCCACGCGCCCCGGCGGTGGCCTCGAGGGGCCGCCGCGCCAGCGCTCCTACTGGCGCTACCTGCGGCGTCTGGTGCTGGGAGCGCCCAGGCCGCCATACCCGCACGTGTGCCAGGTCGGGGACCCGGCGCTGCGGGCCGTGGCAGCCCCGGTAGAGCCGGCGCAGCTGGCGGGACCCGAGCTGCAGCGGCTGGTGCAGCGGCTGGTGCAGGTGATGCGGCAGCGGCACTGCGTGGGCCTGAGCGCGCCGCAGCTCGGGGTGCCGCTGCAGGTGCTGGCGCTGGAGTTCCCCGAGGCGCTCTTCCGCGCCTGCGCGCCGCGCCTGCGCGAGGCCCGCCAGATGGAGCCCTTCCCGCTGCGCGTGTTCGTGAACCCCCGCCTGCGGGTGCTGGACAGCCGCCTGGTCACCTTCCCCGAGGGCTGCGAGAGCGTCGCCGGCTTCCTGGCCCACGTGCCCCGCTTCCAGGCCGTGCAGATCTCAGGTGCGGGAGGGCAGGGACCCCGGGGCGGCCGGGGCAGCGCTTGTGTCTCTTCTGCCTGTGGAGGCTGCGGCCTCGGATCCCAGGAAAGTTTCTGTAAAAACTCCAAGTGCAGATACGTGGATGGCCGATCAGCGGAACCTTTCGGCGAGAACAGAGGGCAGGACCTGCGAGTCGACGGCACTCAGGACTAACAGACTGGGGCACAGACCGCTCAAGTGGAAGAGACGGGGTGGGAGGTCAGGAGGGGGGGGGGGTTGTTAGGCTGGCCCTCTGCTCTATGCCCTCGCCCACTCTGTCTGCCCCAAATTAGCTGTCTGTCATGGTGGAGCGGGAGAAATGGGACCTCTTTTGCCCTGCCCAGCCCTGGGTGAAGGTGACACGCCATTCCCGGGCTGTCATACCAGGATGTTGTGTGGAATGTGGTTCTTTGCTGGGGTTGTGATGATTGTTCCTCCTGAGCAAGCCACTTGGTCCATGCGGGTCAGAAAGTCAGTGGTCTCCCTGATTTTATGTTGCACCAAGCTAGAATACTTTGTGAGGAATTGAATGCGAACAGCGATACTTCAGAAGTGGGAGGAGTGTTCAGGAGAGAAGCGTCTTATTAGGAAGATCGTATGGTAAGCCCAGCAACCTAACTGAACTAAGTGGCAATTGGCAGACTTGGGGCATCTTTTCTAGGAGGATAAGAGGTGCCGAGTTCCCTTCTGATGCTGCCTCTTGTAAAGAGGAACATCCAGGGGCCAGGAAAGGTGGCACGGAGGTGGAGAATGATGCAGTTCAGCATGTCCTCACCCAGACTGTAACTTCCTTTGCAGGGCTGGACCCCAGAGGAGAGCAGGTGGTGTGGCAGGCCAGTGGGTGGGCAGCACGCATCATCCAGCACGAGATGGACCACTTGCAGGGCTGCCTGTTCATTGACAAAATGGACAGCAAGACGTTTACAAACATCCGCTGGATGGAGGTGAATGACTGAGCCTTTCCTGAGGATCCTGAAAACCAGGACACAGACACTTCAGCTTTGAGCCAGGCTGTCTTACTTGGCATTGGCTTGGCTCCGACACAAAACAGTGGACTTCCGGGACACGCCAGACCGAGTTGGAGGAAGATGGTAAAAATGATTGAGCCCTAGCTGGTTTGGCTCAATGGATAGAGCATCAGACTGCGGACTGAAGGGTCCCGGGTTTGATTCCGGCCGAGGGCACGTTCCTGGGTTGTGGGCTCGATCCCTAGTAGGGGGCGTGCAGGAGGCAGCTGACCAATGATTCTCATCATTTGTGTTTCTATCCTTCTCTCCCTCTCCCTTCCTCTCTAAAATCAATAAAACAGCCGAAACCGGTTTGGCTCAGTGGATAGAGCGTCGGCGTGGGGACTGAGGGATCCCAGGTTCGATTCCGGTCAAGGGCATGTACCTTGGTTGCGGGCACGTCCCCATTGGGGTGTGTGCAGGAGGCAGCTGATTGATGACTCTCTCTCATCGATGTTTCTAACTCTCTATCCCTCTCCTTTCCTCTCTGTAAAAAATCAATAAAATATATATTTTTTAAAAAAATATTTTAAAAAAATTGCTCCAGGTTGGGCTATAAAATACTGCCTTTAACTTGAGAAGAAAACTAAAAAGAATGGACATTTCCTGATAATTTTGTATGGAGGATGGGGGGGGTGCCAATAACCACTCTCAGTAGACATGACTTTGTAAGACCTGTGCCATCTATTCCCAAAGCCAAGATTTGCTAATAAATGTAGTTCCCAGAATATCTAAAAGCTGTGTGTAAAATGCAGAGTACGGCTGTGATTGACTTTACCAAATTCTTATTTTACAAGGGATTTGTGTGTCTTACCTCAAGTCCTTTGCCCTGGATACCAGTGTGCTTGTGGAAGTAAACACAGGACAGAATGGCCCCAGAACATGGAAATGTTTACTGAGAATCCTCTATAACAAAACCCTAATATGCAAAATGACCAAACCAAAAAATGACTAGTCACTATGACACACACTGACCACCAGGGGGCAGATGCTCCATGCAAAAGCTGCCCCAGTGATCAGTGTGCTCCCATGGAGGACCACCTGCCCAGCCAGAAGCCAGGCTCACAGCTGGTGAGCACAGCAGCAGCGCTAAGGACTCCTCGGGGGATGTCCTACTGCAAGAGGGCACCGGTGGGGCTGAAGCACCCATCTCCCCCCAACACACACATTCACTGGGCCTCTAGTATCAGAATAAATGAGTACCCACGCACATTAACACATTCGGAGAGTTTAGGTTCCCACTTTCGCCTTTCACCTTTAGCAGATCCTGGGAGGATTTTTCTGCCGAGATTGCTTGGGCGGCTGGTGCTTTGGTACCTGGCTTGTTCTGTGCGGGAGGCCCGTCATAATTTGAGTAGAAAGACCTTGTGCTTCCTGGTCACCACACTTATTTTGGAAAAATAAATTAGTATCACGATGACTGACCAGGGTTTAACCTTAAGCTGTTGTCAGAGGTGAAGGAATTGGGTTCTTTAGGTTGGCTTACCTCATTTTTATGTTGTTTTGCATCGTTAATACTCTTACCAAAGTCCTCAAAGTCCAAGTACCCATGTAGTAAGAAGTCCATGTTTTAGAGAGAACGAATTTTAAACAGCAGTTAATCAAACTGCTTTCAGAACTCTCCTCTAGCCGAAACCGGTTTGGCTCAGTGGTAGAGCGTCGGCTTGGGGACTGAAAGGTCCCGGGTTCGATTCCGGTCAGGGGCATGTACGTTGGTTGCGGGCACATCCCCGGTAGGGGGTGTGCAAGAGGCAGCTGGTCAATGTTTCTCTCTCATCGACGTTTCTAGCTCTCTATCTCTCTCCCTTCCTCTCTGTAAAAAATCAATAAAATATATTAAAAAAAAAAAAAAAAAAAAAGAAGAACTCTCCTCTAAGCTTTTTCTAAAGAGGCTGAGCCTGGAGGGCCTATAAGTGAACTGGCTCTCTGCGCACTAAACTCTGGAAGGAACAGGACTTAGCACTACCCGGAGGTGAAGTCAGGCCCTCAGCCATTGGGAAGTCTGTAGAAAGCTCTCATTAACATTGAGAACATGTGTCCTTAGAAAAATAGAATTCGGTGACCCCTTTTCCCTCAGACGATGCTCAGAGACTCCTGCAGGGTGGCCTCAGAACGTTCTGGGCCCTGGCCAGGTAGCTCTATTGGTTGGAGCAACATCCTGATGCTTCAAAGTTGCTGGTTCCATCTCTGGTCAGGGCACATACAAGAAGCAACCAATGAATGCATAAATAAGTGGAACAACAAATCAAAGCTTCTCTTTCCCCCTTCCTCTCTCTCTAATTTTAAACAGACACACAGACACACTGACACACACACACACACACACACACCATTCCGATGCCTCCTTACAGAGCTCTGAGGTTGACAGTCCTTAGAAAGGCCTCTGTCGTGTAGATCTGTAGCATCTGACTTCAGCTCCCTGATGCAAATGACTGCTCAGAGTGGACCTTGGAGAAACCGTGAGACCATCTCTGTTGCTGACAATAGATGAGATTTCCTGTTCTGACCAAATCCACAGAGGAGGAAGGATCTGGTCTCCTGGGTAAGACCCTACAACCCAAAGGCAAATCCTTGCATTTCCGACGAAGAAAATCTCCCGCACCCGAGGCAGGTGCATTCGCCACAAAAACCACACACGCGAACGGGCCTCTGGAGCCGCACAGCGAAAGCCAATGCAGGCAGAAGGGTCAGGACAGAGGGCCAGGCGGGGAAGACGGGGGTTTCAGAGGGAGCTTTTAGGGAAGTTCCTCTGCACGCATCCGCATGACTGACAGAGACCGTGAGGCCGCAGCGTCAGTCAGAGTTGGTTCAGCCTCGGGGGGCGTCTGACAGCTGTGACCACAGCTACGAGGATGACCCCTGTGACTTATCCAGGTGTTTAGCAGGGGAAATGAGGAAGCAGGTTTAAAAAAAAGGCGGGGGTACAAGGACCTGATTCAAGTAAAGATAATGGAGGCAGAGTAATAAAATACGAGTAATCACCAAGTTAAAATAAAAACGGTCCTGGCAGGGGGCTTATCCTGGCTTCTCGTCCAACATTTACAAACTTAACTGGTGGCTGAGGGCACATAACTAACCAAGAAGTACACATGTGGGAACTCCAGAGCAAGCGACAGTTGCTGCATAAGCGTCATCCGAGGTCAGGCCCGGGGCGCTCCAGGTAACGAGGATAACCCATTAGCAACGGAGAGGAGCACCAAGCCCAGGCCTTCAAGAAACACGAAAATGCGGTAAGAAGGCTCAATTCAGCAGACACTTTAAGAAATTAGCCGGAGGGGTTCGGGAGGAGGAAGGGGAAAAAAGAAACTCGCTGAGTTCAGCAGACACTCCTAACCAGACCATAGGAACACCGCAGTGCAAGGCTAACATGACCTAAGAGTTGGCCACAGACTCGGTTCTGGACCACTGGGGTTTGAAGACACAGTGGGTGGAGGGTGAAGGGAGCAGGAAGGCTGAACAACCCATGCCAGGCCTGGCCTGCATGCTCCTATCTCGCGGTCAACGTGTGCAGCCATGACTGCACCTGCCCCGTCGGACGCACTTCCAGGGCTGCCAGCTCTGGAGACCTGGGTGTCTGACAAAGTCAATGGGCGGACGAAGCCAATGTGTGAGCCGGCCACCTGGGGACGGTGAACTGCACCGCTTGTCACAACAGAACAGGGCTGCCCTGCTCAGCTGCAGCGATAGGTGGCCTCCTGGGGACACAGGCCCAGCATCACCTAATCTGAATCTTCGTGTCTCCTGTTGAGCTTTAAATGTTGGCCGCAGAGCAAACCACACCTGGCCCACAGGCCTGCCCGTGTGAGACTCTGACCTGGAGGCTGGACCACGGGAAGAACGGCCCGAGTCCCTCAGGGACCGCTGGCCACCCTTTTGAGGCCCTGGGGGGAGAAAGGTCTCAGGAACATAGAGAATCATTGATCGGGAAAGTACAGGACTGGAGTGAGGCCTAGGCACAGGGGCAGTGGCAACATTCCTACTTCCTACTCTGCTGAAGACAAGAGGGCGGAGAAAACCGGGGCTTTCTACTGGAAGCAAGCATTGCCTTCAAAGAGCCCAAGAGTCAAAGACGCACTCACTCAGGTGGCTCAAGAAGGGAAAGGATTTATTAGCCCACTTCCCGGGCGGGGACCGGCGGGGGCTGGCTCATGTTCTCACACCCAGAGGGAAGAGGCAGCAGTGAGACCCGCCTGGCTGCCTCCCCTCCGGCCGTGCACAGCTCCGTGTTCACGGACCCGCTCCTCCTGCGGGGAGGCCGACGTGGGAGGCGCGAATGGCTTGGCTTTGCTCTGGGCCTTCCCAGGCGGAGCGTGGGCTGGGGATCCAGGGCATCGGCCATTCAGTTCACAAGGAGTGACCCTCGGGCCCAAGAGGAACGGCCACCGGGCTCGCAGGTCTGCCTGCCGCACCGGCCCCGCTGCTCGGCTGCTCCCACTCCGCCAGGCTTCCAGGTGACTCTGACTTTATTTATAAACAAGACGGAAATCCAAGCAGCATTAATTTAGAGGAACAAAACAAGGCTTTAAAAACAAACATGGAGTGGCAGGACAAGGAGTGAGCATCCAGAAGAGGAGGAGGAAGAGGAAGAGCCAGTATTCCACCCGCTGCCGGATGTGCTTCTGCATCTCTGCGGCCGGGAGCCCCTTCCTTCCTGCTCCTTGGCTGGCGGCGGCCAGACAGCCCAGGGGACACGGAGTGACCTTAGGAGGAGCCCTGAGCCCTGTCTGGCCACCGACATGAGGCGTGCATGAATTTACCGCCATCCACCGCCCTCCTTCACCGTCACCAGTGAAAAGCTTCTAACTCTCCTGTCCAAAGTCCTCTGAGAATTTCTTTACTTTCAGGAGGTCTTCCGCGTTCACGGTGGGCCGGGTGGTGGCCAAAGACCGGAGCATGTCCGACTGCAAAGACAAGAGCATGTGGTGAGACCTGAAGCCCAGCCTCCCGGTGTCACAGACCCACGCAGTCCAGGGCGGAGGTCAGCCCCAGCCCCAAATGCAGACCGCCCTCTGCAGCCCGGCCTCTGCCTGAGATCCTCCCGGACAGACGCTCCTCCTCCTGGGCAGCTTCTGTCGGTTCCAGACGGGCCTGCTGTCGGTCCGAGGATCTAAGCTCCCGCCCTCTATCTCCCATGAGAAGCTCTATCTGCACGCCCACCCCCGCTGCAAAGACAGACACCTGCCTACAGAACGGGCAAGACCACGGGCAACACCGGGATAAGGAGAGGTGAGGACTGGCCAGGAGAGGCTGCCTGTGAACGGCATCCGGTCACCCCGCGCTGACATATACTTGCCGGTTCCTCTGGGGGCAGGACAAGCCAAACCTATGAAATCAGGCAGACATATCACTGGGCCTTCACTATTTTTTTTTAAACCTCACCCTGGATATTTTTCCATTGAATTTTAAAGAGAGTGGAAGGGGGAGAGACACACAGAGAGAAACATTTATGTGAGAGAGACACATCAATTGGTTGCCTCCTGCACCCACCCCAACTGGGGCAAGGGATGGAGCCTGCAACTGAGGTACGTGCCCTTGACCGAAACTGAGTCTGTGACCTTTCAGTCCACAGGTCAATGCTCTATCCACTGAGCCAAACCGGCTAGAGCTGGCTTTCACTATTTTCGCAGAAGAAAATAAAATGCTAATGCTACGGCTTCCATCCTGGGACTGAGTGAGGACCGTGTCTAACAGCACAAGCCCCGGCTACTCAGAGCCCCAAAGGCCACTCTGTTTAGGAGCCACAACAGCCTGGGACAGAAAAGGGGAGAAGCTTGTTTTTATTCCTGGACCCACGCCCTCCATGTTGTGGGCTGTGCAGTCCGCTCTGCCAGCTGGTCACTTACCATGCAAACCACAGGCTCTAGGAGTTTGTCACTAGGGACATCCATCCAAGTCATCTCCATGGCCCCGGGGTCCCCCGGAGAGCATGGGGTCAGGAGGTCATCGGTCATAATGTTAGGGTTGGTGCGGGAAGGGCCACAGACCTGAAAGCAAACAGGAGTTTGGTTGGCTGTGTCTGGAGAAGGGCAGGAGTCCTGAAGAGAAGGGAAGGGCAGGAGGTGAACAAGTGCCTGGGTTTCTAGGTCGTTAGTCTGAGGAGGGAGAGGCTCCTTCAAACCCTCCGGCCGAGCGGTCCCAGTGGCTGGGAGTCTGACGGAGAGGCTATGCAGCCACCGTCCTCCGGAACCTCACTGTGTGGCCCCAAATGCCTGGGTGCCCTCCTCTTTCTCATCCACTCAAATCTCACCACCGACGTAGTGGCTTCAAAAACGTTTTCTACCCGAAATCTCTCCACTGGGGCATTCTCCCGAGTGTCTGAAGGCTCATTCCCTCTCCTTCGTCAGCTCGAATGTCACCCGTGTGGCTTATCCTTTAAGAGGGCAACCTGCCCTCCGCCCCCGAATCTCAGCCCTCCCCCCCTCCAGCCGGCCCCTCCTGCCTCTGAGAATGAGTCTGTCTTGTTGATTCCCTGTCTCAGCCTCTAGGAGAGGCTCCTGGAGGACGGGGTCAGTGACAAGTGTCTCCCCGGCACCTAGAGAGGCCGGGTGCAGAGCAGGACGCTCGGCAGCCCCTGGCACAGAGCTCCCGTGGGAACGGAGCCCTCCTCACGGCGGGTGATTCTGGACCCGCCGCTTTCCAAACGCCGGGAGGGCCCACCGTGCACAGCGCGGTGCTGACGGCGGGGGCGGCAGCGGGGGCCGTGGTGCCGTCCCCTCAGCTCGCACAGTCCGAGATGGCCAAGCAGGAAGAACCGCAGGGCAGGCGAGAGCAGGGACAGCCCTGCCGGGCCCTGGCGCCTCAGGGTGCATTTTGCACTTGCCCTTGGTGCGCCAAGAGGCCCAGACTTGTCGGCAAAGAAAGCTGCTGTCCCCTTCGCTGCGACAATTCTAAACGACGCCTGCGGGCTCACCCACCTTTTTGAAGTGTGTGGCTGACTGCACTTTCCTCACGGGCTGCATGAGGGAGTCCCGCACTATGATGCTGATGTCGGCCCCCGAGTAGCCCTCCGTCTTCCGGGCCAGCTCCTGGATGTTGGCGTCCGTGAGGCTGTGCGGCGTGCTGCCCAGATGCAACCGGAACATCTGAGAACGGGCGGCCTCCTCCGGCAGCGGGATGTAGATCCGCTTTTCAAACCTGGAGAGCCAAGCACACGGCTGGACTTGGGAGCAGACGGAGGAGGAGTCTTAACAAGAGGGGCACGGCCCACAGGGCTGGCCGCACCGGCTGCCCATCATGCCGACAGGGAGAAGCTTCCGCTGACCATGGCCGGGGAAAGACCCGGCTTCTCCTCCTGGGGGAGACTCACCTCCTCCTGATGGCTGAATCCAACACCCAGGGGATGTTTGTGGCACCAAGAACCAGAGTCCCATCGTTGTTATTCCCCACGCCTGTGGACAGAGGGGAACATGCTGCCTCTGAGCACCCGCAGTCAGTCAGGCCCTGCGGAGAGGACCTCAGGGGCTGTGTGTCCTGAACTAGAGCCACCCCGCCACCTCCCTGGTGGGCCTGAGCTGGCCTAGCGGCAGCGAATACCCGGCTGCCCTGCCTGCCTTGGGAGGGACGGAGGGGCAGAGGGGCGGAGGGACCGGGGAAGTGGAGGGGTGGAGGGGCAGGGAGGCGGAGGGGCAAGAAGGCGGAGGGGCAAGAAGGCGGAGGGACTGGGAAGTGGAGGGGTGGAGGGGCAGGGGGGCGGAGGGACCGGGGAAGTGGAGGGGTGGAGGGGCAGGGAGGCGGAGGGACCGGGAGGCGGAGGGGTGGAGGGACAGAGGGGCGGAGGGACAGAGGGGCGGAGGGACCGGGAGGCGGAGGGGTGGAGGGACAGAGGGGCGGAGGGACAGAGGGGCGGAGGGACAGAGGGGCGGAGGGACAGAGGGGCGGAGGGACCAAAGGCTGCAGGGACCGCTCCAAAGGAAGGCCTGAGGAGATGGAGCGGAGAACTGCTCCCCTGAGCCTCCCTCGCCCCGGACGACCAGGTCCAGCTGCAGTAACCCAGGAAGCCGGGCTGGCTTTGGGGGGACCGGGATCCGGGGAGGAAACCAGGACCGGCGCGCACCCTGCATCTGGACCAGGAACTCCGTTTTGATCCTCCGGGCAGCCTCGCTCTCATTTTCGTTGCGGGAGCCGCAGAGGGAGTCCACCTCGTCGATGAAGATGATGGAGGGCTTGTGCTGCCGGGCCAGCTCAAACAGGTTCTTGACGAGCCTGTGAAGGCGACAAGCGGGGCTGGACACTCACACGCGTGCCAGCCGGGCCCCGGGCACTCCTCTTGCCCTTGCCACGAGGAGGTCAATCACGCTTGGGTTTCACAAAGACGGTGGTGACAAACCCTCCGCAGCACTGCGCCTTCCCGTCCGTTAGCTCCGCATCTGTCTAAGTCACTTCCCTCCCTCCCAGCCGGTTCCTCATCTGCTGAGTGGAGTCGGGGTGGGGAATACGCTACCTGCATACAGTCCCCAACAGAGGACACCCCTGACACCCAATTGCTGGAGAGCCTTCTCTTCCCTTCACGACCCCTCTCTCCCAAGTGCCCTCCCAAGAGCAGTGTCCCCCGCAGGAGCCAGCCAGACGCCCTCTGCTGACTGCTTCTCCCCGACCCCCAGCGGCAGCAGCTCCGGGAGCGACTCCACGGGCGGGCGGGGAGCTGGGCCACCAGCGGGGGGTGCGGGGGCCAGCGGGAGGGCCTGGTGCTCACGCACTTCTCACTCTCCCCCAGCCACTTGGACATCAGGTCTGAGGAGGACACGGAGAAGAAGGTGGAGTTGTTGGCCTCCGTCGCCACGGCTTTGGCCAGGTAGGACTTCCCGGTGCCAGGGGGCCCGAAGAGCAGGATCCCTCGCCAAGGGGTGCGCTTGCCTGCAAGGAGGAGTAAACGGAGTGAGCTTCCCTCTGACTGGGGCAGAGGGGCCTCCGTCTCTGTCACTGCAGCCAGACACGGGTGCTACAGGACAGCCGATTCCGAGAGCAACGGGGTAGAGGACTACATTAACTGCCCAGGCTTTGTCCTGGCCCTGGCTCATGACCCCGTGACCTTCAAAGTGACACTGCCTGGCACTGGTTTCGGACCCCGCCCGCCCACTGGGACCAGTCGAAGTTCCAGTTATAAAGGTGTTAACACCAGAGAGCAGCCGAGGACTGATGACTGGATGGACAGGCCGTGGCCTTTCCTGATGGGAGCCCCCGGAAGGGCCAGGCCTCGCCCACTGAGGGCAACGGGAGCCGAGTCGCCACCCGCCCCTGGAGCTTCAGAGCGGGGCCCGGGCCTGCTCCCTCAAAAGCCTGAGAGGTTTACATCCGGGCCTACAGAGCTCAACTCTCACCTGTGAACAGGTGTGGGAACTTAATTGGCAAAATGACAGCTTCTTTGAGGGCCTCCTTGGCCAGCTCCAGCCCGGCCACGTCACTCCACCGGATGTTGGGCTTCTCCATCATGACGGCGCCTGCGGGGGGAGGCGGAGCCCTGGGTCCAGAGCCCGGACCCGAGGGCCCTCGTCATGCCCACTCCCACAGCTCGGGCCTCCAGCCTCTTACCCATCAGCTGTTCCTGCAACTTCTTCTTCTCGGGGTTGTCCCCTTCGCTGTCACTATCGCTGCTGGGAGGAGACAGAGGGAGACGCTGGAGCCAGGGGCTGGGAGGCGGCCAGCAGAGCGGTAAGGGATGCTCTTGCTGCTCACAGCGGAGACCACGAG
The DNA here is from genome assembly GCA_036971965.1 of Nyctalus aviator. Classification (NCBI taxonomy): domain Eukaryota; kingdom Metazoa; phylum Chordata; class Mammalia; order Chiroptera; family Vespertilionidae; genus Nyctalus; species Nyctalus aviator. The sequence goes on from CM072936.1 coordinate 35,659,082, forward strand.
CGGTGCCCGAGCACATCCAGGGACTATGGATCCTCCAGGAAATGCTCACAACCTGCCCTCCTTTCTTCATTGAGGGATAACGGAGACACGCACTCTCTCCAGAGACTGGTGAGGGACATGCTCTGGCTGGACTCTAGAGCAGCCAGGGCCCGGCTCAGTGTCTGAGCAGCTACCTAGCCAGGAGGTCATGGTTCGACTCCCGGATTTTGGGCTCGATCCCCATAGGGGGCGTGCAGGAGGCAGCCAATCAATGATTCTCTCTCATCATTGATGGTTCTCTCTCTCTTCCTCTCTGAAATCAATAAAAAAATATTTTACAAAGAGGGAAACAGAGCAGCCAGGCAAGGCAAGTAAGGAGAGCTCTCACTGGCCTCTCACAGACTTGAAACCAGATAGCAAGTGGCTCTGACCTGGAGAAGAGGTCAGTCTTCCTTTTTCCTTTTTACCTTTAAAAAAAAAATTTTTTTTTATTGATTCAGAGAGGAAGAGAGAGGGAGAGAGAGAAACATCAATGATGAGAGAGAATCATTGATCGGCTGCCTCCCGCACACCCCCTGATGGGGATCGAGCCTTCAACCCCGGCATGTGCCCTTGACTGGAATCGGACCCAGGACTCTTCAGTCCGCAGGCCAACACTCTATCCACTGAGCCAAACCAGCTAAGTCCAGGCCAGTCTTCTTGAGTCTAAGGAGGAACACCTGGAAAAGGAGCAGTCACTGCCCCACCCCTGGCAGGTCCCTGTCCGGGTATGAGGGACTGCCACCCTCCCACCTCCTGCAGCTCCGGGGGGATGTCTGGCCTCCTGCCCTCCCCGGTGTCTCTCTCACCCGGGCGACCTTCTCCGCCCGGAAGCGGAGTCTCCACCTCTGGGGATGCAGCTGGCACAGCACCGCCACTCTCCTCCTCAGGACCTCCTCCCGGGACCCTCCCTCACCTCCAGGACGCCAGGGGCCTTTGTGCTCAGAGAACCGGAGCTCCGTGGTGACAAGCCACAGACGTGAGGAGAGACACTGCAGAGGGAACCCTGGCTGTGGATCAGGGGGTGGGTCCAGACTCCATTAAGCTCCAGCTCTGAATCTCTGAGTCTGTAGCTTTGTAAGTCAGATAAAGATGTTAGCGCCAATGACAGCAGCAGCTGACAAGGACTTAATCCTTACTGGGCACCACCATCTATCCTCAGGGCTTCGCCCCATCACCTCAACTGCTCATCATCTTCCTCCTCCTACAGACGAGGAACTCGAGGGCCCAGGGGGCCGTGGCACTCGCCCAAGGTCACGAGACTAGCAAGTGGCAGAGCCGGGCTCTACCCCAGGAGTCTGGCTGCAGAACCCAAGGCCAGCACCCTCCACCTGGCTCCCCACCCAGACCCAGGGACGCAGCGCGCACAGCGGTATCCGGGACGTGCTTGACGAAAGCAGCCGGAGGCTGCGTTAGCATCCAGAGCGACAGCAGCACGGGGCCAGGTCCTCCCCTCCTCCGCACTCACCCCTTGCTCTCGCTCTGATTCTCTTTGACTGGCTTCTTGCCGTGCTTCTCCTTGTTCCGCAGATAATCCTTCAGCTTCTCCGCCCGGTCTAGGTACTGCATGCACTTGGCTCGAATGCTCTCTTTGGCCTTGTCGCTGTGTGCCTCATCTGCAGAGGGAGGAGCGGGCCCTGTGAGCCCCGGAGCCCGCGCTCCTCTCACGGAGAGGGGGCCCCCAGGCTCTCTCTCGCAGGGGCCTGGCGCCTGGGTGGGCCCGTGTGGGACTCACATTTGATCGCGTGTAGGAAATATTCCACCGCATGCTGGTAGAGCCGGAGCGCCTCCTCGTAATTCTTGGCTTTATCCTCTTCTGTGGCTTTTGTCACCAGATCAATGGCTTTCTGGAAAGGCAAGGCGAAGAGCTCAGCGCTTCCCCAGGGGCCCAGAAAGCCCTCGGGTCCCGGGCAGGAGGAATGCATTGATGAGGAACAGTCAGGCACAGACCGTTATGCCGGCCTACGTTCCCAACGACGGGAAGGCCTGAGGAGGATGCTGAAAAGACAGCCATCCCTCTCCCCAGTCGCTCAACACCACGGAAGCAACCTCCGCAGTCTGCTCTGAGCAAGCGGGAGCTGGTGAACGGTCCAGTTGTTCTGTGCCTCGGGAAGACATGCACCCGACTCGGAGCCTGGAAGAGGGGAACACCGGAACCAATGGGTCCTGTGCTGGCCGGCAGGGAGGCCAGAACTGAGGCCGGAGAAGAGCAGCCAGCGCGGAAAGCCCTCCACCGACCCCAGTTTTACGAGGTGAAGTTAAAGGGATATACAGCCAACCTGCTTCCGGAGACTGAAAAGAGAAGACGTTTAGGGAAAAGCTGCGTGTGCACATGGGCCAATTCACCAGCATCTCTGTCACAGAAAGCGCGTGCTCACCCCCTAAGCAGTATGGCTGCCACAGGAGGGGAGCCTCTGAGCACCCTGTGGCCTGCGCACCTCACGCCCTGTGTGTGGCCTGCGCACCTCCCGCCCTGTGTGTGGCCTGTGCACCTCACGCCCTGTGTGTGGCCCGTGCACCTCCCGCCCTGTGTGTGGCCTGCGCACCTCACGCCCTGTGTGTGGCCTGCGCACCTCACGCCCTGTGTGTGGCCTGCGCACCTCACGCCCTGTGTGTGGCCTGTGCACCTCACGGCCTGTGTGTGGCCTGTGCACCTCACGCCCTGTGTGTGGCCTGTGCACCTCACGCCCTGTGTGTGGCCTGTGCACCTCACGCCCTGTGTGTGGCCTGTGCACCTCACGCCCTGTGTGTGGCCCGTGCTCCTCACGCCCTGTGTGTGGCCCGTGCTCCTCACGCCCTGTGTGTGGCCCGCGCACCTCACGCCCTGTGTGTGGCCCGTGCTCCTCACGCCCTGTGTGTGGCCCGTGCACCTCACGCCCTGTGTGTGGCCCGTGCTCCTCACGCCCTGTGTGTGGCCCGTGCTCCTCACGCCCTGTGTGTGGCCCGTGCACCTCACGCCCTGTGTGTGGCCCGTGCACCTCACGGCCTGTGTGTGGCCTGCGCACCTCACGCCCTGTGTGTGGCCCGTGCACCTCACGCCCTGTGTGTGGCCCGTGCACCTCACGGCCTGTGTGTGGCCTGTGCACCTCACGCCCTGTGTGTGGCCCGTGCACCTCACGCCCTGTGTGTGGCCCGTGCTCCTCACGCCCTGTGTGTGGCCCGTGCTCCTCACGCCCTGTGTGTGGCCTGCGCACCTCACGCCCTGTGTGTGGCCCGTGCTCCTCACGCCCTGTGTGTGGCCCGTGCACCTCACGCCCTGTGTGTGGCCCGTGCTCCTCACGCCCTGTGTGTGGCCCGTGCACCTCACGCCCTGTGGCCTGCGCACCTCACGCCCTGTGTGTGGCCCGTGCACCTCACGCCCTGTGTGTGGCCCGTGCACCTCACGCCCTGTGTGTGGCCTGTGCACCTCACGCCCTGTGTGTGGCCCGTGCACCTCACGCCCTGTGGCCTGCGCACCTCACGCCCTGTGTGTGGCCCGTGCACCTCACGCCCTGTGTGTGGCCCGTGCACCTCACGCCCTGTGTGTGGCCCGTGCCCCTCACGCCCTGTGGCCTGTGCTCTCCTCGGGACCGGGAGCACACTGGGCCTCTCAGACCGCTGCCCCCACCTCCACATCCACCCAGCTCGGAAACCATGGCTTCACCCGGGGGCGTGACCAGAATTCTCCGCCTCAACAAGACACAGCTCCATCCACACAAACAACCACCCCACTGACCGGCGGGGGCAGGGCCCGGGCATTCCTGCAGCCCTTCCCACCGGAAGGCAGGAAGCCTCGGGAAGAGAGACAGACACTGCAAATCCAGCCGACGGGCTGACGGGAACTCGCCGGGTGGAGAGACAGGGAAGGAGAGAGTGCAGAGACCAGTCTCAAGCCTCGGCTCCGTCCACTCCTAAGCAGAGAGAACGGCCGGGAGCCCCGAGCCGTAGGAATGGACGAGGGGCTCACACATAAGCTGCTCCTGTCTCCTCTCCCATCACGGCCCTTCAGAAACCACCGAGCGGGCAGTCCTGTCCCTGTGACTCTTCTCCATGACAAACACCCGCAGGTCCTCAGACTTTTCCCCTCTATGCCAATCATTTCAACAGGTGTGCTGCCAAAGATTTAAAACACGCACTACCTGACTATTCAGTCGGGAGCTCTGAGCGCTTCTCTTAGTTTGTCGCTGGTCAAACACAAAAACGACAGCAGCTCTCCCTCCAGGAGCATGGCCGGGCCACTCCCTCTCCCCATGAGACCCGTGAGACGTGCACCCAGAGGAACAATGGGCAGCGGCAGCTCGTCCAGGGTGAACCCCCTTAATCTGACTCCAAGGCTCCCTCTCCCCCCTTTTCTCTGGCTCCCCTGGGAGCTAAGGCCGGCCAGCCCAGGCTCTCCTGCTTCTTCTGTGTCCTTCTTGTGTCACTGTCCTAAGTATGTGTGTGTATATATATATATATATATATATTTAAATATATTTTTATTGATTTTTTACAGAGAGGAAGGGAGAGGGATAGAGAGCCAGAAACATCAATGAAAGAGAACCATCGACTAGCTGCCCCCTGTACACCCCTCACCGGGGATGTACCCGCAACCAATGCACATGTCCTTGACCGGAATCGAACCTGGGACCCTCCAGTCCGCAGACCGACGCTCTATCCACTGAGCCAAACCGGTTTCGGCTGTCCTAAGTATATTTTTGCTGCGGCTAATAAATTGCTTACTTTTACACACACACACAGCCAACAAAACAACAGCCGCCTGGTGTAAATGAACCAAAATTATATCAATTCTTTCTGGTAGATCAGCAAAAAATACATTTTTTGGTGTGCTGCAGAACTTTAGAAATGAGTTCCCGGGTGCCGTGAGATGAAAACCACTGCTCCATACGCCTTCTTGCTTAGGTGGGTCCTTCTGAAAGGTGGGGTTCAGGACAACACTCCAGGCCCGCTCTGTCCCCCATGTGACAGGCCACGTGGCAGAGCAGGCCCATCCCTTCTCCCCTCCCCTTCTTTTAAAAATACATTTTTATTGATTTCAGAGAGGAAGGGAGAGGGAAAGAGAGAGAAATATCAATGATGAGAATCATCGATCGGCTGCCTCCTGCACACCCCCCTCTGGGGATGGAGCCCACAACCCGGGCATGTGCCCTTAACCGGAAACGAACCCCAGTCCCTTCAGGCCGCAGGCCGACGCTCTATCCATTGAGCCAACTCAGCAAGGGCCCTTTGCTCCCTTCTTCATGCTCAATTCCAGCACCTGAGATTTTCCGGAAAACGGCGTACATTTTTGCATGCAGGAGGCCTCAGCTGCAGTTCGGAGAGGAGCAGTTTTGCATAATAGGAGGGTCAGGTGACCAAACGCCAACCCTGCCCCATCTCGAGATGAAAGGAAGCGGCTGCAGAGTCTCTGTGGCAGCGGTTCACCCCTGCCTGCGAGCCCAGGGCAGCCACAGACAATAAACACGTAGACCAGCGAGCAGGCGTGTGTGCCAACAACACGTCACCTGTAGACACTGGGATTTGAGTTTCATGATTTCCACGTATCACGAAATACCCTTTCGGCCATTTAAAGATGCGAAAACCTACATTCTGTCACACTGAAAGGAGCCACTCACAAGGACTTCATTACGTATAATTTCCATTTATATACAATGCCCAGAATAGGCACATCTATAGGGGCAGGAAGGAGATTCGTGGTTATCAGGGGCTGGGAGGAGGGCTAGAGGGATAGAGGAGGAATGACAGCCACAGGGTGAAGGTTTGGCTTCAGGGTGATGTAGATGCTCTAAAAGTGATTGTGGCCCTAACCAGTTTGGCTCAGTGGATAGAGCCTCAGCCTGCAGACGGAAAGGTCCCAGGTTCGATTCCCGGTCAGGGGCATGTACCTTGGTTGCAGGCACATCTCCAGTAGGGGGTGTGCAGGAGGCAGCTGATCGATGTTTCTTTCTCATTGATGTTTCTAACACACACACACTCTCTCTCTCTCTCTCTTCCTCTCTGTAAAAAAATAAAAATAAAAATCAGTAAAATATATTTAAAAAAATAAATAAAAGTGATTATGGTGATGGTTGCACAATACAGCGAATATACGAAAAACACTTCAAATAGGTGGATTGTACAGTGTGTGTTATATTGTAGTAAAGCTGTTTTTAAAAAACGTGTTGTTTTGCCGAAACCGGTTTGGCTCAGTGGATAGAGCGTCGGCCTGCGGACTGAAGGGTCCCGGGTTCGATTCCGGTCAGGGACACATGCCTTGGTTGTGGGCACATCGCCGGTGGTGGTGGTGGGGGGTGCAGGAGGCAGCTGGTCGATGTCATCGACGTTTCTAGCTCTCTATCCCTCTCAATTCCTCTCAGTGTAAAATCAATAAAATATGTATTTTTTAAATGTGTTGTTTTTTTAAAAATAAAAAACATTCTTAGCTCACAGGTCCTGCAAACACGGGGCAGATGGGACCTGCAGGGGGGAGTTCACCCACTGTGCCCACTCCCCCTGCAGCACCTGAAGCAGCCGCCCTCCTCCGCCTCTGGGGACCTGAATGCCAAGAGCCACTTCTTCCAGGGAGTCCTGGAGGAGCTCCCCGAGCACTGTCACCCTCCCAGGCTGAGCGCCGCGAGGAAGGCTTCCCCAGACCCTCCTCAGCCCAAGGTCACTCACCCCCAGGGGCGGCGGGGCGGACCTGCAAACCCAGCCCCAAACCCGGCCCGAGGCCGGAGCGTGTTAGTGTTTCCCGGCCCAGCCGGCCCGGCGGCACCTGGGAGGTGGGTCCGTCCTGCATCCAGGGGGCGCCACCCAGCTCCGCCCCGCACAACCCAGGGAATGAATGAGGGGTCCTTGGCCCAGAAGAGGAAATCGGAGACGGGGAGGAAGCCGGGGCTGGTAGGAAGGCAGGAGGAGGAGGAGGAGGAGGAGGAGGAGGAGGGGGAGGAGGAGGAGGAGGAGCAGGGGCAGGAGGAGGAGGAGGGGGAGGGGGAGCCGGCAGCCGCCCTGGGCCCGGGCTGCGGGGCGGCGCCGGGAGGCCTCCCGGGAGGCTGAGGCCGCGGCGGGACGGGGGCCGGGGGCCCGGGCTCGGCCAGGCCGGGGGGCCGGGCGCTCCGGACGGGAGGCGGCCCCCGCCCGCCCGGCAGCCGGTCCGCAGGCCCCGCCGCGCCTCCCCGGCCTCCGCCGGCCGGCCGGGCCGCGCGCGCCGAGTACCTGGAGGGTTGACGTTGTCATTTCATCTCCTGGGTCCGCCCCACACCCCGCGGCGCTGCTGGCGGCCTCGGTGCGGCCTCGGGGAGCCGGGGTGCTGGGTGCGGCGCGGGGAGCCCGAAGGGTCCGCGCCGGGCGCGGGGAGCGGGGGCCGCTGGCAGCGGGAGGGAGTCCGGGGACGAGCGACGAGTGCGGCCCAGAGCGGTCGGGCCCGGGCGGCGCGGCTGCCCCCTGGCGGCAACGGCCCGCACTGCAGGCGCCGCGCTCCGCGGCCACCGGCCGCCCCGGCCAGAACCGGGCCAACCGGGCTGGTGGGCCCGGGAGTGGGGCGGGGCGGGGCGGGGCGAGGCGAGGGGGCGGGGCCACAGGCAGGGCGGGGCAGAACCCTCCGGCCCCAGACCCCACTTCCAATAAAGCAGTGCCCCTGGGCCAGGTTTTTAGTTCCCAGAGCTTAGTGTTCCGCGTGTTTAATGGGGAATGCTAACAATCAGGACCCACCTTTTTCTGGCTTTTGAGAGTAATGAAGGAGCTAGCTAATGAAAACATAGTGTTATCAGTTCCTGGTAACTCAGGATGTCTAAAAGTAGTTTTGTTCTTTAATCCTCACCAAGGATATGTTCCTTTCTTTTAAAATTTATTTTATTGATTTTTTTACAAAGAGGAAGAGAGAGGGATAGAGAGTTGGAAACATCGATGAGAATCATCGATCAGCTGCCTCTTGCACACCTCCCCACTGGGGATGTGCCCGCAACCAAGGTACACACCCTTGACCGGAATCGAACCTGGGACCTTTCAGTCCGCAGGCCAAGGCTCTACCCACTGAGCCGTGAGGATATGTTCTTATTTGTTTCCGTGAGGATATGTTTCCGTGAGGATATGTTCTTATTTGTTTTTAAATAGAGTGGGAAAGGGGGAGAGAGAGAGAAACATGAAATGGGCGGCTCCTGTTCACACCCACAACCTTGGTATGTGTTCTGACGAGGTATCGAACCCGCAACCTTTTGGTGCGCTGGATGATGTTCCAGCCAACTGAGCCACGTTCAGTCAGTTCTACAATATTTCATCCGTGTGGGCTACTTCGGAGCTCTGTGTAGATGTTTCTGGGGACACAGCAATGATGGACACAGCTCCAGGGGAGCCTGCAGTCTGAGGAGAAAGGTGATGAGCATCAGGGAAAGTTATGGAACAAGCATCTGAGGTCCGTGTGCGAAGGCGCATTGCTCTGTGGGCTTCTAACAGGCAACCTGCCCAGGTAGGGGGTCGGGAAAGCCTCCCATGAGAAGAGCATTCCTGGCTGATGGAACAGCCTGAGGAGGCCACGGGTGGAATTTAAGAAACTGTTAGAAGGCTCAGGTGGCCAGAGAGCAGAAAGTAGTAAGTCAAAGCCTGATGTCCCCTGGTGTTCGGGGGTAGGGTAGGGGTGAGAACATTTGGCTCTGGCCAAGATTTTGGGATTTATCCTAAACCTAAGGACAATGGGAAACTGATCATTTGTTTTTGGATGGATGGCTCTAGCCCTCCTATGCAGAACTGATTGCGGAGATCGGATGGCTAGTATGCATGTAGCTGCCGCCTTAGTCCAGAAGAGTGAGGAGTGAGGGAAGCCTGGTCTGGGAGGAGAGGGGCGTGGAGAGATGCGCACAGAAAGGGGAGGTTTTGGAAGACAAATTTTAAGCGCTTGGAAGTGTATTAGATAAGGGGTATGGTGAGGGCTGGAGGGACAGAGATAACTCCTGGGTCGCTGGCTTCGGCACCTGGACCAATAGCAATGCTACTGAGATGGGGACTCTGGACAAAGACTAGATCTGGGGGCTTTGTGGAGGAGGGATGAGGGGGTTGAGGTGCCTCTGAAGTATCCATAGTCATCTGGAAGCCAGAAGAAAGAGGAGGGCTGGAGAGGCACATCTGTGGGACATCTGGGTGTCAGTGGGAATGGAAGCTGCGAATCAGATCTCCTCGGGAAGAGCAGAGGGTAGGGGGAGCCTAGGGCAGGGCTTGGAGGTTTGTTGGCCAGCCAGAGGAGGAAGAGCCTGCAAAAGCAGCTCCGAAAGACAGCCGGAAACAAGGACAGAGAGTGTCTTGGAAGTCAGGGGCGGGGGGCGGGAGGACTGTGGGGAAGGAGAGAGGAGCACGGTACCTAAGGCTGCTGAGAAAGCAGACAGTGACATATGTAAGATACTGACCATGACCTCAGCCAGAGAGGAGGAAGTGATGGAGGCAGAGCCACACTGCAGAGGGCCACGAGTGAGTGGGGCAGGAGGAATGAAGTCCGTGAGGAGGCACAGCTTTCAAGGAGTTTGGGGCAAAGAGAGGGAGGCCTAGAACAACAGCTGCAGGGATTGTGGGTCCGGAAGGAGTTCCTGATGGGTGTTAGTGTGAGAAGAGCTGAACACGTTTGAAAAATCAGGAGGCCCGGCCGGCGTGGCTCACTGGTTGAGTGTCCATCTGTGAACCAAGAGGTCGCGGTTTGATTCCAAGTCAGGGCACATGCCCGGGTTGTGGGTTTGGTCCCCACTGGGTGGCACGCAGGAAGCAGCCGATCAGTGATTCTCTCTCAATATTGATGCTTCTATCCTTCTCTCTCTCCCTTACTCTCTGAAATCAATAAAAGTATTTTAAAAACATTTTTTATTGATTTTTTTACAGAGAGGAAGGGAGAGAGACAGAGAGCTAGAAACATCAATGAGAAACACCGACCAGCTGCCTCCCGCACAACCCCCACTGGGGATGTGCCCACAACCAATGTACATGCCCTTAACTGGAATCGAACCTGGGACCCTTCAGTCCACAGACTGACGCTCTATGCACTGAGCCAAACCGGTTTCGGCCAATAAAAGTTTTGGTTTTTTTTTTAAAAATCAACAAAACAAACTAACCAACCAATAGAAAGTGTCTAGTAAAGCCCTAGCTGGTTTGGCTCAGTGGATAGAGCGTTGGCCTGTGGACTAAAGGGTCCCAGGTTCGATTCTGGCCAAGGGCACATGCCCAGGGCTGCCAGCTTGATTCCCAGTAGGGGGCATACAAAAGGCAGCCAATCAACGATTCTCTGTCATCATTGATATTTCTATCTCTCTCTCCCCTCTCCATTCCTCTCTGAAATCAATAAAAATATGTTTTTAAAAAAGGATCTAGTAAAAATCAATGGGAATGGGATCAACTTATAGGTGGGAGAACTGGCTGTAGACATTACAATAGGAGGGAAAAGATAGACGCCTGCCTATGGTGGCTGGAAGGTCGCACCTAAATGGGGTCTGGATGGGGCGGTAGCGTTGCACCGATGTGGTTTCCTAATCGGAGGTCTGTGTGGTGGCGATGCAGGGAAGTGTCCTTGTGTTTGGGAGGTACGCAGAAGAGAGCATCATGTCAGAAAAAGAAGGTGGAACAAATGTGCTAAAATGTTAACTGGGGAATTTGGGGAAGGGGGATGTAGGAGTTCTTTGTACTGTTCTTAAAACTTTCCTGTAGGTTTGAAACTATTTCAACATGAAAGAAAAAAAAAAAACAAGTCTAAAAGCAACTTTTTATTTACAGTATAAAGGTTACAAAGGTATTTATGTATTTATATATATAATACCCTTAAGTTACAAACTTTCATTGTAATATACAATGCTAAATGTCCATGTGCAACTCAAGGGAAAGTGTTGTCTATGCATTTGTATTTATAGAGTACACATACATAAAGCTTTTTTCTTTTTTTAATTAAGAACACAAATACTGCCCTGTTGTACGCCACGGATTTCAATTTGGTAGTCTGGTAGATGCCAGAAGATTTCAAACTTAAATTTTAAACACTTACAAAGAAGTCTTGTTTAAATACAGGGTTCTAAAAAGAAGAAGAAAACCCCAGAGTATCACAAACTTTTAATAATTTGTAGAAGTATTATCCTAGCTAAGTCTTAATGCTTCATAGAAATGCAAGTTGTGTGGGACAGAGAGGGACAAACCAGGGTTTGCAGAGATTAGCCAAAACAGAAGGCTTCAAGGCAGCGGCCTGCCACGTTATCTGCGCAAAGACCTTGGGTCTGCTGCCAGAGGGGGAACCACTCTCTGGGAACCAAGGTCTTCACGGGCTGCACCCGCCTGACGGGTTCAAAGGTAACACGCAGCCCCCCTTCCTGGAGGAAAACGACTGGAACTGGATCTCTGATGAGGGCAGATCTGCTGTAAGTTGTGAAGAGCATCACCAGGGGTGATTGTGCCAAACCCAGAACTTCGCTTTAACAATTCCCTCTCCCCCAGATTCTATTAATTTAGGAAACAGAGAGGTGAAAAAATAGAGCTGACCCCCACCCGAACAGGACTGAGAGAGGAGAGATGCAGTTCTTCCAACCGGGGGAGAGCAGACACGCGACAATACGTATGTGCTGGTTCCAATAATAATAGTCATTAGCACCTGATTGTCAGAGGGCGGGTTTTGAGGAAAGACCATGACCTACCCTGTTTCCCCGAAAATAAGACATCCTCTGAAAATAAGACCTAGCGCATGGAAAGATAAGACATCCCCTGAAAATAAGACCTAGCGCAACTTTGGGAGAAAAAATTAATATGACACTGTCTTATTTTCGGGGAAACAGGGTAGTATGTGTGCACAGCTCTAGGGCATGTGCACACAAAGGGGAAAGAGCCCATGAGAGTGTTCCCTGTGCCATTCCAATCACATGGCTCAGGCACTTTCTGAGCGTGATGAAGGATGCTACCTGAAAGACTGATCCTCGTGATGAACGGAAGGCAAGCTGGATAGAAAAGGATGTTACTATATAAGAAATATGGAAACATTCACGCAGTCTTTCATTTTCGTTAAGTGCTCTTTTCATTGAGTTTGCCAGAGTGTCTGGAACAAGCGGAATTTTACTAAGTTTTAAATATCTTCATTTTGAGCTCTCATTATGAAGAAACACTCCATCCACCATGTATAAGGACTTTCAGCAAATGAGATGTTTAAATGGTGGGAGTGTGAAAATGAATAGGCCAGCACGGTTTAGAAATGGGTGCTAGATGAAAATACACATTTAGCTTTGCTGTTTATAGTTAAGAGAAGCATTTTTTTAAAAAGACTTTCCCATTGATCCACTTTGAGCAACAGAACTTAATTGTTGTTGTGGCTCATCTCCCTAAAGGTATTCTACAGTGTTCTCCTTCCCAAACTAAAACCATAATTTTGCATTTAAAAAATTATGCGTGATGAAAAGACCAGCCTACTTAAATGTGCTTGGAATTCTTTCATGCTAGACTGGGCCCCCTTTTAAACATTTTCCAGTTTGCCAAATGAGAACTCCAGATGTACTTTGATAAAAATATGAAGTGGTTAGTTATTTAACCTCTGATTGACAGACGGCATGGTGTGATTGAGAACGGATTATGTGCTATGGACTCTTCAGAGTGTCTGTGGAGAACTATACACCAATAAGTGCTTATCAGAGGAAAGACTGCACGGATTACTATATCATTAATTAGCCCCGCAATTTCTAAAAATCCTCCAAGCCTCCCAAGTATCTTCCATCACTTTGGAAGAGGTGATAGAACCATCAGGTTCAGGGTGTGTATGTGACTGGGACAAAGAGGGACTCAAAAGGAAGAGATCACTGGTGTCAACAGTTTAGAAGTTAAGATTAAGAAAAACTGCCAAAACCGGTTTGGCTAAGTGGATAGAGCGTTGGTCTGTGGACTGAAGGGTCCCGGGTTCGATTTTGGTCAAGGGCATGTACTTTGGTTGCGATCACATCCCCAGTAGGCGGTGTGTAGGGGGCAGCTGATTGATGTTTCTCTTTTCATCGATGTTTCTGGCTCTCTATCCCTCTCCCTTCCTCTCTGTAAAAAATCAATAATAATAATATATATATAAAGATTAAGAAAAACTGAGTAAGCAAGCTACTCAGAGGACGCAGAAGTTAGAAATCTATCAGGATAACTTATTTCACAATACAGGGGCAAATGTAGGTTTACAGTTTGTGAGTACAATGAGACAGTTTATTCTTTTATTTTAAATCCTTACTCAAGAATATGTTTTTGTGAGTGTGTGCCTTTTTTTTTTTTTTTTTTTTTTTTTGAGAGAGAGAGATAGAGAATAAGGGGGAGAGAAAGAAGAGAGAAACGTTGATGGGTTGGTTGCCTCCCATACATGCCCTGACCTGGAATCAAGCCTGCAACCTTTTGGTGTATGGGACGACACTCCAACCAACTGAGCCACCAGGCCAGGGCTATTCTTGTATTGTTATTTATTAATTATTATATTACTTCAATGAACAACTGTAAATCTACTTCTGTCCAACCCCTGAATCACGAGTATTGATAATTTCTCTATTATAGGTTTTTAGTTTCAATCAATCTATTTTGGGCAATTCAAAGATTACAGTTCATATGGTAGATTTTTGTTGAATATAACTAAGTGCTCATTGGAGAACAAGCAGTTATTTGCAAATGGCATATTTATGCATTCTGTCAAATGCAGATTCGTTTTAAACACCCAGAAAATGCTTTGGTTCAAGAACTGAAGTGGAAAGGAGTAATAAGTGGCAAGAGATTAAGTTCAAGTTATTGTTCTGAAACAATAGAAGAAAGTTCAAGTTATTGTTCTGAAACAATAGAAGAAATCTTGTTTAAATACTTTTTCTAGTTATAAAACAATCACTCTTCCAGTTGGCAGTTTAGCTAGTGTCAAAAGGACAAGGAAACAGATATGCTCTATGCCTCTACTGATTGTACTTTACATTAACCTGAAATTTGATCCTTTCAAGGATGAGCTTCTATCTGCCAGATGATTTTGTTTTCTTAGAGAAAGGGTTTCAAATCAGCCACTTAAGCAGTCTATGACTAAATAAGTTTCACCACGAGAATAGCTATATTGATCAAGAAAACATAATCCTGATATAAAGCATAATTATTTTAGAACTAACATGACTCATTTATCAAGTGTCTATATACTCAGCACAAAGATGTACCTTAAAAAAAAAAAAAAAAGGGAGAGGGGAGTCTGCTAGGTAGGTTTTTAAAGACAGGATATAGAAAGTCAAAATAATTCTAGAATCCCAAGCAATTAAAATCGAAACAGAGAGAGAATCTGCAGATGGCAGATTCCTTTGTCTTCATCTTCAGTAGCCATTGTAACAATTCAAATTTAACTGAAAGAAATTTCCAAACTCAAGGTAGAATATATATCACCTGCCACATAATATACTTGACAAAAATATATAAGTAGAGTATGATTACACTCAAATTCAACTTAAAAGTTTAAGCATCCCAATTTAAAGGAGTCTCTCTTCTTACACAGATAGTCAGATCAGACCAGAACAATGTTTTGAGACCAAAGAGATCTGGCATTTTACTTCTTCATTCAGGATTGTAAGAGCATGAACTTTGGCTTTCCAACCAGCCATTTCGCTCACGGTATCGACAGTGGAGTGCAGCAACATGGAAATGTATGCTGGATATTTGGATGGTTTAAATATTATGTACAATCAATAGCTTATAACCAGTGAAAACAATAACATAATTCAGCGTTAAGTATCCAAGATAAGATACAAAAAAAGCAGAGAAAGTGCTTAAGTCTACAGGTCTTCCCTGAAGCTTCAAAAATGTCTAACTCTTTTAGTAGGTAGGCCTCTTAATACAATTTGCATAGCAGCTTACAAGATAATTTGCATTAAAAAATATGGAGATTCTTCCATGTTTTTGAAAAACACACACAAATTATCCACATGCATATAAATTAAACAAGAAGACCTGGAGGTTCTCAGAAAATTAACAAAAAATCTATCCTAACCTTTCCTCAAAAGTGGTCACACTTGTCCATCAAAAGCATTTGCACTAATTGTTTTTCTGGAAAAAATATAATCTTATCCAGATTCCACACAGTTGTATTTTTTTTTTTAAAGAATAAATTTTGGTTTATTAGCTAAGTGCATTTAATCAGCTGGAAAAAAAAAAAAAGCTTTGTTACCATTCTGCTTAGGAGGATAAGAGAACAAATAATCAGTAACAATTTTAATCGTTTGTTGGTTGGAGAGATTTTTCCACTTATAAAAATGTAAGAAATAAATAACCCAATCTCTCCTTCCATGCAATAATTTTCAATAACAAAGTTGGTGAGATTTCAGATGATAAAAACAGGCACTCTTAGACTTACTTAGTCTAAAACGTGCTAAAACATGGCTTTAAAATAAGTGGATGACATTTAATGTAATATTTTGATTGCCTGTACATGCCCCAATATTTAACCTGAAACTCTGTCTACTAGGTAGGTGAGTTTGCAGTTACAAATATCTAATAAATACTGTATAAACATTCATTAAAGTATTTCTTCACATAAAATATTAGGTACTAATTTCCAGGTAAGGTTCATTTGATGACTTCAGAAAAGGACTTACCTTTTTCAGAAAAAATAATAACTGAGCCTTTTCTCTGACAGGCATCTGTGTGGAATATGGAGAAGATGTCTAGTCCCAGGTCTTGGGGGGGGTGGAGGGGCACTGAATGGGTGGGACATACTCTGCAATTCCTTTACATTCAACACATGGAAGCCCACAATACTCTCAACAATTTTCCTAATTCAGAATAAAAGAGAAATGAAAAATTAGCTGTTCTGTAAAAGATGTGAAATATGAAAAATGCCTACTTTTAGTTATCATTTGAAAATAATTTGCCATGTTTTGGCGTCTAAATACAAAGTACAAATTGATCCTTGGAGAACGTGGGGATTAGGGGGGTGCCAGCTCCCCAGGCAGTCGAACATCCACGAATTAACGTTGACTCCCCGAAACCTTAACTGTAGTCGTTTCTTGGTTTTCACAAATCCACAGATGCACAAGTCCCTTATGCAAAACCGGGTAGAGCAGTGGACACAGTCAGCCTCTTCATATTCCCAACTGTGGGTCAAAAACATGCACGTATTTATCAAAGCTGCCTCGTTCACAAAAAAGTACTTCGTTTGTGGTTTGAAGTCCCCCCCACACACACACACCTCATTGAAGAACAGCCTGGCCATCCGTGGTTGGAAAGCTGTTGAAGGATGTTAAACAAGCAGCTTAAGGGCTCTTGCTCTTGGGGGCACAAATGGTCACGGGAAACCTCTCATCCATTTCACTTCACATCAGGACTCACAACCCTATTAAACATTAAAAACCCTGTGGACCGTGGGGCTGTCCATGGCAGTTAGAGCTCGGACAAAGGGGCGGAAGGGCATGCCCACGCTACCTCTTCCACGTTTTAATGACACCGTTTTCACAGATCTTTTTCATAAACCGGAAAGCAGGTGGCTCAGGAGTTCCCTCTGGGAATCTTTTCAGTGGCTTAGCCTTTCACGCTGTAAGGAAACCTCAGCCTAATGGCTTAGCTGAAAGTCCGTGATTACATCGCTCATCTGCTCGGATGAATACTTTCGCTGCAGAGGATGTCTAAGCTTCCCTACCGAAGGGGATTGTGTATTCAAATTCTTCTTCCAGAAACCACAGCTGGACCTTCAAGGTACTTTTTCTTCCCTAACTTGTCATCTTACTCCAGATGGAACCAACCTTGGGCTTGTGAATTTTCAAAACATAAAAAGCTCTTGAAGGACATATCCTAGCCTAAGGTTTCAATTTCCAGTTTTCAGTGGATCAGACAGTTCATTTTTGGGGCCGGTGGAGAGGGAAGAACAGACATCCCTCCCCAGCCTCTGCCTGCGGTTAGTCTCACTGAACACGGGAAGGAGTGAAGACGATGGGCTTACAACGTCTAACTAGAACTTTCTGCTCGACTCGGTTCTCTCACATCCCACCCGTGCCAGCCTGCACTCACACCAAATAGCCGTGTGCGCACACATCGCTGTTTTCTTTCCCTGCTGGGAGTCTGCCTCCTCCACGCTCTGCAGCGCTCACACCCTCTAGGCACTCCTGATGAACACAGTAAATGAGAACTAATCCCAGACCTTCCTTCAGAGAGCACGGAGAACAGCCAGCTCACTGCTCCCTTCTCTTTCAGTTCCAGGGACGGGGCTGATGTTGACATCTTATACAGCTATTATCCTATTTTAAATGGTTTCATAATCATAAATAACGGAGTGTGTTCTCCAGTACCACAAAATCAGCACTTACTGTAATGTGAACTCATGATGGCATCTGGCAGTGCTTAGCAAAACCCAGGCATCCGTTCCCTGGCCTCCTCACCCCGCTCACTGGAGAGGGGTTACTGAGCTACACCGAGTCTTGTCCAGACCACTCTGCTGCCGCCAGGGGAGAGGGCCGGGGCCAGGGTCCTTCGTGGAGGAACAGAGCCCAAAGCAACTCAGCAATCTGTTTGGCTTCACCCACCAATTCTCCTTTTGAAACAAGCTTGCTCGTCAGGATGCAGCTTCCTCAACCATCTCTGCCCACGAGAAAGAAGCTCTGAGGAGCTGCCCAGGCGGTTCCCAACCCCGGGACAGATGGCCTCCCTGGGGTGGCAGTGATTCCGTTATTCAAACAGGGATAATAAAGCTCCACGGACCCCAACCAAAGGCACGTTTGGTAAGCAGTAAAAAATGGCTTAGGCTAACACGAGCATTTTCTCGTTAAAGTAAATATCAATTATTAGGTCATGGAAAAAATAAAATAAGGATTTTCTTTTCAAATAAATCTTACCACATCCCCTGGCTCCTCCCAAGGATAAAACGAGAAAACTCTCAAACTTTTCTTTCAATGCAGTGGTTCCGACTTGCTCTTGAACTCGGTCACCACCAGAAAGGGAGTGGAAGGCAAGGTAAATAAAATTCTGCAAGTCCTAAGTCCTAACGTAAGCACTGAGAAGTGGCGGAGCTGGGGGTGCAGTGGGAAGGGGTGACGGGGCAGCGGGGGCGGGAGGTAGCGAGGGCCAGGGCACACGGAAGGGCGCTTTGGTGATACAACTCGAGGACTTCCCAGGGCGGGAGGAGCGAGTGGGGACAGTAAACTCCGTCACCACGTACATGTCTGGAATGACCAAGAAGCTGGGGCTGCTGGAGACTAGCACCTGGGAAGAGAGAGCCTTCCTACGCAAGAGATCAAAGCTAAGTCTGAAATGAATCCTATGGGAAGGAGAAAAAAACCCCAACTTCTTGGATATTTTACTGTGTCCAGAAAGAAAAACAATAAGCCACCCTTCTTAATGGGAGAATCAAACCCAATTACTTAGGAACCACATTAGGAAACTAGCAATAAGTCAACAGGTGTTCATTTTGGAGCTTATTAGAGCCTAGAAATTGTGGCACGGCAGCTTGTGAAAGGCAGGCTCTTCCTTAACGTGGTGAGGGGTCAGCAGTGATTCGCAGGTCCTTGTCAAGGCACTGTGCTGGAGGAGGGCAAAGAGCTTTCTTTTTGTGCTTTTTTTTTCTTTTTCTTTTTGAGGTGGAAATACTTCTTGTGACATTCAAAGCTCTTTTCCGATTCTTGCTGCTTATACAAGCAGTCCCATGCGAGTGACTTTGGCCGACAAGAACGTGTGCAGCACAAATACAATCGGCTTCGGACAGGAGTGCAGGTCCATGGTCTGTGGAGAAAGGGCGTTATCACAGAAATGCTAATAAGCAAACGTGCAAAAGAAACAGATTTAGATGTGATGTTGTACTTTTTCAAAAGAACTTAGATAAAGAATGTGCTGGTGCCGAAACCGGTTTGGCTCAGTGGATAGAGCGTTGGTCTGCGGACCGAAGGGTCCCAGGTTCGATTCCGGTCAAGGGCATGTACCTTGGTTGCGGGCACATCCCCAGTGGGGGGTGTGCAGGAGGCAGCTGATCGATGTTTCTCTCTCATCGATGTTTCCAACTCTCTATCCCTCTCCCTTCCTCTCTATAAAAAAATCAATAAAATATATTAAAAAAAGAGAAAAGAAAGAAAGAAAAGAATGTGCTGGAGCTACAGAAACTACTGGGAACTGAAAGCCACAAATGAAAGTATTCTCTGAAGTTAGGTTATTCCATGTTATATTTAAACGTTAGTCTGAGGTTCACATCCACAATTAGGATACACTTGATGGTGTACTGGCTTCCACCATGCCTGACAGAACAAAGAAGCAGAGGATGTAAAAGAAAAGAATGTCCTATATGAAAACCATTAATTGTAATTATATGCATTTCTGAGTGGGAACCACAGTAAGCTCAGCTGAACTATCACCACCTATGGTATGATTTTTGATGTTGCTAATCCTCACCTGAGGATATTTTCCCATTGATTTTTAGAGAGAGTGGAAGAGAGAGGTAGAGACACTGATTGGTTGCCTCCCACAACCTGGCTGGAGACTGCAACTGACTGGAATGCCCTTGACTGGAATCGAACCTGAGACCCTTCAGTCCGCGGACTGACACTCAACCACTGAGCCAAATGGGCTAGGGCTATGGTATGGTTTTTGACACCTCATATAAGTTTGTGGTGGAAATGACAACTCTTGAGGCTAGTAAGGAGGGTTATTACATCTTCCTAAGCACAGGCCTCTAATTTGAACACCTGGCCCAGATGCATAGGAGACCTGGGGTCTGGCTGCATGAGTCACATTGGCCGTCAATCATGGTGGCACTGATAACAGAGACCAGGAATAGGACATGTCTTAATTATGCTTTGTAAAGAAAAACAGGACTTGCTGAAACCGGTTTGGCTCAGTGGATGGAGCGTCGGTCTGCAGACGAAAGGTCCCAGGTTTGATTCCGGTCAAGGGCATGTACCTTGGTTGTGGGCACATCCCCAGTAGGGGGTGTGCAAGAGGCAGCTGATTGATGTTTCTCTCTCATCAATGATTCTAACTCTCTATCCCTCTCTCTGTAAAAAAAAAAAAAAAAAAAAAATCAATAAAATATAAAAAAGAAAAGAAAAAGAAAAACAGGACTTGAAGAGCATAGTTATAGAGCATTAAATTCCTAACTAAACTTTGCATACATTAAATCTAAAGCAGGGATTAAAAATATATAAATAGCTGAGAATAATCTTTTTTTAAAATTTTTTTATTAAGGTATTATATGTGTACATATCTTACCATTGCCCCCTGCTGAGGATAATCTAATACCTTGCTTGCTATATGGCTACTGATATTAATAACTGGTTACTTTAATAGAAGTTAATTTAATAGAAACTTTTTACTGTCTCTTATCCTTCAGGTTTTTGAAAAGCCTTGGTTCATGGCCTACGCACAGTCTCCCAAAGCTTCATCATTTAAAGTAAGATTTCTAGCCCATGTGCTCAAAATAGATCTAATTCGGTTCTAAAATGCCAAGATTCTGTTTCCCAACTTAGACCTGTTGTGACTGTGTCAATGGACGTAAAATTTCACATATAAGACCTGAACTACTGGCTCAATATTACTCCTTTATCACAATTTATGATTTCTGAAGTACACTTCTCTAGTTCTCTAAAGAGGATCATGAGTTCCTGCTGAAATTTCCTTTAAGGGACAAATAAAAATAATGGGGGCATATCTCGGCATCTTTTTCTTTGTTCAGCAGAATTTCTGTAGCAACCAAGACACCCTATTACTTTTAATTCTTATGCCAAAAAACAATGCTAAATAGCAATGACTAGAATTTATTTAGTATTTAAAATGTTTAATATTTAATATCTTATTTTTTTAAAAAACCTATTTCTTAAAAGGACTATTTCTTCTTTCTAAGATTAAAAAAAATACTTCTAAAAAAGGGAATGAATGAATTATTTTATGGTTTAATCCAATTGTTTTGACTATAGAAACCAAATATTTCTTTCATTGCTCCCCTTTAGGATCTGTACTATCAAAACTGCTATTATTGTTTATATAGTTGCATGTTAACATTTTTTTGTTTTCAGAGTATGTAATTAAAAGATGACTATTTTCCAAAAATTAAAAAAAGATGACTATTTTGTTATATGGAGTAGTTAATTTTCATCTAATAAAAGCATAAATGAAATATGTTATACCTTACATTAAAAAAAAAAAGGGGGGAGGGGAATGATTTCCAAATGTGGGAAAGGAAGAAAAAGAACCCAAACCCACTGCATCTTGAAAACTGAAGAACAATTTCCTGGAAAAAAGTGGATTATCAGTTCATAATATGTCTATGCAAGAGGGTAAGAAGCAATAAATAAGAAAGAGAATAGCTATTAGAATAAACATGTTTTTCAGAAACTCTCTCACCAGTTCTCCCTCCGGACCTCCAAAATCCAGATACAGATTTCTGATGCCGTCGTCAGCAGACATTTTCAGCCTTTCGAAGGGGTAGCGGTACAGCAAGCTGCCGGAGGCTCCGTTTTCCCTGGAGATCGTGAACCCATTTTCGTAGTGGACAGTGAGTCTCACCTCTTGGCCGTTTAATGTGCAGCCTGTTGAAGATAAGCAAATGCATTGTTAAAGTTCCTGCTTCAGCTGTCAGGTGGAAAAGGATTCTTGTGACTTCAAAAAAAGGAAACAAAATCTTTTCTTTAAGAATGTGTGTTACCTAACCTATTTGGAACCGCCTACAGTGAGTTTTGTTCTGGTCACTCAAGTCAACATCTTGATTGAGATAAGGAAGAAATTACCATAACTCTCCCTGAAATCTTATCTGATTCAGTTCAATTCAGTGAGTGACAACTGAACCCGTGCTGGCAAGAGCCTGGGCGTGGTACTGGAGAAGTCAGAGGCGCAGCCCCTGCTCTCAAGGACCTGGTAAACCAACAGGCATAAACATGGAACCTGTGTGTAAAGCAGAATGTACAGACATGACTAAACACCCAACTGAATAAGGCCCAAGTCAGGGAAGGTTTCCTGTAGGAGATGGGACTTCAGATAGGCCCTAAGAATAAACCTAACCGGACAGGCAATGAGGAACAGGGAGAGGTTTCAAGTGGGCAAGGATAAGGAACAACCAAAAGAGAAGAAATGCCTTTGAGGAAAAGAACAGGGTTTGGTTGGTGTTTGGGAAGAGGATAAAGATAATGTTTGTTTTTAAAAATACATATATTTTATTGATTTTTTACAGAGAGGAAGAAAGAGGGATAGAGAGCTAGAAACATTGATGAGAGAGAATCATCGATCAGCTGCCCCCCCGCACACCCACACTGGGGATGTACCAGCAGCCAAGGTACATGCCCTTGACCGGAATCGAACCCGGGTCCCTTCAGTCCACAGGCCAACGCTCCATCCACTGAGCCAAACCGGTTTCGGCTAAAGATAATGTTTATCAAAGATAAAGGCTATCAAGCCCCATCGGCCTGCGGACTGAAGGGTCCCAGGTTCAATTCTGGTTGCAGTTTCCTCCTGGGCCCAGGCAACCGAGGTAGGTGCCCTTCCTACCAGTCCCCTCTCCCCTCTTCACAGCAAAACTTCTTGAAAGAGCTGGTCTACACTCAGTCTATCCACATGTCACCTCCCGTCCCATCCTCAGCCATCACACCACAAGCGTCTCTCCCCCAGGGCACCAATTATCTCCATGTTGCTAAATCCGACCTGCTTCTCTGGCCCTGTCTTACTTGATACTGGAGCGCTCATTGTTGGCTGTCTACCCAGCTCCTATTTCTCCATTCTTCCTTTACAGCCAAACCCCAATTTTATTCAGGTTTCTCTTTTCTCCTAAAGTGTTTCAGGGAAGGGTGACCTCAATGTCAAGGGCAGACAGCCTCTGGGCCAGGCAGCCTGGCTTTTCCCTGGTGATTGGCGTTGGTCGAGGGTGTGCCTAAGAATCAAACTGACTCAGACAGAAAAGACCTGATTGGGAAGAGAAAACACAACACCACCTCCTTTTACTCTTGTTCCTTTCTTTTATGTAAGAGAGTACATTTCTCCAACGTTGAATCTAGTTTTAGAGGGTATTTTCTATTAATTGCACCCTAAATCATCCCGACTGATACATTTAATCCTACTGGCCATTCCCCTGCTCGAATACTCTTCCTTTGGTACTTACTGTCCCCACCCACCCTGGTTTTCCTCTACTGCCCTGGCTACCACTTCACAATCTGCTAAGTGGAAGGGACATTGGCTTTTTCAAACCACAAGGATACTGTTGAATATAATGACATACATTAAAGATAATTTTCTAAGCAGCCCCATTAATACAAAAAAAAAAAAAAGGAAGAAAAACTCATTAATTAGTAATATATCTATTAGTGTTACACCAAGATAAATACTGGTAAGTACAACTTGTGTTTTCTACCTGTGTCTTTCTAAGTGGTTACCAGTGTATCAAATAGCTTCTACTCTGCAAAACCTGTCTCTGCTGCTCGGGGCCGGTGAGATGGGAGGACGACTCTGGGGGTGCCAATGTTCCCAGCAAGACCAACTTTACTTTAAAATCATTTTTCATATTTTCAGCTCAAAATATTCAAGAACACCCAAATTGTAATATATTTATTTTTATAATATTCAATGGAACAGAAGGTGGTAACGTGTATCTGAAGGATATGCTTGTTTTACATATGTATGTGTATATATATGCAAATGTGTGTGTGCACACTAAGCACACACACATTAAGACAGCAGACTAAGTGTGCACACATGCGTATGTGCATGTACACACACACACACACACACACACACACACACACGTTTTACAGAAACTCTGACCTTCACCAGAGCAGTTTCCCTCAGCTGGTTTAATACACCTGGCAGACCTCTAGATACAGAGTAAGTAAGTGATTAATAGGTTTAGCACATCAGTTGACCTGAACTGTGAAAATGAAAGTATTACCAAGGTAATGGTTAAAAAAGGCTGTGAATGAGAACAAAAAGTTAAAAAATCTACCTAAAAAGGTTTCTTTTGTCTATTTAAAAATATAAGGAACCAACCGGTTTTTATTCTCCTCCTCAAGCCATCCCTTTTCAAACAACTGTGAGCCAGGGACTAGATAGATGTTTATTTCCTGGAAGGTAAAGTTTGGCTCCCAAACACCAAAGAAACAACTCAAAACTAAAACATTTTAAAAATTCAAGTTGAATGCTTTGCTTGGGAAGCACACCCCTCTGGATCCTCGGAGAAGACCTGATGACCCCGGATGCCAGTGAGGGACCTGAGGGGTGTGCTGCCTGTTTGCTCAGGCTCCGCACAGGAACACAGAGCATCGCAGACCTTCAGACTGAGGGCTGGCCATCCCAGAAAGCACAATCTGTGGTCAAGATGGAGCCCCACAGCCTTTAGTGTGCTGACCAACCACTTCACAGAGAAAGCAGACAGGAAACTGACCACTGAGAAAGACGGAGTGAATGGGGAGGCTCGGGTCAAAATCCAGAGTGGGTTCTTACTAGTCACTGGCGTTGCTGCTTGGATTGCCACTGTGGCTGTGAGGACAATCTCGAGGTCCTAAATAGGTGAAGATCTGCACTGTGTGACACACTGAAAACTGACCCTGCCCTGCACGTCTACGGCCATGGAGCTCCCTCGCCTTCAAGAAGCAACAGAAAGATAAATCACAAGACTTTCTGCTCTTGAAACATTTTCTTTTTTATAAATTCTGTAAAACTAGGTCTATAAAATAAAAGCACGGATAAAAGCAGCAAAATGAAGTAAATCAACTTATAATCAAGCTATTTAAAGCAATTCAAACTATATTAGAAACTGTAATTGTATATTAATTTTGACTATTCTCTGTTCTTATTAAAATGAAAGGCAATCTGGAAATATCTGTACATATATAAGATGCATAATACACAAATACTGTGTATACATATGAAACCACTCCCCAATCATATAGACTAGCCACAAGAGGGCGCTTTAAGAATGGAAAGAGATCGCCAAAATCAATTCCTTCAGATGCTTATTTCAGTATTGAGTATACATCTTCAAACTTTTGAAGAGAAACTTGTATTCCAAATTACTTTTCTATAGCCATAAGCTTTTCCAAATGTTTTTATTTTAAGGGTATCTATCTATATCTTAAATTCTAAATCTTAACTAGAGGATCAATGCATCTAGTACTTGGTAAATGAGTCTATATATTATCAGACATATTAAAAGGATAAACAGTAAAACTGCCATCTTGTACATAGGGTTTTATGAATGAATTCAGAGCCATGTACAAGGCTTGGAAAAACTTTGCTATTGAAACAAAGAAACCAGGTTTCTTTCTATCATGATCACTTTAAGCTACCATATTTCAGAACATTTTAAAGTCTGGTACACATGATAATGAATTGAACATTATGTATAACAACAGCTCCATTTAACTACAGTTAGAAGTGAAATGCCAGAATCCATACCTAGAGAGACTTCCTTGATCAGCTCAGCAGCAGCATGGCAACCCTGAACCAGTATCCTGGTCCAGGTCGACAGGTCCCGATGTGTCTCCACCCTGAAGAGATGCATCTCAATGCCCTGCCGAGAGCCTGTCCTGGTAGCAAACGTAAGGTCAGAACCAAGTGAGGGTGATCGACATCCGGAGCCAGAATGAACCAACCTAGAACCACAAACAGAGCAAAGATGAAAAGTACTTAATGTACTGTCAGGGAAGATGCCAGCAATTTATACTGACTGATAAGCAGAAAATTATAAAAGCCATCAGCAGTGTTTGGAGAAGTACATTTCAATATAAGTAGATACCATTTGTTTTCCCATAAAATGACCCGGGCAGAACACTGGGCGTGTGGGCAAAGTCTCCAATTTGCCACTGGCATCTTTATACTCCCAAGAGGCTACTAAGTCTTAAAAAGAATGAAAGCCTGTCATATACTAAAACACAGATGAACCTTGAGGGCACTGTTAAGTAAAATAAGCCAGTCACAAAAAGACAAATACTAAATGACTCTAGTTATATGAGGTGTCCAAAGTAATCAAACTCAGAGAAACAGAAAGTAGAATGTGGTTACCAGGGATAGGGTTAGATGGGGAAATGGAGTTTCAGTTTTGCAAGATTAGAAAGTTCTAGGGATTTGTTGTGCAATAATGTGCATATAGCTCACATTATTTTTTCACACTTAAATAGTTTAGTTGGTAAATATTGTTATGTATTTTGTACCACAATTAAAAAAAATCATTGGAGTTAATAACACTGAAAACAAAAGGACAAAAGTCTGAAAAGCCACCTCATCAAAGAGGATATACAGATGGCAAATAAGCATATAAGAAGATTTTTCCATTAGGTAAGTGGAAAAGAGTGCAGGAAGAAAAGGTTTGTCAGGAAAACACAAGATTTGCTTTTAGAAATATTAAGTCTAGCATAGATATTAGATATTAGGTTTGTAGCCAGAAAACTAAAAACATATGTTAGCACAAAAACTTGTTCACAAATGTCCATATCAGTTATTACCTATAATAGCCCCAAAACAGAAATAACCAAGTGTATATCAACTGATGAACGGACAAACAAAATGTGGTATATCCAAACAATGGAATATTATTCAACCATAAAAAAGAATGAAGTTGTGACACCTGCTACAACATGGGTGAACCTTGAAGACAAAATGTATAATTCCATTTACTACATGGAGTAGGCAAATACATAGAGAGAGAAAGTAGATTTGGGTTGCCTAGGGCTGGGGGAAGGGAAAAATGAGGTTACGGGTTTCGTTTGGGGGTGATTAAAGTGTTCTATTATTTATTATGGTAATGGTTGTACAACTCTGTGAACATACTAAAAATCATTAAATTTTATACTTTCAGTGGGTGAATCACATGTTATGTATATTATATCTCAATGAAACTGCTAAAAAAATAAACAGTGAATACACATGTGAGAGGAAAAAAAAACAAGAGAAAAGTAATTTTCCTTAGGGTCATTAAGCTATTCAACATTTTGTTTCATGGCAACCAGTTAATACAGTTCAATTTATTCACTTTTTCCAAAATTTTTCCTATAAGTTCTAAGAAGATCTGTATATGAATACATACTTCCTCACTTATTAGAAATCCAGCTGACAATGTTTTCCATACAGAATTTTTAAAAACTTGACTAAAAAATGTGCAGTAAGGAGAAAAAAATGGCTTGTTGTCTTCATGGTAGGCTATATACCTATAATATTTCTATGAATTTGCTGGTTCTTTCCCTCCTCTCACAACCTGAGCAAGAACACATCTAAGAGCACATGGGTGCTCCTTTACATTCTCCTTAGTTGTCAGGGAGTCACTATCGGCTCAGATAAAAGCCAAGAGCGCATCTCTTAAAGGCAATTTCTTCTACCCACTAACTAGCTTAACCAAGTTAATTACTATAGTTCTCAACCCTGGCTGTACCCTAGAATCACCTGGTACACAGCTTTTAAAAATGATGATGCCTGGCTCACATCCTCAACAATTCAGACTTAACTGGTCTAGGGTGTGGCCCAGGAAACTTTATTTTATTAAAAATTTTCCAGATGGTTTAAGTGTGTAGCTACAGTTGAGAAGCACTAAACTAGTGGCTTGCCAAGATTTTTGTCTAGCACCCTTCTATACTCTTAAAAACTACTGAGTACTCTAAAATGCTTTTGTTTATATTTGTCATTTTTATTGATAATTAGAAATTAAAGTGCTTTTGTTTGCATCCATTATATTTATTGATAATTAGAAACTAAAACTGAGAAATTTAAAAATATTTATTAATTCACTTAAAAATAAAAATAATAAACCTGCCGAGACCGGTTTGGCTCAATGGATAGAGCGTCGGCTTGGGGACTGAAGGTAACCGGGTTCGATTCTGGTCAAGGGCATGTACCTTGGTTGCGGGCATATCCCCAGTAGGGGGTGTGCAAGAGGCAGCTGATCAATGACTCTCTCTCATCGACGTTTCTAGCTCTCTATCTCTCTCCCTTCCTCTCTGTAAAAAATCAATAAAAATATATTTTTAAAAAATCAACAAAATATATTTTAAAAATCTCTTTAATATACAGCTTAATGAAAGATAGCTGAATTCTCCTATCAGCGTCTGCATTCTGTTGCAGTATGTAGTTGAAGTATATGAAGAAACCCCAGCCTCACACAGTATGAGTTAGAAAAGGAAGTATTTTAATAGCCTTTTGAGATATTTGTGGATATCCTTTCCACTGAACCAAAACTCAAGTCCTTTCTTTTTTTAAAAAAAAATATATTTTTATTGTTTTCAGAGAGGAAGAGGGGTGGGGTGGGGGGAGAGAGAAAGAGAGAGAGAGAGAGAGAGAGAGAGAGAGAGAGAGAGAGAGAAAGAAAGAACATTAATGATGAGAGAGAATCACTGATTGGCTGACTCCTGCACACCCTCTACTGGGATCGAGCCTGCAACCCAGGCATGTGCTCTTGACCAGAATCAAACCCAGACCTCCTGGTTCATAGGTTGATGCTCAATCACTGAGCCACTGGGTCCAGGCATCAAGTGCTTTCTTAAAGGTCAGCTGCAATGTAGGATCTGAAACCTTATCAATAAAGTTAAAATCCTGTTACATTAAAAACCCACTCTTCCTTTATTTTAAATGGAACTTTTTATATGCTTGAATGATTTTGTAGCATCATTCATTGGTCACTTGGAAAATAATTTTTCACTGAGCTATGCAGATTTTCCAAATGTTTAAACCATCTGGTTATATAATATCAAAAAGTCACATTTGCTAACACCACTACTGATCTCATCAGAAAATTCTTTAGGTACTGGAAAGCTGTCAACTCACAGGGACAGACACCAGTTTTTCAGAATTCTAATTTTTGTTTGAAAGCTATAATTTTATACTTGACAACAAATACTGTCTGTGTTTTTCTTAAGTGACAAAATCATTTTGGTCATTTTAGAGAAAAATGTCTGACGAATACCCAAGTTTGACTTACCATAGTTTGTCAGCCAGTTGTTATTTCAATTAAAAAATGATGTTCTGCCCTAACTGGTTTGGCTCAGTGGATAGAGCATCGGTCTGCGGACTGAAAGGTCCCAGGTGTGATTCCGGTCAAGGGCATGTGCCTTGGTTGTGGGCACATCCCCAATAGGAGGTGTGCAGCTGATCAATGTTTCTCTCTCATCGATAGTTCTAACTCTCTATCCCTTTCCCTTCCTCTGTAAAAAAAAATCAATAAAATATACTTAAAAAAGTGATGTTCCATGAAAAACACAGCTAAACTCACAACTCAAATACACACGTGCTTTTCTTTTGAGAAAACCACCATACTTCACAATGTTAAAAAGATGAACACTCAAGGTTTAAGAGTGAATAAAATGAATAATTTTTACTGCTCCAACAAACACATTTTGAGGTTAAATCGGCATCCTCCCACACCCTCCAAGTCATACAGTTTGGTGCCAACTGTCTTGATTCATGCTAAGGCACCAGCTATTTTACCAACTCTCAGTGCAAATGTCAACAGTGAAAAAAAGCAACTTATTTCTTGGTAATTGTTTTAAAAATATATATATTTCTTTATTGATTTCAGAGAGAGATAGAAACATCAATGATGTGAGAGAATCACTGATGGGCTGTCTCCTGCATGCCCCCCAACCAGGGACCAAGCCTGCAACCCAGGCATGTACCCCAGCCGGAATCGAACCTGGGACACCTCAGTCCTCAGGATGACGCTCCATCTACTGAGCCAAGCCGACTAGGGCAATAGCTTTGAACTCATCTTCAGGTCCCCTGAAGAAGGGATCCCCAGAGGTCCATGAAAGTAGGCTATGAGAACCGCCTCATTGAGTTGATTCCCAGAGAACCAACATGCCACTTAAACATTAGCTATTTCAGCAGGAGTTAAATAAGTTTCCAAATTACTCCACATATCATCCCAGTAAGGCAGAGCACAGGGAAAGTGACAGGGTGCGGTCTACCGTATTCAGTTTGGTGGTTAATCCCAAGTCAGACATTAAAAAAAAATAAAGTCTAGGAAAATGTTTCCTACAGATCTAGTTATGAAATATTTGGCAGAGGGAATCTAATGCAAACCAGCTGCTGGAGTCTTGCTGTGAGCAGTTGGGTAGCGCACGCGGCCAAAAGGCTCCCTTAAGTGGGGAGGCCAGATGCGCTCACGCAAAGGCGTTTTAGCAGCTTTTGCCCTGTGAGTGCTGCAAGCACACCGCCACTCCCTTTCCACACTGTAAAGCAGTCACGCTTTCTTTGGATATTTTTCTCCTCCAGTCAAAGAGCTTATTAAAAAAGGACGACAAAATGCATATCCTACAAAATCCACAGCACCTTTAAAACCAATTTGTTGTTCTATCTCTGTCATGTAATTGGCTTTAATCTCACGAGATGTATAAAATAAATAAGTAAGTAAATAAATAAATAAATAAATAAAACAAATATCCTCTTCATTTACCACTTTGTTTTACTGAATTCTTTACCAGCCTGAAATATCAGCTATATAAGTACACACACACACACACACACACACACACACGAAGCCTTGCTTTCCAAGAATCTGTAGGGGTACAAGCCAATATAAATGATCTCATGATAATTTACACTGCCCTGACAATGTTCTTTGATTTTTGACCATCTACTTTTGTGGCTAATCAAGGTCCTTAATCCTCCCCACCCCCACTATTTGTTTATGCTATCTTTTTTACTTTTTGTCTCATCCATTCATAAGAACATGTTCCCAAGTATTAGAGATAGAATCAGAGAAAAGTGAACATTCAGCCCTTTCTCATATTTAATAATACAAGGATAATATGCTAATTAGACCGGACATCTTCCGGATGTCATTCTGAACATCCTTCCTAACGAAGCTGGGGCTGGAGGGCAGCCAGCCGGGTTCCAGGTGCCTGCTGGCAGCTGGAGGAGGGAACCCAGGACCCAGTCCCAGCGCCAGAGGGAAGCCGGTGCCAGCAGCCAGGGTAAGGAAGGCCTACTCTTGTAGGAATTTCCGTGCATTGGGACTCTAGTTACTCATATAAATCCCAAACCCTCTCTTTCCCCCACACTAAAAAGACATAAGCACACCACTTTCTGGCCTTGCTTTTCTTTGTGGTAAACCTCCTGGTCTGGTTCCACCCTTGGGCCTCTCCCTCAATGGCCATACTCTACCCACTCTGGGAGACAGGATGATTAAATCCCACTTAATTATATCATGTAGTGACTTAAACCAATTCCATCTGGTGGACATGGCCACACGGAAAAACTAAACTTCTCATTTGCTTGTCATCTTTGTTCCTAATCCACTGGCACTTCCTGAACAAGGAGTTAAGAATCCCTGCTGTTACATTAATTAAACTGAGTATGAAACATGTTCAGGGAGCTACAGGCCCCACCCATTTAATTAATGGACAATTTCAATTTGCATGTCTAGGTTGATCCAAATAATACATTTGGATTCATCACATTTAATATGAAATTTTCACTACTTGTAAAAGCTGTTGTAGAACTAAACTCCTCTTTTAACAATGGCCAAATTTAAACCAATTATACTTTTTATATAGAATTCTTCTTTGAAAATAATTCTTCTTGTTATTTTCATTTAATAATAAATTATTATTATAATTAAAACAGCTAACAATGTGTTAGGTACCACTATAGCCATTTTACAAGTATAAACTCATTTAATACTCACACCCGCCCTATCTCATTAGTTTCATTAACAAATGAAAAATCTATAGCATAGAGAGATTAAGTTACATGCTCCCAATTACCTACTAAAAGTGGCAAAATAGGGATTCAAACTCGTTTATTAAGGAGTG
Organism: Nyctalus aviator; assembly: GCA_036971965.1. NCBI lineage: Eukaryota > Metazoa > Chordata > Mammalia > Chiroptera > Vespertilionidae > Nyctalus > Nyctalus aviator. The sequence goes on from CM072936.1 coordinate 35,690,725, forward strand.
GCCTTAGTTCCTTCCATTAAATGGTATTGTTTTTTAAAATTATAACACCTTTATTGAAATATAATTCACATGCCATATACTTTACCCATTTAAAGTATATAGTTCAATACATTTTAGTATATTCAGAGTTATATAATCACCACCACATTGCATTTTAGCACATTTTCATTACTTCCAAAAGACATCCTATACTTATTGTTTCTCCCACTCCCCATCCTATATTCTTGGCAATGACTGATTGTTCTATCTCTATACATCTGCCTATTCTGGACATTTTTTTACAAATGGAATTAAATACTATGTTGTCTTTTGTATCTAGCTCCTTTCCACTTAGCATAATGTTTTCAAGGTTCATCAATATTGCAGAATTTATTAAAATCATATTCCTTTTAAAGATATATATATATATTATTGATTTTTTACAGAGAGGAAGGGAGAGGGATAGAGAGTCAGAAACATTGATCAGCTGCCTCCTGCACACCCCACACTGGGAATGTGCCCACAATCAAGGTACATGCCCTTGACCAGAATCGAACCCGGGACCCTTCAGTCCTCAGCCAATGCTCTATCCACTGAGCCAAACCGGTCAGTGCCATATTCTTTTTTATTGCCAAACAATATTCTACTGTATGGATATATCATATTTCATTCTTTCGTTCATTCATTCATTCATTCATTCATTCATTATTTGAATGAACTTGGTGTTTCCACTGTTTAGGTTTTATGAATAATGCTGTTATAAACATTCATGTATAATTTTGTGGGTGGACATAAGTTTTCATTTCTCTTGGGTATACAACATAAGAGTGGAATTGCTGCTGACTCTATGTTTACCCTTTTGAGGAACTTCCAGACTGTTTTCCACATGGACTGTACCGTTTTACATTTCCAGCAGCCATGTATGACGGTTTCATTTCCTTACACCCAAGTCTACACGTGTTATCTGTCTTTTTAATTATAGGCATCCTACTGGGTAGGAAGAGGTATCTACCTCACTGTGGTTTTGATCCCTGATGGCTAATTATGTTGAGCATCTTGTTATGTGCTTATTAGCTATTTGTATATTTTCTTGGGACAAATGTCTATTCATATCCTTTTCCCATTTTTTAATTGGGTAATTTATCTTTTTATTATTGAGCTGTAAGAGTTCTTTATATTTTCCGGATACAAGATCCTGATTAGATATATATTTTGCAAATATTTTCTTTCACCCAGTGGGTTGTCTTTTCACTTTGTTTTTTCCACTTTATTGATGGTGACATTTGAAGCACAAAAATTTTAAATTTTAATGAAGTCCAATTGATTTATTTTTTGTTGCTTACACTTTTGGTGTAATATCTAAGAAAGCTCTCCCCAAGCCAAGGTCATGAAGATCTACTCCTCTTATAATTTTAACTCTTAAATTTACTTCTAACTTTTCTTTAGCTGCAAATTAATACCACACTGATAGTACAAACACAAACACCCCATTTCCTTCCTTAGTACCAAAGTGTTTTTGTAGTCTAGGACTAGTCTAGCCTATGGCCAGAAACTTTTTGTTCATGGGATTGTAATTTCTAGTATTAAACAAAGGCTCATCTATGGAATGTCACAGTGCCACAAATTAAGGAAATGTCTAAGGATAAAACTACCTTCCTTGCATTTTATAATCATAACTAAAGAATAAGCTTTTATCATGAAATTTAAACTTAAGCAATCTCTACATATTCATAAGCTTAACTCTTTAGAAAATATAAGTCTAATCGTTGCACTTATAACTACTGAGACATGTCCACATGCTTTCATAGGATTTCTGTCATGCTTCCAAAATAACCATGACAGAGAAACCATAACTTAAGTAACAGAATTTAACTCAACTGAGATTTATTGAAGGCCTATTAAATGCAAAGCATAAGAAGTGCTGAGATGACTAAGTCACAGTTCTTAACCTTAAGGTTATAATTTAGTGGGGAAACAAAACAAAAAGAGAAAAATGATGGTTAGAGTCCTTCTTCATGCAGGACCCTCACATCCTGAAGGACTTAATGAGGGCTCACCTCTCTCATTCTGAGGCTCTATAAATCCCTTGTCTCTATTCTGTGATCTAGGTGTTCCAGCTCTGAATCACAGAGCCACTCCTGAAAAGCTATGTAAAAATTATATTTTTATTTTTAAAAATGATATATGTAAGGGAGCGAGGCAAGTTGCAAGAAGTCCTATATAACATGAAAATCTTCCTGAAACGTAAGGAATACCCTTCCTCGCATGAATCTTTGTTTGCTCACAGCAGGACTGCTCCCCACTGTTCCCTGTGGGACATACCAGATGGTTTCAACATTTAGCCTTTTTGAGTACCAAATGCTTTTCGGTGGCGCTCCTTTTTAATGTGTACTTTCTGAGTTACATCAAAATCTGGTTCTTTTTAAAGCTCCAATAAAACTGAATGTGCACATGTCTTCTAATTTAACACGAGGTAACTGGTTTCCAGTTCTCTCTTAAGACATATTGGCACCCAAATCTACATTTCTCTGTTCTTTGTGCTTGCAACTCCCCACTCCTAGCATGCTAGAAACATCCTGTTGCTTCAGGTCAAGTCAATGTTTATTTGATGGAATCAAAGTTATATGATCTTTTACCAGAAAGAGAAATTGGAGAATATTTTGGTTGAGTTGTGTGGTTTATCCACAGTACCACATTCCGGTTTAAATGATTTCATCACTCGGTCAAAAGGCTGCCACAATTTCAGTGGTTTTGTAGTCACAGTCAATAAAGTAAAGGAAAAAACACACACACTATTTACTTATATTCATGACTAAGCAAGTCTTGAAGGGAGTAGTTAGAAAGCTGCTTCAACAACTTAAAAAATGCACACAAAAACACTAACGACAGAAACAATTTATTCTGAGCTAGGAGAAGCAAAATGATAAAGTTGTGAAAGAAGTTTTTGTCTAAATCAACTATGTCAGCTACTTAAATCCTATTTTAGGCACCTAATATAACAGACTTCACTTTAAAATTCTTTAGAAGATTTAGAGTAGGACAGATACTCTCCTTTTGTGTCTTTTGACTTACCTTGTGGCAACAAGAGGGTAGCTGTGACATGGTGATGCCCAAGCATCCCTTGTCCATGGCATGCAGTCATAAAGCAGCAAGTCCTTCTCAGTCACAGCCATGAGAACAGGTCTCCACTGTTGTCTTCCACCATCTAGTTTTGCCTGTTACAATGGTGAAATCCAGAAAGCAGAGCTAACTATAACGATATGTAATTATAAAAGTCCATTCAGTGGTGGTCTGACATAGCAGGTCTCAAGTCTCCATTTGTTTCTCCATCCTTATTTTCTAAACATCAGTATTTTTCAAGTATTTTTGTAAGAAATATATTTTAAATAACAAAGAATCTAAAAACCCGATTTAAATATCAAAAAAAGAAATATTTTACCTTACAACCCAATACACACACACATATAAATAACTGGATGTAAAAATTTCCAAAACAATACAATTCCTATATTTTATGCAGTGTACTCTGATCACTTATATTTTCATTGTACTTTAACACCGATTCTTTTTTAATATATATTTTATTGACTTTTTACAGAGAGGAAGAGAGAGGGATAGAGTTAGAAACATCGATGAGAGAGAATCATCGATCAGCTGCCTCTTGCACACCCCCAACTGGGGATGTGCCCGCAACCAAGGTACATGCCCTTGACCGGAATCGAACCCAGGACCTTTCAGTCCGCAGGCTGAAGCTCTATTCGGCTTAACACCAATTCTTCAGCTCACAATCATCACAGTGACATATGGCTTCAAGGAGAATTCAAATTGATGAATTTCTTTTTGTTTCTTAAAGAGGTGTCTCAGAGCCCCTTTTCATTTCCTCCTCCTTAATGACTCTGGAGATAATCTGGATTGTTAGAGCACCTTAAGAATACGTTTATAATCTGAAAATGCCTAAGAGGTTCTGTTCTATGTTACAACAACTACCACTCAGACTCTTTCTCCTAGCTAGAGCCCCCAGCTGATTCCAGGAGTGGGAAATGAATTCCACCCAGGGAAGTGACCCTTGTTCTATTGTGTGCTGAAAGCACAAAAGTACGTGATCTGACTTTCAGAATTCAAGCAAATTATTGTAGAAATAATTATACTTGTCTTATCAGTGAACCCAAATTTTTTAGGACTCTGTATTAGTCCAGAGGTTACTGTAATGTCTGGAGGGAGAATGCCATCTCTAAAAAGGTTCTCTAGATTCTTACATTTTTGGGTCACAGGTACCCCAACGGGATTTCTAGTTTATGTTCACTACTAAGTCTTTGTCTCTGAAATTGTTATGGATAATATTTCAAGAGGGAAAATAATGCAACATCTATCTTCCCAAAGGATTAAAATGATAACCTGATTTTAAAAAAATTAATGATCTCCTAAATTGTAAGAAGGAGATTTTGAAGGCTAGATCAGAGTATATGGATTTGAAAAACCTAAATGAAATGTATTTCTTCCCAAGGAAGATATTTTAGGCTCTAAAGGAAAACTGCTAATGTCAATAGAATATTCAATTTCAAGATAGAAAACTTTTTATTCAATTAAAATAGTTTATTCTTTAGCTCTCTGGAGTCCTTAGATTTTGGAGAATATCTTTTCCCTGTTCTACTTACCATTGGAGATAAGAAAGCCTCAATTTAAGTCATTCTGTTTGCCTATTTGCCTTAACTTATAAAGATACTGTTTGCTTTTACTGGAGTCAAATGCTGCCTGCTCTATATAGCCTGTGTTTTCAGTTGTGGTATCAGTGCAAGCAGCCTTGGGGCTCCACTATTGAGTTATGGCTGGAGAAAAAAGGGACACTAATGTTAGGGTTTTTATTTGCTTGTTTCAACACCCATATATCCATATGCCTGCATATACTCTGGCCAAATAAGACCCTTCTGCAAATTTTATTTTAGAATAAATAGAATTGAATAGCATTAAAGATGAAAAAATGCTAATTGTTATTATTCATTCCCCAAGTCTCTTAATCTTATAAATCTTTTTGACAAGTGATGTACTTCTGTTGTCTTTATTTTTTATAATATAAAACACAAAGCAAACACTAAATAAACCATTTCACTAATACTACTTTGAGTCTTTACACATTTGGGGAATTATCAGGGACCAAGTAGGAACTGTGAGAACAAAGTTTTTTTTGGCTGTCTTGGCTTTTCTAACCTATACTCAAATGCTTAAAATACTGATTCAATAGATAATAATAAAAAAAATTCCCTTTTAAGAGTATAACCAACTAAAAGGTCAACTATCAGTCATGTAAAAATCAGTATCATAAGAGTGGAATTAGGACAGAAGTCTCTTTGCATAGAACAGATTATTTATCAGTTACCAAATATCTATATTATAGGTTTTCCCTGTTTTAAGCTAACTCAATTTATAACAACATGAAATAACAAAAAGGACAAATTACGAAGAAATCATTTAAAGTTCAATGACCCTTTTTAAATTTATTTGCCAAAAATGACTGTTTTCCAAGTACAACTGGAACGGTTTCATTTACATGCAAGCTTTTCAGGAGATGCACCTCTTGCCAAAAGAAATGCTTACCTACATTAAACAGGTTATATGACCTGAAATTATCTTGACAATTTCCCACTCATAAACAATCTTAGATCAGAAAAGGCTTTGACATGTAGCAAGTCCGATCTTTATGAGATACATAAAGCTCATCATACTTCTGAGAAATGGTATCCAATCTTCTACACCTTATTCTGAGAGTAACCCAAACAACTATCTCAGAAAAGTAAAAATCAAGAGTATTTTAGAAACAGGACTTTGAATTAGTTCAGTGGTACTATTTTTATTTTTATTTTATTATTATTATTTTTTTAACCACCACTAGCCCTGGAGTTCTCCAATTAGATGCCACTATAGTTCATGATAAAGTATATTTTTGAAGATTTATTCTGGATCATTCCTATCCTTTAATACAATATAAAGTACTGACTTCATTAATACATTTAAAAGGATGAACAGTTCTTTCAATGCAGAGGAAAAGAACAGACATTGCTCTAGCACAGAGTCAAAGCCAAGAGTGTTCACTGTGCAATCAGTGGTACTATTTTTAAAATGGCTGAAACTTTTCTTCTTAGTATTATTTCCCAACCCTAAAAGTTGTCTTCTTAGACAAGATTTTACAACTAGTGACTTGTTTGCTTGCTTTTTGTATGTATGACTGCATGATCAATATGAAATGGGGTAACCATCCTGGCTGTGGATGGCACCCCTGCCCTGTCGCCCAGCCTACCTGTTCTGCCAGCCAGGCAATATGCTTGACCTCCTTGCTGCCTCCTGCTGTACTGGTTGCACCAAGCATGGCGTTGAGTTCAGCCAACACCTGTGGGAGGAGAGCCATAATGTTGGTGTGGATAGCTACGAACCAGGAGTGTGCAGTGGCTGTATCCTTGCAGCGTAGGATCAACGTGTTCCTGCTATCGGGAGAATGTAGCTCTATCAATCTGTGTGGAAAAAGAAAACGAAAAAGTGAGCTAGATCAGAAGTCATCAAACCTGCCAGGGTTTAACACACATTATTGGGAATCTATTTTAATTTTATTTATTTATTTAAAAATATATTTTATTGGTTTTTTACAGAGAGGAAGGGAGAGAGATAGAGAGTAAGAAACATCGATTAGCTGCCTTCTGCATACACCCCTACTGGGAATTAAGCCCTTACAGGAAATCGAAACGTTACCTCCTGGTTCATAGGTCAACGCTCAACCACTGAGCAACACCGGCAGGGCTAAACTGGCATTTCTGCCTTGAAGCTTGTATTTCTCTCATTTGGCAAATATTTAAATTTGCCACATTTAATACGGCATATATTCACTCTCATTTGAACACTGGTTAGTCTATCTTTCTTAAACATATTTATTGAGCACCTACTCTACATACCAGATACTGTGGTAGACATTGCTATTGGTGATACAGAGATGAAAAAAAAAAATAGTCTCTTTCCTCACTGGGTCTCTAATCTAATGGGGAAAGCAGAAAATTAAACAACTAACACACAGGTTATAAAAAGTGCTTCTATTAAGGATATGAAGGCTACTATGAAGTTCTTACTAAAAAAGACACTCCAAAGATGGCAGTGACAGAGGTTATAAACACATCTACCTGCACCTATCTACTCACCCACTCACATGCCTTCCCAATGGAGTTAGCCATCTAGTAAATCATCCAAGAAGCATGACTGCTGGATCACATATGGTAAGACCCTGTTTTGCTTTGTGAGAACCAGCCAAGGTATCTTCCAAAATAGCTGGATCATTTGACATTTCCACTAGCAACAAATAAAGAGTTCCTGTTGCTCTAGACCTGGATGGGTGGCTCAGTTGGTTGGAGCATCCTCATCCTATACACCAAAAAATTGGGGGTTCAATTCCTGGTCAGGGCATTTATCTGGGTTGCAGGTTTAATCCCCAGTTGGGTTACATAGGAAGGCAACTGATCAATATTTCTCTCCATTGAGATATTTCTCTCTCTCTCTCTCTAAATCAGTGGAAATATATCCTCAGGTGAGGATTAAAAAGAGTTACTGTAGCCCTGATTTTAGCCATCTTAATAGGTGTGTAGTGGTATCTCATTGTTTTGATTTGCAATTCTCTAATGACATATAATGTTGAGCACTTTTCATATGCTAATTTGCCACATATATTTCTTTCTCTTCTGGTAAGGTGTCTGTTCAAATCTGTTGCCCACTTTTTAAATTGGGTTGGCTTCTTATTGTTGAGCTTTAAGAATTTTTTGTCTATGTGGATACCAGTCCTCTATCTGATCTGCATTTTACAAAGGTTTTTCTCCCATTCTGTGGCTTCTTTTCATTCTCTAATGATTTATGATTGTTAATTTTATGTGTCATCCTTAACTAAAGAATGACCAGATCACTGTTAAAACATTATTTCTGGGTGTATCTGTGGGAGTTTCCGGGAGGCACTAGCATTTGAACTAGTAAGAGTGGCCCTCACCAACTTGGGTGGGCACCATGCAATCCACTGAGGGCATGAATAGAACAAAAGTTGGAGGAAGAGCAAATTTGCTATTCGCTTGAGTTGAGACATCCATCTTCTCTTATCCTCCTACACTGACACTCCTGATTCATGGGTCTTTGAACTCAGACTGAATTACACCGATGACTTTCCTGTTTCGTCAACTTTGCAGACAGCAGATCATGGGACTTCTTGGACTCCATAATTGCATGAGCCCATTCCTAAAATTAATCTATTTCCTTCTATCCATCCATCCATCTTTTCTATTGTTCTGTTTCTCTGGAGAATCCTAATAAACAGTGCCTTTTATAGAGCAGAAGTTTTTAATTTTAATAAAATTTATAAAACTCAACTTTAAAATTTTTCTTTTATGTACTGTGAATTTGGTGTTGCATCTAAGAAGTCATCAGGAAATTTTTTTAAAGCATAATCCTACACGCTCATGGAGAAAAGAAGAGGAGCACTATAAAATCTTGGAAACTGGCAAGCAGACAGAGGAGTTGTGATGTATCAGACCTAAAAAAAGTGGGGAGAGCCAACTCCCAGCCAATCCATAGTGTAGAATCCAAAGAGCTGAAAAATTTGAGGCACCAGGTACCTCTGACATTAGGAGTAAAGCACACAGGTAAAATAAAGGGTCTGGTGAAAGCCTGTTTCAGTGTTCCCCACCCTCAAACCAGCAAAAGGTTCAAACCCACACTCATGTCACCTAACTGGGTGGAAGAGCGGTGATGTCCTTATCTCGGATCCTCTACCTCGATGATTGCTTTCTAAAGGGGCTGATTATTCCTACCTGGCTGCTTTGGACTCCCCGTAACCAGCTTAACATCCTTTAGACACATGCTAAAAGTTCAGTCGTAAAACCATGACAAGAAATTTCTTTCACTCCTCCTCCTGGCCTACTTAGCACCACAGATAGGAATCAGCTCATCCTTCTCTGGGTACAAAACGTTCACCTTCTGAAAAGGCCTTTTCACCTCACACAGTTCCTGACAGTCTCTCAGACACATCTCCTTCAACAGCCTCTCAATTCTGAAACTCCTTACATCAAATACCGTAGTTATTAATAACTGGGGGAATGGAATTAATAAGTGGTGTAATTCAGCAATGTAATGTAGCTTTCACTTTCTAGTAAGTCTTATAAATTAAAATTAAGCTTGATTAACCAAGTCCAGTGGGCTGGAAAAAGGTGAAAACAGGCAATACATTAGTTCTCAGGGCAGGATCACCAGTTTTTCATGAAAAGAGAAATTTTGCAGTGTTTTTTTTTTTTTTTTAAAAGGGATTGTAAAATGGCAAATTAAATGAGAAGAAACAGAAAAGAAACTCCAAAATTCTAATGGTTCTAGGATCCAGAAGAATTTGCCCTTGAAGAGGAAGTTCCCCTCCACCTGATAAAGGGGACAACCTATTTCCTAAAGCCTATTGCTGTTTTAGAAGAAACATTCATATGCAAACTCTCCCAACAAACACTTGGAGGCAGTCTGCCAGGAATTGTTGGAGTCCACAGGAGAGAGGAGGAAACAGCTACAGTGTGAACAGTTTTGGCCTCTGGTCAAACCACTGAGGATTTCCTGAGAAATGCAATTCCATTCTGATCGTATGAATCAAATCAATATTTAGATACACAGAAGCATAGGATTCTATAAGTCTAACCTGCTTATTTCTTCTGTTTAGTAGTCTTTGACATAACTTATGTGCTTAATTCAGTAATAATCATACTGTCTGATGATGTCATAAAGCCAAAATTTACCTTGAACTTGGAAAACAGCCAATGTGAAGATGAACAAGACATTGTGAACCAGCTCTAAGGAAACAGATGTACGTTTCCGAAGAGCAGTGTTTAAGAACACCTTGTCCTTGCTAAACTCCACACTGCCTCCGCGGCTGTTTGCTAAGGAATGGGTTCGTGTTCCCTCCCTGGACGTCATCATTATTTATTTAGCTTTCACTTTCCAGAATTAACTGTTTATAACTATCAGAAGCATCTAGTGAGGTCTTGAGAACTCAAGGTGGAGGAAGAGAATAAACTTCCTCCTCCTTTTTACTCATTCTGATGGTCAGCACTTTTTTCCAGCTCTGGATAGTGAATATGAAACTAAATAAGAGTAGTAAGACAGAAGAAAAGGATGCTTTCTTCTTGTGTCACATACCTTTCGCATTTAGAAGGTAAAAGATGAACCACAAAGAGATTCCTACATACCCATCAGAGTAGTTTATATTGAAAAGACTGACATCACCAATGCTGGCAAGGATGAGAAGCAACAGAATCTCTCCTACACTGGTGGTGGGAATGTAAAATGGCACAACCACTTTGGGAGTTTTTAAAAAAAACTAAACATATACCTATCCCATGACCCAGCAATTCCACTTCTAAGAATTTATCCAAGAGAAATGAAAGTATATGCCCACAAAAAGAGTTATAGAAAAATATTCACAATAGCACTGGCAGGTTTTGCTCAGTGGTTAGAGTGTCAGCCCACAGACCAAAGGGTCTCTCTCCCTCCCCCTTCCACTCTAGAAATCAATGGAAAAAATATCCTCAGGTTATGATTAAAAAAATATTCACAATAACTTTATTAATATCAGTGCCAAACTGGAAATAGCGCAGGTACCCATCAATACAAAAATAAAGATAAAATGTGATACATTCATACAACACAATACTGCTCAGCAACAGAGAGAAAGAACTATTGATACATGCAACATGATGGACGAATCTCAAAAACCTTATACAGGCAAAAGAATTCTATCACAAAAGAATACACTTATATAAAGTTGTAGGATAGTTAAAACTAATCAAATACTAGAAAATCAGAACAGTAGTTGCCTTGGAGGTGGGAGAGAGAACTGACTGAGAAGGGGCACAAGAAAATTTTCCAGGATGATGGTAATGTTCTATATCCTTTTTTAAAAAAATTATTTTATTTTTAATTTATTTTTAAAATATATTTTATTGATTTTTTTACAGAGAGGAAGAGTGAGGGATAGTTAGAAACATCGATAAGAGAGAAACATAGATCAGCTGCCTCTTGCACACCCCCCACTGGGGATGTACCGGCAACCAAGGGACCTTTCAGTCCACAGGCCGATGCTCTATCCACTGAGCCAAACCGGTTTCGGCAATGTTCTATATCTTGATAGGCTTGGGTTATATAATTGTATGCATTTGTCAAAACTTACGATTTATGCATTTTATTGGATGTAAATATTGGCCCAAAAGGGGAAAAAAACTATAAAAACTATAAAAAATACCGAACTCTAGTTATTTATATGCAGGCTTAAGTATTTAGAAGAAAATATTTTAATGTCTGCAATTCACTCTAAAATGCATTTTATAAAAACTAAATTGATGGATCGATGGATGGGCCAGTCTGTGATAAAGCATAGAATAAAATGTTAGTGGTAGAAAATGGGCATTAACTATAAAATCCTTTCACCTTTGCTATGTGTTGAAAGATTTTCATAATAAAATATTAGAAGGAAGTGAAGAATGATGGGATGTTGAGAAACACGAGTCTACCTACGGCTTAAAAACAGATTCCAAGGTATCTTCCAGATTAGGGAACATCTAAGCCTACATTTTGCTCAGAGTTTTACAAAAGACTATGGAAGATAAAGATTTCCAAACAAAAATACAGTCAGCTAAATAAAGCTGCAATTTGATAAGTGTCTTGATGACAGATGTCCTGATGAAACTTATTTTTTGCTATTCCTATATAAATTGTGAATTTTTTGCATGGTTTTAAATGTTGCAGCTGTGTGCCTGCCATGACACTTCCCCTGACCAAGTGGAGATAAATTTAAGGATTTAAAGATCCAATTCATTTCATAGATATTATCTTATAGATATTATCTTATTTATCCTTGCAGTAGTTCTAAAGAATATAGTTGAGCAGGTATTAGTCCATTTTACAAACAGAAAAAAAAGCCAACAGGATGACAGAGAAATTAAGGGAATTTATTTAAAGTGTCCCAGGTTCAATCCAAGGGCTCATGACTGGGGGCATGCAGGAGACAAACAATAATTCTCTCTCATCACTGATGTTTCTATTTCTCTCTCCCTCTCTCTTTATCTCTGAAATAAACAAATAAGATATTTTAAAAAAGAAATTTAAAAAAGCAACAAAAACAATACAAATATATCAGAATATTATTTTAAAAGTATGTAGACATTTTAAAGATACTATTTTTTAAAAAATATATTTTATTGATTTTGTACAGAGAGGAAGTGAGAGAGATAGAGAGTTAGAAACATCGATGAGAGAGAGTCATCGATCAGCTGCCTCTTGCACACCCCCTATTGGGGATATGCCCGCAACCAAGGTACATGCCCTTGACCGGAATCGAACCCGGGTCCCTTCAGTCCCCAAGCCGACGCTCTATCCATTGAGCCAAACCGGTCTCGGCTAAAGATACTATTTTTTTTAAAGAATTTACTATGTGCTTGCCTCTATAGAAAGAGCTTCATATTTAATCTTTACAATGAGTTAATTATTAAGTTTTTGGGTGTGTTTTTAAATATATATATATATATATATATATATATATATATATATATATTATTGATTTTTTACAGAGAGGAAGGGAAAGGGATAGAGTTAGAAACCCACTGGGGATGTGCCAGAAACCAAGGTACATGCCCTTGACTGGAATCGAACCTGGGACTTAAGTTCGTAGGCCGATGCTCTATCCACTGAGCCAAATTGGTTAGGGCTTGGGTGTGTTTTTTTAACAGATGAAGATATGGCAATTTATGGAGGTGAAGGGACTTCTTCAGACCCTTCCTTTGAGCAGGTACCCAGATGGGGTTCAAATAAAGGTCTGTCTGATTGCAGAGTTCAGTCGGTTAGGGCATATCATACCACATGCTATAGAGCTGGTGATAGATTCAGTACCTCCTGAGATACCACCACCTACATTTAGATGAGCTTTAATGTCCCTGTGGTCTAAAATGCCCAAGAAGTCTCTCAGCTATTTGTTATCTTCTATGATCCATTCCATCTGATCAAATATCTGGCTCTGCATTTAGACTGGAGGAGACCATAAAAGTGAAAGCTCCTAATAAAAAGTTTGTCCTTAACTATGTCTTTGGACAAGTTTATCTCTCCTCCCCACCCTCCCTACTCCCTAACCTAAGTTTACCAGTAGCACTTCATGGAGATAATGAAGACAAACTCATAGAAACCAAATGTTTATAGAACTAGGAGGGACATTAGAAATTATCCAATTCAACTCTTTCATTTTACAAACTAGAAAACTAAGGTCAAGAGAAGCTAACTTGCCAGGGTCACATAATTAGTTGATAGTGAGATCTATAATACAGATCTCTGACTCTTTACACACCCACAGTATAAGGAATTTACATCTAAACAAATATTTTAAAAATTTCTTTAGTAAAATTTTTTCAATTACAAAGTAATGCTCATAGTGAAAAAAGAAAGGTATAGAATGAAGACCAGAAGTCCCTTCTTTCCTTCCAATCCCATTTCACTCCCCAGGAGTATCCACCGTTATGCTTCTTGTCTGTTTGCCCAAAATTTTCTATATATGTACTTCACACATATGTATGAAGCAATTTAAATATGGAATGCCAAAAGCTATTCTCTTATCTCAGACTGATGTTTCCCTCCGTGAAATTTAGTCAGTCATGTTATTGCAAAATGAATTGCAACATGTCTTTAAGTACGATGTTCTGCTTAGGTACAGCTCACCTGTTCTCCAGATCCGGCATGCTTAGGTTTCTAGCAGCAAAGCACATTTTGAGAGGAATGACCTTCCTGTCCTTGGTGCTGTTCTGGTGTTTTGGAGAACCAGAGTCCTCGCTGCCACTAAAGCTTGGTGACTGGGGAGCTGCACCTTCCCATGGCAGGTCTGATACTAAGGATGGCTTCTTGATATATGGCGTTACTTCTCGGATGAATTTGACTATGAACAAAAACCAAAGAAGGAGGTTAGCATTTTTGCTTCCTATAAAAAATGATAACTAAAATGCACACATTCATGCAATATCTAGCATGAAGCAGAAAACAAAGCCAAAAACTCGAATTTAAAGAGCCAGCACACAGAATCTTAGTATCGAAGAGTCCTTTAAGGGCATGTAATACAAATGAAATAGCATTACTCTGTTCTAAAAACTTTAACGTCTGAGCATATGTGTGCATTGTTCTGTCTTCTTAGGACACTCCTTTCCCCTCTTGGTCTGCCTGATCAACTCTACTCAAGAGTCACCTCCTCAGCAGCAGTTGCTGTCTCCTCTCTCTAGGGCATTACCATTACACCTCTACAACAACATCCCCTTAGAGCCCTGGGGTGTAATCCTTTGCTAAAACTTCTGCTCCCCTGCTGGCTGTTGAATTCCCCAAGGCAGGGATGAAGACTTATTCAATCTTGGCATCCAATTATCTAGAACAGTGTCTGTTCAGCAAATGTTTCAATAAATGAGTGAAGAAACAAATGAATAATTAAATTACTAAATTGTCACAGGAGTTGACCAGCTATGAATGAGTCTCCTGGTGATATATTCTGTACCTCCTGAGATAGCGCCACCTACATTTAGATGAGTCAACATAAAGAAACATCTTGAAACTTCCGCTTGTTTTTTCTGTTCACTGAAGCCACATAGAACAATCTCTTTCACATGAGAGAACACCTTCAAATATCTGAAGAATGAGATGATATCTCTCTCTCTTCACTGGACTAAGCTAAGTATCTCTAGTTCAATTTGATTCAATTCAATCAACATTCTTAGCTACCTACTAAGTGTCAAGCATGAGGCGAGGCCCTGAGAAACAAGAACAAATGAGGGATGGACCCTGCCCTCCTGCAATGACCAGACTACTAAGGAAGACAACTGTGTAAACAGATCATTACAATTTTGAAAACAAGTACAAACAAGTACAAAAATAAGCATATTCAAGATAAGGTATTTCCATTAATGCTAGCCCCAAAATAAAATATAGCTTTTAATAGATGGGAGACTTTTTTTTTTTTTTAATATATTTTATTGATTTTGTACAAAGAGGAAGGGAGAGAGATAGAGAGTTAGAAACGTCGATGAAAGAGAGTCATCGATCAGCTGCCTCTTGCACACCCCCTACTGGGGATGTGCCCGCAACCAAGGTACATGCCCTTGACCGGTATCGAACCCGGAACCCTTCAGTCCCCAAGCCGACGCTCTATCCACTGAGCCAAACCGGTTTCGGCTAGATGGGAGACTTTTTTAAGTTCAATTTTAGGGATTATATAAAATACTAGAGGCCCAGGACACAAATTCGTGCACAATGAAAGGAAATTAATTAGAAGAAATACTTTAATATTGCTATTCACCCTTTTTCTTTAATAGAAGTGTCAATCAAATTCACGATCAACAATGACAGATGGATACACACATGTGAGACTGGCACCAGCGAGAGCTTTATATATCTAGATAAACCTGCTTAATTAGGCCTGCTTTCTGATGTAGTTAAACTTTTTCCAGCCCAGTGAAGCACCCCAACTTCTCTTTCAGGTAACTGTCAGCAACACAGCAGAAAACATGAACATGAAGCAGATTATTATTGTAGATCACATAGGGAGAACAAAGGGTAAAATATTTAACTGCAGCAGTGTTTGACTATATTCTGCTCAGTGAGAAAACATGAAGTCATTTTCAAGGTCCACCATTTCTTACTTCTTTTTAGTTGGGTCAAATTTCTAAGCTTCTAAATCTGTTTTATGGATAATGAAAACAGGATTCCACTGAGTCTCCTATCTACCTACTCCAGGACTTCTGTGAGGATCAAATGAGATGAGGCACAGGAAAATGCTTCATAGATATTTGGTTAAAGTGTGAAATGTTTGCACCTGGCTATGAAGCAAGTGGTGTTCCTGGGCTGAAGAAATTCCAAAGAGACTAACTGCTAGGGAGAGCAAGCTGTGCTTTGCTACGTGACGTCATTACCCAGCGCCCACAGAGACTGTTTCCAGGCTGGGCTGGGCTGTGGGCAGCATTTTGCACCTTGGGGTCTCAGCAGCATCGGCTGCAATTTGGTAGGCTGACACTCTGGGGTGGTGGCGGAGCCTGTGTCCCACTTGGGGGAAGCCGAGTGTTGCTTTGTGGGTGCCAGGTCCGCAGTGCGGTTTCTCTGTAAATGGCCAGTGTGCATCACAGCAGCTCCTGTGTGGAGCGTCTGCCGCCTGGTGATCAGTGTGCCTCAAAGCGATCGGTGGATGGTCAGACACTTCACATATTAGTCTTTTTTATATATAGATTTCTTTTACCTCAGTCATAACTGGCAACTACTGTATTTGAGGCATGATGTTTTTTTTTTTTTTTTAATAGATAAACCAAAGATTAAAATCTTAGATAGCACTAAAAATTTAAATAAATGGTAGATGATTCAGTCACCATTAATTCTGCTAACATCAATTATATGTCATATCAATGTTTTATCTCCCTTTCAAATTCCAAAGTGGTAGGTCATCAGAGTAGATGATGGGAATTGAAAACAAGAAAGATATGATCATTATCAATGCTTATCAGTATCATAAGAGCTAGCATTAACATTTTATAGCTTTAGAAGCTTTATGTTTATGAAACTTTGCTAACAGGCTACTAAATCTAAAAAATAATCAAATGTATGCATATATGACAAAATTCAACTATATAAAAGATTTTATTTATTTACTTTTTAAAAATATATATTTTATTGATTTCTCACAGAGAGGAAGAGAGAGGGATAGAGAGTTAGAAATATCGATGAGAGAGAATTATCGATCAGCTGCCTCTTGCACACCCCCAATGGGGATGTGCCCGCAACCAAGGTACATGTCCTTGACCAGAATCGAACCTGGGACCTTTCAGTCCGCAGGCCGACGCTCTATCCCCTGAGCCAAACCAGTTTCAGCCTGTATAAAAGATTTTTATAACAAAAAGTCTAGCTTTCTAGCAACCCAGTTCCCATCCCAGGGTCCAACCATTCATTGTAAAGTACTTCAGAGATATACTAGATGTTCTAAGTGTATGTACTACAGACACACATACGTGAATATATGTATACACACTTACACATAGTGGCAGTATATTATGCTTATTGTTCTGCACCTTGTATTTTTACTTAATAATAGTGATAATAGTTTTTATAAGCCTAACATTCTACAGTTCATTTTATTGCATGATGTGGTGGTAGAGAGGCGTTTGGGTTCATACAGACCTGGTCCAAATACTAACTGTGCTTGCCATCTCAGAGCTATGTGACCTCATTTGCCTGATCTGAGGTCCTCATCTATATAATAGGAGTTAACACTAAACAAGTAACAATTCCAGGATATACTAAGCATTCAGTAAATAGTAGGTGGCTTTCTTTTCCTTCCCTAAATTAGAAAGTTGGAAAAGTTAAAAATTTTAAACAGCAATCAATAGAAGAGGTGAAGGTATTTTTTTTATAAGTTACTAAATAAGATCTGCTGAAATTAATCATAATTCTAGAAAATATAAGAGATCATAAAGGCCGAAACTGGTTTGGCTCAATGGATAGAGTGTCGGCTTGGGGACTGAAGGGTCCCGGGTTCGATTCGGGTCAAGGGCATGTACCTTGGTTGTGGGCACATCCCCAGTAGGGAGTGTGCAAGAGGCAGCTGATCGATGACTCTCTCTCATCGATGTTTCCAACTCTCTCTCTCTCTCTCCCTTCCTCTCTGTATAAAATCAATTATATATATATAACATAAAGGGTTCTTTTTCAATTATGCCAACATTTACATAGAGTGTGTGTGTGTGCTTTCTACGCAGTTATAATACATGTATTTATAGGTGGAGAGAGTTAAAGCTAGCTAGCTGTCTCAGGTCACCAAGGAGATTTTTTCATCCTAGAAAAATGAGCAGGTTGCAGCCAGTATATCCCTTGAGTGGCTGACTCAGGCATTTCAATGCATGCTTTAGCTTTGTACTTCCAAAAGAGGATTAGATCACAAGAACTTTGGCAGAAATTCCTACAGTTTCCAGTCACCGCCAAAGGCAGAGACTTACTTTTTGAACTATTTAAGGCAGTATACCAACTATTGGGCTACCAACTGAGGGAACTTAAAGACATTCTAAATGACTAATATTGAATATTATAGTGGTTAGGAAAGGATCTTTCATGATCTACTTGGAAGTTCATTCAATCAAACAGTATCACTGAACTGATTAATGCACACATATTTAAATAAAACATACATACATACACAGCCTATTGCATGGCTTTTTTCAGAGAGCTACGAGTTTCATTTGAGCTGACGACAATGGTGCCCACCCCCATCTACCTGGCCATTTATAATGGCTGAAGAACTAAGAGTAGACATCTATTTCTATCTCTCTCCCTTCCTCTCTGTACAAAATCAATAAAATATATTTAAATAAATAAATAAATAAATAAATAAAATATATTAAAAAAAATATATCAATAGTGCTCAGATATAGGTGTAGGCTTGCCTTGTTTTCTTCATGTAGTTTCTTCATGTATATCTTCATGTAGTCTGAAATTTTTATGAGTCCATATCATTTATACCAAAAGAAACATTTTTAAAAATGAAGAAAACTTATCTTGAAACCTTGCTCAAACTTTAAACATGGAACCACCTTAAAGTGAAATCTCGCTAGCCTTCAAAAGCTATGATGCACTGGATGGGATCCAGGAGCCAACTGGTTCTTACGGAATTCCATCCTCTATAGAACAGGGTTGGGGTGGGGAGCGTGTTCCTGTGTATTTTAATTAGGTACACTGCTATTCTGGTTTGGAACCATTAGGCAGCAAATAATCTTAAATAAAAGATAATTCAAAAGATACTTCATAGTTAGACATTGGCTATGGCTGTTAATAGAAATATTCCAGAAAATCAATCACCTTCTCTTATGAACACAACCTCTCACGGAATCATTATTTTCCTCTTCACCCCTAAACTTATCTTTTTCTTATCCTACCCAGCGACCTTTATTGTGAATTTAAGTGAAACTAAACGGATTGGACAATGTGGAGAGAGTGGTGCCAATTATTTCCCCTGCTTTTGCAAGCAAGTCTGTTTCTAGCTTATCCTTAGGGAGGAAAAGCTGGCTTCTCATTTTGCTCACAAATGAGTTATGTTGACATCACTGTTAAAGTATTCTCCCAAGAGGTTTCTCCTTAACCCCATCCCAAGATTCTCAAATCAGAAATCTGCTAAATGGCCATGAAAAACATTAGAGAGGAAATACTTTCAGAAAAAAGTCCTTTATGTTCTCCACTCGCAGATGTCTTTCAACTCAAGTCTCCAACCACTTGGGGTCTGAGTAGACTGCAGTCTAGGATTTGTCGATGTAAACTCTGAGTGTGTTCAGAATAATGCTGGTTTCACTATATCTTTCCATTTTATTTTTTATTTTTTCTGTCATTCTTTTTTTAAAAATATATATTTTATTGATTTTTTACAGAGAGGTAGAGAGAGGGAGAGTTAGAAACATTGATGAGAGAAAATCATCGATCGGCTGCCTCTTGCACACTCCCTACTGGGGATGTGCCTGCAATCAAGGTACATGCCCTTGACCAGAATCGAACCTGGGACCTTTCAGTCTGCAGGCCGACGCTCTATCCATTGAGCCAAACCGGTTTCAGCTCCATTTTATTTTATTTTTTAAAATTTTATTGTTGGAAGTACTACATGTGTCCCCTTTTTTTCTCCCATTGTATATCTTTCCTTTTTCTTTCTTTTTTAAAATATATTTTTATTGATTTCAGAGAGGAAGGGAGCGGGAGAGAGATAGAAACATCAATGAGGAGAAATATTGATGGGCTGCCTCCTGCACACCTCTCACTGGGGAGCAAGCCCAAACCCAGGCATGTGCCCTGACCAGGAATTGAACCTGGGACCCTTCAGTCTGCAGGCCGATGCTCTAACCACTGAACCAAACCATCTAGGGCTACCTTTCCATTTTAAAGTAACATTGCATATTCACCAATCTGTTGAGCTCCTCGTATGTGCCAGGAACTGTTTTAGAAACGTAAGCTAATACATCTGTGAACAAAACATGCCAAAAAAAAAAAAAGAATGTAATTAATAAGTAAATTATATTCCAGAGAAACAGAAACTTATGTTCACATTAAAGCCTGTACATTAATGTTTTAGCAGTTCTTTTTATAAGTGTCCTGGAAACTGGAAACAACCTAAATTTCCTTCAATGGGTGAGTGGATAAACTGCAGTATAGCCACATGATAGAATACTACTTGGCAATAAAAAAAGATATACTCAGTGACACGGATAAATCTCAAAAGTATTATGCTGAGTAAAAGCAGCCAGTGTCAAAATGTTACATACTGCATGATCCCATTATTGAAAAGACAAACTATATGATGAACAGATCAGCAGCTGCCAGTGGTTAGGGATAAGGAGGATATGATGATTATTTGGAGTATGGAACTGCTGTGTATTCTGACTGTGGCTATAGACATAAGAATTTATACATGTGTTAAAATTCACAGAACTGTTTACCATAAGAAGTGAAAACCAACTCTACTGCATGGGGGGGAAAAATTAAGCAAATAATATAGTATTTAGTAGATGTTAAATGTTGCAGAAAAGGAATGACAGTAAGAGCAGATAGATGAGGAGTGCTAGGGAATTCTAAATAAGGTGGTTGGGGTAAGCCTCATAAAGATAACATTTGAATGAAGGAAGACTTAAGGAGGTGAGGGAGTTAGTCATGCAGATATGTGGGAGGAGCATTCCTGACAGGGAATACTATTAAAGCAGTAAGCGAAGCCATTGTGACTAGCACAGGTTAACGGGAAAGACTAGAAAATGGGGTCATAAAGGTAAAGGTGTGGAAGGCAGATGGTGCAGGGCCTTTCAGGTGTCCTAGGGACTTTGACTTTTATTCTGAAATAGGAAGCCACTGGGCGGTTTTAAACAGGAGTGACATGATCTAACATGCATTTTAATCATTTTCACTACCTTGAAAATAGGGTGAAAAAGGTTAAGGCAGAAGCCGGAAGATCACTGGGAGGTTATTAGAGGTGAGAGTGAAAGTAGTTGAACCAGGGCGACAGGAGAGGAGGTGGTGAGAAGTGGTTAGATTCTCCACTAAAAGAAGAGCTACTTAGATATCCTGACGGACTAGATAAGAAGGGAGTAAGAAAAATATTGAGGATGATTTTGAGACTTTTGTCCTGAACTGGAAAAATAGAATTGCCATCAACAAGTTTAAGAGTTAAGATATATATTAGACAATCAAATCTAGCAGGCAGACAGATATATGAGTTTGCAGTTCAGGAGATAGGTCTGGGCTGGAACTATAAATATGGGAATTGTTGGCATGTAGAGACTGGATAAGATCAGTCAGGATCCCAGCAGGAAATGAATGGCACAGGATTAACAAAAGGACAGTTTATAAAGGTGTGGGCAAGAGTTCAGGGAAACCACAAGGGGAAATAGAGTATGATATCCTGTTTCCACACCTAGGTCTAGAGAGACTAGGAGAGGAAGTGGTTACCAGCCCAGAAGGAGAGTCCCATAGAGGGCTGACTTGTGAGGAGCAGTGACTTGCAGTCAGATTCATCCAGACTGAAGTGAGCCTGCAGACTGGGAGCGAAGGGGGTGAATGCTCCCATCTCCCTCTCCTCCCCCTTTCCCTCCAGCATCCTGGGAAGCTTGTGGATACAGTCCATGCAGTCCATCCTCGGGGAGAGAGAGCAGGTAGAGAAGGAGTGGACCTGGAGGGGCAAATGGAAGACTCTCCAGCACAATCACCAAGGGAGTGAGGACAGATGAGGAAGAGTACATTCCACCATGAAAGGGCTGGGGAGAAGAGAAGGCACAGCATGAGACAGGAGACCCATGAGAGACAAGAACTCCGCAGAAATACTGGCTTAAAATATTACCAAGTTTATGCAAACCAAAACGCCTTGCTTTGATCTTACTAACCCTGAGTTAGTTCCTTCCTCTTCAATGTTCTCTTATAAAAGAAAAAGTTTCTATTTTGTTTCTATTTCTCCTGTTGCTCCTTAACTCTTCTGAATAAAACTGAATTCTAAAGGGTCACTGACATTTTCTTATCCAATCCAAAGGTCCTTTCTCGATCCTTATGTATTTTTAATCGTAACCTGAAGATATGCTTAGTGATATTTTTTAAGACAGAGGGAGGGAGGGATGGAGGAACACTGATGTGAGAGAGGAACATGAATCAGTTGCCTCCTGTATGAGCCCCAAGCAGGACTGAACCGGAAGCCTCTTGGTGTACAGAACGATGCTCCAACCAACTGGCCAGGACTCAGTCCTTCCTACTGAGCATTCTAATACCTGACATCAAGTAATCTTTTTTAAAACCATCTTTGCTACTTTAATGGGTGAAAATGATATGTATGTAAACCCACCCAATCTTGATCTCCTGCCTCAACAAATGCAGGATATTATCTTTTCTTTAAAAGCAGGAAATCCTTGTTTCTTTATATTATTTTTTTTTTTAATCTCAAGATATGGGAGGAGTGATTTGTGAGGTTATAACAGTGAGGAAATTACCAGCACCCCAGATCTAACAAAAACGTTGAGTTATAATTCTCTGAATTTGCTGTACCAGCATTTCCAAAGTCATACTTAACTTCCTATTATTGCCTCATCATTTAACTCTGTGATGTTAGCTCTTTTCTTCTTGCCAGTCATCAGGAGGAAAACAAATCCCCAGCAAGAAAACCAAGCATGTCCTCAGAAGCTGTACATGTTTTTATAGATATGAACAGCTGTGATTTGTGTTGGTCCTGGGATTTTCAATTCTCTTTATTACCCATCATTCCTTCTCCATTTCAATCTAAGGCTCGTCCAAGTCAATAAAAGTAGGAGTTATATCCTTTTTGAGGATCTCAAATTACTATTAGGATGACAAGGAAAACTCAAGTTTCCTTTTATGCCTCTGAGCTATAGTGGAACAGATCTAAATATGCCAGAAATTAGGTAGTTTCAAAATTTGTCCCCAGCAGTTAAAATGTTAGTATTTTAAAATTATGGCTTTTTTTTTAACAATAAATTTATGTAAACTGGCAAAAAAAAAAAAATGTTTTAGGGCTCAATCAAATTCTAACACAGATATCTATTACTTTTATACAAATATTAGTTTTTACACTTTTAAATATATATATATATGTGTGTGTGTGTATATATATATATATATGTGTGTGTGTGTGTGTGTATGTGTGTAAATAGAACAAGCTAGAATGAAACAATTTCAGTCTTGGGACTGTTTACTATATAATTTCTCCTTGGTAGTCTTCTTTAAGTACTAATCTTACATGGTAAAACTAGTTATGGGTCATTTATAAAGTAAATATTTTAAAAATGAATTTAAAAAGTTTTCCTCTTTGGAATGTTTCCTCAAATTGTTAAAGAATATGCAAGATTTTCAACTTTATTTAAAAAGTTTTGCAAAAAGTTTTAAACATCGTAGGTTTGCATTTTTAAGTGTTTTTATAAGGAACACAACTACCAGCAAATTTCCCTGTGAAAATTGCTGTACCTTAAATATGTGTATTTATAAGCCTTTATTGAACTAATACCAAAAGTGGGAGATGCTACATTTGAAAAATACTTTGAAATACATAGTTTTCTTTCCCCGTCGGTGTTGAGGTTTATATTTTCTATGCCATATCTGTTCTTATGAGTCAATTCCATTTCCTAGTATTTCTCTCTCCCCTAAAAAGAAGTATTGCTTAATGTGAAACAATGTTCCTTCTGCTCACTTGAAAACACAAAGCAGAGAAGACTGTTGACAACAGTAGAAAGGTCTTAACCACTTATAGGAAGAGAAAAAAATAAAAAGACAAGACTTTAATTTCATTTTCACTACAGCAGAGGCAATGAAAAAGGCAATTTGCACAAGAAACAGGCTGGCTAGGAATTATTTATATTGATTCTTTTGTCTCTGTTGAAATATTAAAGTAAAGACTAATTTTTTGGGGGAGAAAAAACCCTACCAGATTTTAAAAATCATCATAAAAGGACAATAATGATGAAACTAAGGGTGTCAGAGTCGCCAAATTATAAAAGTTGTTATATTTTTAAAATTATATATAATTTGTTATTCATAAGATGCTCAAGAAAATATGACAATTGCTCATAATGGTTATATTTGTTTTGGGACTTCTATTTTTGAAGTTAACTTCTTATAATGTTTGAACTTTTTAATAATAAGTATATCCTATATAATAAAAGCCTAATATGCAAATTGTTCAACTGGGAGTTTGACCGAGAGTCTGACCACTCGTTATGATGTGCGCTGACCACCAGAGGGTGGCGTGGAGCATGGCGAGCGCTGGGTGCTGGCACCAGTGGCAGTGAAGGTGCTGCTGGCTCCCATGGGCCACGACGAGAGTGGGACCGTGGTAGGATGGTGGAGCAGGTGAGCGGGTGTGCCAGGCCAAGGCAGGTGTGACCAAGGGCCCAATCACCTCGCTGATTGCTGCGCAGACAGCGACCAGCAGTGGTGACAGGGGTCACAATTTAATAAGTGCTGAAGCCTGGCAGGTGTGGTTCAGTGCTTGAGCGTCAAACCCATGAACGAGGGGGTCATGGTTTGATTCCTGGTCAGGGCACATGCCAGGGTTACTGGCTCAATACCCAATGGGGGATGTGTGAGGGACAGCTGATCGATGTTTCTCTCTATTTGATGTTGCTCTCTCATCAATGTTTCTCTCTATAACCCTAACCCTTCCTGTCTCTAAAATCAACAAAAACATATTAAAAAACAACAACAAAGTAACTGCGTAAGAGAGCCTCAAAGATAGTAAGCACTGAACATAAACAATCTACCGAATGCAATTATTATGCAACATGGGAGAATATGGAGATGGTAGTTAAAATATCTCCAGAAAGACAGCAAGCTAATTGTTTTGTCTTCCCTGTCACTAAAAGACCAACTTTGACAGCACTTAAACCATCCTCATTTATATTCTTGCAAAACTCCACATATCATGATGATGGCACGTGTCATATGTCACCATTTCTGCTTTGCCAGTCTTTCCTACATGATCAAGTTACAGTAAAAAAATTAAAACTCAAGACACCATGCACGTCAATGATAATTACAACCATCACTTCTATCATGTTTATCTACCCAAGGTTCTTTCACTTTTTTAGTCACTCTTCAGAACTGTGTTGCAGTTTGTGCAGGGCTCCTTAAGGCCCTACATACATTCTCTTGCATGTTCATGAGGCAAAATCCATGTGTATGTCAAGTACTAGGACATACACAATATTTCTGTAACTGGCTTGACATTATGACATTATACTTGCTTCTAAACCTTGACAGCAAATTGTGCCCCACTCCACATGACTCCATATGCATACTTAGCTATAGCACAAATAAATTTTATACATTAGTCCAAATTTGGAAGTACATTGATAAAGTGTTCATAGCAGAGATCACTAACACACGGAAGATACACTGTAAATATTGATTAGATGAATTATGAAAACTTCTGTCACAAATCTTGATATACTTTTGTAGTCTTAATTTCCTGGCATGGGTAATAAATTCCAGTTAAAAATGTCGTTAATAGGCACTGGCCGGGTAGCTCAGTTAGTTACAGAGTCCTCCCAATACACCAAGGTTGCAGGTTTGATGCCTGGCCACAGCACATATAAGAATCAACCAGTGAATGCATAAATAAGTGGAACAACAAACCTCTCTCTCTCTCTCCCACTCCCTTCCTTTCTTCCTATAAAATTTTTAAATGTTGATAATAGTTCTAGATTAAGAGTTTTTATAAATATTTGGATAAAGGGTTCTTATTCAACGCCATTATGTTTGCCTTTTGACTGAGTGGGACATGGTCACTCTCTCTGAAGATTATCACATAAATTACAGATGTAGAATCTTTGTTGTTCTTTCTCAACTGAATTTGCTATCAGAACAATCTGTCATTTAAAAATAATTCTTAATAAACTATTATCAGCTTAAACACATGGCTTAAATATGAGCAGTTTATTCTTAGTGACATAAACATTTAATCTCATTATGAGGAGTTAATAATGGATTAGAACATTCTTCTGTAAGTACAGAAAATTCTTACCTCACCAACCCAGTGGGTAGATTTTATCTATTCCTAACATAAGTAATAGGAAACCATTTTTTACTCTTAAAAACCATATGTCCCCTTTTTAGCAACAAAGAACTCTCTCCTGTGTGTAAAGTATATGGGATATTTAAAATATGTGATATACGGATTTTGTCCTCCAGTTGAGAAGGAAAAGGAAGCATGGCTGGTATGGCTCAGTAGTTGAGCTTGACCTAGGAACCAGAAAGGAGGTCCATTTTGATTCCCGGTCAGTGTACATGCCCTGGTTGGGAGCTCAATCCCCAGTAGGGGGTGTGCAGGAGACAGCTAATGGATGATTCTCTCTCATCACTGATGTTTCTATTTGTCTCTTCCTCTCCCTTCCTCTCTGAAATCAATAAAAATATACTTTTAAAAAAGAAGAAAAAGGAAGACATCCACCACCCCCACACACACAAAAAATACCAATTTATAAAGTAAAAATTAGAAAAGGCAAAATGTAAGGGCAGAGGGTGGGGTGGGAACCTGGTGGAGGGGGGAAGAAATGAGGAACCTTTGTAATAATATGAACAATAAAGATTGATTTAAAATAATAATAATAATAATAATAATAATAAAAAGGGGAAAAAAAGAAAAGGCAAAATGTGATAAATGTTGCAAAAGAAGTATAAATAAAATGTTACACATAACTGGATATAACAACAGTAAACAAAATGAAAAAACTAAAAAAATACTAAAAGTAATGTTTTTCACTAGACAAAAAAACAAAACAAAAAAATCTAAACATAAATTAAATACAACCCCAAACCTAAGACTTTAGTAGTTTAAGCACAAGGAAATCCTTAGCCACATTTCTGTTGCTAAGTGGGTATGTCCTTCACTGGCTGGATACACCGGATGGTTTATTTTGGATCAGCACCTCAAATGATAAACTTCAGACGGAAACACAATATTAACCAAGCACAATAGCTATTCCAGGGGTCAGCAAGCACTCCATCCTGAACACCCAGTCACAGTGTCACCACTGAAGAATGAGAATGCCATCAAGTTTCCATATCTTTAAACACTTTGTAATTTTTTTTTTTTAATTATACAAAAGAACTGCTCTTAGTAACTGCCAAGCTTTTGTTGTCATTAGGGATTTTCTGACCAAACTGACAGAATTAACTGGGTTCAGGAAGAGGAGAAAAAACAAAGATGGGTTCGTGTTCTTTCCCTGCTCCTTCTTATATAACACATGACTAAGAGTTCAGGAGGAGTGGGTGAGAATTGTCAAAAGTTCATAGAAATCAACTACTGAATGCTAAGCTATTATGAAATACATTGCTCAACCCACCTCAAGTAACTGATTTCACTATAATTTGTTTTATTAATTTTTTAATCCTCACCTGAGGATATGTTTTTATTGATTTTAGAGGAAGAGAGAAGCATCCATGTGAGAGAGCACATCAATCGGGTCTCCCATATGTGCCCCCAACTGGGGATCGAAATTCCCAACTTGGGTATGTGCCCTGACCAGGAATCAAACCTGAAACCTTTTGGTGTATGGGACGACACTCCAGCCAAATGAGCCACCTGACCAGGGCTTATTAATTTTTAAAATTAAAAGTCATGAAATCTAAAATGGAACAATTTGAGCATCAATATAAATAATAGTGTAATGAAGTTATAACCTAAAAAACAATATCCACGAGGCCATACTGATATAAATAAGTAATTAAACAAATAAATGGGGGAGAAGGGACAACTCTTAGGGAAGAATTC
Organism: Nyctalus aviator; assembly: GCA_036971965.1. Classification (NCBI taxonomy): domain Eukaryota; kingdom Metazoa; phylum Chordata; class Mammalia; order Chiroptera; family Vespertilionidae; genus Nyctalus; species Nyctalus aviator. Next base: position 35,718,536 of record CM072936.1, read on the forward strand.
CAACTAATAAATGTCAAAGGAATGAGAAAAATAGAAAATAATCATTAGAACACTACAGTCATAACTGTTGTAGGTGAACCCCACTGATGAATGCTAAAATTAGTGAAAAGTTTAAAGAGTAACAGGATATTGGCATCTCAGCAGAATAAGAGACAAATCCAAATTGGTAAACATCCCACAAAATGATGCCGACTCAAATACGATCACCACAATAAGGTTGTTAGCTAACACATCCATCACCTCACACACAATTATAGTTTTTTTGTCTGAGAGGAGAATATTTAAGATCTCCTCTCTTAGCCGCTTCCAAGTGTGTTCTGTAGTGTTGTTAACTACAGTTACCATGCTGAATATTAAATCCCCAGAACTTTTTCCTCTTACAACTGGAAGTTTGTATGCTTTGGCCACTGTCTTCTCATTCCCCCCCACCCTCTTTTACTTCATTCCTAATGAGCAAGAGTAATTTGAGGTGAGGGAATAATGACAAAACCAAAGAACATTGTCATTCTACAGGTGTCTACAGGTAATGCAAAAATTCCCTGACAAATATTCTGGTCAAAATATATTAAGACAATATTATAAAGCAGCTTTGGATGTGTAAAAGTTTGTCCTTGAGATTGATGGCCAATTTGTGTTAATATTAGCTTCCTATAATCAGAGTGCTTATCTTGAGATTATATTTATCTTCAAGCATGCTAAATCCTCCTCTCTCTGCTGGTAGATTATTCTAGGAAAGGAGGAAGATTCACCAGCGTTGTTAGTACACATGAATTACAGAGTTACACTCTGTAAGTAAATGACAATATTTAGAGAAGGTTAAAAAATAGCTATTAATTTCAAGTGTATTATGTCCTATCTCTCCCGCCCCATCACACAAATCCATCCAGAGTGTCCTATGTGCAAACACTAATCTAAAAATAGATAATGTATAGGATTTTAGAGCTAGAGGAGACCTTAGTGATAATTCAGTACAACCTGCTCATTTTTAAAAATGTTAAACTGAAACTCTAAGAAAAATGAGGCTCAAAGAAATTAGAAAACTTCTAAGTCACAGTCAGTCTGTGACAAAGCTTTGGCTAAAAACCCATGTTGTCTTTTCTTGACTACATCCTGTCTCACCACCTCAACCAATCCTCTCCCTTTTCTTGAAAGTGTAGTATTGAGAACTTGTTGCATGCAAGTAAACTAAATAAAATATATAAAAGTCCTATCCATCCGCCCCCCCCCCAAAAAAAAAAAAAGACAAGCAGACAAGGTGGAAATGAGCGAGTTTGGATGGGGTTATAGCACAGAGGCAAGGAGGAACATGAAATATTGAGAGAAATGTAAGTACTGGTAGTTAGCAAAGGTTAGAGTGTAGGACTCAAGGTAAAAAGCAGTGATCTTTTCAGTGAAGTGTTATCAGACGCTGGAAAAGATAGTATTGGCTGTTATGGATTGTTTCTCCTTAAAGAGCTACCAAGGTAAGTCTACAAAAGGAAATAAGTACCTTAAAAACTCTAAGACTTTTCCCTTCCTTAAAGCAGAGCTTGAGATCACTACTGAAACACAGGGCAAAAACTTCATAATAGATACACGTATACTTTTCTTTTTTTATATTTATATTTTTAAAGATAACTTTTATTTATCTTTTTTGTTGTTGTTAGCCTTACCCAAGGACATGTTTTCCATTGATTTTTAGGCAGTGGAAGGTAGGAGGAGAGAAAAAAAAGAAGAGGGAAGGAAGGAGGGAGTGGGGGGAGAGAAAAAGAGGGAGAGAGAAGGAGGAAGGGAAAGATATATATATATATATATATATATATATTGAAGAGTAGCTAAAGAGTGATTAAATAGTATTATGATCTTTATATTTGAAATGGATAGTTAAACAACCTTAAAATAAATATACACACAACAAACAATTGGGTATGTACTTAAGGAAACCAAAGTGTTTAAGAATTTAAGGGAAACAAAATTTCCCTCCAAAGTATCCTAGAATATTACCGTAAGCCTCAGGCCAATGAGTGTTAAGATTTCTTTATTTAATTTAATTGCTATAAAATAATTTTTATCCTTGTTTTTTTAATCACAAAAGGAATTGGGTACTCTGTAAACATTGTCATATTATATAAGTATATAACCTAGTAGATGAGAGGGCTCTGTAAAACCTCTCTAAATGCCTACTGTGAAAACACAGGATGCTCTCCTATACCTACCACCATTAGAATATGTCAAGTATGTACATCTATAAGCGTATAATAACACATCCCCTTATCGTATAAATTATCCAAAGTAAAAGAAATTGCACAAACAGAACAATATCCAGGGAAAGGGGGACTCTATTTAATTTTTTTTCTTCTTTATTTAACTTTACACACTTCCCTATAATTAATTTTCAGGGGTTAATTCTCACCTGAGGATATTTTTCCATTGATTTTTAGAGAGTGTGAAAGGGAGGAGGGAGAGAGACAAGAGAGAAACAGCAATGTGAGAGAGACATATTGACTGGTTGCCTCCTGCATGGGCCCCAACCAGAACCACGGATCTAGCCTGCAACCGAGGTACATGCCTTTGTCCAGAATCGAACCTGAGACCTGAGAGCTGACGCTCTCTATCCATTGATCCAAACCGACTAGAGCTGATTGAATTTTTAAAAGTACTTGGTAATTTTGTGAAAAACGAAGATGTCACACTTATCAAAAATGAGGAACTTCAAAACTCCAAAATTTTGCAGTGCATCTACTATCATGCTAAACTTTTAATATTTAACTAGTCCTATCTAATAAAGAGGGGATATGCTAATTGACCCTCATGCCATCACAAAATATGGTGGTGTCCTCAGCCAATGAGGGAATGTGCTAATTGACTGCCATGCCCTCAAAGATGGCTGCGCCCACAGCCACAAGATGGCAGCACCCAGTCCCTTCAGCCCTGCCGGGGCAGCAGGTGCACCAGCCTCTGGAGTTCCCCAGTCCCCTCTTCCCCCTAGGGCCGGCCCGAGGCACAGGTAAGCCTTGGATGGCAGCTGCCCAGCCTCCCAGGGCTGCAGCAGAGGTGTGACGGGGGTGTCGGTTCCCCCTGATCGCAAGGTCGCCTCCCGCCCCTGAGGGCTCCTGGACTGTGAGAGGGGGCAGGCCAGGCCGAGGGACCCCCCCCACCCTACAGTGCATGCATTTTCACTGGGCCTGTAGTAAAAATGTATTTAAAAAATAATAATTTCATGGCAGTATGCTAATGCTAAACAAGATAAATATTAACTTCTTTACAAAAGAAATTGATTCCCAACCTTGTCAAAATATTCCTAGCATCTAAATTCTTAAATCATCAAGTAAATTGCTTAGCAGTAGCCAACACAGATAAATATTTATGCAAACAATTTCTACATTTCTCCTGCTTTTCCACTCTAGAAAGGACAAAGAACAAGAGATTATTTGGCATCTAAGTCTTTTACTTTGACCTTTTTTTGCAATATTCATTGAGACAGTCTTGTTCTCATTCACTAAAAAGCAATGAAGAAAACTCCAGTTACACAATAATCAGTGACAAAATTAACTGCAATTGAGATGGCTCAATATTTCTCTCTTCTCTAAGTGATTTTTTTTTCTGTTTGAAGAAAAAGTTCATTTAAAGAGCTGCCTTTGTCAGCCTCAAGGAGATTAGTTACCTGTTATAACGAAAGACGGGAGAGCAAAAGCTGATTTATCTGCAAATCTGTAACAGTAAATTCTCTTATCTGGCACTTTGTGCATCTCTATCACAATAGTAATGTTCACGGTAAGGTATTATAAATCCTGAGGTTCCATAGGAATGATCAAAGAAAGATTCAAGTATATGAAAATAACATTAGTATTACAAATAATTTATATTCTAATTCTTTGACAATCCATGTATTGGTATATAGTCAATTTATATTAACTATAATTCTTCATTCTCTCATATTTATAATTATAAAATATGAGAACTGGAAGGCACCTTATTTTTAATAGATAAGAAATGTAAGGCTTGTGATGCTGAAATTATTTTTTTCCAACGTTACGTTAACAGCTAATGGCCATCAGAAATGCTTTGCTGTATTTTTCCCAAGTATCTTGTCCTTTCACGCTTCAGTTGGGAACCAAAGCATTTCTGGTACCAGAAGGCTCAGGTCGTTTCTGTAACTACATTCTAAGGGTTAGAGGTGCCTTAAGGAGCCTACAGACTTCTCCTGAGTGAGGCCCAGCACAGAGGATGTAAGAGGAAATAGGAGGAATAAAAAGAGAATAGTGGGAGTAAACCTGTAGGTGACGGAGTAATATGAGGAAACTAGATTTTCTTTCTCTCAACCACAGTCTCTTTAGAGATAAGCAGAGAAAAAGCATTCTTTTCTTTTTAATTTAAAATTTTAATTGTTGACACTATTGCAGGTATCCCCAATTTTCCCCTCGGCTTTTGCCTACCTCCCCCTAGCCCCGCCCTCTTCCTGCCTGGCCCTCGGCACACTGCTGGAAAACATTTTCATTGTCAAAACATGTATGTAAAAAAAAAGTATGTGAAATACACATGCAAATACGGCTGTCTGACACTATCAACCAGACCTGGCTGCTAAAAACCATATTGCAACATTTAAAATTATTTCATTTCTTTATTTTCCAGTATAAATGATTAATACTAATATTGTGAGTACTGTCATTATTCTGTATTCTAAAATGAAATTAACAAACATAAAAATCAACTCTATGACACTGTAAGTAGACAAAGATCAATATTAAAATATCTGTGAACACTGATTCTCAGAAATTCACTTTAGTTTTATTGTTGTTTCCCTGTAGATTTGCCCAGAGCTAGTTTAATTTTTTTCAATTACTTTTATTTTATGCTCATTGTAAAAATAAGTGCAATTTATTCCAGTATGTAATTGATAATCTTTGAAGAGACTAATACAGAATATTTACTATTAGTACTCTAAAATATAGATTACTGTGATTTTCTAAAAGGTAGACTGCTTTTATTTCAATGAAAACAGTTAACAATTTAACAGTTAACAGCCGAAGCCGGTTTGGCTCAGTGGTAGAGCGTCGGTCTGTGGACTGAAAGGTCCCAGGTTCGATTCCGGTCAAGGGCACGTACCTTGGTTGCGGGCACATCCCCGGTAGGGGGTGTGCAAGGGGCAGCTGGTCGATGTTTCTCTCTCATCGACGTTTCTAGCTCTCTATCTCTCTCCCTTTCTCTCTGTTAAAAACAATAAAATATATTTAAAAAAAACAAACAAAACAAAAAAAAAACAGTTAACAGTTAACAATAACCTTTACCAAGACACTTTGTGTTCAGTCAAACAGACTGTGCTTCATTCAGGCATACATTTTTTTGTAAAGGTGGATACAGTTTGGATGCTTCTTTGTTAACATTGATGTTTTCCAAAAGTAAAATAACTTAGTAATGAATTTAAAATGGAAGAGCCGCTCTTTGGAGGGTAGCTCAGTTGGTTAGAATGTCCTTCCAATATGAAAAGGTTGTAGGTTCAATCGCTGGTCAGGGCACATACAAATATCAACCAAAAAAAAAAAAAAAAGATTGGCTAGCCCCGCCAGTATAGCCTTGTGGTTCAGTGTTGACCTATGAACCAGGAAATCATGGTTCGATTCCCAGTCAGGGCACATGCCCCAGTTTTGGGCTTGATCCAAGGCAGGGGTTGTGCAGGAAGCAGCCAATCTATGATTCCCTCTCCTCACTGATATTTCTATGTTTCTTACCTTTTCCCTTCCTCTCTGAAATCAATAAAAATATAATAAAAAATAAAATGTTTGGCTAGAATAATTACAAACTTTTTTTTTATTTTGCATTACAAAGTAGCAGATAATGAACAAAATTGTTAAACAATATCTAAGAAATCAATTGTACCATTTTCACTAATAAAACATTAGTAAACATTTTCAAGACTCAGTGTTCCAGAGTCTGGAAAATCAGTTACCGTGTTTCCCCGAAAATAAGACATCCTCTGAAAATAAGACCTAGCACATGGAAAGATAAAACATCCCCTGAAAATAAGACCTAGCGCAACTTTGGGAGAAAAAGTTAATATAAGACACTGTCTTATTTTTGGGGAAACGATATTTGGAATTTGAACATCACTTGCTAGCTCCCATCTCTGCCCTTCGGACATGCCGTTCCCTCATGGAGAACACCTTCCTGCCCTGCCCCGCCCTTCTTTCACCTGAGCCAAAACACATTCCTAACATTGTAGGCTCCTTTATGCCAAGATCTCTCCTTATAATATAGAAAATAATTTGGATTAATTTACATAGTTTATTAACATTTATAAACTCATTCTGCATACTTAAAAGTACACAGAGTGTGGGTACTCAATACATTTTGATTAACCAGCTATCTATTTGCGCCCAGTATGAAAAATCAGAAACAGAAAGACTGGGAGACATTAACGATAACCCCCAGACAGACAAAACAACACAGAATTCAGAGCACAAGTTCCTGTACATTAAGCCAATGATAACAGTAAAACTGCTGGGTCTTTAGAACCTGCTAGCTTCTTAACCTAAACTGAGCTATCAGAGAAGCAATCTGTTACAATGGTAAACACCAAGACTTGTGGAGTCTGATAAATTTGAGAAACTACCTTGCCTTTACATCCAAGTGCTGTCACCTTGGATGAATTATTTAATCTCTCCAGGCCTCAATTTCTTCATATATATTTAATTTCTTCATATTTAAAATAGACGTGATGCTACCTGCCATAGAGGTGATAATTGCGATGATACATGTAAAGCTTTGCAGCAATGTCATTACTTCTATTGATTTTTAAAAATTTATAATTTAGCTACAGAAATGTTTTAAGCTCTATAACTTCAATTATCTACATTGTTATAGTGGATGTAAGTCTGCCTAGCCACCACCCCATTCCACATTTATTTCATATTGTGGTGAGCCTGCCAATTTCAACATACCAAGCATGGACACGTGACCCAGGCCTAGATAACAGTCTCCATCATCTTGGAAATAATGACACGTCCAAGGGGCAGACACAGCAGAGCTACTTAATCCTTCCCAGAGACTGATATATGGGTACTAAAATTATTCTTTTTTAACAGGGTTACTAAGTTAGGGCCCTGTATTCCCAGAACCACCGGCACCATCTTAGCTGACTACACAGAATTAGACTCCACAGCAGGAGGTGTTGCAGCCAAGATAATTTGAGCCTTTGGATCCCTCTGGGCCTAAACCTAGATCCACCCCCACTCTGAGAAGTTCTATGAGGCAATACATTCCACTTCTGCTTGGTTTGGTTTGGGTGTCTGCAACCAAAATAATTCTTACTAAAAAAAAATTGTGTATGTCTATTTTGATAGACGATGCTTCTTCTCTATCCCAATCTCTATCCTAATTTCAAGGCCTACCCGCGAGCTCTCCATATTTTTGTTGTCATAGTTATAAAATGATAATCCTAACGCATACTTGCAAAGTTGCTTGAAATTCATATGAAAGTGATGTGCAAGATGTACTAAAATAAATGTTGGGAATAACGGAGTGTCAAGAGTTTTTGAAAAGTTCTAGCTTGCCTGTATCCAAGCAAATTTATTCTTTTTTTTTAAAATATATATTTTATCGATTTTTTACAGAGAGGAAGGGAAAGAGATAGAGAGCTAGAAAGGTCGATGAGAGAGAAACATCGACCAGTTGCCTCTTGCACACCCCCTACCGGGGATGTACCCGCAACCAGAGTACATGCTCTTGACCGGAATTGAACCCAGGACTTTTCAGCCCGCAGACTGACGCTCTACCACTGAGCCAAACCGGTTTCAGCGAGCAAATTTATTCTTGCTTTCCTTTTACAGCTGTCTATAAAGTTTCTGTATGTCTTAACCTGGTAGTTTCTCATTTAATCTCTAATTCTGTCTCCTGATGTTTTAGAACATCACAGTGGACATCGGCTGTTCAGGCCTGCCTAACATCCATTCCTCCTCCTTCTGGTAACACCACCTTGATTATCCTTTGAGAAACCCCCTCTGTCAGTCCATCCAGAACCAGGAGAGGCTGCCCTGTTCCCTGGCTCCAAGGTGAGTACCTGATATAAGCCTGACCAATCTGAACATCCGATAGCCCTTCCCACATGACTGGAACATAGATGAGTGAGGTCCAGATTTCTGGCAGAATGACTGGGGAAGATATTACAAAGACATTAGTTTTGTTCATATTAATTTATGGGTTTAATACAATTTTAATAAAAACCCCAAGGGATTTTTTCAAAGAATGAAAAAATCATTCCAAACCTCCTCTGGAGAAATAAGTAACTATACCCTCCTGTTATTTTTCAGATTTTTATTGAATAGTCCACTTGAGTTGTCACATATTAAATGTTATAGGTACAATCAAGTGTGTTGTGTTACAGAATACTCAAATAGAATACAATAGAAAATCCAGAATGAGATCACAGAATAAAAATTTTTTTAAAAAAAGTATATAAAAAAAAACAGTACATTTTGAATCAGTAAAGCAAGGTCAGGGCACTCCTCCAGGGGCAGACAGCGAGCATGGGTACCTACCTGCCCACGGCACACTCACTAACCAGACGCAGGCATGGCTTTGAATCTTCCCCACCTCGGCATACCAGGCAGCCCCATCAATCTGACAGACAGTGCGTGCAAGAGGATTAAGATTATTTGATAAGTAATGCTGAGACCATCAGCTAACTATTTGAGAAAATAAATAGTTACATCTCTACTGCATGCCCACATGCCAAAATAAACTCTACATAGGTTAAAGAGTTAAACATAAAAAAATGAAACCATAAAAGGACTAGAATAAAACTGGTGCAAAAGATACTGTTGGAGTGAAAAACAGCAAAGCTTCGAGAGGAGACATAGGGAGTGAGCGGTGGTCCTGAGGCCTGTCAGGATCTCACAGCACCTCCTCCATCCTCTATGTGAGCTAGCTTGAAGGGGTTTCTATGCTCTGAAACCAAAAGAGCCCTGGATAAGGAGTGTGTACTATAATTTTTTGTTATTAATCAACTCATTTTACTAAAAATAAATAAATTTGTGATTTTTCTGAATTTCTCCTTTTTTTTTTTTTTTTTTTTAAATCCTCACCTGAGGGTATGTTTTTTAAAAATTGATTTTAGAGAGGAAGGAAAGGGGGGGAGGGACTGATTATCGATCGGTTACCTTTCATATGCACTCCAACTGTGGATCGAATCTGCAACCTACAGATGTGACATGACAAGGAATGAACCTGCCACCTTCTGATGTACAGAATGACACTCCAACCAACTGAGCAACCCAGCCAGAACCTGAGCCTCTTTCAATGAACAATTAAAGCTTCCCATTTTTCAAGGGTGAGGTGTAACATTTTACACAAATGACAGATTAGTTAAATGGAAAAACAGAGGACTCAACTTTCTCATCTCTATTCAGTTTACTTTTCATAAAGCATTTTAAATAATTTGCAAATTCAAAAACAAGAGGATCAGAAGACGGTAGAAAGAAAAAAAATGTTGCAGGAAAGCCAAAGGAATTAAAAAATATCTGCACTTCACATATTCATACCTAGTTATATGTTAAAGCATTTTAACAATGTCTCGGGAGCCTGGTTACAGAAACAAAACCAGCTTTGAGTTTTGTAACTCTTATTCTTTCCCAAAGGCAAATCTGTGGACACCACAATCACTGGCACTTTGTTCATATACACAATTATTTCATGAGTTTTGTTTTTAAACTGAATTTGAACATAAATTTGATAAGGGAATCAGTGTATTTTCCTTAGAACAACACTTAAAGTAACTAAATCAACTGTATTTCTCCAGAGACAAAATTTTAAACTCACCTGAACACACCATAATTTCTCCAGAGGAAAGGTCAAAAGCTCACTTCTCTAATTTAGAGAAGAACAAAAAATATATAAATAAAGGAAGAATATGTTCTCATGCTTTGTGACCCTAAAGTTTTTCTGCTCAGTCCCCAAAGCCAGAGTTACAGTGCCTAAGTGGTTTATTACAAAGCTTAATAGTATGAGCTTACCACCCTCCCCATTTTTCCATTCATCCCCTTCCACTGATAATAACCAATCTTCTAGTGTCCTCAGGTAGAAATCTCAGGGCTAATTCACTATATCCAGTCTGCCCCTCATCCTGTCATTTCTTTCTTTAAAACTGGCTTTCAATTCTCCACCCCAGTCTCTGAGGGATCCAACACCTGTGCTACCAACAAGGTTAACCGCCAGAGATTCTCTACAAGTATCAAATCTTTGGGTGTGTGGGAAGTCGGAAGGAGACTGTCCGGGTGAGAAAATGTCCCTCATGGATTCCACTGTCCCCTGGCAGAATCGCCTGCTTTAAAATGTCTCTTGAGCCGGGACCGGTTTGGCTCAATGGATAGAGCGTCGGCTTGGGGACTGAAAGGTCCCAGGTTCGATTCCGGTCAAGGGCATGTACCTTCGCTTCGGGCATATCCCCAGTAGGGGGTGTGCAAGAGGCAGCTGATCGATGACTCTCTCTCATCGATGTTTCTAACTCTCTATCTCTCTCCCTTCCTCTCTGTATAAAATCAATAAAATATATTTTTTTAAAAAATAAATTAAATAAAATAAAATGTCTCTTGAGGCCCTGGCCGGGTAACGCAGTTGGTTAGAGCGTTGTCCCCACACGCCAAGTTCATGGGTTCAATCGCCGTCAGGGCACATACAAGAAGCAACCAATGAATGCTTAAATATGTGAACAACAAATCTCTCTCTCTCTCTTCCCCTCCACCCCTTTCTCTCTCTAGCCCTCCCCCTCTCTCTCAAAATCAATTTTTAAAAAATGTTTCTTGAATGGAATCTTCCTCTCTATTCCCAGCTCCACCGTTGCTACCTCCACCCCCTTCAATGGTCATCGCCTCTGGCTTGGATTGCATTTTATTGCAACAGCTGTAGTGTTCCCACCTTTGGTCCTTCCTCCTTGCATTGCATCCAATGTATCCACTGCTGCCAACCAAAATTCTGTTCCCATCATGTCACTTCCTGGCTCAAAAATGGATTGCATCAGTTCCCGTCCCTTCTATCTCTTCTTTTCCCATTTAGAGCAATACAAAATGAAAAACCACCACAAAAGTAAAATCTTCCTTGGACACTAGTTCAACTCTAGTTACCACCTTTGCTTCTTTTGTTTTTCTGAGAAGCTTTACAAAGTTACAGTCTGCTCACTAGCTTCTGCTCCTGTCACTCTTCTGGAATTGCTTTTAAGAAAACTCTAACACCTTGCTCTCTGAATACCAAGCCCAACTGATTACTCTTTCGTCCTTGACTTTCCTGGCTTCTTTGTGGCATCTGGATGCTGGCACCCCTCTTTTGAAACCCCTGCCTCCCTAACTCCCAGTGCACCCTTTCTCCAGACTCCCTCCCTACATCCTGGACTATCTTTCCTGCTTTGCTTTTCTCCACTTTCACTTGAAATGGAAGAGTTCTGCGAGTTTCCATCCTGATCCTACTCTTCTTTTTAATTTGCACTGTCTGATCACATCCACACGGGATCAATTGCCGCCTCTACTCTGACATCTTAAATCTTCAGCTCAGCTTTGACATTTCTCCTGATTTCTCCAGTAGTCGGTTTGAAGTACACACCTGGCCTTCTGCACCGGAGGTCACGCAGGTTATTCAAATTTAACATGTCCCAAATAAAACTTCTTATCTTCACCCAAAAAACTAGTTCTTCCACTGTTGATATTGGTTTCATAGCTATCCAGTTTCCCAAGCCAGAAATCTAGGAGTTCTCTCTCTCCTTCAGCCTCCAAACAAACTATTATTTGTTTGTTTGTTTTAAATCTGAACCCGAGGGCATGCTTATTGATTTTAGAGAGAGGGAGAGAAAGAGAGAGAAATAGACTGGCTGCCTTAGGCCTGACCAGGGACTGAACTGCAACCTCCGCATGTGCCCCGGCCAGGACAATGTATGGGATGACGCTCCTGAGGCACACTGGCCAGGCTTCCAACTGAGCGTTTAGACCTGCTGTTTCTGTGTGCTTGGTGCTTCTCGGTTTCATATTGTCTTGGCTGGTGTCACTATCCTTATGGTGTCACAACAGCCTTCTACCTGCTTTTTCTTACGTCTTGAACTCCTCCATTCCCTCTGCCACTCTAAACTTTCTAAGCCAGCGCACCCTCACTTACAGCACTTTCTCACTTGAAGCACTTTAAAGCCTGAGTGGCTCCCCAGGCCTGAAACTTTTTATTTTACATTTTTGTTGATATTTTGAGAGAGAAAGAGAGAGAGAGAAAGAAAGAGATAAACATCAATTTGAGAGTCAAACATCGATCGGCTCCTTCCCTCCCCACCGCATCTTCCCCACTGGGGTCCCTGCAACCCGAGCATGTGCCTTGACCAGGAATCAAATGGGACAACCCTTTTGTACACCTTCCAGGGCTCCAGGCCTAAAACTTTCTTTAAAAATATATTTTATTTTATTTATTTATTTTTTTAAATCTATTTTATTGATTTTTTACAGAGAGGAGGAGAGAAGGATAGAGAGCTAGAAACGTCAATGAGAGAGAAACATCGACCAGCTGCCTCTTGCACACCCCCTACTGGGGATGTGCCCCCAACCAAGGTACATGCCCCTGACTGGAATCGAACCTGGGACCTTTCAGTCTGCAGGCCAACACTCTATCCACTGAGCCAAACCGGTTTCGGCCAGGCCTAAAACTTTTAACAGTACAGCCCTTCAGTAAAAATGTGAGTCTATACCCTCAATCTATGACTATTCATTGATGTATGTAATATGTAGTATAAAACCTATAGTATAGAATTCTAGAAAGAATGAGGTAAAGATGAAATAAATACACAAAACATACCTCTGATGAACTCATACTATCATTAGCTACTATATGTCTCCAAGTACAATATTCTCAGGGTGAAGTGCATTACTAATGACAATGTATTAATCCACATTTCACATAGTCTACTTGGCAAATTCATCTTTTAGGCTGACTTCTCTAAAGAGCTTCTCCTAGGAGAAATGTCAGCTCTACCGCTTTGTTCTTGTTTGTTGCATGAGAATTACCTTCATCCATGGTTTCTTTGTACAAATCTTTAAGCCACATGTTCACTGTGTGAAGATTTAGTTAGAAGCAGATAATATAAAGTAAATCCACTCTATCGGACTGCAATATGATAATAGCAGACAAATTAAGTAAGGTCACCATGATCAGTTCCTCTGCTTTGTGAAGCTTCCGCTCTTCCCAAGATATCACTTGTAATACTCTGGTTTCTCTTCAGATCGCATAAATCTTTCGCCTTTTACCAAGATATCACTTGTATGCTGAATGTGTAATAGCACGGTCTTATAAGACTGAGTGAGAGAATGAGCTAGTGTCATCTATACATTAAACATTAATAAAGCCTAAAACCTTTTTTCAGTTTGAGAAGTAAATATAGGGGGTGGGGCAAAAGTAGGTTTACAGTTGTTTGTATGGAAATTAAGAAATAATATAAGAATAAACTGTTTCGAATAAACCTACTTTTGCCCCACCCTAGATACACCCCACGGAGACACTGCTTGGCACTGCACACAAGGCCCTTGGTGATTTGGCTCCTGCCCACCTTTCCAGCCCCCTCTCTGGGCACACGCTCACCACACTGCACCATGCTTTACTTCTCTCAGCACGCTAGATACCATCGCTTTCTTAGCTCTGACATGCTGTCTCCTTTGAGCTTCTACCTCTGCTTCCAGGGCATCATGTTCCCACCTCTTTGAAAGCACGCTCACAACCTGCCGTAACTGCTTCCTTACTAAAGGGCAGGGGTTGCTCCCCATTTGGAATTCCCAGCATTTACCCTTGCACCTGGTTTGCAATGGGTACTTCATAAAATAAATGTTGACTGACAGAATGAAAAAGGTCCAATTTCCTCTGGCTGGCTTTCAGAGGCTCCAACTTATCTACCCAGCTTTACCTCTTTCCCCAAATCCATTCCTAGGCTCACTTCCTATCATATGCCATGCTCATTTTGGTTTTTGCTCAAGTTAGCCCCTCAACTGGACTGACTGCCTTCCATAGAGAGCAGCAACCTGCCCGCAGGTCTCAGATCAAACCATCCTCTCCCCATGAAGTCATACTCAGCTCTCCCGTCTCCCAACTTAGACGTCTCTTCAGGGAACTCTTGGAGAGCGAGTACTACACATGTTAGCAGTTACTCTCTATGTGGCATTTTTCTCCCCCCCATGTTAGTCTAAGTTTTGGATGCCAGGGACCACCTTCAACTTCTTTAGCACACTGTTTTCTTAAGAACGCACTGCAGCCCTAACCGGTTTGGCTCAGTGGATAGAGTGTCGGCCTGCAGTCTGAAGGATCCCAGGTTCGATTCCAGTCAAGGGCATGTTCCTTGGTTGCAGGCACATCACATCCCCAGTTAGGGGTGTGCGGGAAGCAGCTGATCGATGTTTCTAATTCTCTATCCCTCTCCCTTCCTCTCTGTAAAAAAATCAATAAAATATATTAAAAAAAAAGAACACACTGCAACATGATGCCTAGAGGTGCTAAAGGATCTGACTGACTATAGGCACACGGTACAAGGGAGAAAGCACTGCACTGGGTTTTAGTCCAAGTTCCACCACTAATTAGGTGACCTTAAACATGGCACGCTAACCTCTCTGGGTCATCGATTTCTCATCTGGAAGATGAGACTTTACAACTTTGAAAATTCCAGGTAAGATTTTTCCTCTTGTCTAAAGGAAACATTAAAAATTTTCTTTTAGAAACCAAGAGAAATTCTGATACCTTTGGTAATTCACCTAACTTTAATGAACTTCAGTGTAATCCTCTGTAAAACAAAAATAAAACAGCCCGCCACTTCAAAGGACGGTGTAAAGGTCAAAGGAGAAAATGCAGATAAAAATGAACAAATAATTTAAAAATCCTCATAAAAATGCAAGGCATTTTAGTGGAAAGTGTAAGCAAGCGACATTACTGTCCTTCTGTTAGAACAGTGTGGCTAAGGAAAGTGACTGATTCTTTGAACGACCACTGTTCTATAGCCACTGGGTGCACTCCTAGTATCTTATCTACAAGTACAAAGACACACATTTGAGCACAAAGGAAAGTAACTTTTATCCCGGAATGATTACACAACACAAACTATATAGGTTGAAGTTACCAAGTCATCAGTTGAGATCTAAATTAAAGCCTGGTTATGTTTTCTAAAAGTATTCTGAGAATTTTCATAATTACTCTGAATTAGAATCAATAAACTTCTTGTACTTTGATAATAACTTAAAGGGCATATTTTCACACGAAGGAAACCCTGTAATAAATAATCTGATTACAAAGACATAGCTTCTCAGACAAACACATCTGGCTAATCATTCAAGTGCTACGTAGAGAGGCTAGACAACAACAAAAGCGCAGAAATACAGAAGTTCTGACACTTTAGTTATCCTTTAAGAGATAGATTCATGAATATACACACAAAACCTCAATGAAAATGTCAAATGTTTTTTTCTAGGAAACTCTCAACTTGTCCAACATACGAAGAAAGTGGCAGTGTAGGAATCGAAGCTAGCTTAATTTCGCAGCATAATAATGTAGCATTATATGTTACATGTCCCCTAACATATATAGCAAGCCATATTATATATGACACTCAAAATCTCAAACTATTCTAGATACAAAAATTATTTTCAATTTTGAAGTTAATTTTCATGCAATCTACTTCCTCTATACACTTAACTATTTTCTTTTCAGTATCTTTCAGAGTAATTCTTTAAGAACCATATTCAGGCAGTAAAAGATGATTTCCCAACAATATTCCAATGAGACTTTAAAAATATTGATCTTTTCTCAAATATCAAACCCTAAACTGGATTGCCTTCTGTCTGTTTAGGGTTTGATATTTTATACTGTCTTTCCTAACCTTATCTGGAACACTTTTTGATGTGTAGTCTAGTGCATATTTATTTAACCAATTTTTATGGCCCTAAAAGCTTCATCTAGAAGCTTTATGGGTAAATCCTATTTCTAGCATTCAGGATACAGCAAATTCAACATACAATATCTGATAGGTAAATAGTCACCCTTTGTGCTTCCAATCTGCATTATCTCTGCATATCTTAATATCAGCGCCAACAAACACTAGTCAAACTACAAGCACAGTGTTAAGTTAATAAATAGCAAGTGTTAAGGTTCTGAGTAGTAAGTGTGAAGAGGAAAAGTCAGAGGTAGGAAAAACTAAGTGCAAAATTTAAGGATAAAAAGTTGGCCTAGATCAGAGGTGATAGAAAAACAGGAAGACAAGATTAGAAAAAAAGGTGTTTACATCCAAGAAATGCAAACTCATTCTTCACCTGTTCAACCTAAAATAATTCTTATCAAGTGAAATGGAGCCTTTTAACAATGCGTTATCCTGGCTATTCTGAGAAGTTCTTTGTTGACTCAAGGCACATCTGCATGGCCCCGTCCTACTTTTCTCATTCACACTGTGTGTGTGTGTGTGTGTGTGTGTGTGTGTGTGTGTGTGTGTTTGTTATTGTTGTTGCTGTTTACTGCTCTATGCCAGTACCTAAAAAGTACCCAGCACATAAACTGTCAAATGAATCACAACCTCTGAGGGAGGCATTATTACTATCCTGGTTTTAGAGATGAGGAAACCAAGGTTTAGCGAGGTGAGTAACTAGCCCTGGGGGTTAAAGCACTAGCCAGAAACAAACCTGAATCTGTCTGACCACAAAGTCCTCATTTGTACTCTACCCTCACTGGGCAGACTCCCTTCTTAAAGCCTCTCACTGTGTGTCCTGACTGGTAGCAGCTTTCCCTTCTTAGGGGAAGGCTCAATTTAAGCTTCAACTTCTGTCAACTTTTTCCTGGCCATCCTCCACCGCCGATCCCCACTATGCTCTATAGATTTCTCCTTCCTTTGTGCTGTGTCCTCTCTTTTAGAGCTGTATTGTTAGAGCCCTTTGCTGCACTTTTTTCTTATCTCAACCTCAAACTTCCCGAGGGGCAGAAATTAAGCATCTTCAAATGCCTCTGGTACTGTGGCAGAGTTGAGTAAAACGTTAGATGTATGAATGAATAATCCCTACAAATCCGTGAGATAAATAGGAACCCTTTAACTCAGTTCCCTAACCACAGGCAGCCAGAGCCTTCAGCTCTCCTTTGCTTGGGGGTGGCAAGGGCATGCCTGAAATTCCCTGCCCGGACCACAGCATCACTGTGCTCTGTCAAGGCGGCTTTTCAAATTCTGAGACATCCAATGAAAGAACAATACAGTTCCAAAACTCTAAGAGCTAAACATAAATTCTGCCTTTTAAAAAGTGGCCTACCTGGATGGGAGACCAGCTCTCCATTTTAAGTAGTCTGAATGGATCAATTAAATCACTGTTTTCCGTGATTTTTGCTCATTCGAAGTAATTTTATTTTTATATCCCTTGGCTTGAAAGCACCATTTTATTCTTCCCTTCACATATAAGGACAAAAAGTGCTTGTCTTTTACAAGCATGGGAAAGTAAAGTAGAGCCTGTGTTAGGCAAAAAGGCATTCAGTAAATGTTATTATGCCACCGTTTGTAAACCTGCTAAAAGCACATGTGGCCTATTTTAAACCAATGAAAACATTTACTGGATGATTTTCATTTCGTTGGTATGAATACCAGGTTCAAATTATATTCAAACTGAAAGCGGGTTTAAAAAAAAAAAAAATGCTGTGAAGGGTTGAAATGTCTGCCCATCACCACCACTGAGTACTACACAAATAGTACTGCATTCAATCTTTTGGCTCTAAGAATTTATAACCAAATGCTTGGCTGGGCCAATTTAAAAGCATATAGTTAAGCACATATATAAATATACACACACATATATATACACAAACCACCAAGCCTCAATCTATCATTTTACTCCATTAACACTAATTTATTTTTTATTTATTTATTGGGGTTTTAACATTTGGTTAAAAAATTATATAGGTTTCCAGTGTACGAAAAACTATGATACATCATCTGTATATTGCACTGTGTGCCCACTACCTGAAGCCAAATCTCCTCTGTCACCATGACCCCTTCTTCTCTGACCCTTTTTACTCTTTACTATCCCCACCCCCACCCCCATGCTCCTTCCCCATGGCAACCACCATACTGTTGTCCGTGTCTATGAATGTTTGTTTGGTTTTCTGATTTGTTGCTTTATTAACAGTAACTTATAAGCACTGTCTAGCTACACCTACAAGTGAAATATAAGATTTATAAAGAGGATATTATAATGTGGAACTCTGGAATTTCACAACTGGAATTTCATACTTGCAAACTAATATGTTCCCAAATATTTACTAGCTTTTTTGAAAAAAGTAAAGATCACTTTGCCAAGCAGGAGATATGGCATCTCAGTTTGAGGACTGGCCCCTCCCTGCCCCTACTCCCTACCCCTTCCCTTTGTTCTCCCTCGGCCAGGGATGCCCTCCTTAGTCATCTCTGCTATCGCATCCTTAGAGACCAAGTTCAAGATCAGCTCCTGGAAAAAGTCCTCCATGACTAATCCTGGTTTTCACTAACTACTTCCTGCCTTTACATTCCCTTGGCACTTATATATAGTCTGCGCTACGTAATCAATGTATGACTTGTCCATTTTGCATTTTTCTATCAGTTCCTTAAGTAGAGAAACAAATAGACACATGATCTTTTATATTCTCTTCTATATACGGCAGGCAATAAATGCTTCCTGGATGGCTGAATCACCAGTGAAAGAAAGCCAATGGCTCAAAAACTTCTGGAGTAACTGGCTTTTCAGATCACATTTGCAATACAGACACTCTATCACCTCCAACATGCAGGAGTCCTCCAAGGAGAGGAGATTTAGTTTGCCTTTTGGTCCCACAAATTCACCACGGAAGATGTAGGTTACAGACCACATACACAGGGTGTCTCCCCCCACCCCCCCAAAATATACACATTTCAACAGCTGATAGCTCAATTTTGAAAATGAAATGTATTTTAATAAACACTGCCTTTATAATGACTCCAAGAGTGTGTATACATTTTTTGGGGGGCGGGGGGGAAGAGAGACAGACACTCTATACACTAAACAACCCTGACTATTCAAACGTATCTTGCAATTGAACATTTCAGGCTTCTAAAAGCTGCTTCAAGCCAGGCAGCAGCATGCCTGTGAATGGAAGGAAGCTGGCACCGGCCTCTTGCAAAAGGGGCAAAAACTCTAGTTGGCAGCGAATGCCCAAACACGTGAGCCTCCCCTGTTAAACAAGGCTCATTAATCACACAGAGTTGCTGGTTCAGCTTTCTAGCTTCGAGGAAGTGCTCCGATCTGCTCCGGTTATTGTTGAGAGCCAATGATGGGTTAAATTAACCGGCGTTTTGGTGGTTTGCCCAAGCATACCGACGGCATCCGTGTGGATATATATATATATATATGTATTATTATTATTATTGTTGTTGTTGTTATTTTTAAACGAGCCCGCCCGGCAGAGGTGAGAGAAGAAGTGTGCCGGCCCGGCGCTCCTCGGGGGGCGCACGGAGACCCCCAGAACCCGAGCCCCGGGAAGTTCGCGGCGCCAGCGAAGCGCGCGCAGGCGGGGCTCCCGAGCGCGGCGGCTGCTTTCCACTAAGTCTCCGCCGACTCTTTCCCGGGGCGGCGAGCCTCACTCCCGACGGCCGGCCGCCCAACTTTTCCCGCAGGAAGCAATCCGTTTGTCCATCCTCACCCCGGGGCCCGGGAGAGCCGGCCGCCGGAGGGCTCGGAGGGGGGAGGGAACGGGCTCGCTCCGCCGAGGGGCGGGGGCACGGACACGGACACAGAAACAAAGTGAGCGGCGCCCGCCGCCCGCCGCCCGCCGCCGCCGCTCACCTTCCAGCAGCACCTCCTTGCCCGCGCGCTTGAGCGCCTGCACGGCCTGGTCGTGGGTGGCCTGGCGCAGGTCCGTGCCGTTCACCGACAGGATGGCGTCGCCCAGCCGCAGCGCCCGGCTCTGGTCGGCCGCCAGCCCCGGGAAGATCTTGGAGATGAGGATCGGCATCCGGTTCTCGCGGCCGCCCTTGATGCTGATGCCCAGGCCGCCCGCCTCCTGCTTCACCACCCGCACCCGGCGCACCGGCGGCGACGCGCCCGCCTCCACCGCCGGGCCCCGCGGCGGCGCGGGCGGGCTCGGGGGGCCCAGGCCGCGGCTCGGGCTCCCGGGCAGCGAGTCGCCGCCGCCGCCGCCGCCGTTCGGGAGGCCGTTGAAGGCGGCCGCCGCCGCCGCCAGCCCCAGCGCGGGCTCGGCATCCCCCGCCGCCGCGGCGTCCCCCGTCAGGCTCAGGCTCTCCCCGCTCAGCTCGGCGACCACCCGGACCCAGCGCTCTCGCAGCAGCAGCTCCACCAGCCCCGCTTTGGTGGCCCGCGTCCACACCGCCATCGTCTGTCCCGCTCCCGCTCCCGCCGCCGCCTCAGCTACCCTCATTCCAGTCAGTCAGGCGGCGCGGCCGGCGCTTCCCCCTTCCCGCCCGAGGGGGCGGGGCCGGCCCCTCCCCTGTCTGTGCATTATTCATGAGGCCACGCCCACCCGGAGGGGCGGGGCCACGCGCCGCTTCCGGGAGATGAAGGAGTTGCCAGGAGACCAGTCCCCTGTAAGCTCACCGGACGTGGGCAGCGGGAGGGAGCCGAGTGGCGGCGCTGCACCTCACCTCCTCCTTCCTTTCGCCTCTGACGGACCCTCCACCCACGCCGCCAACTCCTGACCTTTACACCGTGCAGTTCACCGGAGCTGCCTAGGCACGGAAAGCAAAGTCAGCTAGCTTCGGGGGGGAAAAAAGCACTTTGCGAGACGTGGGGGGGTTGCACATTCATTCTTGCATTGATTGGTTCGTTCTGCATTTACTGAGGGCTCCGCCGCCGCCGCCGCCGGGGTGCTCTTTTTTGAGGCCTGGAGGTGAGCTGAAGAAATCGTACCGCAGCTGAGCGCTAACGGTCTCGTGGGGAGGAAAAACGGAGACCCAACCTACCTGGTGTGAGATACCATGTGGTTAAGTGATAGGAAACGCCCTGAGAAGAGCGTATGAGAAACATTCAGTTAAGGCCTGGGGTCAACTTCACAGCGGTGACAATGGAAGCTGAATAGGTGGGGCAGAGATCATGGTGGCACAGGGCCAGAGACAAGGATTCCAAGCATGTCACCCTGCTTTGTAGTCGTCTGTTTAACTTGCCTTGTAACGTTAAAGGGAGGTGTCGTCTTCAGCACTGCAGCCACAATCCCTGGGCCTCAAAGGTATTTGCAGAATGATGGTTACTCAGGAAGATGCCAGAATTTCTAATGCGAAGAGAGCACAGGATCCGTGGAGGCAGCAAGATATAAGTGTGAAAAGCCTCCTATAATCAGATATCCAAGAGTTTGAATTTGGGTTTTTGTAGACCTGACTTTCTTATCCTGGAGGCAGTGGCCTTTTGTTGGGGGAAGTGGGTCTGAGCAGCTCCAGAAACTGTATGCATGCCGCAGAGCCCCCGGCAGCTTTTATCCAAAGGCATGGGGGATGCTATCCACCCACTTCTTCCAGGTCCATGGGATGGAAGAGCTGAGGAAGGGGAGGCCCAGAAAGCCAATGACTGGCCCAGAGCCCACAGTGAGGCAGCAGAGAAAACAGCTTCCTGGACCAGTACTTAAAAAACAAAACAAAAAAAAACCACCCAAAAACACACCAACCTCAGAGCACTAGCCGTCTAAAGCGGGAGGAAAACGACATACCTCAGACCTCAAAAACGAGGGTCCAGAAATCACACTGCCGAGAAAGAAAGATCTCAGCAAACACACGAAGCTGAGGTGCCCTCTTTCAGCAGTAAAAGCGAAATCCGTGTTTTCATTGGGGGGCAGAGGCGGTTTAGAGGCTGCAGGAGGGAGTGTGCACCGATTCCTGTCTAAGGGGCTGTATTCCTGCTTGCTCACAAAGAACGTGTTGAAGCTCGTAATCCGCGTCCATGCACCACTCTTATGAGTGCACATTCATGTGTCGGCAGAACTTCCAAAGAGCCTCCTATAGCAGGAGTGAAAACAATTAAAAACAGACTGGAAAGCACCCAGAACCCAAATGAAGAGAGAATTCAAAATGAGGAAACTATCTTACAAAAAAACAACAAAAAAAAATCATTATAGCAGAATCCACTCTGCAATTAATGGAGCAGGATTTTCAAAGCTGCAAATGTCAGCAGAAGCTCATCCCTCCAGCCCTCTCCTAAATCAACTGCGGCGAGGCCGGCGCGCTGCTCCAGCAGGTCCTGATGTGCCCAAGTGCACCTGCAGTCCCAGACGGGTCTGGCTGTGCTCCAGCTGGGGCGTGAGCCCCCCGAGGTCTGAGGTACGTGAAATTTCTGCTTATCAGAGGGCCCTTGGCAGTTGATTCCTTACAGTCTGAGCACTCGTGTGAGCACCTTTTATGAATGTAATCAGCCAGAGGTTGGGCACTGAAGGGCAACTTTATTAGCGAAAGGGAAGTGCTGGAAATACTTTCACAAAAGTATCAAGACCTTTTGGTCCACAGAGTTGGAGGAGGTTATAGATCTTTGAACTCAATTGTAAATGAGAGCACTTATATAAGATACTAAGTTATATAACAAAATATTTAACCCTGGGAGGACAGAAGGTGGTGGGAGACTGATATTTGGATTCGTCTTAAATATATCCATACAAATTCCCAAACTATCAAGCTGTTTTTATAAGGTATTCCACTAGAGGCCCTGGCAGGGTAGCCCAGTGCTTCCCAAAGTGTGGTACGCGTACCCCCAGGGGTACGGGAAGAGTTTGGTGGGGATACGCGTTGCACCGGAGTTTGGTGGGGATATGCACTGCACCGTGCTTAGCTGCGCCTAATTCTACGTTCTCATGAGTACGAGGGGTACTCAGCGTTAACGAAAATTATAGAAGGAGTACACACATGTCAAAAGTTTGGGAAACACTGGGTTAGAGCATTGTCCTGATATGCCCAAATTTCAGGTGAATTTCCCTCCCTCCCCTGCCCCTTCCCTGCCAGGACACATAATGAATCAATCAATGAATGCATACGTAAGTAGAACACCAAACTGATTTCTCTCTTTCTTCTTAGCTTCCTCTTTAAAAAAATAAAATACAAGGTATTCCATTAGAACCTAAATTTTCAATAACCACTTGACTATGTTCAAACTCATCCAGTCAGTCCCTCCCAATGATGCCTTCCAAATCCCTGTCTTGAGTCTGTCCTTCCAGACACCACCTGCCCCTTTCCACAGCTACCTACCCACCAAGTTGCATGTTGGACTGGTTATCTTATTAGCTTATTCCTCCCTTTGGCCCCTTTTGTAGCGACTGAGCAGCTCTTGCTTTAGTTTCTCTGGCATCAGGCCGCCTTTGTGGCGGTGACCTTCAGGCTTGCTCAGGGCTGCAAGCTTCCCACCTACCAAGTTCCCCCTGTCTACACAATTCATGGGGATTTTTTTTTTTTTTCTTTGAACAGTTTTATTTCACGCTTGGTTGGTTTGCCCAAGTAGATTTAAAAAATACAGGAGGGCAGGGACCACCCATAGGCTTCTTTTTATCCCCCACTATTCAAAAAAATATTGCCCTGCAGAAAAGGAACTCATTCAACTGTGATTGACGGACATTCAGCGCCTCCTGGGCCGCAGTCATTTCAAATAATCCCTCTGAAGGTGACTGGTTCCTTGCGGAGTGAAAATTACCATCTAGGAGATCTCAAGCAGTCAGCGGCAATCCACTTACTGTGGATAATGAAATCTGAAATAAAATGAGCACACGTCTGTTTCCACCGCTTCCCGGGGACTCCGAGACCAGCCTAGCTAATTTTCATTTTCGAACAGCCGTGTTATCCACTTCGGGGGGGGGGGGGGGAGGAAATGGCGGAGATAATTCCTAATACTCTTTTATTCCTGTCACCTATCAATATGTAATCTCCTCTGCTCAAGCTGTTACCTTGTTATTTCTCAGAGCGAGGCAGAAATCTTTGCTAGTTTAAAAATAAGGAGGTCGGAAGAGTTCTCAGTTCCCTAATTTCCTACAACTCTGTAAGGCGGGCTCAAGCTTCTGTGTCCTGTCAAAACCCAATGGGGTGGGTTTGTTTTTTCCCCTTTTCCTTCACAGTATAAGAGAGCACGGTCATTAAGAGCACAAGGTTCAAATCATACGTGGCCACTCAGCCATAGGACAGTGGTCAAGGGATTGAGGTCATGGGGTTCAGTTTCTTTCTTTTTTTTTTTTTTTTTTTTGAAGAATCCAGATACCTTTTCCCTGGGAGGGTGGTGGAGAGAGCTGACTGGGATGACGTGGGCAGAGCGCCGAGCAGCTCTGTGCCAGCCACACGGTGAGAGGTCCGTGAAAAGCACCCACGGCTGTTACTATGTACCTGTTGGCCTTCAGCTGCAGCAGCAACAATAAAACCTTTGGTGGAAAACGCTGGAGCCGAGAGACTACACTTTACACTTTATCTAGGGAATGAGTCTGCCATGATACCATTTGATTCCAGGCTTAAAGGGCAAATGGCCAGATTAATTTCGGTGACAAACAGATCTTGTATAAAGGGAGAACATATTGCCAAGAGTCCGTCAAAGGAAAGAATTAGTGGATCTGGGGCTCGTTCCAAGGGTTGAGTGTTGTGTAATTTCATAAGGAAGGAGGGCCCCAGGCAAAATTGCAGCCCTGAGCAAGCCTGAAGGTCACTGCCACAAAGGCGGCCTGATGCCAGGGGAACAAAAAGCAAGAGCTGCTCAGTTTGCTCCTAAAGAGGC
The DNA here is from genome assembly GCA_036971965.1 of Nyctalus aviator. NCBI lineage: Eukaryota > Metazoa > Chordata > Mammalia > Chiroptera > Vespertilionidae > Nyctalus > Nyctalus aviator. The sequence goes on from CM072936.1 coordinate 35,743,216, forward strand.
CAAAGGGAGAAATAAGCTTATAAGATAACCGCGCTAACATCCAACTTTGAAAAAATTACCCACGCATAACTCTGCCCCAGTTAGAAGACAGTGAGATCAATTGTCCTTTTCAGCGGGCCGTACGCCTTTGCCTTCCAGCAGAAATACCCTAAACTGTGTTTTTTTTCTCTCCCGCACAAACTTGGAAGTGCAAGAGGGAAAGGTGCCTATATCCTTTAGCTGATGCAAGCACATTTTAAAAAAATGTATCCCGCCAAGATAAATCACTATCCATCTGAAACCCACAAAAATGGATTAACTATCTCATGCTTTATGGCTATGAAAACCCACATCTGCTAACCACATTACTAATGAGAAGCAGCTGGTGACAGTTTTGTAGCTCTGTGGCTTTCTTTTTAGGAAAATATTAGCAAGGACATACTAAGCAGAAGGTTAGTTTCACTGAATCCACTTAGTTATGGAAAATTACCAGCGTCTTAAAATTGACAATCATGGAAATAACATAATTTGCCATGAAATTCATATAAGGCTCCAAAATAAAAATCCCCTTTTCCCTAATATTAGTTCTGACAGAATTTCCAGTACCTCATAAGACTTGCAGTCTTATAATCAGCTTCAACTCATTTTGTTTTATATATATATATTGACTTCAGAGAAGAAGGGAGAGAAACATCAATGATGAGAAAGAATCATCCATTGGCTGCCTCCTGCACACCCCACCCCCTACTGGGGACTGAGCCTGTAACCCAAGGCATATGGCCTGACTGGGAATCAAACTGTGACCTTCTTGTTCACAGATCAATGCTCGACCACTGAGCCATACCAGCCAAGCTCAACTCCTATTTTTCATATGCTATTGAACACCAAATCATGTTCACTGATGCATATGGTATTTCTAGGCCTTTGTCCCACAGCTTTAAGTCCCTCCTGAATCAGTTACTGAGATAAGCCAATTGTGGAGATCTCATGGGGTCCCTTTGGGACTCAGGTGCATGCTGTGGACATGCCTCAGACAAATGCAGACTTGTACAGAGTTCAGCATTCAAACTCTGGGGCTTGCAAAGCCCCTAACATCCTCCCAAGGACTCTTCTTTTTTTTTTTTTTTTTTAAATATATTTTTATTGATTTTTTACAGAGAGGAAGAGAGAGAGATAGAGAGTTAGAAACATAGATGAGAGAGAGTCATCGATCAGCTGCCTCTTGCACACCCCCCCACTGGGGATATGCCTGCAACCAAGGTACATGCCCTTGACCGGAATCGAACCCGGGACCTTTCAGTCCTCTGTGGCAACTGTTCTACTCTTATTTTTTCTGGGAACCTCACCTGGTTTCTAATTCCTATCAATTAGGGAAGCCATTCCCCTGCAGGGAGGGGTGCTTCCTTGAATGAGACATGCACGCTCTCAGTCCTATGGTAGGCCCGCCAATGTAAAATAAAATATTATTTTTCACCCATCAGATGGGCTAACACGAAAATTTAGCACTACACTGGCAAGATGTAAGAAAATGAGTACATTCAAACACTGTTGCTGGAAATACATCCACTCTTAGGGCAAGTAAAGTGAAAAGAAAAAAAAAATAGGCATAGAATGAGCTAGCAATTCCACTCCCAGGAATTAACCCTGAAGAAACCTCACTAGGTAGGCACTAGCAAACAACATACTAGGTTGTTCATTACACACAAGACTCGAGATAAATGGAGTGCTCATCCAGAGCAAGAAATGCTGAAACACCCTCCCTGTTACCTATGAAATGAAAAATCTTTTGTATACCATGCCCGCAAATCATGATTGGGGCCCTACAGCCAAGAGACAGTGGGAGAATAACCATAATAATGCCACCCTGGCCTCTAACAAACCATTGTCTGACCACTGCAAAAAAGGCGCCTCTTCTCTTTCTCTCTCTTTTTTATTTTTTTATTTTATTGATTTTCTACAGAGAGGAAGAGAGAGGGAGACCTAGAAACATCAATGAAAGAGAATCATCAATCAGCTGCCTCTTGCACACCCTCTACCGGGGATGTGCCCACAACCAAGGCACATGCCCTTGACCTGAATCAAACCCGGGACCCCTCAGTCCGCAGGCCGACGCTCCATCCACTGAGCCAACCCGGTTTTGGCGCCTCTTCTCCTCTTAGTCTCCACTGCCATGAATATAAAAAGGAGGCCAAGAAACACATGGTTTCTTTCACAAACCTCTGACTCCTACCCATCCCTTCCTCCAACAAGACAGTTCCACTTCTATCTATATCATATATGGCAGTTCAGAATGAAGTTCCATTTCAAGAAAGTTTTGATGTTTCAAAAGACACCCACACTAGATGGCCTCTAACTTTTCCCCAATATTCCAGTATAATTGGCTGTAATCCCCATGTTGAAGGGCACATTAGCCATTCAGAAATCAGATTACTAACTACATGAGAAAACTTTTGTTGGTATTTAAAAATACACACACACACACACACACACACACACATACATATATTGATTTCAAAGAGGAAGGGATAGGGAGAGATAGAAACATCAATGATGATAATCATTGATCAGCTGCCTCCTGCACGCTCCTTACTGGGGACTGAGCCCGCAACCTGGGCATGTGCCCTTGACTGAAATCGAACCCAGGACTCTTTAGCCCACAGGCCGATCCTCTACCCACTGAGCCAAATTGGCTAGGGCAGAGAAAACTGCTTTTAAAGCATTTGAGTCTGGTCAGCAGGAAAAAAAAAGTTTTCTAGGTATCAGATCAAAGTTTTTTGTGGAACCCAAATGTGAGCTAGTCTGCAAAATGTCCAAAACAGAAACATAATGTGTTTCAGTTACACAATCCCCAAAGTGAAATCACCCCAAAACATGGGCACCACCGTGTCCTTTTCTTTAATACTGCTTTGCCTTTCCTTCCCCAAATTCTCTAACTTGCCTCAATCAGTTTCCGCTTCATTTGCATTCAAAGTTCTCTACTTAGGAAGAATTTCAAGGCTCAGAGCTCTTACTTCCCATACCATTTATGGAAATCCAAGTCACTGGCTGGACATGTTGCAAAGGAATGCTTTCTGCTTTCAGAAGTTTTACTTCTTCACTCAGATGGTCTGAGGGCCCTCTCTGTCAGAATGACACCCTCTAAGATCCACCAGGTTTCAGAATGTTTAAGGTTAAGTAAATCAAGTCATAAACTAGCCTCCAGTTAATAAGAGTCTCTGGATTTATAGCTCTACAGTCAGTTAAAAGCGAGTGAGTTAATATTTAAGGCATCCTCGCCTCGCTCTGGTCACATTCAACGTAGACCAATGACTTGAACTTTGGTTTCAACTACACCAAACACATAAATTGTTTCTTAGAAAAGGCAGGATCTTCTAGTCCACTGAGAGTTTGTAACACTCCAGTCAGATGCAGACGAGAATAGGCCACATTGAAGACATTTATTCAAGAGGGAAGTTATTCTCCTCCCACACCTGTACTTTAAATTCTCACCTTTATTTTTTCTTTTCCAGACTCCATCTTAGCATAATGTTTTTTCACCAGCTTTGTTACTCATGTGATGTCATCAGAACTCACATACTTCTCTGCCTATACCACAGCCCTTCATGCCCCAAACAAACACACAAACAAAACCTCACACATACTGGGTTTCTGCAGGCATGCAACAGAATACATCCACTGAGATGGGAAAGAAACCTATCTGCTCAGTTCAGGTTAAGTATAGTTCTTCACTTTCTCATTTAAAAGATCACATTAAAACTAGTCAGTCAACACCCACAGGAATAACAATGTCAAAGACGGTAGACAAGGACAGAAAAGGTGAGATATGTGACAGGCTTTCTGATTCCCTCTCTCGCTCCTACTGCTTACCAAAATGCCCAATGTTTCCTGAACCTCTGAAACTGGCATATAACAAGTGAAAAGAGAGTTGATGGGACTGATACACCAAAGCTCAGTTTTTTCCTTTTAAGTAAAATTAATACCTGACAGTGAAAGGCCAACAGCTTCTGCTTTTTGGATGGAGCACGGGCTAATTATTGCTAATGGTAGACAGGCTATCTTTGATAAACAAGCATAGTTCCCTGCGCTCCAGGGCAATGCTGGGCAGGCCCCCCCCCCCCCCCCCCTGCTCCAGCAAGGGCTGCGGGCTGGAGGCTGGCAGACAGTGAAGGTCATCAGCACTCTAAAGCCTCAGGCATGTGTTAGGGAAGAGAGGGTAACTATCATTTTTCTCTCTCCTTGAGATTATGGTCTGAAAGCACAAACAAAACCCTGAAAAAGTTGCATGAATTTGTAGCTACTTAGAACATTATCCCAAGTACAAATACCTTGGTGTTTCCTTTTACTCTCATTCAATGAAGGGAAATTACTGCCCATTACTTTGAAAGGCAACGTTTTTGCCTGACTAGTGTGCTCAGTGGTTGAGCGTCACTTAAGAACCAGGAGGTCCCGGTTCGATTCCTGGTTAGGGCACATGACTGGGTTGTGGGCTTGATCCAGGTAGAGGGTGTGCAGGAGGCAGCTGATCAATGATTCTCTCTCATCATTGATGTTTCTCTCTCTCTCCCTCTCCGATATCACTAAAAATATATGAATGTAACATTTATAATGACTCCAATCCTAAAGAATAACATTTTTTTATTAATATGATTTGTGAAAACAAATAGGGAAGGACAGTTCAAGGGAGGACACAGACAGTGCCCTATCTTAGGTCCCAAATTTCTTCTTTTTGATGGGTGGTGGGAGTTGAGCGATGATATCATCCAGGGGCCGTTCTACTGCCACCAGTGTTCTTTCGTCCAAAAGATCCATGAAGAGTAGAGGCTGTAGAGAGATGAGAACGACTCTAGCAGGAGGTAGGCTCCATGCATGGGCTAAATAGAGGACCTAGAGCTAAATGGTTAGTTTAAGACTGGAGGGTGTAAATCTCTGACAGCCCGTCCTGCCAGAGATTTGGATGAAATGGATGAAAAGGCTGGGAACTTTTAACTGAGTTCATTCATAGGAGACTGCAGCAAGGTTTTTCATGTTTCTCTGTACAGAAAATCTAATTTCTTAGAATCAGTATTAACTGAGGGGTTGGGAGCCCAAATTTTTGACAGATGACAAGATAAAAATGCATTCAGAAGCTAATCGTACTTGAATAATTCACAGACCTTCCTCCCCTTAGAAAAGAATTGCATGCAGGCCCCTCAGAAAATGCTCCGGGGCACCCATGGAACCCCATCTCAGAAGCATAAATATGGAACTTCTAAGGTGGCACAAACAGCTGGAATAGCATAGGCTCAGTGGTTTCTGTTTTCTATTTAGTGAAAAGCCTAGCCCAGAAAAGAAAGTCGTAATAGTCAATGACTTCCATTTGTTGTAAATTATCTTATAGAACACTAGAGGCCCGGTGCATGAAAATTCATGCACTGGAGGGGAGGGGGTGTCTTTCAGCCCGGCCTGCCCCCTCTCAGTATGGGAGCCCTCAGGGGTGGGAGGCAACCTGGCGATCAGGGGAAGGCGACAGCCCACGACACCTGCCACTGCTGGCACTGCTTGCCTGCGCCTCGGGCTGGTCCTGGGCAGCTGGGGGTACTGAGGGGACTGGGGGACTCCAGAGGCAGGCCTGGCCACTGCCACCTTTGAGGGCAGGCAGTCAATTAGCATATTCCCTCCTCGTTGGCAGGGGGGGCTGCCATCTTTGCGACGGCATGAGGGTCAATTAGCATATTCCCTCTTTATTAGATAGGATTCTCCAACTAGAGGTCAAATATAAAAGCCAGCTTTAACACAAAGACCCCACCTAAGCTCCAACATTATTTCTCACTACCGATGTATTTCATTTTGGTTAAGTATGATGTGCCTCTAATTACAGCAAGAACAATGAAACAGACATAAGGGACACACATCCTCAGAAAGTTACTTGTCTCCCCAAATGAGTTCCGCTGCATGAAAAATGAAGGTGACATTTTGACAGCTTTTGGATACATTTGGATAATATCACAAGGAATCAACTCTCCAGAATGAGATGCTTTACCTTATATTTCTTAGAAATTTTAAAGGCATGGGCTGTGCGCCTCCTGATGACATCTGATTCATTCGTGGGAGGAAGTGGATTGTACAGTAAGGTCTTGTCATTTGGAAGAGGCTAAAACGACAAAGATACACTGTTTAAGTCATTGTTTTTATTGGGCTTACACAGAACAATGCACCATAGTGATTTTTCAGGCCAACACTATCTCCCAACCATCATATATATAATATACATTTACTTCCTCCCTGACTCTCCTCACTTCAGGAAGAGAGCTGTAGACACTCTTCCAGCTGTACTGCAGAGGGGGGCGAATGAGGCAAAAAGAGCTTGGTACTCTGCCGGCAAGATCAAAGAGCCCAGCTGGGGCTTCCGCCAGTCTTGTCAGTAACACGAAGTGACAGGAATAAACTGGCATGTGCAGGAGCTTAGCTCATGAAGGTTCTGCTTTCTACACTACCCCCAACCAGGTCACGGGCTGGCCCAGTGACTAAAGTTCTCCCCAGGAGAAACGGCAACACAACCATCTCCACTGATGTCACTGACACCTCAGAGATGGCCTCTGGCCCAGCAAGTGATATTTCATCTCTGACTTCCTTGGGAAATAGCTCTGGCCGGAAAGAGGAAGTGATGGACTTATCACCCATGCTTGGGAAAAAATATGGGCTGATCTGGACTGAGCTACAAAGAGGCGAGCGAGTGGGAGAGGCCCTTCCTGTATCATTCAAAGTGCAGAAGGCACTTGTCAGCCAGCTCGACTTCCCACACCCAGAGGACGCAGAGCCCATGAGAAGCGTCCCAGTGACACATCACCACGCACCCTCCTGTAGAGCCATCTGCTGCTTTCTCCGTGTTCCTTCCACCCCCACCCTCACAGATACACAACACTGTGTGTGTTGCTTGTAATGTAAGCCCAAAGCGCATTGCAGGCATGGCCTCAGAGCTCAGTGCTCCCGGGAAAGAAAGTGCCTGCTCAGAAAAGATAAACTGCAGTGAATCAAAACACCAGCTGCTCTCTCATCGATGTTTCTAACTCTCTATCTCTCTCCCTTCCTCTCTGTACAAAATCAATAAAATATATTTAAAAAAAAAAAAAAAAAAAACACCAGCTGGCAGAGGATGGAATCTAGAACTGAAAAAAATGCCCACCTAAATCACAGCCATGAAAATTGAAATCTTAGCTGGACTTTTTTTAAGATCTTACGACCAACTCATCAAGCCTACAGATAGTGTCTGAGTACATACAGCCGAGGGACAGATGTGGTCCAAACCACAGCCTGTATTCCCTTTGATGAAACCACATTGTTCAGCCACTCAGGGTGCAAAGGTAGCAGTGATTCAGCCAAGTCAATGGTTTTCCCAAAAGAGGGTCACCGTCTGAATACTGACCTAATCACTTCCCCACTTAAGTTTATGTTACTCATAGGCAAAACAAAGAAGTGGTCAAATTAGCAAAAGCCAGTGCACAGAGGCCCATTTCTTCCCTGGGAGCCTTAAAAAAAAAACGTGGGAACAAAAACAAGGAATCTGCAAAGCAAACGGCTTCTCTCCTCCAAATCATATAGCAGGAACTCTTGATTCCGATTCTCCCCCCTCTAATTTATTGTACCTCTTGCTTTTAGAACCTGCAGTTTCTCAAGTAAAGAAGATTTGGGAAGAGCAAGGGTGACGTGGCAAAGAACTCACCAAGGACTTGTCGATGATGCAGAACATGTAGGCATCGTGGAGAAGAATGTGCGCTGGTCTCTTGGGATGAAAGCCGATGTGGGTGATGGGAGTATCCCTTTGGAGCCAATGCTGGTGAAAGCCCTGCTTCTGGATGGCCCGGCTCCACTCTGTATACTGCTTGTCTGGGATGCTATATTCAAATATCTGAGGAAGAACGTTAGGCGGAGGAAATGCTGGCTCGTATCCAGAAAGACCAGAAAATATCTATATGAACCATGAATATGTCCCATGCAGCCTTATGCTTTCTCACTGTTCTTTTTTTAAATAAAAAAAAATTTAAGGTAAATTACAGACTAAATAATTAAACAGCATAGAGGTTTATAATGAAAAGTCACCCTGTAATTTTTTACCTCTTCTCCCCAAGACAGAAGTAGCCTGTTATTTTTCTTGTTTACATCTTCTCAGAGATATTTGATGCATACAAGACACACTATGACTCATATCAATATAGGTCACTCGTACTCCTTTGAAGAGCCCCTTTGAAGAACACATAATAACCCACGCACTTTTTGGATGTACCACGACTTACTTATCTAGTCTGTTTACTAGACATTTAGATTAATTCTAATCTTTGGCTACAACAAACAAGGCTGCAATGATTATCTCTGTATCAATGTCCTTCTGTACAGCTGAAAGCATATTATCTGTAGGAAGAACTTTTAGAATGGTCACTTCAAATCTAAGATTATGTGCATTAAATGTTTTTATAGATATTGCCAAAATGTTCTCTAAAGAAGTCATACTGATTTCTGCCATGTATGAAGTGCTGTTTCCCTATACTCTCTCATCCTGTGTATTATCACCTTTATTGATCTTTGCTCATCTACCAGGTACATAAACCTCTCCCACCAGTTTTAATGACTGAAGAATTTACGGGACCAACTGCCAGTAAAAGGCATCAGGTGGACATGATCATTATATGTGACAAAGGAGGTGGCTTCACTAATCTTTCAGTCTTTGATTAAGGACACAGCTCTATGAAACTAAAGAGAGAGATTTAATTTTTTTGGCTAGAATGTATCTGAGTGTGCATGTGCGAGTGTAAAAACTACTGATTACATTAGCACGCACATTTGCCTGGAAGTCTACTTAAATGTGCTTCTCGGATCACATTTAAATCTTTCCAGTGAGGAAGGTATTATCATGCCCTTTTTACAGATGAAGTCAGAATAATTTCAGAATATGTTCTATAGCTCAGGTATTTTATAGATCTCCTTAAAACGACAATCTTCTTACAATTTAGTATGGAAAAAAGCGGGAGGCTGAGCACTAATTTTGGCTGGTATTAGGTACCTGATTTCCTCACTTGAAGGTTAGTTATATTATGTTTTAATCACTTTCAACTCTCAAAATCTTATTCCATCCCATATCCAGTCTAACACCTGAATCCACGTTCTCTCCAGTCTAAATCGACCTTTATATCATCCAGTACTTCCAAAGAAAGGGTCTTCCAAAGTTATCATCTCAGCTTCTAAGTTACCGTCGAGCAAAAAGTAATTGGAAAGCACCAGAATCTCTCACCTGCTGGTCAGAATGAGCGATGACAAGGTTGTTGGTTTTGGGGGCTATGGCCAGAGCAGTCACAGGGAAATTGTAAGCAGGAACCGTGCAGTGAAGCTGGGAAGAAGCAGACACAAAAGGCACCTCTATGAGATACCCACACCCAAGAAAGACTGGATGGTCTAAGTCAATTGTATTTAAATAGTGTTACTTGGAACGCAAAGGGTCCTATGAAAGTTCCCATAAATGTCAGGCATTTCTCCAAAAGTAAAATTTAATCTCTTAAAAAAAAAAAAAAATGTTTAACTGCTTACAAAACTGACAGCATTTGCAGAGTAAAGCTTTCCCTGCTGTCTTGATATCAACGTAAACTGATCGTAAACATGTCATTAAACAGAGAATCTACATATCCACACTGGATTTAAAAGAAATCAATGCTGCCCTGGCCAGCGGTACAGTGGTTAGTGTCGGCCCATGCACAGAAGGGTTGCGGGTTCCATCCAGGTTGCAGGTGCCAAATTGCGGTGAGTGTGGGAGGCAACCAGTCAATGTGTCTCTCTCACATTGATGTTTCTCTCTCTCGCCATTTCTCTCTCCTTCTACTCTCTCTGAAAAGCAGCGGAAAAATATCCTCTGGTAAGAATTAACAACAAAAAAGAAATAAATCAATGCCTAGGCTTGGACATTTATGTACAACTGAAACGTATTTGCACTACTACACAGGACAGTCTTAAATGCCAGGCAAGCCTCGAAGAGCAAGCAGTACACACTATTCCCACAATGTAATAAAGATTAAGTTGTGTAGTTAACAGGCAAACCCATTAAATGCAGCAATTTGGCATCCTATATTATAAAAGCCTCATATAAAGCCTAATATGCAAATTGTTCGACTGGGAGTTTGACCGCTCACTAGGATGTTCACTGACTACCAGGGGGTGGCACGGGACATGACTGGTGTTGGCAGCAGGCGGCAGTTCTGATGAGAGCAGGACCACGGCAGGATGGTGGAGCAGGTGAGCAGGCAGCACCAGGACAAGGCAGGTGCAACGGGGACAATAGCCCTGCTGATTGCCTTGTAGATGGTGGCCAGCCGCGCTCACTGCATTTCCACTTGGGGACTTGGGGACTGTGACTCAGGCAGAGGGGGCATGCAGAGGCCCAGGTGCTGCCCAGAGGTCAGCTGGGACCTGCCCTTTCACGTCAGATGCGCGCTTTGATCGTCAGCCAAGCCTAGGGACCACAAATTTCATGCACGGGGCCTCTCGTTGGTTCTATAAACTTCATGCTTATCCCAAGTTTTGGGTGGTTCTCATCTGACTTTTATGATGAAGATTTGTAAGGGCCCACTAGTGATTCAATGGGTGAATGACAATATCATTACTGATTCATGGAAAATGTTTTCTTGCTATTCCTTTGTCAAATTTCTGGTCCAGTTTAATTTAAAAAGTACCTTGAGATTGCAAGATAAACTATTAAAGGAAATTGTTACCACCTGTAACTATTCACCGTGGTAAATAAAAAATTTCCTCTCCAAAATATAGAAATGTTGGCTCACCACCCATAAATCCTTAATTTCAAATTTCTGGGCACCAGTGGTTTCAGTTCCCACTGACTGATTTTAATATGGTAGATTATAGCTTTTAGATCCCAAACAAGTAAAACAGGAAAAATTCTTGGTTAAAAATAAAAAAAAGGCCTAGTAATTTTCCAGGTCGTACCAATTGGCCCTGAATCTTAAAACTGCAGGGTTAACTTCTTGTGTGCTGCTACTGAACCCAAAACTCACCTTTAGACGTTTCACACTGTACACATGGACGCCAGCACTGGTGCCGGATGCAGCTAACCAATTCCCGTCTGGACTGACCGCCAACAGACACATGGACTCCACTGTCCCTGTGAGGACAGAGCAACAGGTAAGTCTGAATGCAATGTCCAATGTCCACAGCCAGCCCTGCTTTGATGATGGCAAAGCCAGTAAGATCCTCAGTTCTAAATTACTAATAGGATAATTTTTTAAAAATACATTTTTAAAAAACTGATTTCAGAGAGAGTGCGAGAGAAACATCAATAATGAGAGAAAAATCACTGATTGGCTGCCTCCTGCTCACCTAACACTGTGGATTGAGCTCACAACCTGGGTACTATGTGCCCTGACCAGAATAGAACCCTGACCTTCTGGTTCATAGGTGGACACTCAACTATACTGAGCCATATAGACTGGGGACGAGGATAATTTCTTGATAATTCTGCAAATAAGTTCTACATAAGTTAGTCTATTTTCATTTAATAACTACTCTTCATATAAAGAGGAGCCGGAGAGATAAACATGAAGGCATCACTTGTTCAGGCCTGAATGAGACACTGCCTACTATAGGAATGAAGAATCAAGGTAGCAGCTACTACTAAAATCTATATTTTGTTTTAAAAATCCTTCTCTACCAAGTAGGTTTTTAAAAATGTATTTTTATTGATTTCAGAGAGAAAGGGAGAGACAGAAACATCAATGATGAGAGAGAATCATTTATCGGCTGCCTCCTGCAAGTCCTCATCCCCCCACTAGGAATTGCGCCCACAACCTACACATATGCCCTTGACCAGAAATGAATCTGGGACCCTTCAGTCTATCCACTGAGGGCTCTACCAAATAGTTTTTATTCAAAGTTAGGGACAAACAGCCAATTCAACAGGCTTAAAGCATAGCTTAAATTTATTGAGCTGCATGTTATATATTTAGCATTACTGGAGCATGGGCACATATGAGCCATCTTTGTCATCAAAAGATTTTAAACCAATCTGGCAACATAAAAACTCATGTGGGATAAAAATCAGACAGTGATGCAATATGCCAAAATACATGCTGCTATAACACCCCCAAACGATAAAAAAAGCTCTAAAGCAAGGCATAAGCCAGATGCTAAAGGATGGGTGAGGTAGGTAGGAAAAGATGAAGAACGTGAGCTAAGTAACAAGAAATGAAATGCACAGGTTTGAAGGCTGTGAAGAAACCAGCCTGACTATAAGGGGGAAGTGAGATGAGAGAGAAGAAGTAAAAGTATATATACTATGCAGGGCCTAATTTTAAGGGATGCTAAATGCAAAATAAAGAGTCTTAAGTTTTATAGTAAAAACATATAGGCACTCAATAAAAATTGGCAGTTTACTTTATCTGATTACTAACTTGTGGGTTTCTTTTCCTGCATGCTTCGGAAGCAGCTTATGAACAGTGAGAGTTTAAGTTAAAAGAGTTGACTTTTGTCTTGGCCGGTGTGGCTCAGTTGGCTGGGCACTGTCCTGCGCATCAAGTGATGGCTGGTTTGATTCCTGGTCAGAGCGCGTGCCCAGATTGCAGACCTGATCCCTGGTGGGGGGCATGCAGGAGGCAGCCGATCGATGTTTTTATTTCTCTCCCCCTCTTCCTTCCTCTCTCTGTAAAAAAATCAATAAAAATATTAAAGAGGCCGAAACCAGTTTGGCTCAGTGGATAGAGCGTTGGCCTGCGGACTGAAAGGTCCCAGGTTTGATTCCGGTCAAGGGCATATACCTTGGTTGTGGGCACATCTCCAGTAGGGGGTGTGCAGGAGGCAGCTGATCGATGTTTCTCCCTCATTGATGTTTCTAACTCTCTATCCCTCTCCCTTCCTCTCTGTAAAAAAATCAATAAAATATATATTTAAAAAATATATACATAAAAGAAAAAAAGAGTTGACTTTCCAAGCCGATAGAGTCTCAGTGACCGTGAAGCTGCTATAATCCAGGGTGAGGAAGAAGGAAAAAGGCCCATGGGAAGCATCCAAGAAAACTACTAGCTTAAATTAAGCTGGGTGACTAAGTCCTCAATAATTAACTCAACAAAAGTTAACTACACAGTCACTTATTCATGCATATGCATTTATGTTCTCAAAGAACAGGGAAAAGTGACCATGAACATTATATGATAGGTAATAAAACTGTATGTGTAAGTTCATCTTTATAAAAACAACCAAAAAATTAACATGTCTATAAAATGCCTGCCTACACACATACTGGATACAACTATATTAACAGTAGTCAGGATTATAAATTATTTTAATGTTCTTGTTGCCCTGTTAACAAAAACTCTTTCAAGGGTGATGAAACTTCTCTGGCCCCAAATAAAGAATCAAGAGCCCAGTGAGAAAAGAGTAGGTGTGAGGAATATTTCACATCTCATCAACGTTTTTATTTGCCAGATATCTCCTCCTACTTTAAATTGCAACCATGTGAGTGGATGCACTTGCAGGGGGAGAAGACTGTCAGTGAATACCCGACAATGAATAAGGTTTAAAAGAAAAAAATAAATAAAATAGATATATCAGAGGCCGACAGCTCTTTCCTATGGCCAGTTACCAAATTCCTACCTGACTGAGCCTGGAAAGTGTGCAGGTGCTTGAAGCTTCCTTCCAGCAGCCGAAGGATATGCAGAGATCCTTGATTTGAAGCCACAAAGAGCTTTGTTGAATCTTCAGAAAACATAATCTGAACAGCAGAGCGAAGGAACGCTGGCATTTTGGAAACCTTGGGGTGGACCAGTGGTAAAAAAAAAAAACACACACACAAAAAAAAACCCGTGAGAGAGAGAAGTGAGACCTAGAGGCCATCAGTAATAATCTCAGCCAGCCTTCATTACATTCATGCTTCCTGTGTCTAAGGAAGCCAACTGATGAAGGGTCAGGGACACTGACATGTCTGATGTAACCCATACACCCCCGTCTCCTTTATCTCTTCACAAAGCCTGAACTTTACTGCCGCTCTCTGGCGTTTCCCTACTCTTCCAAAAACAAAAGCAAATCCAAGTGGAAAAAATAAAACACCTATCTCCAAATACCTTCCACTGAGTAAGGATTCCTATCCAGTACATTCCCACTTCACACAAAAATTCACTTAGGAATTTTCTTCTCGTTCAACCAGACACTGGGTTATCATTTACCCTTTGGAGGCTGAGGTTGTCATGTTCGTAATTCAACCGACGGAGAAAAAACCGAGACGCTGTAGAATACGCTATCCAACTTCCACATGGGGATACACAGCTGCAAATGATGTTCTCGGGCCCCTGCAATGCCAGGAATGAGGATGAGCGTTCAAGTAAAACGTCAGACAACGAGGTTCACTGTGATATGAATCGCCAAGCTGTCATCACTCTGGGCGAATCCACAAACACCTACACACAACCCTGACAATTACATACTGTGTGTCACTATGATTACGTCAGAAGCAGGGTACCTAAGCGGTGTGGCGTTGGTTTCCAGGAGCTGAGATCTAAGAATACTGTGAACTAAATAATCTCAGCCCTGTGCACCTCACAGATAGCTGCATATTAAACCCTAACGTCAGAAACCCGAGCAGAGAGGCACTTGGTGCAGGAAGCTTTGGAGGCGAGGGGACTTGGAGGATTGATTTGTTTGTTCTAGGACAGTCTACTGTAAAGATCTCCGAGAGGCCCTGTCCTGGGTGCTCAGTTAGCTGGGGCATGTCCTATAACACCAAAGGCTGCGGACTGGATTCCCAGTCAGGACACATACCCAGGCTGCAGGGCTGCAGGTTTGATCCCCAGTTGGGGTGCATAAGAGAGGAAAATTATCAATGTTTCTCTCTCACATCGATGTTTATTTCTCTCTCTCTTCCTCTAGCTTAAAAAAAAAAAATCCATAAAAACATATCCTAGGGTGAGGATTAAAAAAAAAAAAAAGAAGGGGGCCTCTAAAAAATAATAAGTGAAAAAATTTGGAGTACAAAGGAAAAATTTGTAACATTTATATACTTGAAAAAACTCACGAAATATAAGTAAATGTATGAAAATATGTATGTGCCACATAAATACTCTCTCACTCAAAGATCTGGAAGGATATATTACAGCTAGCCAATTAACAATTATTTCAGGAAATGGAATTAGAATTAAAGAAGCGGGATGAGGAAATAAACTATCAATATTGCTTGAAATTTTTACAGTAAGATTGAAATCACAAATATTTGTGTAATTAAAATGAAGTGTTTTTTTTAAATAACACAAAGAAGTTTGCATAGTAGATTCCCATTATTATAAAAAGAAAAGGCATATGCACAAATGGGTGGAAATTTTTTCCTGGAAGGATATACAAGAAACTATTGGCAGCCGAAACCGGTTTGGTTCAGTGGATAGAATGTCTGCCTGCGGACTGAAAGGTCCCGGGTTCAATTCCGGTCAGGGGCATATACCTTAGTTGTGGGCACATCCCCAGAGGAGGGTGTGCAAGAGGCAGCTGACCGATGTTTCTCTCTCATCAATGTTTCTAACTCTCTTTCTCTCTCTCTTCCTCTCTGTAAAAAATCAATAAAATATATTTTAAAAAGAAAAAAGAAAAAAAAGAAAACTATTGGCAATGATTATCTCTGGAGATGAGGCCCGGGGATTTGGGGTTAAAAAGTTCAGCCCTAGTTGGTTTTGTTTGGATAGAGTGTCGGGTTGCGGACTGATGGGTCCCAGGTTCGATTCCAGTAGAGGGCACATGCCCGGGTTGTGGGCTCAATCCCCAGTAGGCGGCGTGCAAGAGGCAGCCAATCAATGATTCTCTCTCATCGTTGATGTTTCTACCTTCCTCTCTGAATTAAATATATATATATATATATATATATATATATATATATTTAAAAATAGGGAGCTCATCTTTCATTGCATATACTCTTTTAAACCATTTGAACTTTTTTTAAAAAGCATATTATTTTCATAATAATACAAAAAAAAACAACCCAAAAACCAATTTCCTGTATTCATCCACCCAATAAATTCTAAATGTCCAACATATAATCATGGGAAATCCAGTTCTGCTGACATAGTACTTCATTCAAATTATTTTAGATTTTATACAGTTAGTGTTGTCAACTAAGTAATCCTCAAAATTCAGCAGGAGAAAATGCTCTGGATTTCAGAGACTGCACATATACAGTTAAACTTCCTTACCTTTGTTTTGAGCTGCAGTAAATGATCTGCATCTTTGGAGAGTGGAAGGGTATCCCCATGCTTTCCTGGAACAAGAAATTTCCCTGAGGTTTTTCCTCTTCAAAGAATTTGTATATATTTGTATATATTTTTTCTTCTCAAGTCATTCCTGGATAGAATGGGAACTCTGCCAGTGACAAATCAGGAAACTATCTTCATAAGCCTACCATTTTCTGGGGAAAGCAGTGAACATTTTCTTAACTTCTTTTTGGGTGTCCTCCATGGCCTATGGTACATCACTAATTTGCTGAAGCTCAACACCACAGCCAGGCATGTAGGGGGTAAAAGTGGAATTTGTGGTTGCTGTGGCTTCAACTCCATTTGCTCATTTTGGAAACTTATTCCAATATAAACCTAATTCAATATAAAACAACAGAACCTAAACATTTCCTTACAGGGCATACAAAAGGCCACTAGGCTCTCATCCTAGAACCGTGATCAGCAAACAGTGGCTCGCGAGCCACACGCGGCTCTTTGGCCCCTTGAGTGTGGCTCTTCCACAAAATACCATGGCCTGGGCGAGTCTATTTTGAAGAAGTGGCAATAGGAGAAGTTTAAGTTTTAAACTTGGCTCTCAAAAGAAATTTTAATCATTGTACTGTTGATATTTGGCTCTGTTGACTGAGTTTGCAGACCACTGACCTAGTAAGATCCGTGCGCCCTCCTAGCAGGGATGTCACTAACCAACATTAAATCCTGCCATTTTTCAACATCCTATTTTGATCCCAACCAAGACAATGCAAACTACAATTCCACAACCTTCACACTCTCTACATCCTGCTACCACTACCCTTTCTACCGTACAGAACTATAAACTTTTAACAGATCTAACACTCGGAAGAACTCCTTTGCTCCATCTGGTGGATGGAAACCATGAGTTCCAAGGGACAAGAAAAATCTACTTCCCATTTTTCCATAAGCAGAGTATCAATTGCAATGCTAATTTTTGGCTTCTCTCTTCAGTTTTCTTCCTAGGAAAGTCTTGCTCCCATCTTACCTGTTGCAACTGTAGATCCCAGTCGCCAAAGATCCAAGTGATGAGAAAACTGGAAGAGGAGCAGCTGTCTCTTTTTTGAACAGGAAATGAGACGTCGCTGTATCCAAGAATCGAAAAGTGGTAAGTAGGTCAGGGTCATCTACTGTTGCAGTATGAGATATAGCAGCAGCATCTTAGCATATTTTTACTGCTAAAATCCATTTGCCTGATAAGTATTTCCTACACAATACCATATGCCAGGCACTGTCCGAGGGTCTAAGAACACACTGGTAAATAAAAGCATACCTACCGCTCTCAAGCTCATAGTCTAAAGGATTGACACAGAATTAAGCAAGCATTTACATTAAGTGTGCTAAGAACTGTAACATGGCTAAGCACAATATGTAACAAAAAAGCGCCGAGCATAGGAAGTGTGAGCTGTGCTCATACTGTTGTGTGACAGAGGAATTGGAAAATGAAGAGAACGTGGGGGATTAGGGGGTGATACTTACATGGGGAAAAGTGATTTTTCGGAGAGCAGCATCGTAATTCTTTACCTCCACTTTCTCCATGAGAGGACGAATGACTAAGTGGGTGTCAGTGCCTAGGCGGGAGGGAGGGAGTGGGGAGAAGACATCAGAATTAGAAAATGTCTTGCGTGAAAACAAGCAGAGCCGGGCAGAGTGAAGCAGCAGCGGGCGAGAGCAGAACCCACCTCCCGATATCAATGCTGTTGGGCTGTGGGCCACGGTCCGCACGTCGTGCGTGTGATGCTGGAACGGCTTTGTCCGTACCCACTGCTTCTCGCTGCTGTTGGAAGTCACAGAGACCAGCTGAAAATGGAATATTGTCCCCTCGGCTGTGCCCACCACGAAACTGTCTTCTTGCTGAGAAATTAAATCATCAAGGAGGTACAGTTGAGCAAAACAGGGCCCACTTTGAAAAAGATTTCCTGAGGTTGTCTATCTGGGCGGCTTAGGGGAAAACTTATACCCAGAATTGGAAGGTAGGTTACAGGGGTCTTTTTCCTCTAGATTCTAGAGTCTAGAAGGTAACAATTCCAACACAGGAGGAAGCTCACTCACAGATAACAACACATTCCCGACTGGCACAATTAACAATATGTACCTCAACCAATTACAGAGCTTTCATATATACAAACTAGACTTCATTAGAAATTCAATAAAAGAGATAAAATATCTAAGAATAAATTTAACAAGAAATATGGTAGGCCTATATAAGAAAAAAATTTTTAAGTCCTCCTTAAAGGACACAAAAGATGACCTAAATAAAGAAACCCATACCATATTCTTGAATGAGAATATTTAACATGATAAAAATATTGATGATCACTAAGTAAACTTTTAAGTTTTTACATAACCCAATAAAAATACTGATAGTCCTATACTTGGAATTAAAAAAGTTGTTTCTTGAATTCATATAGAATAAAGAAACAAACAAAAACCTAAAAAATTAACACAAACAAACCAATCCAAGCAAGAATAGTAATGAATATATATTCTCAAAGGTTTGGAAGCAGGGACTCAAATAGAAACCTGAACACCAGTGTTCATAGCGGCATTATTCACAAGATGAAATATGAAAACAACCCAAACCTCCATCAACAGATAATAAACTCAATGAGGTGTTTCATTCAGATAAACATAATGGAGTATTATTTAGCCTTAAGGAGGAATGAAATTCTGATAATGCTACGACATGGATGAACTTTGAAAACATTATGCTAAGTAAATAACAAAGACACAGAAGAACAAATACATGATACCACTTATGAGGTACCCAGAACAGGCAAATTCATAGGGACATAAGGTAGGGTCCAACTTGAATGTGAAGAAGTTTTAGGAATACCTTAATCACTTTATGTCAGTTATACTTTCCTTTTTATATATGCATAAGTGCTATCACAAAAACTTATGTTTAAGTCTCAAGGAACTCTTCAATAAGAAAAATATAACTTCTATGTTTAAAAAAGCATTGTGTCATTTTATAATAGTTTATAATATATGCTTATATTATAAAATACATATTTTACTTTACAAAAAACCCCACTATGGCATAGTTTAATTGACAGTGTTTCTTCTTTTTCTAACAAAAAAATTATGGCATATCTTACAATCAGATATAAAGAGTCAATGCAATGTAGTAATATAGGCATATGGGAAAAGAAAGATCAAACAGTATAAAATAGTACACTATACAAATTAAGCCTGCCTCCCACTGACCTCCCCCAGTTACCCTCTCCAGAAATTATAATTTGCATTTTAAAAATCCTCTTAGAGATATTATATATGTATGCATACACACATATACTGGCATAACTGAAGATACATAAAATGCTTACTACATAAATACCTAATATACAATATCTAATATATAGATCTACCCCTTCTTCTCTTAACATACTATTATGTCCTACATTCTGGGCCTGATGCGTGAGGATTCGCGTGAGCATGGGCCTTCCTTCCCCCGGCGGCCGGCACCGCCTTCGCTTAGGCCAGAGCCACCTTCCTTTTTTTTCTTTTTAAATACACTTTGTTGAGTTTTCACAGAGAGGAAGAGAGACAGGAAGCCAGAAACATCGATCGGCTGCCTCCTGCATGCCCCCCTACTTGGAACTGAGCGTGCGACCCAGGTATGTGCCCTCGACAGGAATCAGTCCGGGAACCAACATCCCATTCACAGTGCCAAGTGAGCTAGGGCTCAACCTATACTTTTATTAGAGCTTACGGGTGACATCTACATGTTTTATAGGGCTGTAATACACACCAAATTGTTCTCACGGAAAACCTGTGAAATGGGACAGAAACATTTTATAGGCAAGGAAAGTATACATGTGTGATCTCTACGCTAGAAACTGGATTTTCACCCTTAAGATAGCAAGCAATTCTCACATTAAGAAGGCAAAAAAATAAAGGGCATAGTCAACAAACCTCAAAATTACTTCTATGCCTCACTGCTAAAATACCCAAACGTTTCTGATTAAGCACTCTGGTTACCAAAAGGAAAGAGGCACACCTGTTCAATACAAAATTGCTGAAGTCTTATTCAAATAGAAGACAATGAACATTGTACAAAATCACTACAAAATTATCTTCTAATTTCCCAAGATAGGAAGCAGGAGAACAGTTGTAGAGAGGGGAAACATTGCTTCTATTGATTCTTTGAGCACACTGTGCCCTCTCTGCAATCAGACATGATGAACTAGGGGTGGGAGTGCCTGAAGGAATCCTTTCTGCTAACCAATCTTTCAGAGAATATTCTCCAGCTAAGAGGGTAAAAGAGCTCAGGGAAATTATGTGGCTTTCCAGATAGATTTTCCTAAACTCATCTTCCTCCAGCGCAACGTTCAGAGCCAGGGCACAGTGTTTGTGGTGCAACACTGCCAGGGCCTTGTCTACTCATCGCCCGGGCTGTACAGGAACTGCTCAAAACAGGAGCCATACTCACATCTGAGACAGCAATGGACTGCACGTCAGCGTTTGCAACGAGATGGGTCTTCACAAGCGTCCCAGTAGCTGAGTCCCAGAACTGCACCTTTCCAGCAGAGTCCACACTGATGACAGTGCCATCCGACAAGAAGGCCACACCCCATATGATACACTTCCGCTTAGACACCCCCATGTACTGCCTATCCACCAGCATCTTATGAACAGCGCTTCCTGAAAAATAAGAAAAGTCCACATTTGAATGATGTGGTACACATACATTAAGTTAGCTACATGAACACAGACCACATCCAATATGCTATTACACTACTTACAGTGAACTCAGTCTCTGAACACCAAAATGGTTGCCTAAAGAGGAGAGATGGGTGTGGTGACAGGGAAGGGACAGAAATTTGCTGGAGGGCGGAGGTGGAATGGAAGAGACTTTACTTAGAACTAGCAAATTGCACATAACCATTACACTTTGCTCTTTTCTCAAAATTGTTTGAGCACAGACTGAGAAGACAGCTCCCCCAACCATTAACATTAGAATGGGTGCTTTCAGAGGTTGAATTTTTGTGATAATACCACTGTTCTCTTCCGGTTTGCACTAATCTGTACAATATCTTGATAAGTCTCTGTTTAGATTTACATTGAATGACCAGGTTATTATGATCTCTGAAGGCATAATAATCTGGCCACTCAGTGTATATCCTGTATTATCCTATATAATAAAAGGCTACTACGCAAATTGTCCCCTTGACCAGGAGTTTGACCAGCAGGCAGGCTGGCCAACCGCCCATGTCCTCCCCCTGGCCAGGCTGACTAGGCCCCACCTATGCACAAATTCATGCACTGGGCCTCTAACTCTCTCACTCGCACACACAGTGGCGAATGTGGCAAATAGCCCTAGCTGGTTTGGCTCAGTGGACAGAGAATCAGCCTATGGACTGAAGGGTTCCAGGTTTGATTCCAGCCAAGGGCACGTGCCTAGGTTATATCATTGGCATATGGCACTTATAACTGCATGGCATTTATTTATTGATTTCAGAGAGGAAGGGAGGATAGAGATAGAAACATCAATTATGAGAGAGAATCATATAAGTACATACGCATAGGTTGTGGGCTACATCATCAGTAGGGGGCATGCAGGAGGCAGCCAATGAATGATTCTCTCTCATAATTGATGTTTCTATCTCTCTATCCTCCCTTCCTCTCTGAAATCAATCAATCAATCAATAAATACTGGATTCCATAGAAGAACCAAGATTCCTCCCAAAGCAGGATTAGTAATCCAAGAAAGGACTGAAATTCATGGTGAACATTCCAGAAGATTAATGAAGTTAGGGCTAAACA
This sequence comes from Nyctalus aviator, assembly GCA_036971965.1. Lineage (NCBI taxonomy): Eukaryota > Metazoa > Chordata > Mammalia > Chiroptera > Vespertilionidae > Nyctalus > Nyctalus aviator. Next base: position 35,765,205 of record CM072936.1, read on the forward strand.
TCGTTGCAACATAACAAGAACTCCAGTGTGTCAGAAATGTGAATGTGACTAACAAGACCCAGATCCCAAATGAATTGAGAAAAACAGTCACCTGATTTGACGTCAAACACACTAATGTAGTCTATGGAGCCAGCTGCAATGTGGGTGCCAGAGGGATGCCAGCTGAGACTCAGGATGCGACCTTGGGAGTTGAACAATAAAAAAGTAGACATACACATAAATACACAGCAAAAGGTAACTGAGTTCTCCCTCCACAATTATCTATGGGGCTACTGTTCTCTAGTTTTAGCTCCCACTATTATTGCACTCTTGTGAAGAACTGGTTTATAATAGGTGAGGAACAACTTTGCCCTGGGATCCATAATGAAGTATTTGATACTAACTCTAATAATGTATAAATGGTGGATGGGAGTATAAAGAAGCACAACCTTTTGAGGGTGATCCGGTAGTAGCCTAACAAAATGTAAATGTGCATGTTTGGCCCAGTAATTGCACGGGGAATTAATCAAAGAGTAATACTTGCTTGAGTGTCCAAAAACATGTATATAAAAATATTCACTGCACCACTGGTTGTAGTAGTAAAGAAATAATTACTATCCATCAGTTGGAGTTTGACTAAATAAACTAGGGAACACCGTAAAATGCAACACCATGCAGACTAGCATGACTGACAGATGTCTGTGATGTAACAAGTGACAACAAAGCTGAAAACAGGTTCAGGCACCCCTATGTATTTGTTTACATGAATATTCTAAAAAGTCTAGAAGATTAATCTCAAAATGTTGTCTACATAGGGGAATGAGATATTTATGTTCTCTTTTATTCTTGGCTAAACATATGAGATTTTTAAAAAGAACACCCCAAAGGTATTAAAAACAACCAAAATATGAATCTGAGTAGCAGAGAACAGCCATTTGTAATGGACACGAAGGACACATGAGACAGTTACTATTTGCTAGAAGGGGAGACAGCAAACCATGGCCTTAAGGCCAAAGGCGGCCCACCCCCTTTCTCTGAAAGTAAAGTTTTAGGGGAGCATGCCCGTTTGTTTAAGTATTAGCTATGGCTATTTTTGTGCCACGGCAGAGTTGGCAGAGATGGTTTGACCGATACAGCTTAAAATATTTACTACTTTGTGTCCTTACAAAAACAGTTTGCAGCTGTGGTGGCGGGAGCCCCTCCCGCCCCCGCGGCAGTGCTAAGGATGTCAGACAACTGGACATCCCCTAAGGGCTCCTGGACTGCAAGAAGGCACAGGCTAGGCTGAGTGCACGAATTTTGTGCACCAGGCCTCTAGCCTATAATAATAAAAGTATAACATGCTAATTAGACTGGACATACTTCCAGGTGACCTTTTGGATGAAGCTGGGGCTGGGAGGGAAGCCCAGGTCCCGGGTGCCAGCTGCTGGGAGAAGGAAGGCCTACTCTTGCACAGATTTTGCGCATCAGGCCTCTAGCAGTTAAAATATTACCTGGACCCCTGGGGGAATATCCCACCCCTAGGGGCACATACACGCAACTACTTGCTAAGGCTATTCACAGCCCCACCAGAAATGACCCTTACTTTTCTGCCGATCAAAATTTCTTTCAAACTGGATTTTGTCTGGGTTGATTTGAAATAGTTTTACAGATCCATCTTCACAACCAACCTATTAGGGGAGAGGAGGAAGGAAGTAGATAAGGTAAGCATTTTACGTTTTTAACTAAACTTATTTACTTACAAATATATACATTTCTTCCCTAAAGTGATCACTTGCTCTGAAAAATAATTAGTAAGAGAAAAAAGTATTGGAACCAAGAAACTAGTTGTGTATTCTTGGTAGCCTTTATATCCTGACAAGAAAGCAGGCTAAATAGTGGCCCAATTCCTGCACTGGACCATAGAATAGAAATAGGATTTCAAAGGGCATTTCTGCTAGAGACCCATGGACTAAATGAAAGACCTAATAACTAAACACTGAGTGGCCAGATTATTATGATCTCTGAACGCATAATAATCTCGTCACTCTGTCTGTGTGTGTGTGTGTGTGTGTGTGTGTGTGTGTTAGAGGCCCAATGCGTGAATTCGTGCATAGATGGGGTCTGGCCAGCCTGGCCAGGGGGAGGGGACATAGGCGGTTGGCTGGCCTGCTTGCTGGTCAAACTCCTGGTGGAGGGGACAAGTAGCCTTTTATTATAGAGGATAATATAGGATATACAATGAGTGGCCAGATTATTATGCATTCAGAGATCATAATAATCTTGCCATTCAGTGTATAATCTAAACAGAGACTTATCAAGATATTGTACAGATTAGTGCAAACCAGAAGAGAACAGTGGTCTTATCACAAAGGTTCAACCTCTGAAAGCAGCCATTCTAATGTTAATGGTTGGGGGAGCCGTCTTCTCAGTCTGTGCTCAAATAATTTTGAGAAACACTGTGGTGAAACACAGTTGAACAAGTTAACTGGCGGAAGGACCTAGGAATTTTTAATATGCATCAGTGCACTGTGACTCTACAAAAGGATTTAATATGCTATATTCTGAAATGAAATTCATTGTCAAACACAACAAAAGTCTCTATAGCTCCCAATTCCAAAAGAACAAAGTTTGGGAAACCAAACTAACCCTCTCATTTCATAAATGAACCAACGAGGTCAAAAGTAAAAATAGAAAGGATGCAAAAGGACAAGGGATTGTTAATGCCCAATATCAGCTACAATCTTACAATGGGATTGCTGAAATCTAATTCAGATCGGAATAAATAGCGTAACATAACTTTAATCTACCTTCCTATGAGCACAGGAAAGAAGTTTTAAGTGGGCACAAGAGGAATCTTGGTTTACGTTACCAATAGTTGTGTACTGACCAAAAGTTGAGAGCCACTGGGGTTGGCAGCCATACTCCAAATGGGTCCTCCAAAGGCATCCATAGAATACTTGATGTCTAAGGCCTGCAAATCATACTCGATAATCTCTCCGTTGAGTCCAGCACTAAAGAGTCGCTGTCCTTTTGCCCAACACAAAGCTTCTGTAGCTCGAGACTCATGACCTGGGAAAAACTACAGAAACACCAGAACTTCAACAACCCATCATGAATTCACCATCTACCAGCACTGAGTGGTCACAGGCAACAAGGTAAAAAATAAGCCCTTGCTAGTTTGGCTCAGTGGATAGAGCGTAAGACTGCGGACTGAAGGGTCCCAGGTTTGATTCTGGTCAAGGGCACATGCCTGGGTTTTAGGCTTGATCCCCAGTGGGGGATGTGCAGGAGGCAGCCGATCAATGATTCTCTCTCATCATTGATGTTTCTCTCTTCCCCTCTCCCTTTCTCTCTGAAGTCAATCAACGTATATTTAAAAAAAAGGAAATACTTCCCTAGCCCTAGATAGGTAACTCAGAGCATTGTCCAGATACACCAAGGTTGTGGGTTCAATCCCAGGTCAGGATACACACAAGAAGCAACCAGCCCTGCCAGTGTGGCTCAGTGATTGAGCACTGATCCATGAACCAAGAGGTCGATTTGCAGGCTCGATCCCCAGTAAGGGGCATGCAACAGGCAGCCAATCAATGTTTCACTTTCACATGGACGTTTTTCTCTCTCTAGCTCTCTACCTTCCTCTCTCTCTCAAATTAAAAAAAAAAAAAAATTATTATTTTTAATATATTTTATTAATTTTTTACAGAGAGGAAAGAAAGGAGAGGGGGAGAGAGTTAGAAACATCGATGAGGACGAGAAACACCAATCAGCTGCCTCCTACACACCCCCTATTGGGGATGTGCCTGCAACCTAGGTACATGCCCTTGACTGGAATCGAACTTGGGACCCTTCAGTCCATAGGCCGATGCTCTTTCCACTGAGCCAAACCAGTTAGGGCAAAACACATACATTTTTAAAAAGCAACCAATGAATGCATAAATAAGTGGGACAACAAATCAATGTTTCACTCTTCCTCTCTCGTTCAGATCAATGAATAAAAATTTAAAAAATAAAACATTTCCCTAGAAATGAGTGTGGGATTTTGTGCTATCACAAGATCATATCTATTGACATTTTCGGTTTTTTCCAGGATTGTGTTTTAGTTATTTCTACAGTTGGTTTTGTTTCTTTTAGTAGTTGTTTTGCAAAACCTTTTCAGTAGGAACCGGTCTGGGGCTCTCAGCTCTATAAAAACTTTATAAACCCCCGGAGTCCTAGCAGTGTGAGCAAGCAAGACGGACCCCGGACCGAACAAAGCCCGCGCCTGCTGCATCCCCGCATCCCACGGACCTCCCGCCCCCAGCCATTATACCCAAGAGAAAGGCTGAAGGGGATGCCAAAGGAGATAAAGCCGAGGTGAAGGACGAACCACAGAGAAGAACCACCAGGTTATCTAAACCTGCTCCTCCAAAGCCAGACCTCAAGCCTAAAAAAGGCCCCTGCGAAGAAGGGAGAGAAGGTACTGGAAGGGAGAAGGGAAGGCTGATGCTGGCGGAGATGGGAATAACCCTGCAGAAAATGAGAGATGCCAAAACAGACCAGGCTCAGAAAGCTGAAGGTGCTGGAGATGCCAAGGGAAGTGTGTGCATTTTTGATAACTGTGTATTTCTGGTGACTGTACAGTTTGAATTACTATTTTTATTAAGGTTTATAAAAAGGCAGAATTTTGTTTTTCCTTTTTTTTTTTTTTTAAGCTATGTTGTTAGCACACAGAACACCTCATTGCTACTTTTGGGGGAAGGGCACATAGTACTAATAGAATGTCCCCAAAGCTGGGTTGACATGGGGGGGTGAGGGGGGAGAATACCTTTCCCTTCTAGTTTTGAGAAACTTCCCCTTGGTCCCTGGGAGAAGGGATCTCTTGATGTCGACACACATTAGCCATCTTGGCACAAACGTCTTGTCATGTGGGAAAACTAAAGTTCGTTTTTATGTCCTTTTCTCCCTCTCCACTTTAAGCATAGACTTTGGCTCTCTTCAGCGCTATTGGGACCCGACCCAAAAAAAATTTGATTTCCAGTATGTTGGGCAATATTGTCTTTCCAGTGTCACCACTGAGATGGTATCCCTCAAAAGAGCAGCAGTTCCTTTTTGGATTGTGGATCTACAGATTGATATGCTCTGCCATTTTCACTTCATTTCCTGAAAGTCAGGGTCGGCTTGAGAAAAGCTGTTAAACAACATGCTTAATGTGCAATGTCAACCCTCACTCTAAACTTTCCCTGTTCAGAGCATCGGATGAAGACTTCATTGGGTTTTATAGTGGCTTTCTCATTTTGGCAGTTCATTGAAGGAAATTTGAAAATTGCTGTATACTGTTAACGATCGTCTGCCCACGTCCTGCCTGTAACACCATGACTGTTTATGAAAAGTATTTTCAGTAAAGCTGGATACAGTTTGGCTTGGGGAAAAAACACACCAAAAAATCTTTTTCAGTAGAATAAAATTTGCATCTAACTGTATTTGAACTATCTAGTTAAAAAGAAAAATTAATGCAACTATCTTGATTGGGTGATAGTTTCAAAGGGGGGGTTGTATGTCAGAAGTTATTTATATACTTTAAATACAGGCTGCTTAGTGTGTCCATTTGACCTGTAAAAAGCTGTTTAAAAAATAAAAGATAAACTAATGCAGTTCATTCCAGCCTTTCATTCAAGTCTCAGATTTCTAAGTGCTTTCTTAGCAATCAAAAAGTGTCATATCGAGGCATTTTATCCTTTTATTTGCTTGACACAAAAGAGACTGGGTAAGTATAATTTTTCCTTACTGAATTTGAAAAGGCCAAAGTTCTTCTGGGCGAAGTGGCTTCCCAAAGTGTCAGTCAATGACAGGAAGAGAATGTTGGTCTCCCTATCCCTAATCCTTATTCTTTTCACTCTGAGAGAAACCATTTTTTTCTTGTTCTGAGAGAAACTAACAAAACTAAGCAACCTTAAATAGTAGGGAAAGAAAGCAGAAGACTAAATTGAATTACTTAATTGTTGAAAACACAGACGAGAGAATAAGAGACACAAGTAACAAATGGTTGATGTAATTCATTCAGTAAGTATTAATTCAGCAGTGGCTTTATCCTATTGCTAAATGCTGGAAATATAGTCATGAACATCACTGACATGGTCCCTGCTTTCATAAAACTTGAAGTTTAGTGGGGAAGACATTAAACAAATATACATATTATTATATAATCGCAGCTGTCATAAAGGACAAGAAAAACAGAGGATGCAACAAGCATGTACCACAGCATGCTTGCTCACACTAAAACCCAGTTGTGGTGACCAGTAATTTTTTTTAACTCCTATTAGTTCTTCAGTCATTCTTTTCCAAGATTCCTAAACCCACCTCACCAGAGTAAGTTATCTCTCTACTAAGATTCTATGCCTGTACTTAGTTTTATATAAAATTTAACCGGACTTTGAACTCCCTGAGTGTAGGTCATCTGACATTTCTTTTAGTGCCTAATATTTGCCACTCATCCATTTAGAAACATTTACAGAGTGCCTACATTCCAAGTACTAGGCTGCTGGGCACTAAACTTACTCATTTACCTATCTATCCACTTACCTCATGATGCCCAGGCATGTAAGACACTCCGTACATGTGAATGGAATTATATGTTGCACCTGAAATCAGTAATCGGTGCCTTTGAAAAAAAATGCTGCTGTCACATCCCTCTAGATACATCCATCTGGAATTTTACCTAATTTAAAATCTCCTTTACTCCCAAATATAGGGATGTGAGTCTATATTCTCTGACAGACCCACTCAGAAATCTACTTCCTGCTATCACATCACTGGAGTTTCTGATATTAAAATGTTTCGTGATTTTTTTCCTGAAACTGGTATTGACACCGCCAGCAGGAAATGCCACCTTACTAAAGCTGCGAGCACACCTCAGTTTCCAGATGTCAGTGAGGCTCTTTCTAACTGAGATAACCCATCAAAGCTTGGAGCTTCTCTCATCAGTCAGAGAAGAAATTGCATGCTACAGAGGTTCCATAGTTCAAAACAACTCCAGAGAGGGTACAGTCACTTTCTTTTGATCTCTGACTACAAAAGACATACAGGTTTTTGTAGAACCTGACTTAAGAAGAAAATTAACACCAGAAACACCAAATCAGGCTTCCAAATGACTTACTTTCTCCTGAAAGTAGTTTGCCGACAAGTTATATATTTCCACAGTGCCATCTGTTCTTGAAACAGCCAGTCTGTTTGACTGGTTATTGTAAGCCACACAGCGGATCCCTGATGGAACATAATTAAAGAAGCGAACTCGATGGACTTTAAATTCACCCATTCCTAAGGGAGGAGAGAGGGGGGAAAAAATCATTTTTGTAAAATGTTAACTGCAGTATTGTCCCTTATCATTACCGCTCTGGATGGGAGACTCCAACTATATCTCACTGAAGTTCACTTCTACTTTTCTAACCAGTGATATTTTCATGCCCCACACAAGAATCTATCAAACCATCTCCAGGAGCTCAAGATTCTTTTGCAAAAATATTAAAAGGTCAACTTATGGAGCATCCCCGAGACTTCTCTAACAATCCTGACAAACTGCCTGGAGGAAGGATGGAAAACAAGGGTGAGAATCTAAAACGTGATCTTGGAGCAAAAGACTGAACATATCATCATTCTGCAATGGGAGCGTACCCCTGAACCAGGAGAGACGCCTGGAGCTGACCAGTTGCATTCGAGGGAGAAAAAATTAAGGTCCTTCTTTCCAGTTGGGGTGTGCGGCTTCTCCGAGGGTACTAACACCTGTGAAATGCTGGGAATGCAGAGTAGTAAGCACCACCACCCTCTACAGAGGCAGGCTGAGAGCCTAAGTCAGTCTTTCTCAAAAGTGTCAGGTCTGCAGAACTCCTGCATCAAAATCACTTTAAATAAATGGGTTTTCAAAAATGCCAGATTCTGGTTCTTTTATTCCACAGCTCCAGAATTCCAGTTTCTGGGGGTGGAGGGCAGACGCTAGGAATCTGCATTTTAGCAAGCGCTGCTTCTTCTTCCTGGCTCTACAGCATGCCAGGTGTCACATCAGACCTGAAGGTGGGACTGATGGGGCAGGCAGGACCCAGAGCCCCTGTTCTTGTTGGAAGCGACGGGACCTGGTTTGGCGTCTGTCAACCCCCCCCCCTCCAAGCCCCCTCCCGCTACGGCCAACTTAACGCCCTCGGAAAGGGCAGAGGGCCGGGCCTGGTGGACCCCTCACTCATTTCCCTTCAAGGTTCGGAACCCGAGAGCAGAAAGGGAGGGTGGGGGCGGGGGTGAGGATGGGGGTGGGGGTGGGCCCGGCCCGGCCCGGCCCAGCGAAGAGGGAGTCTGAAGCGCGCACGAGGTCTCCCCCGCCCCTTCCATCTTCCGGGGGCCTACGAAGCAGCCCCCACCCCCCCGCCCTGGACACCCGGGAACCAGGGAGCTCCCCGGGGCTTCGGCTGGGCGCCAGCCGCACCCCCCAACCCCCCCCCCACCCCCCGAGCTGCCATCTCCCTCCCGGCCGCTCCCCTCCCCCCCCCTCCCCTCCACTCCACTCCTTCCCCCACTCACCCGCCGCGGGGCGCCCGCTTCCCTCCGCCCCGGCCCCCACGTGCGCGCCCCCGCGCGCCCTGCCCCGGAAGTGCTCGCGGCGCGAGGCCGGAAGTGCGCAGGCAGTGCTCGCGGCGGCGGCGACGGCGGCGGGAGGTTCGGTTGTCGCCCGTTGGCCGCGCGGCGCCGCGCTCGGCGGCCGCCATTGCAGGTCAGGCCGCGGGCAGGGGGGCGCGGGAGGCGGCGGGGAGCGAGGGCCGAGCCGGGGATGGGGCGACCGGGCGAGGGGGCGACGGGGGCGGGCAGCTAGGAGAGCCGGGGCCGGGCGGGGCGCGCAGCTCCCGGAGAAGAATGGCGGGCGGGCGGGCGGGCGGGGGAGGGGAGATCGGGCCGGGAGCGGGGAGCGGGCAGCGGGCAGGGCCGCGCAGCAGCGGCGGGGACGGAACGGGGGGCTCCGGGACCAGGAAGGCCGGGATGCTGGGGTGGAGGTGGGGGGGGTTGGGGTGGGGGTGGAGCGGCGGGGGGGCGGGGGGCGGAGGGAGGGAGGGAAGGGAGGGAGCGAGCGGGGCGGAGCGTAGCGGAGAAGGGCGGAAAGGGTGGCCGAGCGCGGGCGGAGGAGGACGGAGCAGGGGGCGGCGCGGGCCCGATTCTCGAGGTACGTGCGAAACGGGGCCCTTTCCGGGGGGGGGGGGGAGGCCTGGAACCCTAGAGATAGCGGGAATATCGGAATGGGGATTGGGGATGGGGGGGGGTTGGGGGGCCCGGATTGTAGGGCCGTGAGGTTTGATCGAAGGGACATTTCCCATCGGGGCGGGGAGGCTGCTGGGGGAGGTGATTTTTGGAGGGTGGTGGAAGGAAGGAACAGTCGGGAAAAGGGATCCTTCCAGGCCCTTTTGTGGGCGGAGAGATGGGGGGGAGGGTGGGGTGAGGTCCCGGAGGATTGAACGGAGTATTTTAGAATTTGGGGGCGGGGGGGGAGACAGAGAACGATTTGATGGGGGAGGGGGGTAGAAGGAGTCGTTGATGAGGAATCCTTGGAGGAGGGTAAACGGTTTGGAAGGTCACTCTTGGGGAGTGGGTGGGGGGGTGGGTAAGGTAGTAAAGAATCCATTACCTGGGAGGTTGGAGAAAGGGTTAAACAGCTAGGTAAGAGGTCCCAGCAAAGGGGGGGGGGGGCATTTGGAGGGGGCTGGTGAGGAGAGGGGAAGCGGGTTGAGTAGTCCCAGAAAGGGGGCGGGGCCAGACGTAGGAAGTGCTTGTGGCCCTCACTGCAGGGATGGGGAGGGAAGGGGGGGAGAGGGGAGGGAGGAGAAGATGGGAGGCGGTGGGAGGAGAGTCCACCATAGCGGGGAGACCTGGAGCAGGGCTAGAAAAAGGAAGGGGCTTTGGGGAAGCTTGAGAGGGGGCTGCAGAGTAGCAGAAGATGGAGAAAACTGGATTAACTCAGATCGACTGAAGTCATCTTTTTTTTCCACTCATTATCTACAAAATACCAGTAATTGATTCCCTCCACCCTGGGAATCCTAAAATGTGATGGGAAAGTACCACGTCTGTACATAGTACCCACACACGTTTTTAAACACAGTCTTCGCTAATGAAAAGTTTGGAAGCATTCAGTTCCACTTACACTCCATAACATGCCTTTTTTGGAAAGGGAACAAGCTCACATAGAAACGGGATTTTAGGACTTGATGATATAAGGCTTTGCACAGCCGAGATCCCCTTTAGACCATCCCCTTCAGTCACAAAACCACAATGACACTGCTAATAAAAATCTGTATTCATTGGTCTATCAAACTACTGAATTGTTCATTTGGTGGAAAGGCACATAGAAAAATAGTCCTCATCCTTAGAGGGGGAAGAACCTTCCAGAACTTAAACCCTGGAGCAGTTTGGTGAACCCTGACTACCACCTTTGAATTGTTCTCCCATTATGTAAAACAGATTTTGTTCTGATGACCTGATGCTTCTGGGGAGTGTTTTACACCACTATAAACATTGGCATAAGAATTATACAGTGTAATAAGACATTCTTACTAAGAAAAAGCCAGGTAATCAATAGCTTGATGCTATAGGTTTACCTTGTCTTAGGCACTGTGCTGAGGATTTTACATTCGTAACCTCATTTAACTCTCAACTCTGCAATAGCTTCTTTTTTATGCCTAATTTATTGGTGGGGGACAGAGATTAAATGACTCCCATCACACATGGGATAAATGGCATAATCATAGAGTCCAGATCTGATGACTTTTCTCCCTGTATCCCCCAACAGAATAGTCTCTGGGACCAAATAAGAGCACAATCAATGCTGTTGGCCCCCTTTTTTTCTTTAAAAGCGTAAAATACAAGAATTGAAAGGTTCTAACGAAAACAATGTATAAAACATTTTGCTCTAGGGAAACAGTAATTGGCAGTTAAACCATCAAGTCCAGGCCCCTTTCAGCAAAAGCTGGACTGTTGAATTAAATACATTCCATACTTCATTCTGCCAAAAAAAATTGGGGGGGGAGGGGGGGTCAGTTACCATTATGAAGATCATTGCTCACGCTGTTCTCTATAAGACATTAGTAATCTTTTAACAATCCAGAAGATACTTAAATTTTGTCAGAAATAAAAATGAGTTTTGGTGTCAAAGAATGCCCTCTATAATCAATTAAGATATAATAATAAGCAGGCTTGCTGTTCTTTTTTAACTGCCTGCCCTACAGATGTATTAGCAACTTTGGTGGCAAGTGGTAAGATCTGCATAGGTTACTTGGCCATTTTGTAAGTGGTACTATGAGAAGGGCTAGTATTGTAAAGCAATCAGTTTTACAGACATGCTGTATACCTAAGGGCAACTGTTGCAAGTAAAGAAATAGTATTCAGGTGATAGGATATTTTAAGATGATAAGGTAGAATTTTAAAATTTCACAATACAGATGGACTACAGGAGAGGACTGCAGGAGAGACCATATTGTGGAGACGTTCAAGTTCACATTCCAGCTCTACCACTTTGTGACCTGTTACTTGTAGCTTCGTTAAGCCTGTTTTCCTCATCTGTAAAATGGGAGTGGTAAAACAGTGCCTGCATCATGGGATTGTTCTCACTTTGGAACCAAAAGAATCCAGATTAAGTATTCTGAAAAGTTTAGCTATGTGAGAAATGAAGCTTCTTGTATTGTAAACATAATACTCTGACTGGACTTTTCTCTTAGAAATTGTGGTGGCACTTGAATATAATTTTAATAGTAATTCAAAATAGAGATGGCCACCCAATGAGAAGGTGTGCCCCACCCAGATTGTTCAATTCTAGTCAGACCTTTTGGGTTTGGATTTTAAATTCTTATCCTCCTACAGGAAACTTGGGAAGGATTTTTAAGGTGCTTTTGGTGGTTCTTTTAATCAGGGCCTACTTTTTCTGTGGCCCTGTTGCCTTCCTGAGCTAGAGTATTGCCTGTTTTTAGGTGGTCCCGCAGCCAGTGCTGCTGCAGAAGGTCTCACTCATTCAAGGATGCCTTGATTCCCTGTTGCTCTTCTGACAAGTTGTTGGGTATACACAGTGCCTGCCTGATGCCTTGATGCTTTTTCATTCTCTCTGGCACTTGGTTTTCCCCTTTGGGAAGGATAGAATTGGGTAATCATCATGAGTGTAGATAAAGTCAAATGGCCTAGGTCCTTAGGCTGGCTCTACCACATACTGGCTGTGTGTGCGCCACATTCAAGCAAGTGCATCTCTTCAGTAGCTATCTACAAAATAGGGGAAAGTATCAGAGTGGTCAGTGTTTGAGATACCACCCATGTATGTGCACAGCATCTGATTCATTGTAAAAATTCAATAAATACTAGCTGCCATTTATATTTGAATTTTAAGTCCAGTGATTCAACCAATCACTATTCCCTAAGTATGTTTGGTGCTCAAGAGTAGAGATGATGCTCCCTGTTGAGTCTGTGCTGGCAATATACTTTTCCCTGGATATCCAAAATGAAGATGAGCAAATCAGAAAAGAAACCTGTGTTATGTGCTGAGCTTGAGCACAATTATAATACCTATTACTGAACTCGGTAAACACTGGACTAATAACCTTCCACTAAGCTTCATCTACTCATCGGAAAGACTTACACAGAATCTGTAGTTTAGGGCCCCCATGCTCTCAATCCCTCATGCGCCTGTCCCCAGAAAGACCAGTGCAGGCCAAAATGTCCCCTTTTAACCGATTCTTACGGAGTATCACAAACTTGCCACCAGGTGGTGATATTGTATAAAATGAGAATTGTCAGTATTTCAGTATCGAAGTAAAAGATGGTCAAAGCATTTGATTCTCATATCAGAAGTCCGCTTACCATTCACTAAAGTCTGAAGGATTTTTAAGTTCTCAAGGCTTTTATTTAAAGGGGGTCCTTTGAACCTTGAAGTGTCAGATAACCAAAGTGGTAGACACAAAGTTCATATCACCTAGGAAAAAAAATGAAATCTAGCCAAAACCGGTTTGGCTCAGTGGATAGAGCATCAGCCTCCGGACTGAAAGGTCCCAGGTTTGATTACGGTTAAGGGCATATACCTTGGTTGTGGGCACGTCCCCAGTAGGGGGTGTGCAGGAGGCGGCTGATCGATGATTCTCATCGATGTTTCTAGCTCTCTATCCCTCTCTCTTCCCCTCATAAAAAATCAATAATATATATAAAATTGAAATCTAAAAGATGTAGTTTTTTGTTTTTTTAAAACATCCTTGAGAAAGATAAGTTATTAGCATAGTGGTGAAGAGTGTGGGCTATGCAGTATATGGCTTGGGTTCAAATTTTTGTTCTTTGACTAATAGCTATGGGACCTGTAACCCAATTGTGCTCTCTCTAAATTGTTCATACTGTAGTTGACCCTTGGCGATTTTTTTTTTTTTTAATCCTCACCCGAGGGTATCTTCCCATTGATAATTAGAGTTGAAGAGAGAGGAAAAGACAAATTTTGATGTGAGAGAAACACAATGATTGGTTGCCCCCAGCATGAACCCAACCAGGGACCGGGTAGGGGAAGAGCCTGCAACCAAGTATGTGCCTTTTACCTGATTCAAACTTGGGACCCTCAGTCTGCAGGCCAACACTCTCCACAGAGCCAAACGGGCTGGGGCCCTTGGTGATTTTAAGCAGTTTAGATGCACATCAGTTTTTTGAAAGTTTACACCTTATGGAATTGTTAGAGGAAGGAGATAAACTGTATCTAAAGCACTAAATGCTTAGTACACAATAAGTGGTAAATATTAGCTGTCATTATTATCCTAAATCTCGTTTTTCCCTTCTACAGCTTATTTTCAGTGACTTTGTAAAGACGGAAGGCTCATGGTACAAATTATTGTCTCAAGGTGAGTACATTTTGAGACACTTTATGGAGTTTGAATGCTTAGGGCTATATAGATTTGATATTCCCTTGCAAGAATCAGGGTCCTCGGGCGCATCTTGTACAGATGCTTGCATTTCGATCTCTAGTTCGGTGCTTAGCACTGCCTAGTTTCCCAAGAACTTGTGCTCAACAAAGAGTTCCTTTGGGCCTTGAATGGTGGTATAGGATACCATTCATCCTTTACCCCCTCAAAAATATTGTAACCGCCAGCCTTTGCTTGCAGTGCTGGGGCTGGAGGCCTGGCAGAATGGGTGCTGATGGAGCTACAGGGGGAGATCGAGGCTCGCTACAGCACCGGATTAGCTGGAAACCTCCTGGGAGACCTACATTACACCACTGAGGTGAGGGCTTTTCTTTCCTTGCCTAACGCCTCAGGAAAGCAAGCTACCGAGGTGGCACTCCTCAGGTCTGTTAACAAGGGCTAGCTAATCTGCTAAACCATCTGCTTGTTCTCCCCCTTTAGCTTTGGGAACTCTTGAAAGGTCACAGTTCTTTTTTTTTTCTTTTTTCCGGAGAGAGGAAGGGAGAGGGAGAAGGAAAGGGAGAGAGAGAGAATAGGAACATCAATGATGAGAGAATCATTGATCAACTGCCTCCTGCAAGCCCCCTACTGGAATCAAGTCCACAACTAGGCATCAAACTGTGACCTCCTGGTTCATAGGTTGTGCTCAGCCACTGAGCCACACTGGCCAGGCAAAAGGTCACAGTTCTAAAAGTGAAAATTCTCTTACCAGGGCGAGGGTGGGTTGTCCACTGTAGCTGTATAGCAGTGTAATAGCCAAACCAGGGAGTGCAGGTACCACTACTGCCTGCCAAGAACATCTTTAGGAAGCACTCGAGTGTTAAGATCTTGCCCTGAATCTCAGGCATCTTATTCTCATTCTGCCAAAGGGAATTCCTGTGCTGATCGTGGGGCATCACATCCTGTACGGGAAAATCATCCACCTGGAGAAACCTTTTGCTGTCCTAGTCAAACACACTTCTACGGAGCAGGACTGTGATGAGCGTGGCTGTAAGACTGGCACCCAATACTTGGTGACAGCACTCATCAAAAACAAGATTCTTTTCAAAACTCGCCCCAAGCCCATTATCACCAACGTACCCAAGAAAGTATGAAAGAACCCCGGATTTTCCCTAGAGAGCGGCCAACGCCTTGGACTCGCGCTTCACTGCCACCCCGAGGACGGCTGGACAGTTCCCTGGGACCACAGGGGGGGCAGGGCCCTGGTCTGAACACTCGCCACCCCCTGGGCATGGCCTCAGACTCCTTCCTTAGGGCCACCGGCTCTCTTGGTGGAAATCTGGGCCCGTTTCCAAGGAACCCTTCTTCTTTTCCAACTTCATCGGGCTCGTTGGCGTCAAACCCAGCACCTTTCCATGGTGGTGCTCGCGACTCCAGCATGGCTGCTTTTCCCAGGGGGATGAATCCCTCTGCCGCAGGCTCGGCTTCTTTCTCGAGGCCAGGCGGCCTCCTGGGCCCAGGGCCTGGGCCAGCTCTGAACCCTAGGGCAGGGGCTCTAACGGGCCCAGGGCCTGTGTCTAACCCGAGGTTAGGGGGTCTCCCGGGGCCAGGGCCTATGTCCAACTCAAGGGCAGGTGGTCTCCTGGGAACAGGACCTGACTCCAGAAGCGGGGGCCCCATGGGCCCTGGATCTGGACCCAGTCTGAGAACGGGTGGCCTCTTGACTCCTGGGAATGGCCCTTCCAATAGTAGGCCCATGGGCCTGGGCCCTGGACCAGGTCCCAACCTGAGATCGGGCTTCATGGGTACAAACCCTGCCCCAAGGCCGGGTATGTTTCCAGGCTCTGGCCTTGGGCCCAGCCCACGGGCTGGTGGTCTAGACCCAGGCCTTGGGCCCAGCCCACGGGCTGGTGGCCTGGGCCCAAGCCCTAACATGGACACCAGAGCAGGTGGCCTCTTGGGCACAGGATCTGGTCTAAACTTAAGAATGGCTGGACCTCAAAACCTAGATCTTGCCCCCATTCTAAGAGCAGCAGGTCTTTTAGGAGCAAATTCCTCCTCTTTCTCACAGGCTTCTGGAAACATGGGCACAAACCCATCTTCCATGGCAAGAGTACCTGGCTCCATAGGCCCGAACTTGGGTCCTGGCTCTCGGGGAATTGGCCTTTCAGGGCCAAATCCATCTCCCATGTCGAGGGCTTCTGGCCCCATGGGCCCTAATTCAGCTAATTTTTCAAGGCCGGCTGGCCCCATGGGGGTAAATGCTAATCCCTTTCCAAGGGGGACAGGTTCGGGGGCACTGAACTCCGCTGCCTTCTCTCAGTCTTCTGGAACATTGGCTTCAAACCCATCTAACTTTCAGAGGTCTGCTGGCTTCCAGGGTTCAAATCCAGCAATTTTCCCAAGAGCCTCTGGGCCACTAGGACCCAACCCAGCTAATTTCCCAAGAGCCCCTGGCATGGGTCCAAATCCAGCTACCTTCCCAAGGTCTTCTGGCCCACTAGGCCCTGGTCAGGTTACTTTCCCCAGGTCAGCTTCTGGGCCTCTGGGCTCTTCCGCAGCAGGCTCTGTGGGTGTCAACCCAGCTCCTTTTGCAAGGCCAACTGGGAATCTGGGTCTAAACCCAGCTTCCTTTCCAAGGATGAATGGTCCTATAATGAAGACTGTGGTCCCATTTCCTAGAGTGGGTAGTCTCCCTGGCACAAACCCAGCTGCTTTCCCCAGACCAGGGGGTCCAATGGCTGCAATGTACCCCAATGGAATGTTACCCCCGTAAACAGCCTTTTCTCTCTAGGACCACCTTGGTCTCCAGGCATCGTGGTTCTGGGCAGATGCTGTTTTAGGTAAAAGGGTAGTCATGGAGCTACAGTCGGAAGTATATAGCTGGGCTCAAGTTCAAATGAGTCATCTTTTTTCAAACTCTGCTTCTTTCTTGATTAAAGGTGAAATGTTATTTGTGGGACACGGACTATGGCAGGTGGGAATGATCCCAGCCTTGAGAGAAAGGATCTCTAGCCTTCCAGAATCCTGCTGTGCTTTTGTCCCACAGCTTTCCGCCCCTTGTTTCTTGCTAGTTTCTTGAATTGTTCTTGTGGACTTTTCCTCAGGGATACATTGACCTGCAGGTCCCAATTCATATGTAGTTCCCTGCTCACCACTGGAGACTCAGCTCACTGCTCTAGCAATGTTGTATTGGTGAACGGACCATGCTTCAGCAGCTCTGACCCGGGCAGCTTGGACCTGTCCTCCACTGCCATACCTTTCCCTGGGGGCCTGACAGAACGGGGAGGTGGGCAGCCGCGTTAAAGACCCACCAAGTATAATTTCCACTTGACTGGCAGGTCTTGGAGTTTCCTTCTCCGGGACCTCGAGAAGGCCAGAATCAAGGCTCCACTGTTCATCCAACTCCCTCTCCACTGGTACTCCCAATCAAAGAACCTCAAAATTTAAACTGATGTGGATGGGGTAGGGGGAGGAGGGTGGGAAGGGTGGGGGTTGAAGGGAAGAAATCACTGTGCTTTGTTCAACCTGATGTGAAAGGATGGTTGGTGTTTTTCCTGCGTTGTATCTTTTCTTACTGTTTCTTTAATAAATGGGATGAGAGGGCTTCTGGTGTCGCTGTTTTGTTACCTGTTCCACAGGGAAGGAGGTTATCCCACTGCTTTTCATGGTTTCAGCTTGGCCACAGTCCTGTATTATCTGACAGATAAAATACTTTCAGTCAAGAAAGAAGCAAGCTTGATTTTTAGCTTTAGCTCACTCCTCTGCCAGTAATTTCACCAAAGACCCCCCCCGCTTCAATAAAAGTTAAGCCACCATAGGTGTACAGTTATCATCAAGGTAGGCTTACGGTATTCCCCAGGTTCAGAGGCAGCTGTGACAGCTCATCCTGCTGCTGAGTGACACTCGAATTACTGAAACTATTTCTAGCTCAAGTGCAACTTTTGAAAGTGGAATAAAGAGTCAGTGTTCATTGGGTACAACAAGGGAGCTCAGAGACAGCAGTATGAGAGAATCTTTATTTTGACAAACATGTGCATTATAAAAAATTTGACCTGAAAAGTTAAAAAAAAAAAAAAGCAGGTAAAAATAAATAGTTTACAAATTATTGTAGAAATAATACAAAAAAGACAGTTAAAATTTTCAATGAGGAAAAACCAAAATGTGTCCAATTGTATAAAGGCTCTTCCCTTGCCAGAAACAGGGATAAAGCTGAAGACCCAGTTTGGTTTCACTGCTGAAAAACGTACAAAATAACTTAGGAAAAACCAGTCGAGGTCAAACGTTGTGAGCCCACTACTTTTGATACGAGGAAAGTCGATGACAGTGCAAGGCAGAGCTGATGGTAGGACAGCCTGATGGTTTTTCCATCTGGGAGCCCATCCTGTGTTACCCTTCGAGTGAAAGCTGAAGAAAAACAGCCCTTAGTGAAGTCTGAGCTCTGCAGTTGGCTGACCGGATTTCCTCCATTGTGGTGCTCAAAATAGTTTACTTCTTGGCCAGCAAAAACACGGAAGAGTTGGGAACAACTGCCTTCGGCAAATGGCTGCTGCCTCTTCTGAGAGCCTTCATGGACTGGGCCCAACGTCACCCAGCAGTCTTATCAGAAACTTGAGGTCTGTGTGATGCAGCCGTGTTGGCTGCACTTGGAAAACCCTTGAGTTCGTGGGAGTTGAAGGAAAGCACCAGGGTTTGCCAATCTGTGACTCGGCACACTGTTCCTTCGTAGGAAGCACCTAGGTATGCTACAGGCTTGCCCCTCCACTCCTCTCTACTTCAGTGCCCATTCTGAAGGGTTAGTTGGATCCTCTGAGAAAGGACGTTTGGAGACAGCACACATGAGCAAGCAACCCCTAAATCAGAGGCTTAGTCAAGATCCAGGTTTCAAACCCAAGAGCTGAGAACAGTCTGTGGACTGCCCATCTCTAGAAAATGGGTTTCCCTCCTTCCCCACCAAAAGCAGAAGGAAATAAAGCTGCCTCAAATGAAATGAGAAAGCAAGAACCTTAGGATTTAGGAATCAATTCCATCTCCTCATTTGGTTTCTGGAAAGAAGCAAATGCAGTCGTCACTATCCACAGCTTGTCGGTAAGAATTCCCTGGAGAAGCCACTGAGGAGAATGGACAGTCTCAGAGATGACCAGCTTGGATTTGAGGGTTCACTTAGGGGACACGGAAAAGCTTTCCATTAGAGACGATTGTCAAGAAGTGTAGCCTGGCCCTGGCTGGCTTGGCTCAGTGGATAGACCGTCAGCCTATCAAGAATCCCAGGTTCAATTCCAGTCAAGGGGGCCTGCAGGAGGCAGCCAATCAATGATTCTCTCTCATCATTGATGTTTCTATCTCTCCCTCTCCCTTCCTTTCTGAAATCAATAAAATATATATTTTTAAAAAAGAAAAGAACTGTAGCCTGAAAGTCATGCATGCTACGCAGCTGCCTAGGAATCATCCCAAGCAGTTCCAAGATGGCAGCCAATTTGGTCAGAGGCTCCTACTAGGTTTCCCCCATGTGCTGGGGGCAGGCTTGCCTGTTACAGAGGAGCCTGTGAGAGTCCAGGTGCTGACTCACTGGCCACCTTGTGAAATTTGCCCAATGAGGAGGAGGGCAAAGAGGTGACGACATCACCTGGAAATCAGTGAGGTGGCCATCTTAGGACTCAGTTGAATTTAAGAGGACTTCATGAGTACACAGGTTGAAATACTGAGCCCTCACTTCCTTTCTTAGTAGGTTGGGGTTTAAATCTCCCTGGTAGATGACTGAAACATTTTCTCTCCTCAGCAGACAAGCACATCTAGATGTCTAGGCCAGTGGTCGGCAAACCGCTTGACTGTGACTTCCACAAAATACCACGTACAGTGCGACTGAAACTTTATGGCCCATGCGCAGAAGTCGGTTTTCGGCCTGGGCGAGTCTGTTTTGAAGAAGTGGTTCTAACGCCGAGCCACACTCAAAGGGCCAAAGATCCACATGTGGCTCGTGAGCCGCCGTTTGCCCACCACTGGTCTAGGCAGTTTCCAGGTAGAATATATATATATAGACCTCCATATAGCCCATAGCCTTGAGCACCACTACCAACCTTTGTTCCTCCTGTCAAGTTTTCCTTTTTAACATTCACATCTATGTATATTTAAAGCAGTTCAATGCTAACTCCCTGCTAGTTTGGCTCATCCTTGGGATGTGGAGATGTGGAATGGGGTACACATAATAAAGCACCATTCCTGTACCCTGTTTTCTGATGCCCAGAGACCAGGCTTCTGGGCCTTGTAACTCAGGCACAATCTTATTGCATTGATAACTAGATTGAGGGGGGAGACATTGCTAGCTGGCCCAGATCTCAAATTCTACTCCCACCTCTGGTCGTATTCAAATGGGCTAAGAGAACCCCTTCCCGCAGCTGGCTTTGCTCACGTACCTGTCAGAAGTTGCTATGGTTGGAACGGACTGATTTAACACACTTCTGAGTTCCCTCTGGATCCTGGGGCAGGAGTGGGATTGTTCCACCGCGTAGCAGCCAGGCAGCCTGAAAACATGTCTCCTCTACCACCCTGAGCTGGAGTTGGTGTTGCCTTTCCTAAACAGAACAGCCCTGGGCCATACTACAGTCACCTTTCTTTGCACTTCAGATTCGTCCTTTGGACCATTAAGAAACTAAAACAGCGTTTCCCTCCTCCCTCCCACCCCATCTTTTCTCCTCCATTCCCCTTCCCTCCCTCACCCATTGCACTTTTTTCCGGCTCTGCTCGAGGGTTATGTCACACCTCAGCAAAAGCTAAGCTGTACTGCTCTGGCTTCTTCCCGCATCGCCGGGCGATGATGGCCAGATACAGCATGAGGAGGGCCACCCAGTAGCAGCCATACAGGATGGCACCGGAGACGAGGAAGGCTAGCTCCGTCTCACTGAACAGATCCTGGCAGTAGGCGGTGTACGCCAGGCCTCCCAGGAGGACTGCCACCCAGATGGACACGGGGATGAGGCCAATGAAGTTCACCACGATGGTTTTCCGGCCGGAGGTGCCCCAGCCGGATTTGTTGATGGTAGCAATGGCGAAGATCTTGGCTGGCAGGAGGCTGGACATGTAGAGGAGGGAGTACAGGGACATGAAGATCATCTCCGCATTGCCCCGAAGGAAGCAGGCGTAGGTGGCCTTGATGATGCCCACCAGCTGCACCGTCAGCAGGAAGAGGAGAATGTTCCAGATGCGGCCGCGGTAGAAGAGCTGGATGACGGTGGCTATGAGGAAGAAGGGGAAGAAACCGGTGACCACGGACTCGTAGGTCATCCAGAGGTGGTGCTTATGGAACCACAGGGAGTTGTAGAGCCACTCCCGGAAGTAAGACTTGCTCCAGCGGGTCTGCTGGTTGAGCCACCGGAGGTACTTGGTGGGGGTTTCCGTGAGGCACTTGGAACGCGCTGTGTATTTAGTCCTGTAGCCCAGGCTCAGGACTCGGTTGGTGAGGTGCCGGTCATCCCCAAAGCTGCACTTGCTGCCTAGGAACTTCTGATGGTACCAATCTTCCAGGAACTGCTGGAGGAGGCTGTTGCGGTACATGCCCAGCGGCCCACTGATGCACTGCACGCAGCCAAAGTAGGACTGGCAGGCCCGCTCCACGTTGAAGGCCATCCAGTACCGCACGCTGCTCAGGAAGGAGATCCATGAGTCGTACTTGTTGAGGATCTGCAAGGGAACCATACATGCTGGGCCTCCACACCTGAGACCGTGAGACCCGGGAGGCACACACCAGAGACCAGGACGCCTCCCTGCCCTGAGTTCCTAGCACACTGCTCAAATTCCCGGCCATCAGTCCCAGCCCGATGGCTGGGAAACCCGAGGCTCAGAGGAGCCAACCACACTCTCTCTCCCCTGCACCAGCCCCAACCCTCCCCTGTGCCGCCTGCGTGGATTGTCCCAGTGATGTTACTCTAGCAGTCAAAGCCACCTTCGGTCTCAGGCGGCGGCCTGTGGCAGTGATAGAGAGAAGGCCTTGAGAAAGATGCGAAGCAACACCCAGTCACCTGTCCTGACCCTTCGGATGGAAAGTTTATTGGGAAGGGCTGGTATGATACGAGCGGTACCCTCCGGAAGAAGCGACTGCCCTTATTCTGACCACATTGCCCAGAGCTCCTCCGAGCAATTAACCCTAGAACAAGGGTTTCTCAAGGGTCTAACTTGAGAGGCGCTTGCTGTGTTACCAAACAGGAAGCCCTTTGCAGGACCCATGGGCTCAGAATGCTGTGCCCCTCCCAGCACCATAGGCTCTCTCCATACCCGGTAAGTAACTTTCTCCCCTTGGGTTTCAAAAGGGCGGGGAAGGAGCTGAATAGCGAGTGAACCATTTGAAACTGTCAAAAAGGAATATCCCTCTACCCCACAAAGGTACTAGGAAGCCGAGCTGCCCACTTCCCAGACATCCAATTGGATCAGGAAGCTAAGAGAGTCCAACCCCTACCCCCAGGAATCCTTAGTTACTTCTTACCTGGACATCACCCCCAACGCCTCCTACTTGGGGGTCCTCCTCTAGGACTCGAAGCATCTCGATGGTGCAGGCGGGGTCCAGGACGGTGTCCGAGTCACACACCTGCGGAGGGAATGCACTGTTAGCCCATTCTGACCTCAGTCCGCTCACAGCCCCCTCTCATATGGTTCGCTTCTGGCCGCTAGCTAAGAGGTCTGTGCCAAACGGAAGGGGTGAGAGAAGTAACAAAGGCAAGTAAGGAAAAGAAGAGTTTGGATACCGGGCTCGACAACCACTAGCGGAGAGAGAGACCCAGGCGTCTGTCTGTGCTGGACCTGGGAAGGGAGGAAGGCTTTGTACTGGACTAGTCTTTAGCCTCTATGAGGCCAGGCTCCTGAGAACGCAAGTGCAGGCACAGTGCCCAGACCAAGGCCAGCAGACACACCTCAGAAGGCCAAGCTCTTGCCAGAGGCTGTTGCCCAAAATTATCCCATAAGAATTTTAACAAGGTCTTCCCTGTTTCAGCTTCTGGCCTCTGGATGATCCATAGCCCAAGTGGAGAATGTATCTACCAATCACACCTCCTCTCCCGCCCCAACATGGCTGCCAAGCCTTCAGAACTCCCTTGGTCTCAGATTGGGGCACAGTATGGCCCAGGGCTGCTCTCACCTGGAATATACTCTGGACGGGCATGGAGATTCTGGTAGCAGCTGCCTTCAAATCCTGCCCCCCTGCCTTCCTTTTGTGGGAGGCTCATGGTCTGATTCTGAAAGGTAGCCCCATTAGTTGAATCTGGGCTATGAACACTCACCCGTGTGTGTGTGTGTGTGTGTGTGTGTGTGTGTGTGTGTGTTTTAACATATTTTATTGATTTTTCACAGAGAGGAAGAGAGAGGGATAGAGAGTTAGAAACATCGATGAGAGAGAATCATCGATCAGCTGCCTCTTGCACGCCCCCTACTGGGGATGTGCCCGCAACCAAGGTACATGCCCTTGACCGGAATCGAACCCGGGACCCTTCAGTCCCCAGGCTGACGCTCTATCCACTGAGCCAAACCGGTCCCGGCTCCTTGTGTGTTTTCTATAAAATTACTGAGATGGCACAAAGAGCCCAGATAAGTATTGGGCAAGGGACTTGGTTTTCCGACCGCTGAAGGAGCCAAGAACAGTATCCATAGATGAGCCCAAACCCGGTTCTGCAAAAGCCCCAAATGCTTTAAATGAAGATCCCGAGTGAAAGCCATTAGCCTGAGGAAGGGGGAGGCCCCCCAAGCTCCAACCTACCCAACGTTCCCTCTCCATGTTGGAAGACACGGTGGCCACAAGCAGCAGAAGGCTGAGGGGGAACCAGGCGGAGCATCATACCTGCTCCCTCCTCCCTCCCTCCCGACACAGTCTTACATTCTGGGCCAGGCTGGGAAGGTCCCAAGGAGCCTCCGCCAAACTCCCGGAGCCTCCTCAGCTTGCAGACCAAGCTTCCCAGTGCTCATGGCCACTTCCTGCCCTGACCCTACCACGTTCTTCATGCTGCTCAGCCGCCTTCACCTCAGGAAGGTCTTCTAGCTGAGCGGGGCTAGAGAGGGCAGAGCTCTTGTGCTTCACCACCGCCTGGGGCAGGTTACCTCCCACAGCGGGAAAGACATGCCCTCAGCAAGGCTGACAGAGGACAGGCTGCCCAGGCTGCCCGAGGCAGGCGTGATCCCAGAGCCCTACAGGGAAAGTCTGGCTCAGGTACTCCACCAGGACACACAGGAAATTCTCAGGAAAGGAAGATGGCTAGCAGAGCAGGTTTGGGGGGAGGAGGGATCCTGTGCTTCAAGGGAGTAAATGACAAAGTCACTGTCGCTTGCGCATGAGCCAGGGCTAAGGGTTTTTGCTGACCCTTCTGAGCCCCCAGGGAAGTTTCAGAGGTCCTTTGACCCTAGATGAAGTGCAGAGTGAAGACTGCCTTCCACCCCCTCTACAAGGCTGAGGAGGGGGTCCCTGGGCCTAGGAACACCGAAAAAGATAAACGTACTAACTTTCAGGCAATAATATAACTTTAAAAAAAAAACAAAACAAAAAAAACACCCCAAACAAACAAACAAAAAAATCTATTTAAAGCTAAATTTAGGTGGGAACAGTATAGAAAATTTAAATATTAGAGTACTTAATTCAGTACTAATACTGAGTTAGGACACAGGTGGGCCACCACAACAGCCACTACACATTCAGTTGGATGGACAAAACCTTCTGGCAGGATCAGAGAAGGGAAGAAACGGGGGAATGGACAGCATGGATGCTGGGCCAGAAATGTGGGGTCCTGGGTATCAGTTTTGACTTGTTACTGAAATGTGTGAATCTCTAATCAGTTCTCTCTAGGTTTTGTTATTTGAAAACTGGAGCCATTCAACCTTGTCCATCTAATAAAATTTCCAGGCTGGTATCAGCGACCCCTTTGACTGGAAGCTAGGCAGGGTCTGTTCAGGGTTCTGCTGGGTTTGCACTTGTGTCCCTCTACCTTACACAGACACAAATTTGACACTGAGAAGGTAGGACTTTTTGGTCCATAACTAAAATAATATTTGAGTGTTTTCAAGCATGTCTTTTGGTCTTTACCACTTTTTTTTTTTTTAATTATGTTATTTTTTTAAAAAATATATTTTTATTGGTTTCAGAAAGGAAGGGAGAGGGAGAAAGAAATTGAAACATCAGTGATGAGATACAATCATTGATCAACTGCCTCCTATACACCTCCAACTAGGGATCGAGCCCACATGTGCCCTTGGCCGGAATCGAACCTGGGACCCCTCAGTCTGCAGGCCGATGTTCTATTCATTGAGCCAAACCAGCTAGGGCCACCACACTTTTTTAAAAAAATTGATTTCAGGGAGAGGGAGAAAGAGAGAAACATGGCTCTGAAGGCAGAACATCGATCGGCTGCTTCCTGCATGCTGCCTCCTGGGAATCAAGCCTGAAACCTGGGCACTTGTCCCAACCAGGAATCGAACCAGTAATCTCTTGGATATGGATCAACACTCAATCACTGAGCCATACTGGGCAGGATCTTCACCACACTTCTTTATGAAGGGCTCATCCCCATGTTGCCAGTGATGAGGCAGTATTGCACAGTGAATACGAGCAGATGTGAGCCCTAACTGGTTTGGCTCAGTGGATAGAGCATCGGCCTGCAGACTGAAGGTCCCAAGTTCGATTCCAGTCAAGGGCATGTACCTTGGCTGCGGGCACCTCCTCAGTAGGGGTTGTGCAGGAGGCAGCTGATCGACGTTTCTCTCATTGATGTTTCTAACTCTCCATCCCTTTCCCTTCCTCTCTGTAAAATAATAATCATAATCATAAAAATTAGTAGATGCCAACTACTGAGTGACATGAGGCAAGTTACTTGGCCTCTCTGTGCTTCAGGTTCGCCTTCTATGAGAGAAGGTAATAACAGTACTTATCCCCTGGGAGCATTTTAAAGATTAAAAGTGTTAATATGTATGAAAAGCCTACACTAGAGCCTGGTAAAAAGTAAATGCTACCGTGTTTCCCCGAAAATAAGACATCCTCCGAAAATAAGACCTAGCGCATGGAAAGATAAGACATCCCCTGAAAATAAGACCTAGCGCAACTTTGGGAGGAAAAATTAATATAAGACACTGTCTTATTTTCGGGGGAAACGGGGTATATATCTGTTTCCTATTTCTATTATCGGAACACAGTTCACCAAGTTAAGTAACAGCAGAACCGGGATTCCATCCAGGTCTCTTTGCTCCCAGGCCTGCTGTTCAGACCAGCACGCCTATTGTCTTCTCAGGGCGCAGAGGAGGGATGTGCACCTCACAAGGCATCCACCCTGGACTCGGCCCTCCCCGAGGAGGGGTGCCCGGCTGGCTGGACACGTGCACACGCCCGGCCGGGAGGCACGCTTACCTGGATGTAGTCCACCGAGTCGCCGAGGGCCTTGAACGCCGTGTACATGACCTCTCGCTTGCCTCCCCACTTCTGCATGATGCAGGAGTAGGTGCTGGCCCGCACCACGTCCCGCACGCGGTCCATGCCCGCCTGCAGGCTGGCCTCCGTCTCGCCCTCGCCCGCCTCGTGGAAGTTGCTGCGCCACACGAAGAAGCCGGCCTGCTCGGTGCCGCCCAGCACCTCGTGGAAGATGTCCAGCATGTAGGCGTCCTCCTGCCGGTTGCCGTCCACCACCATGACCACCTTGAGGTTGGGGAAGGCGATGCCCTGGGCGGAGCGCAGGCACTTGCGCAGGTAGTCGGGGTCCTCCTGGTAGGCGGCGATGCAGAGCGCCACGGAGCGCCGCGGCGGGGCGGGCAGCTTCAGGGGCCGGCCGGCCCGCCGCATGTGCCGGTGCTCCAGGAAGGCGAACAGGCTCTGCGTGAGCAGGTGCAGGCCCAGGATGGCGCCGTACAGGCCGAAGGACAGGTAGTGCTTCTCCGTGTGGATGAACTGGTAGCCCGTCACGTACGCGGCCAGGATGCCGCCCAGCACTGCCAGGGCGAACAGGCTGGTGCCCACCACTCGCAGGGCTGTGGTCAGCTGCACCGGCATCTGGCGGGGGGGAAGGCGGGAGAAGAGGGGGTCAGGCGGGAGGCAGCGTCCCCAGACTCAGTGGGAACGGAGACATTCTCTCTGGGCCCGGCCCAGAACAGGGTAGATGACCCAGTGACAAAAACCATTTCCGCTGAGCATGACTACCAGCACGAGGGGTCAAATCCCAGCCCTGGCATAGCTATCTGTGTGACTATCTTTTGCCCCTTAGTTAATTCCCCCGTAAGATGTGGGTTGTAGCACTAACCTCGTAGCCTCTTTGAGGTTTATCTCTTTTAAAATATATTTTATTGATTTTGCACAGGGAGGAATTGAGAGGGATAGAGAGTTAGAAACGTTGACCAGCTGCCTCCCGCACACCCCTCACTGGGGATACGCCCGCAACCAAGGTACGTGCCCTTGACCAGAATTGAACCCAGGACCTTTCAGTGGGCAGGCCGACTGCTCTATCCACTGAGCAAAACCGGTTTCGGCTTCTTTGAGGTTTAGATGGGTTACAAAGGGAAAGCACTTAAAGCGGCATTATTACTGTTTATTGTCAGACACACCAAAGCTGAAGAGAGCTACCTAGCTAGAGGATGACAGAATTGGATCTGCCTGACCCAAAACTCTGGAAGGCAAGCCTTGGCAGGGGTGAGCCTGAGGCACTTCTGGGCACATGGGGGGAGGAGGGATAGGGAATAGGGAGGAGGATGAACCAGGAGGCAGCTAGTGGCCCCAGCTCCTACCTGCACCGTAACCTCTAGGGACTGCACTCTGGGGGGGGGGGGGGGGCGGGATGTGCTCCAGGAAAGCACAGCCACCAGTGAGGCCGGGAAGAAGGGCCTGCCGGGTGCTCAGATGGTTGGCATAGTATCCACTCTACCAGAAGGTGTGGGCTCCATTCCCGGTCAGAGTGCATGCCTGGGTTGTAGGTTCGATCACTAGTGGGGGCGCATATAGGGGAGGAGGGCAGCAGATCGAAGTTTCTCTCCCTTCCTCTCTTTCTAGATCAATAGAAACATATCCCCAGGGAAGGATTAAAAAAAAAGAAAGAAAGAAAGAGGGGGAAGAGGGGAAGAGAGAAGAATCAGCAGGAAACATAAAGAGATATGGGGGGAGAGAAGGAAGGAAACGGCTTTCCCTTCTCCAAACAGCACAATCAGTAAGAGAAAGTTTCCCTGTGTTCTCTCCTTTCTCATCTTTTCCTCTTTTCCAAGAGAGCCAGGAAAGAAAGGGAAAGCAAGTGGGAAAGGCAGACGCGGGAAAGGGAGGGAAAGGAGGGCTGGGGTGTGGACAGCTCTCCCGAAGGGAACTGCAGGCACACTGCAGCCCTGGGAGGGTGGCTGCCCGGAAGCCCAGCAGCCCGGTCCTAGTGCCCGCACAGAGCCTTTGTGCTCGGCCCAGCCGGCCGCTCCTGCAGACGCTGCTCGTGTGCAGCAATGAGGGCCCCCGCCTCTGTACGGTGGGAAACAGCGGTGTCCTAAGGAAGAGCGCCCAGGAGTGCTCTACCACCCCCTGGCTGCCTGACCTTGCCAAGTTCTCTAACTTGGTATCTCCCCCACCTATTGGGGTTCTAATGGTTTCTTGCTCCATAGGTAAATAATTTCCTGAAAAACGGAAGCACTTGCAGCTATGAGAGGCTACCTGAGCAGGGAGGCTGACTGTAGGGGCAGGGGGGGGGGTGCCTGATCTGAGGAATCCCCCTTCCCACCCCACCCACCCTCTACAGACAATGAGGTCTCACTTCCAAGCTTGCTCCAACTCTAGGTGTTAACTGAAGCCGTCCCCGAGCCCCACCCCAACACCAATATGCCTTCTTGCCACGGGAACACCCGGTCGCCGCTACCTAAACCGGCCCGCGATGCAGGCGCCAGCACCACCATCCAGCAGCTGCAGTCCGGAAAGTGCTGCTGGCAGCCTGGCCGCCTCTCCGGGAAGCGCGGCGGCGTCCGGGCGCTCTGCCCCGCCACCCCGAGGAGCCTGCCTGCCGCGTGCTTCCTCTGCGGCTCCCAGGTCCCACCCCACCCCCTCCTGGCATGCTCCGGGCATGCTCCTGCGGCCCAGGGCCCAGGAGGTGACATGCCGAGGGGGCGCTGCGGGCACTGCTGCCCACCTACGATCTGGGGAGGCCACCCACCCCGCACCTGCCGCTCGCTCGGTCTCGGCCGCTGGCGCGCCGCCTCGGTGCAGAGCTGCAGGCGGTGCCACCAGGTTAACGCCGCCGGCTTCCCGCCTCCCCTTCTGGGGAAGGCGGCGCCGGCCACACCCACGTGCCGGCTTCCCCGGGACCCCGCAAGGGAAAAACCCAAGGAATCGGTCGGACCAGGTCCCATTCATCTATCTCCCCGGGCCCCGGCCGCCGTGGCAAAGTGTGGCTGCAGACAAAGGCGGCATCCCCTTCCCCGGGCGGGACCCCCGCGCCCGGCGCGGGCACTGGAGGCACCACCCCGGCGCCTCCCACCCCTTTGAAGACCGGGATCCTGCAGTCGGCGACCCCACGGACAATCGGACGCCGGTGTGCGGGCTCCGGCTGAGGTGCCCCGGCCCACCAGATGGGGGAAGGGGCGAGGCCGTGTCCCCCCAAACCCAGCGGAGGGGAGCCCAGGCCGCCTCTTGTCCCTGCACGTTCCCCCTCCCCCCTTAGCGCATTCGGCTTCAAGGACACGGGGGTTCGGGGACGATCCCCAAGACCGACAGACCCCCCCCACCCCCGGCCGATAGAAGGAGCAAACCTCAACCAAGGGCGCACCCCGCCCATCTGCCCCCCGAAACTTTGCGGGGCTGCCCGGGCCGCAGCCTCTCCGGCTGACAGGTGTGCCCGCGGCGGGGCCGCACGCGGCGGGACGGAAACTTGTGCGCGGGGCGGGGGCTCGGTCCCCCGGCCCCTCGGAGCCGCCGGAGAAGGGAGCCCAGGCCGGCGCCCAGCGGAGCCGCAGGAGCCCGGGGGGCCGAGCGGCTCGGGGCCGGGACAGGTGCGAGCCCGCGGGTGGGAAGGGGGTGGGGGAGGGAGAGGCTCCCGCCAGCCTCGTGCCCCGCACCGCCGTCCGCCCCCTAATCCTTCCACAACACGGGAGCCGCCGGAGGCAGGGAGGAGAGACCGGAGGAGGAGGAGAGGATGGAGGAAGAAAGGGAGGAGGGGTCGGTGGGGAGGGGGCTGCGGGACCGCCGCCGGGAAGCCGGGAGATGCCGCAGCGCTCAGCCCGCCTCCCGGCTCGGGACGCGGCGCCCGCACGCGCATCCGGGGGAGCCGGGGGCCCCGGGGGAGCCGGGCGCGCCCTCACCCCTCCGCCGCGGAGCCCGGGCCCGCTCACCGTGCCGCCGGCCGCCCGCGCTCCGTGCTCTCAGGCCCGCGGCAGCCCCATGCCCCGCCTCCCTCCTCGCCGCCGCGCCGCGCGCTCCGACTGGCGAGCCGGCCCCGCCGAGGCGCCTTAAGTACCGAGCGCGTCCCCGCGGGAGAGGCGCCCGCCCCCGGCCCCGCGGCCGGAAAGTTGGGAAGAGTGGGAGGGCCCCCCCGAGGGCCGCCGGGGAGCACCCCCAGCCCGGCTCCGGCGGAGGCAGCTCCGCGCGGGGCGGGACGCCGGGTCCCGCGTGGACGCCGCGCCTCCGCTTTGCAGAGACTCGCAGCCTCTGAGCCTTCGAAAAGAGGGGTCCTCCCCCCCCCACCCCCCGCCCCAAATCCACCAAAAGGCCCAGCTTCCCCGCGCTCGTCTGGGCCACAGCGAGCTGCCCAGGGGAAGCGGTCATTGCGCTCAACCTAGAAGCTGGAGCGGTAACTTGCAGAGAACGCGCTTTGTAAGCCTGGAGGTGGACTCACCCTGGCAGCCGGTGGAAACGTCCCCCCCGACTTCTGGTGCTCCCTAAAGCCAAGGCAGCGGAACCTCCCTGCCAGCAAAATAGAGAAGTAAAAATGAATAAATAAAAGGCGCAGAGGCGAAGAATTGTCAAATGGTCCAAGAAGGTGTTAACCATTGTGACCAGCTTAGCTCTGAATTCCGCAGTGGGGCGCTAATGGCTTTCAGGTTGTTCGCAAAAGATGCAACTAGCCTTGTAAAAACCTCCAAGTTTCAGAGTCTTAGAGCCAAAACCCATTCCTCCTCCTCCCCAGTTATTCCCGGCATCCACGACCTTTAAAATTCCCAACTGACCTTATCTCAGGGGTGGGCGTGGGGAGAGGGGCTTCCAGGTCCCTAAAACCTGGTGCTAGACTTGGGTGAGGTGGGGTGAGGTGGGGCTGGGGGGAGGTAGGGAGTTGTTAGCTGAGGAAGTTTAGAACCAGCTGAACACACTGAGTTTCTCAATCTCCGAACAACCGGAGGAATTACAATGAAAGACTAGGAGAAAATAAAGGTATGTGTCCTTCAAGCACACCTGAGGTAAGTTTCCATTTCCTTCCAAACTGCCACAGACTTACAGGAACCTGAGCTGCTCCTGTCAGAACTGCTAAGGGCCCAGGGGCGTGTTCGCCTGCCCAAGGGCACTCTCTCTGGGCCACAGAGCTGACCCCTCAGTTGCCCAGGCAAACAAAGGCCCCTGGCGCTCCGACCCCACCCACTCCCAGCCTGCATTATAGATATCAAATCACTCTATGCTTTTGCTTGAAAAAAACCATCACTAATGTGATACATCACTTACAGATCCCTTTATGACGTGCTTTTAAAAACTACTACTGAATACACAATGGCAGAGTGTTTTAAACTTAAGATTGGCCCTAATAAAAGCGAATCCACCCGGCCAGTGTGGCTCAATGGTTGAATGTTGATTCATGAACCAGGAGGTCCTGGTTGAATTCCTGGTTAGGGCACATGCACGGGTGGTGGGGCATGCAGGAGGCAGCTGATCAGTGATTCTCTCTAATGATTGATGTGTCTCTCTCTCCCTCTACCTTCCTCTCTGAAATTATATATATATATATATATATATATATATATATATATATATATATAAAACTAATCATGCATAGGGAGAGAGAAAGCCCTTGGTTAAGTAAAAGGAGAGCTCTGGAGCCAGACAGGAAGGCACTGATCTCAGTATTTCATCCTAGAAATGGGGTCCAGTTTCTACTTCTCGGAGTTGTTATATAAGGATTGAACAGAAGTTAAGGGCTCAGTAAATGGCATCCACTGGCCACGCTGTGGATTCCACGTGCCCATCCCTCCAGGAGGTGACAGGAATCTCAGAGGGCCCCCGCTCATGAATGCCTTGTGCAGACTGCATCCTGGTCTCACAGAGCCCTGGGCCGCCTCCTCTACATCCCAGGGTGTCACAGAGCCTGGAGTTGCCAGAGATTATCTGATTCTGCCTCCCACCCAAACCTGCAATCTTTATGGGGAAAAACAAGCAGACACTAGGCAGGGACAAAATGGAGTGTCTCGGAGGGAGGGCCCAGCACGGACAGGTATTCTGTTATCAAGAGAAGCCAGAAATCCAGATTTCTGTGCGAAATCCCCTAATTTTTAAATGGTAGAAGCTAATTCAAATGTTGAAAAAATACATTCCACAGACCAGCCAAAAAACAAAAACAAAAAACACACACGTGTCTGAGTCATAGCCAGCCAACCAACCGGCTGCTTGTCAGTGACGTGTTTAAAGCATAAGGATGGCAAGTGGCCTGGGGCTGCTCCAGGATCATCTTGTGTTAATTTCCAAGGCTCCTAGGTTGTCCCATTCTGCTCGATTGGCTCCAGACAATTTATAGGTGGTGGGCTGGGACCGCACAATTCAAACATCCTAAATGAACAGTGGGTCCAACTGCAACATCATGAGAAAACACTCTAACCATACCTACTGGCTTTCCAAGGGCGAACATATTCTCTCTCTCTTCTAATCTGCAGGGCCAGGGATCTGGTGTTATCGGGCAGCTTTACTTTGTGGCCAGTCTATGCCAGGGAGAGTCTGCCTGTAATTAGCATGGAGTTCTCGGTGCCCTGTTTGCATTCATCTCCCCAGGAGTGGTTGGGCAGGGGAATCTTTAAGGGCCGATCCAATAAAGCTCAGCTTTATCTCTGCTTACCACCGAGGATTTAGAAATAGGACTAATTCCATACCCAGTCGCTTAAAAACATCAATTCAGATGTTGTGAATTGGCTTTTCCTTGGGTTCCAGAGGATAAGCCTCCTATTTTGCTCAGTTGTAGACTTTATTTGTACTTCATTTCAACCTTCATTTAACAAACTCTGAGCTGCTCTGAGCAGATAATGGCCATTTGGCCACTGGGAAGTTTCAGGCTGGTCCCTGCCATCTAGACGGTTGTGCACGTCGAAGACAAATTCATTTTTGAGAAAGCAAGTCACTGTACAAGGCAGTTTATGAGAGAACCTAACTGGAGAGTTTGATCATTTTGGGAAAGAGCTCTCTGTAAGCTGGAGTGGACGAGTCCGAGTTGCACGGAGAACCTGAGCTGACAGTGTAGAAAGGTAAGAACAGTCCGGCTGGGATGATAACACAGACCAGGAGCAGGGAGAGCAGCGGGCGAGGTGTGTTGGAAAGACGGTAAAGAGAGTCCCGGATGAAACAAGGCATTTCTATGAGAGAACTTGAACAGTGTCTGCTGCATAGGAAGTGCCCGAGAGAAAGTCCAGCTGCTGAGGAAGATGCGAGGGACAGATTCTGGAAGGCCATGAAGGACCAAGTGAGGAGTGTGGGTTTTATTGGGTAGATGATGGAGAACTATTGGAGATATCTGAGCAAGGTGGTAATGGATTGAAAGTACTGTTTGGGGATGGCTGAGCCAGTGGTATTTTGTGATAAGGACCAGGAATGGGGAGTAGGAAGCCTGTTAGGAGGCAGGCACACCACAGCACAGGCCTGAGAGGGGACTGTAGTGAGGGGTGTTGGTGCTGCCTTCAGGAAAGAGGAGTTGGGGCACAGCGAGGGTAGAGGTGGAGGTATAATTCCTGTAGTTTGGAAGGTTGAAAGGACCATTCTCAAAGGTTTGGGGGGTTTTAGGTAACCGATGGGATGGATGGATTGGGGGAGACCTGGCAGCCTGGCTGCCACCCAGTTTCCCAAAGATTTCACCTCTCCACTGAATTTCAAATCCAAACCCATGAAATGCTCAAACACCTCGCACCAACAGGAGCCCGCCATTCAATCTCTCTCGTCATCACCGTTGCCTGAAGCCGTGGGACAAACCCTGCCAGCAGCCTGGTGCTGCTCTGCTGGTCCCCTGGGGAGTGGCTGGGTGAGGGAGGGCAGGAGGGCTATTCCAACTCCACAGGCTGCCTCCTCCTCACCCTCCGATCTCAGGCCTCAGTGCTCCCCTATGGCACCCAGCCCACAGCTTCCAGCCGAGCAAAGCGGAATGGAGCGTGGCAGCCAGGCTGCCAGGCCTCCCCCAATCCATCCATCCCATCAGCTTCCCCTGGGCTGACGACAGTCAAAACCTCTCGAAGCTCATGAAGGTGAACTTAAACTGGCCTCCGGAGAGGAGCAGGGGATGTCCCCCAGCTGACTAAACAGGGCTCTCTCTTCAAGGCAGCTTAATCTACAATGCTAGTTAATGCGTAATTCAAGGTGGGAGGCGTGTGCCTGGGATACAGTAAGGCAGCTACTACCCAACAAAGCTACCCTTTCATAACGTCGCCCTCTTGCTCACAAGTGCTCTGTCATCAGCCCCAGTTCTGGGTGCTATGTGTGAAGAAGCAGGTGTAAGGACTACTCTGTCCTGCAGTTACAAAGGTGAGATTTTAATTCCAGTCTCTCTTCCCGCGCTCTCTTCTTGGATGGAAGAAGCGTTTTCATCTCAAATTAAGAAGTCTCTGTGCGGCAGCAGAACAGCCAGTTCCTCCAAGCGCCGGGTTCCTGTGCTGGTTGGCAGGTCAGAGTTCGGAGGGCAGGTCAGAGTTCAGGGGGCACACCAGAATGAGGGCTGAACATCAGACCAGACCTGGAGATGCTTTTCTTGGAATCTGGAACAGAAAAAAGCTCTTCCTGGCCATCTTTCCTTTCCCTCCCTCCCCTAGGTGAACGCAGGAAAAAAAAAAAAAATCCAGGCAATTTTCAACCATAATCTACCTTCTTTGTGGAATGCTGTGTGCAGCTAATAAGAATCGTGTTCACAAAGAAAATGTAGAAATAAGCAAAATGCTTATAATGTATAAATGAGGCAAGATACAAAATTGTTATGTATGAGCAATTAGGTTTACTTTGTTTTCTTGTAAATGCTATGCATACAAAGGCAGGAGGGAAGCTCACCCAGAAATTAAGATCAGGTTTGTTTGGGTGGTAGAACAATGGAGTTTGTGTTTTTTTCCCCTCTGTGTTCTCCAAATTTTCTATTAATAGGTATAATAAGTTTATAATAAAAAGATATTTTGAAGTGAATTGTTGAGTTCACAGAATCTCCTTCTAGGCTGGGGCTGGGTGAGGTCCAGCCTATGTCAGGGGTTGGGGAAGGTACAACCCACAGGCTGCATAAGTCCTGCAAAATCATTCGGTCTGGCCCTGCCAGGCATTAGGGGCAAGCTAATTAAATGTTTGCCCAAACATAGCAGCCTAGTTTTAAGATAATTTTGTACGGCCCTCAAATGATGGTATAAATAAATGACTCTTGGGGGGGCGGGGAGGGAGGAAAATAGGTTCCCCACCTCTGGCCTATATGATAGAAGCATTCATGTGAAAAGCGTTCGACAGCCTCAGTCTACAAAGAAAGCAGTCACGTTGAGAAGGCCAGGAGAGAGGATTCGTGGTAGCCAAAACTTGAATACTTTGCTTTTATTTAAATCCTTCCCACTGTTCCTTTGAGAGAATTTGAAGGGAAGGGGGAAGTATAGAGGACTCTGCTAGCTCATTCAGCACCCTTTGAGTGAGTCAGAAAAAGACCCGCTTCCTCCTGGGAACCCAGCCCTGCCTGGGGCACAGGGCCTGCCTGGCACACCCCAGCTGGTGCCAGCCCCCAGGATGATCTGGGTAAGGGAGGGAGGCGTGCATAATTATGTGCTCTACGAGGACCCTGAAAGGATGCTTTTCTTGAAAAAAGCATTTGAAGAATGATGATGTCAACAGCGTTGCACTGCTGCCCGAGGGAGCTCCTGGGAGAGGTTCTTTCCTTGGAGTGTTGGAGACCTACCCACTGTGTGCGTGTCCACTCTGCATGTGCACGCAACTCACTGTCCGTAAATGGACACCCACACGCTTGCTCATTACTCAAGTGCACACGTTCCCAGAACACAAGCCCAGTGTATGGAGTCACAATTCCAGTCGCCAGATCAGCCGGAGTGGAACAAATCGCTTAAGGTAACTTCGTTCCAAATTCATTTGGCTCTTGTTACAGTAACATCAACCATGGTCCTTAAATGTGCTGGCACTCCTGCTTTATGTCCTCTTTCTTGATGAAAGACATCGTTAGTCACTGTCACAGAGGAGGTCCAGAGCCAGATCCTCCACAAAAGTGATTATAGAAGGGCCAAGGGTAGGAGCAGTTCCCATGGGCTCCTTCATGGGAGGGACCCCCAAAAATATGTCCTATTATCAGATTTTTTTTTTTTTAGGACAACCTCTCCACCAACACAACACACACACACACACACACACACACACACACACACACCTTCTTTTCTCACCAGATAAGCTAATACAGTTGTTTTCATATTTGGCTGTGGCATCTTAAACTTTTAAAACCTTGGTAGTTTAAAAAAACAACACACTAATGCTGCCTGGCTGGTGTGGCTCAGTGGTTGAGCATCCATCTATGAACCAGGAGGTCATGGTTCGATTCCTAGTCAGGGCACATGCCAGGTTTCCAACTCAATTCCTAGTAGGGGGCATGCAGGAGGCAGCCAATCGATGATTCTCTCTCACTGATGTTTTGATCTCTCTCGCTCTTCCTTTCCTTTCTCTGAAATCAATAAAAACAAAACAAAACCCACGAATACCTGGACCCTGTCCAGAATCAATTTAGATAGAATCACTGAGGGTGAGCCCCAGGCTTGCGTTGCTTTCTTTTGAAATTCCGTAGGCGATTCTATTATGTATCAGCGTGGAGAGCACATCCTGAGCTCTCCCCTCGGCTGAGATTTGCAAATACATTTCTGGCACTAAGTGGACGGCAGAGAGCCAGCCAAGCACAGAGGTGAGCTCCAGAATATGTGTCTACCCGTCTTCCTCTAGCACCTTGCCTGCAACACCTGTTTGAACATTCTGGCCTTAAAAAGTTAACAATGAACTGATGAGCTATCAAGCCAGAAGGAAAAAAATAAAAATAAAAGGAGAAAGGATGCTGATGAAACTGGAATTAGAAGGAAGAGCCTGGGAGAAACACAGAGGACAGACCAGATGGGCCGGGTCAGTCCCCAGAGCTCCCCAATCCACCAGGAATTGGATACAATCTTTTTTTTAAAAAAATATATTTTATTGATTTTTTACAAAGAGGAAGGGAGAGAGATAGAGAGTTAGAAACGTCGATGAGAGAGAAACATTGACCAGCTGCCTCCTGCACACCCCCTACCAGGGATGTGCCCGCAACCAATGTACATGCCGTTGACCGGAATCAAACCTGGGACCCTTCAGTCTGCAGACCGACGCTCTACCACTGAGCCAAACCGGTTTCGGCTGGATACAATCTTTTCGTTGGCAAAGGTGCTACCTGCTATTTCTAGGAGAACAGAGCGGGGTGGAGGGTGGGTTGGGGGTGGTGGTGATGGGGTGTTGGGGTGGAAACCAGCCAGCCTTGTCAGTGGGAGGACAGAGTTGACACAAACGACTTCGGATTAGCTTTTGTTTTCTAAATGACAGAACGTCTGTACTTTGGGGGGCTTTCCCTACTGAAAAGATGAGTTAGGACAGTGGGCTTGAGCTGCCCTCTTTGAGGGCATGGGGTCCCCAGGACTTTCTCTCTCTCCCATGGCCCTGGCCTTGGCCACAGAAAATACCCACATGTTGGAGCCTCGATCTCTGCACTCTGAACAACAACACTCAATTTCTCTGGGGAGTGTGTGGGGGGTGTCTCCCAGCTCTTTGAAGCATCAGCACCGCCACTCTTTCAGAAAAGACAGTCTAATTTCAGGGTGGCTCTTCCCTAGGATTAATATGGTCTCCATAGGTTTTGAAGTTTTGAAGATGGTGTGTGGTCTAATAAAGGCTGTCCACTCGGAGTGGGGAGGGGCGGTGCAGGTGGGGGAGGGCTGGTCCAAGTCCGAGAGACTGGAATTGCGGAGCAGGCAGGGGCTTTGTTCTGCCCACGCCAGGCTGCCTGTGCCGGTGAGGTCTAGGGCTGAGCATCAGAGAAGCCTCCCCCAGGCACTGCTCTCAGCGGGCTTGGGTTCCTAAGGCGGACAGTGAGGATTAAATCTTACGTCATCTAATAAACCACGGAAAGGCCAGTCGCTTTTCCCAGGTCCCCAGTGCACAGGGTGCTCCTGCAGCTCCGGGGTGCCCTGCAGACTGCCCACTTCTATCAACAACTCTCCCCCCAGCCGCTCTGCATCTTCATGATGGAGTTAGGTGCTGACTAACTGGTTAACATTAAGAACTAGTAAGTAAAAGAACTTTCTCTGCCTAAATGCATTCACATTAACTGGCTTCTCTGGACCTTTTCCCCCTTCTGCAAACGATAGCCATTCATTCAGTTTCATTTTTTTCACTCTCTCAAAGAATGGTATGGAACAGAGCTATTAATATATATGTCCAAGAAACATTTATGCAAGAAATAACAGTTTAGCCCTAACCGGTTTGGCTCAGTGGATAGCGCGTTGGCCTGCGGACTGAGAGGTTCCAGGTTCGATTCTGGTCAAGGGCATGTACATTGGTGCGGGCACATCTCTAATAGGGGTTGTGCAGGAAGCATCTGATTGATGTTTCTCTCTCATCAATGTTTCTAACTCTTTTTTTTTATTTTAAATATATTTTATTGATTTTATACAGAGAGGAAGGGTGGGAGATAGAGAGTCAGAAACATCGATGAGAGAGAGTCATCGATCAGCTGCCTCTTGCACACCCCCTACTGGGGATATGCCCGCAACCAAGGCACATGCCTTTGACCGGAATCGAACCTGGGACCTTTCAGTCCCCAAGCCGACGCTCTATCCATTGAGCCAAACCGGTCCCGGCCAATGTTTCTAACTCTATCCCTCTCCCTTCCTCTCTGTAAAAAAAATCAATAATATATATATATATATATATATATATATATATATATATAAAGAAATAAGTTTAAATGTTCCATTATTACCATCAGTAGAAATGAAAGGATACAATAAAGCAAAAACAACAAACAAATACAAAAGAGGGCATTTGTGGCTCTGACTGGAGTTCATGGAACAACTTGCTACCTTTCCTATGATGCACATGGCTCTCTGTCCCTCTGCTTCCAGGAAGGCAGTCTTAGTAACTCCCATTACCACCCCCAGAAAGAAGAACAAGCCTTTCAATAAGCAATTTATGAAAGCTGTCAAAGGACCAGGTAGGCTGGAGAACTGCAGCAAATCTCATCTACAGCTGCTGGGCAAACTACAAGGTCAAACACAAGTACAAGGCTCTGGGTCTGAGGTTGGATTTTGGTATCAGGGACACTATCTGGAGGGAATCAGGGCTGAAGTTCCCTTGTTTAAATGGACGTGGAACCACTTCTGTGAAGAATTTTGTACAATTTGGAAAATAGTATCTGTTTGGTAGCAGCAAAGCACAGTGGCTAAAAGCCCAGCACCAGGAGCCAGACTGCCTGGGCCCAAATACTGGTTTGGCTACTTCTCACTAGCTATGTAACCTGGGGCAAGTAATTACCCTCTTGTGTACCTCAGTTTTCCCATCTGTAAAATGGGATAATAATATCCCACGAGCCCAGTACGTGGACTCGGCGGATTAATATATGTCAAGTGAACAGAAGAGCAGAATAAGTTTACCATAATGTTAACTGACTACGTACAGCAATGCAGAGCTACTGTAATCATTCATCCTAGGTTTTACAGGATAAGCAGATACTTTGAGGGGACATCAGACCCTATGTCCTGAGTCTGGCCTGGGAACTGTGGTCATTCTCCTGAGGTCATGCAATACTCATGAATGGCATATGCTAACACTCAGGACAGCCTCAGAGCTGAGAGTCTGGAAAAAAGACTCTTTTTAGCAGGCCTGCCAGGGCTCAGGATTTCTCTCCAGGGTGACACTTGTAAGCCCCTAACTAATGCTTGTAGCTGGGATATTGCTGCTGGTGAGTGTACTTGCAAAGCATGTCATTGTGTCCCGCTTGGCGGTTTTGGTGCACAGAAAACTCCAGCCCCTGAAGATTTCCTAGTCCTGAGTTGTTGAGAAAATAAATGGTGTTAACATTTTGCTGTGAAGTCAGAATGTGCATTTTATGGGTATTAAAGCAGTATCAGGATGGGGGAAGTGTAGATCAGCACCAACTTCCTGGTGAACACTTTGATGCTAACATTTAAAATGCTCATGGCTGCCAAAACCGGTTTGGCTAAATGGATAGAGCATTGGCTTGGGGACTGAAGGGACCCAGGTTCGATTCCGGTCAAGGGCATGCACTTTGGTTGCGGGCATATCCCCAGTAGTAGGTGTGCAAGAGGCAGCTGATCGATGACTCTCTCTCATAGATGTTTCTAACTCTCTACCTCTCTCCCTTCCTCTCTGTACAAAATCAATAAAATATATTTTTTAAAAAATAATAAAAAAATAAAATGCTCATGGCTTTTCGATCCTTAAGACTTACCCTATAGAAACACTTCACTATGCGGAGAGTTATGTTTAAGAAGCCCTAAAGAATCACTGGAAAATAAGAAACTGTGCCCCGACTGGCGGTTTTGGTGCACATAACAAATGCTTTTGGCCATCCAGAGCAAATGCTTAAGCCAGCTGTAGCTCACCTGCACAATGGAGGACATGCCGCCACCACAAAGAAGAGGGATCTGTAAGTGC
The DNA here is from genome assembly GCA_036971965.1 of Nyctalus aviator. NCBI lineage: Eukaryota > Metazoa > Chordata > Mammalia > Chiroptera > Vespertilionidae > Nyctalus > Nyctalus aviator. The sequence continues at coordinate 35,805,867 of CM072936.1, forward strand.
TGGAAAGAGAGCATCTCCAAGGTTATGCCTAAGAAAAAATATCCAGACACTATGGAAAAAATCCCATTTCTGGTTTTGAAAGCAGTAACACGTGTTAGCATTCACTTGGGAAAAGGGCAAAAGGAAAGAAAGCTCTGGAGAGACAGACACCAGACTGTCAGTGGTGGTCTTCGGGTAGGAGTGGAGGTGAGGTTGCGGGAATTTTCCTTGGTGACATATATGTTAACATGGTTATAATTCATGTAACATATGTAATCAGAAAACACACACACACACACACACACACATATACAAGCAGTCAAGGCATCCATACCTGAGGGCTCCCACTCCTCAGGGCTCTCAGAGGGCAGAGGCTGGCACGGGTATTGCCAGGCATCCTCAGGATGTGTCAGCCGAGACAAAATGACTTCTTCGTGGAACCCAATGCCAATGCTCATGTGTACATATGAGCCGCTGAGGAGCTTCCCAAACTGGGCTCTCGTTGAAAGGCTCTTGCTTCTCTACTCATTTTGGGGGGGGGGGGGGAGGCTCCGGGGCATTCAACACACGTTCAAAAGGGTCCATTTGGGACTCAGGAGACGCGGGGCCGAATCCCACCAAAGAGGGATAACAATAGCTCTCCTCCCTGTCCCATGATGTGGGAATCAGAGAAGCTGATTGATTAAAAAACGACTTTCGGAAGCACAGAGCAACTGATCATTCCATTCTATGCCCCTAGGGACAGGGCACAATCTCAGAGCCCTCCTGGGTGGCACGGAGCTACTAGGAAGGAAGTACAACACAGCATAAAGAACTGTGGGGAGGGGCACTAGATAACCCGTCTAATTAGTGGGCTCATCCCCCTCCAGGGCTGATGGTGAGGGTCTGCATTTGCTCTTCGCTTGCCAGCAGTGAAGGTGGGCGTGCGGAGCACCCTGACCCAGCCAGCAGGGAAGCGTGCCACAGCCAATATTCTCAGCAGACAGCTTCCCAACCCCCAAGCCGTCACTCCGTTCCAAGCAGAGTGGTGCATGGAAGTCAGAGGTGCCTCTCACTGCAGTGAGGCTGCTGCATGTGACTGCAGAATGTCTGTGGCTGCAGAACCTGCCAGAGGACACAGCCGGGCCCTCAGAGGTCAGGCCTGCTGAGCAGAGCAGCAGGGGGACAAGAGCCCCCAGGGCGATGGAGTAGTGGCCACCGCTTCCAGCCCACCCTCAACTCAGCTCCTGTTTCTGACTCTCTCCCTCCCATGGCAATGCTGGCTGAAATTTTGGATCTCTGTGCAAAAAGACTGCAGAAGCCCATCCAGATTCTGCAGGTCAGATGAATTATTCCCCAGCTCGTTCCTACCCAACGACTGACTCTCAGATGTCTTCACCATCCCTCCTCCACTGCAGCGAACTGCTGGGGAGAGTCCCAGGCAAAGCTCCACTCACTTGCCCTCTCCCAAAGGGACAGAGCAGAGGGGTGGACTGAGGACAGATAACACATTTGCTTTTCTCTTTCTCTGGGGCCAGGGAAGAGGAACTGCAGCTGCCAGAGAAGAGGAAGCCGTGAAAAGGCGCACTGCTCCATTGTGATTATGACAAAAACTGTGGCCGGGTACGCAACTCTATATTTATGTTTCCCGTCTTACATAACTTATCATCTTGGCCTCCAGGCACTTTCCAGAAACAAGCTGAAGGGGCTTCAGGTAGAAATAGGTCTCTGGCTGCCCCTAGGCTTAGGGGTGGGGAGTGGGGTCAACAAGGCTCGATGTGATGGGCACATCACCTCCCTCCCGTGATCCGCTCCACTTCCCTCTCACTCCCTGTGCTCCAGCCACACTGACCTCCACACACACTCTGACCTCCGGGCCTTTCACCTCCATCCGTTCCCTCTGCCTGGAATGCCCTTTTCCCAGATATCTTCATCCTCACTCCTTGACCTCCTTGTGATCTTTGCTCAATACTGACTTCTCTGTGAGGGCTTCTCTGGACAAGTGACCTAAATTTATAGCTCTCATCTCCACACGCTCTTCAACCCCCTTCCCGACTTTATTTTCCTCAGTAGCATTTAACACTATTTGCCATTCCATCTAGTCTGTTATTTATCTTATTTATGATCTGTCTCCTTCCACTACAAAGTAAGCTTCCCCGAGGATAAGGGTTTTGTCTGCTTTGTTCACTGCTGTGTTTGCCTGGGGCAGCATCTGGAACGCAGTAGGTGCTCAACAAATCGTTCTTTGTGCTTTGCCTGCCTACCCTCCAGGGCCTGGCACCGCGTGGATGGGGAGATAGGGCCGCAGGGAAGTCAAGGAATGAAGAAGAAGAGTGACGAAAGGAGCAGAATATTGGGAAATATGGGAAAGTTATACGTGTGGAGAGATGATAAGGAACAAAGTGTAAGGTGAAGAGATTTCTGATGAAATAACAGAGGACTCATAGAAGGTCAAGTTTGTGCTAGGAAGGAAGTACAACACAGCAGAAAGGGAAACTCTCCAGAATCTTCAGGAAATGCCTGAACAAGCAGTCAGTACTTGGGCATAATTCCTGGGGTTCGGCTGCGGCCACAGCTTTGGGCCTCCTGCCGCATTGCCATCCTCTGCAGGCCAAGAGAGCTGTGGACAGCAGGCCTGGAAAGAGGAGCAAGAAACCGGGAAGAGAAAGAAAGGAGGAGAAAAGGCCGAGTAACAGACCAGGGGTGATCCGGGAGAGCAGGGGTGACTGACAGACCACTGGGCAATGGAGGAGATTGAAGGTGAGAGGCCAGGAGAGACGAAGGGAGGAGACAGGCAGGGGCAGGAAGAAGGGAGCCACAGAAGGAGAAGAGGCGGGCAGAGGTGGGAGGCAAGCATGAGTATGTTGTTGCTATACAGAGTCAGACATCTCACAGGCTTGTGCAGGGAAGTGTCACTATTTCTCCTGGCATCTGCCCCTATGTCTTTTTTGTGTTTTTACTATTCTAAAGTTCTCAGTTCTCATGCTATTTCCCAGAGATGGATGAAATAATATATATATATATATATATATATATATATATATATATATATAATTAAACTTGGAAGAACTATTTGATAATTTGGAAATTTTTAATATTTTGGTCATGTTTAGGAGGGTTGTATTACAGGATCTTCCCCTTGAATTCAATAATAGTAAAAAAAAAAAAAAGTCATTCTGAAATCAAATCCACCAAAATCAATAAAGAACAGATGTTTTTTGCTACATGCCAAATTAAGAGGGAATTATGGCCCTGGCCAGGTAGCTCAGTTGGTTAGAGCATTGTCCTGATACACCAAGGTTGTGGGTTCAATCCTTGGTCAGGGCACATACTAGTACAAGAATCAACCATAAGAATGCATAAATAAGTAGAACAACAAATTAATCTTTCTCTCTCTCCCCTTCTCTAAAAGTAATCAATAATTTATTATTATTATTATTATTTTAATTTATTTTATTTTTGCAAAAAGGCAATATGCCCAGCTGGGCATGGCTCAGTGGTTGAGCATTGACCTATGAACCAGGTCACAGTTCAGTTCCTGGTCAGAGCACATGCCCAGTTTGCGGGCTCAATCCCCGGTGTGGGGCAAGCAAGAGGCAGCCCATCGATGATTCTCTCTCATCACTGATGTTTCTCATTTTTACCCTTTCTCTCTGAAATCAATTAAATTTTTTTTTAAAGAGGCAATTTATAAATGGAGATGCAGGCACTAACTAGAATGCTTCATGACGCATTTTCTAGTAAACTAGTAGGTTCTTAGACGAGAGAGTTCCTCAGTCTAAGCAAGGCGAATAATTAGGATAGGTCTTTAGAACTGGAATACATTTAATGCAAATAAAGTTGTAAGTTATATCAATCATATAATATTCCATCTTATTATGCAAAGTGAGTTGTATGGAGTCTAGTTTAAGGAAGGTTAAGAAATGATAATTTTTTGTGCACATCTAGCTGGTCCAAAGGAGATTCTTCTCTAATCTGAAAGCCCCAATCCTGATTTTCAAGACAGCCTTGATTTGGAGAATGAAAAATAACCCAGCTACCCTAGCTGAATGGAAATATCCCTGCAGCCTGGACCGTGTGGCTCAGTGGTTGAGTATCGACCTATGAACCAGGAGGTCAAGGTTTGATTCCCAGTCAGGGCACACGCCCAGGTTGCAGGCTCAAGTGCCAGGAGGGGGCATGCAGGAGGCAGCCAATCAATGATTGTCTTTCATCACTGATGTTTCTATTTCTCTCTCCCTCTCCTTTCCTCTCTGAAATCAATAGAAAATATATATTTAAAGAGAGAAATATACACCTTACTGCCTTTGTTGTAATTCTTTGCTTAAGGTAATTTGTGATCCCTAATTGTTTATAAGTTGATCTCTTAAAAGAAATGCCCACCTCAAAGGTTCTAAGCTAAGAACCATGTCTGTAGTCTGGCCAGAGAGAAATCTCCTGTTTATAGATCCTTCAGTCACCTGAGCGTTTTGGAAAATTGTATTCTGGTTCCCCTGGCCTCACCCCAGAGAGCGGGGCTACAATCCTGTGATAAAACTCTGAACCCAGCTCCACAAACCTAAGGACTGAGCAAGGAGCTCCAGGTTAGCCCCTGCCAGGTACTGGCCAGAGGGAGGGCTTACTGGAAACAACCAGTTTCTTCTTTTTGGTCTCCTCGTAGCTGCAACCAAAATTCAGTGGCCAAAGTGTCTAAATAAAAAGGACTCCACGGTGCCACATCTGAAATGATTTTGATCCACCTGGCATCAGGTCACCAATATGCAGTGCACTCTTCAGTGTGCATTTCGTACGAAACCACCGTCTAAGCACTTGCCTTTCTAAAGGAGCAGAGGACTGAATGCAGGATGCAACTCCCTCATCTGAGATGCTTGTGGTTCCCTTCTCCTAGAATCAGGACAACTCTACCCAAACTAGCAGGGGGAGTGGAAGAAAATGGCCTGGGGGGACAGACACAGGGCTTACCCTTCTTCTCTGGAAGATGCAACCAGCCTGACTCTCTTTTTTGGAGATCAAATCCTCGACAGCATAGCTTTCCATCTCGATTGCAGAGGACCAGATTCAGACCTGTTTCTCTTTCCAGCCAGGGTAATTTTATTCCATTTTGCATGTTTCGATAACAATTTCCTTCCCCTCCCTACCTCCAAATGCATTCTGAAATGCCTCTTGACCAGAGAGACACAAAGCCACCTCCGGGGTCAGCCATATTGCCAGCATCGAAGAGGCAGTGGGCCACCTGCTGGAAGGAGTGGGCACTGCTCTGGCTACTTGGTTCTTCTCTGCCTCTTTGATGGCCTCTGTGCCAGCCAGGACTATGGCAGGACCACAATCTTTTTCTCCAACTTCTGTGGCGGAAATAGGAAGTTTCTCATGATTTCATCCAGCTCTTCCAGAGCCAGCTGGGCATGGAGCCTGGCCACGTCATCAGGCTCCAGACGCACAACATGCTTCAGCAGGTGGTAGAGATCCTTGAGAACGTCCCTCAGCACCTGTGTGAGAGAGAGGCGTGTCTCTGTTTCCTGTGTCAGCATTTCCAACAATGACCAAATTGCCTTCTCCTGCCCGGCCAGCGTGGCTCAGTGGTAAGAGTTGACCTATGAACCAGGAGGTCATGGTTCAATTCCCAGTTGGGGCACATACCTGGGTTGCAGGTATGTATTTCGCTTAGAAGAAATAGGACCTATTATCTTAACCACTATGCTATGCTGTGTTCTATTTATTAATAATGCTACCTACATGCATCAGGTTGGGTTTACCTCACTGTACGCAAACATTTATAACAATAATTGGTCCAAATGGACTTAACATTTTTTTCTCAAACATGTTAAGTGGAACTTCAAGAGTTGACTGTACATCGAAGTCTGTGCCTATATAATTTCTAAAACAGGAGGATGATTAGTCCTGGCTGGTAGGCTCAGTTGGCTGGGCAACATTCTGTACACTAAAGGGTTGCTGGTTCGATTCCCGGCCAGGGTACATGTCCTGCATTGCAGGCTCAATCTCCAGTAGGGGCATGCAGGAGGCAGCCCGTCAAGGTTATGCTCTCACACGGGTGTTACTCTCTTTCTCTAAATCAACTTTAAAAATAAATGTGTATAATAGCCTATATAATATAAACATAGAATATTTCTGCAAAAATACATTTAAAAACTAGTTGTTGAGGGTAATGGGGGATAAGGACACATATGTAATATTTTAATCAATAAAGGAATTTTAAAAATATATAAATACATTATTTTGCATATTCACGAAAAACAACAACCACAAACAAAAAACTAGTTGTCTCCAGAGAGGGAAACTGGGGAGAGATGAGGGAATTATATACTCTTTTGTACCTTTTCAATGTTTAATTTTATGAATATTTTACCTATTAAAAAATAAATAAGCTTTTTATTAAACTGAATCAAACCCTAGAGAATGCTTTTCCTAAGGCCATTTTGTAAGTAAAACAGATAAGGAATCTGCCCCTAAAAGGCTCACAGACGAGACATGCATATAAATAAAGACAGCACAGAATCTAAGTGTCCTAATAAAGAGCAGGGAGATGAGAGGTTAGAGAAAGGAGAGGTCACATTTGAAGGACAGGAAGTAAACTGGAAATGGTGCACAGAAATGAAGAGAAATGACTGATCCGGTGGGTACCAAGTACACGGTCTGGGCCAAGGACTCCTGCACACTCCACACAAGTGTTCTAACACCACATATTCTGGGATTGCTAGAGAACAGAGAAAGGGCCCTTTCCATCTTCTATATTCTTGATCAGGGGGGATCAGGGGACAGAAGGAAGAAGGAAGGGAAAAAGGGTTACACAAATCAAGCCCCCAGGCCACAGGGCTGGTCTCCCTCTTGTCCCTGGGGCTCCAGTTGTGCAGGCCTCCTTTTCTTCCCTTGTCTGAGCAGAGCTCCTGCCCTGCTTGTGCTATTCCCTCAGCCTGGAAGGCTATTTCACTTCCTCTTCACCTTGGAACTCCTCCTTATTCTTCGCCTAAAATACCACTTTCACTAAAATATCACTTCCCTGAGCACCCACTGTCAGCCTTCCCACCCTACCTGCAGTTTCCTTTGTGGCCTCTATCACAATCGTGATTGAAATGTTTGTTGCGTAATTTAAAAGCTTTCCTCACTGGTCTCAGGTACTACTGACACTGAGGCCACGTCTCGTCTTGTCCACCTGCTGTAATCTCAATGCCTCATACAATAATTGGAAGACACCTAAGGCATATTTATGAATGAAAAAAAAGCCATGTGCACGCTACTCTTAGCCAGACTCTCTCTTGGTAAACACTAAAAATGTTAAGGACATCTGTTGAAACGATGTTAGACGACCTGAGCCAACTTCATGGGTATATGATCTGTGCAGTCACAAATGGCAGGGGCCCACAACCAGAGGACCCCATGCTTGCTTTAATAATTTGCTGTTGTCGCCTTAAAATTCTTAATTTTATCTTTGAACTTGTGTGTGCATGTGAAGTCTAATGGGACAAAGGAACATGGGTGTGAGCAGAGCAGATATGGCCAATATGGATGTCCACCATTCTTTGCCAGTGTATTTGAATATAGTGTTTGCCGTGCCCCGTAAGCACAGAATTCTGAAGGATCCACTATGTGTGGAGTTGAGCAATGTTCGAACCCAGTGACGGGGAGTATGTCTGTTACGTTTATAGCTGAGTGAATGCAGACACTGATAGACCAGAGAGGCCTCATTCTCCACTTGAGCTAGAACTTGCTTCAAACACAGAAAGAAGGAATGGCTTTCTAAGAAATATGGGCCAGTAAGGAACTCTATGCATTCTCCATGTTGCCTCCCTGTTTTAGTCAACCATTTACACTGAACATGGTGACATGGAAGAAAACAGGACAACCCACAGCCTTATTCCTTTCGGTCCATTTTCTCATCAGTAAACCGAAGGTAAAGAGTGTGGCAGAATATGCATGGATCAAGAAGTGGAATAAAACAGTTGAGTGTTTTGTGTGGAGTTCCCACTGTTCTGCTCAGAAGGAAATACATATGCACGTAAAAGCTACAGAATATAAATTGTGTAATTTCGGTGATTCTACAGCTGAATTAAATATTCTTATATTTGCATTTGAAATTGGCATTGCACAATATAAAGATGAACAGTAAAAATCATGCTAATAACTTACATTTTTCTTAGAATAAAATTAGTACCAAATAATAAGCACCACGATAAATCAAGAGAGAGATCATGGCAGGAAAAAAACCCTCTATATTTTAAAAACATACAGGCAAAAAAAGGGACAACACAATAAACCTGACACACTCGGGGATGCCCACATGACGAGCCTTACAAACCCAGAGACCAAAGTAACAACACAGCATATTCTGAACATAAGCATTCCTAACGAAAAGTGGGTCTCGGCGGGTAGTCATGTCCTAGGCCTGTAGCTTCCTTGACAATGGTCAGTCTTTAACCTTGAAACTGTCTACTGTCTTTGGGCATCTAAGATAACATACTTTTGAAATGTCAGAGCAATCTTCTTTTCTACTAGTAGACCCCTTGAAGGTACAACCTGGGTACCGGAGCCTACAATACTATCTTTTTGACCACATATCATCTCTATGTGCTGTAAATGTTAACAACTAACTATCATGTACCCACCCAGATAAAAGAGTGTGTCTCTCCATTTCCCTTTTTTTTTTTTACTCAGTCCTCAGAGATGTCCCCACCTCCCTAATCTACCACCAATGGATTTCATTAACCCTCTTACATCTTCTTTGATCCAATGTATAAAATGAGCTGCAAAACTACCATCCTCCAGAGCATTTTCTTAATCCATCGAGATACTGCTTCCCAGCAATTGTCAGTTTGGCTTAAAAAAAAAACAAAAACTGTGTAAGACTTTTCTAGGCTGGATGTTCTTTTGTTCATGCCATTAGCAACACTTTCTTCTTCTTCTCTTTCTTGTTTTTGAACAAGGGACCCTGCATTTTCACTCTGCTCTGGGCCTCACATATTATGCAGTCAACCTTGAAGACAACTCTCTGAGCTCCTTGCCCAGTGATACCACACTAAGTGGTGGGCAAAACCTCACAAAGATGCTGCCCGTCCATACTGTGCACTTGCTTCCTGAGCTTTCTGGAAAAAAAACAAAAAAACTGTGGAGACACAATAGGGGTTAGGTCTCCCAGTGGAGGCATCTGACTCCAACGGGGGCACTATCCCAGCTGCCCTTTCTTTACTCGGGGGCTCGCAGTGTGAAAAAGGGAAATGAGTCCGGAAAGAGGATGACTCCCCATAGCTATGCGTCATGCCTCACGATTACTCACTCATTCAATAATCATTATAAAGGGCCTACTTCATGCCCAGGCAATGGGCTGGTGATAAAAAGATGAATAATGTCCAAACCCTACCCTCTGGCAGCTATAGCCTAGCGGGGAGGAGGCAGACTCACAATCCTCACTGTAAGAGAGAAATAAATACGTGATTCTGTGGAAGCAAAGGGAGTGATTTCCGCCAGTGGAGGAGGGTGGGGAAAGAATAACTCCCTACCATGCAAAAGGGCCATCTCTGACATGCATTTGTACATAGCCAATGGGTGGCACCAATGGGTGGCTTGGGAAGCTTCAAGGAGTCTCCTCATCTCCAAGCCACCTAAAATCAGTGCAGATTGTGAACAGACCAGGCATCCTTGTTATGCAAACACATCTTAAAGACAAGTCTCCTAACACACTCTCCAACGGATTACACAGAAATTGTAGAGCTCCTACAGTTTATTACAAGGTCATCTGTTTTTTCTTAAGAAAAAATATGTGTTAAATTCAGAGCAAGGTTGGCCTTTGCTTGTTCAAAAGGAAGTTCTAAGGCACTCTGTTCTTTTCTGGTATGGGTAGGAACAGTCTTAAAATCACAATAATGCTTCTGCAAACACCACCTCATACTGGAGGGGTGCGGAGCTCCTAGCTATCAGCTACCGGATCTCCTTTTGCAGGTAACCTGAGTGTTAGGCATAGGCTCCTTCTTAATTAATGGGTCTACCTCAGCAACCCACCCTGGTACGCTTCTCCCCAATCCCTGAAGCTCTGGGGAGCCCACACATCACAGGACTTCCTCTGGACTCCCCAGGGATCAAAGCTTCCTGCCAGCCAGGGATTGTCACCAAATCCGGCGGATCAGGGGCTGAATACAAGGAGAGTTCAAAGGTAAAGTTACTCACAGGAGCTTCTGTGGTGGGCAGGATATAGGCAATCCCACAGAGGAAACCTCTCATTAAGAGTTCAACACACCTGCTCTTCATCCCTCCATGCACCAGGCCCAAGGACTCCGGGGAGAGACGGAGGGGGGAACAAATGAGTGGGGGTGAGCCTGGAATATCTTAAAGAAGTACCAAGATTTGCAGTCTGAAAACTCCCTGGAAAGGGGTAGGGTTCAGATGCTTTAGTAAAAGAATTTAGAGTGTTAGCCCAACACACACACCCTCTCTTTCCCTCCCCTTCCTCTCCTGGCACCAGTTCCCTGAAGCACACAAGGCTGATGCTTCAGGGACAAGGGTAAATTATTAGGGTTAGACGTGGCTTAGAAAAGACCAGGTGAGGGAGAGGCAGGGCCCACTGAAAAGGGAACAGTGTGAGCGGAAGACTGCCTTGGGCACACAGGTGCACTTTCAATGGAGTAGCAGGAAAGCAGGGTTTGACTCTTTCAATGAGCTTGACCTGGAACACCCCCAAAGTGGTTATTGTATCTGAGTTAAGATCAAAAGAAGCAATACATGGCATATATCTTTCTTTTTAATTCCTGCATTTATTTTTTATTATAAAGCAATCTAACCACAATCCCGAGTATCTGGGAAATAGAAGGAGGAAAAAAGAAGTCCTTGGTCATACTACCTCTCTAGCATAAGCACCACCCGCAAAGATGTTTAGTAATTGGTAGATTAAGTTACATTAAAAAATGGTTTTAGCCGAAGCCGGTTTGGCTCTGTGGTAGAGCGTCGGTCTGCGGACTGAAAGATCCCAGGTTCGATTCCGGTCAAGGGCATGTACATTGGTTGTGGGTACATCCCTGGTAGGGGGTGTGCAGGAGGCAGCTGGTCGATGTTTCTCTCTCATCTTTGTTTCTGGCTCTCTATCTCTCTCCCTTCCTCTGTAAAATAAAATAAAATAAAATAAAATGTATTAAAAATGGTTTTAATATTTAAAAAGTCATTTATACTTCAAGGTGATTTTACAAATGGAACTTAAGCAATGAAATTGCCATTCTTCTGCTACTATTATATGGGATCAATAAGACATGACACAAATGGTCACAAATTGATATTTACAGAAATAAGAACTAGGAAAGATGGAATCCAGTGGAAGATTTTCCATCTATAATTTCTTAATATTTAAGGGGAAATAGGTTGCTCAATACAAAAGGATAAAAAGAGTTCAGTGCTAGCATACACTAACTATACTTAGAAATTCAAACCTCTATTGAACCAACTGATGAGGCAAAAAAAAAAAAAAAAGACCACAAGAAAGAAAACTAAATTCCATACAATCCTATCAACCACCAATTGTGGTTCCTTTTGTGGCTAAAAAAACAAGTAAGTACTGGCACAAAGACAGAAACAGAGGACTACCAGGGAAGTTAGACTTTGAAGTAAAAAGCAAGGGCAGACACAAGAGAAGAGGTGGACTGAGTTAGTGGCTAGCAGACAAAAACATCCTCTAGACTGGGGATCGGAGCGGGAAGAAACCCCAGAATCCGATTAGTTCTGTTTTAAAACAAGTTGAAATAAGCATTAAATAGGTGTGAACCTGTTAGAGAACTAACTATAAGCCAACTTCTAAGAATCTTTATTTTGACCACTGGGCCTTGACGTTAAAACCAATGTATGATTGGGTGGCTGAGGGAACTAAGAGTGAACAGATGAGACTAGGAATGGGGCAGAGAGTCAAGGATCATCAACAGAGCACAACTCAGCCAGCATTTCCCAAGCCAGGTGCCGGAGACTATGCTAAGCACTCTGCGATGAAGGCCAGGCCCACCCTTCAGGAGCTCCCCCCTCTGGGTGAACCTAACTGCCTGGAGGCAGGCGGACTGGGTGAAGGGAACCCTGGCTCTCCCAATTACTAGCTAAGGAAACTTGAGTAAACTACTTCAGCTCCTGGAACCCAGCGATCTCATCTGTAAATGGAGACAACACTGCCTGTTGTAACCATTAATGTCTATAAGGATGCCAGCACGAGGACTTGCATGTAGTGGGTACGAAATAAGAGGCAGTTTGCCAGTTTGCCCCACTAGTACTGTGGTCTCTTTGAGGGTCAGGACTGTGTCCAACGTATTACTCTTCTACTACTGAGGCCTAGGTCAGTGCCTGGCATGAAGTACAATTTTGATGATTAAATGAGTGAATGAGTGAATGAATGACAACAATAGCTAAACCTTACACATACCTGTTATGTGCCAGTAATACTATCTGTTATGTGCCAAGCATGGTTTTAGGTATTTTATCTACACTAACTTACTTAATCCTCACAACAGCACAAAGAGAGAAGTACTATCATCATCTCCAATTTGCCTAGGGCCACACAGCTAGCAACAGGGAGAGCCAACACGCAAACCCGGCAGCCTGCCTGAGCCAGCCCATGGGCTTTACTACCCATTATACTACTCTGCCTCTAAGAGTGGTGATTATTTTATTTTATTTTTTAAATATATTTTATTGATTTTTTACAGAGAGGAAGAGAGAGGGATAGAGAGTTAGAAACATGGATGAGAGAGAATCATCAGCTGCCTCTTGCACACCCCCTACTGGGGATGTGCCCGCAACCAAGGTACATGCCCTTGACCGGAATCGAACCCAGAACCTTTCAGTCCACAGGCCGATGCTCTACCACTGAGCCAAACCGGTTTCGGCAGTGGTGATCATTTTAACTTCTACGAAGTGGGGAGCATAAAGCATGTGAGAGTACTTTGTTCTCAAAAGCAAAGTGATATATAATTCAAAATATCGTTGCTATTACCACCCCGACGTTGAAGTAATTAGGTTTACCACCAAGGGGTTAAGAAAATGAGGGGAAAGGCAAAACTCTGAAAACAGAGCAAAGGCAAAAAAACAAAAAAAGAGTGGTCAGGAAGTCAGAAAGATGAACAAAGGAGGAGAATTAGAAGAAAAGGGGAGGGACATGAGAGAGGGAAACGGGCTGATGTCGTCTGGGTGCACCATGGGGGCCGGAGTGGGTGCCTGCAATCTGGAACAGTGGCTGTGCTGTCCGCAGAGCTGAGCACCAGGAGGGATTCTGCTGAGCAAGCAGAGAGGAGCCAGGCTATCTAAGGTGACCGGGCAGGAAACAAATGAATTGGGGAAGCAAGGAGGTACACAATCCGCACCTCATTCTGGCCTGAAGAAGAGTGAATGCTTTATTGACAAAACCCAAAGCTTTGCTCGGTTGGGTCTATGAAAAAGAAACGAGGGCCGGTTCAGACAGAAAGACCAGGCTTTTGAGACTCTTCACTGAAGGCACAGGGAGGATCACTAAGGGAGACGGGATTAATCATGTCTAAGAGGTTTCTATCCAAGCCTGACGGCGAATCTCAAACAGGCTGAATTCAGGGTAGCGTTATTATTAACCCGGAGTTATTGGGCTTTTCAAAAACGCTTTAATTCCGAAGTCTTTTTCTCTGCTAGACCCAGAGATAGATGGAATTTTTACCCTTTCTGGATTGTGTCTGGCTGTTAAATGGGGAGGGCATCTCATGTGAAAATTGGAGATGGGCGAGGATTTTCGATGGAGAGTAAAGGGGGAAATTTTAACTGGTCAAGCGCCAAAAATACGACAGGAATATATAGACAGGCTGAGCAGATCAGGTACAAAGACCAAGACAGACGGTTTAACCCCTGGTAGGGCTGACAGCTCAGGGGCCCAAACAAAACGTAGGTGATTGGACTTACTCCTAATTGTGTGTGCCCTGAGGCATGCGACCCAAGGCTTCCGGGCGTCAGACAGCGCTGACAGGGGCTGCAGCCAGCTCTCCGCCGCAGACACAGAATCAGCAGCTGCTCTGGCGCTGGGAGCAGCGGTGGCAGCATCTTTCAGAATGTCTTTAAATAGCAACCTGAGGAAGGCAGCAGCTTTCCTACACCCCCACAGGCACGGAAATAGAACAAAGGAGGCAGGAAAAATGGCCGGAGTGTGTGCAGACAGCAGGCTGTTGCTCAGGGGAGAGACTGGCAGCTTTTTCCCGAGAAGGTGGTTGCAATCCCAGCTTTCAGACTGTATTCCGTTACCGCGTCTGGGGGGAAGGGTTTCCTCATCCCTGGCCCTTGAAGCTCTCCATGCAGACACCCTGCGGAGGCAGCACAGCTCTGCGCCCTTTCTGCATCTGATGTCTCCCACATGGGAAGAGATGGCACCAGCCAAAAGCTCACTCCTACCATACAGTGCGTGGTTACTACGTCTCAGTCACTCTGCTAGCCCTTCACACACATTTAATCCTATGAGGTAGGTGTTACTAGGCCCAGTTTACAGATTTGGGAGAGGGGATTTAGAGACCATTAGTGTATTTGCTCAAGGGCACAGCTAAAATTCAGACCTGTGTCTGTCAGACCTAACGCTGCAAGCCTTGCTTTTAAGTATGTGCAGTCACAAAGAAATCCAATATGCAAAAGGAAGCTAAGGAGAGACGATGACCTTTTTTTCCTGCTCATTAAGCCTGTTTATTTGGATGGGGCTCCGTTAGGGAGGAGGGGCAGCAGCCACCGCCACCAGGAAATTAGTTGACCGCAAGGTCTGGGTTTCCTTTATGGCATGGATTCCCAGGGCCAGCCTCACCCCAGGCTCATGGGGGTCACACAACCTCAGGTCTAGCCTGGCGTGGCCACAGGTGAAATGCAGGCCACTGTCCTTAGGATATTTGCTCAGCGGATATCAATGCTCTGTGCCAGATGCTTCAGGAACAAAAGGTTATAGAATGAGACCAAAGGCCAGAGAAAATCAGAGTCACTGACGCTTCAGAGGCCCTGGGAGGGCTTCTATTATGTGCTCATATATGGCGAGGACTAGCCGGACTAAACTGGACCCACATGTGGGTGGGTCAGTTGCTTTTTCCAACCAGTCCACACAGTCCAGACTTGGCCCCTGAGCAGCACCACTCTCCACCCTGCAGCACATTACAAACCCCTGAGGACTTTCAAAATGCCCGGGCCCCAACCTGTCATTAGCATCAGAATCTTAGAGATTGGTGCTCAGGGCTTAATGTGTGTGTGTGTGTGTGTGTGTGTGTGTGTGTGTGTTCTTTTTACCCTCTCCAAGTGACTCTAAAAAGCAGCCAGGATACATTAATTCAGAATGTTAGAGAAAAAACACACTGGATAGGAGACTTATAAAAGATATGCCATGGTTTCACAAGTAGAGATCACTGTTATGACTTTGCCTATGAAAAATCTAAGTGCCGATAGGTAGTGCTGTGATTTGGACAAAGCCTATGACGTTCTTGGAATTTTCTAAACTATCAGCAGCCAGATCTTCATTTTACAGTAAGGGGAACAGGGTTTAAAACAACTTTGGATCCACAAATTAAGATTTTTATCTCCCCCCCCCAAAAAAAAAATCTTAAAAATTTATTCCCAATCATGTGTATGTGAAGTGAGATTCTGAACACAGAGTGTGACAGCTGCCTCTGTTGCTAGCTTAGCGGGAATTATGGCCGACACCTCTGCCCAGATGGGAAAAGTTGAGGGGAATACGTGTGTCATCAATGTAAATAAATAAACAAACTGTGTGTGGAGGAGAGAAGACAAGTTTTTTGGTTTTTTTTTTTTTTTTTTTAATGTTTTTGTTGATTTAGAGAGAGGAAGGAAGATAGAGAGATTAATCGAACCATTAATGATGAGAAACACAGATCAGCTTCCTCCTGCATACCCCCTACTGGGTATGGAGCCCACAACCCAGGCATGTACCCTGACCAGGAATCAAGCCAGTGATCTCCCAGTTCATGGTTCAACGCTCAACCACTGAACCATACCAACGGGCAAGTTTTGAAATGCAGATTATCTGGCTAGATACCAGCATTCATTCTGTCACTCTGCCTCAGGCCTTCTTCTCCCACTGCTCTGGGGACAGCATGTCTACAACTCACTGTAACTCAAACTTTAGGCATTTCCAAGTAAGAGGTGAAATTCCCTCCTAGAGAGGACTTGTTCAGACAACGGCTGCTCGCGGCAAACCGGAACACTGGAGGAAGTCCCAGGCTTCCGGTTCAAGGGGTCTGAGGAAGCAGTCTACTTAGGCAGGTACAAAGAAATCCCCGCGATGAGTTCATGCCTAGCAGAGAAAAGATTTCACGTGCTCTCTCAACAAACATTTATTAAACCTTACTTTGCGCAGGGCAATGTGCTAGACGTTGGGGATGTAAAAACGAAGGGTATGAGGTACCTAGGGGAGTCAGTCACTGAGGCAGACAGGATGGTGATTGCTAGGAGCTGTGGAGAGAGGAGAACTGACAGTGTTTAATGGGCGAAGAGTGTCAGTTTTGCAAGATGGAAAGAGTTCTGTAGAAGGATAATGGTGATAGCAGCCTAGAAATGTGAATGTATATATGTATTTTTTAATCCTCACCCGAGGATATTTTTCCATTGATTTTTAGAGAGAGTGGGAGAGGGAAAGGCAGAGAGAAATATCTAAGTGAGAGAAACACATCGATAGGTTGCCTCCTGCACAGACCCTGACCAGGGCCCAGGCATGGTAGGGACCTGCAACCACGGTATGTACCCTTGACTAGAATTGAACCCGGGACCCCTCGGTCCACAGGCTAACGCTCTATCCTCTAAGCCAAGCAAGCCAGGGCACAATGTGAATGTGTTGAAATGCTTCTGAACCATACAGTTAAAAATGGTTATGATGCCTTGCTGATGTGACTCAGTAGTTGAGCATCAACCCGTGAACAGGTTCAATTCCTGGGCTTGATCCCCAGTAGGGGGCATGTAGGAGGCAGCTGACCAACGATTCTCTCTCTGAAATCAATAAAAACATTTTTAAAAAATGGTTACAGTGGTAAATTCATCACAACTTTTAAATAAAGTGATTGGTGTATTCAGGGGCCTCACATAGCATCAGATGTGAACAAAGCACAATTATCACTCTAGTCCTGCAGAGATTGGAGAAGCGAGGGCTGATTTTACCTGAGAAACCAGGAAAGGCTTTTGACAAGGAGTATAACACTTACAGAGAGTCCTAACGAATGAATAAGAGCTTAGCAGGTGCACAGGTGAAGACACTTGAGGCACAAGAAACAGTATGGGCCAAGAGGTGGAGGCAAGAACTAGTATGTAGCTTATATCTGGAGCTTGCAAGCAGTTCCCAGGGCACAGGAGGAAAAGTGTGGGAGAGACTGTTATAGAAGTCCGGTGGGTCCAGGTTACACCCGGCCTTCTACGTCCTGTTAAGGAGCCTGGTCTTTACCTCATGGACCACAGTGAACCATTGAAAAGGTTAGGTGGGGACTGGATCTCAGCAGATCTGCATTTCAGAAAGATCCTGGCTGCTCCCTGAGGAACTGAATACCTGTTGTCTCCAGAGGAAGAGAAGAAAGTCTAGTGGTTAATGGAGACGGGGTTCTAGGAACCAGTTTGTCCCAATACACCTATAGCAGTCCACCTCTTCCCCAAGCACCGTCTCAGGACAGTTGGAATTAGTGTCTTCAGAACAGCAAAGATGGCAATAAGACAGCTTGGGCCTGCACTCAGTTCTACCTTTTATTGGCTGTTTGACCTGGGCATCAAGGTGTAAAATTCTGGACCTCGATTTTCTTATCTATAAATAGAGTTAGTAAGCATATTTCTCTCACAAGGTGTGACCAATAATATAATGAATGTAAAGAACTTAGCTCTTGCCTGCCATACAATAAGCCCTTAGTAGAAGTAGATGTTGGTTATATGATTATTAAATACTAAACCTCAGAGGACATGGGATTTATTTGGAGCAGACTTGCTAAGAGCAAACAAACCATGGGGCGATGAGCAATGAGCTGGAACAGACCCCAGAGCATCAATCCTGAATGCCATTTCATGTCGCCCACTGAGGGAACACTGCGTCAGAATTCCCTTTCAGGGAACGGAGCAAGGAGAAGCGGGGTTTTTGCAACCCAGAGGCCATCTCATTATCAGAATAGTCACTTTCAGGGGAGGGAATTATTCCAAGTCATGCTGCAGGGCAGAAGGAAAGTCCCAAGACTCTCGTCCCCAGCCTGGAAGCCCCGAAGGTGCTTGGTCTCCATCAGTGTCTCTCTGCTCCCTGCCTTTTTCCAGTTCCGCGTACATTATGGGAAGATGCCGGCAAGAGATAATGGAACATGAAAAAGCCGGGGTTGTTTTCCGTCTCTGCATTCTGAACCGTTCACAGTGGCAGGTCCTGGGTCCAAGGCTGGCCCCAAACACACCTCTCACTGTTCCATACTCTCCAGGGTAGACAGTGAATAAGCTGGAAGGAGGTAGTCTTGTGGGTATTAAGCTCCCAGGACCTGAAGCAGCCTTCTGCTAGTCATGATCTGGGTAGGGAAAGCCCAAGTGACTTGGTTTCTGAGTCCTTCAGCAGACAGTCACAGACTAGGCGGTGCCAGTTCTGGGGTCACGCTAGCTGGGCTCACCCCCTCTGTCACTAGTTGTCAGACAAGTTACTTAACCTTCTCTGTCTCTGTTCCCTTGTGTGATATTATACATACCTAAATGGATTATGAAGATTAAATGAATGAAGGAACACAAAGCACTTAGATATAAGTGCTATCATATAGTAAATGCTCAGTAAAAGTACTTTTGTAGTCTATTGTTTTGGAAAATCAACTATCCGATGCACATCTGAGTTGCCAGTACAAGATATCTGTATCTTGGATCTTATCTAGAAAAAAAATTTCCCAAACTTGGTAACTCATCTTTGTAATGTAAACCTGTTCCAGGTGAATAACTGAATTAAGTAAGAGGGAGAGGAGGGGGAATACTGTACTTTCACTTGGCCATTGCACGCTACCAGGAACAACTGGAAATGATGCTAATTCTTCCTGGCACTCGCTTTGAAAAATTATAACCACAGTCTCTTCATGAACTTTATTTCCTCATTCATAAATAAGATCATTGGACTATTTCCCAAAGTATGTTTCATGGAATATTATTACTTGGCAGGCTTATAATGAAAAAAAAGTGTTCCTTGGTAAACGAATTGGGGAACTGTTAGTTTTCTTTGCTGCAGGACCTCTCAGACTCCTCAATAGACTAACATGCACCAAGCCTCCAAGAGGGGAATATGCAGTTGGATACAGCATCTTCCAAACTCATTTGACCATGGAGACCTGATGTCAAAGGAGCAACTCATGAGGTTTCCGTAAGATATAAATTAGTCTCTGAGGCCTCTTCCACATCCAACATTCTAAAACCAGTAGCCCTGTGCACGGATCTGTGTGCCAGGAGCTCTCTGCGGGGCCTGGCCGTTCCACGCCCGATGCCCGGAGGCTCTCCATGACACAGGTGTTCTGCGCCCCGGCCTGCCCAGAGGCCTATCCGAGGCCGGGCATTTGGCTCATCGCCGCAGTGACGAAACAAGCGTTCTGCCAGGCTGATCACGCTACCTG
This sequence comes from Nyctalus aviator, assembly GCA_036971965.1. Taxonomy (NCBI): domain Eukaryota; kingdom Metazoa; phylum Chordata; class Mammalia; order Chiroptera; family Vespertilionidae; genus Nyctalus; species Nyctalus aviator. Next base: position 35,825,384 of record CM072936.1, read on the forward strand.
CTCTCAGAGGCCGCCCCCTGGGACTGGGGGACTCTAGAGGGCTGAGAGGACTGGGCGCTGCCATCTTGTGGCTATGGGCACTGCCATCTTTGTGACAGAGTGATGGTTAATTTGCATATTACCCTTTATTAGATAGTACTCTGTATTTAAATGTTATTACCTTCTTCTTGGCCATTTTTTAAAAGACATTATATTATTGATTTTCTACAGAGAGGAAGGGAGAGAGATAGAGAATTAGAAACATCAATCAGCTGCCTCCTGCACACCCCCTACTGGGGATGTGCCCGCAACCAAGGTGCATGCCTCTGACCGGAATTGAACCTGGGACCTTTCAGTCCTCAGGCTGATGCTCTATCCACTGAACCAAACCAATTTTGGCCTTCTTGCCATTTTATTTTATTTACTTTCTAAATTGAATTTACTGGGGTGACATTGGTTAATAAAATTATATAGGTTTTAGGTGTACAATTCTATAATCTTCTCAGACACTTTTTTTAAAATATATATTTTATTGATTTTGTACAGAGAGGAAGGGAGAGAGATAAAGACTTAGAAACATCAATGAGAGAGAGTCATCGATCAGCTGCCTCTTGCACACCCGCCACTGGGGATATGCCCGCAACCAAGGCACATGCCCTTGACCGGAATCGAACCCGGGACCCTTCAGTCCCCAAGCCGACGCCCTATCCATTGAGCCAAACTGGTCTTGGCTTCTCAGACACTTTAGATCAAAATAAGGGTAAAGAGGCCTGGCCAGTGTGGCTCAGTGGCTGAGCATCAATCCATGATCCAGGAGATCACGGTTTGATTACTGGGCAAGGCACATGCCTGGTTTCAGGCTTGATCCCCAGTGTGTGGCATGCAGGAGGCAACTGACCAATGATTCTCTCTCATCACTGACGTCTATCTCTCTCTCTCCTTTCCACTCTGAAATCAATTAAAAAATAATGATAAGGGTAAAGAGAAAGCTATCCTTCAGAAAATAAAATAGCATACGTCAGATGCAGAAGAGAAAGACAAACCAACTTCTAACGTATGTAGATCAATGTAAATGATATGCAGACAAGGCTGAAAGGGAGCTGTTTCAAATGTTAGGGCTTCTAAACTGTCACTTACGTTCTCACTAGAAAAGGGTGACTATACATTTTAGCAGTCACAGTAAAGTCCTAATCTTTTCAAATTATCGCTAATGACAAAAGGATTTGGACAAGTTCCTGTTGAGATCTAGCTAATTCTATGGAGTATCCTCTACCCCAAAGTACTGACCCCAGCCTCTCCTCTCACACATGACTGTGATGGAGGCTGAGCACGGTTTTACATAAACCAGCAACCCCACATAGCCCACCTGGCTCAGCCTGGAATGAGCGTCTGATCTTAGTTGGAACATTGTATCTTCCCTCAAATTTTTTGCATTTCGGGCCAGAGAGGGAATCCGAGTACTGGGTGTAAGATGCGGCGCTGGCCACTGGTAGTGGTCATGTTGCTGCCACAGGAAGAAAGCTGGACTCCAGTGCAGGAGAATGAAGGCAAAGTGCAGGAAGAAGCAGAGACAAAAGATGGAGCATTGCAGCTCGTCTGGGTCGCTGACGACCAGCTCAGCCCTGCTTTCCCTGTAACGTGCCTGTTCGCTCTTCTTTGGATTCAGGAGGCTGAAAAGTTCTCTTTGCTCAAGCTTATTGAGAGCTGGGTTTCTGCTGTTTGCAACAAAAAGAGCTCTGACTGTAGTCACATATATCCCTCACATCTCCTTTCTCTATCGATAAAGAAGGCAGAATCCTGAAAGCTGGTGGACTGAACACAAGTACACATCACTGCTCTCTCCTCAAGCTCCACTAAAATGACAGTAATGGGATAAAAATGATATAAAGTTATCAGAACAAAAAGAACTAACAAAGAGAGAGGTGAGGTGGGGGGGGGCGTTAATGGGGCGACAAGGACACATAAGTAATACCTTAATCAATAAAGGGGGGAAAAAGAACTAACAAGACAATGATGACATTAGAAGCAGTTAGGTGAATCCTGATTTGCCCAGGTTAGTATGTTTTATGTCTGCTGCATTGGTATAATTATTAATAGTGTCTTCTTTTGCTCTTAAAATTGTTCTGGTTTGGACAACAAATTGGTTCATTAAACCAAAGCCCAGAAGCAAGCCTAATACACCAGGGAAATTCAAAAACGTTCAGGAGCTGATGATTCATACCTCTCAAAATGGAGGTGAACAGGAACCCTGGTTGGAAGTATGTTGAGTACTAATTAAGTCTCCTCTGCCTTCTGTTCTCCAACCACACCAGAAGCCTGGAGTTTTACCCGCTGAAGAGTCCAACCAGAGAGACTCTGGGTAGGTGGATACTAGGTTTAGGTAAGATGAGGCTGCCATGTTGAAAACAGAAGGATTAAATAAAAGTCTTCTTACTGATGGTGAGACCACTATATTCCTCCTTCTATGCATCTTCCAGAACCCAGGCCAGCGAGTCTAAGTAGGAGATGAGATGGTTCTTCCCTGTCTAGCCCCAAAGAAAAGACTTCGAATAAATTTTGGAGTCTCCCCATGAAATGCCCTGGCCAGATTATTACCCTGTTACAAAGTCCACCAGTCTGTAGCATTTCCCATGCACACAGAGCATCATCAGCTTTTGAGTGCTCTGTTCTCAAGTCTTACAGTAGGCTTAGAAGGTGACCAGTCCAGATAAGAGCAAGTGATGAAGAGTTGTAATACTTGATGTGCTTGAACCTTTTAAGAGATTTATAAACTTGTAGCAGAGGCTGGGAATGAATTGGTAACTGGTTCATAAAAGAGTAACAAATGTAAACCTGAGACATTTGTTAACTTCAGAGAAAGCCAAATTTCATACAAGAAAGGAAATGAATCATAGTACATTATATGACTCAACTGTGGGTAATAGTTACACTCATAATATAAACACTAAACACTGATATAGCAAAAACTCTAATGTAACTATACAGGGAGAATGGGAAGGAAAATGTATATCTTTGTGGGGGTATGTTAATAACAACAACTAGCCGAAGCCAGTTTGGCTCAGTGGATAGAGCGTCAGTCTGCGGACTAAAAGATCCTAGGTTTGATTCCGGTTAAGGGGATGTACCTTGGTTGCAGGCACATCCCCAGTGGGGGGTGTGCAAGAGGCAGCTGATCCATCCATGCCTGGAGCGGCAGTGGCCAGACCCTGAGCAGCTGGTTGTGGAGCGGATCAGAGCAACAGAGGCCAGGCCCGGAGCAGCCGGGCCCGGAACAGCTCGCTCCTCACCTGCCCATGCCCCAGGGCTGCTTCTCAGACATGGCTGGAAACTTTTGGGGGAACTTGAGGGTCTGCTGAATCAAATGATGAAGGCTTAGATCTGGATGTATTGAGATATTATAGCGCTGGAGTGTTGATCTGTGAGTGCCTTGTGTGGGGTCTGGATGAGGTTGGTTGATCTATTTGGAAGTGTCTTTTGTGTGAAGTGTATCCTTGGGCATGTGGAGGTATTACTGATTTGAGAAAATGCTAAGTAATTGATTTACTACCTGAAAAATTAAAAACAAAAAAAAAGAGGCAGCTGATCGATGATTCTCTCATCGATGTTTCTAACTATCTATCCTTCTCTCTTCCTCTCTATAAAAAAACCAATAAAATATTTAAAAAAAAAATAACAACAACTAATATATACTGAACTTCTGCAATAGGGGTGGGGAGCCTTTTTCCTGCCAAGGTTCATTCGGATATTTACAATATCACTCGCAGGCCAAACAAAATTATCAACTTAAAAATTAGCCTGCTATGCCTGGCCTACGTGTCTCAGTTGTTAAGTGTTGACCTATGAACCAGGAGCATAGTTCAATTCCAGGTCAGGACACATGCCCGGGTTGTGGGATCCATTCCCAGTGTGGGGCATGCAGGAGGCAGCCGATCCATGATTCTCTCTCTCATTATTGATGTATGTCTCTCTCTCTTCTTCTTCTCTGAAATCAATAACACACACACACACACACACACACACATTTTAAAAAGTAGTCTGCTATATTTGGTCAAACATTTAATTAACTCATCCCTAGTGCCTTGGCAGGGCCAGAGCAAATGATTTTGTAGGCCTTATATGGCCTTTGGGCCAGATGTTCCCCACCCCTGTTCTACAACCCATATATGCTAGATACTTTCCATAAATTGGCTCATTTAATTCTCGTAACAATCCTACATTATCCCCATTTTACAGATGAGGAAATTGAGGCATGAGAGGTCAACTAACTTGTGCAGGGTCTTACTGCCAGTATGTTGCAAAGCTGGTATTCAATCCCAGACATTCTACTAGTACCTCCAGAGTCCATGCTCTAGTGTAAGCCACTACACTTTTTGGCTTCATTCCTTCCCAATGCAGGCCAGTTTTCTCCATCCGAGGAACATAATCACTGAGTGAGTTTCACTTTTACATATTAGGTTAGTTGGAAGTCAATTGTAGGGAGTGGTTATAGAGTTAAGCCTTGGACTGACCTGCTGGCAAAGCTGCAAACAAGTCCCAGGTTAGAGGGCACAGACCTCTTAGCATAATTAAGCTTGATCTTGTGACTGCGCCCTAGATCTTTCCTGGGTAACTAATGGGCTGTGGGAGGTGCAGCAAGTGCTACCAAAACAAGTGAAACTTAAAAGAACATTGAAAATTACCTTGTTTACCTCTGACTGTAAAATAAATCATCAGCTTGTAGTCTGGATCTGTTCTGTGGTCTCAGAAGATCCAACTAGACCCAGCTTATTATCTTTGTCTGTCTTTCCTTCATCCTTCGCCAGCCCTCCCTCAGGGCTGAACCCTTGGCTGTGCTGGTGTGGCACAGTCAATACCGGGAAGTAAATTGAAAAATCAAGAAATAATAATATAAGCATACTGTTTAGAATTATAGAAGTAAACATTGAAAGAAATAGCTAATCAAGTTGAAAATAGTCGCTGCTAGAAAATGGAGGGAAAGAAAGGAGGAAGGGGTTATGGATCTCTGAATTAAGCTTTGTAAAACGACTAATGTGTATAAATAACTTTTTTGAAAAATAAAAATTAAAAAACAAAAACATTAACAATAAAAAGACCAAAAAAAAAAAAACCAAACAAAAAACAAACAAATGGGGAAAAAATCTGAATGGACATTTCTCCAAAGAAGATAGACACAAATGGCTAATTAGTTCATGAAAAGATGCTCAACATCTTTAGCCATCAGGAAAACTGCAAATCTATACTAGAATACTTTTCGCCTGCTAGTTTGGCTCTAATGACAGACAGTGACAAGTGTTAGTGACAATGTGGAGCATTTGGAAGCCTCATATATTGCCAATGGGGATGAAAAGGGATGCAACTGGAAAAGTCTGGCAGTTCCTCAAAAAGTTAAAGCTACTGTATAACCCAGCAATTCCACTCCTAGGCATATACCCAAGAGAACTAAAAACATATTGGCACAAAAACTTTTACACAAATGTACATAAGAACACAGTCCAAAAGTGGAAACAGCTGAAATGTCCATCAACTGATGACTGTATAAACCAATGTGGTATATCCATACAATGGAATATTATTCAGCCATAAAGAATAATAAAATTCTGATACATGGTACAATATGTACAAACCTTGACCACATTATGCTAAGTGAAAGGAGGCAGCACAAAAAGCCACCTATGAATGAATTTCATATGAAATATCTAGAAAAGGCAAATCCATACACAGAAAGTGGATTAGTGGTTGCGAGGGGGGAATGGTGGAAGTGGTGGCTAATGGGGTCAAGGCTTCTTTTTTGGGCTAATGAAAATGCTCTGGTATTAGGTGGTGGTGAGGTGTGCACAGCTTTATAAATATACTAAAAACTCTGCATTGTACATGTTAATACAGTAAATTTTACAGATATGTAATATCTCACTTTAAGAAATTATGTGAGCCGAAACCGGTTTGGCTCAATGGATAGTGCATCGGACTGTGGACTGAAAGGTCCCAGGTTCGATTCCGGTCAAGGGCATGTACCTTGGTTGCAGGCACATCCCCAGTAGGGGGTGTGCAAGAGGCAGCTGATCGATGATTCTCTCTCATCGATGTTTCTAACTCTCTATCCCTCTCTCTTCCTCTCTGTAAAAAAATCAATAAAATATATATATATTTTAAAAAATTATGTGGTAAGAAAGATGCAAGGTGAGAGGGAGTGGAGGCTATTGAACTACTGATAAACAGAGGACACTTTTTTTTTTTTTTTTTACCTCCCTTTGCATCAGCATCAGCGGCCTTCATCTACCTGGACCGGGCCTTGCCCTTTTCCTATTCACCAACCTCCCCCAGGATCATTCTGTCTCCAGCCTGGCATTGCTCCTCTCCTGATACCCTCCAGCCCCGCTCTCCTAGGCCTTGGCTCAGACCCTGGGACAAATATGCCTCTGCAAAAGGCCTCTGATTGTCTCCAGGGTTATCTAGCTATATAAACCCTCTTTAACTCAGAAATTTAAGGGCAAGACTTCTGAGTTGCTATCCTATAGACTAGCAATTTTCAACCAATGTGCTGCAAGAGTTTTTAAACATTGAATTTTTAAACAGGAACACGGACCTCTTTTCCCTTAGATTGTAAATAAAAAATGAAAACACAACAATAACCATCTGGTGTGAATGCCTCGTCTTGAATCATAAACATATAGGTCATATGATACAGTTGCAACTTATTGGTCACATTGTATAATAAGATTGTGTCTGAATGATTAATTCTTAGTTCCAGAAATCCTTATATATAAGTACAGACATCTGATTTTTTTAAAAGTTACTTTGGAGCATAAAGGGTAGGTAGACCTATAAAAAATATACTTTTTTTTCCCAAATTGGCAGAAAATATATATTTTTTTGGTGTGTTGCAGAATTTTAGTAATTAGTTTATGTATCCCATGAGATGAAAAAGGTTAAAAATTGCTGCTATCTACAAATCTGTATTTGACAGGTAATAGAGATCTTTGGGAAAATAGGCACTCATTAATGACTGAACATTTAGTTTTTAATGTGTGGGAATGAATATTTGGAAACTTGTGCTTCTGGTCTGACTGGGTCTTAAGAAGTAAAGGATAGCAAATTATGTTGGGCTTGAGACAACACAGAATAAGACAAGCTGCTAAATATATACAACAGGTATAAAAGTCATCACGACACCTTGACACGGACAAGTGATGAAACCTTTGTTATTTAAAGAAAAGTATATGACTAAACAGGAACTGGAACTGGGTACAAATCTTGACTGAATAAACCAGAATGTCACTTTAAATCTCCTCAGCATGGAAAATTATATTTTTCCTTATTATTGGTGTAATTCTTTGCCTTAAAAATAATCTTGAGCCAAAACCGGTTTGGCTCAGCGGTAGAGTGTCAGCCTGAGGACTGAAAGGTCCCAGGTTCGATTCCGGTCAAGGGCATGTACCTTGGTTGTGGGCGCATCCCTGGTGGGGGACGTTTCTAGCTCTCTACCTCTCTCCCTTCCTCTCTGTAAAAAATAAAAAATATATATATTAAAACATAATAATCTTGATTTGCTCTTTCTTTAAAAAAATAAGCAGTCTAGTCTTGGGCGGGTGGCTCAGTTTGTTGGAGCATCAGGGTTGTGGTTTTGATGCCCAGTCAGGGGCATATGGGAGGTAATAGATCGATGTTTCTCTCTCACATTGATACTTCTCTCTCTCTAAAATCAATTAAAAACATACCCCCAATTGAGTATTAAAAAATAAGCAGTTTAATAAACATAGGAAACAGAAGAGCTAGAGACACAGCCTGGGTTTAAGTCAGCTCTGCCACTTGATAGCAGTGTGATCTTGATCAGTTTGCTTAATCTTGAGGGGCTTCCTTTAATCTTCTGTAAATGGGGATAACACTACCTACCCCTCAGAGTTCTTGAGAGAATCAACTGAAATAATACAAATAATGCACCTAGCTCAATGCCTGCTTTATAAAAGCACACGGCATTATTATTATTTTGTGGTGCTACATCAACTACTTCATAGTGGTAGGTAAAAAGAGACAAAAAACCAGAGTGTTGGAGGTCAAATCCAATCCAATAACTTGGGGTTCAGTAACTAAAGAGCATCTAGGTTCCAGCTGAGTTGGTGCCCATCCTGACGAAGAATGAGGGGCTTATGCAACATGAGATCACTGCACAGACGGGAAGGCTGGGCTCCATATGATAAAGTCTGTCTTTCAAAATCTGAGATGACTGATGGTGAGAGCCTGGCAGGATAAGGTGTAAACCTCTAACAGTTCCAGCCATAAAACAAATGGCCTATTCATTTAGATTAAATATAAAATTTTCTTTGGTGAGTTTTAAAATTATTAAAAACCTCCTGCAAATCTATAGATTGGATAGTAGTAGTGATGGTGATGGTGGTGGTGGTGATAGTAGTAGTAGTAATAACAACAACAATAAGAATTAATACTTATCATCAGCATTGTTGTCTTTTAAATTTAGCATCCTTTACATGTTATCCCAACTAATTCTTGCTACATCTCTGTCAGGTAGGTAGGACTGATATGAAAATGAGGTTCAGCAGAACTTGTACCAAATTCAGCAGCCCCTAAATTATTCTATGCTCCCTCATTATTTTCTCTACTAAACTGTGAGGATCCATTTCTTCCAAGGTAAGCATGTCGGACACACTGCTCCTCTTGCCTTCCTGAGGTTCTGAGATGTAGCACAGATACTTAAAGCTTAAGAAAAAAAAAAAAGAAAAAAAAGGAAGAGAGTAACAAGAGACAGAGATGTCCCAAATAAAACAGGCTCTTCTCAAGATGCAGTAATAATGAAAAGATGGAGAAGCATAAGCACAAAAGAGAAATGACGATAGACTCTTAGGGGCCCATTATGGTTGAGTGTGTCTCCTGTTTCCTTCAAGATGTGTGAGGTCCTAATCCCAGGACCTCAGAAAGTGACCTGATTGGGAAACAGGGTTGCTCTGATGTAACTAGTTAAGATAAGGTCATGCTGGGGTAGGATACCAGTTATGTTCTTCTGTTTCTTACGAGAAGAAAGCCAGGTGAAGACATTGTCACGCAGGAAGAATGCATATGATGACAAAGGCAGAGATAGGAGTTATGCATCTTCAAGCCAATAAATGACAGATTGCTGGTAAACCATTGGACGCTAGGGAGAGACAAGGAAGATTTTCCTACAGTAGGTCAGAGGGAATGTGGTCCTGTCAGCAGTTTGATTTTGGACTTCTAGCCTTTAGGACTATGAGACAGTTCATTTTTATTGTTTTAAGTCACACAGTTTGTAGTACTTTGTTACAGCAGTCCTAGGAGACTAATACAGCCCCGCTGGCGTGGCTCAGTGGGTGAGCATCGACCTATGAACCAGGAGGTCAGAGTTCGATTCCTGGTCAGGTCATGCGCCTGGGTTGTGGGCTCTATCCCCAGTGGGGGCATGCAGGAGGCAGCTGGTCAATGATTCTCTCTCATCATTGACGTTTCTCTCTCCCTCTTCCTTCCTCTCTAAACTGAGTAATATTTTTATTTTTATTTTTTTAAACTTTTTTTTTTTTAAAGAAACTAATACAGGGTTTAAAAGGGTTTTTCTTTTAAGACTGAAATCGAGTCACAGTAGCTAGAATGTCTAAGAGGAAGTAAAGAGAGAAGTGTTTGGCGAGATAATTTATAAACTGACAGCATACATATTTTAAAATTCCTCTATGCCCGTCTCTGACAACTGTAAAAATGTCCAACAAGTGCTAAATTCTTTTTTTTTTTTTTTAAATTTATTGATTTGAGAGAGAGACTTGTTGCTCCACTTTACTTATGCTTTCATTGGGTGGTTCGGGTGGGGACCGAACTCAGAACCTTGGCTTATCCAGACGATGCTCGAACCAATGGAGCACGCAGCCAGGGCTTCAAATGCCCATTCTTATTCCGTGCCTTTTATGAATAATATCAATACTGTAAACACAAGAGCCCTGGCCGGGAGCAGAAGATGACTGACAGAATTGCTGCTTTGGTCAACTGGCTAGAGCTTCACACTCCCAAGAAGGGAAGACACTCTTTAATTTGAGCCCTGAATGGGCTCTCCCAAGCACGTTTTTAAAGTTTACAGAGGAATAATTAGTACCTGGATCCCAGGCATTTTTATGTGTTCTTTTCATTTGCTTTTCACAGGGAGCCTTCGATCTGTTCAAAAGGAGCAGTGTCTGTGAAACTAGCCCTGGGAAGGGAACGAGGCCTGTTTACTGTACCCAGAGCACACACACACAAAAACCCCCACACCAGATGTCAAAATAGCTTTCAGGATAAAACAAAAACCAATAAAAGGAAGTTTCCATTAAGTCTATTTACTTATAACTTGTCATTTGTGCTATGTCTCAGGTCCTAGTTCCCAGCCTGGATAGAAAGACAGACAGAAAGACAGACACAAAGTGAACCTAGGACACATGCACTAAACCTTTTGGATGGACCACGTGTGACTGCTGTAATTAAAAAAGCATAATGTCACACACAACGTCATTCATATTTTTTTCCTTTTAGCCAGGGTTTGCCTTCTCTCTCACAACAAAGAAGAGTAATCTCCAATTGCACAAATGTTAGTGAAACCACTATTCATCATGTTATTAGGAGGAGTTTTATCATCTGAGTTCAAAACTGGAGTCAAAAAAGAAGGAATTAAAAAATCACTCTTGGGTGGAGGCCTGGGTTTGGCTCAGAACCTGACTCAGCTATCAATTAAAAATGAAAGCCCAACTCTTCCCCCCGAAGATGCTTCGGGTTTTGCTTATTTTTGAAGGTACGACCTTATGTTAACACCTGTTTATCATCTTGAAGGAATGAATTCTCAAGCCTACTACTTATCTCCCACTAGACAGAGTAGAGAACAGATTATTCTTTTGTCATCTAAAATCAGGGATTAGAAGGAAGAAAAACTAAGCACTGGGAATTATCTTTTAATATTAAAAGGCAAGGGGGGAAGTTTTAATGTCAAAAGATGCTATACTTAGTCACTATAAATCCACCTGCAAAGTTCTCAAGTACTTCAGAGTTCTTGCAAGAAGTCAGCTCTCTGTAAACTACACAGAATGGCAGTAGTAGCTATCGAGATAAATCTAGAACTTAGTCAACCCCAAATCACTTATTTTTTTTTAACTTTTAAAAAATATATTTCTTTATTGATTTCAGAGAGGAAGGGAGAAGGAGAGAGAGATAGAAACATCAATGATGAGAAGGAATCATTGATCGGTTGCCTCCCGCACACCCCCTACTGGAGATTAAGCCCTCAACCCAGGCATGTGCCCTTGGCCAGAATCAAACCTGGGACTCTTCAGTCTGCAGGCTGATGTTCTATCCACTAAGCCAAGCCAGCTAGGGCTCAAATCACTTTTTTTTTTTTTACAAAGATCATCAACTTTTACTTTTTTATTGTATATACAGTAGTCTTCCCTTATTGGTGATTTCACTTTCCAAGGTTTCAGTTAACTGCAATCAACTGTGGCCTGAAAAATGTTAAGTGGAAAATTCCAGCAGTAAATAATTCAGTGATATATATGAAAAATTCATTTAAGGCTAGTACAGGGTGTTTTGTACTAGAACATTTAAGAAAATAAGTGTTTACTTATAATCAGTACATTAGACATGTACTGTATATAAGAAAAGTTAAAACGGAATCATTTGGGGATCTGGAACAGATTAATTCAATTTATATTATTTCTAATGGGGGAAAAATGATTTGTATTTTTTTAAATCTTCACCTGAGGTTATTTTTCCATTGATTTTTCTTTTCTTTTATAGAGAGTGGAAGATAAAGGGAAAAACAGAGAGAAATATCAATGTGAGAGAAACACACTGGTAGTTTGCCTCCTGCACCCACCCTGACCAGGGCCCAGACCCGGGAGGAACCTGCAACTGAGGTACATGCCCTTGACCAGAATTGAACCCAGGACCTTTCAGTCCACAGGCCACCAGCTAGGGCTGTTTCAGTTTTTGAACAAACCACTTCTTGAACAGCCTTCTGGAATAAGTTGAGTATGAGAAACAAATTTCCACTGTAATTTTATTAGAGTATATTGTTATAATTTATTAATAGTATTATTATTATTATTATTTTGTCATTGTCCATCAACAACTTTATTTTTTTTAAATAGTATTATTTTTAACCTTACTGTGTCTAACTTATAAATTAAACTTTATCATAGGTATGTATGTATGTACAGGAAAAAACACAGCACACATAAGGTTCACTATCTGTCTGGCACTGTGAATGTGGGTCTTGGAATGTATCACCCACAGTTTATTCCATTATTCACAGTAGTTATGTCACCACAAACACAGAATTAGTGGATAAGAACCACCATTCCTAGGAGAAGTGTAGTTATCTCTCTGAGACTATCTGGTCACTCAAAAACACTCACTTTTTAAATCTTTTTTTCCAACCCCCCTCTGTTCTTCCCATCAGATAATTTCTACTACTTTATGGAGAAACAGAGAGAAACATCAGTGTGAGAGAGACACAGCAACTGCCTGCCTCCCTCATCTACCTGACTTGGGTAGAGGATCAAGCCTGCAACCGAGGTACATGCCCTTGATGGGAATCGAACCTGAGACCATTCAGTCAATGGGCCAACACTCTAACCACTGAGTCAAACCTGCTAGAGCTCTTCAAATTCTTTTATTCTTTCTTTGGCCATCTTTGGTCATCAATGCTTCTAATGTCATCGAGTGGTTTTTAAAAAGAATCTTCTATGTTGTAGTTTTTATATTGTACTTTTCAGTTCTAAAACTTCCTTTTGAGATTTTTAAAAAAATAATTTCTATTTCTTTGCTGAGATTTCCTTTCTTTACTAATTGCAGGCATATTATTAAAAATTTCTTGAGGATAGTTATAACAACTGCTCTAAAATCCTTGTCCGATAATTCTAATTTCAGGATAATCGTTGGTTTGGTTTCAGTTGATTTTATTTTCTATTGGAAATATATTTCATTTTCTGGTGTTTACATATATTGAGTTATTTTGGATTATATCCTGGACACTATATATATTAAATTATGTAGACTTTGGATTCTTTTCTTTTCCAATCAGTGCTTTTATTTCTATAAAGCAGGCAATCATCTTGTCCCAATTATTCATTATTGTCTTTGGAATATGAATATGGATGTTCTAAACATTTACAATGCTTAAATTAGTTACTTTGCAAAGACCTAATTTGGGAAGAGCATATAGTTGGGCATAATGTTCTCATTCTGTCACTCAGCTCATCTTCTTCATGTTCAGGAGGGCTATTAACTCTGAGGCCAATGGAAGATACAGGTCTAATCACAGCTCCTCTCCCGGGTATCCCAGTAAATTTCATTTCCATAAAGTAGAATGGGTTTAAAGTGGTGTCTTTCCTGGTTCTTTTAGGCTTTAAGATATATTGGGAACGAATTAACAAAGAGATATAGTCATAAAGCCAAAATAAGGCTAAAAAGAGAAAATAAGTATTTCTTTTTAAAAAATATATTTTATTGATTTTTTACAGAGAGGAAGGGAGAGGGATAGACAGTCAGAAACATCAATGAGAAACATTCATCAGCTGCCTCCCGCACAATCCCTAATGGGTATGTGCTCGTTACCAAGGTACATGCCCTTGACCGAAATCGAACCAGGGACCCTTGAGTCCACAGGCCAACACTCTATCCACTGAGCCAAACGGGGTAGGGTAAGAAAGTATTTCAGTAAAAAAGTGAATGCAATATTTTCCTCCTGCACTAAATTCTGGCTACTTTCAAGAAGGAAAGAGACAGAAGCTGCCTCGTGAGTCAGAGGTGGTGGTGTCTCCCCTCTCTGATCCCAGTCTATCACCTGATCTTCTGAGCCTCTGCCTCTCCCTGGACTCTCTGCCTCCGTTTCAAGCTGCCAGAACCGCAGAGGTGCTTGGCCGGCAGCTCTATGAACAACAGAGCATTCACTGAAACCTGGGATTACCTTCTGGCACTCTATTGCTTGAGAGATAGTGATTAGGAGGAAAAAACACAGCAAACTTCCCCAACAAAGTGGCATTTTCATTTCAGCTGTTCCTGGGGGCAAAACAGAGCAGGAAAGAGAAATCCCAGATTGAAAGCTTTGTGGTTATCTCCGCTTCTCATTAAAGTGGCCCTGGTGATAATCACACCCACGATTACAAGATTTAACACACCTGGTCTCAAGGATGCCACAGGAAGGGGAATCATCCATCCGTCCCGTCCCATTTCCTTTTCTTTATTCACCCAGTAAGCACAGTTTATAAATTTCAGACTGGAGTTGTTTTGGAGAATAGAAGTGCTTCATTCACATGGCCTTTTGAAAGTGACAAAAATCTTCCATGGCCACAAATTATTTTAGTCTTGGTAAGACAAGCAGTGTTGCTTTCATTGGCTACACATGGATATGAGAAATCTGGATAGTGTTTCTTTCTGTTTCTTCTCTCACTTTACTAACCAGGCATGTTTTTCTCTCTCTCCTTTTCTCTCGCTTAATGAGAGTGTGTTGCACTCAGAGAATATTGTAGATTTTGTTGAATAGTCTATCATATTTTAGACAAATTTTTATTATGAAATAACTTTATAGATTTACAGATAAGTTGTAAAGACAGCAGAGAATTCCTGTATACCCCTCACCAAGTTTTCCCTATACTTTCTTACAACTTACACAACCATGAAATGTTTGTCAAGAGTTTTGTAAATCTTGACAATGGATGTAAAACACTCACTCTTTCTCAAACCCCTCTTGTACAGCAAATTCTCAACAAGAGCAGAGTGTATCCCACAGCGATTTAATCATCTGAGTTACTGAGTTATGATCTGTACGTCCTCCAGTCCCATCAAGGTCCTAGATAATAGTTGGGGGGTGGGGGGAGGAACTCATGAGTCCAAGCTTGTACGAAATGGTGTCAGAAACTTGATATGGCAAAATTCCAGCATGAAGAAAGCCTGTATGTCTGGCAAAACTATTACTCTTCTAATGGCTTCACTGACACTTAGTTAAATACCGATGTCCCAGCCGCAGACAAGCTTTGTGGATGCTGGTAAGTGAATTATTAATGCAAACTCTCTCTACGAAGTCAACTGGGAATAAGTGTCCATTAAGATCAAGAAGGAAATTAATTTAGAGGTCACTCATTCTCAGATCACATGTGGATATAAATACTTTCTTCCTGTGCTGGCCATACACTGAGGAGAAATCCAGCCAAACCCACTTGGAGGAGAAGAAAGTTTAATTTATGCAGCAAGTAAAATCTCATGGATTGAACTGACCGCTAGAAAGGAAACATTTAAAACGAGGCCCTTTCGTAATTCAGTATGAACTATTATGAGTCAGGAAGGCAAGTCACTAAAGTTCAGGCTACAGAGGCAGGCTCAGTGCCTTCCAGCTAGCTCACCTTGGAATGCCAAGACACAGAGCCTCGATCTACAAATTTGTGCTCCGGTTTCCCTGTAGCAGTGAGTGTGTGATTTACCTACGATGTTACAGAAGAAACATCTTCCTGAAGAGCCAACAATACAATTTCCTGCTACAAAAATCCCTGCTTATCAATTCATCTGCTTGCGTCAACCCAGGGGAAAGGTTTGAGGCCTGCCCTGGTGAAAGGAAGACTGACAAACAGACAAAAACCAGAGGCAGGAAAATCACAAATGGTTAAGAGACTGAGTTACCTCTGTAGCTTTCTGGCTGAGTCCCCGAAGCAGCAGCACAATCACATGGATGGCAGCTCTGCGCACTTGAACTTCCTGGTCTGTTTTAGCCACAGCAATTAGACACGCTGTTACCTAGGAGAGTGAGGGAAGAAGTCAATAAAACCCAGGATTGCACAATTACATAAAGCCTCTTAAATTCGTCCCACTTTCTATACATCCATCAAGAACAATCTACTAGAGAGGGGAGGAAAGTTTCCTCGTTCTCAGTAAGAGAGATCTAGTGTTGAGATCTTGATTAAGCTTTTCTGGAAAAGGACAAAAGCCTGATTTGGAATTCAGGAGGGAAATTAGGGAGTGGGAAGGGATACGTATATATGGTCATGTGCAATTTAAGGATGGGAATACGTTCTGGGCAATGTGTCGCTAGGCAATTTTGTCATTGTACCAACATCACAGTGTACTTTTGCAAACCTAGGAGTATACCCTACTACACACCTGAGCCATACGCTGTGGTCACCATCTTATATGAGGTCTGTTGTTGACTGAAATGTCGTTTTTGCGGCACATGACTATATAATAAAGGTATGTTCAAACGCAAATATTTTCTCAAAAGTGGGAAGAACTGCCCAGCTTGTGTGGCTCAGGGTTTGAGCATCAAACCCATGAACCAGGTCACAGTCTGATTCCCAGTCAGGGCACATGCAGGAGGCAGCCGATCTATGATTCCCTCTCATCATTGATGTTTCTATTTCTCCCTCTACCTTCCTCTCTGAATCAATAAAAATATATTTAAAGGAAAAAAAAAAAAAGGAAAGAACTGTTAACCCACCCCCCCCCCCCCCCCCCCACCCCCCCCCCCCCCCCCCCCCCCCCCCCCCCCCCCCCCCCCCCCCCCCCCCCCCCCCCCCCCCCCCCCCCCCCCCCCCCCCCCCCCGCCCCCCCCCCCCCCCGGTTTGGGAACACTGAATCAGAGGAAGAAAAGCTGTTCCAAACACAGCAGCACCTGGGGACTGAGAACCATGGAGCTGTAGCTTAAGCAGGCATCAGAGTTCATAGTCAGGCCTGGCATGAATATGAATGTGCCACTGATGAAAGTTTCTGCCCAGGGACAGAGGAATACATAAATATCCAAAATGATCTTTAGCATGTCCAGACTTCCCAGTCCTACAAACCCAGCTCATACCCGGGTGAGTCACCAGGGGCCAATTTCAGAGACTCCCTGCCTGGGTTCTTCTTCTGTGAAGGAAGTCGTAAGGGCTCATTCACTTTAAAAGATGGCTCTATAACAGAAAAGGCTGGAAACTACTTGCAAAACACGGTGCCAGGTATATAGCTAATAATTACGTGTAATAAAATGAGGGGTTCTATCCCTTGCTCCTAGTAGGCACAGAGGTACCACTAAAAATATCAGCAACAAACCTTTCTGAGGCACTTGTGCAAGATTTTTTTTAAAAAGCAAAAATTTAAAAAGTGTGACCAATGGCAGCACAAAATAGAAGGTAAGAAAATTATCCAATTGGTCTCTCACATACTTTTGTTATTTGATTTACTGTGTGAGTGTATTTCTTGGCCAACTGTGGAAGAATTTCTAGCTATGATAAGAAATTAGCCAGATTGTGTGTTTGGAAACATGTATTAATATACGTATATTATGCTTAAAGAATGTATTTTTTTTTTTTAAAATAAAGGCACAAATGAGGACATAGGCTTGTGGAGAAATTTTAACTATGCAGGTTGTATTTTTCACAGCTTTCAAACAGTTGGGCATAGTTCAAAGTGTCTAATTAATCAGTGATGGCAGAGAGATGAGAAGAAGTAGCTTGTTCTTAAATATAATTGCATCTGTGGTGCACTGGCATTCAATCAAGTTGTATATCCATTAGATAAGTTTGCAGCTTGCAAGTGAAGGAAAAACAGTCCCCAGAAAAACTCAACTCTGGGGACTGTTTTTTAATTCGACGCAGCAAGCGGCTTCTGCTTTTGACCTGGGACACCCTGACCCAAGGCCAGGTGGCTTCCATGCCCCTGGCATTAACGGTGAAAGCAATTCAGTCCTAGGAGGAATTCCTTGGGCGACCTCCAAACAGGCAACAATATAATAGCTACCTCTACTTGCAGGCTTACTATTTACAAGGTAAGAACTGAAATCAGGGAAACAAGTTCGAGCTAGGTCTGAGACTTTCTTGACACATGAAAGTTTAGCTGATTCAGTCTGATAACTGAAGTGTGAAAAGCCAGCCCAGGGCTGTTTAATGTGCAGGCGCTCCTAAGCCTCTCCGCCAGCTTCCCTCTAGGTTTTAGTTTCGGGTCCCTGCTTCCACATTTGTGGGACCAAGGCTTCCTGGCCTAGAACCCTGCTGGTGTCCAGCTTTGTCACCTCTGCTCTGTTCACTATGCTTCTGCCTCGGCTCTCAGTGAATTCTATAATTAGGACAGGCAGAGCCATCCTGGCTGGCAAAGGACTTCCCGGGCAAGGCCAGTTCTCGAAAGCCTGTGCCACCTTGAAGGCATGACTGACAGAGGAGCTGGTTATTACAAGCCTTGCTGAGATCAGCTGGAATGGTTTCCTACTTGTTACAGGATGTTAGTGACTTATGCGCCAGACTATACCAAGCCCATCTGCAATTAGCACCCGGGACAATCAGGAAGAATCTGTGAACAGGAGAGTGTTCGTGAACCTTCCTTGATGCCTTTGCCATAAATACCAAGTTCTATGAAGTGTATGACAACCAGTTATGCAAAATGTTTTTAAAAGCATCAGAATTGTAATACAATCTCACAGATATCACCTAGAGGTGAGAAAGGCTTCTGCTTTCCAGGTTCAATTCCCCAAACTAATCTGTAATGTTGCTCTTCTGCAGGCCAGTGGGATAGGCCCCTCACCAAGTGCATGGCCACTCTCTTCCATCCATCCAGTCTGAACAAGCCACCCCCATGGCTGGTCTCTCTCACCTCCGATCCCAAGGTCACACTCACCATTGCCTTCCACCCCTAAAAGCTTTGGCAAATAGGCCGATGAGGTAAGGTCTTTACTAACTTATGAACTGGTGTAACACTTCTATTCTGTTTCTAAGTCCTCCCGGAGAACAGAAACCCATTCTATGTGATCCGCGTGTTGCCTGCCTCCCGGTCCAGGTAGCTATTTTAGTGACCTGTCCTATGGAAGGCCTTTTCGTCATTGGCTAAATTATGTCAATCAAACCCACTTCTAAAAGCCATACGGAGAGGAGGAAGATGACTGTTTGGAAATACGAAAGGTCAGCTTAAGCAATCTGACACTTGAGAGGAGCCAACGGAAACAGGAAAAATATCACTCCTCAAATAGCTGGCACACACCGAACATAATCAGAACTATATAAGTAAATAACTAACACAAATGGCAAGATTGGGGGGGAAAAAAACAACCCTTGGAAAATTCCAGAAGAGAGGTACCAGAGTGGAGGTATGTATCAGGAAAGCATGATTTCAGTTTTCCAACTGCAGCTTCATCCCTTTTCGAAGCATTTCTTTTGTTAAAATTCAGTTGGTGTGCTGACTAGTCTGAAACTAGGCCATCTGTCCCTCTGTTTTGTAAACTAAGAAGCCTTAACAGCAAAGGCAGCGGGGTCTCTAATTCGCACGTGCTCGGCTTGCTCGTTTAACCTGCCATGAAAGAGAACCACGGAGGCTACTGTAGCTTCCTGAGGTTTCCCAGGACATCCCAATGAGTCCTGGCCTCAGGGTTCTGCGTGCTCACAGCCTGCACACAACCTGCCATTCAGAAACTGCACTGACTGTGGAAAACTGGTAACAAATGCAGGTCATGCAGTGGGACCAGAGGCGGAAGCTTCGTATCGGCTTTGCGGGCACCACATTAGACGCGAATGCTCCTGCACTTGTCACCTGGGCCGATCTTCGTTTGCTGCGCTGAGGTTGGGCCTCTCCCTGTGGTTGACTTAAATCATATTTACTTCTCACAGAAAGTGATAAGGAATAAAGAGCTTCTCAAGATTTTGTTTCAAGCAACACAGCTCTTGACAAGAACAAGAGGAAATGGGGGGAAATAATAATGCTCTCCAAACAGGTTAAATCTTGACATTGACAGAGAGAAAAAACCTGAATTCCCGGTACAGAGAATGTGCGGAAGAAATGATCCTACATTTGATATTCCTTCCCTACCAGCAAGCACTGTCTTGGCATAGACAGTCCACAAATCTGGACCACCCAACGAGGGGGAGGGGGCAGTTTCTTCAGATGCCTGAGGGCTTTAACTCTGACCCACAGATCAGATTGGGTAGCAGAGCCCATGGTGGCTACTTGGTTCAATTTTGTATCAGGACAGATTACGCTTCTTCTCTTTCTCTGCCTGGCTAACACTTGGTCAATGTAACGGACTCACTGCCCTGGCATTTCTAACTGAGGGTCGCAGCTCTGTGTTGCTCGCACCTCGTGCTTGTACATGTCACCCCTCCAGTCAGTCCTGGAGGGACTGTTTGTCTGTTTGTGCCTCTGTATTTCACACTCCCTGAGATTTCCCTGGGGAGAGAGACTGGGTCCTTTACCTGTGTCCTCTAACATACCTGGCACATGACAAATGCTAGTGAAGGAGAAGTCCTTCAGTTTGCAGCCAAAAGGTTTTCCCAAGGTTAAAGTTCCTTCCCCACAAGTACACACCGGGCTAAGCATTTTTGAGACTAGAAGACTTCCAAAGCTTTAATGAGACACTGAGAGAGCTGTCAGAGAAGGACACACGATCATCTTTTAAAATAAATTAGATCGCTTCATCCCTCTGTTTTGGCTTCCCATGTCACTCACAGTAAAAGCCAAAGTCCTTACAAAAGGCCCCACTTGGACTGCAATAGCCTCTCAGATTTCTTCCCTTACCCTCTTCACTCAAGCCACACTGGCCTCGGGGCCTCTGTATTGCTGCTCCTTCTTCCAAGAACGCTCTCTCCCCAGGTAGCTGCCTGGGTCAACCCCTTACTTCCTTCAGGTCTCTGCTCAAATGTCACTCATCACGGAAGCTTTTCCTATTCGTCCAAGTTCACATACAAGAGCAAGCTCCCTTCCTGCCCCTTGCCTTTCTAAATTTACCTCCGCAGCACTTACTCCATCCAACCACAGTACGTATTTGTGCACTCGCTTGCTTGTTTACTACCTAACTCCCCTCTGTTAAAGTCAGTTCCATGAGGACAGGAACTTCATTGTGATCAGAACTGGATCCCCACGACCTAGCATATACTTTGGTTATAGAGCCATCACTGGCATAGAATTAATGCTCAATAAATATTTGTTAAATGAAGAACTACTTAAGAGCCATGCCAAATGTCCTACTTTTTCCCATGAGAATGGACAAGAACAGTCTGACTATAGGAGGATTCGATGAATGAAATACTAAGACTGTCTAGTGTCCAATCATGTTCCAACTTATAGTCCAGCCAAGGCGGCCGGCTTGGCACTGATGACACGGCAAGTGTGGGATGGTACATAAGAAGGGACATCTAGAAAGAAGAGACAGAAATTATGTGGGATGGAAACACCTGGTTTTTCAAATCAGAAGTTTCACTGCCAAAAGCAAATGCTTTTAAGATGAAGCTACATGACCCTTCCTGTCAGTAGCTTTTTTCATATGGCAAGTCTGTTCCTTTTCAAGACCACAAAAGCAAGGATCATGGGTTCGATTCTGGGTCAAGGGTATGTACCTGGGTTACAGTTCCATCAATAAAATACATAAATTCTATTTACTCTGGTTGGGGCACATGAGGAGGCAACCAATGTGTCTCTCTCACACTGATGTTTCTCTTTTTCTCTCTCCTCTCTCTCTAAAAATCAACATAAAAGCTAAAAACAAATAAACTTCCCATCTATGGACATCTGGGTGATTTCAAAATTTTTATTTCAAATTTTTATTGAATTCATTGGGGTGACATTGGCTAATAAAATTACATAGGTCTCAGCTCATGATTTATGGTTCAATTTAGGTTGAGTCATATGAAGAAACCAAGTAAACAGAAAAAAAAAAAGGGAACTATTTCAATATTTGACCCAGAGAAGTTATAACAAGCTGAAATCTTTAGCTGACATAAACATATAGTCCTGCAAAGGCCTTTCCTTAGGTGTTACAAGTTGATATTGCTAAACAATGAGATTTGCTAACATAACCAAACATCAGGTGCCTAATGGTTCGTGTATAATAGAGCAGTTGAAGGTTTTAAGTCAGTAACAATCATTGTTTCTAAATTATTTTTAAAAAGATGCAAAAAGTTGGGCATAGGGGAGTTTAAGGAGAGAAAATGACTGGTGTATAACTTTCCTAAAAATCCTAAGTTGGAATTTAATTATAAGAATAGCCTTTATAATCAATAAAAAGCATATAAAGCTCAGGAATCAGGAAATACTATAAATTCAAGTAGATGAATAATCCATGAGTGTATTTCCAAAGACCACAGTAAAGTTTCATCTGTCTTTCAATTCTCTTAATTACCTCAGATTTTTTATAATAAATCCTCTTGAAATTAAAAATTCATATATATATATCAATGATGAGAGAATCATCGATCGGGTGCCTCTAGCACACTCCAATCCAGGCATGTGCCCTGACCAGGAATTGAACTGTGACCTCATGGTTCCTAGGTTGATGCTCAACCACTAAGCCACACTGCTGGGCATCACTATTAATATATTAATATATGTGTCATACTAGTGAGGATGAGGGAGATTAAATGACTTACTTACCTGACCTGGAAAAAAAATACAGGTCTTGTGACTGCTAATCCCAAGCTATTCATAGGTCCAAATGAAAAGCTTTAGAGAAGAATCAACATGCAGTACCTCATGAACCACGGAGCCCAGCAGAAAGTCCAGCCTCTGGCACAATTCTCCAAGATTGGATAAGCTACTGGCCCTGTGAGCGCTATCTGGGTCTCTCACTCCTCTCAGGAAGGTGTGGATCAAAGGTTCTCGGTACTTTGAAACCATATCCCCTATAGGAAAAGGGAAGAAATAAAAATCTTTTAAAGCACACAGTCAGCTTATTAAAGAAGGAATAATGACATCATGGTGATACATTTTATGGTGTTTTATACTTTTTAAATATTTGTATAAAACTATTTGAAAGCATGCTTTGGAAGAACATTCACTGTTAAGCGGAAGAAGACTAATAACTGACCATCAGACTGAGTAACAATGAGGTCACCGTTGACCTTGACAAGAACGGTTTTGATGGACTGGTGAATACCATCCTAGAGTCAAGCAGAGGTTGCTTAGAGAGCATAATTTCATTAATCTCAATCACTTGAAAGGGGAGGAAGAGAATGTTTGTTTTCCCTTAAGGCCAGGAACACAATGTACTTTCCATACAATTTAAGAAAAAGATGAGAAGTAGTTTCTCTCAAAAGCTCCCAGTTCCTAATATACTACATGCCATCGTCATAGACTCATCCTGCCCAGTTAACATCAACATACACTGAGTGGCAAGATTATTATAATCTCTGGACACATAATAATCTGGCCCGGTGCATGAATTTGTGCACGGGTGAGGTCCGGCCAGTCTGGCCAGGTGGAGGGGACATGGGCGGTTGGCTGGCCTGCGTGCTGGTTGAACTCCTGGTTGAGGGGACAATTTGCATATTAGCCTTTTATTATATAGGCTATACACTGAGTGGCCAGATTATTATACATTCAGAGATCATAATAATCTGGTCAATCAGTGTATATCACAGAAACCGAATCAATGATGACTTTGGCCATAGTCTGTTTGCAGAACAGGAAAGAGGGGACTTTGCTCTGGCCAGTAGGTCTCAGTGGTTAAGCGGAAGAAGACTAATTAGAGCATCAGCCCTTGCACTGCAGGGTCTCAGGTTTGACAGGTCAAGGGCAGGTATCTGGGTTGCTGGTTTGTTCCTGCCCCTAATTGGGGCGGGTGCAGGAGGCAGCCAATTGATGTGGTTCTCTCACATGGATGTTTCTCTCTCTCTCTCTCTCTCTCTCTCTCTCTCTCTCTCTCTCTCTCTCTCTTTCTCTCTCTCTCTTCCTTCTCCTTCCTTCCCTTCCACTCTCTCTAAAAATCAATGAAAACTATATCCTCAGATGAGTATTATCAAAAAAAAGGTACATGTCAGAAATATATACACTAATATGGAAAGGTCTCCTTAAGAAACTGTTAAGCAAAAGAAACTAACGGAACTAACATCCTTCCATTTATGTATGTAAAAATGCACACACACACTCACACTTCTCTCACTATTAACAACAAAACTTACAAATTTAAATATGTATATTAAACCTACAAATGTATAGAAAAAGTATGTTCTTGGTACTGGAGATAATATAGCATGAACACGAGAGCAAAGTCTCCATCTTCCTGAAGCCTACTTCTAGTGGGGAAGAAAGACGATACAGTAAATAAATCTTCCAGCAGCAAGAAGGATCTTTAAATTCTATGCCTGTGTCAAAGAAGGGCTGTGATGGGGGCGTGGGGGAGGGAGGAAAGGAAGATGGGGGCTGGGGAGGGAGGTTGAGAGCCAGGGGTGAGGGCTCAGGGAAAAGCTCTCAGAGGAAAAGACCTGAAGAAACAAGTCATGTGAGAACTGGGGGGAAAGTGAAGAACAGAACGGACAATGAAAGTTTTATATTCAATGTAGAAATCCTATGACTATCTCTTATACTGACCCACCATAAAAGAAAAGAGCATTCCATCACATAAACAAAGCCACTATTCAATGTTCCATTTATGTAATTCCTGCCCTTAAAAAAAAAAAAATATATATATATATATATATATATATATATATATATATATTATTGATTTTTCACAGAGAGGAAGAGAGAGGGATAGAGAGTCAGAAACATGGATGAGAGAGAATCATCAATCAGCTGCCTCCTACACACTCCCCACTGGGGATGTGCCTGCAATCAAGGTACATGCCCTGGACCGGAATCGCACCTGGGACCTTTCAGTCCACAGACCAACGCTCTATCCACTGAGCCAAACTGGCTTGGGCAATTTCCTGCCCTTTTTGGGCTTTGTTACCACTTTCCAAATGAGCATCCATTTAACTGCATGCTCTACCGACACCCTCCCAAGTGCACCTGAGAGCCAAAGGAGCCAGTGGGAGGGTCAGCATCACAAGAGCCCTGCACTGTACCCAGTCCGCGCTCTGGGCCCACTTGCAACCTGGTTTTGCAGGTATTGGTCTGGAACACTCGCTGAATCCACTCTGCGCTTCTCCAAGAGCTCTGACATCATGTTCGGTGCAACCTAATTTCCCTTGGACCTCATACACAGCCTAGATTTGTCACATCTTTGCTCAAACCTGTTCCTGGGGGATTTACTGCTCTGCTTCCATTTCCTGGGGGCTCTGCTAGCCTCTGACTATGCCACTCCCCGCATTTCTGAAGACTGTACTGGATCCTAGTCTCCAGGTTGGAGGTCAGCCCTGACCAGGAGAACTGAATGCATGCAGTGAGAGAATAACGCTTCCAGGATGCGCTTTGACACAGGCATAGAATTTAAAGATCCTACATAAAGGTTTTTTAGGGCATTTTTTGTTATTGCTGTTGTTAATCCTCACCTAAGGATATATTTTCCTTTTTTTTTTTTTTTTTTTTTTTTTTTTAAAGAGTTGGAAGGAAGGGAGGGAAGGCAAGAAAGAGAAACATGATAGAACCTGCAACCCAGGTTCATGCCCTTGACCGGGAATCGAACCAATGACCGTTCCTTACACATATTCAATGTAGTGGCGCTCTAACCACTGTGCATACCAGCTAGGGCCATAAAGCATTTTTAATTTGAGCTTAGGAAATCCCTATATGGCAAATTTTGTTATGTACATCTCATTGGTATTCTCCCAATCTTCCTTGCAAATAGCACTCTAGTTTTTATGTTGAAATATCCACCTTTGCCTGGGGGCCTAACCCCGAGCCATGTGACTCAGGCTACGGTCTTCATTGGTATGAAGTGAATCATGGTGGACATAGCCCTCTTGCCTTAAGTGGTTTATTTATGGGCAGGTGACTGAGTCTGGACAATGAGCTGTGAAGAAAAACTTGCTGGAAGACTCTAAGAAACCGTTTTCCCTCTGGCTATGTTAAATATATGACACCTTAGAGTCGCTACAGCCAACTTGAAATCACGATAGACCAGACAGAGAATGAGGCAAAAAAGCTGAGGATGGCAGAGCAGAAAGACTAAAAGATTTAGGTCTTGAATGATGTCATGGAATCAAAGAATTCACTAGTTCTGGACTTTTTGTTATGTGCAATGATTTATTCCCCATTATTTAAGCCAGTTAAGTTGGAAATTTCTGTACCTGCAGCTAAAAGCATTTAACTGATATAATATGAAAATTGAAATATTCTTTAAAATTATAGAGTACTTCTATGTCTATCAGTACAAAGCCTGAAAAGACAGATTTGCTAAAACAAAGGAATTTAAGACAGTATATGTTTTTTAAAGGCTTCAAGTCAATTATATAACTAATATAAACAGAAAAACAGAAACCCAATAATTTTTCTTCTAATTATCATTTTAATTGGGATAATAGTCTGTTATACAGCATAAATCAGAATATATATATATATATATATATATATATATATAATAGGTTCCCATTTGCCAACCTATTATAAAAAGGTAACTATATACAGTTAGCTCGTGTGAAGAGAACTATATGCTGAGTATATTTTGCAATTATTGACTAACCTAGTTCATTATAAACTAAAGCCACAGCTCCAGAACACCCACAAGTATTCCTTAGTTTCTGATGAAGCAATCAAATCTCAATTATCCCATGCACTCCTGGTTTTGGTTTGTGGTGTGTGTGTGTGTGTGTGTGTGTGTTCAGGGGGGTTATTTTCTTTACTTTTTTGTTGTTGTATTTTTCTTTATCTAGTTGAAATGGTATTACTGTTTCAGTTAATTTATTTAAACCACAAGATTCCAAGATCCTAATTCACTTTTTGTCTGAAAGATGGCAGACACTTGATCCCAGACACGGGCAAACATTCATGACCATCCTGTTGAATTGTCTCCTTAAGAATATGCATATTATACGGCTTTTACAAAAATGTTATTGATTTCTGAGGTCCCTCACCTCCGTTTTCAGAAAGTAATCACCACAGGCTACAACATGTGGACTGAGAGATACCCATGGAGCTGAAGTTAGAGAGACCACCATCTTTTCCTCAGGATTTCTAAACAGCTCCAGGGAAATGCACACAGTAAATCCAAGCTCACTTTTAGACACCTACTCAAGTAGCTGCTAGTCAGAGGGGTTTGCCTGAGTTCAGTATCAACGACTTCTACTTTTTGCAATGACAACACCTGGCAATGTGCATCTTTATACTCTTGTCAGGATGTCAGCAATAATTAACCTTCCTGAGAAGCAAACAGCTGTGTGTTCAAAGAAAAGTGAAGAATCTAGATTTGTTTGAACAAATCTGATAAAAATGAGTTGCTTAGGAAGGTGAAAAATCAATGCAGTGAAAAATGCATAGTGAGAGAGAGAGCTGAAAATTTTTCATTTACTTATTTTTTTGTTAATCCTCACCCAAGGACATTTTTTCCATTTATTTATTTATTTATTTGAGAGAGAGCGAGAGTATAAGAGAGGGAGAAAGGGAAGAGAGAGACAGACAGACAGACAGAGAGACACCGATGTGAGAGACACACATCGACTGGTGGCCTCTGATATGCGCCCAACCATACCCTGGTGCCCTTAACCAGAATTCGCAACGCAGAGTACTAACCACTATACGATCACGGCTCTTAACCAGAATTCAAACCTACGAACCTTCAGTGCACAGACCGACGCTCTAACCACTGTCCTAGAACTCCTCTGTGCTCTGCTTCTCCACCCCTCCCTCCCGGTTCATTCCTGGCAACCACTTGTCTTACTGTCTCCAGTTTTGGCTTTTCCAGAATGTCATATACAGTTGGCCTGTGAACAATTTGGGGGTTAGGAGCGTGGATTCCTCACACAGTTGAAAATATGCATGTAAACTGTGACTCCCCAACAAACTTTATTAATAGCATACTACTGACCAGAAGCCTTACCAATAACTTAAACCGTTGGTTAACACATAATACAATCACAGTGTTTAGAGAAAAAAATTCTGTGGACCTATGCAATTCAAACTCCAACTTTATATGTTGCCAACTATAGTTGGGAACATATTGCATGTAGACTTTTCAAATTGGTTTCTTTCACTTCATAATATGCATTTAAGGTTTCTCCATGTCCTTTCATGGTTGGATAGCTCATTTCTTTTTTTATGCTGAAAAATGTTGTATAATTTCACTTACTATAAGAAATGTCCAAAATAAGTAAATCCTTAAAGAGAAAAAAGTAGATCAGTGATTGATTGGTAATGAGTATAAGGTTTCTTTAGGTGTGATAAAAATGTCCTAACATTGATTTTGGTAATGGCTGCATATTTGTGAACATACAAAAAAAGAAACTGAATTGCACATTATAAATGGGTGAATTGTATGGTATATGAATTATATCTCAAGAAAGCAGGACCCGGAGCTTTCCCTCTGCTTTGGGAATGGTATTCCTTCTGCCAACTCTATGCTTCCTTATTTGTTGGTAAAAATGGTGCCAAAAATTTTTCAGTCCTTACTACCTCAGAGCTGGTAGTTTAATGGGTAACGTATTTTTTTTAAACCTCTAAATTAACTTCCATTGGTTCAGTTTAAACACACACACACACACACACACACACACACACACAAAGGTCTCTTAAACAAATAAAAAAATATTGACGGTTTAGACTCAGAGGTCCTTACACATAGGTTTAGTCCAATATCCCATCTATCAAAAGTCTGTGCCAAACCATGTTTGACAAACATGAACCCAAGGATAGTTAGGACTTTCTGCCAATATTTAAAAAACACTTGTGCCTTTTATTATGTCTAATCCAAATTTCTTTTGCTTTGACTTCATTTCCTCTAACAAATCAGACTCAAGTGGAGATGGAGAGATCTCAATTATAGTGTCAAATCCCCTCTGTAATCTAACCAGTCCAGGTATGCTCTTCCTCTCTCAAAGGCGGTACTTTCTGTTTTGATATTAGATATTTTGGGGAGAAAAAAAAGAGCAAAGATGGAAAAAGATTAAATGAAGTTACAATACACACTTGACTTCACTAAGTCAATTATTTAAGAAAGGCCTCCAGAGGAACTACTTTCCCTCCCATCTTGGATTCCCAGTTACTTTTGAACTGAAGAGATTCCTACCAGTAACATGGAGAGCCACCTGCCCTCACAGAACTATCCCCGCTGATCAGCCAATGAGAAAACAGAAGACTCAATACAGACCTGCCTCTGTTTGTGTATGCTTTTATGTCCTTGCTTACAGCTATTCATTTGCTCTGAGATTCTACTTCACTACTGAAAGAAATCCAGGAAGAGGAGGACTAGTTCCTTGTAATGTTTCATGCATACAACCTACTGTGCCACATGTGTGGATAAGAGTCAACAGAGATGATGATTTCTGCTGAAGTCAGAAAGAAATGGGATTGAGATGGCAGATCCTGGGAGGCAGAATTATTTCTTCAAAAGCCATGTAGAGAATTTAATATTTAAAAGCAATTAATTTCTGGTGAAATTCATCATTGAAATATTCAGAGGTAAATGATGATCTAGTAACAATTACTTTTCAGCTGTGAATTTCCCCTGTAGCTCTGGGGAAATCATCTCTTTTCTGATTTTGGTTTCCCTTCTCTACACAGCCCTTCACGAACAGGGGACGGGTTTTAGTTAAGATAAAATATGCAGCTACAGTGCAGCCCAGACATGAAATGCTATGCAATAAAGCAATGCTGTGTGCATTTATAAGCCTCTATCTGCAAAGCACCTGTGTGCCTATTATCTTATTTGAGCCTCACAAGAATTTAAGGTAGGTAGGAAAAAAATATTAATTCTGTTTTATAAATAAGAAAGTAAAATTTAAAAGGGGCCAATCCCAGGTCACTCAGCTACTGACAGACAGACATGAATTATATCTCCCAGGCAGAGGGCTCTTCTAGCCACCGGGACACTTACTTGGCCGGGCATTAAGATCAGCAGGAACTTCCATTCTAAAACAAAGGATGGAAAAGTGGCCAGTTGACTCCCTCACATCTCTGGCATTGCATGGTCTTTTTCTGTTTAACCTTATAAGGCATGGGTGGAAAAGCAGCCAGTGCCATGTCTGAGAAAGTGTGTGAGCAATAGGGCATAATGGGAGAGTGTTTCTCTGGTCCATGAGCAGAACTGTTACTTAATTATCTTGTTTAAAGGCTGAAATCCTGTAATTCTAGTTGGAAGAGAACAAAAAGATTTCCTTCTTCTTTACCATTTTCAAAATGGGAAGAGCCGAACACTTCCGATTTCCTAACAGTGGAAAGCTGCTAAACCCCTATCCTAGATGCACATATTAGGACACTGCAGAGGGCTGGGGCCAAAGCCATCTTCTGGTCTTGATGGGGCTTGCCAGGAGGCAGGTCGCAGTAGTCACTGGGCAAGAATGCTGGGTAGTCTCTGGATAGATTCCCCTCTACTGCTGTCTACATGTCAGGACCCACTTTTCTCCCTAAGGCTAATGGTTGATCTGCTAATGGTTTTGGTTTTACATTCACACTGTTATCCTTTTTACAGCAATGTAACCAAGAGTTGACCCTGAGCTATGAGAAGGTTAGAAAAAAGTTCAGGGACTCTTAGCACTCGCTTTCCTGTTGTGATTTCATTGTACCTCGTTGCATAGACCACATAAGCAGGGATGATTGAGATGCAAATTGTATATAGATAGGCTGAGGTGTACATGTAACCATGGGAAGATCCCTGTGGGACAAGTTATTAAACAATAGCAAACATGTTAGTAAGACTATTGTTAGTACAAGTGATCTACCAGGTATGTTTTTTTAAAAAATAGGTTTTTATTGATTTTAGAGAGATAGAAACATCAATGAGAGAGAAGTATCATCTATTGGCTGCCTCCTGCACACCCCCTGCTGGGAATTGAGCCCGCCACCTGGGCCTGTGCACTGACCTGGAATTGAATCAATGACCTTTTGGTTCATGGGTCGATGCTCAATCAGTGAGCTACACTGGCAGGGCCTACCAGGTATGTTTTAAAGAGCCAGAGAGAGACATTCTTGCTTCCAAATATTTCTTCTATTAGCAAATTGTATTGCCTTAGAGTCTATTTAATCATTAGAATTTTATTTCTTTGGACTAAATAGCCTCCAATTAGAAAAGCAAAGTCTCCTAAGAAGGATAGCACAATAGGAAGCTGTCATCAACCACTTCATAAATATTAATATACCTGCTCTCTCCTTTTTACAAGCTGGGAAGGAATGAAAAAGATCTGAGAGTGAAATAATTTCTGCAATTTGATTACTTTGTAGTGATGGTTCAAGCCTGAGTAAGGACCTGCAGAGGGAAATTTTAAATTCGAGGGGCTAAGAAGAAAGAAAAGAGCGAGGGGCAGCGAAAGGAGTAGAGACCCCATTTTACACTTTAACTTGCAAAAGTTTTCTTTTAGTGTCACCAAATCACAGAGTGACGTGCAAATAAGAACTATAGATAAATATCTCTGGACAAAGTAATGCAACGTATAGGAAATGCTTTGTGGCGACAAAGCATTTTTGGCAATGCCATGAACTAAAGTAACAGAAACCAAGAGTTTGAAACAGGAGATGCCAAGGCCTCTATAGTGATGCATTACCTAGGTAACTCATTCCATCTCAACAGCTCATTGAACTTGAAGATTGGTTTAATCAATGTATAAACTTTCCAGTTTACACAAAAGTTACCCTACACGGAAAATCTGCAATAACTGACTCTACCCCAAGGTGTTACTGACAAGACAAACAGATCAGTTCTCCTGGAAAGTGTGCTTGAGACAGGAACACTTCAGAAACAGGACGGAATTTCCTGGAAGGGTAGAATTAACAAAATCAAGCCCAGAAATGTGATCACAAGGAAGGAAGGGTTCCAGGTTTATGGTAAGTTATTTTAAAAGATGAAAGAAAACTTTCCCTTTCCAGCAGCGTTCAAGAAGTCTAAGCGAGGATGTGATGGGTCTTAGGGTCTGCCAGGAAGAGCCTCGATCAGCTGTGCTGACAACACAGGAGCCAAAAATCTGCTTATCATCTCTGCAAAGGGGATCAAGGGACGCCTGATCAGACTTCCTGCTGCTGGTGTGGGTGACATGGTGATGGTCACAATTAAAAAAGGCAAACCAGAGCTCAGAAAGAAGGGACATCCAATTCGACAATCAAAGTCATACCAGAGAGGACGGCACACTTCTTAATTTTGAAGGAAATGTGTGGGTCACAGTAAACAATAAAGGGGAGATGAAAGGTTCTGCCATCAGAGGACCAGTTGCAAAGGAGTGTGTAGATTTGTGGCCCAGGATTGAGTCTCCGGTGTATTTGTAAAGAAAAATAAAAAATAAAAAATAAAAAAAATTTAAAAAGTATTTCCCCTCCCAGCCCCCCAGAAAAAAAGATGAAAGGAAAAAAGTAAATATTTTCAATAAAGGAGACTGTCTTTACAATTTTGTAATGATGAAAGTATTAAAACCATTTCAGTGACTTAATTAATTTAATTCGCTACATAAATGTTCGAACTTGTTAAAGCATGCTCAAGAGTTAGTTGGCCTCATAATATTGACAAGCATAAATTGAGAAGCTTTTGGCCTGAGAATACAACTTCATGTTTAAATCAGTAACACAACATCCCTCAAGTGCTATGAAATAAATCTCTATTATATCAGGTCCAGCAAAAGGAAAATTAAGTTACAATTTCTTTCTAAGAAATTATATTTCAGTTATGATGTTGGTTTGCTGACTTGCAAGTTCATAAGTTAAAATAAATGCAAGCTATATTTTTAAACTTTAAAAAAAAAAAGAGAGAGTGAGAGAGAGAGAAAATCAGATGCTTTATTACTGTGTCCTTTCACACACACACCAAAGTTCCAAAATTAATGTTTTAATTTTACTCTAAATTGGAATAGGGGAGTGAAATAAAAAGACAAAAAATATGAAGACACTGAAAATAAAAGTAACAGCAAAATTAAAATGCTGAAACAATAAAAAAAATAATTATGATGTAATCTTTAAAGAAAGAATCCTTTGCCAATGTCATCTTGTATCTCCTGAGTTAATTATTCTTGCAGATGGTGGTGGTCAGAAAAGAAATGTAATATCTACCCAAACCTATTCAGAGAGATCTAATTACAAAAGGTGAGATTACTGCTATTTAAATGTAGGATACAATGTTTGATTTGGGGGAAA
Organism: Nyctalus aviator; assembly: GCA_036971965.1. Classification (NCBI taxonomy): domain Eukaryota; kingdom Metazoa; phylum Chordata; class Mammalia; order Chiroptera; family Vespertilionidae; genus Nyctalus; species Nyctalus aviator. The sequence goes on from CM072936.1 coordinate 35,858,258, forward strand.
GAGGACTTAAGGATGATTTGGAAAGATGAGCAACTTCTAAAGAAATACCCTTAAAAAGCAAGCAGTGAGGTGCTGTTAAAGAAACATTTATCCTAATATATAAAAAGCCAGGGGCTGTCATGACAACCAGACTGTCGGGAGGGTTAGTGAGGGATGACCAAACGACTGAACAGCAGGCCAGTGGTGGTGGGGGGCATACTAAGGGGCAAGCAGGCCAGTGGGGAACAGTTGGGGGTTACCAGGCTAGCAGGGGGCAAGCAGTTGGAGGTAACCAGGACTGAGGGGGCCAGTTAGGCAGGTGAGCAGTTAGGAGCCAGCAGTCCCGGATTGTGAGAGGGATGTTTGATTGCCGTTTAGGCCTAATCCTGAGGCCTAAATCAGCAGTTGGACATCCCCTGAGGGGTCTCAAGTTGGAGAGGGTGCAGGCTGGGCTGAGGGGACACCCCCACCCCTGTGCACAAATTTTGTGCACCAGGCTTCAGTGTGTGTGTGTGTGTGTGTGTGTGTGTGTATATTATATATATATATATATATGCCTAAGCAGCTGAATGACCAATCAACTGGTTGTTATGACACACACTGACCACCAGGGGGCAGACACATACCAACAGGACAGTAGGGGGCGTGAAGGCCTGTGCTGGGGTAGGAGCAAGCGGGGAAAAGGTCAATGGAGGGAAAAGGAGACACATGTAATACTTTCAACAATAAAGGATTAAATAAAAAATACCAATAGGAAAATAATAGCAACCAATATTTGTTCACTCCTTACCATGAGAGCTACTGGTTCTGAACACTTTGTATATATTATCTTTTTAATTTCATAATAACCCAATCAGGTAGTTATTATAATTATACCTATTTTACAGATAAGTAACAGAGAGATTATGTAACTTGTCCATAGTTATTAAATGTGAGTCAAGCTCAAAACTTAGGAAGTTATGGCTCCAGGATCATAGTACATACCTCTCTCTGATAGAGGAAGGTAAAATGTATTCCAAGATTAAGGCTATATGTCAAATTCTTATTTACCTGCCCACTGGCTGCCAATCTGGATAATCCCATCTCTCTATTTTAGTATCTGGAAACCCCACTTATAGGAGTTAATATAGTGGTAAATATATCTCTATAATGATAAACTCAAATATTTGTGATTTAAAATATTTTTCTTCATTTCAGCCTCTCAACAATTCTATGAGAGTAACAGTTTCTGGGTGGATTAGAACTCTATCACCATCTTTAAATGTACAAAAAAAAAGATGACAGTCTCTTTTCCCCCCTCTGACCTGACTATAATATCCACTTTCTCACCATTCTCACAGACATCTCTCTAATCAAAGCCCTTATCTCCCTGTGGCATGGAATACCACAAGAGCCTACTAGTTATCTCTCCGGCTCCTTTCTTCATCCATCTTTCATGCTCCAGCCAATCACTCCTACACATCTCTCATCATGTTGCTTCCTCTCTTAAGAATCTATAGTGATTCCCAAATGCCCATCACATCAAGTCCAAACTCCTCTCTGCCCAGCATCAAGGCTTTCTGTGGTATACCCCACCCTCTGTATCTAGCCTTACTTCCCCAAGGAACCCAAAACAACTTGGTGTAGGGAGTCAGCTCAAGCCCCAATTCTCTATGCACGAGCAGCCCACTTTTGTCTTGTTCTTATGCTCTCTTTCCTATCTGAAGACATCTTTTTCCTTCTTTCTCATGTGTAAACCCTCATTCCATTCCCACCATCATCTCTGGCCCAGATCCAGATTGTCCCAGCAACATCTTAACAGGTCTCTCTGCTTCTAGTTTTGTGCCACTTTCATCCTTCACAGAGCAGCCAAAGTCATTTTGCTAAAATGCAATTATGAGGAATTCTTCCCTCCTTAAAATCTTTCAATGGCTTCCATTTAAAGTCAACATAAATCCAAATCCCTAAACACGGCACATGTGGCTCTGTATGATCTTGGCTTCTTTAATTAAGCCAGGATCTAGAAATAGCCCAAGTGCCCGTCAGCAGAGTGGTTAAAAAAGCATGTGGTACCAAGCATGTCAAACTCGTGGCTGGTATGTGACATGCTTGATTTACACAATAGAATACTATGCAGCTGCAAAAAAGAAGGATCTCTTATCCTTTGAGACAACATGGAGAAGCCTGGAGATCATTATGCTATGCAAAATAAGCCAGTTAGAGAAAAAGATCACATGACCTCGCTTATATGTAGAGTCTAATGAACACAATGAACTGACATATAAAACAGATTCAGAGATATGGAAGCATGCAACAGACTAACAATTCCCAGAGGGAAAGGGGAAGACAGGAAAAGATTAACCAAAGAATTTATAATCTGCATACTAGTAGCCCTGAGCACAAATCCGTGCACCAGTAGTTCTCTGTGGGGCTTGGCCACTCTGTGCCCACTGCCAAGAGGCTCTCCACAGCCCAGAGGCTCATCCTCGGCCAGGCGACGAAGGAAGCATTCCGCCAGGCCACTCACATTGCCTGCTCTCAGCAGCCATGTCCCATCCCCCCACCCCCATGGACTGTGGGACTCTGCTGGGGCCGAGAGGACTGGGCACCACCATCTTGTGGCTGTAAGTGCCTCCATCTTTGTGATGAAGTAATGGTTAATTTGCATATTACCCTTTTATTAGATTGGATGTACATAATCCATGGATATAGATAATAGTACAGTGAAGGCCTGGGGAGTGGGTAAGAGTGGGGAGGAGGGGAGTCATTGAGGAAAAAAAGGGGGACATCTGCAATATTTTCAACGATAAACATAAATTAAAAAAAAAAAGATGAGATAAGTAGCAAGATGATAGATTTAAACTCAATTATATTAAAATTACAGAAAATATAGACAATCTAAACTATTTAAAAGGCTAGTATTAAAAGACAGAGATTAGCCAAAACCGATTTAGCTCAGTGGATAGAGCATCAGCCTGTGGACTGAAAGGTCCCAGGTTCCATTCTGGTCAAGGGCATGTACCTTGGTTGCGGGCACATCCCCAGTGGGGGGGTACAGGAGGCAGCTGATCGATGTTTCTCTCTAATCGATGTTTCTAACTCTCTATCCCTCTCCCTTCCTCTCTGTAAAAAAAAAAAAATATATATATATATATATATATTTTTTTTTTTTTAATTATCACAATATCATTAACTATATTCCCTATGCTGTACATCACATCCCATTAAAAAGAGAGAGAGAGAGAGAGAGAGAGAGAGAGAGAGAGAGAGAGAGAGAGATATTAGCCCTAGCCGGTTTGACCCAGTGAAAAGAGCATCGGCCCATGGACTGCAGCGTCCCAGGTTCGGTTCCAGTCAAGGGCACGTGCCTTGGTCGCAGGTTCCCTGGCCCTGGTCGGAGTGTATGCAGAAGGCAACCAATTGATGTGTTTCTCTGTCTCCCCCGACCCCCTCACTTCCTCTCTCTAAAAAATCAATGAGAAAATATCCTTGGGTAAGGATTAACAATAACAACAGAAAGACAGAGATTATCAGAATGAATTTTTTAAAAAAAAGCAAGACCCTAAAATGTGCCTACAAAAATCCATTTCAAATATAAAGATATAGATTAAGAGATAATGATATACTGTAAAAACACTAATTTTATGAAAGCTGGAATGACTCTATTAACATCACAAAAAGTAGACTTTGGAACAAGGAATTTAAAAAAGGGATAGAAGGATCAATTCATCAAGAGGACAAAAATTCTATGTATGCACATACCAATAGATGTTCAAATACTCTAACCAAGTTAATCTAATTGATATTTACAGACCACACCTCCACATACATAGTATGCTCCTTGACCACAAATAAATGAGAAAGCAATAATGGAAAGTTACCGGGAAAATCTACAAATATTTGAAATTTAAACAACAAGCAGCACACAACTAAGTAATCCATGGTAGAAAAAGAGATCATAAACAAAATTAGAAAATATTTTGAAATGAATGAAAGTGAAAATACAACAACATTTGGGGAAGTTTTACACTGGAGGAGACAGAAAAATAGGGCTATATTTGGAAGGAGATATAGGAATAAGAGAGAATGTTTTGTTTAAAATATATATTAAGTAATACTTATATGTAGATGGGAATAATTGAGTAGAAAGAAGAAACTGATGTTGCAGGTGACCCAATTCAGAAGCAGTTTTACTACAGGGGCTTTCATCCTTGGGAAATAACTAGAAATTAGTTCTAGTCACCAGTGAGCAGGGGCCGATGGGGTGTGTGTCTTCATTTATCTTCCCAGAGAGAAGCTTGCTCTCAGTGCTAAGTGTAGCTTTAATTCTTATGTGTACAGGGTAGCACAAACCCAGTCCCTGGCTTTATACACAAAGCTTGGTTTGGATTTAGTTCCTATGTCCCTGATGTAGTTGAAATTCTACCCTTACCATTAATGTCTATTATTCCTATTGGCCTGAGGCTTCGGTGACTGCAGAGTTACTACACAGAACTTGAGGTAATAAAAGGTATTATTATTATTATTATTATTATTATCATCATCATCATATACCTGCTTATTATATATCTGCCAGTTTACATTTAAAAACTCCTGTGAGCCTCACAAGAGCTCTATAAAGTAGGTATTGCTATTAAGATAATTTTATAGATGAAGAAACCAAGAAACAGAGATGTTAAGTAACTTGCTACGGTCACACATTCAAGATTTAGGAAGTGGTAGCCTTGGGCTTTGAGTGCAGGCAGCCTGACTTCAGAACCCAAGGGTTTTGCAGTCGTTTGTACAGAGGGAAGATATAGCAGTAAGGATTCATCATACAGCACATAATACTTTGGGCATGCTGATCTAAAAAAAAAAAAATTCCCCACCCTAACATCAGAACCATATCACATTGTGAGCAGTGAACTCATTTTAGCAAAAATTTTTCTATCACATTAAAATAATCCCATCAATTTGATATTTTTGTTGGCATTCGAATTTTAAATGTGTTTATTTCTCAAGCTGTAAGAGAGGTAAAATATGTAACCAGATTTTATGTTTTTTTGCATATTTACTTAATATTATAATAAGTGTTATTTTAACCAAAAAACAATGTTTGCTCTTAAAAAAAAAAGACCATTAAGAAAAGACGAAAAGGATTCTATCACGTGAAAAGAAGAGAAGGAAATGTTTGCAATACAGATTTATGACAAGGCACTTGTATCCACTACATTAAAGAAATCTTTAACAAAAAGAGAAATAATCCAACTTAAAAATGGAAAAATATCTGAAGTTACTTCATGTAAGAGATACATGAATAGAAAATAGCACATGAAAAGACATGTGCTCAATATAATTAGTCATCAGGGAAATATAAATTTAAACCAAAATGAAATACTTGTCTACTCTTACTATAAAGTAATTGATAGCAAAAGGTATTACTATTGTATTTCTTAAATTAAGACATTTCCCCCCATTGAAATCAAGACAAACAATAACAAAAGATGGACTTTCTTAGTCCATTCCCTTCAAAGAACACAATTTTCAAAAAATATTTTTCTCTATTTGGTAACAGACATAGCAGGGGTTCAAAAAGCACAATCTCACCTACAATTTTAGGAAGTAATCTGTCAATATATAAGCAATTTAAAATATAAACAGCTTTTGACCCAGAAATTCCACTTTGGCAAATATTGAATTTACATAAGTAAATGTTCTAGTACTGTAGCATGTACTAGTACATACATACAAAATATGCATTTATTTCTATTAGCACATGTATGTGAAAATTTATATTGCAATACTGCATGTCACAGGAAAAAATGGATAAAAGTGAAGTTTTATTCACAGAGGAATGGTTGACCAAATTGTCTAAATTGTGGTATATCCATACTATAAAGTATTATGTAGCTTTTTAAATAATTTTTTATTTATTAATTTGAGAGAGAAATGTCCACTTACTTATACATTCATTGGTTGATTTCCTGTATATACCCTGACCGGGGATAGAACCCGCAACCTTGGCATATTGGGACAATGCTCCAACCAACTGAGCTAACCGGTCAGGGCTATGTAGCTATTATAAAGCTCCTCTTCTTTTTTTCTTTTTCTTTTTTTAAAATATATTTTATTGATTTTGTACAGAGAGGAAGGGAGAGAGATAGAGAGTTAGAAACATGGATGAGAGAGAGTCATCGATCAGCTGCCTCTTGCACACCCCCTACTGGGGATATGCCCGCAACCAAGGCACATGCCCCTGACCGGAATCGAACCCGGGACCCTTCAGTCCCCAAACTGACGCCCTATCCATTGAGCCAAACCGGTCTCGGCAAAGCTCATCTTCTTATCTTAATTCCCAGTCTAAGCCAATTGGAGCTCACAGTAGCCTGCTAGACAAATCTAATTAATAAATTTCCCTGTACAGCTGGCTAGAAAAAGGTGGTTGTCAGAAAAGAATTTGGGGATGAATATGCTCCTCTCTGGACAGATGACACGTTTTCTAAAATCAAGTTATGAGCTTCATCCTGGAACTAGATGGGTTGCTCATCACTAGATTAAACTGTAAGGGGGCAAAGTGATTACTAAACTAAAACAAAAATTAGGCAGGTGAGCCTTGGCCGGTATGGCAAAGTGGTTAGAGAGTTGGCTTGAGCACCAAATGGTCAAGGGTTTGCTTCCTGGTCAAGGGCATGTGCTGGGTTGCAGGTTCCATCCCAGCCCCAGTTGGGGCGCATGTGTGAGGCACCCAATCTGTGTGTCTCTCTCACATCAATATCTGTCTGTGTCCCTGTCTGTCTCTCTCTTCCCTCTCTGCCTCCCTCCCACTCTCTCTAAAAATCAATGAAAAAAATATCCTTAGATAAAGATTCACAACAACAAAACTAATAAAAATTAAGCAGGTGACATAAAAAAGAGTTGGCAAAGTACATTAAATAAGGTAAATAAGAGTTAGAAATACCCCCTTTTCCTGGACCCACCTTCTCAAAAGTAATTTGAGGAAAGGCACCTCGTAACCTAGAAGTGTAAGTTGCTCTGCCCCAGCATTCCTGGGTGTCATTCTACTTGCCTTGGCATATCCAGTAGAGACCTGAGATCTAGTTCTCTCCCCTCATTCCTCATTCCAAAAATTAATTCCTCATCTTTTCTATAGAGTTCACTGAAGGTAAACTCTTCAGATGAATATCTTCAACACGCATAGAGCTTTTTATTTTTGCTTATTTTTAGAAACTTCTGATCTCAAGTAAACTGGAACTTGTTTGAGCTTGCTGGGTAGAAGACTATGTTCTGCCTTTAAATGTAATTAAGTGCTATTCTTTGTGTATAGCGATGACACCACCAGATCTTAGTTGCTCTTCTAGAGCAACAATGAATTCACTGAGTCACACAGATCCACCCTTTCATACAGCAGTCCCTCCCCCCACACCCTCTCTCCTTTCATCAGCCCACCCACCCACCACATTTTCTGATAGGTCCAAGGCAGAATTCTGAAGCCACAAAATAATTTTTCTGTATGAGGTATTAGCAGTCTCATTCACTGCTGACAAGAGTGCACATTTATGGAGGAAAACTTAGTACTAGATATCAAGAGACTTAAAGCATGCATATACTTTGACCTAGCAATTTCCCTTGCAGGAACCAATTTTAAAGAAAGAATCAAAGAGTCACTAAAAGGATTTGTGTATGAGATTAATCAATAGCACACTTCTTATAATCCTTAAAAAGTTCCTCATAAAGAAAGTAACTGGAAACAACCTAATTAAAGAATAATAGCTTTCTGGAAGAAAATTAAATATTATGATAATAAATTCAGATTACTGATTATATAATACAACCAATAAATCTTATTGGTTGCAAGCTCAATCCCAGTGGGGGGGTGTGCAGGAGGCAGCTGATCAATGAGAACTATCATTGATGTTTCTATCTTTCTCTCCCTCTCCCTTTCTCTCTATCAATAAAAATATATATTTTAAAAAGATTAAAAATAAATAAACCAGGCTCCATCATTTTGCTCATTAAATGATAAACAAAAGAGTTCAAAGACAGATTCTTGATATAAATTTTAGGAATTAAGAAAGAGAAGATGGGGAAGGAGTGATAATTTTCAAGAAAGATTAAATGACATAGAAAAGTGCTGATAAACAATGTTAAATGAAAAAATGCAGTATATACACAGTATAATTATTGTTCTGAGAAAAAAAAAAGGAAACATCAAAATGTAAACAAACATGGTTATTTTTAAATTATGAGATTATCAGTGATTACTTTGTTTTTTTAAAATATTTTTAAAATTTCCCAAATTTTCCAAAACTACCATTTATCACTGGTATCATTTATCAATTAGGAGAGGCAAGATCTAAAAATAGATTTTAAACTTACATCTCTGAAAAAATTGATGTGAAGATAATTCAAAAATATACTTCATTTCATATTATGGTTCACTAAATGTAAAAAGAAGGCCAAAAAAAGCATAGGAGGCATATATAATCAATCACCTACAAGGAGGCCACAGGCTCTTATGAGGATACACTCCCATATTTAGCAGATAGGATCAGAAAAGGCTATCCACTAAAAAAGTATGCTTATAAGATTGGTACAAAACAGATAAAATTAGCCACATGCAGAAGCTTCCACATCCAAAAGGATTTGTAAATATAATACAGAAGGGAAGGAGTAATTTTCAAACTCTGTCCAGTGAGATGGCAATCTGAATGATAACTGAGATGTGTCGAGGCCACCCGGATGATCACAGAGATTGAGTACTGTACAACTCCAGGGCATGCCATTCATACAAAGATGCCTCTTGGAGATTTTACAGCTGTGAACAACCTGAGTAACTGTATATGGCAGTTCTGGACTTACCTACTGCATTTCCATGAAAATAAGATATCCTCCGAAAATAAGACCTACTTACAGGTTTCCTTCTGAGTGAAATATAAGGCGTCCCCCCAAAATTAAGGCCCCCCCCCCTAGGCTAAACATGAGAGATTTGGTCCACTGATTCTGAAAGAAATGGAGTCACAAGAAATTTACCAGGAAATTCAGGAATTGGACTGTTATGATGATGTTCCAGAAGATGATGACATGATTGTCATTGAATAAATGAGTAAATTCTTGATACTGTAGGATTCACAGTTTGTCTGGTTTGTGTTGACAACTACTATACTACCGTACTGTATACAGGTAATAAATTTCCTTTATTTTCATTTAACAATAAATGTGTACCGTATTCTTCTTCATGGAAAAATAAGACATCCCCTGAAAATAAGACCTAGCGCATCTTTGGGAGCAAAAGTTAATATAAGACACTGTCTTATTTTCGGGGAAACAGGGTAACACATCTGAGTGATGTTAAAACAGAAACAAAATGGCTCACTCGAGCTCTAGAACAGGATCTATCCAACGGGGCCTTCTTGACAATCTGGGCCAGATCATTCTTTGTTGTTGGGAGCTGTCCTGGGCATTGCAAGATGCTTAGGAACAGCCCTGCCTTCACAGTGGACAGACTAAGCTTTCAGGTATACAGGCTTTGGTTCCAAAGCCAGACTGTTCCCCCACCATTTCAGAAGGATGGAACAAGAAAACTCACCCAAGGCCCTCACAATTCGCATCAGGACTTCCCCGACTTTCATTCTGGTCTCTGGCGTATGCTTGTCTTTACCGCTGTCATACTGAGCCAACAGGCCAATCAAGATTTTCTCAGGGTACGCATCTGAGAGCAGGGCAATTCCTGAGGTTGAAAATAAAAAGAAAATTCGTTACTTTTTAGAACTGAAAGGCAAAGTAACCCAGACAGCCTGCAATGGGATGAACACTAAGGCATTTAAACCCACCCCTGTAATTCTCGGCAAGGGCTGCCCTTTATTTGGAGTGACAAGGCAGCGAGTGGAAAGAACATGGGACTGGGAGTTCTAGTCCCAGCCCTATATAATTTCTAAGGTCACTTCCAGCATGACACTCCATGATTTATGAGTTATAGACTCTTGAAGCAGAGGCTAGATGACCACAATCATGGTAGGGGTTCACACAACAGCAGGAGAAGACTGGATTCAATGCCTTCTAGAATCCTGATTCTGAGACTTTAAGGTTCTATGACTACCATTGTCCCTGCCAACAAATCAGCCTGAAGCACAGCAGTCTCTCTGTAGTTCTCCTTTCTAGTATGAGTTCTCTCTGTAAAATGTCAACAGTGAGAGCAGTTTCCACAAGAAATACCTTCAAAGATTCTGGGCATAGTCAATAGTAGATGTATGCTATGGCTGAGTTCCCGGATCAGAAATAGTGAAGTCCTGTTCTTGACTCCCCTTCCTAGGACTCGCTGACCCCTTCTCCCATCATGCCAGTACCTCCCAAACGTGTGTCTGCAGCCGTGTTATCATATCTGTGCCCAGCTCCATATCCAGCAAAGAGGGATGGCAGGAGGAAGAGACCTAAGAAAGCACCAGAACTAAAGCTCCTGGTTTCTAAGCATATAAATACAAATTCCATCACTGCGGTTGGGTGGGTGGATGGGTGGTGGAAAGGGTTATATAATGTCTAAAGAATAGTGAGGAAAAAGAAAAGAAAAAGAAAAAAAAAAACAAAGGAAGAAAATTTGAAATTTCAAAATATACCCAGGATGAAGATGCTTCTCACTACCACCTCCTCAATCTCAGATGATAGTCTGTCATCTCCAGCCTGGTGTTTTTCAATGATCTCCTAATCAGCCACCCTGCTTCTACACTATTCCCTAATTGCAGCTGGAATTTTCTGGTTAACACATAAACTAGGCCCTAGCCGGTTTGGCTCAGTGGATGGGAGTGTCAACCTGCATGCAAACTGAGGGGGTCTCTGGTTTGATTCCAGTCAAGGGCACATGCTCAGGTTGTGGGCTCAATCCCTGGTGGAGGGGGGTGCAGGAGGCAGCCAATCAATGAGAACTCCCATCATTGATGTTTCTATCTTTCTCTCCCTCTCACTTCCTATCTGGCAATAAAAAATATTTTTTAAAAGATTAAAAAATAAACCAGGCCCCATCATTCTTTTGTTCAAATCCCTCAATGGTTTCCCTTTTCTCCTAAATATGGGCAGCTCCCAATCCTCACCTGCCTTTGCTTTCTCTCTGACTTCATCTTTTACCATACTCTCCTTTGCTCCTTACAGTCAACTCTGGACTCCTTTCTGTCCTTAGAACAGACTGACTGCCTTACTTTTTCCTCTGCCTTCCCTGCTCAGCCTGCTTCATTTTTCTTCTCAGCACTTACTATTACCTGACATATTATATATTGCTTATTTATTGACTGCACTCCTCCTATAAATGTGAACTCTACAAAGTAAAGGACTTATCTTATTTCCTGTTATAGTTTAAATGCCTAGAAGAGAGTCAGCACATAGCAGGCGCTCAATAACTGGTTGTTAAATGAATGAATGGACAAAAGGGTTCAAAGACAGAGTCTTAATATAAATTTTAGGAATTAAGAAAGAGAAGATGGAGGAGTGATATAAATGTTTGAAAATCTATAATTACTTTTTACCCGAGTTTACCATTCTCCTGTCTAAGCTTGATAATCTTGCAGGCAAAATCTACATACTGCTTTCTATGTTACAGATAGTGACTCCATTCTCTTATAAATCAGATATACACAAAGGCAGAGCACCTGCTGTGGGCTGTACCTGCCTGCCCATCCTCTTTTCTGCCCTCCCCTTCCCTACCTTTTCATTGCTTTGGGAAAAGCCTGGGAAGTCTTTTCAATTTTATACAAACAGAAGCACTGCTCTTAAGGGAGTTTCAGAACCTGAATTAGATCACTTCCCTGTTGGCAAAATGTGACCCAGCATTTGTAGTTACCTCCTTTATGCAAAAAAATGGACAACTTCTTGGAAGTCCAAGGTGTAATTAGAAATACCTAAGCATAGGAAAAAGGTCTGTGGCTTAAGAAAAGGATAAATTAATTGTTTACTAAGGGAAAAGAAAAAGCTTCCCAGTTCTGAAAGAACTCCAAAGAAAAAGTGAATTGGTGGCTGGTAACTGCAATTCTGATAGATGCTGTATAGCTAGTATGTTACAAGGCCCAGTACATATTATAGATCTGTTGTTGTCATAATTAGTTTTCCATTAGAAATTCCCAACTAGAAAATCTGGTAAATCTGCTTCCATTTGGAAATATAGGTTGGGACTTTATAATGGAAATCAGTGGAATTTGCTTTATAAATCTTTGATCTATATCTAGCTTTTCTAAAGCACATGTATTACTAAAATCCCTCCTATTGTAGTTTATGCCTATTTTTCTCTCATTAACCTTTGGCAAGGAAGAGTTTATTTACTACTATGAGCATATTAGCCTTCTATATACTTCAAAACGAGCTCTTGGTTTCCTCTCTGTAGCAGGTATTTTTGGTTGCACAGAGCATCTACTCACTCTCCTACTAACAGAACCTCGTGTTCCTTCGGTAAGTATCCCTTCTCGAAGCTCCACTTCAGCCTACCTGGCTTGAGTGCAGCTAACGTCCTACTTTCTCTCTCTCCGGTGTGAACTCATGTCCCAGGATGGCCCGTTAGGATATTCCATTACATCCCCACCACTATGAATGGTTCAAGAATGGGCAAATCGATTCAATCTTGGAGCCAACATCAGAACTACTGGGAAAGATAAGTCCTTTTTACTTTCTTTCCTGTTGAAGTTATGAGCCTGAAGCTGGCAGTGGCCACCACGTGGGAGAAAGCACACCCATAAAGGATGCCAACACTGAGGAGGGTCAAGCCAAGAGCGGGAAGGAGAAAAGGAAGAGGCCCGATGGCATCCTTTGAGCCCTGCATACGACTGCACACCTCCCAGCTTTAATCTTTGGATACATAAGACAATAAATACCCTCTATGTGTATGTCAGTTTGTGGGTTTTTTTTTTTCAACCAAAGTAATCCTAACACAGTTTTCTTCATATATATTTTTATTTAGTTTTAGTTTTTTTTGTGGTTTTTTTTTTTTTTTTTTACTTTTTCTACCAGGGAGTTACAAATTCTCCCAACCTTGCATAAAAAAGATTGCCAAGAGCAAAGTAGTTTCCTTGCTTCCCACAGTCCCACACTAGCAATTGTTTATCTTCCTGCTGGCCTGTTCCACAGTCTGCTGCCAAATGACCCTCTGACTGTTTTGAGTTTTACCTTCTAGGATACGGTTGCCACCTATGAGTTTACCAATCCACAGAGAACAAAGGCAGTTCCCGCTCTGTCTATTACATCAAGCGGCGCAGAGAACTGTAGATGACGGTGAAGACTGTGGAACAATGTACACGGATGAAATTTTGGGTGGCTGTTTTTGTTTTCTCACTTGAAAAGTTTTCCGAATTTTGACAAGGGAGGAAACGTGGCCATAACCTTCACATGAACCTTGAGCTCTCAACACTTGATATAATTCCTTTGTAATTTGAAAATGAGGTAATTTCGGGGTCAGCGCAGGTTTCAAGGAAACATGACACACCGGTCCCTTTGGCAATCAGACGCAAATGATCGTGTGAGAGATAGGGCTCCCGCTCTGATTCCTAGGAAAACAGCCATGTATGTCGAGATGTGGCATAACAGATAAGATACATAGTAGGAAAAGGTAAAACAAACTGGCAAGAGTTCATGAAAGCATTCTGACGTATGTTTTGGGGCAACACATAGGATATAGGCAAATTAACTTACCATATTATTTTATACAACAAAAAAGACAATCAACTTTGCAAAATAACTATGCTTTTTTTTTTTTTTTTTTCCTCTCAACGACTTTCATGGTAAAGACAGAAATGTATTCTGTTGAAAATAGCGTTAAGAAAACAAACAAACAAAAACCAAAATAGTGTTGACTTCAATATGATCCCTCAGACCTCCAGCAGTGACAGCGGACTGGGTGTAGTCTCACACAGTGGGCTTACATGTCGGAAAGACGGCCTAATTCTAGGTCTCTTTGTTGCCCTGGCCAGGTGGCTCAGTTGGTTGGTGTGTCATCCCGTATACCAAGAGGTGGTGAGTTTGATTTCTAGTCAGAGCACATACTACCCAAGTTTGGGGTTCAAATCCTGGTTTGGGGGGCAACAGGAGACAACTGATTGATGTTTCTCTCTCACATTGATGTTTCTCTCTCTCTCCCTCTCTTCCTGTCTCTCTCTAAAATCAACAACAAAAAATGTCAATGCTGACTGGCTCTATCCCAGGTACCTGCTAAACCACCCCACTTCAAAACTAACCTGCCTCACTCCCATAGGCAGATAACCACCTATCTCCCCAGATCGACATCAACCTAGAAAAGCACCTATTCTCAGGTATGTCTGCTGAAAAACTATAAGAAACACAAAACCCACACACTGTGTGATTCCATTGAGACAGAACAGTTATAACAGATAAATTTATAGACAGAAAGTAGATTTAGGGCTGTGGGAGTTGGAGGGAAATAAGGAGCGACTGCTATGGATATGGAGTTTTTATCTGGAGCAATAAAAACATTCTAAAATTTGTTGTGGTGATGGTTACACATTGTTGATTATACTAAAACCCACTGAATTGTATACTTTAAGTTGGTGAATTGTATGGTACATCAATTATGTCTAAAAATTGTTATAAAAAACTATAAGAAATATTTTATATCTATACTTTTAGGTTTTTAGGCTAGAAGAAAAAGGGGGAAATATAGCACATCTTGAAAGTAAAGGGAAATCTGCTAAGAGCAAAGTATCAGCTTCTTTTTAATATCCAAATCTCTTCCGGTTTCCCTGAAGGATTAGGGCAGAAAGAGGGAGAAAATGACTTGTTATTTAAATGGGAAAACAAATCATGCATTTCATATTTCACGGGCTCTGTCTTGTTTTGTAAGAAAATTATAACATTTAAAAATCTACATTCTGTGGTAAGCCAGATAATCTACTCTAGGAATTTATCTTAATAAGTATCGAACCAAAAGTAGTCAAAATTCCTTAAGTACAAAATCATCACTGTGGCACTCTTTGGAAAGATTGAAAAGAAATGAAATGTGCATTAATAGAGGACTGATTAAGTTGTGGCCATTTAACGAAATATAATGCATCCATAAAAAATAAAGAAGCTTTTAAATAACTGGTAAGGAATAAGTTCTAAGATCTATTAAGTGAAAAGCAAGACACAAAACAATGTGTGTATAATTTGTGCACATAGGGCAAATATATTCATAAAGTAGTTCTGAAAGGATACACAAAAAAGTAATGACAGCCGAAGCCGGTTTGGCTCAGTGGTGGAGCGTCGGTCTGCGGACTGAAAGGTCCCAGGTTCGATTCCGATCAAGGGCATGTACATTGGTTGTGGGCACATCCCCGATAGGGGATGTGCAAGAGGCAGCTGGTCGATGTTTCTCTCTCATCAATGTTTCTAGCTATCTCTCTCCTTTCCTCCTCTCTGTGAAATATCAATAAAATAAAATAAAAAAATAAAAAGAAAGTAATGACATTAGTTATTTTGGGGTAAGAATATGAGATGTTCAGGGGATAGATATGAGAGAAAGTACTTTTTATTCTGTAATTTTTTTGTACCTTGAATTTACCGATCAAATATAAATAAATATAAGTTTTTAAAAAATTTGTGGTAACAGGCATGGTCTTTTAAAATAGAACAGCCTCTTTTAAACATGAAAATGTAAAAAGAATTTCCACTCAAACATAGCAGAATGACCAAAAACATTTGTATTCTCTTCTTTCTGAAATGCTACTAAATTAATGATAAAGGAGTAAAAGGGTATAAACCCACAAATAAGGACAAAGAGAGTAAGATAGATGGTAAGGCTGAAATTTGGGTAAAGAGAACAAAGGTAGAAAAAATTCTATGTATTTGATAGATCATTTGGAAAAAACTGGTAACCATTAAATAGAAAACTAAGCAAATATATAAGAAAGGAAGACTGAACTGTGCTCAGCAATGAACAATACCCTTATAGTCAGCAGCAAATGCTGCCCAATGATGCAGCCAAACTGTGATGGGGGAAAGGCAAGAGGAGAAGGGGTACAGGTGGGCGTACGGCGTATGCATGTGTGTGTGCATGTGCTAAATCCTCACCCTATATGTAGAAAATAAGTGGATAGTGTCCAAAATTGTTTAAATCAAGAGAGATAAGTATAAGCATTTTCTTTATAAATGAGGAGATAATTATTAGGAAAAAAATACTTTAAAAGAGGGTAGTGAAAAAAATGGTTATCTCTGTGAGGGGGTAAGAAGGGCAAGGGATAAGCTTTTTGAACCTTTACAAACTATGTTTGAAATAAATTTATAAAAATAAGTTATTTTAAAATACTAAAAAGAAGATAAAATGTATATTAACCTGTGGAGGAATCTCTAGTTTGAAAGAACAATGATAGTCAGGCACAAGGAAATTTTCCCCTGATTACAGAAAAATATCACCAATCTGGGATTGTCCTCTAGCTCTATGACACAGAGATAATAAAGGTAGACCGAGAGAAAGAAAATATTACCCTTCAGTAGGTTACTTCACTTGCTTCATTTGAGACCTCTCATTATGGTGGAAACTAACAATAACTTCAGCTCTAAGAATCTAGGAAGTCACACAAAGTGGGGAAGTTGGTTATTAAATTAAGGAAGTATGGGGAGCTCAACTGATTAGCTGGGCTGCTTTTGTAATTAAAGTAAAGAATAATATCTAGCCAATTTGATGTTAAGTTTTCCTGAAGCCCCAAAGTTGTGTTAAGTGTACACAAGCTCCAACAAATTTATAAAGATTCGAGATGAGTGAGTGTTACTTAGGCCTGAGGAAAAAACAGGGTTAGGCATAATAGAAGACTAAGAGCTGAAAATTTGTAGAAACTATCTCTTTAAACCAGCATCTAAATAATATATTCAAATACTACATCCTAGCTGGTTTGGCTCAAAGGATACAGCGTTGAACTGCAGACTGAAGGGACCCAGGTTTGATTCTGGTTAAGGAAACATGCCTGGGCTGTGGGCTCAATCCCCAGTGTGGGGTGTGCAGGAGGAAGCCAATTAATGATTCTCTCTCATCATTGATGTTTCTCTCTCTCTCGCTCTCTTTCTTTTTTCTCTCTCTCTCCCACTCCCTCTCTGAAATCAATAAAAATATATTTTACAAAATACCAAATACTAAAATAATGCCAATATACATTTGTTTAAACTGTTTCCGAATTCCCATTTTGAAAAGGGAAAAAGTAAAAACAAGTGAATAATCTATAGTTACTGAAAGTTAACTGTACTTACTGGAAGTCATTTGGATCATGAAATATTATTACAATAAATAAAAAATGTATTTATTATTAGTATTATAATAAGTAGTAAAGACAATAAAAATTCCTAACATTTATTGTTTTCAATATGCCAGGCAAAGTCCTAAGCACTTGACATTATTTACCCACTGGATGCTTTCAAACAATCCTTTGAAGTAGGTAATACCATCATTCCTAGTTTTACTGAGAAGGACGCTGAGGAACAGAGGGGTAGAAACATAGCCCAAGAACACAGAGTTGCCACTTGGCAGAGCAGCACTGCACATGTGCACTCTGCCATCCCATTCACCGGGCAGCGCCTAAGAGAAATCCATGCTGGGACAATACTAGCTCCGCAAATCCTACCCCCAAAGACACAAACCTTACGTTTTCAAGTCTATGATGGCAGCCTCACTCCATAAAATTTACTTTCTGTTGGGCTCCAAGTTCAGAGAAAGAGACACTGGCTTCCCATATGAAAAGGCAGAGTCCTCTACTGGGTCCAGTTGGGCTTCATGGGGACTGCTTTGTTCCCAGTTGGTGGAAAAGGGAGGTAGTGATGTTTATTAAACTCACAAGTGGCTCTAACTTGAGATACTGTTGCTATTAATGATGACAGAGGAGCCACACAAATGGAAACCCAAACCTTGGATTTTAATGAGTTCCCGTTTTTAACCAGCGATTCTGAAAATACCTCCACTCCACATCTTTATGGGCTGCTGTAAATCTCTTACTTCTAATACCCTCCCCAAATGAATAAAATGAAACCCCAAACAGCACTGTAAAGCTTAGGGTCCACCTTGGCAGTGCTGTCTCCATCAAATAACTGGGCAATAGAAAGGAAGGAGTAAGAGGACAGAGCTGAGAAAAGCAGAGGCGCAAGAACACAACTGTGATGAAGGTCTCTATTTTGCGCACAGAAATAAGAACAAAGCTGCTCTAATATTGACTGAAGGCGTAAGTGAGGAAGGAAGGAGAAAACAGCAATTATCGCTTCTCTGGAGTAATCACTGCCCTACATGTTCAGAGAAACTTGCGTCAACAAATAAGCAGAATGCTATTCACTTAATTCTCTTTATGTAGCTTTCAAAGAGTGAAAAGGCACATTAACATTCTCTTTATGCTATCAAAAGAAATGTTTACTGCTAAAAAGAAAATAGGAGCTTCTGATTTCCCGGGAAACAGTAAGTGGTTCTCTTCTAGACTTGGGAAGAAAATAAAACCCTTTACAATTCCGGCAGACCCCAAGATGGGTTCACCTGAACTTCAGATTCATCCCCCCCCGCCCCCTCCCCCCGAGTTTCTGCTGGCATCTCACCTGAAGCCTACGCAAAGGGAAACTGCAGACTCAGCAACAAGGACTGATGCGTCAGGTTCGCACTAGTTTGGAGAGAGCCAAAGCCTCCCAGGGGAGTTGTCACCTGGCCTGAAGCTCTGACAAGACAGGGCTGATCTTGCACAGCCTCCGATGTCTCCCGGCCAGGAGACTCGCTCTGTGCTTTGGGTACCAAACAGTGACACAATCAAGATATAAATATTTCTGAAATTCTCCCCTTTTTCCTCAGTTAAGCCTGGCGATTGTCCTGATGAGAAGATTGAACAAGTCTTTGTTGACAGGCACTAGGACTGGCTTAGAAAATGTGATTGTTGTGAAATCAGCAACCATGCCTTGTAGGACTTAAACTACAGTTTCAGAGGGAATCCAGGCAGAGATACTATCAACCCCCTGCCAGGAGTCCCTTCTCCCTCATAAATGCACACACATACTAAACCCTTTGTCTACGATTTCCGGGAGAGACCTTACCTCGTCATGGACCCTGGAGGGGCCCTGAAGCATAGCTGTTTTCAGCTGAGCTGCCTCATCATTACTGGAAATAAAAGACAGAAATGTATTTTCTTCCAAATTTCCTGTAGTTTGCATTTAAGACTTAATGTTTTAGTCCACCAGACAAATATGGTTCATGCTGAGGTTTCTCTGTATTAGTAATAGTCAGCATATCAGATTTTCCATTTATAAATTGTCATCCCAAACAAGCATCTTCCTTCCCAAGCCTTTCCTTTACTGCTGTGTCACTGGAGCTGAACTTGAAATTACTTTTACATTTTCACTTACAATTTTTGACCCACTGACCTAACGGATCCTCTCAGTAACCTAAGAAGTGCTCCATGTCACAGTGTCTCATACATCCAGGTGACAGATCAAACACACTGTGCCCCTGGAGAGCCACAGGGAAGAGCAGAGCAGGGTGGCTCCGTGAGCTGTCACTTTTCGTGTATGTCCTTATAATGAATAGACATGTCAGGGCCAGATTTTGCTGCTAATTTAACCAGTTGGCTGCAGGATTGCAAGGCAAGAAATAATAGATGTTTCATTTGATCTCATTAGTATTCTCTGACTTAATAACTTTGCAAATGGAATCACTTTGCAAACTAAATATAGAAGAGTTATTAACATGGTCTGGTTTCTAAGCAACCATTTCATTAAGAAAAGCTCCACTTGGGAAACACATCTGTTTGTCAGGAAGGTTTCCGCTGTCATCACATAAATCCGTGGTGAGAAAGCCACGGCCACCATGTGATTAGTAATTCCTCGTTGTGAGAAGGTCAACAGGGGGCACTAAACAGAAGGAGCCATCTGTTTCGATCTGTCCTAGTCCCTGAAGCTTGTTATCACGAAATGATTCCGTTTTGCTAAACAAGACACATAATTTAAAAAAACATTATCTTCTGATGATAAAAGCAGTAACTGTTTATAAAAAAAAAAAAGTAAAAAGTATAAGGAAAAAAAAGCACAAATAAGAGAGAGCATTTGACTTTTTGATAACTTCATGTCAGATCTTACTTAATCCCACAGCAAAAAAAGAAAATTATTTGAAAACCAGTGGTCTAAAAATAACTTTTTCGTTTGGAATTAGAATGATTTTTTTTTTTTTGTAATGGCTCAGGGCTGTGTGCTGGACGACTGAGTTTAGAGATTTGTACAGCTAGCCAAACATACTCACTGCCTTTCAAGAAAACAGTCTCAGAAAGAGATAGCATCCTCTGACAGTGGTGAGGAGAAAGTTGTGTGGCATGACATCACCTATGACACATGTTATAAAACTTCTTTGCTAGGTCAGATAGATGGCCTAAGATAGTGATTTTTCAAATCCTTTCTTTTTTGTTTTTAAGTAGCAGACCTTTGTTTTCATGCGAAGTCTTTAGAGGAGGCTCAATGAGAGAGAAAAAAGCAGAGTCCTCTGGTTAGAGTGGAGTTGATGGTGCTCCGGGCCCTCCCCCCAGCCCATCCTTTGTCACTGACCCCATGTGCCTGTAGAACACAGGCATTCATGGAGACCTTCCGGTCTGCAGGCCCCATTCTGCCACAGCACTGGCTGCTTTGCTGTTCCCAGTCATGAACACGCTTCCTCCCATGTCTATTAAGTTAATTTCTAATCATCCACCAGGTCTCAGCTTATCTCAGCCAGGTAAAATGACCCAGACAGGTTCTCTTATCACGATGTACCTTTTCTTCACAGCATATTTCAAAATTTTTGTGTGATTATTTGATGAATATTTGCGCCCTTCATGTCCTCTCCCACTCCAGCTATATATTCCATGAAGGCAGTGAATGACTCAGTGCCCTCCCAGATAGTAAGTGCTCAGTAAGTATTTGTTAAATAAATCTTTTAAATCAATAATAATAATAAAAAAAAATCAGTGGCCAAAGATATTTTGCAAGCCCCAGCCAATGTGGCTCAGTTGGTTGGGTGTTGTCCTGCACACTGAAAGGTTGCTGATTTAATTTCCAGTCAGGTCACATATCTGGGTTTCAGGCTTGGTCTCTGGTGGGGGGAAGCCAATCCATGTTTTGCTATCACATTGATGTTTTTTTCTCTCTCTCTCCTTCTCCCTTGCTCTCTTCTCTAAAAACCAATAAAAAATAAAATGTAAAAAAAAAAATCTTTAAAAAAAATGATATTTTACAATTCTTTCCCTCCCTATCTAAGGACATGCCCTGGCAGGTGGATGGGAGAGATGACCTAATTAGTAGGTCTTGGGTAGCTCAATGCTTGTGATCTGTTCCCTGAGGCTCATTTTGTTCCCAACTACCCAGCTTCTTCAGGGACAGCAGAGATACCACAAGGTCAGGACACATAACCAAGATTAAAAGTCAAATGTAAGAGTCTAAAAATGAGTTGCCAAATTGTACAAATGCCATTTAACTGCACTTTCCACTTCTGCCCGAGGTCTTGACATGACCAAAGAGGAAGAAATTAATACTTCAGTTAAAAATGTAAACTTCTGATTCAGCAACAAAAGGAACTGTGTCACAGTTAGTAAAAAATATAACGGCTTATTATGTATGTGAACATTTTCAAGAATCATCGCAATCACATCCAGTAAAATGAGGAATTTTCATTTGTATTTGAAATGAAGCGTAATGTAGGCTGCTTGCTCTTTAGTCTGGGAGAGAAAGGTAAGAACAGGGTGTTCCTCCAGCTGTTACAGCAAAGTAGTTCCAATAACATGAACTGATTCTTTAGAGAATAAAGGAATATTGTGCTTAAGGTCTAATGATGACTTGCTATTTCACTTGTGAATTCTCGCACTATTTTATCATCCTTAACTTATCTGCAAATTCCAGCTTCACTAAAGAAAGGGTGACTCCAGGGCAAAATTTAAGTAGCTGCTCTTCAGGGATGGTACTGATGCCTCCTTAATGGTTTGTAGACATTTAAGCAACTGACACTAACCAAAGGTGTCTCACAATTGCCTTCTTGGTAGTGAATCTGACTATGACACCTGGCTTAACATACATAGGGAGGTAAAGGATTTGAAATTAGCTCTGGAAACCAAGAAATTAAGAAGTATTTCATTGTTTAGCTGCAAATGTCAGGATTTACTGATTCCATGACTTAATTTTACTTTCTGCAAGAGCAGAAGCCATGATGACTTGAGAAAGGTAAGAAAATACTGTAGAGAGAGGAGGGAAGTAAAGAGAGGGATAAGAGAACCTTGGCTCTGGAGTTGACTCCAGACTTCATCACTCACTGGTTGGCTTTTTACTGGTAACAACCTATGAGCTTTGTTTTTTGTTGTTTTGTTTTGTTTGTTTTTTTGTCTGAAAAATGGGGAGGTACATTGATTCTTATAGGGTTATGGTAAGGGCTAAATGAAACAATGTTAAGTTACATCTGATATATGGTTGGTGATTAGCAAATCATGAGGGAAAATAAGAACAAAGGGAATATAAATAATAAGTATCAACAAGCATCAAATCCAGGAAGCCCACCCCCAAGACATGACGGATGGGCTGGTAACAACCACAAGCCTTTAAGGGCTTCCTAGAGCCCACAGAAGAGCTCAGGGATCTTGGCATCTCAGCAGCCCAATCCCACCCTTCCCCTTCACGCCCATTTGCTCCACTAACAACTTGAACAGCCTCCCTTCCTATACCCTTGCCCCTCCTTTGAACATCTTCCTACCTTTGCTTTTCTTTCATTTTTAATCCCATCACTCCATCTCTACATGTCTAAATCTTGGTCATCACTTCAAAGTCCTAAGAGCTCCATGAAAAACTACTTTTCTGAACGTTTTAAAAAAAATCCTCACCCAATGATATTTTCCCATTGATTTTAGAGAAAGTGAAAGAGAGAGAAAGACAGAGAAAATATCCATGTGCGAGAAATACATAGATTAGTTGCCTCTTGCACTCCCCCTGACCAGGGATCAGGCCAAAGAGAAGCCTACAACCAACGTATGTGCCCTTTACTGGAATCGAACCTGGGAGGGACACTTAGCTATGGCTACTTTTCTGAATTTTTAAGGTTTATTTTTAAAATGCATAATTCTGTGGTTTTTAGTATATTTATAAGATTATGCAATGATCACTAATTCCAAAACATTTTCATTAGTCTCCCAAAGAAATCTCATATCCATTATCAGTCACTCCCCACCCTTCTCTCCTCCCATACACTGGCAACCACTAATCTACTTTCTATGATGGATTTGTCTATTCTGGACATTTCATACAAATGGAATCATGCAATATGTAGTCTTTTGTTTTTTAAATTCTTTCACTTACCATGTTTTCAAGGTTTACCCATTTTGTAGCATGAATCAGTACTTCATTCCTTTTTATTGCCAAGTAATATTCTATTGTATAGCTATACCACATTTTTTTAAAATCCATTCATTGGGTGATGGGTATTTAGGTTGTTTCTATTTTTTTTTGGGGGGGGGTGATTACAAATAATGTGGTGATGAGAATTCATAAGCTTTTATGTGGACACGTGTTTTCATTTCTCTTGGGTATTTATCTAGGAGTGGAATTGATGGGTCATGTGGTAATTGTTTAACTTTTTGAAAACTGTCAGACTGTTTTCCAGAGCAGCTGCACTGTTCCACATTTCCCCCAGCAGTACATGAGGGTTCTGATTTCTCTGCAGCCTCCTAATTTATATTATTTTAATGTAAGTTATTTTTAAATGTTATTTGTTGGCACGGGAAATGCAACAAGTATAAAAAATTCTATAAGAGAACTACACGTTTACATAGCCCACAATTTCAAACAACTGCATAAATCCCAGGATTGATTTCTGAAGCCTCTTTCCTGATGCTCCTAAAACGATGGGGATGCCCTGAATTGTGTGTGCTGAAATAATTATGACCATCATCGGGAAGCAGGACTGGCAGTGTGAGCTAACATACTCTCATACTCCACAGAAGATGAGTTTCAAAGATGCACACAGAGCCCTATCTGGTTTGGCTCAGTGGCTAAAGCATTGGCCTTTGGACTGAAGGGTCCCAGGTCTGATTCCAGTCAAAGGCCACCTACCTCAGTTACATGCTTTATCCCCCCTCTCCACACCCTGGTAGGGGCATGCACAGGAGGCAACCAATCAATGTGCCTCTCTCATATCAATGTTTCTCTCTGTCTCTCCTTCTTTTCCATCTTTCTAAAAATCAATAGGGGAAATGAGGATTAACAAATATAGAGATTGTTTAAAATATGATACTGAACCACAAACACAATCAAACAAATCTGAATGAGGTCAGAATATTATTAAATTCTAGAAAGGGCTGACTTATAGTGAAACTATTTCCCGATTACTTAGAAATTACACCAAAAATGCAAGCAATAAATGAAACTGTTGATAAGGTGGGCTTCATTAAAAGTAAAAAGTTCTGTGCTTTAAATGACAACATTAGTGACAACACAGAGAATGGCAAACAATATTTGCAACTTATATACTTGGCAAAAAATCTGTTTCCAGAATTCATAAGCAACTCTTAAAACTTAATAATAAAAAGACAAATAACCCAGTTTTAAAATGGGCAAATAACCTAAAAAGAAGAAATACAAAGGACATATTCTCATAAAAGGATGCTCAATTAGAGAAATGAAAATGAAAATCACAATGAGATACCACCTTCCACCCACTGACAAGGGAATTAAAAACACAGACAATTACAAGTATTGGCGATGATGTAGAGAAATTGAAACCTTCACACACTGCTGATGGGAAAGCAAAATGGTGCAGCAACTTTGGAAAACAGTTTGGCAGTTCCTCAAAAGGATACACAGAGTTACTATATGACCCAGCAATTCCAACTGTAGGTATATATCCAGGAGAAATGAAAACATGTCCACACAGCAACTCATACATTTAAAATAACCAAAAGTGAAAATAACTCGAATGAACATCAACTTATGAATAGATAAAAACAATATAGCTAGTTAATCAATACAATGAATTATTTTTTAGCCTCAAAAAAGTAATGAAGTGCCAATCCATGCTACAACATGAATGGACCTCAACAACATTAATGTTCAGTAAGAGTAGCCAGACACAAAAGATCACACATTGTATGATTCTATTTATAGGAAATGTCCAGAATAGGCAAACCCATAGAAACAAAGAGTGGATTAGTGGTTGCTAGGGGCTAGGGGAAGTAGGAAATACAAGAGACTGATAATGGGTACCAGGTTTCTTTCTGAGATGATGAAAAGGTTCTAAAATTAGATAGTGATGATAGTTCAACAACTTTCTAAATATACTAAGAACCACTGACCTGCACATTGTAAATTGGTGAACTTTACGTATGCAGATTGTTTTAGAAATGGGGATAATCATGTCTAACTTCCCAGAACTACTTCAAGAATTGACTTAGATAGCATGTATGAGAGACATCGGCTCAATGCTCACTCGTTAATTAGGTAGTACAGATACCAGGTTAGGACATAAAAGACATCTTCCCATGTCAAGGACATAAATGGAGATGATAAACTTCACAGGGCTGCATTCCAAACTTCAGTGCCAGATCCAATTAGATGGTCCTTCAAGGGATAGAATTATTTTCAGTTAATGGTTTCCCAACTTACTTTATTTGTGGTAGAAATCTGAGAATGAGATAGGGAGTTCAGTCTCTGACAAGTTAAGATTTGTAATCCTGCCCAGGTGAAACACTGTAAAGACAGTTTCACCTTGTGTCTACCTTCCCCTTCGGGCCCTTTGCCTTTCCTTTCCTTGGCCCTTTTGTCAGAAATGGAAACTCTCCTCTGAAAGGAAGAGGTGGAAGAGTCAGTGCGATTTGTTGGGGCATGTCAGGATGTCTAGATTCTCCTCACTACGCACACTGGCTTACTTCCACCTTCATGCTTGGCTCAGAGCCTAGGGGTTTGTTGGTTTTTTTTCTTTCTTTCTTTCTTTCTTTCTCAGTGAGCCTGGTCGTCTTATCCAGAGATCCTTTTGACACCCGTGGGGATCGCTTGGATCCCTGAAATACAGCTGTCTCTGGTGCTGCTTTCAAAATGTCCTTTAAATAACTGAAAGTAACTGAGAAGACGCAGAGCCACAATATGATAAATAACCTGGTTATAATATCTTATTTAAGAATACCACTTATTTACTCATCACATTAATTACTAAACACCTATTTCAAAACTGAAATGTGAAAATGCCCCAAACATGAATTATAAATTATGGGACTCTAAAGGACAAAGTTTAACTCTAATTTTTGAAAAGAGAACTTGTACATTTTACCTTTTATACTTCCTTGTCATTAATTTTTTTTTTTAAATAATAAGAACATATTAACTTCTCTGGCTGGGTGGCTCAGTTGGTTGGAGCATCATCCTATACACCAAAATGTTTGGGGTTCGATTCCCAGTCAGGGCATATACCTAGGTTGCAGATTTGATCCCTGGTTGGGACACCTATAGGAGGCAACTGATTGATCAACTCTTACATCAATGTTTCTCTCTCTCTCTCTCTCACTTCTCTCTCTCTCTCTTTAAAAACTCAAACAACAACAACAATAATATATCCTCAGGTAAGGATTAAAAAAATAATATATTAACCTGTGTAATAATAATGATAAAACAATGAACAAAAGAATACATAAGGAGTCTAAAAAAGGAAGACACTAAATGGTATTGGTCTAAGATTAAGTCTTCCATTTATAAACTCTGGATTGTAACTGAAACTCAGCTACTTGGTATATAATTCTCTGCCTGCAGAAGCTGCTGAGTACCTGGGGCAGCTGCTATGAGAACTAAATCAACCATCACTTTCTTTTCTTTTCTTTTTTTAAAATATATATTTTATTGATTTTTTACAGAGAGGAAGGGAGAGGGATAGAGATTTAGAAATATCGATGAGAGAAAATCATCAACCAGCTGCCTCCTGCACACCCCCCACTGGGGATGTGCCCGAAACCAAGGTACATGACGGGAATAGAACCTGGGACCTTTTAGTCTGCAGACCGACGCCCTATCCACTGAGCCAAACCGGTTTCGGCAACCATCACTTTCTTATGAGGACTAAAAGGAGATGTAGACAATCTTCCATAAAATTAAAATCTAATTCACACATAAGAAATTCCTACATCAGGCATCAATTTAATTCTTATTTAATTCTCCTCTAATCCATGCCTAGACTGCCAAGTGGTAAGAAATTACCAAAAAATAAAAATAAAAATTCAAAGACAAAACAAAAAAGAAATCTAAATATCAATAAATTAAGCAAAAGGTATATGGAGCCATTTAGGCAGCCTAGAAGAGAAAAACATTAAACACACACACACACACACACACACACACACTCCCCCAAACTAATGCTGCTGGGACCACAGCCAAGAGCTCCTAATACCGTAGGACATTTGCAAGGGGCTGGTTTTATCTGACTGGAAGTCCAGAATGGCTTGGCTCTTGGAGCGCGTTAGGCCTGGGCAAAGGACATTGGCAACGCAGGTGGGAAAATTCAGTTCTTTCCTTTCTTAATGGGAAATTCACCTAAGGCCTTGGCCTATAAGTGTATGTTATAAACACCAAAAACATCAATTAATTCAAACTTGCCTATGGAGGGGAGCTGAGAACAGAAATTACACTTCTACCTCCCATGTTCTTCATCACCAAATTAGCGACTAACTGATTAGCACACCAATTAAAATTACTAAATACAAACACAAAACCAACAGTTGAGATTTTTATAGTAGACCCTCGGGGCTAATGAGCTCAGTGGGTTAATCAGCTAAGAAGTTCATTCTAAACAGCAACATTGCCGCATTAGAATGACACAAGGAGACTTCCCAAAACCCAGCCCTAAAAGAAAAAAAATATCAATGAGAAACATCTTCACATCTTCACAGTATGACAATTTCCCAGGACAAGCACAAGATGACTTTTTTCTGAGCCTTACTCAGTATAAGCATTTTAATTATAGGCACTTCATTGATTTATTTAATTCCAGTAAGTACTATGATTGTCATGTGGTTTCCTGAGCTTTATCGGGCCTCCAGACTTAACTCAGTTCCTGGACTCTTTGGCTTCTCAGCTGCAGGTAATTATTTTCTCTCCTGAAACCTTCTATTCTTTCAGTTTCTGCTCTCACCTAGTTAACCTTTTACCTCTTTGGGTGGTCATTTTGCTTTTTAACCTAGTCACAACAACGCCAAACAGCCAACGTGCTTTATTCAAAGTAATGTCCATCGCAGGCTACACATTTTCCCCACCTTTCAGGTAATTTGTGGATACCGTCCCAACACAACTTTTCTTATTTTGAGACAAACCATTCAGAGACCCAATTTTCCACTTCTTCGTACACTTTGAAGTACTGCTCAGAAAGTGTGCCATCGATGAGAACTAACGGTAATCTGAAGGAGCAAGTTTTGGTGAATATGGCGGATGGGTTAATACTTTCCAGGCAAGATCTTTTAATGTGTTTTTAACTGGTTTTGAAGTGTGTGACGGTGCGTTATCATGAAGAAAAATTACTTTGCCGTGTTTTCTGATCCTTTCTGGTTATTTTACAATCGAAGTGTGGTTTAAATTGGTTATTTGTTGTTGGTAGCGATCAGTATTAAACGTTTCACCCAGTTTTAGAAGCTCATAGTAAGCCTCACCTTCCTGATCCCACCAAACATAGAGCATCCTCTTCTTTCTGAAACGATCTGGCCTTGCAGTCGATGTTGATGGCTGACCTGGATCAATCCATGATTTTGTGTGTTTGGGATTCTCAAAATAAATCCACTTTTCATTATCAGTCACAATTCGATGCAAAAAAGACTTTCTTTCGTGCCGGTGAAGCAACATTTGACTGATGATTTTTCGGTTTTCCATTTGTCTTTCATTCAGTTGATGAGGCACCCAATTCCCTTCCTTTAAAATCTTTCCCATTGCTTGTAAACGACCGGACATTGTTTGCTGAGCAACATTTAATCTTTCTGCAAGTTGTTTTTGAGTTTGACATGCATCTTTATTCAATAATGCTTGTAATGGTCGATCTTCAAACTTTTTCGGTTGATTTGGACATTCTTAGTCTTTCTCATTGAAATCATCACTTTTAAAGCGTTTAAATCAGCGTTCACAAGTATCTTGAGATGGAGCATGTTCATCATAAGCGTCCCGAAGCATATGATAACTTTTTATTCAAAATAAAGAATTAAAACTTCCCGCAAATGCTCTTTTTTTTTTTTTTTGGCATAAAATTCGACACCTTTAAGCGTAAACATATCTATGTTAATACCTTCAGCAAATTTGACATATGAAGCTTTGAAGCTTGCTGTCAATACAACAAAATAGCATATATATCAAATCACATATATATATCAACATACGTGTAACTCCATCTATTGAAAAAAATCCCCATTATTAACTAGTACACCTGGTAAATAAAGTCCTTGCTAGGAGACAGAAAGTTAGACAGAATAATCAGCAGCCTTGTGGCTCCATGACTTTAGAGATTTTGTGCAAATACACATGAAAGATTTTTTGGTCCACACACTCAAAGTTCTTAAATCAGGACTAACTTACCCTGGATAGCAGACAGATATACAAAGGCATCTTCATGCTCCAAGTTCTCCAAGAATATCTGGAACCACAAAATAAAGCAGTGGTGTGACTCACAAAGAGCAGCTTCAAAAGAATACACACTTTGCTTATTTATCTTACAGCTAGACCCTGGTCTGACTTTTAAAGTCTTGTGGGGAAAACACTATATAAGTTTGGAGTCCCATTTTTATAAAAATTAAGAAAGGGTAATGATTAAGAGAAGTAGTCAAGCATGCACTAGGAGTACGCTTGGAAACCAAAATCTGGAGGAGCAGTCCTCACCATTTTTCCCTTCACAGCCCATGGGGGAAAACGTTCGCAATATGACATGACAGACTACAGGCCATGACACACAAAAGGCCAGGTTTGGGGTTATGTTCAGTTGACAGCACATTTGCTGTAATTTGATCCTTTTCTCTTACACTTAGAAAGCATATGGAAATACACGTGCAAGACAGAAACATTATTATTGGGATAACTTTAAATCTGTTCTAATTTGTTTTAAAATCTTTCCCAAATTTCAGTACTTCAACTGACATTAGTAATAAATGACTCTCAACACATCTTACAATTTAGGAACTCATCAGGGTGTGTCAACTGCTATGGGTACTGCTTTTCCAGAAGACATGACAATGACATGCTGGGTGTAGGCCCTAACGGGAGGGCGGGAGAAAGACAGTGGCCGTGAGCCCGTGTGTCTCCTGCTTGGTGTCCAGGGGAAGATGGGGGTGCCTGTTCCATGTGTAGTGATGCCTCCTCTGTTAGTACAGCGATTCTTGATATTAATTGATACTGCTGGTCTCAGCATGTGCAGCATGTTAGGGAAAGCCTAAGATTAGCTCATTTGGGAAGATGGCCAGTTGGAAGGGGCGGGGATCATGTAGGGAGTAAAGGAAGCTTAATCCACGGTAGTGGCTGTGGGAATAAAGAGGAAGAGGTTGATTTGAAAGGTTTCTTGGGAAAAGAATTGACAGGACCTTGATGACCTGTTATGTACAACAGATGAAGATTAAATAAATTTTTTAAAATCCCAAAGATGTTTGATTAATTCACCATCTAAATAGGGGTATGAAGGGATTTTTTTTGATGATTACTCAACGAAGATATAAAACAATGTTTTCAGCAATATTTTAATGACAACAGATCCTTGGCAAATTTCCATTCCTCGATTTTCTCACCTACAAAATGGGGGACAATACCAATATTGCAGTAGTTATGAGGACTACAAACAACGTCTGAAAAGTATAGGGTTTGTCTCAATAAATAGCAATTATTATTATACTGTTGAATCTAATACTTCAGTGACTAAAAATAAATGGTTTCAATCAGAATTGCAATTCTTACCTAATGGCTTAGCCATATGGAAGAGATAATAACAACAGCTAACCTTTATTTGATGCTCATTATGTGCCTGTCACTACAATTGGTGCTTTACATGGATGATTTTATTTTATTTAATTAATTAATTTATTTTTAATATATATTTTATTGATTTTTTACAGAGAGGAAGAGAGAGATAGAGAATTAGAAACATTGATGAGAGAGAATCATCCACCAGCTGCCTCCTGCACACCCCCCAACGGGGATGTGCCCACAACCAAGATACATGCCCCTGACGGGAATCGAACCTGAGACCTTTCAGTCTGTAGGCCGAAGCTCTATCCACTGAGCCAAACCGGCTTCGGCTGGATGATTTTATTTTAAATCTTTCAATATAAAGTGAACCCTCCTTTTAAAAATTTAGAAGCTGCGGCTCAGAAAGTTTAAGTGGCTTGTCCAAGAAACTGATCTAGAATTTACTCAGTAGTCTCTAGATCAGCCGTTGTCAACCAATGATCCATGGACCACTGGTGGTCCGTGAGGTCCAAAAAGTTGGCAACTGCTGCTCTAGATCATTTGCTCTTAACCCATACTGAGGTCAGGATAATTTCCAAAAAGAGAGAAGATTCCTGCTAAGCATATATGTTCTCCCACATAAATCTGTGATGTAAAGAACAATGTGTGTATTTTTTTCACTGTGATGGAGGGAGTGGAGGGCAGGAGACCCAGTTCTAAAAGGGGCCCAGAGAAAACAGGTGGCTTATCTGGCTGGCCGCAGTGTCTATTTACAGAAAGGTACTTGCCCTTCTCTGGGAATTTGCTCATTCTGTTCCAGCCCCTCTTCTTTCATCTGCTCAGACTTTACTAGTTTGTTAAGGCCATATCAAGAGATACTTCCTCCAGATTTTAATTCTCTTCTTTCCCTGATTGTCCACAGCATTTCTTGCCTGTAAAAATTCCGGTACTCTGCCCTAGCTGGTTTGGCTCAGTGGATAGAGCATCGGCCTGGGAACTCAAGGGTCTCGGGTTCAATTCGGTCAAGGGCATGTACCTTTAATGTGGCATCTCCCCAGTAGGGGTTATACAGGAGGCAACTGATCAGTGTTTCTCCCTCATCGATGTTTCTAACTCTCTCTCCCTCTCCCTTTCCCATCCTCTAAAAAAAAAAAAATCAATAAAATATATTTTTAAAAATTCTGGCACTCTGTTCATGTTCAGGTTAGCCTTGTGAGATTATCTGGGTCTCTCCTCTGTCTAAGACTTCCCTCCTCAGACAATTACAAGTTCCCTGCAAGTAATCCAGGACAGGCCTTGATGCACAGTAAGACACTGGGAAGCTGCCCCACCCATATGTCTGTTTCTGTAGGGTGCTCTCCTCACCTTGAGAAGCTTCTCTTGCACCTCGAGGGCTCTTGCTTCCCTCTGTTCTATCCAGCGAGAAAGAGTACGCAGGGCAGCAGCCCGTGTTGGAATTTGAGGGTCGTAAGCAGATAAAAGAACTTCCTGGAGCTGTTCTGTGGTTATGCTTCCAGGTTTCTGGTTTGCAGTAGTGCTGGGCTCACTGACCTCCTGAGGAATGAGCGGAGCACTGGACTTCAGGCCCGTCGGACTGGATTTCTCATGGCTTTGCTGCTGTTCGAGGTGGGTGACCGACACATCAGTGTATCTTTCGTGACTGGTTTGTTGCCGCTCTTCTGTTTTCCTTTCTGGATCCTTTTTGCTCAGGGTGCTCTGGGCAGCCACACTGACAGCCTCGGTGGAAAAGGCTCCATGGGTAGAGATGGTGATGCGGAGGTCAGCAGCGAGTTCTTGGATGACAGGGTCTGGGTATGTGTTGGAGACCCTCTCCAACAGAGGCAGCAATTGCTTCAGGGCAGCAAAATCACTTGACTTCAACTACAAAATGAAATGAAAAATGGCAAATGCTAAGATGACTTGAACATAAGGCGACGCATCCTGAGTCAAAGGGGCGGGGAAAAAATCTTGTTGCTGGTGTAATCAGCAGACAGCCTGAGTCTAGCACTAATAGCCACTGTTGAGCAATTACAACAAAAAACAGTTATTGAATACTTATCATTTTTATAGGTCCTTTTCCAAATTAACAAATACATCAGTAATGCAGATTATTGCTCTTAAGTTTTACAATCTGATGAGTATTAACATGGCATCTTATGGTTTTAATTTGCTTTAGCCAAACTAGTAGTGTTGCTAGACATCCTTCCATGTTTATTAGCAATCAGCATTTCTTTTTCTGTCAACAACCTGTTTACATCCTTTGTGCCCACTTATCCCTTAAACTGTTTATCTCTACAGCTATTCTTACCAAATCAGATTTTTTAAACTGTCACCCAAGGATATTTTCCATTGATTTTTAGAAAGAGTGAAAGAAAGAGGGAACGACAGCGAGAAATATCAATATGATATTTGGGGAGCCTCCTGCACGCTCCCCAACCAGGACCTGGGCCAGCGAGGAACCTGCAACTGAGGTACGTGTCCTTGACTAGAATCAAATCCAGGACCCTCTATCCATTGAGCCAAACTGGCTAGAGCCCAAGTCATATTTTAATACCCAATCATATGATAAAAATTATTTTCCAGATTAATGTATTTTTTACTTTCATTATATTTTTAGTGTGCCTTCTGCCATAAAAAGATGAGTTCCTATTGGCAAAATACTTAGTGCCTGACACATAGTAAGTACTATGTAAATGTTTTAAAAATAAATACAATAAACAAAACACACATTCATGTCCCTAGGATCTAATTACAATGATTATCTACATTTTATTTTTTTAGTAAATTTATTGGGATGGCATTGGAGAACACGATCATATACGTTTCAGGTGTGGTGTTTTATCTCTATGTTAAACAGGAGAAAACTGAAGCACAGAACAGTTAAGTACCATGTCCAAGGCCACATGGTAAGATGTGAACTCAACAAGTCTGGCTAATATCCTACATGGTCTCACTTGGATAAATGTTCTTAATTAAATTATCTAAAGAGGCTAGGTAGCATACGATGGCACCACAGGTCGGGAAAGGAATGGGACAATAATTGGCTAAAGGGAACTTCTGCTAGAAATTAGGAGTAAAAATTACATGAGATTTTATTTTTTCCAGAAGCTTTGTTCTAATAATTTCATAGTCCTCACTAGGAAAGGTACATGCAGAAAACAAAAATCAGTTGTAATCTTTTTCTGTTTGAAAATACTGAGGAAATTATCATATGAAACTTCATGAGGCCCTGATAATTTCAAAACTTTGCAGTTTTATGTTTTTTTCTGTTAATCTTCATGAAGGATATTTTATCTATTGATTTACTTTATTTTATTTTATTTTTTTAGAGACAGTGGAAGAGATGGGGAGAGACACAGAGAGGGAAACATCGATGTGAGAAAGATGTCGACGAATGCCTCCCACACGTGCTGGGAATCGAGCCTGCAACCAAGGTATGTGCTCTTGACCAGAATCAAACCCAAGACCCTTCGGTCTGTGGGATGATGCTCTACCCGCTGAGCCAAACAGGCTGGGCAAAATATTGCAATTCTTAAATCCTTTTTAGAACAAGGCAGGATATTTATTACTTATGCATTCATTTGTTTCATTATCCAACAAACAACCAATTAACCAACTAACTGTTTTTGCAAGATCTATATAATGTTCTCATTTTATATTATAAGTCCACAAATTGTTACTGCTCACTTTCCCCACCACTTTCCTACAAAGTAAGTGAAAACTTGAGGTACATGACAGGTTTGTACCTGTAGAATTTCACCATACACTCTCCTCAAAATTCTTTGTTTATACCATTACAAACTAATGCAAATTTGGCATAAAGTAGAATTTCTAGTTTTGCAACATATGTCAGATTATCTTCATGTGTAAAACAACTGACCATTTTTGTGTTATTGTATCTTAAGGAAGAGAGTATGTGTGTCTAGAGTGAAGGTATGTGTTACTTAAGAAAAGGGTCAATTTTATCAGGAATTTATGTGGAACTGAACGATATTTTAGAATAATTTTGCTAGTGTTATCATTATGTTAAACATCATTCAGTGCCTCTGTAGTATCATGGATCTTTGTGTGTGTGTTGTTTTTTTTTTTTCTTTATGCATCTGAAATGGGAATATCTACAGTACATGAACTCTTTTTCATTTCCATTATATAAAATTTCTTAAAAAACTTTATACAATACAAAACGAATAGACTTACGGAAAAGAGAACCCAGAAATAGACCTACAAAAATATAGTAAACTGATCTTTGACAAAGAAGCAAAGGCAATACAATGAAGAAAAGACAGACTTTTCAACAAATGTTGATGGAATGATTGGACATTCATGTGCAGAAAAGAAAAAAAAGAATTTAGACACAGACCTTACACCTTCACAAAAATTAACTCAAAATAGATCATAGACTGTAAAATGCAAAACTATGAAGTTCTTATAAAATAATATAGGAGAAAAATCTTTATGATCTTGAATATGGAGATGACTTTTTTTCTATTAAATACCAAATAAAAGGAACCCAAGAAAGAAATAATTAATCAGCTAGACTTCATTAAAATTAAAAACTTCTGTTCTTGACACTGCAGAAGACAATGTCAAGAAAAAGAGAAGACAAGCCACAGGCCAGGAAGAAATATTTGCAAACGGCATATCTGATTAAAGACACTTATCCAAAATATACAAAGAACTCTTAAAACTCAACAATGAGTAAACAAACAACCAAATTAAAAATAGGCAAAAGATCTCAACAGACACTTCAACAAAGAAGATATACAGCATATGAAGAGATGCTAAATATCCTATATCAAGGCATTTCAAATGAAAACAATAAGATACCACTATACACCTACTAGAAATTATTCAATACTAAAAAGAAATGGGTTATCTAACCACAAAAGATGTGGAGGGACCTTAAATACATATTATTAAGTAAAAGAAACCAGCCTGGAAAGGCTACACAGTGTATGCTTTCAACCATGTAACAATCTGAGAAATGCAAAACTGTAGAGACAGTAGAAAGATCAGTGGTTGTCAGGGATTGGGGATAAGGGGGGACAGAATGAATAGAGCACTGAGGGTTTTTAGGACAGTGAAACTATTACATGTGGTAGATACACGTCATTGTACATTTGTCAAAACCCACAAAGTGTACAACACCAGGAGTGAGCTTTAATGTAAACTACAGACTTTGGGTGATAATGATGTATCAGTGTAGGTCCATCGACTGTAATAAATGTACCACTCTACTGCATGATGTTGATAGTGGAGGAGGCAGGTACATGAGAATCCTCTATACCCACTGCTCAATTTTTCTGCGCACCTAAAACTGCTCTAAAAAATTGTCTAAAAAAAAAAAAATCTGTTCTCCCATTTTCAAATTTCTTAGTCATTGGGGGTTCCTCCTATTATACTTTAATCACATGGGCAAGTAGGTGTTTTCTGAATCAAATAGTTGATAAGGCAATCAAAGCAATGCACACCCTCAGCTTCATAAGCCTACAGATTCCCCACTATTAGAAAAATGAGGGAAATCTAAGACTACAAGTATCAACTATTGTTGATAAATATTAAAAAACTATTTTGAGATATAAAGGAATATTCACTTACTTAGATGAGAAAACTGAGGCACTTCACAGTTAATTACTTTTCAAGGGTCATCTAGGGCTGCCATCAAGATTGAGATCTGCCATAAGGCCTCCGGCTCTACTGTCACTGCTTCCCAGCACAGAATTCTGTGTGAGAGCCCTGAGGTCTGGAGGAGCAGCCCACAGTGACAGTCCTTTATCTGGCTGCCTCTCTTCCAGGGTTTCTGGAATGCTTCAGAAATGGAATAAGCAGAGCTATGTCAGCCCACAACTGTGAATTTCCTCAGGGTGTCAGGAGTGACCCAGTTAGATGGTGAGTTGTTCTAAACTTCTGCAAATTTTCAATTTGAGAACTGGGGGCAGGGCCAGGGTTGAGGGTGACGGGAAGGTGTTTCTAAGGGAAGCATCTAAGAATGGGCATGACATCCAGAGGAGGGAACTGCACACTGAAAAAGCCCCACCAGAGACTTTGCACAGCTCCCCTCTGGGGCAGACATACCCTCATCCTGCCTCATCCTGCTCCAGCGAGAATCACTGTTTTTGGAAGAATCACAGGGTCTCTTCCAGCAATAAAATCCTGACCTAAAAATTCCCAATTCTGAAAAGTACTTACATTTATTTTTTGTGTTCTCATTTCCATATATCACCAATTATTTCTTCAGATCTTTAGCTGACCTGGATCCGATGGTCTTAGGCTCTACAGCAGCGGTTCTCAACCTATGGGTCACAACCCGCAGGCTGAGAACTGCTAGCAGGGTCGCCTAAGACCATTGGAAAACACAGATATTTACATTACGATTCATAACAGTAGCAAAATTACAGTTATGAAGTACCAACAAAAATAATTTTATGGTTGGGGGTCACCACAACATGAAGAACTGTATTAAAGGGTTGTGGCATTAGAAAGGTTGAGAACCACTGTTTTAGTTTACATACCTGGTAATGGCACTGAATTTATTTACCAGTAGTATTTTTACTTTTGTTCTAAGTTAGCATGCAGTATGCCCTGTTTTATGGTGAGCTATACTTAAGATATAAAATATAAAAATAAGAATCTTTTAAAAAAATAATTAAGAATTCATCATATTAATCATAGCGACTAAAAGGTAAGCTCTATGAGGGCAAAGAGGCACTTGATAAATATTTCTTGACTAAGGTCATTCCACTATACTCTCAGAAAATGTGGTATGAGATTTTAAGATCTGGGTTCAAGTCCAGCCCCACCACCTGAGCCTCAAAGCTGAGGACCCAACAGGCCAGAAAGCATCAGGCAAAAATTGCTTCCTGAGGGGAAAGGGAAGTTCCTAGCATCACATTACTTGTACTGTGACCAATCCTGAAATTTAGAAATCGAGTTTCGAGTTACAGATGTTCTATTAGAAGTCTTAGACCTACACTTCCTCCTAATTAACTCCTCTTCCCAGTCACTATGTTTTAATGATTACCTTAATTACATACATTAGAATGGAAAGAAAAAGGAAGGTTCAAATGCTACTAGATACGGTTTCATTAATTAAAATGATTAGTCCTTATTGAGAATAGGTACAGTATAATCTCCACTCTGAAGCAAAAACCCTAAGCCTGACAATGGTTATCTGAAAACATAATTCAGAATCATGACTTTTTTTTTTCCCAACACAAAGACAGAAAACCCAGCATTACCTATACTAGTAAATCCATGAACCTAACGGGGGTTGCGGGGGCGGGGGGGGACGGGACGGGACACACACACTAGATTTAGAGCAAAAGTATGAGGGTGACATGTTTATGTTAATTTAAGTAACTGCAAAGTCAGAGAAAACCAGGAAGTAAGCAGTGAGTCAGGATGGCTCATGAAAGGGCAGGGACAGTAAGGGATGTACATTTGCATAAATCGTGAGATGCTCTTAAAACAATACTAATTAACATAGCCAGTCCCAACAATAGGCTTTTAGAAAGGGAAATGGAGATTTCTATGTTCTATTTTTCCATTTGGGACAGGTTAGAGATGGGAAATCCATATCAAGAATCAGTATATTAAAAAAAAAATTGGTATCAAATTTGAATCCTCAAACTCAAAATTCCATTCCCAAAGGGTTCCATACTCATTGCTAAGAGCTATAGCTAGTCTGATTTCAGGTTAGATTTCATAATACTTGCACTAAGTCCATTCTGCCTTCTTGTAGTCTCCTAACCTAATCTTCTATAATAATAAAAGAATAATATGCTAATAAGACCAGACAGCCAAAAGACCTTCTGGATGTCATTCCAGATGTTCTTCTGGATGAAATGGCAGTGGCAGGGCCAAGGCAAAAGTGACTAGAGGCAATGAGGCAGGCAGGTGAGCAGTTAGGGGTGATCAGGCAGGCAGGCAGAATGATTAGGGGTGATCAGGCAGGCAGGCAAGCAAGCGGTTAGAGGTAATTAGGCAGGCAGGCGAGTGGTTTAGGGACAATGAAGCAGGGATACAAAGTGGTTAGGGATGATGAGGCGGGCAAGCAAGTGGTTAGGGGCGGTGAGGCAGGCAGGTAGAGGGGTTAGTGGTGATGTGGCAGGTAGACAAGTGGTTAGAAATAATAAGACAGGCGAGTGGTTAAGAGCCAGCGGTCCCAGATTGTGAGAGGGATGTCCGACTGCCGGTTTAGGCCCAATCCTGCGGCAGGATCGGGCCAAAACCAGCAGTAGAACATCCCCCTGCGAGAGGATGCAGGCTGGACTGAGGGAACCCCCTCCACTATGCATGAATTTCATGCACCAGGCCTCTAGTCAGTCTGTCTATCTATCTATCTATCTATCTATCTATCTAAAAGCCTAATATGCAAACTGTCCCCTTGGGAGTTCGACTGGAAGACCAGGAGCTCGATGGCTCACTATGATGTGTGATGACCACCAGGAGGCCCGGCTGGCACCTGAAGGCCCCAATTGGCCCTGATTGCCATCCAGGCCTAGGGACCCTACCTGTGCATGAATTTCATGCACCAGGCCTCTAGTATAGAAATAATTGGCCAGAGCATACCTTTCCACCTTGACTAGCACTATTTTGACCCTCAGTCTCTACCTTTCAGCTGTATTGACCTTCTATCAGTGTCTCAAGTATACCAAGCTCTTTCCTGCTTCCTGGTCTTTATACAAATGTTTTCTTTAATTGGAAGAGTTTCCTCCCTCTGCACAACATGTACATCCAAATTTCTATCCATCATTCAACTCTTTTTTTTTTTAAAAATATATTTTATTGATTTTGTACAGAGAAGAAGGGAGAGAGATAGAGAGTTAGAAACATCGATGAGAGAGAGTCATCGATCAGCTGCCTCCTGCTCACCCCCTACTGGGGATGTGCCCGCAACCAAGGTACATGCCCCTGACCGGAATCAAACCCGGGACCCTTCAGTCCCCAAGCCGACGCTCTATCCATTGAACCAAACCGGTCTTGGCCATCATTCAACTCTTACCTTAACCTTACACTTCCTCAGAAGAGTCCTTCCCAGCCTAAATTGGATGCTATATTCTCTTGGTAACTTCCACTTTTCTGTAACTTCATTCAATTCTATGTACATTTTTTGGATAGTTATTTGGTATCTGACTCCCTTACTGAACTGCAAGCTTCATGAGGGTAGAGACCATGTCTCTTTGGTCCACTGTTCTATTCCCAGCACCTTAGCTCAGTATCTGGCACAAAGCAAGTGTGTAATAAATACTTTTGAGAGAAAAAATTTAAAAATTATAAATTAAGAGTATGTAAAAGATACACCCACTGGAAACAATGCTTTAACATGTTACAGGATATGAGCAAAACAATGGATCCTATGTCAAAACGAAACTATTTAAAACAGACGGAACCCGCCGAAACCGGTTTGGCTCAGTGGTAGAGCGTCGGTCTGCGGACTGAAAGGTCCGGGGTTCAATTCCGGTCAAGAGCATGTACATTGGTTGCGGGCACATCCCTGGTGGGGGGTGTGCAAGAGGCAGCTGGTCGATGTTTCTCTCTCCTCGACGTTTCTAGCTCTCTATCCCTCTCTCCTCCTCTCTGTAAAAAATCAATAAAAAATATATTAAAACAGATGGAACCCTAAGCAACCATCACGTTACAAAGGCTTCCCGTGACTGGAACAGTAGGAACCGGCTTTGGAAGCGAGTAGAGTGAGGGTAAGAGGATTCAGTATTCGCCATGGATGCAAAACACTGTGCTGAGCATTTCCAAATGAAGCGTGTGCCAGGTCAGAAAGGGTCCTGCCTCTCTGACGGTGACCACTCTACAGGTGACAAAGTGGAAGTGCACATTTTCTTGTCCTCTACTTTGGAGACAATTCTCATTAACAACTTGACTTGTTTATCCTGGTTCTCCTCTGTGCAATATCCATTCTTATTTCTCACAAGGGTATGGAAGGGAAACCATAGGTTTTTCTCTTCTCTTCGCTTCTACCTCCTTTCAAGTTTGGCTCATGCCTGCAACTCACCTGAACAGCTCCTCCCAGCATGACAGCAACCAGCCCCATGGACATGCTCAGTGTCTGTGACTCCACAGTGCTCTCTGTCTGGTGGGCCAAGCTTGCACATGCTCGCTGTAGTGTTGCTGCGACAAAGTCCACCACCTACCACAGAAAAGGGATTTAGAATCAGTGGGGAGAAAGAAAAAAAAAAAACCTCAACATTTTCTTTACATCTTAGGTCTACATCTTCATCTTCTTCCACATCAACATCATGATAGCAAGAACCTTCAACAACAACTACTATTGTGTAGAAGGCATGGTGCTCAGTATTTTACATACACAAAATCGCTTAGGCCTCACTACTTAGGTCACTACTCTTGTCCTCATTTTGAGGTGAAGAATCTTGAGACTTAAGGAGGTAATCTGCTCAAGACCATATGGTCAATAAGTGAGAAAGCCCATTTAAACTTTTCCAAATGTTTTAATATACTGAACCAACTCCCTTTACTTTTCATGAATTTTTGGCAGGAAATTAAAATGAAAAAGGATTTGTTACTTTTGACCAATGTAGAAGGTCCTAGATCTACTTTTTCTAATGAGTTTTTCCTCCTCAAGAATATCTTCCCCTCATCCTAGCAACTATTTTTGTTGTTGCTATTAATACACACCCAAAGATATTTTTCCATGGATTTTTAGAGAGAGTGGAAGGGAAGGAGAGAGACAGAGAGAAACACATCGATTGTGAGAGAGACACATTGATTGGTTGTCTCCCATACTATCCCCAACCAGAACTGAGGATATGTGCCCTTGGCCAGAAATGAACCCGGGACCCTCCAGTCTACAGGCTGACTCTCTATCCAATGAGCCAAACCAGCTAGGGCCCACTCACTTTTTTAAAAAAATTAAAAAATTTTTAATTTAATTTGAGAGAGAGAGAGAGAAAACACATACCGATTTGTTTTTTTGTTTGTTTGTTTGTTTGTTAGTTTTAAATATATTTTATTGATTTTTTTTACAGAGAGGAAGGGAAAGAGATAGAGAGCCAGAAACGTTGATAAGAGAGAAACATCAACCAGTCGCCTCCTGCACACCCCCACCGGGGATGTGCCCGCAACCAACATACATGCCCTTGACCGGAATCGAACCCAGGACCTTTCTGTCCGCAGACCGACGCTCTACCACTGAGCCAAACCGGTTTCGGCACACATCGATTTGTTGTTCTACTTGTTTATGCATTCATTGGTTGATTCTTGCATGTACCCTGACCAGGGATTGAACCCACAACCTTGTCATATTGGAACAATGTTCTAACCAACTGAGCTACCCGGCCAGGGCCTCACCCCTGAATTTTAACAGTCTTATTCTAATTAAGCAAAGAATGGGGGAAGAGGCATTCAATTTTATGTAGAAGACAGTGTCCTCAAACAATTTGTACAAATGAACCAGAGTCATTTTTTAAGTATCAAATATATTTAAAGGATTAAGACTCACGTATAATATTTTACATCACATGTGGCATCCTACTAAACCTTAAATGGAATTAACTTGGTCAGCATAATTTTAACTGCACATTGATTAATCACTTTCAAAGGAAGAAACACTTTTGAATAAAAGACAGCATACACATACACATGTACATGCACACACAGGTACATACTGGACACACACACATGCACACCTACACACACACACACACACACACACTGAGGATTAATGGCTCAAAAGAGGAACATCATTTTGAAAATGGGGCAGCTGAGATAGGTCATAATAAGCCTCTAAATACCATGCAAGCTTGCATGTTCAACTCTCTGGGCAAATTATACACTACGCTAGAATCTTTATCGCAAGCTTAAAGTAAAAAAAAAAAAAAAAAAAAAAAAAAAAAAGTGGCTTGTTAACACTTGTCTTTTGTAATAAGGCAGGAAGCTAGAAAAATTATTTAAAGATCTACCTACTGAAATGAACAATGCTGGTCATGGCAATTTTCACCACCCTCTTAGCCTAGGACTTTATTGATGCCAGAGTTAAGGACACTGGCCCTTTTAGAGAAACTCTCATTGAGCATCTTGGGCTACCTATTTTGCCTTTCAAGAGTTTTCTAAAGCACATCTGGCTTATAGGATGCTTCTATATCAGCACGAGTGTTGTTAAATTACTGGAAAAGAACTATCTAACCTCTGACTTTTTCTAAGTTCCCCTCCACTATCATTCTATTTTTGGTAACAAGGAACTTTCCTATATCTGTCTATATGTGTATCTATATAATAAATGCATAATATGCAAATTGACCGACCTGTGGAAAGACTGGTGGAACAACCGGTCACTATGA
This sequence comes from Nyctalus aviator, assembly GCA_036971965.1. Lineage (NCBI taxonomy): Eukaryota > Metazoa > Chordata > Mammalia > Chiroptera > Vespertilionidae > Nyctalus > Nyctalus aviator. The sequence continues at coordinate 35,901,364 of CM072936.1, forward strand.
TGTGCACTGACCACTAGGGAGCAGATGCTCAATGCAGGAGCTGCCCCCAGTCCGCAGGCCCCAGGTGAATCAAGGCGGGTGTCAGTGGGCCCCCCCTGATCATTCCACCAGTCGCCATGCACAGGCAGGTGACCGGTGGCAGTGGGGGGGTGGGGCCGGCGAGCAGATGGCGCCAGGCCAGCCAAGGCAGGTGGCAGTAGGGGCCCCTGATTGCCCTCCTGGTTGCCCCACAGATAGGCCCTGGTCCCCAGCCAGGCCTAGGGACCCCACCCGTGCATGGATTTCGTGTACGGGGCCTTTAGTACATATATAAAACCCTGGAAGCTGTTAATATAATAATCAGCTGTATTGTCATCTATGAAGTAGCTTTTCCTGCAAACTTTCTTATAACAACAAAACCACCATACCTATTTGGATAACAGCTCCTCCCCCTTCTACTCATTTCCTGTGACTTTGGTGGGACTGCCAGCCACAAGGATAGGTATGTGACTAAAGCCTGCTGCAGAGAGGGAGGGAGAGACTTTTACTTTTTCCTTAAGTTTTTTTGTAAAGGTGCATAATTTAAAAAGCCAAATATTCCTGAAAGTTTATAATGAAAAATAGCAGTGTCCTCCTCCCACCTGATTCTGGCCCTACGGAGACAACCACCTTTAATTATTTTGCTGGTTAATTCAATAATAAAATTAAGCATTTACTATTTACCAGGTACCATCCTGAACACAGCTCAGTTAAAGACTCACTTAATCCTCACACTCATCTATGAGGATAGGTAAACCTGCTGCCACCCTTCTAGCAACTGAGGGGAAGGGGGCTGGAGGCCTCACTGCTGAGCAGGTAGATGCCAACTTAATCCTCCAGTTCTTTAGTTTGCTAACACCACTCAAGTTCAAAGTCTCTTGGGTTCAACCTTTCTCAAGAATAAACCTCCAGCCCTAACCAAGTTTGGCTCAGTGGATAGAGCGTCGGCCTGCAGACTGAAGGGTCTCAGGTTAGATTCTGGTCAAGGCCACATGCCTGGGTTGTGGGCCCGATCCCCTGTGTGAGGCGTGCAGGAGGCAGCCGATCGGTGATTCTCTCATCATTGATGTTTCTCTCTCTCTCTCTACCTCTCCCTTCTTCTCTGAAAATCAATAAAAATATATTTTTTAAAAAAGAAAAAGAATAAACCTCCAATCTTTTGCTGTGGACAGGAGGTAGTTGTACAAAGTTGAGGAAGGAATCAAGGGTCTACCCAAACTAGTGCAGCCTTTCAACCTATTAAGCTCTAAATTCAGCTCCATCTTTAAAGCTTATCTGGGGCCTCCAGTCCTCCCAGGGTTCTGCAGGGAGAAGTAGCTTGTTTCTTTTTTTTTCCTTTCTTTTTTTCTTTTTCTTTTCAAAACAATTGTGTTGAAGTGCAGTGCTTTGCTTCTTGACTTCTCCCATGCAGGCACTTGGCTTTCCATTTTCTGAAGTTGCTAAATCAGCTACTATTCGCCAGTTTCCAAATCGTATTCTCTTTTATGTACTGTCTCTCCTTTCCTGCTCTATTGGTCCTTGTGGTTTCCAGAGGAGGCAGATAAACACATGTGTTCAACACACCATCGTTAATCAAAAATCTCTAATTTTTAAAGTTTGCACTTCTATGTTGTTTAAATGTGTTTACAATGAGCATGTGTTACTACCATACCACGACTACAACCAAGAATCCCTTATATCTTCTAATGCTCGGTCCATGACGGTTCAAAAATGTCTTGGTTTGTTTGAATCGGGATCCACACTTTGCATTTGGTTGTACGTCCCTGTCACGCTACAAAAGCCTGCTCCTTTTTTCTTTTTTACCCCTACTCCTTTTTGATGCCGTTTATTTGATAGAGAAACTGGGTCATTTGTCCTGTAGAATTTCCCACTTACTGCATTGGACCAATTGCTTTCTCATGGCATTAACTCGCTTCTCCGTCCTGCCTTTTCTTGATTAGATTCAGATTCACATTTTGGGGATTTCATTTTATTTTGTCAGAACCCTTCCCAGGAGCTGCTGCATCTGTCCTACTGTATTACATCAGGAGGGCACATACTATCTGCTTGCCTACCTATGGTGATGTTAAGATGAACAGTTCATACTAAAATATTTAGGGAGGCGTATCTGATATTTGTATTAACCCTGAAATTCATAAAAAAATGAGGTGGAAAGACAGTTGAAAACAGGGATTAATATGTGGTAAAGCAAGTATAATAAAATGCTATTAGGATCTAGGCAGTGGATATGTAAGTAATCACTATAAAATTCTTTCAAATTTGATTTTTTTTTTAATGTTTAAATTGATTTTAGTGAGAGAGGAAGGGATAGGGAGAGAGAGAAACATTGATGTGTGAGTGAAGCATCCTGCATGCCTCCTACTGGGGATCAAGCCCAAAACTAGAGCTTGTGCCCTGACCGGAAATGGAATCAGTAACCTTGTGGTGCATAGGACAAAGTTCAACCAAGTGAGCAACACTAGCCAAGGCTGAAAGTCTTCTTGATAAAATGCTGTGTAGGTGGTGAGGGGATCAGTTGATTTGGGTGTATTTGGCCTAATTACATTCATTATACAGTATCCCTAATGACTTTAGTAACATTGATGATTGTTACTTAGATCTATCATTTCATTAGGGGATTGTAAAAAATAATTTTCTAGTTCTTTGGATTTTTTTAGCTGTGATTCCTGTATAAAGAAAATTTTTCCTTCATCAACTATTTGGTTATATTGAAATAAAGTTCCCAAGGAAAAGCAAGATAAATGCTTTATTCTTTGCTTTCATGTATCAATTTATATATTAATGAGTAATACCTTAACAATCTCCAAAGATGTCCTACATGAGATTTTTTTTTTTTTTGTAGGGACTAGAATTTATAAATTTGATGTGTTTAAATCCATTGCAGGCATTATTCCATTTAATGCTCAAAATGTCCTATGGCCCCTTCAAATTGGCCCCTGAGTATTATTGACATGACCTCATTAATTTAACATAATTTCCTTACAATCATGTACAATAAAATGCCCTGAGGATTACAGTATACAATTCCTACCCTAGACCACAAATAAACCTTTAATCCTATAAGCTTTGTGTTCTTTTAGTAGGAAATGGTACTTAGAAACTATAATCCAGCACAAATGATGTTCAGTGCTACTGCGCTGTCATTGCTTCTTGGCACCGACAGTGAACCTAGCCAGGAATTACCTATTTTTCAAAAAGAACAAAAACAAATCATGATTTCACACTCATACTTCCAATCAAAATTCAAGATACTAGGGTTTTTACTCAAGTTCTTTGATTTTATGTTTATAATTCTTTTCTTACACTGAAAAATTTGGTTCCTAATCATAGTAACCAAATTACTATAATATTTATTACTTACAACTTATCCATGTGTATTTCAAAATAACATACCAAAAGTATCACTAGCAATAAGATTACTAAATGCAATTTAATATATTTTTTGTGTGTTTCTTTTTGTCCTGATACATTTTAATCTTAGCTGAAGGATAATTTAATGGGACAGTTCATTTTAGTATCAGCCTCAAACCATTGTTCCTTAATTGGGAATAATGGGAGATAAGAGCAAAAGCTCAAGTCATATAAATTTCCACCTCCAACTAGCATCCTGAGACAAAAACGTAAGATCTGCATGTGAAAGTCACGGAAACGATATAAACACAAGAGAAACAAATCACCCCACTGATTAGCTAACACAGGGTCAAGGAACTGAAGGAATAAGAGGCCAGGAAAAAAATCATGACCATAATTCTCATTAAACAGTCACGATAAGTCAGAGCTGACAGGCAGCTGCAAATTTCCTCAGCAGGAGCTGTACTGAAATGCTGCTTAGCAACAACCGTAGCAGATGACAATGAGAAGGATACAAAGAGCTGGAGAGTCAGATTTAAACGCGACAATCATACCATCTTACAACCAACTAATTCTGGTAAAGTGGTAATAATATGGCGCCTGCACTGCTTATGATTTATTATTTTTATTTCATATTTTTTTTAAAAGCTGGTAAGCCCTGGCTGATGTTCTCAGTGGTTAGAACATCCACCCGCACAAATAAGGGTTTCAGGTTCAGTTTCAATCCCTGGGCAAGGGTACCTACCTTGGTTGCAGGTTTGATCCCTGACAGGTAGGGGGCTCCTGTGGGAGGCAACCAATTAATATGTCTCTCTCACCTCAATGTTTCCCTGCCCATCCCCACCCCTCACTTAGACTCTCCTTAAAAAGCAATGGAGAGAAAATATCCTTGGGTGAGGACTTAAAAAGAAGGGGAAAAAAGCTGGTAAAAATTATGTCTGAGCCAATAAAATTCAGGTGCTGATTCACACACAGTTAATCTAATCTGAAAGCATTTTTTTTTTTTTTTTTTTTTAAATCTTAAAACTCTAGCTGAGACCGGTTTGGCTCAATGGATAGAGCATCAGCTTGGGGACTGGGGGGTCCCGGTTCGATTCCGGTCAAGGGCATGTACCTTGGTTGCGGGCATATCCCCAGTAGGGGGTGTGCAAGAGGCAGCTGATCGATGACTCTCTCTCATCAATGTTTCTAACTCTGTATCTCTCTCACTTCCTCTCTGTACAAAATCAATAAAATATATTTAAAAAAAAAAAAAAAAAAAAAACTCTATAGGCTATTAGGGAGATAAGCTCTGAGTTAGAGGACCTATAAAATTCTAGATGATTATTTTCTTAAATTTGAGTTTCTAATGACTCTCCACTTTTGATGCACATCCATAGAGCATTAAAAATACAGATGCCCAGCCTCGGCCGGTGTAGCTCAGTTGGTTGGGCATCATTCTGTGCACCAAAAGGTTGCTGGTTTGATTCCCAGTTTGCAGGTTTGATCCCTGGTAGGGGGTGGGCAGGAGGCAGCCTATCCACATTTCTCTCTCTCTCTGACTCCCTTCCCCTCCCTCTCTCTCTCTAAAAATAAATAAAAATATGTTTTTTAAATACAGATGTTTGGCTCAGTGGATAGTGTCAGCCCACAGACTGAAAGGTCCTGGGTTCAATCCGGTCAAAGGCACGTACTTCGGTTGCAGGCTCCATCCCTGGCCCTGGTTGAGGTGCATGTGGGAGGCAACCAACTGATGTGACATTGATGTTTCTCCCTCTTTGTCTCTCCTCCTCCCTTCCACTCTCTAAAAAATCAATGGAAAAATATCCTCAGGTAAGAATTAACAGCAACAACAACAACAACAAAAAGCAGATGCCCAGGCTCATTTAAAACAGTTCTTAAAGTTTTATGCGCTTGAGAATCACCACAGGAGTTTGTATAATAATCATGCAGATTCCCAGGACCTATGAAAGTGTCAATCCTCTTGGTCTGGTGTGGGCTTAGTAATTTGCATGTTTAACCAGCATTCCAGGGAACACTGAGGCAGGTGTCATCAAACCACACTCTGAGTAATATTCTCTGAACATTTTTTTTTTGGAAAGAAGGTAAAGAAACCAAACCAGGCTGGATCCGGAATGTGACCGACACTGACCTGAGTGATGTTTGTGAATATCTGCTCAGACATTCTCTCGCACAGAACAGCCACCAGCTGTAGGACCAGCAGCTTCTGCTCTTGGCCTTCCACCAGAAGGGTTTGGTGCTGTTCTAATTCCAAGAGGCTTTTGCCGGAGAAGTGCTGCGTTTTTAACTCTGCTTCATTTTCCACAGCCACGTGAGTCAACTCCTGTCAGAGTAAGAGAAAAGGGAAAGCAAATAAAAAGCCTGTAGGATGAAGGGCTCAACAAGAGCTAGAAAACTCTGTTTGAAATGTGTATTTAAAGGACAAGTCTGTGTTCACCGCAGCATTATTTATATTGGCCAAAAGTTGGAAACAAAAATGCCCAGCAATAAGAAAATGAGTAATTGTGATGTATTTATTATATTGAGATAAGTGAACCAGGTCTATGGGGATATCAATACAGAGAGCTCTCAAAGGCACTATGGAGTAAAAAATGTAAGTGGCAGAATAGTACCTATACTCTGATACCTGTGTATGAAAATTTATAATAAATAAATTTATATGAAAATTTATAATAAATAAATATAATAAATAAATTCCAACAGAAATTCCACCCTAAAACTTCATAATGAAAAACATATACACGAAGGAACTAGTTTGAAAGGCTATTTATTTCACCAGTATTTTTATGATCTCCATCACTAGCCTTCCTTGAACTAAAGCCAGATAACATTTGCAAACCTCTTTAGAGACGATTAGATGCTTTCAGCACCACAGCCTTTTCCCTAAGATATTTAGAACTAAACTTCTACCAATACATTATTCATTTCTGTGGGTTTTGTTAGGCTTTCCCCTGCTCTTCATATTGCAAATTTCCTTGGGAAGGTAAAACCTTAACTTACTGAAACGGATCATGAGAATTCTCACTTCATATCATACAGTGTTTTACAAAGGATCATACTTTAAAAAGATATCAGCTTGGAAGAACATGTAATAAGTAACTCCAAAATGGAATGGGTATTTAATTTTAAAGCGTGCCTTTGACATTTATGTAAAACGCTTTTTGTACTCGTTCAATAGAAACTTATCTGGCCACTGGGTAAAGCTAGCAATAAAACTACTGGTCCGCAACATGTTAACGATTAATGCTTTAACGGAGTAACTGACAGTTTAGAGCAGTGCTTCCCAACTGTGCCTAAGCAATTTTGCTCCCAACGGGGCCATTTAGCAATACCTGAGGACAATTGTGGTCATCATAATTGGAGGGTGGTACAAGCACCTAGTGGGAAGAGGTCAGAGATGCTGCTAAACATCCCACAATGCATAGGAAGCCCCCCCGCCAGTCCTCACCAGAAGGCCTCCCATCTCCCCTTTTCCTGCAGCCAACAAAAAATTATCCCACCAAAATGTCAATGTGGGGAAACCTTGATTTAGAGGAGAAAAAACAAAACAAAAAACCCTTTCATTTTTTTTGTTTTGTTTTGTTTTCAAATAAAAATTTTTTCAAGTGTCAAATTAAGAAGACATATATTCTTGTAATGTTATTCACAATGAGTGGGCTGGGTGGTGGGAGTAGATGTGAACATGGGAGAGGAGAAAGCATCAAAAAAGTATCCCCAACTTCAAATTCTAGAATTGTTAGCCCTAATTCACTCCTCCTTGCATTCTCCCACACCCACACCACCCTTAAACTCCACAAGCATTCTCTTGGAATAGACACTTTCTTCAGGGAAAATAATGGAGAAGGCAGAGCTGGAAGATGGGAATCAGAGGCTTATGGTCTCAAATAGTGCTCATAAGGGGTAACGGTATGGGGTATGGGTTACTGTTGGAGATTAGGACAACAGAAGGACAACCACCAACCCCAAGAAGCAAACCTGGAGAAGGTTTTCAAGTGGCTACACAATGAAATGAGAGAGGCAGCACTGCTAAATCTCCTTTCCAAATACCTGACAAAACAATAGTCAGAAAGGAAAGGGATTACTCTATAGCTGTAAAACCTGCTATTAACTTCAAAAGAGTTCTTACTATGAGCACAGAGCAAAGATTAACCCTTTCATAGATCAACAGTTCTGCTCTGGTCATCTCTAAAATTCAGGGCAGATTCCCTTGTAAAGTCGTTCAGTTATACGTGTACTGCTGAGGGTAGGTTTCTTCTCTTTACCAAGCCTCTTACAAAATAAATTACTCTTATATCCTCTGATTATTTATCCTAATAGGCCCTAATTTTAGAACCTAAGATCATGACTACCTTGGAAATTCAATGGGGCTCCTGAAACTACCCTGGACTAAAGCGGACCATGAATGTACATGCACTGTAGCTCCTACCTTCAAGCAGAAGATGAAGAAGTCACCAGCCAACCCACATTCCTGGCAGTGGGACAGCAAGTCCCCGAGATGCTCCAGCTGGCACTGCTCTGAGGATACCTTCTGGTACAGGGCTTCGTCTTCATCACTGCAATGTGGATCACATTTATCTTGGGAAGACGGATCACCCAGAGATATATATTTTTTAAACTCCACTAATAATATTCTAAAGTAACATGCTATTTCTCCATACAACAAATCATTAAAAAGACGGCAAATTTTGGGTTAAATTATTTTCCCTTTACTCCAGGGGGGAAAAAAATCCATGTTTGCATATAAAAAATTGCATGTATAATTTCAAGGAGATTATAGCCCCTTAAAAGTCCACATAGAGACCCCAGATTAAGGATGGAGATTCATTCAAGCGCTGCCTATTCACTATCTTTCCTACAATAAAGAGAAACTTTAATTTCAATAAGAACTGTTGATTTTGACACATGTGCACTAAGAAATGCACGAAAGACTTAAGATAGCAATAAGTTTTAATTACTGATAAGTTAAATACTATAAAATTCTCTATATAGTCACTAAATTGGTCCCTGTTTCAAAGCCTTTTTTAAATAAACATGACCCAAAATTTTAAACTCTTTCAGTTCCAGGGCATAACCACAGAACCTACTAATGCTCAACAAAACAACTCTGAGTAAAATATTAGCTTGTGTTTGTACTGATAATTGCTAAAAACCAATATGTTTATTTTCCTCAAGTTCATCATAATGAAAGTGTTCTAAAACTTAAAGTCAACCATGAATAAAAAAATTAAACACTTTAACCAATGGCCTCATTTTGAAAGTGATATGAAAACTAAGTACGGAAGCTGCCACCAGGTAAATACTTGTGAAATCTGATAAGAATAATTTACAGTCTGAGGTAATAACATCTATTCATAATCACTCAGAAAATGGAAATAATTTAAACTACACTTGTGAGATGTTAGAGAATAAATTATCCATTCCAGTAACATTTATTAAGCACCTTCTAATCATTTCCTGGGAGAAACAAGCCGCCATTATAAAATTTCTATGAAAAATGGCTATCAAGCATCTTCCCATAGGAAAATGTCTGACTCAGAACACAGATAAACCATTCTGAGAGTGAGAAAGCGCATTGGGTTACGGTGTTGAGGGTGAGCATGTGTCTGCCCTTTATTCCGATTCACTGGCAAAGACTTTGTGAAGCAAGGGGCTTGTCGTGATGCAGAGCTGTTAGCCAGCATGTTTCCTCCATGCTAGCTAGTAGATGCATGCTGTTAGCTAGCAAGGAGGAAAAGCGTGGAGGGTGACTGAAGGCTCACATTTCATGTAGATGCTTTGTTTCCTTTCTATCAGCGCCCCTTAGTGGACAAATCACAGATTGGCCTCGGGTACAATTAAATCTGAAGAGAGACAGCAAAGTGTGGTTGGACTTACCAAATGGCCTCTTTGATGGTGATCATAACGCCACCTTGAGTGGCAGCTCTAAACTGACATAGAGAATGCAGAGAAGGCACAGATCTGTCCAATCCTGCAAATCCTTTCAGGCTGGCAACTGCTTTGTTCCTCTCCAGTTTCCCCAGAATCCATAATAAGATCTCTTGGCAAAGTGACCTGGCAGAAAGAAGTTATAAATGAGCTTGTCATCTTACTCTATGCGTCTAACAAGAGAGAAAGAAAGACTGTCAGGTCCCACTGCATTCTAAATGCTGGCACAGTCACCTAGTTCCACTGAAGTGCAAGAATGAAAAGCATGCTTCTTACAAATATCCTGAAATTCAATAAGTGACTGACTGATCTTTGGCTCTAGAAATAAATGTGATTTGACATATGAGCCCCGCATGAATGGGTTTCTTTTTTGTGTAATATAAAGGGTACCTACTGCCTCTGGAGTAGGCACTGTGAAAGACAGTTTACACTGATGAAACCATCACTACCGATGGGACCAACAAATTACTGCTGATTCCTCATCCCCTTTTCAACTAGGAGAGGAAAGGAATAAACATTTGCCGCTTCCTTCTTAGTCTCTGATGTGGACATGACAGTGTTATGAGGACTTGGGTTTCAAAACTAAAACAAGAGTTATTATATGGATGGCCCATTAAAGCCAAATTCACATATATAATCTCCATCTCACACTGCACTTTCTATTGTCACTTCCCATATGGCTTTGGGCTACAGTGATGCGCTAACCAAAAGTTAGAGTCAAAGGCAATATGTAAGCTTTGACTAATATGCAAGACAGTACAGATGACCCTTGAACAACATGTGGGGGTTAGGGATACCGACCCCCACACACAGTAAAAATATATGTATAAACTTCTGACTCCCCGAAAACTTAAGTTGTTCCTCCATATCTTTGGGGGATTAGTTCCAGGATCTCCTGCAAATACCAAAATCTGAAAGATGCCCAAGTCCTCTATATAAAATGGCATAGATTATCCTAGCCAGTTTGGCTCAGTGGATAGATCATCAGTCTGCAGACCAAAGGGTCCCAGGTTCAATTCTAGTCAAGAGCACATACCTCAGTTGCATGCTCCTCCCCAGCCCGGGCTCTGGTCAAGGGGTGTGCAGGAGGCAACCAATTGAAGTGTTTCTCTCACATCAATATTTCTCTCTGTCTTTCCATTTCTTTTCCACTCTCTCTAAAAATCAATGGAAAAATATCCTCAGGTGAGGATCAAAATTAAATAAATAAATAAATAAATAAATAAATGGCAAAAATTAATGTACAGTCAGCCCTCTACCTCCACAGATCCCAAGCACAGACTAAAAACAGTACAGGTATTTACTGAAAAAAAAATCATCTATAAATGGACCTGCATAGTTCAAACCTGTTGTGCAAGGGTCGACTATACTTTCCTTCACCCCTTGGTGTGAAGGTAGATTTGCTAAACAGTTTGATGCACAGTCTTTATAATAGCTCAATAAAGAAGGTACCATTATTGTACATCAGATTACATATGGGGTATTTCCAAACACCAAAAATCAGAATTCTGTATGACTTTAGAAAGGATATAAACTCTTATAAGAAGGAGAAAAAAACCACGTAAGTAGCTGAGAAAATAGAGCTGATACCAAAGGAGTCCCACTTAAATCCCAATACAAAAGGTTATTTTGTGGACGACTAAGAAACCCCTTCATTCTAAACTACACTGTGCAGCACTAACACTAAATCCAAGTCCAAATTACAGAGTGCCATATTCAGATCTAGATTTCCTGAACTTGATTCCTAGCTCCCCACGAGGTAGTTATGAACCATCCTTTATTTCCTTCTTGCTAGACATGTAATTCCAGTATTTTTCACTGATTAAACAAGGGCACGTTCATACATGTAAACATTCATCTCTGATGTCTAGGACTGAGGCAAGTCATTCTAAAAACTACACCCAATCCCCTGTACTTTGCAAAGCTCTCTCTTTTCTATATGAGCAGAAGATCCTCAAATGTTTTCCTGACTAAAAAGAAAAAACCCTATATAATAAAAGGGTAATATGCAAATCAACTGAATGGCGGAATGACTGGTCACTATGACGCGCACTGACCACCAGGGAGCAGATGCTCAACACAGGAGCTGCCCCCTGGTGGTGAGAGCCTCTCCCACCTCTGTGGCAACGCTAAGGTCCTTCAGCCTGGCCTGTGCCCTTTAGCAGTTCAGAAGCCCTGAACTGACACCCCTTAAGGGCTTCTGAACTGCTAAAGGGCACAGGCCAGGCTGAAGGACCCCCCCCCCTCCACCTTCCCTTGAGTGCACGAATGTCATGCACAAAAACCTCTAGTCCTATCTAACAAAAGATTAATATGCAAATTAACCATCACTCCATTATACTCAAGCCATGCCCACCGGCTGCACCCATCAGCCAATCAGAGTGAGTATGCAGATTAACCCCAACCAAGATGGCTGCGGCCACAGAGAACATGGGGGAGACTTGGGTTTCCCTGGCAACGGAGGAAGCCAAGCTTTCCACACACCCTAGTGGGCCCAGGCCTCCACTCCAGGGTACAAAGTCTCAATTATAGGAGATAAATAAATTCCAACAGAAATGGTGGCAGCCACTGAGTTGGAAGAGCAGCAGGCTAGGGTTGCCCTGGGCAATGGAGAAAGTCAAGCTTCTGCAGCCCTGGCCAGCCCAGGCCTTCACTCCAGGCTACAAAGTTTCAATTATAGAAGATACATAAACTCCAACAGAAATGGCTGCAACCACAGTCAGCAGGAGGGTTGGCTCTGCTCTAGGCTACAAAGTTTCAATTGTAGAAGATACATAAATTCCAGATACCAGGGCCTCAGCTTGGCTCACCTGGGGGAGTGGCTGGCCTGCAAACCACCACCGGCCCCTCACCCAGGCCACCCTATGTCCCAAGGGAACCTCCACCCTGATCCAGGACACCCTACAGGGCAAACCAGCTGGCCCTCATCCATGCATCAGGCCTCTATCCTAATAAAAGAGTAATATGCAGATTGACCATCACTTCAACACACAAGATGGCTGCCCCATGTGATCAAAGATCCTGCCCCCATGTGGACACAAGATGGCCACCACAAGATGGCCAGCAGGGGAGAGTAGTTGGGAGGCACCACACTTGCAAAGGGAAGGCAGTTGGAAGCAATCAATCCTGAAGGGGAAAGCAGTTAGGGGTGACCAGGCCATCAGAGGAAGGAAGTTGGGGGTAAACAGGCTGGCAGGGGAGCAGTTAGACATCAATCAGGCTGGCATGGGAGTGGTTAGGGGATGATCAGGCTGGCAGGCCGAAGCAGTTAGGGGCAATCAGGAATGCAGGCAGGTGAGCAGTTGGGAGCCAGCAGTCCTGGATTGGAGAGGGTGCAGGCTGGGCTGAGGGGCACCCCTCCCCCTGCGCACGAATTTCGTACACCGGACCTCTAGTTAATTATAAGGAGACATGTTAAACTCAAAATAAGAATGAGAGCAACATGCAAGAGAAGACTTTACTATTTATAAACAAGTAAGTTTCTCTGGTTGTTTACCTTATGTGAGACACACTCTGCTTGGTAAAGCAGTAGAGAGAAAAGAGCACTCCCAGGACCGGAAGCAGGGAATCCACCAAAACTGTTAAAGGCTCATTTCCCACCACGTACACCTAGGGAAAAGGAAATGGAGAGAGTAACTGCAAAGCCAGAGGAATGGGAATCAAACAGCACACACTTATTAGCAGGGCTCAGAGTCTTACCGTAAGCAACACACTAGTGCTAAGACAAACAATTTTAGCTCTAAGGCCAATGAAACCATTTGAGATTGACAGACAGGCTGAAACACATGGAGGGAGACTGGGCTGCAGCTCTTTTGTGTGTACAGCCTGGAAAACTGCTGGGCAAAATGGGTAAATTGACCCATTTTCTGACCCCTTACTTTCCTACTTTTGACTACCTCAGAGTCTCCTAATCTGCCTATTATTCATCTGTACAATAATTCTCTTACTGCTGAAGGCCCTGCTCTTAGAAACTAACAAGCAATCAATGTCACATAGAAAAAGCTAAACCTAGTTTGAAAAAATCCCACACAAAAACATAGCTTGCTCTAGATTTGTCACTCTTAAAATGTTACTGGCAGAATCGTATGTCCTATTCTCTCCAAATCAATCAAAGTTCAAAGAAGTTATGCTGTGTATCTAGATCTGCACTGGCCTTATAGGGTAAAGTGTGTGAGAATGCTGATTTGTTATTAACAATAATTATGGTATGTATTTTTTGAATATCCACTGTCCTAGATAGTGAATATAAAAATGAATAAGAGTCATCTCTTAGACTGCTTGTGATCTAACAAGAATAAAAGAAGTAAACCAATTATAATAACAATAACTCAAGGTGGGTAACTTAAAGTATCTTAAGAAGTGCAAAATGCTAATCAAAACTCCAGTCAAACATACTGGGATTTTGAGCAATAAAAGGAGAAACTGAGGCATAAAAAAACCATACTGGGATTTCAAAATGTCATTATTTTACAATAAATTAATTAAAGCCTGATAGTGTGGACAGTGATAACAGTGGATAAAAAAAAAGAGGGTGAGAAGAGAAACTGACAATGATTATACTTTTAGAATGTGTTCCAGGAACTATGTTGGGGTTTTTTATCTTCCTGGCTCTATTAGATTCTTTGTAGAGTTAGCTCATGAAAATGAAAACAATCTTAAAATGTCAACCTTTTTTAAAGGGAGAGGAAAGGGAAGCTTAAAGAGGCCCTTATTTACAGAAAGGATTGAGGCAAGAATCAATGCTGCTTATGGGGAACTAAAGGTCATGGAGGCACAAAGTGGAAAAATCTCTGTACTTTTCTGGAGAATCCTGTCCCTTTAAATCAACCCTAAATTTTCACCCTCCTTAAGCCTCCCCATTCCTCTTTGGAGCTCTATAACCAAGGAGCCAGCTTCCTGTGCATGATCTAATCCCCATAAGCCCAGCTAACTGAAGTGCATTGTATGGCAGTGTTCAGAAGTAATATGCAGGCCTAATTATATATCACCAATTACAGGAGGTACAAAAACAGATTGCCCAGATAACGTAAGAGCCCATTGTTCGGCTTTGGATTCTATGTTCCCAGAGGTAATCCCTATGGAGCCATCCTTCCTTACCAGCATCTTTTGTACATTACAAAGCAACAAACAAAAAACACACAGACGGGGTTAAATCTCAATTATTTGGCCCAAACACCTAAAACTTTAGGTGAATTCAAATCAAGCACATTTCCCAGTGGTATAAGTTGTTGTTGTTGACAAATTCCTCCAATTTTTAAATTCTCTCCTTATACTTCTCCGTATTTTATTAACAAAAAAGAAGTACTACTTTTATATCTAGGAAAAACTGTACATATATATATTATTTATTGTTATCTAAAGCTTCAGCAAATGCTTATTGAGCATCAATTGTGTGCCAGGCATACAGAAGTGAACAAATTGTCTTCTTCTACATTCTAGTGGGGGGAACAGTGAATAAACAATAAATATAATATCAGACAGTGGCAAGTGTGATGAAAAAAACCAAAACAGGTTAAGGGGATAGAGAGTGATGAGAGGAAGGGCATGTGGAAAGAGAGGGAAATTAAGAATTACTCGTAGCAATTCATCAACTAATAATTCATTAAATTCACAGAGAAATAGATTTTTTTCAAAGTAGAGAGATTTAGCAATAAATCTCTCTTTGGCTCAATCTGATCAATAATTTTCTCTATATCTCACAGACTTTTAATGGCTTCTGCTTGACACATACAGGATTGTCACCTTCCTTCCAATGTTAATGTAAATTCTTCCTTGTATTGTGCCCAAATCTACCTTTCTTTAAATTTTCTTAATGAAAAAATGTATTTTTCCCCCAAAAGTTTTGGACTAGCCATCTAAAAAGAAAATCATCAAAATCCAGTTTCTGTTATCCACCTAATGGAATGCTCTGCATCCTAATGACTAGATTGTATTTTTTAGTTCAAAGACAGGCAGCGGTACTTATTAAATTGGCCCAGATCAAGTTCTACTTCTTCCATAGGCCAGCTATTTGACTGTTCAATTGCTCATTCATTCATGCAAATATTCATTAAGCATCTAACAACTATTAGTGACTTTTCTCCTCTGAATTCCAATAGCATTTTAAAGCTTATAACCTATAATCTTTGAATATATAGTTATCCCTCACCTCTTCACCTAGCCTTAAAGGCAAAAGTCAAATTTCCTACTTCAGCACCTATCAGAGGAGATGATTATGTTGTGCTACCTCAATTTTTTTTATATATAAGCAGTTTTTAAAGATGTTTTTATTGATTTTTAGAGAGAGGGGGAAAGAGAAGGATAGGGAGAGAGAAACATCAGCAATGAGAGAGAAACATCAATTGGCTGCCTCCTGTACGTCACCTGGGATGGAGCCTGTAACCCAGTCAGGGGTGATGAAAAAGTTCTGAAACCAGAGACTGGTGGTGATGGTTGAACAGCAATGTGAATGGATTTAATGCCATTGAATTAAAGTGGTAAATTAAAGTGGTAAATCTAAAATGGTAAATTTTATGTTGTGTATATTTTTCCAGTTTTAAAAAGAACAAAGCATTGTACTCCATGACCTCCCATACTCACTCCACTTATTCATAATATTTTCATTGCTTCAGTTCCTAACCCATACCAACTTTATCCCAGCTGTCTCTCCCCGCTATTCCCCATAATCAGTAGATCCCATCTTGTCAGGCTATTAATAACTCTATTCCTGCAATCTGTAAAAGACAACTAGAGTTCCTGAGTGGCACCATGGACAGCGGCTTCTGTACCACTTCCTCTTCCTCCTACTGAGCATCTTAGATAGCCCCTTTCTTCCAAGTCTTCTGGTGGATCCCCAGGGCCATACCCGAGCCAGTCCTTTCCAATGACAGCCCCTTCCTTCCCATCTCTTGCCTCACACTAAACTCACATGCAGGTTAACAGTTTGGTCTGCACCCATCATGAAACATTATTAACCTCTACTTATACTTCCAAAGTAGACTCTGGTTACTTCCCCCTTAAGTGGACTCCCCAGATTACTGGCTTGTACCTGGAGTTTAGTGACCCATAAAGGAGCTCAGGAGGCTGACTGACTGAACTATGATCTCTGGTGCCAACACTGACAATGACCAAATGCTCTTTAAAAACAAAAAGAAGAAAAGCCGAAACTGGTTTGGCTCAGTGGATAGAGCGTCAGCCTGAGAACTGAAAGGTCCTGGGTTTGATTCCGGTCAAGGGCATGTACCTTGGTTGCGGGCACATCCCCAGTAGGGGGTGTGCAAGAGGCAGCTGATTGATGATTCTCTCTCATCGATGTTTCTAACTCTCTATCCTTCTCTTTTCCTCTCTGTAAAAAATCAATAATATATATATATAAAATATAAAAATAAAAAAGAAGAAAAACACAAACAAACACAGTCCTCCCAGTGAAGTCATACTACATACAAAGGAAACTGCTGGGCCAGTCTCCTCACCAGGCTGGTGACAGCACCAACTGAAGAAGCAGTCAAGGCACAATAGGCAAGCTGCTTCCTCCCCTCTGAGGAAGGGAGGACTCTATTGCACCATCTCTGTGCCCTGACACCCAGGCACTACGGAATTTCCTTGGACCGTGCTCATGTGTTGTCTCTTTCTAGTTGGGACTCCTCTCTCCTCACCTGGAGGCAACGTAATGGGAATTCGAGTTCTGAAACATAATTCAACACTTCATATATTATTTCTATTTGCGGCAAAAATGTTCCGTATCATTTAAAAGCTTTTTTTTTTTTCCAGCAGTGTAACTATTGGATATGTTTCACATAGGATTGTTTGTAAATACTTCCATGTCCAGTTGTAAGACGTAACACAAATTGAGTCTCAGTTTCCTTATGTGGAAAATAAAGGGGTTGGATCATCAAATTTTAAGGCCTCTTTCAAGTCTCATCGAGCATCTCTCTTACTTGATTGCAAGTTTACTAATTTTCTTCTATACCTTTCTGATACCTTGGCCCTTTAAGAGGTAAGACTAGCCCTGACCGGTTTGGCTCACTGGATAGAGCACCAGCCTATGGACTGAAGGGTCCGAGGTTCGATTCCGGTCAGGGGCATGTACCTTGGTTGTGGGCACATCCCCAGAAAGGGGTGTGCAGAAAGCAACTGATCTGTTTCTCTTTCATCAATGTTTATAGCTCTTTATCCCTCTCCCTTCCTCTCTGTGAAAAGTCAATAAAATATATTAATAATTAAAAAAAAAAAGAGGTAAGATTAGTTGAAAAAAAGAAAAAGAACCATCTTTCCCCACCCAACATTTTTTTGAAACACTGGATCTTCAACTTGACCAAAATTTCTCTCCCTTCCAGACACATTTTCTGATCTTTCAGTTCAGAACTTAGTACTTTAAAGATGAAATCCTATTTAGTTTAAAGGTTTTCTGTATCTGTACAGCCAGGGATCACCAAACAAAATACCTTGGAAAAGCTGAAGCAAAGAAGGGAAAGACAGACGCTCAAGGTACCTTTTCAATCCTTTGGTGTAAAGAAGCCGCTCTGTGAGTAAGTAAAATGGTGCTTTGCAGCTGAACTTCCATATCTAGCTGTGGGTTTTCGAGTATGAATGTGGAGGACAGGGCTGTGGAGCAAAATAAGAGAACAGTATGGCTCTATAAAAACCATACTGGCTCAGAACAGATTAGAAGAGGAGACAGATGGGTACCAGTGATCACACTGGCAGTCTGGGGATTTCCTCATTCCTTTCTGGGGATTTCCACATTCCTTCCAGAATGAATCTTGGCTTTCCATCACAGAGCCAGCCATAAGAGAGGCACCTGCGGTTAAGTTAAGCCTTACAACCCTTCATTCAAGCTTAGAGGACTGCAAATAGCAGAGGTGTGTTTCTGGGTACTTAGTTATATATAGACTAGAGGCCCGGTGCACAGAATTTGTGCAGGGACATGGGGGGGGGGGGCGGGGAGGGTGGTGTCCCCCTCAGCCCAGCCTACATCCTCTCCAATCCAGGACTGCTGGCTCCTAATTTCTTACCTGCCTGCCTGCCTGATCACCCCTAACTGCCTCTGCCTGTTGGCCTGATTGCTCCTAACTGCTCTCCCCCCGCCCCCCTGCCAGCCTGGTTCTCCCCAACTGCCCCCCCTGCCAGGCTGGTCACTCCATGCAGCCTGCTGTTCAGTCATCCTTCCAGTTGTTTTGGTCATGACGGACCTTGGCTTTTTATATATTAGGATTGTACATTACTGTAACTTTTTGCTTGCCTAGAAGCTCCTTGAAGGCAGTGGCTGGCTCTAAATCATTTCGGCATTTGTAAACTTCGCAGAGTGTTAGGCACTTAGTAGGTAGTTGGTAAATTTTTTGGCGACCAATGAACTGAATCAAAGAATGAGTGAACAAAGACTTGACGGGTGTTTACTTTCTCAAAAGCTCTACCTTTGTGGGGAAGTTACAGCGCCCTATTGTATTCTCATTAAAAAAAAACAAACACAGCCGAAACCGGTTTGGCTCAATGGATAGAGCGTAGGCTTGGGGACTGAAAGGTCCCGGGTTCGATTCCGGTCAAGGGCATGTACCTTGGTTGCGGGCATATCCCCGGTGGGGGGTGTGCAGGAGGCAGCTGATCGATGACTCTCTCTCATCGATGTTTCTAACTCTCTTTCTCTCTCCCTTCCTCTCTGTACAAAATCAATAAAATATATATAAAACACACACACACACACACACAAAACACACAAAAACTTATAGCTAGAAGCTACTCAATCAATGCGAATTAACTGAACAGAATAGAACTTCAGCCATGAAAGGGAGAACAGATTGGACAAAAGAATGCTTGACCTAACATATTGGCTTGGTCAGTACCTTCTATCTTCAATGTCTGGAGGACTGAATTTCCCTGGCAGAATGACTAGAATTTTAAATAAAAAGGAAAGGAAAAACTCACAAGAGTCAAAATGGTCAAAAGTATTAAGAATAAACATGTGTTTTCTTTTTTTAAAAAATATATTTTTTTGATTTTTTACAGAGAGGAAGGGAGAGAGAGCGAGCTAGAAACGATGAGAGAGAAACATCGACCAGCTGCCTCTTGCACACCCTCCACCGGGGATGTGCCCGCAACCAACATACATGCCCCTGACTGGAATCGAACCTGGGACCTTTCAGTCCACAGACTGACGCTCTACCGCTGAGCCAAACCGATTATGGCTGTGTTTTCTTTTTTTAAAAGTGAATGTATTGGAGTGACATTGGTTAATAATACCATATGGGTTTTAAGTGTATATTTCTACGATACATGATCTGCATATTGGATTGTGTGCCCATCATCCAAAGTCAAATCACCTTCTGTCACCATATCTTTGGCCCTCTTTGCCCTTTATAAATGTTTCTGCTTCAAAGCAAAACAAAACGGGAAGCAGTCCTCACAAGATCCACCTCACATGTCACAGACTCGCATTACGTTGTTAAGCACATGCTGAGTAACTGAAAAAGCATTGGGAAGTCCGGAGCCAGGAAACTTGGTGTGCCACCCGTGTGACTGCCCGAAATCACATATCAAGTGAGTGAACATGGATAAGACATTTAAAGCTCCCTAGATCTCATTTCCTCATTTATAATGTAGGCACCAAGCTTTAGGATAAGGACCAAGGAAGATAATTCATGGTAGAACATTTTGTAAAATATACAACCTTATGCAAATGTTAACTTTATTTCTAAATATTTTATTCTCACTGAGGCTACTGTAAATGGAACTGTCTGCTTAGTTTATGGCCTTATCTTTCACAGGGATGTAAAAGTGTGGAAATAAAAACATGATGAGTCTATTCAGAATCAAGCTGACTTAATCCTAACATTGAAATCCAGTACAATGAAACTTGATTTTACCCCTGTTAAGTATTAAACTAGCTAAATGTTGCCTTCTAAAATATCACAGTGATCCTTTTGATAGTAACGTTCCAGAACTTCTAATTTACTTACTGAGTTTAAATAAGACTTGTGTAAGGCAGAAGAACAGGACAAGTTACCTAATACAGCATTTTGTACTATTCATGTTTTCAGAGCATATTGCATAAAATTATCCTTTAAAATAAGAATTTTCCTGAACCAAAAAGGAACTGACAGTTTTTCGAGCACCTATTATGCATACAATGAACTTACCAAAATTTACCTATTCACCCCCACAACTCGTGCTAAATACATCACCTAACGTCACATTGATAGGCATCCCTAGGGCCAGATTCTAACCTAGGTCTGTCTGACTCAAAGGGATAGGTACTTGTCACGACACTACACCAGAATCTGAACTGCAGCATTTTGAAAATCTAACACTTGCATATCCCACAGCTTTGAAGGACGCTTCTTTCAGTCCTTTGCATGTTATTCAAGGCCACAGTTCAATTAAAAATGGAAACATCCAGAAAGAATGACTGCCTTTGGGGAACAGCCACAGATGGGAGGGAGAGTAACTTAAAGCCCCTCTTGCACTTCTTAAACTTATACCTGTGCAAATATTATCTTCTCTACAAACAGAGTGAGAGAAAGACAGAGGGAAGAAAAGATGATGGAAATGAGAATGAGGAAAATAAAATAATTAGTTACCTTCTAGCCTTTCCTACTCTAAAATTTCTTCCACCTTTAGGGGTCTCGGCAAGTACTATAAGGAATACTAAAAGGAAACATCCCCTATATAACCCCACTCCTCCTCCAACCCAAGTCCAATATCAGATTCTAGCCAATTCTCTAAAAACAAAAACAAAAAACAAAAAAATAAAAGTCAGAAAGAAGTGGAATTATCTTATCCTGCCTTACCCAGAACCAATCTCTTTGCAATCTAAGCCTCTCTTCACCCCTGCAGGCAAAGAAAGACCATTTATCCATAAATGGGAGGACAAAAGAATTTCAGCATTTTAGAGCATGGGTTCCAGACATTCAGAGTCAGAAGAAACAGAACAGGAAGCCAATGAACTAAAAGTGATTTGAACTGCATATCCCCTTTTTGGCTTAGATAATTTTACCAGAGGTAAAGTACACACAGAAATGATGAGAATTATTATGCAGATGAAGTAGAAGTAACTATGCCAACTTTCAATTCAATTCCACTAGCACCTCTATTGGTGAGAACTTCCCTCTGGGCCCATCAGAGCCAGACGGCTCCACTCGCTGTGTGTATGGAAGATACAAGAAAGGCCGTCCCTTGTAATAGTTCCCACCATAAAATTTTCATTCAGAGAGCTGAACTGAACATTTTAAATGTGTGAATCGTGTGGTTATGTGAATTATATCTCAATAAATCTGTTTAAAAGAAAAGTGAGAGAGCGGTAACCAGAGCTGGAAATGTTCCCAAGTGCCTCTCTAAAATTAAACTCCCTCTTGTTACCCAGTGCGTTGCTGAATCAATTCAACCGTCCCAGATGTTTCCCTTATTTCCTGCCGTGGAGCTGTACTCTGTAATTTAGTATTAGCAGAAAGTTAATAAAGACACATCCTTTGTAGCTAAATTTTACACAATGTTTACCATTTCCCTCCAACATACACATTTCCTCTGTTTTCCCACTGCAGCTGAGTTGCCAAAACCTTGTAGAGAGAATAATTACCCTTCTACGCCCCTTCTGCTTTCACGATAGTCCCAATCCTTGTGCATAATCAAGCGTCTACGCCAAACTGTTTTGCTTGCCTCTCTAGGAGGTTTTAATTCACCCAACTAAAAGTGAATTTCCCTCCATCTGGGGGCAATAGTAGGATTTGGGAGTGGTGTGGGGTTTCATTTTGGGTAGTGAAATACCCTAAAATAAGATAGTGAGACAGCTGCACAAATCTGTGAATATACTAAAAAAACATTGATGAGCATACATTAAATGAGTAAACTATACAATATGTGAATTCTCTCTTACACAGCTGTTTTTTAAATATTTTACTCTACATCTAAATGTCCACCAACTAATGAACAGATGAACAAAATGTGATACAGTCATACAATAGAATATTACTTAACAAAAAAACAGACAAAATATTGATATATGCAACATATGAACCTCAGAAACATTATGCTAAGAGAA
Organism: Nyctalus aviator; assembly: GCA_036971965.1. Lineage (NCBI taxonomy): Eukaryota > Metazoa > Chordata > Mammalia > Chiroptera > Vespertilionidae > Nyctalus > Nyctalus aviator. The sequence continues at coordinate 35,923,667 of CM072936.1, forward strand.
GCCAGCCACAAAACACAAAAGAGCACATATCACATGATTCCCTTATACAAAATATCCCCAAAAGGCAAATCCAGTGAGGCAGAGAGCAGATTAGTGGTTGCCTGGGGCTGAGAGTGGGAAGAGGAAGTGGCTGTAAATAGGCACAAGGCATCTTTGGGGGTGATGGAAATGTGCTAAACCCGTACTGTAATAGTTTCACAGCTCTGTAAATTTACTAACAATCATTGAATTGTACAATTAAAGCATTATTTTATGTTCTGTAAAGTATACCTCAATAAAGCTGTTTTAAAAAAGAAAGTACTATAAAAGAAGCCAGTAACACAATTTTTAATGGACAAACTATATAAACAATTTACAGAAGTGAAAAAATGAGCAATTTACAGAATGAACTTAAAGCACAAAGTAATGCTTAACCTCACTAGTAATAAGAGAGCTAACTGCTAATCCTATCTAATAAAGGAGTAATATGCAAACTGACCATCACTCCAACACAAGATGGCTATCCCCATGTGGTCAAAGACGGCTGCTCCCATGTGGGTACAAGATGGCCAGCAGGGGAGAGCAGTTGAGAGGAACCAGGCCTGGAAGGGAGGGAAATTGGGGATGATCAAGCCTGCAGGGGAGGGCAGATGGAGGTGACCAAGCTGGCAGAGGAGCAGTTAGGCATCAATCAGGCTGTCAGGGAGTGGTTAGGGGTTAATCAGGCTGGCAGGCAGAAGCGGTTAGGGGCAATCAGGAAGGCAGGCAGGCGAGCAGTTAGGAGCCAGCAGTCCTGGATTGTGAGAGGGATGTCCAACTGCCCATTTAGGTCTGATCCTGGTTTGATCCTGGTAGGATTGGGCCTAAAAGGGCAGTTGGACATCCCCCAAGGGGTCCCATATTAGAGAGGGTGCAATCTGGGTTGAGGGACACCCTCCCCAGTGCACTAATTTCGTGCACCGGGCCTCTAATAGAAAAATAAACAAATATATAGTTATATAGTCACATAATGAAATAACATCTAGTGGTGAAAATGAATGACTAAATGTCACATACACTGCAATGCATTAATGTCAATACATGACAATGCCATTAAAATAAATTTAAAATCATGTACAATTGCTGAAACCGGTTTGGCTCAGTGGATAGAGCGTTGGCTTGGGGACTGAAGGGTCCCGGGTTCGATTCCGGTCAAGGGCATGTGCCTTGGTTGTGGGCACATCCCCAGTAAGGGGTGTGCAAGAGGCAGCTGATCGATGACTCTCTCTCATCAATGTTTCTAACTTGCTCTCTCTCTCCCTTCTTCTCTGTACAAAATCAATAAAATATATTTTAAAAAATAAAAATAAAAAATAAAATCATGTACAATGATACTAAAAATAGCTTAAGAGATAAAAGTACAAATTCAGGATAGTGATCCTTTCAAGTAGAGAATTTCAGTTGACTGATGGGTACATGAGTGTTTTACTCTTTATATTTTTTGTATGTTTGAACTATTTCATAATAAACTAAAGTTTGAAAATTTACTCTAAAAATGTTTAATTTACACCCTAACTCGTTTAGCTTAGTGGATAGAATGTCGGCCTTCGGACTGAAGGGTCCCTGGTATGATTCTGGTCCAGGGAACATGGCCAGATTGCGGGCTCGATCTCAGTAATGGGTGTTCAGGAGATAGCCAATCAATGATTCTCTCTCATCACTGATGTTTCTATCTCTCTCTCCTTCTACCTTCCTCTCTGAAATCAATAAAGAATTATTAAAAAATAAAGAAATAAAAATGTTTAATTTACTTCCATAAGAAAGAAATAAGATATGTGGAATATAAATTTTTTAATTATTGAGATATAATTCATATGCCATAAAATTCACACTCTTAAAATATGCAATCCAGTAGCTTTTAGAAAATTCACAAGGTTGTATAACAATCACCACTATCTAATCCAAGAATATTTTTCTTACCTCAAAAAGAAACCCAATACCCATTAGCAGCTACTCCCAATTCTCCATCTACAACCCATAGCAACCACTAACCTTCTCTCTATTTCTATGTATCTATCTATCCTGAACATTTCAGATATAAATCTAATTATACAATATATGGTCTTTTGTGTCTGGCTTCTTTTTAAATATTTTAAATCATAATTATTTTTTTTAATCCTCACCCAAGGATATTTTCCCATTGATTTTTAGGGAGAGTGGAAGAAAAAGGGAAAGGCAGAGAGAAACATTGATGTGAGAGAGACACACCTCCTGTACAAGCCCCAACGAGAACCCGGGTCAGGGAGGAGCCTGCAACCAAGGTAAGTGCCCTTAACCGGAATCGAACCCAGGACCCTTCTGGCTGCAGGCCGATGCTCTATCCACTGAGCTAAACTAACTAGGGCTTAAATTATAATTTTTAAATTCATCTATATTGTGGTATGTATCCATATTCCACTCCTTTTTATGGCTAAAAAAAGTAGTCTATTATATAAACATACCACATTTATTTACCCATTCATCTATTGATAGACCTTTGGGTTGTTTCCATATCTGGGCTATTATGAATAATACTGCTATGAATATTCTTGTACAGATTTTTATGTGAACATGGTTTCATTTTTCCTGGGTATACACCTAGGAGTGGAACTTCTGGGTCACATAACTCCATGTTTAATTTTGTAAGGAACTGCCAAACTATTTTCCAAAGTGGCTATACCTTTTTACATGGAGCACAGTTTCGAAAGCTGTTTATTCATGTAAATATTTTTCATTTATAAATTTATTGAGATAAACTTAAAAAAGAATCTTTACCCCAAGCCTAACACAATGGACTTGATTTTTTATTACAAACATGTATTTCAAATATGTCATATAATCATAGAGGATAGACAATTTTCTTTTTTTTCATTTTCAGTATATTTTTAGGTAGTCATTTGCAGGATCCATTTATTCAGACTTCTTTATGATGGTAATTATTATCAAAAGTTATAGATTTAAAATGTTCATACACTTTAGGAAGCCTACAGTATTGTAAATGCCTCTGTCAATTTCTTTAAAAGGCATGCTTTCATCAGTGGCATGTGCTAGTTTGAGAATGTCAACTGCTTAACATTCAGATAAATGATGAAAACTGATGGTTTCAAAATGTACCTTTCCCCACCCCACCCCCAACTAACAGCTTATAGTTTCCAGTTTCAAAAAGTGAAAAGATTTTGATGATTTGGAATAATTTAAGATTAACCATTCCAATTCTTAAAGAACCAATTAAAAAGGCAAAATTATTTTTAAAGATTAATAAAAATATTAGCTAAAGACATTAGTGACTCAAATTACCAACCTTAAATATATCCTCAATACATCTACTAAGTTCTTCTTCTGTCACCAAAATGGTCCCTGGCACCAGGTCACTCTCTGGAATCTCTAGAGAACAAAAACCAAAATTACCCACACTCAGGCCAACAGAAATAGCATGTCACTTTTTTTTTTTTTTTTTTGCCATTTTTTGAAGAATATACTGATTCTACGATAGATTCCTATTAAATATACAAAGGAATTTTAAATATTTACTCAACTATCATGTTTGTCATGTCTGATTAACTTCACTTCACCAAGGCTGAGTCTGGTAAAATTTTGTTATGCTAAAGAATTAGACTTTCTCCATGATTGCACATTTCCCGCCACATGCTAGTACACCCAGATGAATTCACACTACAAAATGACTTCCACACAACGTCTACACACACCTAAATTTGGTTTAACCATAACATCCAACTTTTTTTTCTCTTCATTTTTAACCTTAGAAACTATGTAGGGAAAAAAAATTTTTTTTTAAATCACCAAGAGTGCTATAATGATTCTCAGTATCCCAGCATTCAAATTCAATAAAGCTATACATACTAAGGGAAGTGTTAAAAATGTCAATATTTTAGGACATTAACACAGAGCTAAACACAATGGCCAAATATGGGAAAATCTGAGCATCAAAATGAATGACAGAAATGTTTGGTAACCAATTGAAAAAGAATCTAAATATCTATATTGATATTTAAATAATTTTTAAAGGGACGAGGCAGGAAGAAGAAAAGCTTTTCTTTGCATAAGAATACCAACTAACAAAATAGAAATAACTCAAGAAATAGTCAACATTTTACTGGTAAGGCTCATCAATGGATTTTAAACCATAGTATGAAAGACTATTGGGAAACAGTATTCACACAGACTATCACACAGTCTCAGACTATCATGATATAGCTTACTTATTAATTACATAGGGAGGACAGTATTTTACAATGGAGAAATCCGTGTCCTACTACGTTAACTAAATTATCAAATATAACATTGCTAATAACGGAAAAAAGTGATAATATATGTCCCTTAATCTGATGAAGACTGAAAAAAGAACCATCATCCTATGTTGGTTTAAATGTTTAACCTGGATCTAATCATGAGGAAACAAGTAAATACAAATTTAAAAATGTATAATCTAGGCTCTTCAAAAATATGTTGATAAAAGACAAAAAACTGGAGAAGTATTCTATATTAAAGGAAACTAAAAAGACATAAGGGAATGTAATGAATGATTCTTGGCTGGATTCTGAATTTTTAAAGAAGTTATAAAAGAAATTATTGAGACAGTTAGAGAAATCTGAATAAAGTCTGTATATTAGATGATGTCTACAATTAACTCTCATATGTTTTTTTTAAAAAATGTACACGTATCAAAAGAGAAAGAGAAAGCAAATGTGGTCCAAAAATAACAGTTGGTCAACCTAGGTTCACTATATCTTCTTAGAACTTTTGTGAACTGGATTTTTCAAAATAAAAAGTTGGGAGAGGCCGAGACCGGTTTGGCTCAATGGATAGAGCGTCGGCTTGGGGACTGAAGGGACCCGGGTTCGATTCCGGTCAAGGGCATGTACCTTGGTTGCGGGCATATCCCCGGTGGGGGGTGTGCAAGAGGCAGCTGATCGATGACTCTCTCTCATCGATGTTTCTAACTCTCTATCTCTCTCACTTCCTCTCTGTACAAAATCAATAAAATATATTAAAAAAAAAAAAAAAAAAAAAAAAGTTGGGAGAGAAAAAGATAAAACTAAAGTCACTGATATACCACAGACTGAAGTCATTTAAACCTGAAACCCTGAGGAAGAGGGGCACCCAGCCACCAGACTTCCTCCTTTACCTGCTGTATTCACACATCGATGAAGAGGCGCTAACATTGGCTGAAGCAAATACTTTGCTGCCAATTGTGGGCGTTCTCTTGACATAGTTAGGAAGGTAGTGGTGGCAACTCTCTGAAATTGTCGTGCAGTTAATTTATCTTGAAAGTGAAATAAATCCAGGATCTAAAAGAAAAAATATATGAAGTAAATAAATACCAGCCTTTTTACAAGGTGCTTTACATTAACTAAGAAGAAAAAACACGAATTTATTGCCAAAACCGGTTTGGCTCAGTGGATAGAGCATTGGCCTGCAGACTTAAGGATCCCAGGTTCGATTCTGGTCAAGGGCATGTACCTTGGTTGTGGGCACATCCCCAGTAGGGGGTGTGCAAGAGGCAGCTGATCGATGATTCTTTCTCATCGATGTTTCTAACTCACTATTCCTCTCCCTTCCTCTCTGGAAAAAAATCAATAAAATATATTTAAAACAAAACAAAACAAACAAAAAAACACACTAATTTCTTTAGGCCAAAAAATAAACTCACTGAAATAACAGATTCAACAAAATTGGTTTTTTAAAATTTAACAACCCAGTATTAAAGGTTGTGAGAACTGAAGAAATTATGTTTTCATTAAATAATTCTATAAAATACATGCTCATTGTGGACAATCTAGAAAATTATGTTTTGAAAATAAAATTAAATCTTCCTAAATCACTAATAATCACATTTTTGGTGTATTTTTTCCAACATATTTCTGTATAATTCTTTTTTCTTTTCAACTGAAGCCACACTTAATATTTAGCTTTATATATTATTAAAATATCATATATATATATCTATCTCTCTCTCTCTCTCTCTCTCTCTCTCTCTATATATATATATATATATATATAATATGCAAATAGAACAAATGGTGGAACAACCGAGCAACCAAATAACCGGTTGCTATGACATGCGCTAACCACAAGGAGGCTCACACAGAACATGGCAGGTGTTGGTCACGATGGGATAGTGAAACAGGTGATTGGGAGCACCAGACCAAGGCAGAGTGCTGGTTGCTGTCATCGGGGCAAGCCTCTGGGGGTTCTGAAAATTCTTTGCTCCCCCACCACCTGCTGCTGGTGCTGGCCCCACTAGCACCCCCTGCTGGTGCTACCCCAATTGCTCTGTGCCATCAGTGGGTGCGAGTGGGGCCCAGGCTGTCAGCGCATGGGAGCAGGGCTAATGGCAGAGAGGGAACTGGAGGCCACAGCGGGAGGAGAAGGGCAAGGGAGTGGAGGATGAGCCGAGACCCGCCCCTCTACCCACAGTTCAAGGTGCACGAATTCATGCACTGGGCCCCTAGAACTGTTATAAATTCCTCAAAAATCTTATATGGTGATATATATCTATTCAAGCTGCAGGTAAGAATTTATTAAATTATTTCCTAATTTCCATACATTCTGTTTCTCTCCAAACTTTGCTATTATAACAGCACCACTAAATGAAATTAATGGGTCAAGGTAGGTCAGTACATTTAGTGCCTAAAGATCGCCTGTCATGTTTGAATTATCCCAGACAAGAGCCTATTTTCTCAAAGACAAACATAGATCTCCAGAACCTAGGTGGATTTACCACACTCTAAAAGCAACTGATAGGAAAGTTGCTTAAAAAGAGTGACTTAAAAGTGACTCTTGCACTTTTTGCAGGCAGGAGAATCTCTGCCCGAAAACTGTATGTGACCTCTGACATTGCCAGAAAGGCTCAGCGAGTTGAAACCTGTGACTTGATTTTAGCTTCAAGTACCGAAACTAAAGCTGCTAGTGTGAGCAAATATTTATTCATAACTGCAATTATTAACTTTGTCCTGTAAGATTATTTATAGGCAGTACATTTCACTATAAAATCTTTACATTGTGATATTGTGTTCTCATGCATGACTACCCATGAGAACCTTGATCAGCATAACAAAGAACCACTTTCTTTGGACTATACTTCAAAAGCCATGTCTTACATCTAATTGCATGGGGAGTACTGATTAAGAAAACTCCTTCCACATTTTTCACCTATCACATTAGCAAAGGTAAAAATGTTTTGTAGCATGTTGTATAGGCAAAAGTGTAAGAAAACAGATACATAAATAATATCAGTTAAAAATTTAAATGTATATACCCTTTGAACTGGTCATTTCAATTCTAGGAATTTTTCCTATGGTAGAACTTGTACATGTACAAGATTTATGAGTATTAACTGTAGCATGGCTTATAATAGCAAAATAATGAAAACAATTCCAATATCCATTAGGGGACTGGTTAAATAAATTATGGTACAAATTATTAATGAATGTAATGCAATACTACTCACAAAAAAGAATTAGGCAGCTCTATATGAAACGATCTCAAAGTTTAAAAAGCAAAATGAAAAACAGTGTGTGTAATATGTTATCATTTGGATGAAAAATATACTATAAATACACATACAAATACATATAATTATATATATATATATAACACACAGAATATCTCTGGAAAATAAACAAAAAATTGGTAATAGTGACTACTTCTGAAGGGATTAGGGAACAGAAGTGAGAGGAAAACTTACAATTCTGTTTACTCTTTTGTAATTATGTGTCATATTAAATTATGTGTCATATTGTTTTACCTTATTTAATACCTATTTTTTTAGCTAATTAAAAACACACAAAAGATAAGGAATAAGATAAAACTCGAGTTTCATAGCGCAACTCTGACAGCAAGCTGGGTGACCTACTTACTTATCTAATAGTGATGAAGTATACTTAAATCCAACAATTAGGTCAGTGTCTCCAACAGGTTTTTAATTCACTTACTAAGAAGGTTGCTCAATGAACAGCAACCTTAAATATTATATTGCTTTTACCTCAATATTAGAGGAGCATTAAAAACCCTTTCTGTAAATAAGCAGAAAATCCTCAAACTTTCCAAAGGAACAAACTGGTTTACCTGGGGACAGGTACCTCGATAGTAGTCCTCTGGTGAAAGAGACTGCTGGGGGCAAGAGGCCAAAATCTTTGCAATCAAGTCACACTTTTTCCAGTCAGCAGCTGTTGCCTCCGCATCACTCCCACCAGCCGCTCCAGCTGTCAGCAAAGAACAGACATGTCAAAAACTCACAGCCGTTTCCCAGGGAAGGTCCTAAAATCTGAGACAGCCCTGGCTGGACTTTCTCAGGGATTAGAATGTGGGCCCATGGACCAAAAGGTCGCAGATTTGATTTCAGGTCAAGGGCATGTACCCCAGTTGCAGGTTCAATCCCGGGGCCCCAGTCAGGGCTTAAGGGGAAGGCAACCAATAGATGTGTCTCTCTCACGTCAATGTTTCTCTCCCTCTCCCTCTCCCTCTTCCTCTTCCTCACCCTCTCTCCTCCCTCCCTCCCACTCTCTCTAAAAACCAAAGGAAAAAATATTCTTGGGTGAGGATAAAAAAAAAAAATTTTTAATATTACCAGGCATGCCAAAACCGATTTGGCTCAGTGGTAGAGTGTCGGTCTGCGGACTGAAAGGTCCTGAGTTCGATTCCGGTCAAGGGCATGTACATTGGTTGCGGGCACATCCCCAATGGTGTGCAAGAGGCAGCTGGTCGATGTTTCTCTCTCATTGACGTTCTAGCTTTCTATCCCTCTCTCCTCCTCTCTGTAAAAAGTCAATAAAATATATTTTTTTTAAAAAATAAATTAAAAAATAATAATTAAAAAAAATAAAAATTACCAGGCATATGCATACAATTCAGTCATAAAAAAGAATAAAGGGCTGACTCATGTACAACATGACTAAACCTAAAAAAAAAATTTAAAAAAATGGCCGAAACCGGTTTGGCTCAGTGGTAGAGCATCGGTCTGCGGACTGAAGGATCCTGGGTTCGATTCTGGTCAAGGGCGTGTACATTGGTTGCGGGCACATCCCCGGTAGGGGATGTGCAAGAGGCAGCTGGTCGATGTTTCTCTCTCATCGACGTTTCTAGCTCTCTATCTCTCTCCCTTCCTCTCTGTAAAAAATCAATAAAATATATTGGGGGGGGAAATGAAGCTAAGTGAAAGCCAAACACAAAGATCACAAATTGCATCATTCATTCCATTTGGACGAAATACCCAGAACAGGCAAATTCACTGGGACAGAAAGTAGGTTAGTGCTTATAAGGAACTGGAGGAGGGGACACGGGGAGTAATTGCTAGGTATGAGAGGTTTGGGGGGATAATGACAAAAATGTTTGGAATTATGGCGGTGCTTGCTGTCCATCCTCAAGCACAACCTCTACCCTGACGACCTGTATTATATTTTAATGTATATATGAATATACTGAAAATAATCTGTTTGTTTTTTCCTGGGTTTTGTTTTGCTTTTAGCCTTTACATGCTAGCATCACAGGCAGACTTTGTAAGGAAGGTTGAAGCTCTCCTGCAAAGTTAAATTTGTTACCATGTAAATATTCCAAAGCAGGCTATCTTGTGGTTTTGGCCAGCTTGTGCTGTGTTGGTAAGATTGATTTACTGCTTAAAATCACTCTACTTTATCCAACTTTTACTGAACTTTTTATGTAAAAAATAAAATTAATTAAAGAAAAATGTTTGGAATTAGGTAATAGTAATAGCTACACAGCTTTGTGAATATACTAAAAACCACTGAACTGTATTCTTTCTTCATTATTTATTTTTAACTATATTTTTAAAAATTGTTTATTTGAGATTTTTCCTGTTTTTTCTTTTCTTTTCTTTTCTTTTTAATCAATTTCAAAGAGGAAGGGAGAAGGAGGGAGAAATAGAAACATCAATGATGAGAGAGCCGGGACTGGTTTGGCTCAATGAATAGAGCGTTGGCTTGGGGACTGAAAGGTCCCGGGTTCGATTCCGGTCAAGGGCATGTACCTTGGTTGCGGGCATATCCCCAGTAGGGGGTGTGCAAGAGGCAGCTGATCGATGACTCTCTCTCATCGATATTTCTAACTCTTTATCTCTCTCCCTTCCTCTCTGTACAAAATCAATAAAATATTAAAAATAAATAAATAAAAATGATAAGAGAGAATCATTGATCAGCTGCCTCTTGCACGCCTCCAACTGGGGATCAAGCCCACAACCCAGGCATGTGCCCTTGACCAGAATCGAACCCAGGGCTCTTCAGTCCACAGAATGACGCTCTATCTACTGAGCCAAACCAGCTAGGGCTATTTTTTAACTATTCTTAAAAAAAATTTTTTTAATTAATTAATTTTTAGAGAGGAAGAGAGAATTGAGAGGGGGAGGGAGAAAGAAACATCAATTTGTTGTTCCTCTGATATTACAGATCATTTGAAATAGCCAACAATATCATTCAACAATGTGAACAGTGTGTCACAGCTGTTTCAGAAAAATGGCAAGAAAATCGTTTCTTTGGAAAAGAAATTCATTAGGGTTTGACTTCCAAGTCTAACTTCCTTAATCTCCACAAAGACACATACAGTCTCAATCAAGTTTAAAGGCAAATGTTGAAGATCAGTAATTCACTGTGACTTAAAGGAAAATGGATACTAAAGAACAGAAACATTTTCTTTCTTACCACCCGCTCCTTCCAAAATGCCCCGGACCACTGCCTGCACACCGCTGGGTCTCATCAGCCTTTCAGAGAGCAGCTGCCCACACAGACGCCGAAGCCAAGCAGGGGCACAACTTCGAGCTTGTGTCTTCACGTCTGTGCAGGACTGGAAAAGGAAGGGAAAGGTAGGAACTGAGTGTCAATGAAATAGATGGGATGTGTAGAAATGATTACAACATATAGAATGAGACAGACTTCAAAAGAAAATTTTTCCCTTAAAATAAAAGGACTCCTTTATAAAACCTTCTTCCTCGTTTTAAGAAAGTAAAAATACAGTAAAATTTCCAATGAAACAGCAAGTGAGGTTTCAAACCCAGAAACAGACAAACACGTCAGTGAATAAAATACAGATTTGGGGAACACAGGGTTCACGTGGCCAGCTGCTGAACACAGTCCTTCCAGCTGAACCTAGCTTCCAAAGAAGATCCCTCTGAACACGCCTCACCACCACGGGGACAGTTCACGACAGAGAGAGGGCAGGCACTACAGTCCTGCCTCCAGGGTCTTCCCTCCTATGATTCCTTGTGACACTGCAGTTTCAAGAAAGAGGTGGATTTCTCAAGGGCTCCTTTGTAAGAGCTCTGTGGAGCCAGCATGAACAAACAGACGTGGTGTCCCTTATTTTGAGCAAAAATGTTAACCATTTTGGGGCACGTGTGAGCCCAAAATTAGTGAAAGAAACAATCCTAACTAACCTGTTCTCTCTCTTATACTTATGGAGGAGTAAAAATTACCATTTATTGTGAAGAACCTCCCACGTAATCTCAAAAGGGATTTATAGCCGAGACTGGTTTGGCTCAATGGATAGAGCGTCGGCTTGGGGACTCAAGGGTCCCGGGTTCGTTTCAGGTCAAGGGCATGTACCTTGGTTGCAGGCATATCCCCAGTAGGGGGTGTGCAAGAGGCAGCTGATCGATGACTCTCTCTCATCGATGTTTCTAACTCTCTATCTCTCTCCCTTCCTCTCTGTACAAAATCAATAAAATATATTTTTTTTTTAAAAAGGGACTTATAAAAAAGGCACTGCTGTCATCCCATTTTATGGATGAGGGAAGTGAGGGATGGAAAGGTTTATTAATTCATACGGCTGCACACTGGGGTTGAATTCTAGTATGCCTAACTCCAGAATCTCTGCTTTTGACCACATTATCATTAATCTGGCAAACTGAATTTATTCAGAGAAGCAGAGTGTGAGGCCAGAGGTGGGCTATAGTAATGCTCTGGGATGAGATGAGAATGACTTCAGCTGGGAGATCTTTGTCTCCAGCTTCAGCTGGTCCTTGTTCCTAACCCACAGCCAATTCCTTTGGCCCCTCACACTTTACTCACCCAGATTGATAACTACACTTTAGGTCCTAAAAGCAAATAGATAATTCCCATCTACATCCCCAAATTCAGTCATTGCAGATACATAATTATTTGTAAGGAAAAAAAGAATTACCACATACCTACTAGAATATATACTATTACTTTTTCCCCCAAAGGAGCTAAAAATAGTCCCAATAACAGTTCTAATTTTATTTTTTTAATATATTTTTATTTATTTCAGAGAGGAATGGAGAAAGATAGAAACATCAATGATGAAAGAGAATCATTGATAGGCCGCCTCCTGCACGCCCCCCACTGGAGACCGAGGCCACAACCCGGGCATGTGTCCTTGGCCGGAATCAAACCTGGGACCTCTCTCAGTCCACAGGCTGACGCTCTATCCACCGAGCCAAACCAGCTAGGGCAACAGCTCTAATTTTAATTTCTTGACTTCAAATACTCCATTAAAAAACAAGATATTCAAATATTTCTGCTAAAAGAATGTACTGTCAAATAGCCAAATTTTAGTTTAAAAATAATCTAGTTTCAGAACGAATAAAATATATTTTAAATAAAACTGCCATATTCTTGGGAATAGTGTCCATCATTCCACTAAAAGAAAAGTCCTTTTACGTTACCCTAAGGATCAGTGAAATTAGTTTTCCAAATACCATGTAACGATCTAAGAGATGAAATGAGATTTAACTAGATTATCAAATTTCCCAGGAGAGGCCCACTCCCAGAAGACTGCACATTACCATTAATGCGGCACCCACGAGAGTCCCTGGGCCTGAATACCGACCTGGGGTGGTCCTCCCTGGAGGATAAGTAATTCTCGAACAGCTAAGGGTTGATACACTTGATCCAAGATGTCTCTCAAGGCCTCCCGAGATAGGGCTCTTTCCTCTTCGGTTAACACCTAAAAAAAACAAAAAAAACCACCACCACATGTGCTTGGCTTTTGCAGAATAAAAAGCAGGCAGGCGATCGAAGGTAATATTTCACAATACTGCACAGACACTTGTGAGGGGAGAGGGAGGAAGGCTTCTCATCCTTTCGCTGGAGGGAGCCACACTACAGAGACCCTCCTGGCCTCTCTCCACCCCGCACTCATCTCTGGGCAGCAGAGCTTATGGACTCACCTCCACGGTGAGTCTGGAACAAGCTTACTTTTTGGCTAGTTCTGTCATGCACAGCTCAGCTCGTTCTTCTTCTACCTCTTCAGAGCAAGTGCACATTCTGTCTGCTCCTCCTGGCTGTGCGTTTTACACAGGCACAGCCCCTGCCATGCGGCAGAGACTCTGCAGCTGTCCAGCCCTCCTTAACACTGGGGGAGGAGTAAGAGGGTCTGATTCTGGAATTCACTGTTGGGAAGCCCATTTGTCTCCATCTTGGTAGCAATATCCTCCAACTCTGAACTTATGAGTAATGTTTGTTTTAATTTTTTACTGATTTTATTTTATTTTATTTTTTTAATATATTTTATTGATTTTTATACAGAGAGAAAGGGAGAGAGATAGAGAGTTAGAAACATCGATGAGAGAGAGTCATCGATCAGCTGCCTCTTGCACACCCCCTACTGGGGATATGCCCGCAACCAAGGTACATGCCCTTGACCGGAATCGAACCCGGGACCCTTCAGTCCCCAAGCCGACGCTCTATCCATTGAGCCAAACCGGTCCCGGCTTTTTACTGATTTTAGAGAGAGGAAAGGAGGGAGGGAGGGAGGGAGGAAGACAGAGAGAAAGAGAGAGAGAGAGAGAGAGAGAGAGAGAGAGAGAGAGAGAGAGAGAGAGAGAGGAAGACAGAAAATCACTGATCCGTTGCCTCTCATACCCGCCCTGACCTGGGATCAAACCCACAACCCCTTGGTGCATCGGACAACGTTCCAACCAACTGAGCCACCGGGCCAGGGCTAAAGGGGATGTCCTTACTTTTCACATCTCTCTTACTCTGTTAAATGTCTTCTAATTCATTGAAAACTTGGACAGCGAAGAGGGGCCTCAACAGTACTGTCCCCCTTCAATAACTCAGTCAAGCAGAGATATAGGAGATGCTTAGCAAAAGGAGGAACAGGAGATGCTTAGGGCAGCAGCTACAGCTGGGACTTGTCCAGCTTCATAACGACGCCCATCATGTTTTCCCTTCTGCCGACTTCTCCCACCTTCACACCTGGTCCTCTCTACATCTTTCCCTTTATTTTGTCTCTCCTGCCAGAGACGCCTGGGGCACTGCCTGGCCCCAATAATGAATAAAACCTGTCTATCAGATGCCCCTGTCTCAGAAGTCCAGATAGAACTGTCAAGACTCACCCTGTCGTAAAGGGCAGAAAAAGGGCAATGGGAGAGCTCCCGTCACTGCTCCAATGAGAGTGGGTTTTGGTTAAATGTTTGTGGGCACAGCCAGGAGAGAGAATGGAAAAGGGAACCAACAGTCCTGGCAGGGTGACTCAGTTGGTTGGAGTGTCAACCCCTACAGCAAAAGGTTGGGGGTTCGATTCCTGATTGGGCATGTACAGAAGGCAACTGATTGATCGATGTTTCTCTTTCACATCGATGTTCCCCTCTCTCTCTTCCTTCCTCCGTCTCTACAAATCAATGAACATATCCTCGGGTGAGGATTTTTTTAAAGGGGAATAAAAAGAAGCAAGTGGGAAGATGACACAGAAAGGTGACAGAGAATGAGGTGGTGGGCATGATGTGATCTGGCGGCAGTGGCTAAGGAATTACCCTGCACGTGAACTACCCTGACCCTCACTACATTCATACAGTAATAGTTTCTTCTGGCCAGGTTCCTATGCAGATGCTAGCGGTCCCCTCATGGGGGCGTAGGGGTCCCCAAAATGTTATATTAGTGAGACCTGTCTCCTCAATGAATGTGGGAGCTGTTTGAGAAAAAGACCATGTCTTATGCTTCTGTAACTTCCACAGCACCTTTATGGTCCAGATACTAAGTCCTGACCTACTGAGTGTCAGCAAAACTCAGGCACATACCCCTAACTCCTAATAACAACGAACATTGACCGAATTATACAGTGTACCAGGTGCTTTACCTACTTTTATCTCATTTAATCCTTTTAAGAGCTTAACAAAGGAGGTATGAACAGCTTAATACTAATATCAGTAATAATTATATTTTGATGAGCATTATTGGGGATTGGGCTAGGTACTTCACCCACATTAACCTTAATCCTCACAACCACCTTCCAAAGCAGGTTCTTCCTATACAATTTTATATAAAAAAAGGAAACAGAGGCTCAAAGAAATAGCCTGTGATAGCTGTTCCATAGAATGTCAAGAAGGGACAGGTGAAATGGATCTCCAAGTGGGCAAAGGACTAGCATCTAATAAAACTCCAACCCTCTAAAAAGACTCATTTATCTACTGGGTATGCTTTGACGTTCACTGGGAACTCTAGCTCTTTCCATCAGTCCCTTTCCAAAGGAGTAAGAGTTATCTTTTATAGCAGCCACACCCAAATATGTACACACATTCATACAGATTCGCCCAGACACACCCACAGACTCTGTCTCTCTCCACATCTCTTTTACCTCTTCCTCAGGTTTTGGTGATTTTCTCTTGGTTGGGCAGAATCCCAGTTGGCACAGACCGGCTGCAACATCCCCAAAGTGGCGGCAGAAGATCAAGCTCCTGAGAGATGCGTGCTGAGCAACACTCAGGAGGACCCTGCCGCTGGCATACAGTCTCCGGGTGGCATCGGGGGCAGCATCGAGGCACACCACGTCTTGAACAACAGCCCCAAACTCGGTCCTGTGTCTCAAGGGGACTCCAACACCGGGCATGAGGTAGGGGCAGACGCCCAAGGTGACCACAAACTGTAAAGCCGCCTGGACCGTCTTCTGCTGTGAGATACTGAGTGTGTCTGGGCTCAGGGCAGGCGCGGCCTCGGGAGTCCTCGGGTTGGGTTTACCTGGATTGAAGTCAGCTGCGAGGTGGACCATGGTTTCCTTCAAGCACAAGAGCAGCAGTAAGGCTTGAGCGGTAAAGCTCCAGGTGACATCCACCGAGTGCTGGGGCCACTCCGCCCTACTAGCAATTTCATCCCTCAGCTGTTTCAGTTGCTTCCAGCGGGGATCCTTCAGAAATGTGTCCTCCAAAGCAGACAGGTTAGATTTTAAAGTAGCCAACAAGACATCATGTTTTGTGATCTGTAGTGAACTTGAGTCTGATCCTTTTAAGGGGAGAAAAAAAAAAAAGAGAGAGAGAGAGAGAGAGAGACAACATCCGTGGAAAATTGCACTTTCCTGTGTGGAAATGCACTGCCCACTCCAGTCCATCCTCTGAGGCCTGGCTCAGGTGGCATGGCCTCTGGACAGCCTCCCCTCACTGTGGCCCCCAGCCCAGGCAGAAGGCGGGACCACATTCCCTCCCTTCCCACAGCACTCTGGACGTCGTCAGAATAGCGTCCCTAACATGTTATTCTTCACCTAGTTAGTTCCTATTCCACTTGTGTTCTGAAGTCAGAGGCCATGTCTTAGCTATCTTTCTGGGCTTAAACTGTAGCTTAAAAACAGAAATTTAGAAAGCTGGACACGTACTATCGAAGATTCATTCAATCAAACTGTTCTAGGTGCAGCCGTTAAATTATATGGAACATTAATTAATGGCATGTTCGTTCAATACATTCTAACATGGACAAAGAGCACAAAACACTATATGAGCAAAAGATGTAACGTTTATAGGAAAAATGCGAATGACTTTTAAACATGACAATATGATCCACTTTGCTCCTAAAAGGTAAGTTAAAACGGTACTGAAATAGCACTCCCCATCTGTCAGCTAGCTAACGTGTTGAAGTTTTATAACACGCTAGTGACCCGGTGTACAGACTCGTGCACACTGAAAGGTGGCCGGTGGGCGGGGCTGTGTGAAGTGGGCTGGACATGCCCTGGAGCCAACCTCCCGAGGTCCCGCCCCAGCTGGTTGAACCTGGGGTGGTGCTGTGGCTCGAAAGGCATCCGCTGAGTGAGCAGGATCCCACCAGCAGGTGGGGTCCCTCGGCTTGGCCTTCAGGGCCTGTGCCGAAATCGGCTTTCCAACATCCCCCAAGGGGTCTCAGAGTGTGAGAGGGCACTCTGCAAAGGAGCGGTAATACAGGGTGTGGAATGCAAACGCAAGTGTGAAGTCAACCAGATTCGGGGACAGTGCCCCAGCGACAACATAACCCATGGCCGAAGGTGGGGTGCCGTGGCCCCCTGTGGAATCCGGCTCCCCCCTCTCTGGTTTCAGGGTGTGTCACCTGAGAACCGCCGCTGCCAAGTCACTGCAGCTTGGCAGCTCCCGTGTTGAGCGTCTGCCCCCTGGTGGTCAGGGTGTGTCACAGCCGACTGGTCAGACAGTCGGACACTTAGCATGCTAGCCTTTTATATATGTAGATTATGTGACAAGATTTGGGGGAAACACACTATCATACACTGCTGGTAGAAACTAAAATGGTACCTCCATAAGGAGAGAAATTGGGCAATATCTAGCAAAATTACATCGGCATTTAACCTCTGGCCTAGCAATTCCATTTTAGGAATTCAGGCAAAAATGACATATACACAAGGTACTCATTGTAGTGTTTCTTGTATTAACAAAAGACTTACTCTAGCCGGCTTTGCTCAGTGGATAGAGCATCAGCCTGTAGACTGGAGGGCCCTGGTTCTGAATCCAGTCAAGGCCATGTAACTCAGCTGCAGACTCCCCCCTGGCCTGGGCCCTGGTCGCGGCTCATGCAGGAGGCAACCAATCGATGTGTTTCTTTTACATCAATATTTCTCTCTGTCTTTCCCTCTCTCTTCCACTCTTTCTAAAAAGCAAGAAAAAATATCCTCAGGTGAGGATTAAAAAAAACAAAACAAAAAAACTTGAAACAGCCGAAACCGGTTTGGCTCAGTGGATAGAGCATCGGCCTGCGGACTGAAAGGTCCCGGGTTCGATTCCGGTCAAGGGCATGTACTTGATTGCAGGCACATCCCCAGTAGGGGGTGTGCAAGAGGCAGCTGATCGATGATTCTTTCTCTTCGATGTTTCTAACTCTCTATCCCCCTCTCTTCCTCTCTGTAAAAAAAAATCAATAAAATAAAAAAAATTTAAAAAAAACTTGAAACAACCCAAATGCCCATTAGAAAACTGACTGAATAAGAAATGGTATGTACACAAAGTGGATAACTTATAAAAGGGAAAGATAAAGATCAGTCCACTGTTTAGTGATCCCTAAGACTTATTAAAATGTAAAAGTGCAGAAGAATGTATATAATATGCTACCTTTTGTGTAGGAATGGAAGGGAATATGAAACATATTATTTACTTTTATTTTCAAAAATAGCAGTGGGAGAACAAATTAAAAACTAAAATGAGTTATATAGAAAGAGGGAGAGAACAGTAAGATATGGGTTTTTCTTTTGTGCTTAATTATAATTTAAAAAATCTTTACAGTGAATAATTATTTCTGTACTTAAAAAAAAGTTATTTTTAAGGTTATAAAACAGTAGGTAGTATATGAGACCTTGTCAAAAAGAAAAATAGTATTTCCCAAAATCCAATCTCTGGATAGTGGGATTAAGATTATTTTAATTTTCTTCTTTTAGTTTTTCTATATTTTAAGCTTTACTATAAGGAACATAAAGTACTTTATAAAAATAAAAAGGAACAATAACGCTGTTCTTTAAAAATAATGAGTCAGAAGAATTTTCCAGTACTTCTTTAGGGCTGTCCAGGGTATGTATTCTCACTTAAGGGAGTGAATATTTGGCTAAAGATACCCAAACATGGGACACAAAGAAAGTGATTTAAAGCAAAAGCTGTACCTCTCTGTAAAAAATCAATAAAATGTATATTTTTAAAAAATAATTAAAGCCACTGCCAACAACTTTCTTTAATATATATATATATATATATATATATATATATAGCAAAAGCTGTTTATCAAATCCCTTAATAAAGTAGTCTTTTCTGCCCTCTATTGGTGAAAAAAATAAAATCTACTTGAAAATAAAGGCACTCTCACATTAACGTTGCTCCTTCTCTCCCTTCCTCTCTCTCTAAAAATAAATGTAAAAAACTTAAATATACACAATTATCTGAAAAGGTGATTGAAGTTTCCTCCCATTTCCCAACCACATATATATGTGAGTCTAGCCTTTCTTCATCTATTTCAATCAGAACAACCTATCATGACAGAGTGGAGAAGCAAATATAAAAATTGGGCTGTCCTCTAATAAGCCAGATATTAAGAAAATTTGCAAAAAAATAAAACAATGCCATTCTTCCCACTAATTTATTTTATTTTGCAAAAAATAATTTTCATGACATGTCATTATATTGGCATGTAATGGTTTATCAATGTTATTTTATCTATTTTTAAATTAATGTTATTTTAAAATAAATGTAAAAGGCTTCTCTTAAGATCTTCATTTCTTTTTTCTTTTTTTAATATATTTTATTGATTTTGTACAGAGAGGAAGGGAGAGAGATAGAGACTTAGAAACATTGATGAGAGAGAGTCACCGATCAGTTGCCTCTTGCACACCCCCTACTGGGGATATGCCCGCAACCAAGGTACATGCCCTTGACCAGAATCGAACCCGGGTCCCTTCAGTCCCCAAGCCGACGCTCTATCCATTGAGCTAAACCGGTTTCGGCAAGATCTTCATTTCTAATACAGTAAATATTGATACATATAACCCACGGAAAATCTCTTTTAATTCCTCAGCAAATTTTAAGTGTGTAAAAAAGTGCTAAAACCAAAAAGTTTGAGATTGTTGCCTTAAAACAATGTTTTCCAAATTTCAGTCACATAGCATTTCCACAATTGTTGTCATTTGCTGGAGGACCAGCTATATTGTAACCTGCTTTGTTTATTTCTTCAAATTAAATCATTTTTAAATTATAACATTAATTAATCAATTAAATTATATTAGCTAATATATTTTTCTAAGCTTTATGTATTTAACTCAATCTCACAACCACTCTGTAAGACAAGGACTATCATTAGTCATTAACCATTAATATTTCCAGGGCACATTCAACTTGTACAGTCTGGCTCCAGAGCCAAACTCTTGATCACTTCACTACACTATTCTACCCACCACCTAGTGCCACTCCTATCACACTTCGGGAAATGCTGCCCTCGTGAACAGCATCATCTAGTCCTTCCAATCAGTGTGCAGCTTAAATGTCTATGCTTTGTGACATTTAAAAGCAGACGTCACGATTTGTATGGTACTTTTTATTAAGTTCGAAGTGCAAACGATGTGGCATGCAAGAATAAGTGTAATAAACTTTCCTTATTTACAAACTAGAGGCTGGTGCATGAGGCTCATGCATTCGGGCAGTGTGGGGGGTGTCCCTAAGCCCAGTGTGCACCCTCTTGCAATCTGAGAGCCCTTGGGGGATGTCTTACTGATGGCTTAGGCCTGGGCATCCTTAGCACCACCACAGAGGCGCAAGACGCTCCTGCCACCGTTGCTGCACTCGCTAGCTATGAGCCCAGCTTCTGGCTGAGCAGTGCTACCCCCATGGGAGCACAATGACCACCAGGGGGCGGCTCCTGCATAGTGGACAGTGCACTTCATAGTGACTGTTCACTCCACTATTAGGTCGATTTGCATATTAGCTTTTTATTATATAGGATTTATTATATAGGATTATTGGAATTTTCAGCCTCTTCTCCCCCAGTGAAATTATATTTAGTATTTAGAAAAGTTATTTTTTTAAAAAAAACTATTGTTGAGATGGCTCCTATTTTTCCTAAAAGTGGAGGTGGAAATATTCTTATTTGCCCCATGATTGAGAATAGAAATGGAAGTCAGGGGAAGAGAAATGCTTAAGGCAGCAGAACTTTTGGTAGCTCAAATGTGAAAGAATGTTGATATCTTCCTTCCTGTCTATGTAATTCCCATCCAGACTCAATTCTTTTTTCCTGTGGCCTCACCCATGGAGAATTCCTCTCTAACCAATTCTATCTGTACCATCCATTCAGCACTAGTGGTATCTTGCCATGTCGAGTATCTTTTGGTTTATAGGTATGGTACCATCTCCCCCAAACAGACAAGATGCTTGAGAGCATAACCATCTTATGTGCATCTCCAACAGCACTGAGGATAGATTACTAGAAACAGTTAACTCTCAGTAAATATTACCCTAAAGGTAGTCAATTTACAGATCAAAAGTTTAACCAGGGGGATGTCATTTTAACCAATACTTTCATCCTGTCCAAGATCCTTTCCTTTGCCCATCAGGGACATCTGAATATCATAACGCACTTTAAACTCCTTCACAGAAAGATAAAAGAAAACAGCAGGCAGATTCACACAATATGTAATAGACTGTATGTGCAAAATAATATCATTTAACGAAACTAAATAAATTACTCTTTTTCAAATAGGAATGTTTAGAAATGTTTAGATTCCTATTTGAAAAAGAATAATTTTGCCCTGGTCAATTTGGCTCAGTGGATAGAGCGTCGGCCTGTGGACTGAGGGGTCCCAGGTTCGGGTCCGGCCAAGGGCACATGCCTTGGTTGTGGGCTTAATCCCCAGTGAGGGGTGTGCAGGAGGCAGCCAATCAATGATTCTCTCACATTGATGTTTCTCCCTCTCTCTTCCTCTCTAAAATCAATAAAAATATTTTTTTTAAAAAAAAAGAAAAAGCCGATACCGGTTTGGCTCAGTGGTAGAGCATCCGTCTGCGGACTGAGGGGTCCCAGGTTCGATTCTGGTCACGGGCATGTACATTGGTTGCGGGCACATCCCCCGTAGGGGGTGCGTAGGAGGCAGCTGGTCGATGTTTCTCTCTCATCGATGTTTCTAGCTCTCTATCCCTCTCTCCTCCTCTCTGTAAAAAATCAAAATATATTTTAAAAAATAAACAAAAGAAAAAGAATAATTTAATAAGTTCATGTATGTAATTCCACCACATACTCTTTGAGATTTAGAGGTCTTCTATAAATGAAGTACATGTGCTTTGTGACAGATGATTACTTCCAGATTTAACCTTTTCCTCAGCCGTACGTGAGAGAGTTGCAGTTGCTAGACAAGTGGCCTCTTGATTAGGAAGTTAACACTCTGAGATTCAGCTCTTCACTGGGACAAAGTAGTGCAGTCATCCCACTACAGTGGGAACCTCCTGAATTCAAACCCTGGCTTTGCCACTCGCTGGACTGACACTGAGCAATCTCCAACCTCCCTAAAATGGGATAACGCGTAATACCTGGCTCAGGTGATTGCTGTGAGAATGAAATGATAATCATCGGCATAGTACAGGGATGGATACTTCTTAGGCACTCAGTGGCTATTATTAATAACTTCTTTTCACTTCACCCCACGTATGGTAGAATGTTTGTGGGAGTTTTTGCAGTTTGGTTGGGGATTGGGGGGTGGGGGGGGTGGGTAGGGCTGAGAGGAGGAGGGCCCATCTCAAAATTTAAGGCATGAAACATCACCTCACTCACTTTGCTCACCACCCTAAACCCCTTCCCCCAAAACAGACCCTTCAGCGGTGTCCTTTCCAGGTAACACCTGGAGCAATCTGAGCCACTGATCTCGGGTAGGTTACGTAGGTCTCCGGTGCGGCTAGGCTGTGTGCTTGCTTGGGAACGGTGAGTGTCAGGCTCCCAGGGAGCCTTCAGATTCTAAATCGGGGACACCTGGTCACGTCACCACGGGAGATTAAAAGGGATTGCAAATCCGTCCCAGACTGTGCATCCCTAAATGCGAGTCTCCCCAAACCCAGCTCAACCGTCACTGCTTCCTTTCCCGGGACTCCCTGGCATTTTTGCACAAACCTCCGGGGTGTCCCCATTAGACCCTGCGCCCCCTCCCCCCCCCCCGGAGGCTGGGACCTCCCGGGAAGAAACCACGGACCGGGGCGCTTCTTGCACGGGGTCTGGTATCAGCGTCCACCGCATCCCATCGCTCCTGGAGCCGGTGCCCCCAAAGCCCCGGGGGGCGGGCGGCCTCAGGCCCTGAAGCCCCTGGCGGCCCTCAGAGTTCCCCACGCGGCCCGGCGCCGCGGCCCGTCCTCTCACCTCCCGGGCTCAGCAGCAGCCTCAGCGCCTCCACAGTCCGCTCCAGACCGCATGCCCCCAGAGGACCGCCACCCGCGGCCAGCCCGCGGCCCGCCATGACTGGAGTGGCACGCGCCACTCCGCGACCTGCTCAGGCGCCTCGGCGGCCCGCGCGCGCCGCCATGTTGTGTGTGGCAGGCGCTGCGCGCGCAGCGCTGGGGGGCGGGGCCATAGGCGTGGGCGGGGCTGTGGGTGTGGGCGGGGCCGGCGTGAGCGGGAACGCCCGTTTGTCCTGATATTTTCTCCATCCCTTTTACTGCCCTGGGGGCGGGGGGGCGGGGGACCCACAGCTAATATAACTTGCCTGGATGCACAATGAACCGCTACATCAAGAAGGAAGTTAGAAGTAGTTCATCGTGAAATAATATATATTTCAGTATGAAATATGCATGTACTGAATGAAATGGGGGGGAAAAATAGATACAGGAAGCATTGAGCAGACTGCGAAACTACAGCGG
Source organism: Nyctalus aviator (assembly GCA_036971965.1). Lineage (NCBI taxonomy): Eukaryota > Metazoa > Chordata > Mammalia > Chiroptera > Vespertilionidae > Nyctalus > Nyctalus aviator. The sequence continues at coordinate 35,947,209 of CM072936.1, forward strand.
GAAGGCAGGGGAGGTTGGGGAAGGGGGGATGCGGGGGCTGTAAGAGATCAACCGAAGGACTTGTACGCATGCATATAAGCATAACCAATGGATACAAGACACTGGGGCGGGGGGCAGGTGAGGGCATGTGCTGGGGGTAGGGGAGGACGGATGGGGGAAGGCCAATGGGGGGAAAAGGGAGACATATGTACCACTATTTGAAATACTTCAAACAATAAAATTTTAATATTAAAAAAATTAAAGAAAAAAAAGTAGTTTATCGCAAAATAATATGTATTTCAGTATGAATGCATGCATGTACTGAATGAAACAATGAGAGACCTAAGCAGATAGAACATTGGTCAACCCAGAACTAACAAGGCTTTTGGTATCCAATAGTTATCCAATAGTTTTACAGAAACAGAATCGCCAGTAAAGACCTCAGCAAGTTAAGGGTTTCTGGCTTCTAAAGCCACATGTGATAAGTGGAGTGGATGCAGTTCATCTTTCATAATTGACCCCTAAATTCTTACCCTATCTGTCTGAAAACCTTAGTCTTTGTGATAACCCCCCCGCCACCCACTCCACAAAAGACATCACTGAAGCTTCTTTTCACTTATCTTAACGGTTTTACCTTTATATTTACCTCTCCCTTTAGCATCAAGCAGATTCTTGTCTGAGGGGAACTTTATCTACTTAGGTTTGGGATATGGGGCCTGTGAATTAAACTGACAAAAGGCAGATAAGCAAGAGAAAAACCAGATGTTTATGCACCTCCTAAAGAATTCACAGAAAAATGTGCCTCGATGAGGTGGTTAGAATTGAGGGTTTGTATGCTGTCTTAATAGGGGAGGGAGAGAAAGGACAATGAAAGGAAAACAAGTGACTGAGAAAAAATAAATGGGAGATATGATAGTTTTGTGACAATATCTGTTGGTGATTTCCTATCCCAGTGAAGCCAATTTTTCTACCCTCCTTGGTTGTGAAACTCCCGGGAAGATTTATGACTGTTGAATTCTTTTGGGAGGCTCTGCTTTTAGGCAGATAAGGGGAGTTCAGGAGAAAAACCTCTTCATTAGAGGTATATTCTGGACCCCTTTATCCTTATTGCAACTCAAAATTCAGAGGCTCTTTGCTGTCTCTGGTCCCCTCCCCAGGCCAGTTCAACCCTGCAAACAGATGCACCTTCACAGAACACTGCTTCGGGTCACACAGTTCTGCTCAACGCACTTGAATAGTTCTGTCCGACTAAATCCAGTCTGGCTTGGTCTTTCCTATCATCCTGCTTTTGCTTAAATGATTCCTCTACTCGAAACTCCCTTCCTGTGGCCCTCATTCAGCAATAGAAAGAAAAGCACTACCGTGAGCCAGGCACCCTTCTAAATGCTTTTTACATTCCACCTAGCTTCACAGCCACCTGTGAAGTAGAAACTGTTATCTTCCTGTTGGAGAAAAGGAAACAGGAGAGGGTAAGGTTAAATAACTTGTCTAAGCTCAGGGTATGAACCCAGCCCTGGCCAGTTTAGCTCAGTGGATAGAGCATCAGCCTGAGGACTGAGGGATCCCGTTCCAGTCAAGGGCATGGACCGTGGTTGCACACACATCCTCAGTAGGGGGTGTGCAGGAGGCAGCTGATTAATGTTTCTAACTCTCTATCCCTCTCCCTTCCTCTCTGTAAAAAAAAAAAAAAAAAATCAATAAAATATATTTAAAAAATAAAGTACAGAACCAGAATCTGAACTCAGGCAGGATGGCTCCTGTCTTCTCCATATACCACCTTGTCAGGACCTACAGAACTAGCAAGAGGGAAACAAAGGCACGGTTCTCTAGACTTCCCATCATCCAATTGGCTCCTGGCTGAGCCTGCTACCTTCTCAGTAGTCTTTTACAGAAAGTTATTTCCTTGCTCGTACAGCCCCTTGCTTATGGTAGGTCCTCTGTAAACAGTCTAATTTATTCCTGGTAGAACCATTATATTTGTCTTTATCGTATTTCCCCCTATTTTTTATTACTGTAAAGTAGGTATAAAATTTACCATTTTTAAGCATATGATTCAGTGGCAATAAGCACATTCACAATGTTATGCAACCATTTTATACGCCCATGTCAAACTTTTCATTAAGGTAAAATATGCATAACATAAAATCAACCATTCTAATGTAGACAAATCAGTGGTATTAAGTACTCACATTGCAGCATGCGTCGGGAATTTTTTTTTTTTTTTTTTTTTAAGAATTGTTTATTGACTTCTCGGGAGAGGAAGAGGAGGAAGTGAGAAACATGGATGTGCGTGCAACATGGATCCATGGCCTCCTGCATGCCCCCCACCAGAGATCAAGCTCACAACTGGGGTATGTGCCCTTGGCCAGGAATCAAACCAGCAACCGCCTGGTGCTGGGGATAATGCCCAGCCCACTGAGCCACACCAGCCAGGGCAAGATTTTCCTCCTTTTTATTTAATATTTTAAAATATATGTCTTATTGACTTGTTTTACAGAGAGGAAGAGAGAGGGAAAGTTAGACACATCGATCAGCTGCCTCTTGCACCCCCTCCACTGGGGATGTGCCTGCAACTCAGGTACATGCCCTTGACTGGAATCGAACTTGGGACCCTTCAGTCTGCAGGCCGACGCTCTATCCACTGAGCCAAACCAGCCAGGGCAGATTTTTTTAAAATCTTTTTAAGGCTGAATAATATTCCATGTTTTGTGTATGCCCCATTTTGCTTACTATACTCATTCACTGATGGACAGTTGCGTTGTCTCCACCTTTTTTGGCTGTTGTGAATAACGCTACAGTGAACACAGATGCAGGCATTGCAAACATTTTTCACGTTTGCGTTTGACCCTCTGTTGATATGCTTTCTTCCTCAAGTTGTTCCTCTCCAGGCGGCGTTAACACTTTGCCCCGAGATTCATCGTTTGTCTCCTAAGAATAAGGATCGCCCTAGTGAACGATGTCACCGTTATTAAACCCCTGTTAATGTACTGAGTGCAATTTAACTGTACACTTAAAGATAATAAAAGGTGATATATATAGTTTACAATTTAAATTTTTTTAAAGTAGTTCAAAAAAGTTACACCCCTCCAGCGGAGAAAAGTCCAAGGCCTATCCCAGGACTTCTCAGAGGCACCACTGCTATTGGGGCCTGAGAAGTCTTGGTTATGCAGGGCAGTCCTGTGCATGGCAGGGTGTTTAGCAGCGTCCTTGGCCTTGACTTGATATTAGCAGCACCTCCCCAGCCATGACAATCAAACCCTACCCAGAAACTGCCCATATCCCCTAGGGGGAGGGGGCCACAATCTACCTGTTAGAGAACCTCCGGTCTTTATTCACTTTGCTGACTGCTGTTTGAAGCTCCACTTCTTACCCTCAGCTCAGCCCAGACCTCTCCCATTGCCAAAGGAATTGTATTGGTTTCACAACATGCTCATGAATAGGTGTTTATAATTTTGGACCTTTTAAATAATATATTTTTTGTATTGATTTCAGAGAGGAATAGAAACATCAACGATGAGAGAGAAGCGTTGATCGGCTGCCTCCTGCACGCCCCCTACTGGAGATCGGGCTTGCAGCCTTTGACCAGAATCCAGCCCAGGACCCTGCAGTCTACAGGCAGAAGCTCTATTCACTGAGCCAAATCAGCGAGGGCATGAAGAGATGTCTTTCAAATAAAGTGACCTTGAAAATGCAGTTTCTCTTCCACTTTGTGCACCTCAGGAAAAACACACACAAAGTTCTAGAGAAGTCATTTGAATATAAAGCTCTTTTCTCCATGGTTAGACTGAGTTAATCTATCATTTGTCTTGCCTGGGATTGAGGTGCAATCAAATAAAACAAGTTTGACAATGATTTAACAAAATTCTTTAATAAAATTTATAAAAATGAATATTTAGGTATACGTTTTATCAGCTTGAATTGTTTTTCCATCCCCAAAGAAAATAGAAAGTATCAGCACCCGCACACATATCCACTCAAAACTATAGTGACTGTCTATTCAGAACTACATTAGAGTTCAAATTGCTTTAAAAAAATCAAGACAATTCCAGGAAGTGGTTGCAGTGATTACTTTTTTTCCTTCGAAAAGCAGTTGATGGACAGTAAGCAATTTTCTGTGATTGTCAAAAGTTTTTGATAGTCGCATCTCAATGAAAAGAATATCCAAATCAAGGTTCTCCTTAACCCCCACGAAAAAACTGGAGTTCCTAATACTCTGTTTTTTCAGGTTTGGGGGCAAATGTATCCAGATCAGCCAGTACTTCCTGTGGACAGCAACAGAAGCAAGCACTTGGCGATTCTAGGGACCGTGGTCTTGACATCCGGGTAGGAAACACATGTTGAGAGCCTCCCATTTTTTCCAGAATTTTCAGGGCGGGAGGTAAAGCCATCTCAACCATTCTCAGCCTCAGTTCGCTGAATTGCCAGGCTCAGCGACAATTTCTCCTGCCATCTCCAAGCAATTTCTCCTGCCTTCTCAAAACACCTCCATGTTTTCCATCAGCTGTGAAAAGCCATCTTCTCTCTTTGGCTGCAACGCGTTCGGCACTGTTCTGAGTCTCGAAATACGTCAGTCTTTTTTACGCTTTTGTGATCAACTTTAAAAGTTAAGTGGCACCTGAAAACTCATCACTGACTGATCAAAGCTGCTTGGTTAGGACCAAAGTGCCCCCACAAGGACATTCACATAACAAACATTCGGACTCAGAACAAGCAAATGGGTAGATGTCCATTTCAAGTTACACCCTTAGGAGATGAAAAAAAGAAAACTGTTGGAGGCCTTAAGAGTATACAATACCCAGTCACAATATGGCCAGGCTAAGACACAGCCTCTTACCCTAAAAGGGCCCAATAGCTTCTGCCTCACACAAGTCCTGTCTGGGGTAAAGTAAATTGAGGAGTGAGAGTGGAGACTGGAACATGGGACACCCATGAAGTGATAGGATAAAAAAATTAAAAATTAAATTTTATGTATATACAAAACAGTAGGGCATCCAACCCCTCCCCTTCCTTTAAAAAAAAAATGAGACAACACCCTTTAAAAAATCTGCAAGCTTGTAAAGAGTGACAAGAGAAAGAAAAGACTCAAGGACTAAGTCCAAATCTTTCTAACACACAGATTAGATCTACAAAGTGGAAATCATACTATCCTAACGGCATCACTGATCAATCTCTTTTCCCCAGGTATTCATCTCACATACGGGGAGCTGAAAGACCTCCAGAAGAATTATTCCTACATTTCCCAGCACACAAGCATAGGGACCTGGAGTCCCCTAGTCATCCACGCCACCTCCATACATATCTGCCAGCTTCTTGAAGCGATTGCCCCATTCGTTCAGGTAGTCATAGTCCTGGTCTTGGTCTGACTCCGAGGAGTTCAGGGAGCTCAGACTAGCAGCTTCGGAACCATTTCCTTCGTAGTCAAACACGAGCAGAGAGTCGTAAGGGGGAGCCGTGGGGTCGCTGTCGGCCGCCTTCAAATTCTAAAGAAGAAGGAAGAAAACAGGATCTCTCAGTGAAAGGAGCCACGCACCTGACATATTGGGCAAGATGCCTTCTCTTGGTGCCTCAGGCAAAGTGGACCGCAGGGCAACGCAACCACCGCCCTGCAGAACCTCGGGAGCAATCAACACCAACGCGGTAAATTTCTACCCACTGCCCCGCAAGATGGACATGATACGTTGTTAATGAAAAGAAAGTTAAGGGAAAATATGCAGAATATCTTTCCCCCCTAAAAATGAAAAATGTTATTTATAAACCAAATGAGATCTACTCTGTATCTCTTTCATTCCATTTCTAATTCTATTCAGTCATTTCAAGGGATTCTTAGTGTTGTCATACGGGCTTCGCAATTCACTAAGGTCCATTCGAAATGATATTATTTCTGAAATTCAGGTGAGACACACAACAATAGGGCTCAGGGGTCATGAGAGATGACAATGTGGCAAAGGAAAGCATCTAGACTCTGAACTTTGGACACAAACGCTCCTTTCAAGTTTAGAGATGAGCTGTGCCTTGGCTTTCGACTTTGCTTACTTACTTCATCAATAAAGTTTCCAATTTCATCGGGATTGGCAGGGCGGGGCCGATACTGGGGCATGCTCAGGAGGGTTGGCGCCACATCATTGCGAGTCACTTCCGGCCGGGCATCCAGGCCCCTGTGCAGCTGGCTCAGGTCAAAGTCCTTTGGAGAAGAAGGTGAAAGTATTAGCAAAGAGTAAGCCAGAAACAGGCTTCTGTTTGGTTTATAGGTTATGGTACTGGATAATGCCTTCACTGCCCACTATGCATTTATAAGCATGTGCCAGTGTAAGCTGAAATGGTAGTTTTTCAACCTAAGAGTCTCCAAATTAGCACTGGAAGGAACTATAGCACAAAAGGATTGCGAGAAGCACTTGTAGGTAGAGACAGAGAAGGTTGGATCTTATTAACTTCTCACAGGGCATGATTATTAGATTATTACTCAGCAAATATTCATGCCCTTCCCACCCTATCAGGACTCTGTAAAGGGTCTGATGCTTCCCTTTCTAAAAACAGCAGACTTCTAAAACTCCTCTGGGAAACTCCAGGGCAAGGCAAGTTAAGACCACCTCCAAATCAGGACAAATAAAGAAAACCTAGCCCTAACCGGTTTGACTCAGTGGATAGACCATCAGCCTGCGTACTGAAAAGTCCCAGGTTCATTCTGGTCAAGGGCATGTACCTTGGTTGAGGGCACATCTCTCTCTCTTCCCCTTTGTAAAAAAAAAAAAATCAAAATATATTTTTTTTAAAAAAAGAAAAGAAAATATAAAGATTTAATATCTACAAAAGGTAAAAAACAGTTTAGTGTAGCTAAAATAATTCAAGGGGGAAAATTATGAAGTCAGATCAGTTGCCCCATGTCAAAGATAATTTGAATGAAGACTATCAATGAGGAAAGTAGGCTCTGGACTCAGACTACCTGGTTCTAATGCTTCCTAGCTGTGTGACTTTGGGTAAGTTGTTTAGCTGCTCTGTGCCTCTGTTCAGTAACTTGAGTACAGAACAGTGCACATTCAATAAATGTTAGCAATGTTGTATTGATGACGATGACCACTGGCAATGTCTATGTTCTTGAGCAAGGCTTTATTTTTTTTTTATATATATTTTATTTTATTTATTTAAAATATATTTTAATTAATTTTTCACAGAGAGGAAGGGAGAGGGATAGAGAGTTAGAAACATCAATGAGAGAGACATCGATCAGCTGCCTCCTGCACCCCCCCCACCCCCCCGAGGATGTGCCCACAACCAAGGTACATGCCCTTAACCGGAATCGAACCCGGGACCCTTCAGTCCACAGGCCAACGCTCTTTCCACTGAGCCAAACCGGTTGTGGCATTGGGTCAAGTTTTACACACACACACACACACACACACAGTGACACAGAGCTATCTCAAATGTCTGCCCTCTAACCATTGCTTCTTCCAAATAAATGGCCACTGAGATGTTTACCACAGTTTTTAAAACCCACCTGGTCCTCTTCTCCACCTCCTTCTTCGTCGTAGTAATACACGTTGTCCCGGGTGTCATCTTCCGGGGGCAGTAAGGGCTCTTTGACCACCCGTTTCCTCCGGACAAACAGCAGAAGCAGCAGAATCAGGACTGTAAGGGGAAGACAGAGGTCAAGAAGGCCATACGCAGTAATGGTCAGAGCACACTGCCTCATGTACCAGACGGAGGGCTGTTAAGACAACCCCGGTGGGGATGCTCATCTCCCTGCAGGTAACAATATGCATTACAACATCCCAGACAATATGTGAATTCAAGTGCGGTCTTAAATTCACAACTGGATCTGAAACCAATCGGTTGTTTTCCAAAATATGAGGGGAAGTGCTCCACGCGGTGGGAATGGTACCAGTAAAGGCCATGTGTGGTGTGATTCAGGAAGGGGAGGTCAGCGTGGCTGTAGCAGGATGAGTGAAGGGAAAGAAGCGCTGAGGAGCGCAGAGGGGTAGCCAGGACATGTGGATCACTGGAAGGACTTTGGTCCTGAGCGAACTGATGCCACTGAAATTTTGAGAGCAGGGTTGGGCCTAAATGTGATTTGAGGCATGCATGTTATTGTTAATCAATTATAGGGTGGGGCATAGACTATGAAAAATCTCCTAAGATAAAATCATGTAAGCAAGCTTTTAAAGCTGTTTAATTTCCAGGGTTTTCATCTGCTCTTGGATAATTCTAAGGCATACAATTAACATTTAATGTTTTAAAAATATCAAATTATTTATTATAAATGAAGAAATTATACAGGGTGTCCCAAAAAAAAGAATAGACACTTAACAGCTGATAGCTCAGACGTAGAAGATACTGAGTCACAGCCAGATTCAAAGCCACAAGACAGGCATTTTGCAAGAAAACACATTGTTCCAAAGGTTTGGAGGCGAAAGACCCTAAACCATTTGCAAGAGGAAGATAGTCCACCCACTGCTCCAGGCACACAGAAAATTTGGAAACAAACATGGGTTTGTTCTCAAAATAACTCAGATGGAGACTATATGGCAGGAAAACTAGCTGCTTATGGGTATAAAATCAATTATAGTGTTTTATAGAATGAAAGATTGCTGCTATCTTTGTTCTTGTTAAAACAAGAAGATCCCCTGGAAGAAATACCAGATTCTGTCCTGGCCAGGTAGCTCAGTTGGATAGAGCATCATCCCGGTATACCAAGGTTGAGGCTTTGATCCTTGGTCAGAGTACATACAAGAAGCAACTATACAAGAATGTTACTACCCGAGGTTCTGTACTTCCCTGAGAAGCGCTATCCTGAGGGACTGAGCACATACAAGAATGTAGAAATAAGTGAGACAACAAACCGAGTTTTTTGAAACTATAAAAACATCTGTGTCAACCGTAGGTGGCTCAGGGAGTTATCAGTTTTAAACACTACAGCAGAAACTGCCAGATTTTTCCCAGTATCTTTTTTTCGCCTTCATTCTTTCAGTCGCTGTTGATACTCGCTGTTCACCCCATACTCCACCCTGCCCTCTGCTAAGATTTAACCGGGCGCATGGTCACCCAATTAAGAGTGGGAACTTCCAGAGGTGGCTGTGTTTGGGCCAAGGGGGTGTGAGTGAAGGGGATATGTGCAATTTCCAGATGTGCCCCTTCCCTTTCCTCGATCATCCCTCCTCTAGGATGGAATGTGCAGGAGGTGAGCTGGCTGGCTCCGACCACATCTGGCTGATGAGGACAGCATCCCCAGGCCTTGCGGCCCTGAGTGGGTCTAAGAACCCGCAATGTCCAGCATCACGTGGGAGCTGGTTGGAAATGCTGAATCCGAGGCCCCACCCCAAACCGACTGGATCAAAACTGTGACATTACAAAGAGACACAGATAAACAAAGAGGTGCAGGCAATTTGCTTGCCCGTGAGCTTGAGGAGTACTGCCCTGATGGATCGAACGAACAATAAAAGAGAAAGGGCTGGGCCCCCAGTTGACTTAACACACTGCGGACCAGTAGACTTACTGCTAGCTTTACCCGGCGGCCAGGTTAAGTTTCTATTGAACGAGTACAAAAAGCGTTTTTACGTAATAAACGTTAAAAGCACGCTTTGAAATTAAATACCCATTGCAGTTTGAAGTTATTTATTACATGTTCTTATAAGCTAATACCTACTGTATTAGAATTCTCGTGACTGGCCATAAGCCTTCAAACAGCAGACACAAGAATTCTTGTGATCCGTCCGCAATGTGTTAGTACGACGAGTGTGGCTTTCCAGTCTTGGACCTCCGAAATGTTCAGCAGGGGATAAACCTCCCCCATGTTAGAAGTCAAAGGACACTCGCCAACTGTACTTACTTAGCAAAGCCAGGATGCCTCCGAGAATCCCCAGGATGGCCGGAAGCTGCAGTCCACCTTCAACAATGGCGGCGTTCCTCTTGCAGCTGCTGACGGCCCCTTCGCAGTCACACACGTACACTTCTAAGGTGGTCACCTGGTCTTTGTTCTGGTTATCCTCGAGCCTGAGGTTTATTTTGTAGTCACCCAGCTCTAAGGTTTTCTTTGGCTTCAAAGTGATAGATTCACGCCCTAGAGGAAGCAACAGAAATAAGCGGTGGGAAGTCAGGAGAGAGAAAAATTGGTTTACTGTGTCTAATAAGATTATCAGGGAACTAAAGATGTCCCAAAGCTGCCTGGATTGGAGTTTACGGAGCAGTATGTTCCAGGGTCAACCATCTGGGAAAAGGGACGCTTGGTGGAAGCCTCAAATGCAGAGAGGATGAAGGAAACAAGCATCGCATGAAAGGGGTGGCATCTGCAGGTTAAGAAGGGAATTTCAGAAGGGGAGGTGGGGGAGAGGACGGGGCCAGCACGAAAGTCGGAGCAAAGTTTCCAAAATGAGATGCTAAGTTCCCACCTGGGTCGTTGTAGTCAATGGTCCAGTTGACACTGGCCCCGTGTGTCAGTTCTGCTATGTAAGGCGACGTGTTGGGGGGAAGATCTGGATCAACGATGTTGATGACGTGAGGCTGTGGGTCCCTCTGGCAGAATTCCAACGTTCGAGGTTCCGGCACAGGGGCGTTGTCGTTCACGTCGGAGAGGACCAGGAGAAGGGTTCCTGTCCCAGTAGCAGGTGGAGAACCTAAGAAGAAACATATAGGATATACCACAGCTCGGGGACATGGATGAATCCCTACTGCCTCCCATAGACTGAACCCAAAGCTTGTCCTGGCTCTTCAGGGGTCACCTGCCCACAGAGCCTCCTATCCTGCATCTTCACTCCTGGTTGGGCAGGTCTCTGACATGCTAATTCCACATTTTTATTATAATTATTCAAGTTACTAGAGGCCCAGTGCATGAATTTGTGCACAGGTGGGGGCCGAACGGGCTGGGCCGACTGGGGGGGGGAGCCACGGGCAGTAGATAGGCCAACCACGCCCTCTGGTCAAACTCCTGGTTGAACTCCCAGTCAATATCCTGGTAGAGGGGTCAATTTGCATATTAGCCTTTTATTATATAGAAGTCCTCATACCAAGAGCACCCTTCTTCCTCCTCTTCACCTATCTTTATTCATTCATTAGATTTCCACCCCTCTGAGAAGTCTGCATTGCCCCCACCAGTTCTCCTTTTTTCTGAACTTCTACAGCTTTAAGGTGATTAGCAAAGGGTTGAGCCTTGTAAAATAGCTCCAAGTAGATTTTCAAAATAGATTTGGAAGCTCATAAACACTTCTTTAAAAAAAAAATTTTTTTTATTAAGTTTTAGAGAGAGAGGAACGGAAAGGTAGAGAGAGAGAAAGAGAGAGAAGCATGGATGTGAGAGAGCAACATCCACCAGCTACCTCCTGCATGCCCCCTACCAGGGATCGAGCTTACAACCTGGGCATGTGCCTCCACCAAAATTGAACCAGCAACCTTTTGGCGCACGGGTCGATGCCTGAGCTATACACCAGCCAGGTCATACACACTTGGGTTTGCATTTCTTTTACATCCTGATACAGTGGCTAGCATACGGTAGTAAAAAAAAAAAAAAAGTAGATACTCAAGGAATCATCATCATCATCATTATCATCAGTATGAGTATATTATAGGGGGTGGAGAATAAAACCCAGAGAACTATATCTGAAACCTGTAAATAGTTATACGTGGGTGGCAAGACTGTAGTGAATATTTTTCTTTTGACCATTTTTTTAGTGGGGAAAAAACAATAACCACATAACATAAAATTTACCACCTTTTTAAGTGAACAGTCCAACCTTGCTGTGAAACAGCTTTGCAGAACTTTCTCACCTTGCAAAACTGAAACTCTGTGTCCATTAAACAATTTCCCATTTCCCCTCCAGTTCCTACCCTGTTTCCCCGAAAATAAGACAGTGTCTTATATTAATTTTTGCTCCCAAAGATGCGCTAGGTCTTATTTTCAGGGGATGTCTTATTTTTCTATGCGCTAGGTCTTATTTTCGGAGGATGTCTTATTTTGGGGGAAACACGGTAGTAACCTCCACTCTACCTCCTCTTTCTATGAACTTGACTTTAATCTTCATGTTAGTGGAATCATATAGTATTTGTCTTTGTGTGACTGGCTTATTTCAATTAGCATAACGTTGTCACTATCCATCCATGTCATAATATGTGACGGATTTCCTTCCTCTTCAAGGTTAAATATTCCATTATGTATATATTCCATTGTGTGTGTTATTCTTTCATCCATGGATAGATTTTTTTTTTTTTATCATGTGAATTTTCTTGTTTTAACAATGAGAATGTATCACTTTTTTTTTTAAAGAAAATTTTTTCTAATGAGCTAGTAGATTTTCTGATGAAACTTCATTCTTCTCGTAGACCTACACTGAGAACTATTGAGTCAAGCACAAAGTAACACTTTAAGGAATCAACTTGAATGAACACATACTGGCCAAATTAGGAAAACAGCTATGCTCATCCCTTCATAGGCTGTCTAGGAGTGCTTCTAGACTACAAAAGCAACATAGATGGTATGGCCTACAAACCCTAAACGTATTTACCGCCTGGCCTTTGCAGAAAGCTGGTTGGCCTTTGGTTTAGATACCATTCCCTCCACTCATCACAGGCCAGGCCAGGGAATTCCCATGCAGCCAGAGACAACTGGCCAGTGAGGGACTGCAGCTGAAGCAACGGGTTGGCTTTCCCTTCATGCAAAAGCATTCTGTGCCCTAGCCACTTTTGCTCAGACTGCGGCCCAAAGGGTCCTGGGTTCAATTCCAGTCGAGGGCACCGACGTTGGTTGCAGGCTCCTCCCCAGCCCGGACCCTGGCTGGGGCTCATACAGGAGGAACCAATTGATGTGTTTCTCTCACATCGGATGTTTGTGCCTTTCCCTCTCTCTTTCAATCTCCCTAACATTCAATTGAAAAATATCCTCAGGTGAGGATCAACAACAAAAAAGCATTCTGTGAACAGAGCCAGGGCCGTATTTGCCTTGCCCTCTGCTTTCCAGATTACCAAGCCTGGAATTACTACTTCGGGAGGTTGAGAAGTGAGAAAGGGGAAAAGAATTTAATCACAGAAAGCTAGCGGGTCTCTTTAAAAATAATTCTGTGCCCTAGCCGGTTTGCACCGCCTGCAGGCTGAAGGGTCCCAGGTTCGATTCTGGTCAAGGGCACATGCCTGTGTTGTGGGCTTCGATCCCCAGTAGGATTGTGTGGGAGGTGGCCGATCAATAATTCTCTCTCATCATTAATATTTCTATCTCTCTCCCCCTCTCCCATCCTCTCTAAAATCAATAACTATATATATATATATATATATATATATATATATATATATATTTTAATAAAAGTAATTCTGCTTCTGAGTATTTACTTCAGGGAAGATAGATACAGGGATGTTTACTTGTCACTCATGTAAATAGTGAGGAAGTGAAAACAACTTCCATGGTCTTTTAATGAGAAAATGATTAAATTATGCTATATCCAGATAACATCATTTGATTGAAAAGAGGTACAGGCACATCATGTTGTGTTTCTGTGCTTCGCTTTAAAAAATACTTTTATTGATTTCAGAAGGAAGGGAGAGGGAGAGAGAAATGGAAACATCAATGATGAGAGGGAATCAGTGATCAGCCGCCTCCTTCACACCCAACACTGGGAATCAAGCCTGCAACCTGGCCATGTGCCCTGACTGGGAATCGAACTGTAATGTCCTGGTTCATAAGTTGACGTTCAACCACTGAGCCACACTAGCTGGGCAATAAAAAAATACATATTTTGTAAAAATACACTTAACTAATAATGAGGTGTCATGACACTAATAAAAATAACGACAGTCTTCATGGAGCATGTATTATGTAGTGGGCACTCTTCTGGACACTTTTTACCTACATTAACTCATTAAATTCTGATGGGATGCTAATTTTATTTTGTCAGATAAAGGAACTGAGGGACATAAAGATTAGATAATAAGTTCAAGGTCACACATGCATTGAGCTTTAGTCCTAGGATTTAAGTCCAGACAGCCTGGCTGGCATGGAGGAGGAGGATAGAGAAGTGGCAAAAAGGAACTTCTGCTTGACTGAAGTTATTTGCATTTTTGACAAGGAGAATGCTTTCTGATGATGAGAATGCTTTTGTTAAAGAAAAAGAATGAACTCATGCTTCCAAAAGAAGGGTGGGGGGCAAGGAAGTGAGCTAGGCGAGACAGCAAAGCGAGAGAGGAAGGGTGGCCTTACCATTGTCTACAGCTATAATGAGGGCCGTGTATGTGTTGTTCTTCACGTGCTCCGTGTCCTCTCTGTCCATCTCAGCCCGAGTGGAAATGGCACCGGTGTCCGGATTAACCTCCAGCCAGTTGGCAGCATCCCGCCAAATCCGATACCTGGAAAGGCACAAGCTCTGGCTTAGAGTTGGAACAGTGACTAGCATGTCGCTGACGAATTCTAAAGTTCCTCTTTGTTGGTCAGTTCCAACTTCTCTACAATTTTGACTTCCACCTTTTCTTTAAAATATCATACCTATACAAAAGTTGCCTAGAAAAGTGTGATAAGCATCCATGTACCCTTCACCTAGATTCACCCGTTGTTAATATTTTGCTATATACAAAAGCAGACACACATTTACATTATGTTTTGTTTTGCTGAATTCACAAGAATACATTGCAGGTATGATGTTCCTTAACACACTGAAATATTTATGAGTGATCATCTCCAAAGAACAAAGTCATTCTCTTATATAACCAACAATGTAATTGTCAATTTCAGAAAAAATATAACCTTTGATAAAATACGATTAATAAAAATATGGTACACATTCAAATTGTCAATTTCCCCCAAATGGTCCTCATACTACACAGGTGATGGATGGTGTGTCCTCGGTGCATCTCATTAGGAGGTACATGGCGTCTGTTTGTCCTTTTATTGGTGTTCACTTTGATCACTTGGATAAAGGAGGGGCCAACAGGCTTCTTCACAGTAAAGGCAAATGTTTCCTCTTTGCAATTATATTATACTCTGGGGGCAGATAATCTGAGAATATCCTGTTCAACTAACTTTCCTCCCATAGATTTAGCAACTGTGGATAATTCTTGCCTGAATAATGAGTTCTATGATCCTTATGTATTTTTCAAAGCAAACTCTTTCAGAGTTTGGCATCACTCAGCATCCCCGCCATTAGCACTTGGAGATTTGGTGACTCGGGGATAGGCTGCTATAGTGGCAATAAAAAATATATATATATATATTTTTTTTTAATTTCAATATATATATCATTGATTTCAGAGAGGAAGGGAGAGAGAAAGAGAAACATCGATGAGAGAGGATCACTGATTGGTTGTCTCCTGCATGCTCTCTACTGGGGACTGAGCCCGCAACCCAGGCATGTGCCCTGACCGGGAATCGAACCACGATCTCTTGGTTCATAGGTTGATGTTCAACCACTGAGCCAAGCTGGACGGGCTATAGTGGCATTTAATGGTAGGTGTGAAACAGGCTAAAACTTCTTATGGTCATGCAGAGCAAAAAAACATGCTTTATTCAAAATGTCAAGTGAGTTCTTTCCATCATCTTTCCATGCCTCCATAAGGGTGCACATGAATATTCTGGCTGATTCTCAAAAATCAGCAATGCCAAAAGGAGAGGACCTATGCTTCATGCATAGTTACATTAGCAAATGTGAAATTATTGATGCTCACAGAGCTGGGGAAATTGCTGTGAACCTCACAGGCAGTTCAAACAAGTGCGGCGTAATCAGCCCCCGATTCGATAAGCAACACAAAGATCCTGCTCCCCTCCCATCAGTTCTGTTTCATTGTGCTGACAACTCCAGCAGGCACTGCACCATGAAGAAGCAAGACAAAAACACACAGGGGGGAGAATCTGGGCTTCTTTGTTTAGGCATGTAATACATACATGCAAATAAAATGCCTCAATGCGTTACAACAATTGCAAAAACAAAAGAAAAAAAAGGGGGGCCAAAAACCAAGGGAACACTGTTAAGCAACACCTATTAGAAGTTCAAAAGCCAATCTATCAGAGGACACAAAGGTGTGAAAAACAGGGAAATAGTGCTCAGTTATTCATTGGGGTCGTGGAGAGACACAGAAAAGCAAGCAAAGAAACCTGGGAGGTAAGAGCCTTGGATACCTATGGGCTCATCCCCACTTCCTTAGGCGTGCAAAGCAATGAACTCCACAGAGCGGTCTTCATCCAGGGGTAAGGGCCGCTACACAAACTATCAAGGCTTGATCCCTGACCCAAGGGAGGCTTTGATCTACCTATTTCACTATTGCACGCTAAGGTTACAACCCTGGAACAACGTTATCTTCTTTACTATCCTTTTGAAGTTTGATTAAAAACGCATCTTTTTTTTTTTTTTTTTTTTTTTTTTTTTTTTTTTTTTTTGGCATGGCTCAGTGGCTGAGCATGGAACTGTGAACCAGGAGGTCACGGTTCAATTCCCAGTCAGGGCACATGCCTGGGTTGCTGGCTCCATCCCTGATGGGGGGCGAGCAGGATGGTAGCCAATCAATGATTCTCTTTCTTAAAAAAAAAAAAAAAGAGGAAAAAAAAAAGTAAATTCTTTGTTTAAAGTATTACAAATGGCTCTTTTCCCCCCATTGACCTCTACCCAGTCACCCCCACGCCCCAGCACATGCTGTCGAATCCCACCAAGGGGCACATCGAGGCGAGTTGTCACTGCTTTTTTAGTAAATGTTAAAATTAATCAAAGAGGTGGGTGTTATCAGCCCGGGTTCCTCCATTTTAAAATTCCCATCGTCCTTGAGCTAATGATGCTCCGGGCCACTAAGGTCAGTGACCGGACCCTCCACACAGCTCATCCGGTGCAAGGCGCACGTGGTTTAATGATATGTACCCGCCCTCTCATTCAGGATAGAAGTAATACTTCCGGAAAAACCTCAGAAGTTGAAGTCACACTTAAACTCTTTCCGTCTGCTTCTTTTAAGTTTCATAAATCACATGCCTGGAGGCTAAAACACAAACACGGTCCACAACAGTATCGCACTCAATTACCAAAAAAACTGGACTCTCCTCTGGATTTTTAATTTATTTTTTAAAAAATATATTTTTATTAATTTCAGAGAAGAAGAGAGAGGTCAATGATGAGAGAGAATCATTGATTGGCTGCCTCCTGTATGTTCCACACTGGAGATTGAGCCTGCAGCCTAGGCATGTGCCCTTGACCGGGAATTGAACTGTGACCTCCTGGTTCATAGGTCGACACTCAACCACTGAACCATGCTGGCTGGGCTTGCATAACATTTTTATAAATAGTTCAGAGGTCCTTGCCAAAACCGGTTTGGCTCAGTGGATAGAGCGTCGGTCTGTGGACTGAAAGGTCCCAGGTTCGATTCCGGTCAAGGGCATGTACATCGGTTGCGGGCACATCCCCAGTAGGGGGTGTGCAAGAGGCAGCTGGTCGATGGTTCTCATTCATCGACGTTTCTAGCTCTCTATATCTCTCCCTTCCTCTCTGTAAAAAATCAATAAAATATATTTTTTTAAAAATAGTTCAGAGGTCCTGACAGATTCCTCTAACGTAGGTATTAACAAGTAGAAATCTAGCTCTCTGAGAAGAGGAAGTGAGTACAACAGAGGAGAGGCCTCCATTACCCCTGGAAACCACACTTACAAGACACATGTGTGTCATGTTTGGGTTTGTGCTGTAATAGTTTTTCCTGGTCAAACCCAGCTCTCAAAAGTCTAGAACACTATTGCTGTTGGTTTGTGTGTCTTTACAGTATCTGTGGCTGTTATTTACGCCACAGAGGTGCTTTCAAGTTTAAAGAGAACAACAAACTACTTATAGGCAATACCACGTATGTAAATTAAAACCACATTCCTACTATACTACGTGAACTCGAAGAGAGGAAGTATGGTAATCCTAGAATGGCTAGCTATAAAGGGAAGGGGGAAAGGTGTGGGGAATGGAGGTAAAAAGGAAATTTAAAAAAAATTAAGAGAAGGGTCTTGCACAGACCAATGATGATAACATGTTATAAATTAAGTACTTTATATACATACATCCAGTTGGTTCCAAGTTAGTTGAAAAACCCACACTTACGTTATTCTCTGTTCCATGAACGTGTCCGGATCCTGGGCGGTGTAAGATGTGATTTCCTGTCCCACTGGAAAGTCTTCGGACACCTCCAGTCTCTTTTGGGGAGGCATGAAGATGGGGGCCTCATTCACATCCAACACATCCACGGTGACGGTGGCTGTGGAAGTAGACAGAGCGACTTCAAAGTCAATCTTATTCTTCACTGACACGTAGAGAATGTACTGCTGCTTGGTCTCAAAATCTAAGCCCTAAAAAAAAAAAAAAAAAAAAAAAAAAAGTTTAAAAAATGTTATATTAGTAGAAAACAACAACAATAACACTTAACTATTGCTTTTGGTTAGCAATGTACCAGTGATCCTCAACTCTGGCTGCATTCGAGTTGGGGACACACACACACACACACACACACCTGTCCCCCATCCCCCGAAGGAGAAGAAAGATGAACTCATGAAATCTCAAACAGCAAGCTTCAGTTAACACTAGCACGTTAACTCAAGAGGAGTGAGAATGCTCATATCCTGTCTGACATGCTGTCCATGTGATAGCAGATGGACAGAAGATGCTGTGTGACTTGGGGAACTTAACCTCTAGGCCTGTTTCTACACCTATGAAAGCAGGGAAAGGAACTACCTCACCTTTAATAATTTTAAAAATCACTCATGCCCAGCCAGCATGGCTCAGTGGTTGAGCGTCGACCCATGCACCAAGAGAATGCCTGTTCAATTCCCGGTCAGGGCACATGCCCAGGTTGGGGGCTGGATCCCAGAGAGAGGCACGCGGGAGGCAGCCAGATGATGTTGATGTTTCTCTCCCATCGATGTTTCTCTCTCTCTCTCCCCCTTTCCCTTCCTCTTTTTCTAAAATCAACTTTAAAAAAAAAAAAAAAATCACTCCACTTCTTATTTTCAAGTTCCCAAGACATCTTTCAATCACAATCATATCTGACCCACTTGTAAAATAATTCAGGAAAATAGCAGGGACCAATAGCCCATTTTTGCTCTCATCTGCAAAATGGATATGGACGGCAGGCAAATGCCTCAAGGAAAGAGCCTATCAACACGGATGGTACTTCCTCTTCAATTTTAGGATGCTAGGTAGCAGCTTCCTGACTTCTCACAGGAGCCTGAAGAAGAGTCACTGCAAATCCCAAATGGCCCACAGAAATTGGGAAAGCCAGCCACCTCTACCCCCCGAATATCATGCTAATTAATTTACTGAGAGGACAACAGGGACCAGGGAGTCGGCAGCTAGCTGGGCTGCCCGTTTCGGCATCTTGTCAAGCACCGTACAAACCTTCTTCGTTTTCAAGATGCCATCGTTGGTTTCTGGGTCTGTTTCGACAGCAAATTGGTCCTTGTCATTTAATACAGCGTACTCGGCCTTCCACGCCAGGGTTCTGGGGAGGTCAGCATCAGTCACTTTGAGCGTAGCGATCACGGCATCAGCCTCATTCTCATAAACATGCCCCTGGTACTGCAGAACAAAGGAAAAGATGAGTCACCTATGACATCCTGAGACACAATAGTGAAACCAGGTCTCAGGGGGCTAAGGGAATGCTCAGAGGAAGTGGCCACCCAACCAGAAGAGCCCTTTTTCCTGTCGGTGGGTCAGGTAGCTCTTGGGAGTACCTAAAGTAGCTTCCCAAGTCCCGGGCTATCCGGGCCTCTCCGCACACTCTGGCTCAGGTGTTGAGTTAAGAATTCTAAAACTCTAGCCATGACCAGTTTGGCTCAGTGGATAGAGCCTCGGCCTGCAGACTGAATGGTCCTGGGTTTGATTCCAGTCAAGGGCATGTACCTTGGTTGCGGGCACATCCCCAGTGGGGGTAGTGCAGGAGGCAGCTGATTGATGTTTCTAACTCTCTATCCCTTTCCCTTCCTCTCTGTTAAAAAAAAAAAAAAAAAAAAAAAAAAAAAAATCAATAAAATATATATTTTTTAAAAATTCTAAAACTCTAAACCAGTGGTCCTCAACCTTTCTAATTCCTTGACCCTTTAACACAGTTCCTCATGTTGTGGTGACGCCCATCCATAAAATTATTTTCATTGCTACCTCAGAACTGTAATTTTGCTACTGTTAATGAATCGTAATGTAAATATCTGTGTTTTCCGATGGTCTTAGGCGACCATGCTAGCGGTTCTCAACCTGTGGGTCGTGACCCTAACCACTAGCAGAGTCTCCTTAAGACCATTGGAAAACACAGATATTTACATTACGACTTATTAACAGTAGCAAAATTACAGTTCTGAGGTAGCAACGAAAATAATTTTATGGATGGGGGTCACGGTCACCACAACCTGAGGAAGTGTATTAAAGGGTCGTGGCATTAGGAAGATTGAGAACCACGGCTCTAAACTTAGTCTGCAAGGTCCTGAAGGACCTCCTTCATTTGGTTCTCTACACTGTTTTGCAGTTCTATGCATCAAGCTCTCTCTTGGGTTAGGGCAGATCCTTCTGCATGGAGCACTTCCATCCTCCCCTGTCCCACACATTTGCCAACCTCCTTTCGGGTCTTAGTACAAATGTTACTCACGGGCACAATGTCTAGGTGAGGATGGCAGACACGGCTAATTGCCGACTGAATATCCAGTCTCCCCTTCTTCACTTACGGTATTGTTGGAGGCAGCAATGTTCCCAAATAAGATACTCTATTTCCGGTCTTCCTTTGCAGACAGCAGTTGTGAATGAGGTGTAAACAAACTTTGTGGGAAGGGTCTTCCCAGAAATAATTGGACTTAACTTAGCAGCAATGGCTTTTGCATGCCTTGCCCTTGCCTCCCTCCTGAGCCATAAGGAAACATTGAGGATAGAAGTCATGCCCCAAAACAATGCAGGCTTGGTCTCTATTGACACGTGGACTATCCACCTCTGGGTTTTTTTGGACACAAGAGAAAATGTCAACCCTATTTGTTTAAATCCCAAGAGTCTAGGCTCTGTTACTGACCATTGAGCTGATTTCTAATTAATACAATAAGATTTAAGGTTCTTTTGTGGGGCGTAGTCCCTTCTCCTGGACCACATCCTATCCTATATAACAAAAGCCTAATATGCAAATCAACTGAACAGCGGAATGACCAGTGGAACGACTGGTTGCTATGGCGTGCCCTGACCACCAGGCGGCAGGCACTCAAAACAGAAACTGTCCCCAGCCCGCAGGCCCCAGGCCAGCCAAGGCAGGTGTCAATGGCCTCCCTGAAACCCCTGACCCCTCAAAAAAAAAAATCGCCCTGCTAGTTGCCCCACAGATCAACCCTGATCACCAGCCAGGCCTAAAAATCCTACACATGCACCAATTTCATGCATTGTGCCTCTAGTTTAATATAATTGCACACAATTATCCATTTAAGCTGTCTAACATCTAGATAGACTATCCACTTCATGAAAACGGCATCTTGGCCTTGTTGGTGATAACATCGCCAGTGTCTAACATAGTGCCTGGTATTAACTCAGAAAACGTTTGTTCAGTGAATAACTAGAACCTGGTAAGATTTTTCTACCAAGATACACAAGACGAGCACATAGATGCTTTTTGCCACTTCACAAAATTCTGCCAATAGGCACCAGATAAAGACAACAGCCACCCCAATCTGCTTGCTTCTAAGTTTAAAGTTCACTAATCTGGGGAAAGTTTCCCAGGGCTTCTTTCAGGAGCAGTTGTAAAGCGACAAAGGACCTTTCCTTAGAAACCATCAAGGAGCTGCAGAATTACCGTGGTTGGGTCAAATATAGGAGGGTTGTCGTTGATGTCAAGGACCGTGATCACAGCTTTTGCAGTTGTTGTTAAGCCTTCACCTTGAAGGTCAGCAGCTTCAATCACCAGAGAGTAGTTGGGGAACTTCTGCAGAGAGATTGAGCACACCCAAGTTAGGAACAACAGCCACGTCAGCCCGGCCCATAGCATAGACACAGGAATTTTATCATCTGCGTACATGCCGGCCTGCCGGCCTACCGGCCTGTCTGCTAGGCACACAACCACTGCACACGTGTAGATGCAAAGCTCAGACCATGACCACATAGGTGCTAACTGGCCTCCGCAGAGTTTTGCATTGTCCATGGATGTAGCTACTGTGCACTTGCCCACAACACCCTCTGGATCTCTTCCCTGCTGACCTCACGGTCCAGCCCGGTAGTGAGCACACTGATGACTCCTGTGTCCCTGTTGATGGTGAACATTTGCTCATGGGGCTCTTTAGGCTCTTGGCTGATGATTTTGTAAGCGATGGCAGCATTGTAAGTGTTTACTTCGTCGTCCGCGTCTGTGGCTGAGACATCCATCACGCGGGTTCCTGGAAGCATCGAAGGAGAGGAAGACAGTCAAGCTGCACTCCAGGGTCTGGGTAGTACTGTTCCAACTCAATTCTGTCCGGAGCGTTAAAAGTGAGAGCCCGGGGACACACTGTGTCCCAGAGCTTCTGATGGCTAATTTCCAAATTTCTTACCAAAGTGCTACCAGAGGAAGAAAGCCTTCCCCACATGAGCGGTGTTCCAAGCACTCAGTCTTTCCAGCAAATATTTTGGGTGGAGGTGGATGTGAGGAGGAGATGGGGAAAGGGTGAGGGTTAAACTAAAGCATTTTGCCATGTCTCTTATACTGAGTGAATAGCCTGAAAAACAGGAAAAATTCTCAAGACTTCCTCAACTGTCTTCTCAGCCACAGCTTCACCTGAGAGAATGGGTCCTTTAAGATCATTGTCTTCAAGGTAGGAGAAAATATTTATAATACAAGGGACTGACAGGACAAGTTCTAGGACATCTAAATAACTCTAAGAGTTAATAGGAAAAAAGACAAATAGCCCAAGGGAATAAAAGGCCAAACGACTTGAATAGACAAGTCGTCAAGGAGAAACTCAAGCCTGTCTGGTATGGCTCAGTGGCTGAGCATAGACCCAGGAACCAACAGGTCGCCGGTTCAATTCCTGTTTCTGACACATGCTGGGGTTGGGGCTCGGTCCCCACTGTGGGGTATGCAGGAGGCAGCTAATTGATGATGTTTCTCTCTCATCAATGTTTTTATCTCTCGATCCCTCTCCCTTTTTCTCTCTCTAAAAAAAAAAATCAATAAAAACATTTTAAAAAAGAAGAAACCCAAATGGCCAACAAACATATAAGATGCTTAGTCTGTTAATAATCAGAGGAATGCACTTTTAAATTGTACTGCGAAATCATTACACATTGACTAAAGCTAAAAAGTCTAATAATTCCAGGATATATATTGCTGATGGAAGCGCAAATTGGTTTGACCACATTGGAAAACAGTTTATCACCATGTAAAAAAGTAGGCAAAACTAACAAGATTTTATCTAGGGGCAAAAAACACACAATGTAGAAGACAAATTAAAAAAAAAAAAAAGTGGGGGGGGCAGTGTCTATCTCTAAAGGGAGAAGAAAAAAATGTGATCAGGAAAATTGTATGAGGGGTTCATACTACTGCTTAGGGAAGGGAGGTTGTGTTTAAATCCCTCTGATTTTAAACACATTTTTGCAGGTAGAGTGCTACATGCATGCACACGAACAGGGCACACACATACACACACACAGTGGCTTTCGCTGAAATTCTGTCCACAAGGAGGTCCTGACCCCAAACGCCAACTCCAACACACTGGGGTCCAAAGGACCTCAGCATCTTTCTGGGTGTTTGGCTCCTCTTACCTGGGAGAGCACCTTCCTTGACAGACCCCTCAAAGACCGCCTTGATGAACTCGGGCCTGTTGTCGTTCTGATCTGTCACCGTGATCACAATCTCCATTGGATCCTCAATGGCATTCCCGTTGGAAGACACGGCATGAGAGAAGAGCTGCAAGAGCCAAGGGAGGGTTACGTGGGCCCCAAGGAGAAAAGAAGTGGGAGAAGTGGCCTGTCCAGAGAGTGGGCTCCACCTGGCGCCCCTCCTTCCCGCTCTCTGAGACCCGAGGGCATGGACACCTGCAGCTGAGCCCTTTTCTCACCCCCGTGCTGCTGCTCCAATGAGGTCAGCACAATGGCTGAGAGCACGACATGTGAAGACCTGAGGGCTGGAGAACACACCCACCAGGTCAGGGCTCCCATTCCCCACAGGAGGGCTGGGGAGCCACGTCCGGAAAATAACGGTGGAACCCTAACGCTCTGACTTCTCCCAAGCAGGGCAAAATTAGCCCTGGGCACTCCAGTCTAGTGTGTCCTCCTGATTTTTCTGCATGTGGCCTCAATACATTACTTCCCAGCCTCCCGTAAGCTCACTCTGCTAAGGGAACCCAGAAATGGGTTTCGCTCTCCAACATCATCACTTTCAGCTCCAGAAGGCTGATATCTTGGGTCCAAAGTGAAGCATGATGCACAGGGACTCTCCCCACTGCATTCCTAGCAACAAAAGTAATTTAACAGCCCCCCTATCCAGGTTCTCCTGTCATTTCTCTTTATCAATAGGTCTCCAAGTGGCAAATGAAGCCCCTCATATGTTCACCATCTCGAATCTAGAGATCCAGATCGGTTGACCAAACAATTTTGGGAAGATGGGACCCCCATCATTCATAAGCGTCTCAGCGATACTCACTGTGTACTTGGCAATTGCTTCTCTATCCAGAGGCTGTGTCACCTTTAGCCATCCTGTCTCTCTTTCAATAATAAACACACCAACTGGGGGCGCGTCAGCTCCTTGGCCAGTGATGCTGTAGAAAACCTGTGTCTCTTTGTCTTTGTTAGATTTGATCTGGAGACAAAGCAGACACAGAATTAGCAAGGGAGGAATTCTTACGTTCGGTCTTTCCTCCTTCCTCTCCTTGGTCCTTCTCTGCCAGATTCCTCCCAAAGAAATAGAGAGCATTCTTCTCTACCTGGACCAGGTTCTTAGGAAACGGGCCTTTCTCGTTTTCTGGGCAGGAGATGGGAGGGATAACCCAGTCCCTCTTCTGTCTCCTGAGACCGTGGTGGGAGTCGGGAAAAGTGAGCACTTCCGTCTGGGCTTCGGGGAGAGCGTCCTAAAAGGAAAAGAGATGAAGAACATTAGTGAGATAATTCATGAGAAATCATGCCGGCCGAAGAGTCCAATCTATCCAGTCAGCATCTCCATCCTTGTGGGGGCAGCAAGTGATTTTAAGTGAATAACAAAATTAACAGCCAAAACAAAAGACAACGAACCACCTAGCCATAATAAAGTGTTCTCTTTTGATCTTCCTTAGCGTCCAGAGTTCAAGTAACCATTATACATGCATGATGATAGGTTTTGGTGTTATTTTGTAAGTATTTTAAGCCTACAATGTCACACTTGTCATGGTTTTTAAATTTTATTTTTCCATTCCAGCTTACATTCCATTTTATTTTGTATTAGTTTGAGGTGTACAGCATAGTGGTAATAGAACAGTATATATCCTATGATTTTTATATCAGAGCTTTTAAACATCTGGATATCCTGGTATTTTAATTTCTTTTCCTTTGTATTTTTTTTTCCCCCCTAGGGTTATAGGTCCCCAAATAGAGTTATCAGCCAAAATCAGTAAGTTTTGGGAACTGGTACTAAGAACTACTTTGTGATCAATATAAATCCCTTGCTCTTGTGGTGTCATTATATCTTTAAGGTGTCCATTTGTTCTAATGGAAGCTGTGGGATGAAAACCAAAAACATCCTTTGAGACTTGTATTAAGTAGTTTTCATGTGTGATAATGATAATGTTATGCACACACAGGGAAATAAGATAGTTGATGATGGAAGGGAAAACAATCTTCCAAATTGTCTAAGTGTTTTAGCAGCGGCTGCCAGGCTGGGAGCGGCCAGGCCCTGATCATCAGGGTCGGGTGCGGCCAGGCCCGGAGCAGCGGCTGCCAGGCTGGGAGTGGCCAGGCCCGGAGCAGCAGGGTCGGGTGCCGCCAGGCCCGGAGCAGCGGCTGCCAGGCTGGGAGCGGCCCGGCCCGGAGCAGCAGGGTCGGGTGCGGCCAGGCCCGGAGCAGCAGCAGCCAAGTCCAGAGCAACTAGGTTGGGAGCAGCAGTGGCCAGACCCGGAGCAGCTGGTTGTGGTACGAATGATAGCAACAGAGGCCAGGCCCGGTGCAACCAGGCCCGAAACAGCTCGCTCCTCGCCTGCCCCCGCCCCAAGGCTGCCTCTCAGACACGGCTGGAGACTTTGGCGGGAACTTGAGGGTCTGCTGAATCAAGTGATGAAGGCTTAGATCTGAATGTGTTGAGTTAGTATAGCGCTGGGGTGTTGATCTGTAAGCGCCTTGGGTGGGGCCTGGATGAGGTTGGTTGAACTATTTGGAAATGTCTGTTGTCTGAAGTATATCATTGGGCATGTGGAGATATTATTGATATGAGAAAATGCTAAGTAACTGATTTACTATCTGAAAAGGGATTTACTATCGAGGAAAGGGAGAGAGGAAGAGACTGAACATAAACTGTGCACCTATGGATGAGGACATTGGGGGAAGGGGAGGGGGTGGAGGGTGGGGTGGGAACCTGGAGGGAGGAGGAAATGAGGAACCTTTGTAATATTATGAACAATAAAGATTGATTAAAAAAAAAAAAATAAATAAATAAATTACACACAAAAAAAAAAAAAAAATTGTCTAAGTGTTTTAAAGTGATTAGTGGTAACACAGTCAAAGTTCCAGAGGACGATTCCATCCCCCACCATCTATAAAGCCACTGGTCACTGTTTGCCCAGTGAGATTCAAGCCCTAGTTTCTAGTGTTGTTTTTTTTTTTTTAATTTGACTAAAAATGCACAAGACAAATATGAGATGTGACCAGATATCACCACAAAATCCTTCCCAATTCTGTATATTTCACACACACACACACCATCTTCATCCTCAAATTCACACGCACCAGGTCTCTAGTATAAATATAAGACCTATCCTTTTTTTAAAAATCTATTCTTACATGAATTAAGAAAGGTTTAAAAAAAAAAAAAAAAAAAAAAAGAGAAAGAGCCCTAACCAGTTTGGCTCAGTGGATATAGAGCGTCAGCCTGCGGACTGAAGGGTCCCAGGCTCAATTCTAGTCAGGGGCATGTACCTTGGTTGCACATACCCAGTAGGGAGTGTGCAGGAGGCAGCTGATGGATGTTTCTCTCTCATGTCACCCATTATCCTAGTGAAGAACCACTTGGCTCCATAAGAATCCCTTGAACTAGAGACAAAGCAAAGTGAACTCCAAACCAGTTTTGACAGAGTTGCCACCTACCACTCAATAGCCTCCTTTAGTTTCTTACTCAAAAACAAGCAAACAAAAAACCTATCTATCTATCTATCTATCTAAATTTTATATCCAGCAATTTACCCAAGTGAAATACTATATTTCCTATACTACGTTTGCTGCTATGGGTGGCCATGAGCCAAGTTGTAGCCAATGAGACATATGCAGAAGTGTTGCTTGAGAATTCCAGAGGCTTCTTAAGGAGGCAGCCAGACAATAAGCGATGCATCTTGGTGCCTCCTCCCTTTCTTCTTGTCAACAAAGCTGTGACTGCTGGAGCTCTAGCAGCCCTCTTGGATCATGAGGTGTCCTTGAGGCTGAAGCCATGGACTGTGGATGACGGAACAGAAAGGACCTGGGCTCTGGATGGCTGTGGGCTCTCCACACCGGCCACAACTTACTCTTAACTTTGATTTCCTTCACTTGAAAGAGAAATACTGTATT
Organism: Nyctalus aviator; assembly: GCA_036971965.1. Lineage (NCBI taxonomy): Eukaryota > Metazoa > Chordata > Mammalia > Chiroptera > Vespertilionidae > Nyctalus > Nyctalus aviator. The sequence continues at coordinate 35,974,808 of CM072936.1, forward strand.
TTGCATGAGCCACTGTGATTTGTGTTTTTCTATAACATGTATTTGAACCTAGTCACAATCAGCTGACGTGGAGGCAGAGGCAAAGTTGGCAAAGGAGGGGAGGAAAAGTTGGAAGAAAAAAAAACAAAAAACCAACAAGTTCAAAACTGTCTTTGGTCATAAGAGGCATAGCTGCCCAGCAAGAACCCACTGTGCTGAACTTACAGGAATGACAGAGTCCATTGAGGACTTGGGTCAGGGACCTATGTTAATATAACTGCTCAGTTCCTCATTTTTCTGGTCGGTCCAATTATGCCAGGATGATAAATTTCAATCTGTCCGGACTATTAAGTCCTCTGAATTTCAGGAGTCTTTGGAGAGAAAAACAGGAGCTAGTCGGAAAGGGCCTTGTCATGTAGAACCCGGTCCACACTTCCAGGGAAGTAGCAGAATGCAACTAGAATGCTCCCCATGGAGACGTTTTGGTAGGAAGCACCATGGGAGCACTTTAGAAACTGGCAAAGGCATTTGGCTTTGGCTAACAATCCCCAGAAACTCTCTTGCCAAGGACCTGGATAGGCATACGTCCTTTCATTCATGGCTGGTCCACCTGTTTGTCCACTGAGTGGTTACTGGCACATACCAGACGGAGGGCCAGGCCCTGCCATATCATGGGGAAGGATCTTGTGTAGATTACAGCCCAATGAGGCAAAAGCTTCCCACTGACTCTTCCCTGTCTTTGCCAAGACCCTCTCCACTAGGAACACAAAGAGCAAATGATCGGAGTATTGACCTCTTACTCATTCTTCCTCCAGGAAAGGAGTGATAAGGACAGTTCACAATTACTGGGTACTTATCATATGCCGAGCGTGGTTCTAGCATTTCACGTGTATTAACCCATGCTGTCATTATCATCTCCATTTTACCGATAAGGACATTCAAGCACTGACAATACCTTCCATGTTTACTCAGGTAGTAAATTCAATCCCAGACAGAGTCCATGCGCTTACCCACACTATTCTACTCAACCTGCTGAAATAAAGATAATGGCATCTTGCCACCATTCCACCTGATCCCCCTCTACACAAAAGAAGAAGAAGAAGAAGAAGAAGAAGAAGAAGAAGAAGAAGAAGAAGAAACAACAAAAATTAGTTTAGTTAGACCAGTAGTCGGCAAACTGCAGCTTGCGAGCCACATGCGGCTCTTTGGCCCCTTGAGTGTGGCTCTTCCACAAAATACCACGAGCAGGTTTGCACATACAGTGTGATTGAAATTTCCAGAAGCCGGTTTTCGGCTCTCAAAAGAAATTTCAATCGCTCTACTGTTGATATTTGGCTCTGCTGACCAATGAGTTTGCCGACCACTGAGTTAGACCAATGGTTCTCAACTTGGGACTATTTTGTTCCCCAGGGGACCCTGGCAGTGTCTGGAGACATTTTGGTTGTCACCACGAGGGGGTGCAATTAGCAACTAATGGGTGAAGACATGGGATGCTGCATAGTAAAAGATTACCCAGCCCCACAGCTGCACGGTGCCAAGTAGAGAACCCCACATTAAGAAGCAGGCTAAAATAGCAGTGAACGTTTAACACTGCAACATACATGATGGTGGTGGTGCTGGTGGTGGTGGTGTTGGCGGTGTTCGTGCACTGCTGCCTTCAGTGTCACTTTCGTGGAGAGCTTCTTGCGGGCGGAGTCCCAGGCAGAAACATGAAAACTCATCTCTGGATTATGCAGCTGCAAAGGCCGTTTGACAATCAGCACCCCATCCGTGCCCACTCTGAATCTGGTGTCATCAGAAACATAGATGGTCCTCGGTTGGCCGGTGCATGCTTCAAAACTCACTGCAGGGTATAAATAACGGCGATTAAGGAATTGGGCAGATTAAAAAACGAGCACATTCCTTCTCTAAAAAAAAAAAAGCAAACTGGACTCACCTACCAAAAGCCTAAGTCACACAAATTAAGCACAATTGGCTGCCTCCTGCCCCCCAAACCTGATCACATTTTGAATGCAAAGGGACAATGCAAGTCAAAGGAGATTGTTATTTCTTTGCACAGGGTACATACCTAGGTTTCAGGTAGGATTCCCGGTCAGGGGGCGTGCGGGAGGCTACCAATCTATGTTTTTTCTCTCATATCAATGTTTCTCTCTCCCTCTCAAATCAATAAACATATTGATCACGTTCCCACCAACTGTGAACAAGTCAGATAAGACATTTGCTCTCACTGAACTTATACTATTGGGGAGGAGATGGACAAATACCAAAACCAAAACCAAAACCAAAAAAAAAAAAAAATACAGATAGTGATGAATGCCCCTGGCTCTAAAGGAATTCAAGAGGGTACTACTACAGGAATGACAGCGGGCGGGGAGGTTTGGGGAAAGCACAACTTATATTGGATGGTGAGGGAAGACCTCTCTGACGTGGAGGCTTCTGAGCTGAGACCTACAGGAACCAGCCTTGGAGAAAACACGGCTCAAGAGCCTTCAAGGCAGAGGGAACCGTAGATAAAACAGTTCATCCTGGGAGACTCAACTTGGCCTGTTTTCCTCCCACTCAGATAACTGCCCCTCCTTCCTCCAGTGGAATTTCTATTTTGTCTAAGTGATCTTTTATTAAGTTCCTGCTTTTGTGCCTATTTTATGTAGCTCGACATCTCTTCACTCATGAGGACCAGGTCTCTGCCAGAAAGCCCCATAAATCACCATGATGCCTGGGACTGCAGTTTTCACTTCCTCCACCAGGGGCCACCCTTGCCAGTATTTTTGAAGCCAACAGCCCCACCCTTGCCAGAGAAAATAAAACCATGGTTGGGGGTGGCAGGGCAAGTACCACGAGGAACCCTCACTTTGAAGATGAAGAAACTGAGGCTCCGAGAGGTTAGGAAACTTATCTGACAGCCTATAACCACTTTCCGGTGGAGCTGGGACTAACCCTCAACATGTCTCACAGCTGGCACTCCCTCACCCTGGAGAGAACTGTTTGCTTGGGGCCTTAGCTATTTTTAAAGGATGATTTTTGCCCCGTAGCCTAAAATCCAGGGCTGGTAAAAATCTGCAGCCAACTCATGCAGAAGTTGGGAGTCTACTACCCAGCAAATAATGCTGTAATAAATGACAGGAGGGGCGGCGGGTAGGGGGTGTCCGGTGACATGAAGAGAAAGGCCTGGTCTGATTCTTGGCTGGATTATAAACCCAAGTTCTGCCATGTTCTTGCTGAGTGGCCTCAGTAAAATGCTTAACCTCTCTGCGCCTCGGTTTTTCCCCACTAGACCATGAAGCATACATACCTCCACGTATCAAGCCTGCCTCTTTAGGGTTTCGTGGAGATTAGCCAGGTGCCAGTGAATGGGAATCACATTTTGAACGCAAAGGGACAATGCAAGTCAAAGGAGGTTTTTATTTCTTTGCAAATGAGCTAGAAGACAAGTATTTGCTAAACAGACAGATGAACCCTAAAATGACAACAGAAGCTAAGAAGAAAAACAGTCTTTTTTTTTTTTTTTAAATAGTTTCTTTCGGGTATTTTACTGATTTTTAGAGAAAAGGGAAAAAAGAAGGAGAGAAACATGGATGTGAGAGAAAAACATCGATTGGCTGCCTTCTGCACCCCTGATTAAAAACGAGCACATTCCTTCTCCAGGAAGCAAACCCGCAGACTGGGAATCGAACCAGCAAGCTTTTGGTGCACGGGGTAACACCCGACCAACTGAGCAACACCATCAAGGGCGAAAAAATGCAAAGTCTTTCAAAGGATGGGCAGATACCTCCCTGTAAGTCTAAAACAGAAATTGCTTCTTAAACTAGCAAAACAAGACATTTTTCAAATAACCCTCCCCCAGGTCACTCCAACAGAAATCCTGGGGCAACTGGACTGTTTGGGGGCTTGTGCCATCACCAGGGAACAAGAGCTGTCTTGGTTTATCACCCGGCGTTCCTTTAGCCAGCCAGCTCCGATCTGGTAGCGAAAGTTGGGACAAGCATGACTGGACTTGCCAAGGGTGGCAGCCTGAAAAAATGAAAATGGCTTTGCGCATACCTTGATGCAAGGCGTGTAACCTGCTCTGGGGCGTCTTGTCTTAATGGTGACGAAGCCCCACCCTTCGGGAAGTGACAGGAGAAGTGTGGCCACCAGGCAGCCCCAACCTGAATTTCCAGGTGCTCATTAAGGGTCATTACCTTTCCTGGCAACCTGATCCTCGAGGCTGATACACCCAAAATTATAGGACAGACCCAGGGGATCTCCAGATCTGGGGAGGCTCCGGGAAGCTTACTTCACACCTGGCCGGGGCTGGCCAGTGAGGAGGAGCCACAGGGAATGCTAAGGCCAGCATGTGGGAGAGGGAATAAGAATGGCAAACTGGCCGAAACCTGTTTGGCTCAGTGGTAGAGCGTCGGTCTGCGGACTGAAGGGTCCCAGGTTCGATTCCAGTCAAGGGCATGTACCTTGGTTGCGGGCACATCCCCAGTAGAGAGTATGCAAAAGGCAACTGATCGATGTTTCTCTCTCATCGATGTTTCTAACTCTCTATCCCTCTGTCTTCCTCTCTGTAAAAAAATCGATAAAATATATTTTAAAAAAAGAAAAAAGAAAAAAAAAAAAAAAAAGAATGGCAAACTGCTGGAACAAGAGGATCAGTACGTGGGAAGTGAATAGAGTGAAACATGTTCAAAATAAAAAAGTTAAATGAAAATAAAGCCAGCAAGGAACTAACTATTCTTTTCAGCCAGACATCCCCCGATTGGGGGTCCCAGATTGGAGAGGGTGCAATCTTTTCTTCCTCCTCCTTTCTTAAACCGATCAATTGGTCACTGGATCTAAAAAACCAAATCCCAGTGACAAGAGCCAAGAACCCAATGGTCATCCCTTCATGGGAAAATCTTCACCACCATAACGTTATCACCATCAAAAACTACACCCTCAACCAATCACTTCAACTACCTTTATTTAAGTAATTTTTTAATACATTTTGATTGATTTCAGAGAGGAAGGGAGAGGGAGAGAGAGAGACACCAATGATTAGAGAAAATCATTGATTGGCTGCCTCCTGCATGCCTCTTAATGGGGATCAAGTCTGCAACCAAGGCCTGTGCCCTGACCAAGAATCGAACCTTCATCCCTGGCTCATAGGATGAGGCTCAACCTCTGAGCCACACCAGCCAGGCAATTTTTAAATATTTTTAACATGTGCAGAATATTGTGTCCAGCTCTATTCTCAGCACTTTGCTAATATTTATCCCAGAACTCCAGGAGATTGGCATTACCAACGTTGCCTTTTCAAGATGGGAAAACTGAGGCAGTTTGTTAAGAGTAGAGCCGGGATTGGAACCCAGACCGCCTGGGTGTTCATGACCCTAACCACTGTTCCTCGTGCTCCTCTCCATTAGCCAGACCGACCCCTTGCACTGTGATCCTTATGTCCAATTTTCTGATTAAATTTCCCTCCTCCTCAGCCTTTGCATAGACATCACTAGCCCCATTTCCTTTGCCCTAAATTATATGCTGGTGAGGGAAGGGGCTGGGCTGTCTTCACCTCTGTTCCCGTATGCAAAATGGAGTTACGCTTTCCAGCAATAATGAAAAGGAATATTTAAGGAAAAGACATTCCAGGTCAGTAAGGAATTCTACACGCCAGGTGGTTAACGGTAATCTTGGTGGAGGCAGGTAGGGAAAGACTGGAAGAAGTGGGGTAGCAGTAGGGTTAGAAAGTAGTTTTCTTCTCGTTAAACATGTTTTCCTTGTACATCTTTATATTATATTAGAGGCTCGGTGCATGAATTTGTGCACCACCGGGTGCCTTGGCCTGGCCTGTGCCTTCTCACAATCCAGGAACCCTCAGGGGACGCTGGAGAGCTGGCCAAGGGACCTCACCAGTGCACGATCAGGGCCGGGGAGGGACCATGGAAGGGCTACAGGGCATTTCCGGCCCACCTTGTCCAGTCCTGATCAGCTGGACCCCAGCAACAAGTTAACTTACTGTGATCAGTGCATATCATAGTTACTAGTCAAATGGTTGAACAAATGGTTGGACACTTAGAATATTGGGCTTTTATTATATAGGACTAGAGACCCAGTGCACAAAATTCATGCACAGAGGGTAGGGGAAGGGTCCCTCAGCCTGGCCTGCACCCTCTCCAACCCGGGATTCCCTCAGGGGATGTCCGACTGCCAAACGCTGGCTCCTAACCTGCCTAACTTGATCGCCCCTAATTGCTCTCCCCTGCCAGCCTGATTGCCCCTAACCACCTCTGCCCCAGCCCCTACCACAGTGGCTTTGTCCAGAAGGATGTCTGGAAGACATTTGGTCTAGTTAGCATATTACCCTTTTATTAGTATAGATTGCATGTCACAATTACAATAAATTACTTTTTTAAAACAATAAAAATAAAAGTGACTTTTCTTGATTTTTATTGATTTCAGAAAGGAAGAGAGGTAGACATATCAATGATGAGAGGGAATCATTGATTGGCTGCCTCCTGCACATCCTACACGGGAGATCGATCCCACAACCCGGGCATGTGCCCTGACTGGGAATCGAGCCATGATCCCTTGGGGTTCATAGATCAACACTCAACCACTGAGCCACGCCAGCCGGGCAAAATAACTTTTTTTTTTTAAACACATTGTGATTTTGTGTATTATTTATCCTGCAAGAGTCTCATTTTCTAGCTTATTTGGCGGAAGTAGCAGCTTTCATCAGAAGGCCCTGGAAGAGATGAGTGAAGTTCAAATACACATTAAACTCGTGACCAGCCCTGGGGTGGGCTCTGGGCGCTCAGCAGCATTCTTCGCTTAGAATTGCCATCCTGCCACAGAACAGTCTAGCTTCAAGGATTCTTCCCCCGCCCCCGCCCAGCCCCGTTGCTGGAATGTGAGTGGGTAGGAACAAGACAACATTTTGAAAAGCATTTATGTATTTCCAGGAGATGTTGAGATTTAAGGACAGGGGCCTGCTATCAAAGCCAGCTAACTATAGTTATTTGGCAACTATAACTCAAAACTGGGATACCCTAGTCTCTTAGAAGCAACTATTTGAAAGCAGTGTCTTCACCACACCACACACAAAGGCGTGCATTATGGATTGTTTCCCTCTCACCAGAACGCATTTGCCACAGCTAACACCAAAGCAGAGGGCATTTAGCTTTCATTCAAGGATCATTTGAACTTGAGCGCTCAGCCTGAGGAAGAGAAAGTCACACACACAACTCGAGGGCTAGATCTGAGAGCCTTCTGAGGCCCCCAGGGGTCACACGGCCATTACGTACCCCAAGACTGAAGGCTTCAGTTTCTAACTTAGAGACGATTTAAAAAAAAAAAAAAAAGAAAGAAATTTAGCCTAGTCACAGTGGCTCAGTGGTTGGGTATCGACCTATTAACCATAAGGTCACGGTTCGATTCCCTGTCAGGGTATCGATCAGGAGGACAGATGCTCAATCGTACAGGAGGCAGCCAATCAATAAATTTCTCTCATCATCGATGTTTCTATTTCTCCCTCTCTCTTCCTCTTTGAAATCAATAAAGATTTATTTTTTTTAATATATTTTTTTATTGCTTTCAGAGAGGAAGGCAGAGATAGAAACATCAATGATGAAAGAGAATTATTGATTGGCTGCTTCCTACATGCCCCCTACTGGAGATCGAGCCCGCACCTCAGGAATGTACCCTGACTGGAATCAAACCCAGGACTCTTCGGCCTGCAGATCGATGCTCTATCCACTGAGCCAAACATCCAGGGCAAAATATATTTTTTTAAAAAGACAGGACGATTAGCCTGATGAGCGAAAGGAATCCTGGGAAGACAGACACGGATCACTTAGCTAGACAAGAGTTTATTTTTGCTGGTTAGGCACGGTGTTTCAAACAAAGCCATAATTCTCCATAGCTACCACTGCCTATACAATTCCTTCATAGGTTCCATTTTCTTTGATGGCTCTGCGTGATTCTGGACCATTTTCCTTTGATGGGGTCCATGAAATTACTAAACTTTATGGGTGTACTGAATACCCAGGCTCAGCAAAAAAATGTCGTTTTCACGTTTATAAAGTGGGAGGGAAAGCCTCCAGCTCGTCCACTCCCGGCGATGCCGAGGAGACTAAAGTTGCACCAGGAAGACTATCTTTTTAGCCCCAATAAGCCTCAAATTATACGTGTCCATTCGCTACTGAGAACCAGGGACACAACACCACCTGATAGCCTTCCTAGACACCAGTGGCCTGGGCAGTCCTGCTTATAAATGAGGAAACTGAGGCTCCGAGAAGTGTCACAGGAGGAGACCCGGCCAGGCCACACGGCCATCAAGTGGCAGAGCCTGTGGTCAGCAGCCACTATGGGGACTTAACCACAGGCAGCCTCTTCGTATTGATGAGCCATTTTGCAAAATAATTACTACGTGAATGGATCCCGGAGGTTAGTTCACACAGGGGAATAGGACAGGTGGGGAGTAGCTGGCATGGGACAGCCCAGTTTCCATTCTCCATCTTCCCCCTACACACCACACTCCCTCGCTCTCCTGGAACGAAGGCTGCTGTGCCTCGGAAAACCAGTTCCAAGACTCAGAAAACATTAAGGAAGGACAGTGACAATCAGAAGCCACGCGAAGGAGAAAGTGTTGAATGGTGGATTCAAGAATGTTCTCCTTGCCCAGCGGGTATGACTCAGTAGTTAAGCACACGGGCCTATGAACCGGGAGGCAGCCAATCAATGATTCACTCTCATCACTGATGTCTCTATCTCTCTCTCCCACTTCCTTCCTCTCTGAAATCAATTATATATATATATATATATATATATATATATATATATATATATATATATATCCTCCTTTAAGTCAACATGTTGTATTAGCTAAAATAAGTCAAGAATTCCTCTCATGAGCTAGCCTTAAACCCACACATTTTTCTGGGACAGATAAGCAGCTTGGATATCACGTTCGCAGAAGCGCAATTCGAGTTGTGTGTCCACGAAGCCCAGGTGATGGGCTCCAGGGGTGTCGTCACCTGGGGCACCCATACCTGCGCTCAGATCTCCCTTGTTGACAGGGGGGTGCCCAGGGGACCTCCGAGATCAGAAGTTTACTCTCATGAAGCTCAATGAGGTCTTTCTCCCAGTCTCCCATCACATCTTTGCCCAGAACACATTTTAATTACATGGTCTCTATCTTCACCGGCACCCAAATAAAAGATGTCAACGCTGCCCTAATCAGTTTGGCTCAGTGAATAGAGCGACTCAAGGGTCTCAGGTTCGATTCCGGTCAAGGGCATGTACCTTGGTTGCAGGCACATCCTCAGTAGGGGGTGTGCAGAAGGCAGCTGATGGATGTTTCTCTCTCATCGATGTTTCTAACTCTCTCTCCCTCCCACTTCTTCTCTGTAAAAAAAAAAAAATCAATAAAATACCTATTTTTTTAAAAAAACAACAAACAATGAACGCAGCCTGGGTAGAAAGCAAGGAGCAAAGTCCCCCTTCCGTTTCCATCAAAACAGACTGAGGTGGAGGGCAGGGCAGGGTGTTATCACAGAGAGAAAACAGTGAGCAGTGAGATCACGGGTGAAGGAACCATTAGCCCAGGCCCCTGGGAAGGGGCGCCCACAGGGCAAAGGGGTGATCCATCACTCCTGTCCTCCCCTTGGGTCACTCAGTGTGTTTTTGCTCCCCAGTCATGGTTCTGCTCAGGCTAATGCTGTTTGTGATCTTGAACAGCAAACACGGTGGTGCCGATCAGAATCAGCCCAGTAAAAAATGTCCTAAGTGGCACTTGTGGAAGTGGCTAAAAGCCAGTGCAAACACTTGTAGAGTTTACCTCTGTATAAATGCAGGCCAAACCCATCTGGGTTCAAACCCCAGCTGTGCTTTTTACGTGCGGCTGTTGTCGGCAAGCTACCTGACCTCCCTAGAGCGTCAGTTTCCCCATTCTCCGCTTCTCCTTTAAGGGGTTGCATCGAGGATTGTTTCTTCAACCAAACAGTGCCTGAGCTCTTACTCTTTGCCTGGCATCATCCCGGGGCCTGGGACATACAGCAAAACATAGCAACGGCCCTGCCCTCACGGGGCTTCCATTCCAGCGGGGATGAGACAATTGACAAACTAGTAAGTGTCAGCAATGAAAAGTGTTAATTCAGAAAAATAAGCATGTAAGGGGGTTCCAAGGTTCCCTGCAGCAGCTGAGGGAACGGGACAGTTTACTTTAGGCCCTGGTTGGTGTGGCTCAGTTGGGTTAGAGCATTGGCCTGTGCACCCGCAGGTTCGATTCACAGTAAGAGTACATACCCGTTTTGGGTTCTATCTCTGGCTGGAGTGTGTACAGGAGGCATCAATCGATGTTTCTCTCTTTCTCTCTCCCTCTCCCTCTCCCTCTCCCTCTGCCTCTATAGAATCTATGAAAAACATGTCCTCCTGAACATTGTTTTAAGGATTTAAAAGTAATAATAATAATAAAGAGGAGGAGGAGGAGGAGAAGTTCCAGCTTCAAGCTGCATGCTAAAGGAGGGAGGGAGGGAGCCATGTGACATCCAGGAGGAAATTCAAGCGCCTAGCACTGCTCAGCTGCTGTGGTCTGGGCCCTGTTCTAGTTCTGAAGAGCAGGGGGTGAACACAGCAGGGATGCAGGTCCGGATCCCTGACCTCCTGGGGCTGACATTCTAGTGAAAGGAAGCCATGTTAGCACGGGGGTCCCGCACAGGCCTGTGAGTGGTGAAGGCTCCTGCTCCTGTCTGGATGGACCCGGCCTCCATTCCCTTTGCCCTTGGTTAGATCAAGGCCAGAAAAGAACTGTTTTAAGTTGTTTTCATCGCAGGCCTGTCCCGGGCAGGTCAGACACGGGCCAGCGCCCGCTGATAAGGCTTCACCTAGTTTGACCTCAATATCCTGCCTGGATAGGGCTCTGGTGGCTCAGCCGGGGCTGGTTCTCTGCTCAAGTCCGAGACCAAGGACTTGGCTTTAGTTCTCCAAGGTGAACGCTAACTGCCAAGGCCTCTCGTTCACCTGTCCAAAAAAAAGGGAAGAGGCACCAGCTGGTTTAGCTCAATGGACAGAGAGCATCGGCCTGTGAAGGGTCCTGGGTTCCATTCTGGTCAAGAGCACATGCCTGGGTTGTGGGCTCGATCCCCAGTAGGGGATGTGCAGGAGGCAGCTGATCAACGATTCTTTCTCGTCATGGATGTTTCTCTCTCTCCCTCTCCCTTCCTCTCTGAAACCAATAAAAATTTATAATATCAAAAGTGTAATATATAATATGCAAATCAGCCAGCCGGAGAGCTGAACGGCCATCTGGACGTCCTTCCAGACAAAGCTGCCATGGCAGCAAGCGCCTACTCTTGCACAAAATTCACACATCGGGCCTCTAGTATATTAAATTTTTATTTTTAAAATATATTTTATTGATTTTTTTTTTTTTTTTTTTTTACAGAGAGGAAGGGAGAGGGATAGAGAATTAGAAACATCGATCAGCTGCCTCCCGCACACCCCCTAGCTGGGGATGTGCCCGCAACCAAGGTACATGCCCTTGGCTTGAATCAAACCTGGGACCCTTCAGTCCGTAGGCCGATGCTCTAGCCACTGAGCCAAACCAGTTAGGGCTATATGTTAAATTTTTTAAAAAGGGAAGAGAGGGAAGCAATGGCACTCCGCTCCGGCAGGGAGCTGGCATCCAGCCTGCGGGGGGGAGGAGGAGGGGACTTCTTCCCTGTCCCAGCAAGGAAAACTTGTTTGGTTTAGTCAAAAACAACAAAGAGAATGGGGAGGCTCTCTGGCTTCCTCGCTAAATTGGGGGTTTACTGTCCCAGCTTCTGGCTGCAGGTTAACTACACAAACACCCAACCTGCCTGCCTAATTGATCATCCCCATGGCCTGCAACCCAGGAAACATTCCTGTGGCCGGTTGGGCAACTCCAGCAACTGTTTGCTTATTGATTAGAAAGGACAGGCTCCCTCATGCACCAGACATCTGTTCACTTTTCCTTTCTCCTGCTTTCCCCAAGGCTGGAGAGGGCCCCACGCTCAGAAAGTCCAACTCCTGTTGACCCCCTCAGATTAGAGGCAGCTGATGGGCCTGGGGTGAGGGACTAGGTCCTAGGCCCTAAGGGAGCGCTCTTAGTTGGCCACGTATGAAACAAAGCACCGTGACCAATGTACCTGTAACATCACTTCCAATCCAGGGTCCTACGTGCCCGGGACAGACTCTCCTGGGCTAAAAAATCCCCAGGCCTGGCCCTAGCTGGCGTTGCTCAGTGGTAAGAGCATCGGCCTGTGCACCCAAGGGTCGTGGGTTCCATTCCCCGTCAAGGGCAGGTACCTGAGTTGTGGGTTCACTCCCCGCCCCCAGTTGGTGCTTGTGCAGGATGCATTCAGTCGATGGACTCTCTCACATCAATGTTTCTCTCTCTCTCCCTTCCCCCTTACCCCCCCCTTCTACTCTTTCTGAAAAGCAATGGAAAAAATATCGTCTGGTGAGGATTAACAACAACAGAATCCCCAGGCCTGGGCCCTGCCCGGGGTAACTGAATTTGATCTTTAAGGCTAGTAGAGCACAGGCACGGGTATATTTTAAACCTCCCCCAGGTGCTGGGAGCACCCAGTGATGATGGAGAATGGCTTTCCGAAGTCTGCCCTTAGGGGAGGCAAGAGGTATAACAAACACTTTACGTTATCGCCACACCAGTGGGGGAAGTATGGCTCTTCAAGTTTATCCGTAAAGTCTCAGAGAGTGACTCTCCCAAGTTCATATAACACTGAGTGGCTTGAGGTGGGATTCACACCCAGGTCTGTCTGGCTGACTCTCAAGACTTAGTATTGCTGTTTTTGTGGGGGCAAAAGAGGGGTTGATAGAGTACTTTAAAAAAATAATAATAATATATATATATATATATATATATATATATATATATATGTATTATTGATTTTTTTTTTTTTTACAGAGAGGAACAGAGAGTTAGAAACATCTATGAGAGAGAAACATCGACCAGCTGCCTCCTGCACCCCCCCCACACACACACACACACTGGGGATATGCCCGCAACCAAGGCACATGCCCTTGACCGGAATTGAACCTGGGACCCTTGAGTCCCCAGGCTGACACTCTATCCACCGAGCCAAGCCACTTAGGGCGACAGAGTACGTTTATTAAATACTGGGGTCAGTGACACAAGCAAGGGCTTAGGAAAGAAGAAGTAACAGAGAGCCTAGAAGGGGCTGCTTTAACTCGCAGGGAAGTAGGAAAAAAGCAGGCCTTGGAGAGAGGTTAGGGGGTTAGCCCAGGATGAGCTGCCGCTGCTCATTGCAAGTCTCGTGGGGACCCTAAGAGCTTAGGAGATGCCATGCATGCCTGAGAGGGAGGAAAGATGTGGGCGTGCTACCCAAAAGCTACAGCCCTACCCCGTTACAGTCTGATCTTCTGGGTTTTGAGGCTTCCTCCTTCCCCACCTGATACCCCGTGACTTCCCTTCCTTTTGCTCTGGGCTGTTGGATGATAACACAATGGTAGAAAACACACATATCTCACATTCCTCGGCCACTTGTTACTCAGGGTGGTATTTCCCCCTCAAATCTTAAGTTTTGTTTCTAATTTCAACAGCAATACCTTATGTTAGAGGGGGAAAGTGACAAAACACAGATGACGTAGTAACATGATTCAAAATAGTGAAAGCAACCCAAACGTTCGTCAACTGATGAACGGATAGAATGTGACATGTCCATACCAGAGAATATTATGCATTCAGCAGCAAGAATAAATGAAGTACTGATGTGTGCTACACCATGCATGAACCTTGTAAACATTATGCTAAAAGAAGCCACTCACAAAAGACCGTGTACTGAGTGATTAAATTATATGACATATCCAGAATAGGCACATTCTATAGATGGAAAATAAATGAGTGGATGCCTAGCTCTGGGGGTTGGGAGAAGGGGCAACCAAAAGGTGGCAGCTAAAGGATGAGGGACTCCGTTTTGGGATGATGAAAATGTCCTCAAGTTATTTGTGGCTGCACAGCTCTGTGAGTATACTCGAGAGCCATTGAATACCACAGTTTAAAAGGATTTCATGTATGATGTGTAAATTATATCTCAATAAAGCTGTCACCCACCCCCTCAAAAAAAGGAAACACACACACACACACACAAAAAAAGACAAATCAAAAGCACTCATGGTCTCCCTGACCAGTGTGGCTCAGTAGGTTGAGCATTATCTCATGTACCAAAGGTCAGAGCGCATGCCTAGGTTTCAGGCTCAATCCTGCTCCCTTCTTCTCTCTCTCTCTCTCTAAAATCAATAAAAACATTAAAAAAAATAAAAGTAAAAAAAGCACTGATGGTTCCATCCAAGCAGAGAAGCCGCTGTTAATGCTTGTTGTGTGTCCTGTATGTCCTTCAGACTCTGGTCTACGACCCTTTCCTAATTCACTTACTTCCCCTGTCCTGCATCTATAATGCCCTGCTTTTCTAAGATTAGGGCATGGCTACTACCATATTTTTAAGGGCCTTCTTCTTCCTCAGCTTTCTTCTTTTCCCTCCACTTGTCCATTAGACAACAAAAATCAACCTAGATAGCGATTAGCAAGGATCAAGCAGGTAGTGCTACTCAGCAATAGGAACAGTACCTGTCGCAGTACCGATGAACCTTAGAAGCATTATGCTAAGTGGAAGAAAACGACAAAGACTACAATTAAAAAAAAAAAACAACACAAAAAAAAAACACAAAAAAAAACCTACCAGCCCAGGAAATTGGATTCAGTTCACCTGGGGCAAGGCCCGTGCCTGGGCATTTGTAAGAAGTACCCAGAAGAGCTGGGACTGGTTTGGCTCAGTGGATAGAGTGTCGGCCTGCGGACTGAAAGGTCCCGGCATGTACCTCGGTTGCGGGCACATCCCCAGTAGGGGGTGTGCAAGAGGCAGCTGATCGATGATTCTCTCTCATCGATGTTTCTAGCTCTCTATCCCTCTCTCTTCCTCTCTGTGAAAAATCAATAAAATATATTAAAAAAAAAAAAAAGGATAAAAAAAGAAGTGCCCAGAAGAGTACATAGTCCACTTATACAACAACCACGGTCAGTGGTTGCTGGGCACTAGGGATGGGTCTGAGTCTCGGTTGCTGAGAGGCACAAGCTAACTTGTGGGGTGATACAAACATTGTAAAGCCGGGTTGTGGTGATGGCCAGACGGCGGGGCATACGCACAACAACCATCTCACCGTACGCTCACAGTGAGTAAACTGTAACAGGGATGCAAGTTCCACCTCAACGAACCCGTAACAAAAACAGCTGCTAAGATCGCCTGTGAGGAGGAGCCCAGGAGCCCAAGCCCCATGGTTCAAGAGAGACACGAACCCATGCTCCCAATTGTGCCAAGGTCAGAGTCAGGAAAACTTGGAGAAGGGAAAGGGAAGCCACAAATCATTCTTAATGAACAATAATTAGAAGAGTAAATAAATATTCGATATAATGATAGTCATTAAGTGCAGGCGTGGTGCTGAGCTCCGCACAGGCGTGGAACTGCTGGGAAGCAGGCGGGGTCCTTGAATCCCCCCCGGATGCTGAGGAGCCCGAGGCCCAGAAAGGCTTAAGCCATTTGGCTCAAGGTCACAGAGCCAGTGGCTCTCTAAAGCAGGATTCCCGCCCCACACCTGCCCCCGCTGGTGGAGCAGCCACTCGGTGAAAACTACCTCTCTGCCTCTCTGACACAATGGAGGGAAATCCATGCTAGGGACAAAGGTAGTTTGCTTGACACCACAGGCTTAATTCTCCATGCAGAACACAACCCGGATAGACATATGCGCCGATCTGGCGGCAGCATTTCCCAAGTGCGAGCTGATGCAGAAATATGCTGGCCCAGGCATGGGGCGTGGAAGCAGGGATCCCTCGGTGACTGGGGAGCAAAGCCTGGAAGCCTCTTCGCGGGGGAAGAATGTGGGGCGTGCACCTTCCCCGAAGGTGGGCTGTGCTAGGAACGCGGGGCCCTCTGCCTCTGACATTTGGAACGAGACTCCTAAGGCAGCCCCCGAAGATCAGCTGGAAGCCCAGGCTGAGGCTCCGGGTCACATGCCTTGCAGATGACTCCCAAACAAGTGCTCGCTTGTCCCACGGAGCTTGCAAGAGGAGAAAGTGTTTTCTTTCTGAGTGGACGCTCGCGCGTTTTCCATTATCGAGAACAAATAGGCATTGATGCGGAAGGCAGCCGCTTCCAAGAGCGTTTGCTGGAGGTAACCGCTCAGCCCCCGCCTGCGCCTTCGCTCCGGCGCTCCTGAGAAATAAACCCCCACAACCAATCCCGCGTCCTGCTGAGTCCCCGGAAAAAGCAGAAATGTCTCAAATTGGTGTTTCTCACTCCAAGTAAGGAGAAAAAAAAAAAAAATAATAAGAAAACGACAGGAAGACCAAGCCCCGGTTCCAGGCGTAGACTTTGGCAGGTGCACGGGTGCAGCCACCGGCCACCAGATTAACTCCTTCAGAGGCCACGGCACAGTGGCTGCCACCACCAGGGCCGGGGCCACCTGTCCCAGCTCAGTTCCCAAACTTTTAACGTTATTGGCTGCAGCTCTCACAGGACTCCGTGGTCCTGTGGATGGAAAAAGGGCCACGTACGAAACCTGACAAGCTCAGGGGCGGCCCGCACGGCGGCCTTACAAACTCAGAGACTAAAAGGAACCACATAGGAGGGTCTGAAACGAAAACTTCTCAACTGAAAGCCAGTCATGGTGGGCTGGTATCTTCCTTGACAGATGTCAATCTTTACCTTCACGGAGCCTATTTTCTTGCATCTTCAACAACAAACCTTAGGAATGTCAGAATAATTTCCTTTTTCCAGACACCGCCCCAGAGCACACTCACTGCACCAGAGCCGGAGATGGGTCACTATCCTGTACCCACCTACGGAAAAGAAGTGTGTTACTTTCCATCCTATCCCAGATCCCCCCGCCTCCCTAATCTATCACCAATGGATTACATGTAACCCCTTACACCTCCTCCTTTGTCATGTACAAAACGTGGTGCACAACTGCCATTCTCTGGAGCTCAATCTGTTGAGATTTTGCTTCCCGGCAGCTGTTGTCGGTGTGGCTCAGATAAACTCATAAACATCCTTACCGGTTTGGGCCTTTCTTGCATCAACAGGTTGTTTACCTGGCCTCTTCCCCCTTTCCGATATGGTCAAAAATTGGAAGCTTGCACACAGGCAAAAGGACATAGGTGCAAGGTTATTCATAAGACACTGTTGGCAGTAAGTAGTCAAACATGGGAGGATTCGTAGAGGATCAGTGCCCTGGCCAGTGTGGCTCAGGGGGTTGGGCACCGTCCCGTGCACCAAAAGGCGGCCAGTTTGACTCCTGGTCAGGACACTTGCCCGGGTTGCAGGCTCAATCCCCAGTAGGAGGGTGTGCAGGAGGCAGCCGATGAGTTTTTCACTCTCACATTGTTGTTTCTCTCTCCCTCTCTCTTCCTCTCTCTCTAAAAAACAACTTTTAAACATCTTAGTTTAAAAAAAGAAAAAGAAAAAGAGGTAGCTGCTTAAAAGAATCAAACCCTAATAAATTTAACTTTAAAAAAAGAATAAAGTAAATCGGTATGTAATAATATGAGAGGGGCTTGCCTTTAGAGAAAGCAAAAAGCGAAATGGGATAGAGAATGTGCTCAGAATATCGTCAGGATACAGAAACTGGTAGGACTGGCTGGCACAGGAGGCGAACTGCTGATGGAGGGAGGTGAAAGGAGGGAGACCTGCTTTTGTAGTCACTTGGAGCATCTGAGTTGGTTCATGTTGGCTTTCTTACGTTCGCATAGACAGTTTCCTTTAACGAGAGGGTTGAACCCAAGGAGGGCCAGTGTTGAGTCGACAAACTTCCGCAGGCAAGCCCTGCGTTCAGGCTTCCAAAACCCCTAATGCAGGCTTCCGCTGCATTATCAGAAATAAGACACTCAGAGACAGAGGCGACACAGTCTGGTTCTGTCCGAGTCTATTTGTGGTTTGGTAAGTACGTTCTCGGGGTTACGATCTAATGATCTAAGTGATGAGTGCTGTTTTTTCTTCCCAAGGGTCACACTTTAAGAGGAACGTTGACCCATGGAACCGGTCCAGGGGCAAAGGGGCAAGGATGATACAGCTGCCCTGGGCAGAGGGAAGAAGAGGCAGGCTGGTAGATTACTCCTCGAGATGTACAAGGCTGACTTCTTCTAGAAGGGTCGGTGACAATGGCATCCGAGGGCAAGATACAGGCCAGCCAAGGGATAGAAACTGCAAAACCACCCGAGAAAAGGAGGAAACGCCGTCTGCTCAGAGCGGACCCCAAACGGAACTGGGCTGGCTGCCCGCCTCCCGGATGGCCCTGACTCAGGCCCCAATGGCGTCGCTGGTGCTATTCGTTCAGCGCTGGGGGACCCAGACCCCGTGTGTGAGCTTGGGGCCCAGGTAGAGCTGGGCCTCTAAGGAACAGTATGGCTTCAGGAAGATGAACCCTTGTTCTGTTTCCCCTTTTCCTGCCAACAGGGGAAGGGAAGGCTTTTTATCAATTGCTCAACCTGGATATGTGGTTAACCTGCTTTGCTGCTGTTATTGTCAGGTTAGAGCTTTGCGGAACTGGAGCCTCCCGCAGCCACCTCTGAGACCACCCCCGCGGGTTCCTCTGTGAACGAAAAATTCTATCAGTGTTCCCCGCCCCATGGCCTCCGGCACCACCCCCTCAACCCCACCATCTGCCACTCGTGGTTTTGGGTGTGGTGCCCTCGCCTAAGGGCAAGGCAGGGTCTTCCATTTCTTCTGATCCAAGTTTTGGTACCTTCTCAGGCCACCTGGCAGCCGCTTCTGTGGCCATGAAGGGAAGTTTCCCCCGTGACTGTTCTGCTTTGCCCGACCTCCTTTCTGAGGACGTAGCGGTGGTGCAGTACCTACGGCTTGAGCCAAGCTTCTAGGTCTGTGAATGGGAAGCCGTGAGCCCCCGGAATTATAAGTACAGATGTGGACACCACCCCAGCTGGGTTGGTTCAGTGGCTAGAGCATCCGGCCTATGGACTGAAGGGTCCCAGGTTCAATTCCTGTCAAGGGCACATGCCCGGGTTGTGGGCTCGTTCCCCAGTAGAGAGCTTGCAGAAGGCAGCCGATCAATGATTCTCTCTCAACATTGATGTTTCTTAACTCTCTCGCCTTCTCCCTTCCTCTCTGAAATCAATAAATATATAGGCGGGTGGGGGGGATCAACAACCTTAAAAAAAAAAAGACAAAGATGTAGATAGACACCTGTGGGAGGCTCCGCAGCCTTTGGTGCTTTCTCAAAGATGCCTGAGATCCCAAAGAGGAGCTCTGGACCAGAGGCACGCTGAGCGCTTAAACTGGTGCTGTGGGTATTGGGAGGGAGGATGAAAGAATGAAGGGGCTCAAATGAGGCCACAATGACTGGTTGCTTCCAATGCCTCCCCAGCCCCAACTCCTGAGCACCAGCAGAGGGGTAATCGCAAGCCTCTGCCAGCATGTTTTGAGTGCTGGGAATGAAAACAAAGCACAGGTAGGGGGTCAAATGAGGGACGGGAGAAGAACATGGAGACAGCCCAAGAATCCAATATCTCCCCTCCCCTCACCTGATAGACCCAACCAATTCATCTCTCTCCTCTCTCTCTCTCTCTCTCTCTCTCTCTCTCTCTCTCTCTCATATTTTATTGATTTTTTTACAGAGAAGAAGAGAGAGGTATAGAGAGAAACATTGATCAGCTGCCTCCTGCACACCTCCTACTGGGGATGTGCCTAAAACCAAGGTACATGCCCTTGACCGGAATCGAACCTGGGGCCTTTCAGTCCGCAGGCCAACACTCTATCCACTGAGCCAAACCGGTTAGGGCCCAATTCATCCCTTGGTGCCTGGACCTTCACAGCAGCCTCCTAACAGTCTTCCCAGTTCTGGCCCAGATCCCCACAGGTTCTTCTCTCCGAAGTAGACCCTGTGAGCCTGTTACAACCGCAGTCACATCATGATGTGCCTCTGCTCATCTCCAGCCCTCCAGAGATCCCCATTTCCCTCAAAATAAAGACATGACTCCCCGGCTTGACAGTCTACCCTCACCTCATTTTCTCTGCTGCAGCCAGTCCACTGGATGTGTTCCTGCCCAAGTCACCTGAATTTGCAGTTCCTGCTGTGACCCCTCCCTCTTTTCCTCCCAAGGTCCCTCCAGGCGGCCCTGAGCACTGTAGTTCCAATAGCAGTCTCCTGCCTCTAACACTCCATTCTTTTTTTCTTTTTTAAATCCTCACTCGAGGATATTTCTCCATTGATTTTTAGAGTGGAAAAGAGAGGAAAAGACAGAAAAGTATCGATTGGTAGCCTCCTGCACGAGCCTAAACACGGGCCTGGGCCTGGGCCAGGGAGGAGCCTGCAACGGAGGTACATGCCCTTGACGGGAATCGAACCAAGGATCCTTTAGTCCGCAGGCTAGCACTGTATCCGAAGAGCCAAACCGGCTAGGGCTGATATCTCCATTCTTATCCTGCTTTTTCTCTACAGCACTTAACACACTGTATATTTATTTACTCTGCTTATTTCGTTATTACTCCCTACTATCCTCGTGGTCATGACTATATATCTACAGTACCTACACCAGTGCTGAGCACTTAAATTCTCAATAAATATTTGTTGAATGAATAAATGGCGCCTTTGTCCCCCCCCCACGCCCCCAAACATCTGGCCAGATCCCAAGGAGGAGCCCCAGATGGCCCCACAGGCAACCCAAGAGCAGGGCCTTCATGTGAACCCTGGAGATGAGAGCCAGCAGAGGTGGGCACGCTTTCCAGAGGCTCGGGTGGCACCTGAGAATGGCCGAGAAGGGCGGGCTTTGGAATCCCCACTTTAGACCCGCCGAGGATGCTCAGGAGCCTGCAGGCGGACTATGGCTGCTAGTCATCCTATGGCTGCCAGGAAGTGATCAAGTGTTAGCCCCATAAGAGGCGCCACCTAGAGTCTCAGTCAACCCCCATAAGAACCCTGGGAGGTAGGTACTGCAGCTCCATTTTACAAGTGAGTAAAGCAAGACGCACAGAGGTGAAGTGACTTGCCCAAGGTCACACGCCTAGCAAACGGACAGAGCTGGGAACTGAACTCAAGCCAGCCTGGCCCCAAAGCCTTAACCTCCCCTTCGCCCTGCCGCTGTGATCAGCTGGCATGTGTGTACCCCCTCTCCCCAGTTCTCTTTGCCTTTTTCCTTGGCGCCTGGGCCATTGCAGTAGCCTCCAAACAAGTCACCAAATGGGAGTGCCGGGTTCCAGGTGAGCTGGCCCTGGGGCATCTCACTCAAGCCCACACTGCAGGTGGAAGGCTAAAGTGCTGATGGGGCAGGCAGGGTGCTGACATCTGATAAGGCCCGTACAGACAGGCCTTTGTGGTAATGGGTCTCGCTGGCCCTGGCAAAACCTGATAGGCCACCTGGCCATCCTTGATTTGCTTAAAGAAGAGCACAACCTTTGAGTGTTGATTTCTGGAGAACTTCCTGCCTTCTGCCATAAAAGGGTACAACAGGGGAGCCAGTGAGAGGGGCAAGAACCTCCTGACCTTAATCAATTCCACGGGAGAACCGTGCATTAACTAAACCCTGCAGGATGGAAAACGCATGTCACGGCTGCCGGCTTTAAATACTTCTCATCCTTAATGTGCCGTTTCTGCTGACGGGGCAGAGGAGGCCAGTCCGGCTACGGCTTTCTCTTTTAAACACCCTTTTAAGCCATTAGCTCAGACTCATCTCCAAAGCCTGCCTGCCTGCATGCCTGCCTTTGGATTGCACAATACATCAAACTTACTTCGGGTGTCCATTTTCTTAGGCAAGCAGGTGGCTGCGGTTTCCCAGAATCCCTTCTGATTATGGGAAGCCTGTGAACCAAGGTTCTTCAGGGGGCAGGGCCCCGGGAGGCACCCCCTCAGCCTGGGGTGG
Organism: Nyctalus aviator; assembly: GCA_036971965.1. NCBI lineage: Eukaryota > Metazoa > Chordata > Mammalia > Chiroptera > Vespertilionidae > Nyctalus > Nyctalus aviator. Next base: position 35,996,676 of record CM072936.1, read on the forward strand.
TTTACTACCTGCTCAGCAGCACCTCTACTACCAGGAGCGGGAACTACTTCACTAATGATCTCACTTTTCCCCCTGCTGCATTTTAAAGAATTTAGATGGAATTCACATACCATAACATTCACCAGTTCAAAGTGTAAATTTTAAGTGTTTTTAGTTATTCACTATGTTGTGCGGCCATCATTACTCTGTAACTCCAGAACATTTCCATCATTCCTCCCCCTCAAAAAACCATGTACCCATCAGCAGTCAGCCCCAGTTCCTCCCTCTTCCCCCAGCTCCTGGCAAGCACTCACCAGTTTTCTGTCCCTTTAGATGTGGCTGTTATATCTATATATATAAAAGGCTAAGTGACTGACCATCCATTCGTCTGACCATCCAACCGGTATATATAATGTGCACTGGCAATTTAAAAATAAATGCTGACTTGTGCATATTTTACCGAAGAGCATGTGATGTTAAAATTGTAAATACTTCATCACAAGAGAAATTAGTCAAGCACTCTGAAAGTGTTTTTAATCTTAATGTGGTGTACAGGGAGATATTAGAATAAGTTTAATCAATTTATCAATCATTGTTTTTATCAATTTTAAGAAATATATTTTATTGATTTTTTACAGAGAGGAAGGGAGAGAAATAGTTAGAAACATCGATGAGAAAGAAACGTCAATCAGCTGCCTTCTACATGCCCCCTACTGGGGATATGCCCACAACCAAGGTACATGCCCTTGACCGGAATTGAACCTGGGACCCTTCAGTCCGCACGCCGACGCTCTATCCACTGAGCCAAACTGGTTAGGGCTCAATGTTGTTTTTATATCATGTTTTTATATCTTGTTTATTATTACATCATGTTGTTGTTATGTATTAATCAACTTACCAGCCATTGTTTTTATCAATGTTGTTTTTATATCGTGTTTTTGTTATTTTTATATCATGTCTTTGTTTTTCTATCATGTTATTGTTTATTAATCAATTTATATATTATTTTCATATACATTTTACTAATTTTCTTTCATCTCTGAACACTTCTATCATAAAGGGTGAATAGCGATATTAAAGTATTTCATATTTTAATTTTATAATACTATATTACATACACTATTTTCACATGTAATTTTTTTGCAGTAAAATAATTACTGCACAAATCTTTCTCTTAATTTCCTTTCAATGTGCATGAATCTGTGCACTGGGCCACTAGTGTCATATACAGGGAGTCAGACAATATGTGGCCTTTTGTACCTGGCTTCTTTCATTCAGCAAGTTTCAACTTCAACCATGTGGTAACCAGTATCATTAAAAGGAATGGGGAAGCATCTCATTCCTCTCTATAGCTGAATAATATTCAACTGTATGATTATACCACACTTATCAGTTGATAAACATTTGGGTTATTTTCACTTTTGGGCTACTCTGAATAGTGCTATGAACATTCATGCACAAGTTTTTGTGTGGACATGTGTTTTCCAGTCTCTTGGGCATATGCCTAGGAGTGAAATCGCTGAGTCATATGGTAGCCATGCTCAACTCGATGAGCGACTGTCAGACTGTTCTCCATAGCGGCAGCACAATTCCCATTCCCACCAGCAGCGTATGAAGGTCCTAACTCCTCCGCCATCCTCGCCAACACTTGTCACGTTCTCTGTTTTTAAGTTACAGTCATCCCAGTGAGTGTGAAGTATCATCTATTGTGACTTTTCTAAGGATCGTTTAAAGAACCATGTCACCTCCCCAAGAACACCACCACCTCACAAGCACTGTTTGAAGGCAACCCTGGCTAAAGCTTTTGTTGGTGGTAATGATGGTAGTAAAAATCAACCACCACCATCATAATAACAATAATAATAATGGCAACTACTACTGCTGCTGCTGACACTTTCTATTGCACAGGCTCTGTGCCAGCCAGGCTCATTATACTAGACATTTAATCTTCACAATAACTATGAAGTAGGTGCTATTGCTATCTCCACCTGACAGGTGGAGAAACTGAGGCAGAGAGCGTGAGAAACTTGCTCAGGGTCTCACGGCTTACGTTACTGGTATGAAAATGGAATTAAGAGTTCTTGACCACTATGCTCTCACCCATGGTTCCCTGCCCTACGAAGTTTGCTGAGAACGCCTGGGGGTGGGACAGAAAGCACAAGGTTAACACACCTGACCACCATCCTAAATGAACTCATGACGATTCTGGTTTTCTCTAAACCGGCTGAAGGAATAAGGCTTATAGACACCAACATCACATTTAGAACAGAGCTATCAACAGGGCAGGATGGTGGCAACCAGTGGCAACCCCAAAGCCAGACACACCTGGACTGAGATTTCCGCGCCACCGCTCAGAGCTCCAGTGGAAGCCGAGTCACTTGCCCTCCTCCAGACCTTAGTTTCCGCATCTGTAAAACGGGTCTGCCGGCAATCTCCAAACCAGAAAACCGTAGTGAGGAGTAAGTGAGAAAGCGCACAAAGGAAGGGACCAGCACCCTCGCTGACACACAAGCCCGGCGGACCCGGAGTTTACACACAGAGAGTGCGCTGGGCAGGGAGTCTCGTTGTGCCTCCGGCCTCATGCTAAGCACTTAATCCACTGCTCACATTCAGAGAACGGTGATCGTTACTATCAAAATAGAAAAAGTATACAAACTGTGCTTGTTATCTACTACTACATTGAAAAATCTAAAATAGCTATATTTGGGGACTTTTTATGACTTTCACAGCTAAATTTTTCCCAAGTGGGGGAAAGGAGGGGGCACGCAGGGGTGTGTCTGTGGGCGGCAGATGCAAAGTAGAAAGGGCAACATTTAGTTAATAAAGCTAAACACCCAGGTATGATGAGTGAATGCCCTGGAGTACACTGCCCTGACCTTGAGGTCTAATTTCAGGGTCCGTGAAATCATAACCTTTTGTTCCTTCTGAAAGCTACGTGCTGGCTGACGCCACCAGCTCTTTACCTTAGAAGCTTCAGATCTAGAAATTCCAGCTGGGCTTTATTACAGGGGAGGGAAGTGTAATGGCTTCTTAAAATTACAAACCTGAGTTCCACGTGTGGCTGGTGTGTGTACATGGATATATATATATACGTTTACATGAAATTCATGGTCGTACACACACAAACACAGAAACACCCAGCCCCCTCCTGGCACCCTACAGATGCTTCAAGCTCTGTCCTCAAAGCAGGAGAACAAAAGGAGGCCATCGGACTCAACTCGAAGGGAAAAACGCTGCCTTTTCTTTCCACACGGGCAGTCGTGATGAGGGGAGGGGGCAGTTCGGTTCCAGAATCTCTCCCTTGCCCATCCGGGTCAGCATAACTTGCTTCCCTATGGCACGGAGGGTAAGCCCTCATGCTGACCCGAGTTAAAATCCCAGCTCTGCCATCTCCTAGCTGCAGAGCCCTGCGCTGCCAACTTACTCCACTGCAAAATTGGCATAACAGGCAGTTCTTCCACAATGCTTGCTTGGAAAATGCACATTTGTTCCAACATGAATGATTAATTAGGGAACGGTCTGCGCATAACTCAACTGTCAAGTTTGCTCATGTGCTATGACTTTGTGAGAAACACTTAGAAAGGAATACTCAGCTGAAGCGTAGGAATGCACACATGTATGTGTACACACACACACACACACACATACACGCACACCCCTTCCAGCTCCCTCAGTTCAGGGCGTGTCACACTCCACACCCATCCCTACCTGATGCTACAACTTTCCATCTGATTACAGATTATCTTCCTTCCATTCACAACTCACAAGATGCCACCCTACCAAGACCTACTCCCATAAGCAAACTTCTTTCTTTTCCCCTCTCTCTGCCCCACCCTCCCGCTCAAACTTCTTTTTTCTAATGTATCACAAAGTTTGAGTGCTGTTCCCCTAACCATTTCCCCATAAGCTCTGTGGTTTTTCTTAGGAGGGCCTAGACCACATTACTAATAGAGCAGAACGGGCTATTCCTCCGAGTGTGGTGAGGAATAGGCCAGATCGGTCAGCCCAGTGCTGGGCACATGGCAAGTTCTCCATAAAGGCTGGCAATCACTGGTTTCTCACTCGGGATGCAGACAGAGCCGGGTCCTAAAAGACGCTCAGGGAACATTTACTGAATGTTTACTACTTGTAAGGCCTACGGTTTATTAATCTCAGTGGACTAATAAAAGAGGCTTATCCTTGCCACACAAGAGGTCAGGAGAGACAGCAATTGTCAAAACTGTAAACCAGAGATGAGGCTTCAAAGCTCTAATGGAGCCCTGCCCTCCGGCGTGGGGAGGGAGGCTGAGTCGGGAAAGGCAGGGACCCTGCCTACAAGAACTTAAGGAAATAACTCCTGGTGACCACAGGGCAATATGGGGTCAATTTTAAGACAAGCAGCCTAGGCTCCGAATCCTTAGTTCAGGGCCACAGTATAGCATTAAGTGGTTAAGAGCCCCGGTGAGAGGTCATATAACCCGAGTTCAAATCCCAGGATGCCACCCCGGGCACATAACTTCACCTCCTCCTGCCTCACTTTCTCACCCATCGAACAGAGCCTGTGATGGCCCCTATTTCCTAAGGGGATGGGATGAGTAAGCAGATTAATCCGTGTCGAGCCTTTAGCAAGTGTCAGACACAGAAGGCAAGTTCAATGGGCGCTAGTTGTTATTCCGGAGCCAGAGACAAGCAGATGCTGCCGGAAACAGAGCCGGAGCAGAAGACTGTATGTGTGGGCGGCAGCAGCAGCAGCAAGGGGAGGTCTGGTTTAGCTGGAACTGAAGGACAGGATCCTGTGGGCAGGAATTCCTTTTGATGAGCCATCCACCCAAATCCTTTCTGACACTGAGACCGCACTGGGCAAGCCATGTCCACTGAACAAACTTAATGCCCTGGTCTCCTACGCATCATTCGTTTCTAAAAGAAATAGGTGGATTCCCCTGAAAACCCAAAGAATGAATCAGCCGGATCAGCCTCTGCCTACCCCTCCACGGTCACCTCTGACCCGTTCTCCACCCCTGCCCACCGGGCTCCTGGCCACTCTTCCTCCCCCGGCATGGCGGCCTTTCCTGCCTCAGGTCCTTGGCCCTTGCTGTTCCCTCTGCTTAGGATTCTCCATTTCCTTCTGCAGCATCCTCCTTCCCAGCTCTACACACAATACACACCTCCCCTAACCACTTGCCATCCCTAGCTAGAGTAGGCCTCTTGCCCACCCATTCTCCCCTCCCCATTTCTTTCATAAAATGTACCTCTCCCTGAAATCCTTTTTGCATGGTAATGTCTACACAGACACTAGAACTCAAGTTTCCCTGAAGGCACAGGCCCGGTGTGTCTCCCTCTCCCTGCAGTACCGCCTGCTGCCTGGACCAGAGCCTGGTATGTGCCAGGCCCTAAGTAAACATGATCCCCATCTGGAGGTGGGCGTGGAGTTATTCATCCATCCATAACATTCCTTGAGGTCCTCCTCGGTGTCGGGTGGGATAGAAATGACACCCAATCCCTTACCTCTGAGGTCCTTTCAGTCCCAGGGGAAGGATGTGTCTGAGGGGGCCTGGCCAGGGGTGGTGTCCATGGGAAGCAGGCTGGAGTCAGGAAAGGGACATTTTCAGGACGGGAGACAGAGCTCCCGGGAGCCCACGCCGGGCGGTAGGAAGTTGGACTCTCCAGGCCAGAGGAAGGGTTGGGCCACGTGGCTCCGAGAGCCCTTCCAACCCAGCAACTGTGGCTCTCAGACAAAGTTGTGGGGGGAAAGCATAATAGTGGCCAAGACAGGTCACAAAACTGACTGGGAAGAAAGGTACCCAAGAGCGACTCTCACCTGAAAAGAGCCAGGTGCACAATTCTTCCTCGAAGAAATCAGGAAGCAGCCCGCAGATATTAAGTGAGTTAAAGCTCAGCAAGATCGTGGTTCTGAACTACACATACATACATACATACATACGTACGTACTTAAGGACCATGAAAATAAACACAGGTAAGGGGGTACAGTGACGGGTGCAGTGTGTGCTGTTACGCAGGCGGACTCTGATGGGAGTGAACTTGGAGCAGCCGCCTGGAGGAGGTTAAGGAGCCAGGAGGACACCAGTGGGACATGTGTCCCAGGCTCAGGGAACAGCAGGCACGGTGGCCCTGAGGCAGCAGAGGGCTGGGGGATGAGATGCATTAGTAAAATCTCGGTTGCATGCTATTGCCACCCCATGCATTTACATTATATTACACCCTGTCGTCAAAACGTCTCCCCATGCTGATGTCTAGGTAGTAATATTAATGCACAGTGTTTTCCTCTTCTTAGCTGTCTACATTTTCTAATGTTTTTCCCCATAACAAACACGTATTAGTTTTATAATAAAGGGAAGTACAAATGGTAAGTCTGAGGTACAAGAGGCATTGCCAGACGGATAAGAACGCTCTGGAGCAGCCGAGTTCCCCACGGAAGCACTGATGTATGCTTCACGTACGGAAGCCCCATCATGCACCTATCTCTTTGTTGTGACTGGCAGGAAGCTCGGTCACACTTGCGGTCTGCTTGTGATGGGGAACCGGGCGCTGTGGTAAGCACTTGGCTACTCAGCCCTCCCCCTGTCCTCATCCTTGAGCCTTCCACTTTCCTCTGCCCATTTCCCTATCTCCATCAGACATACAGATAGTAGGCGTCTAAGTAACCCACACCTGCAAGTTCTTCATTGGAATGAGGTGGGGAAGGACAGAGTGAAGAAACAGAGCAACAGAGACAAGAGGCGCTTCATGAAGCCGTGAAAAAGGAATGTCCTTGGCACCATGGGAAAGAGAATGCCCGTCTCTGGAGGATGCCGATCGTCTTGTTCTAGGAACATCACTGTCGACCATGGAGTAGGAATGATCTAGTTCATCAGATTCTATCACCAAGAGGATAAAATGCCCGTAAGATCTGAGTGGCAGATCCTCATGTCATGGTGGGCCATAATCTCTGTGAACCTCTCTGGGCCTCCATTTCCTCATCTGAAAATGGGGTCTAGAATAAGGTGACCAGACGTCCCGCTTTTGGCGGGACAGTCCCGATTTCTAACAATTTGTCCCGCCAGTCAAGGGCATGTACCTTGGTTGTGGGCCCAACCCCCGGTGGGACGTGTGCAAGAGACAGCTGATCGATGTTTCTCTCTCATCGATGTTTCTAACTCTCTATCACTCTCTCTTCCTCTGTAAAAACTCAATAAAATATATTAAAGTAAGTAAATAAATAAAGATAGATAGATAGATCCAGGTAGAAAACAGATCCAATTACAACAGGGAACTTTCCTATGAGAGGAAAACTAAATCTGTAAATGTTAAATATCTGAAAGTCACGATATGCAGAAATACTTAAAAGATTGTGGGTTTGATCCAGTCAGGGTTATTACGGGAAGCAACTGGTGGATATTTCTCTCTCATATTGATGTTTCTCTCTCTCTTCCTCCCTTCCTATCTCTCTAAAATAATCAATGAAAAAGCATATCCTCAAGAAGCTCTGGCCGGTGTGGCTCAGTTGGTCAGGCATCCAAGAGTTGCCAATTAGATTCCCGGCCAGGGCACATGCCTGGGTTGAGGTTTGATCCCTAGTAGTAGGTGTATAAGAGGCAGCCGATCAAAGTTACGCTCTCACATTGATATTGCTCTCTTCTCTCTTCTTCTAAAAAATTAATAAACTTTTTTTTTAAAAAAAGAGAGAGATAAATCATCTGTCTTAGGGCCTACATATTAATAACTGGCAAACTCCCCAGATTTATGATTAATTTCCTTCTTTAAAATTTCAGGAGTGCATCAGAATCAAATTTCAAATTTCTGAAATGCCTTACACACTCACTGGATCTGTTATCAAATTCTAGATGGATTAATCATAAACCAAATCTCCCCTCCCTTCCCTCCTCCCCCAAAAAACACACACAGAGAAAAGCAACTTGACTCCCTGTTCACAGCTAGGGAAGTCCCTAAAATTCTTACCTGGGCCAACCTAAGACTGTAACAGCAGCTGCCTTATCTCCATGCTCAGCGTGAGCTTCATGCTGGCTTCTCCAGAACGGCAGCTGGGCTTGGCCACACATCGTAATGTTGGGCTGGGCAGCTCATAAATTAGGCAATTGTGTTTGCAGGCTCATAAACAGCATCTCGGACCAAAACCAAGTCATTTAGCTTGCCAGATCATCCACTAGTTTAAATTACCTGGGTTGCCTTCCCTGCTCTAGCAGCCTGCATGGCTGAGAGTCTTGAATGCAGCAGGTGCCTAAAGACTACCTGAATGAAAGAATGAATGATGGGTGGATGAATGAAGGGGAGAGACGGGGGGAGGGAGGGAGGGAGGGGAGAATAAGCCCCTTCAGCCATCCAAGCTCTCATCTCCAAATACACTGGAACGCTTCCTTCACCAGCGTTTCGGCCATTTTGTCACATATCTTGAGGAGTTTGCAGCCCTCAACTTCCTTCCCCTTCTGAAGGGACAGACCCTGAGGATGTTTCCCAGACTGTGGGAACCAATCCTTTGGCACAGAGCCAAGCTTTTGGGGGAAGAGGGGACAGTGAGGGGAGCAGGGGCTTGGATGCCTCAAAGTCTGATGAAAGTTGTAGATCCTCTGAACCCAAAAATTAGCCATGCACAAGCATGCACACTCATCTTGTCTATAACTTTGGGTGCGTTCATACGTTTACTCCCACCCCTACCCCCAAGCCCAAGCAAGAATCACCTGGGGGAGTGTGCTTAAAACAACCCCCACCCCCACCCCGCCACAAGGCCTGGTGACTCTGAACCTCTAGAGGGGAGGCCCCTCAAAGTCTGCACTTGTAAGGTGTCCGGGGAACCCACACTCTAGCCCAGGTTTGGGATGGGATGCTAGGGTCCAGCTTTCCTTGAAAGGGCAAGCCCAAGACCTCCCATTGGAGCCCAGTGGGCTTGTTGAACATGCAGATCCCCGGGCCTCACCCAGATTTACATCTCAGGACCTGAGGGGGTGGGCCCAGGAGTCTGCTTTTTTTTTTTTTTTTTTTTTTTTTTTTAGTTACACAGGTGGTTTTGAAGCGTCTTAGAGATTGAGAACTATTTCCCAGAATCACAGGGCTAAAACCTGACAGGAGCTGAAGGCCCATAACAATTGCTAATGAACCGATCAGCATTTCAAAGGGCAGAGCTTTCCGGGCGGGCGCACATTCCAAGGAGTGGGGGGGGGGTGTGTGTGTGTGATTATCCCCCTCCGCCCCTGTGAATATTTACTTCCCTCCCTCACCTCTAGGTCCCACAGCCCACTTCCACTTCCCTCTGCCCATCCCCGTCTCCGGAAATGCCAGCCGTTCCCCTTTCTAAACCTCGGTCTGTCACCTGTCCTCGGGACTGGGCCTGGGAGACAAAGGATTAGGGCAATCGCGGGATTACAGGTGCCACCGCTTTCCTCGGCCTTTTTCCTCTGGCAGCCACCTTCTCACGTTCTACTCATTCCGTTTGTTGTCCCTCCCCGTTCTAGAACAGAAATTCCACACGGGGATGGGAGTCCTCACTGCGAGGGTCTGTCTGAATGCCTGGCACGGGATAGGCTCAATAGGCAGAAGAATGAGTTCAAGTTTGGGGCTCAAGGGCCTCACTGATGCTAAACACAAAAAAAGTAGTAGCTATCACCAGTTTCCCTTCAATGTTAAGAAGCAGAGGATTTGAATGCTTTCAATTAAGCTGCCATATATATATATATATATATATATATATATATATATATAATTGATATTTTACAGAGAGGAAGGGAGAGGGAGAGAGTTAGAAACATTGGTGAGAGAGAAACATCAACCAGCTGCCTCCTGCACACCCCCTACAGGAGATGTGCCAGCAACCAAGGTACATGCCCTTGACCGGAATCGAACCTGGGACCCTTGAGTCTACAGGCCAGACACTCTACTCTATCCAATGAGCCAAACCGGTAGGGCAAATTAAGCTGCTTTTTACAACTGATTTATCTTTGGGAAGGAAATAGCCATGGGCAGGTGGAGGTGGTGGGGAGAAGAGAGATGTCCTGACCTAGGCTAGGGGTGGAAAATCAAGGAAGGCTTCCTGGAGGAAGCATCAATGGAGCTGGCCAGGAGAGATGAGTTAGCTATGCAGGGAACACGGGAAAAGTGTGCCAGTGGCGTAGACAGAGAGCCTGGCTGCTCTGGGGATGAAACAGCATCATCCTAAGGAATGTGACTCCATGGGCCTCGCCTTGAACCAAAGTGAATCAGAAGCTTGAGAGAGGCCCTGGAACCTGGACCCTGAGCAGTCAGGGTCCAGGATCCAAGCTATTAACCACCAGCCAGATCCTGCCCTTGGAAGAGCCCCGCCCAGACAACTACCTACTGAGCATTCCACTGCCTGGAATGGAGGCCCGGAGGAGACTGCTAACTGGCCGGAAGTAGGAAGTGGTGGATGGATCTGGACTGAACGGGAGAGAGGGGTCAGGCGTTAAAGTCCTTACAAAGCCCTCTGCACTGGGCCACCCCCCTCTGCCCTTCTGTCGTCGCCGGCACCTTGGTCACTCACATCCATGCACCCTGGCCTCCTTGCTCTTCCGCTCTGCCTCAGGGCCTCTGTCCCTGCTGTTCCCTCCTCGAGACCCTCCTTCACCCGATCCTTCACTTCCCTCAGACCCTTGCTTCAACAGCCCCCTTCAGTGAGGCCCTCTCGACCACCCCAGGGCTTCTCAGTATCTCCTCACTCAGATTTATTTTTCCTAAACATGTGTTGCCACGCAATACCCTAAATGCCTTACATTACTTGTTATGTCTGTTGCCTGTTCCCACCAACACCCTAGACTGCAAACGCCACACGGGAGGAGGTGCATAGGTCTGTTCTCTGCTGATAGGTCCTCCCTCCCTCCAACTGATGGATGGAGAATGACGTAAACTCCACCTGCAGCCAGACATTCCTGAGCACGGAACCACCAATCAGCACCTGCCAAATACCCTAAGCCCATCGGGATTCCTAAGTCCCTAGGTCCCTAATCATGTGCCTTACGTGACACCACCCATCAGCGTGTGCTGAGTGCCCTAAGCCCCGTCCCCTCTCTTTCCTCCCTTTAAAAGGTACCTGCACCCCTCTCTTTCCCCTCTGGAAGGCAGCCGGCAGCGATACTCTCCTTCAATAAAGCCTGCGTCCTGATCCCGGGCTCCGGCCCTCCCTGTTCCATCTTTCACCAGTGGTATCCCCCAGCCCACAACAGCGCGTGGCACACAGCCGTTCTCAGTCCTTACTGGCGGAATGCGTGAACACGCGTGTGAGTGGTGGGCAGAGGGATGGACAGATGGGTGCTGCTGCCAGTGGCAGAGAGGGCACCTGGGAGCCAGCCAGGCTGGGTGGGGACGGAGGAGGAGTGTCTGACAGGCACTTGGGGTGGCAGCGGCCCACCTGGGCGGCCCCGCGTCTGATGAAATCAGGCCAGACCTCGCCGGGCTCCGAGGGGCACGTCCCGTTCTCTGTGGCTTCTCTGTGGCCAGCTCCAGACTGCTCCTGCTCCGGCCTGGGACTGACTGGGTCCCCTAGGCCCCGGAGGGGGGTGGGGGCAGAGGGAGAACCTGCTGCTCCTGTTCTCCCAGCTTGCCAGGGTCTCTGCCAGCAGGGCCCCACCCAGCCAGGCAGCTGCATTACTGTCCTGCTGTGACCCTGCCAGCCGTAGAGGCCAGAGTCTCCCCTCAGCCCCTGGCCCTCCTGGTGTGGCTCCAGGGCAGAAAGCTGGGTTTCACCTGAGCTACTCGTCACCATCCAAACGTTCCTTGTCATGTTCCTAACCCCCAGAATCCGCACGGGAGGCCCCTCCCCTCCCACCCCTTCCCCCTTCCTGCTCGCAGGCCACCCAACACCTCGGCAGGCAGGCAGGCAGGCAGCAGCCCCGGCAGCTGCTCCAGCCCACACAGGTCTAACCCCACCTGGATTCTGAATGCGCCCATTGTCTGATAGCTCCGCGGCTCCCCTCCGCGTTTCCAAAGCTCCGGGACAGAGCTCCAAAGCCCTCGGGACAGGAGGGGCCTCGTGACTGTCTGACTGGAGCGAGCACACAGTGGGCACTCAAACACCAGGCTGAGGGGAACGAACTCGTTTGCCTTCTGTGTTATTGAAAACACCTTCCTCAGGTTATAGAGAATGGAGGGGCACAAAGTTCCAGGATCGACGTGCAAAATTTTCCACATTATAAGGGAGATGGTTCCACTTTGTAGAATAATTCATACTTTCATTTCTGCAACACCCCAAGTTTTTTTTTTTGTTTTGTTTCCCCCCCCCCCCAAACCCCACAGATAGGGGCACGCAAGTTCTGTGAATGCTTAGAAAGGCATCCAGGAGGAGACACACCAAATTGCTAACGTCTGCCGCGGGGAAGGTGTTTGAATTTTCTGTTAGAGATCATCATTCAGGGTTTCCTGCAAAACTTGTTTAAACTTTATAGAGTTTCAAACACAATCAAAAGTAGAGAGAATAGCATAACGGACCACACATATCCATCTGTAAACATGGCAGTGTGTAGCTCTAATGCACCCCCCCCCCCCCGCTTTTTTTTAAATACGTTCTTATTTAAATATGTTTTTATTTGAGAGAGAGAGGAAGGGAGAGGAAGAGAGAGATGGAAACCTCAATGAGAGAGAAACCTCGACCGGCCGCCTCCTCCACACCCACTACCGGGGATGGAGCCTGAAACCCGGCATGTACCCTGACCTGGAATCGAACCGGCAGCCTCAGGGCATGGGACAGCGCTCAGCCAACTGAGCCACACCAGCCAAGCTCGTCCCTCCTTCTTCAGCATAACCCCAACCCATCACTGCTATTATGAATTTTTCAAAAAAAAAAATCCAAAAACATGCCAAGGCCAATTTGGCTCAGTGGATAGAGAGTCGGCCTGCGGACTGAAGGGTCCCGGGTTCGATTCCGGTCAAGGGCATGTACCTTGGTTGCGGGCACATCCCCAGTGGGGTTGTGCAGGAGGCAGCTGATCGATGACTCTCTCTCATCGATGTTTCTAACTCTCTATCTCTCTCCCTTCCTCTCTGTAAAAAAAAAAAAATCAATAAAATATATTAAAAAACAAAAACAAAAAAAATATTTTCCCTCCCATCACACGTGGTAGGGAGGTCAAGCAAGCTGTGGCGTTCATAGAGTTAGTTCACTGGTTCACCCTCCACCCCACCCCGAAGTGACTAGGAGGAAACTTTCTAGTTGTAACTTAGAAAACACTAATAACAATTAGAGGAGCCAATGGAACTCTGAAAGGGCTTGCAAACTCAACTCCGGATACACGTCACCATACACGGGGGCCCGGGACACCCCTTTTACTCTGGGCTGCCAAAGGAGCCAAAGGGACCTATCTGAAAGCTTCATCATTTACCCGAAGGCTGGAACCTGGAGGCTCCTGTTTGGGCCAAAAGGAAGAGCCTGGAAGGCAGACGTTCCCAGAAACGGAGGCACCAAGCGCAGGGCGGGGCGGGGGGGACGCCAGCCAGGCTGGGAGACTCCCTTTTCCCATCCCAGGCCACAAGCCCTGTGACCCTTCGTTTCATGGTGTGAAAATGCAACCGTCACAGCACCGACTCTCCCAAGGGCTGGCGCAGGGATTTTAAAACGAAATCCTACGGGAACAGTGGAGGACTCAGTCAACCGACAGTGCGATGAACAGGATGATTCCTGCTTACCAAACCATGTTATTATCATCATTCTAATGACACCTGCCAGCTGTGTGGCTCTGGTCCAGTCACCTAACCGCACCGAAACGGCCAGATTCGTGTACAAAACTGAGAAACCGCATGACTCGGTTAAGGCTCCTTCCTAACTTTGCTCCCAGTAAATGGGTTTTTTGAAACATACTCTTCTTTCTCTGCTGAACCATTCCAAATCTCCCTAGGGGGCAGTCCATGGAGGTTACAGAGACTCTGGAAAATTCTGTCTAGAACAGCGCTCCCGTGGCAAGGGATTGAGGGGGGCCAAGCAAGATGACCTGGTGTGAGCGACCACAGGGGATCTGGGTGCACAATGGGAACAGGAACTGTCAGTATTTGCAACAGGCGGCTCCAGTGCTACCAGCCAACCTCAGACGTCTTCCCCAGCCCCTCCTTCTGCAATTCTTCCACATTTCCTCTTATTCCATCCTCCACATTTCCTCTTATTCTATCCTCCGTGGGCCACATGGAGGATACGGCCTTTGCAAGTATTGGAAAGCAGATTAACTAATTCTCAGCTTTCTCAAAAGGCCAGCAGTGAAGGCTGGGGTAGTCAGTCATCCACAAAACTCCCCACAGGGGTGGCTTGTGGATCCTGGGTCCCGGGGGACGCACAGAATTATAGAACCATTGGTGAGCACGTGGGAGGCAGGGCAGGGACCCCTGCAAGAATAAACTCATCAGCGTTGGTTTGTGTGAGAAGTTGCCCCTGGCTCCATACGAATGCTGACCCTATTTATCATCAGAAAACCCTAAACACCCAGTCCCTCTCCGATGCCCAGACTGGTCCAGCCAGGAATCTGTCCCCTGCAATCGGTAACAATCCAGAGGCCAGAGACCTCCATGTTGCAGGCTCTCTTGCACACGGCATCTAAAATGCTCTTGACATTGCTCTAATAGTAAAAGCCCAGAAACAGCCAGTATCCATCAATACAGGGTTACAAGGGAATACTATACATCTGTTAAAAATGAGGACAATCTCCAAGATATTTCAAGTAAACAAGAACAGTGGGTACAATATGCTACTTTTTTTTAGTTACGTTAGGGAAGGGGGAATAAGTATCTCTATATATCTAATTCAAGAAACACTGGGAATAACTGGGAATATATATATATATATATATATATATATATATATATATATGATTTTTCTAATGGTTATGACAAGGGACCTGAGAGTTCAGAGAAGCATTCACCAGGTAGGTACAGGTACACACACAGGTGGTACATAAGCTTTGGGTTCAGTGGACCAGGGTTCTGACCTCTGCCTGCCATGTCCTAGCTTTGTGGCCTTAGACACATCACGGACGCCGAGTCTCAGTTTACTCCTCTGTACAATGGAGATAATACCGGAATCAAGTTCACAGGATGATGGAACCAAATAGGCGTGACTATAAATTAGCAGAGTGGCTTCTTGATGCTCCCCACCTGATTGGCAGCAAACAATCTGCACAGTGGGTGTTGAGTCAAGTGGAATGTCTTAGATTCGGGGAGGGCGAGGAGCAAACAGACAAGGGGTGTACCCCTTCCTCATCCTTATTCCCTCGGGCTCCTTTGGCCGTTAGCGGGTTTTTTGTTTTGTTTTGTTTTTTTCACCTCCTGATACAGTTCTAAAGCAGAAAGTTCTCATAGTGGAAAACTCAATACTCCACAGAGCGTTTGCACCGTACCAGGCGCCAAACGCGCATTATACACTCAAACTCGCCAGAGTCCTCATCTCAACCCTGCGAGGTAGGAGCGATGGCGTTACAGGGGAGGGCACTGAGGCACGGAAAGGTTAAACACCTTGCCCAAGGTCACGTGGCAAACAAGAGCTGGACGGGATCCGTGGCCACCCGATCACGCCTCTCCTCGCAGCCCTCCCCGTTCATTCATCTTCCCTCTCCCAGGGAGGCCCGGGGAACACGTGCTCCTTTGTTTCAAAGGTGAGAAGAGAAGCAATAAGTGCTGAGGATTAGAGTCACAGCCCCGGCATCAAATCTCCGCCGAAACCGGGAGTCGGGCCTCACGCCTGGTGAGTGAAGCACGGCTTCCTGGGGTGAGCGGCCTCCCCAGGTCTCCCGTGTGCCCGGGGCTCAGGTGAGGGGATTAGCAGGAAGAAGGGGGGGGGGGGGTAAAGCGAGAGGGAAATCGTCACTGACTCCAAAGTCCAAAGAAAAATCAGCACCGTTCACAGGGGACGTTTCCAAATCAAAGACGCAGATGACAAGCTCCTAAACCCCCATCTGCAAGGCACAGAAGAGCGTTCCTTTTCTTTTAATATATTTTGTTGATTTTTTTTTTTTTTTTTTTTTTTTTAGAGAGGAAGGGAGAGGGATAGAGAGCTAGAAACATCGATAAGAGAGAAACATCGACCGGCTGCCTCCTGCACACCCCCCACTGGGAATGTGCCCGCAACCAAGGAACATGCCCTTGACCGGAATCGAGCCTGGGACCCTTCAGTCCGCAGGCTGACGCTCTCTCTGTCCACTGAGCCAAACCGGTTTTGGCAGGGGCGTTTCTTTATAAACGCAGACGTAAGAAGGACAAAAGGTAAAGGCAGCACACCCACCAAGCCTAATTTCTCCAGAAAGTTTAGTCATGACTGCCAGCCCAGCGGTCAGTCGGGGTGGTAATGAAAAGCGGACACGGGAACTTCACCGAGCAGCTGCCGGACTCGGTCCCCTCTGCAGACACCCCGCCTGGGCTTCTGTCTTGCTAAGGATGAAGGGACCGAGGGCCAGGATCTCCCGGGACTCATGAGTAAGAAGGACACCGAGAGTACCTGCCCTTGCGACGGGGAGACGGTGATGTCACCGCTGATTCAACCTCCGATACCGATAGCCTCTCAGGACGGGCTCTCAGTGCCGGTGACTCAGAGCCTCGCTCCACCTGCCAGCCGGCGAACGTCCCTCCGCTGACTCAGCGGGTGACGTTCTCCACAGGAAAGCCACGACGTTTCCCCACATGCTCCCGTTGGTCATCTCTCGTTCCCTTTTCAAACGCGCCCACACGACGGTGGTGAAGAATTTGTGGGGGAGGGAGCGTGCAGTCTTTGAAAAATCTTCTTGCTCAATCCAGACTTCATCCTAACTAGCGGGTTCCTAGGACACCCATACGCATGTACCTCCTCCCACCTCACCCCACCCTCCCCCACAAAAACATGCCTGTTTATCGGACAATTTCATCCTGACGCCCACGCGGAAGTTGTTCAGAAAACTGGACGAGAACCCTATTCCTCTTGGGCAACGCGCCAATACCTGAGTAGCTTGGGAAGAGGGTCAGATCCTCGTCTGAACGACGGCATAGCCTTAAAAGGAAACGGAGATGCACGGGGACAATTAGGCCTCGGGGTCATTCCTTTAGAAAAAAAAAAAAATGCCTGCACAGGGAAGAGTCTTGTTAAACGGCAGCCATCGGGAGTGAAAGAATGTGGACAGTCCAACTCCTTCGAAACACAGTCCAATCCCGACATCGATGAGCACCTCACTTCCTCAGATGTCATTCTTCTTAGTGATGACTCCCAAGAATCTCTCCCTGCCAGCACACCCTTCCTGCGGTATCTGCTGTCTTTCCTTCCATCGGTCGCCATCTGTCTGTCTCCCCTCCTCTGACTAGAAGGGAAGTCCACAAGGGCGGGACTGTGTCTCTTTCATTCCATCGTATCCCCGCTGCCCAGCGCAGAGCCAGTGCCGGCCGGCACTCAACATGAAATTGTGCAGCGAATGCACAGGCGACTGGCTGCCTCTGTCTCCAGAAGGCCTCCTCTCCCTCCGAGACCTTCGGAGCAGGCATTATCCATCCCCTTCGCCTGGCGCTCACTCACTGGCTGTGAAGAGCACAGGTTTGGAGTCCAACAGCCCCCAGAACGAGCAGCCGGCCTTTGCCACTTCCTGTCTCCATGACCCACCCGTATCTTTCTCAGCCGCTCAGGGTCAGCAAGTGTCACTTCTCACTGGCTGTCGTGAGGTTTCAAGGAGAGAGACAGCATGACATAGTAAGTGCATGGGAAGGACTAGTCAATACACCATTGTTTGTGATAAGAATCGAGTATGGCCCTAACCGGTTTGGCTCAGCGGATAGAGCGTCAGCCTGCGGACTGAAGGGTTCCAGGTTCAATTCCGGTCAAGGGCATGTACTTTAGTTTCGGGCACATTCCCAGTAGGGGGTGTGCAGGAGGCAGCTGATGGATGTTTCTAACTCTCTATCCATCTCCCTTTCTCTCAGTAAAAAAAAAAATCAATAAAATATATGTATATTTTTTAAATAATCGAGTATGAAACAATAATTTCTGGGTTTTTTAGTATCTCTCAAATATTGCATGGGGCATACTGATACTGAAAAAATTAGTCTTTGTTTTCCTAAAATTCGAATGTAACTGGCTGTTCTGTTTTTTAAATACACACACACACATATATATATATATATATGTGATACACACACACTGAGTGGCCAGATTATTATGATCACCTGACATTTGTAGGCAAATTAGCTGTACACTGAATCATATAGGATATGGAAGCCGAAGGCCTGTTTGAACACCTTTGCTGTCTGCAGTTACCAAGATAAAACATCTCCAATTCGCACAGGAACACAAGGATTGGACAGTGGAGCATTGGAAAAAAGTCATGTGGTCCAATGAATCACGTTTCCAGTTGCATCATGCAGACGGCAGAGTGAAAATTGGGAGGAAACAGCATGAAACCATGCAGCCCGCCGAAACCGGTTTGGCTTAGTGGTAGAGCATCAGTCTGTGGACTGAGGAGTCCCAGGTTCGATTCCGGTCAAGGGCATGTACCTTGGTTGCGGGCACATCCCCATTGGGGGGTGTGCAAGAAGCAGCTGGTCGATGTTTCTCTCTCATCGACGTTTCTAGCTCTCTATCTCTCACCCTTCCTCTCTGAAAAAAATCAATTAAAAATATATATATATAAAGATTATGTGCTCTCTTTAAAAAAAAAAAAAAAAAAAAAAGAAGAAGAAGAAAGAAAAGAAAGTACCCCACATGCATGAGTACAACAACCCTTCACGCTGGTTGGGCAGTGTTATGGTTTGGGGCATGTTTTCCTCACATGATCTGGGCCCTTTAATTCGTGTGGAACAACATACCTAAATATCATTGTTGATCAAGTTCATCCTATCAGGTTGATGGCATATCCCAATGGAGATGGCTTCTTCCAACCAGACAATGTGCCATGCCCCGGTGCTCGTATTGTGCAGGAGTGGTTTCAAGAACATGAGGGAGAGTTTACCTAGCTTAGGTGGCCCCCACAATCACCAGATCTCAATCCAATTGAGCATTTGTGGGTTGAAGTTAAAAGAGCCATCAGGCAGCTGGTTCCACAACCATCAAATCTCACAGAACTGGGCAGTGCTATTTATCAGGCATGGTGTCAGATTCCTCGCATCACCTTTCAACATCTCGTGGAGTCAGTGCCAAGAAGAATCGCCGCAGTATTGAAGGCAAAAGGTGGCCCACCGAAGTACTGATGGGGTGGTCATAATAATCTCGCCACTCAGTACATATGTTATTTTAGAGAGGAAGGGAGAGGGAAAGAGAAATGGAAACATCAATGATGAGAGAGAATCACTGGCTGCCTCCTGCACAGGAGATCAAGCCAGTAACCTTGACCGGGAATTGAACCATCGACGCTCAACCACTAAGCCATGGCGGTCAGTTTGTCCTGTATTTTTAATCTGTTAAATCTGGCAACTCTGCCCATTAGGCAGTTACCTTCCTGAAAGCAGGGTGATGTTGCTTACATCAAGATTTATAAAATAATGCCCTATAATACACTCTCCATGAATACCGACTGATGGATTGGATGGATTTCAGAGCTGTGAGATTTTTACCGTGGCCATGAGCTGATTGAGCTAGCTTTAAATTACTGTCTTTGGGGGTTTTTTTTTTGCATCTCTCCACAAGTTCCTTCCAGGCTCCTTTTCATTGCCAAGGACTAGAAGAATGGACACCGGGTCTTGAACAATTAATGGGCCTGCAGGATACTGCAGACACCCAGGAGGAGGTGTTGGGTGTATCTGGGAGCCTTGCTCAAGGAAGGTGTTATGTAGACAATAGGAAACCAGACAGATGGCTCTGGCGGGCTCAGATCGCTGTTTAGATTTTGATCTGGTGCTTCCTTACACCCAGGCAGAAATGGCTCGTCTGACCTTTCGACTGCAGACTGCAAGCTGTTTTGTGACAAGACAATTAGGTAAGGTTACATCAGGGGTGTGTGCAGGGCTCAGAGCGCCAAGCAGAGACACAAGCCCTGAGAACATCCCCTCCTCTTTGTTTCTGTCTGTGGTTCGTGCTGAACAGGTTCCCTCTTTTCTTTAAAACAAAAGGCACAGTTACACCTGAAACTTATATGTCAATGGTATCTCAATGTTTCAAAGTATATTTTTATTTATTTTAAAATATATTTTATTGATTTTTTTTTTACAGAGAGGAAGGGAGAGGGATAGAGTTAGAAACATCGATGACACAGAAACATCGTTCAACTGCCTCCTACACATCCCCTACTGGGGATGTGCCCGAAACCAAGGGACATGCCCTTGACCGGAATCAAACTTGGGACCTTTCAGTCCGCAGGCTGACGCTCTCTATCCACTGAGCCAAACCAGTTTCGGCAAAAGTATATTTTTATTGATTTCAGAGAGGAAGGGTGAGGGAGAGAGAGAGAGAGAGAAACATCAATGATGAGAGAGAATCCGTGATCAGCCACCTCCTGCACGCCCCCAATTGGGGATAGAGCCCGCAACCTGGGCATGTGCCCTTGACCAGAATTGAACCCGGGACCCTTTTAACTTCGTCCCACATATGCTCAATTGAATTGAGATCTGGTGATTATGGGGGCCACCTAAGCTAGGTAAAGTTTGGCTCTATCCACTGAGCCAAACCAGCCAGAGCTATCTCAATTTTTTTTTTAAAAAAAAAAAGCATAGTGGAATAGCTTCTAAAAGCAAAAGATATATATATATATATAGACCTATTATATATATATATATATATATATATATATATATATATTCTGAAACCAGATTCATTCATTCACCAAATACTACCGAGTACCTATGATGTGCC
Organism: Nyctalus aviator; assembly: GCA_036971965.1. Lineage (NCBI taxonomy): Eukaryota > Metazoa > Chordata > Mammalia > Chiroptera > Vespertilionidae > Nyctalus > Nyctalus aviator. Next base: position 36,017,365 of record CM072936.1, read on the forward strand.
AGGCGCTATTCTAGACACAACACAGCCTGTGGACTAAATAAGACAAAAATCCCAGGCCTCTTGGAGCTTATATTCTGGGGCAAGGAGACAACGGGCAGAAGTCAGTGAAGTACATAGGATGTTAGATGGTGAAAGTGCTGCGAAGGAAAATAAAGCAAAGAAGGACAAAGAAGGCTTCCGGAGGAGGAGGTTACGATCTCAAATTGGGGGAGCAAGAAAGGCCTTCCTGAGAGGCTGACATGTGAGCAAAGACCTGAGGACATTAAGGAGTGGCCTGAGGAAGAGCTGTGTCTGGTGTGCTCTGGGTTCCGTCAGGAAGTGAAGAGGGCGAGAGACAGAGAGGTGATTACGGGGCCGAGCATGGACACGCGGTAAGACACAGGAAGGACTTTGATTTTTGGTCTGTGTACAATGGAAACTCCGGGCAGAGTCTGAGTGAGATGGATATTGTCGAACTCCGCTGGGCAGAGAAGAGACTGCGCTGGGGGGAGGTAAGGGGGAGCAGAGAGACCAGATAGGAGGCCGTGGCAATCGTATAAGAGAGGACCCTCTCAAACTTCTTTTGGGAAAATTCTCCTGGGAACAGACAAGGTCTATCAGCGCGTGTGAATGCCAAAACCACAGAACCAGATGTTCTTAGACTTCCACTGGCCCCGGTATCACCTAGCTGAAAGGCTTTCGGCTTGTTACAAGCGCTCCTAATTACAAAGCCCAGTAATTATTATCTAGGCCGCGGCCAATTATCCCACGGGGCCCCGTGCTGGCTACCGTTTATGATTTGATCATGGGGAACAGGTTCAACCCTTCCAGGCAGGCCCCACTGGGTCCTAGAGGTAACGTCAGAGCTCACCGGGAGGGGGGAGTGTTCTCCCTGTTCGGGGAGAGAGCCACACCCAGGCAGGCCCGTTTGTGGCACTTTACCTTCTGCATTCACCAGGATGTGTGCAAAAGGATATAGATGCTATGTTATTCCCTGGGGTGCTGTTTTCTGAAAGATAAGACACAACCCATAGTCTATCCCAGTGTCTATCAGGGGCAGGTTAAATAAGACTATGGCACATCCATGCCACGAAGCTATATCAAAAGTAAAAGAATGTGGAAGATCGATAAATATAGAGAGAACACACAACTATACTGTTGGGTAAAAAAAGAAGGTATGGCCCCAGCCAGCTTGGCTCAGTGGATAGAGCCTGTGGACTGAAGGGACCCAGGTTCGATTCCGGTCAAGGGCTCAATCCCCAGTGTGGGGTGTGCAGGAGGCAGCTGATCAATGGTTCTCTCTCATCATTGATGTTTCTATCTCCCTCTCCTTTCCCCTCTGAAATCAATAAAAATATATTTAAAAACAAAAAAAGAAGCTATGGGATAACTACTCTTTGGGTAAAAAGATTGGTATTTTATGTTTACATAAAGAATTTAAATTTCTTTTTTTTTTTTGTATTCCCATAAAGAAACCCTGAAAAAAATACACAAGAGACCAATAAAATCAGTTATCTATGAACTAATTGATTATCTGTGCCGTGGGGAAGACCTGGGTAAAGAGTGGAATGAGGTGGAAAGGAGACTTTTTCATATATATCATTGATTTTTAGAGAGAGAGAAAGAGTGAAACATTGATTGGCCACTTCCCGCATGCTCCCAGCCCTCAACTGGGGATCGAGCTACAACCTTGAGGTGCATGGAGCCCAACCAACTGAGCCACACTGGCCAGGGCAAGACTTTTTAACTTTTTAATCAAATGCATGATTTGCCTACTAAAAGAACAGAAAGAGAACATCCCCTATTACCTGTAGACTGAGGTCCAGGCCTAACCCTGGCCGGCCTAGGCAGCCTCCTCCGGGGGGGGACCCTCTCCTCCTACAGGCACCCTCCCTGTCCCAGAAGGCACAGAGCCAGGCTGACTCCACTATGCCCCGCCACACCTCTGGGCACCCCACTTCCTCTTTCTGGAGAGCTCTCTTCCCTTCTCCGTCTGGCTGATGTGGACGCACTCTCACTCTTCAAAGCCTAGCAGGTGAAACCGCTCCTGTATCCGCTGACCGTGTCCCCACCCCACGGAATTCTGAGAGTGCACTGGAATTACCCCCGGACACTTTCTCTCAGGAATGTTCTGGAATGTCCCTGCAGGCAGGGGCTGGGGTTGAAGTCGGGGCACTGGCTGCTTCTTCGGGTCCCCCTGTCCCATCCCAGCTGCTCCACTTGCACCCACAGGGCTCTCCTTCCCCAGCACGGCAGAACGGCCAGCCCTGCCGCCGCCTCAGCCGCGGTGCCCTTGGGTCCCGGGCCTCAGACCGACAACCAGATGCCCACACCCTGCCTGGCACCAGGTATTTACTCAAACACGTGTGATCTAGCGGCTGGAGTTATCCAGTGCCATGCCCAGAACCCCACCCTCTTTACATAAAAAGATGATTATTCAATTTACTTTTTTTTTTTTTTTTTTTGCATCAAGACATTACTCCTTTAGTGTTCCCAGAAGGAAACCCTGAGGGGGGGGAAAAAAAAAAAAAGATACACAAGAGACCAATAAAATCAATTACCGGTGAGGAGCTCAGTGGGGCTGTAGCTCAGTGAATGAGCAGGAGGAGGAGCTCAGTGGGGCTGTAGCTCAGTGAATGAGCAGGAGGGGGGGGGGGGAAATCTGTGTTTTTTGAAGTGTTTCCAGGTGATTCGATGCTTAGCCATGAGGGCAAACCAGAGAGTCTCAGGGGCTGGGGCAGAGCATTTATGGCAACGGGAAAACAGACTGGTCTCCCTGAGCATGTGGATTAGGAAATACTTTTACAAACCAAGCAGAAACTGAAACGTCTAAGGTCATCCTGACTTCCCCACCCACGCCTGCTCCCGGCCCCACTCCTCCCACGCCGATTCTGAACAATGTTCTCGAGCAGGTCAGCAGGCTAAGCCGCTTCAGCCCACCCCAAGCCAGAGACCAGAATCTCCTTTCCCAGCAAAGGCCGCTTGGGCCCAGTCACTGTTTGCAGAGCGGTGTTTGCTTTAACACAGAAGCAGAGAGAGGCTCTGAGGAAACTGGTTTGGCTGGTTTGCTGGGCAGGAGGGAGCCCAGGGAGAGAGAGGTTTGAACTGAAGGTAAAACGCGGGAGGGAGCTCCGTCTCAAACAGAAAGCACTAAATTCTCCGGGGGCTTTATTACTTAATATTCAGCAAGCCTTGATATTAAGGCTTGATAGCAAGGCTTGACACGCCCTATGGCTTGGGATACTATTCTGCCCGTTTCACAGATGGGAAAACAGAGGCTTAGAACGTCCTTGTCCCATGTCCCTCGGGTGGCAAGGGGCATTTCCCCCGGATTGCAATCTGGGCAGTCTGACTCAAGGACCCTCTAAATGTTGGGAAGGTGCTGGAGGTAGTTTGGGAAGAAGGAAAGGGAACAGTGCGGGAAGAGGAGGGGCCGAAAGCCCTGCCAAGCATCAGCTGAGCTTTACAAATGGGAAACAAATTAGAGCGAGGGAGAAAGGCCGCCACCTCTTTTTTTTTTTTTTTTTAATTGACCAACGATGAAAAACACTTAAAGATGACGAACTGCCCTTCCATTTCCGAAACCGAGGTCTCCTTTCTCTCTGCCCTCCGGAGCTTTCAGAGGGAAGCACTCAGTCCACCGTATCCCGGGGACACGCTTATCGCAAAGCTTCGAGAGCCACGGCCCATTTACAATCACCGGCTAGGGCTGGCCCGAGGAGTAGTCAATATTTATTCACTCCTTTATTCATGTATTCAAAATGCTGTTTGACTGCCTACTCCGTCCCTAAGAAACATGAGCCGCCAACCCTTTCATGGCTCCTCATCTCTTTTTCGCCCCCCTCCCCTTATCTCTTTACATTTGTCCCACTAGCCTTTATGTTCAGCCCACACCTGCTTTATTCATTACTGTAAACCCAGGGCCTAGCCCAGCGCTGGCACCCCAGAGTCAACCACCGAGTGGATACGAACGTTGAATTCTCATGGCAAACCTGTATTGCTGGCCTCCCGTGTTACACATGGGGAAACTGAGTAAGTGGATTTACTACCCAAGGTCACACAGCTAAACAGCTGAAATTCAAACCCGGACCTTTCAGGTACTCACACCGCCACCCTGCCCGGCCGTACGGATTTCATTCATCTCCCTGAGAGCCCCACGCCGGGAGAGGGGAGAGGAGATGGAAGTTGAGGCAGAGTGGAAACCCAGAAGTCTGGATTGTGTGGTGCCTCCCGGGGACGGGTCGGGTTTTGGCAGCTCCTGGGAGATGGGAGAGCTGATTGCTTCAGCGTCTGGCTTATCTGGGGCTACGCTTGGAAGGGGATGCGTGTAACAGACACCCAGGTGAGCGTTTCGGAAGAAAAGGCTGGCTCCATAAAAAGCCCCGGAGAGCAAACAGGGATTTCCATAACCACCTGGCAGAGAGGGAGGGCAGGAGCAGGCCGCCAGCCTTCCTTACATGGCCTTGCAGGGCCCAGGACCTCGGGCCTCGGCTCCTAGGGAGACGCAAAGGCAAGGAAGGACAGGAGCAGGAGCCATCAGTCTCCTCCCCTGTCACAAATGTGAGGACTCCGGGCAGTGGTGGTTAGGAGGGTGAGGGGTGGGGGAGTGGGGATCTGATGATGTCAGATCATTCCAAAGCATGTTTCTCTGTGTGTGTGTGTGTGTGTGTTTTTAAAGCCCATTTAATTAGGGGGCCAGCATAAGGTTCCCACCACCTTTCAGCACATCTTTCAGGAAGGAGAGGAAATGGGTGTACTTAACCCACACAGGTGGGGGGGCCTTGGAGCGGGGTCGATCCATCACACAGCCAGCGCTCAGACCCAAAACACAGGTGGCAGGGGAAGCAAAGCAAGGAAACCAGGGGTTTTCCTCCCCCGACCTCCAGTCAACTTAGAGCGGAGTGAGATCTGAAAACCAATTTGTGCTCAGAAAAGGGAAGACAGTCAGAAACTAAAGAACCCATTTACAGCTGGGGTTGTGTGTGTGTGTGTGTGTGTGTGTTTGGGGGGGTTGGTTTTTGTTTTTAAAACGTTCTCCGTTCTAGAACCTGGAGAGAAACCAATAGAACAAACACAAGGATCTCTTGGGGCACAAAAATGCCCGAAAGCCCCCCCGGAGTTTAGCCAAATCCTCCTTGTGACACACTATGGTCACGGGTGGACAAAAAGTGACAGGTTCCAATTCTCCACGGAGCCGATGGGCTCTGGAGTGCGCTGCTTTCAAAGAATTAAAACGCAGGAGCCATGAAACCGCACCCAGGGTTCTAACCTGGCATCTGCGGACAGACAAGGGTGAGGGATGCCCGTGGAACCTCCAGATTGTATGCAAATTCTCCCTGGGGCCAATGTTTAAGCCTGGGGGTAATGTGGCATCCCTCCATTTTCTACACGGTCCTAAGAGAGTGAGGCCTCCTTCCTAAACCCCATTACTGTAATCCCCCCACACACACACACACACACACACAAGCCAATTCCCTGAGGTACCCTGTGTGCTTTATCACAAGGGCACTTCTGTCCTGGGGTGATTCCACACTGGATCGATAGGAAGGGACCCCCTAGTCCAAAAAGCACCCCCCGAAGTGAAATGTCAAGAAACCTGTTGAGTGGGTACGGGTATGAGGATGCAAAGGGACCTGAAACCAGCCACACAAGCAGCTGGGGGAGACCGCCTGGCCTAGCGAGACCACCAGCAGCAGGCTGTCTCCATCACCACCACCTCCTCCAGGGCCGGCCGTCAACACCTCCGCTCTTCCAGGCACACAGGGAGGAGGAAGTCCATTCACAGGGGACACTAACTCCCCGAGAGCACCCTCTTTCCTTGTTGAGATTACAGAGAAGAGAAGGGGAGAGCAGGAGAAAGACCAGCTGGGAAACCCGGAGCGGACAGCTAAATCGCTTTAAGCTTCCGTTTTCTCATCAGCCAAATAGGAAGAGCCATGGTGCCCACCCTCATATGGCTCTTGGCAAGATTAAATGAGGTGAAATATGCGAAGCACTTGCCCCACCGTCCAGTTAAAAGCAACTAATAGGTGTTGTTAGTAATTATTATTAATATGTAATAGTCGTATTTTTAATATACATTGTATTGATTTTTTTACAGGGAGAAAGGGACAGGGATAAGAGAGTTAGAAACATTGATCATCTGCCTATTGGGGAATATGCCCGCAACCAAGGCACATGCCCTTGACTGGAATCGAACCTGGGACCCTTCAGTTCGCAGTCCTACGCTCTATCCATGGAGCCAAACCGGTCAGGGCCGTAATAATAGTATTATTGGTCAAACACAAGAGGGATAAAAACGAATCCCACCCTTGGCGCTACCAGATGCCTTGATTCGGGAGAACACAGTGACCAACACTTGTGTCGAGACGCCCCACACACACCTGCACACACACACACACACACACACCTGTTCCTAATCCCGAGCCTTTCTTCAAGGCGGGGTCAATGCTGACTCCTTCCAGAAGCCAAGCCTCCCTGCCCGCTGATACCCATCAAACATTCCGGGCACCAGTGCCCTCTACGTGGGCTCTGGGACATTCATAGCAACGTGCTGGGACAGGCAGTGTGGAGGGCAGGGCTAAGCTGTCCCTCTATCTCAGTTCATTCCCAGGTGCCCAGCACAGGGTGGGGCAGCACACCAAAGCAGGGACCGGCCAAGTAAGCCGGACCCAGGGCAAAAACCGGGCAAACACTTCCGGCCTGACCCTACGGAATGCGCCACACACCACACCACACACACATACACACACACACACACACACACACACACACACAGAGGCCTGGGAAAAGCAAACACATTTTAATCAATCAAGCTTCAGTTTCTCTGCGGGGGGGGGGGGGGCAGAGGGGGGAGGGAATGCCCACCCACTATCGGAACAAATTCCAAAGTTCAAAAAAAAAATTTTTTTTTCAAACAACAGGGTGATAGCTGTAGACGTTTCACGTGACCAGAGATTAGAAGAATAAGCAATGAATTCCCTCCGGGGGACTGTAGGTGATTCCTGGTTTCAAAAAGTGTTTTATTGTGTGTGTGTGTTTTATTGTTATGATAACTCGCCCAATCAACTAAAATCCAGAAAGTGGTTTGGAAAAGAAAGAAAGAAAAAAAAAAAAAGCATCAGGGAATCGGTGAAACCAGAAGAGAAACCAGCCTTCCCCTGTTTTCGCCCCAGGGCAACAGTGGAGTGAAACAAAGCAAACTCTGAGCATTCTGATTATCTCAGCGAAGATAAAGCCCCAGAAAAGAAAAGAGAAAAGAAAAAGGCATTACTCCTGGGGGAGTGTGTGGGGGAAATAGCACCTGTCTCCAAATGCTTTCACTTCTGTGAGCACCAGCCACAGCTTAACCACCGACAGGGCTCCCCAGCCACCTGAGACGGTGCGGAACGGGGCCTGGCAGCCAGGCGCTGAGTCCCCATCCCCACGGGGCGACCCCGGGGCAAGCGGACCCGCCCGCTGAGCCTTCCCTGGCTCACCCACGGGGCACTCCCACTTCCCTCCCGCCCTTCCCACGATTAGGTATTTGCGGTAGGAAATGACAGGCTGTCTCTAAAGGAGTCGGGACCCGAGGAGGCACACGGGAGGCCTCTAACCAGTGCCCCTCCTTGCAACATAACTCACCCTCCCAGAATAGCCTCCCCAAAAAACACCGTGCTCCATGACACCGAAGCTTAGACATCCCCCCACACACACACATTTGTGCAAATTCCAAAGGCCTGTCCTCTGCGCCCAGGAAGAAGGGGCCTGCCCAGAGTAGCCCCTGAACTTGGGGTGCAAGGTCTCGGACCCGCCCCACACCCCCCCGCCGGCCCGCGGGCCCGCTCACCTCTGCCCAGCACGCGGCCTCTCTCCAGGTGCCTCCGCGGCACCGCGAACGTGTAGCTCTCGGCGCCGAAGCCGGGACGACAGGGCTCGGGCTCCTGGCAGAGCCGCGAGGAGACCTGGGGGTGGGCGGAAAGGATGGAACCCGGGTGACTTTCGGGGTTCCCCCCCCCCGCCTCCAGCCTACACCGAAACCCCGCAGCGCCACCCCCCTCCCTGGCCCGCGGCGTCGGGCTGGTGGGAGGGACCCTGCGCGGCCCCCAGGGACGCCCGCCCGGGAGAGGTGGGGGCTGCTGGGTCACCTCTTCCCTCACCCCACCCCCCACCCTCGACACCCCTCTCCTTCCGTCACCCGTTTCCCCGGAGGCACCTTTCCTCCCCACCGGGGACGCGCCCATTCCGGGTCCAGCTCCTCGGACCCTGGGCGCCCTAACCACTTCTGACCCCCTCTTTTTCGGCCCGGGGGCGCCCCCAGACCCATGCACCTCCCTTTCTGCAGCTCGCAGGTGCCTTTACTTCTATCGATTCCTCTGGCGTTATCTCGGGGGGCCGCCCCACGACCCCCGGCTCCCCTGCACCCGCCCCGGGGCTCCCCCTTTCGCTCTCCAACCCGCACTGGGCTGCACGCCCCCTCCGCCCCTCGCCACCCCGGAGCCCCCAGCCCCCAGCCCCAGCGCCCGCCCCGGGGCGCACCCACCGCGGGGCCAGGAGCGCCCCGGCCCCGGGTCCCTCCGTCTCACCCGCTCCCGCCCCGCCGGGTCCAGGCCGCCCCGGGCCTCCGGACCCAAAGTTTCTTGTTAGAAGAGAGAGCGGCGGGGACGATAGGGAGCGGGAGGGGCGCGGAAGACGGAGGGGCCGGGGCCGGGGCGCGGGGGAGGGCCCGGAAGGCGTCCCGGGAGAGCCAGGGGGCCCGGCCGGCGTACCTGCAGCAGCAGCAGCAGCGGCGGCGTGAGGAGGCGGCGGCACGGAGGGCCCATGGCGGGCCGGGGAGGCTCGGTTCGGGTCGGGTCGGCCGGGCCGGAGGCGGACGGAACTCCCAGGAACTCGCAGGTGCTCCGAGGCTCCGGGCGCCACTGAGTTGGGGCTGCGCCGCCGCCGCCGCCAGGTGAGCCCGTGAGGCCCCGCCCCCGCGCCGCTGATTGGCTGAGGCTGCACCTGCCGCGCGCAGCCAATGAGCGGCCGGCGCGGCCCCAGCTTCCTCCGCGGGGCCCGGGAGGACGGCCCGCCCCCGGCCCCGCCCCCGGCCCCTGCCTGGCGCGGACCCGGGACCCGCTGGGCCGCGGAGGTCGGAGGGAGGAGGGTTGGGTGGAGGATTACTGTTGCCACCAAGTTGGGAGCCGGCTTCGCGGTGGGGGGCGTGCAGGAGGCAGCCCATCAATCAGTGATTCTCATCATTGATGTTTCTATCTCTCTCTCCCTTCCTCTCTGAAATGAATGAAAATGTATTTTTTTTCCAAAAAAAAACGGAGATCACACAAACCTGTTATTTGCAAATAACTCTCAATGCCTCGTGGCAAATCCAAGTCAAAGCCAAGGCTGGAACCTGAGATCTCCTAATCTCCAGGCTGGGTCTCTTAACCCTACACCATTGCCACATACCCTTCTCTAGAGAATTCTGTCCCCCAATAAAATAATTTTAGGATCACAAAAAGAATAGACGTGCAGCCGAAACCAGTTTGGCTCAGTGGGTAGAGCATCGGTCTTCAGACTGAAAGGTCCCAGGTTCCATTCCAGTCAAGGGCATGTACCTTGGTTGCGGGCACATCCCCAGTAGGGGATGTGCAGGAGGCAGCTGATCGGTGTTTCTCTCTCATCGATGTTTCTAACTCTCTATCCTCTCCCTTTCTCTTTGTAAAAAATCAATAAAATATTTAAAATATTTAAATATTAAAAAAAAAAAAGACTACACATGCAAATGTTATTCCGGGGCCAGCTACCTTGACAAGAACACCATCATTCCCTTCATTCTCCAAACATGGTCAGAACTACACAGTGTGGAGTCAGCTGCTCACTCACTGCGTGACCTTGACGAGTCTGTGTTCTCATCTCTACAGATGGGCTGATAGGAGATAATGCAAGAAAATCACCCAGCAGAGTATCGGCCCCTGGCAGCAAGGGCTCCATAAACGTTTGGTGCAGAGGTTGTTTCTGGAAAGGGCCGCCCCCTTCCCCCTTCCACATGGGGAAGGCCGGGTTTACAATAGTTCACCCAGAAGAGCTTAACGGTAAAGCCCCAAAAGAGAAGCAGTGTCTCAAAGCAAGACTGTTGAGGGTCAGCTCAGTCCCCCTCAACCTGTCCGTCCCCTCCGTTGTAATGACGTTTTAATGGGTTTCTGAGCGCACGCCCAGGCCATTTGGATGTCTGCATCTTGGCTCTCGCTGCCTCTTACCCTACCAGGAGGCTCAGAGGGAAAAGGCTCCAGTACTCCCTGCCCGCTGAGGCTCCTGCTGGACTGGACTGTGCATTAAACAAGATAATGGAAATACAAAAAGAGGCGTTGTCCCCGTGGGGCGGCCTGGTTCGTTTATTTTTTTTTGCCCAGTTATGTAAAAAATACATATTTTATACCATCGCTCGGCCCAGGGAGCCGTTAGGGCTTTGTTTTCCTCCGCCCAGCAAGCCTTGGCCTTGCAACTTCGCAGTGACTCTCATCGACTCTTCCATTACACTCTGATAATTCAATAAAAAGGATTTTAGAAAACAATTAGGGGCAGTGTGGACAGGTCTGGAGAGATGCTGTCTTCAGACTTCTCGGCAAGGATTTCTCCAAGTTCCACAAAATTGATCACGAAGGGTTGTCCTCTCTCAACTGTTAGAAATAAGGCGAGTCCCCAAGATCAGGGAGTCCCACAGCAAGACAAACATCTTTACTTCCCAGGAGGGTGTGCAGCACAGGCACACTGAGTGGGTGGGCCATCCACTCAGGCTTTTATTCCTGAAGCACGTGATCTGTCCCTCACTCTTGATTGGAAGAGCTTAGGCTCCCACTCTTTCGAGATTGGCTAATTTAAAGGAAGGGGCTGACCTTTGCCATTTGAAAATGGCGACCCCCCAGGGGAGCTGCAAGTCACGTGGGCCAAACTGAAGGCTGCCTAACCTCCCTTCTCTGACAGAGAAGATGATTTGTTCATTCCCACAAAGCCCCCCTTTTCACTTAACTCTTTTCTTCAAACTCGGCTAACATGACTTCCATGCTCTGCGGTGTCTACGAGGAGACTGCTTTGCTGTTTGGTCAATGCGGTTTCCATTAACTTCAGATAAGACCCCTCATACATGGGATGATAGAACATCCGCGACTGTCATTCCCTTCCATTCTCCAAACCACTGCTAAATCGGAGAAAGGATCCTCGATCCCAGGTTCTCAGCTAACGCACCAGCTGGAGTTGTTAATCCCTGCAGGGCCTTAGCGGTCCCATCCGGAGCTGTGTTGTCAGGGATGAGAGTACAATATCGGCCTCTCAACATGACACAAACTCCTCTTCTGCCAGAATCCTATCCGAGGCCATTCTCTTCCCCCACGTCATCCTGCTGGTGGCCTCTCGTGGTTCTGCTATCCCTTTAACTGCATCTTGAGTATAGTTAACAACCCTTTGCTAGTGATAGGACATATAATGAATCCAACCATTCTTTTTCTTTTTAAAAAAATATATTTTATTGATTTTTTACAGAGAGGAAGAGAGAGGGATAGAGAGCTAGAAACATCGACGAGAGAGAAACATCAATCAGCTGCCTCTTGCACATACCCTACTGGGCATGTGCCCGCAACCAAGGTACATGCCCTTGACCAAAATTGAACCTGGGACCCTTCAGTCCACAGGCCGATGCTCTATCCACTGAGCCAAACCGGTTTCGGCCCCACCACGTTCTTGTTTCACAGTGGACTGCCAGCACAGGGCAGATTCAAATCCTGCAGCAATCTGACTTCTAGCCTTGAACTCCTTTGGCACTAGATTTAGGAATAGTGCCCCATGGGACCCGTGTCCATATGAGGGTCCAAGGAGCCCCTGGACTCTCTCTCCTCTTCCTGGTCTGTCTGTCCTTTGAAAGAGGTTTACGGTAAGCCAAAGGGAAAGGGGTAGCCGATGGTATCAGAGCACAAGTTCCGCTCCAACTGCTGGGCAAGGCTGTAAGCAATGGTCCCTGACAATACCACCAGGCGTCTGCTCAGGGGGTATCCGCAGGGCAGCACGCTGGCTTCTGAGGACACTTGGCTATTTACGCATCCAGGTAAATTTCTCATAAACTCTGAGAACTGTGTCCCCCCCCCCCCCACTTGATAGGCAGGAGGTATAGTTTATGTCAGAGGACAGGGGACAGATCCTTTTGGGGAATCCCTGCTCTTTTCCTCTGTTGGATGGGAACAACAGGGCGAGAGCCTTGCAGGAAGCGTTTCCCCAGGCGGTTTCCTCCTGATACGGGGCAAGCACACATCCATTCCATCCTGTCACTGTCTGAGGTCCATCCGAGCGAACATGGGGTCACTTGGGCCTCTGGCTTTCCGGCCACACCAGCGAACATTCGCTGTTCTTTAAGGCGGGCACAGGACATTGAGTCCATCCCACCCAGGCATTCGTTCCCTCATAGCCTACTTCTGTTTGCACGGTGGTGGCAGTGGCCTAGGGCAGTGTCTCCCAAAGTGTGGTACGCGCACCCCCAGGGGTACGGTAAGAGTTTCGTGGGGGTACGCGTTGCACCGGAGTTGGGTGGGGATAGGCACTGCACCGTGCTTAGCTGCGCCTAATTCTACGTTCTCATGAGTGCGAGGGGTACTCAGCGTTCCGAAAATTATAGAAGGGGTACACACATGTCAAAAGTTTGGGAAACACTGGCCTAGAAGATCTTGTCCTGTGGCATCTACTCCTAAGTCTAGTCCTCGCCAACCTTTTGGCCCAGAGGCTGAGATATCCAAGTCATTCAAGTTATCTGCAACCAATAACGTACCCGGGTAGTAAGCATGATCTGAATTGTACACATCTCTCCAACCCACACTGTAAGCCCTCTGCAATTTTCCAGATCCCTCAAGCGAATCGAACCCAGCCTCACCGTTTTCAGCATTGATTTCAAGGGGCTATATCCTGGTACGGCTGTCCAGGGGGAGGTGTCCACCTGGAGAAGCTGTTAGTCTGTCCTTAACCCATGAGAGATGGCTCCAACCTCGTTCTGCAGCTCGAACAGCAGTCTCCACGGTAAGCAGGACAAGGTAGGGTCCTTCCCAGGAGGGTTCCACCTCATTTCCCTTCGAAGTCTTGATTAGAATGAACGTAGTAGTCTCCTGGTGGATGGCGATGACCCGGAAACTCAAGAGGAGGGCTGTGAGCGGACCACCGGCTCCGTGTGCGTGGGCGCCCTCCTGCAGGAGTAACGGTATCTGCCTTGCGGTCTGGCTCCCGAGGATGCTCTGTGTTCTACCAGGACCCTTGATTTGGGGGGCTCGCATTATTTCTAACAGGATGGCCTTTGATCTCCAGCTGGTAGAGGGTTCAAATCCTTGTTCTTCCGTTAGCTTGGTGGGGGGAAGAGGGGTGTGTTGGAAGTGCCCTAAAGCTGGCTTTCCACCCTCTGGGCTCTCAGTACATTCCCTTCCCAGTTCTAAGCCACATTGTGAGTCCCCGGGAAGCCTCTCCGCCCTCAGGCCCTCCGTTCCCCACCCCCACCATGAGAGTCTCTGAGGCTGTCTAGGGCCTCAGCCCGGAAAAATGTTCACCCTCACGGGTGAGTCTTTTCCACCCTCCCAGGGCCATTTGCATTTTAAAGAGGGCTCTGGAGTGTGCTTCTCTCCAAAAATAAACCTCCTCGGGAGCCGGGAGCTGTGAAACTCCACCCAGGGTTGTTAACCTGGTCAGTGGGTGGACTGGAGGGGGAGGTAAGGGAGTGGGGGTTGCCTGTGAAACCCTGAAATTGTATGCAAGCCCTTCGGTGCAGGTGGTGAGCCTCATTGCTTTCCTAAGCTTCTCACATGGGGGGCAAGGAAAATCGAAACCTTGGCCGCTGAGACCTCTCTGAGGCCTGTCCAAGGTCAATGGTGGAAGTTCAGGCATCCACCGGGAGAGGAAAGGTTGGCCAGAGAGGCCTTGCCAGTGCCCCTCCCGGTGGACGGCAGCCCCTGACCGCGGTGCTCACCGGGCACCCTGCCTTGGGATCACACACTCCAGGTTTCCTTGTGGAAGGTGGGTCTCCGAAGGGCTTTCACTTCCGGTGTCCAGGAGGCCGCTCAGCCAGGGGCTAATGATTAATCCTTCCGGCAGTCCTATCTTTTCCACCTCCAGACACCAAAGGCGGTCAAATTGCTTCTCAGACTGGGAGGGGCACTTCTGCCCCAGGCTCCGCTGGGAGGAGCCAACCCCACAGCTAGAGAGGGAGGAATCCCAAAGACTTGGAATTGCTTAGGGACTTTAGTCTGTTCTGGCTCCCAAGGAGCTTGATTGCTGGGTTCTAACTGCTCCTGGGGGCTCCGGGCACCTCTGCGGGGCCACGCCAGCCAGCCCACAGGGGAGGGAACTGAGTATTCCCTCTGCCTCCTGCTAAACTGACAGCCACCTATGTCTGAAAAATAAAAATTAAAATTAAAAATGCCTATTTCAAACACAAAGCAAAGAGTCAAATGTATACCAGGCATAAAATAATGAAACATCCGAGTATCTACCATCTGGGTTCAGCTGTTATTTTTTGTAACTTTTATAATTTGGAAACTTTGTAATTGCACCAAATTTTGTTGGATCTTTTCACCCCTGAATTTTTAAAAAATTAAGACTATAAAGAAACAACAACAACAACAAAAAACAGTGTTCACTTCACTGCAAATCTGAGGGGAAGATACACAGTTTTCCAATACATCCCCGGCCCCATACATATATAGCCTCCCCATCAGACCAACCTGGTAGTACATTTGTTAGGCTTGATGAACCTACATTGACACATTGATGTTGTGTGTTCTACGGGTTTGGACATATGTGTACTACCACTACAGTGTCGTACGGAGTCGCTTCACTAAAAATTCTCGTTGCTCCATCTTCCTATTTGTCATCCCTCCCCTCACTGCTGTCAACCACTCTTGTTTTTTTTTTATTTTGTTACTCCTCACCTGAGGATATTTTTTCCATTGGCTTTTAGACAGAGTGGAAGGGAGGTGGAGAGACAGAGGGAGAGAAACATCGATGTGAGTGAGACCCATCAATTAGTTCCCTCCTGCGCGTATCCTAAACCTGGGCGTGGGAGATCAATCCTGCAACCCAGGTTCATGTCCTTGGCCAGAATTGAACCCAGGACCCCTTTAGTCTGCAGGCCGATGCTCCAACCACTGAGCCGAACGGGTTAGGTCTCAACCACTGATCTTACTGTGGCCAGTTTTGCCTTTTCCAGAATGTCATATTGTAGGCTTTTCCGATTGGCTTCTTTCACTTAATAACGTGCATGTAAGTTTCCTCTATGTCTTTCCATGGCTTGGTAGCTGATTTCTTTTTACTGCTGTGTGATTTTCCATTGACTGAGTGTATCACGATTTATCTGTTCAACTATTAAAGGATATTTTGGTTGCTTCCAACATCTGGCAATTATTAACAAAACTGCTATACACATTGGAAACGCCTCATAGAATAAATATGTTGCTTCCTTTATTCACAGAACTGATAGATCTGTGGGAAGGAGTTACAAGCCAGCTTCTAAAACTGCAGCAGACTTAATAATCTTTTTAATTTTTGTAATCTTAGATATTTTTGTATATCCTGAAGATCTGTACTGTTCTAGGGAGTGATAGCTTAGGAGTGAAGATTTGCACTTATTCATGTATAGCGGGTGTCTGAAATTAAAAAACCAGGCAGATACTAGTCAGACCTGAATTACGGTCCTAAAGTAAATTGCTTGAAGAAATTAGCTCCCAACGATTACAGGCGCAGAGTTTTTGAAGCATGTCCATATTCAAGTGTAGATCAAAGAAGCCCAACTAAAAGGATTGTGGACTGGATTGAAATTACATCAGGATTGAGCAAAACAGGGAGTAAGATGATTAAGACTCAAACTCAAGAGGAACTAAGGCAGTGGGAGAACTCAGAACATGTGAAATTCCTTAAATAAATAAAAGTTTATTAACTTTAAATAATTGTGCATATGTTACAAATAACAAAAGCCCTCTATACATTAAAAACAAACAAACAAACAAACAAAAAAACTGCTATAAACATCCACATGCAGGTTTCCATCTGAACTAAGAGGTGAAGCTGGTCTGGAGGTGAACAAGATAGGCTTTCAGCTCCTTTGGGTAAACACCCAGGAGCAGAATTGCTGGGCTGCATGGTCAGAGCATGTTTGCTTCTGTAAGAGATTGCCACTGCCCTCCAAAGTGGCTGCAAATTTATATTCTCACCAACAGCGGATGAGCCTTCCTGTTGCACCACGTCCTAAGCATAAGGTGTGTCAGTGTTTGGATTTTGGACATTCTTTCAAGTGTGTAACTCCAGTTGTTGTTTTGTTTTGGGTGTGTGCATTTCCCCCAGAATATTTTAAAGCAAAATCCCAAATAACATGTCATTTCCCCTGTAAATATTTCAACCCGCATCTCTGAGAAATACATTCCTTAAACATGACCAATAATACCTCATAAAATTCATACTAACGCCTCAGTATCATCCAATGGCTAGGCCTTATTTGGAAAAAATAAATAAATAAAAGTCTCTTTTATAATTAGCTTGTTTGAATCAGGACCCAAGCAGGAGCCACACTGGACTGCTGTGCCTTTTTATGTCTATAATGGTCCCCTCGTCTCTCTTTTTGTTCAGCTTTTTTGAGATATAATTGACAGCGCCTGTTTAAAGTATGTAATTTAATAAGTTTGGGCATATGCACACACTGTGAAACCATCAGCACAAGCAAGATAATGAACAGATCCCTTTTTTACTTGTTTCTATTTTGACATAATCCAGATTTACAGAGGACAATTTTGTTTTGTGCTTTTTTTTAAGGGGCTTTTTAAAAATATATATATTCATATATATGTATATGCATATATATATATATATATATCAGATCATTTGTCCTGCATTTTATATTTGGTCAAATGCATCCTCATGATGTTACTCCCTCTATCCCGTATGTCACATAAACCGGTCCTCAGAACTAGATTTGATTCAGATTCCATTTTTTTCAGGCAAAAATATTTCATCCTGAGTATTTCCCATATTAGAAAAATATTTCATACCGAGTCCTTCCTATTAGAAGTCAAAAATTGTCTGGTTGACTCTATTAGGATAACTGAGATGCAGTTGGTGTCAGCTCCGCCCTTCCTTATCAAGACCGTCATCAGCCGTTCATCCTGTGGTTTTAGCATCATGGATGGTGGCTGCCCAGGCCCATTAGCTTATTGGGGTAAACAATAAACCTTTATTAAGTACCCCTATGTGGCAGGCACTCTGCTTAACTTTAGGGACAAAGAAATAAACAAAAGAGCCAAAACTGGTTTGGCTCAGTGGATAGAGCATCAGCCTGGAGAGTGAAAGGTCCCAGGTTTGATCCCGGTCAAGGGCATGTACCTTGGTTGCGGGCACATCCCAGTAGGGGGTGTGCAGAAGGCAGCTGGTCGATGTTTCTCTCTCATCCATGTTTCTAGCTTTCTATCCCTCTCCCTTCCTCTCTGTAAAAAATCAATAAAATATATATATTTTAAAAAAGAAATAAACAAAATATAGTCCCTACCTTAAGAAGCTCACAGGTTTAAAAAAAGAAAAAGAAAAAGTTCATAGGTGATGAGGAGTACAGACAGGCGAAATCCAGCCATTTATGTATTAAGTGTTATTGAGTGCTATATGCCAGCCATTGTGATTGCAATACACAGTGTAATAAAAATGGTAGCTGCCACTTCCTGGAGTTCCCTTCTCTCACCAGTCCTCATGCAGCTCTTTGGGTGCCATCACTACATCCGCTTCACAGATCGGGGAGCAGAGGCTCAGAGGGGTACAAAAATAGACAGTAACTGTGACAAACCTGGAATTTGAACCCACAGCCACGGCCTCCAAAGACTCTGGATCTTCATGTCGTCCTCCTAGCGTCAGGGCAGGCTTTTAAGGCCAGGTACCATCAGACCTGAGAGGCAAACCTGGCTTCACTTAGTAAGCGATGGCCTGAAATTCCTGAGTCCAGGGCCGCCGAGAGAAGATGGCAAGAGCACAGCCTTGAGCTGCCGACACTTCGTCCTGGCTGGAGCTCCCCGTTCACGGAGGCGTGGGGACGATGAGCTCTGAAACCAGAGGGGCAGGCCCTGGGCCCGACCGTTCGGCCCTCCAACCTGCCCACACGGCAGAAGGTATTATCCCCATTTTCCAGAGGAGGAGACTGAGGCTCAGAGAGAGCAACAGCCAGGTCATGGCAGCGGTGGGCTTGGGGCTGGTGCCCCAGCTATAAAACCAAATGGTCCCCTTGGCAAGACAACCAAAGACTCTATTTTGTGGTTTAAGGAAAATAAAATTGACTACCTTTTTTTTTAAAAAACAAATGGCAACCGAAACCGGTTTGGCTCAGTGGATAGAGCATCGGTCTGCGGACTGAAAGTTCCCAGGTTCGATAACGGTCAAGGGCATGTACCTTGGTTGCGGGCACATCCCCAGTGGGGGGGGGGGGGGTTGCAAGAGGCAGCTGGTCGATGTTTCTCTCTCATGGATGTTTCTAACTCTCTATCTCTCTCTCTTCCTCTCTGTAAAAAAATCAATAAAATATATTAAAAAACAAAAACAAAAACAAAAAACAAATGGCCAATGGTGCCCAGCACAGACATGGGCTCCTCGCCGCCTGGGTCTGAACCCTGGGCTTCCACCTGCGAGGTATAAGCCTCTGAAGGAGTCCATTCCCTCCTCTGTACCAGTGGGGATAACAACAGCACCTACTTCGCCGGCTGATTGCCAGAATCGGGGGACATCGCCTGAGTGCCCGTGGCGAACAGGGATGCTAATAAACACTCATTATTGTTCACTGCACATTCTAAGTTCTCGGGCGTGGGGGCTCTCCCCGGGCGGAGGCCCTGGCAGCAGCTCCCTCCCGCCCACCTCCACCTCCTCCCGAGCCCACAGCCAGGCAGCCGCTGCCAGGAGCGCCGCGGCTGGCAGGGTGCCCTCGCTTCGCACAGATACCTTTGTACCGGTGATTCAAGAAGACAGATAAGGTGCCACAGGATAGCTGCCGGGCCCCACAGGCCTGTTGCTTCCTGTCTCCCACCTGCGAGCGGAGAAGGCCCCGCCCCTGCTCTCAGCGCCAAGGACCTGCCAGGTGGGATGGAGAGAGAAAGCTCACCCCCAGGTTCCCAGGGCCAACCCTCTCCGGGCTCAGCAGCCAATGAAATCACCCCCTGACCCCAAGTCGCAGATATTCAGAGACAAAGGGCTTTACTTTTGGGGGATTTGTTTGTTTGTTTGTTTGTTTTTAATATATTTTATTGATTTTTAAAAATATATATTTTTAAATATATTTTATTGATTTTTTACAGAGAGGAAGGGAGAGGGATAGAGAGATAGAAACATCGATGAGAGAGAATCATCGACCAGCTGCCTCCTGCACACCCCCCACTAGGGATGTGCCCGCAACCAAGGTACATGCCCTTGACCGGAATCGAACCCGGGACCCTTCAGTCCGCAGGCCGACACTCTATCCACTGAGCCAAACCGGTTTCGGCAGGGCTTTTACTTTTTGTAATTAAAATATTTTATTTTCTTAATTTATGCCCCCAAATTCTTTGTTTAAATACATTTCTTTATTGACTTCAGAGAGGAAGGGAGAAGGAGAGAGACAGAAACATCAATGATGAAAGAGAATCATCGACAAGATGTCTCCTGCACAACCCCGACTGGGAATGAGGCCTCAACACAGTCATATGCCCTTGGCCGGAATCGAACCCGGGACCCCTCAGTCCGCAGGCCGACGCTCTATCTATCCACTGAGCCAAACCAGCCAGGGCTCAAATTCTTTTTAAAAATATATATATTTTATTGATTTTTTTTTTTTTTACAGAGAGGAAGGGAGAAGGATAGAGAGTTAGAAACATCGATGAGAGAGAATCATCGACCAGCTGCCTCCTGCACTAACCACACTGGGGATGTGCCCGCAACCAAGGTACATGCCCTTGACCGGAATCAAATCTGGGACCTTTCAGCCCACAGTGCGACATTCTATCCACTGAGCCAAAGCGATTAGACTGTTAGGGCATATGTCCTTGAATTCTTACTGGGAGGCCCTCATGATTTAATTTCCCTTTGAAATGGAACTCTGTGCCCTGGTCAGGTGGCTCAGTTGGTTAAAGCCCTCCAGTCTGATACCCTAAAGTTGTGGGTTCAATTCCCAGTCAGGGCATGTCCCTGGTTTTCAGGCTCGATCCCCAATGTGGGGCGTGCAAGAGGCAGCCAATCAACGATTCTCTCTCATCATTGATGTTTCTATCTCTCTCTCCCTCTCCCTTCCTGTCTGAAATCAACAAAAAATATATTTTATTAAAAGTTAAAAATAAAAAGCAACCAATGGATGCATAAATAAGTGGAACAACTACTCAATGTTCCTCTATCTCTCTCCCTTTCTTTCTCTCTAAAATCAACTGAATAGCCAAGACCAGTGTGGCTCAATGGATAGAGCGTCGGCTTGGGGACTGAAGGGTCCCGGGTTCGATTCCGGTCAAGGGCATGTACCTTGGTTGCGGGCATATCCCCGGTACGGGGTGTGCAAGAGGCAGCTGATCGGTGACTCTCTCATCAGTGTTCTAACTATCTCTCTCTTCCTCTCTGTACAAAATCAATAAAATATATTTAAAAAATAATAATAATAAAATAAAATCAACTGAATATTTTTAATACAATAAAATGGAACTTTGTGGCTAACACAATTTACTTATCCAATTCTGGGAGGTGGTTAGAACACAGTAGGGGACTGACCTTGTGACTGGAAGCAGAATCTCTTTCCTTCCCCGAGTCTCGGCCTCCTGCCTGTGAAGTGACTTAGTTGGCCTGAAAAGATCCTTTCATTCTTCTGCTTCTGAAACTCTTGACTCTGAGCTTTTTGAGACTGGGAGCGTGTCACTGGCCAGGTTCACATTTCCATCCCTGGGGGCCGGGAGTTCTCCTGTGAGTAATATTTATGGAATCGTGATGCTGTTGGTTTTGTTTTTGCTTTCCAGTTCTTAGACTCAACCCCCAGACAGAGCACCAAATACTTAATTATAGTCCCAGGACAAAATGGAAGCACTATGAATAATATATAACTATCAAAGATTGGAAATTGCTTCAGAGGGGAGTTGGGAAGCTTGATAAGGACACGACACCCTCCTCTCCCAACAGTTATTTCTCTGGAGAGGAAAGTGTAGGCACACGGTGAGTTCACTGTTACTCCCTATTATGCTTTATAACTTACACTGTAATATATTTATTCTCTCTCTCTTTTTTAAATATATTTTATTGATTTTTTTTTTTTTTTTTTTTTTTTTTACAGAGAGGAAGAGAGAGTGATAGAGAGTTAGAAACATGGATGAGAAAGAATCATTAATCAGCTGCCTCTTGCACACTCCCTACTGGGGATGTGCTCGCAACCAAGGTACATGCCCCCGACTGGAATCGAACCTGGGACCCTTTCAGTCTGGCTGATGCTCTATCCAGTGAGCCAAACCGGTTTCAGCTCTCTCTTTTTTTAATCCTCACCTGATGATAGTTCTTCCCATTGATTTTTAGAGAGTGGAAGAGAGGGAGGAGGAAAAGGAGAGAAAGATCAATGTGAGAGAGACAAATTTGATTGATTGCCTCCCCCACACACCATGACCAGGTCTGGGGATCAAACCTGCAACCATGGTACGTGCCCTTGACCGGGAATCGAACCTGAGACCCTTCAGACCACAAGCCAATGCTCTGACTACTAAGCCAGGCCAGCCAGGGCTATTCTCTTTTTATTTCAAACATTATTCCTTTAAAATATAAAGAAAAAGTAAATAGGACAAAAAGAAATTAAAGCATAAGGAGTAACCTAAGTTGGTCTCTTCCTCCTCAAGTGGGAACTTGTTATGACTGGGGTGAGCATTGAACTCTTTCTGGATATATCTAAATTGGATCAGAGGGGTGGGTGGAGGTTGGCAATGAAAAGGAATGAAGTCCTGATACATGCTCCAACATGGGTGAACCCTAAAAACATCAGGCTAAGTGAGAGGAGCCAGACACACAAGACCACATATCTTATGGTTCCATTTTTTATGAAATTTCCTGAATAGGAAAATCTATGAAGACAGAAAATAGATTAGCGGCTGCCTAGGGCTGGGCAGGACTGGGGGTCGGAGGGAACCTGGGAGTGACCGCCAATGGGTATGGGACTTCTTTTAGAAGGGGATGAATATGTTCTAAACTTAGATTGTGGTGATGATCGCGCTAAAACCTACTGAATCGAGTGCTTTAAATGGGTGAATTGTGCGGTTTATGAGTTTTGTCCAACAAGACTTTTATTTTTTTAAGTGGGAGGGGAGTGTCTTGCTAGGAGCAGTCTTCGTGGAGGGGTGGTTTTTGCAGCCCTACACCTCTGACTGTCTGTGTTTCACAAATGGAAAAACCTAGAAACCTTTCTCCCGTGCACATATGTAACAACAACCACAACAATAAGAGAGGCTGTCATTTATACAGCACCCACGATGCTCCAGGCCCCAGGTCCGTGGTCGGCCAGCTGCGGCTCCCGAGCCACATGCGGCTCTTTGGCCCCTTGGGTGTAGCTCTTCCACAAAACACCACGTGCGGGCGCGCAGGGACGGTGCGATGGAAACTTCGTGGCCCGTGCGCAGAAGCCGGTTTTCGGCTCTCAAAGGAAATCTCAGTCGTTGTACCGTTGATATTTGGCTCCGTGGACTAATGAGTTTGCCGACCACTGCCCTCGGTCAAGGCGCTTTTACTTTGATCAGCACGTGTACCTCCATGAGAAAGATACCAACCTGGAAGGGGCAGAGCTGTGGCCAGCGCCCTGAGCGCCAGGCCCTGTGCCCAGCACCGTGACACAGAAGCCCATCCGGAAAGCCACCACACCCTCCACTGGTCAGGAGGGAAGACCCAGCCAGCCCAGTGCCAGGATGGCCCACTGTCCCTGCGTGCCAGCGACAGAGCGGGTTCCTGCAGTGAAGTGTTCCGTGCTAAACACGGCGAAAGCCCTGGGTAAACAGGGATGAGTTAGTCATCTGACCACCGTCCGTGAGCATGTTGACTCGTGTGTGTGTGTGTGTGTGTGTGTGTGTGTGTGTGTGTACGTACGCATGTGTTCACCTACTCCTGAGTTCATGAAAGGGGTGTATCTCGGTCTTGCCAGGCTCAGCCATTTTCGGAGAAAAACCAAGTTCGTAGGAAGGGAGGGTGGCCGTGCTGCAGCAGAGACGGCAGGTGGAGGGAGCGTCCTGCAGGGGTGGGGACCAGCAGCGCAATAAAAGCAGGGCAAAGAGCGAGGTCGCCATCACAACCTCAGCAAAAACTCCAGAGTCCATTCTGAGGAGGGGATGGGAGGGGGGCACCACGTTCCAGAGCGACTCTCTCATTCGCTCTCTCATTCGCTCGCTCCTCCATTCATTCGCCGGGCAAACCCTCCCTGGGCACCTAGCATGCGAAGGGAGGAGCCCCTGCCCTCAAGGAGCGCTGGGTCTGTGGGATACACAGCGAGGGAGCCAGGTGTTTTACCTGGTGAAATATTAACAATAATATTTAACGACGGGTGGAGCCTGGACACTGGGCCCGTCAAAATGACGCCCAGCCATGAAGACCTGCTGGGCCAGGCTTCGCCCCTTTGGCTGCTGGGCGGTGGGAGGTTTGGGGTCCTGGGAGGGGCTGCAGGGGTGGGGAGCACTTGAGGGACTCAGGGAAGCAGCTGGTAACCAACAGATACGGGGACTTTTCAATCCAGTGTTCTAGCAACTAGAATAGCCGTATGGGTGACAGGGTGAGGTCCACCAGGTGATCGTGACTGGAGATGGACACCTGTGAGGAGGAGGCACAGGGGCCTCGGGGAAGGCTTCCTGGGGGAAGCGGCCTCTAAGATGAGTTCACCGGAGTGCTCTTGGCAGAGGGGGAGAGCTCAACGTTTCAGGAAGTTGAGAAGAGCTGGAGGCCAGAGAGGCGAGAGGTTGGACAGGCAGGGAAGGAGCGCGGCGGTGGGAGGCTGTGTTAACACGTGAAGCGCCAAGCCTGATTTCTCTTCCTCTCCGTTCCAGCCGCCGGTGACTGACATGGTGCTTAACGTGTCCTCAGAGCCGTGGGAGCCGTGGCAAAGCTTTAAGATCAGGGGACCACACCCAGCCATGGTGGCTCAGTGGTTGAGCATCGACCTATGAGCCGGGTTGGATTCCCAGTCAGAGCACATGTCTGGGATCCGGACTCAATCC
Organism: Nyctalus aviator; assembly: GCA_036971965.1. Taxonomy (NCBI): domain Eukaryota; kingdom Metazoa; phylum Chordata; class Mammalia; order Chiroptera; family Vespertilionidae; genus Nyctalus; species Nyctalus aviator. The sequence continues at coordinate 36,041,520 of CM072936.1, forward strand.
CCATTGATCCGCTGCCTCCTGCACGCCCCACACCGGGGAAGGAGCCCGCAATCCGGGTATGTGCCCTGACCGGGAATCACACCCTGACCTTCTGGTTCATAGGTCGACGCATGGACCACGGAGCCATGCCAGCTGGGCACCTTCTCCTTTGAATCCCACACACAATAGAGACTGCCCACATGTATGAAGTTTCAGCCTTGATTACACTTACAGATTACAAAGCACTTCCTACCCATGCTCATTGGATTTCCACCTCACACTGAATCTCAGGCAGCGACGCCACTTCCATTCCACAGCTGAAGGGGCTGGAATACAGGGCGTTTCCAGGTCTATTAAGTAGGGAAACCTAGCCCTGGCCGGTTTGGCTCAGTGGATAGAGCATCAGCCTGCAGACTGAAGGATCCTAGGTTCGATTCCGGTCAAGGGCATGTACCTTGGCTGCGGGCATATCCCCAGTAAGGGGTGTGCAGGAGGCAGCTGATGGATATTTCTCTCTCATTGATGTTTCTAACGCTCTATCCCTCTCTCTTTCTCTCTGTAAAAAAAAAAATCAATAAAATATATTTTAAATAAATAAGTAAATAAATGGCAACCATCCTAATAATTGTGTAGTGGTATTTTATTGTCATTTTAATTTGTATTTACCTGACAACTAATGTTGGGTGCCATATAGCTTCCCTCTTTCTTTTAAAATTTTATCTATATAATAAAAGCCTAAGCAACCATTATGGCAGAACAAACAGAATGACGGGTCGCTATGATGCACACTGACCACCAGGGGCAGACGCTCAACACAGGGGCTGCCCCCTGGTGGTCAGTGCCCTCCCACAAGGGGAGCGGACGCTCAGCCAGAAGCCAGGTTCATGGCTGGTGAACACAGTGGTGGTGGCGGGAGCCTCTCCCACCTCCACTGCAGCACTAAGGAGCAGCCAGCTGAGCAGAAAGGAGTGAGCAGGTGGGCAGAAAGGAGCACGAGATCTTGGTTTTCAGGAGGGATGCCTGACTGCCAGCTTAGACCAGATCCCCAGGGGAGTCAGGTCTAAGCAGGCAGTCAGACATCCCCTGAGGGGTCCCAGACTGTGAGAGAGTGTAGGCCAGGCTGAGGGACTTCCTGCCTAAGTGCATAAATTTCATGCACCAGGCCTCTAGTATAATTAACAAATATCCTCAAGTAGAAAAAAATAATAATAATGCAGAGAAAAACAAAAAAGGGGAAAAATAAAAATGACCTGTTACCCTAGCGTTAACCACTGTTGACAATTTTGAGCTATATCCAACCTTTGCCTCTCCAGACAAAGACTTCATTGTGTTTTATATTCATCCGAGTAATACATGCACCTGGTACCACGTTTGAAAGCAGTGAAGGTTAAGTGTTGAGAACAAGTCTGCCAATTCACTCAGTTGCCCACGTTAAGAAGTCCAACTAAATCAGCGTCACTTAGAACATGGATCGTCCACCGCCCCTTGATGTGCTGGCGGGAGTGCAATGAACAATTGTAGTAAAACTCATCATTCACAAACAAACACCAGAGAGCTCAGCATTTCAGCAGAGGAAGCACCTGCAGCAGGCACAGCAGGAGACCTGTACAAGATGCATTATTCATAATAGCAGAATCCGGGCAAACCCAGGTGTCCACGGACAGGATAATGGATTTTAAAAATGTAACGTTGCCTGGTCAGTGTGACTCAGTGGCTGAAATTTGTGCATGGGAAGTCCCCTCAGCCCTCTCACAATCCGAGGCCACTGGCTCCTAACTGCTCATCTGCCTGCCTGTCCGATCACCCCTAACTGCCTCCCTGACAGCCTGATCACTCCTAACTGCCTCTGCCTGTTGGCCTGATAGTCCCTAACTGCCCCCACCCCCTCTGCCAGCCTGGTTATACCTAACTTCCCCGCCCCCTGCCAGCCTGGTTGCCAACTGCCCTTCTGCCAGCCTGGTCACCCCAACTGCTCTCCCCGCCCTGCCGACCCCTGTTCAATCATTTGGTCATCCTTCACTAACACCTCTGCCAGCCTGGTCATCCCATGTAGCCTGCTGTTCTGTCGTTACTGTTACTGTGACAGCTTCCTGGACAATTTGCATATTCCTCTATCATTAGTATAGATACCAGTGAGGATTGTACTGTTAAGTCTTTAGGATAAATTTCTCCAAGTGGATTTACTGGGTCAAATATTAGTGCCTATTTCAGGTTTTTGAGCCATACAGGGTAGGACGAAAGTAGGTTTACTGTCGTATGTGAAACACGAGTTTATCCTTGTATTATTATTTATTAACTATTGTATTATTTCCCATATAAGTGACTGTAAGCCTACCTTCGCCCCACACTGCCTACTGTGCCCACCGGCAAGGCGGGGGGAGGACTGTCGTGGTGAGGCCTGGCTGCAGGCCTGATGCCGCGGGGTCTTTGTTACTAAAGCCACCCCAGAGGTTATTCATCAGCAAAGCGGTATTAACCATTCCCAGGCCCTCCCTGTGGGGCAGCAGGAAATGGGGTGGCTGCGAGGGCAGAGGAGAACAACAGGTCTTTATTAAAACGCTATTCACCAAGAATGCTTTATTAGTACGGATCTTGGCCCTGCATCGGGGCAACTCCCTGCAGACTGGCGCGGGTCTCTGTCTCCTGGGGGGAGATGAGCAGGAGGCCAGGGTGTGCTGGGCTCCTCAGCATCGGCCCCACTTCCGCTCACTAAGTTATGCAATGAATGTTGTGTGGTGGGTAAGAGCTGGCACTGGAGTCAGATATGGCTTGGAATAAAATCCTTGTTCCTCCGTTCCCTAGCTGGGTGACTCTGGGCAAATTTCAGAAACTCTCTAGATAATACAACACACCTCCCGGGGCTATTCTGGCACTTCAACGGCTGAATACATATAAAGTGCCCAAAACACGCTGAGCGTGCTGAAAGTGCTCTACAACTGTTAACTCTCACCAGGTACCTACCCTGGGCTAGACTCACAGCCCTGCTCTCAAGGTGTCCTCAGGCTGGTGGGGGAAACGGGCAGGCAAAGAGGCATTTACACGTCAGAGCGATGAGTGCAGGGAGGCAAGGGTTAAGGAAATTCTCCTAGGAGGGATGCCAAACCTGGAGGGCTTCCTGGAAGAAGTGACAGCATGGCAGGAACCAAGTTCCTTGTAGGCTAACGGAGAGGCAAAGAAACTTTGAGGGATGAGAGACCGGCCATTAATCCCCTTTACCGGAAATACCGAGACGGGATTCAGAGAAGGTTTCCAGTCTTGGATGTCAATGCAACCATTTCGCAGAACCCGCCTGGGTCCCAGGTACTGTGCTCGGTGTGCGGGGTGAGAGTGTGGGCTGGATATAACAAGGCAGAGACACTCAGTGGGCCTGAGGTCTAACTGTGGAGATGGACACGAAATGCCCAAGAACCAGACTCTGGTGAGATCTACCAGAGGAAGGAGGGAAATGTCAAGGGAACAGCTAATTCTGACACACCCAGAACGGTGGGAGGTTTTGCAGGTGAACTGCTTGTAATAATTGGTCAGATTTTTCACCCTGGACAGGTCACTGAGTGGTTAGAGCGTCCTCCCGATATGCTAAGGATGCAGGTTTAATTATTGGTCAGGGCACATAAAGGTCAACCAAGGAAGGCATAAATATATGTAACAACAAATTAATGTTCCCCCCCTCTTTCTCTCTCTCTCTCTCTCTCTGTCTTGCTTTTCTCTCCCTAAAGATCTATAAAATAAAGAAAAAAGAATTGATCAGATTGGGGAGGGATGGGGTGAAAAGGAAAGGTACTTGCAAAAACCGGTTTGGCTCAGTGGATAGAGCGTTGGCCTGCGGACTGAAAGGTCCCGGGTTCGATTCCGGTCAAGGGCATGTACCTTGGTTGCGGGCACATCCCCAGTAGGGGATGTGCAGGAGGCAGCTGATCGATGTTTCTCTCTCATCGATGTTTCTAGCTCTCTATCCCTCTCTCTTCCTCTCAGTAAAAAATCAATAAATTATATATATAAAAAAAAGAAAGAAAGAAAGAAAGAAAGAAAGAAAGAAAGAAAGAAAGAAAGAAAAGGAAAGGTACCCCAGCAGGGGGAACAGTCAAGCCAAGGTGAGGCGGGAGGAAAGACGGGGAGAAGGGGGGTTGTCCAGCACAGCCTGTGGGGAGAGGTGAGGGGTGGGCAGGAGTTAAAGCTGCAGGGTCAACTGAGACCAAGGTTGGAGGCTTCACATGACCCGCTTCTTGGAGTTGATGTCGTTGGTCATGGGAACGGAACGGAAGTGTTTCAGGGGAGAGGTCACTCTGGCACGGGCGGGGGCAGGTCCCTGGGAGGCAGCACAGCTGGAGGCCACTTGGTGGGCACGGAGAGGAAGGGCGGGGCGTCTGAACCGAAGCCCGAGGTTCCTCCCTGTTGGCTCCTGAGCTGCGATGGCTGATGGCCCTGGAAAATAGACCTGCGCCTGACCCCGGCCAGCGGGAGCAGGAGCAACCCGATATGCTTGTTGATTAGGATTGGGGAAGCTTTTCCCTTTATGGAGGGTCAACTGAATCATTAAAGGAAACAAATCAGAGGGCGCCATGTGAGTGAAATGACTTGGTTTTATTGTTTTTTCCTTAATGGAAAAAATCACATGAGATCAACATTTTAAATATTTCTCAAGGATCTTAAGTAAAGTGTGGTCTACTAAAAACAACAACAACAAAAAAAAGATCTTAACTTCCACAGAGGGAGGGAGAGGCGGGGCGGAGGGTGGGAGATCCCGGGAGGACGAGGGGCGGGCGTGGGGGGCCGGCACAGGGGGGTATGGCATGGAAGGGCGGCTCCGCCCTGGGCCTGCAGGTGGACGTTGGTGGAAGGGTCTGGGAGTTGGGAGGTCCTGAGTTCAGATCTCAGCCAGGTTTCCCCATGTTTGTCAGCCCCAATCTCCTCATCTCATACGGCCCAACGGTGGTTATCAGAGCTCTGTCTCAGAAAGAGCAGATTGCTCTGGTCACCTGATTGGACTGGGATAAAAGAAAGTGCTCCGAGGACTAGCTGGCATTTAGAAAGTTCTTAAGACAAGGAGACTATTATTAAAGCTTTTCCTTATCTTTCCTGTGTTTTTGTTGTTTTTTAAAAAATATAATTTATTGATTTTTTTACAGAGAGGAAGGGAGAGGGATAGAGAGTTAGAAACATCGGTGAGAGAGAAACATCGATCAGCTGCCTCCTGCACACCTACTACCGGGGATGTGCCCGCAACCAAGGTACATGCCCCTGATCGGAATCGAACCTGGGACCCTTGAGTCCGAAGGCCGACGCTTTATTCACTGAGCCAAACAGGTTAGGGCCTGTTTTTTTTGTAGTTGTTGTTATTAATCTTCATCCAAGGATATTTTTTCCATTGATTATTAGAGAGAGTAAAAGGGAGAGGGAGAGACAGAGAGAAATATCAATGTGAGAGACACATCAATTGGTTGCCTCCTACATGTCCCCGACCAGGGCTGGGAGCCTGCAACTGAGGCATGTGCTCTTGACTGGAATCAAACCTGGAACCCTTCTGCTAGCAGGCCAATGCGCTATCCACTGAGCAAAACCAGCTAGGGGTATCATTTCCTCTTGATTTCCCCCCCCCCCCTCATAAATTGTATTTATTGATTTAAGAGAAACATCCATCTGTTTCTCCACTTTTTTCTACTCATTGGTTGCTTCTTGTATGTGCCCTGGCTAGAGCTTGAACCCCCAACTTTGGTGTATCAGGATGGTCCAACTGAGCTACCCAGCCAGGGTGATTCCTTTTGAAGTTCTGATCATCATTCACGGCTCTTGGCTGCTCTTGTGGGAGCCTCTATAGACTCATTGATTCTCGGGGTCACCCCCGGTAGAGAGAGCCCTCCCTCTTAGATCTTCAGCCCTGGCCTGGCCCCACGGCATCCGCACGCCTTCTGGCTGCTGGCTGCCAGGAAGCACCAGGGGAGGACGGAGGACTGTCCCTCCAAACCTCCTCCCTCCCCCACCTGCCAGGCTGCTCCTGGGATGACAAAGCTGAGCATCTGAAGCTCCCTCCTTCAGGCCCTGTACTCCGGCCTCACCCTCAGCTCTTCCCTCCCTCCCCAGAGAGCACCCGGAGGGGAGGGAGCTGGGAATAGGAAATGAGGGACGAGCTCCCTTCATGGCATGCAGCCTGCCACTTCTCCTTCCCTCTCCTCTTGCTTCCCCTCCAGCTGGTCTCAACTTCCCTCTCCCGCCTCCAAGGGAAGCAGGGCAGAGGCTGTGGGAAGCTGGCACCAGTGCCCCTCCTGCCGGGCCCCTCCCCTGGTGCAGCCCAGATCTCTCCAGACCCCACCCCAGGATAACCTAACTGCCTAACTGCCCCCGAGCACCTCCACTTCCACCTCCCATGGGCACCTCACAATGTTCCAAGGGCAGGCATGTCAAAGGCAAAGCTCACCGTTGCCCCTCTCCAGCCTGCTCCTCTGTCTTCTTCGTTTCAGGAAACAGCGCCATTGTCAAACCGGGCCAGAAACCGGAGCATCTGATACTTCACTCCTCCCTCTCTCACTGCCCACATCTCACATATCCCCGATTCCACTCAATCTGCCCGTTCCACCAGCAGCTGTCCCCCTGTCCCAGCCACCATCACCCCCGCTCGGACGACACAGACGTTGGCACCGGTTCAGTCCCCTTTGCCCCCCAGCTCCTCCCGTGGCTCCGTGTCCGGGAGCCCCTGTGAGCAGCGCAGGCCCCGGCTCCCTGTGTCCGGGCTCCCAGCTGGCTGAACTGCGGTAGACATGGACCTGGGAGGCAAGTGAGTTCAGACACTCCCCTGCCACCCGTGGCCACGGCTCCTGTCACGTGGACCCTCTTCCGTGGCTCCAGCTCTCAGCGGGGTCTCCAAGGCCCTTTCCTCCCCCGCCCCTCAGGCCTAAGGGTGGAATGGCTTCCCATTGGCCGGCCCCAGGATGCCGCCTCGCTATCCATGCCACATGGTTACTGTAGCCTGGTGATGCTCCCCCAGGCATGATTTCACACCCTCTCCCTCTCCCCCTGGGGCGTCTGGCAAGGTCTAGAGACAATGCTGGTTGGCACAGCTGGGCAGAGATGCCACGGCATCCAGCATGCAGCGGGTGGAGGGCAGGGGTGCTGTGAAACGTCCCAGCCCTGAGTCGTTTGGCTCACTGAATAGAACATCAGCTTGCAGCCTGAAGGGTCCGGGTTCCATTCCGGTCAAGGGCATGTACCTTGGTTGCGGGCACATCCCCAGTAGGGGGTGTGCAGGAGGCGGCTGATCGATGTTTCTCTCTCATCAATGTTTCTAGCTCTCTATCCTCCCTTCCTCTCTGTAAAAAAGAAATAAAATATATTAAAAAAAAAAAAAGTCCTAAATGCACATGACAGCCCCACCACCAAGAGGAATCCGTCCCTGATGGGAACAGCGCTGCGAGTAAGGGATCCTGCACGCCTGCCCACCACGCCATTGCTTTCCTCAGTGACTTTCGAATTCGCCTGTTTCTGCCCACCCCACCCACCCCTGCTGCCTTCCTGCAGGTCAGACACGAAACCTCGAAGCTGTCAGGGCTGCTCCATGCACAGGGACATGGGCCGGGCTGACTGGACATGAGGAGGAGGAGGAGGAGGAGGAGGAGGAGGAGGAACTGGCTGGATCAGGCACCGCGAATCACCGTGGTGGGGAGGGACTGAAAGGTGGCCGAGGACCAGCAGGAATGAGTCATCGAGGCAAAGAAACGGGACTTCCACAGCCGGTGGTTTTGGCCGCTGCACGTGGAGTCAGATTGCGGAACTTGGCGGTCCTCACGTTAAAAAAGAAGCCATTGAACACAGGGAGGACGGGGCACGGGAGACGCGGTATTTTGACGTTGGAAGTTTGTTTTTGGTTCCGTTGACCCCGCCCGGTACAGAGGGCTCTCCCTGGCCCTGCACTGAGGAAAGAAGTAAATCCTATCTCGCTGTACAGCATTATAACCCGGAAATACTTCCCAGGCACGGGGGAGGCTGGCTCCACAGGACCACCGGGAGCTGCCCCCGAAGTGACAGTGACTTCATGTCCGTAAGGAAGCTCCTGGGGCCTGTGTCCCTGTGCAGGGGGTCTTGGGTCCTCAGTGAAGAACTCAGAGCCATGCACGCTGCAGGCCACACGTCCAGATCTGGGGGGCTGCAGAGCCCTGGAATACCTGGCGCTGGGAGGCAGGCTCCTCTGTGCTGACCCAGGCCAGCAGCGGGCTGACGGGCATGTCACCCATGCACTCAGAACTGGCTGGGTAGCTCAGTTGGTTAGAGCATCACCCCAATGGGCTAAGGTTGCAGGTTCAATCCCCGGTCAGGGCACATACAAGAATCAACCAACGAACGCATCATAAGTGGGACAACAAACCCACGTCTCTCTTTCTCTAAAAAACAAACAAACAAAAAACCCGAGGTGAGAGGGATCTACTGCCAAGCCCCACCAATAATGCTCCCGTCAGGGAAAAGAATGCCTTCCTGGGCCAGACACATCCTCCCATTTCTTACAGGAAATTCAGCTCCATTATGATTTTATGGGACCACCAACATATATGTGGTCCATTAAACATCTTTATGTGGTGCATGGCTGTAATAAAAGCTACAAGGCTTAATATTTATTGAGTACTTGCTAAGCCCCGCTCCGAGTGGCTTACATGCGTTGACTTGTTCTAGCAACTGCGCGAGGCATGTGCTCTTGTTACGCCATCTCATGGGTAGAGAAGCTGATCCTACAGAGATGGCAACTTGTCGTGAATGGCAGAGAAGGACTCGAACCCGGGTGCTGGCGCTTCAGAGCCCACACTCTTACACGCTGCTGTGCCACCCACCGTTCTCGGGGGCTGCCCCCTTTCCCACAGTCCACCGAGGCTCCCTGCTGCCTCCAGCCCGAAGTGTCTTCCTTGTTCATCTCTCCCCACTCTGCCCTTATCTCTTCTCATCCAGCCTGGTCCTGTCTTTTGAGGACTGGGACAAGATCCCAAGACCCGACCCAGCCTGGGCTCTCCTTCGCCCCTTGCTCTAACCACCTCCTGGGCCTCAGTTTTTCTCATTTGTATAGAAAGTCAATGGCAAGAGAAAACATGGGACTCTCTAAGTCTCTTCCTTTCTCATCCGAAAATTCTAATACACCATTCTTTTCCCGCCTCTCTCTTCCTTTCTTTCAGCCCCTTATCCAACGGCCACACATCCTTCAAGGCCAATTCCAAGAGCTTCCTCCTTCAGGAAGCCTGCCTGGATTTTTCCAGCTCCCACAGTTCTCTCTTCTCTCTCACTCTTCCCTGAACTATGGGTAATTTTTTTAAGAAAAAATATATTTTATTGATATTTTACAGAGCGGAAGAGAGAGGGTCAGAGAGTTAGAAACATCGATGAGAGACAATCATCGATCAGCTGCCTCCTGCACACCCCCCACGGAGGATGTGCCCGCAACCAAGGTACATGCCCTTGACCGGAATCGAACCTGGGACCTTTCAGTCCCCAGGCTGACGCTCTATTCACTGAGTGTTTCGGCTATAGGTAACTTTTAGTACGCAGATTAGCATGTAAGTCTTCTTTTACTTTCTGGATGTACGTTGGCTCTCCCCAAAGAAAGTGCATACTGTTTTAAAAGAACCTATGAGATAAAACACAGAACGCGGATTTACCTTTTCCAGCTTCATTCTTCGAAGTACCGCCTTCCCTGTGCATGGCGTCCCTGAGGGCAACCTTCACTAATCTTGACTCAATATTGTTTCACTAAATGGACTCACTATTTAAAACTTACAGAAATGTACCTTAAACTCAAAACATGAACCATATTGTACATGGAAAAACCAGCGTCCTCTGTCATACTAGAAAAGCAAGCATAAAAAACAATGACAATTGAACCATGTCATTACATCCTAGGCCTTCTTTCTCCATTAAGGTCGTTAGAGACTGGCTAAGCACAAAAAGGAGGCGGACTCTCTCCTTGATGCAAGCAGAGCCCACAAGCTGACATTGGGCGATGCCTGAGGGAGGGAAGGGGGCCGAGGGGTACCTCGGGGGATGGCACAGCAGGCAGAGGGCACGGCAAGTGCAAAGGCCCTGAGGTAGGAGGCAGCCTGGACTGTCCTGAGAGGAGCAGGAAGCTGACGGAGCCAGGACCAGAGAGTGAGTGGGAAAAGACAGCAGCAGCAGATGAGGTCCCGGAGCAATGGGGTCAGATCCTGCACGGGCGCAGGGGACATTGAACGCTGCGATTTCGGTTTGGAGTGAAATTTTCGCACGCGGCGAGCCGGTAAAACTCGTGGAGGCTCTGATGGTAATTGTAATCACTTGGCATCCTCTTTCCAGAATGCCTTGGCCGTCCGGTCCCGGGTGACACACCGAGGACTGCCCTGTCTTGCCCCATCAATGGCCCTGGTTTCCTGGGAGGCAGTGGGGACAGGAATGGGTGGAGCCCAGACCGATCATTCCTGACCCCCCACCTCCTCTCAGTTCCCCTCCAGCCTGCCACACCCTTGCAGCCTGCTGGGCAGTGGGCTCATGAATGCTGAGGCAGCAGAGCGGATGGATGGACAGACGGGAGCTCCCAGCCCACCCCTAACTTGGGGAAGGCTTGATAGCAAGAACAGCAACAGCCATCGTAGCAGTGACCACTATGGAGCCCTAACTGCTCACCAGGCACAGCTCTGAGTGCTTCTCACACATGACTGCACAGCCGCTCCCTTCAGCCCTTTGAGAGGGGCCGTCCTGAGGAAACTGAGGCTCAGAGGGGGTCGCTGTGTCTGCATCCTCTGGGGGCTCCCTCTTCGCCAGGCCTCTGCCCCACCAGCCTTGGTTCCTCTCTGACAGGCTCCCCCTTCAGGCAGGGCCCCTGAGAGAGGGAATCCTGCAGCGCCTGCCAGCCGGTTCCGCAGCCGCCTGCAGGCCCCGACAGGCCCGCTGCCTGCTCCTCGGGGGCTGAGGACGGAGCAGAGCCGAGAAGAATCAGGTTTCTCCAGCTCCGGGATGGGGCTGAGGTTACTGAGTCAGGCCTTTTCTCAGGCCTTGCCCTGAACCAAGCCTCCAGCCCAGGCGGGGACGAGGCCCAGGACCAGGCACCCCCGAGCCCCACCCTTTGCTTGTCTGATCTCATCTCCCACTGCACTCTGTCTCCTTCCGCTCCGGCCACTGCACTCTGTCTCCTTCCGCTCCGGTGTCCCTGCTACACCGGCCGAGCCCCACCAAGCATGCTCCTGCCTCAGGCCTTTCCACTTGTCCCTGTGCCCAGACATAGGGGCACACTTGCTCCCCCAAACCCTCCAGTCTTTGTGCTTAAATGACACATTCTCAACAAGGCCTTCCCTGGAGCGCGCTGTGGGGAGCGGGCCTAAGCCAGAAGTGGGACATCCTGCCACTGCAGCTGCACTCGCCAGCTGTCAGCCCAGCTTCTGGCTGAGCGGTGCTCTCCCCTCTCACCCTCTCCCACCCTGTGGGAGCGCACTGAACACCAGGGGCAGCTCCTGTATTGAGCATCTGCCTCCTGGTGGTCAGTGCGCATCATGGCGACTGGTCATTCTGCCATCTGATTTGCCTATTACCCTTTTATTATCTAGGACAGTAAAATGAGCCCATGCTTGGAAATCAAGGGGACCTGAACCCCCAAACTGTCTTTCACCTTCTGGCTACATATGGTCGTTAATTTCTCTGACCCTAAATTTCTACTCAAAAAGGGAAGCATACAACCTCTCTCCCCAGGGTTGAGTGGGAGTGTGTGTGTAACTCCTTCGGGCATGTGAAGGGCACCACCTATAATTGAGTGTTACTGCCACCACCATCACCACCGTCATCACCAAAGTGTCCAAGGTGGTTCCTGACACACAGCTGACTCTGGACCTAGGGAGTGGCAGCCACAGTGACTGTATTGCCTGGGGCTCCTTCCCTTCCGGCCATCTCTCCCTCTCTTGGTTGCCAAGTTGGGAGGCTCGCCAGCCATGCTGTGGTTCAGGCGGATGGTGCCCTCTGCTGGGCGTGAGGGGAAGGGCCTGCAGGGAATGTATGGCTTGGGGTGGGTGTGAGAGTGGAGATAAAGGAGCTTACTGACCATCTGTCTTAGTGATAACTGTAACACCCATGCAGCACTTGTATGCCAGGCACCTTTGAAGCACTTTACGGATATTAACTCATTTATCGCTCCATTTTCCAGATGAAAAAAGTGAGGCACAGAGGGGTAAAGTGATTTGTCTAAGGCGTCCTGCGTGGAAGCGCTGGGATTTGAACTGTGCCCCAAACCTCAGCTCCTTGGTGGATTGTTACAGTGGGAGGTAGGCTCTGCCTTCAGCCCCAAAGGAGCTGGCCCCATGGAGTTCCACTGAGTCTGGAACTGGACATAAGGGTGTGGGCTGTCAGAGGGGTTTTCCAGGTTGACTGACCTCTTTGGTTAAAAAAAAAAAAGTGTCAGGCCACAACCGGTTGGGCTCAGTGGCTAGAGAGTTGGCCTAGGGACTGAAGGGTCCCAGGTTCAATTCTGGTCAAGGGAATGTGCCTTGGTTGTGGGCACATCCCTAGTGGGGGGTGTACGGAAGCAGCTGATCAATGTTTCTCTCTCATTGATGTTTCTAACTATCTATCCCTCTCCCTTCCTCTCTGTAAAATAAATCAATAATATATTTTTTTAAAAAGTGTCAGGTCAGCCAAGAGGGAAAAGGCATGTGAGAAGTGAGGCCTGGGCCCAGCCCACCTCTGCCCTGCTAGAGGTCTTGGGAGAGACCACTTTTAGCACCTCTACCTTTTGCCAACTGAAAGATGACAGGGGTAGCCTGGAGGCCGTTTTCAAAATGCTTTCATCTGGGGGGCTCTTAAGAAGCAAAATTGAGACAAAGAGGCTATGAGGTGGGTATCTGAGCACCCCAACTCCTTCCAGCTAAGTCACTTTACGTTTTTTGTGGGACTTGGGTTAAGAGTCTGTGGGATGAAGATGGGGGGGTGTGGGGGCATTTAATAGAAGGAGCCTGAGGGGTCCGTCAGCACCAAACCATCAACCTAGATGGAACCCTCCATTCAGAATCAGGCGGCCTTGACCCCAATCAGGACCAGGGTCTCTCCCACCCGACCCTAGTTGGTGGTGGAAGACTGGCTTTGAAGCATCTGCAGAGATGGATGCTCCAGGGAGTTTAACAGAGTCAAAGGCAAAAAAAACAGAACCGATAACGTCCATGGATGGCATCTAAACTGGATGCCTTAGAGACAATAAGGCAGTCTGCTTGTAGGTCCTGTTAGGAGAAGATAGGTTGCAAAATTCCCATGGCAAGGTATAGGGAGAAAGATTGGAAGGATGCACTGCCAACTGTTGAACCACAAAATGTGAATAATGAATACTCAAGGTATAGAGAATCAATCATTCAGGTGGCCACTGGCAGATGGTCACACTGGTTCCAGTTGGCACCACTCCGAGTGGTTAGCACTGGTGACCTATGTTGACTTATTACAGGCCCCAAAGACTAAGATCCCATTTTGCAGATAAGAAGCCGGTCCAGAGAGAGTGACCTCAGGCCCAAGCCCTTCACAGAGTCCAGGCCTAGTCCTTCCGAATCGCCGAGGCTGGCGACCGGTTCCAACAGCTGGGGGAATGTAGATGCACCCAGAGACCAGGCGAGGCTAGGAAAGGCCGCCTTTCCTCCTCGACCCTGTTGGAGTCCGGCCAGCCCCAACAGTGGCTGTTCGGTCTTAGGATTAGTCTCCGCTGAAGATAGGGTTTCAGGCGTTATTCAGGCTTCCCGGAGAGGAGCTGAAGATAAGGGGCAGCAGGTGTTTGCTGGCTGAGACACCTAATCCTCCCAAACAACCTTATCAGCAAAAGCAGCCAGGCCCTGGTGGAGGGGGGATCTGCGGCCGCAGGAGCCAGAGGCAGCAGCTCGGGGAGAGGCAGGAAGCGGCCTTGACTGTGGGCTCCCGGCGCCGAGGACCAAGGACGACGAGTGAGGTTTCTTACCGTTATTTCTCTTCTCACTTCCCCATCCAGGGTCTGGGCCTGAGGCTTCCGTGCACCCTCAGCCTCGTCCTGCAGAGCCTCGGCCCTGACCTCGCGCGTGCATCAGAACCACCTGGAAGGCTTGTTAAAGCGGCCGGCAGGGTCCTGCCTGCCGTTTGATTCTGTAGGTGACGCAGCTGCTGGGGGCCCGGGGCCTGCACTGGGAGGACCTCTGCTTTGCAGAGGGTCCCTCTTGCGGGAAGGAAACTGTCAGCCAGCTTTTCAGCTTCCCTCCGGGGTCTATCCTGTCTGTTCGCTGCAAAGAAAACATTGACATTTTGCTTGAACAGAGGCCCACGTGCATGGTTCTCGGCCTGCTGCCTCTTCCGCCCTTTCCCTGCACCCGTGCCTGGGCGCCGTCAGCAGTGTTCCATTTCCGTGACAGAGTGGAGCGAGCTCTCTTTCTGTCTGGCTTGATTTTGAGGAGGATCAGGCGTCATTTGAAAGAAATACAATAAGGCTATTCTCCAAAGGAGGAAAATCCCCTCGGAGGGTGATTGCAAGGATGGATTTAAAAAGAAATCACTGCAGTCGAAACTGGTTTGGCTCAGTGGATAAGAGAGCGTCGGCCTGCGGACTGAAAGGTCCCAGGTTTGATTCTGGTTCAAGGGCATGTAACCCTTGGTTGTGGGCACATCCCCAGTAAGGGGTGTGCAAGAGGCAGCTGACCGATGATTCTCTCTCATCGATGTTTCTAACTCTCTATCCCTCTCTCTTCCTCTCTGTAAAAAAAATCAATAAAAACATATTTATTTTTTAAAAAGAAATTATTGGAGGTAAGTGCTGTCCAGGTCTAAAAAGGGACTAACTGGTAGCCGTTACCAATGAACACAGGCAGCACCTTGTGCCATACGTGAATTTACTTACCCCCATAGGACCACCTGTCTTATGCATGAAACACCTGTGGCAGGTAGAGGTTAAGTGATGCTAGGAAGTAGCACAACCCCCCCTTCACCCTCCCCCCACCAACACACATCCAGCCCGTCTCTCAACACAGCCCGTGGCAGGGAGGAAATCACGCGGTACATCCGCCCCGTAAGAAATGATGTCCCTGCAGCCCTGGTGGGGCTCAGCTCAGGGGTCAGGAGGTCAACTGGTTCTCACCCAGACGGGAGACGGAACCCACAGGGAGGAGAGCAGGTTGGTCCCCACCTGGGCCTGTTAAAGGGACCCTGAGTTTCCTCTACAAAGTGGGGGAAGCTGTGGTGACGCCCGTGGGGTTAAGAGCGCTCACTCTCCCCCCCCCCCCCCCCAGCTCTGAGAAGCCTACAAACCGCTGGATTTGGATTGTACACTTAAGCGGGTGAGTGGTATGCGAATGTGAACCAATAAAACGACTTTAAAAGGGAGTTCGCTCCCCTGACACCTCCGGGAAAGTTCCTTTAATAAAAAAAAGTTCTAGTACATTTGCCCGATTGTCATCACCCTTCGTCTACAGCGCTCCACGGGGAAAATAAAAATAAAGGGCCAGCTAGACAAGCTCGGTATAAAAAACGCAGCAATCCATTCCGACTAGGAGGCCTCTCGGGCCTGGAGATCAAAGACAAACGGTGAGGCCCGGAGCCCAGCAGCTCTGGGCTGGGCTCTGAAGGCTCCAGGGGACCGCCGAGGACCCGCCTCTAACTTTTTAAAAGTAGCATTAAAAAAAAAACACAAAACAAAAAAACCCCGACGTGTAAAAAAGAGGCCTCTTTCTAAGGAGAAAGGTCCATTCCAGAGAGAATGGCATCTTGGGGCGACGGGACACAGGGCTGAGCATCTCACGGCCGGGAAGAGACTCCCGAAAATGCAGCCTCCACGAGGCTTCAGTGCTGGAGTCCAAAGGCCCACGATGGAAGGGCCGAGAATCAACCCGTCTGCGGCCAGACCCGGGGCCTCTTCCCTCCGAGCCGCTCAGGCCCCTCCTCAGCAGCTCGGAGTCCTTGGCTGAGGGTGGGGTGGGGACTGGGCCCCTCTGAAGATGCAGCTGAGCCTGCTGGTCAGTCCTGGGCCCGCCGGCCCGGATGGGGTAGCCTAGTCTTCCTGGCCAGCCCCGTACATGTCCGCCAGCTTCTTGAAGCGGCTGCCCCACTCGTTCAGGTAGTCATAGTCTTGGTCCTGGTCAGAGGCCGAGGAGGTGAGGGAGCTCAGCGAGGGGGCCTCGGACCCGCAGCCCTCGTAGTCGAACACCAACAGGGAGTCGTAGGGCGGGGCTGTGGGGTCCGTGTTGGCCGCCTTCAGGTTCTGTAGCGACAGAGAGCAGGAGGTTAAGAGCCGCGGGATCCCGCACCGGGCAGCTGCGAGAACCCAGGCAAGTTGGTTCACTGGGCTGAGCCTGCATCTCCTGACTTGTGAAGCCTCTTCTCCCCTCCCTGAGGTTTTGAAGGCTGACATGAAATCATGCAGTGAGCTCAGCACGGGGCCCGACACACAGCAAGTGCTCAGTGCGCCAGGCCAGCGGTGAGGGCCGGGATTCCAGAACTCAGACTTCACACGCTATCCTGCGATGTTAGTGTTTTCACCTCTCTCTGCTGCTTTTTCCTGTCTCTGAGATGGGGAGACTTCATATGGTTAGAGCAGTGGTCGGCACACTCATTAGTCAACAGAGCCAAATATCAACAGTACAACGATTGAAAAATCTTTTGAGAGCCAAATTTTTTAAACTTAAACTTCTTCTAACGCCACTTCTTCCAAATAGACTCGCCCAGGCCGTGGTATTTTGTGGAAGAGCCACACTCAAGGGGCCAACGAGCCGCATGTGGCTTGAGGGCCGCAGTTTGCCAACCATGGAGTTAGAGGAATAAATGAATTATCTGTAAAGTGCTTACTGAATAGTACCTGGCATAATAACGAAACACTATTTCCTTATTTGTAAAATGAGGAAAATCATGGGATTCCTACCCTACAGAGTTGTCGTAAGAGGGTTAAAGGAGATACTATTTGCTAACTGTCCAATGCACAGAGACATTCTAGAAACCGACTTAACCTATTGGAGGGAAAAGCTGCAGATATTTAGCTCTGAGGTATCTTCTCAAACCCACCACTCCACGTATCTTTCCCCAGATGCTATTGTTTTAGCACGGCACTCTCAAACATGCTCGGGCTACTCCCACAGAGCACAACGTGCAGCTGCCTTTTATGCAGACGAGAAGACGGAGCCAGAAGGGGTCAAAGCCAGGGTGAGGTATCCTGACCGCCCCTGAGCCCTTTGCCCATTCATCTACCCACCCATGCACCCACCCTTCCTATTAAAAACCTCCATTTACTGATTGTTTCGGAGGTACCAGGCTCATATCATCTACCTCCTATGTACCTAGTTCAGTGGTTCTTACAATCCTGGAAGCCAAAGCTATCAGAGCCTATAAAAACAGATGCCTGTGTCCCTGGCACTGATATCTTTCAAAATTCTTCAAATATGTGATTAGAGTTAAGAACACTGGAGGCACTCAGTACTAGCAACAATAGCTAGCATTTCCTAACAAATGCGAGGTGCCTGACCAGTGGTTCCCAAACTTAAATTATCTGGGAGCCTTTAAAACATCCCAACGCCCAGGTATTATCCGGGGCAGTTAAATCACAACCTTGGAGGGTGGGGTGAGTTGAGGCATCTGTTTTTGACATCCCCAGGAGATTGCAATGGGAGGGCAGCTTGGGAGCTGCCATGCTATCACTGTTCCAGGTGCTTATGCATCCAATCCTTAAAGCAACCTGTAACACAGGTCCCAACCCCGCTCCACACCAGGACCTCCTGGCCCCTTTAGAATCCAAACCCAGGTTCTCTGGCTCCAGAGTTTTTTTTCCTAACAACCACTATACAGGGTAGGGCAAAAGTAGGCTTACAGTTGTTCATATGGAAAATAATATAATCCTATATAATAAAAGCCCAATACGCTAAGTGTACGGTCATCTAGTTGGCTGTTCAACCAACATACTAATGATATGCTAAGGTTGCTCAACCACTCGCTATGATGTGCACTGACCACCAGGGGGGCAGACGCTCTGATGTTCCTCCTGGTAGGGGTCCAGCTGATCAGGACCAAGTGAGATGGGCTGGACACCCT
The DNA here is from genome assembly GCA_036971965.1 of Nyctalus aviator. Taxonomy (NCBI): domain Eukaryota; kingdom Metazoa; phylum Chordata; class Mammalia; order Chiroptera; family Vespertilionidae; genus Nyctalus; species Nyctalus aviator. Next base: position 36,059,493 of record CM072936.1, read on the forward strand.
TTGGAGCCTTTCCGCAGCCCCTTCCAAGCTTGTCAACCTCCCACATCCCTCCCTGACCCTGATCATGCACGGGTGTGGTCCCTCAGCCTGACCTGTGCCCTCTTGCAATCTGGGACCCATGGGGGATGTCAGAGAGCCAGTTTCGGCTCAAAGCTATGACACACACTGACCACCACGGGGTAGATGCCCAATGCAGGAGCTGCCCCCTAGTGGTCAGAGTGCTCCTACAGGGGGAGTGCTGCTTAGCCTGTAGCTGGGCAAGCACAGAGGCAGAGGCAGGAGTGGGCCTAAGCCATCAATAGGACATCCCCCAGGGCTCCCAGACTGCCAGAGGTGCAAACTGGGCTGAGGGGGAACGCCCCCCCCCGCCCCCGCCCAGTGCATAAATTTTGTGCACCGGGCCTCTAGTAATTAATACGAATATAAGAATAAACTATTTTGTGTACTCAAACCATAAACCAACTTTTGCTCCACCCTGTATTTGTTGAATAAATGATTCCTAATTCTTTACCACTCTGCAAGCCAGGGTTTTATAAAGCAGGAAATAGAAACCAAGAGCCATGACTCTGGCCCATGCTCTTTCCCCTGTGCTACTGGAGCCTGAGTATAGGGCTGCCCTAGGCTGCCCCCAGGCCTCACCTCGGTGATGAAGTTGCCGATTTCATCGGGGTTGGCGGGTCGCTGGCGATACATGGGTGTGGGCATAAAGGCTGGCGCCACATCGTTGCGGAGAACCACCTTGGGCCGGGCCTCCAGACCCCGGTGGAGTTGGGTGATGTCATAGTCCTTCGAGAAAGGAGAGCATGAGAGACTGAGAAGGACTCTCCTGTTACCCCACCATCTACATCTCACCCCCTTTGGCTCCCAGTTGGATGTTCTAGTTCATGGGTAGGTCTTTTGGTTTTTTAAAAAAATATATTTTATTGATCCTTCACAGAGAATAAGGGAGAGGGAGAGAGAGTCAGAAACATCGATGAGAGAGAAACACTGATCAGCTGCCTCCTGCACACCCCCTACTGGGGACGTGCCTGAAACCAAGGTATATGCTCTTGACCGGAATCGAACCTGGGACCCTTGAGTCTGCAGGTTCCAGATGCTCCATCCACTGAGCCAAACCAGTCAGGGCCATGGGTAGGTCTTAGAAGACAGAAATGTCTGTGCTTTCTGAAAGCCCTAGTCTCCAATCCCCTCTCTCACATTAAGTGCAGGCTGAAGGTCACCTTGACCAGGACCAAAGAAACTATAGCAATGGACCTGATACCCTCTCAGAGGAGTTGGGTGGTCGGTCCTGCATGAAGATTAACGCTTTAGGCCAGGGGTGGGGAACGGCCAGTCATTTGGTCTGGCCCTGCCGAAGTGCGAGGAGTGAGTTAATTAAATGTCTGACCAGATATACCAGGCTAATTTTTAAGTTGATAATTTTCTATGGCCCGAGATGTTATCAATGTCAGGCCAGGGCCTGGTCAATGTAGCGAAGTAACAGGTTAGCTGGCTGACTTAACCACCCCACCCCCAGGCCTCCCGGTGCCCTACCTGGTCCTCCTCGCCGCCGCCCTCCTCGCCGTAGTAGAAGACGTTGTCACGGGTGTCGTCCTCTGGGAGCAGAAGGGGTTCCTTGACCTTCTGCTTCTTTCTCACCAGCAAGAGGAGCAGTACCAGGAGGACTGGAAGGGCGGGGAAGTGTGAATATTCACCACCCCCCCCTGACCCCACAACCACACAGGACCCCCAAACTCTCAGAGCCCCATCTACTCAGTAGCCAGAGCTTAACACACTTCGGTCACTCCCTTGCACCCAGGAACACCTGTAACTCGGCAAGGTGCACAGGATTTGGCCCCGGCCTGCTCCCATCCCTCCCTCTCCCCGGCCCGGGTCTAGTCTCAGTGGCCTCCTGGGAGTTCCTTAACTATACCCAGCGGGTCCCCACTCAGAACCTTCCTCTGGGCTTTCCCCTTGCCTGGAACACTTTCTATGCACCTGCATGGCTCTCGCCCTTCAGGTCTCAGCTCAAGGTCACCTCCCCCTGGCAGCACTGCGACTTCATCCCCACCTATAATTCTGTATCCATTTATTGTCAGCCTTCCCTTATTAAGGGTACTGGTCTTCAGCTGATGTTACTCTTCTACCGACTGAATGACACTCCGGGAATTCAGGGCATAAGGAAGAGATGGGCAATGCTGGTGGCCCTTAGTCCCCGAGTTCAGTGTAGAATCAGGTTTTCTAACTACCCCATCCTTAGACGGGGAAGGGCACCGGCACTCACACAGCAGAGCCAGGATGGCCCCCAGGATGGGGAGCAGGAGGAACCCCCCCTTCCAGCGTTCGGGGCAGGACTTCTCCGCGTGGCCGAGGCAGTCACACACGGTGGCCTTGATCACTGCCAGCTGTTGCTTGTTGCCGCGGTCGGACAGAGAAAGGTGCACGTCGTAGGTGTCTTGCTTTAGGAACTTCTTCAGTGACAAGGCCACTGCGTCTCCTGGAATGGACAGACAATCTATTCACCTCGGGAAACCATGAATGGAACAGAGCATATGATGATGGAGGTTTGAGGCAAGAGCCTCTCTATATGTGGGTGACAAGAAAAAATATCCCAAAAGCACACTCTGACCAAGTGTTAAAAATTGGTATCTGGCCCGGGCCAGCAGAGCTCGGTTGGGTGTCATCCCATGTACCAAGAGGTTGCTGGTTCAATTTCTGGTCAAGGCACATGCCTGGGTTGTGGGCTCCATCCCCCATGGAGAGTGTGCAGGAGGCAGCCGGTCAATATTTAGGATGTTTGCTCTCATATGGAAGTCTCTCTCTCTCTCTCTCTCTCTCTCTCTCTCAGGATGTTCGCTCTCATATGGAAGTCTCTTTCTCTCTCTCTTTCTCTCTCTCTCTCTCTCTCTCTCTCTCTCTCTCTCTCTCTTAGGATGTTCGCTCTCATATGGAAGTCTCTCTCTCTCTCTCTCTCTCTCTCTCTCTCTTTCTCTCTCTCTCTCTCTCTCTCTTTCTCTCTCTGAAAGTCAATAAAATATCTTTAAAATTTTTTTTACTATATGGCCAAAGCCAAATTCACCATCATGGTAAGGATTATTGGGGCAGGAAAAAAACAAAAACAACTTACATTAAAAAACACACACAATAATCACAGTGTTTTTAAAATACGATGTTTTTTAAAAGTTTTGTCATGCAGAGCCAGTCATTCCTTAGCACCATTAGCTACTAGACCAGCAGTCGCCAACCGGTGGTCCATGTGGTCCGAAAGGTTGGCGACCGCTATAGACTGTTCTTTGCCTCAAAAACAACACTGTTCTTCCCAGGAGACAGCTAACCTCATGCTTTCTTTTTTCATTATCACCTGAGGATATATTTAAAATTGATTTTGAGAGAGAGAGGAAGGAAGAGTAAGAGAAACATCGACATGAAAAACATTGACTGGTTGCTTCCATATGCACCCCAATCGGGGATTGAACATACACCCTAGGTATGTACCCTGATTTGGAATTGAACCCACAACCTTTTGGTGTACAGGATGGTGCTCCAACCAACTGAGCCACCAGGCCAGGGCTAACCTAATATTTTAATAGTCACGTTAACTGGCCACTGGTTTTCCTATTTGAAAGTTCATCACCATTTACTACTGCATTTTGCTCTTGCATTAGTAAACACAATGTTTACACCCCAACTTTATGATAGCATTTCAATATCCCACGCACTGATATTCCCAAGTGAGCATTGATTATTAATAAATTCAAATGCACACTACTTGGTGACATAACATGTCGTTAAGCAGATCAGAGAGGACGCTAATCTGTGTTATAACTGCACACAAGTCAGGGTTGCTGGAAATAAGGCTGCAATGGGCACTGAGCTAACTGGCCTCCAAAAGCCCAAGGTGGGTGGCAGGCTAACCACAGAGCTCGGTGCAGCCTGCAGAAGGGGCATTATTCTGGGGAGACTGTGGGGCAATCCTAGAGCGTGGAGAGAGGCTAATGTTCGCAGGTGAGAAATACAGTCAGGGGCATCTCTGAGAAAAGATCTTCAGTTTAGAGGCAAGTTTCTCGGGGAGAGAGCTACTTAAGCTTGGGTGGGACTATTTTCCATCATGCAGGACTTCCCCGAGCAGGACAGATCCTCCCCACTCAATGCCATGGTATTTCCCAATCTTTGGGACAATAAGAAACAGCCCCACATTTCCAGCGCACCTGCCCTTAGGTGTGCTGGCCTATGTCAGCACTGACCTCCAGCCATGCTCAGTGCAGAGCCTCTGCACACTCAGTGGGCCCCTCTTAGTAAAAAGGCCGGAAGGGAGAACCACCCAGTGCCCATTTGGCAGTGGCAGGGTGAGTTCTGCAGGCTGAACGTCTGGTCTGCCGTGTAGAGGGGCCAGTGTGGGATATTTCACAAACACCGCTATCCCCATGCTGTTCCCGGAGGGCCGATTTCTCCGTTGATGGCGGTGGCGGTGCTGGTGGCCGTGGTGATTAAGTTGGCACTTACTATGTACCAAGCCCAGCTCTAATCTTCACTGTAACTTGGAGGCAGGTATTGCTATCCCCCTTGGACAAATGCAGGGACTGAAGCTTAGGGAGGTCAAGTAACCAGCTCGAGGTCACACTGGGTTACATCTGAGTTAATTCCCCTGACAACTGGGACAAGATCGGGTCAAAAAAAACTAAGTTAGAACCAAGAACCAGGTATCAATACCATTATCAGGTGCTGGTAGCGTTGGGCTTTGACCATAATGCTCACACCTGACAGAGCCAGAGCGGATCTGTTGGGAAGTCGTGGTGGTGAAAACGGCCGTGAGCATCTACCAGGCACCGACGTGCCAGACCAGATGCTTTCCACGTGGCCACTAACTCAACCTCCAGCGTAACGGGAGAAGCAGGTTCGGTGACTGGCGCCATTTTACAGATAGGGGAAGCGAGGCTCAGTAACTTGCCCACAACCACAAAGCTAGTAAGTGGAGGAGTCAGGTCTGGGACCAGGGCCTTGTGGCTCCAGAGTCCACATTCTCTAAACAACATGGGCAGGTCAGGGAGGGGAAAATGTCTTCCAGGCCACAAGGGGGTGACAGGAGACCAATTTGGGCTCCCCAAAGGGAAGGTGCTGGGTATATACGCCCAAATCACAGGAATCACAAAAATGAGGCAATGTGGCCGAAACCGGTTTGGCTCAGTGGATAGAGTGTCGGCCTGCGGACTGAAAGATCCCGGATTCGATTCCAGTCAGGGGCATGTACCTTGGTTGCAGGCACATCCCCATTAGGGGGTGTGCAAGAGGCAGCTGATCGATGATTCTCTCTCATCGATGTTTCTAAATCTCTGTCCCTCTCTCTTCCTCTCTGTAAGAAATCAATAAAGTATATATTTTTTAAAAAATGAGCCAATGTGGGCGTCTGAAGCAGGTGGGCAGTCCTCTCTGCACTGGGATCGGCAGCAGTGATGGACCCTGGGCATCTGGTTTCATTGGAGCAGAAGGCAGAGCCTGAATGTACTAGTTCCCAGACACCGGAGAACCGACTTCTCTCCTGGGGGATCTTGGCCCCAAGAGGGAGAGGAGGACATTTTTAAAAATATACTTTTTTTCTTGATTTCAGAGAGGAGGAGAGAGGGAGAGAGAGATAGGAACAACAATGATGAGAAAGAGTCATTGACCAGCTGCCTCCTGCATACTCCATAAGACGGGACCGAGCCCACAACCTGGGCATGTGCCTGACCGGGAATCAAACCATGACCTCCTTGTTCTTGGTTATTGCTCAACCGCTGACCATGCCGGCCCAGCGAGAAGAGAACATTTTACGAGAGTGATGCAGACCCTGGCCAGGGTGCTCAATTGGTTGAATGTTGTCTCCGACACCAAAAAGCTGACGGTTTGATTCCGGGTCAGGGTACATACACTGGTTTTGCGTTTAATCCCTGAGCATGTGGGAGGCAAACGATCAATGTTTCCCACATTAATGTTTCTCTCTCTCTCTCTCTCTCCCTTTCCTTTTTTCTCTCTCTAAAAAAAAATAAATGAAAAAAAAAAGTATTTTAAAAAATACTGAAACCTTAAAAAAAAGAGAAGGGAAAGTGGTGAAATGTTTCTCCAGGGCCCTTGTTGGCACTTGAGGCTGGATCCTCCTCCCTCATGCACACGGGGTCACCACCCATTTAATACTAGTGAAGCCTGCCGGGACCGGTTTGGCTCAGTGGATAGAGCGTTGGCCTGCAGACGGAAAGGTCCCAGGTTCGATTCCGGTCAAGGGCATGTACCTTGGTTGCGGGCACATCCCCAGTAGGGGGTGTGCAAGAGGCAGCTGATTAATGATTCTCTCTCATCAATGTTTCTAACTCTCCATCCCCCTCTCTCTTCCTCTCTATGAAAAATCAATAAAATATATTTTTTAAAAAAATACTAGTGAAGCCCCTCTTCATGCCTATGGCAAATAAACTACTACTGAAGGCCGAGAAGCTACAGGGGTGTCAGAGAGAAAGGACAGAGGCGGTGGGAGCAGGGGGCGGCCAGGGGCTCTGGCTTCAATCTCTATTGTTCACTCACTCTGGGCCCTTGGGCATGCTATTTAGCTTCTCTGAGTCTCACTCTCATCTGTAAATAGGGAGAAAAAATACTTACCACAGAGGTGGTAGAAATATTAAATGAAGAAAAAGAGGAAAACCATCTTGCATATCAACAGGGTTCAATAGATGGGAGGCAGCAAAGGATTAGGGTAAATCAGTCTGCCTGATTCAAACCCTGGTGCCATCAATTTCTAGCCATAAAGCCTCTAGCAAGGTATTTAAAATTCTGTAAGCCTTGGTCTCCTCATCTGTAAAATGGGTGTGCACATGTGTGTATGTGGTATTAGTACCTTCTTCACAGGATTGTTGTGAGGATTTAAAGCATTTGAAGTGGTGTTTAGCACCGAGTAAGCACGCTCAGTGCTCTTTAGCTGTTATCACCGCATTGGGACCCTGACTCACGTGACATGGAGAAAGTCACCCCCGCCGGCTTGTTGTTCAATCTACTCAGGAAGGAAGTCAGGGAATAAATGGTCTGTAGGGCTCCTGTAGAATTCCAAAGGCTCCTGATAGGTTAATCATTAGCCTTGAATTGATGTTCTCGAGACCATTACCTCTGTGGCCCACAAGATGCTCCGTGGGCATGTGTGCAGGGTCCTGGTACGGGGCAAACCCACCCAGCAGAGCTGGCAGCCGCCTGCCACCCTCACTCCGTTACCTTGCTCATTGACCTTGGCCGTCCAGTAGATGTCCGAGTCCTGTGTGAGCTGGGCCTTGAAAGGGGAGGTGTGTGGGGACTGGTCCTTGTCCGTGATGTTCAGCACTTGGGGCACGGGGCTCTGGTTGCAGATGGTGATCTCTTGGGGCTCAGGGACAGGGCCGTGGTCGTTGACGTCCACCAGTGTTAGCAGGAGGGTCCCCGTGCCAGTGGCGGGAGGGCTCCCTGTTCATAATGACACGTATGATCCTTCTCAGCATGTGCCCTTGGTTGGGTTGGTGAATCAATGTGAAGCACCCCTATGACCTACCCCAGGGGTCGGCAAACTCATTAGTCAGCAGAGCCAAATAGCAACAGGACAACGATTGAAGTTTCTTTTGAGAGCCATATTTTTTAAACTTAAACTTCTTCTAACGCCACTTCTTCCAAATAGACTCGCCCAGGCCATGGTATTTTGTGGAAGAGCCACACTCAAGGGGCCAAAGAGCCACATGTGGCTCGCGAGCTGCAGTTTGCTGACCTAGTCAGCCTCAGGGAGGGGTCCTGCCACTGCCCGGCTGTAGCCTCTGAAGACCCTCCATACACTAGCTTCACTGTAGCTCAAACCAGCGATGGCAGATACAAGGCCATGAGCTAGCATTCTCCTTTTGTGTCCACAGCAGATATTCCTAACTGACCGCAGCGTAGAAAGGCAGCCACTTCCTCCAGACAGCCATCAGCACTGTCACAAAGCAAAACCTACTGGCCGCCTCCGGGCTAATGCAGCTTCCTGTCACAGACCTCTCACCTGCCCTCAGGCCTCCATTTACTCACTGTGTGTCACACAGAGATAGATGACAATCACATCATACCCCCACCCTGCCGTAGTGTGACATCGCTGATCAAGCGTGGCACTTCCAGGCAGCCCCTCTCCATTAATCCAGGGGACACAAGACAGGCCAATCAGGGCTTAGTGAACCACAAACTTAGGCTTCAGGATATCTCCTAACTCAGGTTTTAGGGAAATCAGAACCATGGCCAGCCAGCCAAGGACCAGTCTGCAAAACACTCCTCTGAAGGACCCCTTCGGACCCCTTGCTAACACCCCCTGACACACACACACACACCATACGCCCCCTATGGAGGGGCCATGCTGTGTCATGTGACCTGGGAACCATAGGCGCCCATGAGGAGGGGCTGGGAGAAAGCTCTCACCATCGTCCGTGGCCAAGACCAGGACTTCGTAGATGTCGTTCCTCAGGAACCGCTCATCCTCGCGGTCCAGGCCTCCCGCGGCAGTGACCTGCCCGCTCTCGGGGTCCACCGCCAGCCACCCCGCTGGGTCCCTCAGGATGTGGTAGCTGGAGTGGAGAAGTCGAGAGAAGAGTCACACACAGAACACTCAGAATTCCGGTGTCATCATTCAAAGCGTCCTCATGCCAACTAGCAGACGGTGTCCTGGGACGCAGGGGTCCTGGACACAGGGGTCCAGGATCGTGTGGAGAAGGCACTTGGGGCCTTCCCTAAATGGAAACCTGAGCAGCAGGTGGGGGGCCAGCAAGGATATGTGAGAAGGAGCAGGAACCCCTGCCCAGAGTCTTTAGCCTTGGGGAGGATGGGAAGAGGAGCGGGGAGATGTTCAAAATATTTTGCCATCTTTACAGTGATAAGAACAAATACTGGCCATAATAAACAGCCATCCAGAAGGCTCAAAATACTTAACAATCTTTAGGGCGATGACAAACTAATACTGGCCATAATAAACAACTGTCCAAAAGGTTCAAAATATTTCACAATCTTTACGGCAATGACAACAAATACTGGCCTTAATAAACAACTGTCCGGAAGACTTAAAAAATATTTCACAATCTTTACGGCAATAACAACAAATACTGGCCATAATAAACAACTGTCCAGAAGGTTCAAAATATTTCAGAGTTGTTTTTTTGTTTGTTTGGTATTTTTGTTTTTTAAATTTCAGAGAGGGAGAGAGAAAAACATCAATGATGAGAATCATTGATTGGCTGCCTCCTGCATGCCCCACACTGGGGATTGAGCCCGCAACCCGACCAGGAATCGAACCATGACTTCCAGGTTCATAAGAGGATGCTCAACCATTGAGCCACGCGGGTGGGGCAAAATATTTCACAACCCTCACAGCCATGAGAACGAATACTGGCCGTAACAAACAACCATCCAGAAGGTTCAAAATATTTTACAGCTTTTCCGGCAATGAGAACGGACACTCCCAGTGCGTCCAGAGGAATGTGAGCCTAGCGGCTGCATACCTGACCCTCTGACTCCCCCTGTCCGGGTCCTGCGCGGTGTAGGTGCAGACCGGCTCCCCAGCAGAGATGTCCTCCTGGACCTCAACGGCATTGGAGGGCGGGACGAACTCGGGTGCCTCATTCACATCCTCCACGTGGACCACCACGGTGGCCGTGGAGGTCGGGAGCTTCACCGCGAAGGGAGCCTCGTTGGTCACTTCGATGTACAGTGTGTGCTGGTCTTGGGCCTCAAAATCCAAGCCCTGAGAGGGAAGGAGGATCTGAGCTGCCATTTTATGAGGAGGCCCCATGCTGAGCTGGGATGTTGGAAGGAAGGGCCCACCCCACTGCCCCTTCCCTACCCATAAAGCCACCGGCATTTCCTGAGTGACAGCTAGAGGGGCCTCTCAGACCACCCCACCGCCCCAAAGGCAACCAGACTGGTGAGCCCCAGAACTGGTCCCCAGTGGGGTAGTGCCGCCCCCTAGCAGGCACCGTAGAAACTCGTGAAGGCATTTCTCTCTGTCATAATGACTGGGGATACCACTGGTATTGACAGGCTGAGGCAGGGACACAAAGGACTGTCCCATATCCATGTGACTTGACAACATTCCCCTGGACATTTGTGTATTCATGGGTGTGAGAAATCTGTTTACAATTGCAATCTAGAACATGTTTTACGTAAAAACAACAACAACACTTTTTGGTGTGATTTGAATATATACTGAATTTTCTAGGAATGGAACTTCTGAGGGGGAATTTTAATTTGATTTGTTCAGGCCTTTCCCGAGAGTTGTTTACTTGTTGTTCTGGGGGAAAACATTAATACCACTTGTGTTGTGAGCTGCTTGAATGAGCCAATATTCACTACATTTGAATAATTCTACAGAGATACAAAAGAAATCAAAGAAAGATCAGTCCCATCTCCCTAAAGCACCCATTTTATTTATACAGTAGTAAAGATAGCAAACTACTAAGTAATTTAGAACATTTTACTACCCAATCACCTAGGTATGGATTAAGTACGAAATTAGCAAGAATTCTAATAAGGCAGAGACCCGCTGTGCAGACTGACTGAGGACAGCCAATGGACACTGGGAAATGAGTGGAGGGGCTCCACCGACTGCTTCGATTTGATTTGGTCCCTGGTTAAGATTTAGTATGAAAGGAGGAATTCCGCCACAGAAAAGGGATCGGAGCGTGTCGGAAGCCACTGGCCTGGTGTGCACTCTGACAAAAGAAGGGTCTAAGGCACATGTCCCCAGGCAGGTGTCACCTCGAAGCTGCAGACCTGACTGTCCCCGGTGTGGCCCTGGTCTAACGCCCAAACAGACTCACCTTCTTGGTTGTCAGGATACCCTGGTTGCTCTCGGGGTGGGTGGTGATGGTAAAATGGTCCCCACTGTCACCATCCAAGATGCGGTAGGTGGCACGCCACGCCGGTGAATTGGGGGCATCCAGATCAGTCACTGTCAGCCTCTGGGCCTCATGGCCCACCGCGTTCTCGGGCACACGAGCCTCATACTATCAGCGGGAAAGTACAGCAGTCAGAGCAGATTCCGACACTCAAGAGAGGCTGTTCCATTCTGCTCCTGCTGTGAATCCTCCATCCAGCTCTGGGGAGGCCTCACACCTCCTACCCTTTCTGGGACCACCCGACTCAGTCACCAGGGTTCCGGGGCACACAGAGAGGAAAACTCCCAGCTGCTGGGACAGACCACGGCAATCTTGGGCCTGCTTTTCCTATACCCGGGGGCCTGATACTTCAGGAATCTCACCGGTCTGTGTGCTCAATCCCCTCCAAGTGTAACCACCTATGTAGTTGAGAGCAGGAAGGCATAAGTGTTCTGGGGCAAGGACCGGGATATTTTCTTTTTTTAAAAAAAATATATTTTATTTTTTTACAGAGAGGAAGGGAGAGGGATAGAGAGTTAGAAATATTGATGAGAGAGAATCATTGACCAGCTGCCTCCTGCACACCCCCTACTGGGGATGTGCCCACAACCAAGGTAACATGCCCTTGACCGGAATCGAACCTGGGACCTTTCAGTCCACCGACGCCCTATCCACTGAGCCAAACCGGTTTCGGCAGGGCCAGGATCTTTTTTGGAAGTTCTAGAACAGATGACAAAGACTAAGAAGTCAATTGCTCAGAACAAATTTTAATCAGCCTTAAGTAATGTTAGCAGCCAAAGCTGCCTCAAGATAGAAGGGGGTTAGGTGTCGTCTCGACTGGCCCCGAGCTCTGTCACTGGAATGCACAAGCATTCACTGTGTGGACGGGTAAATGAGAAGTGTTCTTATCAACAAAGATTTTCATACAGCGGGGGTTGTGTGTTACACAGATTATTTAAAACTCAGAACAATGCAGCGGGTATGGTCACGATCCCCATTTCTCAGATTAGGAAATGGAGCACAGAGAGGTTAGGGCGTTTGCCTGAGGTCACACTGCTTGTCGGTGGTGGGGCTGGAATTGAAGCAACATAAACTGATTCTGGCATTTCGTTAGAAAGGAAACCCCTTGCCGAGACCGGTTTGGCTCAATGGATAGAGCCAATGGATAGAGCTCAATGGATAGAGTCGGCTTGGGGACTGAAGGGTCCCGGGTTTGATTCCGGTCAAGGGCATGTACCTTGGCTGTGGGCATATCCCCAGTAGGGGGTGTGCAAGAGGCAGCTGATCGATGACTCTCTCTCATCGATGTTTCTAACTCTCTATCTCTCTCCCTTCCTCTCTGTACAAAATCAATAAAATATATTTTAAAAAAAGAAAAAGAAAGGAAACCCCTTGTCCTTCATTTCTGATGCGGGAAGGTAGGGAGGGAGGGAGGAAGAGAAGGAGGGAGGGAGGGAGGGAGGGGGGGAGGGAGGGAGGGAGGAAGGAATATAGGGAGAGAGGGAGGGACATTACCTTCTGGGGATCAAACATGGGGGCGTTGTCATTGGCGTCGAGGACTTCCACGACGGCCACCGCCGTGGTGGTGGAGCCTTCGCCGTCCAGGTCGGCGGCCTGGACGGTCAGCGTGTACTGAGGGACTCTCTGGGGAGGAGAGGAGAGTGGGGCCCCTGAGAGCGCAGCCTTGGGAGAAGGCGGCGGAGGCTGCAGAATGGTTCTCCCTCCGACAGTGTTCCCTCCACTCCTCGACCCGCCGCCCAAAAGAACAGGAGCAAAGGGTGGAAGGGGAGGGAAACTGCCCACACAGGCGGCATCCCGGGGCCTGAAGCCTGGGCATTGCCCCCGGACCCCGGCAGACACAGAATGAGAGCTTTTGAGCAGGGATTTGGTCAGAGGAATTAATTAGGAAACAGGAGGCAACTCCGGTATCCAAGGAGCTAATTCTGCTTTGTGGTCCACAGGGGACAGATCTGGGCCGTGTGCACGCTAAGTGAGCCGTTCCGAGAGGAAATGAGAAAACCTAAGGAAAATATCAAATGTCTGCATTTTATGGCTGCCTCCTCAGCCTCGACAGGATGGTTTGGCGGCATGCCACTGGCCCAATGAGCTGAGGGACACCAGCATGGGAACGGAGCAGCAACCGCTGCCAGCTGACGTGGGTCCCTGCTGCTCCATCCTGGGCTTTGGGGGCAGGGCTCCTGCTCTGAGAGTCTGGACCAGCCCGGGCCGGGAGCACTCTGCCTCAGGGCCACTCACCTCCCGGTCCAGGCCACTGGCGATGACGCCGATGGTGCCTGTGCTCCGGTGGATGGTGAACATGTTGGGAGGGTCCTTTGGCTCCTGGCTATGGATGGAGTAGGCAATCACCCCATTGTAGGTGTTGACGGCATCGTCCTCATCTGTGGCAGTCACCTGCATCACAGATGTACCTGGAGGGGAGAGAGGATGAGTGAGAGCCCCCTTCCTGCTCAGCGGCTTAGACCCACATTCCACTTTCTGACAGAGATCGCTAATGGGGGCCCATTTTCCATTCTCCCCTTCTCCCCCCTCCCTTCTCACTTAGAGACATAATCCTCCATAATCACTTTCGGCTGGGCACAGGCTTACCTGGAACAAAGACTATTTCCCATCCCTTCTTCAGCCAGCTGTGACCGCAACTCTCAATTCTGACAAACGGGATTTACAACTTCGGGGGGCGTGTTTTCCCGAGCCTGGGTTTATTCTTCCCACTCTTCCCCTTGTCCCAGGTAGAATGGATGGAGCTCTAGCAGCGACCGTGAGACAACCTTGGGAACCATGCCAAAACAGCAGAGCATGCTGGGACCGGTTTGGCTCAGTGGACAGAGCATCGGCTTGGGGACTGAAGGGTCCCGGGTTCGATTCCGGTCAAGGGCGTGTGCCTTGGTTGCGGGCATATCCCCGGTGGGGGGTGTGCAGGAGGTGGCTGATCGATGACTCTCTCTCATCAATGTTTCTGACTCTCTATCTCTCTCCCTTCCTCTCTGTACAAAATCAACAAAATATATTTTTAAAAAAACACCACACACACACACACACAAAAAAAAAACAACACAGCAGAGCAAAGGGAGAGGATCTAGGTCTCCAGACTAAGCTGACCTCCTGTAGGCTTCCTGAATGTAAGGGTAGGAGGTGGCGGGGCAGGGAAGCCTCCATCTTATTTAAGGTACTGCGTTTCTTTTGGGAATTTGTTACTGGCAGTCCAACCAATTTACACTTCTCTGTATGGATTGCCCACAATTCGGAGAGGAAGGAAGAGGAACCTTTCCCAGCGTGGCCCGTCTTTGAGAGCATTAATATGAACCTATTTTCCTAGTTCACTGCTGGCTCCTCCCACCCTCTTCTCCAGCCCTGGGCGTTCATGTTTCCCTCAGCATGAACAATGCTCCAGCACCCCCTGGCCTCTACTGCTTTTCTGCTGCTGCCATCCATAGCAGACCCCCGTGTCAGGTACTTCATATTACGTAAGCTGGGTGTATTCTCTCTAACCTTCCTTTAAGGTTGATATCATTGCCATTTTCAGATGTGAGGATTAAGGCTCAGAGGTCAAGAACTTGCCGAGGGTCACAGCAGGTAAGGAGGCAAGATCAAGATGCAAATCTTGTCGTCGTAGCTCCAAAACTAGTGGTTCCTAAACCTAGTTGATCATCTGAGGCTTCTGGGAAATTTTCATATATACAGATCCAGGATCACTCTTCCTCAGGGATCTTGGGATGGAGTGGGAGAATCTGGATTTTAAAGAAGATCCCAGGTGATCTGTTGCACAGCCAAGGAAGTCAGAGGTAGAGTGTCCTTCCAACCTTAAGGGTCTGAGCTGATCTCTAGATGGTACCGTAAGTTGACCCAAGGCCATAGTCCTCTATAGCTACCCCCTCCCCAACCCTCTTACCGGGTAGTGCTCCCTCCAAGACACTCCCTTTGAAGACATCCTGGGTGAACTTGGGCTTGTGGTCATTCTGGTCTGTCACGATGATGGAGATGTTCATGGGCTCTTCCACGGAGGCGCCGTTCTCTGACACGGCGTGGCCAAAGAGCTGCGGGCGCACAGGTCTGGGGTCAGCTTGGCGCCACCCTTCCCACCGGGCCCTGGGGCACTGCTTCTCATTGGATGCTAAAGGTTACTTGCCTCATACTTGGCAATCTTCTCCCGGTCCAGTGGCTTATTCAGTAACAGCCAGCCTGTTTCCTTCTCTATGGTGAAGATACCCTCAGGGGGACTGTCTGCCCCAGGCCCTGTGATGCTGTAGAAGATCTTGGTGCCTCTGTCCTTACTAGATTTGAGCTGGAAGCAAAATTTAAAAAAAAAAAAGACAGCTGACCAAGTGACCAATATCTCGGAAACCGGTGCCTCAAGAGAGGCTTTCCTCTGCAGGCCCCCGTGCTCAGCACCAAGAAACCTCTATTCAGGCTTTTAGGCGAGAGTCCCTGCAGCCACCAAGGACTCCCAGGGAGAAGCACAGTCATACCTGATTCAGCCGCTGAGGGAAGGGGCCCTTGCCATTCTCAGGGACAGACAGCGGCGGGAACACCCATTCTCTCTTGCGTCTTCGTAAGATACGTTTGGGTGGGGACATCCTCAGAGCCTTACTTTCCTGTAAGGAGAGAAAAACCCCTTAATCTAGATATGCAAACAGCTGGGACACAGCCACCATCCTCACCTACAGGAGGTAAGGGTCAGGAGGCAGACCCGGATGGGTCTACTGCAAAAGAAAGATTGGAACAATCTAAGGTCCAGAGGACCAATGGAAAATTCCACAGTACATACATCTAGGGGGGTACTATGCAGCTCTAAAAATGAGGAATAAGGAAGTTCTCTCTGTGCTGACATGGAAAGACCCTTGATATGTACTGTTGAGTGCAAAGAATAAGGTACAGAACAAAAAGCATTTTATTTAACAAACACATAGTGCTAAGCAGATGCCAGGCACTGTTCCCTCTTTTGTGTAAAAAGGTAGGAAAATAAGGCCATACCTTCATATTTGCATATTTATAGACAAAGTCTGGGGAACACAGAAGAAACTAATAATGGTGGTTATCTGTGGGAAGGGGGTGGAGAGGGCATTAGGCAGATGGAGAGAAATAAGGGGAGGTAATTCATTGCATAATTTTAAATATATGTATTTTTTATTTTTGAACCATGTATATATTAGCTATTAAAAAAAAAAACACAACTAATTAAAAGAAACAATGTGTGACCAAGTGCCTCATGTCCATCTTCCCAGGAGCTCATGGGATTGGCAGTTGTGTGGGAATTGCTTCCCTTTGGGGTTTACCCGGATGATATGGGAAAGAAAAGGGAGGTGAGAGAAAGAATCCAGGGTTACAAGAGCATTGGACCATTACTCACGAGGCAGCTCTCTGCTGCCCCTACTGGGCAGCTGCAAGACTACACTGTGGCAGCTGAGGGCTAACACTGCCTCCTCTGAAGGGACTCACAACAGCAATCTGGGCATGCACGAAGAACACCTCACCCACTCCCCACCTGCACACGGGCGGACGTGGTTTTACCTGGGCTGTTGTGTCGTTCAGTGCAGTGAAATCGTGATCAGTGCTAAGCAGGGCCGACTCTTGTCCAGGGCAGCCCATGAAAACTGGGGAGAATGGAGAAAGAGAGTATTAGGAAGGAGGGGCTTCTAGAAGCTACCCCAGACAACAGCCCCTCGACTGGATCAAGGCGTGTTCCACTGCAGGAGGAGGCTCGGCTTACCTCCTCTGAGCGGCAATGTGACCAGATGGGGCTCTCATGAGGCCAGCAAACCAAGATCATAGGCATTGAGTGACATTAGTACCCAGTGGCCTCCTGAGACATAGGAGATGGGGAGGAGGCCAATGTCACAGCTGGAGGCAGAAGGTTTTCACGCACTATGCATCCTGCGACATCGCTCACACAGCTTGCTCTAGATCAGAGCCCAGCAAAGCACGGCTCGTGAGCCACATGCGGCTCTTTGGCCCCTTGAGTGTTCTAACGCCACTTCTTCAAAATAGACTCGCCCAGACCAAAAGCCGACTTCTGCGCATGGGCCACGAAGTTTCCATCGCACGGTACACACGGGCCCGCACGTGGTATTTGGTGTAAGAGCCACATGCAAGGGGCCAAAGAGCCGCATGTGGCTCGCGAGCCGCGGTGTGCCGACCACTGCTCTAGACCATCGGTTGCCATCCTTTCGGACCTCACGGACCACCGGTTGGCGACCGCTGCTCCAAAGGTTTCCTTAAACCAGTGGTCGCCAACCTTTCGGACCACTGGTTGGCGACTGCTGCTCAGGACCTCAGCCTGTCACGCTCCTTCTGGGTCCCTCCTGCTCGGCCACCCTTTAAATGAGCGTTGTGAGCGAGTAACTATCATTCACCAAGCCAGGGACTGGGCCCATTTCATCCTAACGTCTGCCCCACCAAGGTAGGTGTTAGCCTCTTTGCAAAGGTAAGAAAACTGATGTTCAGAAGCCAGGTCGGCCGGACCCTAAAGAACACGCTAAATATTACTCACAGCCAACGTTCTCACACGCGATTCCTGTGGTCAAATCAGGGAACCTGCTAGAGGCCACAGCTGGGCCCATCAGCACCAGGCTCTGCCCAGTGATGCCCGTGGTGCCGGCCCAGACCCCGGTGCTCGTCTCACCGGGCAGCAGCACAGAAAGGACCACGGGACCATGCCGTGCCATGGAAATGTCAGGGGGAGGCTGCCAACTGTCCTTTTCTGAAGAATTGTCCTTGAGGCTCAGTTGATGGTGATTGTTTTTATTTTAAATCCTTCCTTAGTAGAAGAATGGGTAACAGATGAGGTTTATTTCGTAAAGTACAAAAGTAATGTGAACATGACAAAGTATTCAAAGAGTTTAATATAAAAAGGATTAATATTCCAAAGGATTAATATTCAGAAAATATAAAGAACTCCTTAAAAATTCAACAATTGGGAGCAGGCAAAAAAAAACTTGAAAGGACATTTCTCTAAACACAACATACAAGGAAGGGCCAATAAGCATATAAAAGATACTCAATGCCATTAGGAGAGAGCAAATCAAAATCACAATGAGGTACCACTTCACACCCACTAGGAAGGCTATTTGGCTTAGTTGGCAGAGCTGTTGTCCTCTGCACATGCCTGAGTTTGCAACCTCATTCCCACTAGGGGACATACCGGAGGCAGGGTAGGTCAGTTGGTTCAAGTATCCAATTCCCTAAGGTTGTAGGTTCGGTTTGATCTCTGGTCAGAGCACATACAAAGAATCAACCAATAAATGCATATAAGTGGAACAATAAATCTGTCTCTCTCTCCCCCCACTCCCGTCTCTCTAAAAATCAACACATTTTTATAAAATGTGTAACACCCCCACCCCTCAAATGGAAGATAGTGTTGGCAAGATGTACATAAATTGGAAACCACATGCATTGGAATGTGAAATAGTGGGTTCCTCAAAAGGTAAACATAGACCCTAACCAGCTTGGCTCAGTGGACTGGCCTGCTGAGTCAAGGTTCCCAGGTTCGATTCCAGTCAAGGGCATGTGTCTTGGTTGCAAGCACATACCCAGTAGGGAGTGTGTAGGGTTTCTCTCTCATCGATGTTTCTAACTCTCTATCCCTCTCCCTTCCTCTCTGTAAAAAAATAAAAAATAAATAAAATATATATATATATATTTTTTAAAAGGTAAACATAGAATTGCCACATGATCCAGCAATTTCACTTCTATGTGCATACCCCAAAATTCAAATAGATATTCATATATAAATTTTCATAGCAAAATTATTCATAATAGCAAAAAGATAGAAATAATCCAACTATTGTCCATCAAGATATTTAACAAAATGTGGTTTATACATACAATAGAATATTATTCAGCTTTTAAAAGGAATAAAGTTCTGATACACACTACCATATGAATGAACCTTGAAAACATTATGCTAAGTAAAATAAGCCAGTCGCAAAAGGACAAATACTGTACAGTTCTGCTAACATGAAGTACTTAGGATATAGAGTTTCTGTTTGCGAAGATGAAAAAGTTCTGGTGATGGTTGCACAACACTGTGAATGTACTTAATATCACTGAATTGTTTTTTTTTTAAATGGTTTTTTAAATGGTCAATTTTTATGTAAATTTGAGCTCAATAGAAAAGTGGAAGTCTGACATGAGAATATAAAATAGGAGCCATTTTGGGAAACTGGTAGTCAGTATCTACTGAAGCTAAATATACACATTCCCCAAGACCCAGCAATTCACTCTAAGATATAGATTCAACAAAAACAGATTGACCAAAAGTCATGTACTATAATGTTCACAGCAGCACTGTTTATAATAGCTAAAAACTGGAAACAGCCCAAATGTCCACCAAGGGAGAATGGCTAGAAACGTCATGGTATTTTCCCATACTGAAATGAATCCACTATAAGGACATTCTGGATGAATCTTACAAACACATGGTTCCCTAATAGAAACCAGACTGAACAGAGAACACATTCGTGATTCCATTAGCATGAAGTTCAAAAACAGGCAAAGCTAACCTAGGTGAAGGAAGTCAGTAACATACTGGCCATAATCTGGGGAGAGGGGTCAGTGATGGAAGAGTGTAAAGGGGGATTTAAAGGCACACACTCCTGAGCCCAGAGCCCGCTCCCAGGCGCACACACAGAGGCAGGACCCGTTGTGGGAAGGCTGGAATGTGCCCGCGTGGAAGAGAAGATTGCTTAGAAACCAGCCCTGCCTCCTTGACGACATTCCCGCTGAGGAGCCATGGGTTGTGACACGCCTGGCCAGTGGAGGAAGGGGAAGAGAGATCAGGCCTGATCCAGCTCCAGAGGGCCCCAGGGGCACAAGATCCCCAGGGAGAACCTGCCCTTTACCTCCAGCTCAGCTTTGTAGTCTCATCTTGAGTTATTTTTTTGCTCTGCTTTAGGGCTAAAAGGACCAGAAATGACATTTACGGGACCTTTCAAATAGGGCAAGAGTTAAATAATCTAGCCCTGGCCAGGTAGCTCAGTTGGTTAAGAACATCATCCAAGGTTGCAGGTTTGATCCCTACTCAAGAAGCAACCGATGAATGCATAAGTAAGTAGAACAACAAATCTCAATCTCTCTCTCCCTCTCTCTCTCTCCCCCCTCCCCTCCTCCCTGACCCAGCCCCGTTCAAAAGGCAACCAATTAATGTGTGTTTCTCTCTGCCTTTCCCTCTCTCTTCCATTCTCCCTAAAAATCAATGGAAAAATATCCTCAGGTGAGGATTAACAGCAAAATAAAAGAGTTAAATAACATATGGGGTACTAACTCCATGAATTATTGAACAACTATGCAAAATGATATTTATAGTAGTCTTTAAGTTATCTAGGGAAGGACTTACACCATGAAGTAAGAATAGTAAGCAGAATGTAGAATTGCACATACAGTATTTGTAATTATGCACAGAAAAAAATAAAAATAAATAAAAAATACTGGACGGAAGTCCACCTTCCCAATGATTAGGATTATCAGAAATTTAGTTTCTTGCCAGTGGAGTGACTCAGTGGGTTGAGCATCAAAAAGTTGTTGGTTTGATTTCAGGTCAGGCACATACCGGATTGCAGGTTTGGTTCCCGGTTGGGGCATATGCCGATTAATATTTCTCTCTCTGCATGTTCTCAGTTGAAGATTAAAAAAAAAAATTACTTTCTCCTTTTTAAAAAAAATATATTTTAATGATTTTAGAGAAGAAGGGAGAGAAGGAGAGAAGGAGAGGGAGAGAGAGGGAGGGAGAGGGGGGGAGAGAGAGAGAGAGAGAGAGAGAGAGAGAGAGAGAGAGAGAGAGAAACATCAATGATGAGAATCATCGACTGGCTGCCTCCTGCACACCCCCCACAAGGGGATTGAGCTTGCAACCCAGGCCCGTGCCCTTGACTGGAATCGAACCTGGGACCCATCAGTCCGCAGGCCAACGCTCTATCCATTGAGCCAAGCCAGCTAGGGCTCTTCTTTTTTTATATGTTCAAGTTTTCTCTTAACATGACTCTCTTAACAGGAATCATGTCTCCCCTAAAACTCGTGTGTTGAGGCCCTAACCCCCAGTATTTCAGGATGTGACTGTTTTTGGAGACCGGGCCTTTAAAGAGGTGATAGATTAAAATGAGGTCATAGGGTGGGGGTCCTAATCCAGCCTGGACTAAGGGGCTTAAACAACAAAATTTTATTTTCTCATAATTCTGGAGGCCAGAGTCTGAGATGAAGGTGTCAGCCGGGTTGGTTTCTTTTGAGGCCTCTCTCTCTCCTTGGCTTGTAAATGTCAGTCTCCTCCCTGTGTCTTTACTTAGTCTTCCCTCTGTGACTGCCAGTGTCCCAATTTCTTCCTCTTATAAGGACACCATAACCTTTCCTCAGCTTTCTAGCAAACCAACCAACAAAGGACTCATTATAATAGCAAAAGTCCAGAAAACATAAAAAAAATGTTCATCAACAAGAGGTTAACTTTGGGTGATGATACCATTTATACAAGAGAACAAGATGTAGCCATAAAAACTATAAAAGAGAAGGAAGCTACTGTGCCTTGATATGAAAAGATCTTTAAGACATATTGTTGCTGAAACCGGTTTGGCTCAGTGGATAGAGCGTCGGCCTGCGAACTGAAAGGACCGGGTTCGATTCCGGTCAAGGGCATGTACATGGGTGTGCAGGAGGCAGCTGGTCGATGATTCTCTCTCATCGATGTTTCTAGCTATCTATCCCTCTCCCTTCCTCTCTGTGAAAAAAATCAATAAAATATATTTTTAAAAAAAGACACATTGTTAATTAAAAAAGGAAAAAGATACAGAACAATGCAGCAGTCTCTACAAAACGCTAACATTTGTATTTTCTTCTTTTTTTCTTTTTTTTTAAAATATATATATTTTATTGATTTTGTACAGAGTGGAAGGGAGAGAGATAGAGAGTTAGAAACATCGATGAGAGAGAGTCATCGATTAGCTGCCTCTTGCACACCCCCTACTGGGGATATGCCTGCAACCAACGTACATGCCCTTGACCGGAATCGAACCCGGGACCCTTCAGTCCCCAAGCCGACGCTCTATCCATTGAGCCAAACCGGTTTCGGCAACATTTGTATTTTCAAATTGTATTTGAAAAATACCTCTGGAAGGTGACTCAAAAAGCTGGGCTTATTATGGGTGGAGAGATGCAGGGAGGAAATGGGGATGAGACTTTTTAGTGTACAGCCTTCTGAACGCTGACCCACGTGAATGCATTAGCTAGTCAAACACTGGTAAAAAATTAAGTCACCTTTTCCTTTCTTAGAACAGTCCTCTTCCTAAGGGAAGCTCTTCAGCTGGCAGAGGGCTGGCCAGATCCATCTATCAGCGCTTTTCCTTCATGAGAGACTCAATGAGCCCTCCAACCCTCCCCAGCAGATTTCCCAGCAGGAGGCTTCCTGGAGTGACTCCCCTTATTACTCAGAAGCCTGAATCCTCCCTCCACACTAAACGCTGCCAGGAACCAGAAACCCTCTTGCTGCTATCTTCAAGATCTGCCCCCCAGGAACGTGAACAGGCTTCACTACTGTTTGCCAGCACATTTCCACTATTCTTATGGTTCCAAATATTTATAGCACAGTATCTGGGCTGTCCATCTATTCTCTGAGGGAACAGCGCCTTCCATACCAGGAAGCCAAGAGTGACGTATGCCAACTGTACATGCCTCCCACTCAGGCCACCATTCCAGTTGCATCAGAGGGCCTGGCCCCACCAGCTCCAACCCGCATTCAGCTGGAGGCAGAATACAGCCAAGAGCCTGAGCCAAGCAGGCAGGAACAAGTTTCAAAGGCCCGAGACACTCAGCTAAGTGTTTTCCTATCCAAAGTCCTCAAAAACTAAACTGCAAGGTGGATATTACATCTCCTCCCCTTTCTGACAACTCGGGAAACCAGAGGCTGCAAGAAGTAGAAGCAGCAGGACCAGATTTCAAATCCTAGAGACAGGACAGTGATGAAGAATATGGGAGTTGAAGACTGAAAGGCTTCAGTTCAAATCCATATTGTATAAGCATATGGAAGCTGTCCTCTGGAAAATAGGAATAATCATAGCTATCTCATTAACTTACCAGGATTAAATGGGATGTTTCACACGGCATCGAGCACTGTGATTAGCCCAGAGTAAGCCTTTAGAAGGTACCTTTAGCCTACTCACAATTAACCCAGGCTTCAGACTCCAAGTCTGGGCCTGCCTCGACATCAGAGAAAAACCATCTCTCAAAGTAGGTAGGGGCTTAGCTATAACCGAATGCCTTACCTGAGGGATGCAACACTGAAGGGAGGAGGAGAAACACAGGACCAAAGAGCATAAAAGGGAGCTGGCTCAGTCTGCATCTGGAGAGGACTGCTTTTAGGAGTGCTCTGGGCTAACTGGGGGAGGCAGAGGACAGAGATCTCACGGACAAGCTGACCTGCCTACAGAAGCTAGCTGAGACAACGGTAGGAATATGAGCTTTCTCTGTAAGCCATGAGTCACAAAGAGACCGGTGAACAGTGAGCCGTGGGGCAAAATCATTACAACTTCCTCCCAGATGCTTCCTGGCACCAGTGGCTTGCATCACTGGCTCAAAATGAAATTGATCTGAAACCAGGTCTCATCATCACTCACCCACCTTCCAACAGCGGGGAAGTGAAGTAAGCAGATGTATTTCCTGTTCCCGACTGCGGCCTAGCTCCACAAGGCCACAAACCTTGGCCAAGTCATGAAGGCATGAATGGGCTTGTGTGAAACTCTGCTTGGGGCAAGCTGGTGAGTGCTGATGAGCACATGGGGCAACAGTTCAGATCTTAAGACTGGAAAACGGGGGCCTACTCTCCACACGCCTCCGGTCCAGTAAACAAAGTCAGTTGACTGCTTCAGACTCAGTTTCCAACACAGGGATTCCGAATCACAAAGTCAATGAACCCGATGAAAAGGTAGATATAAATTGATGGCGTTCAGCACTGAGCCGAAATGCACAATTCCTAGAATACTGTTGGGGGAGGGAGTTGATAACCTGAGACTGCTTCTAGAGAAAACTAATGCATAAGAACAAGAGTTCTGTGTATCTGCACTGGACTGGAAGACATCCAGTGGAACCAAGAGTCCCTGGCCTGTGCTCAAAGCTCCTCTCTAAAGATTGCCCCTGCCAAGCCTGACCTCAGATCCCGAAATGGCACCCCCATAAAACCCGGGCAAGAAGAGTCAAGTCCCTGGGGTACTAGAGCTGTTGCAAAAAGAAAGCTTTTTATTTATTTATTATATTTTAAATTTATTTTTAGAGAGGGGGGGAGAGGCAGAGAATGATCGATGTGTTGTTGTTGCACGCACTCATACACCCATTGGTTGATTCTTGTAAGGGCCCCGGCTGGGGATCGAATCTGTGACCTCAGGATATCAGCACAGTGCTCTAACTGACTGAGCCACCTGGCCAAGAAGTCTCCACCTCGCCTGGTTTAGGGACATACCAGTTCATGAAGCCAGCACTTGTCCTTGCAGTGATCACTGCACTGAGTCTGATGCAGTCAACTGACTTGGTTTACCGTACCGGGTGTGTGTGGAGAGTGGGCCTCTGTTTTTCCGGTCTTAGGAATTGAGATAAGAAGGTGCAGAGGAAAATTATGTGAAATTGCCTGGAAAAAAGATTCTGCCCATTTCCCAAGGGAGGCTGTATTGATAAAAGGTTCACTTATTAGAAACACAGGTGAAAAGAACAAGATTGGCGGAATGTGTGGGAAACGGTGCAGCTATATATTGTCAGGGAGGGGGGAGTGCACACTGGCACAACCTTCTGAAAATTAAGCCTCAAACAAGCCCTTTGACCTAACCAAGAATTGTGGCAGAAATCCTCCCGATGTCACAACTCCAGAACTGCAAGGATGGTCATGACTGTTGCTAGGACAGTGTATTTTTTTATTTTTTAAAACTTTCAACAGAATCCTTAATTACGTGTGCGACAAGTTGTTCAAATGTCTAACCTGCAGCCTTAAATGTCAAAGAATACCTATCATGCTGCTGAAGCCGGGCTTGGGGACAGGTCACAAAACAGCCATGTTACAGTTTACACCATGCACCTGGCTGGTATGAAGTATTACTATGTTTATCTTATAAAAGAGAAAGGCAGATGCATAGATTAGGTAGATTACATATGGCCCCGAGCGTTGGCACCAGGAAGGCAGACTAGCTCTCCCCAGAACCACCCATCTTCCTGAAAAACAAAACAAAACATGAACAAAAAACAAGCTGGCAAGCTGGCGATAGGTGAGCAGGGCCAGAAGGAAGAGGCCTGTGGTGCAGCACCGCAAGGCACGCTGACAGGCAAGGGGCTCGGGGCCATTTGATTGACGCCCGGAGATAAGTCGCTCAGGCAGCTCCACCTGCCCGCCAGTGCCCTCCTAGAAGCCAAGAGCAGAGTAAGCTGACCCACCACCATGGAACTGTAAGAGACAATTCTTCACCACAAAATCACCATCTTCCGGTGACCAGCTCCGGGCTGCAGCCGAAGTGCTTGGCGGGTGGGATTTCCCCGCGGTCACCAGCATAGTGGTGGCTTTACGGAGATGACCAGCTGCGGGGCCACAGCCTGGCCCTGGCAGAGTGCGACCACACTGGCAGGTGGCCCCATCTATGCTCTCCTCACCCTGCAACTGGGTCTTCCTGCAGACAGAGCAGGCAGGGCAGTGGAGGCCCTCAGCTAGAAGCCCTTCTCGGACCCAGCGAAGTAGGAGGGGCAGCTGCACTGCCAGGGCAGGGGGCTGGGGAGGGTGCACAATGGGAGGCAGGTCCATCCCTCCGATCAGACGCCCCCCACAGACGCCCTCAGTGAAGTCTTGGTTAGGTAAATGGACCTGAGAGACCTACTGAAAGTGTTCACTGGAAAAGGCCAAGGTTCTCTATGGGTGGTGACCTCCATTTTGCTTATTTCCCATAGTAGCAGTAAACACTGGATTTACAATAAAAATGAGATGCCACCGAAACCGGTTTGGCTCAATGGATAGAGCATCGGCTTGGGAATTGAAAGGTCCCGGTTTCGATTCCAGTCAAGGGCATGTACTTTGGTTGCGGACATATCCCTGGTAGGGGATGTGCAAGAGGCAGCTGATCGATGACTCTCTCTCATCGATGTTTCTAACTCTCTATCGCTCTCCCTTCCTCTGTAAAAATCAATAAAAAATATTTTTTTAAAAAAATGAGATGCCATTTCCCCACCCCCTCCCACCTACTTGGAAAGCTTTTTGGTAACCAGTTAAGGAGAAAGCAATTCTTTCCAGAGGATTCAGTTTTGCCTCTTTGGAAAGAGCTTCCCTCCTTACCGGTGGAAACTGTGTCCTCCCTTCAAGTCCCGGAGAAACCCAGGCTGGGCTACACTCCACAGCACTCCGAGAGCTTGACGCACCCACAGACTCATAGCTGCGCACGAGGTGTGCTATTCGGCTGATTTCTACCTTCAAGGACCAAATCAGAACAGAGATCCTTGTGCTCAACCTGGGACATGTGGGAATAGAAATTAAGGGTCTGTTGGGTCAAACTGCAGCACACTGGCTGGCCCTGCAGCTTTGAGCAAGTCACTTCATATTTAAGCTGTGTAACAGTAAGCATTCCACAAAGATAAGCCCTTATTCATTTCCAGTCTCTAAAATAGGAACGCACGCACGCACGCACGCACGCACACACACAGGCTCTGATGAGGGTCAAACAGGATATGTTGTGCTTTTAAAGGCACAAGTAACATTGCCCAGTGTGGCTCAGTTGGTTGGGTGTCATCCTGCGCACCAAAAGATTGCTGGTTCAATTCCTGGTCAGAGCACATGCCTGGGTTGTGGTTTTGATCCCTGGTAGGGGGTGTGCATGAGGCAACCAATCAACGTCTAGCTCTCACATTGATGTTTCTCTCACTCTAAATAAATAAATAAATAAATAAATATTTAAAACCAGGGATAGTAATTTAAAAATTACTAAGGAAATATGCATATAGACTTGTCCAATTGTAATAATCTATTAAAAAAAAAAAAAGCAATAGGGAATATACTAATTAGCCGGGCATAACAACTGCTCAGGGTGCGCTGCCCAAATAGATGGGCGGGAGGGGACTGCGTGCCACCCCCATCCCCAGCGGCAGCAGGGAAGCTGGGGCTGAGGGTGGACCGGAACAGACACACAACACACAGGAGCGCCTGTCCCCCCCCCAGCTGACACAATGCAGCAGCCGGTGCTGTGCCGGTCGGGTGTGGTCCCCGCCCCCCCCCCACCCCCCGCAGGGCGCCTCGCGATTGGGCCTGTAGTACTATTATAAACACACCAACACCTAACGTTTATCTACTACATGTGTTTTGTCTTTACTACATGTGTTTTCATACACTAACTCATTTTTGTTGTTGTTAATCCTCCTCACCTGAAGAGTTTTTCCCATTGATTTTTAGAAAGAATGGAAGGGATGGACAGAGGGAGGGGACAGAGGGAAGGAGGAGAGAGCAAGAGAAGAGAAACATCAGTGTGGGAAAGTCATCAATTGGTTGCCTCCTGCATGCGCCCTGACCAAGGCTATGTGTCCTTAACGGGGAATCCAACCCACAACCCTTCGGTGTGCGGGCTGAGGTTCTATTATGCCACACCAGCCACGGCAACACTAACTCATTTAATCCTCACCTCAGTGTTATAAGATCCCCACTATTATCCCTGTTTTACAGACGAGAAAACGGGCGTAGAGGTTAAGCAACTTACCCAAGTTTCCACAGCTAGCAAGGGACAAACACATTAACTCGGGCACTGCAGCCCTGAACTCCAGCTCAGGCCTCTCGGCATTATGATAGTTATATTTTGAGCAAATTTCAGGGATAGAAATTTGAAACGGTGCCATAATTACTGTCTCACTTTGTATGCAAAGTTTAAAGAAATACAAATCTCCAAAATTAAGTGTAAAAAGTCTCATAATTTCAAAACTGGAGGGACTAGTGAATTGTAAGCATCCCCTTAGCTTCCTCATCCCACACACATACACTTCACATATGTTCATATGAGACTGTAAGTCTTGAATCATGGGAGTTATGAATTTTGAAGTTTTTAAAAGAATGCATATTTTACATCAATGCAACCACCCTGTATAAGACTGCGTATTGCAGTAATATTTGAGTTAAAAACAAACACACCCACCCATAGGCCCCTCTTGTGGGGAGGGAAAAGTAAGACCAGAAAAGAGTATCCTCTTTAAAAATGGAAGTCAACTTTTATTCAGCACAATGCGTGCCAACTACATTTTGGAATCTGAAGAAAACTTGAGGGGAAAAAATGCATTTTTGCTTTGACCAAACGTCACATTCTCAAGCTCTCAACACCTAAGGAAAATAATACAAGTGCTAATAAATTTGTTACATAGTTAAATTTTTTTACTTTTGGTGATTTCAAATGCTTTCTGAAAGTCAGATAATTAAGACATACAACAATAGTGTGAAAACTATGATTTTAAAGTGGTACTGTAACCTTATTAAGCTTACAGCAAAGCTTGTCTTGAAGGTTAGTATTCAAACGTAAAGGCTTAATTTATCTGGATAGGGTTAAGATGAACAATTCATTCACTCCTTTCTACAGCAATCTTTCCTAATAAGGTGATTCCTGATAGTTAAAGAGTTCTAAAAGTCTAAACACTTCACAATTTTTATGGTAACTCCTCCCCACTCCACATCTGTCAAAGATAAAAATAGGGGTCAGCTATATAAATCACCGCATGTCTACCACGTGGAAGACCACGGAGCTGCTAATGGACAAGACAGATGTGTATGTAGCACTCTGGAAAGCAGCCTGATTCAGTAAATTAGGAAAGCTGCAGAGTAATATCTTTGTGCACAATACAGTCCAATTCTTGTTTTAAGAATCTTGGTGTGCATCCATACATTTTTTTCTTTTTTCTTTTTTTTGTAAAGAAAAAGGTCTGCAAGGATTCACATTAAACTGTTAATTGTGCTTATCTTTAGGGAGTAGAACTGAGGAAGAGAAGAATTTTCACCTGTTTATTTCTGATTTGCTTCTATTGAGAGGCAGTGACATTTAGTGGCTAAAGCTCAGGCTGCTTAGATTTGCATCCAAGATCTGCTATTCACTAGTTGTGTGGTCTTGGGCAAGTTACCTAACCTCCCTGGTCTTGGTTTTCTCATCTGTAACAAGAGGGTGATAGCAGTATCTAATTCAAGGGATGTCATGGTGATTAAACAAGCTAACACATAAAATGCTAAGAGCAGTCAGTACCTGTCGCATAGTAAGTGCTATATATTTGAGTGGAAAAACATGGTTTTTACAGTGAACGTACACTTATGTATTAACGTAAAATCCCAACCACCCAACCCTACATAAACTATATAAAATAGTATACCAGGAAGGGAGTATGATGAAAATAAAAAGCTCCCTAGGCAATTTTAACACTCAGTCAAGCGTGCAAATTACTGACTCGGGAGGCCAAAGGCAGGGGCGAACCAGTTAACAATGTGGTTGAGTCCCCGTTGGGGAATGCAGGAGAATTCTGGAAGCGGAAAAAGACAAGAAAATAACAGGTCTTGAAGCCCTGGTGGGAAGCCCCAGCCGAAGAAGCCGGCTGCACAAGGAGAGGGCAGGGCGTGGGGCCTGGAGTCTTGTTCTGACTTGTGTGCGGGGGAGCCCACAGGTAGCTGTCTTTTCTCTCTGCCTGAAGCTACGACAAGATAGGGCTCGTTGTGAAAAGGCAGCCAGCCCGAGCAGGACACCAGGATGGTAGCTGAGCGCTCCTGCCCCCTCACTGACCAGCCAGCAGCCCACCTGCCTCCTCGGAGCTCCAGGCCCAGGAACCATTTCCCACACAGGCCGTTAGAACTTAAAGGCCAATTCTTGTGTGTGCGCTTTGACCGAGGACTGAACCTTGGCGTATCGGGACCACACTCTGACCAACTGAGCCACCCAGTCAGGGCCACGTGCACTCCAGTGCACACACAATTCACTGCGGGGGAGCAGACTTCCTACAGGCAACGTGAGACCCAGAGGCCGGAACCCCTGGGCAAGATCAACTTACTTCTAGTCTTCAATTCAAGTTTAAGGTTTCCTAGTAAGAGAGGTGTTGTTCGAAGTAATCTAATGCACTCTGACTAGCAAACGAGCAGAAGTGGGGTAACTGAGATTGAGGGGGAAGAGGAAAGCCTGGGACGGTGCGTCCTCAGCCCTGTCTCCCCATCCAGCCCTTGAGAAGCCCCAGAGGCCCGGGGAGACTCTCAGATCTCTCCTCCCTAGGGTTCTGTGCGGCCTAGAGACACTCTGCTTGTGGGGGTAGCAGCCCCAGCCCTCCCACCTCCTGGCTGTGTAATCCTGGCTGTGGGCCTTCGCCTCAGAAGTCTGACGGTGACAGAGGGAGTGGTGAGTTCAAAGATGGGGTAAAGGGAGAAAGCAAAGCATGCATTTAGCTTTGTTTCCACGGGTTCACTGAGCAAGGGGCAGGCCCCCAGCATCCTGGCGTCCAGCGGGACCATGGCCACTGAGCCGGAGGGGATTCTGTTAGCTTTTGGGGGATCTGCAGCCCCCTGATGTTCTAGTAACCCAGAAGGGCGAGGGTACCCAGATTTGGCAGGAGGAGTAGGGGGAGGGGAGAGTACATCAAGCTCCTGCACTCAGAGCAAGGTGGGGGGTCTTGGTGCTTGGAGAAGGGTGGCAGGGGGTGGGGGAGGGCGGAAGATGAACACCAGAAGCAGATTCTCTGCTGAGGATGTCAGTGAGAGGCTATCAGGCCTGGGTCCTGAGCCCTCCCTACCCGCCTTACATCCTAAAAGGAAGGCCAGGGATCCTGGATAGAAATGCCCCCCCTCCCCCAATTCCAGCTCCTAGTGATTAACAGAGGCCTGTGGAGGGGACAGGAATTCAAAGCTCTTGGGTCAGAAGTTAACTATTTCCAATCTTCCTCCAGTTTGGCTGGGGCCAGAGACTCACACCCTCTTTCCCTGTCTTACCCTGACTCCCAAATGGTTAATAAGAGTCCAACCTGGGTTCAAACCCTAACTCCATAATTTACTACCTGGGCGACCTTGGATAAGCTACAAAGTTAAAAGCCTAGGTTTCCTATCCAGTTAAATGCAGCCAATTCCACCCGCTCACGGGGCTTTTAGGAGGATTAAAGGGGCTTATTACATAAAAGTACACAGTGTAGTTTCTGGAACTCAGTTAGCTCTTGGCAAAAGGTACTTAGGTTGTGTTTTTGTTTCAAAGTCCTTCCTCATCAGCCCGGCTGCCTCGGTTGGCAATGCCCAGTAACGAAATGAAATGAGGGGGGAAATTCAACTGAGGCTGACAACATCCTTGCCCTCGGGTCTGGGAAAAGGGCCGTTGAGAAGGGATGCTGGCGGAGGGGCCGGCCTCCATGGCGGTACAACTGGGACTTCAGCCCCCTGTCCTGCCTTTCCAGAACACCTTACTACCTCTGTTCTGGGGGGATACTAATTCCAAGCTGGACTGGACTCTGCCTACTTCTTTTGTGTCTCCCACCTTACTCCATGGACCAGCCATAGGCTGCTCCCCTGCCAGGAGCACTCCCTGTTACCTCTCATGCCCAAACTCTCTTGAATTAAGTCTTCCGCAGCCACCAGCTTTGTACCACTTCCTCCAGGTTCCCCCAAGAATGTGTCAACAGCTGTTCCTGTGTGACTCTAAAATTTTCCTCTCCCACTTCCCACTCGGTCATATCCTATCTAATAAAAAATATGCAAATTGACCGCCACTCCAACAAACAAGATGGCTGCCCCCATATGGACATAAGATGGCTGCTGCAAGATGGCCAGCAGGGGAGGGCATTTGGGAGGGACCAGGCCTGCAGGGAGGGCAGTTGGGGGCAATCAGGCTGGCAGGGGAGTGGTTAGGTGATAATTAGGCTGACAGGCAGAAGTGGTTAGGGGCAATCGGGAAGACAGGCAAGCAAGCAGTTGGGAACCAGCAGTCCTGGATTGTGAGAGGGATGCCAGATTGGAGAGGGTGCAGGCTGGGCTGAGGGTCACCCCCACCCCCGTGAATGAATTTTGTGCACCAGGCCTCTAGTATGTATATAAATAATACACACACATACTCACACACGCATGTAAATAACTTAATTTGTCTGTCTCTCTCCACTAGCAGACAAGTAGCTCATGAAGCCTGAGTTTTTTTCGTGTTTGGTTCACTAATGTATCCCCAGCACCTAAAAATAGTACCTGGACCTTAGTAGGTACTCAATGAATATTTGCTGAACAAAGGATTCACTATTAAAATTGCCTGGGTGACTGCCCTGGCCAGTGTGCTCACTGGTTAGAGTTGGCTTAAACACCTGGGTTGGGTGGATGTGGAAGACAACCAATCAATCTCTCTCTCTCACACATAGATGCTTCTTTCCCACTTCCACTCTCTCTAAAAAAACAAAACAAACAAAAAAAGGAAAAATATCCTTGAGTGGATTAACAAAAAATAAAATTGCCTGGTGACTTATCTACTTCCTCCTCTAATCAGGAGCCCACTGAGGTCTTGCTCACTTATGAACATTTAGTACCCTGTGGGTGTTCAGACATTTGTTGGCTGAAAGACCACTCAGCTTGGCTTCCGATCTCAGATATTTCACTGCCTCTGAATCTAAGGAGCTGGATTTCACCACCTTAGTCATCCGAGGAGTCTGCTGCCCACACACCCACTGGCCAGGATAACAATCTTCACCCAGGAAAAAGACCTCACCTAAGAAATTCAGGGTCCTTTTGAGATTTCCTTTCTACTTTGTGGGGAAAATACAAGCATTAGCTTAAGGGGAAAAAAAGATAAAGATTTCTCCCCCAAGATAAAGGAAGCTACCAAGTACAGAATAATAACTTGTCTCTTAGCATGAGGCCAGATAAGAAGCAAGACAGGATGGGTCTGGTAAGGAGCCTGTTGGGGGAGGGCAAGTGGCAGAATCCAGAAGAGACTTGGCTACTTCAAGACAGAGAAAAGCTGACTTCTCAGGACACGGTCACAGTACCGTGAGTCTCAGTTAACCCAGCAATTATGTTCCCAGGTATGTACCTAACAGATACTGTTTATAGTTTCACCAAAAGTCTTGAACAATAGTGTTCACAGTAGCACCAGTTATTATAGCCACACACACAAAAAAAAGTGGGAGGGGGGGAGGGGAGAAACTCCTCAATCGCTGGTCAACAGAACTGTGGATAGTCACGTAATGACTACTATAGGATCACCTGTCTTACGAGGAGCCTGCTGCTCAAATACTCAATTCCCAAATGCTGTACTGAGTATTTCAGCCACATGAGATTTAACCGCAGCCACATCCAGAACTCTACAAGAATCTCACATATGCAGTCAAGAAGCCAGATCCAAGAGGATTTTCTCTATAGTTCTTCTACATAAAGTCCAAATACAGGCAAATTAGTTTATCTTTTTAGAATTAGGATAGTAAGTGGCTTTCTCGGGAGGAAGGTAGAGACTGGAAAGGAAGGGGTATCTGAGGTGCATGCGATGCTGTTTCTTGAGCTGGGTGCTAGGTACATGGGTGTTTTCGGCGAAGTCCATCAAGCACTTTCCTCCATATGTGTTATTCTTCAATGACAGTGGTTCTCTCACTAGAGCCGTTTCAGTCTCAGAACCAAAGGTTCAGCTGACTTGGGCAGCGAAGCCCTTCTCTCCCTCCTCCTCCATCACTCTCCGAATGCTTTGCAGAGCTCGTTTCTAGCCCTACAAACTCATTGCTCATCATAAGCCGCGTCTTTCTCACCCAGCAGCGTTGTGGGCGCCCTGCACTGGGTAACCTAGGAACAGTGCCTTGTGAGGCGGTGGAAAGGGAGTCTAGAGATTTGAGACCTGCTCCCCAGGCACAAGCTAACAGTCATGTACAACGGGCTTTGGTAACCAACCCTACTCTGCGCCTGAGCCAGCTCGAAGCCTCAATTCCCAAATACCCATTCATCAGAGGCAGATTTACCAGGCACCGCGGAATCCCTCTGGGTTTCAATCCTGGCCTGACTGCTAACTGCCCCCGTGACCTCATGTCAGGTTCCTTATCCCCTTCCTACACTAAGGGGAAAATACCGTCACCTGTTTTGCAAGGCAGTCAGTCACAAGCACAAAAATAACTAATCTATAATAATAAAAGCGTAATATGCTAATTAGACCGGATGAAGCCAGGGCTGCAAGGGAAGCCAGGGTCCCGGGTGCCAGAAGGAAGCCGGTGCCAGCAGCTGGGAGCAGGAGGAAGGCCTATTCTTGCACAAATTTCATGCAATGGACCTCTAGTTTTAGACTGCAAGCCCCCACAAAGGCAGGGACTTAGTTTTGTTCATTGCTATACGGCGGCAGTTCTAGAACAGGGCATGATACATACAGATGCTAACTATGTTTACTGAAAGAATAAAATATATCTAGAAGCCAAATAATCATCAAATGGAGGGCACAGCCCGGAATGGGAGCTCCAAAACAAAAGGCAATTTTTACACAAGTTGAAATAAGCAAAACCATCCTGAAGTTAACGCATGTTCAGTCAGATTTATTACTGAGCTTTGAAATTACCCAAACGCTGACTGAGGGGGAGCTGAACCTGCGGAGGGACCACATGAAGTACTGAATTTCTTGGACTATAAGCTGCCTCTCAGTTGTTCACCGTTGAGAACGTATAGACCGCTCTAGGTCACTCACTCTTAATCACTGCACCAATATGCAAGCCCCTCCTCCCACCTCCCCTTTGTCTTTGCTTGCAGGCCACACTTGAAGGAAAGCAGACCCCACACTGTGGGGCTGGGGTAGGAGAACATTCCTGCTCTATCTCCATTTCATCCACCTCCCACTTTCTGGCAGTAAAAAAAAAAAAATGCCAGGGGACTTGGGAGTCAGAAACTGCCATTCAAGTCCCAGCTGGTTACTGCGGCGATGATGTTAGTGAAGCCGTAACTACATACTCAAGTTTCACCTGTAAAATGGGCAGACCCTTCAGAAGAGTGCCATGATTCATGCAAATACCCACGGGGCATCCCGCTTAACAGGTCCTGGGCATACACCTACAGGTAAAAGTCATGTCTGTGATACCCAAGGAAGCCTGCGAGCTATTTAACGAAGCAAATTAAATTCATTAAGCTGCTCCTCCATTTCTCCACCTTTTAAAACCTCCAAGAAGGGCTTCGGGAAGCTGAAGTAGTCTAATATTTACCATACCAGCTTCAAGAGAACGTGGGGAGGATTAAGCAAGCTCAGGGGCTGTGGAAAGGCTTTGAAGAGGAAAGCGGACATACAAACAAGGCATTAATTATATCAGATAATTTCTTTGAGCTCAACTTCATAGACACCTGTGATATTCATAACCCAGGGGAGAACAACAGGGGCACAGTGGTTCCTTGGCAATATGGAAACTGCTGTCTGCTTGGCCAGACTTGAGTGTGTGTGTGTGTCCCTTCAGGATAACCCTTTCAACTGGGTTGAATCCATCCCAGTTGTACTGAGGATGGGGAGCTGGGGTACAGGTAGGGGGGTAGACAGATGCCAGCAGCTGACGACTAAGGGGAGAAATCAGAATTTTTTTTTTTTTTTTGCTGGGGCATCCTAATGTATGGGACCCAGAAACGTCCTTTTACTTTAAATAAGGTGGCAGCCTATCTCACGGGAAGACAGCTCTAAGAAGCAGGCGTGTTGCAGGGAGCCGCAAAGTTAGCCAAGCATCTGAACCCACCCTTTGTTTAACATCCCAGGTGTGCTCCTGGCATGAAACCACCCTTTTCACAATCCTAACCCACACATCCGAGAAAAGCGGGACTTTTCTCAAAGGGTTTAAAAAGCCTGATGTCACCAGGAAACACTCACCAAGCAGACAGACCATGAAATCGAAAACCAGATCACCGCTTCCCCCCAACCACCTCAAGCTTAAGTGAAGTGACAGCGAATCTGATTATTTCTTGCTTCAGTAAGAACGATAAGGCGGACGGCACTCAAAGCCACAGCTTGCTCTCCCAGAACTTTAGTCAAAGAACTTGGCCATGAGGGGGAGGGGCACAGAGTTGGCCGCACTCAGGTTAGCCATAAGGCTTCCTTGGGGGAGCTGGGATTGGATTTTGGGGCCCTGCCCAAGTGAACATTTTTTTTTACAGGTTGCCTGAGCTGCAGTTTGTTAGCTAGCCAGTAATAAACTCATGCACAAGAATTTAAAGTTTATGAGGCATGGCCTCTTAATGCCTCTCCTCTGCTCCCTACAGCCAAGAGTTTAAGGAGCCTGGCCTAGCCTGAGTGTTAATTGTTTTTGTCAACCTGTAGTTATTTTGGAAAAGAGAGGGGAGGAGGGGGAGGCTTCTACAGGCTCAAGGCCTCCAATCCTCTTTTGCAGAACAAAAGAGAGCCATTCTGTCCCGGAAGCACAGGCACCTCCACGTTAAAGCTGTGGGGTAAGGGAGGTGGGGGGGGGGGACTGAGAAAAATGCTAGGTGGCAGTGTCTAATTGTTTTGAAAACCAAGTAAACAACAAATCCCCTCCCAAGAAAAATGCATACAGCAATCCTTAAGACAATTTTACAGGGTAACATTCCTCCGGATCCCCACTCAAGAATCCCGAGTTACACCTCTGCTTAAGAACTTGGGTTTAGTCCAGCGTAGAGAAGCCACACTCCCCCTCCTCGGCGTGGAGGGAAGAAGACACCCCCCACCCCCACCCCTAACCCCCCTTTGAGCCTGCAGCTGCCTGGGTCTCAGAACACACTGGTTCTCCGCCCCCACTCTCAAGTTTTTGAACTAAAAGGGGGTAAACAAGCAATTGGGAGGCCAAAAATGTGCTTTGATCTCCCACCCACCGCCCCCTGGGCTCAAGACTTTCAAGCTTGGGACCCTCCCTCACCCCCCCCCCACACACACACACACACTCTCCCCAAGTGCCCTAACATTCCAGGCGCAAGGCACTGGAGGTGCGGGAGTGTCCCCGCGGCGCGACGGCCCGAGCCCAGGTGTGCCAGGCCGTTTGCAGACAGGCAGGCAGGCAGCAGGGGCGCAGACCCTCCGGGAAGGGCAGGGTTAAGAGTGCATTCCAGCTGCCGGGGAAGCAGGGGGGCGGGGGAGGGGAGCGCGAAGAAGAGAAACAGACCGGGTCTGTCTGTCGGAGACACAAAGCACCGTACACAAAGGGGCCCGCGAGGGGCGCAGGGGGCTGCCCCGGGCACGGCGCATCCCCACACCTGCGCGGGGGCCGGGGGAAGAATGCGGCCGGCACATTCCTCCGCGGAGGGAGGCCGGCGGGGGAGCCTCCCTCAGACCCGCTTGGCGAGGAGCTCAGCCGCCCGGGTGGCAGCCGTAGTGGGGCCAGGAGGACCTGGACCTCAGAGGGCGCGACGCTCTCCGGTCTCCCCGTCCACCGCCCACCTACACCCCGGCCCCCAGGATGCTCCCTGCGCGCCTCCCCCGTAGCCGAGACGGCGGGACACCCCTCGCGCGGGCCACACCAGAGCGAGCGGACCACGTGCGGTTTCCATCCGCCCCGCAGATGCATGCACGGGGCGGGCTCCCGGAGGATCTTACCTCTCCCCGGAGCCTGGCCCGGCTCCAGCTGCGCTCCTCCCGCCTCCAAGGTCACTCCAGCTCCCCCGGAGTCCGCCCGGCACGGCTCGGAGGACGCGCACGGCAGCCAGCACACCTAAGCCAAGGGAAGAAGAGCGCGGAGAGGGGAAGGTCAGGTCACAGCTGTGCCCGGCCCTGCACACCCATCTCCGGATTGCTAACGGGGCTTCGGGAGACCGGCCACCCTGACGCCCTCCCCGACGCCACCGCAGGCGGACGCAGGCGGACCCCGCCGGCCCGCCGGCCCTCCGGAGAGCATCCGGCAGGGCAGGGGCGAGGCAATAGGGTACCTGGAGCAGGAGGAAGAAGTGGAAGATGAGGATCGCGAGGGACCCACGAGGGAGCCCCATTGCTGGAGAGAGGGAGGGAGGTGAAGGCACTGCCCGGACAGCGTGCGGCCGCCGCGCTGAGCTCTCCGCGCCGCTCTGAGCGCCAGCTCGCGGGGACCAGCGGAAGGAGCCAGGTGAGCGCCGGCGTGCGCTGATTGGCCCAGCGCCGCCAGGTCCCGCCCCCCTCGCAGGTGGGGCGGCGGCTGGCGCGGTCCTTGCACCTTCGAAGCCCCTCGAAGCCCCTCCTCCGATCGGCGTTCTCTCGGCTTTTCAGGAGCTGCTCCCGGCAGGCGGGTTCTGGGTTCGAGTGGGGTAGGGAGGGGGAAGCAGAACAAAAAATTCCACCCCACTCTTCAACCTCCGCAGCAAGCAAAGAAGCATGTTTCTGGGTCTGGCGGCTATAGCCTTCGAACCTGACCCGAGACAGAGGCGCCCCATTCATGCCCCCTCCCCCACAAGGCGCTGTTTCCCAAAGCTTTGATGGAGGCGGGGTGTGTCCGCCCCACGCCGGGCTCCAGCCGCGTCTGCTGCCCCTGCCTCACTCTCCCCCTCCCATGCCAGCCCACTCGGAGGGTTTAAAACGCAGTGTGGGTGGCGAGGAACCGCGTTACAAAGTCTGCACAAAACCCATTCACTGCACAGCACAACCAGTGGAGCCCGGGAGAGAAGTTCCCGGCGCTCGGAAGTCGCGGTGGCGTCAAAGGGCACAAGGTAAAGGGGTTATTAGCCTCGTAGTCTCCAGCAACACCCTCCCCGCCCATAAAACAGAACACTTTCTCAACTTAATTAAAGGCAGTTTTAGAAAAATGCGGTTCTTTTTATTGGTCTCGAATATTGAATATAACCTGAGCAAAAACTTGCTTGCTGCCTAGAGCAGCCTTCCAGCGAGCCTTCCTTGCACACGGCGGCCCTGGACACGGAAACTGTCCCGAGAACCGCTGCGCCCTGCACTGCGCCCTCTCCCCACCTCCTGTTCCCTGAAGTCTCTCCTTCCCTCAACCCCCTCCTCTCCAGCTCAGATTTAGTGGTTTGGGGAGGAGAGTGGAGTCTCTAATTGTAGATTCTTTGTCCTCCCTCCCCCCAGAGCTGAGGGGGTGGTCTCCTAGCTAAAAGGACGGATGGCGCTGAGACCCTGGCCGTCCTTTCTCCACCTGAGCACCGGCTCTGGGCGCGCCGCCCGCCTTCCCGCTAGGGTTGCACCACTCACTAGCGCCCTGGCCTCGAGCAAGTGAATCGCCCTTTCCGAGCAACAGTTCTGCAAGCGTCAGCTGGGGCTACGACACCCGCCGGCCACAGCGCTAGGAGATTAAGTGAACGCAGGCATACCGACGAGGATTAGCACGTTTCCAACGCTAACCTCAGTCCCTGGCACCGAGCAGGTGCCCCGCTGTTTCCTGGTATTGCTTCAGGATCCGACTCATTGGTCCTCCTCCTCCCTTCGCCTCTCCAGCCTCTTTCTCTCCTCGGTAGCACCCCTTCCATTGCCCCAACTGAGAGAATAAAAGAAACGCTGTAATCTTTCAATTTCACGGCTCACGGCTCAGCGAGCAATCGGCCTCCGATATCACCGGAGCGCGGTGCTCTCCGGCCGGGGGTCCCTCGGGTGGGGGTGGGGGTGGGGACCAGGGGTAAATAAAACTCAATATGAAACCGGAGGCTCGCTGAACTCTGCGCCTGCCTCGCCTCGATCTCCCGCAGGGGCTGCTTTCCGGGCGGGCGGGGGGAGGGGGAGGTACCCGCAAGGCAGATGAGGGGAAGTGGGGACTGGACCACAGGTCGGGGCAGCTCCCAGAATGTACCCTCGGGGCCCCGCCTACCCTCGCCTCGCAGGTTCCCCCCCTTCCCCAGCCAGGAGCCAGATGAAGCCATTAGGCGGACAGTTAAACACAAACGAGCCCGGGGATACAGGTCCTAATTAAGTAAACGCCCGGCTGGAGGGTTGTTGGGCGCACTCATTTCCGCCTCCTTCCCGGGCGCTCAGCACTCGGGGCGGAGGCGCGAGAGCAGGAATTGAGAGTCAGCGCTTCCGCCCGCAGCTTGGACCACACTGCGGTCTTCTCCGTGGCTCCCCTGTCGATCGTCTGTTCATTCATTCATTCATTCATTTAACAATTGCTTGCTTTGTGCCAATCACTAGAGACACAAGAGTGAACTAAACAGACAAACCACCTTCCATCCAAGAGCGTGGGGAATCGAGGAAAATAATTAAGTAAATATATATTAGGTTAGATAACATGCGCTGTGTAGAAGAATAAGAACAGAATGGGAATATCCAACTCATGGGACAGAAGATAGGATTGGAAACGAAATGAAGTGTTCCGGTAAGGGTGTAGCAGAAGACAGAATCCAGCTTGGTTGGCGGTGCGGGAGGAGAGGGGAGGTTTAAGTCTCAGTGAAAGGGCTGGAGGAATGATCAGGGAACCGACAGCAGGAAGGCATTACATCGTTGAGGACTGAAGGACAAAAGGAGGCAATGGTATCATTGGAAGTTGTATTGGGGAAGAGCTGGAGAGTGAGGACCACCCTTTCAATGCGTCTGTGGTCCAGGAGAGGTGGGGGAAGATACCCAGAGCAGAGCAGGGGAGGGGAGGGGAAGATACCCATACATCAGTTTCCTTTTGGCCTTCAGCTCCTGGCAGTGCCTCCAAACCCATCCAGAAACCTGAGGACAAGAAAGCCCGCCCACATGGTGGGGTGTTTAGGTGTCATTCTCCCCAGGCACAGGGCAGGGCAGAAAATAGATGAGGGGCAGGTGAGCATTCAGGAGGCCCAGAGGCCTCACTGAGAAATGGACAGTTGGCCCTGGGACAGTTCAGTTGGTGAGTGTCATCCAAAGGCCTACGTTGTGGGTTTGATCCCTGGTCAGGGCACATACAAGCTACAAATGAATGCATAAATAAGTGGAACAACAAATCCATGCTTCTCTCTCTCTCTCTCTCTCTCTCTCTCTCTCTCTCTCTCATCAACTGAACCCCAATCCAACTTCCAATGATAACATTACTTCCTTAACAAGCCATTCAGACACATGAGTCCTTGTCTCAGGGTCTGCTTCTTGGAATCCTACAGCAGGCGGAGCAAGTTTGGAACTGGGGGAATGTGCTGACTTGAATTTGGGGCATGTTTAACCTGCTGGGGTTGCGGGCTCCATCCCCAGTTGAGGGCATGCAGAAGGAGGTAGACGACTGATCCATGATTCTCTCTCATCATTGATGTTTCTATCTCCCTCTCCTCCTCCCTTCCTCTCTCGGAAATCAATAAAAACATATTTTAAAAATAAAATAGAACTTCTCCAGATCTCTCCAGAGCACCCAACCAGGGAAAGGCTGTGGCTTTGAAAGTAGGGTCAGCAGGGAGGCTCAACCTTTTCCTGATTGGCCTGAGGTGAGTTATTTCATTTCTCAAGCCCTCTGGAGCAGTCATTCCTGTTTGATGGGTGATCATGACGATTATCCCAAACTGAACTCCTGACCTTCCCCCACAAGCCTGCTCCTCCTGCCATCTTCCCATCTCAGAGAAAGGCACCTGCAGGCTTCCAGTGGTCAGCCTGAGTCCTCTTTCCCTCTCTGGCTCATCTTCCACTTGCTCACTCTGCTTCTCCTGCACTAGCCTACCTGTGGTTCTCCCACACATCAGGCACAGGTCTGCCTCCAGCCCCCTGCACTCGCAGTTCCCTCTGCCTGGATCGCCCTTCCCCTAAGAGTCCCCCTGCCTCTCCCTCCTTCAGGTCTTGCAGCTCTTCTGAGGGGCCTTTCCCAACCTCCTCTTACCCCCTGTCTCTCTTATTAAGTTTCCCTATTTTTATTTTATTTTATTTATTCTTTTTTACAGAGAGGAGGAGAGATGGATAGAGAGCTAGAAACATCATGAGAGAGAAACATCGACCAGCTGCCTCTTGCGCACCCCCCACCGGGGATGTGCCCGAAACCAATGTACATGCCCTTGACCGGAATTGAACCTGGGACCTTTCAGTCCGCAGACCGACACTCTACCAGTGAGCCAAACCAGTTTCGGCAAGTTTCCCTATTTTTTGTTTTTCTTTTTAATTGAATCTTTATTGTTGAAAGGATTACATATGTCCTCTTTTTTACCCCACTGACCCCTTCTAGCCTGCCCCGCCTTGCCCCGACCCTGCTTTATTTTTTATATCATTTATCATACACTGATTTATTAGTACAAATGTATCTTTTTTTTTAATGTATCTTTATTGATTTCAGGGAGGAAGGGAGAGGGAAAAAGAGACAGAAACATCCCATCCCCTACTGGGGATCAAGCCCACAACCCAGGCATGTGCCCTTGGCAGGAATCGAACCTGGGACCCTTCGGTCCGCAGGCTGACTTTCTCTCCACTGAGCCAAAGCAGGTAGGGCCATATGCACCTTTTTTTTTTGTTTTTGAGAGGCAATATACAGTAATGATTAAGAGCAAGGGCTCTGGAGTCACAGTGTCCAGCTCTGAATCCTGAATCCAGCTCTTCTGAACTCTGAGACCTTGGGCAAATGGCTTTCAACTCCCTGTGCCTTAGGTTCCTCACGG
This sequence comes from Nyctalus aviator, assembly GCA_036971965.1. Taxonomy (NCBI): domain Eukaryota; kingdom Metazoa; phylum Chordata; class Mammalia; order Chiroptera; family Vespertilionidae; genus Nyctalus; species Nyctalus aviator. Next base: position 36,101,715 of record CM072936.1, read on the forward strand.
GAAAAGTGGGATAAGCATAATAATCCTCCCTCATGGATTATGCATTAGTATCTGTAAAGCCCTTTCGGACATAGTAAACATAAATGTTCATTAAATTGCATTTCCTGTTTCCCTCCCCTATGAAGGGAATCTTCTGTGAGAGGCAAGGATTTTTGTCTGCTTTGTTCACTGCTGTACCTGGTGTCCAGACCGGCCTGGCATTAAGTAGATACTAAAATATTTATTGAATGAATGAAATCAACAAGATAATAACTTTAGCATTTGGCAGGGTGCTAGATGCATAGAGGCAAAATCGATGTGGGTTTCTTGCCTCATCTCACAGAACTGATATGAGAAAGGATTTTTGCAAAGTTCCATACAAGCAATACAAGTCCTAAGCAAATGAACTACCATACTATCATTTTCAGAGCACGCACTGGAGTCAGACTGTGCTAGGTACTCTCATGCATTATCTCATTCTAATCCTCACAACACAGCCGTTCATATTCATATTATTCCCTTTTCACAGACAAGAAAACTGAGGCCACACACAGCTGAGGCAAAATGACAATATAACCCAATTCTGTCTCACTCCACAACTCATTGCCTGAATCAGTTGCCCACCAAAATGTGCTAGAAGAATTAACTTGGGGAGCAGATATTAGGGAGAATTCCATAATACCAGATCCTTTTCTCTTAAGAACCTCTTAAACATATTTGCCGCCGGGCCAGGGTTAAATTCCGAGTCCTCAAGAAACATTTAGAAAGAGCTTTTCTGCCCATTTTTGGTAGCAAGTTTCCCAGAACTTCACTCCCACACTGTACGCTATGGGGATGTGTCCCAAAGACAATCGGGTATTTTTCAGTCTTTTCTAGGAAACAGCCTTAAAACTGGGTGAGGTCCTATTTCCTGCCTCTCCCTTCCCTGCCAAGTGCTCTGCACAAATGATGCCAGTCTTACTTCCTTATGTCTGTCTGTTCCTGAGCTTTCTGGGACTCTCACTTAAAAAACAAACAAAACTGATTTCAGAGAGGAAGGGAGAGGGAGAGAAAGATAGATACATCAATGATGAGAAAGAATCGCTGATCAGCTGCCTCCTGCATGCCCCACACATGAGTCTGCATGTGCCCTGACTAGGAATTGAACCATGACCTTCTGGTTCATAGGTCGATGCTCAACCACTGAGCACGCTGGCTGGGCTGGGACTCGAACCTTTTTAAAGGTGCTGAGGCAGCTGATCCCCATTAATAAACCTAACACACACACTGAAGGTTCTTTTTCCCTGAATCTCAGGCAGGATGGTGATGCCTTCAGCACTGGTGAATTTTTGCCAAGGCCTGAGCTGTCAGTTTCCAGAGATCAGTGGCCAAGTATTTATGTATGTGTGTATATTCAGGGCATGGAATCGATAAGCACTCACAAGCACTCACAAGCCCTGAATCCCTGTGAATGGCTAAGGTCTAGAAACTTTGACAACTGTAAGACCAAAAAAGGATCTTCAAGAAAATAATCTATATTAATAAAAGGATAATATGCTAATTAGACCAGACAGACTGGACGTCTTCCGGACAAAGCCATGGTGGCGGGGGTGAGGCAGAGGCGGTTAGGGACAATCAGGCCAGCAGGGGAGAGCAGTTAGGGGCATCAGGTAGGCAGGCAGAGGCATTTAAGGGTGATCAGGCAGGTAGAATGGTTAGGGGTGATAAGACAGGCAGGTGAGCAGTTAGGCGCCATCAGGCAGACAGGCAGGTGAGAGGTTAGGAGCCAGTGGTCCCAGATTGCAAGAGGGTACAGGCTGAGTTGAAGGACACCCCCCACCGCCCATGCACAAATTTTGTGCACCGGGCTGCTAGTCTATAATAATAAAAATGTAATATGCTAACTAGACCTGATGTCCTTCTGGATCTTCTTCCAGATGAAGCTGGGACTGCGAGGGAAGCCCGAGTCCCAGGTGCCAGAGGAAACCAGTGCCAGCAGCAGGGGAAGGAAGGCTTACTCTTTTTTTTTTTTTTTTTTTTTTTACAGAGAGGAAGGGAGAGGGATAGAGAGTTAGAATATCAATGAGAAAGAAACATCGATCAGCTGCCTCCTGCATACCTCCTAATGGGGATGTTCCTCAAAACCAAGGTACATGCCCTTGACCAGAATCAAACCTGGGACATTTCAGTCCAGAGGCTGACGCTTTAACCACTGAGCAAAACTAGTTAGGGCAGGAAGGCCTACTCTTGCATGAATTTTGTGCATCAGGCCTCTACTAATATCATGTAATCCAATTAATTAAATTTGCTTTAATTTGATCAATGCAATTTAATTCAGTCAACTAAATTTACCTAGCGTCTGACTGTCCTGTCTCAATTCTGATGCAACTAAATCATCCATGAATTAGAATTCAGCAAGATCCAGATCAGGAAGGTGACCTGCCGATGGTTGCACAGCAAGCTCAGTTATTTCTGCTAACTTCCACTGCTTTCTCTCTCAAGGTCACAAGCTGGTTCTCAAGTTTGGACTTGCTTTTGCGGTGAAATATTTTTTAAAAATCCAGCATATAAACAGGTATGTATGCAAGATTGCTAAGTGTTTGGGGAAAGAAAGGCAGTTAGAAATATTTTTGAAAAATTCAGTATATAAACAGATGTGTATACAGAATTGCTAAGTGGTTGATCAGTGTTTGGGAAAGGGAAAACACGTTTAATCCACTTAACCTCTTATTTTTAGTTCTTTCTGAATAACTTCAGGGCATTAGTAAACCCTTCCCCCATTCTATCTTCCCTATTCTGACCAAGACTGTAGTCAGGCCAAGAATCTGTTTGTCTTTTTCATGGGCTCAAGGTGACCTGACAATTTAGAAAATATGATCAAAATTCGAAAAACTCAGAGTTTGAATAGATTTTCATAATAACATCAACTGTGGAAGCGTTGCATTTTTGTTCTCTCTCCCCACCCTCCAACAATGGTGCCTAGCCCACAGTAGATGCTTAATAAGCATTTCTTTAAAAAAAAATAAATATTGAATAAAATAATAATTTTTTTCTTGCATTTTGAAAATATTTTCTGTACAGTTATCCACGGATCTTCACAGATTCCTCATTTTGTAGAAGATGAAACTGAGTTCAGAGAGACTGAGTGACTTACAAGTTCCCACGGCTAACAAGAAGTGTTAGTGTTATCATTGCACTTCGCTTGTTGTTATTAATAAGGAAAGCGAAGGGAAGTCAGACATTATAAGCATGGACATCTGGGCAGCTTCATGAGGAAGCTACAGCTTTACCCTCCCCGGGGGAACCACCTGTCCATTCCTGGCAGATCACAGGGGAAAGGATCAAACAAAGGAGGTGGGTACATAAACAGTGAACTCAGGGTGACGTGGGAAGGTGCTTGCCTGTCACTCTAGCGTAGGAAACAAGGAATTGGCTGGCAGGTGGACACCACTGGAAACATGCAGAATTTTGGAAGGTTAAAATCCCTAGACAAAGAGTTCGCTCCTTGAAATAAGCCAGGCAATGAAAGAAAAATGCTACATGATCTCACTCATTTATGGAAAATAAAGAACATTATAACCGGATGAACAAAAAGATAGATACAGTGACAGTAAAGCATCGAACTGACTCTCAAATTACAGCGGGAAGGCTGGGGAGTGTTGAGGGGAAAGAGATCAACCAAAGGACTTGTATGCATGCATATAACCACAACCAATGGACACAGACACTGTGGGGGTGGGATGAGGGCATGTGACGGGAGGTAGGGGAGGCTGGGGGAAGATCAATGGGGGGGAAAGGAGATATATCTACTAATATGTGTAATACTTTCAACAATAAAATAAAATTCAAAAAAGAGTTCCCTCCTCCCCTTCTTGCGTTTCCTTGCTCTGTGACCTACGCTCACCCTTGCACTCACTTCCATAGCCATATGGCCACAGTCGAATGGCCCATGGCCATGTGGGCTCCACACACAAATACCGGACTGGACTGGACTGGACTTTAAGATGAAACAGAGATTCTGGGCGGTGGCCTTGTTTCTGGCCCTGCTGAAGACAAGACTGGGCTTTTTCCGTGGCGGGATGGACAGAGATGGGACCTTGGAGGGGAGCCTCCTTAACTTTACACCATTAATAAAGGCTTCCATGAAACCCCATCCCTCCATGGGGGAAAATTCTTTTCCTCGTGGCACCCCAAGAACTTCACTTCCACTGATGACATTGGAAAGCTCCCTCCATGCAATTCTTCCCTCCCCAGCTGATGGTGACAAGAAGGAACACGGGTGGAAAAATACAAACATAAATGCCGATGAAACCACCAGAATACAGGTCAAATAGCTTGGTAAGGATAAAAGACTCCAGCACTTATCACTGGAAGAGGGGAAAGGAGTTTCAAAGATCTCAGGGACACACAAGTCCCTCTAACTCTGGACTCTTTACTTACTGCCTCAAGCAGTCCTTGCTTGCCTACTATATTGCTAACAGTAACTCCACCTCATCCCATATCATTAAGTGCTTTGCACATTTTATTCTATTTAAGTCTGTCACCTCTCTCCTAGACGACTACAATGGCCTTCTGTAGTCCCCTCCAGCCTGTCTTCCCCTCCACTGACAGACAGACTGATCTTCCAGTGCACAGGGCGACGCTCAGACCAGCTGAGCCACAGTGACCAGAGCTATATATTTTTTCTATTAGAATAATCAAGAATATGTGTTATTTGTGAGCTAAAAACCAGTCTTACCCCAACTCTAATTTTTCAGACTGTGTAATCCAGAATCTATAGATCAAAACCAGAAAGAACGTCAAGATTTTCCTTTGGATATAAAACCCCGAAATGAGACGAGCGTCCAAACAGAAAAATCCAGGAAAAAGAATAAATTAGATAAAAAAGACGCCCCCCCCACCCCAAAAAAAAGACAAGAAAAATAGAAAAATCCAGGAATAATTTGTTTGAGAGCAAACAATTCTCCTGATTCCCCATTTCCCCATCTCTTATTAACCTGTATATTGTAGGTCCTTGCAGCAGCCTTTGCTTTCACACCCTCCTACACAATAGTTAAGGACACCAAAGCCGATTTATCTACCCTTCTCAATAAAAAAAAACGACAGCAAGACAAAACATCACCAACCAGTCTTTAAAAATTTAGAGAGCCTGATAAAGCCCTCCATTCGGCATCTGCTATGGAAGGAAATCGCCCCTGGCACGCACCTCTGTTGTGCCCCCCCTTTCCCAGACACCTCGGTACAAGCACCCCCTCCCCACAGCTGTTGACCCTCAGCTGCTTGCAGCGGGGTGTCTAGGCTCCTTGCCAGAGGAGGAGGAGGATGGGAAACCCCCTTATAACTCACAGGATTGAAACTAATGAGTTGATGTTCTTCAAACACGTTGAGGATCAAAGCCTGAGATCTGAAGCTTTGGCAAGAACACAGCCCCCTGAGGGCATGGGGTGGGCCCACGCTGGGAGGCCCTGGAACACAGGGCCAGGTGCCATGCACACCCAGCTGAGCCTGCCTGCGATGAGACAGGTGTCAGGGCTGGCTGGAGAGGCCAGGTCCCCACGCTGGAGCTAAAGAAAACAAAGGATTCAGAACCACTGTATTTCAATTAATATGGGGATTTGGGAGGGGTGTGTGTGCAGAAATAAAGAACACAGAAGAAGAAAACAGCAATCATATCCTCACCAAACCTAATTTAACCAGTGTTAGATTTTAGCTTCTTTGCCCTGAGTTTTTTTTCCTTTTAAAAAATGATGCAACTAGTGTACTTTTTGTATAATAAGAAAGAAGAACATTCCCATTAAAGCAAAATTCTTTTTTTATTTCTACTTAGAAATCCATTCCCACCTTTGCCTTCAAGGAGACAAACACTCTAAGATAGTTTTTTTGTACTTCTCCCTTTTAAAATACTTTAACAAATATTTATTATTGATTTCAGAGAGGAAGGAAGTGGGAGAGAGAAATAGCAACATCAATGATGAGAGAGAATCTTTGATTGGCTGCCTCCCTGCACACACCACACTGGGGACTGAGCCCGAAACCTGGGCACGTGCCCTGTCCGGGAATCAAACCTACGACCTCCTGGTTCATAGGTTGACGCTCAACCACTGAGACATGCCAGCCAGGCTTAAAATACTTTCCCATAAATGTTATGATCCTACAACTTGCTATTTCCACACAATCACATATTTTTTAGAATTGTCCAACTATATACATTTGTTAAATTTACTCCGGTATCATCTCTAGCGCATATAGGAACCACATTTATCAGTGATCATACAATACCAATAGCCAACACTTAATAGCATTGTTCTCTACCAAAAATTATTTCAAGTCCTTTCTGTATATTAACCCCTCAAATTCTCTCAAGGATCTAGGACAGTGGTCGGCAAACTCATTAGTCAACAGAGCCAAATATCAACAGCACAATGATTGAAATTTTTAAAACTTATATAGGTAGGTACATTGTTATTAACTTAATTAGGGTACTCCTAATTTTGTGGAAGAGCCACACTCAAGGGGCCAAAGAGCCACATATGGCTCTCGAACCACAGTTTGCCCACCAGGGATCTAGGAGAACATGGGGGGAAGTTGAATAAATTTTTCACCATCAAAGAGCTGGTAAGTGGCAGGGTGGGATTTGGGGCCCAAAGTCCAGGCTCCTATAAACGATACCACACAACCTGCATTTGGGTTGCTTCTCAGTTTTTGAGAGCGCAAGCAAGGTCTCGGTATTGTATCAGTGAGCTATTGCTGGGTAAAAAACAAAAACAAAAAACAAAACAAAACAAAACAAAAAAAAACACCCCCAAAGCTTAATAGAAAATAATAAAAATGTATTATTCCTCATGATTCTGTGGATTGACAAGATGTTTTTTACCTGGACTCACTGGCTGTGGTCAGCTTGGCTGAATGGCCTCACTCACATGTCTGGAGCCTCAGCTGGGATGTCTGGCTTCTTTTTCCAGCTGGACTTCTTCACATGGTGGTGAAAATGTACCAATGTATAAAAACATTTTATAGTTTTAACTCATACATTAGGATCTTTGATTCATTTCTAGTTCATTTTTTGTATATGGTGTGAGGTAAGGGTCCAGCTTCATTTCTTTGCGTGTAGATGTCCAGTTGTCTAAACATCATCTATTGAAAAGACTCTTCTTTCCCCCATTGAATGGTCTTGAAACTCTTATTGAAAATCATTTGTCTATTATCACAATATCAGAGTAGACCAGAATCTGCAAGGTCTCCTGAAGAATCGGCAGCAGTCACTTCTGCTGAATTCTATTGGTTAAAATGAAGACATAGACTAGCTCAGATTCAAAGCGTGGGAAAATCGACCTCACCCCTTAATAGGAGGGACTGTAAAGAATTTGTGGCCATTTTAAAACTATAAAGTAAGCTTCCTATATGCTCCTGGTGCTTGGTGGGAGTGGTGAGGCGGTGTTGTCTCTAGAATGTGCACCAAGGAGTAAAATTGCTGGAGCTGAATTTTTCAACCTCAGTTTTTTAATTACATTAAGATTTTTTATTGAGATATAATTTGCATACCATAAAATTCACCATTTTAAAGTGGTGAATTCAAGAGCTTTCAAGTTGTACAATCATCACTATTATCTAATTACAAAATACTTATTAACCCAAAAAGGAATCCCCTAACCATAGCAGTGACCCCCATCCTCCTCAGCTCCTGGCAACCACCTACAGATTTGCCTACTTTGGAAATTTCATATGAATGGAATAATCCATGTTTTTTTGTGCTTGGCTTCTTTCAGTTAATACAATGTTTTCAAGATTCATCCAGGCTGTAGCATGCATCAGTACTTCATTCCTTTCTATGGCTGACTAATGTTTCATTGTATTAAAAACTACATTTTGTTTATGCACTCATCAGTTTGCTATTATGAATAATGCTGCTATGAATATTCATGTACAAGTTTTTATACACATTTTCAATTCTCTAGAATATATACCTAAGAGTGGAATTGCTAGGTCATATGATAATTTTACATTTAACTTTTTGAGGAATCACCACACTGTTTTCTATAGCAGCTGAATCATTTTACATTTCTAGCACCAGTAATGCCAGAAGTTTCCGATTTCTCCACATCCTGGCCAACTCTTGTTATTTTCTATTTTTAAAAAATCATAGCCATTCTAGTGGGTGTGAAGTGGCATTTCATTGTGATTTTGATTTGTATTTCCCTAATGAGTAATAATATTGTGCAGCTTTTCATGTGCTTGTTGGCCATCTGCATGTCTTTGGAGAAATATCTATTCAAATCCTTTATCCATTTTAGAAATGGGTTGTCTTTTAATTTTAATATATTTGATTTTAGAGAGAGGAAGGGAGAAGGAAAGAGAGAAACATCAATTGGTTGCCTCCCCTGACTGGGGATTGAACCCACAACCTGGGTATGAGCCCTGACTGAGAAGCAAACCAGTGAACTTTCAGCACATGGGATGATGCTCAGCCAAGCCATACCAGCCAGGTCATTAAAAATGGGTTGTCTTTTTATTGTTGAGTTGTAACAATTCTTTATGTATTCTGGATGCTAGAGCATTATCACTTATATGATGTGCAAATATTTTCTCCCATTCTGTGGATTGTCTCTTCATTTTTTAATGCCGTCCTTTAAAGACATAAAAGTTTATTTTGATGAAATGCAATTTATCTATTTTTTCTTTTCTTTTTGGTTGCTCATGCCTTTCGTGTTATATCAAAGAAATCACTTACACCAAATTTTTCTGCTAAACATTTTATAGTTTTAACTCATACATTTGGGTCTTTGATTCATTTCTAGTTCATTTTTTGTATATGGTGTGAGGTAAGGGTCCAGCTTCATTTCTTTGCGTGTAGATGTCCAGTTGTCTCAGCACCATCTATTGAAAAGACTCTTCTTTCCCCCACTGAATGGTCTTGAAACTCTTGTTGAAAATCATTTGTCTATTATCACAATGTCAAATAGCAAGAATGGTAGCCAGCATGCTTGCCTTGTTCCTACTTTGGGAATCATTCTATTTTTTCATCATTAAGTATGCTGTTTGATATGGTCTATATCTAAACCAGGGACAGGAATTTCCCTTTAATTCTGGTTTACTAGTGTTTAATGATAAATGAGTATTACATTTTATCAGCCATGTTTTCCTGAAGGTATTAAACTGATTACAACCTTCTCTTCTAACTAGATACTATGATGTATTACATTAAGGAATTTTCTGCTGTTGAAATGCCCCTGCATTCCTGGGATAACCAATTGCAATAATTTTCTATTGTGAGTTCCTTTTCTAGCTCTTTGTCTCAGATCATGCATTGGAATGGCAATGCCATTTCCTGTCTTGGCTCCTCATCAAAAATTCCAGTTGGAATGTTCTCCTAGAAGCTTCCGGAAGTTTCAATTTGCTCATTAGTGATGTGGGGGTGGCCAAGAGGCTCTAGGGCAGAGCCTAATGCTTTAGGCTGTGTAAGTATTTGCTATAGAGGAGCCAGATGAAAGCCAATGAAAAGTATAAGCTTATTATCTCATGTTTTGAGCACTTCCTAATACATTAGACACTGTGCTCAGTGCTATATATTCATTATTAATAATGATGCCACCTGAAACATAATTTTATTAACCAATGCCACCCCAATAAATTCAATAAATTTTTTTTTAAAAAAGATAACTATTCCAGTCCAGCCACTGTGGCTCAGTGGTTGAGTGTTGACCTACCAGGTATGAACCGGGAGGTCAAAGTTCTATTCCCGGTCAGGGCACATGCCCAGGGTTGTGGGCTTGATCCCCAGTGGAGGGTGTGCAGGAGGCAGCCAATCAAGGAATCTCTCTCATCATTGATGTTTCTATCTCACTCTCACTCTCCCCTCCTCTCTGAAATCATTAAAAATACATTTAAAAAAACGATGTCAACTACCATTTACTGATTCTTTACTCAGTTCAGGCACTGTACTATTTGTTATTCAAATAGTACTGCATGTAACCACCATAATCACCCTATGGGAAGTGTATGATTATCTCTATTTTACAGATGAAGAAACTGAGACTGAGAGAGGCTAATGTGCCAATGGTCATAGACAGAGTTAGGGTTCAAAATCAAGTTTGTCTTGTTGCAGACTTTGTGACCTTAACCACTGCTATCCTTGCTATGGCTAATTAGCTTTGTCAGCCCAAACTCCCATGATCAGTTTTAAGTACGGACAGTTCTGTGTGACTGGTATGTGACTGACCACTGCCAGTGTGATTGGCTAGTCATTTATGGTCTGACTGGTCTCAATGTCAGGCCATGACACATGCTCACATGAGGTATTCTGTAATAACAGCTACCTTAGGGAATTCATGGTATGTAGTTTTTTTAAAAATTGTGTTTCTTTTCATTTGAGAGAGAGGGAGGAATGGAACTGGAGAGATAGAGGCAAGAAGTAAGGGGAGAGAGAGAGTGAGAGAGAGAGAGGGAGAGAGAGAGAGGAAAAAAAAAAGAATATCGGTGAGAAACATTGATTGGCCCGCATGTGCCCTGACTGGAATTGAACCTATGACCTCTAGGTGCAGGGGCCTACACTCAGCCAAATGAACCAGTGTGTATTTCTTTAAAAAAAAAAAAAAAAAAAACAAAAAAAAAACAGCCAAAACCGGTTTGGCTCAGTGGATAGAGTGTTGGCCTGCGGACTGAAAGGTCCCAGGTTCGATTCCAGTCAAGGGCATGTACCTTGGTTGCGGGCACATCCCCAGTAGGGGGTGTGCAGGAGGCAGCTGGTTGATGATGATTCTCTCTCATCGATATTTCTGACTCTCTCTCTCTTTTCCTCTCTGTAAAAAATCAATAAAATATAAAAAAACCAACCAACCAACCAACCAACAAAAAACAGCTTTAGTCTGGCTGCTGTGACTCAGTGGTTGATCTCCATTGCCCTCTTTTCTCTCACATCCCATTCCAGTAACTCTTGTTGGTTCTATCTTCCAACTATACCCAGAACTGGACTCCTTTTAACCCTGTGTTATGGTCCTGGTCTCCACTGATGCCTGCCTTCTGCCTTTGTCCTCAGTCTGTTCACCCCGCAGCAGCCAGATCATGTCACTGCTTTGCTCAAAACCCTCTTCCGTCCTTCTCAGTGCCAAGCCAAAGCCACCCTAGGGGTTCTGATCCCATTATTCTCAGATTTCTTCTCCCCATTCACTCCTTTTCAGCACTCAGGCCTCTGAACTGTTCCTTCAGCACCAAGCATACCCCTGCCCATACAACTCCTCTGACCTGCAGGGCTCCTCACTCAGAGAGCCACAGGGCTTCCTCCCTCCCTGGATTCACATCCTGGCTCTTCCTCCATTGAGGTCTCCCTGACTTCCTTATTGAAAGGTGCAAACTTGCACACACTGCTTTTCAACTCCCTCACCCTATTTTATTTTTCATCTCGGCACTTCTCACCTTCTAACATAATATAGATACAAGAACTTACTTTTTATTATGAGTAAATTTTTACTTACTATTTTTTACTTTTTATTATTTTACAAAGCACACTGGCCACCTGGGGGCAGCTCTTGCATTGCGCATCTGCCCCCTGGTGGTCAGTGTGCACCACAGTGACCGGTCGTTCTGCTACTAGGGTCAATTTGCATATTACCCTTTTATTATATAGGATTATCCTCTCCTCCTAGCCATATGTCACCACAAGGAGAGGAGAGGTTTTTGAGTGTTCTGTTCCAGAGCCTGGAACACTGCCTGGGACACAGCAGATGCTCAATAGATATTTATTGAATGAGTGAGTGACCAGGTTGCTCTGAATGAACCAGAGCATCCCAGGTTGCTTCCTTTCGTCCTCTACTCTCTTTTGAGGCAAACATGTTTGGGGGACACTCTCAGTCTCTTTGCTCCCAGCCCCTCATTCTCATAGCCAGCTAATTTTCTACGTGGAGCTAATGACAGAAACCTCCTTTCAAACACACTTTGAGTTAATATTTATATATAAAAAGCCTCACATTTGTGTTTATTATGTGCCTGCCCTCTGGGCACACCAGGTGCACATTCAGTGCCTCCTTCTGAATAAGAGAACCCGAGGTTCTTCCTGCATAAATTTTTGTGGACCTTAATTTGGGTTCATTTAGTATTCATTCACAGGCAGGTCTGCGTTTCAGGGGGCTGAAGAATGCACAACTGGGGAGGCCTTCTTTAAGGAAAAAACGAAACCCATAAAATTACAAGTATAAAGTTAGGTATCCAAGTTAGTATTTATTTAGAATGTGAAAATAAATCACTATGAGCCACAATTTTTAAAAAGCTAGATTCCTTCTTTCCTAATCTAGGTCCTTTTTTTCTTTCCTTTTCTTGTCTTATTGCATTGGTGAAGATTGCCAGTATGATGCTAAAAAGCAGTGGCAAGAGGGAACATCTTGCCTTGTTCTTGAACTTTGTGGGACAGCTTACGTTTCTTACCATTACGTACGATGTTAGGTGTAGGTGTTTGGTAGGTTGTTGTCCAGTTGAGGAAGTTCCCTTCTATTCCTAGTTTCCTGGACATTTTTATCATAAATGTATGTTGAATTTTCTCAAGTGCTTTTTGTGTGTCTATTGATATCATGAACAAAAAAGGAGGCCACTCTCTAAACCTGACACGCTCAGGGGAGGCCTGCATGACAAGCCTTTGAAAATCAGAGACCGACAATAACCACACAGGATGATCTGAACATAAAAATTCCCAACTAAAAGCAGGTTATGCAGGTAGTCACAGCCTAGGCATGTAGCTTTCTTAACAAGGGTTAATTTTTACCTTCAGTGAGCCTGTCTGCTGTGTTGTTGCGTCTAAGATGACATATCTTTAAAATATCACAGTAATCTTTTCCCGACACCTCAGGTCACACCCATGGCACCAGAGCACCAGACCACAGAATCCCACATTGTTAATTTATCCCCCATGTACAGCCTATGCGCTGTAAATGTCAATTGTTAACCATCCTATACTCACCCACGTAAAAGAAGTGTGTCCCTCCATTTTACTTTTTATCCAATCTTGGACTTAAACTTACAACATTGTCCCCATTCCCCCTTCTTTCTCAGGCCTCTAGGGTTGGACTAGAACCATATCACTGGCTTTCCTGGGTCTTCAGCTTAGAGACAGCAGATCGTGGGACTTCTTAGCCTCCAGATCACATGAGCCAGTCCCTCATTACAAATCACATTTTACATATATATATATATATATATATATATATATATATATATATATTCCTAGTAACCACACAACTTTTCTTCCCTTCACGTCTTTCCCTCCTGGGGGATAGTCCCAGTAAAGGTACAGAAAAATAGCCTCAACTTGAAATGTCACAAGCATTTCAAGTGCTGAGCCTCCTGAACTTTGAAATTAAATTGTATTCAAAGTGCTTTCCCAGCACCAGTTTGCAAAAAATTCTAGTTTACCTCCTGCCTGCTGCAGATTTAATTATGAATCATGTTGGAGAGATGGATAAGGACACAGCGTGCCTAGTGAACTGGGTGGCTATTCCTGCCTGCTGGGCTTGCGTTCTCGTGGTTTATAATGTCTTCTTGGATGAATAATAACCTCACATTCAGGCCAAGACTTTTTCATATTTGTCAATGACCTAAGGAGGCTGGAAACCTGAGATCTCAGATTCAACAGCAGGCCTTTTAAGCCTGGCCAATCAATCAGGCCACACAGAGCCACAGAAAGTACAAGCTGCTGATGCAGAAGGCAAGAACCCAGAGGAACACACCATTTGCCTGGAGTGTGGGGTTGAATTTATTTTCTTTCTTAAAAATGCCCAGTTGCTAGGGTGCTTTAGGTGCTCAATGGCAGAACCATCTCACAAGGAGTAGACTTAGATCTGTCCTCTAAGCCCCCATTGACGCACCAAATTCCATCCATAATCATTCCTTTAACTTATATCTCCCCCCAGTAACCCAGCATCCCCTCCTGATTATTTTCCACTTGGTCACATTCAAAGTCTCCCGGTTATTTTAAAAAAATATATATTTGTATTGATTTCAGAAAAGAAGGGAGAGGGAGAGCTAGAAACATCAATGATGAGAGAGGATCATTGATCGGCTGCCTCCTGCACACCCCCTACTGGGGATTGATCCTGCAACCTGGGCATGTGTCCCGACTAGGAATCGAACCAAGGCCATGATGCTCAAACACTAAGCCACACTGGCTGGTAATGTGCCCTGGTTATTTTTAATCCCTTCCTCTCTTCTTCCCTCCTCCCCTCCTCCATTCAATTACTCATGAAGCTTCTTTGATTATTCCTTCAGAGTGCTTCTGGGGAAGGATTACTGAGGTGGTAGGAGCACTGGTTGTGTGACATTGAGCATGTGATTCAAACTTTCTCTGAGCCTCAATTTCTTCATCTGTAAAGTGGAACAAACAACATCATATCTCACAGGGTGTTTTTTTTGTTGTTGTTGTTTCTGTAAGGATGAAAATTAATACATGGTTTTATTTAAAAAAATAAAGATGCACTTGCACAACACCATTTCCCCAGAAGCCTCTTTAGCTGACTAGTATCAAACCTAGTGATCTGTAAGATTCTTTGCATATATTTAAAAACTTACATATAAGTAATGCATGATTTTATAAATATGAGATCATATTCCATATTTTGAATAAAAGAAATTTAACCCAGGTGTGTCCTTTCCCTTCTGTTTTCTCATCCACTACCCTAATTTAGGTCTACTAGTATATTCACTTCAGCAACAGCTTCTTTTTATTTTAATTGAAATTTATTATTTTTTTTTTAGAAAGAGAGAGGAAGGGGGGGGGATTTTGCCCCCTCCACCACAGTGGCTGCCTCTGCCTCAGCCCCGCCGATGCAGCTTTGTCTGGAAGGACATCAGGTCTAATTAGCATATCATACTTTTATTATCATAGACTCACATCCTATTAATTCTGTTTGCTGAGCCACAATGGCCCAACTATTCTACTTAATAATTTTTAATATATTTTTTATTGATTTCAGAGAGGGAGAGATAGAAACATCAATGATGAGAGAGAATCATCAATTGGCTGTCTCCTACATGCCCCTTACTGGGGAGCGAGCCCGCAACCCGGATGTATCCCCAGACTGAAAATCGAACTAGTGACCTCTAAGTTCATAAGTTGATGCTCAACTGCTGAGCCACACCCAGCTGGGCTATCCTATTTAAAGAACTCATTTTCCTGCCGAAACCAGTTTGGCTCAGTGAATAGAGCATCAGCCTGTGGACTGAAGGGTCCCAGGTTCAATTCTGGTCAAGGGCATGTACCTTGGTTGCAGGCACATCCCCAGAAGGAGTTGTGCAAGAGGCAGCTGATCGATGATTCTCTCTCATCGATGTTCCTAACTCTCTATCCCTCTCTCTTCCTTTCTGTAAAAAATCAATAAAATATATTTTAAAAATTAAAAAAAAGAACTCATTTTCTCAAAGTACCACCTTTCTACTGACTGCTCAGGGGGGAAGGGCCTCCATCATCAGGTTTTGAATTCCTAACTTCTGCCCCCCAGTTGGTTCACAAGGTAGACTTCTGGACTCCATTTCCTACTTCCCACATGTTGACTTGTTAACTGTCATTTATTATTAACTTTTGGATCCTGAGCAAATTATTAGCCACTCTCCCCCAGTCTCCTCATCTGTAGAATGGGGACAATAGAAGGACCTATCTCATAAGGTTGTTGTGAGAATTCAATGAAGATGCTTAGTACACAGTAAGCACCAAATAAATGGTTGCTAAGTCGGTGTTCTTTTATCCCAGCAGTCTCTCACCTTGTCTTCTCTTTAAGGGGCTGATTAGTTAGCTCTTATTGAATAAAAAATCCTTTCCCAAAAGTCAGAAACTTGAAACAATTGCTCATGAGTTTGTGGCCAGCTGGGTGGTTCTGCTGATCTGAGCAGGCTTGGCTAATCTCTGCTGGGCTGATTCATGTCTCTTCAGTCAGCCAGCAAGTCAGCTGGTGGCTTGCAGGACTAGAATGGCCTCATTCACATGTCTGGCAGTTGGCTGGTTTTGGGGTGACGGGGCCATGATGCTCAGCAGCGTAGCCTGGGCTTGTTTTCACAGCAGAGGCAGTGTGCCAAGAGCAGAAGCATGCAAGCTGTCTCGGGTCCTCGGTGTGGAAGGTGCACTGGTATTTCTGGGGCACTCTATTGGTGAAAGCAAGGCTGGTTCAGGCCCAAGGATTGGGGAAATGGACCTTTTAGATGGTGGAGCTGCAAAGTCCTATTATAAAGGGTGAGGATACAGGGAGGGATGAGGATGCCAGCTTTGATATCAAACTGTCATGAGAGAGCATTGGTGCCTGGTGTACAGAGTTCACTTGTCAGGCCCAGCCGGAGTGGCTCAGTGATTGAGTGTTGACCTATGAACCCAAAGGTCATGGTTCCATTCTTGGTCAGGGCACATGCCCGGGTTTCGGGCTCCATCCCTGGTAGAAGGCGTGCAAGAGGTAGTCAGTCAATGATTCTCTCTCATCATTCATGTTTCTCTCTCTTTCCCTGTCTCTCTGAAAACAAGAACAATATATTTTTTAAGTGAAGAATATGCTTGTCAGCTGAGGGAGTGAAAGTATTACCTCCCACCAACTATCTGTGAGTGTTAGGGCCAGACAGGGGGAAGTCCAGAGCCGATGCATGCTTCTGCTAGGTAGATGGTGACAGGGATAACTGGCGCCTTCCTAGACCCCTGGCCCGAGGCGGAAATTCCACACTTCTCATGCCCTCCGCCCTCCCCCCCACTGTATTAAAGCAGTACTGCCCTAACCAGTTTGGCTCAGTGGATAGTGTCGGCCTACGGACTGAGGGGTCCCGGGTTCAATTCTGATCAAGGGCATGTACCTTGGTTGCCGGCACATCCCCATTAGGAGGTGTGCAGGAGGCAGCTGACTGATGTTTCTCTCTCATTGATGTTTCTCCCTCTCTATCCCTCTCCCTTCATCTCTATAAAAAAATCAATAATATATATATATATATATATATATATATATATATATAAAGTACCTATGGCCCCTTTTGGTGCGAACTTCCCCAGCCCACCCTCAAACCAGCGAATTTCGCCCGGAAGCACAAGAGTGAAACCTCCCCCTTTTAATCGGCTGGACTCTGTGTTTTGTCTCCTGCGTCACAAACCTTTCTGTGAGAACTTTGGTGACTTGCTCCATCCCCGTTCCCAGTTTCCTTACAGGTTTGTCGTGAGGCTCAAACAGGGCAGGGACGGGGGTGAGCACATCAAGTGAGCCAGGCGCACACACTGAGGGAATATCCATTCTCAGAGCACAAGGCCCATCCCGGGCTCTGCTGAGCCCTGCCCCGCCTCCCAAGACTGAGAAGGATATGGAAACCAGGCCAAGCAGGAGCATGACTTCAGATGGGGAACCATGAAATGGCAATTACAGAGTAACGCCTAATTACAGTTCTTTGGGGGGAAAAGGAGTGAGGAATGCAACCGGGTGGACAGAAGGGTGGAGACTAGGGGTGAGGAAGGGGGGCTGGGGGGGAGAAAAGGAGGGAGGCCCAAGAGGGAAAGGCTGAGCCATTGGAAAGGAGTCTCCCCCCACCCCCTAAAAAAAAAAAATGTTGCCGACATTTTTGATGTTTTTTTTTTTTTTTCATTGTTGCTTCCATTACAAAATTACTGTGTGTTCACTTTATAAAGTTTTGAAAAATACACAGCCCGAGGAGATTATGCTAAGGGAAATAAGTCAGAGAGAGAAAGACAACTATAAGATTTCACTTAAAGGAGAATATAAAAACATAGATACGGAGAACAGGTAGGTGGTTGCAGCAGGCATCCTTTGTCCTTTAATTTTGTTTTGAAATTTTCTGATTGCATCCTGGGGTGGCATTGCACATGGTCCTTTGTCCCTTGTATTTCCTATAAACTAGTAGCTTTGAAAAGACCCCACAATAGACGTGTACTCAGTAGGACCGGTGTGGGTGCCGGGAATCTCTCATTTTCCTCAGATCTCTGGTGAGTCTGAGACTGCCTGCCTCATGTTTGGGAACTGCCAACGCATCTGACTCTGCCAGGAGCCACAAGTCAGCCTTGGTCACAGCAGGCTGCAGAGACAGACACCAAGTTTCTAATCTCCAGTGCTGGGCAGCGGGAGTGTGTGGGGAGGGGAGGCGAGCTCACTGCAGGAAGAGTCATTAGCTGTGTTTTGTGGGTTAACTGAGACTCACAGTAGGAACTCTGGGAGCCCCAGGGATCCTGCCTCTTCCCTCTAACTCAGGCTAGAGAAGTTTCTTTTATTATTTTTAAAATATATTTTAAAATATTTTATTGATTTTTACAGAGAGGAAAGGAGAGGGATAGCGAGTTAGAAATATTGATGAGATGAGAGAGAAGCATCAACATCGATCAGCTGCCTCCTGCACACCCCTACTGGGGATGTGCCACAAACAAGGTACATGCCCTTGACTGGAATCGAACCTGAGGCCCTTCAGTCTGCAGGACGATGCTCTATCCACTGAGCCAAACCAGTTAGGACTCTTTTATTTTTTTAAAAAATATTTTATTTTTTAGAGAGAGAAGAAAAGAGGACAGAGAGAAACATCCATGTGAGAGCACAACAGTGATCTGCTGCCTCCTGAATACTAGCAGGGATCTATTCCACAACCCAGGCATGTCCCCTTAACCTGGGAATCAAACCTGCAACCTCCCAGTCTGCAAACTCATTAGTCAACAGAGCCAAATATCAACAGTACAACAATAGAAATTTCTTTTGAGAGCCAATTATTTTAAACTTAAACTTCTTCTCAGGCCACTTCTTCAAAATAGACTTGCCCAGGCCGTGGTATTTTGTGGAAGAGCCACACTCAAGGGGCCAAAGAGCAGCATGTGGCTCGCGAGCCGCAGTTTGCCAACCACTGTCCCAGTGCATAGGATGCTGCCCAACCAACTGAGCAATACGGTCAAGGCCTGCCCTGGCCTTGAAGGTATGTTTTGGGGGATGAGCAACAACAGTCTCGCTGTTATGGCCCCTGAGGACAAGTGTGCTGTCCACAGGGTGGGTGACTTCATTTGGGCCAGAGGCCACAAGCCGCTGAGGCAGGTGGGCCTGGGACACAGCCCCGAAGTCTGTGGTTATCCCCTTCCCCCACTTCCCAGCACCAACTGTTCCCTTAACTGCTGAGACATCCCACTGGTAACAGCCAGCACCTCATGCCATGCACAGCAGAGTTATCTTCCCATCATCCTTATCAAATCACTTTACAACCCTGTACTAGGTCACCTATGACTCCCATCACACTTAAGAACCACACTCCTGCCCTGGCTGGTTTGGCTCAGTGGGTAGAGCATTGGCCTGCAGACTGAAGGGTCATGGGTACAATTCTGGCCAAGGGCACATGCCCAGGTTCCAGTCTCTATCCCCAGTACGAGGTGTGGAGGAGGCAACCAATCAATGATTTTCATCACTGATGTTTCTCTCTTTTGCCTCTCTGAAATCAATAAAAGTATATTTTAAAAAAGAAAGGGGGAAAAAAATGAACCACACTCCTCACTATGGTGGACAAAGCTCACTATGGTCTGGCCCATACCCACTTCTCCCATCACATCTTCATTCTTTTCTCTTTCCTCCCCAGCCACCCTGGCCTTTGTGCTGGCCCTGAAACACGTGGCCTCATTCCTATCTCAGGGCCTTTGCATTTGCCACATTGTCCCCCTGGAATACTGTTCCTCCAGCTCCTACTGGACCCATCATTCACACTTCTACTGAAAATCCGCCTCAAAGAAGGTGACCACCTGGTGTAACCTAGCACCCTCTCATCACTCTATGCCCTTATCCTAATTCTGGAGAGCAATTATCATTATTTGAAAGTATATTGTTGACTTGTCTCTCGTTTGTGGATGCCTTGAGAGGGGTTTCAATCATCTCAGTCACCAAAATATCCCGAGCAACAAGCCTCAACCCCCCCTACACACACACACACACACACACACACACACGGAAGTACTCAGTGGTTTCAATTTGCACGGGTGTCATTGCAGGAGTCACACAGGCGCTTCACCCACAGGTCCTTTTTGGAGGCAGAAGGTCTTACAGGACCAGGTACCCCACATGGGAATGTACTTCAAGGAAACAAGAGAGGCTCAGGGCTTCACACTGGATTTCAAGGAAAACACTGGCTTTTATAGAAAAATATCATTTTATTGATCAGTAAGGGACCCCACTGAGGTCAGAGAGGGAATAAAAAAGCAGATGAACCCTGGGAGGAAGGGGTTGGTGCTAGACACACACTTTCTGAAAGGTTAACACCTGGTGGTGTGTGGGCAGGCAGAATAGCCATCTCAGGCGGTGGATAAAGAAACACTGAATTTATTTAAGGAAAGGGGGTGGCGGATGGGATATCCAAAGGGGAGGGCTGCATAGCACTCAGCCAAAGGGACACTGGGTCGATGGTGGCAGCACCAGGAGCTGGAGTTTCATCCCTGTATGCAGTCACTGGCGGGAAGCTCTTGCCCTCAGTGGGTCTTGGGGCTTAGAATGCGGATATGCAATCAGGTGTTTTCAGGCCAGTTTTAACCCTTTAGATGGAGTCCAGCAAGTTGTCCTGGTCTTGGTCTTCCCGTGGCAGGAAGCTTGGACAAGTCTTCCGGGTCATGGTTCTCCTGCGGCGGGAGGCTTACAAACGGCAGTTAAGGGTTATATTGTCCTCGAGTCCTAACACTTTCCAGGAAGCAGGACTTCCTAAGTCTCCCTGTTCCACTCCTGAGACCCAGACCGAAGGCTCCCTGGGGTATCACAGGCTGTTTCTTTCCGTTTCAGGAAGCCTGCCGGTTTGTGTTGGTGGCCGCTGGCAATGACTCAGGGCAGGAGCCCATCTGGTAGACGGGCTAAGGCCACTCTGCACTCCCTCTTTGCTCCTGGATCCTGCGGGGCTCACAGAGGGCAGACTTCTCTTTCTTCTGCCCGAGAAGCGATTCCAGAGGACAGAACAAGTACCAGCAGGTTTTCTGCAGGGCCCGCTTCAGCCCTGGGATGCGCAGAGCAGCCTCCCAGTGGAAACCTCCGTTTCTGAGGCTCCTGGCCCCCGTCTGTTTGGTATGGAAGCGGGCTCCTGGCTGAGGAGGGCACAGACAGAATGGCCCAGGTTGTAATCACCAGTGGTGGGCAGTGGGGAGGTCCCTGAAGGAGAAGGCATTAACTGTCTTAGGCCATTAAACATTTGTCCTCTCCACAGAATGCCTCAGCCAGCGAGCTACGGTGGGGTCAGCCACCTTGCTCCAATCGTCGAATTTTGGGGCTGGAGCAACCAAAATCTTCATCCAACTCTTCCACAGGGCGACATCGCTTGAGGGCTCGTCTGGGGCCTGGCTTCTCTGCCTCCACCTTTGCTGGGGTGAGCTCCTGTGGGGTCAGCCTCTTGCTGTCATGTTCTAATCGTGGAATTTTGGGGCTGGAGCAACCGAGGTCTTTGTATGACCATTCCACAGGACGATGCCTCTTACGTGCTCCTCTGCGGCCTGGCTTCTCTGCCTCCGCCTCTGCTGGGGTGGCCAAAGGGGCATCCCCAAAGGACCGGCAGCCCCCGACCAGGCAGTAGGTCTCCCCGTGCCAGCCCGCTCGGGTTTCGCCCCCCCTTTGGTAGAGGACATGGCAGTGACCGGGTGCAGGAGGGAAGGTGGGAGCCATTGCTGCTGGAAAGAAAACCGGAGCTGATCAGTCACGTGTGCTGCCAGGACGCCCCCTCTCTCAGGTCTCTCCCAGGTTCTTGCTGAAGCCTTCTATCCCAAACACAGCCTTAACCCGTCACTGCTGTGAGTCCCCTACAGAGCGGGTGTTGCTGCAAAAGCAATTCTGTGGGGCTGAGCGCAGCAGCAGGAGAACAGAAAATCTCCCCCGTTCCCAGAAAAGATAAGACCTCCCAAAAAAATTACAATCAGGATTCCCTCCATCTCTCCCACAACAGAGGAAAGATTTCCTACAGTGCATTACTTCTGAGGCTTTAAGGAAATGCCTTCCAAGTTTTTTTGGGAAAATAATAGAATTATCAACAATAAAAAAAAACACACTATGCTAAGTAAAGGAAGTCAGAGAAAGATATGGCACATTGTGTGATTCCACTGTTACAAAACATCCAGAATAAGCACATTTATAAGGACAGAAAGTAGAGGAGTCATTGCCTACGGCTGAGGAGCTAAGAAGACAGGGGAGAGGGATGACAGCCATAGCTAAAGGAAATGGGGTTTCTTTGGGGCATAGATGAAAATGTTCTAAAATTGTGGTGATGGTTACACAATTCTGTGAGTATACTAAAACTTGCTTAAGTGTACACTTTAAATGGTTGAATTTGGTAATATGTGAATTACATGTTTTAAAAAAAGCTGTTAAATATTTGGCAATGATACATCTAATAAAGGATTAATATCCAAAATATTTAAGGAACTCATACAACTTAACAAAAAGAAGGCAAACAATCTAATTTAAAAATGGGCAAAGGACCAAAATAGACACTGCTCCAAAGAGAACATACAGATGGCCAAGAGACATATGAAAAAAAGCTCGAAGTCACTGATTATCAGAGAGATGAAATTAAAACGACAATGAGATATCACCTCACACCTGTCAGAATGGCTACGATCAACAAATGACAAGTGCTGGTGAGGACACACTGCTGGTGAGAATGCAGAAATGATGCAGCTATCATGAAAAACAGTATCGAGTTTCCTCAAAAAATTAACTATGGATCTGCCACTTGACCCAGTGATCCCACTTCTAGGAATATATCCTAAGAAACCTGAAACACCAAGCAGAAAGAATGTATGCAACCCTATGTTCATAGCAGCACAATTTACAATAACCAAGATCTGGAAACAGCCCAAGTGCCCATCAGTGGATGAGTGGGTAAAAAATCTGGTACATTTACACCATCGAATACTTTACAGCAATAAGAAAGAAGAAGAATCTCTAACAAGTTGAAACAGCATGGAGGGACCTGGAGAGTATCACACTAAGTGAAATAAGTTAGCCAGAGAAAGACAAGTATCACATGATCCCCCTCATATGTAGAATCCCAGTAACAAAATACACTGACAAACCTGGGGATCCATCCAGAGATGTGGAAGCAGGAAGCATGGAACAGAGTGCAGATCTCAGAGGGAAGGCCAGGGAGGAAGGATGGGAAGCAATCGCTAAGGACATTGTGTGTATATATGCCTGGCCCAAGGCCATAGGCAATGGGGCAGTGCAGTGAGGGCCTGGGGTGGGCGTGTGGGCCGGCTGGAAGGGGTCAATGGGGGGATAAAGAGAGGACTTTCAACAATAAAGAATTTTTTATTTTATTTTATTTTTATTTTTTTTAAGAAGAGCGCACACAGAGAAGATAGGCAGCAATTCAATTTTCAACCCAAGGGGGGGGGGGGGGGGGGAAACACAAGTTTCACAGAATCTCACTCATATGTGGAATCTAATGAACAAAATTAACTGATGAACAACACAGATCCAGAGACATAGAAGCCCAGAACAGACTTCGAAATGTCAGAGGGAAGGAGAGTGGAAAGAGATCAACCAAAGAATTTGTATGCAAATATGCATAATCCATAGACATAATCAATAGGGTGGTGAAGGGGGGGAGGGGCCGAGGGCAGGCTAGGGGAGTTAATGGGGGGAAAGGAGGGGCTTTTGTAATGCTTTCAACAACACAGATTTTTTTTTAAAGCTGTTCAGAAGAAACAATCGGAGGTGTGCTGTTGGCTTGTTGACACAGCACATCGCTGTTTAGCTTTTCACAAAGCACCTGTCCTCTTGCTGCTTCCCAAACAGCCAGGCATTAGCTCCTAACTGAGGAGAGAGCCAACGTCCAGAGAGCAGACTGACTTGCTCTGGGGCCCTGATCACCAATGGTGAGGGGTGTGTGTGTGTGGACTCCCTGTCCAGTACTCATCACAGCACAGACCTTCCCTGAATTACAACAGGAGATGGAGCAGCCATTCCTCACAGCCTTGGGGAGAGGAGAGAAAGGAGGAAATTCCTCCCCAGACCTGTCCCTCCTGCTGCTCCACCACCATTGCTCACTCCATTCCCAATCCAGCTTCCTCTCCCTGCTCCTCCCAGGCCTCCCTCCTTTCCTTCCCAGGACCACAGTGCAAAGCTTCCCCTCCCTAAGCCTTACTCTGAGTGCTGGGAAGCGGGGGAAGGAGAAGGACTGGAAAGTTTCTCTAGAAATTTGGCCCATATGACATACCAGGAAAGGGTGAGGAACCAGACTAAAGTCATACAACTGCTGAGACTGGTTTGGCTCAGTGGATAGAGCATCGGCCTGCGGACTGAAGGGTCCCAGATTCCATTCTGGTCGAGGGCATGTACCTTGGTTGCAGGCACATCCCCAGGGGTGTGTGTGCCGAAGGCAGCTGGTCGATGATGATTCTCTCTCATCAATGTTTCTGACTCTCTATCCCTCTCCCTTCCTCTCTGTAAAAAAATCAATAAAATATATATTAATAAAATAAAATAAAGTCATACAACTAACATCTGGCCTTTGATTTCCTTCATATGTTTGAGAATGAGATGAGGGTTTGGGGCTGGGACACAGTGTGAGGTGAGCAAAGCTCCAAATCACTCCTGTTTCTTCTCCCCACAACAACCCAATCCACAGCCCCCCTGCACTGTCATATTTCCAAAAGCACCAAGTGTTTCAATGCGCCTGGAGTGGAGAATGCTCTTTAAAAATAGTTAATTATAGCCCTAACTTGGTTGGCTCAATGGATATAGTGTCGGCTTACGAGCTGAAGGGTCCCTCCCAGGTTCGATTCTAGTCAAGGGCATGTACTTTGGTTGCAGGCACATACCCAGTAGGGAGTGTGCAGGAGGTAGCTGATTGATGTTTCTCTCTCATCGATGTTTCTAAGTCTCTATCCCTCTCCCTTCCTCTCTGTAAAAAAAAAAAAAAAAAAAAAATCAATAAAATATATATTTAAAAAATAGTTCATTGTAGCCCAATAGTTGAGTGTTGATCTATGAACCAGGAGATCATGGTTCAATTCCCAGTCAAGGCATATGCACAGGTTGTAGGCTCAATCCTCAGTATGAGGCGAGCAGGAGGCGGCGAATCAATGATTCTCTCTCATCATTGATGATTCTATCTCTCTTACTCTCTGAAATCAATAAAAAAGATTTAGCTCAGTGGATAGAGCATCAGTGTGTGGATAGAAGGGTTGCAGGCTTGATCCCTTGCCCTGGTGGGGCACATGTGGGAGGCAACCAATCTATGCGTCTCTCTCACATAGATATTGCTCTCTCTGTCTCTCCCCCTCCTTCCATGCTCTCTAAATATCAATGGAAAATATCTTCAGGTGAGGATTAACAAAACAGAACAAAAAAGGTTAAATAAATAAATAATTGTAGAAAAGTCAGAAAATACAGGTAAAGGAAATAAGGGCCACTCAGTCTCATTGTTTAGATATGAACATGGAGGTGGCCATGGGAGTATTTTGGGGTTGCTCTGGAGCCAGCCACCTGGGTTCAAATCCCAGCTCTATCACTTACCACCTGCGACTTGGACAGCTCATTTCACCTCTCTGACCTCAGTTTCTTCACCTGTGAAATGAGAATTATAATGGCACCTACTGATAGAATTGTGTGAGAACTAAATGGGAGGCTGTAAAGCACTACAAACAGTGCATAGCACACATTAAGCACTCAATAAAGACATTTCCCCAGTGTTCTTTATTCATCTATATTTTTCCTTTCAAAAATGAGATCATTCTGTAACCACTATTTTATAACATGGATCTCATGTTAACTGAATTATAAACATCTTCCCATAGCATTAGAAATCCTTCTGTAGACTATTTTTCTTAAGACACAGATATAGTATTCCATCCCTGCAGGGGTATTTCAGTGTGATTTTCCCCCCCACACCACCAAACACTTTCTCCTTGTCTTTGATTACTTCAGGACACATTGCTAGGGAACTGCTGAGTCAAAGGGTGTGCAGGTGCTAAAAGCTTTTGGCACATACCAGCCAAACTGCCCTTCAAAAAAGTGTAGAACCAATTTTACTTGCACCAGCTCTGAAGAGAAGGGCTCCTTCTCTCCAGTGCCTTGTCTTCTCACCCCAGGTGAAGTGTTGTTTTCTGTCTTTTTCTGATTTGTAGTTCAAGCTCTTCCTAATGGAACCCAGCTTGGACATCTGCTCAATCCCATGATTCCCCACAGTGGTCCTGAACTAATAATCAACTCCCCCAACACCAAGGCTCAGTCATAATCCCCAAATAAAACCAGGATTTCTCTTTTTTTAAAAATCCTCACCCAATGATATTTTATTACTTTGAGGGAGAGGAAGGGGGAGGAGGGAGAGAGAGAAACATCGATGTGTGAGAGAAATATCGATCACTTGCCTCCCACACCAGCCCCAACTGAGGATCAATCTACAATCTAAGTATATGCCCTGACCGGAAATCAAACCTGTAACTTTTTGGTGTACGGGACGGCGCTCCAATTAACTGAGCCACCCGGTCAGGGCCAGGATTTCTAAACTGAGATAATATAGGTAAAAACCCCACCAAAAAGCTTGGGCCAACTTCTCATTATTTGAAACATGGCTGTAGAAATTTCAGGAACAGGGATGGCATCTCAGGAAAGCTCTATAGGCAACTACAGGGCACATGGGGAACCTGAGGCTCGGAAGAGGAAGTCTCCCCAATAAGAAAAAGTCAGAAACATCTAATAGAAAAATGGGTGAAGAACACGAACAGGCAATTTAGAGAGGAAACCTAACTGAATATTAGTATGCAAAGAGATGTTCAAATGCATTGGTTAGTCTACGGCCATACCACCCTGAACGCGCCCGATCTCGTCTGATCTCAAATGCATTGGTTAAGAGGAAAATGCAAGCCAAAACAAAGAGGAGATACCAATTCACGGACTGGCAAAATTAGGAAGTTGGACAATACCAAGAGTTAGTAGGGGAAATGGGACTCTCATGCACCACTGGTGAGTGTAGATTAATATCTATTTGGGAATGGCTTGACTGAATGGTCCTGAGACCCAGGAATTCCACTCCTGAGCAAATGTCCCATGGACCTTCCCACACAGCCAAGGGTATTCACTGCAGCAGTTGTCTGTGGTAGCTGGGAATAGAAGATAAACTGGATGCCCCTCACTGGGGGAATAAATATGTAAAATATGGTAAAAGCACAATATGGAATAATTATGCAGCAGTTCAAAACAATGAAATAGACCAAGGCCAACAAACCAAGGCCTGTAGGCCAAATTTGACTTGCTGCCTGCTTTTGTACAGCTTGGCTCTTGAGCTAAGAATGACGACATTTAAAAAATAAATTAAAAAAAAAATTGATTTCAGAAAACAATGGAGAGGGAGAGAGATAGAAACATCAGTGACGAGAGTCATTGATTGGCTGCTTACTACATGCCACACTGGGGAGCGAGCCCATGACCCAGACATGTGCCCCAATGGGGACTCAAACCGTGACCTCTTGGTTCATAGGTTGATGCTCAACTACTAAGCCACACCGGCTGGGTGATTTTTATGTTTTTAAATAGTTGGGGGGAAATCAAAAGAATATTTTGTGACACATGAAAATGACATGAAATTCCAATTTCAGCATCCACACAGTTTTATTAGAACACAGCCAGGCTCATTCGTTTGTGTATCGTCTATGGTTACTTTTGTGCTTCTGTTATCAGTGGAAGTAAGGTCCTTGGTTTCCCCTTGGAATAAGCATTTCTGGAGGCCCTCGGGGGAGAATGAGATGTGGTAAAAAGGTTTATCTCTGTGAAATTATACCCCTGCATTTCCAAAGTCCCATTTCCCTTAGTTCAGTCATAGAAGTATAGCTGGGGTTTCAGTAAAGCTGAAATGAAAGCTAGTGTCCTGAGTTTCCTTTCCAGGTTAGAGTCAGGTTCAGGTCAGCATCAGGCTACTAGTTGAAGTACATTAGTCCATTGTGTGTGTGGTCCACATAGCTGTGGGCCATGTGGACGAAAGCCAGGAAGCCAAGTATGAGCCATAAGTCAAGCGTGCCAAGAGGAACCAAGAGAGCCAAGAGCATAAGAGAGCAAGTTTTGCCAGGTCAGTGCAGTTCAGTGGTTAAATGTTGACCTATGATCCAGGAGGTCACAGTTCAATTCCCAGTGAGGGCATAGGACTAGGTTGCAGGCTCAATCCCCACAAAAGTGTGTGCAGGAGGCAGCCAACTGATGTTTCTCTCATCAATGTTTCTATCACTTCCTCTCCCTTCCTTTCTAAAATCAATAAAAATATGTTTGTTTGTTTGTTTTGTTGTGGGGTTGAATCCTGGGTTCAAAAATAAGACCACTGGAGACTGATGATTAATTAAAAAAGCAGGCAAGAATTTATTGAAATATCTGGCCAGGACAGACGCAAGAGCACCACATTTAGGTGGTCTCCACACGACTGCACTGTTTCAGGTTTAGGCAATCCCTTTTAAAGGTTCAAACCACAGGAATTTTCCTTTGTTCTAAATTCTAAATCTTAAAGACTACATTCTAAAGACTGGAGTCAGCCTGCAGGGTCATTGCTAGTCACATCCTGCTGGACACTGGAATGTGGCCCTATCTTGCAATAGCCTATAGCATAGAAGCAGAGCTCAGAGGTTACCTACGGTTTCTATCTCTGAAGGTTACTGAGTTAGTGGAAATTACTCTCCTGTGCTTCTGGTCCCAGGCAAGGGAAAATTGCCTTAGCCTCCAAGTCTCCACCTGAAAGCTAAGGTAAACAGTCCCCCCCCCCCCACCCTCGTGTTTAATCAGGTGTAAGAGCTAAACTAGAAGGGGTTAAAATTCAAACAGCAGTTTTTACCAAAGTATGGTTGCCACTATATTTCATTTTTAAGAGAGCAAGTTTCTTTGGTTAGAGAATTAAATATTCCAAATCTGCTCAGGGTTGTAGTCGGCTAAGTTCATTCTGGCCAACCACCCCTGTCCTCAGGTGTGACTGATAGAAAGCACCTCCCCTAGCCATCCCAACTTTACTGGGCATACGTCTATCTTCCCTTTGCCCAGTCTCCTTGTTTTGCAGGGAACATGCCTATAATGTCTGGCATTTCCTTTGCTCCTTTCCTACTATTAATAATTAGCTAATTACGCCGAAACTGGTTTAGCTCAGTGGATAGAGTGTCAGTCTGCGGACTGAAGGGTCCCAGGTTCGATTCCAGTCAAGGGCATGTACATTGGTTGTGGGCACATACCCTGTAGGGGGTGTGCAGGAGGCAGCTAATTGATGATTCTCTCTCATCGATGTTTCTAGCTCTCTATCCCTCTCCCTTCTTCTCTGTGAAAAATCAATAAAATATTTAATTAAAAAAGAACAATTAGTTAAGTACAACAGTATTATTATAATGGCAGAGTTGGGTTGTTGCAACCTATATTCCTGTCAACCTAAAATATTTCCTATCTAGCTCTTTACAGTGAAACTTTGCTGTCTCCTAAACTAGACAAAGAAATTTGGATAGATCTATACCATATACAGCTAAATGAATGAGTAAGTATCAGTTATCTGTTGCTGGGTAACAAATTACCCCAAAACTTAATGACTTAAAATAAAGATAAACATTCATTACCTTACAGAGTTCCTGTGGGTCAGGAATTTGGGAATGGCTTGACTGAGTGGTTCTGGTTTGGGATATGTCATGACTCATGAGGTTACAGTGAAGATGTCATTGGAGCTGCTGTCATTTGAAGGTATGACTGGGGCAGGAGTATCATTCAAGATGGTTCACTTACGCACTGGCAAGTTGGTGCTAACTGCTGACGGGAGACCTCTGTTCCTCTTGGACCTCTCCATAGGGCGGCTTCAGTGTCCCCACAAGGCAGCTGACTTCCCCTAGAGTGGGTGAACCAAAAGAGAGGAAAGGGGAGTTTGCAGTGTCTTTTATCACCTAGCCATGGAAACTGCACACTGTAATCCCAGAAATATCTTATTTGTTGAGTAGGATCAGCTCTATTCAAGGCGAGAAGGGTCTGCTCAAAGATGTGAACACCAGGAGGCCCACTGGGGGCTATGGTGGAAGCTGTTTCCACAGTAAGAGACAGAAAGTGATATAGAATAGGGCACCCTTTAATTTAAAAAATTAAGTCACATTCACATGAAGCAGGACTACATATTTGACAAAGCTACCCACAAATTCAAAGGCATTTATTAAAAAGATTAGGGGAGCAGAGTAATGGGAATGGAGGGCAAGGATGCAAAGAAATAAATGAGGGAATGAATTAATAAAACCAGAGAGGAACCTTGCCCAAACAAACTGTGAGTGTGGGCTGCGAAATGAGGTGATTATTTAGTTCTCTGACTCAAGTTCCTTGCCTCCCACCCAGAAAAGAGGGAGACAGATTGAGAAAATAGGTTCTTTATTCAAGATCACAAGGCCTCGGCCTTCCTAATCAAGACTTGCTCTCTTTGCCTAATACAGCCTCATTCAACGTGTGGTTGAGCTGCAGGGTCTTCAGAGAGCTCTGGTTCCTGGCTAATGTAGAAAAGGATTTTGCCTGCGGGGTAAGATGTGGGAACCAGCACAACCAGCCTGGGAAGAAAAGGCTTAGTTATTATTCGGATACAGGTACTGGTGGATTGCTCACCCTCCTGCCAGTGTTCTCCCTTTTCTGGAGATAAAGAGCTCTTAGAGTGCAGAGCCCTGTGAACACCCCCAGGCCAAGCAGAGTCATAATGGGAGAATCAAAACTCTCATTTCTTTCAAAATACAGCCTGTAGCTCTAGGTCTTGTGACTTCTTTCATTTTAATCGTCATGAAGTCTGCCAAGTAAGATCTGTTATTTCAAGATGCTCAGAGAAGCGAATTAAAAAGTTGTTTTCCACTATTTTTACCTCCCTGTGAATTCATTCATTCATTCATTCATTCAGTAAAGACTTAATACCCACTATGTGCCAATAATGGTAATACAGCAACGAACAAAGCATGCCAAGCCCCTGCCCCCATGAGTGAGGGGTGGGAGCGGTAGAAGAGATGGATAGTAAAGGAAAACTAAATAAAACAAAAACTAAAATAGGCCGAAACCGGTTTGGCTCAATGGATAGAGCGTCGGCTTGGGGACTGAGGGGTCCCGGGTTCCATTCCGGTCAAGGGCATGTGCCTTGGTTGCGGGCATGTCCCCAGTGGGGGGTGTGCAAGGGGCAGCTGATCGATGACTCTCTCTCATCGATGTTTCTAACTCTCTATCTCTCTCCCTTCCTCTCTGTACAAAATCAATAAAATATATATATATTAAAAACAAAAACAAAAACAAAAACACCTAAAATAGGATAAAGAGATAAAAGTCAGGATGTTATCAGGGGATAATGTGTATTTGAACTGAGACCTGCAAGATGAGAATAAGCCGGTCCCCAGAAGAGTAATGTTTTGGAGTGTTTTAAATGCCCTGGGGTTGGGATAAACGTGGTGTCTGAGATTATAGGGAGACAGGCCCCAGATCAAATAGGACTTGGCAGCTAGTTATTAAGAGTTTGGAATTTACTCTATCAGATTGAACTGATTCCACAATTATTAGCTCTATGTCCCCAGGCAAGTTACTTCACTCCTCTGAGTCTCCTTTTATTTCTCTCTCAACTGGAGTTAATTATCTATCCATTGTGGCAGGCAGCCTCTCGATCCACATAGCCAAACCGGTTAGGGCTAAGCTGCTAAGTTTTGAGGTCATTTGTAATGCAGTAATAAAACATTTTCATTCATTCACCAAATATGTATTAAGTGCCTATGCTATTTGCCAAAATTATTGAGGTATTGGGAATACAGCAGTGAATAAGACAGAAAAATCTCTACTCTGATGGAGTTTACAAACTGCCGGGGGAGACAGACAGCAAACATAGGAAGTCAGTAAATTATATGAAATGTCAGAAGGTGACAACTGCTATGGTGAAAAAGTAGAGCAAGGTAGGGGAGACAGACTAACCTAGGAAGGCTTTGCTGAAAAGTTCTTATTTGAGCAATACTTGAATGAGCTGAGTGAGGAAACCATGCTCTTTATGGGAAAGAATATCCCAGGTGGAGGGAACAGCAAGTGCAAAGGTTCCATGGTAAGACCGTGCCCAGCTTTTTAAAACAAAACAAACAAAACAAAATAAACAAACAACAACAACAGGCAAGCCCTGGCCAGGTAGCTCAGCTGGTTAGACCATCATCCTGATATGCCAATGTTGTGGGTTCAATCTCCTGTCATGGCACAGACAAGAATCAACCAATGAATGGATACATAACTGGAACAACAAATCGATATTCTCTCTCTCTCTCTCTCTCTCTCTCTCTCTCTCTCTCTCTCTCTCAAAATTAAAGAACAAAAAAGCCAGCAGGGAGGTTAGCATTAGAATGGAGTGTACAAAGGGCAGAGTGGTGGCAGAGGATTTAAAAAGTGAGTTTGTAATGGTGAAGGACTATGCTAATCACAGTTTACTTTAATCTTCGTAGGTTTGAACCCAGCTTGTTATTCTAACCTGCTCCCTCTCCCTCTACCCCCTAAAATTAAAGCTTGCATGTTAGAAGTTTTTTAGTGTACTATTACAGGGATCTGCAGTTTCAGCTCCCATGTGGCCTCAAGACGCCAGAAAATTCAGATAACAAAACAACAACACAAGTTACCAACTCAAAGCTGCTAATCACAAAGATCCATATCGAGACCTACGTGAAAGCATCCTACACATTCTCCCCTTTCTGAGCATTTTAGAAGAACGTGCTCTTCCAGATCCTGCCTGGGCCTGGGTTGGATTGGTCACAGGAACTCGCTAATGCCAGGATCTTTATCGAAGGTGACCAGAACAACTACCCCTCATCCCTGCATGTCCACAAACCCTCCCCTGATTTCTTTGTTCTGCTTCCCCTCTCCATCCTGAAAAAAAAAAAAAAAAAAAACACAAAAAAACCAACCCTGCCTGCACTGAGATGTTACGATGGTTTTTGAGAACAGGAATCCGACATCTTCTCAGCTGTACCTGCATTTGGTTTCAAGGTGAGCATTGAAGTAGATTACAAATGTTAAGCTTTTTTAATCTATTAGTTGCTTGATAAATTAAAGCGTTTTCTTCTTTAAGAAACTAAATTTTTATAAAATTGTGAGCCCTGGCTGGTGTGCCTCAGTTGGTTGAGCATTGTTCCATATACCCAGAGGTTGCTGGTTCAATTCCGGGTCAAGGCACATGCCCAGACTGTGGGTTCAGTCCCCAGCTGGGGTGCAGACAGGAGACAGCTGGTCAATGTTTCTCTCTCATATGGATGTTTCTCTTTCTCTCTCTCCCCCTTTCCTTTCCTTACACTCTAAAATCAATAACATATTTTAAAAATTTGTGAGATAATCTCAAGTATACACAAGAAAGGAAAAGATAATAGAGTAATTAATTTAACCACAACCTACCCTAATAAAACTCTAACAGCTATTGTTGAAGTCTCCTATGTACCTTTCCCTATTCCAGCACCCTTTTCTGCTCTAAACATCACTCAAATATAGTGTTAATCATTTCTTTACAGGCCTTTATATTTAGTCTATATGTGTGTATCCATAAACAATCTCTAGCACTGTTTTTCAGATTTTAAATATATAAAATATTTGTTCAAAAAGCAAATCTTACATCATAATGTATTATTACATATCATATATATCAATAAATATGAATCATTGGTATAGCAATTATATCATTCTATAATTTTGTGTTTTTCCCCCCACTATTTCTGAGATTTATCTAGTGCGATCTATGAGGCTCTACTTCATTCTTTTCATTGCTGTATAATATTCCAATACATGAATATATTACAATTTATTAACATAATGTTGAAAAATAATCATGCTATTATTACACCCAATGACATTATCAGTAATTTAAAAAATATATATTTTACTGATTTTTTACAGAGAGGGACACAGATAGTTAGAAACATTGATGAGAGAGAAACATCAATCAGCTGCCTCCTGCACATACCCTACTGGGGATGTGCATGCAACCAAGGTACATGCCCATGACCAGAATTGAATCTGGGACCCTTCAGTCCGCAGGCTGACACTCTTTCCACTGAGCCAAACCGGTCAGGGCTATCAGTAATTTTTTTAAAGGAAAGTTGGCTGATATCTTTGCTTTGGGGGAAGGGGTACTCAGGTGCTCTTGGTGGGGCAGGCCCACTTCCTCTTCATCTCCCAGGCTTCTGGCTGTGCAGGATGGTGCTGGCCCTGAACATAGCGACCATACACAGAACTGGCAATACCTGTTCTTGCGGATCATGTGCCGGATGCTGCTCGGGGTGGCTGGCTTTGTCTGGCTGGATCTCCACTTCATGACAATCACTACACCTTGCCATGGGCCGCAGGCTCCATGCCCACCATCCTGTGGTGAATCAGCCCATTGTGGTGAAAGGTGTTGCAGGCCTTCCCATTATTGGGTTCAGTGCTGTACCTCTGCTTGTTCCTCTTGTCAGGGAGCTGGAGCAGTTTCCTAGGACCATTCACTGCAGGTGGGCAGACCTGGCAGCAGCTCCTCTCGCTGCAGTGGCCAGAGATGGAAAGTAATTTCTATCTAATACTAAAATGTCCCCAATGGTCTAACATATGTCTTTCTACAACTAGTTTATTCAAATAAGAATTTAAACAAGGTCCATCCAATGTGTTTGGCTATTATGTCTCATAAGTCTCTTTTATTCAAAAAGTCTTCTTTGTAGCCCCATACCATCGAATTATTGGAGAAACTAGGCGATTTGTCGCACATCCTGGATTCAACTTGTTGCTTCTTTATCTTTTTTTTTTTTTTTTTTTAATATTTTTATTGATTTCAGAGAGAGAGAAAAGGAGGGTGGGGTAGAGAGATAGAAACATTGACAGCTGCCTCCTGCACACTCCTGACTGGGGATGGAGCCCGCAACCCGAGCATATTCCCTGACCGAAATCAAACTGTGACCTCCTAGTTCATGGACCAACTCTCAAACACTGAGCCACACCATTGGGCTGCTTATTGCTTCTTATAGTGTCCTGGTCTAATTGAGTGTTTTGGTGGGAGAGAAAACTGTCACATGTAGTGCCCCAATCAAACTCAGTGTCACCAGTATGGTACAAACCTACACGATGGGCCTCCTATTAATGATGTAATGGGAAACAGGTAACATGGCTTCTGCAATGTTTTACCAAAAGTGACTTATCTGAATCTAAACATAGGACCAATTCAGATTGTGGGATCTTGTACAAGATAACTTGACTGGTCTCTTCAAAACTGTCATGAAAGAGTTAGGTGAACATTGATTGCATGCTAGATCACAAACAAAACTATAGCTCTATAGGATATGACTGAGAAAATTGGGAAAATCTGAATATGAAACTGTGTATGAGATAATACTATCATGGTGAGTTTCTTAGCTATGATATTGGCATTGTGGCTGCATGGGAGAATGTCCTTGTTCTTAGGAGATGCAGACTGGAGAATCTGGAGCAAAGTGTCAGAATGTCTGCAAGTAACTCAAATTTTTGGTTCAGCCAAAAAAATAAAATCTGTGTATAAATAATCTGGCAAAGTATATTGACAATTGGTGAATCAAGATGAAAGGTATAAGGGTGTCTGTTCACTGTACAGTATTTTTTTTTAAAAAATATACTTTTTAATTGATTTCAGAGAGGAAGAGAGAGATAGGAACATCAATGATGAGAGAGAATCACTGATCAGTTGCCTCCTGCACCTCCCCCCCTTCCACTGGGGATCAAACCCACAACCCTGGGCATGTGCCTTTGACTGGAATTGAACCAAGGACCCTTCAGTCTGTAGGTCAACGCTCTATCCACTGAGCCAAACTGGCTAGGGCTGATTGTACAGTTTTTAAAACATTTCTTTTGGTTTGAAAATTTTAAAAATAAAAAGTTGTGGGAAAGACTGGTTTGTTCACAGAGCTGCTGGGCTCCTCCAGCATTACACTGGGTGTCCCCGATTTATGCTGACTTTGATCTCCCCTACCGCCTGTCAAGTGCTCCAGATCTCTTTCCCTCAGGTGCAGGGACTCAGGGTAGAGAGCCTGAATCTCCTCATTTTGATGCTGTAAAATTCTAGCATTATCTTGTACAGGTTCTGCCACTTCCAGGGCTCCCTCTGCAGTCAGACACCGCCCCCTGGTGGCCATTGGCATGCACACAGTGTCCCCACCAGGAGGGGGCAGGGTCCTACAGCTCTCACTCTTACCAGGAGGCACCCAAGTAAAACACCCTACAATCCCAACCTGTTCATCACGTGCTTTACAGATACTAACTCAATCCTCACACCATTTCTAACAGGTGGGGTTATGGTACCCTCCCTTTAAAGACAAACTAAGCCCTGGCAGGTGTGGCTCAGTTGGAGCACTGTCCCATGTACTAAAGGGTACATTGATCTCTCCATCCTCTCTCTAAAATCAATAAAAACATAACCTCTGATGAGGATGTAAAAAGATGTTTTAATAAATAAAGATAGCCCTAACCAGTTTGGCTCAGTGGGTAGAGCGTCGGCCTGCGGACTGAGGGGTCCCAGGTTCAATTTCCGTCAAGGGCATGTACCTTGGTTGCGGGCAGCTCCCCAGTAGGGGAGTGTGCAGGAGCCCTAGTTGGTTTGGCTCAGTGGATAGAGCATCAGCCTGCAGACTGAAGGTTCGAATCCAGCCAAGGGCACCTGCCCAGGTTGCAGGCTCGATCCCCAGTAGGGAGCGTGCAGGAGGCAGCTAATCAATGGTTCTCTCTCATCATTGATGTTCTATCTCTCTCTCCCTTACCCTGCCTCTCTGAAATCAACAAATATATATATATTTAAATGGCTAAATATTTACCTCAAAGAAAAGGATGCCACTACCATTCTGCTAAGAAATTCAGAAGAGGAACTTGTTACACATGCACTAAATTCCTGACTTTCAGAGAATGCCATCTGACCACACCACCTGCAACCAACTCCTGCTCCAAGCAGCTGCCTCCAGGGTCCAGGCAAGTCCAGCAGTGGCTCTTGCCTGGGCCATCTCCCCTCTTCCTTCTTATGATGCTCCATCCCCCCCCCATCCCCGCCCCAAGACGGCACTGAATTATGTAAACTTTCTTAGAAGTCACCAGACTTGGTGCACTGGGCTGCTGTCAGTGACTCACTCTGTCTGAGCACATTCACAAAGCGGTGCTGTAGCTGGGGTTGGAGCACCAGGACCAGCCCAGCACCACCCCTCCTCACCTACACACACTTCTTTTTAGCTTACACACAATTAAACAAAATACTTGCTGAAATTTTGTAGAAAACAGACAAAGACTTCATTCTTTTTTTTAAAAAAACTCTTTATTAAGGTATGACCGATATAAAATGTGTACATAATGTATACAACTTGAGTTTGAATATCATTTTCATTCTTGCTTCCTTGTAACTATGTTGGTCCGCATGTTCCATGAAATGTTGTCTGACATAGTAAAGGAGATAGCTGGGAAAATTGGCTAAGAGTGTGAATAAACTGGAGGAGTATTGACTGAAAAACAAAACAAGCAGATCATCCCTGGAAAGTAGCTGTGTTTTAACTAGATCAGTGGCTCTCAAAATGTGGGAATTTTCTAGAAC
Organism: Nyctalus aviator; assembly: GCA_036971965.1. Lineage (NCBI taxonomy): Eukaryota > Metazoa > Chordata > Mammalia > Chiroptera > Vespertilionidae > Nyctalus > Nyctalus aviator. The sequence continues at coordinate 36,139,149 of CM072936.1, forward strand.
TGCAAATGCTTTGTTTGAATCACATCTACTGGTTACTTTTTTTTTAAATCTATGTAAAATTTTTTAGCTTTCTTATTTTAGCAGGTATTTTCAAACTTGTGTTTTATCTCTTTGAAAATACTAAAAAACCCTGGCCAGATAGCTCAGTTGGTTAGAGCATCATCCCAAGATGCCAAGGTTGTGGTTTCGATCCCTAGTTAGGGAATATACAAGAAACAACCAATAAAAACATAAGTGGAACAATAAATTGATGTTTCTTTATTTTTTTTTTTTTTAAATATACTTTATTGATTTTGTACAGAGAGGAAGGGAGAGAGATAGAGAGTCAGAAACATCGATGAGCAACAGTCATCGATCAGCTGCCTCTTGCACACACCCCACGGGGGACATGCCCGCAACCAAGGCACATGCCCTTGACCGGAATCGAACCCGGGTCCCTTCAGTCCCCAAGCCGACGCTCTTTCCATTGAGCCAAACCGGTCTCGGCTAAATTGATGTTTCTTTATCTCTCCTCTCTAAAATCAATCAACAGCCGAAACCGGTTTGGCTCAGCGGATAGAGCGTCGGCCTGCAGACTGAAAGGTCCTGGTTCGATTCCAGTCAAGGGCACATCCCCAGAAGGGGTTGTGCTGGAGGCAGCTAATCGATGATTCTCTCTCATTGATGTTTCTAACTCTCTATCCCTCTCTCTTCCTCTCTGTAAAAAAAAAATCAATAAAATATATAAAAAATAAAATAAAATCAATCAATAAAAAATGTAATCAACTTTCAGGATGTCTCTCTGTATACCTATTTTTGAAAATGTGCTGGAAGTTACTAGAAAAAGGGTATGTGTGCGTGAATACTTTGATGTCTGAGACATTACGTGTCTCTATAGATTATATTCATTCGCTTCTGTCAGTCGCCGGGGCACACCACAGTTGGATCAATGTTGTAGATTTTGAAGGCTGAGGTCCCCTACACCTCCAAGACGAGCTGCACTTGAGAGACATACTCATCTCCATCCAGTTCAACATTTTCTTGAAGGCAGTTTCCTTTGGGGTTCCAGTTCAAATGTGTGTGTAGGTGTGTGTGTGTGTGTCATATTATTCAGACTCCCAGCTTTCAGCACGTTTACACTTGTACCCCTTACACTGCGCATCCACCGACCTCACAGCTGAGGTTCACAGGGGTCTCCTTCCGGCAACAAATGGTGTCTGGGCGAAGGCGGCCCTGAGTGTTGCAATTACAAACCATCTCTGGCTCCTCCTAGAGTTTGATCCCTAACTTCCCACTCCTGTGTTAGCTCTTTGGAATGCTTTTCTTTTCCCAACATTCCATCCGGCTTACGTTTTCTACGGCAGAGTTGGTCCTACTGACCTGGGCCACCATTTACGGGAATTGCAACCCTTCACTCAAGGCTTCCTTGTCCTCCCAGCACAGGTCCCTCCTGCCCCGGGGGGAAGGGAGCAGAAGGGAAGAATGACAAAGGAGAGGTTGGTGTCTGTTTTTATGACTTTGTTTGGGGGTGGGGGGAAGGAGAAGTAAACACTTACACTTCCTCAGGAAAAGCTACACCTTTTCAGACGGACGGGTTATGGTTACCTGGGGTTTCTCCACTTACCTAATGTCACATGCTCAACTTATCCCCTTTTTGTCCAGTGGGCCTCGCGATAGGAGATGGCAGTGTCCAGCCACTGGGCAGAGTGACAAGAGAGGGGCTGGGCTGACCTGAGGTGTTCTGCTACGGGGCACGAGGGGCTGCCTGGCGCCGGCGGCGGGACGCCCGCCGGGCTTCTAGAAGCGCTCGGGCCGGCGGGAAGCGAACGCGACGCGCCGCGCACGAGCCTACGCAGACCGGAAGTCGGCGTGCCGGCCGCCAGAATTTCACGCCTCTTCCAAGAACGCCCTCCTCAGCGGCGGAATACGTCAGACCGGAAGCGAGGGTGCTCCCCGCCAAGGCTTTCGGGAAATGTAGTCTTCAGCTGCGCGGGTCCGGTACCTGGAGGATGGCGCTTCTACCCTGGCACTCTCGTGTTGGGGGGGGGAAGCAAGTGTTGGGGAAGCAAGCGGACTTCCTTTGACACATCTTTAAAGGGCACACCCAGATCTTCCTGTTATTAATTCTAAATTTGATGGTACAAACCTTTTCAACTTATGTGTTGTCACCTGCCACACTGTCAAATCTCCCTTTAGGAACCTTTAACGGGAGAGAAAGCAATTTTATGCTTTCTTATGATTGTTAGTTCAGCCCATTTCTAAAGTCCAAACTCATACCCTATTCTCCCCCCCTCCCCAATCCTCATTCGAGGATATTTACCCCATTGATTTTAATTTTATTATTATTGTTTAAAATATATTTTATTGATTTTTTTATTTTTATTTTTATTTTTATTTTTTTTACAGAGAGGAAGGGAGAGGGATAGAGAGCTAGAAACATCGATGAGAAACATCGACCAGCTGCCTCTTGCACACCTCCCACTGAGGATGCGCCAGCAACCAATGTACATGCCCTTGATCGGAATTGAACCTGGGACCCTTCGTTCCACAGACCAACACTCTGTCCACTGAGTCAAACCCGTTTCGGCCACCCCATTGATTTTTAGAGAGAAACATTGTTGTGAGAGAGACACATTGATGAGTTGCCTTCCTCGAGACCAGGGGCACCGAGAATGGAGCCTGCAACCCAGGCACCTGTCCTTGATGGGGACTCAAACCAGTCACCCTTTGGTGTCCAGTGGATGCTATAATCTTCCAGCAATGTCAGTGAGGGCTCATACCTTATTCTTAGATGCCTATATGCCCAGCTGGCTTCTCCTAGCATTGGATGGACCAGAGTGAAGGAAAAGGAAGGCTCGGGTCACCTGGGTTAGTCCTGTTTGACCTGGGACCAGTGGCCTGTCCCAACAGGTAAGTCCTCTCCCAGGGAGATGGGTGATTGTCTAGGCAGTCTCACCCCAGTCCCCTGTGTTCATTCACAGTGGGGCAGACTAGTCCATGCAGTCTATGCCTCTAACCCAGTGGTCGGCACACTCATTAGTCTACCTAGCCAAATATCAACAGTACAACTATTGAAAATTCTTTTGAGAGCCAAATTTTTAAAACTTAAACTTTTTCTAATGCCACTTCTTCAAAATAGGCTCGCCCCAGGCCATGGTATTTTGTGGAAAAGCCACACTCAAGGGGCCAAAGAGCTGCATGTGGCTCACGAGCTGCGGTTAGGGCAAGAACTAGGTTAGGGCAAGAACTCTTTCTTCTTTCTTGGATCAGCTTCTCATCCTTGGGAGCATGAGTGTCTATTTTTCCTTCTCCTAAATCCTTTGGACACACTACATGTACAAGCTAAACACGCTCATACTCTGAGGGGAACCAAGCAGGTGGCTTTATAAGGAGACCAGATAAGAGCAAGAGGCTGAGTTTAATTATTAAAGGTTTAGAGAAGCACATACAGTAAATACTATGCATCATACTCCTTTAACAAATGTAAATATCTTGATATATATGGATATATATATAGATATATTTTAAAGATATGAGTTTAAGCCTTCTTTTATTCCTTCTTATTCCTCTCCCCATTAGCTTCAGTGGAAACCACCACTCTGAAGCTGATATGTTTTTAAAAAACATATTTTATTGATTTTTTACATAGAGGGAGAGAGATAGAGAGCCAGAAACATTAGATCAGCTGCCTCCTGCACACTCCCCACTGGGGGTACATGCCCTTGACCAGAACTGAACCCGGGACCCCTCAGTCCGCAGGCCAACGCTCTATCCAGAGTCAAAGCGGTTTTGGCTGAAGTTGATATTTTAATTCCTTCCTACTTTTATCTATGAGTTAATAAAAATAGTTTCATAGATTTTTACATGAGAATTTTCACATCCTCCATAACTTTATTTTCAATTGTTTTCAACATGGTAGGCATGTGAATACATGTATATTCAGTCCAACCATTTGTTAAATATTTGAAATTCTATGCTGGGACAGGATACGAAAGTAGCCACCCTCAATCATCACGTTGTTCACTGGCTGTTTGTACTTTTCTGAAGTACAGACAGCTTCAATAACCTATATCCCCACTACCCCCAATCTCTACTCTCATGGAGCTTACCTTCCAGAGTAGGACATAGAAAAGAACAAATTAAATATTTAGAATGCATGGGCACAGGAATAGAATAGGCAGAGATAGCATGTTTTGCCAGATGCTCTGGTTCCTTAATTTAAGGAATTGTGTTGTATTATATAAGAATATGCTACAAATTATTAACCCATTCGCTTACTGACAGACATTTGTGTTGTGTCCATATTTTCACTATTTCAAACATTACTGCAATGAGCATGCTCATGTAAGTCTTTGTGCTCATATAGGAGAATTTCTAGTCTAGGGTATACATCTTGTCTAGGGTCATGAAGCATGCTTAGCTTCAAATTTACTGAAAATTACCAAATTACTCTCAAAATAATTATACCAATTTACCCTCCTGCCAGCAGTATAAGCTCTCATTTTTCTCCTGCAAAGACTTCTAAGTTTTTGCCAGAAATAGCATCTACTCAAAAAAAAAAAAAAAAAAAGAAAAAGAAAAAAAAAAAGAAATAGCATCTACTGCTTTCTTTCGCAATATTCTGATTTCAAGATTGAGAATCTTGCCGAAACCAGTTTGGCTCAATGGATAGAGCATAGACCTGTGGACTGAAAGGTCCCGAGTTCGATTCCGGTCAAGGGCATTTGCCTTGGTTGCGGGCACATCCCCAGTGGGGGGTGTGCAAGAGGAGCTGATCGATGATTTTTTCTCATCGATGTTTCTAACTCTCTATCCCTCTTTCTTCCTCTCTGTAAAAAAAAAAAATAAATAAATAAAAAATAAATTAATAAAATATTTTTTAAAAAAGATTGAGAATCTTTTGATTTACAAACCAGTCTACTTTGTCTACCAACAAATTTCTACTTCATTGCTCACTTAACAAGACTATATTAAATACCTGCCATGTCCCTAGCACTATACTAGTAATTAAGTGGGGAAACAGAAAGTTAGCAAAATAGATGTGGACTTAGCCATCCTGGAACTTATAATAATCTAGTGCAAGGTGGAGGAAGAACAGCAAATAGTCACACACACAAATTGTGGCACCATGATGGATATTAACAGTTATCTCTGAAAATTTGAGACATCAATTTAGTTGAAATGGGGCAGCCAGGTACATTTGCATTTTTAAGAGGAGTAAGAATTAAGTAGTTTAGCAGCTACAAAGAACTGAACACGACCACCATCAATATGCATACAAACTGCATACGTGTTTTTATCTTTCCATATAGGAAGAAGTGTATTAGGTGCTCTGAGGGAGAGGCCTACCCTGGGACTTTCCCCAGGACTGGGGGGCTGGTTTTCCTTTTGGATCCTGTTTGCAATGTTAAGATGATTACTCTTGGGCTATCTTATCTAGTTTATTCTTATATGAATCTCACACCATCTGGTTATACTAACCACTACACGCTGACCTAACAACCTCACTTTGGATATTTTATCTCATTCTCATTCTGGATATGTTAAAAATTAACATAAAAGATTCTGTAAAAAAAAAAAAAAAAAAGGTGGGAGTGCTTAAGAAGATAAAAATACTCAATGTCATTATTATAAAATTGTCACAATAGGGGACTTAAGGAAATTGAGACTATGTAGCACCATAGAAAATATGTAAGTTCTTCTTTAAGTATGATAAATTATTTTTATCTACAGTATAGGCTGAATTTAAATGATACATTACGGTATGAGGGTTATGAGTGAATTTAGGGAATTTGATTTACTGAGTCAGGAAAACATTCCAACGCCCTTCACCATTTTGTCTCCTCTTGATCTCTGACCTATCACCATATCCTTCTATCCACTCACCCCCAAATGACCCTGCACTATATACAGCTCCTTGAACCCAACAAGCCCCTGGAGACAACAGTTAGTGATTAAGAGCTATGCCTATACAGCCAGTCCTGAGTCAGAAGCCTAAATCTGCTATAGGCAGTACTACCTAGGGTGAGTTATTTTACCTCTGGGCCCCATCCCCTTCCCACCATTATAACACAAGGACATAATACATGTATTAGATTTCTTTAATGCAAGAAACTAAGTATAGCCCTAGCTGGTTTGGCTCAGTGGATAGAGCATCAGCCTGCAGACTGAAGGGTCCCTGGTTTGATTCCGGTCAATAGCACATGCCCGGGTTGTGGGCTCAATACCCAACAGGGGACATGCAGGAGGCAGCTGATTAAAGATTATCTCTCATCATTGTTGTTTCTCTCTCTCTCTGAAACCAATATGTTAAAAAAAGAAAAAAAAGAAAAAGAAAAAAAAGAAACGGGGTCTAACAGATTAGCCTTTAGTCAAAAAGAGAGAATCACTGGACTGATAGTGGGGAGCCCACTGAATCCTACAAAGTGCTTCAGAAATTGAGCCAGGTCCAAGGACTTCAGGGATTAGTAACGAGAACACCATCATGTCAGTGGCACCCTATCCCACAAGGGACCTCCTCTCTCTGGTAGGAAATCAGGCTCCAGGCAGCTCTAGCTTTCACCTTCCTAGCCTAGAAAGCCAAAATCAAAATTCCCCTGCTAACTGTTTTGAAAAAATCCTGGCAAAGGACTCCGATATTGGCTCAACTAGACACATGCTTTCCCCTAAAACTATCCCATACCCCACTCATGTCCTGATTTGTATTTCTGTGATCAGTACAGCAGGGATTGTTACAAGAAAAGAGGAAAAAAGCTGGGCAGATAGACAATAGTTACAAGACCTAGAATGGGAAGTTGTAAGAATTAACTGAAATGATGGCTATAAAGTACTTGGCACAATGTCTTTCAAGTAGTAAGCATTCAATAAATGGTAGCTGTTATTAACTCACCGGGCTGTGAAGGGTTTAGCAGTTAATCCCTCCTCCTTGATATGCCACTCGTTTCTTAGTCAACTTCTGAAAACTGAAATAGACAAACCGACTCCCATTCAACTAAGAAGGCTATTTATTGAAAGGACACAATGATGTTACAAGGATGCATTTCATGTGGCCTAGAAAGCTAGGTGGTCATAAGTGCATGGTGCAAAGATGCTGGGACCATGGAATCCTCTGCTCTGTTAGCCACTCATATATCCTAGGCTCCCTCCCTGTCAATGAATATGTGCTGAGATTCAGATATTGGTTGGATCTAGGCCAGGCTCCACACACAAACCAGTGGTCTCCTTTGGGTCTACTAGACCTAAAGTCTTTATTAACTTCTTAACAGTAGGGTAGCACTCAATTGGTTATTCATGCCATTCTTACACATAGTCCACTATGGGGATCCCCAAACAATCAGCAGCAAAATGAGTTCCTGTTAGGCACCTTGGCCAATCAATGGGGAAGGTTTGAGTATAATTACATATTGTCAAACTATGTATCACACAATACAAGCTTGACTTTGGCATTGTGTGTGCACTCAACATGGAATACCATAAACAAGCCATGTTTTGAATGATTAATGTCTTAGAAGGGCAGATCGGCTAGGGAATATCCCATCTTGCTCCGTATGTGATAGACAATGGGCTAGACATGCCATACTTCAACTCCCAGGCACATTTTCCTGCAAAGAACTATGAAGAATGTTTGGGAGTTGCCTTGTATTATTCAGGATGAGATAAGGAGATGGATCCTATTACTTGGCATGCAAGAAAGCCAGAAGGAAAGATTTCACCATCAACACCATTCATATCACTCCTCCCAGTGACTCATCAAGGTGGGAAAATTGGCTTATCTTAGAGAAGAGATGCTCTTGTATGAAAGGGGTCAATGTCCACAATTGATCCTAAATTTATCTGCATTGTTAGTGCCAATGAACCAACAAAGCTTCTTGAAATTCCTTTAGGATAGCCTATGAATTCCCTTAAGGGACACTAAGGATTTGAGTGGGATACTGAAACTCTCAGGCTTTACTGATGGAAAAGCGCCACAAGCTTAAAAAAGTTATTTTTATGGTGAAATATTTCCTTGGCACATGTGTTAATTTAAAGGCAAATTTTATGGCAAGAGGTACCTGAATTTATACTTGTCCACAAATTAATTTAGGGGAAAATTCTTGTCTTAGTTTTGTGTTGTTTTCTCATTGATCCAATATAGGAAGCTTGGGGCAGTGCAGAGTAGAGGACTTAATAGTTTTACAAAACTGAAATGTTAGTTGAAAGTATAATTATGATACTTGGGAAATGGAAAAGTCACCAGTAGTTCAACCATTTACAGTTTCTGTTAACATTTTGGTTTTAAGCTTCTACCAAGTTGCTTTAAATAAGTTTGTGACAAAATTTAAACATGTCTTGCTGCCTCTTATGCTTTTATGAATTCTTAAGTGCTCATTAATTGTTTGTGCATCTGACAAAATTTATTTAAAAGCCCTCTGAATTCCAAATTAGCTTTTCAGTGTCAAGTCTCTGGGGCCAAAGAGCCAGGAGACCTGCATCCTACACCAGTTTTACCATCATAAGCTGCAGCATTCTGTGCAAACTATTTCACATCTTTGGTTTTCAGTTTCTTCATCTGTACAATGAAGTAGTTGGACAGCTAATTCTTTGAATGATGAATTTCTGGAGGTGGAATTGGTTTCCATGGTGCATTCAATATAAGAACTGCAATTGAATGTAGTTGTCAAACAATTTTTAAATTGAGTTTTGGTCATTAATGCAGGAATTTCATCTATAAAAAAGGCTGTAAACAGTAACAGTTGCAAGTCAAATTGTTGAAAGTTTGTAATCTCCTGCACACGTTAAAAAGTTTTATAAAGTTCAACATATAAACATAGCATCTTCAACAGGTTATGTATTATGTTTGTAGTTATTTTTATAAAAGTTCATAACCTGATCTAAGAATGTGTCTTTTATTTATTGAAAAAATTGTCTACTAGCAAAGTTTTCTCTGAACACAACATAAGATACACATGATTCGTGACATTCTCAAATTTTTTATCTAGCAAGAATCCTTTGACACCGAGTATGAGTAATATTTTAGCTAAAGCTTTCTGCACATTTAAAAAATTCCAAGGTTCTTAGAGTTTATTTCGCATATGAATTCTCTGGTGTTTAGTGAGAGCTGAGCTTCGACTGAAGTTTTTCCCACACTCCTTACAAGTATAGGGTTTTTCTCCAGTATGAATTCTCTGATGATCATGCAGATTGGTTTTCTTTCGGAAGGCTCGCCCACATTCATTACATTCATAGGGTTTTTCTCCAGTATGAGTTCTCTCATGCTGAATGAGGGATGAACTCTGACTGAAGGCTTTCCCACAGTCAATACATTCATAGGGTTTCTCTCCTGTGTGGGTTCTCTCATGTTGAGTAAGTGATGAGCGCCGACTGAAGGCTTCTCCACATTCATTACATTCATAGGGTTTTTCTCCAGTATGAATTCTGTGATGTTCTATGAAACTTGTACTCCTTTTGAAAGCTTTCCCACATACATTACACTGATAGGGTTTCTCTCCAGGATGAGAAATAGATTGTTGACTGAAGGTCTGCTCACAATCATAGGGGCTCTCTCCAGCATGGATCTTCTGATGGTCAGAAAAGTCTGTAAAGTGACTAAAGTCTTCCCCACAGTCATTACAATGGTAAGATTTCACTTCAGTCAGAGTGCTTTCATCTTGAGTAAGAGATGAGCTGTGCTTGAAGTCTATGCCGTAGTTATTGCTTTGGTAAGGTTTCCCTCTCTTATGAATCCTCATATGTTTATAAAGGGATGGGCTCTGACCAAAAGCCCTCCCACATATGCTACATTCAAAAGGTTTCTCTCCAGTATGAGTCCTCTCATGCTGGACAAGGGAAGAACATCGACTAAAGGCTTTCCCACATTCCTTACATTGAAAGGGTTTCTCTCCACTATGTGTGACCTCATGCTGAGTGAGGGATGTGCCATGCCTAAAAGACCTTCCACATAAGTTACATCGATATGGTTTCTCTCCAGTGTGAATTCTCTGGTGTTGAACCAAGGAGGAGCTGCGCTGAAAGGCTTTCCCACAGAGACTACACTGATAGGGCTTCTCTCCGGTATGTGCATTCTCATGCTGACCAAGGGATGAACTATGCCTGAAGGCCTTCCCACACACATTACATTCAAAGGGTTTCTCCCCTGTGTGAATTCTTTGATGCTCAGTAAGCTGTGTCTTCCAGAGGAAGGTTTTTCCACAGTCAGTACATTCATGGTGTTTCTTTCCACCATAAATTCCCTGATCTGTACCATTGGGAAAAGCTCCCTCTCCTTTATGAGTTTTCTCATGTTTAGTAAGTGATGATCTATGAATAAAAGCTTTTCTACATTTATTACATTTATAAGGTTTCTTTTTTATAAGGATATTATTCTGATTAAGTAAGTCTGAATTATGTCCCAAATTGATTCCAAGCGAATCACATTCACTAGACCTTGAAGGAATGTTCAGTTGTGTGACCAGATCTGTGTTCAATCTAGAGTTTTCACTAAATTTATTATGCTCAAAGGTTTTCTCTGGTGTGATTATTTTCTTCTGGGTGGATACATCTGGCCCCAGATACCTCTTCCAGTTTTCCTGGTGCCTCTCTAACTGATTACTCACATCTTCTAACGTGGCACGTGAGAGATCATTTGTGTGAAGGGATACTTCAGATATGTTCTGCTGTAGATTTGATGATTTGGCCACAGGCCTGGTCTTCCAGTCTGAAAGAAATCCAAAGTGCAAAAGTCACCCTATTCCCTCCTGTTGAGACAAACTGCTACCGCAGGAATGAGAAAATGAGATTCAAATTATACATGACTCTGTTTTAAAATCAGCCATGTGGCTTAGGGAGAATACCCAAAATCTAGGAAAGGAGGAGTGAAAAGATATGATAATACAGACTGCAGATCCAGAGTGAATGATAAGTTCAAAACTAGGAAGCCCAGCTAGGAGGATGATTAGGGAGTAAAGAGATAAGTGATCAAGAGAGTGTTAGGCATAGATACAAAGGAAAAAGGATCACAGTCCATCTTGCAGGATCGTATCTGCTCTCTATGCCTGCTGTCCATTTTATAAACAGTGGGTTTCTGTGAGCTCACAGAATTAGAGTTGTGAAGAGAGGAAGAGTCAAGTCTGTGGATATTTCCTACAAGTCTGGGCAGCAGAGAGTGAGAGCAGTAAGACGAAACAAGAAGGAGACATGGAAGTTCAATTATGTCTGAGTGAGTTAAAAAAGGGATCACTAAATAATGATGGGAGACTGAGGATACCGGAGAAAATAATCCAGAAAGTAGGGTTATAGGGCAGGAGAAATGGCATACTCAGTGTAGAACAAAGTGGTATCTTTTCCTCTAAGACCGACCAGCAGCAGGAGCACCCTACTGGAGAAGGGAGATATACAGAGGTGTCATGAGGGCTCAGTCTCTTCTGCCCTTCTGTGAGCTTTCAGAAATAGATATATTTCCTTAATATATCTATTTTATAATTTCTTTAAATGTCATTTCTGAGACTCCAGATAGTCAAACCCTGAAGTGAAAAATCTGCAGCCAGTGATCTAATAGAAATGATTCTTTGATACACTTGTAGATTAAGGGCTAGATGTCACACACTGAGAAAAATATTTCAGCCGAAGCTGGTTTGGCTCAGTGGATAGAGTGTTGGCCTGCGGACTGGAGGTCCCAGGTTTGATTCCGGTCAAGGGCATGTACCTTGGTTGTGGGCATGTCCCCAATGGGTGGTGTGCAAGACACAGCTGATCGATGATTCTCTCTCATCGATGTTTCTAACTCTCTATCCCTCTCTCTTCCTCTCTGTAAAAAATCAATAAAATATATTTTAAAAAAATATTTCAGGAGACAAATCATTCTTGTCCTTACAACTGGGGTGTGGATTTTGTCTATTTGAGCTCTGATTCTACATTAGTCACCTTGCTTAACCAAAAAAGATTTATTTTAATCTGCCTAATAAATTGATCTCTAAAAGCCATTAACAATTATTGAGCTCTAGTTAATGATATGCACATGAAAAAATGTAGGAATGAAATATACTCATCTGAAACTTACTTGGAAATACATAAAAGATAAATTGACAGCCCTAATCGGTTTGGCTTAATGGATAGAGCGTTGGCATGGGGACAAAGGATTCCCAGTTCGATTCTGGTCAAGAGCACATGCCCGGGTTATGGGCTCGATCCCCAGTGAGAGATGTGTGCATGAGACAACATATCAATGATTCTATCTCATCATTGATGTTTCCATCTATCTCTCCCTCTCCTTCTCTGAAATCAATAAAAAAAACACACACACACAATTATGGATTATAAAAAAGATGGAGGGAGCAATTTTAACTGGAAATTATAGTAATCTATGCCTGGGGTTTGGTTGAAGATGACACCAGCGGAAGTTAAAGGCAGGAAAATCTAAGATAACTTCTCAAAGAAGGAAAATAACCTGGGTTGAAAGAAAAAGACTAAACTGACTATGGTATCTGGTCTGAGAGATTAGAAATACTAAAAGGTTTCTAACAGGTCAGGGTAGAAAGGAGTGATGGGCAAGATGATTCATTCAGATTTTATACTTTAATAAGAACTGAGTGGGACTTCCGAGTGAAAGTGTTCTGTGAAAAGGAATAAATGACCAAGGTATAAGCAAGGATGATTTTTGAGTCTATAGCATAAATAAAGAGCTGCAACCACCAGAAGGCAGGCACCCTTTTTGTAACAAAGAAGAGGGAGGAACCTGGAGGAAAGAGTCCTTAAGGCATATTTGCTTAAAAGGAAAAGCAAGAAAAGCCAAAGACCTAAAACCAAGAAGCACATATCCAGGTGGGAGACCAGGAGAGAATGATATTCTAGGAACAGTGGAGAGAGGCAATGAATCAAATCAACATGACCACAGAATGGATGGAAGACTATGTTCCTCCCTAGAAAGGTGTAGTGAGGGAAAGAAGTCTAAAACAAGTTGTGAAGGGAGGAAGAGTCAAGGCTGTGGATATTTCCTACAAGTCTGGGCAGCTGAGAGTGAGAGCAGTAAGACAAAACAAGAAGGAGACATGGAAGTTCAATTATGTCTGAGTGAGTAAGAAAAGGGATCGCTAAATAATGATGAGAGACTGAGGATATCGAAGGAGAAAATAATCCAGAAAGTAGGGTTATAGGGCAGAAGAAATGGCATACTCAGTGTAGAACAAAGTGGTATCTTTTCCTCTAAGACCGACCAGCAGCAGGAGCACCCTACTGGAGAAGGGAGATATACAGAGGTGTCATGAGGGCTCAGCCTTCTCTGCCCTTCTGTGAGCTCCCAGGGCAGCAATCTGAAAGTGCTTCCCACTCCCTCAGCTATGCCACTGTCTGCACTGGTTCCTACATGCCTGATCCTCACTCATTTACCTGGACAGACAGATCTTTGGATTTCGCCCTCTGATAGCCATGGCTCTTCTCCTTGCTCCAATTTGAAGATCACCTCTGGCTTGGAAACTTGATAACCTGCTCATGGGTAAAAACAGAAGATTTGTTTGTTTGTACAAATGGACAAAGAAGCCTCCTACAAGTCAGTAGTAGTCCTTGACCCTCATGAACTCTGAAGGAAAAGAAAATGGCAACTTGAGGGAATTATGCAACCAAATGGCCTACTCCCAGTTCTGCAAAAGAAAGACCTTTTACCTAAAGAGCAGGCTCAGAAACCCATAAGGCTGGTCCCAAAAAGATGAACAAGCTCTGACCCTGAATACCCACACCCTGCTCTCAGCCACCCAACCTACAGTCACAGAGCTCCACAACCATAGTAACTGAGAAAGGAGAGACCCACCAATGGGCAAGACATTGGGATGTGGTCCTTACCAAGAGAAACCAGGTTGCGGTAGTTCTCCAGCATCACATCCCTGTACAAGCGCCTCTGAGCAGGGGCCACGTGGTGCCATTCTTCCTGAGTGAAGTCCACAGCCACATCCTTGAATGTCATTGATTCCTGTAGGATCACATTCCTGCTCAAGGAATATTCATCCACACAAACATTCTCATGGCAATATAGGGAACATACTGTAGAGTCTATTAGAGATGATGATCATACATTTAATATTCTGAGGGGACAATATTCAGCTACATGTAGCTGTTTACATACTTACATAAAGAAATCTAACATTCAGGCCAGAAAGTCATGAGGAGCAGTGTGTCCTGCAATCCTTAGCTTTTGTTGTATTTCCCTTCAAAGCTAAGCCTTTTTATACAATCAGGAAGCTCCCGGCTCGTGTACCTCCTTTTGTTACAAAATCCAAATATGGTGGGAAGTAAAAAGTGGCAGTGGCAGCCCTCCTTCATCCCCATCACCAATCCTAATTTAAACTCTTAAAATAACCACTGTTAACAGTTTGGTGCATACACTTAGAGAATCCCTATTTCATGTTTCTTTGTACACAGTGTCTTGTTTTGTGAAATACCATAAAATAGTGTTCCACAACTTATTTTTACAATTAACTATATAGTTAATTGTAAAATAGTTAGGAAATCTTAGAGATCTTCCCACAGCAATACATATAACTTTATTCCCATTACCTAAAGCCAACAGCACCTATTTGCATTAAGAATAAAATTCAAAACTCCCCACCACTCCCTGGGCCCTAGCCATGCTGAACTTGTTGATCATTGGATACTTCAAGTTTGCTCCCACCTGGGCCTTTATGCTTGCTACTTTCTCTCCCTCTAGAATCTCTACATGGTTGACAACTAGTTACTACTACTCATTTCAGCCTTATCTCCAGCATCACTTCCTCAGAAAAGCTGTCTCAGCACCTTCCTTTAATTTACTCTCCATCATATTACCATGTTTCAGTTTCTTCCTGACACAGTTATCTCTCACTGTCCAAATTCCTGCCACCTTAACTCAGGAACCAAATAGATTAAAAAGGATCCCTTACTTCTAACCACTATCTGAGACTGCTTCCTTGTTAGCCTGTCTGTCTCCCCCACTATGAGCTCCATGAGAACTTTATCTGTCTTCACCAGTTACAAACCTTGACTGATAGTGAATGCTGACAAATACCCTGAGAATGAATAAATGAACAACGTCCTGCTAATAGATATTTGGATTATTTACAATATTTTGCTAGTGCAAACATTACTGCATTAAATACTGTTTGTGCAATTATGCTAGAACTTCTCTAGGATAGCTAGCTAGAATTGGAATTGCTAGGTCAAAGGTCTTATTCCATTCTGATCACTTTCTCCTCACCTCTCCAATGAAACAAGGGTAGCTGAGGGTCCTCCATGACTCTTAATGGTCAGTTCTGATGCTTGTGGGTTGGTTTTTGCTTGCCTTGTTAAGCCAGGAGACATCTGTCATGCCCTATTTGAAATTTCTCCTTTGGTTCTGGTTAGATTTCTATCTCAAGAAGGATACAATAAGCTATGGTAGCCAAAACTGGTTTGGCTCAGTGGATAGAGCGTCGGTCTGTGGACTGAAGGGTCCCGGGTTCGATTCCGGTCAAGGGCATGTACCTTAGTTTCAGGCACATCCCCAATAGGGGGTGTGCAGGAGGCAGCTGATCGATGATTCTCTGTCATCGATGTTTCTAACTCTCTATCCCTCTCTGTAAAAAAATCAATAAAATATATTTTTAAAATTAAAAAAAAAATGTAATAATGGTTATGAATGTTATATATATATAAAAAGCTATGGTAAAGACAATTTCTGCCTTAGTCCATTCACTTCTCCCTATGTGCTTGGCAACAGCTGAACTGATGTTTTTTTGTTCTTTGGAAATATCATTCTCTCCCCACCCTCCCAGCAGTTTTTCCCTTGCTAATTCCACTTTACACTTCAGGTCTTGGTTAGCAGATTTTCACTGAAACCTTCTGATCCCCCACTGGAGGGCTGATCACTGTATTGTGTCCTTTGCGCCCCCTGGCGCACACACACAATTATCTGAATGCTTGTTTTTCTAGTTAGATGGTGAGCATTATGAGGGCAGCTACTATAAATTTGTTTCTAAACTCTAAAACACTAGTGTTCAGCAAGTGCCTGACCCATACCACACGTCTGTTTCCTGAGTTCAGCCTTAAGGAGATGGCAGAGACCTGAATTTTAGAGAAATAGGAGTGGCCCCCTCTGCTTAGTGAAGTATATGACTGCATTCATACGAACACTGGCTCCTCCACATCATATCCCTGTGGCTGTGTCCCCACAGGAATAGGGAAGGGTTGAAACGTGGCAAATTTTTCTGACCAGGTCAGGGATCTGACTGTGCCATGTAAAATACTGTGTCACTTGTATTTACTAGGTGTCTGACTTGACCACACACACTGAATAAAAATGCCAATGAGCCCAGCTGGTGTGGCTCAGTGGTTTAGTGCTGACCTACGAACTGGGAAGGTCATGGTTTGGTTCTGGTCAGGACACATGCCTGAGTTGTGGGCACAACCCCCAGTGGAAAGCGGTGGAAGGTCCTTCTCTAAAACACAAATTTGATGTTTACAAACTTTAATTCCTCCCTACTTTCCCCTATTCTTACCATCCTCACCCTAGTCCATGCCACAATCATCTGTTACAGCAGTGGTTCTCAACGACCCATAAGTTGAGAACCGCTAGCAGGGTGGACTAAGACCATTGGAAATACAGATATTTACATTACGATTCATTAACAGTAGCAAAATTACAATTATGAAGTAGCAACCAAAATAATTTTATGGTTGCGGATCACAACATGAGGAACTGTATTAAAGGGTCACAGCATTAGAAAGGTTGAGAACCACTGTCTTAGAGGGTCAAGACCTTGTCTCAGGCTACACTGACCACAGCAAGAAGTACCAGTTTTAAGAGGAGAAGGGTAGATAGGGCCCTTCCAGAAAGGATAACATGTGCTAATATAAAGTTGTCCAGCCCACTCAGAGTAGCTCAGTTGGTTGAGTGTTGTCCTGTGCACCAAAGGACATGTGTCCCCCCACCCCATCCTCCTGCCCCCCAGCTTTTGCTCTCTCTAACCATGTTCTAGGCCAGTGTTTCCCAAACTTTTGACATATGTGTACCCCTTCTATAATTTTCGTAACGCTGAGTACCCCTCGTACTCATGAGAACGTAAAATTAGGCGCAGCTAAGCACGGTGCAGTGCATATCCCCACCAAACTCCGGTGCAACGCGTACCCCCACCAAACTCTTCCCGTACCCCTGGGGGTACGCGTACCACACTTTGGGAAACACTGTTCTAGGTGATTAAAAAAAAAAGTAATCCACCTCTAACATTCTGGAGGAAAAATCAGCTCAAACTATAACTCAGAAAATGGAAACTTTACTAAACTGAAAACTAGAGAATGGCAGTTAATGTGTAAAAATAATCTCTTTTATAAAAACCACCACCCAAAGACTGGGTTAGTTTGCCCAATTAGAACACATTAATTTTACTGGCATAGAATATAGTGTTTCTACTCAAGTACTCATAGACCATTAACAGTTTGGTAAGGTACAGATCAATAGCATACCTATCAACTGAGTGTGGAGAGAAGAAAATCACTGTTATCCTTTACACACATACACAGATGCCCTATTTAGGCTAACAGCATTACCATCTACGTGTTCCGACGGGAAATCTGGACCTCATCCTTGATTCTTCCTTTTTCCTTTATGCTCTGGAATCATCAAGAGCCTAAAAAGTGTCTCCTATATACAATCCTTCCTCTTCATTGTTCAAATCTAGCTCAAATTCTCCCATGCCAAAAATGCCATTAAGTCAGACAATAACATTCTAGATCTAAGCTAATCAGTAAACCACTAGCCACATGTGGCTACTGAGCACTTGCAATGTGGCTAGTCCAAATCAGATGTGTGGCAAGTGCAAAATACACACTGGATTTCCAAGACTTTATACCAAAACAAAACAAAAAACCCCACCTCATTAATAATTTTAAAATATTGATTTACATAGAAATGAGTATTATTTATAATAGTAAAAATTTTAGAAACAACCGAAATATCTTATGAGGAATGGTTAAACAAATTTGGTATGTCCATGCAAAGTAATATAATACAGCCATTAAAAGTGATTTAAAAAAAAAACCTCATTCAAAACATATGAATTTTAAAATATTATCATTGGAAATGTTTAAGGGAAAAATATGCGCAAGTAGGAAAAAAGGGAAATTCATCACAACAAGTAGAGATGTTAAAGAAGAGATAACATAAATGACTTTTTTTGTTGTTAAAAAAAGATATATTTAAAGTATATTTAATAAGGTATATTTTATTAAAATAAAAGTAATACAGCCCTGGCTGGATGGTTTGGTTAATTGGAGCACTGTCCCATACACTGGTGGGTGGTGGTTTGATTCCCAGCCAGGGCACATGCTTAGATTGTGGATTCGATCCCAGGTGCAGGCTTGTGCGGGAGGCAGCTGATCAATGTTTCTCTCTCTCTCACTCTCGCTCTCTGTTAAAAGTCAATGGAAACATATTCTCAGGTGAGGATTAAAAAAAAAAAAAAAAAGGTAGTATAAGACATAGAAAAGTCAGGAAAAGAATCATACTTTTGAAATAGGTCTTAGAGGAAGAGGTTTTGACTTACTGTTCTGGTGGCTTCAACTTTAAGAATGGTAAACACCTTTCTTATTCCTAACTATAATGTAGTACACATATAAGGAAGAAAATACGTAGTGTTTACATATATATAGGATTTTCAGGGTATCCCCCTCACTCATCTCTGCTCCCATCCCCCTCCCACTGTGGACCACTTCCGGTATTTGCTAGCCACACCCTTAAAAGAGCTTTGACTTTCAAACTCTTGCTCCTATACTTCATTATTCACAACAATCTTTAAAAGTAATAAGAAACTATACTAGTTCCCTGCTCAAAAACATTGGCTCAAGATATACTAGGCTCTTTGCTGCTCCCTGAAAACACCAGACACACATCCGGGTGTTTCCGGAGAACTCCTCCCCAGACCTCCTTTAAGTCTGCTCGGATGTCACCAACAAGAATAAGCTTAAATCCTATTTAAAATTGCAATCCTACATACCACAAGCTCTGGCATCTCCCACTCGATTCTCCTTACCTTTTCCTACTTTTAATTATTTTTTCTGAGGTACCATCACTTTCTAGGATATCATATAATTTTTCTGTCTACTCCTTCTAGGATGTAAGCTCCACAAAAGCAGAGACCTTTATCAATTTTGTTCACTGATGTATCCTCGCCACCTAGAAAAGTGTCTGAATACATCATAGGGTTCAATGATTATCCGCTGAATGAGTACATACAGGAATAAATGGGTTACAAAGGCCAAAATAAAAAAGTCCAAACTCCTTTCTATTCTCATCTAACCATTGCCTACAAGCTACACCCACAGTCTCACAGGACAATGGTTTCATGAAAATGTCCCTCGTCTTTTTGCCTCCCAACTCCCCTGACCCACAGTCAACCAGCTCTACCCTTATCCCCTTCAATTTCACCCACTTTATGCTCTATGCAAAGGCGTCCCTGCTGACTTCCCCAGAGGCAGAGTTTCCGCTTCCCCCTCGGCACTCACAGCAGCCTCTGGACCTGCAACAACGCTTGGCACCACCTCTTCCTAGCTCTATTTCTGCAGGAGCAGTCTCCCCCACTAGTTAATTTCCTGGATAAGTTGTCACATGACTCAATTACTCATCTTTTGCATTCCCAAGGGCTATGCTCAGGGAAAGGGAACCACCGATGAAGGGAAATCTCTGCCTAAAAAGCCCCTGTCGTAGGTTCACTGCTCTATTCTGTCCTTCAGCCGGAGTTTGGTGGACTATCCGGCCATTCTATGAGAATAGTACAACTGAACCAGAGTGCTTGGGAAACATAACTTTAAAAATGAAGCTTAAAGCAGTTCCTAAAACTCACTGCTCAGAACACAAACCTACTTTCACCATTAAAAAGCCTCCCCTCCACTGCTCCCCGCCAAAAAAAAAAAAAAAAAAAAAAAAAAAAAAAAAGGCAACCCAGCACAGCAGTATGGCTCAGTGGCTGAGCATCCACTTATGAACCAGGAAGTCATGGATGGATTCCTGGACAGGGCACATGCCTGGGCTCAATTCCCAGTACAGGGTGTGCAGGAGGCAGCTGATCAATGATTCTCTGTCATCATTGATGTTTTTCTCTCTCTCCCTCTCCAAACTAAAAAAAAAAAAAGTATCTGGATCGATCTTGCCTCACACACATAACAATTAGAATATGATTTTTCCTTAATTCTAAAGAGAGTGTGGATTACATACCATCTGGACCTTGTTATATTTTACCCACACACTCTATGTAAATCCAATGGACAACCTCAGAGTTGTGAAGCTTCTATAAAATGCCTTCTCCCTCACAAGTCAGCTTCATACTAACTACACCGAAGGCCGGACATCTAAGGATGTGCACTATTCTATCTGTTAGAGCAGAAAAAGGCACGGAGAGCTCTGGGATGCGTCCTCCTTGTATCCCCCCAGCTCCACTCCTTGCCCAAGAAAGCCCATCGCCAGCCTCTTCCTCGGCAAATCCAGACCAGCCTTCCTCGGTCAGAAGCTTGGCTCCTCTCTCCTACACTCACTGACGGTCACTTCCTCCGGGACAGTGTCCTATCCTCCTATCCTGTCACCCCTCCCTCCCCGCCCCCTTCCATTCCTTATTGACAAGAGTTCAAGGAATTGGCTTGGCACTCAGGAATCTCAACACTGACACCTTCCAACACATCCACTCAACTCCTCCCAGAAGACCACACGGCCCTGGTCCCCCTCCACCCCCAAATACAGTTCTCCTCCACCCCACAGCTCTGGACACCCTCGGGTCTCACAGGGGCGGCAGGCTCCGAGGGGGCGATCGAGCCAGGACACGTAGTCTCCCAAGGAGAACAATGACTGCTCCAAACACTCCCGGGGTGGCAAAGTCCGTGCAGCTCACCTGGGGCGCCTCCGCCGGAGGCCTCGGGGCCATCCTTGCCTCGCCGGCCCGGTTCCCAGACGGAGAGCCTGGGGAGAGAAGAAAGGGCCCACTCACCCCGCGGCACCCCCCGCCCCCCGCCCCGTCCCGCGGGGCCCGCCTCCGCCCCGCAGACACTTCTCCCGGGAGAGGGGTGGGGAGGTGCCGGGGCCCCGCGGGGGCCTGCAGCACCCTCTCCCCCCAAATGAAACGCTTACGGAATCGAGGACACCCTCCTCCGGCCACGCCCAGTCCCACCCGCAGGACGGTGGGCGCGGCCCCGCGGACAAGCGCCAAACTCGCGGGAGGTGCCGCTCCGACCCGCACACTCGCAATCGCTGCTTCCTGGAGTTTCCGGGGTTTGTGACCCCAGGCCCACCCGAGGTCTGGGCCGGCTCCCCTCGCCCCCCCCTCCCCAGGTTCGGTCCTCTCCAAGTCTTCTGTGCGGAGGTGAGGCCCGGAGCCTCCTTAGCCCTAGCCCCCGGGCTGGACAATGGCCGCAGCGCCGGGGCCGAGCCGGAAGTGCGCCTGCGCAAGCGGAGTCTCGCTCCCGCAACCCAGGGGTCCGGCGAGCGCGCGGACTACACTTCCCAGAGGCCCCCGCGCGCGGCCCCTCGGAGGCCGCTGGGGAGCAAGCCGCACATCTTTCAGGGCGCAGCGGCGGGGGGGTGGGGGGGGTGCGCTGTGAGGGCATAGCGGGACGGGAGCTGGGATTGAATACTGTAATGTCCATTTCTTCCAGAAAGTCACAGCGCTCCTCTTGGGCCTGGGCATGCATGTTGGTAGGGGCGGGATACAGCAGTATATCGGACAGAAAAGACCCGGCTTTCGGGGGGGCGGGGAGGGGGGGGGGAGAGCGGCTTGCACTCCTGTGGAAGGGGGCAATACGTAAACAGATCAACAAAATCATTTCAGAGAGGGAAATATCAATTGGTTGATTCTTGTATGTGCCCCGACGGGGGATTGGACCTACAACCTTGGCATATCAGGACTACACTCTAACCAACTGAACTACCCAAGTGTGGACTTTGAGTGTGATGGGAGCCACTAGATTAGCAGCAGCAGTTGAATCACTAATTTAAGGAGGGGAGAAACCAAATAAATCCTTACTACTACGAGGGGAGAAACTTTCCCTGTTGTCCCAGAATTGGTAACCAGGACTTCGGGCTGAGATTAAATTATTCTGCATTCTAAAGAGAGATAAAACATTTGAGGATAGGTACTACCAGATCTTACAAACAGGGGTTAGGTGCTGAATTTGCCCTGCTACTGTTATGAATCATGGCCCAACACCATCCCTTTACCCCAGTAAAGAGATTAAGATGGGAGAAAGAAAAGGAAGAATTTCCTCAGAATAGCAAGGCCTCCACCTAGTGGGGAGTGTGATGTTCTACTGCCCACCTTCAAGATGAATGTAAGAAAGCAAGCCACTCAGCCACTGACAGCACCCAGAGAAGGGGTGGGTTTATATACTACCCAATGCTTCCCCAAGCAAGAGTAAGGGGGATTAGAGAACAGGCTGAGTGTAAGGAGAGCAGCGTTGTGTAGTAAGTGGATAAACTGAAAAGTAATTGAGCTTTAACCAGTTGGCCCCTGGGTGGGGATGGGGGCAGCTCCGAACTGTAAGAAGTTTTGAAATTAACTGGGGGAGATTAAAGCGGAGCCAGATCTCCAGTCAGGTATGTGGGTTTCCTTTAAGGAACTCACAAATGCACTTCTGTTTCCACCAGCGGGGCTAAGCAACTTTAATGGTGGATGAAATTGTTTTTTTTAAAATCTCTTAAAATGCATCGGTGAGCTGGAAAATTCATAAGGCATGCACCGAGGCCAAAAATTAAGCAAAAATAACTTAGGGAGGTAGATGAAACTCTGAGAGCTAGTTTTCACCTGGGAATCATTTGCCAAAGAGCTTTGTTTCTCAGGGTCCTTTAGGCACAGCCACCAGGTGAAACTCAAGTGCCATATGCACACATATCAATACACGTTGGGATTTCAAGATCCTGGCTGGTGTGGCTTAGTTGGTCGGACCATTGTCCCACGTACAAAAAGGTGGCAGTTTCAATACCTGGCCAGGGCATATACCGAGATTGCGGGTTCAATCCCTGGTCATGGCACATGCAGGAGGCAAGCAATCGATATTTCTATCTCACATTAATGTGTTCCCCCCACCTCTCCTATTTCTAAAATCAATAAGAAAAAAATTTTTTTAAATTGGTACTCCAAGGGTGAATACAGGTAAATGGCCTGTTTCAAACCTTGGAACCTGAGAATTTGTTAAGTATAAGCTGGTCCCTATGTGGGTTTGCAGCCTGAATTCACAGTCCCTAGGTCCTCTAAGGAGCTGCAAACTGAGACTTTATATATTGGTCCCAGCTAACAGTGCTTCCAGGAATCTGGCAGAAGAAAACACACACCCTACCTAGAGAAACTGGCCTTCAGCCCAGGCTTCCCCAAACATGATACCAAGAAATATGAGCTCAGAGTCTTGAATTGCAAAACACATATAGGAAACAAGGACCCATGAATGACAGACAGTAGGAGAAAAATAGCAGAGTCAGATTCATAAAACCCTCTAACATAGGGAGATTGGCAGGGGCCTCCAGGTGCCCGAGTGGTGCCCCAAAACCTCTTCACAAGCTGGGTCCTTTGTCCTTGCCTAGGCCTTTGCTTGAAACTGATGGCTGCTGACGTGGTGGCATCCGGGTCGCCATGCTTGGGGCGTTCTCCGAATCTACCTGCCTTTTCTAGGGATAACAGAGCGGCATGGTCCTCGGTTACCATGGCGACCCGCCAGCTAGCTTAACCTCTGTTGCCCCCTAGTGGACACCCAGGACACCTGCAAATCCATCAGTTCCCTTGAGGGGCGTATGTTCCCCTTGGCGGCTTTAATGTTGACTCCATTCTGGTGCCTTCTCAGAACCACCCTTCCAACCATGCATGTTCATTCCACAAACTTCTATTGAGCACCAAGTGTGAGGTCCAGAATGTGGCCCTACTTTGTAACTTTCTATTCACTTAATTGTCTACCCAGCGGACCAGGATCTCCTGGGGGCAGGAACAGGTAGGGCTGAGCCATTGGTTTTCTTAATCCTCAGGCTTTACCATTCACTCCCTGGATGAATGAATGGCTGGCTGAATGAATTTAAGAACAGCTCCTCGTTGTAAAACAACAAACAAGAAATACCCGAGTCAACAGGGCTGGCCCTCCCTGGTTCCCATTTCGGTCCCCAAACACTGTCCCAAAAGAACTCGGCCATATGTTATTCAATTAAAGCGAATTAAAATTTGCTTGAAATAACCACGCACTCCCCCGCTTCCATGAGCCTGTAATGACCAGATTACATCTCCTCCAGGCTCAGAAGTTTGACATTTCCCTGCACAGTCATTTTCTTCCCATTTCCGTATGTTGCTAAAATATTCTATTTCTCTTCACGTTCCCTTTGTGTCCTCATTACTCATGTTTGGTTAAATTTGTCTGCTGTCCTTTAATCATCTGAGATAGAGGCCTTGCCGGTGTGGACGTTCCTAGGGCACAGCCTGGCCTTCCAGACCACCTGTCTCCTCCTGGGCCACCTGAGAACAGGCCCCAGATCCCTCCCCGAGGGCTCTGGCCTGGCCCTCGGACCCTAGGTTTCTCCCCAGTTCAGCTGTGACTCAGGTCCTCCCTCCCCTTACACCCACTGTCTTCCTCTCTTCAGCCTTACCCTCTCCTGCTTCCTGGGACGAGGTTTTCATTCTGCCTTCAGGCCTGCACTACCTGAAACGCTTTTGGTCACAGTGAGCAAGGGCCCTCATAATTCTTCTCTCAATGGGTTCCCCAATGAAGCCCTTAACAGGAAAAATACACAACAGGGCAGCCAATGTGGGGGCGTTTGGTGCCTGCATGGGACACTGTCACATCCATCATGTTTCTGTGGCTGGCTGGGACACCTTTCTCGCTCTCACCCACCCACCTAGCCTCATATCGTAGGGGTGGAAACAATTCTTCTTCCTGAAGAGAGTTGGCAAAGATCAGAAAGGCACATTTAGTTCTACCCCAGTGTGGCTCTCAATGATGGTGTCACCGAGGGATTGCCTTGGGGACTTAGGGCTTGGAACTTGTCAGGACAGGGGCAGTGGGAGGCAGGACCAGAAGCCCAGGGCGGCTTCCGAGTATCAGGCTTTTGCACGTGCTGGACTTGTGGGCGTATTTGGAGGCCTGGGGTTGTGACTCTCCTGTTCCCAGGGTGAGAGCGCAGGATGCTTCTCCTCGCCTCAAGCTTGGGGAAAGAGGCTTCTGTACCACACTCCAAAAGCTCAGTACACATCCTCTGGAGCTTCATACAGTGAACCGGGCCCACTCATGCCTGAGAAATCTCAGTGGCAGGAGACGGGAGAGTAGATGGCTTCACCAGGCAGCTAGGAAAGTAGCCGTGTTGGGACCATGTGCACAGATCATGAGGGCAAAGGGGGAGCAAATACCTTCAGTGGATGAGAGGTGGCTGACATGAGAGAGCCAGAGTGGGGTCGTCTTCCAGCCTGATCAAGGAAGTCTCCTGGAGGGAGAAAGCCAAAAGTCAATACTAGACCAAAGGGTAAATAAAGAAGGGGTCCTCTGGGGATGTAGCTTAAAGTTCATTCAGGGGCAAGGAAAAAAAATTAGCTCTATAGTATATATTTAAAAGACAAATTGTTTCATGGTTCTATTCTATGAGTCATGTTTGTAGGGCTATACATAAATTATCTTCATTTTCTCTTTAATGAAATGTACTTCATCCTTATGTCAATTCAAAATATCTTCATAATTCTAGGACATGATCATATCTCCAGCCTCCGCTCACCTACATTTTCTATAATCTCTAGTTGCATCTAGGTCAAAAAGATCTATTACCTTTATTATTTCCCAAGCAGTTTACAGTCTTCAACTCTTATGTCACTTAATTTTCACAACAGCCCTAGAAGGGAAGGGATCAGAAATTGAGGATCAGAAATTGAGAAAGGCCCTGCTGGTTTTGCTCAATGGTTAGAGTGTCGGCCCACACACTGAAGGGTTGAGGGTCCGATTCCCAGTCAAGGGCATGTACCTCGGTTGCAGGTTCAATCCCCCACCCTGGTAGAGGCACAAGTGGGAAGCAGCCAATCGATGTGTGTCACATGGATGTTCTCTCTCTCTCTCTCTTTCTCTCTCTCTCTCTCTCTCTCTCTCTCTCTCTCTCTCTTTTTTCTCTCTCTCTCTCTCCTCCCTCCCCTCTCTAAAAAAATCAATGGAAAAAAATATCCTCACTCCTTGGGTGAGGTTTAACAATAAAAATAAATAAAATAAAAATAAATTGAGAAAGGGGCTCAGGAATAAATGGCAGAGTCAGGTTTAATGGAAAAAGTCAGCCTGGGGCTGGGATGAGGGCACGGGCAATGATGGTGCCATTAGGGGGAAATGAGTGGCTTCAGCAGCCTTTTCCACCCCCACTCCCGTTCTTAAGTATTGGCAGCTGTTGTTTAGACAAGTTCCCAAAGGGGCCTTCTGACAAACGCCTACGGGACAGTAGTCCTGTAGCCGCTCGGTCTTCGACAAAGTGCATGAGGCACTCTGGTCCCTGGGTACCTTTAAGAAGGGGCCAGCCGGACACCTCCTTGGGTTATACTGGCTCTTAAACTACTAGGTCCAATGTCATGACCAGATGAACACAGAACTATGCTGTGTGCGTTCGAGTTTTGCAGGGAGCAGGAACCAAAGGCCCATTTGCAGAGAGGGGGATTGCCCAGAGCCAGGAGACTGATTGGCCTGGGGAGGAGACCCAGGCCCAATACTAAAAAGATGCTGCCTGAGACTAGACAGTAACCAGGAGGCTTGGCAGGCTCTCACATTCAGTTCTACCGCAGGATCTTCTGGGTCCCTGCAGGGAAATGTGCGCTCTTGTAACCTTGGCTGTTGCTGGTTTTATTCTCACATCAACATGTCTCTCTTTATAAAAAAATAAAAATAAAAAAGTATTTTGTATTGATTTCAGAGAAGAAGGGAGAGGGAGAGAGAGATTGAAACATTAATGATGAAAGAAAATCATTGACAAGCTGCCTCCTGCAGGCCTCACACTGGGGATCAAACCCACAACCCAGTCATGTGCCCCGAACGGGAATCAAACCATGACCTCCTGGTTCATAGGTCGACACTCAACCACTGAGCCCCGCTGGCTGGGCAACATGTGTCTAAGAAAGAAACTAAATAACTGGATTTCAAAAAATTTTACAATTCTATGATTTCTATGGCCCACACTAGATTCTTCCTTTTTTAAATGCTACTTACTTATATGTATTACTAGAGGCCTGGTGCATGAAATTCGTGCATTGGGGTGGGGGTTGTCCCTCAGCCCAGCCTGCACCCTCTCCAATCTGGGACTGCTTGAGGGATGTCTGACCGCCCGTTTAGGCCTGATCCCGGGGCGGCCAGACATCCCTCTCACAATCTGGACTGCTGGCTCCCAACTCCTCACCTGCCTCTGCCTGATTGCCCCTAACCACTTCTGCTTGCCAGCCTGATCACCCCTAACCACTCCACTGCCAGCCTGATCACTTGCAACAAGGATAGAATAAAAGGCGAAAGATTTATGCGGTCTGAAGAGAAACCAGAGCATGCAACAAGGATAGAATAAAGGCCTATGGGTTTTTCTTAGCAGCATCTGTCCAGTGGTCACAGGATATCTGCCAGGGCCTCAGATACAGCTTGACATGGAATTGGGTCTGAAGGGGCAAGTCTTGCATTACCTTTATTGGGACCTCACAGGTGATTTAACATGAGTCTGGAAGAGGCCACATCAGGGATGTCTACTGGGTGTTACTTTACTTATTTAATATTTTATTGATTTTTTTTTTTTTTTTTTTTTTTTTTTTACTACAGAGAGGAAGGGAGATGAATAGAAAGCCAGAAACATCGATGAGAGAGAAACATTGAATAGCTGCCTCTTGCACACCCCCTACTGGGAATGTGCCTGAAACCCAGGTACATGCCCTTGACCGGAATCGAACCTGGGACCTTTCAGTACACAGGCAGACGCTCTATCCACTGAGCCAAACCGGTTAGAGCTAATGGGTGTTATTTTAAATCAGAAGCTTTTCTTTCAGGTTTTCCAGTGAGAGGGTTTCAACAGGTGCTGAAAAGTCGAAGGCAGCAGAGGGTGAGCTACAATAAGCAGCGCGTGTCTGGCGTCTAATTTGATTTGACTTGTTTTCCTGGCCATGAGAACTTGGAGCAAGGAATAAAAAGCACAGGCTCCCTGCCGTATGTCTCTGACTCCCTCCAGCCCAAGGGTTTACCCTACAGCCACAGAACCGGGTGAAGGGAGATGGCCAAGGGCTCAATATCAGATACACACAGCAAGGGGGATTGTTTTTTGTTTTTTTTTATGATGTTTGAAAAGCCCCAGCAAAATCTCTTCCCCAAACTTTCCACCATCAGGCAAAGGAGTGATTTATAAAGCATGAGTCCAACTGGGCCAGCTCCCCTGGTCGGCTAAAATTGGCCTGAAAAATAAAGTAATTTGTGGTTGTCAGATGTTAAATTAAATGATTCAAATACTACTGCGGCTGATTAAAGGGCTTTATTCAATTTCCTCCTGACCACATGTTCTGTGAAGGCAGGAGAGATACTGTTTCTAGAAAAAAAGGCAATATTCAGAGACTGTTGATCTAACCTAATGGATGGTGTTTATTGAATACGGTTGCCCCTCCCTTTCTGATGAAAGGTGAGCCTAAGATGGAGGAAATGACTGTTTGTTTAACTATGAATGCCTCTCCCCACTGCCAGCCATCTGGATAGGAGCCGCCACAGTGAACCAGGCTGGGTGCCCGAGGAATTTTAAGGACCCTTCAACAACCTCGAGGCAACAAAAATAAAGGTCAACAAATAAAGCTCAAGATGAAAAAGCAGGGGAAAAAAGGATCTGGGGCTGTAGCAGACAGTCTAATAATAGCGCCCAGATCACCCAGGGCACCAGGGGAAGGAACCGCCTTTTGTACTGGCCACCTTAGTGCCATTTGTTCTTGGCCCACGGGGGGACCATGACCCAGAGCAGCCAATCCAGATATATGATGAGCCCTGGCATAAAACAGACGATGAGCTGGCTTGGGGACGTGAATAAAGAACTGCAGCAATGGACAGTTCGCAGCTGGTGCAGACACTGTGAGGAAAGGGAGGGGTCAGGAGATGTTCAGATGAGCAGTATCTTCAAATAGGAAGAGGCAGAAGTTGTCAGGAAGCAGAAGGTAGGAGAAAGGGAAAGGAAACTCAGAGTGAAGGGGGAACAAGGGGACAGTTAATTGGTTGGGAGAGAGAAGAGAACAAGTTCGGAGAGAGACTGTGACCCTGGGAAAGAGATGGAGAATCCGAATCCAGCTTGCCCCTGTCCAGGTGTCTGTTTCTGCTCATCCTGAAAACAAATTCACCCCCTCTTTTTCTTTTTAAAAAAATATATTTTTACTGATTTCAGAGAGGAAGGAAGAGGGAGAGAGAGATAGAAACATCCATGATGAGAGAGAATCATGGTCGGCTTCCTCCTGCAAGCCCCCCACCGGGGATCGAGTCCACAGCTCTGGCACGTGCCCTTGACCGGAATTGAACCTGGGACCCTTCAGTTCACAGGCCAACGCTCTATCCACTGAGCCAAACTGGCCAGGGCTTAACCCCTTCTTAAGGAATCTAAGCAGGACTCAAAAGAGCCCCAGTGGACACAAAGAATCAACAAAAGTTTTCCTGCACTGAACACAAGTTCACCATGTGAAGTACATGCAGATTGAAGAGAGTGATTCATCCAATTTCAAAGGGATGTGATGAGATCAAAACAGTAGAGAAGGGAATGGCTTTGGCCACAGCAAGGGGGTGGTAGGCCCTGGGAAAGAACTGGGTTCACCTCCTCCAGGGCGACCTGATACCCCTCTGGCTTCTGTTTATGGAAAGAGGCCATGCAGACCAGTCTGGACCCCCTACCCCAGGCCAGCAGACAGGGGACTCACTGACGGGAAGCTCACTGTGAATCCTAACAGCCTCAAGAG
Organism: Nyctalus aviator; assembly: GCA_036971965.1. Classification (NCBI taxonomy): domain Eukaryota; kingdom Metazoa; phylum Chordata; class Mammalia; order Chiroptera; family Vespertilionidae; genus Nyctalus; species Nyctalus aviator. The sequence goes on from CM072936.1 coordinate 36,169,019, forward strand.
CTAGTGAAGCAGAGAGACCATGGAGATCTGTGCACCCAGGACCTCCAGACCCATCAGTAGGTACAGAGGCACCATCCAGAATCCCTGTGGCCCCTGTGCAGGCTTCCCTTTCAGAGTCTGGGGATGGGTTAGATGAGATGGTCCCTCCTGATAAGCAGACATCCCTTAACGCATTTAACTGGGCTAAATTTTGCTGCTGTCCCATCCCTGAGTCAGGAATCTGGATCCGTTATCCTAACCCAAATATTAGTGGGGATTTTCCTTTCCACATTCCCAGATTATCCCATTCTCTCCTGAGACTCATGGGAACGTTGTCACATGGGGCTAGTTGCAGGGAAGTGAGTGAACGTCCAGGGCAAAAGCAGGTGTTATCCCCACTTAATGGTGAGCAGGCAAGCCCAAAATCAAGGAAAGGAATTGGCTTCACCTCCTTGAACACCTAGCATGGCCCTGGGTACAGTCGGAGGACCACAGTAACTAGAGGAGAGCCCACCACATCTTGAACTGGCCTCAGGAACTTTGCCCTTTGGCTGGAATGCTCTTTCCACAGATGACCATAAGGACCCATCCCACACGCAAGCCCTAACTGGGTGGCTCAGTTGGTTGGAGTGTTGTCCCATGCACCAAAAGGGTTCAGGTTTGATTCGGTCAGTTTTCAGGGTCAATCCCCAGTGTACAGGCAACTAATGGACATTTCTCTTTCTCTCATTCTCTCTCTCTCTCTCTCTCTCTCTCTCTCTCTCTCTCCATCCCTCTCTCTCTAGAATCAATGAAAATATATGCTTGGTTGAGGATAAAAAAAAACTATTTGGTTTTATTTTATTATTTTTTTCTTTATTTATTGATTTTAGAGAGAGGGAGGGAACACAAAGAGAAATATTGATCTGCTGTTCCACTCGTCCATGCAGTCACTGGTTGCTTCTGCATGAGCCCAGACCAGGGATTGAACCTACAACCCTTGCTCATCAGGATGATGCTCCAACCAACTGAGATACACGGCCAGGGCTCCCTCTTTCTTTAGGTCCCTGTTCAAAGCATTTTACTACCCGTAATGGAATATGGTTATATGGTTATTGTCTGTCTCTCTCCACTGGAATGTAAGTTTCCTGTTTTATGTGTTTTGGTAGCTGTTCCCCTGAACCTAGACTAGGACGTGGTTCATAGTATGCATTTGATAAATACTTGTGGAGGAAATTATTGAATTATTTTAACATACACTTTGGTTTTTAGTCAGAATGTTCATTTTTCATATGCTGAGAATAAGTCTAGTGTAGTGAGTCAGGCCATTCCCCTGCCATTATTGTATGGGCTTGAGAAAGTCACTTAGCCTCCTGTGCTTCAGTTTACTCATCAGTAGTACGGGAATGCTTTACCCCTCCCTAATAGCATCGGCCAAGAGATTTTAAAGTTGTTAGGCTTGCAATAGATCCTGCCCATGTAAACATCAGCTTAACGTTTTACTGGGATTTGTGTTTCATTTCAACCTGTCCTTTGTCCATTTTCAGGAGGATTATTTTTCTAGTTGATGGGCAGGAAGTTTGTGGGCCAGAGCTCCTGTGCTGTGGAACCGTATCCCACACAGCCTCCAGGGGGCGCCCAGGGACCACGCTTCCCAGAAGAGGTGGCCCGTGGTATCCAGTCAGAGAACTCCAGCCAGAGCCTGAACTGGGTCCCTTTGGGTTGTCCTTTTCCTCCCGGATCCTCTCCTCACTCCCCATCCAAGGATGATGAGGGGTCCCACAGGTGGCTGGACACGTCACCTGAGGACCACAACCTCCCGGTTAGGTCCCAGCTTCATCCCACCTGTAGCTTCCAAACGGATGTTGGATGGTGCCATCGCCCAGGGAGACCCTGCAGAAGCCAGCGAGGCTCTCACCCAAGGGTCTTGGAGGTCGCTCCCTGCTGTCTGCCCACAATTGGGAGAGGGGGCGGGGGAGGGGGGAACAAAGTCCCAATTATTATTATTTTTATATATTTTATTGATTTTCCACAAAGCAGAAGGGAGAGGGATAGAGAGCTAGAAACGTCAATGAGAGAAACATCGATCAGCTGCCTCCTGCACACCCCCTACTGGGGATGTGCCCACAACCAAGGTACATGCCCTTGACCGGAATTGAACCTGGGACCTTTCAGTCCGCAGACCGACGCCCTATCTACTGAGCCAAACTGGTTTCGGCAAGTTCCAATTATTTTACTAGGAAGAACTTTGTACATTAATGTCTTCACCTGTATTTAACCGTGACTCTTGGAACGGGGGACTAGAGAGGAACCCCAAGTGGGGTGGAAGAAGAGGAAGGCTGCAGGGTGGGGATTCCTAGTGGCCTGCAGGCTAGACCTGTGGTAAGCAGTTAGATAGACATAAGCAGAGCAAGGTGGATGGGCCTGGTACGGTGCCTTCCCTAGCAATGCGCAAAGCCGGGAAAACAAGGCTCGCAGCCCCAGAGTAACCTTTTCTCTCCTAGCGTGTTGCTAGTCATGCATCCCAATAAAGGGGCCAGAAAATGGCCCTTAAGCATTAATCCCCCAGGACAAAGAGGTTCTGACCCGCATCAAACACAACTGGGCCCCAGTGGTGTTTCTGTTCCAGGCCCAGAAAAGCAGCAAAACCAGACAAGCCTGACCTCAGGACCAGTGGCATTAACTAGTGACCCACTGACCTGGCTCCTACCAAGCAGCAGAGACCTAGACCCTGAGAGGGCACACCTGGAAAGCTCCCCTGGGACCTCCCCTAAAATCTCCACCCTTAAAAAGCCCTTAGGCTGGGGGACTCAGCGTGGTCTCCCTTTGGGGCCTGCACCATTCCAGGCCCCTCCCCGCCCCCTCGCCCTCATTACCTTTACCCTTCTCTCTCCTAAGCTCTAAGGACCTTTCTTCTGCCTCTCTAACTTGTTTCCTGACCCCATTTCTAAATAATCTTTCTCTTATACTTTGAGTCTTGGCTCTGAATTCTTTCCTTGCCAGAACTCAGGTACCAAGGTTACAGAACCAAAGACCAGTCTGACTCCATTGGTCTTAACACCTGGTGCCATTTTTACCACCTCCAAAGTAAGATCACCAGGCAGCAGCTCCCCACCCCAAAGTGGAGTGACTAGGCAGGGGCCATAGGCGACAGCACCCGGGGCAGGGATGGAGATGATGGGGTTCAGGGGCCTGAGAGGGAGGCAGAGAGATGGCTACAGGGTCCCAACCAGAAACAAAGGGGCACAAAATCCTTGGATCTGTGGGCCAGAGGCCTCCACGGGGCAGAGGGTGAGGAAGATACAGGATGCTCAGTTCTGACTGGGGTGTTACCTTAGAGGCCAAGACTACAGCGTTAGGTCTGGACATGGCAGGGACATTAAGGAAGCTTGTGACCTGGGTGGTGGGATGGGTCATTCACACCCTGCAAGAGTTACCCAAGACGAAGCTAGGTCTTTGAGGTGAGAAAGGGTGAGCCAGGGCCCAGAGCAAGGCTGGGAAAGAGAGAACAGCATGTAGGAGCTTCAGAAGCTGGGGGGCAGGGTCGGGGGTGTTTAAGAGCACAGGAGCCATGGTCTACACTGCAGTGTTTCCCAAACTTTTGACATATGTATACCCCTTCTATAATTTTCGTAACGCTGAGTACCCTTTGTACTCATGAGAACGTAGAATTAGGCGCAGCTAAGCACGGCGCAGTGCATATCCCCACCAAACTCCAGTGCAACACGTACCCCCACCAAACTCTTCCCGTACCCCTGTGGGTACGCGTATCACACTTTGGGAAACACTGGTCTACAGGAACATTGGAGGGGGCTCTGGAGAATGAGCAGCAACCCCAGGGGCTGTAGGGAAGCTGTGGCGGGAGGAGACAGATTCAAAGCAAGAGATGGAAGGAGAGGCTGAGCAGTGTCTATGGAAGATGGCTCCTGTTTTAACAGGTAGGAGGGCTGCAGATGGGGAAGGGGGTTTATGAGACTTCAGAGGATGGAAGGACAGGATGGAGTGACCAAGGGTAGGAGGGTGGCATCACGTGGGCCTCTGGACAGAACCAGAGTAGCAAAGACCTCACTTGGCTGCTGCTTCCAAGGACCCATTTCTATGAAGAATGCCCTGAACCATGACAGGTCCTTAGAGGAGCGATTCAGGGCTCTCAGTGCATGTGGAGGAGCCCCACGGAGGAGCCCCACACGCGAGAACGCTGTTGGAAGCGTTAAGTGCTTTAAAAGGCCCACGGCTTGGCATGTCGGCCCCATTAGAGGGAACGTTTTATCACAATGGAGGCATGAGTAGGTTGTTTGATGGTAATTGCTTTCTTAACCCATAGAGAAAATGCATCACAAACCTACCACAATTAAGTAAAGTGGTCACATTCCTCTTTTTTGATTTAGAGCTATTTAGAAGTATTAGCTACCAACTTGGCTTCCAGGGTTATTTTTTTCTTTCACACTGAAACTTATTTTCCTTTGAATCCCATAAAATATTCTAAGTGCTCCAGGAGGGAGGAATGAAAAGATGTTTCCATTTCCAGCTCCGCAGCCAACCATTGCGCTCAAATAATACCCTCAATGTGTAACCTAGGAGTTTAATATCCTCACATATTCATAATTATGCAGAAATAGCCCCAAAGAAATGTTCAGTTTATTCATAGCTGGATAATTATTGGCATTCAACTTTCACAACCTCAGAGCCGCTTCTCAAAGTTCAGTGGTTGTCCCTGTGCCACGCAAGGCATGCCGGGCATGTGGAATCTGTGGGCAGATCCCTAAGGGGCAAAAGAGATGGCCTGGAGAGCGCTCGGCTCTCCCTAGCACACTACAGCCCCCTTCCACTGGGCAGGACTTCCCCTTCCCCAGAGCATGAAAAGTCCAGACATGACATGCAAATGGCACTCCACTGGTCATGGAGAAAAGCCAGCATGCTGTACAAACACACACACAAAAGGAGGACTCAGTTATTCCCTATAAATCCTCTTGTCATCCATGGGTGAAGTCCGAAGTTCAGGGGTAGTCTCAGATGCCCCCCTAAAAGGTTGCTGTGGCCAGCTAGGCATGGAAAGAGCTGCAACTTCTCTCTCTATGCCTCCTTGGACAGGCACGGTGCATACCCTCCATTAATACATTTTCCCTTTCCTGTTGGCTCTCCTGCTGTTCCCTTTGCTCCAGGAAAATATGAAAACCATCCCAGAAAAATATGAAAACCATTCCCTGAATAATTACCTACCTCCTCTCCACCCACCGACATACATCTTTCCTGCTTTGAAGTGTCAGCTACTCTGATTTCTTTAAGTGGACCTCACTCTGCATTTACCAGTCAGGTGGAGTACAATTAAGGGACCTGCCACCAGTCGAGGCTGGCGGCAAGGGATCTGGGCACCAGCTGTCACTTCATCCGGCCTCCTGCCTCCTAGGCTCCTCTGTCCACGTTGTGGTCACCTTCCCACTTCTCCTGGGCTGGGAGTATGAGGCTGTATGGGTCACCTTGTCCTTCTTCCCCTAAATCCAGACTGCCTCAGCCTAGCCCTTGCAACTTTTTTTTTTTTAAATATATTTTTTATTGATTTTATACAGAGAGGAAGGGAGAGAGATAGAGAGTTAGAAACATCGATGAGAGAGAGTCATCGATCAGCTGCCTCTTGCACACCCCCTACTGGGGATATGCCCGCAACCAAGGTACATGCCCTTGACCGGAATCGAACCTGGGACCTTTCAGTCCCCAAGCCGACGCTCTATCCATTGAGCCAAACCGGTCCTGGCAAGCCCTTGCAACTTGACTTGAAATCCTCTTTAGTGAGATCAGCTAGTATGATCTCAGCTGCAGGTTACGGAAAACCCAGCCCAAACTAGCACAAATATTAAAGTCGTTGGATTGGCTCATGTGACCTTAGAGTCCAGAGGTGACTGGAGTTCAGGCAGGGCACTGGCTTGACGACCCTGGAATTCTCTCAGTCCTGTCTGCCTCTGGCTAAGGGCTTCATCCCCAGAATGGCCACATCCAAGGCCACAAAGGGGTCAGAACTATTCCAAACCCATGTGCACACTCTGACTGTCCAGAAGAGTCAGTGGGTCTTTCAGGAAAACATTTCCCTAGGGATTCATCAAGTCCCTCCGGTCTGATTGACCCAGACTGGGTCTGATGTCCACCTGTTAGCCAATCGCTGTGGCCAGGTGGATGGGACATGCTGATTGGCTTCAATGCAGCTTGCGGAGGGTGGAAGTCCACAGGCTACATAAGGAAAGGGTGGGCATCCAGATAAAATGTTGACTACAGCACCCAGGGAAGAGGGAATGGGTGCCAGGAGGCACACAACAGCAAATGTCCACTTCTCTGGGTATCTTGGATCCAAGCCCTTCCCCTTCTTTCTTATAAATAAAAATCAACCTTTTTCTCTGTGCATCTCAGTACAAAGCTTCCCAAGCAGGGGCCTTGCCTGTCTTGTGTCCCCAGTGCCTGGAACACTGGCTAGCCAACCAGGTGAACGGAAGGAAGGGATCAAAGGGAGGGAGAAACAGGAAAGCCGACTTCCCATTCGCTGGGGTGGGGCAGGTGGTTCCGGGGTTCTTGGTGAGTTGATGGCTGAGACAGCCCTGTGATCAATAGAGCCTGCGGGCTGGGCCCCGGTGACACACGCCCTCCTCCACAGGACGCACTTCTGAGATGGCCAGGAGGAGGGGAAGCTTTTACCAACAGAACTGTGTGTGTCTGTCATGTTAAAGTATTCCACTACCCCAGCTGCAGGGACAATTCAGTGAAATTCTGGAAGCATGTGTGGAACACTACCTATGTCAGGCCCAGTAGAGCCGACAATGAGTGGACAATGCCACAGCTAGTCAGTACCCTGTGTGGTGTGCGGCCTGATGGATACAGGTCACAATGAAGCCAGGACGAACTCCTAACTTCATGAAAACACAAGGACATCAGTAATCTTGTAATCACCCCCTCCCGCCCCGCCATGAGCCAAACAAGCCCTAGCTGTAGGTAAAACGTCGCCATCGAGGTGAGAATGAAATTTATAACCCACATTTCTTCCTGGGCAGACTGTGTTGCTAGAACACATGTGGGCTTTGGTCATTGACATGTAAAGTGGGCAGATACATAGCTGGTGCTATCTCCCTTCCAGGCAGCTTCACCAGGTATTGGGAGGGTGTCCCTGGAGAAATCTCACGAACTTTATGGGAAGAATCCCCAGAGACTCTCAAGTTCATCTCCCTTGTTTGATGAGGTGAACAAACTGAGGCCCAGGAAGGCTGGAGGGATGCCCAGGAAGCCATTAGAGCAGGACCGGGGGCTGAGTGGTAAACCGAGTCTGGGCTCCTGATCCCTAGGGCAACATTCCTTTCAGATCGATTAATTAGGGAAAAGGCCAGTAGTGTCAGCGAACAGTGATGGAACCTGGATAGAACTGCCTGCACTTGGCTAATTGCTTCCTGGGCATTATGTCATTTACTAGGCGGACCAACTGTCCTTGTTCATCACCTACCGAGGGGCTAAGCAGAAAAGTACCAAACAGGGACAAGTTGGTCACTCTACGTTTAAAACCCTCACAAAACCTTACGAAGAAGCCACTGTTGCTGCTTTCATCTTAAGGATAAGCGAGACCGAGGTGTAGAGATGTTACATGATTTGTGTAAGGTCTCAGGATCAGGAAATAGTACCCTGTTTCCCCCGAATATAAGACAATGTCTTATATTAATTTTTTCTCCCAAAGTTGCACTAGGTCTTATTTTCGGAGGATGTCTTATTTTCTGGGAAACACGGTAGAATCAGCATTGGAACTCAGGAAACTCAAATCCAGACCCCATCAGCTTAACCCTCAACTTGTAAATGACACTTTCCCTAAAAGAGAGGAATCCGGTGAAATCTGGCTTGTAGATATATGTATTTGGGTGATTTCTCTCCCCCCCCCCTAGAAAACGAGTTTAAAGGTACTCATCAGATTTCTAAAGGGGCCCAGACCCCATAGAGGCTGAAGGGAAGGTCTGGGGGTGGCAGAACAAAAGCTTTTTCTCTGAGCTCACTTCCCTCTTACTCTGAAGATAAAAGTGTTCATCTGTAAGGCTGAGCACAATCAGAAAAACATACAAGGGTGGGGGCTGTGCAATGCTGGACCGGGTCCTGTGGAGTTGTGAAATCGCCTTCCCTAGAAGTATTTATAAAGGGGAGAGTCCCTCGTTTAGCTGCCATGACTCAAGCCTGACCTCCAGGAGGCTCTGGGGATGTGACCCCTTGAGGACCTCAATTTGGGGAGGCAGGAAGAAGCTTCTGAGCTTTACCAGCTCAGCAAGGCCACTTCCCCTCCTGCCTGCTTTGGTCAGCAACCACAGGGAGCTTTGGGATTCCCCTGGAAGGGCTTTTCTAAAATGCACCAGTCGAGGGTATATTGACTGGGTGGGTGCTTACAATTTTAAGTACTGTGCTACTTGTTTTATGTGAAAAGAACTCATTCATTTCTGACCATAACCTTATGAGGCAGATACTATTTTAGATCCCCTTTTACAGGATAAACTGAGGTTTAAAGCTGCTCATGGACTTCCTGAGGTCACCCAGCTGGTAAGGACTGGCTCTGGGCTTTGAATCTAGGCAGTCTGACGCCAACCATCCCTCTTTCAAACAGTTGGCTGCTTGTTTCTTCAGCCATGATGGTCTCCTGGTGGATTATTCCAGTTCCTCCAGTCAGATTGCAAGGAACACTCTTGTCAGATCTCAAGACTCTCCCCTAGCTCGGTGCTTACCCAGGCTGCAGGGCCACTCTGGGAACACTGGGGCCATCAGCATGGTGACAGGGATTGGCACCCCTGTGAGAAGGGTGGGAAGTGAGATGAGAGAAAGCAAGGCCTCCCTACTCCCTGCCCATGCGCTGCTCCCCAGGATGAACCTACAGAAACTGAGACTGAGGGGCCCACAGCTCCTCAGCCCTCTAGGGAAGCAGGAGGTCTTCACAATTAGAAGGAAAACTCTGGTGCTTGGAAGGAAAGGCTCTCTGCTAAACCAGGTGCATTCTGGTCCTTCCTCCCACTTTGGCTGGGGCCCAGGGGAGTCGCCATCCCACACAGCATCCAGATAAATACCCTGTAAGCTAATGGCTCTTCCCCAGGGCCCAAATAACCCCCTGAGATCCGGCTTGCATATCCATGGCTGCCATGTAGGGTTGTCAAGTTTGCTAGCCGCACAGGGTGCAAAGCCAAAGGGACTCACGGGGCTGTGGTCTGGCTCTGCTCTGCTCACCAAACCATGTGCCCTGGTAGGAGGCTACCTTGGCCTGAAGGCTACCCTACCCTCCTCCCATTTTCACAAAGAAGCTATGTGGGCAGATAAAAACCTTGCATTTATCTAGCTGCCTCCTGGATAGCTCCATTTGGTATCTGACAGGCATCTCAGATGTTGCATGACCAATACTGAACCCTTGATTTCTGGCCCCCTCAACCTACTTATCCCAGTCTGGCCCTTCTCAGTGATTGGCACCTCCACTCATCCAGTTACTCAAGCCCAAAACTGGACTCTTCTTTCATTGCTGCTCACATCCAAACTGGCAGCAAATCCATCAGCACCACGTTCAATCTAGTGAACACCCCTGTCCTCTGTGGGAGAAAAGGGGGCCACATACTAAACCTGAAAATCTCAGGGGAGGCCTGCAAACTCAGAGACCTACACTAACCACATAGGATCGTCTGAAATGAAAACTTTTTAACCCAAAGTCAGTCATGGCGGGCGGTTATTTCCTAGTCCAGTATCTTCCTTGACAAAGGTCATTCTTTGCCTGAATTGAGCCTGTCTCTTGTCTTTTTTGCATGTAAGATAACGTACCTTTGGAATGTCTGAGTAGAGAGCAAGACCACAGAACCTATCATTATTATCTTGTTCTTCCACATATCATCTCCATGTGCTATAAATGTTAATTGTTAACTATCCTATACCTACCAATGTAAAATAAATATTTGTCTCTTTATTTTCCTCGTTATCCAATCCCAGAGATTACCCCACTTTGCTTTCTCCCACCTTCCTAATCTATCACCAATATCACCAATAAACTTCATGTAACCCTTTTTATGCCCCCTCCTTTGATTGTAATGTATAAAATAAGGCGCAAAACTGCTGTTCTCTGGAAGATTTTGCTTTCTCAACAATTATTGTCAGTTTGGCTCAAATAAACTCATAAAAATCCTTACAGGTTTCCCCCTGTTGGTGTGGCTCAGTTGGTTGGTCCCATGCACCGATTTGATTCTGGGTCAGGGCACATGATTGGGTTGTGGGCTCGATCCCCGGTAGGGGATGTGTAGGAAGCAGCCTATTGATGTTTTGCTTTCACATTTGTTTCTTTTTCTCTCACCCTCTCTTTCTCAAAATCAATTTTTAAAAATATTTAAAACATTCTTATAAGTTTGGATGTTTCTTATGCTGATACCTCCATAATTCCTGTTCTAGGAAAAACCACCACCATCTTTTGCCTGGATCATTGCAGTAGACACATTATTTCCCTGCTTCAAACCCTTCAGTGGGTTCCACATTCTTAGAATGCTAACATCCAAACTTCTCTCAGTGGTTTATAGATGCCTACCGAGTGTGGGCTTCATACTCACCCCAAACTCCTGACAGAAGGGAGCTGGCCTGGGGTCATCAGAAAGGGATCCTGCCCAACAGAGCTTCCTCCCAGGTAAAGGGACAGTAACAGGAAGAGGCTGAAGTGGGTCACAAGCAGCCACCTGAGGAGATGAACCCCGTGCAAGGACACGGCATTTGGAAGTTCTTAGTGGAGAGGAGAGGAGGATCTCTAAGGAAATCATGAAAGAATCCAGTTTGGAAAGATCCATACATCTGCCATGCAGAAGGCCAGCGTGTCAGGCCCCAACTCTACTGTGAAAGAAAGCCCTTCTTGGGCCTCATGCTTCTCTCTCCATCTGGTTCCTCAACCCTAGTCCATCCCCAAAGAGATGGGCAACACAGTGGGTAGCAAACGGAGAATGAGCTGGAGCAAGAGAAAAAAGATAGCAGAACCTCCTGTCCCATGGCAGGCTTCATGTTGAGGTAGGGCAGGGTTTTAGTAGGATAGATATTCAATGACGTGATGGTGGCTGGAAAAGATTCAGAGCCTGCCTAAGGGTTTTTCTAATAGGTGGAGGTGAGAGTAAGAGGGTGAAGGTGTTTGCTGAGGCCAAATCCAGCTCATTCTATAAACTGCATACATTGCCAAAACCAGTTTGGCTCAGTGGATAGAACATCAGCCTGTGGACTGAAAGGTCCCAAGTTCGATTCCGGTTAAGGGCATGTACCTTGGTTGTGGGCACATCCCCAGTAGGGGGTGTGCAAGAGGCAGCCAATCGGTGATTCTCTCTCATGGATGTTTCTAACTCTCTATCCCTCTCTCTTCCTCTCTGTAAAAAATCAATAAAATATATTAAAAACAAAACAAAACTGCATACATGAAAGTTGGAGATACAAAATCAAGGCATGACCAGTCACTAGTCCCTTGGTGCAGCTCTTGCATAGAATATGCTGGGGTGGTTGTAGAAGTGGTAATGGGTAGCAGGCAGGAGTAGATAACACTGGTCCAAAGGGTCAGGTCAAGTAATTTGAACTTTACCTTGAGGACAGTGGGGAGCTACAGATATAGGCAGGGAGTGCCATGCTCTGACTCATATGAGCTAAAGTTCACCCTGAGTGTGGGGAACTGACTGGAGGGATCGGAAAAGAGGTCTAGAGAGGCCTGAAAAAAAATGGTGGGTCAGATAAGGAAGGAGTGGACTGGTGAGGAATTAAGGAAATGAAACTGGAAGCCCATGCTATATTTGTCCTAGGGTCCCTTGCTACAAGAATGAGTCACTGAGGCCTTGTGGGAGGAGCTGAGCACCTACTGCCAGGCATGCCAGGCCTCAGACTGGGTCTCCCATTTGTCCTCTCACCCAATCCTCAAATGACCTTTGAGGTTGGAATCATCACCCTCCCACAGCCAGGGAGAAGACAGGTTCAGAACAGCCTAGTGACTAGGTAAAGGCCACCCATCTGGCTGGTTACACAGCTGTCCTGGGGCCAGGGCACTGGGCCACTCAGTTCTGGGTCTGCTGACGGACGCACCTGCCAACACCTGGGACAGCACCTCATATAGAGGACACCAGGTGTCTCCATGGGTGGCCAAGTACACCCTCCCCAGGGCTATGAAGAGAAAAAGTCAAAGTGCCAGAGGGTTACTTAGGGTCCTGACCAATATGGCAGGGTTTGAGACACAGTACACGCTGACTTGAACCTAAGGGTCATGTGGAAAGCCAAGAGCTTGCCGAGGTCCCTTCCTGAGCAAAGGAACGTGAGCTAAGAAGCCAGGAGGGGAGGGGTCTTGAATCCTACATGTACCCACACCCTAACCAGGTGGAGCCATAGCAGCTGGTAGCTTGCCCTAGTCTCACTCCAAGGTGGGGATCCTTCATTATGTACCCCTTGTGGGGAGGGGGGATATCACAGATGACTGGCTTTCCTATCTGACAGAGGGGCAGGGTTGAGCCACGAGAAAAGTGCAAAGTGTCAGTCATGATCCTAAGTGTTTCACACTTAACTCGTTTAACCCTATGGGGTTGAGTGACATTGACCAAGTCACAGCCTCTGGACATAACCTTAGCTACCCTGCTGATGCCTAGCATCTTCCCTGCCTTGCCCAAGTGTCTCAAGTTGGGGGGTCTAGGGATAAGCCAGTTGGCCTGATGGGAGTCAAGCCTGTCCAGTTGGCCTGATGGGAGTCAAGCCAGACCTCTGGGGTGGAAAATGGGTGCCCTGCAGGCAAGCTGACCCACTGGAGTTCAGATGATGGCCACAAGCTAGGCCCACCCACCACAGCCTCACCACAGGCACAGACCACAGACCTCAGAGACATGGAGCCCTTTGTTCCGCCCAACTTAAAATAAGTCAGGCCTCGCTCCACTGTGAGAAGTTCCCAGCCACCCTCCTAAAATGGACTCGTGCACAGGGAGGTCTGTGATTGCAACTCGGTGACCCACTGTGACCACGTTAACTCCTGCCTCTCCATGAGGACCTGCAGGACAGTCCCCATTCTGGACAGGATTGCTCTTCTCGGCTTGGCCTGATCTCACTGGGCTCCCACACCTTCCAGGGCAGCGATCTTTGCAAAGCGAGAGGGGCAGTGGTTCTTTGGCCTTCAAAAGGCATGGGGACAGGGGTCATGGGCACCTAGGGCAGACCAGACTGAGCCTCAGCCTCCCCTGCTCTTGATACTACACTGTCCTTTGTCATCTCTAAAGGGGATTATACATTCTAGCCCACCTCCCTCCCCCCTGCCAGGAAGCTGAGCCAGCCTATTATCCCAGTTCAAGGTAAGACAGGTAAGGCCTGGAGAGGTAGGTCCTACTCAAGGGCAGCCAGGAGCCAATGACAAAGCCAGGATTCAAACTCCAGTCTGTCTTTATAGTCAGAATGAGGTGCCCTGCCCCATGAGCAACCCATAACCATGCCTGGGAAAGGCCATGTCTTGTTCTGATGCCCCAGGACACCCCAGACATGCCACTAAGGCAGTGAACATGAAGCCTGCCATCCCCCCGGCAGTTTTTCCTAATCACCACGCTGTGATTTTCCCTTTCATTTATTTTTCCACTCAGCCACATAAAGAGAACATAAAGAAAACATAATAAAAGAGCTCCCAAATTAGAGATGGGCCATAATGGCAGAGAAGTTTAACTATAAATAGAAGAAAGCCTGTCTCTCCAAACTGCCCTTAAGATGGTCTGATTAGGCAGAGGCCTGCACCCTCTCATTAAGCGGCCTCACCGTCACGCCTTGGGCACTGGGAGGCAGCTGGGTGGGGCGTGGGTTGGTCAACGGGGCAGCAGGGTGCTTATTGGACATACTACACAAACTTTTGGGGATGGAGTTTCGGCATCTATCTGTTGTGGGCAGCGCTTCCTCTGCTGGGTGGGAGGCTGGGGGAAAATCTGGAGGTAGGCTGTGGATAGGAGTCACCTGAGCTTGGGCAAGATGCTGGCCCACCCTCTCGGGACACATTCTTAGACATGAACAATGGATGTTCAGGAGATTTAGTAGCAGCTGGTTTGGCACCACTGACAGTTGGCCTTCCTTGGGAATTTACTGTATGCCAGGTCCAGCACTTCCCACAAATGTTCTCATTTCCAACCTGTGCAACAGTATGATGGCTGCCCTTATTTTACAGTTGATGCACAGAAAAGTTACACAACGAGGGTCACTCAGCAGGTAAGAGGCGGAGACAGGGTTTGAATGCAGGAAGCTGTCTCCAGTGTCCTCAGGACTAACCATGACACTATTGAGAAGGCTGTGGACGAGTCTACATCAGTCCTGATGGAGGCCTTGGCAGGGGGCCAGTGGGCTCTGGCCTCAGCCCCATCTGGTTTGACAGGCCCTGGATAAGGAAAGAGATAAATAACATTGTGGCCATGTTTAAGGATGCCAGGAAGCCAGGAGGAAGGGAGGAAGAGAAGGATGGCTGACGTGGAGGATGATGTTCATGATTCTCAGAGCTACCTGGCAGGAGTGATGAGCTGTATGCATCAGAAGGTAATATAACTAAGGGAAATGTTGAGAGCTTGGATTAGATCTCAGAAATAGGATCCAACATGGGGAGGAGAGTGGGGCGGGGAAGGCTGTGCCATGTTTTAAAAGATACCCATCACAGTGGTTGGTTAGAGAGGCCCACATACCAGAAGTTGGCCCAGGGTCACAGCCCCCAGTATCAGTAGGCAAGGGGGCTATGGGTCCCCTGGGTTGAGGATACCCAGGGCCACCCAGCTTAAATAAGTTCACGGGGATGCAGATATTCAAGTTCATGGGCCTCAGAGTCCCTAAGTTCAAGAGTCACCAGCCTTAGAGCTGAGGGCACCCAGGGCCATAAATAAATGCCTCCCTCTTCCTTCCAGCTCCCTGGCCAGAAAGCTATCCCAGTGGTTACAAATGGGTTTGTGGCCACAGTGTCCAAGGGTTGTGAGGCTCTGCCAGGTGGGGATGGTTCTGCATGGCATCAAGATGCCCAGCACAAACAGGGGGGCCTTGTGAGGCTGGTCTGAGGTGCTCTGGGTGGGTGATCCAAAGGATGATGAGATCTGAAGATTTACCCCAGAAGACAGTGCCAAAACAAAGGAGGAGAGAGTGGCTGTGCCACTCGGTCCTGGGAGAACCCAGGGTCCTGCCAGGTGGAGGGAGCATGAAGGGCCAGGAAGGGGCCCTTAGGCAGGCTGCTTCTACACCCTCAGGGCGCCTCGGGGGCCTGGCTATGCCTAGGAGGCACATCAAACATGAAACGGAAGATGTCCTGCGAGGTGGCTGGTGCTCCCACCAGAGTCCAGAGATTTATAGAAAAGGAAACGCTCTACCTTCTTTAGGCCTGGAGGGATAATCACCAAGACCACTGTGGGGGGTCTGCCTGGCTGCCCTGCACAGACCCCAGAGTGAAGGTCTTCGTCTGTCTATCAGAAGCGTGGCCACAGTGCTCAGGGTAGCCTCTTCCCCTGGAGCCCCAGACTGATCCAGACCACTCAGACACTAGCAGAGGCCCAGAAAGAAAAAAAAAAAAAGGGGGGGGGCCCTAAGAGTCTAGCCTGGACTCCCCGGGACCAACCTCTCCAGGGACCTAAGTCAGTGATCAGAAGACTGGCTTCTTTCTCCTGCCTGATACACGTATGCTAATAAGACCATTGCTGTGCAGATTTACAGAACCTCTGATTTCACAATCACTCAGGGCCTTGCAAGTATTAATTAAGCCTCAAAACCCCTGGAGCCTGGAGCAGCTTCTCATTAACCTCATTCTGCAGAGGCTCTGACTCTGCTTCCTTCCCAGAGCCTGTGAATGTGGCAATGGCTCCAGCCCTGGGAGCCGGACTGGCAGGGCTCCCTCCCATGTCACAGGGCAGAGGTCAGAGAAGCTGTGGGGCTCCTGAGAACTCCATGACGTTGATGTCAGAGCCAGCTTCAACCAGACAGACCAAGGGCTCTATTAGCATCGACAATGTGGAAACCGTGTCCCACCTTCCAGCCTTTTATTTTTTAACAGCATTATCTATATAAATAAAAGCCAAGTGACTGAAACAACTAGAATGACTAGTCACTATGACATGCACTGTGGCTGGCCAACCGGCCCGATGGGGTTGGGGCCAGCCAGCCAACCTCCTGCAGCCCCTCCCCCTGGCCAGCCCACTCTGATCAGGGTGGGGCCGGCCAGCCAACACCCCATGGTCCCTCCCTCCAGCAGACCCTGGCCCCTATCAGCCCCTCCCCCTGATCAGGGACGGGGCCGCCAACCTCCTGCCCCTCCCCGATTGGTCCCTATCTGGGCAGGCTGGCCAGACCCCACTGGGGCATGAATTCATGCACCAGGCCTCTAGTTGAAATATAAGTCACATACCATGCACTTCGCCCATTGAAAGCATTTAATTCAATGGCATCTAGTGTATTCACAGAGTTGGGCATCCGTGGCCACAATCAATTTTACATTTTCATTACCACAAAAGGAAAACCTGCACCTGTTGGCCATGACCCTTGATTTTTCCGGGCATCCTCCTCAGCCCGAGGCAATCACTAATTTATCTACTTTCTGTCTCTATAGATCTGCCTATTTTGGGTTGTTTTTATTTATTTTTGTTGTGGTAAAATAGATGACATAAGATTTACCATTTTAACCATTTGGGATTAAGTACACTCACATTGTGGTACAACCCATCACCAACTAGAGAACTTTTTCATCTTCCTAAACTGAAACTCTGTACTCATTGGACATTTACTCCCCATCAACCTTTCCCCAGGCCCACGTAACTGCTATTCTGCTTTCTGTTTCTGAATTTCTACTATGTAGGTACCTCATATAAGTGGAACCATACAATACCGGTATCTGTCCTTCTATTTCACTTAGCATAATGTTCTCAAGGTTCACTCTGGCTTGTTTCTAATTATGAAATATTTCAGCCAGAAGTACAGAAAATAATATGCAGCAAATAACACATCCCTTTAATTTAACCCATACCCCTCAGATTTCTTAAATCTGTTTGTTAGCCTTTTGCTGTATTTGCTTTCCTCCCTTTTTTGCTAATGCCCTCCTCTGAGTTTATCTAGTTCTGAAGTTAGTATGCATCTTTCTTGCTCATGTTTTGCTATTTTTAAGTTTATAACAATAAAATACATGGTGCTATTCTGTGCCTTTAAAACATAATTAATGTACAACGTGATGACTACTGTTCACACTGCTGTATGGCATATTTGAAAGTTGCTAAGAGAGTAGAGCCTAAAAGTTCTCATCACAAGGAAAAAAACATTTCTTTCTCTTTTTGGTATCTATGAGGTGATGGATGTTAACTAAACTTACTGTGGTTAACTATTTCATGATACATGCTGTACACCTTAAACTTATACAGAGGTTAGCAGAGGCAGGTTTATAGTTGTGAGTACACAAAATAGAGTTTATTCTTGTATTATTATTTATTACTCTTGCATTATTTATCATTATTAACCTACTTTGCCCATTCCTGTATCTCAATAAAACTGGGGAAAAAGGAAAGATTAAAAAGTGCCCTTAAATGTAATTGGATCTTTTTGAAGAATCTGCACAAACTGTTCAACTACATTTAAAAAAACATTTAAATACTGTCATATATTATCCATCGTGTCATTTGTTCTCCACTCCACATTGTATCTTGAGATGGATCCATGTTGGCACTCATAGCTCTGGTTTGCCAATTTCTCCTGATGTACAGTGTGTCTGTGCATGTGTGCCCCACTGGATTTATCCAGGGGGTTCCCACATCTAGATTCTCACTAGAGAAGCCACGGTCACTCCTGTCTGAGCTGGGTGGATATATACAGGACCCCAAGCAGAGGACCAGCTATGGAAAGAAAACCAAACACATAAATGATTCCAGAGCCTTGACCCTCCATCCAGCCCAGGCTCTGTGCTCAGAGCTGTGAAAGGCTCGGCCTGACCGTCGGTGCAGGGCCAGTACCTTAGAGAGGGAGCAAGGGTATTATTCTTTGTCCCATCACCCCAGACTCTCTTTCCGGATTGCAAACTCCCTGAGAGGCTGACAAAGCTAGGGATGCCTCTCCTCTGGAAATGCACCCACCCAGAGAGAACCTTCATGCCCCCAGGGTTGGGGTCCGGCCACATTTTCCTGCACGTTTCTATACACAACTCAGGGAGCCATGTGACTTGCGGACATTAGGGATATGGGGCTGCCGCTGGTGGAGGCATCAAAGAGTGCCTGCTGAATAAGTGATCAAATGAGTAGATGATAAGAAAACACGCAGAGTCCCTGACATAGTACCTAGGAGGTGCTCAGAAACAGTGGCTGAGATTAATATGTTTGTTTGTTTTTTAATCCTTACCCATGGGTATGTTTATTGATTTTAGAGAGAGAAGAAGGAAGAGAGAGAGAAACATCAATGTTAGAGAGAAACATTGATCCCTTGCCTCCTGTACGGACCCTGATCAGGGATTAAACCCATAACCTAGGTATGTGCCCTGATAGGGAATTGAACAGGCAACCTTTTTTTTTGTGTGTGTGTGTGTGTATGTGTACAGGATGACTCTCCAACCAACTAAACCACCTGGCCAATGTAATATGTATATATTTTTAAAAGTCAGGTTTAGGTACATAGAGTAAATCCCCTCTTTGTAGTATATGAGTTTTGGTAATCATCACCACAGCCAATATATAAAACTAGAGGCCTGGTGCACAAATTTGTGCATGGGTAAGGTTCCTTGGCCTGGCTGCTGATCAGGGCCAATCAGGCCAGCCAGCCGGGAAAAGGGACTGCAGGAAGTAGGCTGTCCATAGGAAGTTGGCTGTGGGTGTGCACTGACACCAGGGCGCAGCTCCTACATTGAGCATCTGCCCTCTGGTGGTCAGTGCACATCATAGCAACCAGTCGACTGGCCATTTGGTCGAATGGTCCTAATGATCACTTAGGCTTTTATATATATAGACTAGAGGCCCAGTGCACAAAATTTGTGCACAGGGGAGGGGCTGTCCCTTAGCCCAGCCTGCACCCTCTCCAATCTGGGACATCCCTCTCACAATCTGGTACTGCTGGATTCTAACCACTCACCTGCCTGCCTGCCTGCCTGCCTGATGGCCCCTAACTGCTTCTGCCTGCCAGCCTGATCGCCCCCAAACTGCTCCCCTGCTGGCCTGATTGACGCCTAACTGCTCCCCTGCCGGCCTGATCACCCACAACTGCCCTCCCATGCTGGCCTGATGGCCCCCAACTGCCCTCCCCTGTTAGCCACTTTGTGGCAGCCGTCTTGTGGTGGCCATCTTGAGATAACATGGGAGTGGCCATTTTGTGATGACATAGGGGCAGCCATCTTATGATGTTATGAGGGTGTCGCACGAGGGCCATCTAGGGCTTTTATTAGTATAGATAATCCTATCATCCCAAAAGTTTCCTTGTGCCCCTTTCTGTATGCCTGAAGGATAGTTAATCTCCACCCCCATCTCCCCATGTCCTTAGGCCCTGGAGACCACTGTGCCTATATTTTCTGTGCCTATAGTTTTGCTTTTCCACAAATGTAAATGGAATCAATAGTATGGAGCCTTTGGAGTCTGGCTTCTTCCACTTAGCATAACACATTTGAGACTAACTCCTATTGCTGCTCATACAAGTAGCTTATTCCTTTTTATTTCTGAATGGTATGGATATACCACTGTCTGTTTATTCACTTGCCTGATGATGGACATTTGGATTGTCTCCATTTGGGGGTGATTGTGAATAAAAGGCCACTATAAATAGTTGCATAGTAATGTTAACATAAAAAAAAAATTGAAACCTGTAAAAAAATTTTGAGAGTTTATTTGCACCAAACTATTGACATATGCCAGAAGCAGAATCTCAATGAATTGAGATAATGCTCCAGAGAATGGTGGGTTACATTTGTATTTATACATTGCAACCAAAAGAGGGACATTGGTGGATTACATGAAATTCATTGGTGATAGATTACGAAAGTGGGATAAAGCAAAGTGAGGGGGAGGGGGGGACCCCTGAGATTGGATAAAGAGTAAAATGATGGATACATACTTAGGTGGGTATAGGGACAATTAACATGATAATGAAGGAATTTGTGGTATCTGTCCTGGTGCCCACCACATTTGGCTGTGCCTCAGGGGCTCCAGAAAAAGGGAAGTTACAAGTTACCCAGACATTTCAAGGGTATGTTATCATAGATGCAAAAAGATAGATAGGCTCAGTTAAGGTAAAGGTTGAGTTTGTCAGTGAAGATACCGGCCTAGGATGTAACTGCCCACTATAACTGCATTTAGTTCAAATTTAATTTCAGACCATCCTTTGTGCTTCCCTTAGGCCTCTGAGTTCGCAAGACTGCCATGCAGGCCTCCCCTGAGCTTGTCAGCTCGGCATGTGGCCCCTTTCGTCCACCCTAGGGTATTACAATACGATGCCAAACTGTTTTCCAGAGTGGCTGTGCCATTTTGCATTCCCTCTAGTCGTGTCTAAGAGTTCCAATTCCTTCAAGTCCTGACTTGGTGTTGTCAGCTTTTTCCTTTGACCATTCTATTGGGTGGTGTCTCCTTGTGGCTTTAATGTGCATTTTCCTAACGATGAATGATGTCAAATTGATGTTTTGTTGCCAGTCAATCCTGTGGCAAGTGGTGTCTGACTGGCCAGGCTTCCAGGTCCAGACAGGGCTCACCTGCAGCGCTAGGATCACCCAGGCCGCTGTGAGAGCCATGCAGGGGCAGGAGGCAGGAGGCAGGAGGCAGGAGGCAGGCGTCTCACTTTGTTCTAAATGAATGGGTGCCTGTTGTCTCACAAAGTCTGGCTGGCTGGGTGGGGACTTGGGCCAGGCTGTAACAGCCGGTGCTGAGAATACCTCCAGCCACCCACGGTGGCCCCAGCTGGGGTGCAGGAGTGGGAGTAAAGGATGAGGTGGAGCTGCCCATGTCAAAGATCCCATGATTGCCTCCCATGAGCTCCACTCCAAACCTGTCAGGAAAGAGCTGCTGCCCCATTTAATAGGTAGAGCTCCACAGATGGGAGTGTCTGCTTCTGAACCCAAAATGGGCCCTCCAGTGACTCCTGACCAGATCCTGTCACCACTGCCTGCCTCCTACTGCCTCGACTCCCAAGGAGTCACCCTACCATCCAGAGATGCTCAGACCTAGGTCTCTGGCCTTTCCCCCCATTTTTCTGTCTCTTCCACTGACCACAGCCCCAACCCCCAGTGAAGCACTTGCCTGGCCCCACCAGCACCAGGGCTCATTGTTCATCTATCCCTGTGCCCAGTCCCTGCTGGCAGATCCCGGAGAAGTGAACACTGCCTCAGGCCTGCTTTCTCGGGAGTCTTGATGCCTCCAGACTCTACTCTGGGCTCCTGCCCAACTGTAGATAGGCTGGCAGGTTTTACTCTCCTCCTGCTTCCTTGTCTGGCTGCCTCCTATACCAGCTCCCCAGCCTGCCTAAGACAGGTACAGAGCGGGAACTGATAAAGACAGGAGGTCTGCAAGGGTTGGTGTATCAGGGAAGACTTCCTACAGGAGGTGGAGGAACTAAGCTGGGCTGGGGGTTAGGGAAGGGTTGGGAAAGGAAGAAAAGGATGGGCACTGCTGGGGATCTGCAGACATTAGAGGGGAGGGTGGGAGAGTGTCTTCCCACATCTGAAGGACTGGAAGTGCTTGGTGGCCATCAAGCAGGTCAAGGTCACTGTCTCATTTCCCCCTACCATCCCCCTCCCAGACATACCCATATTCCTCCTACCCACGCTGGCGAGTGGGAGATCAGGGGGCTGAGGGACCATCTGTGTGGCCACTTGCTTCTCCCCTTCCATCACTCATCCAGCAAGCAGCCAGGGGCATCTCTCCTCCGAGCAGGCAGGGCATGGAGGCCACAGAGAAAAGTTCTGAGGAAGCTTAGGGTAGGGCCTTGCCACCCTGGACTGTGCACCCCATATCTGTGGCTCCCAGGAGGTACCAGGAGGCCTGCCTGGGGGAGCGTTGGTACACAAACACAGGACAAAGATCACAGCCTGCCTCCCTGGGGTCAGGCCCTACCCAGTTCTTCCGCGTTCCTCCTCACTCACCTGGGACAGGGGCAGTCACGCCAGGTGGGCTTCCTGGCAGAGCTGCTGAGATTTAGAGAGCACCCTTCCGCTTCAAAGTTCCTGAGCTGCTGACAGGAATTCATGCCTCGCGTTCAGGGATGCCCAGCCTGAACTATCTGGCCCGGGGCCAAACACCTCATGGCCGGGCCTCCTTCCCGGGGTTGCTCAGGCTGGCACCACCATTCAGGGCTGCTCTGACCTTTACCCTCAAACGCAGGGGAATGCCCTGGACTGACAGTAACAAAGCCAGACTCCTGCTCCTCTGTGCCAGGTACCACTTGGCTTATCACAAGCCTTATCTCTTGGCACGGGGCCTCTCCTGCCCCCTCCCTGCTCTGGGGTTTCTCACCCAAATGTGAGACAGCCAATTGTCTGTGCCTGCACCACTCCTGCTACCACGCGTGGGCAGGAAAGCCACATTCACCCACGAGGTCCACCTAGGCAAACTCTCTTCTCTCAGTGGTTCCAGGACGAGGGCAGGAGGGCTCTCCAGGGGGCAGGGAACAAGGTGGTTCTGAGTCGGATGCCCCTCACCCTGCAGCCCAGAAGGCCAAGCACTGAGGTCCCCTGGGAGCCCCTGAAGCCCACATGGACAAGTTTGGCCATTTCCGGCCAGGGCCTTGCTGCTCTTCCCCCCCCTCTCTGGGCCTCCACTTCATCTCACATCAAACAAAGGGTTGAGGGGACTTCTATGTGCCTTCCCAGCTCTGAAACGTTAAGATTCTCTGGCTATAAACCCTGGGCATCAACTGATCGACAAGTCGCAGCCTGAAGCAAGAGAAACAAGAGTGAACATCTTCGCTCCGCCTTCTCAGACCCAGTTCTGAGGGTCTGTGGCCAGGCCTCCGCCTGCACAGGGCCCAGACGAAAGTAGAACTTGCAAACACCAACTGACAGGCACTGTGATGGGGGCCCAGATCAGCACAGAGCGGTAAGGCGATTCCCTCCTGTGGCTGCCCAGGGCAGGTGGCACAAGGGATTGGAGCCCAGGACTCCAGGCTCCTCCTGCGTGGCCCCTTTCCTCCGCGCACACAAATTCAGCAGCCCGTGTCCCCTCTCATCTCTCCTCCCCGACCCCCACCCTCACACACTATTTTGAAGGTGAACTCCAGTGATGGTGAATGACAGTGTAAGGTCACACGTGGATGGAGTTTTCGGCAGGTCAGCCTACAGGGCAGGAACGTGCCTGGACCGAGCTGTACTCACTGTGCGTAACCAAAAAAGATCCCATGATGTCAGCGCTCAGTGATCACAGCCGAGACCCAGTTCCTAGGCAGGCATCAAACTGGAACCGCCCCATCAGGCTCCTCTCCTGCCCCTAGAGATGGGGTCTCCCTAGGAAACGGGGGAGGAGGGAAAGGGCTTTTTCCTCCTAGAATTACAAAGTTATGGCCCCAGGGAATCTTCCTGCCTTAGGAATTCAGAACAAGAAGGGAAAGCAGTGCCCTTGTTTTACAGGTGACTGACTAAGCCTCCATGCTGGGGGCTGTCAGACGTGAGTCAGTGACATTCTGCTAGACTCGGAGGACATCGGGGTCCCCACCTTCACCCCAGTGAAGGATGGCTGCTCAGGCAGAAGGTGACGGGTGAGCGGGTGGGGAGGTGTGTGTCTTGACTCACTCCTGAGCCAAACAGCCATCCCTCTATCCCTCCAACCATCCCTCCATTTATTTACTATTTATGCATTCAGCATTTGGTGGGAATGTGGAGAGAGCAGTGCAGCTGAAGCCATGAAAGGAGAGGAATGGTGACTATGTGATTGCAGGCACTGACTCCTCTTTCCCTCAGCCCTCACCTTGGACCTCCCTTGCCCTCCCACTGCTGCCACATGTTCAGACTCTCCCTCGCTTCTTCCCGATGACCTCCCTGCCTATGGTCTGTCCATTCTCAAATCCATCCTGCTCATCCCTTTCTAAAACACGAACCTAATCTAATCACCATGCGTGACCCTCCCGTAAACACCATCCGAATCCCTTGGCGGGACTTGGAGGGGTGCACAAGCTGCCTCCATCCTGCCTGAAGCAGCACTGATGAATGTTTATGAATGAATGGATGAACAAACGAACGGCATACTCCAAACTCTGGGAGGGCTCACACTCTACAGACATGAGGAACCAGCAAGGCCAGGCTCAGCAATGGCCAGAGACAGTGGCCTTGCCCTCCAATGCTGATGCTGCTCCACGAATCCTTCCTGTGAGGAACGGGCCTGGCTCAGCACCTAGGGGGTCCCAAGCGCTCTGGAACTTTCCATTCTATGGCTCCTCCAGGAGGAGTCTGGCCAGAGGGCCACCTTCCTGGAACAGGGCTTTGAGCTAGGGAACAGGGCCGCTCCCATAACTGGTTGGGGCCCTGACACCAGCTGAGATCATTTATTTATGAAAAATTAGTTTCTGTGGAAACTGAGCTGTAATCTGCTGGACTGTGCCTTCTTCGGGTCCGGTGGGATTTTCCCAGGTGCTGAGCTAGAGGAGAGCCTTAGTTCATTATCCTCCTCAGGGCCGGCTCGATTTCTTCAGTCACGGGTGCAGTGTCAGTGATCAACAACTCTCCCCTGATGAGGCCAAGTCCAACGCTATCTTCAGGAAGGACTTCCAGGATCCTCGTCCCTCCCTGTACTGGGCCTAAGGAGGGCATGTCTTGAGGCTGCAGCTGTACTCACCAGCTGGGCAAATCCAATGGAGATTCAGTACTGAATGTTCACTCTATAGTTTGTAGCCAGTCAAAAAAGTGCATGTGCAAAATTCATACATTGTTGAAGGGAATGGAAAATGGAACAACTAGTTGGAAAACAGTTTGGTAATTTCTTTAAAAGTTAAATATATGTATTTGCCATATAACTCAGTCATTGCCATTCCATCCCTATATGTTTACCCAAGAGAAATAAAAGTGTGTATCCACACAAACATGTGCATGCAGCTACTCATAGCAGCTTATTTGTAATAGCCTCAAATTAGACACCATCCAAATGTCCATCAACAGAGGCAGAGCCTGGCCAGTGTGGCTCAGAGGTGGAGCATCAACCCAAGAACCAGGAGGTCATGGTTCGATTCCCAAGTCAGGGCACATGCCCCATTTATGATGAGGGGCATGCAGGAAGCAGCCAATCAATGATTCTCTCTCCCTCCCTCCCTCTTCTTTTCTCTGAAGTCAATAAAAACATATTTAAAAAAATAGGTGAAAGATAAAATTATGGTACAATTCTTACAATGAAATGCTACTTAACAATGAAAAGAAATGAATGATTAATATACTCAACAACACGGATGAATCTCAAAATAAATATGCTCAGTGATAAGAAGAACAAAAATAGTAAATACTGGATGATTTCATTTATGTAAATTTCAGACAATACAATCTATCTGTAGTGACTGAGAGCAGCAAATGAGTGGTTGCCTAAAGACAGTGGGGATGGCAGGGGAGAATGACAAAGGTTCATGAGGAACTTTTGAACTTTTATTGGGGGGTAATAAATGTGTTCATTATCTTCATTGTGTGATCGTTTCATAGGTGTTAAGACTCATCAGGTTTTACATTTTAAATATTTTCAGTTTATATATATCAATTATATCTCAGTAAAGCTCTTTGAAGAAGAAGAAGAAGAAGAAGAAGAAGAAGAAGAAGAAGAAGAAGAAGAAAGGGAAAGTCTCCTTGGACCCTCACTGCAGTCTTCTTCCATCACCTCATCTCAGTCAACACTCATCTCGATCTGCAAGACCTTTCAAAAAGCCTGGCCACCCTCTCTGGCCTCTCCTCTCATTTCTCTCTTTCAGAGCAACCAATCAGTTAAAAATTTCTCAAGCTGGCATCCCAAAGTGAGGTCCTAGCTACTCATTCTTAAACTCATACGCTCTAGCTTAGGAAAGGTGCTTAAGACTCTCATCACCTCAGCATCTTCCATGGCAAATGGTCTGTAATAATAACCCTTCCTTTCATATCCCTTACTTTTTTGGAGACTTCCTGCATGTGGGGCTCTGTACTACATGCCTCCAGGAAGACATGAATTCCCTACAGATGGAGGCTTGCAGCCAGCACTCCGACACTCACTGACCCCAACAGCCTGCAGAGCCAAGTCCAGCAAGGGTCTCTGGGGATGGGGAGAGTGGGGGGGATGGATAGGAGGGTGAGACTCAGCCCTGTTCTCAAAGGGCTCACAACCCAGTGGGGGCATCAAGAGGCTAACACAATTCAAAGTTCTCCATGAATGGATCAAAGAATGTTCCAGCATAGGTGTACCGAAGGGAAGATGAAAATAGCACCCGTTTTATGTTATTCTCATTCATGCCTCACTCTTCAGCAGAGTTGGATAAGATGGTCTTTGTCTTGGGTGTGTCAGGGTCAGGGCTGGCTTTGTGGTACTCTGAGTAAGACACAGAGGTTTGCCAGGCAGATAAAGGAGGAAGAGCAGTCCAGGCCAAGGAAACAAGACAAATCTCAGAAAAACATCTTATGGTGTGAGATAAGAAATGGCTTAAAAAGAAGTACAAACTTTGCTATGGGAATTCAAAGAATTCCAGAGAAATTAAAAATAAAATCCGCAGTGACATCATTTGCCTCTTGATACAAGAATGTGTGCCCAAGTCCAGGGCGGGCCTCCTGCTCCTGCCTGTGCTCAGTAAGGGTTTCTCGGAGACAGCTCTTACTAAAAGCCCTTTGTAATGTTTTGCTCCGAAGACACACCGATTCCCCACTGGGTAATTAGGACATAGCTGAACCTTCTGAGAATGGCTGTGTTTTCTAAAGAGGATAAACAGCAGAAGCCCAGGGACTAGGGCCCCTTAATTGATATATTTTATCCACATTTGAATATCCACTTTCCATTTTGTAAGGGAGTCCACTTTTTTTTTTTTTTTTTTTAAAGCTGGGTCAGTTTGTTTAAAAAGATGTCTATTTTTGCATGTATATAGGTAAAATGGCAAACAGTGCTGCATTTGAGAAGAAAGTGGCTTTGTTCTATAATTATTTAGGCTTTCCGTTCTAGACCTGGGCTACTCTAGAGCCAATGCAATGATTTCCAACCTGCTCCCCATCACACCAGTCTTTGAAAGCTAGGTCTCTCTGGCTGGGACCCTGGAGTGCACACTGTCAGAGTGGACTCCCTGGCCAGACCCCACCTCCCAGGGAACTGACATAAGGGCCATGAGAACAGAAATGACTGAGGTTAAGCTCAGGGAAGGACAGGTGGTTCCCCAACCAACACCATGAGGCTCAGGGAACAGGATCCTTGGGTTTGGGGAACTCTCGCTGGGGAGAACATGCTGTGCACAAAAAGCAGTGTCTGTGTGTTTGGAAACACTTTAAAACTCTGGTGTCAGAAGCTGTGGTGACCAGGGTTGGCAGGTTGGAGGGCTGTCATGGGGAAGGGGAGAGGTCACCTGAATGACTCCAGGGGATTCCCTTCTTCTAGCTCTCCACCCTGGCCTCAGGGTGTGGTTCCTGGGGGCGGGGGCGGGGGGGGGGGAAAATAGTGTTTTTTCCAGAGGCTTAGCCCACAAGCCAAGTCATCCAAACCACCTGCAGTCAAACACCCTTGCAGGCCTGATGGTGGCACTTCTGGGAATGCTACCAAAGCCATGGATCCAAAGTCCCCCGGTGGCCCTTCAAGCTCCCCAGCACTGCAGGGGCGGCCAGGTGCCTCCCTGTCTCTGGCACCAGGTCCAGCTTGGTTGGGCGACAGACTTCTGTCTGTGGGGTCAAACATTAGCTGGTATCTCAGGGGTCAAAGGAGGAGGGGGAACTCTGGGCATCAGTCTCCAAGGCCTTCGTGTGCCAAGCACAAGCACTGTGTGCAAAGAAAGCATTATGCTAGGTCCTTTACCTTCGTTTCTCATTTAATTTTCCCAGCCACCTTATGAGGTGGGTGAGGATGAGGCCACCCCAAAAAAGAAAAAGCACGTATTCAAGGACAGATAGCATGAGAAGATCTGCCAAACTGTTTGCTGAAAACAACCAAACTGCTGACTGAAATAGGAAAAGCGCCTTCTGAAAGCATCAATGAACTGGCAAGAGAGAAAGGAATAAGGTCAACATTGAAGGAGAGGCAAGAGTGGAGAAAAGTAAGGAGTGCTGAAGCCCTTTAGGCTCTGTGGGTATCTGTTGATATAGGTAATTCTGAGTGTCAGTTTTTATGGCTTTGAGGGGGAATGTGGTTAAGTGTCAAAACTCAAGGACTGTCCCAAGTGGGGAATCTACCAGGAGATCCTCCTAGAGTAAGCTGGCACCCTAAAAGGCCTCAGCCTAAGGGGAATGGAAAAGAAGGGGGCTGGGGCTGTCCCTGAGAAGCTGTAACTGCAAGCCAGTCTTCACGCAGCAGCCCAAGTCTCTATCATTTGGATGGGTCAAAAACCAAGTCATAAATTTAGTTAAAAATGCTCCTGCATGGCTAATACCCTGAGGCTCCAGGCAGAAGGTTGAGAAAATCCTCTCTGGGGGAAGGTGTCTTCATCCTAGGCCACAATAAGTGCCCCCCAATAAATATGCAAGTGTTTGGGGCAGTGCACAAGCCCCAAATAACCAGGTACACCAGGAAACAAGGAACAAGAACCAGTATAAGAACATCAGATAACGGCATCATTGAGAACGGATTTTAAAACAACCATGCTGACTCTGTTTAATGAAACACACTTGAAATATCTGCAGGAGATAGAAAACTATAAAAACCCACCTAACAGATTTGCAAAAGAAGCAAATGGAACTTCCAGAAACGAAAAATATCATAACTGAAAATTTTAAATGCAGCGGAAGATTAGGCTTAGCTAAAAATACAATTTGTAAACGGGCAGATGGATTAGAAAATAAGCAACAGAAATCAGCATAGAGAGACCACAAGATAGAAAAGGTGGAATAAAGGTTAAGGGACATGGGAAAGAGTGTCCTATGATTATTAGGAGAAGAGAGAATGGAAAGAGGATAAGAATTTTTCAGAATTGATAAGAGACACCATTCATAGATCTTAAGAATACCAAGTAGGGTTTTTAAAAGGAGGAGAAAAAAAATAAGTATGTGCTTAAATGTATATAGTGAATTGCAGAATGAGAGAGGGAGGGAGGGAAGGAGGGAGAATAAAAGGAAATGTCAATGTAACTTAGACTAATAGCCGACTTAAGGCAACAATAGAAGCTGGGTGTGGAAGGGGCTGACAACCCAGAATTTGTTATCCAGTGAAAATAACTTGCATGAATGAACACAAAACAAACACATTTTCAGACAAACAAAAACTGAAAGAATGGGTACCGTAACCAGGTAGCTCTCATTAAAGGATACTGTCAGGCAGAAAGAAAATGACCCCAGATAGAAGATCTGTGAAGCAAGAGGTATAATGAGAGAGAGAGAGAGAGAAAAAAAAGTGGCAAACATGTGGGTAAAGCTAAACACACCGTTATAAGGTTCTGTGCAGTTACAACAAAACAAGAGAGACTTAAAGTACACGACAATAATGTGACAGTGAGGAGGGGTTAAATAGAGTTAAGATGTTTTAGGACTTTGCATTAGGGAAGAGGAAGGTAGAGTAATTGACTAATTTTTGATCTTGATAAGTATGCATGTAGCAATACCTAGGGTAACTACTAACAGGAAAAAGAAACAAAGTGTGTAACTTCCAATTAGTATAGGATAAAAAGGATAATAATAAAAATAATCAACCCAAAAGAGAAATAAACACCAAAAATATAGAAAAAATCGAAAGCATAAATAGGATAGTGGATTCAAGATCACTGTGGTGTGTGTGTGTGTGTGTGTGTGTGTGTGATGAAGGTGGGTCTTGTTCCTGGCTCTACATGGCTTTAGAAAGTCATCTTCCATTACCAGAGCTCCCCTACTGTCTCCTGACACAGCCCCCGCACTACTTGTCTTCTGCATGTGTCTGAGCACCCCAAGGCTTCACATCCAACCCTTTCCGCTAATCCTGCACCCCATCAATGTAGGGCTCCCTGAGGTAAAAGATAGCATATGGCATCAACTGTGATCACATGTTGATTGTGTCCTGCACACACTGTGCACACCACAGCAATGCCTCCATTTACTCCTTACAGCTACTCTATGAGTTGGTTTTAACATCGTCCCAGTTTTACTAATGAGGAAACTGAGGCTTTGAAAAATAAACTAATTTGACCAAGGTTGAAGCAACAAACCCACATCTGCCTATCTGATTCAGAGGTCCTGCCCTTAAGGATGAAGCTGGCTTTCAATAATTTTTTAAAAATCGCCCACATGCCGAAACCGGTTTGGCTCAATGGATAGAGCGTCGGCTTGGGGACTGAAGGGTCCCGGGTTCGATTCCGGTCAAGGGCATGTACCTTGGTTGCGGGCATATCCCCAGTAGGGGGTGTGGAAGAGGCGGCTGATCGATGATGACTCTCTCTCATTGATGTTTCTAACTCTCTATCTCTCTCCCTTCCTCTCTGTACAAAATCAATAAAATATCTTTTAAAAAATCAATAAAATATATTTAAAATAAATAAATAAATAAATATCGCCCACATAATATAAAATTTACCATCCGAGCTAATTTCATGTGTCCAGTTCAGTGGCAGTAAAACAATCACATTGTTGTACAATCGCCACCAAAACATCATTCTCCAAAACCATTCTTATCTTACCAAGCTGGAACTCTGTACCATTTTACACAACTTCCCTTCTTTATACAACTTGGCAACCACCATTCTACTCTGTCTCTCGGCTTTCAAGGATTCGTACACACTGGCCCCAAATTCTACACTCAAGCAACACTCAGTTCTGTCCTCTGAACATGCCCTACATAATCCTAATTCCTTGTCTTTGCTTACACAGAATCCTCCTCCTGAAATGTCCTTCTTCGATCCCCCTGCCCCCAATTCTGGAAGTCTCTTCTTAAAGACATTCTGACTTTGGCGATTGTCAGGGATTTGCATCATGCTCCAGTGTGCTCATGCGTCACCCACCCTGTTAGGCAGCGAGTTCACTGAGAGCCAAGACTATGCCTGGTTCATCCTTCAGGCCCTAGATGTACCCTCTCTGGTACACGATGTACATGTTTTCTGAATTCTTTAAATCCAGTTCAAGCAGATGGGCAGAAGCTGCACACAGCAGGTCCTTTCCCATCAGCCCAGCTTGGAGGACAGGGCATGTTCTCCGGGAGCTTGGCAGGCGGGGCATTCGTGCACCTGCTGTGTGACTGTCCCAACCCCGTGCCCTCCCTGTGTGTGAAGCAACGGAGACGTTTCTGTGGGCGGGGGTACTCCTGAGTGGACCTCATTTCTCTGGCCGTCAGCTTCTATGAGCCTCCAGCCTCCAGCTGGGAGTGCAGTGCGCATCTCTGTGCCACCACTGCCTGTTTCTTCTCCAGAATTCACAGGAAAACTACAAACTGCAGCTGGCAAACCTCCCGTCTTCCTGCCAAGACTCAGACGCAGGCTAAACAACTCGAAGCGATCCATATATATGTATTGGTACAGCGCAGATGATGCCAGGCGCTGAGATGTGATGGAATGAGGAAGAATCAGACCTGTCCATGCTCAGGAGGAGCTTACCGTCTAGGTGTGGAGATAAGACACATGGGAAAGCTATGCACAGGGGAACGGGACGTGGCCTAATTACAGGCCACGGGGGAAGAGGTTTTGCAAGACTGAGCCTCAGAGACAGGCTCAGTACGTGTGAGGACAGCCTGGCCTGAAGATGCCAGGGCAGGAGCAGGCCCATCTAGCTGAGAGGGACTGGGACCCACGCTGCTTCTCGGGGGACCGTGTACATGGGTGCTTATGCCTGCAAAGCTGAGAAAAGGGGAAGGGTACACATCAGATAAAGGGCGTGGGTGTCCCAGAGGCGACAGCCTGGCTGGGTGGACAGAAGATTGATGAAAGGGTTGGGGGAAGAGGCCGAGGTTGGAAATGGGCTGGGCTGAGAACACCAGACTGAGGAACTTGGGCCTTGGTAGGGACAGCGAGGCATCTTGGAGGACCTGCTTTGTACATTGGACCTTCTTTCCTCCCCAGACTCAGTGCTGTGAGCTGACCCCTGACTCCTATAAGGTCACGCACTACTTTTCTGGACCTGACAAAAGACGGAAGAAAAAAGAGAGCCTAGAGATCTATTTGAAAAAGGCAAAAATCAGCCTTTCCCAAAGCTAGCTCTTTAACTTGCACCCAAGACCTGAAATACACCCTTTGAAACCCTTCATCCATTGAAGCTGCTTTTCTTTGACCAGAAAAGGGTACAAGGCAGCAGTCTGTCTTGGCAGGAAAATTCCACATGAGACTCGTAGCACTGGCAGAATGGGAACCACTGGCCTGGGAGCAGCAGGTCGGAGCCCGGATCCTGTCTGGACCCAGGGGTGAAGACATTCTGTGATGAGCCAGTTGGGTGATTGGGGCAAGTCACTGAATTTTATGAAACTTCAGTTTGCTTACTCCTGATATGAAGACAACAACCCCTCAGGAAGGTAGCCTACTTGCCACACACACAGACAACTACCCCTCAGGAAGGTAGCCTACTTGCCACACACACAGCATATGGCATCGACTGTGATCTGCAAGTGCCAGTAGAATGTCAGGCTAATTGAGATTCCAGTTGGTTTTTAAATATATTTTATTGATTTTTGTACAGAGAGGAAGGGAGAGAGATAGAGAGTTAGAAACATCGATGAGAGAGAGTCATCGATCAGCCGCCTCCTGCACACCCCCCACTGGGGATGTGCCCGCAACCAAGGCACATGCCCCTGACCGGAATCGAACCCGGGTCCCTTCAGTCCCCAAGCCGACGCTCTATCCACTGAGCCAAACCGGTCCTGGCTCCAGTTGGTTTTTAGAATTCTAAGAGTCTGATTAGTCCTCACAGTGAGGAATTCCAGACCCTTTGATTGCCAGGAGACAGATGTCTGGGAAGACAAATTGTCACTAGAATGATATAGCCATCAAGATTCAAATAGCCTTGCCCAGTTGGTGTGGCTCAGTGGTTGAGTGTCAACTCATGAACCAGGAGGTCATGGTTTGATTCCTGGTCAGGACACATGCCTGAGTGTGTGTCCTCAGTACAGGGTGTGCAAGGGGGCAGCCTGTCAGTGATTCTCTCTCATCATTGATGTTTCTATCTCTCTCTCCCTCTCCCTTCCTCTCTCTGAAATAAATAACAAAAAGTATATTTTTAAAAAGAGTGAAATGGCCTCAAAGGTATGCTGTCTGGTCTTGTCTCCATGATTAATGCCAGATGGTGCTCCAGGGCATTCTCTGTCCCCACCAAGTGCTTCAGTATGCAGCAGGAGGTCAGAGGCTGAGTAGCTTAAGGGACATCAGTTACTGGAACAGGATGGTGGCTTCACGAAGGGGTGGAAATGGAGGTGTGGTAGAGAGAAAACAATACTAACCCAGATTGCCCCGCCTTGTATTTACTATACTATATATAGTAAATATATAGTATAGTCCTCACCCAAGGATATGTTTTCATTGATTTTAGAGAGAAAGGAAAGGAGAGAGAAAACATTGATCATTTGCCTCCTACAAATACCCTGACCAGAAATCAAACACAACCTTTTGGTGTATGGGACAATGTTCCAACTAACTGAGCCACCCAGCAGGATCCATACTATATATTTTTAGCATTATTTTAGAGTATACTCTTTCTACTGATAAAATAAGTTTGTGGTAAAACAGTATGCATGTTATGCCAGCAGCAGCCTCATATACCTCCTGTTTATTGCATCTCATGATCGCATCATTTTCTCTTGTAATTGATTTAATCTCATGTTGTTTTATATAGTAACATGCTGTACAGGCTTGTAGCTTAGGAGCAATAGACATATCATATAGGCTAGGTGTATAGTAGGCTACACCATCTAGGTTTGTATAAATACACTCTATGATGTTCACATGACAAAACTGTCTAATGACTCATTTCTCAGAACATATCCCTATTGTTAAGTTGTGCATAACTATATATATTTTGTTTTTAACAAGCAAATACAACTTTTAGTCTCCTCCTTGATATTTCAACATAGTCATTACCTCGTGCCATTTCACTACAGACATTGTTGTCACTAAGTTCTAAGAGGGAGTATAACAAATTTTAATATATAGAGTGTCTCCCAAAAAATGTGTACACACACTCTGAATAATTATAAAGGCAGTGTTTATTAAAATACAGTACATTATCAAAATTGAGCTATCAGTTGTTAAAGTGTGTATACATTTTTGGGGGACACCCTGTAAACTTGAAATACAAGCCTTTTTGTTGGATATATAGTTTTCAAATATTTAACATTGTGTATATAATATTAATATAAACAACTCAACTTAAATCTTTTCATGGGTTTACTTGCCATCCCTATATTTTCTTTGGAGACATGTCTCTTTCAAGTTCTTTGCCCATTTTTTAAGTTGAGCTTGTCTGTCACAGGGCCCACTAGTGATCACACCCAGATCCTGGCATCTACCCAACTGTGGAGCACGTGGACCACTGTCATTCCTGCTGTGATTGTGGAATGTGCAGCCACTTACCCTGGGATTACTCCCAACATTGCTGCGGAACTGGATAAGGCGGAGGTGAGATGCTGAGCCACGCTTGTCTCCTTAAGTAACTGAGCCACCTGGGCTTACCCTTCAGGTCGGAGCTGTCAGACAAGACCGTCATTACATAACCTATGGTGAATGTGAAATTCCAGAGCCCGGAAGCCAATGCCGTGTGCAAGGTGCTCATCCAGCAATTGGCTGAACCCAGATTCCAATGTTCACTACACTGACCTGATTGAAGGCTCTATGGTCCTGTGGTCAAACTGTCATTCAGGCTGAGGCACCCAGAGGCTGGTGAAAGTTGCTAAACCAAATTCACCGTTTTCTTTCTTCTAGAAGCCAAGCCAGCAATCCTTCATGTCAGCAGGCTTGGACTTTCTGAGGGCCAAACACTCAATTCTACATGAAAGGGTTAATCTTTATTGCACTCAAGCACCACAAGGGCCTTCAGTGGTGATGGTTCCTATACATTTGTGTAAACCAAAGTACAGACTTGGCTAAGAATGCAATTCTCCACCCGCTCATCAGTCCTGCCAACATCTCCGATCCGCCCTCAACCACTATGGATTTTCCTGCTTGATTCAAAAACTCAACCACAAAGTGAACATATGTATTGGGGTTACTATTTATAGGACTAAAGCAAAAATTGTTTCCTCTACTCACAACACTGACACCAAATGTATGGGGTTTCCCCCTCACATTAGGTAATTCTGACACGAACTACCTGGAGTTAGCCCAGACCCCAAAGGTTAAGGGCTCAATCCCGCAAGATTGCCTTCCTTCAGACACCAATTGCAAGTAGTGGGTCCCCCACATTACCCACACTTCTGTCTGACTTGGCTACAAACTGGGGTTCCCCAGACCCCTCTCTTCAGGTTCCATAATATTTCTACATGGCTCACAGAGCTCAGGGAAACAACTGACTTACTATTGGCAGTTAATTGTAAAGGCTACAAGTCAGGAACAGCCACACGGAAGACACACATAGAGCGAGGCATGGGGAAGGGATTCCACGCACCACTCTCCCAGCACCTCAGTGTGTTCACCAGCCGGGAGTTCTCTAAACCTTTCACGTAGGGTTTTATGGAAGTTCCTTTGCATTGATCAAATCATTGCCTTTGGTGGCAAACTCAATGTCCAGCCCCTCTCCCCTTCCTTGGAGGTGTGGTGGGAGGGAATGAAAGTTCCAACCACTTACGCACACAGGCATGGTCCCTCTATCCTACAAAAGTCATCTCATCAGCATAAACTCAGGTATGGTAGCCAGGGGCTTATACGAATAACCAAAAGTGCTCCTCTCACCTTTATCAAAACACAAGAGTGTTAGAAGCTCGGAGCCAGGAACTGGGGACAAAGACCAGTTTCTTATTATATCACAACACCCCAATGACAAAGGAATTAGTCACCGGATGGGACAAGTGTCGTGAGCATTCCTTTAAATTACCCTCTCTCATGGGCAGCAACAAAATCGTGTGGTTTGCAGAAAACCACTACAGGTAGATTTTCAGGGATGCCTGAGAAGCAAGGTGACTGTTCTAATGAGAGCTGTCCTCTTCTTTGGGTTCTTCTATGGCTTCATTTTCTCAGGAAGTTCACCTTGACTTTGAGAAAGGCCAGGCTGCAGTGAGTGGGCGAGGGTGTGTGTGTTGCAAAGAGTGTGAGCTTCCTCTCTAGGCCATTACAAATGCCCCGCTGACCTCTGTGGACACCACAGACCTGGTTCTGCTGTCTGGCTCTGGCCAGCATCTATGTTCTGCTCTTGACCCAGTGTCTCTGAAGGCTCAGAACATGGGAGCACCCCCCGTACTCCCAGACACTCCTGACTGAGCTTAGCCCCTCATATGGTGGAGAAAGCCTGCTTTCTAGATCTTCCTACTCAGGAGACACCGATCACAACTCACCACGTAGCCAGCTAATCCATAAAATCCTCCTGATGAATTTAAATTGAAATCATGTGCCCACACTGCCACCCCGACAAAACCGAGTGACCTCTCTCCTGACCAAGTACCTACACAAGCTCACACTGGCACAGCACTTGTGTTTTAACTGAACGTGGTCTTTCCAGGAGAGTTCTCATCCCCACTAGCAAAGGGAAAAACGAGGGCATGAACAAGCTGGGGACTACAGCCAATGGCAGAGTCAGAGGGAGAAAGACACAGAGTTCTGAGATCTAAGACACATTTTAGTGCTAGGACTAAACGTGTGCCGCTCACAGAGGTACATCTAAGCAGCATGGGGTGGGGGCATCAGGGCCCTGACCCTAATATCAACCACTGCAAGGGCAGTCTTTGTAGAATGATAGGGGTAGAATCTAGATTTGGTGGGAAGTAAAAGAAGCTGAGGAAATGGAGACACAAAATATGGTCGAACTTCAAGAAATTTGCTTATAAAGGGCAGGGAGGAAGAGAAAATAAAGGTAAGGTTTTCTAGAATAGGAAAGAATTGTACTTACAGGGTGAAGAAAAGGAACCAGACACAAGGGAAGGATGAGAGAATCAAAGAAAGAGGGTAATTTATTGAACTGGATTCTGGAAGAGGCAAGAAAGGGAGGGAAGGAGGGAGAGAGAGCCTAAGAGGGAGGCTCGTCTTGGAAATGCCATGTAGATCTTCTTAGAAGCAAGGAAGAGAGGAGCTGAAAACCTGATGTGTTTCACTCTCCTAGGGCTGCAGAAGTTGGATATAGACAGTGGTAGGTGGACAATTTGAGAAGAGTTAGACAAGCAGGGAACAGCTAGGGTGGGGAATGAGATTAGTGTCTGGCATGGTCTGGATAAAAGAACTGGCAAACTGCTGGCTGAATTGGAAACCACACCTCCACCGTGGTACTAATTTTCTTTTTGTCACAGTAAAGCTTGACAGTTCTGAAGTCCCACAGAGAAGATGGAAGGCTGGATTATTCCAGGCTAGGGTAGACAGAGAAGGTACAGCTGGATATGGGGCTTGAGGCCACAAGACTGCTGGCTAGCCAACAGCTGGGGATAGCAGACAAAGGAGTCTTTTCCAGCCCTAGCCAGTTTGGCTCAGTGGATAGAGCATTGGCCTGCGGACTGAAGGGTCCAGGTTCGATTCTGGCCAAGGGCACATGCCCGGGTTGAGGGCTCAATCCCCAGTAAGGGGCATGCAGGAGGCAGCCGATCAATGA
Organism: Nyctalus aviator; assembly: GCA_036971965.1. Taxonomy (NCBI): domain Eukaryota; kingdom Metazoa; phylum Chordata; class Mammalia; order Chiroptera; family Vespertilionidae; genus Nyctalus; species Nyctalus aviator. Next base: position 36,206,658 of record CM072936.1, read on the forward strand.
TTCTTATCATTGATGTTTCTATCTCTCTCTCCCTCTTCCTTCCTCTCTGAAATCAATAATATGTATAATTTAGTCTTTTCCACTTTCCTTTTTTTATGAGATAATATTCTGTTCTAACTTAAAATGTATTAAATAAAAAAAGCCATTTGAATGACTGGAGTTGACGTTTTCAACACTGAAGTAGCAATCTGCACCCAAACTTGCTTCTGGGTCATTGACCAAGGTCAAGTGCTTCATGTGGGCACATTACCTTATCAGCTATGTCTCTCAGCCTCATTTTCACCCCACAAACTCAGAGGTAACAACGGGATGAAATTCTCATCTTTGCTTCCCATCCCCGTGCAAGTGACTTGTGCCAAAGGTACATAAAAAGAAAAGCTTTTAAGTTTCTAAATGTGGCACTTTGGTCAACCTGATGAACTATTATTGAAAAAATGACTAGGTTGAAAACGATTAAGCCTAGTCATTGCTTTTTTAATAGGAACCATGCTGCCCAACGTTGCAGTAGTATTATAGCCCTCTTAACCATCTTGAAGTAACTTAGTTAGCTTTTCAGAATTTAGAGATGAGGTCTACTTTTCTGTGCTTTATCATTTTAAACTCATTTTTCACCAACTATTCCTGTTCTGCACTGTTTATAGTCACAAGAAATCAGAATTACCTAAATAGCCAATGATAGGATTTGTTTATAGTTCTCTTTTTTCTTATTAGAAAAGTAATGCATGTCCATGACAGAAAATTTAAAAATGCAGACAGGTAAAAGGAGAACTGAGGGGTGTGGGTACTCCTCACTAGCTGCTAGTTCACACCCAGGGGCATGTCCTCCCTCTCCTTTTCTAAGCTGCATACAGCGGGTTCACACCATACTTACTTTTTGCAACCACTTATAACTGCCTTCAGGCTTAATCCCCTCTCTACCTCACGCACATCTGCTGGCCCTGTGCCCTAGGGAAGGAGTTTTGGAAGCAAGAGTTGAGGGTGCTGTGAGGCTAACCTAAGAAGGAGAACAACAATCGTGTGCTCCCCTTGGAATGGCCACATCTGCTTCAGGGACTGCAATGCTGTGACTGAATAACCATGCTAACAGCCACCCCCAGACATCTGTGAATAATCTGGAGCCTTATAATTTGTGCTTTTAAGAGAGCTCCACAAAGCCATTTTGGATCCCTCAACCAGGGACACTCAACTCACAGCTGAGTGGAGCCAGTAAACTTGAAAACACACAACAACAACAACAACAACAACAACAACAACTTGAACTTGAGTCATACCTGACTAAAACAAAATTCAAAAGATTAAACAAGCTAAAAATGCCAACAATGATTCTGAAATAACATGGCAAATGGGCCCTTTTCCTCCTGGAGCATCCCAGTGTGTCCCTACTGGACCCACTCAGAACAAGGAACATGCTCCAGGCCCCCAGAGGTGCTGCCTTCCTCTGCCCACAGTCAAGCCCTTTGATCCCTGCAATTTGTCTTCAGTATAGGGAGACAGGAAATGGGTGTGTCTTTCACAGCATTGAGCTGCATTCTCCATGCTATCTCCAAGAAATTGATGAGTAAACTGGCCTCAGGGAACCACAAGGTATATGGAGAGAAAAGGAGCTCAAGGAGGCCAGGATTTTCATCCAGACCTTGAAAAGTTACCCAATTTATCTGATTCTCCAATTACTTGCCTATGAAATAGGGATCTTTGTAGGGTTATGGCGATTAAACTGAGGCTATGCAGGTAAAACATCCTGCATATAGGTGGTACCCAGAGAGTATTAATTTACCTCCCAGCTCAGTGATCCCATCATTCCTTTTCACACTTGTCATGGCCTGAGCAAGAGCATCCTGTAGATTGGGGTAAACTTTTACAAAATGTGCCTATATGCTTTGCATCCTAGAAAACCGACTTCACTTGAAGATTTTTAAAAATATTATTTTAATATTTAAAGACAAATCTTACAGAGAATACAAAATTTATATGAACTTCAAAGAAAAATATGAGCCTTTTGCTCATGACTCAGACTTCCCAGGAATCCTGTACCCCAGCAGGAAGATGTTAAGATGCCCAAGGACATGACCTCAGGTCCAGTTCACACAGATCTCCACCTTTTCCTCTAGTGAGTCATGAACCAGAAGTGACATGGTCCCTTCCTAACAAATCAGGGTGGAAGAACATTGGTCCAGGCGAAACCAGCCAACTACACAGTGAGCACAAGGGCTATCTCCAAGCCTTGCTTGCATGTTCTGCCTTTCTGGCTTGCAAGTCATCTTGTGGCAGACTCTTCCAAAATTATCTCAACTTCAGTTCTCAGGAAAACACACTCCTATTTCTAGGAAATTTGCTCTATGTCAATCTGGGATGTCCCAGTTGTTTTCCTTACTCTCCATTGTAGCCTCCTGCCATGTCTGGGGTCACCTTCCAGAGTCAGGTTCTGAGATGCGAACTAGAGATGACCCCATTCATTCACCTCTGCTGCCTGGGCCTTGCTGGACTCAGATCTGTGGGCTCCTCTTAGCACAGGTCGACCTGGGCTGAGAACCAGATCTCCATGTTCATTTTCTCATAAGAAAAATGAATCAATCACCATATTAGCTAATTTCAGTATTTGATATATAACAGAAAAATGGTAGCGGTGATCATCTCTGAATGGTGGGAATATAAGTGGTTTATATTTCCCTCATTTTGCTTACCTGTATTTTCTCATTTTCAACAATGAGCATGTATTATTTGTGTATAGACAATGAAAAAAATATAAATGCTAACATTCCTCTCATTTAGCTGTTTCATGATGATTTTACATTTTGAATTCAAGCTCAATATTCAAAGCAGAAAGCCACAGAATGTGTTTCATACGATAAAAAATGAGAAATCCAATAGCTCCTTTATCCAGCTGAACCAAATTTCAGTTTAGACTTAGGTTTACAAGATCAAATGAAATTGCTTTTGAGGTAGAGTTATTTATCCAATGTATTTGGCATATGGTTAAGGTTATGTTCTTATGAATCAAAATCACATCAAAACTAAGAAACTGCTGGTGAGTCAATGGGAAACAAAATTCAAAGCCATGGCCTTGGGAGATCACATTATTCTCCAAAACACCTTGGAAACCTGAGTAGGTGCCATCAGACATGAAACTGTATTCATAATTCATTCACTAAATATTTGCATATTTGCCATTCCAGCCACCATTGTAGGCATTGGGGATACAGCAGCAAACAAAACTAGGAAAAATCCCTGTCCTCATGAATCCTATATTCCAGTCAGAATACAAGGAAGATGGAAGATTCCAATGCAGCAATCCAATCCTTAGTATTAATCACTTTGCTGCTGTTTTGACTGTATTCCTGACACTTTTCTTAGAGAACTTTCTAATAATGCCCTTCTAAAACTAGTGATTAGATCTACTATTTCTTTTTTCCTCCCTTTATTGATTAAGGTATTACATATGTGTCTTTATGCCCCATTCCCCCCTCCCCATAGTCATGCCCTTGCCCCCTGGTGTCTGTGTCCATTGGTTACGCTTATATGCATGCATACAAGTCCTTTGGTTGATCTCTTCCCCTGGGTTGACTATTTCCTGCCAGAACCCTGCCAGAAGTGGGACAGAATGGATGGCAGTACTTGTAGAACTGGAGAGCTACCTAGCCATGACTTTCTTGCAGCAATGATCCACTTTGTTGATACAAAATGATCCAGGTATTCCCATAGGAAGAAGCTGAAGTGCCCCCAATCATTAAGAGAACTGAGCTGGAAGACGGGGAGACCAGAAACTGTCATAGTAGGCGATGCGATACGCAGAAATAGGAATAGGACTGACTTAAGGAGACACAGATTTTAGCTCCATGTGAGGGAAAACATTTCAACAGCCAGAGCTGCCCCACAATGGAATGCGCTGAGGGAAAGGCAGTTTTCAGGCTCTAGGGGGTGGATGACCAGCCCAACTCTGCCACTTACTGGTTATGTGACATTGGGCTAGTCCCATAACCACTATGGGCCTCAGTTCCCCTGCCTGTAAAATGGGAATTATAATGGTACCTTATATATGGTACTTTTATAAATGGTATCTTATAAATGGGATTGTGGTAATAGTTAAATAAGAGAAAGCATGTAAAGTGTCAGGGTACTTACAGTGCCTGACCTAGAGTAACTTAGACACTGAAAAGCTATCTAAATCAGATGATAAAGTTTAAGAACTTGTCTTTTATACTGTTTTTATAGTGGATTTGTTTTGACTTGATATCATAACAATATTATATACAATCATATTTGGCAAGAGGATTAAAAATGGTAGCTGAGATTTTAACATCACAAAAATCTATGGCTATGGTAGGACAGAACCTACAGTCCCCTATGAGGAACCCTCTGAATGATGCTCCCACATTTCTGATATGACTGTGGTCCAGGCCCAATACATTATCCCTGGCTGATTTGGACACATCGTAATCTTGGTCCTCCCTGGAGGTGCACCAGGGTACTGGGATCAGGCCAGCACCAGTGTCCAGTGTATATCTGAATCACGGAATCTCTGAGGCAGGAGCACCATTACCCTATACACATACCTAGAAGGGCTATTCTGGAGGTAACCTGGGGTTTAAAATAGGATGTCCCCAGAGAAGCTGTGCTTAATGCCACAAAACTCCCAAGGGCTCATTACTCACCAGGGCAGCAGTGCCCATCTCAGCCCCACTCTGGGATACCCAGGGCAGATAGACTCAGATGGCAGCGAGTGGCAGGACTCTGGAGGCACAGGCTGGGCTGGAGAGCCACGCCATAGTTCAGTGGGACAAGGGCAGCCCAAGATGGAATCCCAACCTACTCATAATCCCTCTTGTGGTTCCAGGTGTGGGGGGCCGATCCAGACAGGTTTCCTCTTCCACCCAGTGAGGACATCGCAGGAACAGCTGCACAGCCCCAGGTGAACTGCTCTACAGCCCCGCCCCACCTCCTGGCTGTGGCTCTTGGTAATGGCCCAGGGGTAGGAGGGGCAAGCAGCCAATCCATTTATGTGTGCCCAGCTGGCCTTCTGGCAGCTGCCATCCCCACATCAAATGCCTTAGGGTCGGAGGTCAATCTTTAACTGTGGCGCCATTGTCCAGCACACAAGTTCCTACCATCACACCCTCATGCTGGCCAGCTTTCCCAGGCTTGCCTAGACCTGTCTGAACGCTTAGCAGGTACAGAACTCAGGCTTGCCTGTTTCCCCCTCCTCTCCTTACACCCACTACTCAGAAATCAAAATCCCAAACAATAATATCTTATATGTATGTGGTGTTTAGCACTTTTCAATTTACTCTTCATATCCTGCATATATTGGTCAGAATTTTTAGTTGTAAGCAAAAGTAGCTAACTTTGGCTGATGTGCACAGCAAAGGAAAACAAATGAAAAGATACTGAGTAGCTCACAATATCGCCAGAAAGGTAGGAAATCAGGTTTGGAAGCACACAATCCAGAACAATGTCCCAAAGTGCAGCTCAGCAGTAGTCTTAGAAGACACCATTGTGACCACTGAGTCTGGCACACCAGCCATGCCACCTACCCCACAGACACCTTCCGAGAGACGCTATCCATTAAACTGTCACTGGAAGCTGAGAATATGACCGTCAGAAGCGCTAAAAGGGTCGCAGAGCAGACCCTCCTTTTTTGCTGTCACTGGCTTCCAGTTCAAAATTGGCGAGGCGTGGCATCGGGGAGAGAGCTTGTTGGACTGGAGGAGCCCGAGGCTCAGGTTGATGCCCAGCTCCCAGCTACAAAGGGATGGTTCCACCTCGTGAGACATGGAATTCCTCAAGCACAGGACGGCGGCTCAGCTGCCAGACAGCTAAAATGAGTGACAGATGTCCAACTTCATCTCATTTGATTATCACACCAACATGTGAAGTTGTCAGATTGACTCTCACTGTCCCCATCTTAGATAGCAGGAGTGGGACCAGGGCAGCTTCTCTACCAACATTGAGAAGAAGAAAAAATAGGGAGAAAAGCAAAGTCTTGTTTTCAGGTTTTAAAAGATCAACTACAGAAGTAGGTTTGGCTGCAGGTCCACACAAAGGTCTGAGAATTTCAGCTGACTTTAAGTTTCATAGGAACCCAGCTGAAGAGGCTGCTGATGTGGTCAGTGCAGAGACTTGTGTGTGGGACAGTGTCTCTGCCTCCAGGCCTGCCAGACTTACCTGGATCTCATTCTGGTCGTCTATTTGCAGAGATGGTCAGCAAAGGTAGGGAGGTTCTGTAACATCTGGTATGTGGGCTCGGCTGCTTCAGAGGGCAGGACTGGGGCCACATAGGAGCCACGAGGACCAGGAGCTAGTTCAGTACCTATAGAGCACGCCAAAAACAAGACAAGCTTCCATGAAATGGTGAGGTCCTTGCTGCCAGGCTATGCAAGCAGAGGCTAGAAAGCCATCTATCAGAATTTCCACTAACCTAGATGATGAATGCAGTCACTTCCAACTCTAAGATGCTATAAACCTTCAATGTGTGCTAAACATTGGGCATGATCTACAAGGTAGGGCAATGGCCCTCCAAAAACTTCCTAAGGACCTACTGAACTAACAATTGACAAGAAAACAAAAAAAAAATGTGCATTCTTAATAGACATAAATTATAAATAAAAGGAAAGATCATGTTATACTTTGCATTAGCCGAAACTGAAAGTAATATCCAATGCTGGAGAGGCTGTGATGAAGCAAGGACATTAATGCTGGCAACTGGGTAAAATGGGTGCCGCCCTTTTTGAAATCGATGTGGCAGATGGTATAAAAACACCAAAGCCATGTTTAACCCTTCAAGTCAATAACCTTCATTTGGGAATTTACCTTAAAGAATAACTTGTAAAGGGTAATTGCTATAAACTCAGAGTAATCATTACATTATTTTAAGTAATAAACAAAAAGTCTTAAATAGGGGTAAGGTTAAGTATAGTGTGATAATTGGTCGAATATTAGGCAACCATTACAGATTGCATTTATAAAGAATCTCTGTTCCTTGAAGGCAAGTCCTGTGTCCCGTTTATCACTACAGACCCAGTACTGAAACATAGAAATGCCTCATTAAAATACTCATTGGATAAATGAGTGAATGAGCAACTGAACAAATGAATTCAATCTCAGCAGGGAAAATGCTTATAACATATGGTGTTAGAAAAAATAAAAGCAGCCAAAACCGGTTTGGCTCAGTGGATAGAGTATTGTCCTGCGGACCGAAAGGTTCCAGGTTCGATTCTGGTCAAGGGCATGTACCTTGGTTGCAGGCACATCCCCGGTGGGGGGTGTGCAAGAGGCAGCTCATCCATGATTCTCTCTCACCGATGTTTCTAACTCTCTATCCCTCTCTCTTCCTTTCTATAAAAAAAAAATCAATAAAATATATTAAAAAAATAAAAGCAGAACTCAAAATTATATCTACACTATGATTTCCATAATATGAAAGGTTATATACACAAGTGTCCTACATGAGGACTGTAATGTGGAAAAATAAAAAATAGATGTTAGGTTCACATGGATTATGTGTTATTCTTATTCATTCAACATGTTTTTCTGAGCACCTGCTATGCATAGGTGCTATGTCACATTCAGAGTACAGCAGTAAACAAAATAGACAAAATATCTACCCTGATGGAGAGTTTATTCTAGTGGATTACTGGATGAGTAATAGTGGGGGAGAGACAGACCATAAACAGATAAGAGAATATATAAAATGTCAGATGATAATACTGGAGGGTAGCGATTGCTAGGAAAGGAAAAGCTGTCACTTAAAATTTTTTTAAATTTTTATTTTCTTTTAAAGTATGTTACTATTTAATTACTTATCTACATTTGTATTTTTTTTTTTAATTGACTTGAGAGAGAAACCTGGGTATGTGCCCTGACTGGGAATCGAACCAGTTACCTTTCAGTGTATGGGGCAATGCTCCAACAAACTGAATCACACTGGCCAGGGCAAGGCTGCCATTTTATATGGAATATCCATGATATCTAGGGAGAGAGCTTCAAAGCAGAGGGAACAGCAAGTGCAAAGCCCCGGGGCCAGAGTGTACTTGAGACAATCAAGAAACGGCAGGGAGCTGAAACCGGTTTGGCTCAATGGATAGAGCTTCTGCTTGGGGACTGAAGGGACCTGGGTTCGATTCCGGTCAAGGGCATGTACCTTGGTTGCGGGCATATCCCCAGTAGGGGGTGTGCAAGAAGCAGCTGATACGATGACTCTCTCTCATCGATGTTTCTGGCTCTCTATCTCTCTCCCTTCCTCTCTGTACAAAATCAATAAAATATACTAAAAGGAAAAAAAGAAGAAGAAACAGCAGGGAGGGCCAATGTGCTGAAGCAGAGGGAACCTACAGGATGAGGCACAGAGGCTATTTGATCCTATAGGCCATCCTAAGGACTTTAGGCTTTGTTTGCAATGAGACAAAGAAGCTACTGGAGAAATCTGAGCAGAGGTGTGAAATGATCTGACTTACGTTTTAAAAGAATCAACCCTTATATAAAAATATTTATAAAAGTTTGAGATGAAAGGAAGAATTTTAAACTTGGACAGAGTATCACAACATTCATGAATTGATTCACAAAATATTTTCTGAACACCCTCTGTTCCAAGGGGCTGGGATAGCAGGCTTATTTCAAGATTACAAAGATTTATCAACCATACAAAAACATTTTAAAATAACATTGCCTTTTTTTAAAGAGAGAAATTGCTCAGAGCAATTAACTGATTTTTATCCTTTTTTTTTTCTTTAGAAATTATGGGGATCATTTTCTCAATTAACATTTAGATACACATTTCATTTTCTATATCAAGTCCCATAATTGTGAACTAAGCTGCTGTTTGGGAAATCCTAAAGTTGGCTGCTTATTTGACTTGTCTTAAAGATCTCACGCACAACACTTCTGCAGCATTACTCACAATCCGACCTTTCTGATAGAAGACCCTTGTGGGAAGTCTGTATGTGCTGGCAAGATTATCTGGAAAACTAATAAAATCCTTGCAATCCTTTTCAAGGATGCAGAAAGGAAAATGGCTGCATTTCAAATTCATGGCATTTCAAAGGCATGAATTAAGCTCTAAGCTCTACATTTGAAAAAAATTAACACAAGCTCTCTAATTTATGTTCTAAACTGAGAAAACCAATCATTGCGAAGAAATGAAATCTGCAAAATTCTCAAACACATTTTCTAGTTGATATGCACATATTTAAGTCTACAAACTATACCAAAATATAAATTGTAAGAATCACTACCCTGGAACTTGAGACAACTTCACCATGAAATATGGAATTGTCTTTTGTTTGGTTAATTTTGTTCCTAGACATCCTGCCTTTTAGATGTGTATAAAACTGATCACTTTTAGATGATGTTGAGATGATACTTCTGTGAAAACATATGAGAAAGTTCATTGGCTCTCTTTCTCTTAACCCTCATGACTTGAGTAAGAAAACTTCTTCATTCCCCAACATCTTTTTATTTTATTTTATTTTATTGATTTTTTACAGAGAGGAAGGGAGAGGGATAGAGAGTTAGAAACATTGATGAGAGAGAATCATCAACCAGCTGCCTCCTGCACACCCCTCACTGGGGATGTGCCCGCAACCAATGTATAGGCCCTTGACCGAAATCGAACCCGGGACCTTTCAGTCCGCAGACCGACGCTCTATCCACTGAGTCAAACCGGTTTCGGCTCCCCAACATCTTGATTTCTGTGACACTCATGCCAGAGGGCTCTGCACCCTCTCCCTACTCCTTGTCATCATCTGTTAACTTCCCACTAACTGTCCAGGTTGGCATAGAGCTACTAGGGATCCTTCTCTCCTTCACAGCAGCCAACTTTCGGGGAGAACCTGTCTTTTAATCCCATGAGCTCTTCTGTTCAAACCAGCCACCCTGCCCCTGCCCCTGACCAGAATTCCTCCACCTCTGACCAGTCTTTTAAAAATATATATTTTATTGATTTTTTTTTTTAAGAGAAGAAGGGAGAGGGATAGTTAGAAACATCAAGGAGAGAGAAACATCGATCAGCTACCTCCTGCACACCCCTAATGGGAATGAACCCACAACCAAGTACATGCCCTTGACCGGAATTGAATCTGGAACCCTTCAGTCTGCAGGCTAATGCTCTATCCACTGAGCCAAACCAGTTAGGGCCTCTGACCAGTCTTGACTGCCCTTCCTACTCTTCCCTCCCACCCATCATGTCTATCCTCTCACTCCCGAGAACCCTACCCCTCCCATCTGTCCATTCCATCCTGGCTTCACCTCCTTCCTCTTGTGAACCATCACTTCCACTTCCTTGCTTCCTAGTCTCCCTTGTCCAACAAAGTTCAGCCCTGCACCAGGCACTCCAGTAGCCTTCTCTATATCTACTTCAGGTCTGATGAGATGCTGAAAAAAAGGCCACAGGCACACAGATTATCCTGGGAGAATGCCTCAATATGTGTGCTCCCTCAAACCCATGGCCTCCAACTTCAGCAGGCCCTCACCACTGCCCTTTAGTCTCTGTGGGTTGCTATTAGCTTTCCCTCCTTTTTTCCACAGTGGCCATCTAAATATTTTCTTCTTTCTATAAGCTTCCCACAAACCTACCAACCTACTGACTTAACTGCATCTCCAACTCTGCCTTCCTTTCTCTCCTTCCATCTTAGAAGAAACATGGGCCCTTCGCATGCCCGAGACTCACTCTGAACCCTCTCACTTCCGACTCTCCTACTGGACCTCTCTGCATCCTTCAGTCATTCTTCTTCTTGTAACCTCAACTAACTTTCCCAGCACTTTTAAATGTCCTTTTCTCTCCCAATTTAAAACAAAATTGTCACTCAACTCTACATCCTTTCCGTTTGTCTCCTTCCTCTCCTTCAAAACAACTCCCAAGAGTTATCAATATCCACTTCCCACTCGACTTCTGTCCCTGCTACTCCACTGAACCTCTCCAAAGTGGCCAGTTACTAAACCTGGTGTTCACTTGTTCAGACCTTGGCTAACTTAACCATTCTGCACCATGTCATCTCACTTCCTCCATTTGGCTTCTGTGGTGTACCATTCTTTGGTTTTCCTCCCATCTTTCATTCTTTCTTAAAAAGTAATTCTTTATTTTAGAAAGCATTACATATGCCCCCTTTTCCTCTCCATTAACTCTCTCCGGCTCACCCCATCCCCTGCCCCAGGCCCTCACCACCCCATTGTCTGTCCCCATGGCCCATGTACTAGCATATATGCATACAAGGTCCTTAGCTGATTACCTCCCACCCACCCATCCTCCCCACCTTCCCTCCAAGATTCCGAACCCTGTTTCATGCGTCCACGTCTCTGAATCCACTCCAATCATCAGTTTATAATTAGATTCCACATATGAGGGAGATCATGTGATACTTGTCTTTCTCTGACTGACTCGTTTCACTCAGCATAATACTCTTTAGGTCTCTCCATGTTGTCTCAAAGGGTAAGAGATTCTTCTTTTTTACTGCTGCATAGTATTCCATGGTATAAATGTACCACAAACAATCTTTCTGACTGGTATTTCGGGTTTCTTGGGCTATATTCCCAGAAGTGAGATCACTGGGTCAAATGGCAGTTCCACACTTAATATTTTGAGGAAATTCCATGTTGTTTTCCATAATGGCTGCATCAGCCTGCATTCCCATCAGCAGTGTACTAGTGTTCCCTTCTCTCCATATCCTTGCCAGCAGTTGTCATTTGTTGATTTGTTGATGATAGTCATTCTGACAGGTGTGAGGTGATACCTCATTGTTGTTTTAATATTCATCTCTCTGGTGATCAGTGACTTAGCATTTTTTCATATGTCTCTTAGCCATCTGTAAGTCCATTTTGGAGAAGTGCCTATTTGGGTCCTTTGCCCATTATTTTAATTGGTTTGTTTGCCTTCCTTCTGTTAATTTATATGAGTTCCTTATATATTTTGGATATTAAAACCCTTTGTCAAATGTATCATTGCCAAATACATTCTCTCATACAGTGGGCTCCCTTTGTTGATGGTTTGTTGTGTTTTGTTTTTGTTTTTTGTTTTTTTGCTGTGTAGCTTTTTATTCTGATGTAGTCTCACTTGTTTATTTTCTCCTTAGTTTCCTTTGTCTTAGGAGATGTACCCGTAAACATATTGTTATGAGAGATGTCTGTTTCCTCCTCCTATCTTTCTGACTATTCTCTCACTTTTCCTTTTAGGCCCCTCTTCCTCTACCTGTCCCATAAATGTTGATATTTCCCAAGGGAGTTTGATCTTCTCTTTGACCCTCTCTATTAAGGAATTTATCCATTCCCATGGCTTCAATTATGATGTATATGTTGATAACATGATAACTTAAGAGTTTCTTCAGATCAGTTTTCTCAAGGATGACAAGTTCCCAGGTTGTCTTTTGGGTTGGGTTCAGAATAATAGTTCCTCTAGTTACTTCTTTGGCCATGAATGAGTTATTCCCATATATTAAGGCATTCCCCCAAGATAAGCTGCAAATCACCTACTAGACATCTCACCTGGATGTCTCCCACTCACCTCAAACTCATCTTCTCCTCTTCCTGCCTAAACCTGCTCCTTTAGTATTCCACATTCAGAGGAAAACACCACCATCCACCCACCTACAGCTTTCTAAGGCAGACATCTGGGCATCATCCTTGACTCACCACTCCTCCACACCTTCAACTCATCACTCACAAAGTCCTTTGAATATTTACCTCCTCATAAATCTCAGATCCACCCCCACTTTTACATCTTCATAGTAAAGATGCTGAATCACTTTTGACCTGCATCCCAGACACATCTTCTGGCCTTTCTCCACACAGGCCCTAGATCTTTTTCAAAATGCACATTTCCTTAAAAACCTTCATTATCTTTAGAATAAAACTAGAGGCTCGATGCATGAAATTCGTGTAAGAGTAGGCTTTCCTTCCCCTGGCTGCCAATACTGGTTTCCCTCTGGTACCTGGGACCTGAGCTTCTCTTGCAAACCTGGCTTCATCCAGAAGGTCACCTGGAAGGACATCTGATCTAATTAGCATATTATGCTTTTATTATTATAGATTATATTCCTCAGTCTGGTATACCAGGCTCTTTGGGACCCAACCCTGGTTAATCATTTCAACCCCATGCCTGAGATTCAGTTTTCTGGTTAATACCCTTAATTAGAAGACCTATGGAACTTTACTGAGACCTTTACCCCTCTAACAAAGTTTGCAACTCTAGCTTCTAAGCAACTAGAATTCTATTCTCTTAATATTCCCTGCTCTAAAGTACCTCTAAAAGATAACAAAACAAATATACACTGAGTGGTCAGATTATTATGACCTCTAAACCCATAATAATCTGGCCACTCAGTGTATATCATAATAAAAGGCTAATATGCAAATTGTCCCCTTGACCAACAGGCAGGCTGTCCAATTGCCTATGTCTCCTCCCCATGGCCAGGCTGGCCGGACCCCACCCATGTATGAATTCATGCACCTGGCCTCTAATATATATATGTTCAGAGGTCATAATAATCTGGCCACTCAGTGTATATATTTTGGTTAATCCTCACCCGATGACATTTTTCCAATGATTTTTAGAGAGAGTGGAAGGGAAAGGGAGTGACACAAATTGAGAAGCATCAATGTGAGAGAGACACATCAATTGGTTGCCTCTTGTATGCACCCCAACCCAGGCTGGGGATGGAGCCTGCAATTGAGCTACATACCCTTGACCAGAATCAAACTCACAACCCTTCAGTACGTGGGACAATGCTCTATTCACTGAGCCAAACTGGGTAGGGCCAAAACAAATATATTGAGCATATACCTGACCAAAGTCATACAACTAACAAGAGAATGGTGGTTTGAACCCAGATTTCCGAGGGCATTAATTCCTGCCTGTTTATTCACAGTCAAACCAACTTCTGATAATGCAAGATGAAAAATGTGGAACCAGATTAATATTTGTTAAGTGGCTTGATATGTATGAAGTGTTTTACATAAGCCATCTCATTTATCCATTACAACATTTTCAAGTAAGCAAACTGCAGATCTGAGAAGGTTGTGCAAGGCCACACAGCTAGTAAATAGATTTGAATTCCCCCACCTCAGCCTTATTAGCTGCTTCCTAACACCAATAAATTTCATTTTACAACTGATGAAACAGGTCCAGCCCAGGATCACATACCAAATCAGAGGCAAAGTCAGAATTAGAACCCAGGTTTCCTGACGCTAGTTGACTGAGCAGATGCTAGTTTTAAGAAGATCGGTGGAGCCTAACTTTCCCCCTATTTGTAACAAATTTCTAAAAACTAGTACTACTCCCGAAGGGCTAAACCGACCTCTAGAGTTTCAGCTGTGGCTCTAGGATCTCTGCTGATACTGTGCTGATGCCTGCCCTGTGGCCTAGCCCTCCTCTTATCCACTTTTCCAACAGCTTCTATTCTCACTGAACCCACAGAATCAGGCTTTAGGACAAATCCCATTTCCCCCTGCCTCCTTCCAGTTTTCTGTCTTCAATAATGAAGTCCCATCTATTCATCCAGCTCCAATGGTTTTCCCTCATGGTTGACCCCGGATCATAGCCCCTCTGCCATGCCTCTTCGAAGTCATGGCATCCATTTGACTCTCTCCCTCATGCTAGCCTTCTTTCCCTGGATGTCATCAACTCAAGGATGACAGAGTTGCCTTTGTTCAGGCTCTCTGTCTTTTTGGTTTAAATCAGGTTCAGGATACTAGTCCCCCTGGATACTTCTTTGGCCACAAATGAATTATTCCCATGTATTAAGGCATTCTCCCAAGAATGCTTTAGCTGAAACACACCCAAAATGCCTGGGTAAAGTGACATATGAAGCATGTGTGGGATTAATTGGACTATTTAGCCAACACGAGGGCCCCGAATGGGGAAAGATTCAGAAAAGATGCTACATGGCTAGGTGGACCATCACCACCAAGGCCCCATGAAGCTGAGCAGAGGGTTGAAAGATGGGCAGGAATCTCAGACGGTCTTTGCTTCCAGGTCAGATCTTTCACAAAAAGAGAGAGTGTAAGGCATTTAGCCACAGAAGGGAGAAGGGCCATTAACCGGGGGGAAAAAAGGAACAAAAAGAACTGATGACATTTAGGAGAGAATTCATAGGACTTTTAAGGAATAGGCATGAATCTATCACTCCCTAGTATCAAAGGACTGGAAGGGCCCTCCAGCATTCGGGCAAAATTCCAACCCACGGTAAGAATGACATAAACATTTCTCCAAACACGTGGCCTCTCTCTAGTTGAACACTTCCAGCACTGGGAAACACCCAACCTTAGGAAAACAAGTTTATGAAGACATGAGTGAAATTCAATTAAAGTTCAATTCATTTTCAATTATCTATTGAGGGCCTACTTGAAAATGTATGACAAATATCTGTTGAGTGCCTACCACTGTGCCAGGCACTGTAATGTAAGTATGAATAATATAGACATGGGCCCTGCTCTGTGGGTCTTATAATCTAATGTGGAAGATAGGTATATAAGCACGCAAGTAGAACAGGGGAAGGAGAGGGTGCGGCTCAAACATACGTGGGGTACCTCATACAAAGGCAGGCATCTAGGAAGGCTTAATACCAGAGGCAGCATCTGGGCTGGGGCTTGAAGAGTCCAAGGAGTTAGCTAAATGCAGGGTGGAGGGACCCACGGGAGTAATAGAAAACGGGGTTCTTAAGGCATCTCTGCTTCCCGAGAAGTTCATTGTTGCAATAAGGTGGAGTCCTGGCTGCCACCTTATTCGTTTGTAAGGCCCTATCTCCGGGAACCCGCCTGATCTCGGGAGACTAGTTCTTGGAGGAGTTGGGGCCTGGCTAGTTCTTGGAGGAGAGACCTGGGAATATCTGATGCCAAAGGTTAAAAAAAAAAAAGGAGGGGGAGGGAGAGAGGGAGGGAAAGAAAGTGGAATCCAGATCTTGAAGGGTTTTTCAAATGATGTGGAGGAGTGTAGGTTTCATGCCTGAGGTAATGGAAAGCCTGTTAAGGATTTTAAGCAGGAGAAGCGCCCTCTGGCTACGCTAAGGGAGGCGCTGCGGTATCTGGCGTGAAGGAGGCCAGAACCTGGGGAGCGAGAATAGGAAGGCTTTCATGGTCCAAACGTTAGAGTAAAAAAAAAAAAAAAAAGAAAGAAAGAAATAAAAAATACTCCTCTATGACAAGATAGAACCAAAAAAAAAAGGGAAAAGGGATAAAGTTCAGAATGTGGTGGGAAGGTCTCCTCCGTCCTCTCTCACCTTTGTTGGGCAAACCCAAGCTGCTGGCCCTGGATTTGCCCCATCACCGCGGAGTGCGGGCGGTGGGGGACCGGCTCCACGCCTTCTTCTCAGATAGTAAAACTAAGGCCACGAATTCCGAGGTGGGGACCCAGGAGAAAACAAGAATCCAAACCGGCCTCCCAAGAGAGGCTCCCGAAGTCACGCACCATCCTTCGAGGGTTCCCATGTCCCCCCTCAGCCATCTGCAACCAGCCTCCTTTGCTATGGAAACAAGTCCTCCCGCCCTCCTCAGAGCCTCCGTTTCTTCAATGCATCCTGGAAAATGCAGTCCATCTCTGGCCACCTTCCTGCGGCAGGAGCTCCCTTCGGGTCCACGAAGGACTACAAGTTCCAGAAGGCTGTGCGACAACGTGGGCGGTCTCTGGGGGAATGTGGTCTTGACAAGTGAGACCCAGGAACCCTCGGGCGGAGCCGAAGGGTGAGGGAAGGCGCCCCTCCCCAATGGGCGGCCTCTTAGGCGGGGCCCGGGTCGCCATTGGCTAGGGCGGCGCCCGGGAGGCGGGGCCATCGGAATGAGGCGCGGAGCTGTTCTCTGCTCCAGGTGCTGAGTCCGAGGGAGGCTCGGAACGCGGGAGCCGCGGAAGCTGCGGCCGCCTCCGCCGCCGCCTGCTGCCTGCCGCCGCCGCCGCCGCCGCGAGAACTACCTTCGGGAAGCCGCCAGGAGCCCCGGGGAGCTGGGTGCATTGCCTGGCATTGCCTGCTCTCCTGCCTCTCTGAGGTCGGTGCTGCTGAATTCGCGTTTGTTTGATTGGGGAAGGGAATGGAGGGGCCTGGGGAGTTGCTGGGACCTGTCCTCGCCGCCCTCCACACCATCTGTCCCGGAGAGCTGCGGGCTCCTCGCGGGCCTCCCTCTAGCCCGGCGCCTGAGGTCGGAGCAGCTTGGGTTAGTTTGTGTTTTACGGTGGGAGGGGGGCTCTGGAGTGCGAGGGGCAAGCTGAGGGACCACTCCCCCCCGCCCCAGCTCTCCGGAGGGCGCCCGAGCGTGGAGCCTCCCGCCCCGGAGTCTGAAGTCTCCGGCGCTGCTTGGATTGCTGAGGATGGAAGGGATGGAAAGGATGGAAGGTTCGGAGGCACGGACCCTTCCCCGCAAGACCTCGGCTGCTCCAGGCTACAAAGGGGGTCTGGCTGTGATGGATGAGACCACAGGATGCCTTCTGCTCACACCCTCCCGGGGTTATTGAGGAAGGGCTGTGTGGGGTTCAGGAGGACCCTTCTCCATGCCCACCCTTTTCCCCGAAGCCCAGGGTTTTGTGAAGGGGGGATAGATGGAGACAGGGGACTCTCCCCACCCCCTCTTCCTTGGACCCGCCTATGCTATTGAGGGAGAGGGGATTGGGGCGTATGAGGCAAAGGCGGGGGACCTCGCCCCACCTGCTTGGCTTCCTGGGTACAGGAAAGCACCGACGCCTAAGCTGGGGTGGTCTGGGGGCGAGGGGTGCGGGGTGCGGGGGGGGGGAGAAAGTAAGAGGGATCGAGGGAACCCTCCCGACCGCTCCCCCCAGGTCTTATCTCCTCGGCCCTCTCTCTCTACCTCGATGCAGGCCAGGGACACGAAGTCGAAACCACCCTCCCACCCCGCCCCACCTCGCCCAGGGGGCCGCGCTCCTGCCCCCCGAGGGGAGCTGGACCCGGGCGGACGGACGTGTGCGGGGCGGGACAGGGCGGTCCCTTCGCAGGCACCCTGGAGCTCCGGGCAGACATCCCCCCACCCCCGCACCCCCTCTGGTGCACGCAGACCCCAGGGGCTGCTCCCCTCGGCCAGGGTGCGCCCCAAACCAGGCGCTGGGACCTGCACCCGGGCACGCGGCGGACCTCCGCGCTCGGGCTCCGCTCTCCGCCCCGCATCGGCGGGAGGAGGACAAAGCGGCGGCCGCCGCACCGGCGGGCCTGCGCCAAGGGCTGGGCGGGGGGCGCGGCCAGGAGAGGGGGGGCTCCGGGCGCGGCGCGGGGAGCTTCCGCGGAAACGTGCCAGCTGCCGGGCGGGAGACAAAGCGCTCGCTCCTCGCAGGCCCGCGAGCAGAGATGGAAAATCCCAAGAGAGGAGGCGGTGGAGCCGGGCAGGGCACTATGCCCCGCACTCTTCTTCTCCCGCCCCCCCCACCCCCAACCCTCACCACACACCCGCTGCCAGCCCAGCACCCAGATCCATGTGTGAGAATGGTCACCCGGGCCCCTTCTGGGGGGCGTTCAAGACCTGGGACCACAAGGCTGTGGACAGTTGGGGGGACTCCATCTCCCGGGGAAGGCTTGCCCACTGTGCAGGAGTCCTGAGTGGGGCCGGGGTCCAGAGGGACATCCTGAGTGGACCCCCACCCCCACCCCAACACGTGCCATCAGCCATGATAAGTCAAATTTGGTTCCCGGTTTGAGTGGGTTTCTGGGTGTCACAGTGTGTTTGCATGGGTCAGTGTGTGTGTGTGTGTGTGTGTGTGTGTGTGTGTGTAAACTGGGTAGGATGTACAAGGGAAGGCTCCAGTGCCCATGTGGGTGTCATGGTGAGCTTGGGCATCTGGCTGAGTGTGTGCGAAGAACCCCTTTCTGGTGACCTTACTATAAGGGATGAGTGCAGAGACGTCTCCACTTCTGTCAAGCCGCAGTCATGAACGAGGGTCCAAGTGGATGTCTCAGAGTGGAGGTAGCTTCGGGCCACCTTGGGCCTGGCCTGCATGCCTGGGGTGTGACCCAGAAGGTGGGCCCTTTTGGGGGTCTCAGCTCTGAACCTAACACCCTCACCAGAGCCCTGCCCTTCCCACATCCCTCAGAATACCCAGGCTGAGGAGAATTCTGCACCCATCCCCGGCATAGGCTGCCGGGTGGGGTTTGGGGAATATGAATCAGCGGAGTCCCTTATAAGTAGGTGCAAGTCTGAGCGGCAAGACAACTTTTGTCACTTTGGCCTCCGTGTCTGGAATACCATGGGGTGGGGCTGCTGGCCAGCGCCAGGTGGCCTCTCAGTGATGCCAGGCACACTTACAGAGTGGGCCCCGGCGTGACGCCGGGGTACCACTATGGGAAGACACCCCCAGAGGGTGAGAACAGCCCTCCAAGACCTGCCACTCCCAGCAAGCGACCTCAGTTTCATAGGGCTTTTATGACCAAGGTGCTATGCTTTCACATAATCCCTGCCGGAGACCCCCTTTCCCAGTGGAACCACAAGAAGAGCAGTTACTAGACACTGGAGCCACCACCCAGCCCGGCTACGGCCACTCTCAAGTATCCATTGCCAGTATCCACAGCGACCTCTGCTGGGAAGAAGTTAAACCGTGGTGTGGAGGTTCAGGGTGGGTGTGAGCATTGTTAGGTGAAAACTACAAAACGCTTCTCTTTGGGGACCGATTCCCTGTCTGCCTTTGGAGTCCTGAGTTGATGTGCTTGTCTGCAGCTTCTTCAAGCTAATTCTTCTAGCAGTGGGACTGCCGCTGTTCTGACCCACAGGGCAATGTTTAAAGAGGGCCTAAATAAAGGCCTTTGTTTATGTTTTCACCCCGTTTGGGACTGGGCATCAAATCCATCTATGGGGGGGAAATGCACAGAAAACATCTTCTTCCTCTCACGCTATGATTTCTTTCTCCTTCCCCCATTTCACATTTATGCTCTTCTCTTCCTGTTATTGGTCAATAACATATTTTTTCAAACATAAGCCTTCTTTCCCTGGTTGGCAGTGTGGCCCAGAAAATGCAGATACCAGGAGACTCTAAAGAGCTGGCGCACACCGGCTCTTGCAGGCCTGATGATGGGAGGGTGGGAGATAGATGGATGAGATGAGCTCAGTCTCAAATGCCCACCTGGTGACAGTGCTCCTTCTCAGGGAGTCGCTGCAAAGGGATTTCACGCAGCCACAAAAGTCTTTTCAGCTCCTCCAGGGAACGGAGGTATTTAAATACCTGGTATTGTTCTTACTTTGGCATCCATGTGATTTGCATTGAACTATGTGACTCAGTATCATAAAGTAAAAATAGGCCTTAATATCTTCCTTGCCTGCTCAGAAGGTGACTGTATGTTGTGTTCCGCATCGGAGAGCGAAAAGCTGAATTATTTCACAAATTGAACCACCTGCTTATTCTGATGAGAGAATGACGCTCGGCATCACCTGCAGGCAACACCGTTATTTCATGTTTCTTTTAATTCATCCCCGAGTCTCCTTGTCTTGTGAAACCTTTCTTCGTGCTCACACGCGATTACTTTCACTTGAAGTTCGCCGGGAATCTTTCATCCTTGCGCCAAAGCCAAACAGATGAAATATCGTCAGATACAGGAAGATGTGGGTGGTGTTTCTGTTCTTCTTGGGCTCAAAAAAAATAAAAAATAAAATAAAAAATCCTTGGATTTCACAAGAGAGAAAGAAGGAAAGGGCCTGAAGATTCAGTATATCTGTGAGTAGACTTAGTGGGTTTCTGAGGCCAGGCCCCTCAGAATATTACAGGAGGCAGGAATATGACGCTTCCCTGAGATGAAGAGTGCAAGTGGCATGCGTGTCAGGAGACTGCAGCCCTGGTGGATCCTAAACCCTCCAATTAACACAATCTTTCTGGGGAAATCCTACCCCAAGCACTTTTGCACCCTCAGGCAGCCAGCCCCGGAGAAGGATGGAGCTGTCCAAGGTTCTTCTACAGCACTGGCCGCAGCCTGTGGTGGGAAGGGAGGGTTTTAGGGCGGGAGGCAAGCTCTGAGGACTACAGGCCGCCTCTGTGAGGATTTCCCCAAAGCTCATCACATAATGGAATAAGAGGAAACAGAGCTAGAGAGGCTTTCAGTGCATCCCTTCGAATGAACCCTTTTTTGGCGATCCCCATTTAAAGAATTATGAGCTAATAATAAGAAACGTTTCTGAGTCAGGCTCTTCCACATGGAAGAATGTATTTGATCCTCACAGCCCCGGGAGACAGGTGGTGGTGTTATTCCCACTTTCAAGATGAGGAAATGGAGCTTTGAGAGGAAAGGGGCTTGCCCACAGTCACACAGACCGGAAGGGACAAGAGTTTAGGTTCCAATCTGGATCTAACTCCAGAGACCCCTTCTTACCGCTATTTTTTGTCCTACCGCTATTTTAGAAGTGAAATGGAAGTATTCGGGCCATTCTAGGTGAGATTCGAACCAAATTTTAGAGGAATAGGATTGGGGGTTTATTCATACAGAAACCACAAAAAAAGTCCTTTTAAATTCACCAAGGATTTTTGCGGGCATATCCCCAGTAGGGGGTGTGCAAGAGGCAGCTGATCGATGACTCTCTCTCATCGATGTTTCTGACTCTCTGTCTCTCTCCCTTCCTCTCTGTACAAAATCAATAAAATATGTTTAAAAAAAAAAAAATAAATAAATAAATTCACCAAGGATTAGTACCACATACTTTACATATTTTTAAAAAATATATATATATTTCTTTATTGATCTCATAAAGGAAGGGAGAAAGAGAGAGATAGAAACATCAATGATGAGAGAGAATCACTGATCAGCTGCCTCCTGCACACCTCCCACTGGGGATCAGGTCTCAACACAGGCATGTGCCCTTGGCCCGAATCGAACCCCGGACCCTTCAGTCTGCAGGCTGATGCTCTATCCACTGAGCCAAACCGGCCAGGGGCATACTTTACATATTATCCTGACAAAAAGTTTGTTACCTGAAGTTGCTTTCCAAAGAAGAGGAAAGTATAATCACTCTCATGGCCACTAGCCCAGAGTTTTCTTTCCAGAGTGGAAAAATTTCACAGGGAGCCAAGCCTGGATGGCAACACAATGTGTTTTAATAATCTGCAAAATGGGGGGTTTGGAGGGGACCATGAGGAGGCTATTGGGGAAAAACCATGAGGAGGCTGTTATTACTTGCCAGAGTATGTATAGAGCCAAAAAGGTAGGGCTTGCCTCTATTGGCTGGCATCCTGTTCCAGGTCTGAGGACACTTGGATATGGTGAAGAGGCTTTTTCCACCCAGCCCTCCGATTTTCCCAGCAAAGCCTCTAACACCGAAACAAAAGTTTTCACTGCTGTTAAAACCTCAACAAATCTCAGGGAAGCATCACAGTCTTGCCTCCATGTTAAAAAAAAAAAAAATCAGTGTTCTGCCTTCGTATGTGGCTGCAGGACTCCTGAAGGAGGACAGGTTTGGAACTTGATGGGCTTCAGGCCACATGTCCTTCCGTCTTCCCAAGGGGGCAGTGCCAGCTGCACCAGTCTTGCCACACACACCAGGGGCCTGTGCCCGAGAACTCCCATTTAGTAGCTGTCGTTTGGGTATCTAAAGAAAACAGAGAGAAATAGACTCATGCTGTTTCTCCTCTCCCTTGGACCTCCATCTGCACAACACGCAGATAGGGGGTCTGGCCTTTAAAAAAAAAAAATGCTTCGCATCAAGCTGGGTCTCCAATCCACCTAGAGTGATTCCTTCTCCCGGGCTGGGGATCTGCGGGGTTCTGACACATGGAGTAGAAGCTGCTATTGCTTTTCCCGAGAGCACTTGGAGGCCAGAGACCTGGCTTCCCATCTGGGTCTGCTCTGACTCATATGACCGCAGACAGATTTGATTGTTTTCTTATTTAGAGTCATTAATTAACTCTCCTCAGCATCAGAACAGCCTGTAATAAGAGCGAGGCCATTTGTGGGGGTCTCTAGGCAGCTGTGCCTACAGCTGAGCACTATGGTCTTTGCTAACAGGATCAGGAAATGATTTTTAATCCTGGCTATAACCCTTCCGAAAGCCTGGATTGTCGAGATTTTTAGGCCAGTAGGAGAAAGGAAATGAAAGTGTAATTAATTGCTAAGGCTGCTGTAGTTTTTCTGGCAAAAAACTGGGGCTCCTAGGGGGTCCCTCGAAGAAGAACTGGATTTTCATTCCTTCTTGTGCCTGCGATGCATCAGGCACAGAGCTGGGCACAGGGAACACAACCCAACTTGGGATAAGCCCTGTCATGTAGAAATCTAGAATGGAAAGTGGAAACAGAGGCCAAAACCCTGAAAAGGGTGTGTGCAGTTAGCAAAAAAAAAAGTTTTTTAGAAATGAAAAGAACCTTAATCATCATAAACCATCAACCCCTTTTTAACATAAGGAAAGAGGCTGAAGGAAGTTAAGGGTTGCCACTGGCCAGAGTCCCAGAGAATGGGAAAGATGGGGAGCAGAACCCAGAGGTTGTAACTCCTAAAGCTTATTCTTTCCACTGTCCTAACCTGCTGCTCTGTTCATTAAATTACCCACAGGGCATCTCTTTCCATTCACACAGACTTATTTGACCCAATTATAATTTGAGACTCAAATGTAAAGCTGAAATAAAAATAAGTAATAGATGAACTAGGACAAGGAGAATGTCCATTTATATATCCATGTTGTCCAATATAATAGCCACATGTGGCTATTGAACACCTAAAACGTGGCTTGTCTGAATTGAAATGTGCTGTAAGTATAAAATATACCCCAGATTTTGGGGGGAAAAAATCAATATGAAAAATATAAAATAGTTCATGAATAATGTTAATATTTTTATATAGTGGGTCAAAATAAAATTACTAAACTTCGTTTCACTTTTTACTCGTTTGAATATCTACTAGAAAATTTGTAATTACATATATTGCTTGCATTTATAACTCACATTATATTTCTGTTGGGCAGGGCTAGTCTAGAGTGCTTTCCTTTAGGAGAAAATATCCTTTACAAACTGAGGCATTTAGCAAAGTAGGTTCTGTAATCAGTCAGCCTGAGATGAATTCTGGCTCTACCATTTGGCTGTGTGACCTTGGGCAAGTTGATAAATCCTTCTGTGCTTCTGCTTCCCCACCTGAAAAATGAGGATGATAACAGAACCTACCTCTTCAGTTATAAATCAAATCACTTGACTGGTACCTTGTGGGTGTTCAGTTAACTTTAGCTGTTGTTATTATCAAATGGATCTTAGAGAATTTTACAAGATAGGGCAACAGGAAAGAGAATAATAAGCAGATAATTTTCAGAGAAATTAAGCAAAAGATTTACTGCGTGTTAACACATGATTGAGAAAACACTTGCTACACTTTGATGTGGTCCTGATTTTCTGGCAGATAAATATACTGAGGAAAGATTTCAAGTATTTATGTACAATAAGTAAATTACCTAACCGCATTATACACAGGTCTTAACCTCTGCTAATGAGCTGAGGGAGAGGATGTCTAGAGGGTGATTGTAACAGATGACCCAAGAGATCTAAGTCTTTTGAACTCCAAGATTCCTTAAGGAAATGTAAGCCTTGTGCTTTAGCAGAACGATTCTGGACAGGAGTCAGATGTAAGTGAGGTCAAAGCCACTTTTCTGCCCACTGGCCTTGACCATGACCCTGGAGTCTCAGTTTTCTCTTCTGTAAAATGGAGCTAGCACCACCTCTCTGGCAGGTTGTGGCGAGGAGTAAATTAGACAATGCAAATAAAACACCTAGTGTATAATAGGCACTAAGAAAATAATAGCTTTGACTAAATGGGATTTTAGGTGTTAATAGAGAATTTTCTATCCAGAGTCTTCACGGACTTTTTTTTTTTTTTTACAATCCCACTCTTCATTCCCCATCTTTGCTTGGTCCCTGAGGAGGTTGAAAGGATAGTTTCATTTGATTAATGTATCTACACAAAAATGTAGGGTCTCAGTAACTTTGGGCACGCTACACAATGTGTCATGTTCTTCTCTCTGTCCCATGGACACACATTAGATTCTTTTACTTAGATGATGAGGCAAACAGCAAAATGGGCATTGTTCTCCATCATGTTTACCATGACATTCTGACATTATGAATTCGGTGTTTAGAGCACTTTACATGCAGCTTGGCTTTAAAAACAAAGGGACAGACACCTGGAAATCATAGCCCCAGTAGGACCAGGGTTCCCTGCCTCCTAGCGCAGGCTCTGGGTCCATTCACTGCACAGCTCTGAGAGAGCACATTGCTGCTGTCCTTTACTGTCTCTTCCTCTCCTGAAAGTTTGCCTTCTGGACCAAAGACATGTATGTCAAGCGCAGTGAAGACGTATGTTAATTGAGCATGTTGGACTCTAGAGAAAACACTTAGTTTAGTCTCACAGGATGTATGGGCCTCTCTGAAAGTGTTTTGGCAGGAAAGCAATATGGTCAGATACTTGCACCCAAGTGTGTTGGGTGGATTTAGGTGGGAAAGTGCCTGGAGGTAGGTTTACCCTGGTTCTTGGGCACCTAAGTACCGGCACTAAGTTCTTTTGGGTTAGAGTCTGGTCTTGAAATGCACTTTCCCCTACTTTTCCCTCAACAAATGCTGAAGTATGGATAGCTGTGGTGGGGTCATTCTGAGAAACCTTGCTCTCATGGAGCCCAGGGTCTGGCTGTGGAGAGGAGCGGTGCCTGGTGTTGAGTGAACTAAGGGCTGAAGTAACCACCGGAAGCCTGATTAGGGTGGGTTGGCTAAGGCAGTGGGAAAGCTGTGGATCCCAGGCAGACAGACATGATTCTGAATCCTCAGTTGTACCACTAAATGTGTGCTGTTGGCCAAATGTTTAAAAATGTTCTGGGCCTCGTTTTCCTCATCTGGGATGAAAACATTTATTTTTCTTGGGCTATGGCTGTTACATAGGATAATACTAATCTTCCATTATATAGTGCTTACAGTGTGTCGGGCATTGTGCTCAGAACTCTCTACAGGGTATGCATAAAGGAGCTACCCTTATCGTCCCTATTTTATTTTTTTAATTATTATTATTTAAAATATACTTTATTGATTTTTTTTACAGATAGGAAGAGAGAGGGATAGAAAGTTAGAAACATGGATCAGCTGCCTCCTGTACACCTTCTAGTGGGGATGTGCCCGCAACCAACGTACATGCCTTTGACCGGAATCGAACCCATGACCCTTGAGTCCACAGGCTGACGCTCTATCCACTGAGCCAAACTGGTTTCAGCTATCATCCCTATTTTATAGCTGAGGAAAGCAATGCTCTGGATCTTTAAGTAACTGGCTCAAGGTGACATAAACAGTGAGAAGTGGGACCAGGACCCCAACCTAGGCAATCTGATTTCAGAGCCTGCTCTTAACCACTGAGATCACTGCCTCCCAGGTTCAAATCACCAGGAAACCAGTAAGCATTGTTTTGAAAAATGAATGAAGTGATTTGTGGGTCAGCTTGCATAGAGGTTTTCTGCTTGATCTTCAAGGATGGGTACTCTATGGAGAGGTTCTGAGGGGTAACTTGGGTGGGGAAGGAAGACAGGGAAAAGCTGTGATCAAATAAACAGGGTTGAGAATGCCAATGGTGTCTTCTGGGGGCCCTGAGATGGAAAAGAGGGTTTCAGTAGGAAATAGATGTTTGGAAATAAGGATTCGGAAAGCCTTGACTGTCAGGCTAATGAGTGTTCAAGAACCAAAAAAGTTCATAGGCAGAAGAAGGTATGTGAAATTAGAAATCACCAATTTCAGGTATCTCACTAAGTCTGGGCACTCTGTTACAGTGTGGGGCATGCTCACCAAGTATGCCCAAAGCTCCAGCTTGTGGAGGGCATGGCCACACAGCATTAAAATCCAGTATTCCTGCCCTAACCAGTTTGGCTCAGTGTATAGAGCTTCGACCTGTGGACTCAAGGGTCCCAAGTTCAATTCCGGTCAAGGGCATGTACCTTGGTTGCGGGCACATCCCCAGTGGGGAGTGTGCAGGAGGCAGCTGATCAATGTTTCTCTCTCATCGATGTTTCTAACTCTCCCTCTCCCTTCCTCTCTAAAAAAAAAATCAATAAAATATATTTTAAAAAAAAATAAAATAAAATCCAGTATTCCTACCAATGCTCTTCACTTTTCAAGGAATGTGCATGGCCTTCTCTTCCATTTGGTCTTGCAAAAGTCCTAGGCACTAGTAGGTTAGGAGGTCTGCTATAAGGACTGGGTCAAGTGGCAGGCAGCATGGGTTGTCCGAAAGCACAGACGCCCAGCACAGCTCTAGTGCCCTAATCCAGAGAGTTTAGGATGGCTCTTTTTGAGAGGAAGAAGGCATACTCCTTGCCCCTGAGGCTGAGGCCATTTTTCTGTGTTCCAGGAGGCAGGCCGTGTTATGCTTTGGCCCACGGTTTCCCAGTGACACGCTGAGTAGCTGCCTCCTGGGACGGCTATTGTGAGGGCCTGAGTCAGGGTCATTGCAAATCCCACAGACCTTTCTGGATGCGGAACCTGTCAGTCGGTGTTCCTTCCCATGCAGAGATCTTGTTCGACAAAAGATTTTCCTGGACTTGCCATTTTGAATGCATTCTGCTTATTTCTCTGCACAGTGCAGGGATGGGAAACCAAATCCCCTTCTCCTTAGGCTGGTTCAAAGGAAAATCTATCTTTTCTAATGGCTGCAGTTGCTGCTGACCACTAGATTTCTCTCCATGGCTACACCCCTAACAACAAATGGAAAACAAAGGCAGGAAGGAGAGGAACACAGATGCAGTAGTTCTTCCAGGAGGCACCTGCAGGTCTGTGAAGGCTGTGAGGCAGAGGGGAAGTACCTTTCACAGATATGAGAGAGCCCTTTGATAAGTAGAGGCGGGTTTTGATGTATAAGATGATAGAAGACGAGAGGGATCATGGTGCCATACTGTTTTCTCTGGAAAGTCACGCTTGGGTTCCAGATGTCCCCCAGAATTATAGAAGGATACATACACAGGTTGGCAAGGCCACACGGATTTTTGACAAGTTGTCCAGCGATAAGTCCCTAGCGATTATAAACGTATCGCTAATGAGAAATGACAAACACTTGGTAATGGAATGTTAAGGGCTCATCTGTCCATTGACCCAAGTCATGATTAATGTGTGATAGCATACACTGAACCCAACAGGGTGGAAGGTTGACTTCTGAAGAATAAAATCAAATTGAGTGATTGGAATAGTAATAATAAAGACGCGGATGCTTAGAATGACTGACATCTGAAGTTAGTTAGAGCCATAGTTATTTCAGAGCAGCTTCACCAACCAGGCTACTTTTATTTGATCATTGTGACCCCAAGGAATGTCAATCATAGGAATCTTATGATCAGCCCCCAGCATAAGGCCTGGCACATAGTAAGTGCTCAGCAAGTGTTCAAAGCTTGCTCATACACCTGGCATCTACTCTGTGTTAAGCCCTGGGCCAAGCACCGGAGAGATGTAGGTAAATGAGACACAGTCCCTGTCCTTAGGCAGTCTATCAATCCTAAAATAGAACAAAGAGTGCAGTGTAGGAAATGTGCAAATGAGCATGGCTGCCTCATGATGTTCTCTGTAGGTGTTTCCCCACACCGATGGAACAATGCAGCCCAGCAGCGGAGCCAAATTCGGATCTTATAAATTCTGCCAGCCTTATCTCACGTCAGGTCTGAGCAGGTCCAGCTGTGGCTCTGAAGTAGCAGCATGAAAGGCACAGGAGGCAGAGGCTGGTGTATTTCAGAAGCTTACCGGGTACTTTCAGTGAAAATATGTTTCTTTGCACACTTCCTTGGGAAGACCCACCCTTGAGACTCTTTGCCTGCAATTAGAGCATGCTGCCACAAGGGGCACCATGAAGTAGCCATGCTTTTCATAGACGCCATCTCACAGGCCTAGTATGCTGAGCAAAGTACAGTTTTTCAGTTGTTAACCTACAGAAGAGTATCATTTAAAAATATTTGATTACAAAAGGATTGCACATTTAATAGGACCACACTGCCGTGACCTATGTTTAGTGAGTGGAGAGGTGTGAATTCATGAACATTTATTTAATAAAATCTGTGTATGCCAACTGTATACACTTTACAAAGAACAGCATAAAGCCCCTGCCCTTAGGCACTCACTCCTGTGGGGAGGACACACACAAATAGGTAATTCCAGTGCAGTGAGATGAGTGGTATAATGGGGGGATGGGCAGATATCCCTTGGGGCACAGAAGGGGACTAACTCTGTTGGGGGAAAAGACACACACACTCACACTTGTTGCATCTAGATGTTAACAGCTGAGTCAGAATGTTTGCACTAAACACACTTAGGAGGAGAAGAGAAAATGGGTTGGAATATTTTGAGGCGCTATAGGGAGTTGGGCTTGGCCTGTTGAGTGATTTTGGATTACATCATCTGCATTGCTGGAACTCAGACTCCTCATCTGGCACACCGAGGGCCTGGGAAGCTGGAGCAGCATGGAGATGAGAGCAATGGCCTGATCTCCAGTGGCCAGGCCAGGCCCTAGGCCTTCGTGGAACCTGCTTGTGGGCCCTGGTGAGGCTACTCCTTGATTCTGGTTAAAATGTTCCCAGGCACCTAGAGGATCAGCCGAGAGGCGGATCCCAGAGCTCTTGGTGTTTGTGAGGTATCAGTCTTTGATGTCCATGGAAATGGTCTAGCTCTCCTGGGTTGCTATTTGGCTTCACTACCCTCCCCAGGGGCGAGGCTGCCCCCTCAGAGCCCTATCTGTGCATGCACTATCCTGGCCCCTTCTCACCAGCAGGTCTTCAGAAAGTCATGGCCCTGCCAGGCAGAGGATCGCTGGTGGCAGGCCAGCTCCTCCCTCCCCTCCCCCCACCTCTCATTACCCCCTAGAAGATGAAGACATGTGGTAATGATTTTGCAGTATATATGCGTATCAAATGATTGTATACCTTAAACTTATACGTTATATGTCAATAATATCTCTGTAACTGGAGAGCATTATGCCAAGCAAAATAAGCCAGTCGGAGAAAGATAAATATCACATGATCTCACTCATATGTGGGATGTGATGATCAACATAATCTGATGAACAAAAACGGATCCAGAGACAAGGTGGCACTGAGCAGACCATCGAACCTCAGGGAGAAGGTGGTGGTGGCACTGAGCAGACCATCGAACCTCAGGGAGAAGGTGGCAGGGGTGGGGAGGAGGGAACCAAAGGACTTGTATGCATCCTAACTGGTTTGGCTCAGTGGACAGAGCATCCACCTGCAGACTGAAGGGTCCCGTGTTCGATTCCAGTCAAGGGCACGTACCTTGGCTGTGGGCCCTTTCCCAATATGGGGCGTGCACGAGGCAGCTGATCAATGTTTCTCTCTCATCCATGTTTCTAACTCTTTATCCCTCTCCCTTCCTCTCTGTAAATAATCAATAAAATATATATATTTAAAAACAACAACAACAAAGGACTTGTATGCATGCATATTAGCATGACCGATGGGCACAGACACTGGAGCGATGGGGGCTTCCCCCTTGGGGTGGGAGTAGCCGGGAAGGGGTCTTTAATCAGGGAAAAAAAAAAAAAGGAGGCATGTAATACTTTAAACAATTTTAAAAAAGAAAGAAATATTTAAAAAATTATATCTCCATAAAGCTGGGAGAGGAGGGAAGAAAAGCCCTACCAAACCTCTAGGTGTCTCTCTCTGGAGACCTTCCTGGGCCTGACACCTGTCCTCCCCGGCCAGCCCAGCCTGGCCTGTCCCGGGCCCGCTCTCCCCTGGCCGTGGGTGTTTCAGTTCTCCGCCAAGAACCCGTGCCTCTGTGTTAGGGGAGACAGAGGAGCAGCCAGCTTGCATAAATGGAAAAAATGTCAGAGGATTTAGATCTAAACAAGTCATTTAAAGCTTTTAATTGCCCCAGAGAGAGAGTTTTAATATACAGTACATTAGAGCAACACCTGGTTAAGAGAGGAGACAAATGGAGGCACTAAAAGAGCCCTCACTGAAATTCCATTTAGAAGTCGTAAAAAGCATATTTTAAAGTAATGCATGTGCCCAGAAGTTTCACGCCGGAGACCGACAGTCCCTGAGCCACTCACTATCTAGGCCAGAGTCACAATCCCACCAACTCCAGTCACCCACCTCCCACCCCGCCTCACTCTGGTCCCTCAGCCCTGGGACCCTCTCTCTGCAAAGAGCTCATCCCTGCCCGCGGGGGCCAGTCTGCTCAGACTGCTTTTCTCAACCCGGGGCCAGCAGGCACCTCTTCCTGGGGCTCCCACACCAACACCAAACACTCCCCTCCCCTCGCTGGTGAGGGCCTGGCTGGTCCCTTCCATCTCCCAGGAAGCACCAGGCCACCTCCCGGGAGAGGCCCTCCGCTCTCCTGCTCCAGCTGTGTAGGACACTCTTCCCAGTGAGCAAACAAAGAAAAATAAACACAGGGCCTTTAAAACCATTCTGCAGAGGATGTCGCCTCCACCAGAGGAGATGAGAGGGGCCTGGCCAGAGATAAGCAGAGCTGCTTAGAAACCGAACTCAGAGACAGATTAAAACATTTGTTGGAGGCGACAGAATGCAGATCAGCGGAGTGAGAAACAAGATGTCTCCCTTCCAAATCACAGCAGAAGATAAAACAAATTATCGGCGATGGCTCAAAAGTCAGAAAAGAAAGGAAGCGCAAAAAACCTACAACAAGATTATGGACATCCGCTCACAATGGTTAGGACAATAAATGTAAACATTTAACATTCCCCTGTGAGGAGAAAAAGTTCCCCTGATTAAACTAGTACAAGAGACTCACCTAAAATAAAACAACCCCAGAGAGGCAAAGCTATGGTAAATGCACACCAAAGAGAAAGCATGAGTGGCTACATCAGACAAAGCACAATTTAAGGCAATGAGCAGTGTCAAGCAGTATAATACGGGTAATTTTATATTCATAGGAGCAATTGT
This sequence comes from Nyctalus aviator, assembly GCA_036971965.1. Classification (NCBI taxonomy): domain Eukaryota; kingdom Metazoa; phylum Chordata; class Mammalia; order Chiroptera; family Vespertilionidae; genus Nyctalus; species Nyctalus aviator. Next base: position 36,238,446 of record CM072936.1, read on the forward strand.
GAAAGCATCACTGTTCTGAACATTTGTACACTCAATATTTTAACATCAAAATACTGGAGGCAAAATCCGTTACCTTGGAAATACAAGACAAAGACAGTAAATGTGCATACTACTCTCAGTACCTGACATCAAGTAGCCAGAATATATGTAACGACAGAAAAGAGTAATATAATGGAGAAGATGAATTAAAAGGTGGTGCTGAACGTTATAGCAGCCTGAATGATGTGTGCCATGTTTTAAAAGACCATCATGGGTTCTAGCTGGTTGGGTTCAATAGACCGAGTATCGGACAAAGGTCCCAGGTACAATTCCGGTCAAGGGCATGTATACTGGTTGAAGGCTCCTCCCTGGCCTGGGTCCTGGTTGAGGGTCATGCAATATGCAACCAATCAATGTGCTTCACTCACATGAATGTTTCTCTCTGTCTTTCCCTCTCTCTTCCAATCTCCCTAAAAATCAATGGGAAAATATCCTCATGTGAGGATTAACAACAAACAAACAAAAAGACCATCATAGATTATGCTTGTGATATAAACGTTAAATTGAGTACAAATTTATATATATATATTTAATTGTAATTAAAACCCTTAAACCACTGAAAGCCACAGATAGAAAACATATCAAAATGCTAACATTTGGTATATTTAGGAAGATTGGAATTCAGGTATTTAAATGTTTTGTGACTTTAGCTGGGACCGGTTTGGCTCAATGGATAGAGCGTCGGCTTGGGGACTGAAAGGTCCCAGGTTCGATTCCGGTCAAGGGCATGTACCTTGGTTGCGGGCATATCCCCAGTGGGGGATGTGCAAGAGGCAGCTGATCGGTGACTCTCTCTCATTGATGTTTCTAACTCTCTATCTCTCTCCCTTCCTCTCTGTATGTATAATAAAATAAGGGAAAAAAATGTTTTGTGACTTTAAAGAGATAAATTAAAAAAAAAAAAAAAAAAAGAGTAACAAGAGCAGCAGCAGGAATCCTTATCGGCCCTCCTAGAAACTCTCAGCTTCCTCGCCTCAGGGCAGTTTCCCCAGCTGAGCTCCTGTCCCCTCTGCTGTGCCTCCTTGACCCTCCCATCCTCCACTGGCAGCTCAACTGTGGTTACCCCAAGAAAGACCCCAGTCCCCATGCTTTCCCCATGACCTCACTTACTCTTATAGAGGGACATAGTTCCCCTCTACATGCCAAGGGCTTCCACTCACTCCAGACTCATCACTAAGGCATACAGACTAGATGTCACCCCATAGACGCGAAGCAGGCATGATAAACATGCCGACAGAGAAGACTGCCAGGGAGGCCCCTCTGAGCACAGAATGGATGCCCCGGGTGGGTGGGTGGGTGAGGGCAATGAAAGCATTTAGGCATCCACAGATGTAGAAGGTTCCCATGAAAGAATCTGAAGAAATCATCACCTTGAGCATGACTATCTGAAAACAAAACCCGCAGCTCTGACTTTCGGGGCTATGAATTATGGTTGTGGCAATAGTCAAGAAAAACAACAAAGTCAAATTTAAAATCCAGGCCCAGGCTGCCCTGGGCCTTGGGATGCTCAACCTGGGTCCCTCAAAGCCTCTTCTGTCTACCACATTACACCGGTTCAGTGGCAAACCCTGCTCTACCACGGGGACTTGCTGGTCAGTGGTTTCTGGTCTGGCCTCCTGACTTTGCAGGGCAGAGCAGAAAGTCTGTAAATACCCTGAAGTCTTTAATCTACCAGAAGAAAAAAAAAAAAGAGTAAGGGTGAGATCAGGTTTTAGCCCACTGATGTGGGATGTTAATTTAAAGGTCCAGTTTCTTATGAAAATGACAAAAATAAACCTAAGTACTAATTCTAAACATAAATTCTTATAAATTTCAGCTCTAAGTAATACTCTCATCTGAAAGTAAATTACTTTAAGGAGCTTTCTAAAATTACCACATATAATTCTCTTTCATCCCTACGTCTGGATTGCTATTCAGTTGCATTTTATTTTGAAAAGCAAACATGTATGGAGGCACTCTTTGGGAACAAGGGTTTCATGGACTACTATGCAACTCTCTGGTTTTGGACAAGAGTTACTACCGAGTAACCTCTCCCAAGTCAATGAACTTTTCTAATACACAACCTCCTTTAAAGTGAAGATAAATAATATCTACCACTAAATACAGTTGCCAAGAAAATCCTGTTTTCTTGCATGAAGTGCCTACTACAGAGAATTTATCTTGCAGCAAGGAGCTCGGTAAACATAGCAGTTGTTATTATTCTCAGATCAAACAGTGGTTTTCAGCCTCCCGGGCCCTGCCCTTGCCCGTGCTGGAGGAGTACACGAGGGAAATACTCCCAGTTTCCCACAGTTCCCAGCAGTAGCGTTCAACCACCACATCCTTTCTCCTCCCACTCAATAAACATCAGAGGGCACATGACTGAAATGGAATTGACTGCAGGAAAAACCCCTAGAAATTAGTTCCAAATTGTATTACTGTCTCATCAGTAATAAATGGGGATGGACCAATGTCTAAAAGACAAGTCCCAACGATCTGAGAACTTAAGTTTTTCAGAATCACACATAGCATCACTTCCTGTGTCAGAAGCCCTACCATCTTCCCACATCATGCAAGACCTGGGGGCCTGTATCCTGGCCCCAGTCAGACTCGCAAACAACTGGGGATCCGGGGGCCACATTTTCTTACTCCTCCTGATTCTCTCCTCTCCCTAGTACGGTCCCTTTCCCTTTAGCTGACAGTTAATAAATGTTTCAGGAATAAATGCACCTGAATTCTGGCTCCACTGTTGCACCTCCCTGCACTATGATCCAAAATCAGGTCAGGTGACTTGGCTTCCAGCAATAATATGCACAGAAGGCGAATGATTAAATAACATGTCTACCCACTTGACACGACATCCTGCAGCCACTGGATACGATGCTCTCGAAGACTCAAAGGCCACACAGAGATGCAGCTCACATTAATTGAATAAACAGACCATAAAGAGAGTGTCCTGGTCCGGCCATCACATATATGGCTCAGACTGACGGGGAAAGCCAAACAGAATGTGTTGCCACAAGAGGGGCATGATTCTGCCTGGTGGGTTTCCAAATTATCTTTTATATTGTTTGATTCTTTACAGTCAGCAGTGGGGTGATAGGAGGGAAAAGGCCCCCGGGATTGGAAATGAGCCCAGGGCGACCGCAGAGGCACGTGGCCAAGCTCAGTGTGCCACACTCAAAATGAAGAGTAAGAAGCTGGACCGGGGGAGAGGGTAGGGAAGCCAGAGTCCATTCAGGAATGAAATATGGACTTGAACCAAAATAGCTGTCATGCTCAGCCTCAGATACTGAATTAATCCTTATCTTAGTGTATTGACATCTATGAAATTGATTCTCACCACAGAATCGCAACCCAGGGACCAGGCACTGAGGTCGATAAAAAGTGTGACTGGGAAGGCAGCAGAAAGCACCTGCAACAAATATTCACAGAAGGGCACCGCCGTGGACCTTGCTGAGGCCTATGTGTTATCTCTGGAAAACATTCCTAGGCATTCCTGGAGAGAGAGAGAGAGAGAAAGAAAAAGAGAGAGGAGGGGGAAAGGGACAGATGGGGGAACTGAGGAGCAGGGAGAGCAGCTTCTGCTGCAGTCAGGTCAAAGCTGACCTTGAGCGTTTCCTCCTCTACATTCATGCTGGAAGCCTGGCCCCACTTCACATTCCCTTCTTCACTGCAGGCCTGGACTTCACTCCCATCTCCTAAGAGGAGGCCCACTGCTTGGTCCTGGGGGCATCTCCTCACATGGCCCTCATGTCCTTCGTTTGGAAAAGAGCAGGGAAAGGCACAGCCCAAAGGGCTCGTAGACATTCACTGCAGAACAGACAACTAGGACAGGCCAGTGTCAGCTGGCTACCCAGTCCCCTCCTCCCTAACTAACTACACCACAAGCCAAAGAGGAAAGACCTGGGGTGCCCCCAAGCTTCTCCTGCCTAACCCCAACTTTCGCTAAGAGCAGAAGAAACTGTTCTGGAATCAATGTAGTATCCTTGAGGCCCAGTTTCCCCCCCCCCCCCCAAACCACCCAGATTCTTCTCAGGAAATCCAGTCCAACACTAGGGTTGCCCAGGCAGTCAGAGTCCCCTGGTCACCAGACACGAAGGCTTGCTGAGTTTTTCGGAACAACCCTGTTCAAACACAGAGCTCTAACCAGCCCTGGCTGACGCCTGGCTGCGGGGGCCTCTCTGACACTGACCCTTACCCCAAATGCAAGGTCTGGCAAGCGGATTGACTGGACACCAGCCCACTGTGTCCAGCAGGAAAACATAGGCCTTCGCTTTGTCCACATTGAAGCCCAGATCACCAGTAATGCAGCTCTGGCCTTTCCATCCCTCTACCTTGTGGCCCCTGGCAGGCCAGGACCAACTCCAGATCCATAGAGTGACCTAGACCTCACCCCTCTCTGCCTCTTTCCTCCAGGCGGGAACCACATCTGAGCCCTCCTGCCCCAAGTTCAGACTCAGACACAGAGAAAGGGCTCTGTGATGTAGAGACCTGAGGGAATGACTTTTGTCCATCTCACAAGGTCCCTCTTTCTTCTCCTCCCATAAATCAGAACAGAGAAGACGGGGTGAGATGTTTCATTTCTCAGCACAATTTCCAGGAAGTCCCTTTTCTCCCCGTGACCAGTGCTGCTATTGGCCTCTTGCCCTCTGAGGCCCACATTCAAGACAGAATGAGGACAAAAGGGTAAACTCAACCCGTCTTTGAAAGCTCAAGGCAAGAGTCTCCCTCTGGAGCAACTAGTCCACCCAGGCCCTCCTGCTATCACACCTCCTCCCCTCCCCAGATCTGCAGAGCAGGGTGGGAGTGGGCTGAGGGGCATATTTCACTTACAAACCAGAGCACAGAGGCTGTTGTGAGGCAGCCTGGGTGGCTGTCCTGTGGTTGCCCAAGCCCCTGCCGGGGGTTTGTCCCGTGTCTTTCTGATCACAAGCTATTTACTGTCCTCCGCTCTCAGATTGGGTGTTTTTTTCCATGGCCAAATCTTCTTGGGCGATGCTCACAGAAGCAAAAGGGCCTTCAAACTGGAAAATCATGGGCTATTAGTCGCTGTAAGTGGAGTCAAGTGAGTTTGTCTCCACGGTGATGTTTATTTCTCTGCTCCCAGGATGAGGCAGAGGCTGCTCTGATGCTCCAAAACAAACAAAGGAATGGAAAGCAGACAAAGGTGGGCACACGCTCACAGGAAGTGCAGGGCGCCTGGCAGGGGAAACAGGAAGGTGCTTCCCTTTGGGGCAGAGTCATTAACTGGCACCAAGCCACCCTGTTACTGGAGACGTCTTTGCTTTGCATTTCTAGGGCACAGGGAACAGGGGATCAGATCCTCAGGTGAACCTGTCTTGTACCTACCCCCGCTTTCCAAGCCCTCCCTCTCCCCTCCGCCCCGCCCACTCCCTCGCTCCTTCTTTTCTCTGATTCAGTGTCTCAGCTCCCACATCTAGAGATGACGGCAGAGGCCTCCCCCACTGAGACGAGCTCACAGCGCATCGGGGACCCCCGAATCGTTTTCAACTCCTAATTCTGTTCCTATGGCCCAAATGCAAGAGTTACCAAATCCTGATCCAGTATCATCCCATCGGTTTCTGCCCAGAGTGTTAGGTTTGGTACCTAGTGTTAGGTTTGGTAGCCACTAGCCACAGCTGGATATTTAAATTTTAGTTTCTCAGCCACACTAGACACTTTTCAAGTTCTCTGGAGCCACGAGTGGCAAGGGGCTACCAGAGCGGACAGCACAGAGACAGGACATGTTCATCACGCAGAACGTTCAGTTGGACAGTGTAACCAGGACTCAAGATATTGTAGAGTTCTGTTTTGTTTGTTTTTTACCGAATGCATTCACCATTCCTCCCAGCTCTTCCCTGCCAGCTGCAAGTTTGATGGCCCCAGAGAAGAAGGAAGACCATCTTTGTTCAAAACTGACAGATGAGTTTAAATCTGAGCCGAAACCAGTTTGGCTCGGTGGATAGAACGTCAGTCTGCGGACTGAAAGGTCCCAGGTTTGATTCCGGTCAAGGGCATGTACATTGGTTGCAGGCACATCCCCAGTGGGGGGGTGTGGGAGGCAGCTGGTGGATGTTTCTCTCTCATCAATGTTTCTAGTTCTCTATCCCTCTCCCTTCCTCTCTGTAAAAAAAAAAAAATCAATAAAATATATATATTTTTAAAAATCTGAGTGACCCTAAAAAGCTTCAGCCTCATCTATAAAATGGGGATCATCAAATCGACCTGAGTAGACTGGTGCATTCAATGAGCAAACTGAAAGTGCCTGGCAGAGAGAAGCAGTCCGTAGACGTAGTTAGGTTTTGTTATTGACTACAGACTATCGAATAGCACAGGGTTGAGGCCTGATGCTGGGTGAGGTTTTTCAATGCAAGCACATGGTTGGGTCTGAAAAAATGAGTGACGGGACAGAAGCAGCAGCGAGGCGTGTGGATCTGTCCCTTACCTTAGCCTCCTGGGGATAGTTCTATTTTGGGTGCTATTTCCTTAACGATTTTAAATCAATCGTTAAGAGCTTTTCATTGTTTCACAGTTTTTCTGAAGCAGGTCACTCCCTCAGGTATTCAGTAGCTACCACCGGAAACCCCAGTCAATAAATCATTTCAATAGGAGCCAAGCAGGAGTGGACCGCTGGGCCAGCTGGGGGTCAGCTCCAGGTCACACAGGGAGACCCAAGGAGCTTCTCACGAACTGGCTGTTAGCAGACATGTTGGCCAGCCAGCTCGACACTCTTTGTTTCCTCTCCTTCCAGTGCCCAGCCCCCATAATGACATAATGAATGGGGTTGTCAGAGATCAAATGAGGGTTATTGAATCAACATTCATTTCCTTGTGGGCACACCTGTGTCTGGCAGCCAGGAGGCCTGGTGCTACATTAAACCTTAGTAGATGCTTTGGCAAACATGTTGACTGGATGGCCGATTGTGTACAGATCCTGTTTAGAATTATGCCGCGCACGTTGCAAAAGTGGGACGGGATTATTAATAGCGCCAAAGATAAGATAGTCTAAAATAGAGACTCTGTTTTATTTCCCCCTTTGTTCCTCTCTGAAGTCTGAAGTTTATTTTCCTTGAGGAAAATCTGGTCTATGGCCGGTGTCAGGAATCCTTTTTTTGGCCAAGGCCCCTTACCCAGTGCACCTCAGAGCACCCTTCACATGCCAGGCTCGGTGCTGAGGGTAATGCGTGTGACTGACTTCTATGAAGCAAAGCACAAGAGGAATGCTGGCATAGCCAGGTGCCATCCCTTCTGGGGGTGTCCGTCTCCCTGTCTCTCAGCAGGACTGCTGTTCTCCAGATCCCCACCACTCACTGACACAGCCTGGGCTGGGCCTCGGCCAAACAGCTTCTCAAGGACCCACCCGCCTTCCAGCCTATAAGTCACCCATCCTTATCCTTTCACAGCTCTAGCTAAATCCAAAGGGCTTGGGATTTTTTGCTACCCATAGTTCCTCCATCTTCCTGCTGCTGTCTTCACGGCCTCCCGATTTGAATTGTTCCTTCTTCCCATCCTGGATCTGCTCCAATGGCCAGTGGAGCTACTCTGGCTCCTTAGGGGCCTCCCCTAGTCCTCATGGCATCTGGTGGGGTGTACGCACCCCTGCCCCAGTGCCCCAGAAACCTGGGAGAGGTGAGGTAGCCCAGCCCGTTCCTGCTCTCCTGGAGTAAACCCGGCTACCGACTCCTCACGTGGAATCTTTGAATCTTCCATCTGGAGGAGACCCTATTGGTATGCAGGGCTCCTGCCCATGCTACCTCCTCCCCAAACAGCCACTCTCTTTTGGAATAGGGGTGTCCTCCCTCATCAGTTCCAGCCTTGACTTGGGGCATCTCCAGGATGGCCATGAGGTTCATGTTCTATTATTCACATGCTGAGAGTTGGCAACCAACGATCTAAAGCCAGAGGTTCTGATTCTGGCCTTTGTTAAGTCCCACTATCAGGTGATGAGTGTTGAGGAGAAGCATCCCATCATGAGTAGAGGCCCAGGCTTCTCTCACACACCTTCCTGTGAGGTTTCTGCATCTTTACTAGGGACCATCTCCTTAAGAATGTTCTTTGGTGTATAATAAGAGTCACCAGGACCACAGCTTTGAAGAACACAGCATCTATTGAGCATTCTGGTGCCCAGCACGGTGTTGAAACATTCTGTATGATTTTCTTCTCATTTCTTCCTCTCAACCTTCTTATACTGTGGGCTGTTGTGATTACCTCCATTTTGCAGATGAGAGAACTGGGGCTCAAAAGTGAAGTGACTTTATCCAGGTCACAATGAAATCAGGCTCAACTTGAGGGCCTGCCTATTTAACCATGATGCCACGTGTCCCTGGCACACAATGCCAATGCTCTACAGATGGTGCCCAGCAGTCACAGGGGTCTCTGAAGATGCTTACCCTTCTGCAGCCCCCATGGCACCATGTGGAGGGGCTAGTGAGATGGGCAGAAAAGTAAGGTTAATGCCTCAGGGGAGGGCTCAGGATTCAAAGCCCTGAGGTAGCATCGGTAGGATAATTACACTCTGACATGCCCACACAGGGATTCTCTAGCAGTGAAAGGGCATGACGGTCCTCCAGGCCAAAAATAATAATAATAATAATAATAATAAATAGGAATCAAAGAGACAGATGCCACGGGGCCAATGGCCAGAGAGGGAGGGCTGTGCTCGCCCTTCAGCTCCAACGTGCCATGTGCTGGCCTGGCACCCCACTGCCGGAACCCTGAAGGGCTCTGCGGGTGTGTCCTCTGATGAAACAAGAGAAGGGCTAGTGAGGAAGGCAACCTCCTCCAAAATGCAGCAGCAGCTCCTCTGGCTTTGTGCCTGGATCAAGCAGGAGACCTCCAAGTCCCTGGTCACCTTGACCTCCTACCACGTTGGGCCATGTCTGCCCTTCAGGTGTGGGCTGCCCAGCTCCTACGGAGCCTTTACATGCGCCCTAGGCCTAGCACTTCTCTGCTGGATGACGGCGCCCCCATGGCTTCTGCAGCGCCCCCTCAGGCACTGCTGGGCTGCACAGCCACCCACATCAGCCTCCATGACTTGCTCCATCCGTGTCAGTCCATGCTCAGAGCTCCCCATGGAGCCTGGAACAGTGCAGAGCTTACGTGTTAGTGTGTAAACACTGTGTGGGCCAATGTCCCTTGTCCAGTCCTGAAGCAGGGGCCTGGAGTACAGAGATAAGACCCCTAGAAAGAAAGACCCAACCCAGTTTGCTGGTATCTCCCTGTGGAATCTCAGGAAGTCGCTGAGCAGTCACAGGATGGGGTGAACAAGATGCCCTTTAAGCTCCTTTTAGTGCCAGAAAACCTGGGTCCGATCTTGGCTCTGTCACCCAACGTGAACAAATCACATCTCCTCTCCCAGCCTCTATGTCCTCAACTGCAACATGAGATGATACCAGAATCTGCCCCATAGGTGGTTGTGAAGATCAATGACCTAATAACTTTGAAAATGACTGCAAAGTCCCCTGAAGAGCGTGGGAACGTTAACCATCATCACTAAGACCCCATACACTAGGGAGGGACTCATACCTGGGTACAACAGTTCCCAAAGCTGTTCCTTTTCAAGCAGAAGCTGAATGGGACCTCAGAGATCCTCACTGTAACCCCCTCACTCTAATGAGAGAACCCGCCCAGCCCCACCCAGTCTTTTCCGCTCCACCTCCCTCTTTGTGGCAGGTACGCCCATGGGAGGCTGGGATCCATCCTTGGTCCTCTGGAGGTTCAAATGAGGAGACTGTTCACAGAAAGCCACTTGCAGGCACCTCAGATCTGTGTGCCTATGGAGAAAGCTTCCACCCCTCCTTTCCCAGACCCTGGCATTAGAGACGACAACAGAAACCCTCGGGAGAGGGCACACTGCCTCACCACCATGACTCCCCTCACGAGGGGCTGCAAGCAGCTGGGGCCCATCCTTTTGTGACAACAGCAAAATGCTTGTTTTTCCTCCTCTGACCACTGTTTTATCCTCTGCCTCCAAAGGCACTCTGCCAGCCCCTTTGCAGGGGTTTTATCCCTCTGTCTTGTCCAACTACCCGACCCAGGTCAGAGCTCCAAGGAGGACCAGGCCCAGGGTCTATGGCGGTCCCAGGTCAAAGATTTTTTTGTGAGGGCCTCTGCAGAATCCAAATAAACCTCTTCCTTTACCTGGAATAAGTGGCGCCTCCTGTGAGGATTTCTGTTGTAGTTGGATGGTACTGAGGGATTGATTATCTTACAGTTTTGGTGGTCAGAAGTCCAAAATCAACTTCCCTGGGCTAACCTCGAAGTGTCAGCAGGCTGGCATTCCTTCTGGGAGCTCTGAGGGAGAATCCCTTTCCTTGTTTCTGTAACTCCTAGAGGTTGCTTGTATTCCTTGGCTTCTGGCTCCTTCCTCCATCTTTAAAGCTCATTCCTTCTATTGCCATCACCCTTTCCCGCATTTGGCATTCTTGCCACCCTTATAATTTAATTGGGCCCGCCTGGATCACCCAGGATACGCTCCCCAGCTCAGGATCCTTAAACTAATCACGTCCATAGAGTTCCTTTTACCATAGAAAGGAACGTAGTCACAGGGGGTAGGTCTGTAGTTTCAGGGGTGAGGGCACGGACATCTCTCAGGGGCCATATAACAAGCAGGTCCCTGCTTTCATCAAATGGGGAATAAAAGCCCACCCCTGGGACTCTTCTGTGGGTCAAACGCAATGGTCTACACAGCAAAAGAAACCAGTAACAAAATGGAAAGGCAGTCCCTGTGCGGGAGGACAGACTCAGGGGTGTCCTGGCATGTCCATGGCTCAGGAATGGAGGCTGAGCTCTGAATGGCAGATCTCATTCCCTGGCCCAGCCAGAAAGAATGGTGCCTGGGAGGTGGTAGTGAAGGGAGCAGGGTTTGGGCTTGGTGCTTCTAGCTGAGCTGGGGGAGCTGGGGAAGCTGGTTTACACTAACATGACCAAGCTGTCAGAAGTTGATGAAGCCCAGTGCTGGACAGAGAGGGCATCAATGCCTACAGAGTGGATCTGTCTAGTGGCCGGGAGGTCCATCTAGGGCTCCTCTTCTCCCTCATGGCTGCCACCAGGTAATCGCCAAATCATATAGATCTCCTTTCTAAATGCTCCCCAAGTCCCTTTCCCTACCCCGCTGCCGTACGCCAAATGGAGCGCCATCTGTGCTCCTTGGCTCATCGCCATGGCCTCCTCTGGGCCCCAATGCCTCTGCCCGCCCCACTACCCCTTCCTACATACATACTTCCCTGAACTATATCATCCCAAAGCACAAATCTGACTGTGTTCCTCCCTTCTGTGCTTCCCCTCTTCCTTGGGCAGAAGCCCAAGCTCTTGACCCTGAGATATACAGTCTCTGCCTCCCCACATGCTCCAGGATGTCACAGCCACAGCAGGCAGGTGGCAGATGTGTGAGGGCACAGCCTGGGATGAGGGTGAAACAGATGAGGGACGGAGGGCGGGGGCTACTATGCAGATAGTGTTGCAGGGATGGGCCTGACCCGAGGCCCCCTCTGCAGGTGCAGTAGCTCTGATGTCCTGGCAGGTGCAGGGCGTGAGCCGAGGTGGGCCGTTGGGTTTGGCATCGGGCAGAGCCCAGCCATGGAGCTCTCAGCCTGGTCCTAACTCAAGTGGGAAAGGGCTTCTGAGGGCTGGTTATTATTTTGAAGTCCGGAAGGACAGTGAGGAAGTCTTTCTCTGTAAATTCTTTTGTCCACATTCCAGGGGTAGGGAATGCCCATGGGGGGGCGGGCCTGGCCAGGCTGAAGGCCAGGGCTTTCTGGGGGAGTGATTTTGCATCCGTTAGAGATATGTAAAGTGCATTTAGGGCCCCACCTACCCGAGCCATCACCCCCAAAGCTTAATTAGTGCTTGCAAAGTGCTCCAGAGGCCTTGGCTGAGAGGCCTCACGGGAACACAGACTATCCTTATTAATCACTGCCACAGCGCCAAGTGGGGTGGCCTGGGGGGGGCAGCTGCCTCCACACACAGAACAATGGATGCAGCAGTTAAATTGTGATTCTGAAGAGCGGTCCTGACCAGCTGGCTCAAAAGCAGCTTCACTGGAGGAGGCGGGCCTGTCTGGGAGCCACTTAACTCACCTGGTCATTATCTGCAGCATTAGCAGAGGCGATAAAACCGCCCACCCCACTGGGCAGGGATAATGGGAGGACTGTCGGGTACTGGTGGAGCTTCTCTTTTAATCCTGGTAACCAGGCTGTTCAGCCTTGCCAGGGTTAGTTAGCCTGGAGGGGAGTAGACAGGCTCTGCCATCAGGCTGGGTGTCTTTGGGCAAGTCCCTCAACCTCTCTGAGGCTCAGTCTCCTCACCTTGAAGGTGAGATAGTAATAATCATCATACATTCTCCCTTATAGGATCCTGAGCTTCAGTTGATATGCTACATGAAAAGGCCTTGTAACTATTTGTAATGATATCAACAGTAAGAATAGTAATAATAGTAATAGCAGGCAAGGACACTACCGTGTGCCAGGCTCCCTTCTACACACGTTCCACAACTAGCCACTCAGCCCGTTGTCAGACAAGGGGGCATGGCCCAGAGTCACGGATCCCACAGCTGGTGAGCAATGGCGCCGGGAGGCAGGCCCAGGCTGTCCAGCTTCAAAGTCTGTTCTCTTCCCCACTCCCTGATGCTGCCTTTGTCCTGATGGTCATTAAACTCATTTTAGGAATGAGACTGTGTGCTTCGTTATCGTCATCACCACCATCGCTACATGAGGCAAATGTGCCAGCCAGTGTTCAGAGACTGGATCCTGAGGCTTCTGTGCTGTGTCAGGCAGGGGGAGGGGTCCTCGGTCTCTCTGACCCTCTATCTTCCATAGGAAGGAAATAAACTTCTTGTTATCAACATGAAGATCGGTAGGTGGATTTTAACCACTCATCAAAACTCTGGAGGTATAAGGAAATGTGTAGGTAGCAGGTTTTTAAGGAGAGTAGTCATTAGAGTACCCTGCCTCCTTCCTCAGGCTATGCATTGAAGGGGACCTTGTCCCCACCTGTGGTAAGCAAGGGGCTACTTTTGGTTGATATTAGCAGGAGGTCTCTGGTCCCTCAGGCTCTGCTTTCCCTCTTGCACTGCCTGGTCCCCTAAAGAAAGGTTCCTGAAGCCTGGCCCAAACTCTTGAGGCTGGTTACTATGCTTAGGCCAGGTCTCAGAACGTCAGCCAGTCCCCACAGGGGCACCCTGGCTCAGGGAATCAACCCCAAGCTTCTCCCTGTCTCATTGGTGGCCAGAGCAGCACTGAGGCAATTTGTCCAAGGCAACACCTTGCCGCCCCTAAACCAGCCCAGCATCCCTCACGCCTCCAGGACTGAATGGCCTAGCCAGATACTTGCTCTGCCAGCAGCCTCCCCTCTCCCCCTTCCTGAGGCCCATCCCTACAAATAGGTCCACCCGGGTCTGCTCTGTGTCCAGCTTTGCCCTCCTGCCACCCACTCTTCAACCTGCCCTTGGGCCCCTCCTCGGCATCCTGTGCTCTTTCCATCACCCTGTCCTCCCAAGGAGGATGCACCCAGGAGGCCTGGCCTAGATCTGGCTCGGGCATGGTTCCCTGCTTCAGGCTGCTCATTTCCAAGAAAGATAAGGAACTCCGGTTTCACATTCATCTTTGGATGAACTCCAGACTGAGGATCCAGGTGCCGGTTGATTTCTGGAATGAACAAAAGACTTTCCTAAGCCACCTCACCTTTGAAATGGACTTTTCTGTTTCAACATAGATTCCAAACTGGTTAGCAAGGTAATACGTGTGTGGCATATGGGGTGCCAGTGCAGGCTTACCAAATGCAGAGAGTCCGCCTAAGCTGCCTGGCGCGGGGTGTGATGCCCACATGGGTGTGACTGTTTGCCTTCCCCACTTGCCTTTCAGGGAACATGTTCCTATCAGGAAAGCGAGTCTCTCACCCCAGGAAAGATCTCAGCTTTGAAAAATTTAGCGCAATTCTTTTTATATCAGATGGTTATATTTAAAGCATTCAAAGGCCTAGATTTACATTGTCTTGGTTAAATTACTCATCACCGATCCCACATCTACAACCATTTCCCCCCCCCCCCCCATTTTATGAAGGTTCAGTTTACAAAGAGAGCTTTATTTTTAGTTTTTTTCTCCAGCCAAGGAGGTGCTTGTTCATAACGTAGGCGTTTTAACTGTGCATCCACCCGCCTGGATTAACAGTTGGCGCACATTTCCACCGTCTCTTCTGCTGGTCCACACAGTCAGCTGCGAACTGTGGGTGCCTGGGTGGGCATCTTCCTCCCACAAGAAAGCAAAACCCAGCAGGCCAGAAATGCATCTTGACTGACAGCCAGCACATGACAGAAGGAAGGAGGGAGATCCGACCCAAGGCAAGGATATGCTCTTCCTCAGAGCAACATTTTGTACACCGTATTTTTCCGGCGTATAAGACGACCCCCTAATTTTACAGTTAAAACATAGGTTTAGGCCTATATTCGCTGTATAAGACTACCCCCCACTTCCGAGGTAACACAGTTGTTGTTTTTTCTTTTTTAAAAAATATATTTTTATTGATTTTTTACAGAGAGGAAGGGAGAGAGATAGAGAGCTAGAAACATCGATGAGAAAGAAACATTGACCAAGCTGCCTCTTGCACACCCCCTACCGGGGTTGTGCCCACAACCAACGTACATACCCCTGACCGGAATCGAACCTGGGACCTTTCAGTCCGCAGACCGACAGCCAAACCAGTTTCGGCCACCAGTTATTTTTTTTAATAGACTGCCTCTCTGACTCTGTCCAATCTGAGCAGGCTTTTTACTAGAACACAGTGTCGTCTTATACGCCGGAAAATACGGTAATAAAGAGCTGATATGCAAATGGTCATCACACCCTCGCATGGGGGGCTGGGGGACCTGAGGCTGGGCCGGGGGACCTGAGGCTATGCCCCCTGCCCTGCAGGGCTTGATGGGGGTCAGACCAGCTAGGTCTGGGTCTCATGTAATTTTGAGGTGCACATGGGTGGGCAGGGACTTGACTCTGAGTCCTACGGCATGCCCCAGACTCTGACAGGAGGGAGATTTTCATATACATTTTACTAATTTTCTTTCATCTCTGACACTTCTATTATCGAGAAAGGGCAAATAGCAATATTAAAATATTTCCTCTAATTAATTCCCTTTTAATGTGCATGAATTTTGTGCACTGGGCCACCAATGACCTTATTAAAAAAAATTGTTATTAAGGTCTTCCATTTAGTGGGCACTTGATACATGCCTGACACGTGCTTATTGTGTATACCTTCAAAACAATTCTGCGATGAAGGTATCAGACCTATTCCTTGGCTGAAGAAACTATGGTTTAGAGAAAGTGTGACTTAGCGAACATCCCAGAGCTGGTAACCGGCATCTAGGCCTGTCTGATAAGACGCCTCTATGGCAATATGTATGTGCTTATTTATTTATATCCCTGCTTCATTCCCCATCAGCCAGTCATTGGTCACAGGCCAACCTCTAGGAGAGAGCTTAACATTGAGTGAGGCCGTCGCCTCTGCTAAGGACAGTTCTCAGGGTGGGACACGGCTGTAAGATCGGACCTAGGGGATGAATGTCCCAGCCCAGAAGGGAGGTTTGGGCAGCCATTACAAAGAGCTTTTGGGTGTGGTGTTTGTGAATGAGCGGCACTTGTGAATGAGTGTCCCAGAAACCCACAGGCAGCTTTCCAGCCGTGGAGCTTCTGTGAGGACCGTGGTATCCTCCAAGGACACAGGCTTCCTGCCTGGCCGGGACAGGCAGGGCCTAGGGCCAGCCCAGGTGCCCCTGGAATGCAGCATTGCCTGTGCTCTGACACACCAGGCAGACAGGGCCCAAAGCCCCAAAAGCCTGCTCTTTTTTTTTAATTATTATTTTTTATTTTATTGATTTTTCACAGAGAGGAAGGGAGAGGGATAGATAGCTAGAAACATCGATGAGAGAGAATCATTGACCAGCTACCTCCTGCACACCCCCTACCAGAGATGTGCCCGCAACCAATATACATGCCCTTGACTGGAAACGAACCTGGGACCTTTCAGTCCGCAGACCGACGCTCTATCCATTGAGCCAATCTGGTTTCGGCAAAAAAGCCTGCTCTTTTGAGCATGGGCAGCAATCACTTCAGCCTAGCAAGGTAAAGGCCTAACAATAGAACAACTGCAGCAGCTGCCCACCGAAGGCACACCTAGCCACACACACACACACACACAACTGCAGAAGTGAAAGACCAGAAAGTGCCTGGCTTTAGCAGTGTTATTGCTTCCTGGTGAACTTGCCAAGATCAACTGTTTGCTAAGCATACAAGGAGGCAGAGGGGGAGGGGGGCAGGGGAGAGGAGGGGCAGGGATGAGTTGGGTGGTGCCATTCAGAGGAGCCCTGCCAGGCTGAGGAGAAGACAACTGGCTTAGACTTGGACTTTGCAGTCTGTCAGTGACGGGCTGGATGAAGCCAGGAGGGGTTGCGATGACTTGTGGAGGGAAGAGGGTTCAGGGAGTGTGGGCTTGGGACAGCTCAGGGTCTGAAGCCTCAGGGAGAGGGAGATGGGAAGGGGCTGGCAGGGGACAGGGGCACACAGGAAGACAGGAAGCACAGAGCAGAGGGCAGGGCTGGCTCTGAGCGGTGCCCGGGAGTGTTTTCATTCACAGCGAGGTCTCCTCCCTGACCCGAGGCCAGCAGGAAGCAAGTGGCACACGCCTGCTCGCCAGGCACAGTGGCGACAGCAGCCCTGTTACCTTCTTAACGGGGGCCTGGTCTCGGAGCCTCACGGAAGGCAGAATCCCCAGCTCCGTTCAGACCCCATGTGGTCCTGCCTGACCCCGCCGAGCTGCTTTTGCTGTGCAGATGTTGTCAGTTTGAATCTGATTTAATGAACTCTTTAAATAGCTGCCCTAATGGATAATCAATCACTTCAGAGCTTTAATACTAAATCAGGCTGTTGGGCACGTTTGGGGGGCAAAGCTGCTTGCTGCATCTGAGCCCAGGGCTCCCCTCTCTCTTTTACTTTGCGAAGCAGAGCGTGTCACATTAAACACCTAATAGGCTAAGACAGAGCTCTGTGACCTAAAAAAGGAAACAAGCTGAAGAGGTAGACTCTCCAAGACTCTCCGAATTACCTCGGTAATTTATAGATCTTTCACATTGGGCTCGTCATTTGAAGAGTATCAAGGACAGCAAAACAGAGTGTCATGTGGATATTTAAAATAAGGGTCTGCTACAAAAACGTTGTAAAGTCAAGATAAAGATAATAAAAGCACAGTAGCCGCCGCCGTTATACTTTTCAGATTCCCAAGTTCAAAAGGCCGGAGCAGGGAGGAATGCTAAGGTGCTAGATAGTTCCTATAGAATCAGTGTTTCCCAAAGTGTGGTACGCGTACCCCCAGGAGTACGGGAAGAGTTTGGTGGGGATACGCGTTGCACCGGAGTTTGCTGGGGATATGCACTGCACCGGGCTTAGCTGCGCCTAATTCTACGTTCTCATGAGTACAAGGGGTACTCAGCGTTACGAAAATTATAGAAGGGGTACACACATGTCAAAAGTTTGGGAAACACTGAATTTGTTCCTATGGTTCTCTACAGCGGCAGTTCTAAGACCATCGGAAAACACAGATATTTACATTACAGTTCATTAACAGTAGCAAAATTACAGTTATGAAGTAGCAACAAAAATAATTTTATGGCTGGGGGTCACCACAGCATGAGGAGCTGTATTAAAGGGGCGAGGCCTTAGGAAGGTTGAGTACCGCTGCTCTAGATGGATCTCCTGGAAACCCCCACTTAGAACTTTCCATCCAGAGAAACAAGCTGTCTGCAAACCTGCGGAGCAGGTGGAACCCACAGCCTGACCAGCAGCACTGCTGCTCTGGTGACTCCTCCTCAGCCACACCCAGGTCCTCCCAGCTGTGAGCCCAGCCTCCGGGCGCTCCTCCCGGGCACTCCTCCCCACTGCCTCCATCGCTGCACACTCTCCTCCCAGGGTCCTTCCTCCCCGCCAACCCCCTACCATGCCCTCCCAGCCACCTCGCTGCTGGCTCCTCAGGCTTCTCCATGGAGTCTGTTTCCTCAAACTCCAAAGTCAGTGACTCCTGAGCTTCTTCCCGGCCCTCGCCCTGGGCTCTCCCTGCGGGACCGTGTCCGTTCTTTGGCTTCCGTTACCAGCCACCTGTGTGCTGGCCGCAGGCACATTTCTATCTCGAGCTTGTGATTCTCTTCCTAACTGTGCCCTTTGGTGTCCCATGTTCTCATGGGCAGGTCCACCTGAATGTCCCTCAGGCACCGCAGTTGTTCCTTGTCCCAGTCTGGTTCGCCATAGATGCCTGAATCGCCCCCACCCCTCCCCGTCTCATTTCAAATTCAAGCCTCACCATCCGCCCAAGTGCCCAGGCCCACCTCTCCCTGAACCTACCAGTCATTACCTCCTGCATCCCTGCCACCATGTCCCACCATGTAACCAAGGCAACCTCTTCCTGGCCCTGCTGCCGCCTCTAAGCCCTGCCCCGCTGCAGCCCGTGTGATGTTTGCGGGACTCGAATGAGATGTGACTGCTGCCAGCCTCCCCCATTCCCTCTCTGTTGACCAGACCCAGGCGCGGGTGCCCTCCCCTGCAGAGCTTTGCACGTGCCATCTCTTCTGTTCCTGCTTGGACACAAATCGGGAAACACATGCCAGCTCCCAGGCCCAGGGAAGGCCCACCTCCCTAACATCCCTCCTCGATCCACCGACGGGGCAGGCTGAGGCCAGAGAGACGAGCTGGGCCTGCACCACAGGCCGGGGCAGGAAACCGAGCAGGGACGGAGCCTCCGTTTGCGAAAGAGGGGACACAGCTGTTCCTTATCTTCCCAAAGCCACTCTTAAAAGATCTCCTCCAAGCTCTTAGTTAATAAAAGAGAGAAGCGAGGATGTTACTGCCCGGGCTGCGCTTTCAAAATACCCCCTCGCTCAGCCTCACAGAAAACAGTTATATTACCAAGTACCTTTTTAAAAACCGTCCTCGTGATGGGGATGTCGCAGCTACTTGTTTATCTCCCAGCTGCAAGGACTTCTCAGGTCACCCAAGTCCACGCACAGCAGGGCCTCCTCTGCCTGGGGATGGGACGTCCGGCAGCCAGAGGTGGGGAAAGAGGCCGGAGCAGGGGACCCGTCTCCGGGCCGAGGTCTGGTGGGCGCGCTCAGAGCCAGCACAGCCAGCCGGTCCGGCCTCCACTGCCCGCCTCTCAGGTGCAAGTCGTGGACGGGATGGTGGGGGGGGGGGGAGTGCTCGGTGTGGGAGACAGAGAGGTCGGACAGGGACCCGAGGCTCAGGAAAACAAGAGTGCTGGTTCCGGTTCCACCCTTGCTGGGCAGCTGCTGCTCAGAGGTTCCGATCGGGACCCCGTCCGCCCAGCCCACGCGCAACCGATTGGAAGTCGCTTCCTTCGTGTCCTTGAACCTGAAAACAGGAATTGAACACACACTGGGGAGAGGATAGGGGGTGATTATGAGCTGTTTCCAAAGAAGGAATAAATCCTGTTTTTGGACCCATTCTATACACTGCCACATGTCCATGACCAGCCTGGATTTCTCTGGGGCCACTTATCTTTTTATAGTTTGACCTTTACACAGGACAAACCCCAATGGTTCTCCACTGTTTTTGAATAAGCTGAAATGGATGTACTTTTCTTAATGATTAAAGAGTGAGAGACAGCCTGTTCCCAGGAGTAACTTTCCCTGGAAGAAGGGCGCACAGAACTTCCCTGAGTGATGGGCCCTCCCGGCTGTTTATCCTCCAGCTGCGAGGACTCCACCGCCCACGGTCTGCCCACAAGGACAGCGCTGCATCCTGGATTCAGAGGCGGGGAGAGGAGCTCCACCCCCGGCCCTCAGAGTTACCCAAATGTCACAGGCCAGGACAGGACCACGGGGGCCCCACAGCCAGCGGATGGGTGGGTGAGAGCATCACCACCACCTTCCAGGGCACCACCTGAGCCGAGCCCAGTGGGTCCCCCTGTAGTCAGAGAGCAGGCATTGCACACAAGCACTGAGCTGCGGAGAACTGGAGGGAAGCAGAGGGGGACGTGAAAAAAGCATCCGCAGCCCAGCCGGCCGCAGGGCTCAGTGGTTGAGCTTCCATCTATGGACCGGGAGGTCACAGTTCAATTCCCAGGGAGGGCACATGCCTGGTTTTCTGGTTTGATTCCCAGCGGGGGGCATGCAGGAGGCAACCGATCAATGACTCTCTCTCATCATTGCTGATTCTATTTCTCTCTCCCTCTCCCTTTCTCTCTCTGAAAAAATAATAATAATAATAATAATAAAAGGTGAGTACATAGTAGGTGCTCAACAACCATGGTTCCATTTCCTCTTCAACGAGCTGAAGCTTTTCAAAGCACCACGTCCTGACATGTATCATACACGGCCCCGCCTTCTTAAGCAGCACGGATGGAATATCATTTCACCCGGGCTTCCTAGCTGGGGGATCTTATTTACAAAAAAAGAAAAAAGATGGCAATCATACAACATCAGCCTTGAGTGGGAATTTGGGAGCGTGCCCAGGCCAATTTCTCACCGTGATGATCTCACACGTTTGAGATTCGCAGAGACGCTTACCTTGTGCTTTTTCTCTTGGTTGGACTTTCATTTTATGGAAACCAAGTTGCAGCGTCTGTCAGAACCGCCGCGCGTTAAGTGGAAGCAGTTGGCTCTGAGGGAGGGCCGCTCCTTACACAACAAAGCACGCCAGGCCCGGAGGGGCCGTGGCTGCCTTCGGCTGTTCAGAGGTGCTCTCTGTTGGGGTAAGGGTTCCAGCGGTGCTTGCCTCATCTTAGCCGCTGTGTGTGTTCGGTGTTCGGTGGTTTGATCACATGTAGGCCCTGGCAGCTGTTGTCCGGTGCCGGGCCGAGGATCCTCTGAGTACTGTCTTCAGTTCCCGGGAAGCCGAGCTGGGGGTGTGGGGGGCCCTTCAGGGCCTTCTCAGCCTTGATTCTCACAGTCCTCAGGGGACAGGCAGGACCTTCCTGGACCCCCCAACTTCCCACACAGAGTCAGGGAGGCCGTGGGGCTTGCTTGAGTAAGTGACTAAGCTCAGCGCCTCTCCTGTGGCTGTCAAACTTGTGTGGAGGTGGGAGAGGGAGCTGGTGGGTCCTTCGGTCTCCAGGGCTGGGTAGTAACCACGGGGATCGCCACCACAGCATCCAGCCAGGCTCCAGGACAGAGCCGTGTGCATTTTAGCCTCGGGACACCTAGACCTGGTGTTACTGAGGAGCTATTCAAATCCTGAGGAAGGAATGAAACTAAGGCGCCGGGAGGAAACCTGGCCAACCCAAAGCCTCTCGCCAGGCATTAGAGCGGCCGCCATGAGCGCTCTCCTCACTTCAGACACAACCGCCCCAATGCAGACCCAGCGTGGGTCAGACGTGGGGACCCACAGGGCCCTGTCTTCGCCATCGGTGACGTCTTGCTCGCAAATGCGTCCCTCCTCCAGGCGGCCTCACCGCACCCAACCCCCAGGCTCCCTACCCTCAGGAGCCTCCTGGAGACGCTGCCCACCCGGGCCCAGGGCTCCATTTCTCAGGAAAGGCATTCTCTGCGGGGCAGACCATCCCCCTGGAGAGCGTTCCGGCAAAGGCGGAATGAAACACAAAGGACCGTTAGCGCAGCACAGGAATCTGCACCGAGTGACTGAGGACAAAAGGCAGCTGCAAGCCAGCTGGGAAAACACAGGGCCTGCTCCGAGCCCACCCTGGAGCCTGCTGGGAGGGCAGGTCCGCTGTCTCACTGAGGGTCCCACCCCCTCCACCAGCCCTCCCCACCATTCCCCCAGGGTCCCCCTACCTCCCTCAGGGCAGCTGACAGGGCCCAGCCCCCAGCAGAGCCCCCGACGAGCGCGCCATCTGAAGGGCCACGACAGGTCCCTCTAAAAAGAAGACCAGACGAAACCGGTTTGGCTCAGTGGATAGAGCATCTGTCTGTGGACTGAAGGGTCTCAGGTTCGATTCCGGTCAAGGGCATGTGCCTTGGTTGCAGGCACATCCCCGGTAAGGGGGTGTGCATAAAGGCAGCTGATCGATGATTCTCTCTCATCGATGTTTCTAACTCTCTATCCCTCTCTGTAAAAAAAATCAATAAAATATATATATTTTTAAAAAGAATGGCTTGATAGAAAAATAGGTGAAGTAGAACCAAATTAAAAAAAAAAAAAGCCCAGCGTTAAAAATGTATCTATTCGCCCAGTGCTTCCTAACTGCCTACTGCCCCCGGGCCGCTCCATCCAGGGTCTCCCCACCAGAAAAGCTGGCAGGTTTGAGGACTGTCCTCCGGAGCTCCGGAAATGCTCCCACTCAGTTGCCAGTGGTATTTGTCACTGTATGGCTATTTCCCCGCTTGTTAGGCTGTGGGTTATTATCTTCCAACACTGAGTGGCTCTAGTAGCAGGTGGGCACCCGGAGATGCCCAGAATCAGTCCCTCCTCTCCTGACTGCTCCGCCCCGGGGAGACAGAGCTGCAGCTGCGTTCCTTTTGTGGAAAACGTCACGGGCACCGTCTAGGCAGACCGGAGAAACAGAACACCCGGGGACGCTGCATCCGGGGTCCTGGTCCGTGGCCTTGGCTTGCTCCCACGGAAAACGATTCACTCGGCAGTAATCTGATGGAATCGGAGCCACACCAGATTCACCTAGATTTTTAGTGGCCGTGTCTGTCATTGCCACCCAAGCTTTGCCTCTCACACACACACACACACACACAAAAAAAAATTCAAAATCCATCTTTTCCTCTCTAAATATTTTGAAAACATCTCCCCCGTTTCCCCAGGAGTTTCCTGTGCCTCCTTTGCTTTTATAAGATCACAAATAATTAAATCCTCACGAATTGATATACTTTGTCCATTACAGTAGCTGAACCTATGTTATCATGTTTCCCTTGTCACCTTGAGTTATAGGAAGCTCAGACCTAAACTCAGTGCTTGGTCACAAAAATTATTCTAATTAGAAAATTTATATTCTCTTTTTTTTTTTTTTACTGGGTTCTAGTTTCCCAATTCTGTTTTACTGTAATAACTTCACTGTCACATCTTTTGTTATAAACCTTCACAAATATCTATATATATAAAAAGCCAATGGCCATAATGACCATAACGACCAGTTGCTATGATGCCCACTATGGCCAGTGAACTGGTGGATCAGGGGGTGGGGCTGTCTGGCCAACCTTTGTGGCCCTTCCCCCTGGCTGCCCCATCCCTGATTGTACTCCCCACCCCAATGTGGGTCAGGGCTGGCTGGCCAACCTCCTGAAGCCCTTCCTCCCAGCTGGCCATGCCCCCAATAGACCCCCTACCACCCTGATCAGCCCACAGCTCTTCCCTCTGCTGTCCCTGCCTCTGGTATCCCCACACCCCAATAGGGGGCAGGGATGGTCTCCCAACCTCCTAAAGCCCCTCCCCCCATCTGTCCCACCACAGATTGGCTGCCCCACTCCATCAGGGGCAGGGCCTGTGGGCCAATCACCCATGGCCCCTTCCCCAGGCTGCTGGCCCCTGATCAGCACCCTCCACCCCATTTGGGGGTGGGGCTGGCTGGCCAACAGCCCACAGCCCCTCTCCATGCATTGAGGGGGGTCTGGCCAATCACCCACTGACCAATCATCCACGGCCCCTTCCCCAGCCAGCCCTGATCAGGTCCCGATGGGGCAGGCTGGCCAGCCAGCCAACCTCCCACCATCTTCTCCTCCTGACAGGCCCACCCCAGATCCACCCAAGTTGGGGCCAGGCCAGCCAGACCCAACCTGTACACAAATTTGTGCACCTGGTCTCTAGTTTTTTTTATAAGAGGAGGAAAATAAATGAAGTCAATTTTAAAAAGGAGTCCTCTCAAAGTATCCTTTCAAAAGAGATTATTGATCTCTAAAATTATCCTTGTCCAGGGAAGATAGCTTTCTTTAATTTATGCCGAGAGCAGGGTTTTCTGAGTTTCCATGATAGTGCCTCAGACAATGCTTTTGGTAAATTGATGAGACAGTTCTCATTGCCGACATTTTATTTTCCCTTAAATGTCCTGAGCAACCTACGTGTGAATCAATGCATCTTTCCAAGCTACGTTTATGGCTCAGCAATAATTATAATGTGCCTGAACCAGCACCTCAGATGTCCCTTTTCATCTTTCTTGATCCTTTGCTGGCCCCCACACCCCGATCTCCCCGAGAATGAATCTGAAGACCATATTAATGAGCCAACAGCCCGGAACCCCCATCTGATGTTAGAGGCTGCCCTCGGGCGAGCACTAAACCCTCAGCCCCCGCCGCCCTGCCCCCACGCCCTGATGTGCTGCCCGGAGCGCCTTTCACTGATTGTGTTCGGCAAATGTTTGTAAATGTCGGCGCGCCCGTGTCTCCTCCACGCTACAGTGAGCTTCCGCCCCCTGAAACTGTGTTTTCTGAGTCTTTTGTGTCTCCTAATGGTGCCTGGAACATTTTGCACATGATAAGAACTCAAATAAAAACGAACAATAAGCATCCCCGACCAGCGAGAGCTTTTTTTTACGAGGCTCTCAATGAAAACACTGAACCGCGTCGACGTCTGATACAGGCGAACATCTGGAGATGCCAGCGGCAGATGCCCAATTATGCTGAGGCTGATGAATGGGCACCGAGTTACTTGGGGCTGGCGAGCATCTCTCAGCTGGTAGCCTGCTGCTGCCGTGGCGACAGGCTGCCCCCTGCCCAGGGCACCGTCCTGGCGGGGAGAGGGCCGGGAAGGCTCGCCCATCCTCCCCCAGACGGACACCGGGGTCTGCTGCCCTGTCCCTGAGGAAGGAGAGGGCGGGTGAGATTTATTTCCGCGTTCACTTTTCCGTTTCACAGAGGGATCACTTTTTTTTCCCAGACGCGAGCGTTAATTATAGCGGAGGCACCATCCAGTGGCACTAAGTGATCACTAGATATTAGGAGGTTGACATGGATATTGTTTCAAGCAGCTCCGTGATTTATTATCTAATTTAGATAAACGGCAAATAGTGATATCATAATAGCCCCCTTTTATTCTGGTCTGCGCCTCATTGTCTCTGGGTAGAGCACGAGGGATGAATCATCCCATGGGCTCCGTGGGCTCTCACGTCAGACCCCGGAGAGGCTTCAAACCCGGGCCCTGCCGCTGGCCAAGGGCGAGAGCTGTGGCTGCGGGGTCCCCTCAGACCTGCTGGAGCCTCAGGCTGAGGCCAGGCACACGCGCACACACACACACACACACACACACACACACACAGCACTGTGTCGGCATCGAGGCCGCACTCCCGGGGTTAATTGTTAAATGCCGGGCGGAGAGAGGATAACTGATTTCCGCTCTTAGGGTGGGCCCCCGCGCGGGGAGAGGCTAAGGCGTCCCTGTTAGCCTCCGAATTGCCCCCTCCGAGGAGGCGGAGTGAAATGGGGGTTTGACTGGGGCGGGGAGGGGAGGGAGTGGCAGGGGTGCTATCGTGCGGCTGAGCGGGTGTTCTCCTGGGCCCGCGCCACGTTCACTTACGTTTCTGACAGAGGAAGGGGGCTCTCAGGCCACATATGTTACCCCAGGTCACCGTTTTCATCTGAGCGCAGCTCGGTTCACCCGTTAAGGTCTCGCAGGCAGGACAGTTCTGGGCCTCGCGGGGAGTGCGGCCTTGACGGGGCCGGGAGCGACAGCTGGCCGGGCAGCGGCAGGGCCACGGGCAGCGGGCGTCCCGAGGCTGCGGCCCGGCACCTCGGCCCGACACCTGCCGTGGGAGAGAAACCCTACAAGGCGTAGTGCCTTAGGAACACGTCTTCACCTGAACAGATTCCACCAAAGATAAGCCTTAAAAATCAAGCCAGGAGGGAAAATCCCCCTTTCGGAGAGCCAGCTCCCACTGTCAGGGTGATAGCCAGCTCCCACCCCAGCGTGGCCCGTGGGGGCCTGAAGTCCGGACGAGGGTAACAGGACCCTCGGGGCTGCCCCCCTGCTGCTGTGGCCAAGGATGTGGTCTCCCGCGCGGAGTCCAGGTCACCGGAGTGGCCTCGAAAGGACAGTGCCTTCCGTTTCCTGTGGGAAGCTTTATTTTCTGCGTCGTATTCTTAGAAACAGGGTGTCCGGCTGCTGCGGCACCAGACGCGATACGAGGCAGGGCTGCAGACAGGACCTGTGGGCGGGGGCACAGGCGACTCCCTTCCTCCTCTCCGAGGGGCCCTGGCCTATCCCTGCAGTCCAGCTCCTGCAGGTGCCCTGCCAGACCCTCCGCTTGCCTTTGCCAAGCGGTGGGCACGGGGACTCCAGGGGGAAGCAGAAACCAGGGGAGGTGCTGCAACGCTGCCCACCATGCCCGCCGGCCGTGCGGCAGCCTCGCCGGGAAGGACCGGTGCTCCCTGCAAAGCATTAAGTGCACGGGCTTTCCCACAGCTCCTCTCGAGAGCTCTTCCCGGCCCTCGGCCTCCTGCGTCGCCCCTCGAGTCACAGGCACTCCGTAAGTGCTGTCACAGCGAAGGGGGAGGCCTTCTCTTCGTTACGGGAAGCTGGGGTGACTGTATTTCAAAACCAGCCCAGCCCCGGTTTTCAAAGGCGTTGGGCTAGATTATCATGCACACAAACAAACATCGGGCGAGTCCATTCATTTCCAACGTTTGTTGTTTCCGCGAAGCATTAGGCTTGGGAAGGGATGGATCAAGCCAAATCCACTTCCAAAATGCTTCCAGCTCCCATGATCACGAGTAATGATTAGAAGAAAAGACTTAGAAATCCTGGGTGTTGAGAGCTCATGTTTTGGTATTTAACGGATTAAACCAGCCTTCCTGGCACCAAGAAATAGCGTCCCTCCAAGGTAGTGGCTCGGCCTTCGCGGTTTTCGGGCATGAGCAAAGACAGAGGTGTTGGTGAGGCCACCGCACTTCCGTGTACCCAGAGTTCAGTTCCCACCTCCAACAAATCTGTGCCGGTGTCTGCTGTGAGCCAGGTGCTGTTCTGAGTGTCACAGGTCCAACTGTGAGCAAATCAGACATACTCCCTGCCTTCATGGGGCTGTGCCTTCTAGCGCAGGCAGAAGGACAGCACAGAGATGCATAATGTGTTAAGTGGTGATGTTTTAGGAAGAAAAACGGAGCGGGGTAAGCAGAGAGGGCGATGGAAGGGAATGGTATTCTGTACAGAGTGATACAGGCTATTCCAAGGAGGTGGCATTTAAATAGGGGCATGAAGAGAGTGAGCCATGTGGGCATTCGAAGGCAGGAAACTACAGAAAGATGGGACCTGGGGCGGGAGGGGCATGGCACTGGGTGTACTGCACCCTGAGACAGCGTCTGCAGATCCACTCTCCAGCCTCAAGAGGGAAAACTAGCTCATCATCATTACGGAACAAAGCCTCCTCGCCAGCAAGTCAGCAGCGTTCCTCTCAGTCCTGAGGAGCCGTTCTCGCCTTTCTCAGCATCTTCCTGGAAGCCGCCTTATTCAGCACACTCACTGCCTTCCCAGGGGAAACGCATTCCAGCTGGGGGCTGCGTTCCGACTGAGATTCCAGCGACCAATGAGGGAAGGCTCTGACCAACCAGTGCCTTACACACTCAGTCACCCCCAACAGGGCTCCATAATAGCCAGACCACTGGGGGGAAGCCCCACACCTTCGCCACTATCTTTCCTCCTCCTCCTCCTCCTCCTCCTCCTCCTCCTCCTCCTCCTCCTCACTAGCTCCTCCTCCTCCTCCTCCTCCTTCTCCTCCTCGCACATCCACTGAGTCACTGACCTCAGGTGGGCCCCACTCTCCCGGGCTGGGCTCCTGCAGCTGGTGCCAAGACGAAAAGCCGGACTGGATCATGATTCTGGCCCGAAGCTTGTCCTCAGATCATGCCAGATGTGCATGCAAGAATCCTCGTAGCACCTGATGCAGCCCCACAAATTACTTTTGTTTTCTGGGTCAGAGGAAGGTTGCCAGTCAGCCCTGGGGCAGGAGAAGGGGCGTGGGAGCTCTGGGAGCTCGAAGGCAAGTCTACAAAGGCGGGCTCTTGCAGTTAAGGGAACCTCTGGAATGTTGTTGGCTCCTGGTGGCCTTGGTGAGTTTGCAGAGAAGTGTCTGCTGTGAGCCTGGGATCACTGTTGGTCAGCGAGGCTGGCAGTGGAAGAAGGAGGGGATAGGACGTTCAATCCAATCCAAAAGTAACAGATACAATCCCCATCACCCGATAATCTGATTGTATGGCTTTGTGACTCCCACACCACCAGTCAGAAGAGCGATTCTCTCCCACTCTGGTCATGTACAGTAGCTGAGAGCCTTTCACCATCAGGCACAGAAGGGCAGGAATGGCCAGCCCCAAATCTCCCAGCTTCGCTTTGATCAGGGCAGCGGTGCGGGATCTAGGCACCTTTGTCGGGATTTGAAGGATGTGGCCGAGGCAGGGTAAGGCTGCAGGTGTGCACACAGCCAGTCTCCCCCGCCCCCAACAAGATAGCGCCGACCTATAATATGGTATTGAAAACCTTTGTCTCTTCCACTATTTTTTTTTTTAACATCAGAAAGTGCAGGATGCTTTTTGTCTGAGTCTATTCCAGCTGCCACTGTTTTCTAACTCATTGGACCATCTTCTGTATCTTGATAAATGTTACTTAGAGCCACCATATTGAATTAGGAGCTGATTCTATCTGATTTGCCATGTAATAGGGTTAGGTCCATTTCCTGGGACGTAGCAGAAGGGCCTGATGGTCCCCAAGCTGACCCATAATTACCTCTTAAAGTTAGAGCCCAAATGGGTCATGCCAACAAGGTCCCCAACTAAGGGGGGGACACCCCAACAGAGCTACATAGGGTGAGATAAAAAGCACCATGATTTCTGGTACCTCAACAGAGCTCTTGGCCCTTACCCAGGACCACATTACCCCTGCTGCACATATTTGAGGGTGGAACTTGTCAAAGGCAGGAAGTGGGACCAAGAGGCTCTATGGCAGGGTAGATCGAAAAGAACTCTTGTTTCAGAGTCAGGTGGACCTGGGTTCAAATCCCAGCTCCTCCAGTGAGATCTTGGGCTGTAAGCTTCTCCTCTCTGGGCCTCAGTTGTCTCATCTATAAAATGATGAAGACAGTGGCAGGGGCACTGCTGTGGTGTAGAGTGGGGAGGTGTGATGGCATCAGGAACTTGGCCTTCGCCCCATGGAGCCAGAGGCTTCAGAGCATCATGGACGCCACTGGCACACCCATTTGTAACAGTGCTCCACTCATGGTCACCACAGAAGCAATGCTGACCCCTGGCCACTGGCTGAATCTTCCAAGGAAAGTGGACAGGTAACCTGGCAGTCAGGACAAAAGACAGCTGACTGGGCCCAGTGGGTGTGGCTCAGTGGTTGAACCAGGAGGTCACGGTTTGATTCCTGGTTGCGGGTTCAATGCCTGGGTTGTGGGTTCAATCCCAGGTAGTGGGTATGGGATGCAGGAGGCAGCCGATTGAGGATTCTCTCTCATCATTGATGTTTCTATCTCTCTCTCTCTTCCCTTCCTCTCTGAAATCAATGAAAATAAACAAACAAAACAAAAAAAGAAACAGCTGATTTGGCTCCGACTCCCCCAAGAAGAATGGGGGGGCCCCACCCGGCCCCCACAGTGCAGTCAGCTGGCTGAGGGGGAGCGTGGACCTGGAGGATCCTTCTGTGTCAGAGTCCCCAAGACGGGATGGTTGACACTTAGCTCCTCTGGACCCCATGGAACTAGAAGGGATCCCCTCCAGTCCCATTCCCCTCCCTCCCAGGTAGCAACGGTGTTGGGGGTGGGGCGGACACGAGGGACTAACATTCACACATGAAGCCAGGAGGGGACCGGGTGTGTCACGGGGCAGCGGTCCCTCCTGCCTCATCCTGCACCTCCATCCTGAACCCAGAGCGGGAGCCCCGGTGGTGGCAGAGGCCAGCAGGGCCTCCGCCTGCAGCCCAGCCAGGCCTGACGCTGCATCCTGAAGTGACCCAGCGGGACGGTTTATTCCTCGGGTGTTTGAATGACAGCCCGAGAGCCGCGAGGCCCCGGGGAGGGGCTCCTGCGGGCCTGAGGAGCCCGCAGGATCGGAGCCAACAACGACAGGCTTAGTGTTTGAAAACGTTTGAGTCAACAGAGGGACTGTTTATCAATATTTAAAAACAGAAATGTAATTAGAGGCTGGCGAACCCCCCAGAGCTCCTGGCCACGATGTCAAAGGCTTCCTTGACCTGGAGCCGGGAACGGCGCGCACAGGCGACCGCAGACACGGGCGGGCCGCCCCTGCGCGCTTGGCCGCAAGCCCCAGCCGGGCGCCCCCCGAAGCTCCCAGCAGATCCTGCGGCTGATGGAATGCCATTTCGCATGTGGGCGCGTTTTCTTTTTTTCTTTTTTTTTTTTCTTCATCCCTAGGTGGTTTTTCTTTCTAAACGTGGTATTACGGGCGTTCTATTTTAAGAACACTAATTACTGCCCGACGTTAATGTAACTAACGCGAACAAAAAAGCCCAACTCTGAACCGAGGAAAGGAAACACGAGTAATTTATGGGGTAATTTTGTGTTCACGTCCCTCCAGGCTGCCCGAGAACATGTGTCTTGTGCATTTATTTGTGGCCGGAGGAGTGAATAAGCAGCCTTCTGGTGGGTTCTGGAGGGAGAATGGGGCGCTGGCTGGCCACGTCTGCCTCAGAGACGCCGGCGCGGGCCACCTCGGGCCATCTTGGACCAGGCTCCCTGCTCGGGCCTCAAAGAGGCCGTGTGAGGGAGGTAAAAATAGAGTGAGGGCCTCGGCAACAGCTTTGACACATGGTTTTCTCATTCCTGGGACTGCCACATACAGCCCTCCTTTCCCAGCTCTCCTAAGTGAAAAAGAAATAAAGATTGAGAATGAAATAAAAAATAAAAAAAACAAAACAGGGCTATATGTTAGCCAACCTTTTCTGCATTCTTCTACCTTTTCTCCAGGGCTCCTTTGTGGCTCCTCTTTCCACACCAGGCCAAACGTGGGATGACCCCAAGGTTCTACCCATGACCCCTTTTCCCCCTCTGCCTGCCCTCCTTGAGAATGGGCGTCTACAGCTGTGACTTTACCCCGGGTTCCGTGTGGCCGCGGCCCTGCACGCTCTGCGCGCTGCAGGCACCTGCTCGCCCCAGGGGGCTCTGGGCTGCTGGTACAAAGCCCAATGGGTGTGCGATTGAGGGGAGGGGTGAGAGCTGGAGAACTGAGCCTTAGGGTGGGTGCCGAATGGGCCGACCGGGAAGGGTGCTCCAGGGTCAGGGGACAGCATGTGCAAAGGCATGGAGGCGGGAAAGAGCGTGGCTGTTCCAGGAAAGGGGGCGCTACAGCTTGGGGCTGTCAGAATGAATGAGTGGGAGGGAGGGAAGGGCAGAACTGAGGCTGAGGAGGGCAGGGCCCCATCTCTAAGGGCCCCCAGGCCAGACAGATGGGAAGATGTGCGCTGTGCTGGAAGCGGGGTCTGGAGGTGCTGGGCCAGGGCAGAATGAACTCAGAGCTGCTCCTGCGGGAATCACGGGCCTGACGTGGAGCGTGATGGAAGCGCTCAATGAAGGCCTGGTGGCTGCAACCGTGCAGGAAGAGAGGAGGCCAGGGAAGAGGGGAGCAGGGGCTAGAGATGGGCCGCAGAGCTGCGAGGATTGGCCTTCACCTTGGATAAGACGGGGTGAGGCCAAAGACAGAGCAGGGAGGGCAGGCTGGTCAGCTGGGCCCCGGGAACCAGCTCCACCATTTACCTCCCTGCTGCCACCTTGGGGCTCTCTTTCTTCTTTCTGTAACTGCCAACAGTGTGACACCAAATACCTTTTAATTGCTTAATGTAGGTCCTTATTTTTAGCCTATAAAGAATGAGTAAATGGAATGGTTTCTAGAACAAAGTTACCTATAGTCTCTCATGTATATAAATGTCTAGATTTTTTTTTTCTTGATGAATTAAAAAAAAAAAAAAGACAATTCAGACTCCAAGATGAAGTTTGATGACTCCCTTGGTTGCCCAACTGGCCCTCAGGTCCCTCCCCGCCCCTGAGAGAGCCTGGGGCTCCCTTGCGGGGAGGGGGGAGTAGTGGGGGACATGGACTGACAGGACTCTTTACCTGTGGGATCTGCGGATCTTCCTCACAGCCAGAGGGCACGTTCTTAAACCCTGGGATGATGACATTTTGATAAAGTTTTAAAAAACGATTTCACTTTGCAAGACAAACAGCTAATAAAATAGGTTCTTTTTTGGTAACCACCCATGTGGCAATCAAACTGTCACTCGGAAGCCTGTTTCCTGCGAGGTGTGAAATGAGGCCACTCCGGAGTTCTGTGGGAACAGAGGGCCCCCGGGAAGCCTGCCTCTCTCCGAGGTTACACTCGCCACGGAAAAACAGGGAACCTATCTGAGTCAGAGCCCAGGAAAGACCGGCTAATCAGTTGCTCAATCAATACCAACTTTTGGAAGACAAGCAGGAGGCAACGGTTCCACCGCTTGCACTGCCACGGGCCCACGTCTACCGCCACATTTCTTCTTTTCTGTTGCCTCTGTCAGTTTTCAATTCCATCCCGACTGGGAGGGGGAGAAAGTGTTTCCCACGCAGGAGGCTTGCAGAGAGTCAGGGGAGGGTGGGAGCTCTCCCGTGCTGTAGTCATTCAAGTAATAACTTAATTACTTGTAATAAAGTAATAAAACGAAGGGTCATTTCGACACCACCAACAAAAGTCAAAAGGACACGCCTGGGTCATAAGACACCACCTGAGGCCTCATCAGAATAAAGAAACCTTCCCCTCACTCACTCTCCTCAGATTTGCGTGGCTGCCTCCTGTTTTCCTGCTGTGATTTTCCCTTAGTCCTCATTTTCTCACTGCATTATAAAAATATATATATGTATATATATAAGTCCCATTATGTTGTACATAGAACACAATTTCAGTCATCTTAAATGTTATTATTAGTTATTATTATTATTTCTTTTCTTTTTCTTTTCTTTTTTTTTGCAAAAGATGGACTAGATCTTAGTTACTCAAAACCTCCCTCAGTGCACTCTAACTGAAGAATTCTGCTGCATTAAACTTAGAAGGGAAGCAGGCAAGTACTGAACAGCAGTGTCTGCACACGGTAGGACCTCCATAGATGCCAATTGTTTTTAATGATGGAATCTAAAGAGCCTTAGGAACAAATAAGATGAACTGGGAGATAACTACTTTAAGCAAATAATCTAATAACACTAACAGGAACGTATCAGAACACTGGTAAAACTATAAGAGAATTTTAAAACATGTGGAAGTAGTAGTTGGCATAACGAAAACAACAGAACAAAGAAATCCGCGATGTTGAGGCTAAAGTGAAACATCAAGCCAGGAATGTAGACAAAGAAAACAAACAGAGGTTCAAATAACTGATTTTGGAAACGGGAAATGGTATCACAGCCCTAAAATGGGAGAGAGAGAGAAAAATAAATGGGATGAAGCATAGGATGAGGGAAACATCAGGAAAGAAATAAGACAAGAAAAGTTTTCAGAGATGAAAAACTAGCTCATCCTAGAACTAAACACATGGTACCTTTCAAGTTTAACTCTAAGGGAAAGGAGTAAGCATTTGCAAAATTTCTGAATGGTAAATTATCTGGCAAGCTGAAATAGAGGGAGATTTGTTATTTTGTTTTTTGTTTTTGTTTGTTTGTTAATCCTCACCCACCCGAGGATTTTTTTTTCCCCATTGATTTTTAAAGAGAGTACAAGAAAGGGGGAGACACAGAGAAAGAGAAAAACATCAATGTGAGAGACACACATCGTTGCTGGGGACTGAGCCGGTCACCGAGGTACTTAACTTTGACCAGAAATGAACCCGTGACCCTTACTCCACGGGCTGATGCTCTAACCACTGAGCAATCGGCTAGGGCATTATTTTTAAATTGTTTAAAATGACAAGAGAACTGGCATCATAAATAGTGAAGACAAGATGAACCTTAGAAAAAAAATGTGCAATTCTAACCACACATCAGTTATGCTCCTAAACAAGACATGTTCTGAACAAGTAGAAGGAAACTAAGTCATTTAAACATTGGGGCGAATTTGTGCATAATTACACTTTCTAAAAACAAAGCAGAATGTCTGACTTTTTATA
Organism: Nyctalus aviator; assembly: GCA_036971965.1. Lineage (NCBI taxonomy): Eukaryota > Metazoa > Chordata > Mammalia > Chiroptera > Vespertilionidae > Nyctalus > Nyctalus aviator. The sequence goes on from CM072936.1 coordinate 36,272,476, forward strand.
AAAATGTAAAAGACAAAAGCTGATATCACATGACACTGGAATTAGAATGAACCAATTGAAAAAGAAAGAATAATACGTGATCTGAAATGTAATCACTCCTAAGACTTCACCTATGCTCTAATAATCCCCAAATCCTGATCCAGCCCAGATCTCCTCTGAGTCACCTGAGCTGGAGACCTCTAACTTCATTCCGGTCCTTTCCATGCTCCTCAAGCACCTCTCGGTCTCGTCCATCTGCATTAGTGTGCTAGGGCTGCCATAAAGAGAAGCGCAGGCTGGGTGGCTTAAACATCAGGAATTTACGTTCTTACAGTTCTGGAGGCTAGAAGTCGAAGATCAAGCTTCTGACCTTCTGATTTGGTTTCTGGTGAGATCTTTCTGGCTTGCAGTCTTCACATGGCCTTTCCTCCATGGGTGTGTGAGGAGGTGGGAGCTCTCTGATGATGGATTTCGGAGAGGAAGGGAGAGGAAGAGAGAGAGGGAAAAACATCAATGATGAGAGAGAATCATTGATCGGCTGCCTCCTGCACGCCCCCTACTGGGATCAAGCCCGCAACCCAGGCATGTGTCCTTGGCTGGATTCCAACCTGGAACCCTTCAGTCTGCAGGCTGACACTCTATCCGCTGAGCAAAAACCAACGAAGGCACTCTGATGTCTTTCTTATAAGGATACTAACCCTATTAAATTAAGGCTCCTCCCTTATGACCTCATTTAACCTTAATTCCTACATTAGCAGCCCCATCTCCAAATACAGCCACACTGGGGGGTTGGGGCTTCAACATATGAATGGGGGAGCGGGTGCTGGTGGTAGAGCTCCTCTCCCAGCCAATCCCTACCAGTTACTCTGGGGTATTTCTTCACCCCACCTAAGGTCGTAACCAAATGCACACATCCATCTGGGCATCCCTGACCATGCTTCATCTCTTACCTTGGAGGTCAAGGGGCAACTCCTTCACCAGAGTTCAGTCAAGACCTTTCCCTGCCTTAACCGGTTTGGCTCAGTGGATAGAAAGCGTCAGCCTGTGGACTCAAGGTTCCCGGGTTCGATTCCTGTCAAAGGCATGTACCTTGGTTGCGGGCACATCCCCAGTAAGGAGTGTGCAGGAGGCAGCTGATCAATATTTCTCTCTCATCGATGTTTCTAACTCTGAAATGGTATCACGGCCTATTTGGAGGTATCCCTCTCCCTTCCTCTCTGTAAAAAAAAAAAAAAAAAAAAAAAAAAAATCAATAAAATGTATATATTTAAAAATAAAAAAGATTTTCCCCCAATGCCAGCAGCTGCTCCACACCCTCACCTCAAGGGACTTCTGCCAGCCCAGCCTAGTCTGAGATCTTCATGAAGTCTGACCCCGACCTCAGCTGGAGGGCTGTGTGGCTGCGAGTGTTCCCAAACCTCTCTGGGCTTGAACTCCGCTGAAGGCAGCGGGCCCCAGCACCACCATGCCGATAAATCGTCCTCGGAGGTGCCAGGCCCTTTGCCAGCATCAGTTCCGGACCCAGAAAAGTCTGTGTGATTATCCTTAGTTCAAGAACGTAGAAACTGAGGCTTGGAGACACGCCTGGCCTGAGGCCACGATGTGCTGGCCCAGGGAGCCAGACGGGTCCAGCCCCGCGGCCGTTCCTGCTGCCCAGGCTGCGTCTCGGGAGAGGTTAGAGGCGTCCAGGAACGCGGCCCGGCTCTCCGTGTCTGGGGACGTGGACTCGCTCGGAGCTGCACGTCCATCAGGGGTCAGCCCAGGTGCCGGTCTGTGGTCCAGGGGCCTGTGGGCTGGAGGCCCCTGCTGGACGCGCAGGCGAGCGCGTGTGTAGGCCACAGCTGGCTCTGTGGACACTGCCTCGCTGTGCTGGGTACGCAGCCCACTTTCCGTGCCCGCCCCCTCGGGCCTCCCGGCCCCTCTCCCGCCGCCTACTTAAGAGAGAGGCCCCGACGCCGCCAGGCTCGGGCACCGCAGCCTTCCAGAGCAGGAGAGCAGCGCCGCTGCAGGCCCCGGATGAAAGGTCCGTCTGTCTCGCCAGTTCCTGCCGGTGCGTTTTGAATGATGCTGCCGGGCTGGGGGGGTAGCGGGAGCCGATGCGGCTCACCTTGGGAGTGGACCGAGATGTGCAGCTGGCAGAGGGAGGCTCTGGAGGGATTTTCCCCATTTCTCATCCCTGACTTGGTGTGATCTTATTTTCAAAAATGGGGAAAGGCTGTAGCCTGTGAAAGGACAGAGGAGAGCACATCTCAAACCAAGGTCTGGCTCAGAGTATCAACAATCTGACATGGTTTTCTTTTCTTAAAAAAAAAAAAAAAAAAGGTCCTGTTAATGTTAAGGTTGTGGAGATTCCATTTCCCCTCAGGAAACCCTCCCTAAATAGTTAGTTCCTGCCATTTAATTCTAATTTTAAAAAAACACACAGGGGATGTTTTCCAGTGGGGTTTGGTAAGGGAGAGAGGCTGTACAGCTGGTTTGGGGGTCAGTGGAGGGAATGTCCCTGACACGGTCTCACTGAGAGGTGAGTCGCCCAGGCCCGACGGCTCAGGAGAGGCCTGCCTCTCCCCAGGGGCCTGCCAGCCTGCGGTCTGGGGCCAGGCGAGCCCAGCAAGAGGGTGAAGGACAGAGGTTCATGCAGGTTGTAACCCTGGCCGATGTCCCAGGGACAGGACCTCCCTTGGAGGCCAGGACAGCAGCTACCCTCTGACCTCTCAGGAGGCGGGGCTCCCCAGGCTGTGGGTGGGAGAAACACCTACCAGACGCTTAGCTCAGAGGACATAAGCCAAGGTGCCCCCGTTGAAGCAAGGGCCCGGAGGGGAACACAGGTCACCTCAGGTGGAGCTAGGACCTAAGAGCTCCGACTTCCCTCTTCCCGCCCTCATCTGGCAGCACCAAGTGCCCAGGCTCACTTGGTCCTGGCCGTGGCCATTCAGTATTCCAGAGGAGGGGGCATCTGAGACCCATGGGTTAAAAAAACTCGCCCAACGCCATTCAGGACTGGAACCCAGGTGTCCCTGGAGCTTCTCTATGTGGATTCCTCGTCAGGAGGGCACCAACTGTTTGCCAAGCGAGGAGTCACTCCCTCCAGGCCGTCATTCTGCAAACAGCTCTGGCTTGGGACAGAGGTCCTGGGACTCCGGCTTCAGATTCTTCTGAAGCACTTAGTTTGGGTGACTTTACAGAACGGGGAATGGTCCAGTGGGGAGTTGGGGTGGGGGTGGGAACAGTCTCTCTACCTGGGATATGGGGTGGTTAGAGGGCTGTGGGCCGGCAGCGGGAATGGCTGGAGAAGGTGGAGAGCCAAGGAGCGCTGCCGGGGAACCGTCGCCTGACGGGGGGGCTCGACTTCCGGGCCCTGAATCCAGGGACCAGGGCCAGGAGCTAAGACCGGCTGGAAAGTTGGGGTCTGGACTTAGGACAGGACCAAAGAGCCTGGACTGTTTATCTGAAGCCAAAGGGTGAGCTCCACGACGGCTGCCTGGGGCCAGGGAACAGGGGGTGGGGCCAGAAATCAGGGGGCAGGGCCAACACCTGAGGCCAGGGACCCAGCTAGAAGGGTGGGGCGGGCCAGACAACAGCACCCGCCTAAAATCCCCCCCCTTACCCCCCCTCCGTGGGGCACCGGTGACTTGGGCAGCAGATCTCAGACCGAGTCTGTGAGCGATGCAGGAAGCTGATAGCAGCCTGCCCCGCCGCCCCGCCTCTGCTGAGCAACTTCGTCCTGTGTACTTCCCCTCCCTTATCTGCTGCCAACTCCCCTAGTTCTTCCTCCCCACAGGCCTCCTCCCCCATCCCACCCTGTCCAGGCCTGGTAACCACTGTTCCTGCTCCTGGGCCTGGGCTCGGTGCTCCCCACGCCAGGTATCCCCTGGGGAGAGCTCTGGTGGTTCTGGCCTCACCTATCAGATCAAACCCAGGTCCCACCGGGCAGGAGCTCTGAATTTGCATCTCCCCTCCCCCACCCCGCACACCTCCATCCGCTGCCCGGCCTGTCCGAGTGTGTCACACAGGCCTCCGTTCCCACCCTCTCCAGCTGCACTAAGTTCACGGGGGGAGGGGACGGGGCCCACACCCTCTCCTTGGCGACATAGAGGGTGCGGCAGGGCCTCCCGCGGCCCGGGTGGGGCCCCTGGGCCATTGGACCCGGCTCACCTGTGCTGGGCTGCTCTGCTGGGGGTTGCGTTCCAGCCGCCTCTATAAACCGCTCCTCCGTCTCCTTGCAGGTCCTTGACCCCACAGTGACGTCCGCTCTTCAGACAGAAGGAAAAGGAGGTCCCATCGGCCCAGCCTCGGGTAAGACGGGGGCTCCTGGAAAAGGCTGCTTGTTAAGGTTTTACTTCAGCGGTGCTGTGCGAGATTGCTTCAGAGAGGGTTCTGCTGCTCAGTTAGAATGTCTGACAACACAGGTCCGGGCTAAGCAATCGGGCAGGCAGTCTGGCCCTATTCCGAAGCAGGCCTCCTTCGGGGTACAATGCCTGCAGAGAGGGTCTGTCTGATGCACCCCAAGATGGAGGAAATACAAACTCCTGCAATGTGTTAAGAGAAAAAAAAAAAGTATTGAGGCAGCATTTCACAAAAGTGAAGGAAAACAATTTAAGTATCCAGTAAAGTGGAACCAGATATCGGTACCCAATAAACGCTTAAATTTTATCTTAATGCTAAAAGCCAGAGCTGGTAAGGATGCTGTGAACCAGACACTCTCAAGCGAGTTGGGTAGGAAGCGGTTTGGCAATATGTATCAGAGGCTTTAACATTTACGTAGTAATTCTACTCTTGAAGCCATCAATAATTCAAACTTCTGGGCCATTCTCAGGAATAAAAGCAGAAACTTAGCAAAAACAGTGACCCCCGACCACGGGGGAACCTCAGTCCAATGATAAGAACCTTTCCCCTCCCAAATGCTGGCAGATTAAATGTTTTGGGGGGTTGCCAGGCTGGGGGTAGAGATTTTTGTGGGCCCAACATGATAAGGACTAGAAGGAAGAACAGAAGAGGAGGTGGGTGAGGCTGGCAGTCCACAGGGAGGAGGGAAGATGACGGGGGTCTTCGCTAAGGCCTCAGGGAGAGGGGGTGACAAGTGTGACCCTCAGGGGCGTGGGGAAAAGTGGTGAGGATCTTGCTCTGTGGAGCTTGAGGGGGAAGAACGAGCAGAACGAGGGAGATGGCGCGGGGACTTTCTCACTGTTCCCTGGGAACTTTTCCTGGGTTGGGGGCCTTGGTTCCGGACAGCGCTCATCTATATATTTTGAATACGTTTGCCTACCTTGTGTCTTCGGCCTTGCTGAGAAAGGTAGGGAGGAAAAGGAAACTCGAGTCAGGTGACCTCCTGTTTACTTCTCTGAGTCGGTTTTCTCATCTATAAGAGGGGCCAGCAGGACCCGTGTGGTTGTCCCAGGCAGATGCACCCTCGGTGTGGAGAGCACGTTCCGGGAGGTGTGTGCTGTGTGACATCTGCTCGGATGTCCCCGAGAAATGGATCTGTTGGTTCCGCTTGTCTGATGCTCATTTCCAGTCTCCCTCATGTTGCTGCCATGGACTGCCTCATGGCTGTGCCCCGCCTCACAGGGATGGAGAAAGGAAAGGAGGGGGGTGGGGGGTGGGGGGAGAATGAGTCTGAGGTCCTGAGCAGGCCGCTGGTGCCCAGAAAGCTGGACTCTAGGTTTGTGGGGGCAGATTTGACAGTTGACAGTCAGTCATCCGGTTCCTGATGACACAACTAGGACCAGGTGACGGGATGGAACACTGGACTGCCTGCAAGGGGACACAGAATTAGAACTCAGATCTTGACTTTCCCAGAACTGGAGGTTGAAGAGATTGAGTGAGCACCTCAGCCCCTCCTCCCCGAGCTCCAGGGCTGCTGGTGTTAGCCATGTGGGCAGAGCCCCTGACCCTGCAGGGACGCCCCATAGGGCCACACATAAGGCTGTCCCTCCTTGAGTTGTGAGGGAAGAGATAGACCAACACTGCTGGAGCCTTCTTTCCCACAGTCCTGTTTCTAGCTGGGTAGATCTGACGGTATGAGGGGCTGGTCACCTTTCTGCTGTGCAGACAACAAACATAATAATGCCTGAAAACTGCCCTCTGGCCCAAACCGGTTTGGCTCAGTGGATAGAGCGTCGGCCTGTGGACTGAGGGGTCCAGGGTTTGATGCTGGTCAAGGGCACATGCCTTGGTTGCGGGCACATCCCCAGTGGGGGGTGTGCAGGAGGCAGCTGGTCGATGTTCCTCTCTTATCGACATTTCTTACTCTCTATCCCTCTCAATTCCTCTCTGTGTAAAATCAACAAAATATATTTTAAAAAAATTTTTTTAAAACCCTGCCCTTTGTCCTGAGAGAAATGGTCTGCTTACGCCACGGCCCCCTAGTCATCCCTGGGGCCATGGAGTAGGGGACTGGTAGGGTTTGGCGAAGAGGCCATCACTGTGACTTCCAAACCTTAAGCCCTTCTGCGGCGGCCTTATCCCTTCACACGGATGCGGACGGTGAGGGAACAGCCCCAGCAAAGGCATGGGAGACTAGCAGGGTATGGTGGGAACTGTGCAGGTCAGGGCCCTGGGGCTCAGAAGCAGGAGAGGAGCAGAGCCAGCAGGCTGCTGGGCCTAGCCTGCCCTTTCCTACCCTCTCTTCTCTGCCTCGTGCATCTTCCTGGGGACCGCTGGGGCCGCTGAAGGGTTTAACAGGGGAGCAACGTGGTCCGACGAGGAGCAATAGAAAGACCCTACCAGCTTCCAGACGGGCCACAAGAGGGGAGGCCGGCTCAGAGAGACCAGATGGCGGTGGTATCTAGGCGGGAGGGCGAGGCTGGGCGTGGGCGTGGCAGGCCCTGGGGATGGAGATAAGGGGTTAGGGAGGCAGAACGGTGGGCTGGTGAGAGAGGCGGGGAATGGAGGACTGCTCAGGAGACAGAGCAGATGTTGGAGAAGCGGAAGAGGAAGAATAAACTTGTAGGGGGAGATGAAGAGCTGACCATGAGGTCAGAGGTTAGGAGAGACACCTGGGCTGGCTGTCATCTGGAAACAGGTAACCCAAAGGGGAAAATAGAAGGGAGAAGAAACAAGGGAAGGTCCAGCTCCTAAGGGATGTGCAGAGGAGGGGGGGACGAGAGGCGCTGGGAAGCAGCAGTCTCAAGGGCAAGAAGGGGACAAGAAGGAGGAGAGACAGATGAGGACCAAGCAGCTTAAGCCTCCTGTCGGGCCTATTTCTTAAAGCAAATCTGATTGAAACTGTACCGACTGGTTTCTCACTGATGCTGACCTCTGTTCTGTTCATTTTCTTCCCAAAGCTTTACCACACACCCTGTCCACCTCCTGTCTAGCAGTGGGGGTGATGCAGGTGGCCTCAAGTTGGGTGGCTGCCGAGACCTCCAGCCAGCCAGAGGGTCACTCGGCCCCCCCAGAGCGCAAGACACAGGCCCAGCCGGCATGCTAGGCTCTGAGCCATCGCTCGCTGTGGCTCTGGGCCCATGGCCTGCTTGCGGCTGGCTGGGTCTGTATGGTGCAGGTGGAATGCTAAGCAGACATTTTAAGCTTTTAAGTTAAACAAATCCAACCAGGGATAAACTGTGTCAGTGTGTCAGATTCTCCTCTCAGGCCTATTTTCCACAGCTACTCCTTACCTCTCCCCCCCTGCCCCCCCCAGTCCAACCCCCAGTCTCTTCCTGGCCTGCCATCTGGGATCTAGCGGTCAGGACTCTCCGAATGACTCTGCCTCCCTCGTGCCCTTTCTCAGCTCTCTGAGACCTCCTTCTCTTGCTCACCCACCACCTACCACTTCCCTGTCTCCATACCCTAGGACAGGGGTGGGGAACATCCGTATAAGACCCGCAAAGTCATTTGGTCTGGCCCTGCCAAGACATCAGGGGTCAGTTAATTAAATGTTTGACCAAATAGAGCAGGCTAATTTTTAGGTCGATAATTTTGTTTGGCCTGCGGATGATGTTATAAATACCCACATGGCCCTCGGCAGGAAAAAGGTTCCCGACCTTTGCTCTGAGAGGACACCCCCACACTCAACTATGCACGCCTAGAAAGCAAAGGCCCTGCCCCCGGAGATTCCTGGCCCTCGCTGTGAAATATCCCTTGCAATCTCAGAGTTGCATCTGACTCATTAGAGATGTGCCCTGAGCATCCCCTGCCTACCAGCCTACCAGCTGCTGCCCAGCCCCTCCCCTCGCCAGCCCTGGCATGCGCCTGCCAGCCAGCATGATCCGGCTGCATCTGATCACACCCCGCCTCCCAGGGCTGACCCCAGAGTATCAGGCATGGGCTGTTGGCTCCATCTCAAGCTGCAGTCCACCTCCGTCCAGCTTCAACACTCCCTCCTGCGCGTCCCCTGCAGGCCCTGCCTGGCCCCTGTGGCCAACCCCAGATCTCTGGCAGAAGTTTCTATTGGATTTACTTCCCATTGTTGACAGGGTTACTTTGCTACCTACATGGTCAGCCACGGCAGGAACAGTTTCCACTAAAAATTAAAAGAGTAAGGCTCAGTGACCCTGATGCCTCTTGGTCCCAAGGACCATGGGCATAAAGCAGGAGCTGGCTCCTCAGTCCACACATGGAGGGGTTGGAAGGAGTGGGCCTCCCACCTGATCTGGATTCAAGGCAGAGGAACTTCATGATTACCATTTAAAAAGGAAGATGTGCTGAAACCGGTTTGGCTTAGTAGATAGAGTGTCTGGCATGGGGACTGAAAGATCCCAGGTTTGATTCCGGTCAAGGGCATGTACCTTGGTTGCAGGCACATCCCCAGTGGGGGGTGCAGGAGGTGGCTGATCAATGATTTTCTCTCATCGATGTTTCTGACTCTCTATCCCTCTCTCTTCCTCTCTGTAAAAAATCAATAGAATATATATATATATATATTTTTAAAAATATAAAAATAAAAATGAAGATCTTTCTCAAAGAGGGTCAGATCTGAAGGTTAGTTCTGTTTATATTCCTGGGAAACTGAGAGCTGTCCATTAGGAAGGCTTATTTTTGGTAAATGGGCTGATTAAATGCCAAATCAGAAGCTTTCCTCTACTGGTCAGGATAGGACAGGTTCTGCTGTGGCTTATCGTCATAGGTTTTCTCTCTAACTGCATGGAGCTCACTGCTGTGTGCCTCCTCAACCTGGGACCCAGGCTGATGGAGCAGCCACCACCTCAGACATTCAGAGGGGTAGAGGGGAACTCTGGAAGGTCTCACACCTGCTGTTCAGTACACAGGCCCAGAAGTGACCCCTACGTACCACTTTTACTCACAGCTCACTGGTCAGAGCTAGTTACATGATCTACCCTACCACAAGGGGACCAGGAAGTACAATCCTGCCTCCAGCCTGAAAGCAGACTTCAGCTGCTTAGGGGCCAGGGAAAGTGAGAAAAGCGTCCTGTCCGAGGCTTGGAGGTGAACAAGAAAGGACAAGGCTTCCCAGAACTTCACCAAGGCAAAGTGTGCTACCCTTTAAAAGTCGTCACTCCTGAATGAAGATGTGTCGACCAACAATTTGGGGACACATAACCGCTGTAACTAGAGCCAAGAGATCTTGTCACCCTTTTCAGAGTAGGATTCAACAGCCAAGAGCAGGTATAGACAGGCCTACCACTACCAAAGGGGCAGGATGAATTGGAACCCAGAGCCTCAGAAGGCCCTTGGAAGCAGATTGGGTGGCAGAAATTAGATGGAACTTGCTCTAGACCCATGAAGGACACATGACTAATTCAGTTTTATGCAGACAAGGCTCTAAGTCTCACCCTGTAGGCAGCAGACTCCATCAGCCTCCAATCCTTCCCAGTTATACATTCTGGAGCAGGTCCTGGTCCAAAGGCAGGTTGGAGACCTCCTCAAGCAAGCAGGTTTGGCCTGAGCTGGGGCATCCTTTCTTAAGGGGAGGTGGTCTTCTGGCTGGTTCTCTCAGAGCCAGGGGTTCCTGTGGTACCCTGTGCAGAGGGAGGACCTCAGTATAGTGGTCGCTCAGAGTCCAAGATCTTTAAAAAGTCTAAGGACAAGAGCCTCAGCTCTCAGTGCTGAGTGAGATCCAATCTTGGCCCAGAAATCTGGCCCTCAGCCCAGCCACCCAGGGCAAGGGTTGGTGAGATGCCATCGCCTGATTTTATTTACTCACGAATTTGTGCACGGGTGGGGTCCTGCTGGTCTGCCCTGATCAGGGTGGGGGAGGCCAATTGGGAGTGGGGCCAGCTGGGAGGAGGGGCCATGGGTGGCTGGCGAGCTGGCCCTGCCCCCTGGCCAAACTCCCAGTCGAACTCCTAGTCAAGGAGACAATTTGCATATTAGCCTTTTATTATATAGGATTTGCATGGATTTGCTTTTTAATCTCTGCATAAATCCTCCTGGAGAACTCAGTTTGTTAAAATGTTCTTTGCAGAGAAAATGTAAGGCTGACTGTGAAATGATTCCCATCAGAAGAATGTAGCAAGTCTGTTCTGTTTTAGGAAGGTTTGTTGTCTTCATCTGTGTTCTCTGGTGCCTTGAAATGCCTACACACCACTCAGCCGGCCAATCCATTCGGGGAGGAAACACTGAGCTTGAAACGAAGCTGAACACCAGGTCTGCATCAGTCATACCATTTGTGTGGACTTGTATTTAAAGTTCTACTCCCACAGAAAGTATGCTGTCATTTCTTCTCAGGCAAAGTACGTTCCAAGCCTTGTTCGGCTCATGAACCATTAACATCAGCCCTCGTGTCAGGGAAGCGGGGACGTGGCTGGAACAGAGGCCTCACCCCAAAGGAGCAAGATTCCTCCATCCCTGGTCTCCACCCTTGAGGAGGTCTCCCTGAGGAAGGAGGTGGCACTGGCTGGCTGGGACACGCTGGGGGCTGGCACTCAGTCAGCCGTGCAGCATATACCACAGAGCTCACCTGAGGAGGGGTCTTGACCTGTGGGGGGTGTTCCAGGATCCCCTGCTTAGGGCTCTTGGCGAGGCTCAGTTCAGGCACAGACCCCAGCACCTGGGGGTCTCAGAGCACCTGAGAAAGAGGCCACGCCCATCTAGATGCCCAGCTGTTGGCATGAGGCCTCCTGATTTGAGCCTCACTGAGGGATGTTGAAGCCTTCTCTCCGGTAGTCGAACTGCCAGCTCCAGTCCTGCCCCGGAGCTGCCTTGTCAGTGCTCATATGGAGAAGACCCTGGGAACAGTGACTTCAGACCTGGATTTTCACCAGGGAGGAGGCATCACCCCATTTCTCCACCCAGGGAACAGCCTCCCTGAGAGCACAGGGCTGGTGGGAGCCCTGTGGGCTTCCGCTTCCGGCAGACTCTGAACCGACAGGTCTGGCTGCAGGCAGGCTCTTGAGTATAGGTCAAGGGTCCGTGGGAAGGAGAGAGGATGCTCCAAACGGCTCAGGTGCAGGCTCGGGTGCCAGCCACCATCCAGCCTGTCCTTCATGGCCCCCTTTTCAGTCACCAATAGGTGGTTCCGGAATGGCAAGCAGTAGAGGGTAGGGTGGTCAGATCCCCAAGCTCGGCCCCCTGCTGTGATGGAGCCCATACTCTAAGGCCCACGTCCCCACAGCACAAGGTTCTAAACCCGGGAGGGCTGCTATTTTCAGCATCAGGTCGGTTTGGGCATCCCTAGCACATATGCCTCCAACCTGGCTGCTCCAGATTTGCTTTCCAGTCACGCAAGAATCAGCTTCATCTGCTTTCTGAGTTCTGACATGGAAACGCCGACGAGGCTGGCTGACTGAAGGAGTGCGCGGAGCTGCGCGCAGCCTGTTCCTATTCTCAGAAACCACATGATGCATTAATAGCTCCCGTGGAAAGTTTCTCTGAAAATTTTATAGCCCCTTCGCCTGCACCTGGCTTCTGCGGAGGCCTGGGACTCGGGCTTGCACAAGCGGCCCACGACAGACAGTTCTACCAAAGCCTAATCATGCCCTGCACCACCCTTCCCCCTCAACTGGGATAGCATGGTGCCCTTTTTGTCAAGCAAATGGCCGTATAAGGAGGGAGCCTGAAGGCTCCAGCTGTCTCTTGGGGGCCTTTGCAGCAAGACTAGTAATAGAAGTATTACTAGAGATGTGGTAGGCACTGTGCTAAGCGCAACACATGCATCGTCTCTAACTGCCCTGAGACTGTTCTTAAACGTGCTTAGGAGATGAGGCCGCTGAGGCTCAGAGGGCTAGTTAAGCAGCGTGTCCAATATTCAGGGACCTGACCCGTCACCTCTGACACGTGAGTTAGTGTTCAGAATGGCTGCCCGGCTGTCTGTGGAGCGATGCTCACTGAGCACAAACAAAGGCACCAGGTGTGGAAGGGCCTCTCAGGATTCAGGAGGGGGCCCCTCTTTGCCCTGTTGTGCCACAGGAGGTTTTCATGGAGTAGAACTGATAAGAATTGAGTTTGTAGACGGGATCCCTTTGGTGGAAAGTGGCAGAAAAGCAACTCCAAGTGACTAGAGGCAATAAGAGGGTCATGTGTTGACTTGTTAACTAGAAAGTCTAGGAGGTATGCTGGCTTCAGGCACTGGGAGTTCAAAGATGTCACCATGACTTGGCTTCTCCCAGCCCTAATGCTTTTCCCTCTCAAGGAAGGCTCCAGAAGCTTCAGGTTCTTAGTGCTTCCATCTCAGAGAAAACGCTGAGGGGGTCCAAGGAGAGCTTGGGTCAGGTGACTATTCAGTTTGAGGTTAGGGGGCTGTGGTGCTGATCGGCCTGGTGTAGCTCACTGCCCTCCCCTTGGATTGGAGTGGGGCTGACAAAAGTGGGCCTGCCCAACCAGAGAGGTGGAGCAGGCGAGGACTAGGGCCTGTGTTGGTGCCTGAGACTCTACTGGAAGCTCCATGGCTGGGGGGTAGGGGTGGGGGTAGGGGGATGTCCTGATGTGCAAACAGACACATGTCTGATTAGAGGGACTGTGGGACTGTATGTAGGAGGGGTAGGGAAGTGAGGGGGGGCTTCAAGGAAGGGGAGGGTGCTCTGGCTCTAGACAGGCATTTGACTCCCACAGCTGTGTTGGCGGGAATCCCACTGTGGCACACACGCCGTGCCACACCCCAGTTCTGCTTCAGGGATGCGGCTTTCAGGGACTAACCTGGATTTGTCTGATGCCCATCACTCAGAAAGGCTCCTCTCAGTCATTCTGTCCTCCCAGCTACCATTTGACTTCAAGTTTCAGCAGCTCTGAGCTCACGTTGCCATGCCAACCCCTCCCCTGCAGGCATCCAGGCAGAAATGGGCCGGCCCCATCTCGGGGCTGCCAGCCAATGCGAGCACATTCTAGTAATTGGATTGGAGCGATCCTCTCGGCCTTTCCTGAGGAAACCTCGGGCTTGGCCCAGCTCCTGCTAGACCTGAGCCTGTGGATATAAGGAGGATGGGGGAAGGTCCCTCTGCTCCAGGACTGCCCCCCCCCTGGCCCCCATGCTCGATGGAAGGCTCCATGAGGACCAGGTGGAAGGGCCAGGAAGGAGGGACAGGCCCCCATCCTAGCCTCACATGAGGAAGCTCCTGACCCTCATCAACTTCCCAGAAGTTCCCCGAGGCTCAGAGATCCCAAAAGATGATGCAGGCTTCGTCAGAGGGGCCGGCAGAGCTGAGCGTTTGCTCACTTTCCCCTGCAAAAGACATTCAAACTCAAGTCAGCACCCACCCAGGACCCTCTGGCCTCTGCAGCAAGCTATGCACCAGCATGCACGCCAGGCCCATCTCCCAGGGAGATGGGAAAAGGGACGCTGTCTTGGTGCAGTGATACTGGGCATATCGGAGCAGAGGTCCTGTCCACTGCAGCTTGCCCACGAAGGCTGTTGGGCACCCACCTTCCCCTCCGCCAACACCCAAACAGGCCCCTTTCCCCAGAGATGCTAGAGCAGCTTCTTTGCCATTGCTACTGGCTGCTGGGCCCGGGAGTCTGCTGAACAGTCCAGGAACCTCCTTCCCACGCTCTGGTGGCTGCAGGCCACAGGTTAGCAACAAGGTGTCTCAGTGCTGACAGGTCACTGCAGGTCATCAGTAGCCCCCACAGGAGCCATACGGTGTGGAGCTGCTTGCTGTCATTGCCCCAGGCCTGCCCCAGAGCGACTGGGCCCGTGACCTCCCAGGCCCTGCCCATGTCTTAAACCAAGCACTTTTCCTCTCCCTTCTAAATTTAGCATCATCTGGGCTCCCAAACCTCCCTCAGCCAGTTCCCCTTCCACCTGTCAATCTGCAAACTATGGTGTTCTCCACTTCCACCGTCCGTCCTGGCTCCACGGCCCGGTCAGATCTTGCTGCAGGGAGAGGACCAGGTTAGCGAAGGTCAGGGGCTCCAACCTAAACAGGGTGGACAGCATCTCTGAGGACCGGAAGGCCCTTCGGGTCAGTCGGGGGCCTGGGACCTCAGCAGGTGGGCTCAGGCTGCCCCCAGACCCGTGCCCAGACTAGCTGGTACCACCTTCCAACTACTGAATCCACAGGCTGAAGAGCAAACAGGGCACGTGGGCCAACCTCAGGGTAGGAGAGGCCGAGGAGGCGCAACAAGGACTGGGGAGTGGGGAATGTACAGGGCTAGCCATCTTAGCGGCCTTGCCCAGCTGTCATCCTCATGATCACGTGATAGCCCTGGTGTCATAGACGACGAGACAGGGGCTCAGCAAGCCTGACGCCTGTGCCAGATTTCCTTCAGGTCAGCCTGAATCTGGCTCCCAAGCTGAGCGTGCAGCAATGGGGCAGGGACGGGGGGGAGAGGGGTGCGTTTGGGGGTTTCCAGTTACAGAGAGGTTGCCCTCTGGTGAGCACTGTATATCCCCCCACACTGGGACCCCAGCCCAGAATTGGGAGACTGTAGTGTTAGGCTGAGAGCATCCCAAGCAACCCTGGAAGCCACACTCCAGGATCCACAAGGGATAAACCTAGGGGGTCACTGTCGGCTATAAAACGGGAATCTGAAAGAACCCAGCCTGTGGGGTGGAGCTGTGACAGCTCAGCACACATGGCCTTGGAGGGATCTGTCAGCCCCACCCGATAGCCACGGTGGGCTTCCCTCGGCCTCGGTGCAGCCCGAGGACAGGCACGCAGAGGGCCAAAGCACGGAGGAGAGGGAGGTGTTCTCCCTGAGACGGGGACGGAGCCTGGCCTGGGCCACCCACAAGGTCCCACCAGGCCAAGAGCACAGGCGAGAGCAAGGCCCCAGACAGGGGTGCAGGCTGGGCGCCTGTGTGCCCACGTCCTGCCCGCCACCCCTGCGAGGACTCTGGCGTTCACGCATTTAACGCTCACTCTCCTCTTTCGTGGGGAAAGTATAGATCAGCCTAATTAACGTGCTGTTGTTTGTTTGCCCTCCTTTCATTTCATGGAGACAAAATAACCACAGAGCTTTAGAAACCAGCTCCGCTGGTGGCAAGCCCTTTTGTGCCAACTGCGTCAGCAGCACCTGGGGTACATGCAGGGGCTGCCGGGGGCGGGGAGAAGGGCAGGCGGGCAGCTCCCGGAGGCTCCTTCTGGCCAGGGCACTGCTGAAGGGCGGCAGGCAGAGGAGGGGCTCTGGGCAGGGGACCCGGGGCAGCCGCGGAGGGTCAGGATGGAGGCGGGAAGGGCTGGGATGCTCAGATCTGCCGCATCTTAGAGGGATGCCATGGTGGCCGGCATACCTGTTGGCTCCCTGGGCCACCTAACCCAACCATACCTGAGTGGGGACCACAAACACTCCGATGACCAGCCCAGGGGAGGCAGGGAGATCGGGCCTGGCCACTCACTGTCACTACAGGCAAGGCTGGGGAGGAACCTGTCCAGAGGGTTTCTAGGGCCGGGGCAGGAGTGAGGACACTGGACAGCTCAATAGGGAGACACACCTTCTGCACCACCACCATCACCCCCTCCACCCCCAGTTCTGTCCCAGCTAAAACCAAACACCAACCCTGATTCGCCAGCGTTGGGGATGAGCCACTCGGAGATCAGAGGGACTTTCACTCAGGAAGCCTTTACAAGCGAGGCCACGTTCATCTCTAACAGAGGACCACAGGCCTATGTGCTTACAGGGCGATGCGGCATGGACAGTACAGACCCTCTCCTCCTCCCAGAGCCTTCCTCCAGAACTGTGCTCACAGCCAGGGCTCACCAAGCTCGAGTCCTCACTCAATGTGACCGTGCCCCTCGGGACAGACAAGCCCGCCTGGGGAAGCCAGGGTGGATGGCAATACGGACAGACCCCACCTCAATGGAGCCAGGGCAGAAGTTGGTGAGACAGGGCACGACCCCCCCAGCTGATCTGGTGATGAAAACTCTGGGTTATGGTCTGACAAGCTTCAGCACAGCCTGATCACTGGGGGTCCCCACATTCTTGTCTGCATAGATTTCACACTCAGCACAATAAATGCACCTGGCGGCCTCGCCCGGGCAGAGCGCTGGAGTCAGCTCTGGGACAGGGACTAGGGGAGACTCATTCCAGCAGCTCTGGGCCCAGGAGCTGTGTCTTGGGAGCTTAAAAGGGAAGCTTGGGCCAGACTCTCAAGGCCTCAGGGACCTTCTCCAAAGTTGCAGGGACCATTAGGGTCCCTGGGAACCTGGGAACTCTGATCATTCTGGATGTTAGTAACGACCAGGCTGTGCCTGGACCCCTGTCAGGTGGGGATTTTTGCTGGGGGTCAGTGGGAGTGGAATGCAGAAGTGCTCTGATGCTGTAGGCTGAGCATCAGAGCACTTCTCTTGGGGGTCCTGCCAGCCACACAGCCCTCCACCCCAGGACTCCAGTGGCATTTCTCCTCATTCTGACCTGGGGGCCACTTGGTGAGGCTCCTCTCAGGCTCACCCCAGATGCTCTGGGCCAGTGTCAGGTCCAGGCACCCTCTAGGATCCCCACCCTACCTACTCAGCACCCACAAAGCTGGGCTCCTCTGAAATCCTGGGCCAGATTTCAAGCAACTAGGTTATAAAATCGAGATGGTCAGCCAAAACCGGTTTGGCTCAATGGATAGAGCGTCAGCCTGCGGACTCAAGGGTCCCAGGTTTGATTCTGGTCAAGAGCATGTACCTTAGTTGCGGGCACATCCCCAGTAGGGGGTGTGCAAGAGGCAGCTGATCGATGATTCTCTCTCATCAATGTTTCTAACTCTCTATCCCTCTCTCTTCCTCTCTGTAAAAAAAAAAAAAAAAAAAAAAAATATATATATATATATATATATATATATTTTTTTTTTTTTTTTTTTTTTTAATCAAGATGGTCAGCCAGAGACAGTCATGTCACCAAGCTGTTTACGCCAAGAAAACCTAACACACATACCCAGGCTCCTGTCTGGCCCTGGGAACGGTCCTTCTCATGCCAGAGGAAGCAGGAATGGGGTAAACAGGGCCAACAGCCCCAGCACCCAGTCTGCTCCCCTAAAAACTAACAAAAGCCCTCTTCTCTCTGTGTCGCAGGCTCTCCAGCAGGCCTCGGTGGCCTGGCATGGCCCACTGAGGTGAACCATGACCGGCCGGCCAACACTGGCCACCAACCATCCCAAGTCACATCGCACCAGGACGTGACCCCTCCTCCTGCCGTCCCCCACGCACCCACCCCACCCAGGAGCGTGCCTGCGTCGCCACGGACACCATGTAGTAGGGCCGGCCGCGGCACCCAGTGAGCTGCGATGGTTTTGTACACGACCCCCTTTCCCAATAGCTGTCTGTCTGCCCTGCACGCCCTGTCCTGGTGCCTCATCTTCCCATGCTACTGGCTGCTGGACCAGCTCCTGGCCTTGTTCACGCCCGCGCCCTGCCAGAAGAACCAGCTGCTCTGCATCGTGCTCTTCATGCCCATCTACCTGGGCTTCCTGGTCACCTCGCTGCCCTTCGCGTTCCTTGGCTTCCTCTTCTGGTGCCCGCTGCAGTGTGCCCGCAGGCCCTACGTCTACTCCCGGCTGGAAGACAAGGGCCCGGCGGGCGGGGCGGCCCTGCTCCGCGAATGGAAGGGTACGGGCCCCGGCAAAAGCTTCTGCTTTGCCACCGCCAACGTCTGCCTCCTCCCCGAGTCGCTGGCCAGGCACAACAACGTGTATAAGACCCAAGTGCGGGCCAGAGAGATCGGGCACCGGATCCGCAATGGGGCCAGCCGGCCCCAGATAAAAATCTACATCGACTCGCCCACCAATACCTCCATCAGCGCGGCCAGCTTC
Source organism: Nyctalus aviator (assembly GCA_036971965.1). NCBI lineage: Eukaryota > Metazoa > Chordata > Mammalia > Chiroptera > Vespertilionidae > Nyctalus > Nyctalus aviator. The sequence goes on from CM072936.1 coordinate 36,290,522, forward strand.
AGCAGCCTGGTGTCGCCGCAGGGCGACGGCACGGCCCGGGCCGTCCCCGGGAGCATCAAGAGGACGGCCTCCGTGGACTACAAGGGCAACAGCGGGCGTCACCCCAGCGACGAGGCTGCCAACGGCCCCGCTTCCGGGGACCCCATGGACTGCGGCGGTCTGGAGAACGCCTGCATTGTGCGCATCGCTGGCGAGGAGGGAGGCCGGCACCCCGAGGCTGAGGACCCTGCGGCCGCCGCCTCCGGGGGCCAGACCAAAAACGGGGCCGGCGGGGGCCCGCGGGGCCAGACGCCCAACCACAGTCGGCGGGACGGGGACGCGGGGAGCCTGGGCAGCCGCTCTGCTTCCAAGGAGTCGCTGGCGAAGGCGCGGGCCGCCGGGCTGGACAGCGGCGGCAGCGGGGAGCCGGGCGCCACCCACGGCAAGGCCCCGCACAAGGCCTCGGTGGTGAAGAAGGTGGCCGCCCGCAAGCGGCGCCACCCGGACGAGGCCTTCGACCACGAGATCTCGGCCTTCTTCCCCGCCAACCTGGACTTCCTGTGTCTGCAGGAGGTGTTCGACAAGCGGGCGGCCACCAAGTTGAAAAACCAGCTGCACGGCTACTTCGAGCACATCGTGTACGACGTCGGGGTCTACGGCTGCCAAGGCTGCTGCTGCTGCCGCCGCTGCTGCGAGGCCCACTGCTGCTTCAAGTGTTTCAACAGCGGCCTCTTCTTCGCCAGCCGCTACCCCGTCATGGACGCCGCCTATCACTGTTACACCAACGGGAAGGGCGTCGACAGCCTGGCCTCGAAGGGAGCGCTGTTTCTCAAGGTAGGAGGGCCTGGGCGCACACGCCGGCTGGTCCCAGAGCCATGTGGGAGGTGGGCTGCAGCCCGGGGGGGTCCTCACCCCGTGGAAGGTCCATGGGCAGACAAATCCTTTCATGGAGCCGAACCAGAAGGCCCCCAGCTCAGGGACAAGGGAAGAATGTGGGGACAATACCTGCACCATCACCAGAAGGCTCCGGGATGACAGACCTGGCTGGCTGATCTTGGGCAAGTTCCTCAGATGTCTAAGCCACCTCTTTCCCATCTGTAAAGTGGGGGCGATGTGGAACCCACTCACAGGGTGAGGGAGTGAGTGGCGGGGGCCGGGGGGGTGGGGGAGAGGTTCTCTTGGTGCTGGAGGTGAACGTGGCCCGGCAATGATGGGATGGGAGTGGTGAGGGAGGAAGAGGCAAAGCAGACATTCACAAGACGGGAGACCAGCAGAAACCAATGGCTGCAGGTTCTGGCTCCATTACCGCAGCAGCCTCACTGGCCGGGATACCCTCTCCCCTCCTGGCTGTCACACCAGGCTCTGCCCACCAGCCCAAGGCTTCGCTTCCATAGTCCCTAATTAAAGTGAATCATAATTATTCCTGCTAATTTGGATGCAATTGGCGGAGATGTTAGACCGTGGTAATTTGGTCATTATGCATTATCTTCTCCTGAGCCTGACGCACTCCGAGTGTCGACTTCTTGTTCTCTGTCCAAAAGCCGCGCTTGGTGCTTCCCGAGTTTTCTGAAGCGTGGCTTGGCCAGCAGATACAGGACAGGGCTTTTTGCCCCAGAGGCAGCAGCTGCTGTGGGTCTGTCTGGGTTCTGTCCATATTTCCCTCAAGACGTCTCAGTTCCCCCTGGAAGGAGGTCCACGAGGGCGGGGGGGGGGGACATTGTGTGGCTAATGTGAAAGCCCAGGTCAGAGGCTGTCATCCCAGGCCTCAGCTCTGACTGCTCTGCCTGTCCAGGAAAGTGCTGTGTGTCAGCCAAGCACCTCTCTCCTGTCGGGAGAGAGGCCCAGTCTGACTGTCTGCATGGAGACGGCTGGAGCCAGGGCCAGCACCAGGGCCCAGGCACCCCTCCATGTGTTCCGTGGCTCTCGTGTGGCTCAGCGGGCCCGGAGTTGGAGTCCTCGTCTCTCCGTTCACAGCCTGAGGTGCTGACATTGAATGTGCTCCCCTTGCAGGAGAGCCAGCCTTCCCATGGTGGCATATGGTCCATCCGTGTTTGGTTCCATGGATGTGTGTTCCTCTCAGTGGCTTTCTGGGGACGAAGAGGACATGTTGTCGGGCTCAGGGAAAGGGGGGAGCACACCCTTTCCCTCCCACCACCCTACTCAGGTGGTTCAGAGGCCAGGGAACCCCTAGATCCTGCCCCCAGCCCACACATCCCCTCCTCATTCCCTCCTTGGTCTGGCACCTCAACCACTATGCCCACCAGGGCCGCCAGTCCTGGAGACAGCCCCTCCACTGTGGGCTTCCTGCTAGGCTCCTGTTGCCTGCCCATCCGTTAAATGCCAATGCTTTCTCTCCCTCCTGGGTCTAAAACCGGTCTGTAGACATGTTTAATTTGGTTCACACCACTAAAATATTTCTTGTCTTGGCCAACATTTAAAAATTAAGACATTTCACAGAAACCCCAGTTTGCAACTTCCCTCCCCACTGGAGCAAATCTGGCAGCACCAGGCCTGCTGATTCTGCCCGGCTCTCAGTGCAAGCAGCCCCCTCCACAGCGTGACCCTGCTTGACCAGGGCTCTTCACTCCCAAGTGGTCACCACGGCCAGCCCACACACCTGCCTCAGGAAAGCGACTCCACAGCCTCCATTTCCTCCCTTGCTGAGGGGTCTCAGGCTTGTCCAAGCCGAGATCTCTCCCCTACGCCCCCAGCTCTGTGTCTGGCTGCCCTTGGACACAGTCCCGTTTACTCCTAAAGAGAATTCATCATCTGCCCTGGTCCCACCCTCTCCCAGGGTCCACCCTCCTTCAGCCACAAGGTCCCACCTTGACTCCTCTCTGTGCCCTGGGCCCATCCAATCCATGCAGACAACTAATTTCACTTCCCAGATACCAGTGGACTGACTGCCCCTGCCCATGTCCCCAGCTGCCCCATTATGGCCACCATTCCTCTATATCCACCTAATTGTGTTGTGGACTGTCCTCCCACTTCCAACGCATCCCCCCTCCTGTCCCAGTCTGATTCCTGGTACCCCTCTCCTCCTGCCTTGGGGAGAAGTTCAGCCTTCCCTGGGCCCTCTGCCCTCACCTGGCTCCGCTCCAGCCCAGCTCTCCTTGTCATGGTCCCGCCCAGCTTGTCCAGACCATCCCTGTGGAGCTTTCCCAACTGGCGTCCACACAAGCCCATCTTCCCCTCATGGGTTCCTCAGCATGTGTCCCCAGCAGTCTTGTTGCCTGTCCGTCCCATTAGACAGACCCCTTCAGAGGGGTGGGGAGCCGGCTGTGCGCAGCACACCGATGACCCAGCTCATCTCTGTTGCCAAGAGTAAGGCTGTTTTTCCTGTGTAGAGAAATGAAACAAATGGGGTTTCAGAAGACAGGCCGGACCAGAAAGGGGTCCGGGGCTAGGAAAATGCTGCCCTAGCTGTGCGTGGAGCCAGTGCTCCCTTCATTGACGGAGCTCCCTGTCCACCCTGCCCTCCCGATGGACCCTGTGGCACTGCCAATCCTTTCCTGCTACTGTGAGGGCCTGAGAAGGAAGGGACTGGACTCACTTTTGCCTCACCAATTAGAGTCCGACTCTGTGCCCCTCTCTATTGACAGTCTGAGCCCACCAGTATTAAGAGGCAGAGCCTCTCAGTGAGATTGTTTGTTTTTGCGAGAAACACAAGCCTCTGCAGCTCCTGAGGACTCGAGCCAGAAATCAATAAGTCCCGGCACATAATCAAGTGGATCTCAGCGTGCTCACAGGCTGGCCGAGCGGGAAAGGGGTGAGCAGCTGAGTGAGGTGCCTGGTGGAAGGGCTGAGGGAGAGGCAGATGGCCTTGGCCTGTGTCTCTCCAGTGGCAGGGCTGAGTGGTGCCTTCTCTGCGCCTGTCCTGTCGCCGCCCAGGACTCAGCACAGGCAGATGCACTAAGTGCTGAAGGAGTGAGGGGATAACGCTCTAAGACCATGGGATGGGCAGCCGGCGGAAAGCCCAAGTCACCAGGAGCTCAGGAAGCAGGGCAGAGCTCAAGGAGAAATTGGGAGGGGGCAGCAAACTTATTTGAACTGGCCTCAGCCATCAGAGCCTCGTGACCCTGGCCAGTTATGGTATAATTTTAGTATAATCCTCACAGATGTAGAAGCACGAAGCAGGGGGTGCTCACAGCAGTATTATTGAAAAGGGAAGAGGCGGTCATTGCCCAAGGAACATAGGGGCAAGAGCGCCACCGTGTGGCCTTACATGAGGCATCATGGTTTTAAAACTGGATTGTGTTTTTGCAACGGGACAGACACATCAGTGGTATGGGATTTCTTGAGCCGTTTCAAAAGTGCAGGGAATTTTGGACTGAGGCTTGGCTCTGGAATACAGGCAAGAAGTGAACCTGAATTTATAAAAAGCTCCAAACCCAGGCCGTATGGCCCATTATCAAGTAAACAGACATATCCCCAACCCCACCCCCACCCGCCCGCCCGCCCCCCCAGGGCACTGGGGAAAAGGTGTGTCTCCATCTGGCTGGGAAAGGGGATGAGGAGCTGAGAAAGCTAAGGGTGTGTGATGGCACCTAAGTCCATATGGAGATTAATGCCAACCTGACTTTGACAGCAGAGATGCGAGCGTTGGAGACTCTCAGAGGACTGAGGCATGGCAGTGGTAGCAGCAAGTTCAGGCCACTCTTAGCTGCAGGATGGGCAGGACTGTTCTTGGTGGATGCCAGGTGCACCCATCCGGCTGCTACATGACCTGCAGACCTGGCCTCTATGGTCAACTTCCTGGGACAGTTTCTAGGATCCAGGGTCTTGTCATCATTGAAAACCCAATCAAGAACGGATGGGTGAACTTTGGGGACAGACGGCAGAAGCTCAGGCCAGAGGAAGGCCAGGGAGGAAGAGGCTGAGTCAACCAGAGGCCTCGGAGCAAAGGTGCCCACAGATGGTCCTGGGGAGCAGGCCTGGGAGGGACCCAGCCGTTTCAGCCTTGAGCAGCTGAGCTGTGGGGAGGGCCGCCCCTCACCTCTCTCCACAGCTCCCAACAAGGGCTCAGGCTTGTATCGGGTCACCACGGGGGCCATTTCGAGTTGTGCTGTACATTGAGATGCTGTTATCATTACGCCAACCTGTGGACTCAGCCTGCCAGGGTCATCTGCAGTTGGGCACAGAGTTGGGGAAGTGCTGCCAGCCCTATGTACCTCCCCTCGTGGGTACTCCAACTCGTGAAGGGGAATGAACAGGAGGCGTGGACTGAGGTCTGGGGAGAGTGGAGCTGCCATTTCTTTATGCATCTGCCTCACGCACTTAACCAGGAGATTCTGGAAACAGGACACGTGCTATTCCTACCTGGGCCCAAGTCTAGCCAGAAGCCAACAGAGCTGGGCCCGTAAGGATCTCACCTCGTTGGGGGCAGTGTTGTCAGTGTCCTTTTGTGCTCGGAGCAATGACTACTTAGACTCCCTCACCGACTCCTCGCCTCCTCCTCCACAGGTGCAGGTGGGAAGCACACCTCAGGACCAAAGAATTGTCGGGTACATCACCTGTACACACCTGCACGCCCCGGAAGGTAGGGTCTGGCGGCCCAAACTTGTCTGGGGGTGGAGGGTCTTCCCCGGGGCCTGGCTGCAGCTTCGTCATCCCGCCTCTGTGGTTCTGATCCGTAGAAGACAGCGCCATCCGGTGCGAGCAGCTGGACATGCTTCTGGAATGGCTGGCTGATTTCCGAAAATCTACCTCCTCGTCCAGCACAGCCAACCCCGAGGAGCTGGTGGCGTTTGACGTCGTCTGTGGAGATCTGAACTTTGACAACTGCTCCTCCGGTGAGGCTGGGTGCCCCCTCATTCAGGTTGGCTACTGGGGGAGAGTGGGGGTTCCAGTCACAGCGAGCAACACAGGCAGCTCGAAGAGCTTCCTGCTCCTTGTGAGCATGTGGGTGGGATGTTAGCAAGACTGCGATGTCTCTGCCCCCTAGAAATCCTGGAATGAGAAGCACCCACACTCTGCCTAGAAAGCTCAGAAGCCTCCTTGCTGGAGACAAGATTGCCCTAAAAACGAACCTGTGAAGGGAAGGCTTGGAGTCTCCGAAATTCAGACTTAAGGACGAGTCAGCTAATACACTCACCGAGTCTTTATTCAGCCCTTACTTTGCACCAGGCATAATTCTAATGGTTGGTCACGGGCCAACTGTGCCATATAAGTCTCATTAACATCCCCAAGAGTGGGCACTGTAGTCATCCATATGGTATGGGAGAGGAAGCTGAGACCTCGAGAGGTGGAGTAACTAGTCCAAGGTTACACAGCCAGTGAAGCTGTGGGACTGGGAATTGAACCCTGAAAATCATGCCTTAAACCATTAGACTCAAAGTTCATCATGGGTGAAATGTTAAACAATTGATTTAAATATCTGATCTGTGAATCTGATGATCGTGCTCATCCCAGGGACCTCCTGGGAAGGGTAGGCAGCTCTGAGCTTCCCCCAAGCCTGGGCTCCCGGGCTCCTTCCACTCTGGCCAGAGCCTTAGCAGAAATGGAGGATGGGCGGGCGGCATGGCCCTAACCCTCAGGGTGCACAGGGTGGTGCCTTCACTTGCTGACGGCTGTTTCTTCACGGCCAGGAAGGCATCCCAAGGGTGGCAACTCAAAAGGTTTGTGAGAAGAAAGGTACCCACCATGTAACACATGCTCCCTACTGCAGCCCTGGGGCCCCTCATTTGTCACATGCCTGACACCAGCTCCAAATGCTGGGTGCTCCTCAGATCTCCCTGAGTGAGGGTGAGGACCCAGCACATCTAGGAAAAAACTGTCAGGAGGGGTTTCATCCAACAGGCCCACCCAGTGACCTGCCCTCCCTCCCCAGGGTCTCAGGCCCTCTAGCTTCACGAGTTAGCAGGACAAACTGGACGCAGGGTGGGTCCCCTCCCTCTCTGAGCCTGCCTCTCCCCCTCCCTGCAGACGACAAGTTGGAGCAGCAGCACTCCCTGTTTACACGCTACAAGGACCCCTGCCGCCTGGGGCCTGGCGAGGAGAAGCCATGGGCAATCGGTGAGCTGGCGCTGGGGGCAGGCAATGTGGGTAGAGGGGAACTGGGGCAGGCGAGGAGCACCGCCAGGTTCTGAGCCCACCATGCTGAGACCTGACACTGCACCAAGCCCGGGCTCCCCACGTGCTTCCTAGAGGGACCTCCAGGACCTCCTCCCCAGGCCCCGGTGCTGGGGGATTTGGGACACCCGGGCCGGCAGATGCCTCCTGGAGGCTGGCTGGCTCCTGCCTGCAGTGACAGCTCTCACCCCTTGTCCCCAGGTACCATGCTGGACCAGGATGGCATAAACGATGAGGATGTGAGCTCCCCTGAAAACCTACAAAAGTAAGCACCCCGCTGTGGTGGGGCCAGGCGCACGGGGTTCCGGGCTGAGCACTCGGCCCTGACTCAGCTGTGGGGAGATGGCTATAATCAGGGCAGGGGAGAGAAGGAAGCCCCTGAGAGCCTCAGGGACAGAGCTGGGGCGGGTGGAGGCCCTCGAGGCCTTACGGAGAAGTCCCAAAGTAGGCGTGGGGTCCTGAGGCGGTGTTTCCTACACCTGCAGTCCTGGCTCACTCTACAAGAGCCAGTCCAATCCCAACCCCTGTCTGCCTTGAGAGCCTGACTGGGGGCCCTGCCAAACACAGGAAAAGGGACCAGACTTTCCAGGGCAAGACTCACGGCTCCCAAAGAGCCATTCGTCCATGGGGATGACACTTGCTCCAGGGAGCCCACCAACTGTTCGCCACCGATTAGGCAAATAAAAATACAAGCAAAGCTAACGCACGAGTAAGCCAGTTATTTTCAAAGTAGAGACGGCTCCATTGCAACCAAATTTCATTCTCGAACCCACTGACACATCCACAAAGGACACGTTCGAGAAGCCAGCGGCAGAACCAATTTATAATTTACAGCCCGAGACTGCACAGAGTCACGGCAATGGCTCCTTGCAGCTAATTTGAGCCAATTAATTAGATTACAGACTAAATTTGAAACATCATCCTATGCCGAGAAAATTATCTTTTTATGAGCTGATGATTAAAAAATGACTATCAGTAACTCGCAGATCACTGATGCTGGAATTAATTAACCAAAAGCAAAGGACAGTAACGGATTATATTTCTGAGAGGTACCAATGTTCTGCAGTCATTAGTATTATTTATCTCAATGCTGATAACGACCTTGTAGAAACCCATGTTTGCTGGCTGTGCCTGTCCAGGTGCCCCTTCTACCCGTCCAGGGTCTCTCAGTGGCTGCCACTCTGCCCCTGGCATCGGCCTGCACCTGCCTCTGAGACAGCCTCCCATGAAGGCTCCTCCCTACAGGTGCTCAAGACTCCACCTGGCAGGACAGATGGCAGACAGGGAGTCAGGAGACCTGGATTCAGAGTGTTAAGACCCCACCCGAGCATCCTGGTCTCCCTGTAGAACCTTGGCTAGCACTTAGGCACCCAAGTCATTTTCCTTCCTCTGAGAACAGGAGGATAGTCACATCCCGTTATTACTTTCTTGGCACTCCTGGTCCCCTGGTCCCGGGGCCCACGGCAATCATTCTTGTATCAGAGGAAATGGAAGCTCTGGGGTTTGGCACAGCTGCTCAGGGACAGACTGACACTCGAGTCCGGTCCTGGGATGGGGCCTGGGTGCTTTCCTGGCTACCTACCACCCCCCTCACCTGAAACAAGTCATGGGGTTCTGAGGTCTTCCTGAGAAGGGTCCCTGAGGTTCACTGTAAAGACCAAGTTCCCCCAAAGGGGACCCTACTGGCTCAGAGCAGAACCCTGATATGCAGAGGGGACAGGCAGTTCTGTCCCCGACTAAGGTACAGTCTCTGGGCTGCACAGGGTCCAAGCCGTAGCCACAGCCAAACTCCCAGTTCAGAAAGAGCAAGCGAGTGCCGGCCAGCCCGAGGAAGACATGGGGCATTCCAGGACAGTTTGTCAGGAACGTGCAGCCTCAGACTCAGTTTCCCTCCATCCTTTTTGGTGCCCACAAGGAAGAAAGCTGTTAGCACAGGAGTGTGGTCTGACCTGCCTCTCTCGGGATGAGAACCTGGCTCCACACTCAGGACTTGGGGCCTGGGCGGGGGCGGGGGCGGGGGCGGGGGCTCAGCTTGCCTCCTGTTTGCATGCACAGGGTCTTGGAGAGCGAGGAGGGCCGCCGGGAGTACCTCGCCTTCCCCGTCAGCAAGACCTCGGGGGCGGGCCAGAAGGGACGCAAAGATGTGCTGAAGGGCAACGGCAGGCGCATCGACTACATGCTGTACGCAGAGGAGGGGCTGTGCCCAGACTGGAAGGCTGTGAGTCTGGGGTCGGGCAGCCAGGCCATGCCCAGCGGGAGGGGGACCCTGAGCCCTGTACCCCTCAACGGCACTGAGCTCACCTCTGAAAGTGAGACCTGCCAGACCAAGAGATCTTTGGGGCCCTGGGGATCCACCTACCCCTCTGCCCTCAGGAAGACCCGCCAGCCCCAGCCCAGAACCCACCCTTGCCTCTGCACGGTGTCCTTTGCGTCTAATCAGGGTGCTTCTCTTCCCCCAACTCCAGGAGGTAGAAGAATTCAGTTTCATCACTCAGCTGTCCGGCCTGACCGACCACCTCCCGGTGGCCATGCGGTTGATGGTGTCTACGGGGGATGAGGAGGCATAGACCAGCCAAATCATCGCAGCAGTCTGGCCTCTGCTAGTCCCTTTGAGCCAAAGCCCCTTTCTGGCCATGTCCCCTCCGGCAGCAGTGCCAGGGAGAGGGCAGGGGCTGGGGGAGCCGAGGTCATCCCTGGGGGAGCTGCAACCAGCGCTGCCCTGCACCTCTGGGCACCAGCTGCGAACAGGAGTCAGGTCAGCTCGAGGAGCCCCAGCTACCCAACCAGTGCCATTCTTTCAAAACGTGATTTTCTACAAATCTACAGCACAACCGAGTTTGTAACCCGTGGGTTAGTATGAGGACCGGGTTTCTGTACTCTTTGTATCTTTTCTCAAGCTTCGTCCAGGGTTTCATTATTTTCTGTCTGCTGCCATGTTGTCTCGCATGCCCGCACCCTCGCATGCACGCTGCCCGCATGTCATGTGCCACACCATAGCCACTCAGACCCCTTGCTCAGGCCTCACCCAAGGCCAAACTCCAAACACAATCAGAACCAGCCAAAGAAGCATTCCTGGGCACAGGGCCGCCCGCGCGCTGCCTGCAGCTGGGTCGGCTCCTGAGCAGGGACGTGAGGGCTGTGTCCAGTCACCACAAAGCCCGGGCTCTTTCCAGGGTCTTGCATTCAAGGGCGATTACATTTTAAAAAGAAAAACAGGAAGAGTCAAGACCAGGAACAACTCTTCACGTTAGAACAACCCTAAACTGCAAGGGAGAACGCTGCTCTTCCTGAGACAGGCGCCCCTCCTGGCCTGGGACCCGTTCTCAGAGGAGACCAGAGGCTGAGGAGAGCACCATTCTACGGGGAGAGGGGAGCTCCCGGACACAGCGGAAAGGGGGCTGCTGATTTTGAAAACGATAAACGTATAGCTTCTCTTCTGCCAAAACCAACACCTCCTCTTTCTGCCTGATCCCGTCTCTCCTCCAGACACTCTGCTGGTTTGGGACCAATCCTTCCCTGGGACTGTCCTCATCCATATGCTGGAGGAGCTCAGGAACTGTCCGCCTGCCTCTGGGTAGGGCTGCAGCTCTGTCCCTCAGACCCACCCTCGTGACCCTGGGGCCCTAGTGCAGAGGACGACCTGCCCCCCCAACACCACCACCAGTGTGCACGCTATGAGTGGCAAGGTCAGGGGCCACTGCTTGCACAGGGCTAGGAGTGGTACTGGTTGGCATCTAGGCACATAGATGCCCACTCTGCCACTAGGTGCCCAGGGCCAGCCCCAGGCACCCAGGCACTGGGCGTGGCAAAGCCTATAGGTGAGGCCTGCAGCTCATCACCGCATGGCAGCACTGCCGCCGCCCACCTGCCTTTATAAACACCTGGGGACGCTCCCTACAGTCACACAGAGAAGCTGTGTCCATTTCCAGTGTGAAGCTTCCCTGGCTCAGGGGACTGTTCTTGACAACCCCCACTGGTCTCCCCTTCTCACAGCACGCTGACCTGTGCCCACCTCGCTTGAAGCCAGCTTTGCCCAGCAAGGCTGGGGAGCATACTAAGACCCCCTGGTGTCGGTGCGCTGACACTGTGCCTTGGCTCCCACTGAGCTGCAAGAGGGACCGAGACGGGTCCGAGCAGCCAGCCAGAGGTCAGGTCCTGTGCCGGGAGAGGACAAGCTACACACCCACCTGGCCAGGGCAGTGGCAGAGCCGAGGGCTTCAATACTTCCCAGCCCTGCCCCTGGGGTCCAGAGCCACGAGGGGCTCCTCGCCGCTGAGGACACAGTCCCACCTGAGCTCTGCGGTGCCCCTACTCCCAAGAGTGTCCAGGAATCTACTCACACGGGGAGGGCCCTACTGGGCAGGCACAATGCCTAGGTGGTGGGGCTGAGCCAAGGACCCCGGGCTGCAGCTTGGCAGAGTACCCAGGAGCGCAGGGGAGACAGGCGAGGGCTCCTGAAGCAGAGGAACCTCATGGCGCCCAGCCCTCGGGGGCTGCCTCCCTCCAGGGCAGCTGGATGGGGGCCATTGTGCAGGGGCACATGCTTCTCTCTTCTCACAGGGCGGCCTTAGGCAAGTCATACCTCCCTGTGCCTCAGTCACTTCCTGTCCTAACAAGGTGGCCTCTACAGCCGGCCCTGGTGTACCACCTCCCAGCTCCCCTAGCAACTCCTCAGTACCGAGGCCGCCATCACCCAGCCACACGTTTCTTGAAGCCTGTGGACTCCAGGGGCCGTGCACAAGCCAGACTTTGCCATTTTAATTTTTAAGAAGAAAAGAATCATTGCCAGGATCTCATATTCTGTTATGTTTGGCCTGGGGGGGGGGGAGGCAGGGGGGTTACCCAAATCCCCAATCAAGGTCCCGCACCTGCCCAGGACCCAGCCTCCTCCAGAGAAGCCAGGAGGCAGGGTCAGCTTGGGAAGGAAATGGTCATTTCATTTGTCCAAACCACCTTAAGTTTTAAGTATGAATATTAATCTTGATGCTTTTTAACTATTGTATTAACTTGCTGAGATTTAGAAATACTGTTTTAAAAAAGAAAAAAAAAAGACTTTTTTAATTTCTGTATTTTTTTCTGTATTGTATCCTCATGGGACATTAGGGGTTTTATATGGTAAGCACACCTAAGGTTTTGGTAAAAACATTATCAAATATATATCCAGACGATTCTTCCCTAGAAGAAAAACAATCTTTCACCTGATAAAATATTTTGAAAAGAGAGGTGTTTTTCTCCTTTACTGGTGCTGAAAGGAAGGATGGATCACAAGGAGAAAATAAAACTGTGAGGCTCAAGGCTGGTGTTCTTCACTTATTTGAGCAACAAGCTGGGGCAGGTGGTAAACAGCAAAAGGGCATTTTGAGGGTCAGGGGGAGAAGCAGTGTACTCATCTGCCCAGGCTTCGGAGGTGGTGTGAGGTCCTTCTGCAAGAGGGAGGCACGTGGAAAGGGTGGTACCTCCTGGCGCCCTCTCCTGGCGGCTGGCTTCCTGGTTCTGCGTCTCAGGAACTGCTTGGGAACAGCCTCCTCCTGTCTTCTGAACAGCAGCCTGGTGTCCATGGTCAGGTTTGGTCACCTGCTGGTGCTGCACCCTAAAGCTAGAGGCTTGATGACATTACCCATCGAGTGAAAGGGCCAGAACCCGGTCCTCAGCCCAGCCATGAGTCAGCATCTCGGCCCCTGGAAGCTCCTCCTAGCCAGAGCCAGGCAGAAGTCCCAGGGCCCTGGCCAGGCTGGCGACCACCACGGGCAGCCAGCCGCCTCAGCACAGGAGGCCCAGAAGTGGTTCTGAAGCCGTAGAGCTCTCTGAGCACATCAGAACCACTGAGAGTGGGCTCTCTGCCCCCTCCCCGGCTTCAAATCAGCCAGCAGCCCATGCTGCCTGGCACACCTGGCGCGAGCAGCCAGCAGTGTGAAATGAAAAGGGGGAGAGGTCTCCATACCCAGAAACTGCGCTGGGGCCTGAAAGGAGAGGCACTTTCAACTTCCTTCCCAGAAAGCCACACCATTCAGAGCCCGGAGCTTCTGTGGCCACTTTATTTCTTAAGGGAGGGTCAGTCCATGCCCATCACCCAGGGTATCTGCGAGTGTGAAATCCATGGCGACATCTCCAGTGAGGGGCTGGAACTCCACCGTGTAGCTGACTGTCTGCGGGCCTCCCAGGGGCGCTCTGGGGTCCAGCATGGTGCTGAAGAAGTACACGGCCTGCTTGCAGTGTGGGTTCCAGCAACAGTATCCCTGCAGCGGGAGAAGCAGAAGGTGGTGAGGGTGGCCAGCAGCTAAGCCCTCTTCTGGCCAGCCTCCCCTGCTAAAAGCTCGAGGTGGGAAGCTTCTGCTCAGGCCAGGTTCCCATCTGGCTGACCGTGTCCCAGGAACACCCAGAGCACAGTGGCGGTGTGGCCCCCCCAGCAGCACGGCTCTCAGGGTCGGCCGCTCTGGGCCCGTGTGCACAGCGGTACCTTGTCCTCTGCGGGCTTCAGCAGGCCGGTGCTGATGGTGCTGTCCGGGGTCAGGTGGTATTCCATCCACAGGACAGCCCCGTGGCTCCTCCCAGGCCTGGGGGAGGGGGATATTTGGTCAAACAGAAACAGCACCACAAGGGATGGGTGAGCATGGCCATGGCTCCCCTCTGCTTTCCAGAAACCTCTGCTCTTCCCCACTCCCACCTGCTCAGTCAGGAGGCTCTTGACACTCTGCCTGACTAAAAGCCACTCAGTAAAATGCTGAACAAGAAAGCCACAACTCAAAGCGCCCCTCACTCCTCACAGCCTGGCCACATATTCAGGCAGGGCAGGGCAGGGCAGACCCAAGACCAGCCTCCTTAGCCTGCGGTCACAGAAAGGCTTGGTCCAGAGGCTCAGAGCACAGCCCTGGCCCCGCATGCTGGAAGAACCCTCCTGATACCCTGGATGGCAGGCCATATGGTCTCTGCCTGCCTCCCCTCGTCAGAGGAGCCCCAAAGGGCCCTGGGCTCTGGCTCCATCCAGGGGGCTCTTCCTCTGGGAGCAGCAGCTCCTCCCATGCAGGGAGCTGAGCTGGGTGGGCCTGGCCATGCCTCACAATGAGTGCCCTCACCAATTCCTAACCTGCTTTAGTTCCCAGGAGAAAAATGGTCCAATGGGTAACCATAGCAACCAAATTCACATTTCTCTGCAGCTGTGACCCAACATGCTGTTAGCTCAAAGGGAGACTGATATGCAGAGGGAAAAGCAAAGACCACTTTGGCACTGCCTCCTACCCAGAGGCTGTGGGGACCCTCTCTACACTCAGGGCCACTTTAGACCAAGAAGGGCAAGGCTGAGACAAGGAAGGCCAAGTGGTTAGCCACATGGGCAGTAACTGCTAGACAGAAAGCAGGCACTCTCCACCTCCTTATTTCCTTCCAACACTCCCACCCAGGAGCCAACACTCACCTCGTCAGCTCGATGGAGCCCTCAGCACGGACAGGCTGCGGGGGGACTGGCTGCCGAAAATCAAAGGTCAGGATCTGCTGCGGCTTGGAGAGGCTGCGGCACGGGTACTCCCACAGCGGGTGGGGCTCAGCCTCCTTGCTCTCCCTGAAGTCCAAGGCATGCTGAGAAGGGAAGGAGATTCAAGGCTCTGCAGAGACAGGGCCAGGCTGCCCACGGGGTAGAGGGCTCATGTCCCCACCTCCAGGGTCCATGCCAGTGGCCCCTTGGCTCTATGGACCAGTCCCTCAGGGTAAATGCCACAGTCTCATGGGGCAGTGGGTCCTCACAGACCACTGGCTTCCCTGTTCCCTGTGCCATTCATGAGCTGTCTCCCCAGCAAGTCACTTCACCTCTCTAAGCCTCACTTTCTTCCTTTGTAAAATGGGATGACACTGCTTATCTCACAAGCTACTTTGAGGACCAAAGGTCTATGCTTGGACACTCATCTGTTAGTGGCCCTTACTAAGCACTTCAGCTGACAGATCACCCCCACGTGAGGATCCCAGTCTAGACAATGCAGAGACAAGCAACCATGGTGCCCGAGGAGCACTGACCTCCTGAAGAGACAGGGCTGGGCAAGAGAGCTGCCTGGAGTGGGGACCTCGGAGTTGCCTCCTAAGGTCACACAGGAGCTGGCTGCAAGGAGAGCGGACAAAACTGAGGAGAGAGCAGGCCTAGCAGCAGGGGTCAGTGACTCTGAAGGGGTGACTCTCAGGGGGAGGGCACAGGGAGCCTCACAGGTTTTCCCACATGAGTAGGCAGGGCCATACTCAGACCTACAGGTTTTTTTGAGCTCCAAGTGGGGGAAGGGTGAGGGGCGGAGGCAGGAGGCTGCCTGGTCACAGAGGAGAGGAAGTGGCCCAGACCAGAGCAGCAGCAGGGAAAGAAAACTGGCTTGGGGGCTCACTGATGACCTGATGGTTATGGAACCTGATGACAAAGTGCAAGGGAAGGCGAGGACTTGCGTGGGAGGACGCCCAGGCCCTGAGCCCAGTGTCTGGCACCTGGGTATGAAATGGTGTCAGGCAGAGGATGGGAGCCCTGGAAGAGGCCAGGCTGGGGATGGGAAAGAGCATGTGAATTTGGAAGCATCAAAGTCAGAGTGCCTGAGGGCATCTCCATGGAGAGTCCACGGCTCTTAGCTATTTGGTCTGAGCTCAGGACAAATGCCAAGCATTAGCCTGCAACAGAGAGGGGGCAGGAAATGGTAAGGACAGGGGCCCGAGGGGCACCTAGAACACATGACAGCTTAGGGAGAGGCCAAGAAGGAGCCTAAGAAGTGGTCAGAGGAGGCTAGAGTGTGCGGTGACACAGCACAAAGCAGATTTCTAGAAGCATGGAACAGTCCGTGGTTAACTGTGGAGGGGTAGGGAAGATGCAAACTGAAAATATCTGGTAGATTTATTTACTTCAGAAAGTATATTTATGTGAACAACCCACAGTCATTGTAGAAAAATGTGAAGAGCCCTGGCCGGGTGGCTGTTAAAGCATTGTCCTCTACACCAAAAGGTTTTGGTTCAGTTCCCAATCAGGTCACATACCTAGGTTGTGGGTTCAATCCCTGAGCAGGGCGTGTATGGGAGGCAACTGATTCTGACTCAGGGGTTAGAGCACGGGGCCAAGGATGGCTTAGTACTAGACCTGAGACACAATGGCTCTCAGACTAATGCCCATGACGAACCAAGTACAATAGACACACCTGCCCCCAACAGAAGAGCTCTCCGCACGCTGCTCACACTGCCCAACCCTTGTCTCTCCACAGAAGCCAGACGTCCCTGTCAGAGACCTGTGGTGATGGGGAATGGGTGGGAGGAACACTGTGGGTGGGAGCTGCCGCCCCACCTACCTTGATCATGTCATCCATGATGTGCACATCAAAGCCTTCACAGTCGCCACAGGGACTCCGGATCCGCCACAGGTCCTACAAGGAAGGCACAGTCTTCACTGACACCCACCTGCCAGGGAACCCTGACGTCTGCACCACCGGGGCCTCAGGGAAGTGTGGCAACAAGATAAGGAGGGGCAGTGAGGTCAAGCTGGGGTGGCCCCGGCCCCAAACCTTAGGCACATCGTGCTGTTTTCACATGCCTACAAGAGACACCCAAGGTTGGGGGCCCAGAAGAGACCCCCCAAAATTGAGGACGGTTCTGTGACATGACCTCAAGTCCTCTCTCACAAGGAGACAACTGGCCAGAGCTACTGGGCTGGAGTTTCTTGCTCTCTGTCCATCCTGAACACCATTTTCTTCAGGAAGAAATCTATAAGGCTCTGTACCAATAAACAGAGCGTGAGAACAGGAGAGAGGGGACCAGAAGCCCTCAGACCAGTCAACTTTGTGCCCTCTGTCTCCTGGATTTTTGTCTGGAGATGAGCATCACTCTCCACATTCCTCCTTTGGCCATGAACACCAGAATTCATGTGGAAATCTCATCGGTAAACAAATAACACAGAAGAAACACCCAGAAAGTAAGCGATGGGGTCACTCGGCTACCAATGGACAAAGTCATTCTTATCAAAGAAATATCAAGTGAGGTTCACTCGACATTTCAGGTTAAAAGCATTTTAAAATCCTTTTAATAAAAATGCCTTTCCCAAAATGACTTTGTGACTGTGGCTCTGCTTTGATGAGAAAATTAAAATGAAGCTTTTCAATTTTTTCTCACATAAAGGTGACTCTCCCATCTCAAAAGGCTTTTAACAAGTGCAGCCTGGACTCCTAATGAGAGCAGAGCAAGCTGCACAGCACGTCTTCTGAAACTCTTAATTTATATATTTTAATTATCCTGATAAGCCATATTGTACAATGACAACTCATAGCCAATTCCATTTCATATGTCAAATTACTGCATTTTAAAAAGGACAGGCGTCTTCTATTCAGCCCAGCAGGTGCTGAAACAGAAAAGCAGAGGCCAAATCACACAGATCTGAGGACCACCATCGACACCCAAGTCTTTGCAAGAAAACCGTCTGCAAAAAACCTCTGGGTAGCCTACCCTGAACTCCACGACCACAGCATGCAGCGAGGCAGCCTGGGGCATCACCACAGCTCCAGGCCCCAAGTGCTGGTCCAGGGCAGTCCGCACGTACCAGAAGTACAGATTGTGCCATGGCAACAGGCTGGTGGTAAAGAACGGCTCACCCAGCAGGAGAGAGACCTGGAGATCAGAGCAAGAAGCAGAACCAAGACATCAGAAGGACTCTTCTGCAAAGAAACCCAGGTCACAAGTTTCACGGGCACATGGAAGTAACAGGCCATTCATTTGCTCACTCGCTCAGTCAACAAAGAAGTATGCCAGGTCTGCACCTGCCCATGAGGATACAGAGATGAAAAACAGAAACAAGCCCCACCCCCCGGAGTGCTGAGTGGAAGAGGGAGCAGGTGAGGCTGGGTCTGTCCTCACGGGGGACGACAGGCTTTGAAAGATGCTTAGAAGGGGCACGTGGAGGACCTCAGAGGTAAGGGCATCAGGAAGGGCCTCCAGGATGGCCCTGTACATCTCCATCAAAACTTATCTTGACAGTTAATTTTCAGTGTTCATCATTCTCTCTCACAAGGGAAATGGGGACATTGGCAGCACAGTAACCCCAGCACTGAGCAAAGTGCCTGGCCCAGAGCAGATGGTCAGTACACATGAAGCAGAGTAAATGAAGCAGACATGAAACACACGAGTAGGAGTCCGAAAAGCAGGAGAGAAAAGACTCCAGACAGTGGACGGACAGAAGCACATAAGGTGGGAGAGGAGGCCCTCTCAGGAGCTCACCAGATGAGCACACAGGGCAGGGTGGTAAAGGGTGAGGCCAGAGAGGTGGAGAGGAGCCAGGTCACCCAAAGGCAACTGATGACAGGTTCAGGGGACTGGACTGTGCCGAGGAGGCAAGGGGGGGTCACTAAACCTTTAACCAGAGAAGGGGTGTGTTTTAGAAAGAGCCCTCTGACACCCAGGAAGATGGAGCGGGGACAGGAGGGGACTTGGCTGAGTCCCGTAAGGAGTGGGGAGTGTGCAAAAGGAAGACCAAGGCGTGGCAGATGCTGAAGAGACAGGGCACCAATCAGAGATGATGTCGGGGTTTCCGGCTGAGGTGACGGAGGTGCAGAAGGAAGACAATGAAGATAGGAAAGTGCTGGTCCTGCGTGCTCCCCACCCCCCAGCATCGGGAACAAGGCAAGAACACCCACCTCAGTGACCTGGGATCTAGCTAGTGCACCATGTCAATGGCTTACAGAATTTAAATGCCTTTTTAATCCTCATCAATGATGGGGGGAAAGAGCAACTTGTATATGAATGTTCATAGCAGCATAGTAGCCAAAAAAGTAGAAACAACCCAATGTCCATCAACTGATAAACAGAAAAACAAAACGTGGTATTCCCCATTCCATACAATGGACTATTACCCAGCAGCAAAAAGAAATGAAGTACTGCCAGGACCAGTTTGGCTCAGTGGATAGAGCGTTGGCCTGCAGACTGAAGGGTCCCAGGTTCGATTCCGGTCAAGGGCATGTACCACGATTGCGGGCACATCCCTAGTAGGGGGCGTGCAAGAGGCAGCTAATCGATGATTCTCTCTCATCGATGTTTCTAGCTCTCTATCCCTCTCTCCTCCTCTCTGTGAAAAATCAATAAAATATATTTTTAAAAAAAAGAAATGAAGTACTGATTTATGCTACAACGTGTATGAATCTTGAAATAAGCCAATCATAAAGGGACCACGTATCGCCTGACTCCATTTACATGAAATGTCCAGAAATGGCCACTGATACAGGCAAAAAATACATCAGTGGTTGCCTAGGGCTGGGAAGATTGGTGGCAAATAGGGAGTGACTGCTAATGGGCAAGGGTCTCCTTTTGGAGGATAAAAATATTCTAAAGTTGATTGGGGTGAATGTTGCACAACCTTATGAATATAATAAATCACTTAAGTGTGGTTTTCAATGTGTCATAAATTGTTATTTTTTAAAAAGACATAGGAGGAAATGGAAAAAAGATATGAGTAGATATTTCACTAAATAAGACATAGAAGAATTTACTCATTTAAAAAAAAATCATTAAATTGTACTCTTAAAATGGGTTGCTTTGATGGTATGTCAATTACATCTCAAAAAATCTGTTTAAAAAGATGACAGGTTCCAGCTTTAAGGGCCTGTGGGACATGTGAGGAAAGACACCCAGTTGACACTTGGAGACATTTGTTCCTCACAGATTCCCGTGTGGAAAAGGATGTTATCACTGGAGAGGAGTCACAGAGATGACAGTTAAGGAGGGAGCACCAAGGAAGGATCAAGTGAAGGAAGAGAGGCCCACAAAGAACTGAGAGGAAGGAACAGGAAAAATAAGAAAACTAGGAGAGGCAGTTTCTTAAAACCCTAAGGAGTGTGTAAAGGAGAGAGGGCCCTGGGTTGTCAGGCTCCAGGGGCCTGGTGAGAGGAAGCATGCAGGAGACTGTGTTTAGTTACTAAGAGGTTACTAAGAGGCGGGAGGTAAACAGGAAGGCGAAGCGCACGGGAGAGCTGTAAAGGAACAGGGAGGAGGACACCGTGTGCTGCTGTTATTCCCAGCAGAGCCGGCTGCCCTCACTTCAGGGAGCAGAGATTAGCCAGAGTTCAGAGCGGTGCAAGTATCTGCTGAGCGGGCATCTCTGCCACCCCTGCTCACGCCCTCCACGGTGGCCACTTCCTAGCTGGGGGTTCCACAAGGGACCCTCCCTGAGGCTGGAGAAGAGAGGGGAGGGCTGGGGCCATCGAGTGCTGTGCCCCTTCTGTGAACTCTCGTTACTCACTTTTTTACCCTCCAAGTCTTCAGATGTTAATAATTCAGGCCGTTTCTCTATCACATTAATTTTATCTTCCAAGTGGTTAGCCTTGAAGATCTTAAGAGATAAAACAACAAAAGCATTATTTTTGTCCAGGAAAAAAAAAACATCTCAACATTGCCTTTTCTGTCTGCAGCTTTCTGGCCAATTAGTTCCAGAGCACCATTTTATCTGCTTTGTGGAAATTCTCCCCTCCAGGGCATCCTATACACCAGGGATGAGATCACTAACAAAATGCAACAGAAAAAGAAATTTCTCTCCCAGGTACATCAACAGGACTTAGCAATAGGCCGGCAGTTCTGGTGGAGGTGGGCTCTCCTTCAGAGAGGAAAGCAAAAGCAATCACTGGCCAGGAGGAGAAAGCCATCACAGAACCAACCAGACAGCCCACCCCGTGAGCAATGACTCCCTGGGCGCTGGCGTCCCAGAAACAAATCATAGGAAGAATTTAATTTTTTAGTTTCAAGTGAGCAGAAAACCTTACACTTCTTTAGCCAGAAAACAAAACGAAGTCTATGCATCTGTTCTAATCAATGACAGCCCTAGAAGACTTCCAGGCCAGACCGGAGCAAGCAGGCTGCTGCTGCTTCTCCCAGGGCCCCTGGTACCCACACTACCTCAAAGCAGTAAGTGCCAGACTTGGGAAGGCAGGCACTGCGGGTCCCCTCATTATTTCAGTAACAACAATTATCACTTACCTTTTTCATCAGTCTATGAGAAGCTGCTGAACTCTCTATTGTAAGTACCTAGAGAGAATAACATGCTATTAGTGTAGGAGATTCACTTAACAGAGGACAAAATTAAAGATTAAAACAGGGCGAAATCATTCCCAGACAGAAGACACCACCTAACCACCTCCACACCTGTGCTCATTACCCGCTGGACAGCACCCATGCTCCGCACTGACCCCAGAGCAAGGTGGCAGCTGTCAGTGGAGCTGCAGGTCAAGGTCAATGTTGTAGCCTGACTCCTGCCTGCACGCGGAGGCAATAAACCCATAGCTCTGAACCAAGCATGCTACACAGATGGTAGCTGCACCTGCAAAGGGCTCTAGTTACAGAACTGTGTACCCAGACCACACGGCACCCTAACTCAATAGCTGCGTTCAGGAAGCTAAGAGAACAGCACATGCCCAGTACCTGCTCTGCCCCAAGGTAATGCGCCAGCATGGAGAGCAGACTGCCATCGCTGACACACAGGCAAATACTGTCTGGCTTCAGCACCTGCCAGGAAAGAGCAACTTCAGCACAAGTTTTCTTACAGTATGTCAAGAAATTCTAGTTGGTAAACTGACAGATCCCACTGCCCAGCTGGATCTTTTTGTGTTCCTACACCATGTGGCAGCCAGTCCCCATCCTCCGACACATCCACCTCACTCACCTCTCCCGACCCAGATCCTGAGATCAGGAGGCTGTCCTAGAAGGCCCACCTGGGCCTGCCCCATTTTCCACTGGTCACCTCCCAGTCCACGATGACAGGCCACTGTCACAGCACAGACAGCTGTGGGCCTGCTGAGTGACTCCCCAAAGACAGGGATTCCATATTTATGGGGCACAGATCTAAGAGAAACTTAGGATGGTTAGGTTCCTCGCTACACCAAAATGCATGTATGTACACACATACTTCTGCATACTCCTCCAAGGAGTCAAGAGACACCCCTCCAAATTCCATGTGTGGTCCCAGGTAAGAGGCCCCTGCTACAGGCAGCAGGGAGCAAAGGCTTTAGGGAGGAAAGTTACACGACCAGGTTTACATTCTAGAAAATTTCAGAAAGGAGGCAGCAGATGAAAGGAAGAATCGGTGGCTGGGTCCACTGAGATCACCCACAGGAATTGCTGGTGGGTGACCACAAAGGCAAATTCCAGGGGGACAAAAGCAGGGGCCAACGGGAAGCTGCCAGCTGGCGGCTCTCGCTGATGAGCAAAGAACAAGCCCCCAGGAAATCCCAGAACAAGCTCAGGCTCATCTGAGCACCCACCCGGAAGGAGCTGGCTGAAGTCACTCAGACAGACCAGGGAGCACAGAAAGCAAAAGCAACAAATGAGCTGGGACCCACGGGACAATCTCCTTCTTGCCCACAAGCACCCAAGGGGCTAGACACATACCGTCCTCAGGGCCTGGGCATATTGATCAGTTCTGTGCTGATCATTGATTTCTCCAAACCGAGGCCGGTTCCAGAGCAGGTGAGCCTGGCAGTCGCACACGGGCCGTGCTGGGTGGATTCTCCCATTCTTTTGGGGGCTGGGCCAGCAAATGAACAGACACAGAGTGGTGAGTATGACCTGCTAGACACCAGCGAGCATGAAAACATGGCACAGGGACCTGCCCCAGAGAAATTAAGATGGGCCTCCGAGGACACACCCACAGGCCTTTTCTAGATTGGTGCTCTCAAGGAGGCATTAGAGCTTGGAGGGTTCTCTAATTCAAGATTCTCATACATGTCTGTTCCAGGTAGGGGCCCCACAATGGGCACAACCTCTTCTGAGTACATGCATCAGATGCTGACACATCCAATCACAGACTTCTGCTCTTATCTTATTCTATTCAGATATAAATGTGCCCACTCATGCCTCTATAATTCCCAATTATAGACACATAAAGTCTATAAGAGGGGAATTTACATAACTGCGTAGTGTCCCAGGCCCAGTGCCCACCCCTCGAGGCTCGGGGTATACCTGGTCCTCTGAAGGCTGTACCACACACAGTAGTCATCGTGGTGGGCTACCAGGCAGAGGGCTGAGCCCTGGACCACAGGCTCCTCTTGCGGCAGGAAGTACACACACTGCATCCAGTGGTCCCGCCACTGAAATAGGAAACGAAGAATCAGCAGTCACTACCCACAACAAGAGCAATGTTTCTAATCCAGGAGTCAAAACCCAAACCACAAATCAGTTTGCAGGGAGACCACAGTGTGGACAACAGATAGCTACTGTGGCCAAAGAGATAAAGAAGAAAATTCTCAAGTCAGAAAGGCTAACTGCTGGAAAGCCTGCTGGAACACTATTGGCTTTGGGGAGATAAAATGTTGTTTAGGGCAGCGTTTCAAGAAGAAGGGCTCAGGGGAGGAGACTCATGACCCTCTTTTATGGGGATGGGGGCCTGGAGGAGGAAGGGAGACAGAAAGAAAGCAAATATGGCAAATGTTAACAATTGTAAATTTAACTAAGGCCACATTCGTGCTCATGTTCACTTATTCTGTGAATTTAAAATTTTTCAAAATAAAAAGTTGGGGAAATAGTACAGAAAGGTTTTATTTATTCCTTTGAATTAAATGGTTTTTAAAGATGTGGAAAACTCTAAATTGTGAAACGATTTACAATGATTGAAAGTCAACTTTTTAATAAGCTTTGGTGATCCTTTTTGATGCTATAAACCCCACATCTAGGATTCTATTCTGAAAAAAACAAACAGCAACAATAAAGCAAAGAAAAGAGAAGACTCAAAACCTCTTAGAATCTCTATAGGAACAGCCCGAATGAAAACTTACTAAGAGATTGGACCAGTTTGATAAATGTTTTCTAAGTGGGAAAAAAAAAAAAAGAAAGAAGAAAAAAGAAAAGAACCGCCCAGGCCTGTGTGGCTCATCACACAGGTTGAATGTCATCCTATGTACCTAAAGGTTGCCTGTTTGATTCCTGGTCAGGGAACATGCTGGGGTCGCAAGCTCAATTCCCAGTCGGAGGCATAAAGGGGGCAGCCAATTGATGTTTGACGCTTACACTGAAATTTCTCACTCTCCCTTCCTCTCTCTCTAAAAACTAATAAACTATTCTTTAAAAATAAAATTAAAAAGCTATAGTTATGTAAAAATGCTTGTTACAGAATTATTTATAATCACAAAAACTGGGATCAACCCAAATGTGCAACAACAGTTCAGAAATGATAATTCCTTAGGCAGAAGCCCGCAGACATTTAAAATGATGAATATGAAGACTATGGTACAGCAGAAAAATACAAAAATTAGTCTGACAAAAACCCATGCACGTGGAAAGGGTGCAGAGAAAGGGAATTCTTTTGGATGGAAGAACTTCAAGTGACTTAACTCACTTTTGTTCTATATAATGAGGTTTATAAAGAACAAAATTACTCTTCTAGTCGTTAAGTCTCTTTTTAAAATAAATAAATAAATAACTGTCCTAAACAGCGGGTGCCTGGCTCAATTCTGATGAGACGACTGCTGCGCCCTCCCTGCCAGGACCACATCACACTCCGCCCACTCTTTTTTTTTTTTTAAAATATATTTTTTTTATTGATTTTTTACAGAGAGGAAGGGAGAGAGATAGAGAGCTAGAAACGTCGATGAGAGAGAAACATCGACCAGCTGCCTCTTGCACACCCCCTACCGGGGATGTGCCCGCAACCAATGTACATGCCCTTGACCGGAATCAAACCCGGGACCTTTCAGTCCGCAGGCCGACGCTCTACCGTTGAGCCAAACCGGTTTCGGCCACCCACTCTTAAATGTAACTAAAAAAGCGGGTGAATGGCATTCCCTATAGCTAAGATGTCTATTTGACAGAAAAGCTAACAAGTGAAAATCTAACCAGATACATTCTGGAAAAAATAAACAATAACGGGGGGGGGGGGGGTCACTAAAAGCTATTGTTCTTTCCCTGCTATGCAAATTGATCCTAAGGCAAAAGAAGCCTTTCCCTCACACACACACACACACACACACACACACACACCCCGGTGTTCCCTCGGCGCTTCCCTGTCCCTGTGCCCTTCCCACACACAGCCTTCCAGTGCCTAATGCTAAAGAGCTGCTGACAACCCACTGTCTAAGGTGAGACAGGCTGAACAGATTTCAGATCAAGAGCAGTTTTAGTGAAGTCAGGGAGGGAGATTCATTAGCAGCTCCTCGAATTCCTAACAGTCCAAAAGTTACTGCCGGTAAAGGACACAAGCCGCACAGTCAGGAGACTGGGGGACAAGCACCCACCACTGCTGCCTAGACACGAGGCCCTGCTCCAAGCACTGGGCCAGGCTGAGTCTTGGTTTGGACATGATGTGGTCCCAGCATGTCTTACGTGAGGATCCATGTAATTTTGCAGCATCACACTCCTAGAGAGGAACAAAGCAGTCTAGTGCCAATCTCAACTCTGTGGAATTCTCACACACTCAGCCTGCAGAGGACAAAAGCTATAGGAGAGGGACATTCACATCCACTGCCTGGATACATGCCTGCCTACCTGGGCCAGGGGCCTGGAAGCAGTTTGGAGAGGGAAGCTCACAAGACCAAGGAAACTGGCCACATTCCCACAGCAGCCATAACCTTTCGGCCTAAGCAGTAACTCAAGGAGCAAGTGGGGACTGCTAGGCCTTCCCTAAGTCACCTGCATATACCTAGAGCCAATCAAAACAAAGCCAGTGCCCCGCACTATATAATGAAGAGGTGATATGCAAATTGACTGCCACACCCTCACAAGATGGCTGCCTCCAACCAGGCCAGCAAGGGGGGGGGGTTAGTGAAGGATGACCAAATGACTGAACAGCAGGCTACGTGGGGTGACCAGGCTGGCAGGTGGGCAGTGAGAGGCAACTAGGCCGGTGGAGGGAAGTTGGGGATGACCAGGCCGATAGGGGACTGTTAGGGGTAATCAGGCCAGCAGGGGTGGGGGCAGTTAGGAAGGACCAGGCAGGTAGGTGGGTGATTGGTTAGAAGCCAGTGGTCCAGGACTGTGAGAGGGATGTCCCGGATTGGAGAGAGTGCAGGCTGGGCTGAGGGAGATCCGCCCCCCACTGCACAAATTTTGTGCACCAGGTCTCTAGTGTGTGTGTGTGTGTGTGTGTGTGTGTGTGTATGTGTGTACACACACACACACACACACACACACACACATATATACATTTTACTTACTTCAGAAAGAGGGAAGGAGAAAGGGAGAGAGAAACATTAATGACAAGAGAGTCATTAAAAAAAAAAGAGAGAGAGAGAAAGAGAGTCATTAATCGGCTGCCTCCACAGGAGACTGCGCCCACAACCTGGGCATATGCCTTGACTGGGAATCAAATCGTGAACTGGTTCATAGGTCAATGCTCAAACATTGAGCCACACCAGCAGGGCAATAGCCTTTCTTTAAAACAACAACAACAACAACAACTCTTCTTTGACACTGACTCTGACACAGTCCCTTTTGGCTCTACATTCTGGTGAATCTAAGGGTCAACATGCTATTTTCCCATAACAAAAGGTGGACACGTTTCCTGATTTACATGAAAACATGCTCAGCTCCAACTCTTACCTGGAGCTCCTGTGGGTCTGCGTGTGCCCAGAAAGGGGCCATGGTGCACCTGATCTTCCCCTCAGGGTCCATTTCAATGTCCCACCAGGAGAGGACCACTTGAGCTTGGCCAGACGCCAGAGGTTCAAACTGCCTGCTATAGCAGGCTGCTGAGCTACTGACTTGCTTGCTGAAGTCCACGCTGTGGAAGAATATTCAGGGACTTAAACATATTTTAAGCTCACACACTCCATTTGTAAGCTTTTATGGTGACCTCACAGCAATGAGACTTGTTTGCAATGGACTCCTGCCTTCAGAGGCAGGTGACATCAGCTGGGTTCCTTTCCACTCAAAAAGAACTTCCAAAGACCCCCCATTCCACCCAACGTCTCAAAGTACCATCAACCCAGGCTGCTCCTTGGTACCTGAACATAGGCAGCACATCGCTGAGAACAGTGAAGTCAGTGGGCGAGACCTGGTTCAGCTGAATGTCATAGACAGAGGGGGCACCAGGGCACCTCTCCAGTTCCGAGGGGGGGACGATGACCCGCTCTCCAAGGCTGGTCTGAACTCGGACAGGAAAGAGCTTGTTCCATGACCACATCCTTCTGGACTCCACCAGTTGTGCATAGATGGTTGCTCTGTGAGGCACTGCCTCACAGTCTTCCTAAGTTTGTGTTAAAAGTAAAAAAAAAATAATAAATAAATAAACCAGGCACACTGGCCCACAACAATTCCAACTGAACAACAGAGGGTTATTCCTTCCTATTAGGCTAGTTTAGTAACATCTAACACCTTTCCAGCATAGCCAACTATTTTCAGCACAATGCCCTTGGGAGAGGAGAAAAAAAAGAAAGTAGATTTGAAAAAGGATTACACGTTATGCCGACAATGATTTATGTCATCAGTTAAGTTCGTAGCTATCTGACACTCTTAAATACTTCAAAAATAAACCTTAATTGTCATCATGCTGATTAACTCCCACACAGACTTGGAAGAAAGAGTCCAATTCTCCCTGCACTAATTCTGGCACTGGGCTCAGAGCTTCCCTCAGTGCAGACACCAGAACCTTCTTGTCACTCAGCCAACGGACAAGGGTCCACCCTCAAGTAACCTGACTCCTGGACTCACCGGGCACTGCCGGCCACTCTCCTCGCCCAGTTTTCCTCCTCCCTCATTCACTGCCATTCTCTACACACCAGGCACTAGGAGCCCAGCTGAAAATAGGACACTCACAGCAGCTAGCACATGAACATGCCAAGCACAGGGATTCTCTACCTCAGCTCTTAGTGACCTCTTAGGCCAGAAGATCCTTTGTTGCAGGATCTTTTTTTTTTTTTTTTTCTCTCCCAAGGACATTGTAGAATGTTTTAGCAATATTCCTGGCCTCACCCACAAGACAATAGTTGCACCCCCACCCCATCACCCACACTGAGACACTAAAAATGTCTCCAGACATGGCTCTGGATGAGAAACACTGCTTTAGCTGGATTCTTGTGCCCCCGGCCCACCCTCACAGAGGGGGGTCCCCAGAGACCTGGTCTGGGACCACCTTTTTTCTTCCTCCACATGAAAGAGTAACTAACCTCAACCACTCCGCCTTCATTTACCAAATACCATTTACCAAAGGCCTCTTGGTCCTTTCTTCCTGGCTGACCCTCAGACAAATCAAACTCTTTCTGTCTAAAATGGACAAATCCAACTTCACCCTTTTCTCACCTTCCTGGGCCTGGTCCTCCCATTCTCCCAGTTGACAGGAACCCAAACCCTAAACCCTGGCATTGTCCTCAATGCTTCCCCATATAAGTAATCACCAAGCCCTTGACTACCTCCTCCTCCCCGAGTCTCTCTCTTCAGGCCCATTTCTATGGCCTTACCTGAGGCCCACCCAGCCCAGCGCCTGGATGACTCTAACCACCTATCTGCCTCTGGTCTTGCTCCCCAACTGCTTTCTCCATGGCTGCCTGCATAAATCAACCCCCTGCTGAAAACCCTTCTAGAGTACAGCAGCCCTTCTCAGTCTAGCCCTGCCAGCAATCCAGCCACATCTCCAACGCCACCTCCCACACTACCCATAATCCAAACTACTTGCTGGACCTGGGAGCCACCACATCAATTCACCTTCATGTCTTTGTGCATGCTGATCTCCTCTGCGGTGAATACCCCCACAACTGCCAGGCCATCACCTGATCACTCTTCAACACTGACTCAGCTTGAGCTTCATCTTCCTGGAGCCCTCTACCTTCCCACATCAGAGGGCAGGATCTCACCCTACTGACCACCATCAGAGCTTAACCCAAATTGTGCTGTGATGACCTGCTCACCTACCTGCCTCCCCAGGAGCTCACCTTCATATTCTTGACACCCAAAAAAAGGGCCTGGTAAAATGAAGGTGCTCAATAAATGCATCTTCTAAGATCAATCCCTGGGTCAATACTACATGGACTATCTGTCAGACATGCCAGCATCCCGGTTCAATAAGACAGGAAGAGGGCTGAAACCGGTTTGGCTCAATGGATAGAGCGTCGGCTTGGGAACTGAAGGGTCCCAGGTTCGATTCCGGTCAAGGGCATGTACCTTGGTTGCGAGCATATCCCCAGTAGGGGGTGTGCAAGAGGCAGCTGATCGATGACTCTCTCTCATCGATGTTTCTAACTCTCTATCTCCCTTCCTCTCTGTACAAAATCAATAAAATATATTTTTTTAAAAAAAGACAGGAAGAGGGTCAGGGCAATAGAAGTCTTTGAAGCCCTAAGTCCAGGATGGCAAGTGGGGAGACAGTGATTAGAGTGAACAATGCATACATGGCTGCTCCAGGCCAGCTGGGAGAGGAAACTAAGGACAGTTGTCTGCCTATCTTTTTAATATGATGAATTAAAGACAAATTGGGCAACATTACCATAAATTCCAAATATCCTTGTTCTCTGTCAGGGATCTATCTAGTTGATGGTTTTAATGTGGAAAAATGGAAATTGTTACTACTAACGTTACTAGAAAAGGAATTTACATTTTGGAAACAATGAGACAGCTCACACAGTGTGGGGATCTGCAGGACAATCACAGTCACATGCTGACTGTATAATGTGGACTCTGGTCCTGACTGCCCTGGAAGGAGTGTCCTTCCTCCCTCTGAGAGCACTAAGAACCCCAAAAAGGGTTGTTGGCTGGGACAGTTTCAGTGGCCACAGGGCAGGTGCCAGCAGAAGCAGCAGACACGCCTTCCTGGCTGGCCTTTGCCTCTGGGTCTTCACTTCCTATTTATGTCCTTATAAAAGCAAAATCAACATCTCCAAGATAACATTTTCAACATGTCTCTCTCTTTTCAAAGAAACTGTCAAAGACAGCCACTGAACCAAACTCCTTCACCTGGACTGGCCTGGCCTTCAAGGCTTTCCACCTTCTCCTCCATTCTCTGCCATTAGCTCACAGTTCCTCTGCCCTCCCAGCCGATGTTCTCAGTGACCTACAAACAGGTCCCTCTACCCGGGACATCACTCCCTCTCCCCGGTGCCTTTCCAAATTCCACCCCCTCTACATGCCTCCCTGATCTTTTCTGTCAGTCCCAAACCATACGGCGGTGGTGCTTCTGTCTGCCTCTCCATTCAGCCCACCAAACCCTCACCATCTCAGCGATGGTGGTTAGAGCAATAGGATGTCTCATACTTCTCCTTGGATGCTAGAACACTTTACACATTGATGCTCAAATAATGTTGGCTAAATTGAATTGCATTGGAAGATAGTTTCTTGCCTTTTGACTCTAACCTACCCAGACTTGGCATTCAAGAGGCACAGAAGTCATAATTAAGGAGGATCCTGCAGGAATAAAGGGTGTTTTAGGGTATATGGAGAGGAACTGAGGACTCAGGCTGTGAAGAGCATGGTGTATCAATGAGAGCCGTGTAAGCTGACCGAGATCACAGCAATACGCCGGAGGGAGGCTCTCATCTCTACCTGCATGAGATGCCGGTGTGCGTGTTCATAGGAGGGCAGTGCTCCCTCCCCAATCAGCTCCGTGTCAAACAGCTCCGTGATCAGGATGTTGGCACGGCATGGCATGTCACCATCTGAGAAATACAAGAAAACAGTGTCAGAAACAAGCAACAAGCCAGAAAAAATATTAACAGCAAATGTATGCCAGATAAAAGGTTAATAAGTCATTAAAATGAAAGTACATATAAATGCTGAAGTATTTAGAAGTGTCATATCTCAACTGATTTTCTAACAGTTTAGCAAAAAATCCATATACATATACAAAAATGCTAAAATTATTAAGTCTTGGTTAAGAGAATAAGAGGGTTTGCTGTACAACTGCTCTTTCAAGTTTCCTGTATATAAATGAACAGTTAAACTCTTAATTATTAAATTAGCAAAAATTATTTGAAAAGTAAAAAATGAATGCTGGTACTTCAAATATATCTAGGCTGCAGAAAGGGAGAGAAAACCCAAAGCAAGATAGAGAGGCTGACAAATTTCATTGATACCTAGAATTCAGAATCCTCAGTGTCTTATACTAAATCCAACTGAATTAAGTTTATTTCTTGTTATCAAACAATACCCGTTGTTTGGGAAAGTAGGGTTAGGGAGGATCTATTAACTCCACTTTCTAAACTTCTATAATGTAATGTAACGTTACTTCTACAGTTATAATTTTTAATGAACCAAGAGACAAAACAGACTTTGGAAGGGGCCATTCATCATGGAGAATTAACTAAACACTCCTAATGGCTCATGAATTACAATTTGACAAAGCCCACTCATCTTCCCCACAGAGAAGACAAGTCTCATGGATGACGCAAGAGAACAGAAGCATTAAAGTGGTTGAAAGAACAGTCCAGCAGAGCCTAAACCTTGAGTCATGGAGACCTGGGCTTTGAGCCTGCACCCTCAACACTAACCATCAGTCACCTCATCTGTTGGGGGAGCGGGGGGACTTAACAACATCTGCTCCATGCAGCAGTGGTTAGATTAGCAAAGGTAAAAACTATCAACTTCCTGTGAAGTACACTTGTGCTCAATGGCAATATGATGTGAATGGTGGCTAAGAAGAAACATGTCCTCTGCCTGGAGAACACCCTCCAGAGTGGCCCTGCCTATCCTCTCTAATGTGATGCTAAAAACTCCAACTGGAATTCACCATCCCAAACTGAGCCAATCACATCCCACCCCCATTCACCTGCTTCTCCCTCTGATGTTTCCACCTCAGTGAATGGCACTACCACACAGTCCAGAAACCTGGGCATCATTTACTAGCTCCAGGAGAGTAGAGACCCTGACTGGTCTGTTCACTGTACCCCAGTGCCTAGAACACCCGTAACACCCAGCAACTATCAGCAAACATTAGCTGAGTTCTTGATTCCTCCCTATCACTCTACATCCAATCAATCACCAAGCTCTGCAAATGCTGCCTCCTGAATAATGTTTAAGCTAATTATGTAATTTAAAATGATTTATTGCCCGCCAAGACCAGTTTGGCTCAATGGATAGAGCGTCGGCTTGGGGACTGAAGGGTCCCGGGTTCGATTCCGGTCAAGGGCATGTACCTTGGTTGCGGGCATATCCCCAGTAGGAGGTGTGCAAGAGGCAGCTGATCGATGACTCTCTTTCATCGATGTTTCTAACTCTCTATCTCTCTCCCTTCCTCTCTGTACAAAATCAATAAAAAAATAAAAATAAATAAAAAATAAATAAAAAAATGATTTATTGCCCAAACATGTATCAAATCAATAAAGCTTTATGACCTAGTGAATTTCAACCAATACTCCTGGTAGCCTGGTGTCTAACATGTGAGCGAGAGCCTGAGGAGGGTGCTTACTCCAGGTGCCTCCTAGGTCTTACCCCATGAGGGGACAGATGAACAAATGCCCCCTGAGTCAGCCGCACACATGCCTGTGTGTAATCCATCCATCTCTGGGAAACAGGCAACGAACTCAGATGCTATTTTTAAAAAGAGCTGAGGACAGAACCTTCGAAAACGTGCATTTGGGGGAGAACCGGAAGACTAAACGGCAGAAGTACCAGGGCTGCAGTGTTTGAGAGGAGAAACAGAGGGAAGACCATCAGCCTTGGCAATAAGAAAGCCACTTACTGTCAAGTTGGAAGAGTGGAAATAAAGTCCCATGCACAAGGGGCTAAGGACCAAGCAAAGTTGACAATCTACTCACTAAATAAATATTACTGAATTCTTTCATGCCAGGCATGAAAGTTATGGAATGGAATAAGACCACACAGTCCATGACCTCAGAATGCTTCAGCTGAGTGGGGATATAGACATTAAATACATAATTACATAATGATGTCATTATTTCTTGATAAGCATTAAAGGACCTGAGGGGTATGGCCTCATTCAGGGTGTGTGTATACAATACACAGCCTAAAGAGGGCACAGAGCCACAGAGAGAGTGACATAGCAAAGGCTGCTCTGCTGGTCGATCTCTGTGTTATCAAGACAGACAAATTTTGGTGTTTCTGTGGTTGAGCATTGATCTATGAACCAGGAGGTCACGGTTCAATTCCTGGTCAGGGACATGGTCGAGTTTCAGGCTCGATCCCCAGTGTGGAGTGTGCAGGAGGCAGCCAATCAATGATTCTCTCTCATCATTCTACCCCTCTATCCCTCTTCTTCCTCTCTCTGAAATCAATAAGAACATATTAAGAATAAATAAATAACTCCCACCTCTGGCCAAAACAGAGTAACTGGAATCGGACTTATCAATCCACTGTAATCAACTACAAAACCAGACAAAATATTATGAAACAAACATTTTCATAATATTTTATGAAAGGCAACACAGCCGAAACCAGTTTGGCTCAGTGGATAGAGCATCGGCCTGTGGACTGAAGGGTCCCGGGTTTGATTCCGGTCAAGGGCATGTACCTTGGTTGCAGGCACATCCCCAGTAGGGGGTGTGCAAGAGGCAACTGATCGATGATTCTCTCTCATCGATGTTTCTAACTCTCTCCCTCTCTCTTCCTCTCTGTAAAAAATCAATAAAGTATATCAAAAAAAAAAAAAAAAAGGCAACAAAGTTTAATCCCCAAGAAAAGACACAAAGTGACCCCTACTGCTGCTCTGCCTTTTAGCAAGCAGGTTCTTTCCAGACCACAGTACAGGGAACAAGAACGTGAGAAGAGCACCGCAATCTTGCTGAGTTAAGGAAACAGCAACTGGAGTTCAGGGAAGTGGAGGCATCTGGGACTTACAGGAGAGAAAACAGAGATAAAGTTACACAGAAAAGGGCTTCAGAAACCTGCACAGGGCTCCCCTTAGGTCATTGTTGAATATAATAGGGCAGGACTCTAGAAGGCCGGGTAAAAATAACCATGAGGCTGTAAGGTGAACATTTCCAGAGTTCACAAAGGACTGGGTCACATTCCAGTTCTGATCAGCCAGCACACAGGCACTGAGCAGAGACCCTAGAAAGGTCATTACCAGTCTGGCTAAAATAGCCATAGAGCTGTGGTTCTCAACAGGGGTGACCTATACAAGAAACTACCCTTCACCCTGGGACATCTGGCAATGTCTGATTGAAGAAAGCAGATTAGTAGGTGCCTAAGGCCGGGGCTATGGGAGGGATTGAAGAATCTCTTTAGGGAATGATGGAGATATTCTATTATCTTGATTGTGGTGGTAGTTACAAGTTTATTTAAATTTGTCAAAACTCATCAAACTATCCACTTAGCATGGATGCATTCACTTTATGTAAATTTTGCCTCTACAGCCCTGGCCGGTATGGTTCAGTGATTGGAGCATTGGCCTGAGCACTGAAGGGTGTTAGGTTCAATTCCTGGTCAAGGGCATGTACATGGGTTGCAGGTTCGATTCCTGACCCTGGTCAGGGTACATACAGAAAGCAACCAATCGATGTGTCACTCTGACATTGATTGATGTCTGTCTCTCTCCTCGCTCTCCCCGCCCCCCCCCCGCCCCCACCACTATCTCTAAAAATCAATGGAAAAAATATCCTCAGGTAAGGATAAATAAAAAAGACAAAAAAAAGTATACCTCGCCGAAGCCGGTTTGGCTCAGTGGTAGAGCGTCGGTCTGCGGACTGAAAGGTCCCAGGTTCGATTCCGGTCAAGGGCACGTACCTTGGTTGCGGGCACATCCCCGGTAGGGGGTGTGCAAGAGGCAGCTGGTCGATGTTTCTCTCTCATCGATGTTTCTAGCTCTCTATCTCTCTCCCTTTTTCTCTGTTAAAAATCAACAAAATATATTTAAAAAATTATACCTCAATAATGTCGATTAAAAATGGAATAATGATTTGTGCATTCTTTTGTATGTATATCATGTTCTAAAAATTAATAAAAAGGGAATTCCAATTTCTTCTTTTGTGCATGTTTCAGATTTTCGAGAAAAATGTTGTTTTAATGGGAGAAAAATGTTGACCTAAGGTAGATGCTTCATACTAAAATACTGTGTTTTAAAAATGGGGTTATGTTCACAACCTTACTCCAGGCTTCTTTTACACATCTTTCCACTGTGCTCTCCGGTATCAGTGTCCTGAAATTTCAGAAGTCCAGTTCAAAATCCTAAACTTCTAAAAATATTGTGGGAACATGGAGAGATTGTGCTACACAGGCAAATCTCTCATGTTAGACGTGGAAGCAGAATGTCAGAACTAAGCAAAACCATTTCTGCTATATACTTAGTATCACTTCTGTCTGATAAAACTTGAAACTCAGAGAGCTGAGCCACACAAGAATCCCAACTTGCTTAAAGCAGAAAAAGGTTTCATTTGCATCACTGCTATTGCTGATTCATTTTAGCTAATAAAGAAATAAGCCAATAGAGAAGAAAAGTGCAGGCCCCACGCAGAAGACACATGCAGGCCCCACATCTCTACAATTACTTGGATACAGTTATTCCAGACAACTTGAATAAGCCATTTCCTCTCTCTTACAAAAGCAAGCAAAGCTTTCAATGTAGTATGTGTTTATCTTACCTGGCCCCACAGTAACCTCTGTAGAATGCTTGTTGATAACCTTAATCTTATCACTGAAGCCATTTTTCTCCACGATCTTCACAGCAGCATCAGCCATAGGCTTAAAAACCTACAAATGAGAGCCAAAACCCAAGAAAACAAGCAATCAATTTAATAAGCAATCATCCTAACACCCAATACTAGCAAGACATTCCTTTTGTAAAAAAATATATTTTTATTGATTTTTTACAGAGAGGGAGAGATATAGAGAGCTAGAAATGTCGATGAGAGAGAAACATCGACCAGCTGCCTCTTGCACACCCCCTACTGGGGATGTGCCCGCAACTCAGGTACATGTCCTTGACCGGAATCGAACCTGGGACCTTTCAGTCCGCAGACCGACGCTCTACCACTGAGCCAAAACGGTTTCGGCACGTTCCTTGATTCTAGTCCTAAGATTTGAAGTAAAAAAGGTCTGCACTACAGAATTTCCTTCCAAATATACAAAATGAACCTTTGTTAGCATTCAAGATATAGGCAAAATATTTATTTGGGTCTATTTAATTTAAGTAAACAAGACTTCATCCATGTAACTGCAATACTTTATTTGTAACTGCAATACTTTATTTTATAAATGTGTGTCATGAAAACAAAGGAATGAGATTTCCCTGAGTTTAACTGGCAGCTAGGAGTCCCCAGGCACAGGAGGGGAGGGAGAGGGCTCCACAAGGGATCTCAGGGAGGTTGCACTACCTAGTAAGGACAGCAGGTGTCAGTGCCGCACTAGAGGGAGCCGGGAAGACTTGCCTCACAAACTATGATCCGTGAAGCTGCTCTAGACCAAAGTGAGACTGTTACTGTGTTAGACCTAAGTGTGAGCAAAAATGGGATGTGACCTTACTCTGGCCAATGACATCCAAGCAGAAGTTTGTTCCAGATTCCTAGGAAAATTCCTCTTGCTCTTAATAAGAAAAAGTGAGGCCCTAGCTGGTTTGGCTCAGGGGAAAAGTGAGGAACCCAGGACCATGCTTTGTTTTTAAGACACTTGCCACAGAAATCATATACCTGGGATGTGGGTTTGATCCCCAGCCCAGGAGCATATGGAAAGTAACTGATCAATATTTCTCTCTTTCCCTTCCTCTCTTTAAGTATGTCCTCAGGTGAGGACTATATATATATATATATATATATATATATAAATTTTAGCAATGGTAATTAACTATGAATTAACAAACTACCTTTATTTTATATTTAACAAGTTTCCTATAAAGATATGTATTATTTGCATGATCAGAAAGATAACATGTTTCATGATTTATTACAGGAAATAAATGGCAGATTGCCAAACTATTGATAAACATAATAAGATAGCTAGCTCTGTAGGGATATTTAAAATAGTAGGTCTCAATCTTGGTGCATATTCAAAACGCCCAATGCCAGACCACATCCCAGAATAATTAAATCAAAATCTGGCCGAAACCGGTTTGGCTCAATGGAAAGAGCGTCGGCTTGGGGACTGAAGGGTCCCGGGTTCGATTCCGGTCAAGGGCATGTACCTTGGTTGCAGGCATATCCCCAGTAGGGGGTGTGCCAAGAGGCAGCTGGTCGATAACACTCTCTCATCGATGTTTCTAACTATCTCCCTTCCTCTCTGTACAAAATCAATAAAATATATTTTTTAAAAAATCAAAATCTGGCAGGAGAGATGTGGAGGGGGGCTGGGCATCAGTATTGTTTAAAGCGTCTCAGTGATCCTGACATGCATGAAAACACTGTTTGCAGAGGGGAAAACATGCTCCTGCAGGAAGAAATTGTACCTGACTCAGCTCTATACTTTCAGAGCCTGGCCCTGGGCCTGGCACAGAGTGAGCACTCCACGAATACCTATGAACAAATGGCAGGCAAAGTGCAAGGGGCAGGACACCCACGTGAAGAATGTGGCTTACCTCGATGGCATAGCAGAAGTCGGCACCTGCTGTGACTGCCATCATTGACAAGAGCCCTGTGCCGGTGCCAATGTCGAGAACCAGGGCCTTCTGTCCTCTGTCCTTCACCCTGCTCACGGCTGCCCGGATACCCTGGTAGTATTTTATATTCTAAGAGAAAGGGAGAAGTAACTGTCACGTCACACTAGTTGTTATAGATAAGTAGAAAGGTGCTTTGTGAAATTCTGGTCATGGTTGGCAACAGCAGTGCAAGTCATGACTTGTGGCCTTTCTGGCCCCTCGAGGAACAGCACTGGCTAGCTGAGCCAGGCCGGCCTTGTGAAACTGCCAGAGCACTGGGTCAA
This sequence comes from Nyctalus aviator, assembly GCA_036971965.1. Lineage (NCBI taxonomy): Eukaryota > Metazoa > Chordata > Mammalia > Chiroptera > Vespertilionidae > Nyctalus > Nyctalus aviator. Next base: position 36,328,265 of record CM072936.1, read on the forward strand.
ACTGTCACCCTTCATTAAGCAATTATCCCCCCTCCACACCCACTCTTCTATGTCTGCTTAGTGATGCTGGGGCTAGGGCTCTGGAAGCACCTTCTCCTTGTTCCAGCTGTTAGGTGCACACACAGAAGGATCTCCAGGGTGACTGGAAGGTAGAAAGAGGGAGGTAGTTGCTCCTTCCTGTATGGCTGCTGCTCTCATCAGTGCCCTCCCAGGTTCCAGGTGCCAGCTCCTGCCTGGCCTCCCATAACCAGCCTCCCCGGGCGTCCCTCATGAGTAGCAGCAGCACTCAAACAGAGATCCCTCTTGGAGAGCCACAGGACCTCTCCTCTAAGCTTCCAGATCAGGGTGGGAAACGTGCAGCCCTCAGGCCTATAATGCCCACAGAGGTCCCATGTTTTGTCCTAGTTCACACTCAGGTCAAGGGCAGAGCCAGAAATAGGACCCAGCCTCCAAACAAAATTCCCAACCTCTACGCCATACTGACTCTCAGCATCATTCCAACATCATGCCTCAAGGGGAAGTGTTTTACTTCCCGTAATCCGAGATTTCAAAACCCCAAATCAAGGTAACAATTTCCTTTTACACTTACTCTGTCTTTGTCGTGCAGCATATCAGCGTAAGATGATCTAAAAACCAAAATGACAGGTCAGAAACCTCTGCTAAAAGTAATATACATCAACATGTGAGCATATTCACAGATATATAAGTGCATTCTTAAATCAGATGAGACAAACATCCAGGCAGATTTTAAACTATTTTAAAAGAATTATGTGAGGGAGAAGGGGGTAATGGAGAATAACCTCACACAGTGCTGTGATCATAAATTCCTAAGTTAACACACCTTTGGAATAAACCATCCTCAAGAAGGCACACACATAATCTTATTAAGCTATCCTATAATGCAATCACCACTTTGCTTTTTCCCTCCTTAATTTCAAATGCATAGAAGAAGCTACAAAACTATTATTCTCTGGAGCATTTGAGATCTTGCTCCCTACATATGTGGTCAGTTTGGTTCAAATAAAAATTCTCTACAAATTTGGAATTTCATACATCAACAGTTATCCTATATAATACATAGGCAATATGGAAATTGACCATCACACCCTCACAAGATGGTTGCCTACACCAGGCCAGCAGAGGAATTAATGAGGGACAACCAAATGACTGAACAAACAGGCTGCGTGGGGTGACCAGGCCAGCAGAGGGGGCAGTTAAGGGCAACCAGGCAGGCAGGCAGGTGAGTGATTAGGAGCCAGCAATCCAGGATGTGAGAGGGATGCCTGACTGCCAGTTTAGGCCCGATGGGGCCTAAATTGGCAGTCGGACAACCCCCAAAGGGTCCTGGATTGGAGAGGGTGCAGGCTGGGCCAAGGGGAACTTCCCCCCGCCATGCACAAATTTCATACACCAGGTCTCTAGTATTCTATAATTCTTTGGTACTAAATAAAAAACCTCTGGCAAATATTTATTTTTCAGCAAAGAACCTAAGACCTAAGAATGCTCTAGTAGTCATCCCTGTCACAGTAACTCCAAAGCCACTAACATACTGATCATTTTATACATTACATATTTTTAAATTAAATCTTTATTGTTGAAAGTACTGCCGGGACCGGTTTGGCTCAATGGATAGAGCGTCGGCTTGGGGACTGCAGGGTCCCAGGTTCAATTCCGGTCAAGGGCATGTACCTTGGTTGCGGGCATATCCCCAGTAGGGGGTGTGCAAGAGGCAGCTGATCGATGACTCTCTCTCATCGATGTTTCTAACTCTCTATCTCTCTCCTTTCCTCTCTGTACAAAATCAATAAAATATATTTAAAAAAAAAAAAAGTATTACACATGTCCTCCCCACACACACACACTGACCCCTTATAACCCACCCCATATACATTTTTTCCTTAGACTAACTTAGGCTGAGTTTGTCTAATACTTTACATAATCTCGCATAATTTCTACATTGGGATAATCAATAGGAGGAGGAATTGGGGAAAGGCAAAGTATACTATCTGCTGTATATTCAGCATTTTCCTTCATGCCATCAGGAAAAACTAAGAGTTTACCAAACTATAGAGTGTTAAAGGGAAGAGAGTTGATTCTCTATACTTCGACAGTAGCAATACCCATTTCCACTGGCCTTTACCTCTCTGCACCGTCATTTTTTTGTCTGTCTCTTCCACAAAACTACCTGTTCCTTAAGGATGGGAACCTGCCCTAGCACTGTGTTGTCATGTTGTATGCACTTCATGATTGCTAAATAACAGTAACTCACATACTTTTAAATATCCCTTCAAAGAAAAAAAAAGCAATTTTTAATTTTTCAGGGGAATTTAACTATATGAGGAATGTCACCACTGAAATGACACAGTAAATAATTAACTTTCGTAAACTCTACTACTACTGAATCTTGGGTCTTCTCTGCTCCACTAGACAGATCCGCTGACTTCCCACACAGGCATGACTCAGCCTGACTCCCACACAAACCTACTTGGCTGAGCACACCTGCTTGGGACCTACACCTGCTCAGAAGCACTGGGTAATACCCTATTGCACACTCAAACTAAATTTCAAGGCATCTGCTTTGAGATCAAGTGCCCCAGCCAGCTGCAGCCAACTGTGAACAAATGCTTGTTACCTGGCAATCTCCTGGTGGTAATCATAGTGCTCATCTTCCTCCAGCCACTCCACAGATCCTGTGGTCGGATTAGCCCGCCCACAGAAGATCTTCATGCTGCCAGTCAGCTCCTCAATTTTATCACTCGCCAGCTTACTTCTTATGGACAGGTCAAACCTATTCACATTATGATGTCCAAGAATGAAAAAAAAAAAAAAAAGTTAAAAGACAAGAAAACAAAGTGGGGAGGGTGGTCAAGAAATTGACAAAAATGTCAAAACCACTGAAAATATTTGTTAATCAGAATTCTCATATTTCCAGAAAGACTTACTTGGTTTTATATTCCCCGTATAACATTAAAAACTATAATACATAAGTTCATAAAACTATCAGGAAACTTGAGCAGTCCTCAGTGATTCCAACAGGGTCAAATGAGCTTCAAAGGTACACCTGGGCATAGCCTCAGGTAAAGGTAGGTGAGAAAATAAATAAAGCAGAGGAAAGGGATAGTAGGAAAGAACAAATAGAGATTGGGGTAGTGGTAAAGAAGTGCCACTAAAACTATCTAAGGATATTAGACAGTTTAAAAACAATTCAAACAAATTAGGAAAACCTTCATCTAAAGAAGTCACAGCTATGTACAAACATGGACAATCCCAGGAATATAATGTTGAGTCATTAAAAAACAAAAAAGCAAGTCTCAGAATACATATAATAATTTCACATTTATACAAAAAATGGAGGCCCAGTGCACGAATTCATGCACCAGTGGGGTCCCTCAGCCTGGCCTGCAGGATCGGGCCAAAACTGGCTCTAAGACATCCCCTGAGGGGTCCTGGATTGTGAGATAGTGCAGGCCAGGCCGAGGGACCCCACCCGGTGCAGGAAGGGACACAGGAGGTTGGCCTGCAGGGGAGGGACTGCTAGAGGGCTCCAGGGCATGTCTGGCCCATCTGGCTCAGTCCCCAGCAACAAGCTAAACTACTAGTTGGAGCGTCTGCCCCCTGGTGGTCAGTGCACATCATAGCGAGGGATTGAGCAGCCTTAGCATATCATTAGCATATTACACTTTGATTGGTTGAACAGGCGACCTGACAACAGAACACTTATCATATTAGGCTTTTATTTTATAGGATGTATAATTATGCAAAACAGAACAACACATTCTTTAAGGATCACACTAAAGTGCATAGCAGGAAATAGTATAGTGGAAAGGAAAAAAGATGGGATTCAAGAGGGTCACACAGCCCAGCAGGTGTGGCTGAATGGTTGAGGGTCAACCTATGTACCATGATGTCACAGTTGGATTCCCAGTCAGGGCATATGTCCAGGTTACAGGCTCAATCCCCAGTGGGGGCATGCAGGAAGCAGCCAATCAATAATTCTCTCTCATCATTGATGTTTTTCTCTCTCTCTCTCACTCTCCCTCCCTCTCTGAAATCAATAAAAATAAAAAATAAAATAAAGAAGGGCCACACAGGGGACTTAAAGAGCAATGATATTCTTTTTCTAAAACTGGGTGGTGGGAATACAGGTGTTCATGACACTGTCGTTCTCCATGCCTCACTATTTATCCTAATTACTTCTTTTTTTTTAATATATATTTTATTGATTTTGTACAGAGAGGGAGATAGAGAGTTAGAAACATCGATGAGTCATCGATCAGCTGCCTCTTGCACACCCCCCACTGGGGATATGCCCGCAACCAAGGTACATGCCCTTGACCGGAATCGAACCCGGGACCCTTCAGTCCCCAAGCTGACGCTCTATCCATTGAGCCAAACTGGTCCTGGCTATCCTAATTACTTCTTATCTACTCAGTATTTAATTTTAAAAGAAAATTTGAAAAACCTTTCATTAAAAAAATGTTTCAAGCCGAAGCTGGTTTGGCTCAGTGGATAGTGTCAGCCTGTGTACTGAAGGGTCCAGATTCTATTGCAGTCAAGGGCATGTACCTTGATTGCGGTCACATCCCCAGGAGGGGAGGTGCAAGAATCAATGATTCTCTCTCTCATCGATGTTTCTAACTCTTTATCCCTCTCTCTTCCTCTCTGTAAAAAAAAAAAATCAATAAAATATATTTAGGGGGAAAAAATGTTTCAAAAAAAAAATGTTACCAGACAGATAAAATGTCTTGTATGGCCTTTTCACTCAAAGATATTTATTTCTGAGAGACAGGAACACCACAGCTCAAAGTGTGAAGGCTCTTCTCAGCAGGAATGGGCTCTCCCAATGTCCACTCCCTCTTACATTCAGAAACAGCAAGTGTTCCACATTCCCCTTCATTTTGTTAAACACTGATCCATCTCCAGGAAACCTGATTATTTTTGGTGAAGGAGGTCCTCTCAGACATTTTATTGGCCAGAGGTATTGGCTTTTTCTTGAAATTATCAAAAACTAAGTGAATACTGAATTCTTATACAAGAGGATGGGAAACAGGTGATCGGATGGGTAGCTTGGTTCTGAAGATTCAGGTGATCACTAGCTTGGTTCAAAGTAGCCAATCTGTCTTTCAGCAAAACTCTACTTCTAAAACCCCAGAATACCTACTTTCTAATCCAGGTGCTCTCAAACTTCCTGACAACCCCAGTAATATATTTTACACGGAGACACAATACAAACACAAACCTAACAAAGTTTCACAAAACGATACATATTTAGTCTTGCAATGGGCAAGGCCCTCATATATTTTATCCTGTTTTCGTTTTATTTTTTAATAGACCACGATCCACTGAGCTGACTTCATAACTCAGCAATGGTTTGCAACCTAGTTTGCAAACTACTGTGATAACCAGCTCTGTACATCTCACGTGCTATTCTTTTAAAAAGACAGTGTCTACAACTACCATAGTCTGTAATGTGCTTTAGAAAACTGTGTCCAACCCATGCTGTAGTGAAAAGAAATTACATTTCAGTGAATGTTCAGGGAAAGTATAAAAGATGGGTAGGGCCCTGGCGGGTTTGGCGGAGTGGTTAGAGTGTTGGCCTGCGGAGAGCAGTGTCGCTGTAGGTTCAATTCATAGACAAGGGCACATAACTCAGTTTTAGGTTCAAACCAATCCAGCAGGACCCAGCGAAAGATGACCAATCCATGTATCGCCTCTCTCCCCCTTCTCTCCCCACCACTCTCTCCCCTCTCCCTCCATTTCTCTCTCCCAGTCTCTCTAAAAAAATAAAAAATGGGAAAATATCCTCCTGTGAGAATTTACATACACACACACACACACACACACACACACAAAGATGGGTAGGACTTAGGTGGGCGTGGGGAGAGGGCACTTCACCACCTTAGGAAGCTTAGACTGTCCTGCACAGTGGACCAATCAGTCCTGCTGAAGTGAAACTGAGCAGAGAGTCACCCAGGTTGGTGGGTCCACATTGCGGAGGGTCTAGAAACCCTTCTCCTGTGGCAGTCCCTTTCTGTCTGTGATGTTGCTGAGGCTACGACTGGGCTCACAGAGTCTTTTCAAAACTGTGGGGAAGTCACTGGTTTCCTATTCACCTAAAATGAGTACTTAAGTAGGGAACCACGTCCTGTAACCTCTCCACGTACACCTTCTACGGATAAGTTTCTTCACTTATTCTTATGGCGTGTCCCTTCTCCCAAAAGACCACACTCCAGACTCAGGAGATGGCCTGACCCCCCTCCTCATTCCCCAAGAGCTGTCAACGAATGTGGACGTTTACAAGGAGGGACTGGCAACCACCACGCCACGCTCCGTCGCTGAGGGAAAGATTCCAGGTACGTCCTGCCAACCAGCTCATCGCAGAGATGCTTCTTCCCCTACGAGCCCAGCAAACGGCCATCACCCAGAGAGGACGGCGGAGAGCCGGGGCCCGCCTGTCACCCCGCTCTTCCGCCGGCCCGGGCGCTCTGAGCCGCCCCACCCGGACTCTATAGAAAGGTTCTCGCAGGTCCCGCAGAACTGCGTACCGCGCCCTCCGAGAACCTTTCTCTGCCCACGCCAGGCCCCGCCACAGGGAAGTGGATGCGGGATGCATCCCGGACTCCAAAGTGATCCCACCTACCCAACATGCTCAGCGCCTCACCGGCCGTGCGTGCCGCTCGTTCACTTCCGCCGCCGCCACCGCCACGCTCCCGCGGCCGGCGTGAGGGGGGCGGGACTTCCTACGACGGCTGAGCGTGCCGGGGGCGGGACCCGGAAGTAGAACCGAAAGTCTTTCCGGTCGCACCCTACGCGTTGTTCCCATACTGCTTCGCGACAGCCGCTATGGAGGCTCGTCGTCGTACGGCTGTACTCCGCGTGAAGCGGAAACGCGGCGAGGAGCCTGCCGAGGCCCTGGTCCTCGCTTGTAAACGCCTCCGGAGCGATGCCGTGGAGTCGGAGGCCCAAAACACGCCCCCCGAGGTTCTGGAGAAAGCACCAGAGAAGAACATCTTCCAGTTGGTGGCTACCGTGTGCTCCCAGGTATCGGGCGGGGATGGAGCGTGTGTGGAGGGGCCCTGAGGGCGCAGCCGGGATGGAATTGTATCCCTGACCTCTACACGAACCCCTGCTTACGCCGGTTCCCCATCCCTATCGCCCTCCAGGAGGAGCCGGTCCATCCATTCCTGCGGGTCGCTCTGCCCCCGCCCTGGGGCACCCATCAGCGGATCCGCCACGACATCCGCGCGTCTACTCGGAAGATCCAGCAGGAGGGTCGCTACAGGGTAGTCTGTAGCCGCCGATCCGTGGACATTCCTTTGGATGACCTGGAGCCCGAGGACGTGCTGGGAAACCCAGAAGACGACGGAGACGCACGCTTCCAGCTGTTGGATCTGGTCCACGAAGAAGGAGACCCAGAGGCCTCTGCTGCCGCCGCCGACTCCTACAAAGTGAGTACACGCTCCGCGGAGGAGAGCTGGGCTTCTCCCGACAAGTGGTGCCAGGTATCTGGGCGCAGAGTCTGCACATAGTTGAGATGCACAGGGCTTCACCTTTTATTAATAGACGATCCCTCCGGCTTGAAAGCCTCGATTTTACAGATTAGGGTCTCTCCTCAAGTATTTACTGAGCACCCACTATGTGACAAGCATTGTTCTGAGGTTCTGTGGGTATAGCAGTGAACTTAACATTCAGATGGAGAAAAACAAGTAAATCCACTGACAGTGATGTAGGCTGTAAGAGGGAAGCGCCGAAGCGGTTTGGCTCAGTGGTAGAGCGTCGGTCTGCGGACTGAAAGGTCCTAGGTTCGATAACGGTCCCAGGTTCGATAACGAGGATGTGCCCGCAACCATGTACATTGGTTGCGGGCACATCCTCGGTAGGGGGTGTGCAAGAGGCAGCTGGTCGATGTTTCTCCCTCATTGATGTTTCTAGCTCTCTATCTCCCTTCCTCTCTGTAAAAAAACCAATAAAATATATATTTTTTTTAAAAAAGAGGGAAGGGGGTGGGGGAGAGCAGGAAAAGAGTGGTTCCATTTCAGAGGTCACACTGGGGGTGGGGGGTGACATTTGAGTGAAGACTTAAAGGTGAATGGGGATTCTTGGAGAGGGGCATTCCAGGCTGAGGATTTATAAGCACAAAGGCTTTTATACCAAGTTTGTCTGATGTTTTCAAAGTCAGTGTGCCTGGAGCCCAGTGAACTTGGAGAGAATAGTAATAAGGAATCTGGGGGAAGGATCTACTGGACCCTTCCTACTTCCAAAACCCATTGCCTTTTCATCCTGAATAGGGTACTAATGAAGGACTTGGACAAGGAAAAGATAGCGCAGATGGACAAACTCATCAGAGGGAGGTTAAAGTCTTGTCTTGGGTACCATATCAAGTCTGAAGCAAAGTCAGGTCTAAATGCACACTTAATCTAGTGTTCTTTCTACTACATTACATTTAATATGTTTAGTATCTTCAAAAAAAAACAACAACAAAGTCTGCATGCAGTATACCATAGAAATAGAAAACTCAACCTATGGCATTTCTCCTCTTAGTAAACATTTAAAATTTTTTCACTCCTTTTAATAGTTCTTTAAGTGTAAAAAATGAAATTTTAACTCAAAATACATCAGGCAAAACATATTTAATCATGGTGCTAGTATACCTGGATAGCACCTTGAGCGTGATATTGATAGCCACATCTGTTACCAAAACTAATTCAAGACTGATTCATGAGTTAACAAATAATGTTTAAAAGTATACTAATGTTCGGTGGGATCGATTAAATAGCTCAATTTTATAAGAAAAAATAGTAAACTGAAGGTTGTAAACACAAATTTTCCCAACCCAACGCAATACAAACTTATAAACATAGCAAAAATATTTGCAGTTATTTTTAAAACATTAATTTATCTGGGCCAGTGTGGCCCAGTGGTCGTGTCAGCCTAAGAACTAGGGAGGTCACAGTTCAATTCCTGGTCAGAGCACATGCCTGGGTTGTGGGCTCAGTCCCCAGTGTAGGGTGTGCAGGAAGCAACTGATCAATGATTCTCTCTCATCACTGATGTTTCTATCTCCCTCCTCTCTCCCTCTCCCTTCTTCTCTGAAATCAATATAAATATATTTTACAAAAAGAAAAAAATTAAATATGAATTTAAGTTGAAAGTAAAATTGAGGTTTTTATGCCTACTAAAACTAGCAGAAGGAAGATTGTCGACAGCTCTGCTGGCAATGCTGTGATTAAAATAGTACATGGCGCCGAAACCGGTTTGGCTCAGTGGGTAGAGCATCGGTCTGCGGACTGAAAGGTCCCGGGTTCGATTCCGGTCAAGGGCATGTACCTGGGTTGCGGGCACATCCCCGGTAGGGGGTGTGCAAGAGGCAGCTGGTCGATGTTTCTCTCTCATCGACATTTCTAGCTCTCTATCTCTCTCCCTTCCTCTCTGTAAAAAATCAATAAAATATATTAAAAAATAAATAAATAAATAAAATAAAATAGTACATGGCTATAGTACTTAAAATTGATGCCAGTCTTTTGGAAAACAACATGGCTAACAATAGCTTAGGGCCTATTTTAAAACTATTTAAATTTATTTTTATTGTTTGAACTCTAAAGCCACCCAAAATTCTAGAAATTTAAGTTTTAAGCAAATAACATACTACTTTTTTAAAAATATATATTTCATTGACTTTTTTACAGAGAGGAAGGGGGATAGAGAATTAGAAACATCGATGAGAAAGAAACATCGATCAGCTGCCTCCTGCCCACTCCCTACTGGGTATGCGCCCGCAACCAAGGTACATGCCCTTGACCGGAATTGAACCTGGGACTCAAGCCTGCAGGCCGACGCTCTATCCATTGAGCCAAACTGGTTAGGGCATAAGGTACTACTTAATAAGATATCTGAAAAGGTGAAACAGTTTGGTTCATTTTATCTAGTGATTTCATCCCCGGGATTTATCCTGGGGAAATAATTCAGCAGAAGCAAACAGCTATGGTATTAACAAAAGCTGTTTGTTTACTAATTACTATACATCAAGTATTGTCTAACTACTTGTTATATATTCTTTTTTCTTTTTCTTGTTATATATTATTTAACTCATTTAATCCTCACAAAAACCCCGGGTACTTTAATCTCCGTTTTCAAATGTAGGGAAATTCACATTCATTGCAGTGTTGTACATAGAGACTAAAATTATGTCTGAGAAATTGACTATACAAACTGCCTATTGAAGCTAGAGTATATCTTACCTTGGCCAGTTCCAATCTGGGTCGATCTATCTTGAAGCTATTTTTTCCAGCAAGAAAAGGATTATAGGGGAATCCATTCCTGGTTGTGATTAAAAGCAGGATGTCAGTGTGGGCAAGTCAAGTGGTGGGTGATGGCTGTTAGTAATCATCATAGCCTAGGAATCGTCCTTAGGTTCCCTGTTGAAGGCCACACAAAATGCAGACCCACTTAGGAGTCAGCTATGGAGGTGCTCCTGTGGGCCTGCAGATCCCCAAAGGGAGAACATCATACCAAAGGAGCTCAGGAAGACCTAGGGGAAGACTCAAAGCTCTGCTGGCCCTCGCCTCTCCTCAGGCCAGGCTTCACATGCAGGTCTTCACATGTGCATCAGCCAAGCACAAAAGAGGAATCTGTCTTGTAAGTTTCTATCTCAAAAGAACTACACATCACTTTTTTTGAGAAATACCTAGTTTTTTAATAAATAGCTAATTAAATAGGCCGTGGGGATAAGACTGCTGAATCTTAACAGAGAACTGTAGGGAGGCTTCCTTCATCCAACTCTTAGGTTCCTTTTCTTTGAACATCCATGTTTAATCTCGTGCATTTTACCTGCTGTTTTCTTCACAGGTAGCTGACCCAGATGTGATACTTTGCAATTCTGTAGAGATGATCCGTGAGCGGTTGACTATATCCGAGGATGGACCAAGTGCCGGGCAGCAGAAGGAACAGAAGGATGACTATGTGTATGACATTTACTACTTGGAGACGGCCACTCCAGGATGGATTGAGAATATCATCTCTGTGAAGCCCTACAGCAAGGAGTGGGAGCTGGTAAGGGGACCTATGGGGTTGAGAGGCATGAGGCAACCCAAGTGATTCTCTAGTCAGGGTACTTTGTCTCCCTGGAATCTAATCCTCGTTAACATGGTTCTTAGTTCTTCTTGTTCTTACTTAAAAGGAAAAATTTATTCTAAATGCCTTCTAGGAACCTGGCTTTAATGCAGGGAATTTTAGGAGAGCCTATATTTATAATCTTTGCTCTTAATGATTCTTTTAATGTTTTCAATAAAAACATTTTTGTTTTTAATGTTCTTATTGGTTTTTAGAGGGAGAGGGAGAGCTAGAAATATCAATGAGAGAGAAATATGGACCAGCTATCTTCTGCATGCCCCCAAATTAGCATGTGCCTTGACTGGGAATCTAACCAGTGACCTCTTGTTTCATGGGCCAGTGTTCAACTACTGAGCCACATCAGCTGGGCAACATCTTTATTTTTTATATCTACCCATTCTCAGGGGGAAATGTATGAGAGCTTATAGTAAAATACAGACAAAATTAAAACCAGGAATTTTAAAACGAGAACAAAACCTTTTTAATTGTATTTTATTTTGCAGAAAATCTTGGATTAAGAAAGCTAACTTTCATTTAAAAAAAACAAAAAAAACTACTAATTTCCTGACAATCATTATTCTTAAAACAAATTCTAAAATGATTAATGAGTGCCTGGCCAATGTGGCTCAGTTGGTTGAGCATCATCCCGTGCACCAAAAGGTCACCAGTTCGATTCCTGGTCAGGTGGTCAGGGCACATACCAAGGTTATGAGTTCATCCCCGGTTGGGATGCATATGGGAGGCAACCAATCAATGCGTGTCTGTCTGTCTGTCTGTCTCTCTCTCTCTCTCTCTCTCTCTCTCTCTCTCTCTCGCCCTCCCTCCCTCCCTCCCTCCCTCTCTCCCTCTCTCCCCCCTTTGCTCTTTAAAATCAATAAAAACATTTTTTAAAAATAAAATGTAAAAATAAAAACGTTAAGCGGTACTTGTCACACTTATGAGAAAAGCACGCTACTCCGCACCTACTTTACCACCGTAATCTGAATCAGGCCCCCACCTTGCACCATGCATAGGCCCTCCTTTTGCCATCCTGCACCCCTCAAACTTGGGTTTTGGTTCTGAGATTTGGCATCACTCATGATCTATATAATCCCTCTGACAGTTTAAAGGTCATTACCATCACCTGCTCAGAGCTGTTTCTCCTCCCCATTTGGGGTGTTCCTTTTTAGTGGAGTTTATCCCACCAGCAATGTGATCCTTGGAGTTGGACTTGTAAGTGGAATAGGGTCTTTATCTCCCACTTGTAGCTTAAGTGTACCCTCTCCAAGTTAGTCTGATGATAGTTTCACCCAGAGCATAACCTTAGATGTTTTGACTTATATTCATGTGTGTTGAGATATGCAGGTGAATGATGAACAACAACTAGAGGACATTTATGAGGATGAAGATGATGAGAATAGTGAGAATAATTGGCGCAATGAGTACCCAGAGGAGGAGAGCAATGACGGTGATGACTCCAGAGGTAAGTGGGTGACAACCTTGGATGTTGAGGGACTGCTGGGATCTAAGACTGAGGCATGCGTACAGAAGACACATCCATCCTAGCTAGCTTTCCTTCTCCATTGAGCTTCTGCAGCTCAATCATAAGCTGTTGAGCAATAGGAGACCCACAGACCAGTGTTTCCAGGGGATGGTTACTAGAGTGTAATATCAGACAGATGTGGGTTCAAATCCTTATTTCTGTCATTGCCTAGCTGTGGATCTTGGGCAAGTAACTTCATCTTATTGAGCCTCATTTTCCCTCCAGAAAATGAGAATATTGCACCAACTGGTTGAGATTAAGTGAAACACCTAGCTCAGTGTCTCTTTCCCTGCTTCGGTCTAACAAAGTATTGGAGAGATTTTAAGTGCCAACAAAAAGAATTTCTTTGTGTCTGTTAATGGAGGAACAATTAGATCAAACTATAGAATATTCTGTTGGGAAAGTGCCCATAATATATTCAAAGGGGCAAGGTTTAACATATTTACAATATGACTACAACTATTATATATTAAAAGAAAACCTATACTTAGGGGAGAAATGACAAAATATTCCAATGTTAAAAGACTTGGTTTAAATGGTAGTTATGAGATCTTTTCAAATTGCTCCCCTGAATTCTCTTTATTGAACAAGTATTTTTTTATTTATTTTTTTATTTATTTATTTATTTTAATATATTTTATTGATTTTGTACAGAGAGGAAGGGAGAGAGATAGAGAGTTAGAAACATCGATGAGAGAGAGTCATCGATCAGCTGCCTCTTGCACACCCCCTACCGGGGATGTGCCTGCAACCAAGGTACATGCCCTTGACCAGAATCGAACCTGGGACCCTTCAGTCCCCCAAGCCGATGCTCTATCCATTGAGCCAAACCAGTCTCGGCTGAACAAGTATTTTTAAGTAGTGAACCAAGATAAAAACAACCAAACAAACAAAACCAGCCCAGTTGGTTTAGCTCAGCAGTTGAGCATTGACGCAGGAACCAAGAGGTCACTGGTTTGACTCCCAGAGTACATGCCTGGGTTGCGGGCTCAATCCCCAGTGGTGGCTGTTCAGGAGGCAGCCAATCAATGGCTTCCTCTCTCATCGATGTTACTATCTCTCTATCCTTTTCCCTTCCCCCATCTCTAAAAATCAATAACAATTTATTTTAAAAAAAAAAAAAAAATCCGGACCTTTTTGAGATGGGAAGGAGCCCACAGTCGCCCCAAAAAATCATGCAGGTGGAGTCCATTCCTGTTATCTCATTCCAGGCTCTGATGAATACCACAGCCTCAGTGAAGAGGAAAGAGACGATAGCAGACCACAGGAGGGGAGCAAATACCCTTTGGATGTGCAGAAGGAGTTTGGCTATGACAGCCCTCGTGACCTGGACTCGGACTGAGGATCCTGTGACAGCCATGAGGTTCTAGCATAGGCCCTTGGGGGCTCTGACTGCAGCATCAGACACCCTGGTAATGGGTTTCCTGGCATAACACACGGAAGGAAAAAGCATGTCCGACAGCACCATCATACCAGTGAAAATGTGCTGAAGGAGTGTCTCTTTTCCACTAATAGTAGTGCCCTTTGCCTCATTCAAATAGCTACAGTCTAGGGGGGAAAAAACAAAAATCAAAACAAAAAAAAGATAAAATGAAGCTTTCTGGCCTAGACATTTGCCTGCTCTTCTCCTACACTAAAGCCAGTAAGTGGAAGAGAGGCTGTTTTATGAGAACTTAGGTTCAATTTTCCCATACCACCAGGCCACCCACTCCAGTAAAAGCCTGATTCTTTTTGACGTGAGAATCTAGAAGGGCTACAGTGGGTCCTTGTAGCAGTACACACGGAGTAGTAATAGCCAGTAGGAGAGGAAGAATCTGCCTGAGCTCTGAGGGGTTTGGTTAACAGATGTCTTTACATCCCTGCTTCCTATGATAATGATCGTAAAGATTGCTCTTTCGCCAGCGGTGGTACCAAGGAACAGGGTATGTGTGAATGCGATACTCTGTATTTAGCAAAAACGCTTTAAATATGGGAGCAAGTAATTCCTTTCAAACCTTTCAATCTGAATATATGTTCTCCATTGTGCTCCCTCTCCCCTTCCTGCCCCCCACCAAAAATCGGGGAGTAGTGAGATAAAAGTTTCAGAACTGACCTGAGATACAAAGGACTTAAAGCAAATTAGGAAAACACATGAAATGTTTAACTGTTTACAGCACTCACCAAAAACTATCAATAAGACAAAATTTCTTCCCCAGAATTTACATCTCTGCCTCTACCCCTTCCAAAGCACTGATGCCTTAACTCAGACTGAGTTGGCATTTAGTCATCTAATGTAACATTCACTGTGCAGTAGTAGCCACTCGCCACATGTGGCTGAGCACTTTTAATGTGATTAGTGTGACGGAGAAATTTTCATTTTTATTTCATTTGACTAGCTACATGTCTAGTAGCTGCTGTGCTGGACAGCGCAGGTATAGGGCAATCAGTACCCAGAACCTTCTTAAGACGTGCTCTCTATCACATGGGAAGGTGAAGTACACAGGGATGTGTCTTCCCACATCTTTTAAGATTTCATAAGCACCTACTTTCCCATCCTGCCTACACCCATTATTTTGCAAGTCTTTACCTACATTGGTTCCTATTTACACAGAGTTGTTAAACCTGGCAAAATGATTAAATTGTATGTGTGTGTACTCGAGCTCTACTCTTGTGGCTATAAAACCAACAGACTATTGGTTTCCCACCTATCTACAAAGATACAATTCATTGTCGCAAGTAAGAGGCAGAGCTTCAATGTACATCAAAATTAGTAATCTTACAGTAGTCTATAGGCATAAACGAAGGATTAAAGAACACTCTGTACCAGTATAATGTGTTCATTGCTATTTATGTGCTCATTAAAGTTTGCCAACATTAAAGGGCTTAACAACTTCACAAACTACCCAGTGCAAAAGGGATTAGCATACCAGGAGAAATGAGGCTGATAAAGAAAAACCTCGTGGAAATTAATTCCGCCACAAAGCTTGAGTGGAGGAAGTTTGTACGCAGCACAGAGGGGAAGAATGCGGTCACCATCCACTGATGGTGGAGAAGGATGACATGGCTCACTAAGTCAGTGTTAGGGCTCCCGGAGTATTGAGGCCCCTGTTTTCCCAG
Organism: Nyctalus aviator; assembly: GCA_036971965.1. Classification (NCBI taxonomy): domain Eukaryota; kingdom Metazoa; phylum Chordata; class Mammalia; order Chiroptera; family Vespertilionidae; genus Nyctalus; species Nyctalus aviator. Next base: position 36,343,992 of record CM072936.1, read on the forward strand.
GAGCCACTGGGAAACAGCAAGTTCCTGGGATGAGCTGGTCATTTGCGTGAATGGAGGAAGCCAAGGCCTGCCTCAGGGGTCCTCAAGGCAAGCGCACTGCACTTAAAGGGTTAGCTCTGAAGGATCCCTGGGGCAGGTGCCAGCGTGGCTCAGACAAGAGTCACGTGTACATAGTCTAGTTCATACCCTTTGTATGGACTCCCTGTTGTAGACAGGAATTTGCAGTGCAAATCCCCACCCCAAGATAGTAGGAATGGCCCCCTATGTTCTCACAGACGCTTGCCCTGAACCAAAAGCAATTGTGAGCATGCTCCCTTAAATTGTTTTTATTGAGCAGGTATGACCAAGGTTACACCCTTGTCTGAGATGAGCCAGTTTAGGGAAGAAAAATAGAAAGGGAGATTGCCTCATACTTCTCGTCTTTACCATTGGTCAATTCCAAAATGTAAAGACAAGAAGCTATAGCATGTGCCAAGCCAGCAGGTTCTGGGCCCAGGATGATTGGGTCTGAGGTTATCCTAGGAGAGTTGTACAGTCCTGTGCGGCCAAGCTGCCCGTGAAGGAGTGTCCCCTGGGCCAATCCTGCTCTGGCTGGCCTGGGTGATAAAGAGCAGCCTGAGCACCAGAATTAGTTATTTCCAATCGCGCAGTCAGTCTGCTGAGGAGCCAGACAGGTTAAAGCAGCTTTTCCCCCAGAGTCTTCACTGATCTCCATGGGAAAAAAATTCCCAGAAGTACCAAGGTCTTCCTGAGACTGAAGCCCCACCAGACCTCGGCCCAGGAGGCAGGCAGGAGAGGAGTGCATTGTCCCGGTGATCCACACCAAGGCGGCTCAGTGTAAACAAAGCCTGGTGTTGGGGACAAGAGGATGCGGCCTGGTGTGAAGTTTTCAGAAGAAAAGTGACCACGTCTAGCACCTAGGAGGGCTTGCGACACCGACCCTTAGCGAGTGGAACAAGCTATTTGGTGGCGTGCGTCCATGAGACATTGACAGCTGAAAGAGTTCAGGTGATCTACCTGAAGGAGAAGTACCTGTCCTAAAGTTCGTACCAGACACCCAGAGGTTTACTTTGTCATCTAGAACACAGACAAGCTCTTAAGGAAAATAAAGGATTATCCTTCAAAACAACAAGGCCAGATTTCTGGCCCAAGGATTTGTTCATGTGTCCTTGCTGAACCTGAGCCACGTGCTTGCAATGTGACTTGTCTATATACTAAAGTGTAATCGGCACAGGAGTAAAAAAAATCAAAAGTTCACCTTTGCAGGTAACACAATATGAAGATCGTGCTAAAACCAAGCCAAAAAAAAATCTGCAGTCAGAGTCTGACCCACCACCATGTAGAGACACCTCTGAGGACAGAGGGACTCAGCTTTGGATATTTTGCATTTATAAACAACCTATTGCATCCTGTAGATGAATACCAGAATTCATCTAGAATTGGTGTTTTGGATTAAATAATATAAATAAATAATGGAGTACAACCATTTCCCCCAGGGAAGGATTTTGAGTCAGAGAGAGAAATGGTAGCATTTCCAGTCTCTAAAGTCAGGTGCCTGGACCTGGTCAGAGGAAAACTTGTCAAAGCAGCTCCTTTGTAGAGACTCCTGGTCCAAACCTCAAGTACCAAGTTTAGAAACCACCAGCCACGGAGCTAACCTAGTTAGCACTCCCTCTTCCCCCTGTGCAACTCACCAAGTGTCTGAGGGCTACACCACCAGCAGGAACAAAACCCAACCACCATTCCCCAGCCCTCCCCCGTGCCCACAGGTTAGACTGGCCCCACACTCGTCTTCCATAGCTTACCAACGAGAGTGATCACCCGAGAAGGCCATCAGCCCTCAACCCCCTTACATAATGTGTGCCAACAGGCTCCTTTGGTGCAAGAGGGCTGGGTCCACAGTCTTGTCATCTGGCCTCTGGTGACTGCGGCCACACGTAAAGCCTTCCAGGCCTCAGGGGACTTCACCTCTGGCCTCTAGTCAGTTTTCCTCTCGACCTTTGTCTCTTCAGCTACATCTAGCTCAGTCAGAACGCAAAAGCAAATCTTCTGGGTGACTTTGGTGATAGCAGCTAAATGGAAAAAGAAGAGAACTTAGTAAACGGACATTCAGCTACAGCCCCGATCTGAACACCACAAGGCTGTTGAAAGCACATTTGGGCTCCCTGCTCATCTCCCCCTTGGGTACCCTGTGCCAAGCTTTGCCCCTCACCCCAACCAGCCTCAGCATCCCCAGTCCTGAGCCCAACCAGAGTCTTGTCACTTAGATTGCCCTTATAAGAGGTAGTGTTTTAACCCCAAAATAGGTCTCTAAAGATTGAATGATCATATCAAGATCAAAAGGGAAGAAGTCATTGGGCAACCAGGTCTCATGGCCTCTGGCACATCACTAGTTTGGAGGCAGCCAGCTACCACGCTCATCTCTCCCATGCACCTGTGAACACATACACACACACACGCATGCAATGGCAATGGGCAAAAAGCAGCTCACCCAGGATATTCCGGACAAAGCGTGGCCTCCGGGATTCTGGCAGGTAAATGCCCAGGAAGTAGACGGGGATTCCAGAGAGCGAGATCCCAATGCCAATGAAGGAATTGATGGTGTCACCAAAGAGGGGCACAATCACCAGAAACAAGGAGCATATGCAGAACACGATGGGGAAAAACAGGCTCAGCTGAAATGAAGGGGGTGAGATATCAGGTAATGCGGATGGGGGGTATGGGAAAGAAGGCACCTTTGGGAGAGGGCCCACCCTCCTAGGCTGCCCAGAGCCACTGACCTTGAGAGGCCGGGGCCGATCGGGCTCCTTCCAGCGAAGGTAGAGCTGTCCAGCAACAGAGAGGCCCACAAAAAACCAGTAGCTGAAGCTGAAGTAGTTGATGAGCAGGAAAACATCCTCCACAGTGAGGTAGATGAGTGACATTGTGCACTGCATGGGGAGGGAGGGAGGGAGGGAGCAGGAGAGGGCAAGGTCACCACCAGGGACCCCACCAGATCTGCTGCCTGCTGGCTTAGCTCCCCCAGATTACCCCCTGCCGCCAGAAAGGCCCATTCTCCACATTAATCTTCATGGCGGCATCTCTCCCTCTTCCGCCGGAGGCCCGTCCTCCACTCAGCCTCCTTTGCCCTTCTGATGGCAGACAGTGCGGCCCTCCTCACCTCAACCCACCAACCTCAACATGAACCACAAGGTGCCCTCCAGGTCTTTACACATGGGTCCTGACTAATTGGCATATGAATGGGCAAATGCCTTGTCCTGGCACCTTAGAAATGCAGATCAGAGCCCTGGCCAGTGTGGCTCGGTTGGTTGGGTGTCAAACTGTGCACCAAAAGGTTGCCGGTTCCATTCCTGGTCAGGGCTCACAGGCCCGTGTTGCCTCTCCATCCCTGATCCCCGACTGGGGGCATGCAGGAGGCAGCCAATCAATGTTTCGTTCGCCGGCATCATGTTTCTCTCCCTTTCTCTCTAAAAATCAATAAAAGATCTTAAAAAAAATAATAATAATAAAATTTAAAAAAGCCGAAACCAGTTTGGCTCAGTGGATAGAGCATCGTCTGCAGACTGAAGGGTCCCGGGTTCAATTCCGGGCAGGGGCATGTACCTTGGTTGCGGGCACATCCCCAGTAGGGGGTATGAAGGAGGCAGCTAGCTGATTGATGTTTCTCTCTTATCGACATTTCTAGCTCTCTATCCCTCTTCCTTCCTCTCTGTGGAAAATCAATAAAAATATATTTTAAAAAAATAAATAAAATAAAATTCCAGGAGGAAAATATCCTCTTTCCCCACCCCCAGATATTCAACATAAAACTAAATAATGAAGCTTATTGCTGATGGGGAGGATTAGTTGAGATAATGATACACTGAAGGGGCATATCATACTTGGCATATATAAAGTACCCCAAAAAACAGTTATTTATTACTATTATTATTATTATTATTAACCCCCGAAGAGCCGATCCCCAACCCAAAGAGCTGACCCCAGACCCAAAAGACACAGCCTAGCCCCAAAGCTTGAAGCCCAGACCGGATCAGCGAAAGCCAGTCCTGAAGGGCAGAACCTCTCCCCGAAGAGCCCCGCCTACCCCCCACAATCCCCATTCTTCCCGCAGGCCCAGGGAAGCCAGCCTCGGCGTGCCAGAGTGACGTCCACAGGCACCTCTCCCTTCAGAGTCTGCAGCCCTTTCAACTTCCTACTATTTTTATATGATAAAAACTTGCAAACTGGAAAAATTGATTATTCCATAAGTTATATTGGCATAGCTATTGGCTAACTATTTGAGAGCAAAAAATTAAGTGAATCCCCACCTTACCCCATACATCAAAATATAAATTCCAGAGGAATCCAAAATTTAAACAATTAAACCATTTAAGACCTAATAACAAGAAAAATTAACTGTTTTTCAAATCTTGGAGTAAGGCCTTTTTTCCTCAGGGTCCCTGTTAGCTTCTACTCATTAATATCTTAGTCCAAATTAGAAAGTGGTGGTCTTTCTTCAGAACGTTCCACCGGTCAGAATACTTCCACCATTTACTAATTTTGTTGGAATATAACACTTCACTGCCATCTACTGCATGTGAATGTATGATGTCTATGACATGAATAGAGGCCCCTAGGGTAGTTGGTGTTTAACTACCCTATGATTTTTTTTTAAATGTTTTTTTCTTTAGAGAGAGCGAGGAAAGGGGAGAGAGAGGAACATTGACACTAGAGAGAAACATCCATTGGCTGCTTCCTGCACGTGCCCCAGCTGGGGATCAAACCCACATCCCAGGCATGTGCCCTGACAGGGAATCAAAATGGCAACCTTTCGGTACATGGGACAACACCCAACCAACTTAGCCACACTGGCCAGGCCTCTAAATATGATTTAATATTTCTTGTTAAAAGTAGGAGCTGGAAGAAGGAGAGGAAGAAGCCACTGACATAAAATAACAGAGAAATCTTACAAGTTCACTTTTATATTCTTTTATAGCATTTGCCTTCTCTAATAGGACTATGTTTTACGTTTACATTTTAAAGTGATTTTAAGAAGAAGAAACACTGAGAGGATCGAGAACTATCTCAAGAAAGTTAGTATGCCGCCCACCCAACAGTTTTGGATCAAATCAGCAGGAGTAGTACAGAGATATGCCCAGTCCCCACACTCCCCCAGGAGAGCTTACATTGAACAGTAACGCAGGGATGGGTGTAAAACGCTCGATGTGGATCATGGACAGAAGGTCTGGGAGGTGGCCCTCTCGGGAGCCCACGAAGAACAACCTGGAGGCACAAGAAATGTGTCAGTGAGATCCTTTGTACTCAGCCACATGGCCACACTCCTCACTCGACAAACGAGGCTCAGAGCTCCAGAACAAAGCAGGGAGCAGTCTCTCCGGAGCAACCCATGTTCTCTATGCACGCCCAGTCCGACCTACCCCCTTTACCCACAGATGTCTCCACCTCCTTCAACCAGGGCACTGCACCATTATCCATAAATGCCCTACCCCACTGTCACCCAGGACCACCATCGCCCACAGACACTCAATGAATGCCTCACCCTGCTGTCTAATCCATCCCACCAGGGGTACCCTCACTCTGCCATCCCATAAATGTCATACTTAACACAATGACTTTTATTTTTAATGATTTTATTCATTTTTTAGAGCGAGAGGAAAGGAGAGGGAGACAGAGAGAGAGAGAGAGAGAGAGAGAGAGAGAGAGAGAAATCCATTGGCTGCCTCCTGCATGTCTCCTACTCGGGATCAAGCCCAATCAGGAATCGAACCTTTTGGTGCATGGGACCACGCTTAACCGACTGAGCCACACCTGCGTTCTCATGTATCTTCTCTGAGCTCCTGACGTGTGGTAGGCCAGAACAAACCTGGACTCAAAGCGACAACCCAGGCTTCCTCTCGGTACATAAAGAGCCCGACTGACTGGGAAACGGAGCAGCAGAGAAATGAACAGCACCCAGGGCAGGCAGCGTCATCATGCGGTACACAGCCCATACGAGGCTTAGGGGTGGACTGGGGAACAAAAAGCTTCCAAGAGGTGACCACATAGATGCTTCTAACTCTCTATCCCTCTCCCTTTCTCTCTGTAAAAATCAATAAAATATATTATAAAAAAGAAAAAAAAAGAAAAGGCTATCAGCATCACTTGCTTCGTGCTTCCAGTATGATAAGGACCGTGATGAAAGCAGGCTAAGGAGGGGTCACCGGCACCCTTAATAAGAACATGTTTTAGGCACTAGAAGCCAAAGTATAATGGGTAGAAAAATGACCAGTGAAATACACACTATTCCCTAAGAAATGTGCCCAGGAAGGCAGAGGGGAGCAGCGAAGAGCTCTTTGGTGACATCTGTGAGTGTAGAGGAAAGAAGCCTGTGCAGAGAGGGCTCCAATGAGGAACAGCACCAAAGAGAAGGGCCAGCTGATGCACCACAGTGCCAAGGAAGGAACGTGTGCAACCTTGACACCAGGTAGCAGAGTGTTCCTCTCTCCGAAACAGGAAGGCCAGTCTCTGCACAGAGAGGAGAGAAGGAGCCTCCCCGTGGGCCTCCGTGTTTTCTGTGAAGTGAGGGGAAGAGTCACCTTGTCCCAGCACCTGGCCCACAGCCAGTGCTCGCTAATCATTCACTGAAGGAATGAATCCTGGGGCTGCACCGTAACCCACAAGGAGCCTAGAAGCTGGTCCCTGACAGCTATTACCTTCTTCTCTCCCACCTCCTATCAATCAGTCCTTGGTTAGAGCATCATCCGATTCGCCAAGGTCATGGGTTTGATCCCAGGTCAGGACACATACAAGAGTCAACCAATGAATGCATAAATAAATGGAACAAATGGATGTTCCTTTCCTTCTCTCTCAACTCAATAAATAAAAGCATGAGCTACCAGCCCACACAAACATTTGCACAAAGGCAGACGCATGCACACTGATGTATGCCACACACACACACACACACACCCTGTCTTTCTAAGAAAGGCAGGAAGGAAAAGAAGAGCTCTCACGGGCTCACCTAAAGCCTCAGAGGACAGTGGAGTGTATGACCAGCGAGGCAGGGACACAGTACCTTGATGAAGCAAGGATGGACGCGTTGAGGCCCCCGAAGCAGGACAGGGCGACAGCGATGGGGATGGTCCAGCTGAACATCCCAAATGTCCGGTTAGCAAACGTCTGGGGGCGCAACACAGAGGCGCACTCAGCGTAGGACGGGGTTTCCTAAGCTCCCTGCCTCTAGGCGGTCGGGACAAACACGGTCACCGCTGAGCATCCCACCCTCCGGCCGAGACCCCCGCACCTCCTCGCCTGCAGAGCTGGGGTGGCTGCTTAAGGATGGAACCGTTCGGTGTCATAGGGTGACGGGCAAAGGGGGGTCCCCAGAGACTCACCACGGCCACGGCGTCACTGTCAAGGACGTCTGAAATGCTCAGCACCGTGTAATAGGCCACGTTGGTCAAAATGTAGATGAGCGTCACAATTGGCATAGAAATCCCAATGGCCAGGGGCAAATTTCTGTCAGCACAAGTGAGACAGGACTACCTAGAACCAACCTCTCCTTGGGGTCCAAAATCCCGGGGATTATTTTTTCTTTCTTTCTTTCTGACATTTAACAGTTCCCTGGCCTCTGGGTCTTTGAGGTACCTCTTCCCCGTTATGTCCTAGGATGGGTATGTATCCCATGAGTCCCTGGGCTCTCTAGAGAGAAGGGGAAGAGAAACCTTTCTCTCATGGGCTCATGATCAATATCTGATGCTTGCCACACTGGGACCCATGAGTCCCACCGGAGAAGGACCAATGTCCTCTAGGGATCGGCGGTCAGAATAAACTTCTGGCTCCCCGGGCCTCAAGGTCAGTGCCAGGGCGCAAGGCCCCAACACCTCAGCCCCAGCGAGGTCAAGGGCTTCTCCTTTAGGAAGAACCTGATCTTCTCCAGGATGACCACGAGGGTGAGGAGCCACAAGCTTCCCTACCTTCACTCGTCCCCCTCCTAACCCCTCATCCCTCTGAGCTGGAGGAGGAGGGGGCGGGATGAGAGGCAGAGGGACAGGGGAGGGGAGAGGGCAGCCTTCCCTGCATCAGCTGCTGCAGCCGCCTGGGAGTGAGAGCTGGGGAGTGGGAGGGTGAGCCCGCCTTTACCTTTCTGGGTTTTTGATTTCTTCTGTTACAAAATTAAGGGTGTCCCAACCTGAGTAAGAGAAGAGGGCAGAGTAGAGGGCGAGAGAGAGGTTTCCCATGTCCCGGGAGGAACCCTTAAAGGCGTCCTGAAAGTGCTCAGAGCGTCCTGCGGGAGCAAAGGGGGTGGGGGTGGGGGGATTTCAGGGACGAGGAAGGGAAAGAAGGGGAAGAGGGAGGAGAGATGGAAGGTGTAAGAAGAAGGGAGGGATGGGGAGAAGGAAGGAAGAGGAAGAGAAGGTGGGGAAAAAGAGAAAGGAAGAGGGTCAAGAAAAGGAGGGAAAAGCAAGGGGGAAGGAAAAAAACAAAACAAAACACATAATTTAACACCAAAAAAGAAAAACAACTACCAGCTCCCTACAATTAACCCCACCCCTCTCTTGGGAAAGTTCCTATTCCTTTACTAAAGCCAGACAGACAGCCCCCGCTAAGGAAGGGGCCTCAGATGTGACACCTGCTCCAGAGCCATGGTGAATTTCCACTTCTGCAGTGCCCTCAGAGCAGGCCACACCTCTTCCTCCTACTTCTTAGAAAGCACCCTGTTTACCGTGAAAAAAAAAAGCCATTTTTCGCTAACAACGACACTTCCTGGGGAACCACCTCTCTGTGCTCAGACCACCGCACAATTGGGCCCAGCGGTTGCTCAGTCTCACGGAGAGAGAACTCTGTGGCCCTCCTTGCCGTGGCCGAGGATGGGGGGGCATGAAATGACAGGCGACGTAGGAACGGGGGTCTCACTTCTCCCTGGGCCTGGGGTTGACCTGGGACACCTCCACCCTTGAAGCACCAGCCTAGACACTCGTCATTCTCCTCGGAGACCATACAGACTTGAAAGCCCGGATGGGGCACCCCGCTGCCCAGGGGAGAGACCTCCTGGACACGCTGCAGGGTTCTAACAAGACCCAGGCTTCTAAGGGAGCCTGCGGCCACCCCCTCAGGAAGCCTAGGCCCGTCCCTCCGTGCGGCAAAGACGGCTGGATGTTCCCGGGGCTCCAGGGACGGCCCGAGGGCTGGCTGCATGTGCTAACGTGGCCCATGTTCGGAGGTGCTAGACCAGCTGCTCAGGAACTGCACGGGCACATCTTAAAAATAGACCTTTTTCAACTGCAAACCAACCAGAGTGTGATCCAACAGGTCTGAGATGGGGGGGCGGGGGGGGGTGTCTCACTGCTCCAGGTGGTTGTAGACACAGCCACGTTCAGAGATGGTTGTAAAACGACAGTCTGGGCCTGAGGGCTTCTCCGAGGACTCGGGAGACCCTGGGAGGCCTGTTACCCTCACGGCCAGTGTGCTCTGATCCAGGAATGAAAAGCTTTTAGAGCCAGCCTGCAGAGAAGTCGGGGCCAACTTCACACTAGTTTAATATTTTTCTGAGAGCTGACTTTGGGAGGGAATCCTGCATAAGAGCAAGTCCAGATGAAATAATCATTCATTTTCATACCCTATAACCTCTCCCCACCACACACACACATGCTTCCAGCTAAGTCTTCCTACTTGCTGCCTGGCAATCACAGACCAAAAATAGGAGCCAGAACAGGATTCGCTCTATCCCCGCTGTTCATTTTTATGACCCAATTATCACCCAAGTTCCAGGTGCTCTCAGCCGGCTCCTTGCAGCGCTCCTAGCTTCCTCACAGGGAGAGCCCTGAGGGAGGGGCTGCCTCGTGTCCACTGGGCCACACCAACCTGACCCCAGAGGCTCCGGGAACAGATGTCCAGCTCTCACCGACACAGTCTACCATGGACAAAGCTCAGAGAGTCCCCACGCCCTCCTAAGGGGGTCCGGGGACCTCCCGGAGCCACCCACCCTCCTTCCCACCGCAGGCCCCTCTTACCCTGGCACAGTTTCACCAGGCCCATGACAATGATGGCAATGAGCGCCAGGACCTTCGCGTACGTGAACGCATCCTGCACACGGGTGCCCCATTTGACGTAGGCACAGTTCACAAATGTCAGCAGACCTGGAAGAGAAACCACACGGTCACCAGCAGGCTCCAGCTGAGGGCCCCACCTCTTTTGCCAGAGTCTATGGCTTCTGCCCCGTCTGCCTAAAGCAAAGAGGCCAACGGCCAGTCAGAACCGGAACAGGCAAACGGAGGGGCAGCTGCCAGGGGCCCGGGTGGAGCGTTCCCGTGAACAGCCCCTCACTGTTGACAAGATACAAAGGCATGACACATACTCATCAATTCTTTTTTGTTTTGTTTTGGGTTTGTTTTTGTTTTTGTTTTTTAATATATATTTTATTGTGTTGTGATGGTGGTTGTTTTTTTACAGAGAGAGAGGGATAGAGAGTTAGAAACATCGATGAGAAACACCGGTCAGCTGCCTCCTACACACCTCCCACTGGGGATGTGCCCGCAACCAAGGTACGTACGTGCCTTTGACAAGAATCGAACCTGGGACCTTTCAGTCCGAAGGCCGGACGCTCTATCCATTGAGCCAAACTGGTCAGGGCTGTTTTGTTTTTTTAATCCTCACCTTGAGGACATTCTTTCTATTGATTTCCAGAGAGAGTGGAAGGTAGGAAGGGTCATGGGGAGAAAGAGAGAGAGAGAGAGAGAGAGAGAGAGAGAGAACATATCGACGTGAAAAGTACATGCCCTTGACAGGGAATTGAACCTGAAACCCTTCAAGTCCGCAGGCCAACGCTCCAACCACTGAGAAAAACTGACCAGGGCCACATTCATAAATTCTGACAACCAGACCTTTTCTGGAAATTTCTCCCAGGTCCACTCAGACTCCCAAGGTCCTAAACCACCCAAGGCACAAGGCCTGCCCACGGCCGCCTCAGAGAGCCGGGACAAGAGGCCCGTTAATAAACGAGGTGCGTTTGAACGTAGCAGGCAGGTCACCTGGGAATTACACTGTTTGGGGTCTGAGTGTAAAACAGAGATCTGGAGGTAGATTTGGAAATCGACTTCTGGAGTTGTTGTGGGGGTGCGGGCAGGGGGCAGAGAAGGGGAAAAATAAATAAAATAAAAAAGAAATCTGTCATGTGCCTGAGCATTTCACACACGTCCTGTCCATTGATTCCCACAACCCCAACATATAGACATTCCTGTTTCCATTTTACAGAGGAGGAAACTGAGGCTGAGGGTCCATGAGGAAACACTGACCGCTCTGTCCCCACGATTCTCAGAGGTGGCGGGGGGCATGAGCAGTGAGCTCACTGGGCATCCCCTGGGCTCCTGTCTGCACCATGGCTGTGTGTTCCGGCTCCTCACACACATCAGCGATACCCAGGCCCTGGGAGGAGGGTCCCGGCACCTCACCCCCAGTAAACAGGTACGGCTCTGATCCACAGGGAAGGCACAGAGCAAAACGCCAGGGGCTCCAGACCATCCCTACCTATTCCTACCTATTTTTCACTCTGCTTCACCAGCCTCTCTCTCTCTCTCTCTCTCTCTCTCTCTCTCTCTAATATATGTTTCTATTTATTTCTGAGAGGAAGAGATAGAAACGTCAATGATGAGAGAGAATCATTGACTGGCTGCCTCCCGCACGCCCCACACTAAGGGGATCAAGCCCACAACCCGGGCACGTGCCCCTGACTGGAATCGAACCCAGCACCCCAGGCCAGCACTCTATCCACTGAGCCAAACCGGCCAGGACCAGACTCTCTTTCCTGGTGCCCGAGACACAGGAAAAAGAAACGTTCTCCTCTCCTCCTGCCACAGCCACAGCAGCTCGCACTTTCAAGGTCTAGCTCTACCCCCACTTCCTCGGTAAAACCTTCCCCAAACAGACCCGCCAGGGGCTCCCCAGCTCTCTCCCCAGCAGCCCCTGCGGCATCCTCACTCACAGCACAGCCCAGTGCCTCCGGCTGCGGTCACCGGGGCCTGTCTCAGGAAGGTCTGTCTCTCCCCGGGGGCGTTTGGGTGGTGCTTCTCGGGGACATCATCATCCTTGGGGGGTGGGGGGAGCATTTTGTTTTCTTAAGCTTATTGCCAGACTGAGAGGGGAAGTGGTGACTGAAATGGTGACTCAGAATCAAGCCTGTGATGACCTTCACTGCCCACGAATTCCCCGGAACAAGGCAAGTGTCAGGAACCCGGACATCCTTCCGGTCCATGGAGAGGAAGGCTAGGGCCGGCCGGAGGAAATGAAACACGGTGGCTGAACGGCCTGGAAAACACTTGGAGAGCTTTCACTCCGCGCTCTGGCAAATGGCACAGCTGCGTGCTGGTACAGTCACAGGAGGTGGGGGCGGTGCGAGGATGAAGGTCAGGGGGAAGGGGAGAAGACCAGAGGAAGGCATGCTGCCGCAGGGCTTCCCGGGGAGCTTCCCTGCTAACCAGTGCGTGGGGCTGAGCCTGGACCAGCTGTCAGAGGATTACCTAGCGAACGGCCACCGCTAATCCATCCGCAGGCCCTCCTGCAATTCAGTAAGCACATTGGGAGGCACCTGCCTCCCTCAGGGCCCCTTCACGGGAACGGCTCCCCCTCCTCTCTTGTGCCAGACACGGGACCCCGGCCGAGCCTGTGGGATCATCCTCCCCGGGAACGGGGAGTCGGACACCCAGAAACAGAAGCTATCGCATAGCAGCAAGTCCGTCACCTACAAACCCTGCAGCAAAGGAACCACAAGAAAGCAGAGGAAGGAAGCAGGACCTCGGAAAGAAGAAGTGAGATGGTGCACAGTTTGTGGTACAAGTCTGACACAGAAGGCAGAGAGAGAGAGAGGTAAGAGACAAAGACAGGGAGGCAGAGGCAGGGAGAAAGGGACAGAAGGAGGGAGACAGGTGGACATACACAGGAAGTGACTGCTCCGGGCTCGAAGCATGAAGATGCGGCTGCAAGATGGGGAGAGAAGCTGACATACTCCTCAGCCACACAAATGGGCGCTGCCTCGCACTTCTGCTCCTTCTGCCCCCCTCCGCCCTGCCACACACACACACCGCCCCCACACACACACACACCCCGTGGCTGAGGCCTCTCTGCGCACATGGGGATTCACCACGACCAGTGCTGCCAGAGCTGAAGGAACGAGTGAAGGCAGAGCGCCTTCTGAAAGACCGGCTGGGAGGTACCATTGGGCCTGGTCACCCTCGCTGCCTCTGGGAAGAAAGACTAGCGCTCAGAGAGGGAGACCTTTTCCATCGTACGCCCTTCTATACTTACACTTATTTACCATGCACAGGTGCTTCTTTCTCAATAAAAGTAAAAATACGCCGAAACCGGTTTGGCTCAATGGATAGAGCGTCGGCTTGGGGACTGAAGGGACCCCGGGTTCGATTCCGGTCAAGGGCATGTACCTTGGTTGCGGGCATATCCCCAGTAGGGGGTGTGCAAGAGGCAGCTGATCGATGACTCTCTCTCATCGATGTTTCTAACGCTCTATCTCTCTCCCTTCCTCTCTGTACAAAATCAATAAAATATATATTAAATAAATAAATAAATAAATAAATAAATAAAAATACTTAACGAACAACATGCAGCCAGCCAGGGGGCAGGGTACGGAATAGGGTGGGGTAAGGTACCTGGGACACCACAGCTAGGGAGGCCCCCCTGCCAGAGGGGCCCCGGGCAAACCGTCCTCAAAAGCCGGGCAGGGAACAGAGAGCGCTGGGAACAGTCTGCCAGGCACCAGTCGAGGCCTCTGAACGTTTTCCTGATTCTGATTAAGAAATAGCCGAACCACCATTTGCCCACCATCCAGAACTGAAATATCATGGCTGACATGCACACCTAAGGTACTGTTTGACATTGAAATTGGGTCTCCAAAGAACTGGTGGCTCAGAAAGAAGCTCACTACAGACTGATTCATATGCCTTTCAGCATAACGATGATTGTGTATCTCATTTTTGATTCTTATAAGTATACTTCCAGTAGGACATGATCTCACTCATCTGGGGGAAATGATGAACAACATAGACTGATGAACAACAACAGACCCAGAGATAAGGAGCCATGGGTCAGACTGCTGGACCTCAGAGGGAGGGTGGGGATAAAAGGGAGAGATCAACCAAAGGACTTATGTGCACACATATGAGCCTAACCAGTGGTTAAGGACAATGGGGGGGCGGGGGCAAGAGTAGGGGGGGGATTAGAATGGAGGGTTGAGGACAAATATGTGATACCTTAATCAATAAAGAAATTTAAACAAAAAATTGCCGAAACCGGTTTGGCTCAGTGGATGGAGAGTCAGCCTACAGACTGAAGGATCTAAGGTTCCATTCTGATCAACAGCACGTACCTTGGTTGCGGGCACATCCCCAGTAGGGGGTGTGCAAGAGGCAGCTGATCGATGACTCTCTCTTGTCGATGTTTCTATCTCTCTCCCTTCCTCTCTGTAAAAAAATCAATAAAAATATATATTTAAAAAAAGAAAAAAAATGTTTAAAGTATTTTTTTTAAAAAAAAGAAATTAAAACATCTAATTAAAAAGCAGTTTAATTAGTGGGTAGTCATGTCCAAGGCCAGTATCTTTTGCATCTCAGACAACACACCTGTGGAATGTCAGGGTACCTTGTAACTTCCGTTTTTCCAGACCTCTCAAGGCACAACCAATGTGTCAGGGCACCAGGGCAGAGACCGAAAATTCCCTCCTTGTTAGCCGTTAATGTTGTTAATTGTTATTAATCTTATTGATTGTTGACTGTTAACTATCCTGTACCTAGGTAAAAGAAGTGTGTGTGTCCAGCCCAGCTGGTGTGACTCAGTGGTTAAGCACCAACCTATGAACCAGGAGGTCAGGGTTCAATTCCTGATCAGGGCACATGCCTGCGTTGTGGGCTGCAGGAGGGGACATGCAGGAGGCAGCCGATTCTCTCTCATCATTGATACTTCTTTTTTTTTTTAATATATATTTTATTGATTTTTTTTACAGAGAGGAAAAGAGAGAGGGATAGAGTTAGAAACATCGATGAGAGAGAATCGTCGATCAGCTGCCTCTTGCACACCCCCCACTGGGGATGTACCCGCAACCAAGGTACATGCCTTTGACCGGAATCGAACCTGGGGCCTTTCAGTCTGCAGGCCTACGCTCTATCCACTGAGCCAAACTGGTTTTGGCCATCATTGATATTTCTATCCCTCTCCCTTCCTCTCTGAAATCAATAAAAAAAAAAATTTTTTTTAAAGAAAAAGAATGTTATAAAAAAATAAAAATATGTGTCTGTCAATTTAATTTTTATCCAATCCCAGAGTTTCCCTGCTTTGCTTTCTCCCACCTCCCTAACCTATCACCAATGGATTTCATGTAACTCACCTACACCTCCTCCTTTGAATGTAATATATAGAACAAGGTGAAAACTGCCGTTCTCTGGAGCATTATCCCAATACGTTGAGATTCTGCTTCCCAGCTGTGGTCGACAGTTTGGCTCAAATAAACTCACAAAAATTCTTCACACGTTTGAATGTGTTCATACATTGGCAATATGGGTAAGACCTCGGGGAATCCCTTTAAAGGGTGAGGCATGCCTTTCTTCCTGTCAGCCACGATGCAGGCATGACAGCTTGAGCCTGAGTAGCCAGCCTGGACCGCCAGCTAGAAGTCACATGCTGAGGGCAGGCCCGGAAGGCCTCAGAGGGAAGCAACCCGGCTCCCTGAAGGTTTACGAAGTCCTCCTGCAAGCCCCCCCACCGTCTGCTTCTCACGTGTGGGAGAAATAAACTTCAGTGTGCGTGAGCCATGCTGCTTTTGGTTTTCGGCGTCTGAAACACAAACTAATCCTGAATAATGCATGTGCTCTCAGACAGACCCCGCACCGCTCATGTTCTCTGACGAGGAGCTGGCCTGGCAACCTGAAGCTGTAGTCCCGGTTCTGCGGACACTCACAGCTCCCTCTTCCCACAGGCCCCAGGGAGGGGAAGGAACCGTTCCATACCCTCCTCCTCCTCCCCTCCTCCCCCTCTCCCTCCTCCTTTTCCTCCTCCTCAGGGTTTGGGCTTTGACAAACAAACCCTCAGGGCAATGGAGTCTCAACTGTGAGGAGGCCTTTGCTTTGATGCCTCTAGACCAGTGGTGAACCGACTTCCTTATTGAAACCAGTCACAGCAGATACTCATCAATGATGTGTGTGAGGCTACATAAAGAGCAGGATCCCACGGAGATAAACGTACTGACAATAACTAAGCCAGAACCATACACTTCTGCAGTCAAACCAAGGTCTGGGCACCTAGACTTACAATGCTGGGCACCTGGCCAGAGAGGGGTCCTTTGGACCTCAAGAACTACCTCCCTACCTGGTGTTGCCCAGTGGTTAGAGCGCCGTCCTGTGGAACAAAGGGTCTCTGGTTTGATTCCCAGTCAAGGACACATACCTGGGTTGCAGGTTCGATCCCCAGCCGGGTTTGTGCGGGAGACAACCGATGTTTCTCTCTGTCTCTCCCCCTCCCCTGCCTCTCTCTCTAAAATCAATAGAGCTGAAACCGGTTTGGCTCAGTGGATAGAGTGTCGGCCTGCGGACTGAAAGGTCCCAGGTTCAACCCCGGTTGGGGGCAGGTACCTTGGTTGTGGGCACATACCCAGTGGGGGTTGTGCAGGAGACAGCTGATGGATGCATCTAGCTTTCTATCCCTCTCTCTTCCTCTCTGCAAAAACTCAAATAAAATATATATATATTTTTTAAAATAAAGATTTTAAAATAATAATTTTTTAGCCGAAACCGGTTTGGCTCAGTGGTAGAAAGGTCCCAGGTTCGATTCCGGTCAAGGGCATGTACGTTGGTTTCGGGCGCATCCCCAGTGGGGGGTGTGCAAAAGGCAGCTGGTCGATATTTCTCTCTCATCGACGTTTCAAGCTCTCTATCTCCCTTCCTCTCTGTAAAAAATCAATAAAATATATTTTAAAAAATAAATAATAATAATTTTTAAAAAGTCAATAGAAAAAAATATCCTCAGGTGAGGATTAACAGACAGGAAAAAAAAAAAAAAAAGTTCTCAACATTTGGTGGTAGATTAAGGGTGATGTGAGGCTCAGTTAATTTTCTCCTTGATGAATATGTTTTATAATCAGAAAACGATTCCCTTTTTTTAGAGAGCTCAGTCAGGCCGGAGTCACCCCTGGCCCAATCCTATCAGATGTATAACTTAGTTCCCACCCCCCCTCCTCCCTGGGGCATCTGTGGAGGGGTTCCTTTAACATTTGTCTGTAACAAATGCCTTACGCTGAGGAGGCACAGTGTACGGTACAGCCCTTCATACTCCGGCGCTCTCCGTCTATTTTTAACCCTGAGGATAAATTACATATACTGCCAAGACTTTTGCCAGCAGAGATATGGAAAGAACACAGGATAATCTGGCAGCACAATGCTAAGGAACACAGGGAATCCTGGGCCGCTCCGCAGCTAAATAAAAACACAAACTCTACAGGACTGGGGAAATTCACAGCAATCTCTTCCCCTTCCCGTGACTTCACACAGAATCCCTCCTCACCGCCTCAGGGGGGGGAACATGAAAATAAAGAAGGATCCACTGGGATCTCTTAGGTTCTGTCCTCAAAACGCCAAATGCGGGGTTAGAAGCCACCCCCACCTGCCTCTCACTGGCCCCAGGCAGGGCTTGTTTACAAAGTCAGGGCAAAGAAATCTGAAACAGCCGAGACCGGTTTGGCTCGGTGGATAGAGAGTCGGCCTGCGGACTGAAAGGTCCCGGGTTCGATTCCAGTCAAGGGCATGTACCTTGGTTGTGGGCACATCCCCAGTAGGGGGTGTGTAAGAGGCAGCTGATCGATGTTTCTAACTATCTCTCTCTCTTCCTCTCTGTAAAAAAAATCAATAAATTATAAAAATTTTAAAAAGACATCATTTCTTAAAAAAAAAGAAATCTGCAACCCCAAAGGGTTGGAAAAGCCGTTTGGTGTGGTGCCTGGCCGTGAGGGTGGCAGGAAGAAGGGGCCTGAGGTCCTGGGGGGAGGGCCGCAACCTAGAGAAGCCCATTTCCTCACGGACGCCTTGAAACTGGCTTACCGTAAGATAAAAAGCTGGGAAGCAAAATAACATTTTTTTTTTTTTTTTAAGCAGCATAATCAAGGCCTCATAGTTATGTTTTTTTTCTGGGTGAAGTTCTAACTAGTGATATCGATTCCAATCAAAACACCTACAAGACAAATAACACCAGTAAGACGTGCGCCGGCCCGTCCCAGCCGGGGGAACAGGACTCAGGGACAGCCAGCGTGGAAGGAATGTGAGGCTCTAACCGCCGCACACAAACAAACATAAACTTCTCCTCATCCTGTCCGTTTTTCACCCTCATCTCAGGACCGCATGACTTCAGTGAAATCACTTCTTGAGCCCGGCCGGCATGGCTCAGTAGTTGAGCACTGTCCTGTGAAACCAGAAGGTCACGGTCCGATTCCCGGTCCGGGCACATGCCCAAGGTTGTGGACTCGACCCCTAGCAGGGGTGCGTGGGGGGGGGGGGGCTGATCAATGCATTCTCTCTCATCATTGATGTTTCTATCTCTCTCTCTCCCTCTCCCTTCCTCTCTGAAATCAATAAAAATATATTTTATATACATATATTTTTAATATATTTTATTTATTGATTTTTTACAGAGAGGAAAAGAGAGGGATAGAGAGTTAGAAACATTGATGAAACAGAATCATCGATCAGTTGCCTCTTGCACACCCCCCACTGGAGATGTGCCCGTAACCAAGGTACATGCCCCCAACCGGAACCAAACCTGGAACCTTTCAGTCCGCAGACTGACGCTCTATCCACTGAGCCAAACCGGTTTTGGCTAAATATATATTTTTTTCCAAAAAAGAAATTACTTCTTGAAGAGATATAATACCTCTTTTCCTCCCAGCGAGCAAAACAGGCTGTTCAGTATATAAGGTACCATTAGCATTACTCAACAAACCGCAACCCCTACCCCGGCAACACTCCCCCGGAGCCCGCAGACTTACATATGCAAGCGGCAGCGAGCAGACGGCAGGCCAGGTAAGGGGGGTCGCAGGTGGGGAAGGAGGGCTGGATGATGTAGTTGGCAAAGGTGATGGCGATGATGGCCTGGCTGGTGGGCTCCACGATGAGCAGGGAGGCCCACAGGCGGATGAAGGCAATGAAGCCGCCAAAGGCCTCCAGGATGTAAGCGTAGCTGGCCCCGGACTTGGTGATGGTGGTCCCCAGCTCCGCGTAGCAGAGGGCGCCCACCACCGAGAAGAGCCCGCCGACGGCCCAGACCACCAGCGACAGCCCGTAGGAGGCCGTGTGCACCAGCACGCCCTTGGGCGAGACAAAGATCCCCGAGCCGATCATGTTGCCCACCACCAGGCTGACCCCGTTCAGCAGCGAGATCTCCTGCTTCAGCTGCATGCTCTCCGTGGCCGCCCGGGTCGCCACGCTCTCCTCTTCCTCCCGGGACCGGTTGGCCTCGGCCATGAACTGGTAGGTGGACGCTGTGCTCTCCCTGGATTCCATGGCCAACGGCTCCCTCGCGCCCGTGCGGACGACAGCCTGGCAGGGAACACGAGTGTGTCAGTGCAAGGCAGGGCCTGGGGAGCTGCTCCTTTAGACCCCGCAAGGCAGGCAGCTTTCCCTGCCCATCTCTGATGCGGGAACAGCACGCCTCAGACACAGGCCCAAAGTTAATGAGCCTGTTTCCACCACGGGACTCCGGGCAATGAGTGGAGACCGCTCCCAAGGAAGATACTGGAAGAGATCAGGCAAAGATACGGAGGCGACTGCCTACGTGAGGTGCCTGGCTGGATGCCCAGGCCAGGCTGGCATTCGGTTTAGCCAGAGCACAGGTTCCCCTGAGACATGGTTTTTGTAGCTTTAACACCTGCAAACCCGCCCTGCACAGAAGACCAGGGTCCCGGCCCCAGGTTCACACACAGCCCTAGCCAGCCTGAGCGGCTTCTCGCTGTCCGTCCCCAGGGAATCCTGCCTCCACCCCAGCGTGACTGATTGCTGCAGCATCCAGCCACCTGTGGGGAAGTCTGCAGCTGCTATCAGGCTAGCAGAGAGCGTGAGCCTGTGGCGGGAAGGGCCAGGGAGATGCTAAGACAAGGGCACATCACTATCGCAGAGACGGGACCCAGGAGAAGACCCTCATGAAGATACACCCCCATATGTTGCTCTTTCCAAAATACCCACCTTATTTCCTCCATTGCTCCGTGCCCAAATCAACACCTTTCTCTCTCCGGAGTGCCCAGAGAGGGATAGCATAATAAGACCAGGTGGAGAAAGAATATTCAGAGGGGAATTCTAACGCGGAGCTCATCTGCTACGGGCTTATCTGCTTTTCTCCTCAGCACGCCCCTCACTGCCACCTGACTCGCAAAGAGATTCTCCCAGAATGGGATCCAGAAGTCTCCACACCCAATCAAAGCTGTAAGGTTCCTCTTATCCCCCGATCTGGTTTTGGAAGGCATCCTAAAGGGAGATGGAACACACACACACACACACACACACACACACACACACACTAACACACACATACACGCACACACACACACACTCACACGCACGCACACGCATGCACGCACAATACCACCTTTGGATTAGAGTTGGGCCAGTCCAGAAACCTCAAGGAAGCTGGATTCTACACCAGCCTACCTACGAAGGACCCAGAATCTGTCAGAGGAAGATGGCACCTTCTTGACCCTCCACTCAGCACGGCCTTCTTCTCCGCCCCCCCTCCCTCCCGTCACTTCCTGTGCCCTGGAGTCAAGAATTCAGATGCCCTACTCATGACTCACTTCGAATCCGGTAGACCCTGTAATCCCACCCAGGAATCAGTCCTTCAGCGGCACGGAGATCCTCCCATGGATAAGAACGGAATCTCAAACCAAGCATGAATGAATCACTACGTCCACTTCCCGGAAGCTTCTGATCTGCTGCACAAAATGGCTGTGCCGGAGCCTGGCCTCAGGGCGCTCAGCGCCAGGGAATCCGGGCCTTCGAGAGGGAGCAGTTCTCAGGCAAAACTCCACTCGCCACAGCCTCACCCCAAACTCCTGCCCTGCCTATCCCAGACCCCTTTCAGACTACAGACCTGAGCCCAAGTGGGGGAAAAAAGCTCCTCTGGCTCAGTGGTTGAGCATCGATCTATGAACAAGGAGGTGGGCTGGATTCCCGGTGTGGGGCGTGCAAGAGGCAGCTGGTCAATGCTTCTCTCTCATCATTGATGTTTCTGTCTCTCTCTCGCTCCCTCTCTGAAATCAATAAAAAATATGTTTGTTTGTTTTTTTAAAAAAAAGAAAAAAAACAACAAACTCCTTTGGATCATAAGTAAACCCTTCGCCACTCCCAGAGGAGTGAGCCGGGCTCCCTCTGACAGGGCCTGGCTGGAAGGAGGCACCATTTCACTCCTGGCACCACGCCTGCAGCTTTCCCTATGCCGGCACGTGGGAACTCATTTGTTTGCACGTGTCCGCCAGGTGAGGCCAGGCAGGAAAACAAAACAAGGAAATAGCCGAGGAGCCTGTATTCTCACGGTCTAGGCCAGAGAGACCTGGGCTGCTTGTTCTGACACAGGAGCAGAGCTGGCTCCAGGGACCACGCCAGCCTCCCCCCGTCCCGTCAGACCCCACAGGGTGTTCTATTTGGACCTCTGTGTGGGTTTGCTACACATCAAGCAATTTCCCAACGCCGACTCCTGTCCTACAATCTAAGTCAATTCTGGCACTATCTACCCCAAGATGGTATCAGATTCCACAGGTTAGGGCTCCGGTCCCACAGACCTGCCCCCACTTACCACTTCAGATGCCAATCACAAGTCCAGGTGGTTACCAGTGCTTTTGACTGACTGGCTGTAAGTTGGGGGTTCCTACTACCCTCTCCTTGAGTTCAATTAATTTGCTAGAGCAGCTCACAGAATTCAGGAAAACTTATTAGATTACCAGTAGAGTAGGGGTCCTAGCAGCTGCTGCCGGCTGCAGGCCGGGCCTTCCTCCCTTCACAGGTCACCTGCCACTGCCTCTGCCTCCAGGGCCTCCCTCCCTACCCCAGCCGGCCCGCCCCCTGGCCCAACTCCTAAAGGAACTCTCAGTCAGGAAACAGTTTGCATACTATGTTCTTATTATAGAGGAAGGTTATAACTAAGGTTTTTCTCCACAGACCTCAATGGAGGCTCATGAGAAATACTAGACAGGCCAAAACCAGTATGGCTCAGTGGATAGAGCACAGTCTGCGGACTGAAGGGTCCCGGGTTCGATTCTGGTCAAGGGCATGTACACTGGTTGCTGGCACATCCCCGGTAGAGGGTGTGCAGGAGGCAGCTGGTCGATGTTTCTCTCTCATCGATGTTTCTAGCTTTCTATCCCTCTCCTTTCCTCTCTGTAAAAAAATCAATTATATATATATATATATATATATATATATATATATATATATTTTTTTTTTTTTTTTTAAAGAAAGAAATACTAGACAGGAGACCAGAGAAAGCCTCGCAGCAGTGCTAGTCTGAAGAAAGCAGCCACTACTCTGTGAAGAATACAAAGGTCTGCCTGGTCCATTCTCTAAAGAAGGAAAATATTGACCAGCTGGTGTGGCTCATGGTCGAGGATCAACCCATGAACCAAGAGGTCACCAGTTCAATTCCCGGTCAGGGCACATGCCTGGGTTGTGGGCTAGATCCCCGGTAGGGGACATGCAGGAGGCAGCCAACTGATGATGTTTCTCTCTCCTTTCCTCTCTGAAAAAAAAAAAAAAAAAAAAAAATCAATAAAGATAAAAACACTAAGCACCTGGGGAAAAGGCAGCACACTGTCACTACCAAAATAGCTGAGGCAGAAAATTCGGATCCAGAGGTAGAGCCTTAGAGGTGTCCTACCTCTGGGGGCGGAGGAGGGTCACCCAGAAAGATCCATCCACACCCAGAGCCAGGGAATCAGGGCCTGCCTAAGACCAGGCTGAACCAAAAGAACTGTAGCAAGTACCCAGCAACAAGACTACTGTGGGAGGTGGAGCCTCGGGCACAGGGGCAGAAAGGCTTAAAGCTAAAAGTGGAGCATAAATACAGGGAAAAAAAAAACAAACAAAAAAAAAACCCTCCCTCTAGCAAACCTGACCCTACACCTTCGCTTTCAGTGCACAAAAGAAAACCACAGCAACAACAAAACCCAAACACAACTCAACTCCTAACCAACCCAAACTTCTACACTAACCGCCTCGTAAAAGAAGAGGGTACTTACTTCCCAGAATGAATGCTATGCACCTACATCTGGCAATCAATAACAAGCAACAAGCAACGCACAAAATAAAACAACAAAAACAACTCACTATCGAGAGGCAAAGTAATCAACAGGATAAGACTTAGAGATGACCCAGATATAGAAGTTATCTACAGGGAAATTAAAATAACTATGATTATGCCGAAACCGGTTTGGCTCAGTGGATAGAGCGTTGGTCTGTCCACTTTGATTCCGGTCAAGGGCATGTACCTTGGTTGTGGGCACATCCGCAGTAGGGGGTGTGCAGTAGGTAGCTGGTCGATGTTTCTCTCTCATCGACATTTCTAGCTCTCTATCCCTCTCCCTTCCTCTCTGTGGAAAATCAATTTAAAAAATTTAAAAAAGTAAACATATTAAAAATAATAATAATAAAATAAATAAAATAAAATAACTATGATTATGTGAAAAATAATATAAGCAAATATCAATTGGTCTGACATAAATATATTGTTTAAAATATATTTTATTTAATTTATTTTATTGATTTTTTACAGAGAGAAAGAGAGACAGACAGATAGCTAGAAACATGGATGAGAAACATCGATCAGCTGCCTCCTGCACACCTCCCACTGGGGATGTGCCCACAACGAAGGTACATGCCCTTGACCGGAATCGAACCTGGGATCTTCCGGTCTGCAGGCCGATGCTCTATCCACTGAGCCAAACCCGCTATGGCTGAGGTAAATATTTTAAAGTACTTTTTTGTTGTTTATTTTCCATTGCTTTAGAATATAATTAGCCGCCTAGAGCAAAAATAGTAGTAATGTACTGTGGACTTACATGTAAAAGCAAAATATATGACAACAACAGTACAAAGATAAGAAGGAAGAATTGAGAGTTATACTATTGTGTTTTTATATGTGAAATTATGCAATTTAATTAAAGCAGACTGTGATTAATTAAAGATATACATTGTAGCTTTTACATGGACTGAAGGGTCCCAGGTTCGATTCCGGTCAAGGGCACATGCCTGGGGTTGCCGGTTCCATCCCCAGTAGGGGGCGTGCAGAAGGCAGCCAATCAATGCTTCTCTCTCATCATTGATGTTTCTATCTTTCTCTCCCTTCTCCCTTCCTCTCTGAAATCAATAAAAAAAAAAAAAAAAAAAACCTTTTTTTTTAAAATCAGCAGGCAGGTTGGTCAATGGGAAAAAAAATGGGGGACATATGTAATACTTTCAACAATAAAGACTAACAGTGTACTTTCCCTCCCCAGACTACACCCTGCCTTTCCCGTCTGTCCCACTCCTTCCCCTCAAAAAATAAAAAATACAAATAAATATTTAATGAAAAGTAAATAATTACATCAATAAAATAAAGTCAGCCAAGATCCAGAAGAGCTCAAAATGGAACGCCCCAACATAGCTCTTGTCTAAGTAGCTACATGAATTCTGAGAAAAGTAAGATTGATACCTGTAATAAGACTGGATGCAGGAGATGGGGGCAGGTCAGGGGCGGTAGACAGATTTCCAATGGGGAGAGCACAGCTTTGGCTCCTACAATCTGCTCAGGATCAGAGCTCAGTTAGGAACCTGCCCTGAGGGACTGTTAGGACACATTCCAACATGCTCAGCCGGCCTTAATCCCCTCCGGCATCCAGGCCACTGGATTACCTGCCTTTTCCTAAACTCTGGAGCCTGCCTGGCAGACACACACATCTTTGTTCGTACGGAGCCCTTTAATTTTATTGACTTTCCACAGAGAGGAAGGGAGAGGGATAAAGAGCTAGAAATGTCGATGAGAGAGAAACATCGACCAGCTGCCTCCTGCACACGCCCACCGGGGATGTGCCCACAACCAATGTACATGCCCTTGACCGGAATCGAACCTGGGACCCTTCAGTCCGCAGACCGACGCCCTATCCACTGAGCCAAACTGTGGTCTTTAAAAATCACTGTCAAAGACAACTTCCATTAAATCACTCAGTGTACCCTGTAAGTCCCCGTCTTGAAAAACCAGTATCAAACCCCACTTTAAGGACACAACGTAGCTTCCCAGCAGGCTTCTATCCTATTTTCCCAAGCTCCTGCGGCAAATAATAAAGGAATTCACCAGACCACTAACATTTACTTATGAAAATGTAAACATAAAACAATTAAATGCAAATTTTCAGGTGGGGAAAGGGGCCCTTTCAAAATTCAATTACAAAGAATATTTTACAAGCTGGAGTTTAAAAAAACCGCTTTTATAATTGATAACTATGAGTGGGGAAGACTGTTAATAAACATACCAAAATCTTCATGGTGGTAACACAGAGGACTATTTTTTTTTTTAACTCTCTGAGTCTTAAAATTTTCCACAGTGAGTATGCATTAATTTTTTTAATGCTTAAACTTTAATATCTATATTTATTGTATTTCTATCAAATAACAAAGAGCGTGTGACTCTTTCTTTCCGTTGGCCTTTTCACATGGGATGCCAGACACCTCACGATTAAAATCCAGCTCCAATCTCAGGGAATACCTACCCTCACTTTTCAACCGTATTTGCTATCTCGTCTTTTCCATGGCTTTGGTTTTCCATTTCTTTCTAACAACCTCCCCGCAAGACCGTTCCTTATAAACCACCACAATGACTCTTGAGAAAGAGGTCATGTACTCTGTACTTTATTTATACAACAAAGTCTCCTCACTAGCATCGTGTTCCTGTACCTAAAACTCTTTCCAGACCTCAAAGATCCGAGGAAGTGTGACTGAGAACAGAGCAATAACATTCACCTGTGAAGAAACGAGCACCCATCACCGTGTCACGAGCCACCTCATCCTAAATGAAGAAGATAAAGTCTCCACACACCAAGGCTATTTATCTTTGTAAAAAAATAAAATAAAATAAAATAAAATAAATCCAAGTTTTACAGGCACGGCCGGGACAGCACTCACTCACTGAGTCCAACTTGCAGGAGCGTCACAAAAGCAACCAGCCTAAAAGGAATCAGGGGACTAGCCTGGGGACCTCAAATCATTCACGACTAAGACAGCTGCTGCTCTCAACGTCCCGTGTCCCCAGATCATTTGAGTCACCTTCGGAGAAATTATTCACATCCTGGAGACAGAGGTCAGGAAATTTCCTGTACCGAGGAGCGCCAGGGAGGTTGGTCATAGAACTGGTATTTATTTATTTTCGGTCTGCCATAAAAGTCTACAGCAGCCAGTCCGGGAAGGAGGAAGATAGGAGATTTAAAAAATAAAAAATAAAAAAATCATGCTTGTGGTTTTCTACATATTCATCAGGGCAGGAAAACCAGATATAAAAATATACATGACGGTCTGAGAGCCCAAAGCCGGGCAGTAAAACCAGGAGCGCACATGGGACCTGAGCTATCTCAGGGAGCACGCCCAGCTTTCCACAGGCCGCTCCCCCCAGGTCTCCACCCCGGGGAGCAGAGATAAGCCCCTCATGGCCCTCAGGCAGAGATTTCTTTCCCCGTGGAGGGCAGATTCCCGGTAGCGAACCCCGCCGCCCGCACGAGAGGCACTCCAGAGGCTGTTCATTACATGCTGATTCCTGCTTACAAGGACCATTACACAGGCCCGGCTGTTTGCGCAGCGCTTGGAGGAGAATTCTCACCGTGTTTCACAAATGCCTCCTCCCGCTGTGACAAGAGATGGGCAAACACAGAGCAGGAGGCGGAGGCCCTGGAGAGAACCCCGATGGCAGCAGGAGCGCCCCTTCTCTTCCCGCGCTCCGGCAGGCGGACACCCTAAGCCTAAGCCGGACCCCTTCCTCCCCCGCACCCCCGGCCCCGCACCCCCTGCCCCCGCACCCTCCCCCCCACCCCCTTCACCCCGCACCCCCTGCCCCCGCACCCTCCCCCCCCACCCCCTTCACCCCACACCCCCTTCACCCCGCACCCCCTGCCCCCGCACCCCCTTCACTCGGCATCCCCCGCTCTGCTCCCGCCCCCCCCACTCTCAGCCCCGCACCCCCCCCCCCTCCGGCTGGGAGCGCAGGGGCTTTCCCACCTGAAGGTTTGGTTCCTTTTTCCTTTCACAGTCCGGTCCCGCAGCCTCCGCCCTCACACCCACTTCTTACACACCCGCAGTCACTGCACACTGAGGGTCACACTCACAGACTCACACACACACACACACTGAGGGTCACACTCACAGACTCTCTCACACACACACACACACTGAGGGTCACACTCACAGACTCTCACACACACACACACTGAGGGTCACACTCACAGACTCTCTCACACACACACACACACACACACACACACTGGGGTTCACACACACACACTGGGGTTCACACTCACACAGACTCTCTCTCTCACACACACACACACACACACACACACTGAGGGTCACACTCACAGACTCTCTCACACACACACACACACACACACACACACTGGGGTTCACACTCACACAGACTCTCTCTCTCACACACACACACACACATACACACACACACACACACACACACACACACACACACGGCCTCCGGAGGTCCCTCTCGCACGCGGGGTCGGGCTCCTCCGCAGCGCCCATCACGTGGCCCGGCCCACACCCCACGCCCTTCCCGGGGCCCGCGCCCCACGCCCCACGCCCTTCCCGGGGCCCGCGCCCCACGCCCCACGCCCTTCCCGGGGCCCGCGCCCCACGCCCCACGCCCTTCCCGCGCCCCGCGCCCCGCACCCCGCACCCCGCGCCCCGCGCCCCGCGCCCCGCACCCCGCGCCCCGCACCCCGCGCCCCGCGCCCCGCACCCGGAGCGGCCGCGGGGAGTTCCGCCCACAGGACGCGGCCCCGCTGCCCGCTGCCCCCGCCCGCCCGCCCGGGCCGTTACCTCGCGGGCCGCGGCACCAGGATGCTCGGTCGCGCCGCCGCCCCCGCCGCGCAGGCCCCGCCCCGCCACGTCACCGGCGGCCCCGACAGCGACCGCGCCGCCCGGGACCCGGCGCCGCTCCTCGGGGCCTGGGGCGGCCGTCCCTCCGCCCGGCCCGGCGCCCACGTGTGCGCTCCCGGCCTCTGCGCGCACTTGGCAGCCGGGCCCCAGGGCGGCCATGCCGGGCCCCACGCGGCCGGGACCTGGCCCGGACACCGTGCCCAGCTGGCCAGCCTCTCCCCGGCGCGGCCCGGGTCACCCCAGCCTCCCCTCGGGGGACTCCAGACGGGGACGCTCCCCGCGGGGAGCTCCGCCCCCACACCCCGCAACCAGCTCTAAACGGCCTCCTTACCTGCCTCCCGGCCAACCCTCCGCAAGATCCTAGGACTTGTCCTCCACATCCACTCAGACATCACCACTCATCCATTGACACCCCCGTCCCCCAGGCCCATGGACACTGCTGGGCTTCTGTAGCCAACCTCCAACCTCAGGGCTTTCTGGGGTTCAGGCTTGAGGACATGCTTCTTCCATCCTCATCTTGCCTGACCCTGCTGACACCCCTCAGGGTACTGCACACACACACACACACACACACACACACACACACACACCACCTTTTCCTGTCCCTGTGGCTGCGCCTCCTCCGGCTCCTAGGGCTCCTTTGCTTCCAGTGGCCCTGGGGTTCTTTCTGTCTGAGCCTCCTGGCCTCATCAGCAGCCGAGCACTCCCACTCAGCTTCCTGTCCACATGTCAAGCCCTGTCTCTCTCCTGGGCCATGGGGAGTCATTTCCCCCAGAAATGTGTTCACAGCTGGCTCATCCTTTGGCTCCACACTAACCACACCCAAACCCCTGTCCCCCACCCCCCAGTGGCCCAGCCAGGGATGGGCAGCACTTGGACCCATCCTCCTCCCCCAGCGGTAATGGCCTCCCAATCCCTGTCCTGCTCCCCCTAACTCATCCCCACCGGGGAGAGGGTGCTCTGAAAAGACAGATTGGAATGACTTCATGTCTCCGCTGCCTAAAAAACCTTCCATCCTCCTCCCTCCAGTGGGCCTGAGATGAACTTTTTTTTTTTTTTTTAAATATATTTTATTGATTTTGTACAGAGAGGAAGGGAGAGAGATAGAGAGTTAGAAACATCGATGAGAGAGAGTCATCGATCAGCTGCCTCTTGCACACCCCCTACTGGGGATATGCCCGCAACCAAGGTACATGCCCTTGACGGGAATCGAACCCGGGACCCTTGAGTCCCCAAGCTGACGCCCTATCCATTGAGCCAAACCAGTCTCGGCCTGAGATGAACTTTGAAGAGCCCTCCATGGTGCCGCCCTCAGACTCCCTGCTTGGAATACCTTTAAGTGTCAGTGAGAGTTTATGCATACTTGGGAGTCGCTGGAGTCTAACCCTTTGCCCTACTCCCTTCCCCAGATCAGTTCTCCCTGCCTACCTGGCCAGGCAGAGAAAGGGCTCTGGACACCTGTGTCACTCCATGGCAGCCAGTCCACGTGTCCTTGCAAAAGCCACACATATAAGACCTTCCAGCTCCCCGTGTTACCAGAAAAGGGACCGGGCCTGGTGCGTGTTGGGTTCTGGACTTCGTGCGGGAAAAGGTTTCGCAAGAGGAGGCCAGGCGACTTTAAGAGGACATTTATTGAAGCCGGGGACGGTGGGACACGCAAGGGCTTAGGTAGAGGAGGCATCAGGAGAGGGCTGCTTTGGCTCGCAGGGGAGTCTTGGAGACAGGCTCAGGGGGGTAAGCCGGATCGAACGGCTGCCGCCCTTTGTACCCCTGGTTGCAAGTGGGACCCTGAAGAGTTTCGGAGATGCCCGCCTGAGAGGGAAGAAAGGCCCGGGAGAACCAGCCCTGGGTACTTGTCGTGGGGGTTTTCAAGACTCGGGGTTCACTGACACACCTTTACAGCAGCCCACCAGCGGAAAGCCCACTGGGTACCCAGTAAGTACTGAGTCAGACAGCCTCCAACACCATCAGGGTGTATTTACTCATCCCCATTCTTCATGTATTTATTCTTCCCCATTCTTCAGACGAGCAAACTGAGGCCCAGGGAAGTCAGAGTGATACAGGATAGTAAGAAGCTAGGACAATTCCTTGGCGAGTGGAATGGGAAAACTGAGGCAGACAGCTGAACAAACTGGCCAAGCACTTTATGGCCAGATACAGAAGGTTACCAGGGTGGAAATCCCTGTTGCTTAGCAATGGCCAAAAAAACTGGTGTTGGACCTCGTCCCCAGGGTGGTCTTTCCACCCCTGGTGTGTCCCTGGCCATGCAGGCTAATCCCCGCCCCCCGACGCCCCCCCCCTCCCCCCCGTTTCCTCCCTGGCGATAACAGATGACATTAGGCCTTGGTTGTATTTCAGCTCTAAGACCAGCTGTGATAACCATTGACCCTCTGTGCGGCGACCACGACCCTGAGAGTATTCACCTAGAAAAGCTGGTGACTATTCTATTGAGATCCTTCCCTAAGACCTCTCTCCTAAACTCTCAGCCTCTAAAACCCAAGCCCCAGGAATCAGCACCCACTCTTCCTCCCGGGAGCATGCCCGGTGCACCCCCTAAGCTCTAAGGGACCCGAGACTTGCAACAATGGGGCCTTTCTTCTGACTTGTCAGTGAGCCGACAGCAGCCCCGCCTTGGCCTATTTCTTCCTCCTCAAGTTCCTAGAGAGCAAAAGCAGCGCCGCCCGAGTCTCGCTCCTGTTGCTGCTGCTTTCCTAAGCCCTTCCTTATTTCGCTGCCCCCAGCTTTAATAAACGCACCCTCAAAATCACCTGGGATCTTCTCTCAAAATGCTGTGACATCTTTCCTGCGTGAAGTCGAGACCCTCCCTGGGGCAGTCCGGTAACAAGGAGAGTCCACAGGCTACGTGGCTGTGCTGGCAGAGCTGAGCGTGGAACCCCAGCCTGCGGGTCCTGAAGCCTGCTCTGGTTCCACGCTCTCTCTGCAGCTGGGAACAAAGGGTGGCAGTTCAGCTGAAATGGTCAGGGGTGCGGCACGGATGGGTGGGTATCAAGGCAGGCAGAGCCGGGAGGCAGGCCGGGCAGTGCCTGGGAGTGAGGGTCTGCTCCCTTTCATAGTGTCATCTTTTTGCCAAGGCCAGCAATGCACCCTCACCCTCTCTGGACAAAGGCTTCCTCCAGGTTTGGCCAATAACGAGTGCAGTAGGAGGGTTCAGAGCGCCTTCTAGTGGCCTCCAGGATGTATCAAAGCCTGAAGCCCAGGCTGGCCTTGTCCTGTAGACAGGAACTAGCGCTCCCACCACCCTTCCAGGCCCCTGGCTGGCTCTGGGCTTTGTACTAGAGAATTCAGGACTGGGCCCCATCCCTATGCATGTTTTCCTGTATCAGACTCTCTTTATCCATTTCCACTTGGTCCCCAGTCTCTCAGTCCATCTCTGCCCACACCAGTCTCAGCCTCCCTCAGTCTCACTCCTGTCCCCCAGCAGGGCAGATGAGCTGAAACAAAGCAGAAGGATGGCATCCTAAAAAGAATTCTAGGTTCAAAGGATGCTGAGACCTACAGGCTGAGAGAAAAGAGGAAGCTGGGAAGGGAGTCCAGCCAGGGTGACCTGCAGTATTGTCTCTGGGACCCCGATCTGGGGTGGCACAGAAGGCCCGCTGACCAGGCAGGAGCAGGAGCTGCATTCCAGAAGGAATGGTTCAGCCCTCGCTGGTTTAGCTCGGTGGATAGGGGCGTCGGCCTGCGGACTGAAGGGTCCCAGGTTCTATTCCGGTCAAGGGCACATGCCCAGATTGCTGGCTCAATCAGTAGGGGGTGTGCAGGAAGCAGCCAATCAATGATTCTCTCTCATCATTGATGCTTCTCTCTCTCTCCCTCTCTGAAATCAATATTACATTTTTTTTTTTTTTAAAAGGAATGTTTCAGGTCCTGGTTCTTAGTCCCAGGAGGGGAACTAGATTCCAGGAGGAGAAGGGGCAGGAGAATAAAGCCCAAAGTGGTGCGTAGGAGCCTCGCTTCGGTGCTGAGATAACCCCCGAAGGCTGCAGGAAAGACCTGGCCGCTGATTACCTGCTCTCAAGCCCTCTTACTGCCCCTCCTCTAGTTCCCTCCTCTCACACTCCGATAGAGCACAGGCCAGGCAACTTGACAGCATCCAGAATACTTTTATTGCCATAATCAAGACACAGCCTGCTCAGAGCCCGATCCGGGGGCCCACCACTCAGGAACAGAGAGAGACAGATGCTGGGTACGTACACAACAGAGAAAATCCGGGTCCAAAGAAGCCTGTGGGAGGGCAGCACAGTCCAGCCTGATTGTGGTTTTGGGCCCTCACCCCAGAGGCTAGAACCAAGTCTTGGCCTATAACCATTGCCCCCTCAGAGACCACTGCCGAAAGGCAGATATAGACTCTCCAGTCCTGCTATCATAGGAAGACCCATGCCAAGCATGTCAAACTCGCAGTCCGCAGGCCATGTGCGTAGTTTATTTGGCCCGTGTTAGCTTTTGAGTTTGACATGCTTGACCCACGCAGCATCTGGGGGCACACAGGAACCCCGCAGGGGGGACTCCAAGGCACCTGGCTCTCACGGGGCCCACAGAAGTTCCTGAACTAGTCCCTGAAGACTACACACCACGGTGCTGCCTGATGGAGGTAGGTGCTGGGCAGAGCGGGCAGGAGCCCAACTTCCTCTCAGCCCTGTGCGGGCCCCCTTGGGTCCTAGAGAAACCCTATGGCGGGGTGACAGCATGGTGACGGGGGGAGCAAGAGGTCAGGCTGGGGAAGCTCGGAGTCACCTTGGTCTGCTCTTGAGTTCTCTTTCTTCATCGGAATCTAAAAGGCCATGGCACCGAGTCCTGCTCTCAGCCCTGAATAGGGTGAAGGGAGCCAGCATCGATACTGTCAGCCGGCAACAGCCCAACTAGGGGATCAGAGCTCCTGGGATACAGCCTGCAGATGTGGGGGTGGGGGGTGGGGGGGATGTGCTGCCTAATCCTCAGCTAGGCCGTTCTTGGAGGTGAGGGAGGTAGGAGTGAACGCCCCACAGCCTGGGAACCACAGAAAACCCAGCCCAGCCCTGCCTGCAGGGGGAAACGGGCTGCCCCCAGAGAGCCACACTTAGGCTGCTGTGCAGCGAGGCCTCAGGAAAGTCAGCAGCTCCAGCTCCCCGTGGCCAGGGGCAAGGGTACCTGTGGCCAGCTTGTGGGAAGGGTCACCCTAGGGACCAGGGAGCCCGTCGCTGGGACCGCAGCTCAGTAACATCCCTCACAGGGGCCAGGGGGGCCTAGTGGGCCATGTGCAATGGCCACAGGAGTAGAAAAGGAACACATGGACCCTGAGCTGGGGTACTGGATCCAGGTGCAGCCAGTCCGCCTGCTGCCAGTCCTGAGGTCACAACAATTCCATCAGCAGCAGCAGCGTTCTCTCCATTCGAGTCCCTTGAGCGAGGCCAGGCTATTTCTTCCTTCCTCACTCCCGGGGGAAGGATAAGACATGGCCCTTCCCAACGGCAGATGTTTCATCACCCGAGACCTTGTGTGGCCTTGGGAGGTCAGTTACAAACCGCTAACCTTACGGGCCGCGGCCGCCCGGGGAGGTCCAGGAGCCGCTGTGGCCATGCCATCCCACAGCCCTGCCTGGCACCAGAATCAGGGCCTCAGGAGCAGGAACTTCAGGTAGGCCAGGGTAGTGGCGTTGGCCAGCATCTCGATGTGCTCGCTGCCCGGCAGCTCCTGCAGGGACACCTGGTGCTCCTGGTGGCTGCGCCAGGCCTGGCACTGCAGGGCACTCTGCAAGTTCACCGTGCCGTCGCCGTCGCCAAAGTAGATCTTGGGGTCGCGGTCCGGGAAGCTCTCGTAGTAGAAGGAATCCGGGGTGGGGACGCCAGTGCCGTAGAGGCAGTGCAGGGGCACGCCGGGCGGCACCGTGCTTCCACCAGCCCCTCCATGTCCTGCCGCATGAGCCAGCCGTCCTCGAAGCCCATGTCCTGGAAGAACTGGCGGTAGTCGCGCAGCGTGTAGTTGGCCGTGGGCGTGCGCACGAAGACCTTCTCGGAGGACCAGGTGTAGTTGTAGGGCAGCAGCCAGCTGGTGGAGACGGCGGTCCGCTGCTGCTCCCGGATCTTCAGGGGACTAATGACCGGGATCCGGTTGTTGTCCCCTGTGGGGAAGAGGGCCCCCGTCAGTCGGTGCTCAGGAAGGCAAGCCGGCTGGGCGCCGCGTTCACCACCGGGGCCCCTGCTGGACCCCAACCAGGGCCCGATCAGCACACCAGCCTCTCCAGTTATCATTATGACTCCCATGCCTGATCAACCGAAGGACTTGTGTGCATGCATATGGGCCTGGCCAGTGGCCATGGACAATGGGGGAGGGGGGGAGAGGGCATATGTAGGGAGGGATTTGGGATGGGACTGGAGGGATGAGGACAATTATGTGATACCATAATAAAAAAAATAATAATAAATTGGGAGATTAAAAACAAAACAAAACAAAACAAAAAAGAACTCACATGCCTGCATTACCGTTGTTTCCCTGTAGATTAGCTACCTCTGGGAAGCACCCAACCAAGATTTGTTTTTCTTCCCTTCTGCATTTCTTCACCAGGGATTTAGGCAACACACACCCACAAGGTGAAATATCGCTGGGCCTGTGGGCACTGACCTCACCCAAGGTGCCGGCAGGCTGTCAGTACAGAGGCACGCTCCCTTTTTTTTTTTTTTTTTTTTTTTTAATTACAATGAGTTATGTAAATACTTTTCTTTTTCTGAACTTAGAATTACAGCCAGCCAGTCCTGCCTGTGGCTGACCTGGTCAGCCAGGCCCCCAGGCAGATCTGCAGAAGAGAGCAGGAGTCCTTCAAACACAGGAATGCCAACAATACAAACACACCCAGCAGCCAGTGAAACTCCCAGGGGGTGAGCTGGAACTCGGGAACGGGAGCCGCCCGTCACTCTACCCTCTCGGACTGACCACAGGGGCCACAGCTCTGCCTGGCGGGGCCTGGCTACCCGCCTCGGGGGCCGTGACTATCACCCTTCCCACCCAGTCCTGCTCCCAGAGTGCCAAGAACAGTCTCCCAGTATCCGAGGCAAAGCCAATCCAGGGTCACTACACGGACAGACGCTGGGTCTGACCTGATCACAACAACCACTTGGCCAACAAGCAGAGCAGGCAGTGCCGGTGACTTGAGGAAGAAAGCTCACCAGATGGTTGGCACAGCCCTGTGGGCAGTGACCTTATCAAAGGTGAACCAGCAGGTTGCCAGCCCAGAGGCACAATCCTGGCTTATGGCTCCTAAAGTGAGGGGCCATGGGGTCACATGGGGCAGAGGGAGGGAAGTCCTATGACGGTAGTTGGCAGATTCTGACAGTCATGAAAACGCAGGTGGCCCTGGCTGGTGTGGCTCAGTTGGTTGGGTGTTGTCTTGTGCACTGAAAGGTTGTCAGTTCAATTCCCAGTCAGCACCCAACCAAGGGTTGTGGGCTCGACCCCCGGTAGGGGGCATGCGGGAGGTGGCTGATCCATGTTTCACTCTCACATCGATATTTCTATCTCTCTCTCCCTCTTAAAAAAAAAAAAAAAATCAATTAAAATATTCTTCTCAAGCCGAATCCAGTTTGGCTCAGTGGATAGAGCATCAGCCTGAGGACTGAAGGGTCCCGGGTTCGATTCCGGTCAAGGGCATGTACCTTGGTTGCGGGCACATCCCAACTAGGGGTGTGCAGGAGGCAGTTGATGGATGTTTCTAACTTTCTATCCCTCTCCCTTCCTCTCTGTAAAACATCAAAAAAATATATTTCTTAAAAAATAAAATAAAATATACTTCTCCCATTAAAAAAAAAAATCAATTAAAATATTTAAAACAAAAAAGAAAATTCAGGTAAATCGGGGAGAAATGGAATGGGGAAAAAGGTGTCTTTCCCAACTGCCTAGCAAGCAGGCCCAAACAGATCTGCACCTGCTTCCTCCTTGTGTTGCCAACAGAGGTTCTGAGCTGCTGCACATGGAGGTGCAACTCATAAACAGGAAACTGCCGTCCAGCCTTCCTTCTCTGGGGCAGAGGTGGGAATGAGAGCGTGAGTATGAGGAGAGGAGAGAGGGAGAAGGTTCCCCTCAAAGAACTCTGGGTCACACCGAGCTAGGCTGCCAGGCCTGAGCACAGCGTGTGCACACAGCGTGTGCACACATGTGCATGGCCAAGAGCTATGTCCACGTACACGCTGTAAGAAACTTACACAGAGCCGGGACCGGTTTGGCTCTATGGATAGAGCGTCGGCTTGGGGACTGAAGGGTCCTGGGTTCGATTCCGGTCAAGGGCATGTACCTTGGTTGCAGGCAGATCCCCAATAGGGGGTGTGCAAGAGGCAGCTGATCGATGACTCTCTCTCATCGATGTTTCTAACTCTATCTCTCTCCCTTCCTCTCTGTACAAAATCAATAAAGTATATATTAAAAAAAAAGAAAAGAAAAGAAAAGAAACTTACACAGAGCCGAAACCAGTTTGGCTCAATGGATAGAGCGTTGGCCTGCAGACTGAAAGGTCCCAGGTTCGATTCCGGTCAAGGGCATGTACCTTGGTTGCGGGCACACCCCCAGTAGGGGGTGTGTTTCTCTCTCATCGATGTTTCCAACTCTCTCTCTCTCTCCCTTCCTCTCTGTAAAAAATCAATAAAATGTTTTTTTAAAAAAAATCAATAAAATATATATTAAAAAAAGAAAGAAACTTACACAGATAACAAAGGTCCTCAACTAGAGAGGTGACATGGTTTGGAGAAAGAAGGGTTCCCCAGGAGGACACTGTAGAGGGAAAGAGAGGGTGCGGCCCCAACACCAGCCCCCCACGCCGGACCAGGCAGTCTCTTACCTGAGGCCAGGACGCGAAAGGTCTTGGCCACGCCCCCCCAGGGCGCACCCAGTGCCACGAAGGCACGGATGTACTTGTCCTTCCAGGCCTGTGGCTGCCGCTGCAGAAAGTAGAGCGTGTACATGTTGCCCATGCTGTGGGCAACCAGCACCACGGGGCCCCCATACAGCTGGTGCATCTCCTCGATCATCTCCCGGAGGGCCAGGAAGTAGGGCCCATTCTCATCTGCAGGCCAGAGCCGGGCGGGCGGGAGTCAGGCGGGAGTCAGGGTCCTGGGGCCTGAACTAGGACCGTTTCTCAGGCCAGACCCAGGACTAGGAGAGGATGCTAAAATTCGAGTGGGAGTAATATGGTTTCCCCTCCCGTTCAAAGAAGGTAGGAACCAAAGGGGCTCCTTTCCCCCCTCTTCAGATTCACTATCTCTCTCTGGGGCTCAGAGGCCCAGACATCCTGGGGTGACAGGACAGACTGACCAGGAGTAGGGGAGAGCCCAGGCCTATGGTGACTGTGACCCCCTGTCGCCACCTCCCAGGACCTCAGCGGGAAACAGGGGCGATCACTTACTTGGAGCTCGGCGCCAGTCATAAGGGGCCCCCCGGAGGTCCTCACCCCTCGTGTAGCCCCAGCTCACAAGGCTCTCTACCATGGTGTGGAAATAGGAACCTACACACAGAAATGCATAGGATTAGTCCTGGCTGGCGTGGCTCGGCTGGTTGGGCGTTGTCCCATGTCCCATGCACCAAGAGGTCACCAGTTCGATTCCTGGTCAGGGCACAAGCTGGGTTGCAGGCTCCATTCCCAGAAGGGGGCGTGCAGGAGGCAGCCAAACAAGATTTCTCTCTTTCTCCCTCTCTAAAGTAAAAAAATAAATAAATAAAAAATAAATAGCCCTAGCCGGTTTGCTCAGTGGATAAAGCGTCAGTCTACAGACTGAAAGGACCCAGGTTTGATTCTGGTCAAGGGCATGTACCTCCGTTGCAGGTACATGGTAAGGGTAAGTGCAGAAAGCAACCAATCAAGGGGTCTCTCACATCAATGTTTCTCTCTCCCCCTCGTTCCCCCTCTCCCTTATACTCTCTCTAAAAAATCAATGGAAAAATATCCCCTGCTAAGGATTAACAAAACAAAACAAAACAAAACAAAACAAAGAAATGCATACAAAGGGTACTGCCAGTGCCAGCCCACCACCTATAACATGCCTGCCAAGGCCACTGTGACATTACTGCAGGGAGGTCCCTGAAGGCGTGCTCTCTGCCCACACTGATCAGAGAACCGCTCTGCCTTCAACTGAGTGGTTCCTCCCACACCAGGAGTCCAGGAAACCTCCAGCCTCATTCCCCAGAGAGCATGAGAGGCTACATACCCACACTGCTTTTGCTGGGATCCAGGAACTCCAGGGAGAAGGTCTGCCCAAAGCCGGGGACATGCACATCCACCCCATCGGGAAACTGGGTGGCCCGGGACGTCCTGTTGTAGACCAGCCTGTCGGGAGGGAATGAACACTGAGCTGGTGACCCAGGGTTGGCACTGAATTGGAGTCCCAATGCTGCCCTGTGTCCTGAGCCACACTCCCTTCTCATTCTCAGGTTTGGTCACTTGTACAAGGAGACCAAAAGGTAACTGGGGTTCAGAGCTAGTCACTGAAGATTGCTTCCGTGGATTGTTCTGAGCTAAGGACAATTTTAGCTGCCCTTCCCTTTAACTGGAATCAGGGTCCTTGCCCATAATAATTACCATTAGTTAATTATATGCTAGGGCAAACTTCTATTTACCAAACACTTGTTCTTATCATTCTGTAATAATCCATTAAAACCCCCAGGGCACCTTACCTCAACCCTAGCTCTTCTATCTTATACACCCTCTAGAGGCCCCGTGCACGAAATGCAAGCACATGAAAGGAAATTAATTAGAAGAAATATTTTAATATTGCTATTCGCCCTTTCTCTGTAATAGAAGTGTTAGAGATGAAAGAAAATTAGTAAAATATATATGAATATATAAATTTATTAATAAATAAACAATAACAACATGATATAAAAACAATATTGATAAAAACAATGACTGATAAATTGGTTAAACTTATTTTAACACTAAGGCCAGTGTCAGATGGGACTAATCAATTCTTAGAATCAGAACAACCTCTCCTCCGCAGATCCTGCTAATACGTCAGTGTCGATTATGTTATGTTGAAATCTTTTTGTTTTTTAAAAAAAATATATTTCACTGATTTTTTTACAGAGAGGAAGGGAGAGGGATGGAGAGTAAAAAACATCGATCAGCTGCCTCCTGCACACCTCCCACTGGGGATGTGCCAACAACCAAGGTACATGCCCTTGACCAGAATCGAACCTGGGACTCATCAGTCTGCAGGCGGACACTCTATCCACTGACCCAAATTGGCTAGGACAGGTAAAAATCTTTTGATAATAAATCTAGTACCATTACAAAGACCCCATTTACTATTAAGATTTCTCAGTAACATGATGATTGCACCTACTTTCAATTCTAACTTATGACAGGGCATTCCCAAAGGAGTAATACATTTAATAAATTCGATGGGAAAACTTTCCTTTTTGGTATCATCCCTTGAATCTAGTATTATTGTTAATTACACTGCCTTCTCTGAGTCTTGACGCAATATCCGTTCCCCAGCCTTTCTCACCATGTGGGAAAAGAATAGGATACGTCATTGCATCTAATGTAGGAAACAGGATACTGATTTGTTTCATTTCAGTGGCATTCGGATTATCGGAATCTGGTTTACAATGAATGAGCAAGTCCCTTTCAAAAGGAGGTCCTCCATCTTCGTTTCTGAATATGAAGGCAACTTCGGTTAGACGGAGATAATTATATCTACCCAGATCACTGTTACGATAGTACTTAATCACCATTGTTACTTCCGTGCGATGCCACCACTTTCTTTCAGCTTACAAAAACAACCAAATTCACACATGTATGATCCAAATACATGCGTGTGATAGGCGCCAGCAAGAGCTTTATATGTATTGCACATGCGCGAGGCAACTTAGCCTTTTATAGATATAGAACAAACTTGCTTAATTAGACCTGCTTTCTGATGTAGCTAAACTTTTTCCAGCCCCGTGAAGCACCCCAACTTCTCTTTCAGGTAATTGTCAGCAGTAAATAGCAACACCAAGCAGATTATTATTGTAGATCAGGCAGGGAGAACAAAGGGTGAAATATTTAACTGCAGCAGTGTTTGACTATATTCTGCACGGTGAGAAAACCTGAGGTCGTTTTCAAGGTCCACCGTTTCTTACTTCTTTTCAGTTGGGTCAAGTTTCTAAATCTCCATTTTCCAACAAATGAAAAGAAAATAGGATTCCACCGAGTCTCCTTTCTACCTACTCCAGGACTTCTGTGAGGATCAAATGAGAAGAGGCATGGGAAAGCGCTTCACAGACATTTGGTTACAGTGTAAGGTGTTTAGACCTGAGGCTAGTCCTCACTGGGGAGAGGAAGCCAGGTGTTGTTACCTGGACAGTCACAGTCGGATACTCAGCATATTAGCCTTTTATGTAAATAGATGTTCCCTTTCTGTCTCTGACTCTTTCATGTATGTGGGGTTCCCATACGTACATATGTATTAAATTCAGTTACCAGTATTTTCTATTTGATTAGACCAGCCAAAAGAACCCTGAGAGTAAAGTTTGTTGCTCCCCCAGATAACAAAACAAATTTATAAAGCACAGATCAGAGTGAGGACTCTCTCCAAGGCCTACTTTAAAGACTGACCCTGACCTGACCGGTTTGGCTCAGTGGATGGAGGGTCCCAGGTTCAATTTCGGTCCAGGGCACATACCTTAATTACAGGCTCTACCCCGGCCCTGCGCGGGGCTCATGCAGGAAGCAACCAATCGATGTGTTCCTCTCACATCGATATTTCTCTCTGTCTTTCCTTCTCTCTTCCACTTTCTCCAAAAATCAATGAAGAAAAAAATCCTCAGGTGAGGATTAAAAAATTAATTAATTAATTAATTTAAAAAATAAATAAAGACTGACTCCGCAAACCCTAGATGGATCATTTGGTTAGAGGATCATCCTGATACGTCAAGGTTGCAGGTTCAATCCCCAGTCAGTGCACATAAAGAATCAGCCAATGGCCGAAACCGGTTTGGCTCAGTGGTTAGAGCGTCGGCCTGAGGACTGAAAGGTCCCGGGTTCAATTCCGGTCAAGGGCATGTACCTTGGCTGCTGGTACATCCCCAGTAGGGGGTGTACAAGAGGCAGCTGATCAATGATTCTCTCTCATCATCGATGTTTCTGACTCTCTATCCCTCTCTCTTCCTCTCTGTAAAAAAATCAATAAAATATATATATATTTTTTTAAATCAATAAAATATATTTAAAAAAAAAAAAAAAAAAGAATCAGCCAATGAATGAGTAAATAAGTGGAACAACAAATCTCTCTCTCTCAAATCAAATTTTTATAAAAGCGGAGCCCAGGACACAGGACACTTCTCCTCGATGCCACCCACCCCAGAATGCAGGCCTTAGATCCGCTTGGGAGAGGGAAGCACCAGGCCTGGCTCTGCCATGAACATCACACTTGTCCCCAGAAGGCAACCGAGCTTCGCAGACTCCCATCGCTCCATCTCTATGGATCCAGCTCCTATGAGCTACCACATACATACCAGGGCAAAGGAGAGGATGAGAGAACCAGACAGAGAGCCACCCCCAATCTCAGTGGCTGCTGTGTGGGTAGACAAGGAGGAAGGCCTTAGGCCAAACCAGGAATCCTGCTCTGGCCTCCTCAATAACAAGGAGGCAAATGTGCCTAAGAAAACACGAGCTACACAAACGGTCCCTGAGTCCCACCCCATCCTAAAGATTAGCTACACAAAGCTGACAGGATTCCCAACATTAACCCAAATAATAGGTCCTGGTGACCTACTCTCTCAAGGGCAATCTGTAGGTCACCCCATTGGCCACTCAGCAAAGTGCAGAAAATTGTTCTGGAAAGACAAGGTAGCTCCGTGCCGGATGAAAGGCAAACAGTCGGAGGAGCCATGAAAGTAGATAAACCCCTCCTGGTGTTAGCCAGCACCTCCGATTGGCAGTAACTAAGACCATGTCTCTGGTACAAAAATAGAAATGCAGATCAACAGCCAGAAATGCTCTGATGAAAACACACACAGAAGAGGAGAGCCAACAAAGCAGGCATCTTAAACAACGGGAAGGGGGCGGTGCCTGCAGAGACAGCTAGTGCATCTCCAAGAAAAAGTTTAATTTGTTAGATTCCATTAAGCTGGAACGTGTTTTTCTTTTTCTTTCTTTTTTATTTTTTTTTAGCACCAGCTGGATTCCAGGTTCTACCGCTATAAAGACAAAAGAGATACAGTCCCTGCCTCAGGGAGCTCAGTCTGAGAGGGAAACTTAGCTCAGGGTCATACAATTCTGGGTCTGAATCCTGGTGTTGCCCCTTATTAGCTGAGCGACCCTGGCAATCTTGTAACTGATCTGAGATTCCAAATGTCGTCTACTATAAAGCTGGTTTATAAACAGCACCTCTTTCATAGAGTTGCTGTAAGACTAAATGAGCCTGGCTGGTGTGACTCGTGACTCAGTGGCCTAGCCAGGAGGCTCAATTCCAAGTCAGGGCACACGCCCAGGTTGCATGCTCAAACCCCAATGGGGAGCATGCAGGAGGCAGCCAATTAATGATTTTCTTTCATCACTGATATTTTTCCTCTCCCTTCCTCTCTGAAATCAACAAACAAATATATATATTTTAAAGACTAAAGAAAATATGTAAAATGTACAGTGTTTGTATTCAATCAGCAGTAATTCTTCCTATTGGGAAGCATCCTTGGAAATGAAGTTTGATGAGAGAGGAAACAGGCAGGTGGCATGGGGAGTAGGAGAGATTAACAGCTCTGGAGAGTGGCAGGGACATGTTCAGGATTTAAAAAGTGAATGGGGCGGGGAGGAGGTGGGATTGGCCAGTAGTGTTCAGTGGTCAATCTTTTTTTAAAAAAATATTTTATTTTATTTTATTGATTTTGTACAGAGAGGAAGGGAAAGAGAGTTAGAAACATCAATGAGAGAGAGTCATCGATCAACTGCCTCTTGCACACCCCCTACTGGGGATATGCCCGCAACCAAGGTACATGCCGTTGACCGGAATCGCACCCGGGACCTTTCAGTCCCCAAGCGAACGCTTTATCCATTGAGCCAAACCGGTTTTGGCTAGAGTGTCAACTCTTGCACTGATAGGTCATGGGTTTGATTCCCAGTCAAGGGCACATACCTGGGTTGCAGGTCGAATGCCCAGTTCTGTCAGGGCACATTTAGGAGGCAACTGATCAATATTTCTCTCTCACATAGGCATTCCTCTCTCTCTCCCCACCCTCCTCCCTCCCTTTCCTCCCACTCTCTCTAAAAATCAACGAGAGGCCTTAACCGGCCTGGTTCTGTAGATAGAGCATCTGCTTTCAGACTAAAGGGTCTGGGGTTCAATTCTAGTCAAGGGCAGGCTCCTTGGTTGCAGGCTCCTGGTCAGGGCTCATGCAGGAGGCAACCAATTGATGTGTTTCTCTCACATGGATGTTTCTCTCAGTCTTTCCTCTCTCTTCTCCTCTCCCTGAGAACCAATGAAAGAATATCCTCGCCGAAATCGGTTTGGCTCAGTGGATAGAACGTCAGTCTGTGGACCGAAAGGTCCCAGGTTCTATTTGGGTCAAGTGCAAGGGCATGCATATTGGCTGCGGGCACATCCCCAGTAGGGGGTGTGCAGGAGGCAGCTGGTCGATGTTTCTAGCACTCTATCCCTCTCTCTTCCTCTCTGTAAAAAATCAATAAAATATATATATTTTTTAAAAAAATAATATCCTTGGGTGATGATTAACAAAATCAATGGGGATGGGGGGGATAGGCAGGGAATAATCTATGGGGTAAAGATTAACAAAATCAATGGGTGGAAAATATCCTGGGGTGAGGATTAACAAAATCAATGGAGGAAAAAATATTCTTGGGTGAGGATTAACAACAACAAGAAAAAAAAAAGGTGAGTGGAGGGAATTTATCAGGCGAAGGGTGTAGAGGTAAATTCCAGGCTAAAAGAACAGAGTCAGCATAAGCATA
The DNA here is from genome assembly GCA_036971965.1 of Nyctalus aviator. Lineage (NCBI taxonomy): Eukaryota > Metazoa > Chordata > Mammalia > Chiroptera > Vespertilionidae > Nyctalus > Nyctalus aviator. The sequence goes on from CM072936.1 coordinate 36,388,047, forward strand.
CCAGAGAGAGCTGGCATACCAGGGAGAACAAGCAGCTGGAGGGGCAGGTGTGGCCAACCCAAAGGCAGGGGAAGGGATGAGGGCCGTGTGGCAGCTAAGATTCACAAAAACCACGAGGAGGGCTCCAAGCACAAGGTGTGGCTGGGAGAGGGTAAGAACGAGAGCAGCAGGAAAGGGAAGAGATTCTGTCAGAGGAGCAGATTAAGGAAGTGGGAAGGGAGAAAGGGGAATGACCTTAGGTCTCTTAGGAGGGGATGGGCTGGAAATGGACTCTGGGGGCCTCTGTAGGTTGAGTTGGCGAGCAGCACCCGGCCTGTACCCCGGCCCCCACCTGATGTTGTCGATCCAGCAGTCGATGATCACGGGCAGCAGCAGCTCGAGGTTCAGCCAGAGGGTGAAGTAGCTGTCCGTCTTCTTGGAGCAGAGGTAGTGCACGACCTTCGGCTTGTCCAGCTTTGCCTCCAGCTGGTTGCCCAAATCACCAGGCACTGTAAGTGGGGCACAGAACACGCATGAAGCCCTGAGCCTAACGGACCAGAGAACCCACAAGGCCTGACTCCAAAGGCCTTCTACCGTCCTAGGCAGGGCTTTGTCCACTCTGACTGGATTGGGAAAGGACAGAGCACGGGGCCACCGAACCAGCCCAAAGAGAAAGCGCTCCAAGACAGGTTGAAAGAAGCTCACATTGAAAGAAGCTCACATTGCCGGAACCGGTTTGGCTCAATGGATTGAGCGTCTAACTGCGGACTGAAGGATCCCAGGTTCGATTCCGGTCAAGGGCATGTGCCTTGGTTGCGGGCACATCCCCAGTGGGGGGTGTGCAGGAGGCAGCTGGTCGATGTTTCTCTCTCCTTCTCTGATTGATGTTTCTAGCTCTCTATCCCTATCCCTTCCTCTCTGTAAAAAAAATCAATAAAATGCATTAAAAAGAAAAGAAAGAAGCTCACATTGGTACTTGCTGACCTACGGAGGCCCCCAGGCTTTGCTAAAGGCCAGAGTCCGGAAGGTTCCAAAGGACAGACCACCTGCAGAGCCCGAGCAGCTGGGCACTCACAGACCAGGCGCTGGAGCTGGCTACCCTGAAACAACACACCATTCTGGTCACAGCTGGTGTGGGATGGGGAGACTAGGCCTAAAGGATAACTTTCTCTAAAACTTTTTCTGAAAACCCATCCCCATTGCTTCACTGCCAACGTTCAAGGCCTTTATTTTTATGTTTTTAATCCTCACATGTTTATTGATGAGAGAGAGAGAGGGGGAGAGAGAGAGAGAGAGAGAGAGAGAGAGAGAGAGAGAGAGAGAAACACTGATGATTGCCTCCTGTTTTCCTGTTTGCATGCTGACTGGGGATTGACCCTGCAACCTAGGTATATTCCCTGACCAGGAATTGAACCCACAATCTTTTGGTGCATGGGACAGCGCTCCAACCAACTAAGCCACCCAACCAAGGCAGCATGCAAGGCCTTCTAGAGCCTATTTACTCCCAGTGACCTTTCAGGCCTCACCTGCTCCCACATGCCATACTCTCAGCTCCTGCCACATTCATCCCCATTTAAGATCCATAATCACTAACCGAACAACCAGCGCCTGGCTCTCGTTGGCATTCACTGGGCTTGGACTGTGAACCCAGCCCCGCTAAGGGCATGCCCTCCCTGTGCCCCATCTCACAACGCCCCGGGGGGCAGCAGCTGCCTTCACCTCCTTTCCTGCTGTGGGTGCAGAAGTGGAGAGTCCCCAGCACAACAGGTTCTGGGTGACACCCCTGTGGACTGGGCAGGGGAACACGGGGACCATGGTCATTATCTCCGCCGAAGGAAACGGCTGAAAGAGGAAGCCACCAGTTCTGCTTTGTCTGGCAATGTCTCTCTCACACTGGACAGGGCCGTGTGGCCCCTAAAAATAGCAGTGGTCACTTCCTCAGACCTTGTGCCTAGAACTGGGACGAAAGCCATTCACGTGCCTTTCACCTCCAATGACCCTGGGGGAGAGAACATCCTTGTTGTGCCCACTTTACAAATGAGACTGACTCTGGGAGAGCTTGCTATCCAGACCCTTCAGGGCCTTCTTCTGTGCCACTTCTCTGACCTCTGCTTCCTCTTCTAGCCATCTGAGTCCCACCCACTGAGGCTGGTCATCCCTGGGTTACTGATCTGTGACCAGGAGCTGCCAGCCACGGGGTTTCCTAGGATCAATACCAACTGCCTCACCCACCCTCTGGGCAGGTTAGCATTCCCGTTGCTCTGTGACTCTGGGTAGGGAATTGGCTCCTCTGCTCCGACCTCGGATAACGGAGAACGGAATGGCATAACAAGTTAGCACTAATCCAGGAGAAAAGGCCTCAGCTCTTTCATGGGCCACACACTTCCCAATGCCACACCCTTTTACTCAGAACTCCTCAGGCCCACACATGACTGCCTGCAGGCCCCCAGGATAAAGTTCAGATGACCCAACCGGTCATGAGCCTGGACAATCCACTCCCCTCTACCTCCTCCCTCTCCCCACCCTTGTCATCCCTCACCAAACCACTCCATGGCAGACAGCCTGGACTCCCTCCCTCCTTCCCTCTGATGGGTAGTTCCCCGTGCCTGGAACTCTCCTGGCCACAGCTCCAGCTGCATCCTCCAGGAAGCCTGCGCTGACTGGGTCAGTGCATTCTCTGTGCTTGCCCGGCACAGACCTCACCTCTGGGAATCATCCCGGAAGCTGAAGGAAAGGCAGAACCAAGGGTGCCCAATGCCCACGTCTAACCTGCATCCCCCTAGAAGCATTTCATGGCTCAGAGCTCCTGGTTTAGGGACGCCGTAGGACCAAAACTGCCTGCCAATCTTCCCCATCTGTCATCTGTATCACCCCCATTAAAATACTCCCGGCAAAAAAGGCATGGGGATCATGCAGACACTGTGTAACATATACCTCAGCAAGCCTCTGCCTCCGGAGCCCTGGCTGGTCACCTCCACACTAACTCTAGGTGTACACAGACTGCACGAGGCATCTAAGGCCCAAGACTATAAAGTCTCACCCTGGCCCACCACCCACCGCAAGGAAACGCTGTGCCTCCCGTACAGCAGTCAGGGGTCAGGACCAAGAAGGGGGTAAACAAGCAGGAGACGTCACCCGGGCCCAACATCAGTCTGAAAGGATGAGTCCAGGCTCCTGACATCTGTTCAGAGCCACTGCCCCACCTCTCACCTCTCTCTGCCTTTAGCCAGCCTCAGACTCCCTAGGGCCTCCGCCCTCAGGAGGAGCCCTGGTGACGGCTAAGACAGTAATCCTTTCCCCCAACGAGCTTCCTTTCAGCAATGCCTTCTGACTTGTAAGGGGCTGAAAAGGTCAAGCGAGACAGCCTACTAGGCAAGCCTAAGTCAACACTAAGGCTCCTGGGGGCCAACTCTGGGGGCCACCTTACCCCCAAACCGGCCCTCAGGAGTGGGGCCAAAGGGCCTCAGTCTTTCCAGCATAAACAAACAAACAAACAAACAAATAAATAAAAAATGGGGAATAAGTCGCACAACCCCTTCAAAACTACAACTAAAAGACAAAACGGGGCGGGGAGGGGGGGAATTGGGATAAGGCAAGACCAGGTTTGGGACTGCCCCAAAGAACACTATACTTACCCCATATGCTACAGGGGAAGGTGACAGAGAGGCTGACCACACCCGCGGCCAGTATGGCAGGAGGTGGACGGACCGACCCCAATGACAAGTCACAACGTGCCCCTACCTCGCGCTTGCAGCAGAAGCACACCGGGGAGCCAGGACCCTCCCCCCCCTGACCCCCATACCCGGTCCAGCGAACAGACAGACCCCCTGCCAGGTTCGTGCCTCACCCAGGACCACCGGAGGGGGGCGTCCGGCCGGAAGCGCCGGGTCCGCGAGCATCAGGAGGAGCAGGAGGCCGCCGGGGAGCAGGGCCGCGGCGCGGGCACAGGCGCGGGCCCATGGCGGGCGCGGGGCGGACCGGGTCCCGGCGGGCGCGGGTTCGGAGCTCCTGGCCTGCGCCTGGGCCGGGCGCGGCGGCGACGCGCTTAACCCCGCCGCCCACCGCCTCCCCGGCGGCCCGGCCAGTCAGGGCCCAGCTCCCCGCAGACGGCCAGCCAATAGGGACGCGCCTCCACCGGGGTGTCCCGCCCACTCGGCGCCGCCCGCGGGGCTCACGCGGCTCGCGGACTTGCTCCCCTGACAGCGCTGCGAGCCGAGCGCATCGATCCGCTCGGGCTCAAGCCCCTGGCCGCCACCCTCTCGCCAGCTGCTGGGGGGGGGGGGGGGGCCCAGCCCAGCAGTCCCACCCACTTCCCCACCCCGTTCTCCAAATTTTTTTTATTTTTATTTTTTAAAATATATTTTATTGCATTTTTACAAAGAGGAAGAGAGAGGGACAGAAACATCCACGAGGGAGAATCATCGATCAGCTGCTCCTGCACACCTCACACTGGGGATGTGCCCGCAACCAAGGTACATGCCCTTTGCCTGAATCGAACCCGGGACCTCTCAGTCCGCAGGCCGAGGCTCTGTCCATTGAGCCAAACCGGCTTTGGCCCCGTTCTCCAAATTTATGCTGCGCAGCCCTCACGCCCAATTCCCGGCGCCTGCCTGACCTGGAATCTGGAGCGATCCTGGCTGAGTGGCGATTCATGGTCCAGTGATCGAGGCCGCTGAGCGACTCCCCCGTCACAACCAAGGGGGAGAAAAGTAAGCTCCAGACAGTTTGGCCGCCTTAAGGGTTCAGGGTTGACCAGGACCTTTGCGCAACACCCCTCCCCCCACCTCCCGGTTCTTCACACCCTGCCCAAAGAATGTCTGAGGGGTTCGGGCAGCCCTTTGCCGTCCGCCCTGGGAACTGGATGGGAAGGGGAGAGGCCCAAGTCAGCACGTTTCGTTTCGGAGTGAGATGCATGTCCTCCCCTTTTTAGGGGCGCGGAGTATGGGGTCACCCTAGCACACGGAGCAGTTCGCGGGCTGGGTTGAGTGTGGGCTTGAGCCCTGACCCTGCACCACCGCTGCTCATCCGCAAGTTCCCTCGCAGCGCGGGAGGGGTAGGGGACCTCCCAGCACAGCAAACGTGGAGGTCAGGAGAGGAAGGACACAGACTGCCTGCAGGAGGAATGGGGGCGAACAGAGTGGGCAAAGACTGGCCAGGCGGTGATATACCAGCACCCTGCGTCTCTCTGGGAGAGAGGGGCCAAGTGTTTGGAGGTTGGAGGCCCGGATCCTCCTCACTTTCCCCCCTAAGGGCCGGTCACACCCTGATCAGCAATCTCAACATCTTTATACCTCCCCTCCCTTCCTTCCTCTTGGTCTGTTAGCTAACCCTTTCCACTCTCTCCTATGCCCCTCAATGAATCTACACGCCACCTTTGTCTCTATTTTCTTATTTTTTTTAAATATATTTTTACTGATTTTTTTTTTACAGAGAGGAAAAGAGTTACCGTGTTTCCCCAAAAATAAGACCTACTTACAGGTTTCCTTCTGAGTGAAATATAAGGCATCCCCCGAAAATAAGGCCCCCCTAGGCTAAACATGAGAGATTTGGTCCACTGATTCTGAAAGAAATGGAGTCATAAGAAATTCACCAGGAAATTCAGGAATTGGGTTGTTATGATGATGTTCCAGAAGATGATGCCATGATTGTCATTGAATAAATGAGTAAATTCTTAATACTGTAGGATTCACAGTTTGTCCAGTTTGTGTTGACAACTACCGTACTACCGTACCGTATACAGGTAATAAATTTCCTTTATTTTCATTTAACAATAAATGTGTACCGTATTCTTCTTCATGCAAAAATAAGACATTTCCTGAAAATAAGACCTAGCGCATCTTTGGGAGCAAAAATTAATATAAGACACTGTCTTATTTTCGGGGAAACAAGGTAGAAACATCGATGAGAGAGAATCATCGATCAGTTGCCTCTTGTACACCCCTTACTGGGGATGTGCCTGCAACCAAGGTACATGCCCTTGACCGCAATCGAACCCGGGACCCTGGAGTCCGCAGGCCAACGCTCTACCCACTGAGCCAAACCGGTTTCGGCTCCTGTTTTCTTTTTCAAATATATTTTTTTATTGATTTTTTTTTTTTTTTTTTTTTTTTTACAAAGAGGAAGGGAGAGGGATAGAGAGCTAGAAACATCGATGAGAGAGAAACATTGATCAGCTGCCTCCTGCACATCCCCCCACCAGGGATGTGCCCTCAACCAAGGTACATGCCCTAGACCGGAATCGAACCCAGGACCCTTCAGTCCGCAGGCCAACGCTCTGCCACTGAGCCAAACCGGTTTTGGCTCGGCTCCTATTTTCTTATAGTGAAATATTGGTCCTCCTTTAAGGTCCAACTATCTCCCACTTCAGGCCCTACCTAGCCTGGGGCCTCTCCCCACCCCAGCCCCATAAAAAAAAACACCCCTGTCTCCCTCACCTCCATCCCAGACCTCAGTAGAAGAGTCCCTGAAAACAAAAACAAAAACAGCACGAATATGAGTCCCTGAGGACTGACCTGGCAGGCCCAGTGTGGGAAATCAGAGATCCTTCTGCCAGGGTTAGGGACAGGCAGGAGGTTAAAGATCAAGGGTTAAGTGGGGAGAAGAACAGGGAACATGACAGCTTGGGCCACGTTGAACCCTGGCACAGTCTGACTGTCTTGTCAGCTCAGCAGTCTCAGGCGACCATGGGTCTCGCACAGGATGGCTCTGTCCTCAGACGTGGTTCCCGAGGTGCCCCACTCCCACAGGCCCTGCAGGTGATAAGGCGATAGGAATCAGGGCCATTGGGGGAGGGGGGGCACGGTTTGGTCAGCAATGACTCATGCCGGCACAGTGGAGAGGAGTCCCCCCCCATTTCACGTGACCCAACCACCTACACGGTATCTGCAGGAGGAACGGTGTGAAGAGTGGGCAGAGACTTGGAGTCATCCTCTGGATACCTTCCTGACGCTCAGGCCCACAACCAAGTGGTCATCGAGTCTCCCCAGCTCTATCCTCCCAAAGCCTAACTACCCTCATCCCCATTGTTCTCCACATGCCGGACGGACATTCTTAAACATTATCAGGCTCCAGCATGCCCACCTAACCCCACTCATGACTCTCCCATTGCATGCATGAATGAGAGTGAGTGAGGACCCTGCTGTGTGCCCTGGCTGTCTCCCCCAATTTCCACTCTGGTAGCTCTCATCGCCAGCCTCAACGGCTTCCTTGCTGCTTAGAACAGAAAAACCGCATTCTCCCTCAGGTCTTCTGCACTGGGGCCTCGTCTGCAGCCTTCACTTTTGGGGACTCATTTAGGCCTCAGCCCAGACATGACCATTGACTTTGAAGCAGCCCTTGCCTGGCTCCCAATAAATACTGGCCTTGCCCAGTTTGCTCCGTGTTTAGTGTCCTCCCATGCATGGCAGGGTCACAGGTTCCAGGTCAGGGCAAACACCCAGGTTTCCAGCTTGATCCCTGGTCGGGGCATTTATGGGGGATAATTAATTGATGTTTCTCATATCGAAGTTTCTCTCTTTCTCCCTCTCCCATCCTCTCTCTTTAAATATTTTTTTTATTTTATTGATTTTTCAGGGAGGAAGAGAGAGGGATAGAGAGTTAGAAACATCGATGAGAGAGAATCATTGATCAGCCGCCTCTTGCACACCCCCTACTGGGGACGTGCCCGCAACCAAGGTACATGCCCTTGACAGGAATCGAACCCAGGACCTTTCAGTCTGCAGGCCGACGCTCTATCCACTGAGCCAAACCGGTCCCGGCCCATCCTCTCTCTTTAGACTCAATGAGGAAAAAAGAAAGCATATCCTCGTAAAAAAAAAAAAAAAAAAAAAAGCTTAAAAACTTGGGAGGGGGTGGAGGGGAGGTCGGAGACAAAAAAAGAAAAAGAAGAAACGTGGCCTTTGTCCAGGGAGCCAGGAGCTGCGAAGATTCTCAGCCTGAGAGAGGCGGCTAGGGGTGCGAGGGGGCGGGGTGTCAAGGGCCTTCCCCTTTCACCTCAAGTACAACCTTCCAGGGCTGCTCCTCCTCAAGGATCGGGCGGCAGGGTCAGTGCGCCCCCTGCTGGGCACTCTGCGGGGAACCGGCAAAGGGGCGAGATGGGAACTCCGGGGAGCCCCGCTCTGCCTGCGGAGAGATAAGGAAGGTGGCCTGGTGCAGCTGGGCCCCTAGGGGTGGGATGGGCCTGGGACAGCCAGTGTGGGTCGCTGCGGGGAACACCGGCTGGCACCCAGCCTGGAACCCTCTCTCACTGCAGGACATTCTCTGGCCAGGGAGGAGGTTTTTACACCGCTCCTACTAGACTCCCTATAGATAGGTCCACGAAACCCGCCACACTGCTCGTCCCAGGCGAGGATCCTCACCCTGGTGTCTGCCCAGATCAGTGGGCAGGACTTGCCCTTCGGGTCCTGCCACGAAGCGATGGGAAGAAGCAAGGATGGGATTCCTAGAGAAAGGCTAGGCTGGAGAGGCCAAGCTCCTCTTTGCCAAATACCTGGAGTACGATTTGGAAAAAGGCATCTGGCAGGATCGCTGGAGCTTCACTCACTCCTCTCCACACACCTACTATCTCCGATTCATTCATTCATAATTCGTAAGTCCTAAGGGGAGTGAAGTGGGAGTTTTGAAATACAGACATTTCAAACTACTGTAGGGATCTCTGCGCCTTGAGAGGGAAATCTGGAGGAAGAGCATCTTTAAGCAGGTCAAGGGCGAGTTGTTAGGGAAGTGGAGAGAGCAGATGAGACTAGTGGAAAGGCTTTGTGGCCCAGGGAAGGTGACCATCGCCGGAGGCAGACTAAGCAAGCCAGCCATTCATTCATTAGGTCTTCGGCAACTAAGTATTGGTTCCAGGACCTCACTCCTCCTAATGCCCCCATACCAACATTATCCCGATGCCTATATATATATATATATATATATATATATATATATATATATATATATATATATATAAAATGGTGTAGTAGCCCTGGCCAGTATCACCCTGTGCATTGAAAAAGCACTGATGCTGTTCCAGTCAGGGCACATACCTTGCTTGTGGATCCATCTCTGGTTGGGGCACCTATAGGACGCAACAGATCAATGTTTCTCACATCGATGTTTCTCTCTCTCCAAAGAACCCTTCTTCTCTCTCCAAAGTCAGTAAGAACATAAAAAAAAGAGAAAAAGTGAACTGGTGTAGTGTTTGCCTACAACCTAGGCATGTCCTGACCTGCACTTAAAAAAGACACACAAAACTTTCTTTTTAAATCCTCACTCCACCCAGGATGTATGTATGTATGTATTGGGATATCTTTCCACTGACTTTTAAAAGCCATAAATTCTTTTTTTTAAAAAAAATATATTTTATTGATTTTGTACAGAGAGGAATTGAGAGGGACAGAGAGTTAAAAACATCAATGAGAGAGAGTCATCGATCAGCTGCCTCCTGCACATCCCTCACTGGGGATATGCCCGCAACCAAGGTACATGCCCTTGACCGGAATCGAACCCGGGTCCCTCAGTCCCCAAGCCAACGCTCTATCCATTGAGCCAAACCAGCTTCGGCTTTCCACTGACTTAGAGAGAGTGGAAGGGAGGAGAGACAGAGAGAGAAACATCAATGTGAGAAACATCAAACATTGCACTGTCTCACAAACACCAATAGGTTTGCCTCCTGCACGCCCCTGACTGGGGATCAAACCTAAAACCTGGTTATGTGCCCTGACCCAGAGTCGAGCCCTCAGTCTTTTGGTTTGTGAGATGATGCTTCCATCTGACTGAACCACCTGACCTAGGCTTTAAATTACCTCTAGATTACTTATACCTTATACAGGGTATCCCAAAACGATATCTACACACTTTGAATAATTATAAAGGCAGGGTTTACTAAAATACATTTCATTTTCAAAATGTAATGAGCCCTAACCGGTTTGGCTCAGAGGATAGAACATCGGCCTGTGGTCTCAAGGGTCCCAGGTTCAATTCCGGTCAAAGGCATGTACCTTGGTTGCAGGCACATGCCCAGCAGGGAGTGTGCAGGAGGGAGCTGATTGATGTTTCTTTCTCATCAATGTTTCTAACTCTGTCCCTCTCCCTTCCTCTCTGTTAAAAAAAAAAAAAAATCAATAAAATATATTTTTAAAAATGTAATGGAGCCGGGACCGGTTTGGCTCAGTGGATAGAGCGTCGGCCTGCAGACTGAAAGGTCCCAGGTTCGATTCAGGTCAAGGGCATGTACCTTGGTTGCGGGCACATCCCCAGTAGGGGGTGTGCAAGAGGCAGCTGGTCGATGTTTCTCTCTCATCGACGTTTCTAACTCTCTGTCCCTCTCAATTCCTCTCTGTGTAAAATCAATAAAATATATATTTTAAAAAATGTAGAGGAATCTACAGGTATTGTGTGTATATTTTTGGGGACAACTTGTATAAGGTAAATGATATGTAAATAATTTTTATACTGCATTTTTAGGGAGCAACTTTCTGGAATTTAAAAATATATATATAATTGCATATAAGCCTAAGCAGTGGTCATGGACAACAGGTGGGGGCATACATGGGGAGGGGTTTGGGATGGGAATGGGGGGGATGAGGACAAGTATGTGATTCCATAATCAATAAATATATATCCGCAGTTGGTTGCATCCATGGACACAGAACCTTGATTTGGGAGGGCCAACTATACAATGTCCCAGGCCCAGTGGGAATGAGCCTGTCCTCAAGGATCTGGTGTTCTCATGGGTGGGGGCTGGAGCAAGGAAACAATAAGTGACTTATCTTTTTTTAAAAATTGATTTTAGCAAGTAAGGGAGAGGGAGAGAGAGATAGAAACATCAATGATGAGAAAGAATCAATGATCGGCTGCCTCCTTCACGCCCCCTACTGGGGATTAAGCCCATAACCTGGGCATGTGCTCTTGACCAGTCAAATCCCAGACCCTGTGTAGTCCGCAGGATGACGCTCTATCCACTGAGCCACACCAGCTGGGGCATAAATGCCTTATTGTGTTAGAAGTTGGTTTGGTGCTGGGGAAAAGAGGTGTGAGAGCCGAATAGAGGACAGGAGTGCGGGTTGCTTAGTATTTAATGGGGTGGTTTGGGAGGATCCATCCTAAAATGAGAAAGAGAGATCAACAAAGCAGGGCCCTTAAGGGTGTTTTCACTAATTTAGTTTTTCAAGGGGAGTCCAAGCCTCGGGAATTGTCCTGCAGCTGGGGGCGGAAGGACGGAGGCACCGGTGTTTGCGGGAGCTGCTAGCCCCTTGGCTCGGGTTCACCATCCAGTAGGGACTTGGACACCCGTGAAGGCGTCTTCCATGGGAATGCGCTCACCCTGAGCATCACCCTGAGAAAGGGAGGCTTCGGGAGACGCCAGGGTGGAGCCCCGGGCAGAATAGGGAAAAGCCCAGCGCGGACTGGAGGCTGGACGCATCGGGGCGCTGGGATGGGCGAGACGGAGACCAAGCAGTTCCAGGATGGCCCGCGGAGGGGCGCCCGGGCTCTGTCCCGCAGGAGCAGCCCGGAGAAGAGCCGGGGAGGGGAGTTGTAGGCGAGTCCGGGGCTGCGAGGCGCCGCTGCGGGGAACGCGGGGCAGGAGGGAGGCGGGGCCCCGGGAAGGGCCGACTCCGCGCGGGCGCATGCGCGCTCCGGGGGCGGAGCCTGTCGTCGCCGGGGGGCGGGGCCTGCCGTCGCCGCGGCGCCCGGCCCCGCGAGCAAATATTTGACATTCCGGGCTTATCTCAGGGGGGCGAGGCCGGGGGAGCGACGCTGCCCCCTCCCCCGGGCCCGGCTGGCTTCGCGTCCCCAGGGGAGGGCGGTCCGGAGAGGGCAGCGGCGCGTGGACACCAGGCTACCTTCCCCCCCAGGGGAAGCGCTGGGCGCCGGAAGCCTCTGGATTAAAGACCGTCTGCTTCCCACCCCCTCCGGGCGGCCGCGTCCCGGTGCCGGCCACTTCCGACCCCGGCGCTCCAGGCTCAATCCTCCCCATGGGGACGCGCCGGAGTGTGGGTTCAGTGCGCGAGGCGCCGGAGGCCCCCGCCACCCCGGGTCCGAGGGCCCGGACGCAACGCCCTGCTTTTCCGAAACCGCGCGGGGTGCGGCTCCCGCCTCGGTTTCAGCTCGGTCTTGGCCACCCCATGTTCTTTTTTTTTTTTTTTTTTTAATATATATTTTATTGATTTTTTACAGAGAGGAAGAGAGAGGGATAGAGAGCTAGAAACATCGATGAGAGAGAAACATCGACCAGCTGTCTCCCGCACACCCCTCACTAGGGATGTGCCCGCAACCAAGGTACATGCCCTTGACCGGAATCGAACCCGGGACCTTTCAGTCCGCAGACCAACGCTCTATCCACCCAGCCAAACCGGTTTCCGCGCCACCCCACGTTTTTGTTCTCGCCGGGTTGGAGTCCCTCTTTCCCACCGAATGGATTCTGAGTCTCTTAAGTCACATACACGGGGAAATTTGGGGGGGAATACAGGGCGGCCCGGAAACTCGCCGTCAAGGAGCCTCACCGAGATGGACGAGGCGAAAGGGCGCTGGGAGCCCCCTCCACGCGGGACGGTCCGGTCGGGATGCCGGTCCCGGAAGAAGAGGCTTCGGCCGCCCGCGCGCGCACGTGACGCGTTTGCTGCTTCGGGTCCCCGCCCGCCCGCGCGCTCCTCTCCCGGCCACAGCGGGCCCCGCGCCAAAGGGGCCGGGCTGCCGGGACCGGCCGGCCGGAGCCCCCACGTGGGGCAGGGCTGAGGCTCCTGGCCCGGACCGTCCGGCTTGGCCCGGCCTGGAGAGCCAGTCTCTGGAGCCGGGGTAGGGGGGGTGTCTTCGTCCTCCTCCCGCAGCAACACCCCGGCCGCGCACCTCCACCTCCCAGCACCCGGCCCGCGCACCTCCACCTCCCAGCACCCGGCCCGCGCACCTCCGCCTCCCAGCACCCGGCCCGCGCACCTCCGCCTCCCAGCACCCCGGCCCGCGCACCTCCACCTCCCAGCACCCCGGCCCGCGCACCTCCGCCTCCCAGCACCCCGGCCCGCTCACCTCCGCCTCCCAGCACCCCGGCCCGCGCACCTCCGCCTCCCAGCACCCCGGCCCGCGCACCTCCGCCTCCAGCACCCGGCCCGCGCACCTCCACCTCCCAGCACCCCGGCCCGCGCACCTCCGCCTCTCAGCACCCGGCCCGAGCACCTCCGCCTCCCAGCACCCCGGCCCGCTCACCTCCGCCTCCCAGCACCCCGGCCCGCGCACCTCCACCTCCCAGCACCCCGGCCCGCGCACCTCCGCCTCCCAGCACCCCGGCCCGCGGACCTCCGCCTCCCAGCACCCCGGCCCGCGCACCTCCGCCTCCCAGTACCCCGGCCCGCTCACCTCCGCCTCCCAGCACCCCGGCCCGCGCACCTCCGCCTCCCAGCACCCCGGCCCGCGCACCTCCGCCTCCCAGCACCCCGGCCCGCGCACCTCCGCCTCCCAGCACCCCGGCCCGAGCACCTCCGCCTCCAGCACCCCGGCCCGAGCACCTCCGCCTCCCAGCACCCCGGCCCGAGCACCTCCGCCTCCCAGCACCCCGGCCCGTGCACCTCCACCTCCGCGCGCGCTGTGGCACCAGGCGCGCTTCCCGGAGCCGGGCTGAGGCCTGGCCTCTCCACCTGCATGGACGAACTCTGCCCTTTGACCTCAGGACACCTCCTCCTCCACCCCCCAGGGCCCTACATGACCTCTCGGCATCTCCCCAGTCTGCCTAGGGTGATCGTCTCCTTTGACCTTTGGGGACTTCTGTCTTCCCCCCCCCCCAACCCCCACCCCTACCCCACCCAGGCCGGCCCGACGCCCCCGCACCTTCTACAGGGACTCCTGGTGGTTTTCACAAGTCCCATGTGCCCCTTGGGACTAGAGGAGGCCTCTGGTGTTGCCGTTTTCTTGGCTGAGGCCTCCTGGTGGGGAAGAGGAGGGAGTGGAGGAGGAGGGGTGGAGGTCGCCCCAGAAACCAGCCGGCTGGGAGGAGTGGGACTCTGGGTCCTAAGCACGCCCAGGCGGGCGGGTGAGCCTGGCGCGCCCCGGGCCGGTTCTGGCAGCTTTCCCCCTCCTTCCCCTCCTCCCCCCTCCCCCCCGCTCCCAGGGCCGCCCGGGTCACGTGGCCCGGGACCCACAGGTAACTCGCCCGGAGAGGATTGGGGCGGTAGCCGCCCCGCCTCGCCTCGCCTCGCCTCGCCTCGCCTCGCCGGGCGCTGCTGCGGGCGGGTCCCAGCAGCGCCCACTGCGCCAGCCACTGCGCCAGCCGGGCCGCAGGTGCCGCCCCCGACGCCCGGGGTCCCGCCCTAAGCCGCGCCGCGTCTGCCGTCGGTCGGTCGGTCGGTGCGAGCGTGTGCCTCGTCGGTCCGCGTGTGCGTGGCCGGGCGCCCCCTTTTCTCCGCGGCCATGACTCCGGCGCCCCCGCAGCCGCCGCCGCCGCCGCCGCCGCCCCCGGGCCAGAGCCCCGCCGCCGGCTCTCCCGCCGAGCCCCGCCCGGAGCCCCCGGGGCCCCTGGTCCCCCTGGTCGTCCTGTTCGGGGCCACGGCCGGCGCCCTGGGGCCGGATCTGGGCTCCGACGAGACCGACTTAATCCTGCTGGTGTGGCAAGTGGTGGAGCCGCGGAGCCGCCAGGTAGGGTGCGGAGAGGGTGGGTGGGAGGCGTCCCCCCCGGGAGCCTCGGGATCCAGGGGCGCAGGGCTGATCGGTTCGGGCCCCCCCCCCCGCCTCCCGCAGGTGGGGACGCTGCACAAGTCGCTGGTGCGCGCCGAGGCGGCCGCCCTGAGCCCGCAGTGCCGCGAGGCGAGCGGCCTGAGCGCCGACAGCCTGGCGCGGGCCGAGCCGCTGGACAAGGTGCTGCAGCAGGTGAGCGCGGGGCGGCGCGGCGGGACCCGGGCCTCTCGCCGCGCGGAGAGGCGGCGGGAGGAGGCCAGGCCCGGCGCCGGGGCGGTAGGACGGGTTCCTGTGGTTTGAAACTTGCATCGACCCTCCCGCGTGTGCGTGTGTTCGCGGGTTGCCGCCGGCCGTGTCCGGGGAGTTCTTACCTTTCGGTCTTTCCAGATCCACCTATGGAGGGGGTGGGGGTGGAGGCCCCGAGACCCTTCCTAGAGTTCCCCCCGGCCGGCCGGAGGCGGGGGACTGAGGCTGAGACGGAACCTGGGAGCCTGTCCAGCCAGGCCTCTCAGGACAGTAGCCAGAAGCCGAACTAGGGCCAAAGGGGGGGCCTTGGTCATAGGTCACGGTCCCTCCCGCCTGCTGCGACCTCCGCCCACCCACCACCAGCCCGGGAGACGCGGGGCGGGGGCGAGGGCGGTGTCTGGCCCAGAGGCAGACGCGCCAGGTGGAAGCTGCTCGGTGAGCTGCTCGTTGAGGCCTGCCCCGGCCGGCTGTCCAGGCGTGGGCGCTGTCCGGGCCGCACCTGGAGGCTCCCTGCCTCCTGGGTGCACAGGCCTGGGGTCGGGTGCCTGCTGGCCCTGGCTGAAGTGGGAGGCTGTTCCCATTGCTGTTTCCTCTGATCTTCACCACGGTGCTCAACCCGGGTCTGGCCGTTGAGGATAAATGAGTGTTAAGTGCTTATTTACACGCACACATTTTTTTCATTTTTCCAACCCTGGTAGTTCCTGGATGAGGGCATGGAAGCGTAAAGATGTCTCGGCCTGGTCGGTGGCCGGAGGGCTTCCAGGCTAGCCCCCCGCCTGGGGAGTGTGCTGAAGGGGAGCTGGGCTGCCTTGCTCTGCGGGTCTCAGGCTGTGAAGCTGGCGTGGGGGAGGGAGTTTCTCGGGGCTGTGCTTAGTGCTTATACCTGTTCTCCCACAGGGATGGAGGCTGGGGGAGGGGCTGGGCAGTTTCAGGAGTGCCACCCACCCCCCCTCCTCTGTGTGCAAACAGCTCCGTGCCGTGCCAGCAGGTCGATAGGGTGTGGGTCAAAGCTCATGCTGCCCCTGGCGTCCAGGTGCGGAGTTCTGTCCTTGGAGTCTCTCTGGCCCTCGGTTGGTCAGACCTAGGGGCGGGGCTGCCGTTGACCGTGAGCCGGATGGGCCTCAGGCGGGACCGGGCCTCTCCCACCTGTCTGAAGGTGGAGCCTGGTCAGGGACAGGTTTAACCTGCTCTGCCCCGCCCCCCCTTCCCACCTGCTTGTCCCCACTCCACCAGGTGTTTGCTCTGGCCGCACTCCAGACGCCTGGAGTGTGTGCGGTGGGGGTCTGAGGGGTATGTAACTGCCCCCTTTTGGCCTGGAGAAGCTGATGGTGGACTGAGGGGGGGGGGGGAAGGGAACTGCAGAGCCAGGCCCAACAGGTATGGCCACCTACTCCCCAAACGGGGTAGGGCTGGCTGAACATCTGGCAGAACCAGCTTGGCAGCCCGCGCCCTCCTTCCTCCTGCCTGCCCAGCTGTGAGTCTGTCTCTCTCTCTCCCCAGTTCTCACAGCTGGTGATCGGGGATGTGGCTCTGCTGGGCGGGGGCCCCTACGTGCTCTGCACTGACGGACAGCAGCTGCTGCGCCAGGTCCTGCACCCTGAGGCCTCCAGGAAGGTACGGCCGCCGCCGCCCGCCGCGGGCACAGCAGGGGGCAGGGCTCCCAGGCCACCCACTGTCGTCGTCGAGGGGCTGGGCCGCTCAGTTTCGTCTATTCATCCCTGCTCACGTGTGCCCCCCAGAACCTGGTACTCCCCGACACCTTCTTCTCCTTCTACGACCTCCGCAGAGAGTTCCATGCGCAGCACCCGAGCGCCCGCCTCGCCAGGGACCTCACCGTGGCCACCATGGCTCAGGGTACCTGTGGCCCAGAGGGGTTAGAGTGGAGGGGCAGCCGTAGGCTTTCTGCGTCTGAGTGTGTGCATGCTGGTGGGTTATGTGAACACACCCGGTTAGCATTATCTGCCGAGTCCTTCAGTGCATGTCGGGGGCACATTTAGAAAGTAGACATGTCTACCTATGTCTGGGCTTGGGGGGGGGGGTCTGTCAGGGCATACATGAGCAGGGCCAAAACATATGTGCTTGCTGGGATTCCCGTGCTTATGGAGGGGACCCGGGCCTAGGCGAGACCAGTCATCGTGTTCCACACCGATTGCCCCCAGCCTCCGATGCTGGGATTTCCTCATTTGTAATTTCATTGGCCGTAGAGTTGGGGCTGGAAACAGACGCCACAGAGGATGACTTTGGGGTCTGGGAAGTGAAGACAATGGTAGCTGTCATCCTCCACCTACTCGAAAGGCCCAGCGGTAAGGTTCCCCTCACCGGCTGTTTACCGGATCTCTCCCGGGGCTGGGTGGATGCCTGCCTATTCATTCCTCCAAGTCCCCTTCCCTCATTCTTAGCTTTTCTGAGAGGCCATATGGGGGGAGCCCCTTTGTCACCTCCTCCTCAACCTGCTCTGGAGGGGGTCTCCCCACCAAACTCTTTTTAAAGAGTTTGGTGGGGCCGAAACCGGTTTGGCTCAATGGATAGAGCGTCGGCTTGGGGACTGAAGGGACTCGGGTTCGATTCCGGTCAAAGGCGTGTACCTTGGTTGCGGGCATATCCCCAGTAGGGGGTGTGCAAGAGGCAGCTGATCGATGACTCTCTCTCATCGATGTTTCTAGATCTCTCTCCCTTCCTCTCTCTACAAAATCAATAAGATATATTAATAATAAATTAATTAAAATAAAATAAAATAATAATAAAATAATTAATAAATAATAAATAAATAAATAGTTTGGTGGGGAGACCCCCTCCACCAGCCCCTGCTGACTCCCACTGTCCTCTCCTCTCAGGTCAGTTGTTTTCGAAGCCCGAGGTGATAAAGCAGAAATATGAGACCGGACCTTGGTGAGTGCCGGGCAGGGATGAGGGTGACAGTAGTAAGGCACCCTTGTTAACGGGACAGAGAGAGAGCTCTGACCCTGGGCCCTCCCCCCCCCCGCAGCAGCAAGGCCGAGGTGGTGGACAGCGAGACCGTGGTCCGGGCCCGGGGGCTGCCCTGGCAGTCATCAGACCAGGACGTGGCCCGCTTCTTCAAAGGACTCAACATCGCCAGGTGGGTGCAGCACCATGGTGGGCCCGGGAGGGCGGGCCTGCCCCGGAGGCACTGACCTAGTGCTGGCCCCACAGGGGCGGTGTGGCCCTCTGCCTCAACGCCCAGGGGCGAAGAAACGGCGAGGCCCTCATCCGCTTTGTGGACAGCGAGCAGCGGGACCTGGCGTTGCAGAGACACAAGCACCACATGGGTGTCCGCTACATTGAGGTGGGGCTTCGGGCTGGGAGCGGAGCGGAGCCGAGGCCAGCCCCCTCCCTCCGGCCCGAGACCCACGGGCTGTCCCCGCTGTCCCCACAGGTATACAAAGCCATGGGAGAGGAGTTTGTCAAGATCGCAGGGGGTGAGTGGTGCCCCCAGCAGCACCTAGCTTCCCCCCCACCCCAGCCCATCCCATCCCCCCACCCCCGTTCTTGACCCGCGTCCCACTTCCCCACCACCCCTTGCCTTTCTGCTCCCCTGTGTGCCAGGTTTGGAGGGGTAGTTGGAAGGGCATGCGTGAAGTCAGTAGGTGACTCCCACCATGCCACCCTCATCAAGGCACATCGCTGGAGGTGGCGCGGTTCCTGTCGCGGGAAGACCAGGTGATCCTGCGGCTGCGCGGGCTGCCCTTCTCGGCTGGGCCAGCGGACGTGCTCGACTTCCTGGGGCCCGAGTGCCCGGTGACGGGGGGCGCCGACGGGCTGCTCTTTGTGCGCCACCCTGACGGCCGGCCCACGGGCGACGCCTTCGCCCTCTTTGCCTGCGAGGAGCTGGCACAGGCTGCCCTGCGCAGGCACAAGGGCATGCTGGGTAAGCGATACATCGAACTCTTCCGGAGCACCGCCGCCGAGGTGCAGCAGGTGAGAACCCAGGGCTCCCCCACCGCCCCCGCGTGCTCCTCCAGGGCGCCCCGTTCACCCCACTCCACCCCGCGTCCCTGCCCGACGTGGCATGAGCAGGTGCTGCCTTCCTTTTAGGTCCTGAACCGCTATGCTTCCAGCCCACTCCTTCCCACGCTGACGGCCCCACTGCTGCCCATCCCCTTCCCGATGGTGGCCGGGACCGGGAGGGACTGTGTACGCCTCCGAGGCCTGCCCTACACGGCCACCATCGAAGACATCCTGAGCTTCCTGGGGGAGGCAGCCGCGGACATCCGGCCCCATGGTGTGCACATGGTGCTCAACCAGCAGGTGAGGCTGCTGCTAAGCAGGGGGTAGGGGGGGGCACCGAGAGGAGCGTGTGAGTGGGAGTGAGGGGCCCTTGCTAACAGGACAGACTGCTTCTAAGACACGGTGTGCGCAGGGCCGGCCCTCCGGCGACGCCTTCATCCAGATGACGTCGGCAGAGCGGGCCTTGGCCGCTTCTCAGCGTTGCCATAAGAAAGTGATGAAGGAGCGCTACGTGGAGGTAGTCCCCTGCTCCACAGAGGAGATGAGCCGCGTGCTGATGGGGGGCACTCTGGGTCGCAGTGGCATGTCTCCCCCACCCTGCAAACTACCCTGTGAGTATCCCAGGGCTGGGGAGGGAGGGGGCATGTGGGTGCCAGGTTGTTATAACCTTCCCTTTCTGCAGTGGGGACTTCTTTCTGGCTGCCACACTCCGGGCAGCGCCAGCCGGGCCCCCTGCAGACGTACTCTCTGCTTCTGCCTCTAGGCCTCTCGCCACCAGCCTACGCCACCTTCCAAGCCACCCCAACGCTCATTCCCACTGAGACGGCAGCTCTCTACCCCTCCTCGGCACTGCTCCCAGCTGCCAGGGTGCCTGCCGGCCCCACCCCCATTGCCTACTACCCCGGGCCAGCCACTCAACTCTACATGAACTACACAGCTTACTACCCCAGGTACCCTGCTGCTAAGATAACTGCATAGACTTGCCCCTATCCTGGTCTGGAGGAAGGTCATGACCCTGTTCCTGGGTCAGATAACCTACAGTCTGAAAGAAGGGAGTGAGATGCGGGCTAGCTGATGCTATCTACAAACTAGACTGGAGATGACGTAGAGGACAGGGCTTTAGGGAGGAGGAACTGAAATGAACTAAGTATAAGTCAGAGGTGAGGGGAGAGGGAGGAGAGTCTTGGGGTAGGCTGTAGGTAGGACTGGACTAAAACCCTGCTTTTCCCACCCTAGCCCCCCAGTCTCTCCCACCACTGTCGGCTACCTCACCACACCCCCTGCGGCCCTGGCTTCTGCTCCTACCTCAGTGTTGTCCCAACCAGGAGCCCTGGTCCGTATGCAGGGTGTCCCATACACAGCTGGTATGAAGGATCTGCTCAATGTCTTTCAGGCCTACCAGGTGAGGTGTGACTAGGGGGGGTTTGGGGACTGGGCTGAGCCTAGAGCTCCTTGCCCTAAATCTCTGTTCCTTCTGCAGCTCGCCCCCGATGACTACACCAGCCTGATGCCTGTTGGTGAACCACCCCGCACCGTGTTACAGGCCCCCAAAGAGTGGGTGTGTTTGTAGGTGAGGGAGTCAGGAGGTAAGAGCTGGCTGATGTCCTCAGCTAACACGTCTCCTGCGTCCGGAGAACCAGTGCCCTCATCCTGGCAACTTCTCTCTGCAGGCACTCGGAGGAGCTCAAGCCCCAGCTCCATCCTCCCACTTAATGCTCTGCTGTTCACCCCGAAGATGATGGCCGAGTCTTGGATGTAGGGCTAGGAGTGGAATGGTGCTACCCTGCTCCCAAAGGCCTGGGCTGGGCCTCCTGAGTGGCACCTGGAGAGCCTCTGGCCTGCTCTGGCTATGGCCCCTGCCCATAGACACTGTGGGGCTGACATCCACAGCAGGCTTGCCTTCTTTTTTAAAATGTAAGCCCTGGTGCCTTCAATGTATGACTCCTGGAGCTTCTGATGGGGGAGCAGAGAAACAGAGAGTGTTGGCCCAGTCCCCAGGATGCTTGGACCTCCATGGCCACACTGTGCCAGGGGTGCTCCTACCTAAGGCTGCCAGCCTCCTCCAGCTTGGCACAAGGAATGCCAGAGAGACGGCAAAACCACAGGCCGCCGTTTTGATGACTGTACTGCAGTATCCCCAGAGGACACTAGGGGGCAGGAGGCCCTCACATAAAACTCAGGCTTGAATTTTAAAGCAGACTTTTCTGCCTACTTTCCGCGCACACCTTGGGCAGGCCAGTTGTCCTGAACTAAGCAGACATGGTGGAATATCCTTTGCACCCATTAGAGGATGCAGAATGAAGCTGCAGCAAGAATTTGGAACTCTACCCTCTCCAGAAAATAAACAATGTTCCTAACCACGCGGACTTTTTAAAAGCCAAAGTGCCCTTAGCTTTGGCCCCCAGGGTGAGGGGCTCCTCACCCGCCCCAGGCAGAGGAAAACTCAAGTAGATTTCAAGGAGACTGTTGACCTGTCATCGTTTATTATTTCAGCACTGTAACCGAGGAGCCTGAATTGCTGGCTCTTCCCTTTGTATTTGTGTAAGGAGCACTGTACTCCTATAAAAGGTTTTAAAATACAAAATGTACAAGAAAACACAATCCCGAGTGCTGTAAACTGAACATCATCCATTTTATAAAATACAAGGTTTCAACTTGAGCCCATCTGAGCCTTAAAGATGACCATCTGTTCTGAGTGTCAAAAACAGCTTCACAGCCAGACCCTGCAGAGCGCTGATGATAGTGACCAGCCCTGGGCAGCGGTGGGCTGCACCCCGGGCGGCAGCACCACACGTGACCCCGGAGACAGCTGTTCCTTTTAGAGCTGTTTGCAGCCATGTTTCTCTGTGCATCTTGAATAAGCAGAGGGCTGCTCATCCCACTCTTCAATCCAAGATCTCACACCGGCTGGAGGGGGTAAGGGTAGGTGCTAGCACATGCCCAACTGCTCAGTGCTGCTAACTAGAACCCAAATTGCATAGTCCAATGGATGTGTGCTTTAATACCACTATGTTGCACAAAAATGTAAGTTTTTATCTACAAAGCCAAAAAATATGAACTCTTACACCAAAGCTTTTACAAAGCTGATACAAAACTGCTTACATAGTATACAAAGCTCTATTTTAAAATTCAACTTTTATTTTAAATAGGAAAGCAATTCTAGTGCTACAGGCATCAAGGTATTTAAAAGGCATCAAAATTTGGTGCATAGCAACTCTGGATCATAGAGGCTTTTATTCTTGAGGACAACAAAGCAACCCCCAATGGATCCTGCAAAGAGAACTTTTGCAAGAATCCCATGTGAGGCGCTATGCCAGGGACAGAAGGGTGGAGGCAAGTCTGACCAGCTCTGTGGAACTGCATCTTATTAGCCAGCCCCCGACAACCTCCAAAGGAAGCTGTGGGCTTCCAACCGTAGCCCTGAAATATCTCACTACACTACATTTTCAAAGAAAATATGAAAACACCCAGCTCCCAGAGGACCAGAGTGATTTGCTGAAGGACAGACATCTTTTCTTCACTAGTTTTAAGGGAGAAAGCTAAAACATGGCTTAGAGAGAGACAAACGCTTCCTCGGCCTGGGTCAGTAGCTCCTACCTGGGTGACGAGGTGGTAGGCAGTGAACGAGCTTCCTCTGCCCAGGACTCTGTCTCATAGAGAATCCTGGCATCTAGGACCCACAGTCCCCTGGAGTAACATCAGGCCTTTAACCAGACTAGCACAGTCTCATATGGAGGCACTCAAAAATTTTGCTCTCTGAATAAATTAAAGTACATCGTTTCACATGAAAACACACTACAAGCTCCAGGAGCTTTGAAATGGCCCAGGCCTTATCCTGTTAATGGGAGTGGGAAGGAGGGGCTTGGAAAGAGCACCCAAGCTGGGCGCTCCTTTGGTAGACAGCAGGCTGGAGTTTCTTGCTGGCCCTGCCGGAGTGCCAGCCTCACCTGCAGCAGCACCAGGGCATCTTTGGTCTGGAGGGTCAGGTTTAGGATGCTACCTCATTTTTTGATTTGGCTCAAAGCCTTTTTGGGAAAAGGCTGGTTTTTAGGCCATGCAGATGGAACCGGGGAGGTGAAAATCTTTTTAGGCTGTAAACAGATGAGGGATAAGCCTTCCGTGCCAGTATGAATCTTAAAAGCTTCCCATCTGGAGTCGTTGTGTTTTCTCTGCTCTTGTTCTGAAGCATCGCTCATTTGTGCTTAACTCCTGACACAGCCTGGCCCTGGAGATGAGTTAGAACCAGCCACGTTGCCTAAACCATCATGAGACTGGCTTCAAAGGTTACAGAGCAGCCAAAGGCTAATGCTCCCACTTAGAAAAGGACACAAAAAGGAAGAGCACTTGTTTGTAGGATGGCAGGGACTTAAAAGCTATGGAGCTAAAAACCTCACCTTTCACAGTCACCTGATAAGTAGCTATCTTACCCAAGGCCCTGAGGGAAAAAAGCAATTTCAACATGAAGTCAGAATGGAGAGACTGCAGGAAGATCTAGAAAGTTACAAAAAGGCTATACTCTGGAATGTCATTTAGTATTCCAACGCTTCAATGATTGGAATGGTCTCCTCATTTTACCTAACAGTTTACTTTTACAGAGGTATGAGCTACATTTGGCTTTTATTTCCTATGAATCTATGAAAGGCTTCAGGACACATGCTGAGTTTCTGAGGCATAGGTGTGGGCTTGGACAATTTTTTTCTCTTATGTTTGCCTCTGGAAAGTTTTATCAAAAGTTCCTATTTTAAAAATATCATTAAAGCTAAAAGGTCCTTCAAATGACCACAAAGCAGTTCAAATCACTAACTCTAGCTAAGCAATGAGGTCACCTGCAAAAGCAGCACCTCTGAAATGAAGAGCCTGCTGCGTTCACACTCAAAGCACCCATCATATAAAAGTATCCTATTCAAAAATAAAAAGCAAAGCTCGTTTCCCCAAAGCTCAAACAGCCTCTGCTGTTGCTGTTCTTTTACAAAATCTACCCAAGTCCTGAGGTGGCGGACTGCAGCTTTCCCCAGCGATCCCAACTCCTGGCGCCAGTCCTGAAGGCCGCAGAGTTGGAAGCCCAAGGTCCAATGACAGAAACATGCTGAGAAGTATATGGTGGTGGTGGATGCAAGGCTGCAGCAAGCGCTGTCAGAGCCCATCAGATCTTCCTAAACCCAAGGAATCGGGACCAGGGAGGGGAGCCTCCCTGCTCACCCCTGCTCCTTGGGAAACAGAAATCTGAGACATGTCTCTGCCAATTATCTCGTTCACTGAAAAACAAAAGGGAGAGTAATTAGTGACCTCTGTGTGACTGATCATGATGCTCAATGCCAACCTCATTTCAAAAACATTTTTCCTCTTGCCCTGGCTTTCTATGAAGGTAAAGACAGTGCTTGAAACCTGCTCCTGAGGTGAATGGAAATATTCTATAAATTGTTTCAGATCCCTCTCTCCCCCTTTCAATTCAGTTGGGTTGTGAAGGTGGATGGCTGAGGGAACAGAGAAATGTTGCTCACTCTAAAGGTTCATGCTCTAGAGCAGTGTTTCCCAAAGTGTGGTACGCGTACCCCCAGGGGTACGGGAAGTTTGGTGGAGGTACGCATTGCACTGGAGTTTGATGGGGATATGCACTGCACCATGCTTAGCTGTGCCTAACACATTCATTTTTTTTGATGAAGGGTACTCAGCGTTACGAAAATTACATATGTCAAAAGTTTGGAAAACACTGCTTTAGAGCAAAGGATAGGATAATTTTCATAAATGTGTTCACTGAACCTAACTTTTCCTTAATTTGCATCCCTGTAGGAGAGTTTTCCTTTTCTGATCTTACACTGCACCTCATATATAAAGTGAATGAAATGAATGCCTAGTTGAGAGTAAACCACTGGGATTTTGTCACCCTATGTTTATGAAAGCATCCTTTATTATGTGGGGGCATTTGTATTGTTTCTGATGCTTTCTGATTGCAGGCTCTTGCTTTTCTGTTAGTTTCCATGCCTGGGAACACAGTGCTCTGGTGAGGTCTAGTGCAAAGAATTTCAATATTAAGGAACCGACATAGAAGAAAACACCCCAAATAAGAAACTTTAGTTCTCTTGCCATGAGAACTCTGCTTTGAAATGAAACTGCTTTATCAATTAAAGATTCTATTCCTAGGCATATAATAAAAGAACTGAAAACATACCACATAAAAACTTGTACTAAATGTTCATATTAGCATTATACATAACAGCCCCAATGTAAACAACCCAAATGTCTACAAAATGGTGAACAGATAAATAAAATGTGGCCTATCCATACAACGAAGTATTATCTATAATAATAAAAGCATATATGCTATTTAGACGGGATGACCTTCCGGATGAAGCCGGGGCTGCGAGAGAAGCCCGGGTCCCCGATGCCTGCTGGCACCTGGAGGGAAGCCCAGGTCGCGTGAGCCTGCAGGGAGCTGGTGGGAAGCCCAGGTTCCAGAGGGAAGCCAGTGTCGGCAGCAAGGGAAGGAAGGCCTACTCTTGTATGAATTTTGTGCATCAGGCCTCTAGTCTATATAATAAAAGCCCAAGCGATTGTTATGGTGGAATGATCAGAATGACCAGTTGCTACGATGCACACTGACCACCAGGGGACAGATGCTCAACACAGAGCTGCCCCCTGGTGATCAGCCAGAAGATGGGCTCAGCTGGTGAGCACAACAGCGGTGGCAAGGTCCTCTCCCCCCCCGCCTGGCAGCACTAAGGGGTAGCGAGCTGAGTTGTAAGGAGCATCAAACAGGCGGATGGTAAGGAGTGAGGGTTCCCGGATTGTGAGAGGGCTCAGCTGGACTCCACGCCCCCCTGCCCCCGCCCCCAGTGCACGAATTTCATGCATCAGGCCTCTAGTTCAGCCATAAAAAAAAAATGAAGTTCTAAAACATGTTACAACATGGATGAAACTTGAAAATATTATGCTAACTGAAACCGGTTTGGCTCAGTGGATAGAGCATCAGCCTGCGGACTAAAAGGTCCCAGGTTCGATTCAGGTCAAGGGCATGTACATTGATTGCGGGCACATCCCCGGGGGTGTAAGAGGCAGCTGGTCGATATATCTGTCCCATTGATGTTTCTAGCTCTCTATCCCTCTCCCTTCCTCTCTGTAAAAAATCAATAAAATATATTTTTTTAAAATATGCTAATTGAAAGAAGCCAGATACATAAGGCCATATATTGTTTGATTCCATTTGAATAAAATGGCCAGAACAGGCCAATCCATATAGACATAGGCAGTTTCCAGGACTTATGAGAGTAACTGCTAATGCATATGGAATCTCTTTGGAATAATGAAAATGTTCTAAAATTAGATAGTGGTAATGGTTGCATAACCATGTGAATATACCAAAAACCACTGAATTGCACATTTTCAAGGCTGTTATAAACAAATAGACCAAGATTAAAAAAAATTCTACACTTATGAGTTTGATGTAGTTGTAGATCAAAAGAGATACAATCTTTTAAAAAAAAATCTTCAAGTATTAACATCTAATCTTTTTATAGTTTAGGTAGTTAAAAAATTCTTTTTTATATATATTTTATTGATTTTTTACAGAGAGGAAGAGAGAGGGATAGAAAGTTAGAAACATTGATGAGAGAGAATCATCCATCAGCTGCCTCTTGCACACCCCCTACTGGGGATGTGCCCGCAACCAAGGCACATGTCCTGGAATCGAACCTGGGATCTTTCAATCCGCAGACCGACACTCTATCCACTGAGCCAAACCGGCTTCGGCTAGAAAAAAAATTCTTCAAACTCATGATGACTATAAGGAGAAGGGAACTAACCTTTATTCATTCCATAAATATTGAACATCTATAAGTTAGACTTTCTAACTGAAATTTTATATCTTATTACAATTAATCTTCACAACATTTAAGATCGCTACTACCCTGCTTTATACATCAGTTAACTGAGTCTTTGACAGTTCACATAATTTGCTTAGTAAATAAATGGTAGAGTCAGCTTAAAAATACCTGACACTTTTTAGAAGCCAAAAGACTAAATCATTTAGAAAAAGAAAATGCAAAGACCTGGGACAAATGTGATACTAGGGGAGGGAAAGTGAATATAGTGTAGTTTTGGTAGGAAGAGGGAGAGATGAAAGGACTGACTCACCACCACAGTTTTGAATCTAGAAAGAATGGTGCTATCACTATTGGAAATAAGCTGGAGAGGCATTTGGTAAGTTAGGTCTGGAATTAGAAATGAGAACATCCAACTGGAAAAATCCTGTGGGCAAAGGACTATAGTGAATATTTAGAGCAAAGAGATTTAGGCATCTTCATGCTAGAGACCTGGAAGGATGGGCTAAGATTTATAGTTTCACCAAAGAGCAGAAAGCTGAAAATGAGAGGGAGTAGCATTGTACTTTGATAAGATAGGAACAGAGGAAGCACATATGTAAGCTGAGAAATTAGCTTTGATTTTAATACATGCTTGCCACTAACTCTGTGTGTCCTTGGACAAATTACTTCACATCTAAGACTCCATTTCTTTTTACTATTATGGTGTTAAACTAATACAATTTCTTTCGAGTGTAGAAGTGTATTTTTATGTAAATGACAAATTTTTAAGTGGCAGCACTCAGAAAGGCAAAGAAATAAAGGATGAAGATTTGGTTTGATTGTGGTTAGTATTTAATGCAGAATAGTAAAGAAGTAGGGACTAAGCAGCTAAAGGAATCGAATTACAAAAGTGATGATTAGCCGAAGCCGGTTTGGCTCAGCGGTAGAGCATCGGCCTGCGGACTGAAAGGTCCCAGGTTTGATTCCGGTCGGGGGCATGTACATTGGTTGTGGGCACATCCCCGGTAGGGGGTGTGCAAGAGGCAGCTGGTCGGTGTTTCTCTCTCATCGATGTTTCTAGTTCTCTATCTCTCTCCCTTTCTCTCTGTTAAAAATCAATAAAATATATATATTTTTAAAAAGTGATGATTAATCAGTGCTGGCAAGCTAGTAATCACTAATTGAGACCAATTTTTGAAGGTATTGGTACAGACATATGAGAGGATACTTTTTAAGTAAATCTAGGATTTACTGACTATCATGATGGTTTGCAAAGGATGGAATTAATCTAAACCTATTCCTAACTGTTAGAAATAACTGGCAGCTATGGAATATAAGTTTCTATGTAAATGAAAAGTTACAAGGATGCTTTGCATGACAATACATTTTCTCTTCAGTTTCCTCCTAAGTATCCTATATAAAAGGATACTGTATTGTAACTCCATCACAAGCGGCTGTTGGGGTTTCCGTGGCCCCTTGTGGACACCTCTCCGTTTGGCCTGGAGGCGGGGATCAGTTGGCACTCCAGGACTCATGCTGGCCATGCGGGCGTGGGACTCCAGGACTCATGGCAGTCCCCTGGCACAGGAGGGGGAGGGAGGTGTCCTGGGTCTCCCATGATTTTGCGCAGCGGGTCACTAGTAATGCACGTTTTAAAAACACACACACAATACTCATATAGTATTTAGTGAGAATATACAGGGGACATAAATAGATTAAGGCAGTCCTTGGGACCTCTGTTATTCCAAACTACATAACAAACTGTTTTCAGCCCTGGCCAGTTTGGCTCAGTGGATAGAGCATTTTGGCCTGTGCACTGAAGAGTTCAATTCTGGTCAAGGGCACGTGCCCAGGTTGCAGGCTCAATCCCCAGTACAGGTTGTGCAGGAGGCAGCTGGTCAATGATTCTATCTCATCATTGATGTTTCTCTCTCTCTCTTCCTTTCCCTTTCTGAAATCAATAAAAACATTTTAAAAGAAAAGGAACAGTGTTTTCAGTGTGGATCAATGGGTTAGTCCCACACAAAGGGAGCACAAGGATGGCCTGTGGTCCCTGTGCATCATGTTAAATTATCAGTAGGCATCATGGTTTGTCTCTCAAACAGGTTGTGAGCTCCTGAAAGGCAAGGGCCTCATTACTGAGAAAACATTAATTTCTGATGACTGAATAAATGGATCCTAATTTGATATAATTACTTGGAAGTTATTTGGAGCGAATGCACTGAGAATTCACTAGGGTAGGAAGGGGACCAGTGAATGTTAGACTAATACATGACATCTGAATTTTGATTCTGATAGTGTCTCTTTTAGAAGGTCTCACAGCAGTGGCAAACAGCCAAAGAGAGAAGCGAGTACCCACCCAGCTCACATTCAAGTCACCTTTTATCACTTAACAGTTCCAAAGATGGTAATTTCAGAGATGATCCTGGCAGCCATGCAACACACCTTTTTCAATTCTTATCTCAATGTTCAAGTTTTAAAACTGCAAAGGGATTAAAAATGGTGCTTTCTTGTTACAAAAACCACATGATGTATAGTTTTCATGAGGAAGTCAATGCTTCATTTTCTTGAGGATGCCTTTCTCAAGCAATATCCACCGATTACCAAGTACACTTTGATCGTAAGTATGAACCTGTCGTTTTCTGAAGTAGTCAAGTGGTGTTATTTAAGCAAAAGCCTGATTGAAGCTGTGTTATTTATGTTCTTACCAAAGTTCTGCTGTGTTGTGTTTTTTTTTGTGTGTTTTTTTAAAAATGTTTTTATTGCTTTTAGAGAGGAGTAAAGAGGGTGTGAGAGAGACATTGATGGGCTGCCCCTGCACACTCCCCTATTGGGGACTGAGCCTAGGCACATGCCCTGACCTTGAATTGAACCTTTAGGTGCATGGGACAATGTTCAACCAACAGCCCCACTGGCCAGAGCAGTCTGCTGGGCTTTTTGTCTGGTGTGCCTAACCTCACTTAGTTGAAGGCACCTGGAAGGTTCTTGACAGTTTAGGATTTCAAGACTACAGTAAATCCAAGGCTGTCCACAAAAAAGCACTAAGCCAACTATACTCAGATATACTTAATACATATTAATATTGATTAATATGTATTAAGCATATAACTATACTCAGTTATATGCTTAATAATATAACTGAGTGCTGCTTAGCCAGAAGCCAGGCTCACAGGTGGTGAGCCCACTGGTGGCGGCGGGAGTCTCTCTCACCTCTGCGGCAGCACTAAGGATGTCTGACTGCTGGCGTAGGTCCATTCTCCTAAACCATCAGTTGAACATCCCTCGAGGGTTCCTAGACTTCAAGAGGGCACAGGCCAGGCTGAGGGAACCCCCCCACCGAGTACATGAATTTTGTGCATCAGGTCTCTAGTAAGAACATAGTTATTTATGCCCCTACTGTGCAATTTTATCATTTCCTGCTTTAAAGACTAAAGTAAATTAAAAGCCTAGAACAAGAGTCAACAACCCTCAACAGCCATACCAAGAGGTTATGTAGGTCATAGCATTTGGCCCACTTGTGGTAACCCCCATCCTCAACTCCTACTACCCCAACACCTGGATTGCTTGTGCCACCACAACAGAAGTAGAGCCAGCAACAATATGTACTGTTAGGAAAAAACACCTTTTTTTTTTAAAATCCAAGAAATGTTCAAATAAGCAGTCCACTGAACAGCTATTTCTACACACAAGAATGAGGTATTTCAGTAACATCAGGCCTCTTTAGAGCTATTTCCAATGATGAAGGATTTAGAGTTAGAGCTGACAAGTGTGAAATGGTATGAAGTCTCCCCACCAGGTGGAGAGGAGCAGGGAAATCCAGGCAGAAAAGTCCAAAGGCCTTTATAGCCAACAACTGAGCATCTTGAGCATTTTTTTAAAAAATGCTCAAGATGCTCAGTTGTTGGCTATAAAGGATTTTTCAAAATAATTAGACTTCACTTTATATATTTCATCTTGAGGCTGCAATGAACATTCAAAGTTTGGCAAATTTATCTTTTCTTCCCTTCCCTACACCGTACGATTAAAGGTATATTCATTCTCTGGTAAACAGTTTTATGGAGACATATTTTATAAAATGAAGGCTATTATGTAGGTGTGATAATTTTTTGAATTTCACTTGGAGAAATGAGAAATTAGGAAGAGATAGAAATAATTTTAAATAAATGAGAAATTGGTTTACTACTCTATAGCACAGTTTTGCTAAGATTTACTTTTAGATTATTTGATAAGTTATAAAAAGACCATCTAGCCCTAACCAGTTTAGCTCAGTGGACAGAGCATTAGTTTGCAGACTCTAGGGTCCCAAGTTTGATTTCAATCAAAGGCACATGCCCAGTATGCCCCAGTAGGGGGCATGCAGGAGGCAGCCAATTGGTGATTCTATCTCATCATTGATGTTTTTCTATCTCTCCTCCCTGTCTCTCTGAAATCAATAATAACATTTTAAAAAATATTTAAAACAAACAATAACAAAAGAACACCATTTAAATACATGAAATACTTAATTCAATATTTATGGCATGAGCTGAAGAATCAATTCCCATTTATGAAAAGCTGATGAATTTGCCTTAAAAAGCTAAAGACAGAAAAAGTTGCTGAAAATTTAGAAGGTAACTGTTAACTGTCCTAGTTCATTCTTCTCTGATAACTGAGTTTACCTAGTTGCATGGCCACTCAGCTATAGACTCCTTCCCCAGCTTTCCCTTTATAGTTAAGTATGGCCATGTGACTTGTTTTCACCATTGAAATGTAAGTGATCAAATGCATCTTCCTCATCACTTGCTTAATGGCCTCTCCTTCCCTACCCCTTACTTGGAGCTAAAACTCAAAGTGATGACTCCACTCTGACAATACCTAAGAAATGAAAGTAATCCCGATCTCTTATTTACCATGAGGTGAGAAAGAAACCTCCAACAGTGGTTCAGTCACTGCATTTTGGGAATTCCATTATAGTAACCTAGCTTATATTATTATTATTATTTAATGTTTACCCTATGATATGTTTTGCATTGATTTTAGAGAGAGAAAAAAATGGGGGGGGGGCGGAGAGAAACATTGATCAGTTGCCTCCTGAATGTGCCCCAATCAGGGATTGAACCAACCACCTTTTGGTGTACTAGACAGTGCTCCAACCGACTGAGCTGCACCAGCCAGGGCCTAACCTATATTATTACTTTTTTAAAATATATATATTTTATTGAATTTTTTTTTTTTTTTAGAGAGAGGACGGAAGAGGGATAGAGATAGAGTTAGAAACATCGATGAGAGAAAGAAACATTGATCAGCTGCCTTCTGCACGCCTTCCACTGGGGATGTGCCTGCAACCAAGGTACATGCCCTTGACCGGAATCGAACCTGGGACCTTCCAGTCCACAGCCCGAAGCTCTATCCACCGAGCCAAACGGGTTTCAGCTATATTATTACTTTTTAAGCCAGCTTAAAAAAAAAAAAAAATAGCCCTAACAGGTTTGGCTCAGTGGATAGAGCATTGGCTAGTGGACTAAAGAGTCCCAAGTTCAATTCTGGTCAAGGTGGGTGTGCAGGAGGCAGCTGATTGATATTTCTTTTCTCATACATGTTTCTATTCCCTCTCCCTTCCTCTCTGTAAAAAAATCAATAAAATATATTAAAAATACACACACACACACACACACACACACACATACATTTACTGATTTCAGAGAGGAAGGGAGAGGGATATGGAAACAGAAACATCAATGATTTCATTGATCCGTTTACCTCCTGCACACTCCCTACTGGGGATTGAGCCCAAAACAGAAATCTAACTGTGACCTCCTGGTTCATAGGTCAACGTTCAACCACTGAGCCACGTTGGTCAGGCCCTAGGATATATATTTGACAAAAACAAAACTCACCACCAAAAAGGTAACACAGAAAGAATATTTATATATTTTAAGCAAGAACCAAAATAACCAATTTGAATTCTATCATGCCAGCTTTTTAACAGTTATTTTAAAATTTACCCTGAAATCTAGTCAGCCTGTAACCACAGAACAGATTGATTATGCACAATGATTGAAGATATCCTTTACTTTTAATATTAGCTTTAATTCTAGTAAAGAAAAATTATGACACTTTTCCCCAACATAATTGACAGAGGGGATGATTAGACCTGTTATTAAGGGTCCTTTCTTTTTAAGAACCTTAGATGTGTGTTGTTATACTCAGTGTCTTACAGATCTTTCCTCTAGAAAAGGTTAAATCTCCAGGTGAGTAAACAGTACACAGGTACCTGAAAGTATATTCAAGTATCAGCATGTACCCTTTTGTATCAGTAAAAACTGAAATATGAAAAAACTTCTAAAACTTTTCAATTTGGGTTAAGATATGAGATTAGAATTTTAGGATTAACAGAAGATTCTGTTATTTCTCTCTTTTTTTCACTTTATATATTTTCTCTGTATAGTCTTGTCCATTTCTATATACTGTTGACTACCACATTTATTACCTCTAGGGGCCAAACCTGCGTTCCAGAGCCATGAAGTCCTAAATCCACATAACTCATTTCACCACCTGTGCTATGGATCCCATATGTTTCTTTCAACACCTTGCTCCATCTAGTTTTTTAAAATCTAGAATCCTCTAGATTCCCCAGAAAGGAACTGGACATGAGAACTCATTGTGGTTAGGCCATTTCTTTAATCAGTCTACCCACCTCCCCTCCTGGATCCTTCTCATCATTGCTTAAATATGGGTAAGCCTATTTCAAACAAGAAAGCAAACAAAAACCCTAGACTCCACACTACCCTCTGTGTCTAATTTTTACCTTTCATTTCTTATTATCTTAAAGGAGTTATCTATACTGCCTGCTGTTTCTATGTTCTTAATTCTTGTTCATGCCTTAGTTACTCATTAATCTTAAACACTTACCAAGATCATTGCTTCACACACAGGAAGAGCAATGGGGTAAACACTGGAAAAAATAAGTTTTAATCTTTTAGGTTCAGCTGTGATGTAACTAGGGCAGTTAATCTTTCTTGAACTGATTTTCTGAACCATAATATGAGGAAATTAAGTTAAATCCTTCTGGTTATAACTCTTCTGGTTTTACAGATATACAGGAATTTAGTTGCCACTTTTATTCCTTTCATAATTAGAGACAAGAATGGTGTGAGACCACAGTATGTCCTGCTTCTAGGAGAAGCCAAGGCTGTGGTGTCCTGTTTGGTATCCTAAATATAAATATTTGTGGTAGTGAACATGATTTCTAAGCCCCTTTCCAAATCTAAATTATCTAGGCCCCTGCCTCCCAAACATTGATTCCATTTCTGTGAAATCCTTCTAAAATGAACTACCAGGAGTGAAACATGGCCAATAGGGCAGGCCATCCAGGTTGCCTCTGATATATATATATAATTTCCTGCTTTATTTCCATTCCATACTGCCTCCCATCAAGAAAGAATACTTGACCAGAAATGAGTAGGCTTACACACCTGATTAAGCAATCTAATTTACTCAGTTACCAAGCCATAGGGTTCATGTAGATGGACCTCTTTCTGCTGTGGTTTAATAGATCCAATTAAACACTTGCCTTTTATTTAAATCCAGACTAAAATTATAAGCATAACTATGAGAGCCAGAGTATGGTTAGATTAAAAAAGAAGAGTCTTACAGTGCCAAAGACAATGAGTGGGCCTATCCAGAAGGTGCCCACGTATACCCCCTCCTTTGTAACACATGCAAATCCAGCCACAGCATGCAAATACCAGATTTGGGCACAAAAACAATGACACATTTCAAACAACACTCACCCTCTAGATTCTCCAGAAAGGAAGTGGACATGAGAGCTCAGTGTGGTTAGGCCATTTCTCTGCTGAACCTGATGGATGGTGTTCCAAGTCAGACATAAACTGGTCTGTGTCAAAGAAGACAATATCACTACTGAACGGAACAAACCAGAGGGTAACTTAATGTACTACATGCCCAAGCTGCTTTTTTTCTACAAGCAGGAGGAATTTAATTGTCCTTTATCTGTCAATTACTGCACAAAATGACTCCCCACATTTTACAAAATAATACGAATATTGGAGTCCAGAAACTTTAGGAGGTAATAACTGATTTATTTTCTAAAATTAAAGGTGTAGCCCTAGCTGGTTTGGCTCAGTGGATAGAGCGTCGGCCTGTGGACTAAAGGGTCCCGGATTTAATTCCGGTCAAGGGTACATGCCCGGGTTGTGGACTCGATCTCCCATAGGGGGCATGCAGGAGGCAGCCGACTGATGATTCTGTCTCATCGTTGATTTTTCTATCATCTCTCCCTCTCCCTTCTCTCTGAAATCATTATATATATATATTTAAAACTGCAAACCCTGGCCAATAGCTCAGTTTTTTAAAGCATCATCCTGATATGCTAAGGTTTCGACTCCAGGTCAGGGCATATACAAAAATCAACAACGAGCCTAAACCGGTTTGGTTCAGTGGTAGAGCGTTGGTCTGCGGACTGAAAGGTCCCAGGTTCGATTCCACTCAAAGGCATGTACATTGGTTGCGGGCACATCCCCAGTGGGGGTGTACAAGAGGCGGCTGGTCGATGTTTCTCTCTCATCAACGTTTCTAGCTCTTTATCCCTCTCCCTTCCTCTCTGTAAAAAAGCAATAAAATATATTTTAAAAAAAAGAAAAAAAGAATCAACAATGAATGCATAAATGAGTGGAACAACAATTCGATGTTTCTCTTTCTCTCAAATCAATAAAATTTTTTTTAAAAAAGTGCAACAACTTAAAAAGTTACAATGATGGTTTTCAGTGATTTAAGAGATATATTTTTAAATAAATAGTTTTTATTAGATTAGCTCTATTTGTAGTTTCCAAACACTCATCTATGGCTACATCAGAATTATCTGGGCACTTAATAAAAAATCTAAATTCCTGGGTTCTACTTCAGACCACAGACTCAAAATGTCTAAGGGTGGCCTGGCTAGTGTGGCTCAGTGTTTGAAAGTGGGCCCAGGAATAAGAAGGCCACCAGTGTGATTCATGGTCAGAGCACATGCCCAGGTTGCATGTGCTCTGACCATGGGTGGTGTGGGTGGTGTGCAGGTGGCAGTGGGTGGTGTGCAGGTGGCAGTTGACTGATGTTTCTCTGTCATTTCATTGATGTTTCTTTCTATCCCTCTCTGTCTAAAAATCAATAAAAACCTATTTTTAAAAATGTCTAAAGGTAGCCCTGGCTGATGTTACACAGTGGTTAGAACGTCGGCCTGCGCACCCAAGGGTCAAGGATTTTGATTCTGGCTAAGGGCACGTACCTGGGTTGCAGGTCCCATCTCTGGCCCTGGCTGAGGAGTAGGCGGAGGCAACCAATCGAGATGTCTCTATCACATCCATGTTTCTCTATCTTTCTCTCCTTCCGTCCTTCCTCCCCTCCACTCTCTAAAATTCAATGGAAAAATATCCTTGAGTGAGAATTAAAAAAAAAAAAAAGTCTAAGGATAGGAGCTTAGAAAATTTATATGCACAGGAAAAGTTGGGGGGGGGGGTCACAGAGGAATTTTTTTAAAGTTCACATCCATTAGCATGTTATGACACCCATTCAGTAAACTAAAATCAGTATTTTAAAAAGAGAACAAAGTAGAAGACAGCAGTCTGCATTTTGTAAAAATAAGGATTAAGAATAGGTTTTTTGCCGAAACCAGTTGGCTCAGTGGTAGAGCGTCGGTCTGTGGACTGAAAGGTCCCGGGTTCGATTCCAGTTAGGGGCATGTACGTTGGTTGCGGGCACATCCCCAGTAGGGGGTATGCAAGAGGCAGCTGGTTGATGTTTCTCTCTCATTGACGTTTCTAGCTCTCTATCTCTCTCCCTTCCTCTCTATAAAATATCAATAAAATATATATTAAAAAAAGAAAAGAAAAGAATAGGTTTTTTAACCCTAGCCGATCTGACTCAGTGGATAGAGTGTTGGCCTGCGGTAAAAGCAAGTTCAATTTCTGTCAAGGGCACATGCCTGGGTTGCGGGCTCGATCCCCAGCAGGGGGTGTGAAGGAGGCAGCCCATCAATGATACTCTCTCATCATTGATGTTTCTATCTCTCTCTCCCTCTCTCTTTTTCTTTAAAATCAATAAAAATATGTGTTGTTTTTTTTTTTAAAAAGAATTGGTTTTTGAGTCCTTTATGTTTTTGTTATATACTGTGTCATGCTATAAAACTTATCATGGGGAGCTGTGATAAATGTTTAAAAATCATTATACACAAGAAGAGTCACTATAGGTCAGTTTTGTCTAGACAGTGGCTGACACAATAAATGCCCTGTTAGAATCCAAAGTAAAATGAGGCAAAGCCTTTGGCCTGTAAGGAAATAGTTTTGGCCTCTGTAGTACAACTTCAAACAAAAGGACCTAACTATGAATGCTTTTTTCATCTTGGAAGAAAAGATGAAAACATTAATACTCTTGTCTTAAGCAGATAAAGAAGGGGAAATAAAGGAGGAGCCAATCTGTGCAAAATGCAGCCTCACTCAAGGGGTAAAAAAAACACATAAAAAAACAGAAATTTGTGGTGGTTAGGCAAAATTTTTCTGCCTTAAGCTTTTTAATACTGAATTTGAGTTCACTCACCTAGTCTTTAGGAGTGATTTAAAGATTCCAGTATGTACAAAGGATTTTTATTATCAAGTCTCCTTTCTGATGGTGCCCAATCTCCACAACTGAAGCTGTTATAGAACATGTGATTCCAAGTAAAATGGCACATAGGTTAAAAGAAGCCCAGGAAGAAAGCTAAGAGGCCAACAGATACTGAGGGCTTCTGTGAGTTGGCTAAAGCAATAGTCATTTCAGATTGTGCTTATGGAAACTTGCAGTCCTCGAGACATCTTTCTAGTTCCTTGAACCACTACTGACAGCTCTAAAAGCGATCTAATTCATTTTGTCCTGTCACAAAAACGTTGACCAAACATCTAGAGAAGAATTAACACTAATCCATCTTCAAGCTCTCCCAAAAGATTAAAGAGGAAGGAATACTTCCTAACTCATTCTAAGACCAGCAATGCCCTGATATCAAAGCCAGACAAAAACATTTCAAGAAAAAAAAATCTACAGACTACTCCCTATGAATATAGAAGCAAAAATCCTCAACAAAAAAATAGTAGCAAACTAAATCCTGTCGCATATTAAAATAATTACATATCATTACCAAGTGAGATTTACTCCCAAAATGCAAGTACGGTTCATCAAATGAAAATCTATTACTGTCCTGGCCAATGTGGCTCAGCTGGTTGGGCATCTTCCTATGCACCAAAAGATTGCCAGTTTGATTCCTATGTTTCCCTCTCATCAATGTTTTTCTCTGGTCCAGATAGACAGGCTAACGGTCAGCTTTAGAAATGTAAAAATAAGATAGCTTCAGAAAGATAAGAGCTATCTACACTAATAAAAGAGAATAAATTGACCATCCTTCCACTACACCCACCAGCTAATCAGGAGCGAGTATGCAAATTAACCCAAAAAAGATGGCCAAGGCCACGGAGCAGGAGGCTTGGATTGCCCCCGGTGACAGAGGAAGCCAAGCTTCCCACCCACCCTGACCATCGCTCAAGGAGTGGCTGGGGGCGTAGGTCACCTTGGGGGTGTGGCCAGCCTGAAAACAGCTCCCAGCCCCTCATCCAGGCTGGCCAGGCACCCTAGCAGGGACCCCCACCCTGAAGAGGGTGTGGCCAGCCTGAAAACAGCCCCCAGCCCCTCACTCAGGCTGGCCATGCTTCCCCCCCGCCCCAGCAGGGACCTCACCCCATGGGGGTGGCTAGCCTGCAAACCACCACAGACCCCTCACCCAGGCTGTCCCACACCCTAAGGGAACCCCCACCCTGATCCAGGACCCCCTTCAGAGCAAACCAGCAGGCCCAACACATGCACCAGGCCTCTACATATACTAATAAAAGGGTAATATGCTAATTAGACTGGGAGACCTTCCGGAAGTTCTGGACAAAGCCATGGTGGTGGGGCTGACGTAGAGGCAGTTAGTGGCCAAGAGGGGAGGGCAGTTGTGGGTGATCAGGCCGGCAGTTGGGGCTGAGCAGACCAGCAGGGGGCCAGTTGGAGGCGAGTCATCAGTGGGGGTCAGTTGGGATCAGTTGGGGGTGATCAGGACAGTGGGGAGGCAGTTCGGAGTGAGCAAGCCAGCGGGAGGGCAGTTGGGGGCGAGCAGGCCAGTGGGGAGGGAAGATGAGGCCAGCAGGCCAGCAGGGGGGGGGCAGTCTGGGGCAAGCACACTGGCGGGGGGGGCAGTTGGGGGTGATCAGGTTGGTGGGTGGGGCATTTAGGGGCAAGCAGGCTGGCAGGCAGATTGGTTAGGGGCGATCAGGCAGGTAGGCAGGCAGGTGAGCGGTTAAGAGCCAACAGTCCCAGATTGCGAGTGGGAGGTCCAACCGCTGGTTTAGGTCCATTCCCTGTAAACTGGCAGTAGGACATCATTCGATGGGTCCCAGATTGGAGAGGGTGAGACCTGGCTGAGGGACACCCCTCCCCCCCGTGCACGAATTTTGTGCACCAGACCACTAGTTTAAAAATATTTACCTAAGTTTTATCAAAAGCTAAAATCACTGGTAAAATATAATCTTGTAATGTATAATCAGAGAATTGCAAACAAACTACAAAAGTTGAACTGTGACCTAAAATTATTTCTCTTTTAAAATATTTTTGTCCCTATGAATGATCCATCTTCAAAAGGACTAAAATAGAATACATCCTTAGACACTGGCTTTGTATCTTACACGTGGCAGACAAACATAAAACTGTTTATTGTGTTAATAGAGGTGAGATGACATAATCAATTATAGCCACTTCAGAAACCACTAAACACATGTGAGGCAATCTAAATTTCAGACAGACCTGGATTCAAATGCTAGTCCCTGTATTTGTTGCCATATAATACCAGAAAGTGCTTCAGCTCTCTGAGCTGCATCTCTAAAAATAAAGCTAATAATTCACTTTTTACAGATAGCAGAAAGAAAACTAACTATTAGCAAAGTACCTACCATAGCGCACAAAAATGTGTTTCATTATCAAGAAAGAGTAACCATAATTCATTAATTATTTTTAAATATACTTTTGAAGTGAACTTATTTTGAAGACTTCGGATATGCTGGTTATTTAGTAGGAGGCTCTCTTGGATTTTTCCCAGCTGTGAATCTGAAAATTAAATTTTCAAATTATATATGTCCAAGAATGTTCATGTCTAAGGTCTTGAATTCCCATGATGGTCCATTCTGCATGAGACATAATCCAAAACCTATATGGACAGTACTTAA
Source organism: Nyctalus aviator (assembly GCA_036971965.1). Classification (NCBI taxonomy): domain Eukaryota; kingdom Metazoa; phylum Chordata; class Mammalia; order Chiroptera; family Vespertilionidae; genus Nyctalus; species Nyctalus aviator. The sequence goes on from CM072936.1 coordinate 36,427,942, forward strand.
GGCACCTTTCTGCCTCTGGGATTATTTACCAAAAAGACGTTTGAGGACAGACGGTACATGCATGTTCCCCAAGAAGAGGGCTCATGAGTTACCCAGAGTCCTATTTGAAGGAGAAGGCTCAGGTCCAGCCAGTGTGGCTCCATGGTTGGGCGCTGGCCCACAAACCAGGAGGTCGTGGTTCAATTCCCAGTCAAGGCACATGCCCAGGTTATGGTCTAGATCTCCAGAAAGGGGCGTGCAGGGGGAGCCGATTGATGATGTTTCTCTCTCATCGATGTTTCCACCTCACACCCTCTCCCTTCAGCTCTCTAAAATCATCAGAGATGTATTTTTTTTTTTTAAAAAAAGGAGAAAGTTCAGTATTATCTACCTCCCTTCAGCCAGGGCCCCTAACTGATGAATTATATACCTTATTTGTGACACTTCTTACCACTGACTATGCATGGATTTCTTCTGTTTTATTTATTTAAATACAATAAACACCAGGAAATGATTATCCAACATGGGAAAGAGATCACTGATAATAGTTACTTCTCTGCTCTTCCATACCAGCCTCCTGCTGAATAAGATAACCACCTGAATCTTGTGTTTAACATGCCCTTGCTACTTGAAAGCAGGCTCTTCTTCTTGTCACCTATATACAGAACTGCAACAGCTGAGTCACATCGAGAGTCCCTGTTTACAGTCGGATTAGCAATTGCCCTACATTCAGGATCAGTGTGTTATTGCACAGAGCCTGCAAGTGGCAGTGTCAGTTTTCACCACAGCAGCAGGTCAGGCTATATTTAACATGTCCTCTCTTTGCTGAAGAGCTGCAGCTGCAGCTCTATTAGTTTGTGAACAAAGGAGGACAAGTGGGAACTGAGGGTCTCTAATGGAAAATTGTAACTGGACTTAGCTCCATCATAAATTAACCAGGCTTGTATTTAAAGGTCTGTCTTAACTATACTATAATCTTAATTAATATGCTAAAAAATACAACTGTGACAACTTCTCTACTTCTGCATTGTTTTGTGTGTGTTTTTTTTAATATATTTTATTGATTTTTTACAGAGAGGAAGAGAGAGGGATAGAGAGTTAGAAACATCGATGAGAGAGAATTGTCGATCGGCTGCCTCTTGCACGCCCCCTACTGGGGATGTGCCCGCAACCAAGGTACATGCCCTTGACCAGAATCGAACCTGGGACCCGTCAGTCTGCAGACCGACGCTCTACCACTGAGCTAAACCGGTTTCGGCATTCTGCACTGTTTTAATGCTTATCATTTGACCCCAAAATGGGGACATACACACTATAAAGCACAGAAATGTTTAGGAAAAATTACAGCTCTTGGCATACAAACTAACATATGAGTAAGAACTGATTGATAATTTTATACATATAGAACACATTTTTCAAATGCTACTCTAGCTAGCAAAGAAAAAAGCAAAAATAGTTTTATAGAATGCCTTCATTGATTGAAAAAGTAGATATTACAGCCTTACAAGGGGACTGCTTACTGCTTGAAAGTGAACATGGCTTGGCAAAGGTCAGTATTCTGCTGCTGTTATTACACTAAGGAATCCCCCCTAAGGAGGGAGCCACCCTACTCTGAAACAGATAAATGCTTCTGGGACTCTTCTGAGCTTGAAAGGCTGATTATGAAGGACCCAAATCATTTCAGTGAAACCAAACAAGGATAATTGTAAAGTTTAATCGTGGGTTCCTAAAACAACATATACAAAAAGAGGAGGAAGAGAAAGAATGTGATTTAGCCAAACTTATGACTCACTAAACCAACAGCAAGACAGAGCTAAGAAAATCCCTAGACCTCAGGCCATATTGATAAAATCTTCTGCACAAGGAAGGTGACAATCCCAATCCTCTCTGAGCTGGCAAGAGTGTATTCCCTTTCAGATACTGCACTATGAAAAGGAACTTAAAACACGGTTCATGTAGAGGAAAACTACCATGTTGGTGAAGGTGAAAGAAGGGTGAAGTTACTGGAGTGTTTTTAAGACTAGAAAAGAAATCAAGATTTCACACATGTGAAAGGCTATTATAGAAGAAGATTTGTTCTATGTTAATCCAGAGGCATCAGAGCCCACATAAAACAAGGGCAACTTGAACTCAAAGGCCCCGAGATGTTCCAAAGAAGTTGGCGAGGAAGAGACAAACAGAATATATTATCACTAGGGTGAACTCTGGTATGAAAGAGAAGGATGGAGTAGAGACTTAAAAACTTCACTATGCCCTCGTCAGTGTGGCTCAGTTGGTTGGGCATCATCCCGTGTGCCGAAAGGTTGTGGACTCATTGGTAGGGGGCACACAGGAGGCGGTTGATCAATGTTTCACTGTCACACTTAAGTTCCCCTCTCTCCCTCCCCTTACCCCTCTCTCTAAAAATCAATAAAGTCTTTTAAACCAACAAATAAACAAAAATAAATAAAACTCTATACTGAGAATTTTATAATCTTAATATTGCCTTGACTCCTCTCCCAAACCCAGACCCTACAGAGAAAATGGTACCTCTTTAATCTATTCTACTTGTTCTACCCCTGAAGTTTCAACCCGCAGGTTGATGAGAAATATGATTGCAGATATTGGAAAAACTCCTAGGGTACTGAATTAGGAGTCAGGAGACTTGTGTATTAGTTCTTACACTATTAATTCAGTATTTTACCCTGGATGCATACTTAGACTCTATAAAACTCAGATCTTTATAAAATGACGAAGCTGTATTAGGATATTTCCACCTATATAAGTCTTGAATTCTGAGCTGAGGTGCACTAGTATATTCTCTGTTAAATCTCACTGAATTTATAATAAAAAGTTAAGGTGATAATGTCCACATTTCTAAAACTAACAGTCAAGTAATACTTGAATGGTTCCTTACAAACTCCATCCTAGTTAAAAAGTTCAAAAATAGCCCTAACCGGTTTGGCTTGGTGGATAGAGCATCAGCCTGCACAGGACTGAAGGGTCCCAGGTTTGATTCTGGTCAAGGGCACATGCCTGGGTTTTGGGCTTGGTCCAACCTGCAGAAGGCAGCCAACCAATGATTCCCTCTCATCATTGATGTTTCTATCTCTTCCTTTCCCTTCCTCTCTGAGATAAAAATATTTTCAAATAAATAAAAATAATATTTTTTTTGTGCTTTAGTCGTTAACTTGATTAAAAAAAGAAGGGGGTAAACACCATAAAACAGAAACAGGATTAACAGGTGTTATAAGGATTAGAAAGTATATTTGTGTAATATAGCACAAAAAATTTAAAAAATTGTTTCCCCTGGTTATAGAGTAGAAACTGCTTTATACTTAACGCTTAACACAATGTAAAAAGTTAACCTAAAAAGAGCTCAGATTAATTGGGAAGTTCACTTTTAAGTGCTGTGGAGGAAAAGAAAAGCAGGTTCTATGGAAAGTAACTTCACAGGATTATATGATCATAAAATCCTAACTGGGCAGGTCTTGTTGGGTAGTCACACCCCAGGCCTAAAACTCTTTAGAAAAAGGGAAACCTTTTAAGCCAGCCTTATCCATTGTTCTTGTATGTCTAAGTTAACATAACTTTGAAATACCATAAGTCGTACCCCTGGAAGGAGGTATTAACCCTTAAGAGAGCACATCATCTTGTTAACCTGTAATCCAATCTCTACTTTGTTTTTGCCAATCTTCCTACATGTACTTCCCTCCTTAATTTCAAATGCATAAAAAGCTGCTGCAAAATTGTTATCCTTAGGAGCATTTGAGATCTTTTTTAAAAAATATACTTTTTATTGATTTTTTACAGAGAGGAAGGGAGAGATATAGAGAGTTAGAAATATCAATGAGAAAATCACCAATCAGCTGCCTCCTGCACGCCCCCTACTGGGCACGTGCCCACAACCAAGGTACATGCCCTTAACCAGAATCGAACCCAGGACCCTTCAGTACGCAGGGTGACGCTCTATCCACTGAGCAAAACCGGTTTCGGCAGAATTTGAGATCTTATGTCCTGGTATATATAATCAGTTTGGCTCAAATATACTCATAAAAATTCTCTACAAGTTTCCACACTTTTGACATCAACAGTGTGAATCCTTTTTGGAATGTTTAATGGCTTACTTTCAAAAGTAGCCAGAAAAGAGACATTCAAATACTATGGAGTTTAAGATCTTTTGAGATATGTTGTTTTTAAAATGAATTTATATTAAAACTTTGCATAACTATAATATTTTCTAAGCATCTAGAGATTTACCTTCAAAGGCAAATCCAAATAATATAATCAATGAGTCAGTCAGCAAATATTAAAAATTCATTTGGGAGTTCAAGTTAAGTATCAAAAATGAAATTTGTAAAAATTATACATCAAATAAACCAAGGTGCCCTGGAGGACATTTTAGTCCGTGTCCCCCCCCCTCCCCCCCCCCCCCCCCCCCCCCCCCCCCGCGCCTTAATAGCCACTAGCACCACTACTGAGCTTCTATCAGGTCTCCTGATAGGTGGCAATGAGGGAATTCAATAGCCAATCCTTGTCTTCTATGGGGCTACAATCTGGGAACTTTTCTTGATCATGTGCCCTACACAATGGAGTGAAAATAAAATGGCTTTTGTATTTGCTCTCATAGACCTCATTTTTACAGATTCTGTTTTTGTAACACATCCTTACATGATCAAAAAGTGAAATAAAAATTTCAAGAAACTTTTCTAGAAGTTCCAATTTGCTGCCCTTCCACCCCAAGTCACTCAATTTGTGACGAATTAGGAAAAAAGCAGTTCCAGCATTGATCTCTTTGTAGAAGACTAAGATGTCTCCTTTGGAAAGAAAATAAATATCCTTTGAAACCTATTCAATATATCTCATTTCTTCAGTTTCATCACAAATGGGTAGTAGGTTATCATTCAAGGTCTCAACCCTTTGTTTTAGGGATTAAAATTCTAAATATACCCAGGATGAAACTGAGGATCTGAGGAAGAAAAAAAATTCTAAATATAAGCCTTGAAAGCACTATAAATAGTCTAAAACTGCCAAAAGAATAAAATAACATTTTGAAAATCTATATATATTTGGAAAAGCCTTTATTTCAAATCTATTTTGCATCAAAGTAGTAGCCTACTCTCAACCTGGTGTTCATTATTATTAAGTAAACAGTGACCCTTAGGCCAGCTGTGCATAAAGAGAACACTTATTACCACAGCCCCAAGTACTCCCCATATAAATGTCACAGATCAGATGCAGTTGTGAACCTATGTTCAAGTAGTGAAATTCTGCACATACAGTCACACAGAATGTTACACTATTCTCTAAGAATTAAAAAGAGCTTGAGGGATCCCTGTTAGCACAGCTTTCTAAACACCACGCCTGCTGCTGCTGCTGGGAGGCAGCTGTAGGGCTGTAAGAAAAAGACTAGACTGAAAGATCTGATTCCAGTCTCAGCTCTGCTACTTACCAGTTGTGTGACCTTCAGAAATTCCAATTCTTTAAAAGATACTATCTACCTCATACAGAATTATTAAGGATTAAATATGAAATAGGAAAATGTTATATAAATTGTAGGTGTTGCTTCAGTTTATACAAATACCTCCTGTTTACCCACAAATTACCTGGCAAATCCCCTTGTGGCTTTGAAAGCCATCTTCTACTAAGCTATTTGCCCTCCAACCACAGACAATCAGCTCTGCTTCTCATGTTATCTGATTTGTCCTCTGATCCTCATTCACTTTAAAACATACTTATCTCAAGGTCAAGGGTCATCTCAAGAACACAGGCTAAATCCTTATAGAATACTAGAGGCCCACACACAAAATCTGTGCATGGACAGGGTCCCTAGGTCTGGCTGGCGATCAGGGCTGATCAGGGCCGATCAGGGCCTTCTGGTTGCTGTCTGGGGCCTTCCTTTGTTCTGCGCCACCCCATGGTGGTCAGCTCATATCATAGTGAGCGGTCAAACTCCAGATTGATCAAAATCCCAAGGGGACAATTAGCATATTAGCCTTTTATTACATAGGATGTCACAGCTCTGTGCTGATCTCTTAAAGTGCTTCTCTTGCATTTTTAAAAAAATATATTTTATTGATTTTATACAGAGAGGAAAGGAGAGAGATAGAGAGTTAGAAACATCGATGAGAGAGAGTCATCGATCAGCTGCCTCTTGCACACCCCCTACTGGGGATATGCCCGCAACCAAGGTACATGCCCTTGACCGGAATCGAACCCGGGATCTTTCAGTCCCCAAGCCGATGCTCTATCCATTGAGCCAAACCGGTCCCGGCTTCTCTTGCATTTTGATAGTGACTCAGATCTCACAGCATTAATAGATCTGATGATAAAAGTCCTGAGAGGAGACACACCACCTTTTGTTTACCTTCCTTTCCCCTTATGTTTAGAATTTGAGATTTAATACCAGCTTTGAAACTAAGTAGTAAACTCAGCCTCTTCAGACGTGTAAAGGAGATGGCTGAGCTAAAATTACTTTTCTATAGGTAAACACAAAATCAGAGAGAGTAAGCCCTGGATGAGTAGGTCAGTTGGTTAGAGTGTCATTCGGATACACCAAGGTTGCAGATTTGATCGCTTGTCAGAGCACATACGAAAATCAATCAAATAGGTGGAACAAGAAGTTGATATCTCTCTCTCTCTCTCTCTCTCTCTCTCTCTCTCCTTCCTTACCTCCCCTTCTCTCTCTCTTTTTCTTTCAAATCAATTAAGAAAAAGATTTTAAAAATCAAACAAAATCAGAGAATTAAAATTCTATATCCATATTTCAGAATCTTTAGAATTTTCATATTGGAGAATCTATATATAAAAGCCTAGGCGACTGAAAAACTGTAAGACTTGTTGACCAGTCGCTATTACGTGCACTGACTACCAGGGGGCAGGTGCTCAATGCAAGAGCTGCCAGGCCCATCGGGCCCAATCAGGGCCAATCGGTGCCAGTGGGGGAGGGACCCCACCACCCATACACGAATTCAGGGGCAGACGCTCTGACCTGTAGGTTAGCTTGCTGCTGGGGTCTGGCAGATTGGAACTGAGTTAGATGGGCTGGACAAGCCCTGGAGGCCTCCCACAGTCCCTCTCCAGCTGACCAAACTCCCACGTCCCTCCCCAGCCCCACTGTGCATCAGCGGGGTCCCTCAGCCTGGGCTGCACCCTCTCGCAATCCAGGATCTCTTGGGGGATCTCAGAGAGCTGGTTTTGGCTGATCCCACAGGCCAGGCAAAGCCAAAGGACCCCACTGGTGCACGAATTTGTGCACTGGGCCTCAAGTACTTACATAATAGCTTTTACTGAATTCCTACTTAGAAAAAATGTTATTACCATATAAATGATGATAAAGCCAAGAATAAGCCCTTAAAATTATTACATGATAATTCTATTTGGGTGAATTTTCAATTATTGAAATAATTAATATTCGTTTGTTCCCAATATGTTGATTTCATAAAAACAGAGGCCTACTTAACAACTTGCTATATTTATATGAAAGTTCTTTTAGCTTGGTGCCAACAGCTGTACCAGCAGCAGCAAACCAGTCCAATCTTATACTATCTCCACAATCTGACTCAGCAAGCTAGCAGGGCCACAAAGGAGCAGGTTCTTTACTTGTCTGAGTCTCTTCAAGAACAAAAAACTCTATCTTAATACATTCGCAGTATACCCAGTATCTAACTCTGCCTTGCAAATAAATGGCATTCAGCAATGTTTACTGAATTAACACCCCTGAATTCCACTCTCTAGACACTGTGACCTTACTATACGTTCTGGAAGAAAAGATGCCCAGTAAATCTCATGTCTTTAGTTCCATCAAAATGGGTGTTAGAATATCACTCAAATCTCACACTTTACAACAGATATTAGTGGTAAAATAGACTTGAAAGCATAGATCTTCTTGTCTATTCTCAAAATCAGATATCAACATATCTCAAGTAACAACTTATTAAAAAGCCAACTATATGCCAATAAGCAATCTGTAGTTGTTTTCTCATGACTCAGAGAAGGAAGTTCCTGATCTTCATTGCTTCAAGAACATAAAGATGAACTTACCATCATCTAAAGTGATGTCCTGTAGACCAATTGTTGAAAAGTTAGGTTCTTGCTCTTCAGGTTCAGGTTTAATGTTCACAGTTGCCTTATCAGATGGAAATGAAGCTGGATCACACAAATTGTGACATATTAAGGATGAAGGTGCAGAAAGACCTCCCTGGCCTGTGCTCTGTGCTGGAGTTGAATGTTGTCCAGAATGCATTCTAGTGGCTAGAGTGGGTGATGAGGTGGTTCCTGAGCTAGGAGGTTGGTAAGGCATAGGCTGGAGCTGAGGAGACGGTGGTCCAGAAAGTGGTGAACTGGCCAAGGGATGAGAAGCTGCTGGGGAAACGGTTGTAGCAGACCCTAATTGTGAAGACCCATATGTAATGGATTGTAACTGAGGGGAAGGCTGACCTGTGACCTGGTCAGTCACTGGAGAAGAGAGAGATCTTTGTCCTGTGTTTGAACAATGGTATTCCACTGACTGTAGATGAGGCAGGGTCTGCACAGAATGAGGTGTATGGGCTAAGAGATGTCCTGTTGGGCCTGAATTTGAAGAATGAAAAGGTATGGATGATGGTGGTTGGCAGCCAAGATTTATTAAACTAGGAAGAGCTGCATCTTGCTGAAACAAAACAGGAACAAATTCTTGACTAGAGGCAGCATTAATAGGAAGACAAGTTGGTCCATTATACACAACATTAGTTTGCATAGGCTGATAGGAAGACCCCACTGGAGGTGTTGGTGTGACTTGAAAAGGCTGGTGCATGACTGAAGAAGGTAGCATATGCGGTTCTTTACCAGCACTCTCATCCCTACACTGCAACTGTGGCAGATGAGATGAGGTTACCATGGATGCATATGTTTGCTGGATGGGACAAACCAAGCTTCTCTGTGCTGACATTACACTGTCACATGGATGTCCTGTATCTGAGGAAGGCCTCTGGGTCTGGGCAGGATGAGGCACAGGCAACGATGGAACTGAAGACAAGTCAATTTCCTCTCTGTGTTCTTGCTTCATCAAAACTGGGGGGAAGAAGGGGAGAGAAAGCAGGGGGATGGTTAAAGTAAATATTACTACAATACAAAAAAAATTATAAAAGGCCTTCATTCTAGGCTACACAACTATAGCATAAATCCAAGCCACAAATTGAAAATTCAATTGCCTGCAACAATGGAGGGAGAATGCAAAAAAAACCCAAAAAAAAAAACAAAACCAACAACAAACAAACAAAAAAAACCCTATAAAATGCCTTCAGGGAAGGCAGATAATATATGTGAAGTCAACAAGCAAAAGACAACAGGGAGTAAGTAGTTCTTGCTTTAAAGTATTCAAGTTAAAAAAAAAAAATAAGTCCATGCTTTTAAGCACTGCAATTTACCATTTTACCAATGAAGATTTCACTTCGCCAATCCATCAAGCAAAGCAGAGGCTATGAATATCAGCTATTATCCCTTATCTCATCAAAAAAAATAGCAGAGTCGTGATTTAGGATGAGTCCACCTGATGAAAGGACTACTTAAAGTAGGAATCAATGCATTCTGCTTATTTTGTTTAATATGTATACCAAAACAGAAAAGAACCACCAGTTAATTTATTGTGTCAAGACAACAGATTTCATTATGTCTCTTGGCAAACTCATGATTCACTTTTCTAGAAATTATCTACTTTAGCTTCCTTTGAAAGTGCTATAACTCATTTAAAAATAATTTTTCTGAATCCACATCTCATTCTTCCTTCTAAGTTTGTACTACTTAACATAATTAAAAATTCCATGATCTTCACAAAATGGAAGTACAGCTGGCTCTTGAACAACACAGGTTTGAACTGTGCAGATCTACTTATATATGGATTTTTTTCAACCAATACCTGTGCTATTTTTGATCTGTGGTTGGAAGTCCGTGGATGTAGAAGGCTGACTGTATATCATTTTACATTAAAAGAAAATAAATATGAGACCCAAAGCAAGGTCAAATCTCATCTGGCCATTTACCAAACCCTTACCAAGTACAAGTCTCTTCACATAAGCATGGCCTCAGTCTGCGGAAGTGAATTAAGACAGCCAAGACAGACCTGATATCTTTTATTGCAGAAGAGGTAATTAATGAAACACTTGTTTCTACACTTTAGTCTGGCTTCCTAGCAAGAATAGCATGGGCTTGTCATTCATCCACTTTAGCCTCTGAATCTGGCAACGGGTGAGCCAACAACCCCAAGGACAGAGAGAAAAGTATATCCCCCATCTTCTTGTTGCTTTTGCTATAATGCTCTCACTCCTAACCCAGGCCTCCATCCAGTTTCTGATTCTTACTGAGGTGTTCTAAGTATAGTTCACTGTGTCTACTGGCTCCTGACCTCTCTAATGTCTTTTTTTATTTTAGAAAGGAAGTGAGAGGGAAAGAGAGAAACATGAGTGATGAGAATCATTAATTGGCTGATGCCCGAACGTGCTACCCTGGGGATCAAGCTCAGGAATAGAACCAACATTTAGCCACTGAGCCATGCTGGTTCATAGGTCGACACTCAGACACTGAGCCATGTCGACCGAACTCTAATGTCTTTTAATGTATTTATTTTTCTTCTGACTTTGGCAGAACTAGAACTTTCTCCCTGGACCACTGAATTTTTTTTATTTCCTTTCTACTTCAACTCCTACTCTGATCCCCAGAAAAGTCACAGTAAATTCTATATCCAGAGTTATAGTTCTACATGAGGAAGAATATCCAAGAAAGCCTACTCTCATCCCTTAATTCTGAATAAGCAGGTGGGGCCCTTGGTTATAGAAGCAGTTGATTATCATGCACTAAAAAGGAGATAGAGGGATTAAAAACTATAGCATAACATCCATCTTTTTTGCCTGGTCCAATTCTTATTTTATGTTCCTAACCCTCATCTGTGTACTCAGACTGAGAATTGCTTTGCTAAATCAAGTGTACCTCCATTCAACCAAATCAAGTATCATTCTTTGGTCAATAAGGCATTTAGACTCCAACCTGATCGAAACAAAGTCCTCATTTCTGCTGTAAGGTAATTTATTTTTGTTTGGAGGGAAATATTGTTTTAGAAACCTTACAATTTGTAGAATAAGTTGAGTTTTATTTTTAATTTTTTTAAAAAATAAATTTAAAAAATATATATTTTATTGATTTTTTTTACAGAGAGGAAGGGAGAGAGATAGAGAGATAGAAACATCAATGAGAGAGAAACATTGATCAGCAACCAAGGTACATGCCCTTGACCAGAATCAAACCTGGGACCCTTGAGTCCGCAGGCCGACGCTCTATCCACTGATCCAAACTGGTTTCGGCATGAGTTGAGTTTTAGAAACAGATTAACTCTACTTTTTGTGTTGTTTATGCTCCTTCTGAAATTTAGAACATTGATGGAAGGATCCAGAAGAAAAAATAAATCATTGGTTTTGGGGTTTTCAAAGTATGAGAAGCCTCATGAACTTCTTCAAGTGATAGATGTGGAAAAGTAGGACCCAAAGAGTAGAAACTCTCTGGATTTCCTCTTCCAGGACAAGCAGAGCACCTAAGCTTGCTTTCATCCTTTTCTTTCTTTCTTTCTTTTTTTTTTTTACTATATATTGGCCATTGAATAACAATTTATTTGAATAAAATGTTTTTTAAAACTTGAAAACCATTACTTTGGTCTTATATCGTTATTTTATGGAGAAGTTAATCAGTGGGTATAGTCTGTGGCAGAACTGAGACCTGATGTCCTGACAGTAAGGCGTTTCTCTCCTAAATGAAACAACCAGAAACCAAAAGTTAGTCTGTCCAGTAAACTACTTAGAACACAATATATTTTCCCACCAGCAAAATATTATACATGAGAGTCTGGCTCTAATCCTGCCCCTTAAGGCCCATTATTCTAAAACCAAAGCTCAAACCAAAGCTCAGAGGATACCTCCAGTACAAGTAACTTCTACTCAGCTTTAGAAGGAGGTACATTTCCCTTACCACCTTGAGTGATGCTGGGGTGGGGGTGGGGATCCAACATCAGAAGTTCTGAAGAGCTAGAGGCTGGGAAGAATTCATTAGGCAACACCATTAGGCAAGAGCTCTGTGCTCTAATTACTATCTTCATTTAACAAAGTAAACTGATTGTGGGACAAATAATGCTAAATATCATTTCTAATTTTAAAAAAACAATTAAAAGCCATTTGCAATTAATGATTATTTCTCCACTGCATACTGACATTAGTCAGATTCCTATTGCTAAGGGGTTGCCAAAAATGTAACAAATTGACAAATCCTTTAGTAGAAAACAAGCAGCTTATGAATATCTAAAATTTTTATAGTAAAATTTTAGAAGCTGCTGTAATTGGATATTTTTTTCCATCTTGTCTTCTAGCTCACTGATTCGGTCCTCTGCTTCTTCTAGTCTACTCTTGATGCTTTCTATTGAGTTCTTTATAGTAGCGATGTCATCTTTCATTTCTTCTTGGTGGTTCTTCATTTCCTCTTGGTTCTTCTTCGTATTGTCAAGTTTGTCTTCCATTCTTTTTAGCCATCTTATGATCATTTCTCTGAATTCTTGCTCTGAGAGGTTGCTTGTCTCCAATTCGTTTACTTCCTTTTCTGGTGATGCCTGCTTTTCTTTCATGTGTGGGCTATTTCTTTGTCTCCCCATGGTCTCTCTTTTCAGGATGTCTGATTATGTAGTTCTCTCTCTCCTTTCCGTGGGTGACTGAAGAACTCCCTTGAATCCACATTTGCGCCTAATGGGGTGTCACAGCTGTTCGGTGGTCTCCACTGTTGTGGGTTTTTCAAGCCTCAGATAAGATCCACTTTTCCTTGCAAGATGGAGTAGTTTTCCCTCTGAGCCCGTAGCTCCGGGAGAAGTCCCTTAGTGAGACTTTCAAGGATCACATGAGAATGACTTTAAGGGAGCACCAATTTGATAGTCAGTTGATTTCTCAACAGAGACTATCTACACTAAAATTTTAATAGAAATTATTTGCCACAAACATAAAGGCTAAAATCTTAACAAAGAATTCATACAAATTAACAAGACAAACAAAGTATCTATGACTTAAAGAGAAGGTCATACACTAGAATATGAAGAAACTAGTAAAATTATGTAGAACTCTATCCACTGTTGAGGAAAAATAAAAATGCTCAAGTTACAAAATTAGTATATATGGGATTTTTCCATTTCTATTTTTAAAAAGTTGTGTCTATATATGGATTAAAAGAATCTATAAGGACAGAATGATAGTTTCAGATGGAAGAGAATTTGGGTGTTTTAAAGTATTTTTTCAACTTGTATTTTTTTAAAAATTCATAGTAATGTATTAGTTTTTTTTTAATTTTTATTCAAAACATGTTTAAAAAAAAATCAATGCTATAGAGAGAAAAAAACAGCGATTAACCAGAATAAGGACTGTCCAAATGCTCCTGTGTATCCTTTCTTCCTTGTTAGTGTGCTACCTGATTTGTATTCCGTCAACCATCAGGCCAGTGATGACAGCTGGAGCCCAATGCAATATTTTCTGTACACTCTGAGAGCCCTAATGATTTCCATTCTCATATGGAATGCCAGTTAGGACATTGCTTTTATATTGTCCTCCTAGTTCACAAGCTAATAATGTAAATGCATTATACTCTCCTTTCTGTTTACCATTCAATTACTAGCACTATGATGGTAGTAATCAAATCCTCTAATCTGCTGACACTACTGCTTCCCTCTCCCCCAATCCCAAAAGCCCTCTCCCTTCTTGTTCAAGTTAGACTTTACATTCCCAATCTCAACAGCATTGATTACTCTTGAACTGAATGTCTTTAGTTGTTGTCTTTACAACAACTGTATCAAACTTCTCCACACTCTTCAACGTGCCAAATCACCACACTCTCACAACAAGAAACTCCACATCATTTACAGAGGAGAAAAAAAAATTAGATGCAATCATATGGAAACCCCCTAAACTCTCCATATTATATCAACAAACCTTCTAATGTGTTCATTTTCTTTACCTTCCCTCCTATTCTTTTCACCTAAGGCCCATTCCAACATCTGTATTTTAAATCTTATCTCCTCCCAACTTTCTCAGAAACTTGATATTCTTTTATCATTATTAATACTCTCTCTGTATAGTAAACATTCTACCTATTTGAATCACCTTTTTAACATTTGGCCTCTCCCATATAAACCTCTCTCTCCACAGTTAGTAATTTGAAAGAAAGAAAAAAATGGTTACTAACATCTTATAGAAACAGAAGAAATATGGGGGAAATAATTTTATTTTGAACTTTTTAATTTGAGTATATATGACATTTAACTGTGTAAATTTAAGGTATACAACATGTTGCCTTGATACATTTATAAATTGTAGAAAGAAAATTTTTTAAATATATATTTTATTGATTTTTTTACAGAGAGGAAGGGAGAGAGATAGTTAGAAACATCGATGAGAGAGAGTCACTGATCAGCTGCCTCTTGCACACCTCCTACTGGGGATGTGCCCGCAACCAAGGTAAATGCCCTTGACTAGAATCAAACCCGGGACCCTTCAGTCCACAGGCCGACGCTCTATCCACTGAACCAAACCAGTTTCAGCGAAAAATTACTTTTGAAGCCCAAATTCAATCATGTGACCACACCCCCTTAAAGCTCAAGTCTTGCAGTACTAAGGGATTTCACACATACTCACAAACACCTGCCCTTCCTATAGTACTGGTGATTTTGGTAGCTTTTGAGAAACAGACTTCAAATCTATATTCAAACTTTTAATTTCCTTATAAAAATGACTACAAAATAGCAATTGATATTACATCTAATATTTAAAGTCAACACAAATTTTAGAGATTAGACATATGTTGGGATTTTTTGAAATTATAAACTATCTTTCCCTGAACATCCTAATATAGAATTCACTGGATAACTTTTTCTTCATTATGAAAGAAAGGTCTGAGGCAATCCATCACAACTCCTCTTACCTGGTGTGTAAGTAAAACGTTGAGACTGGCTTTTTTTCCTCTTGCCATTGCAAAGATAAAAGTGCACCTGCACTGCAGCTGTAACTGCTGGGTTATGATATGGAGGAACTTCAAGGACAATGTGAGCCTAAGGAGCATGGAGAGCAAGATTGTGTTACGTTCAGAACTAAAAATGAAATGCACCTGCTAAACTCAGTACCACTCATGAGTCTTATCTACCCAGGCCCTTCCGCCACAGATCATTCTGCATCAACTGATCATGTCTGGAGATTTATTCTATGGATACTTCACTTTAAAGAGATAAGCTCTTTAAAGTAAACCATTAGAGGAAAAATTGTTTTTCACTGACCCAATTTGGTTTCCAGTTGTAGCAGAAATAAAAAGTCTTACTTACAAAGCAGTGAAATACTTTGTTCTACTGAATATTACATGTTACTATACATCTTAACTGGAAGCCCGTTCTGTTTTGTTTTGTAATCTTCACCTGAGGATATGTTTCATTGATTTTGAGAGAGAGAGGAAGGAAGAGAGAAACATCGATGTAAGAGAATCTTTGATGTGAGAGAGACATCAACGGTTGCCTCTGTACTAGTATGTGCCCTAACTGGGGATTTAACCTGCTACCTAGAGACGTGCTCTAACCAGGAATTGAACCTGCAGCCTCTTGGTGTACAGGATGATGCTCCAATCAACTGAGCCACCCAACCAAGACCTATTCTATTTTTTTCTTGTTTATTTGTTAACCTTCACCTGAGGATATTTTTTCCCCATTGATTTTTAGAGAGAGAAGGTAGGAAGGAGGGAGGGAAGGGATAGAGAGAAAGAGAAAGAGAAACCATTGATGATGAGAGAGACGCACCAATGTGAGAGAAACACATGAAATGGTTGCCTCCTGTATGCGCCCCAATTGGAGCTAGAGATCGAACCTGCAACCTAGGTAGATGCCCTTGACCAGAAATCGAACCTGTGACCCTTCATTGTTCGGGCCATACTCTAACCATTAACCAACACTGGACAGGGCCCATTCTGTTTTTTAATCAAGTTTATTATTTCCCAAGTTATATTATAGTTTAGATTTCTTTTTTCCCCCTCATTATGGTTTAATTTCTTATCTTAAATTTTATATTCAAATATTTTAAATTGTCAATACACAAAACTTATCTCTCTATAAAAATAGTTTTACACATGCAGAGTGGAAACCTTTGGCTCCTATCCTTAACCTAATCTCTCGAAGGTCTTTGGAGAGAGAGCATTGTGAGAAGTGGCATTCTCTACCCCAGAGAAAATTCTGTGTCTCCTCCACCCAGGAAGGAACCAGCTACGTGTTGAATCCTGAATGGCCTGATGCTGAGGAGTTGGAAGAGTGTGCTAGCTAAATACACAAACCCCTGAGGGCTTGTCTTCCTCCTATTTTTTGCCCTCCATAACATGATCTTTTCTGAATTTGTTTTATTTCTTCACTGATACTGAATTCAGATAAATAAATCAATATAACTTCACTAAGAAGCTTCTAATAATTTTTCATTTCTAATTTCTCCTTTCCTATACACAAAAAAGGGGAAGATACCAATTATCTTTCCTAAACTTTAATATCAAAGTATCTAGCTCAGATCCAAATTTCTAAATATTTACTTTTCTATTACTCAGTAGATAAAAGACTTCTCATCTATACCATAAGCAGCAATATCCAATTTTCTCATTAAGCTTCTAAAATATTTCTATTTTCTAAAAAAAAAAAAATAAGGTGAATTTCTTACCCCTTGACATTTTTCCCTGATTATTTTCCCTTCTACCTCCCATTGAGGCCGTCCATCTGTTGAAAGAAACAATTTACAGTTAAAAGTAATTCAAGTCACAAAGTATATAAACAAAATCTAATGTATTTAGTATCACAAATTTATTGGCAAAGGGAATCTGTTTCTCACTAACTTCCATTATGAACATAAAATGTGTACCCTATGGGAAGAAAGATCTTGGGCTTCCTGAGTTAGCAGGCTGCAGAGTTTATTCTACTAAGTGATATCTGAAAATCCTGTGAGAGAATCTTCACCAAAAGGTGGCCAATTCTGCATGTATGCCTTAACTAATGGAAAATTCACTCTCACCAATAACCCATTTCATCATCTTTGGATAATAAATCTTTGCTGCTGGGAAGTTCTTTGTGATAAATTAAATCTATCTCTACAATATCCAACCAACCCAACCACTCTGGAGTGCTTCTCCGTGAGACAAGATTTCAGATGTTTAAAAGCAGCTATGTTTGCCTGTGTCTCCTCTTCTCCAGGTTAGCATCCCTAACTCTGCATCTATCCCTTATACAACAGTTCAGCTTCCTAATCACTCTTCATTGAACATTCCTCCAATGTGACCATCTCCCTCTAAATGCACAGGCCCAGGACTGAATAGCCCAAGGGAGAAATGACCCAGCATTGTAGACAGTAACCAGGCTCTTGCCAACCTTATGTAGAGATGCTGTGTCTCTGTTAATAATTTTCTGAGGCAGCTGCACCATGTTTTCTCTTGCACTTACTGGGTGGTCGGCAAGTGTCCCTCAATCTGCCACATTTCCTATTGCCAAGCTCAAGCTCCCACACTGCACTTACATATCTGGGGTTCCTCCCCAACCTTTGTTAGATTAGTTTCTCTCTACCAGACTTCATTTCCTTAGATCGCTTGGCTTGTCAAGATCTTTTTAGGTACTGATGGTCTTCTAAAATAGGTTCCTGTAC
Organism: Nyctalus aviator; assembly: GCA_036971965.1. NCBI lineage: Eukaryota > Metazoa > Chordata > Mammalia > Chiroptera > Vespertilionidae > Nyctalus > Nyctalus aviator. The sequence goes on from CM072936.1 coordinate 36,445,599, forward strand.
TTTCCAGATTTATATCACCTGAAGATGTGGCCAGCATATTTTCTATCTTTTCATCCGGAGTAACTTGTTCATCTAGGCCAGTGGTCGGCAAACTCATTAGTCAACAGAGCCAAATATCAACAGTACAATGATTGAAATTGTTTTTTAAAGATATATTTTATTGATTTTTACAGAGAGGGACAGAGTTAGAAACATCGATGAGAGGGAATCACCGACCAGCTGCCTCCTGCACACCCCCCACCGGGGATGTGCCTGTAACCAATGTACATGCCCTTGACCGGAATCGAACCTGGGACTTTTCAGTCCGCAGGCCGAAGGTCTATCCACTGAGCCAAACCGGTTTCGGCTGAAATTTCTTTTGAGAGCCAAATTTTTAAAACTTAAACTTCTTCTAATGCCACTTCTTCAAAATAGACTCGTCCAGGCCACAGTATTTTGTGAAAGAACCACACTCAAGGGGCCAAAGAGCTGCATGTGGCTCGTGAGGATCTAGGGAGAGCCCCACTACTACTAATGCTCCCACTCCAATCTGATGAACAGCTGTTCTAAAGCATCTTCTTATGTCATGGGCATTTATTCAGTGACTAACCTATACAAATATCTTCATATACAGCGTAACTCCATCTGGTCTATGAAGATATTAGGAGAGAGTTAATCAAATGCCTTCCAGATTGTGACTATCCTTTTCCAATCCAGTAACTAGGTAATGGCAATCTTTGTACACAAGGGACACTATAGACAAATCCTATGCCTACTTAAAATTATAGCTCAGTTAGCTATCATTTGCTGGGTCCCCTGTACCAGATACTTTGTGTTATTGAAACAATGGAGAGAGGATACCCTATCTTCAGTCTGTGGATAAAAGACAAGTACAAACAGTTCATTATGAGAAAACGTGGTGGTTACACTAATAAAAATGCATTCTGGAAGTACCAAGAGTAACGAGGTCAGGATCCTTATCCTAGACTTGAGATGGAAATATGGGACAAGCAAGACTTCCTGAAGAGCTCTTGAATTAAGACTTAAGTATAAGGTGGAATTCAGATGGTGTGTGTGGTGGGGGGGGGGGAGAGGGGAGGTGAGGAGGAGGATAGTCTAGGCCAAAGAGAGAGCCTGAGCAACAACTAGGTGACAAGAAACCACAAGATATAGGGAATCCTAAACAGCTGTGTTGGTAGAGTATAAAGTATGAGGCAAGGAGCAGTAAGAAATGGAGCCAGAAAGATAGGCAACAGATTGTGGCCTGAATGCCACATTAGGAGTCTAAAAAATGAAGAGATCACATAAGGTGCTTTCAGAGTGGGAGCTACATGTTCACAACTGCTTCCATGTAACATGATCCAATTTAAATCAAAAGTTCTTGCCCAGCCAGAGTGACTAAGTTAGTTGAGCATCATCCTGTGCACTGAAAGGTTGCTGGTTCGATTTTCAGTCAGGACACATACAAGAAACAACCAATGAATGCATAAATAAGTGGAACAACAAATCAATGTTTCTTTCTCTCTCTCTCTTTCTCTAAAAATAAATAAATAAAAATAAAGATATAATCATGTAAGTATACATAGATTCACCCTTTTAAATTATACAATCCAAAGGTTTTTATATTCACAAAGCTCTACAACCATCACCTCTAATTTTAGAAACCCCATGTCCATTAGTAGTCACTCCCCACTGACACCTCCTTCCAACCTCTTACTACCACTAATCTACTTTACAGCCTCTATAGGTTGCTTATTCTGGATATTCTGTGCTGGCTTCTTTCACTTAGCATAGTATTTTCAAGGTTCATCAATAATGTAGCATGAATCAGTACTTTATTCTTTTTAATGGCTGAATAATATTCCATCATTGTATGAATATACCACACCTTTATTCATTTATCAATTGATGAACACTTGGGTTGTTTCCATTGTTTGGCTTTTACGAATAATGCTGCTATAAGCATCTATGTCCAAATTTCTGTGTGACATATGTTTTCAATTCTCTTGAAAATATATATATATAAAACTCAGAGTAAAACTACTGGGGCATTCTTGTACTTTTGAAACATCCTTAATGAAAAACTTAACAATCATATGAAAATTTAATAAACATTTGATTTACAATAAAATCTGCATAAAATGATACCTGTAGCTTTAAAAAAAACTATTTTGTGTTTAATGTCAGTGAAACATATGAATAATTCATTTCACCCTTTTGCCTCTCAGTCTGAGGTCAATCAACTCAAATCCTCTATTATTTACCTTGTCCTTTTTCAAGAAAAATAATTTTCGATTCTGGAAGAAAATTAGATCCCGTCACAATCATTTCATGACCTCCATTTACAGAACAACTGTTGATACTGTACTTCTCAATATGAGGAAGTTCTTGAGCAGACCTCTGGGCTGTTTGAAGAGTTGAGAAGAAGCAAAATATTAGTTTACAATTTTTCATATATAAATGTCAAATTCAAGCTAAAAATGAAAATAAAGAGAAGCAAACCCTGGGCTCTTATAATTATGTTGCACAATTTCCTTTTGCTCCTTTCTAGTTATTCATAACTAGGTTAAATTACAATGGTATCAAAAGTAACAGAAATTGCCGAAACCGGTTTGGCTCAATGGATAGAGCGTCGGCTTGGGGACTGAAAGGTCCCGGGTTCGATTCCGGTCAAGGGCATGTACCTTGGTTTTGGGCACATCCCCAGTAGGGGGTGTGCAAGAGGCAGCTGATCGATGACTCTCTCTCATCGATGTTTCTAACTCTCTATCTCTCTATCCCTTCCTCTCTGTACAAAATCAATAAAATATATTTTAATAAAATAAAAAAAAGTAACAGAAATTTTTATCGGCATAATAAAAAATTCTACACGTGTTAAAGATTGTATTTTTGAACAACATTTAGCAATATGAGAAAATGACCATTATAAGTGAAAATATCAAAACAAGCTATAAAACTTTTTCAGGTAAGCCCAACTAAAAATATTGTATAAAGTCCTGGTCTGCAGAATGAGAGTCCTGGGTTTGATTCTGGTCAGGGGCACATGCCTGGGTTGCTGGCTCTATCCCCAGTGTGGGGTGTGCAGGAGGTAGCCTATCAGCGATTCTCTCTCATCATTGATATTTCTGACTCTCTCCCTCTCCCTTCCTCTCTGAAATCAATAAAAATATACTTAAGTAAATAAAAAGTGTGTGTATGTACACACACATGTACACACACACACACACACACACACGTACAATGTATAAACAAAAATGAAAACCCCAAAAATAGTCAATATTGACTATCTTGGGCAAATGATATTACAAAAGATTTTTAACACTACTCTTTGTATTATTCTACATTTTCTATATTCTCAACAATAATCACATATTAATTTAATAAACTAAAATAAAAAATAGGATATTATTTCAAAGGAACTTCAATCTCAAAAACTCAAACTACTCTATGAACTTATTTAAATTGTTTTACTAAATATATGTGCTTATACAGGCACAGAATATTATGGCAAGATAATAAAAACAATGGCAATGATAGCTGCTTTTATGGAAAACTAGTTGACTTAGAAATTTGCTTTTCACTCTACACTCTTTTATTCTTTCTGAATGTTATACCATGTACTTCTATTATCTTTTAAAAATTAATATAATAATTACTTTTCCAGTGATTTCTATTACCATGGATTTATTCAGTGATTCCTACAGTCAATAAGGAAATGATAAAGTATTACTCCAATTCAGCAAACAGCAAATTAATTACCTTTTTTTGTAATTAAGTAAATGTAATCCCAAATTAAGATGTGGTTAACAGAATAAAATGGTATAACTGAAAGAGTACTAAGAAAACTTGTGCTCTAGGCACAGCTCTGTCACCTATAAACAAATAACCCTGGATGACTACTTGAGTTTCCTCCTACACAAAAGTAAGACATGAAATTAAAACACTTCTAAGACTATGCCCGAAAGATCTAAACAGCAGTCTCAATATTTCAGTCCTACTAACTAACCTGCCAGAGAGTTAAATATCTTAAATCCACAGTTCTTTGGGGCTTGAATAGAAATCATGTTCTAAAGCCTTTTTTCATTTCTTGTCTCTATAAATCGGGGGGGGGGGGGGGGGAACATTAACTTTCTCAATTTGATATTGTAATTAAATTTATGGTAAAAACAATGCCCACAAGAAACAAAATCCTGTGAGCTCTCATTGAGCTGAGGTGTCAGCTCAGAGACAGGCATAAAGGCTGGCATTTTAATTCAACGAAGATGGCCAAGTAAAACTTAGTGTCAGAATCATAGGTTCATGATTTGGTCCTCAGGTGTCAACAAGCCCAACTTCCTCATTTACAGATAAGAAAACTGTGGTCAAGCCCTGTCTGGGTAGGTCAGTGATTAGAGTGTTGCCCAGACACTCCAAAGTTGTGGGTTTTATCCCCAGTCAGGGCATATAAAAGAATCAACCAATGAGTGCATAAAGAAGAACAACAACAAATCGATATCTCTCTCCCACCCCCTTCCTTTTTCTCTAAAAACCAATCAATTAAAAAAAAAAAAAAAAAAAAAGGAAACTGTAGTTAAGAGAATTTATTTATAGTCACACAGCTACCTAGGGTCAAATTATAATGAGAAATCATTTTCTAACTTCAAGATCATTACTCCTTCCCTAACCATATAGCTTATTCTCATAAGAAGATCACATCAGCTATTCAGAATCTGTGCCTCAGTTTACACTTTTGATCCAAACATCACATTACAAGCAAAATAGAAAATGACCTATTGTAAACAAAATTTTAAAACATCATCACAAAACTCACTTACAGCACTCAACAGGTATGGAAGCTGTCTGCAGAGAAAGGACTTTTCCATTCGGCTGTGGGATGTGTACACGAAACACAAGACGTACTCTAGTATTCTTTCTGCCAATATCGGTTTCTCCTTTTCGAAGTTCTATATCTGAATTGCGGAGCTTCAAAATACCTGCACAGTCAATACTAGGGAGAAAAAAATAGAAAAATTTTACTTGCTGACTAATAACTAGTGGTTCTAAATAACTCAACTAAATAGCCATTATTAATTTGGCAGGGAATAACTATCACTACCTAAAATAAAAAATATCTAAAAAAGGTAAAGGGATTAAGCAAAAAAACAAAACAAAAATCCCTTATAGCCACAGACAATAGAATGGTGATTACCAGAGGGAAAGGTGGGTAAGAAGAGGTAGAAGAGGGTCAAGGAAAGATAAATGGAAATTTTAAAGAAATATTTTTATATGACAAAATGTAACAGTAAGTGTAATACTGTCTGCAATAATTCCTTTCCATTCCAGTACTTGCATGCCCTCCTCCTAGAGTTCCTATGTCTCCTGTCCTTGAAAGCTGGCCTTATAGAATGTGGCCAAGTGATGCCATGTAAGTTATAAGCCTAGCACTTAAGAAGCCTCATAACTTCCTCTTGGAGCCCTAAGCCACCATGATGAAGTTCAAATAGCAGGTCAGAATGGCCGAGATAATCTTTAACTACTCCAGTCATCTTGGATGTTCCAAACCCAGCTGAGTTACCAGCTGGATTCAGGTGTATGAGTGATCCTAGCCAACAATCTATGAATGAACTGGCTGAGTATAGACAACTCAAAGAATCATAAAAAAAAATAATAATTATTACGCCCTGGCTGGTATTGCTCAGTGGTTAGAGTGTTGGCCTATGCAGGTTCAATTCCCACCCCCAGTCAGGGCGCATACAGAAGGCAACCAGTAGATATGTTGCCCTCTCCCGACTGGCTTCAGCTCTCTCTGAAAAGCAATGGAAAAAATACCCTCATGTGAAGATCACAAAAATAAATAAATAAATAAATAAATAAATAAATAAAGTTACTACTTAAAGCCATTAAATTTTGGGGTTGGTTTGTTTTACAGAACTAGATAAGTGAAACATAAAGTAAAAAAAAAAATTTTAATTCTATATATGTAATTAGACCAGAAAAGAACCACTTATTGGACAACAAATCTCATTAACAGCCGAAACCGGTTTGGCTCAGTGGATAGAGCGTCGGCCTGCGGACTGAAAGGTCCCAGGTTCGATTCCGGTCAAGGGCATGTACCTTGGTTGCGGGCACATCCCCAGTAGGGGTTGTGCCAGAGGCAGCTGATCAATGATTATCTCTCATCAATGTTTCTAGCTCTCTATCCCTCTCTCTTCCTCTCTGTAAAAAAACAATAAAATACATATTTTAAAATAAAAATTAAAAATAAATAAATAAAAAATCTCATTAACAGCATAGATTTTTACTGTGATACTAGAGGCCTGTTGCATGGAGGAAATTAATTAGAAGAAACATTTTAATATCGCTATTCACCCTTTCCCTATAATAGAAATATCAACCGAATTCACAATCGACAATGACAGATCGAAACACTCGCATGCAATTGGTGCCAGCAAGGGCTTTATATGTGTCACACATGTGCAAGTCAACTTAGCCTTTTACAGACAGAGAATAAACTTGCTTAATTAGACATGCTTTCTGATGTAGCTAAACTTTTTCCAGCAGTGAAGCATCCCAACTCCTCTTTCAGGTAATTGACAGCAACACAGCAGTAACTATCAATATAAAGCAGATTATTATTGTAGATCACACAGGGAGAACAAAGGGTAAAATATTTAATTGCAGCAGTGTTTTGACTATATTCTGCATAGTGAGAAAACCTAAAGTCATTTTCAAGGTCCACCATTTCTTACTTCTTTTCAGTGGGTCAGGTTTCTAAGCTTTCTAAATCTCCATTTTCCAGCTAGGGAGAGGAAGCCAGGTGCTGCTACATGACGTCATTATCCGGCGCCCACAGCGACCATTTCTGGGCTGTTGCTGGGCTGGGCTATGGACTGCACTTTGCGCCAAGGGGTCTGGGCAGTGTCGGCTGCGATTGGTGGGCTGTCACTCGGGGTGGTGGCAGGGCCTGTGTCCCACTTAGGGGATGTCGAGTGTTGTTTTGTGGGCACCATATCGATGGTGCCCTTTCTCTGTAAATGGCCAGTGTGTGTCACAGCAGCTTCTGTGTCGAGCACCTGTCCCTGGTGTTCAGTGCGCATCACAGCAATCGGTCGGATGGTCAGACACTTAGCATATTGGACTTTTATATATATAGATGTTTATTAATAAAACAATCCATTAGGCTAAGATTCTTAAATTTCTAACTATACTATATACACTGAGTGGCCAGATTATTATGATCTCAGAATGCATAATAACCTGGCCACTCAGTGTATATCCTATATAATAAAAGGCTAATATGCAAATTGTCCCCTCGACCAGAAGTTCAACCAGCAGGCAGGCTGGCCAACTGCCCATGTCCCCTTCTGCTGGCCATGTCCCACCCATGCACGAATTCATGCACCAGGCCTCTAATATATTTTATATATATATATATATACACACACACACACACACACACACACACACACACACTGAGTGGCCAGATTATTATGCATCCAGAGATCATAATAATCTGGCCACTCAGTGTATTTCTAAAGAATGCACACACAAAATTAGTTTTGGCATTTAAGATTTAACATTCATTACTTTCAAAATTTCTTACTAAGTTATGATGTGCTTAACACGTAATTATGGTAGGAAACAAACAGTACCTACAACATATTTTGTTACATACTGGAAGAATTTAGCAAATGAATAACTAATGGTCAACATTCTAGTTCAAGTTTACTCTCTTATGGCATTTATTGTTAATACTCTTATTGTATCTACCAAAAGTTCAATTCTAATGCACACTGCCAAAAGGCCACAGAGGTTGCTTTGAAGGACAATTTATATTACAGAACTAGGTTATCAAGATAAGAATCAGTAAAACACAAGAAATAATCCCAAAAAGGATGAAATTTTCATCTTCAGAAAGAAAAAAAAATTTCTAAAAAAGAAAATACTTTTGAAAACAAATATTTAATTAATATCAACCCTAGCCGGTTTGGTTCAGTGGATAGAGCATCGGCCTGTGGACTAAAGGGTCCCAGGTTCAACTCTGGGCAAGGGCACATGCCCGGGTTGAAGACTCAATTTCCCCGCCAGTCGGGGACGTGTAGGAGGCAGCTAATCAATGATTTTATTTCATCATTGATGTTTCTATCTCTCTTCTCTCTCCCTTTCTCTCTGAAATCAATAAAAAATATATTTTTAAAAAACTCAAAAAAAAATCAGACAACTGCACTTTAGTTCAAAGCAGTATGAAACAAATTGTATTGAGTAGTTATTATTAATGTTAACATGTCAACATGAGTTTAGGGGGAAACAACAGAGAATATACATTTTATTAAGTCTTGAAGGGAGGTATTTTAGTAGAAAGCTAAGCTTCTAATACAAAATGTGGAGTAAGAGAATCAGAAAAAACAATCTTAAAACTCTGGCCAAGAAATGCCAGACAAGAGGGGAAAAACAACCAAAAAAATACTACATATATCAGAATGAAAATAACTATAACTATTAAAGTCTGTTTCCAACCAAAACTATATTTTAGATCAGAATGTAACTCTGCCACATCCATATTCATCTAGTTTTAAAAAGAGGAAGAGTTATGAGTAAGGTAAAGCAATGAGTACTGACATGCTATATTTAAAGTATCCTACAGGGTGGTGGCTCTATGATTTATCAGTTAATGAACTGGTTTTAAATAAAGGGTCTTATACGTCCAAGAGAGATTAGGATTGAAACGACAAAGCCTGAGGGATAGTAGGCAAAACAAGGGGAATATCTACAAATCTGTTCCCACTTACTGCTTTAGAGAACAGTAGGGACATTTAATATATACTTGTAACTCACTTATGCATAAATTATTTTGAATAATGAATGGTCTTATCTATTACTCAGGAAATTTTACCTCCCCACTATATGAAACTATATTTCATTCAATTATTGAAGCTTAACATAGTAATTAGTTCTTGGGTAAAACAAGTTCATTTAGCATTAGCTACCCTGTTATCTAAGTACATGGGAAAGGTTTCTTAGGTTTGGTAACTTCCTTGATGCTCTTTACTCAACCCTTCCGTGGATATATACAAAGTTGCTAGAAGCCTTGGTTTCCATAGAATTCTTGATTGCCAACTTAATAGTCCAAAGTGGATAAAACGGCCAGAGAAGTTTCAGGTATGTCTCTGGCAAAATAGGGTGAGGGGGCTAGTTGCCTGTTTCTATTAAAAATTGTATTTCTGCAACTTTGTCCTTTATGGTGTGATCCAGGCAGGCAGTATATGCCAGGTCTGCTGGAAAAGGGACATGACATCATGACTACCAGCTCTGTTACATGTGCTAGTAGATAGAAAGAGGAAGAGGCAGACCCTACTTTTCTGATTTTCCCCACACACACTATTAGTTGTGTGAGGCTTTCCAAATTTTGTGAAAATTTGCATTTTCTTTAATATATTTACTTATACTCTATTTTTTAGAAAGGATACGGCATTTTACAACATAAATACATATAAGATAAAAAAGAAAAGAAACAGCCAAAACCAGTTTGGCTCAGTGGATAGAGAGCATCGGCCTGCGGGCTGAAAGGTCCCAGGTTCGATTCCGGTCAGGGGCATGTACCTCGGTTGCGGGCACATCCCCAGTGGGGGGGGTGTGGGAGGTGGCTGGTCGATGTTTCTCTCTCATCGATGTTTCTAACTCTCTGTCCCTCTCAATGCCTCTCTGTGTAAAATCAATAAAATATATTTAAAAAAAGAAAAAGAAAAAAAGCAGCCAGGCCAATGTGGCTCAGTGGTTTACCGTCAATCTGAACCAGAAGGTCACTGTTGGAATTCTGGTTAGGGCAGTAGGGGGTATGCAGGAGGCAGCCAATCAATGATTCTCTTTTCACTCATGTTTCTATCTCTCTCACCATCTCCTTTCCTCTCTCTCTAAAATCAATAAAAACATATTTAAAAAGAAAAAAAAACACACCACATACTAAAAATACAGGGGGGGAAAAAACAGGAACTTGAGAACCCAATGATTTATGAAGCCACTGTGCTAGCCCTAAAATGCCTATGTGTATATTTCTATTAGGGGAAACAAAATTAAGCCTCTGTTTTAGCCACTTTATTTCAGGTTTTTATAACAGGCAGCTATATATAATCCTAATTAATATACTTAAACAAAACTCCACTGCATAGCCGGGACCGGTTTGGCTCAATGGATGGAGCGTTGGCTTGGGGACTGAAGGGACCCGGGTTTGATTCCGGTCAAGGGCATGTACCTTGGTTGTGGGCATATCCCCAGTAGGGGGTGTGCAAGAGGCAGCTGATCGATGACTCTCTCATCGATGTTTCTAACTCTCTATCTCTCCGCTCTCTGTACAAAATCAATAAAATATATATTAAAAAAACAAACAAACTCCATTGCATATTCATTTGGAAGCTGACCACCTAAAGGTAGTCAAAATTTTTCTTAAAAGAAACATAATGTTCATAATGAGTCTATGACTTAGTTGAAAAAAGTCAAAATATTTTTATTTCTATCGCCTAGCATACTGCTTGGCAGATATTACCATGGGTTCATAAATTTCTGCTGAATTGAAGTTTCTTTCTGTAAATATGCTACTAACCTTACCAAATGTACTATGATTATTTATATAATGTTATTCAGTTAATTTAGAACAAATATTTCATTTTTGTACTATGTTGTTGTTGTTTTTTTCAAAAGTTGTCTGAGGGAGAAAAAAAAGCTATTTATTTGGGGGTGTTTCAAAATACCTGGCTGACATATTGTTTTCAGGAAGAAGTGGAATTTCCAGAACCTTTGTGCTGGAAATTATTATCTCTTGGCTTGCAGTAGCAACTGTCTTCCCAGTGATTCGATGCACCTGGTAAAATGCATGAGGGCGTAAATATCGATCATCTGCTGTTCCAATAAACATCTGTAGATTTATTGGCTTTTCACTATAGCCCAGCAGCTAATTAGGAAGAAAAAACAGGGGGAAAAAACACACAATTATTATCCATGGATTTTTCAATAAGCTTACACTAGTAAATCTTTCTATCTATATCATATACATGCATATAATTTTGGTATCATATATTATTGATATATTAAGTATTTTTTTAAAAAGTAGTAAGTGGGTGCGGTCTCCTTCCCAGGAGCAGGCACACACCTTTCTTCCCTCTCAGGCCAGCCTCTCTAAAACTCTAAGGGTCCCCCTGAGATTTGCAGGGGAGCAATGAGGAGGTCCCAGGCTGACCCCCTAAACCTGCCTCCAAGGCCCTCTTTCCTTTGACTTTCCAGTAAGCCAAAGCACCTCCGCCTAGCTCATTTCTTTCCTATAATATCTGTATTGAGCCAAAGCAGCCCCACCTAGGCTCTCTCCTGTTGCTTCTTCTATCATAAGCCCTTCCTTGTTTCACTGTCCCCAGCTTTAATAAATGCACTTCTCAAAATAAAAAATAAATTAAATAAAAAAGTAGTAAGTGAACAACCTTCAAAATTTTGGAAGTAGTTTAAGAATTATAAAATTCTGCCGAAACCGGTTTGGCTCAGTGGATAGAGCATCGGTCTGAGGACTGAAAGGTCCTAGGTTCGATTCCGGACAAGGGCATGTACATTGGTTGCAGGCACATCCCCGGTGGGGGGTGCGCAGGAGGCAGCTGGTCGATGTTTCTCTCTCATTGACGTTTCTAGCTCTCTATTCCTCTTCCTTCCTTTCTGTGAAAAATCAATAAAAATATATTTAAAAAAAAAAAAGAATTATAAAATTCTGGAATATATTAAAAGGGATCATGGTGTGTTTTTTAAAATTTTGTTTGTTATTTTCTCCATTAGATTCCTGAGATGAGTAAAATCATATGGTTTTTGTCTTTCTCTGATGGCTTATTTCACTTAGCATAATGCTCTCCAGGTCCATCCATGCTATGGCAAAAGGTTAAGATTTCTTTCTTTGTTTATAGCCAAGTAGTATTCCATTATGTAAATGTACCACACAGCTTTTTTATTTACCCATCTGCTAATGGACAATTGGGCTACTTTCAAATCTTGGCTATCTTCCTATATAATAAAAGGCTAATATGCAAATTGACCAGAAGGCAGAATGACTGGTTGCTATGATGTGCACTGGCCACCAGGGGGCAGATGCTCAATCTAGAAGCTGCCCTCTGGTGGTCAGTGTGTTCCCACAGGGGTAGTGCTGCTCAGCCAGAAGCCGGGCTCATGGTTGGCAAGCACTGCTGCCACGGCAGAAGTCTCCTGCGTCTGCAGCAGCACTCAGGATGTCCGACTGACAGGGAGCGGGCCTAAGCCATCAGTTGGACATCCCCTAAGGGCTCCTGGACTATGAGAGGGCACAGGCTGGGCTGAGGGATCACCCCCCACTTGAGTGCACAAATTTCATGCATCAGGCCTCTAGTCTATATATATAAAACTTTAATATGCAAATAAACTGAATGCAGAACAACCAACCAAACAGTCGCTATGATGTATGCTGACCACCAGGGGGCACATGCGTGAAACATGGTGGGGATTGGCCGAGGTGGGATAATCGAGAGGTGAGCGGAGGCACCAGACCAAGGCAGGGCACCAGTCATTGCCATCGGGGCAAGCCTAAGATGGTTACTGAAAATTCTTTGCTCCTGCAGGCCACAGTCCCGCCCGTCACTTGCACCTGGCTGCTGGCGCTGGCCCTGCTCACACTTGCTGCTGGCGCCAGAGCTGCTGCTTGAACATGCCAGTGCCTGACGCCAGCCCCAATCACTCGGTGCCATCAGTGGGTTCGAGCAGTGGCTGCCAGCCCTGATTGCCCCTCAGGAGCAGGGGGAGGTGGAGAAGCCCTGAGGGGTGATTGAGGCTGGCAACTGCCACTCGCACCTGCTGCTGGCGCTGGCCCTAATTGCTCCACGCTGTTAGAGGTGTGAGTGAGGCCAGCACCATCAGCATGTGGGAGGAAGGGGCTGCAGCAGGAGGGGCTTAGTGGGGGTACAGAGGATGAGCCTCATGGCCCACAGTTCCTTGGTGCACAAATTTATGCACTAGGCTCCAACTTGTAAATAACTCTGCAATGAACATAGGGGTGCATATTCTTACAAATTAGATTTATGGACTTAGGATATTTCCCAGAAGTGGAAGTGATGGATCATAAAGCAGTTCCATTTTCAAATTTTTGTTGTTGTTAATCCTCACCTAAGGATATTTTTTCCATTGATTTTCAGAGTAGAAGGGAGGGAGAGAGGAGAAACATCGGTGGGAGAGACACACAGCAATTGGCTGCCTTCTGTATGTGTCCTGACCTGGGCCAGGATCGAACCTACAACCCAGGTGCATGCCTCTGACCAGGAATTGAACCCATGACCCTTCAGTGCATGGGGCAATGCTCTAACCACTAAGCCCACTGGACAGGGCAGCATGCTATTTATTTTGTCGGATCACCATCAGAAGCTTTTGCTGGGCTTTATTGTAGCTTTAGTCTGATTCACCTGCTTTGAGATGGCAGCTTCCTTCCATTTGATCAAGGCCTTAGCAGCTTCAGAGAGATCTCTCCCCACTCCTATTTTTGGCCCCAAGTGCTTCTAGGAGAAAGATTTTTCTCGGTAGCTGTTTAATCCATTAAACCAGAAGGGAACAACATAAAATATGGCTTGCATAAAATGCAGTTTTCAGTAAACCTAGTGGAAATGGTATCCAGCTTTTGAAGGCAGGACTTAGGTGGAGGATCTGGTGCCCAGCCCCAAGCACTGTCAGTACAAGTTGTGGTCAAATCACAGTGTCAGTGATGTTTTCATTATAGCAATACTGCGTAGGTGGGTGGACAGTGTTCTAGCTTCCAAGCCTGAGATTTTATGAGCTCCCTAATAACCTTTAAAAAAATTCTCTTCTCCAAAGAAAAAGAAAAGTATCTTCTGTTTTTTTATATTGTGGTTTAGAAAATATCTCAATATGTGAGAAAAATTAGAGTGTCTAGTACAGTGTTTGGCATGTAGTTAGTGGTAAACAATTAGCTCTTGATCTGCATTCATGATTCTAAGAATGGAATCAATCAGAGTTTCAAGTGTGAATAATAAGGTGTTTTTTTCTATTATGTGGCCCTTCAGATGAATGTTTTACCCCTTCACTGCTGGCCCATCCCTGGCTGTAGAGTGGAGGAGTTTGTAACTGAGCAACATCATAATTTATTGATGCATCCTCTGCTACCCAGGAAAGAACATGAAGACTTTTGCCTATTATCAGATAATACAATTTACCCAGGATGGTTTTCAGTCCTGTAACATTTATAGAGAAGCAATTAAAGCCTGGACCATTGCAATAGCCTTATAAGTGCTCTCCCTGTTTTTACTTTTGCTCCCCTACAGCCTATTCTCTGTCCAGAAGCCAGAACAAACTTCTATTAACAGAAAAATTTCAACCCCCTGATCAGAACTATCAGGTGGCTTCTTTCCACATAGAACTAAATTCAAATGCCCTATGATGATTTACAAAGTCTAAGTGATTTAGGCCTTGGCTAACTTGTTGCCTTACCTTCTATTACCCTGTTTCCCCCAAAATAAGACAGTGTCTTATATTAATTTTTTCTCCCAAAGTTGCGCTAAGTCTTATTTTCAGGGAATGTCTTATCTTTTTATGCACTAGGTCTTATTTTCGAAGGATGTCTTATTTTCAGGGAAACACGGTACTATATTGCTTCTACACTCTGCTCTGGCCATTGTGTTTGACTACATGAATTCCTCATTCCTAACCTTGGGGCCTTCACCCTTAATATTTTATTCCTCTGAAATATTCTTCCCTCTCATCTTCAAATTACCTTACTCCTTCAGCTCTATACTCAAAGGTCAGCTCCTCAGAGAAAACCACCCCGTCTAAAATACCACATCTCTATCTCCCTATTTTCTATAATAATTGATCACTTAAAAAGTATATTATACATTTGCTTATTATCTGTCTTCCTCAATAGCATTTAAGTTCCAAAAAGGCAGAAACTTTTCTTGGTCACCACTCAACTCCTTCCCTCTTTTTACTGAGGATCAATTATGGAAATATCCACAGTGAATGTTATTGCTTCAGCTAGTATTATATAGGTGATACTCAATAAAGAACAAAATAGCATGTATTAATCTTTAAGAAGTTAGTGAACCATGGCTGGTGTAGTTCAAAGGTTAGAGCATCGGCCCTCGCACCATTCCAGTCAGGGTCACATACCTGGGTTGCATGTGGGAAGCAACCAATCACTGTCTCTCTCTCACATTGATGTCTTCCCCTGCCTCCTAAAAATCAATGGGAAAAAATACCCTTGGTGAGGATTAACAACAACAAAGTTAGTGAAGACCCTGAAAGGCAGGCTTTTTGTTTTAAGAACAATTTATTGAGCCCAGCTGGTATTGCTCAGTGTTTGAGCACTGACCCATATACCAAGAGGTCACCAGTTAAATTCCATGTCAGGGGACATGTCAGGGGTTTTGGACTCGATCCCCAGTAGGAGGCATATAGGAGGCAGCAATCAATGATTCTCTCTCATTCTTGATGTTTCTATCTCTCCCTCTCCCTTCCTTTCTGAAATCAATAACAATATATATATTTTTAAAAGATACAGTTATATTATCTATCTATCTATCTATATAAAAGGCTAATATGCAAAGTGTCCCCACAGGATTTCCACCAGAAAACAAGAGTTCAATCGCTCGCTATGACATGCACTCACCACCAGGGGGCAGCGCAGAATGAAGGAAGGCCCCAGCAGTAGCTGGATGGCCCCAATTGGCCCTGATCACCAGCCAGGCCTAGGGACCATACTCATGCACCAGGCCTCTAGTATCGAATAAAGATAAACATGTGTTCAACCTACTATATTTAATTGGAAGTTACAGTTTTCTATAAATGTTTATATGGTCAAAAAATCTATAAATATCTTCTGTTGTAATTTATATATAGTTTGGTATAAGTTAATAAATATTGAAGTTTTAATTCAATGGAAAGTCCTATCTAATAAAGAGGGCACATGCTGCCGGGACTGGTTTGGCTCAGTGGATAGAGCGTCGGCCTGCGGACTGAAAGGTCCCGGGTTCGATTCCGGTCAAGGGTATGTACCTTGGTTGCGGGCACATCCCCGGTAGGGGGTGTGCAAGAGGCAGCTGGTTGATGATTCTCTCTCATCGATGTTTCTAACTCTCTATCTCTCTCTTCCTCTCTGTGAAAAATCAATAAAATATATTTTTTTAAAAACAAAAACAAAAAAAACACCGAGACCGGTTTGGTTCAATGGATAGAGCGTCGGCTTGGGGACTGAAGGGTCCCAGGTTCAATTCCGGTCAAGGGCATGTACCTTGGTTGCGGGTATATCCCCAGTATGGAGTGTGCAAGAGGCAGCTGATCGATGACTCTCTCTCATCGATGTTTCTGACTCTATCTCTCTCCCTTCCTCTCTGTACAAAATCAATAAAAATATATTTTTAAAAAATATATATATATTAAAAAAAAAAAAGAGGGAACATGCTAACTGATCCTCATGCTGTTGCAAAGATGGTGGCCCCTACAGCCAATAAAGGAGGGAATATGCTAATCGACTGCCATGCCCTCAAAATGGCAGTGCCCACAGCCACAAGATGGTGGCTTCCAGTCCCCTCAGCCCCGCCAGGCACGCGGCAAGGCCTCCAGAGTCCCCCAGTCCCCTCAAGCCTCAGTCCCCCAGGGCTGGCCCAAGGCACAGGCAAGCCTCAGATGGCAGCTGCCCAACCGCTCAGGGCCACCAGAGGCTCAGGTAACCAGGGCCAGCCGAGGCTTGCACTACCAGCAGTGGCAGCAGCAGAGGTGTGATGGGGCATTGCCTTCCCCTGATTGCCAGATCGCTTCCCACTCCGTGAGAGAGGGCAAGCCAAGCTGAGGGACCCCCCTTGCCAGTGTATGAATTTGCATACACTGGGCCTCTAGTATTCCATAAAGAAACAATACGAAATAAAGTATAAATCAATCAATAAAAAAAGAAATGGCAAGAGTGTGGAAATATGTGTGCATATACACACAAGTTAACTTCAGCCATTTTTCTCTTTTGGTTTGTATGGAGACAGATGTATAAGTAAGTGACAAAGCAGAATGAGATTTACCCACAATTCTAAAGAGGTGAAAAGGTGAAGGTAGAAAAGAGTAATATACTGTTTTAACTAAATTATTCATTTAACCCTAAAACTGCTGTGGAATTTATGTCATTTTTTCCAGTTTACAGATGAAGTATCTAAAGTTAAGAAAGATCAGGGAGCCCGAGTTGGTTTGGCTCAGTGAATAGAACATCAGCCTGCGGATTGAAAGGTCCTGGGTTAGAGTCCAGGTAAGGGCACATGCCTGGGTTGTGGGCTTGATCCCGTGTGGGGCATGCAAGAGGCAGCCGATCAATGATTCTCTCTCAACAATGATGTTTCTATCTCTCCCTCTCTCTTTCTCTCTGAAATAATATATATATTTTTTTATTTATATATATATATTTAATAAATATTAAATATTATTTAATAATATTAAATATTATTTAATGTTAAATATTTGTTATTGATATTATTTAATAATATTGTTTAATATATTATTTAATATATTATTATATAATATTATTTAATATCAATATTTAATAAATATTAAATATTATTTAATAATATATATTAAATAAATATATATTTATTTATTTATAAAAATTTTTTAAAAATAAAAGAAAAATCAGGAAACTACCCCAAACTGGTGGCTAATACATGATTATCCACTCCTTTCTGCCCTATCTGCTTTTTCTTACTCCTTCTTATTTAATCCTAAATTGGACAAATTATTCTATGGAACCAACTGTTTATCTAGTAGAAAAAGAAATAGCAATAATTTTATCACTGGCCCCTAAGTACTGTGAAGGGGACAGTATCCATCCTGTCACCTCAAGAGCCTTCTAGGTAGTACCTACCACATTACAAGCATTCAATCATTGTTGAATGAACGAATTTTGTTACAGAAGTACAACTAGTTGGAACAAAGTAAGTCATGAGGCAATAGAACTATTTAAATAGGAATTATAGCCACTAAAGTAGGTGTTCAAAATGAAGTAGTTACATCTAAAATAAAGAACACAAATAAAAATTTTTATTGCCATGTATTAAGTTACCCAAATATCACATAACGTACCAGTAAGTACTATATACCAAAGTATCCTAGTCATATTAGATGACTCACATTAATGCCTGCTTAGTAAAGATATAAGCCACTGTCCTTCATACTTGGATAGTAAAAATGAACCAGTAATAGGGGAAGGTAATTATGCATATAAAATTTCAAAGGAAATACATTTCATAACATATATTTTGGCCAACATCTGCTCCAAGTGTACATATTATTGCATAAGAAAAATAGGGCTTCTCCTTTGCATCTTAGGGATTTTAAAAGAACATGAAATAAGTTAAACTATCATTCCATCCCATTTTCAGAGGAGCATTATGTTACAGGCAGTAAACAAATTCTTGTTAATATTAACACTACTCTCTGAAAACATTCTTCTAGTATCACTATACTTTTCTTCAGGCCACCCTCTGCTTCATAAAAGAAAGTAAGCCAAGTTGTTTGTTATGTTTCTGTATCGTTTCCATAGCAAAGGTCTGTGCCTGCTTAATTTAACTAAAGCTGGAGGGTTAAAGCCCGAAGGACACTATAGGACAGACTAGAGCAGCTTCAGTAAGAGAAGTTCTATTATCAGTTCTACTGAATTACTTAGGGGGAAGGGATTCCAATATATTAGAATATGACAGCACATTGTAGAGATACTAAAAATACAAAATTAAATTTCCATATTATAAACTGCTTCAAAGTGAAAATGCACACATAACAATATCATATAAAATATCATCACTTGCATAACTCACGGACACAGACAATAGTGCAGTGACGGCCTGGGGTGGGATAGAACCAGTGGAGGAAGGTAAAGGGGGAAAATAGGGGACATCTGTAATACTCTCAACAACAAAGATAAATAAGTAAAAATAGTTAATGAAACTACATAAATAGATATGGAAGAGGAATGGGGAAAATATACAAAAAGTAGTAGTAGTAGACTCTGGTGATTTTTTTTTTTTCTCATTTGATTTTCTAAATTGCTGTAATAAATAATATTTCTTTAAAAATAATTTTTCTCTAGAATTTCCCCAGTGCAGAGTCAAATCAGGAGAAATATTTTTAAGCCTAGCAAAAATAAAACACACACACAAAAAAACCCTCAATGTGGAAGTGCTGCCATATCAACAAGGACATAAAACCTCAACAGAGGCTTTCTAGTTTTGAATTTTCTCTTTCCAGGCTCAGTAGTACCTAACTGAATAGACTCCATCATTAACAGATGTATGGTAACTGCATACCTTCACAACAGGGTGTCCACCAGTAGATGCTTTTACTGCTCCTCGGCTACCTTCAGTTTCATAATGGGCTCGATGATGAGTTTTAGGTTGCACTTCTATTTTCAGTTCACATTGTCCAAAATGAGTAGGTAAAGGCCAGTCTAGTGGAGGTAATGAAGATGTGCTATAAACAAAACACAGAAAGACGCATTTCACTAAGCTATTATTGCCAAGCAGTGATTCAAATCACTTCTTCCTGTGGTCTTGGAAACCAAGTATTCCCAAGTAAAACTTCACTTAATAAGTTACACCATCCTATATGGTGGGTGTTTAAGAAATAATGGATTTTAATGATCACTTCTTAACCTGAAGAATAAAATTGATTTTATCATCTTTAGTTTCCTGTATCTTTTAAAAAAGGACAAAATCTAACATTTGTAAAACTATAACTGTTTCTCAACTGTGTGTGCTTAAGTATAAAAACATATAGTTCCTGTGTCTCAGGATATATATCCCCTTCCCTGGTGTCAGTCTATAAAAGTCAGTCTACCTATACATGTTGCTCCCTCCATTTCCTTCTATTGCTCTTTACCCTGTCTCTCTGAAATAATAATTATAGTTAGCAATGTACTGTAGTTTGAGGTAAAATTTTAATTTTAGTACATACTTGGCTTTAAAAATATAAGGCCTAGACTGAACATAAACTGTGCATCTATGGATGAGGGCAATGGGGGGGATGGGGAAGGGGCGGAGGGTGGGGTGGGAACCTGGTGGAGCGGGGAAGAAATGAGGAACCTTTGTAATAATATGAACAATAAAGATTGATTTAAAAAA
The DNA here is from genome assembly GCA_036971965.1 of Nyctalus aviator. NCBI lineage: Eukaryota > Metazoa > Chordata > Mammalia > Chiroptera > Vespertilionidae > Nyctalus > Nyctalus aviator. Next base: position 36,465,704 of record CM072936.1, read on the forward strand.
TATATATATATAAGGCCTATCACTGCAGCATTTCAAATGATCAGTAAGATAATTTCAACAGTTTAAAGGGCTACAGGTTCATTTAGATATTCTAACATTGAAAATGCAGAATCGGAAAAGAAACATCTTATATAGCTATAGGTCAAATGTTAATGAACCCAAAGCCAGAATGATTTATATTAAAGAAATATATTTTCGCCTGGCTGGCATGACCTATAAACCAGGAAGTCACGGTTTGATTCCCAGTCAGGGCACATGTCTGGGCTGCAGGCTTGACGCCCAGCCTGGGGATGCAGGAGGCAGCCCATCAATGACTCTCTCTCTCCTTCTCCCATGCTCTCTTAAATACACTGAGAGGCCAGATTATTATGATCTCTGAACGCATAATAATCTGGCCACTCAGTGTGTGTGTGTGTGTGTGTGTGTGTGTGTGTGTGTATCTTGTCCTATCTAAAAAGAGAGTAATATGCAAACTGACCATCACTCCAACACACAAGATGACTGCTCCCATGTGGACGCAAGATGGCTGTCACAAGATGGCCCTCACAAGATGGCCAGCAGGGCAGGGCAGTTGGGAGGGACTTGCAAGGGAGGGCAGTTGGGGGCAATCAAGCCTGCAGGGGAGGGCAGTTAGGGGTGACCAGGCTGGCAGAAGAGGGAAGTTGGCTGTGACTGGGCCTTCAGGGAAGGACAGTTGAGGGGACCAGGCCTGCAGGGAAGGGCAGTTAGGGGCAATCAGGCTGGCAGGGGATTGGTTAGGAGGTGATGAGGCGGACAGGCAGAATGGTTAGGGGCAATCAGGAAGGCAGGCAGGTGAGCAGTTGGGAGCCAGCATTCCGGGATTGTGAGAGGGATCCCAGATTGGAGAGGGTGCAGGACGGGCTGAGGGACACACACCCCCATGCACGAATTTCATACACCAGGCCTCCTCGTGTGTGTGAGGCCCAGGACATGAATTCGTGCATGGGTGGGGTCCGGCCAAACCTGGCCAGAGAGAGAGGACATGGGCAGTTGGCTGGCCTGCCTACTGGCCAAACTCCTGGTTGAGGGGACAATCTGCATATTAGCTTTTTATTACATAGGATATATACTGAGTGGCCAGATTATTATGTGTTCAGAGATCATAATAATCTGGCCACTCAGTGTGTATATATTTTTTAAAAGTAATATCTTCTCAATGACTGGTATGGGACTTTTAAGGTCTTTTCTACCTTCTAAAATGCTATTATTTCTACTATAAATTTCTAAATTATTTCATTGATTTTTTACAGAGCTGAAGGGAGAGAGTTAGAAACATCGCTGAGAGGGAGTCATCGATCAGCTGCCTCTTGCACATCTCCTACTGGAGATTTGCTCGCAAGCAAGGTGCATGCCCTTGACTGGAATCGAACCCGGGACCTTTCAGTCCCCAAGCCGACGCTCTATCCATTGAGCCAAACCCGTCTCAGCTATTTCATTGATTCTTGACTGTCCTCAGTCTAGCTTTACAGGATACTATGTAACTCAAACAGTATTAATTTTTATTTCTCTCAGCTAGTTTCTGCAGTTGTTCTACAGACTTAAACAAATGCCTAATAAGATTAAGATTATTTTCAGAAGCAGAGTGATAATCTCAAAGGTATCTTCAGAACTATACTTTTACATTATATTTTTCTAAAGATCTAGATATATAAACAAACATTCATACTAGTGAAAAAGCTTTCTGAACAAAGTAAACAAACCCAACTCTATGTGGTGATTTAATACATGGTAAAGTTGTCTTTTCTAATCAATCATATACTAGAAAGATTCTATAAGTGGTATTGTTATGACTCATTAGCCATTTGGAAAATAAAGTCATTAGACTATTCTTTAGTCCTTAGCTGGACTCAAGAGTCTATATTAATATTATACATATAAAATTCATAAATACAATATATAGTACAAACACTATAAATATTTATAATATAAATATATATTATTTACATGCATATATTTATACACATAAAAACTATTAGAAACATGTGAAAATTATATTTTTATCTATCTTTAAATTATTTTAGAGTAGAGTAAGGCTTTCAAATATAACACAAAACTCAAAAGCCATAAATTTGAATACATAAAATTTTAAAATTCCTCTACACAGTGGGAAAAAAATCACAAATTTATGAAGTTAAAAGACAAAAATTAGGGTATAAAAACCACTTGCCACAAATATGAAAAGGCAAATTTCATTTTATATTGAACTCTTAAAATATAAAAAGCTTATTCCAAATTAATTTTACTAGTAACTTAATTCATACTATAATCCATCTTTTACAAAAACCTTTTTTAGGTAAGAAAATTCCTCCTGGCCCCGGCCTGGTAGCTCAGCTGGTTAGAGCGTTGTCCCAATACGGCCAAGGTTGCAAATTCGATCCCAGTTCAGGGTACATACAAGAAACAACCAACAAATGCATAAATAAGTGAAACAACAAATGATGTCTTTCTCTCTCTCTTTCTCTCTGTTTCTGTCTCTCCCTCCTTCTTCTCTCTCTATAAAAATCAATAAATTACAAAAGAAAATTTCCCCAGGTATCCTTAAATGTAATTTGTTATCTACAATTCATTATCTATACACTTTAAAATTATAACTTTAGCCTATCTAAAAATACTTTTAAGACTCAGAAGAAAATAAATGCAGACTTTATTTATCTTGAAGAAACAAAAAAACATAAAAAATAAAAAATGGTCAAACCATTCCATATAGATAATGTAGTTTACATGCCACCAATAATCCATAAGTATAAATGACAGGCAACCATTTCATCAACTCACCGAAATATAGGGGTGTGGCCAGGCTTGGGTTTGCTCCAGGTAAAAGGTGAAGGAACTGAAAGAAAGTGATCACCAGATGAATCTTTCTTTAAAGGATACTGAGATCCAAGGCCATCATCTATTGAAGTCTCCCGGGATGGTGATAAATTCCCTTGGTCATCTGAACAGAGCTCTAAGTTTCCTGGTAGTACAGTAGCTTGATCTTCACAAGTCTTCCTTGTTTTTAGAGGGATATCAGTCTCTACATAGTACTGAAATGGTGGAAGAAGTGCTGGACCAAGGCCTGATCCACCCTGGACAGAAGCATTGAGCCAGGTATCTTCCGTTACACTTCCCCTGGGGGAGTGACCAGGAGAAGGAACAGGTGAGTGATGGGGTGAAAGGGACCCAGCATAACAAACCTCAGCACTAGAGTGTCGCCGTTTCCCACAGGGGGAAGTAGGCCTTGATGAGGGTCCTGAGGCTGGCCTGGGGCTCAGCCAATTCTCATCAGTGATACTAGATCTAGGAGAGTGACAAGGAGATTGCCTGGGTGACAGTGAGTGTCCAAGTCCATATTGTTGATGCCAGGATTCTTCTCCAGGGCAGCCCCCGGGAGAGCCACCAGGAGAAGTCAGAGGGGATCCAAGAGTAAATCGGGCAGCAGCTTCATTCAATTCTGAATCCACATCATCATAAATATGTGAAAGAGATTCACAAGAAGATGCATCTGAGAACCAGCTTCTAGAAGAGATGCTGCTGGCAGGACTAGGACTAAGGGAAGACTCCCGGTAAGATGGCTCAAGAGGAAGATAGAGATGATCTCTAGAAGGTCTTTCCAAATATTCCTTTTCTGGGTCATTTATGTGTAGGTCATCTTCATGAGCATCTACTTCTTGATGACAATTAGGAGAGATGGATGTGATTTGAATACTTGGGCACTCAAAGGGTTTGGGACCACCTAATGAGCTGTATTTAGATTCTGGAATCTCACAAGTTCCTTCATAGTTTTTGTGACCTTGGAGCTGAAACGATGATGACAAAACAGAAGGGTGAGACGGTAATCCATGATGTGGTAAGCAAAGTGGTGAATTTAAAGTAGATGGAGGTGGATCTACATTAAAGATGTAAATGGATGCACAATCATCTGGTTCAAGATCTATGAAGGGGAAGCAAAAAAAAAAATCAATGAAACAAGAAATTAGAAAATTTAGATGTATAAATTACTAGATGAGAAAGTAAATAATAATAATCTTGAGAGAAAAAAGGGGGATATAGGAGTACATTAGCTCCATTAAGAGTGGTATAGCTGATATAGCTCAGTTGGTTGAGTGTCATCTCATGGACCAAAAGGTCACTGGTTGGATTCCTGGTCAGAGCATATGCCTGGGTTTTGGCCTCAATCCCCCGTAAGGGTGTGCAGGAGGCAGCCAATAGATGTTTCACTTTTACATACATGTTTCTCTTTCTCCCTTTCTTTCTCTCTAAATGTCAAGAGTGATATGTTTAACCAAATGTACTGGTTATTTCCATAGATATGTATATAATGTTTTTCTATTTCCATACTTTTTAAAATGAGAATCAGAAAACATTATCTGAAAACAATAATTGTTTTACAAAAAAAATCATATTCATAATTCTAAAAAATATTCATAGAATTATAGAATGATATAATCATACAAATTCAGCCTCATCTGGAGTCTGTAGGCTAAAACAGAATAAAAAATAAAACTGAGTTTTTGAAAGGTTTTTAGTTGTAAGGTATACACATTTAAGTTTATTCATGAAAAGGATTATGGACGCAACTCAAGAGATCAAGACTCTAGTCTACCTGTACCATTAACAGCGAGCTCTTAATCAAATCACTTAATCTCTCCAAGGCCTTAGTTTCCCTGCAATAAAATTCATAACTTTTCTTTGTGTTAAGTAAATTTTTATGATTATCAGTAACAGTTTTTTCTTCCACAGTGACACCATCAAGATTCATACCTCTGGTCATAGCAGACCAGGTTATGAAAGTCCTGTGATACCACTGGATCATTTATCTCAACTAGAAAATAATTCACTGGAGCTTTGACTTACGATTGATTGTTAAAGCAATCCTAACAAGGACAGAACTTTTTAAATGCACCCCTTGTTGGAGTATTTAACACTAAACAGCTCTGGCAACTTACCAACTGAGAGTGTTTGTAGCAATAAGGATATTTTGCAACATCACTTTTAGGAAAAAAGTAATTACTATCCATTTTCACAGAGGCAGAAGTACTAAGCCCTAGTATAAGGTACTGGTTGAATACCTTCACGTTTTCCAAAGAGATCATCATTGGGAAACCAAAGATAAAACTGTTCATAGATACAAGAGAGTGAAGCACCACCTCTTCTCAATTGTTTTATTACATTAGTACCCCCATCTTTAGACTTCTTGTGTTGCTATGATTAGCCAGCATCCTACTATTTAACTATTTCCATAAGTCCTAGATTTCTGAGGCTGTTTTTTCTATTAAAATGACATGAGGTAAGCAGAGTATCACTGGAAACATGCAGGACTATTTTTAAGACAAGCAACCTAATACAATGACTGAGAGTAAGAACTCAATACATGATAACTACCGTCTTTCTCTTTTGAAAATTTAAGATGGGTATGCTATATTTTATTTTAACTCTAAAACATTAAATTGAATTTTTAAAAGTATACTACTTACAACACTTACTGAATCAAGAGAAATAGAAAGTCAGAGCTCTAAAGTAGTAAACCCCTATTTGAATGGGATAAAAAGCTAGAGGAAAGAGTTATTAAAAATAAATAACCTCCTCCAGGCCTGGTGCTGCCAGGCCCGAAACAGCTCGCTCCTCGCCTGCCCCCGCCCCAAGGCTGCCTCTCAGACATGGCTGGAAACTTTTGCGGGAACTTGAGGGTCTGCTGAATCAAGTGATGAAGGCTTAGATCTGGATGTGTTGAGTTAGTATAGCGCTGGGGTGTTGATCTGTGAGTGCCTTGGGTGGGGCCTGGATGAGGTTGGTTGACCTATTTGGAAATGTCTTTTGTCTGAAGTGTATCATTGGGCATGTGGAGATATTATTGATATGAGAAAATGCTAAGTAACTGATTTACTATCTGAAAAGGGATTTACTATCGAGGAAAGGGAGGGAGGAAGAGACTGAACATAAACTGTGCACCTATGGATGAGGACAATGGGGGATGGGGAGGGGGTGGAGGGTGGGGTGGGAACCTGGTGGAGGGGGGAAGAAATGAGGAACCTTTGTAATAATATGAACAATAAAGATTGATTTTAAAAAAATAAAAAATAAAAATAAAAAAATAAAATAAAATAAAATAAAATAATAAATAACCTCCTTAGCCGGTGGATAGCTCAGTGAATAGAGCACTGGTCTGTGGACTGAAAGTTCCCAGGTTCAATTCTGGCCAAGGGCACAAGTCTGGGTTGTGGGCTCGATCCCCAGTAGGGGACATGTAGAAGGCAGCCGATCAATGATTGATTCTTCCTCATCATTGATGTTTCTATCCCTCTCCCTCTCCCTTCTCTCTGAAATCAATAAAAAATATATTTTTAAAAATAAACAACCATAGCCGGGACCGGTTTGGCTCAGTGGATAGAGCGTCGGCCTGCGGACTGAAAGGTCCCGGGTTCGATTCTGGTTAGGGGCATGTACCTTGGTTGCGGGTACATCCCCAGTGGGGGGTGTGCGAGAGGCAGCTGATCGATGATTCTCTCACATCGATGTTTCTAACTATCTATCCCTCTCTCTTCCTCTCTGTGAAAAATCAATAAAAATATATAAATAAAATAAATAAATAAATAAATAAAAATAAACGACCATAAAGAAGAGATTCGGGGGGGAAATGAGGAGTGACTACTAATGGGAATTGGGTATCTTTCTGGAATAATAAAAATGTTCTAGCATTGATTATGATAATAGTAGCACTATTCTGTGAAAATACTAAAAACTGCCCATTAGGAGATGAGTGGATAATAAGCCTGTGGTACATTTACACAGTGGAATACCCTTCAGCTATAAAAAAGGAGCTCTTGCCCGACCTGTGTGGCTCAGCTGGTTAAGCATTAAACCTATGAACCAGGATGTAATGGTTTCATTCCCAGTCAGGGAACATGCCCAAGTTGCAGGCTTGATCCCTAGTAGGGGGTGTGCAGGAGGCAGCCAATGATTCTAATTGATATTTCTATCCCTCTCTCCCTCTCCCTTCCTCTCTTTGAAATCAATTAAAAATATTCAAAAGAGAAGGAGCTTTACCCTTTGAGACAGCATAGATGGACCCGGAGATTATTATGCTCAATGAAATAAGCCAGTCAGACAAAAACAAGTATCCATGATCTCACTTATATGTAGAATCTAATGAGCAAAATAAACTGAAGTAGTTTTGGAGTATGTGAGAAAAAGCAAGAAAGTCAGTGGGGCCCAGCTAGTGTGGCTCAGTAGTTGAGCATTGACCCATGAACAAAGAGGTCACTGGGAGAAATGGGGAACATCTGTAATAGTGTCAACAATAAAAAATAAAAATAAAAAGGTGGGGATGAGGGGGGCGGGCACTAGCTAGTCAAGTATGGCCTCATAAGCCAGTAGAATGAATGGCTTATATTAGAACCCACTGTAGGGTTCTAAGCAAAGGAATGTCATGATCTCATATACATTTAAAAGACTACTGCAATAATCCACATACAAAATAACAGAGCATAGGACTTGGGTGGTGATGGTTTGTAAAAACAGAAAAGCAGCAAGAAATAAAGTGTTTTTTAATTATTATTAAGGTAGAGCTGACAACTTGCCAATGAACTGGATGTGAGCAAGAGAGAAGACAGGTTTGGGGACTGAATTATTATAAGAAAACTAGAGGCCCAATACATGAAATTTGTGCAAGGTCGTCCAGAGTTTGTTCAACTGTCCGGTCTAATTAGCATATTGTCTTTATCATTATAGATGAGAGAACCCTGGCTTGTGTTTCTCCATGGTTAGAGCCTCAGCCCGCAGACTGAAGGGTCTCGGGTTCAATTCTTAGTCAAGAGCATGTACCTGGTCTGCAGGTTCAATCCCCAGCCCCACAGTTGGGGTGCATGTGGGAGGCAACCAATCGATATGTCTCTCTCACATCAATGCTTCTCTCTAACTCTCCCTCTCCCTTCTTCTCTCTCTAAATAATGGAGAAAATGTCCTCTGGTGAGTATAATAAAAACAAACAAAAAACTGTTAAGCTGGTCAATTTTATGTTATGTATATATATATTTTTAATATATTTTATTGATTTTGTACAGAGAGGAAGGGAGAGAGATAGTTAGAAACATCGATGAGAGAGTGTTATCGATCAGCTGCCTCTTGCACACCCCCTACTGGGGATATGCCCGCAACCAAGGTACATGCCCTTGACCGGAATCAAACCCGGGACCCTTCAGTCCCCAAGCCGACGCTCTATCCATTGAGCCAAACCAGTCTCGGCATGTTATGTATATTTTATCACAATTATTTTTAAAATGGTGTCGCCTTAGTTCAAAGGAGAACAACACCCAACTCTGAATTCTTAGCAGTCACTGAATTCTTTGCCACCACATACTTGCAGTTAAAACATAAAAATCAGGTTTCATTTAAGAATGTTACTTGATAAAGTAGCAAAAATTATTAATTTATTAAACTTCAACCCTTTGAGTAAAAAAAAGAAGGGTGAAAGAAAGTCATTCTTGACAGACTATAGTTTCATTAAAATATAATTATCGTACCAATGTCATTTCAGTGTTTGATGCTGAAATCCATACCCTTCCACCAAATCAACTTTAGATGAAGCAAACATATTCTGAATCAGAATGATGGCCTAAAGCATTATACATATCAAAATACAAAATGTGGGGGAATGCTGCTTTATCTTTTCCCTAAGTAGCTATTATAATCTCACTATGATAAACATTCTTATGGCCCAGATTCCCAATTCTATAGGCTTCTCAAATTCATGGTGCTTCAGAAATTTGACCATCTCAAGATTTATTTGTTCTGTGTTCCTCTAGCCACAGGGGGCCTCATGCAAGCATGCAAGTAATCTGGACAACAGAGATTTTCTATGTATGATTTTACACAATAAAGCAGGTGTTGGCAAAATGCAGCTCACAGGCCAAACCTCACTTATTACCTGTTATTCTTACACAATTAAGGATGGTTTCAAATAGTTGAAAAAAAGATTAAAATAATACTGTTCCATGACACAAAATGATGTGAAATTCTGGGTCCACAAATAAAGTTTTATTGGAACATCACCTTGTTCATTTGTTTATGTATGGTCTACAGTTACTTTCACACAAGTATAGAGTTGAGTAACCGTGGGAGATATTGCTTCCCACCGTTACCTGGAACACAAATTGTAGTGGCACAGTTCTAACTTCACAGCACATTAAAAGGGCCAAGTAGAATTTATCCCAGGAATGAAAGGGTGGTTCAATATATAAAAATTACCACATTACTAGAAAGAAGGGGAAAAACACATGATCATATGAATTGACACAGAAAAAAAATATGATAGAACTCAACACTCTTTCATGATTTAAAAACAAAAACAAAAACCTCAGTATACTGGGAATAGAAAGGAACGTCCTTAAAATTATTAACGGCATTTATGAAAAACCCACAGCTAACATCATACTTAATGGTGAAAAACTGAAAGCTTTCCCCTAAGATAAAGAACAAGAAGATGGCAGCTTTCAATATTGTACCAGAAAGTCCTAGCCAGAACAATTAGGCAATAAGAAATAAGACATCCAAATTGTTAAGGAAGAAATAAATAAAACTACTTCTATTTGCAGACACATGATTCTATATATAGAAAGTCTCATATAATCCATAAAACACAACCAAAACTGATAAGTGAGTTCAGAAAAGTTGCAGGATAGGAGATAAAACACATAAAATTCAATTGTGCTTTTACACATCAACAATGAACAATCCAAAAAGGAAATTAAGAAAACAATTCTATTTGCAATAGCTCCACAGAATACAATATGTAGGAATATATTTAACCAAAGAATTAAAAAGTTTGTATACTAAAAACTACAAAATATTTCAGAAGAAAATTAAAGACCTAAATAAATTATAAGATTTCTCTTGTTCATTAATCGGAAGTCTTAATATTGTTAACATTGCAATATTCCACAAAACAGAGTCAATGCAATCCCTATTAAAATTTCTATGGGTTTTTCTGAAGAAATGGAAAGACCAATTCACAAATTTATATGGATCTGAAAGGGGCCCAAAACAGCTAAAATAATATTGAAAACAACAACAACAAAGAAAGATAATGTGGACAGATGCTGCAATGTGGTGATGCTGAAAAACACCATGCTAAGGGAAAGAAGCCAGACAAAAAAGGTCGCATATTTTATGATGCCTTTTGCTTTATATATGATGTATCTAAATATTCAAAATCATAGAGACAGAAAGCAGATTAGAAGTCATAGAGAGAGATTATATCCCAAGAAATTAGAAACACCAATCAGAAAGGATATATAGCACCCCTATGTTCATAGCAGCACAATCTACAATAGCTAGGATTTGGAAACAGCCTAGGTGCAGATGATTGGATCAAAAAACTATGGTATATCTACACAATGGAATACTATGCTGCCATAAAAAAGAAGGAATTCTCATCATTTGCAGCAACCTGGATGGAATTGGAGAACATCATGCTGAGTGAAATAAGCCAGTCAATGAAAGAGAAACACCACATGACCTCATTCATTTATGGATAATAAAGAACATTATAAACTGATGAACCAAAAGATAGATATAGAGACAGTAAAGCAACAAGCAGATTGTCAAATTACAGCGGGGAGGGGAGGGAGATCTGGAGGAGATAAGAGATCAACCGAAGGACTTGTATACATGCATATAAGTACAACCAATGGACACAAAACTCTGGGAGGGTGGGTATGTATGGGGGGGGCAATGGTAAAATATGTACACAGATAATAATTTAATTAAAAAAATAAAATTTAAAAAAAACAAGTCATAGAGAGAGCAAGAAACATGAATTATGAGTGATAATCACTGATTGGCTGCCTCCTCCACATCCCCAACTGGGGATTGAGCCTGCCACCAGCATGTGCCCTGACCCAGAATCAAACTAGAGACACTCAACCACTGACCAACACTGACTGGACTTAATTGTATACTTTTAAGTGGTTAATTGTATGTGATATAATTTTCACCTCAATAAATAACAAAAACAAATTGAAAGAACTTCCAACAGTGAACTGAAGACACACACTTGCCATTCCCAACTGAAACTCCACTGAATGATAGTAAAACACTTTTTTTAAGAGTGTAAACTCACAAAAACAAAAAGAACAGGAGGTGAAACCATGGCAACAACAATTTTAGAAGTTGGAATGCAGTACTCATGGTAATTGATTTAGCACCTGAAAAAGCTAAAACGTAAGCCAGCAGTGAAAAGAAAACTGATTTCCAACAAAAACCATTCAACATTCAGGAAATGTGCTACCATCAAGTACTTTTGAAAGTGGAGGTTAAGACAAACCTGAAAACAAGATTGGCCCAAAGCTTGTTCGAGGGCTGCAGTTAGCAAGTGCCGCTTATGATGAAAGAACTGTCATTAATATTTTGGTGCCCCATTTTAAAAAATAAGCAGATAGCCCTAACCAGTTTGGCTCAGTGGATAGAGTGTTGACCTGGGGACTGAAGGGTCAAGGGCATGTACCTTGGTAAGGGCACATCCCCAATAGGAGGTGTGCAGGAGGCAGCTGATCAATGTTTCTCTCTCATAGATGTTTCTAACTCTCTATCCCTCTCCCTTCCTCTCTGTAAAAAAGCAATAAGATATAATAAAAAATAAAATATATATTTTTAAAAAGCAGATAGCCATACATCATCAAATATCTGAGAAAAGCTTCAATATAAAGACAAGTGAAAAGTGGAGGAAAAAGTCTACCCAGTAAGAGGGAAACCTAAACCTATCCTATCCTCAATAACCTGAAGAAAAAAAAGATACTGTAACCTTGAAACAAGAACGTGTACTTCTTAAAAAAGATAAGATAAAATAGGCACGCTCTCCCTTCTGGCAGACCGCCTCCCCCCTCCATCTTCTTCCTCCACAGCTGTGCATCTCCTACACTCCAAGGGCAACCAGCCCCCATAAGATTTGCAACTGGAGAGCAGAGCAGTGGCAGCCTAAGCCCTTCTTTGTTTCATGGTCCCCAGCTTTAATAAATATACTCTCAAAACATTATTTTTTTTAATAAAAAATAAGCCCTGGCTGTGTGTGGTGGCTCAATTGGTTGAAGTGTCATCTCATACACCAAAAGGTTACAGGTTCCATTCCTGGTCAAGATACACAGGAGAAAAAAGGAGGTGAACCCACAGCAACAACAAAAGTAAAAGAATTTTTCCAAAGGGTTAAGCAGAGACAATTAGGAAATGGAAGAGAATATTAAAATTTGTCTAGGAGTTCCACAATTGAAACTTCTAGTTCCAGAAGAAAACAGAAAATGAAGAGAGAGAAAAGCATCACTGATGACCAGCACAATGAATGAAAACAGATCAATACTATCGTACATCATCATAAAATTTCACAACATAAAGAACAAAGAAAAGAATCTAAGAGCCAAAACCGGTTTAGCTCAGTGGATAGAGCGTCGACCTGCAGACTGAAAGTTCCCAGGTTCGATTCCAGTCAAGGGCATGTACCTTGGTTGTGGGCACATTCCTAGTAGGGGGTGTGCAGGAGGCAACTTGTCGTCGTTTCTCTCTCGTCCATGTTTCTAGTTCTCTATTCCTCTCCCTTCTTCTCTTTAAAAAAAAACCAATAAAATATTTTTTAAAAAATTTAAGAGACTGGGAGGAGGGGAACAGCTACACATGAAGAACTTTGTTAGAATGTTATCAGACTTCTCAAGAGCAAAACTGGAAGCGAGAAAAAAATGGAGAGCAATAAATTCAAAATGTTGAGAGAAATTTTTATCTAGAATTCTACATCAGCAATAATTAAGTGTGAGGGGATAATAAAAAACATTCTAAAATATATAAGGTATCAAAAATTTACCTCCCATAGCCTTCAGCTACTGGAGGAAATATTCCACCAAAAAGAGTGTAAAATAATCAAGTAAAAGAGGACATGTGTCTAAGAAACATGTGATCCAACACAACAGAAAGGCGAAGGAACTCCTCAAATTGGTGGGCAGGGGAGACCTCAGAATGACAGATGCACACAGCCCGGTCAGATAAGAAAGTCAAAAGGCTCTGGGGAGAAGTCTCCAAGAAAATAAAATTGACAAACTAACTTAAGTATTGAGATGAGATTCAGGCACTTTAGGAATTAATTAGCATAAGTACACAGAAAAATAACAATAATCGCTAACTCTAGGAAAAAAATTACAAACTGTACAAGAAAGCACAATAATACTGTAACATACGATCAGCTATGAATAGCACAATAGGTAGTCATAATAATGAAAACAATATTAACTTAACCACAATAAAGATATAACTATATTGAGGGAAGAGAAATGTGCCCATGTGTAATTGGGAATGACAATGTATTGAACTTCACTTTCTACAATGGAAAGTCAAAAGAAAATGGTTAAAACTAAAAAACATTAAGTAGCAGTAAGAGCATTTTATCTAGAAATCTGAAGGCAAATACCAAAAGAAACTGATAAAAGAATTGAAAGCAATTGCCACGAGGCAGGGGGAAAAGGAAAGTGAGGTAGAAACAGAGTCAAGGAACTTTTCCACAATAAGCTGTACTGAACACTTTGATTTTTAAAGCAAAGCATGTATAATAACTTTGATAATATTTGTAATAACTTAAAAACGATATAGAACTTTATAAGAAAAATTAGATTTAACAAGTCATCAATTGGCTAAATTCAAGACAATTCACCAAACTTGGAAAGGAAAATTATTAGCACATTAAAAAGGAAATTAAAACAAAAATGATTAGTGATTTTAAAAGAAGGAAAATTTACATTGAAAATGACATTATATTATCACAGCTAGAGCCAGGGGGAAAATTAAACAAGAAGCAAAAGAAAGCATTGGCCTGCGGACTGAAGGGTCCCAGGTTCAATTCCGATCAAGGGCATGTACCTTGGTTGCGGGCACATACCCAGTGGGGAGTGTGCAGGAGGCAACTGATCAATGTTTCTCTCTCATCGATGTTTCTGACTCTCTATTCTTCTCCCTTTCTCTCTATAAAAATCAATAAAATATTTTTAAAAAGAAATTAGCAAGCTGATTCTAAAATTTATATAAAAAGTTTTAGAATAGCCAAAACAATTTGATAAGGAACTTAGTTGAAAAAGTGACACTATTTGATTTCAAAAGTTACTATAGCAGAAACCGGTTTGGCTCAGCAGTAGAGCATCGGTCTGCGGACTGAAAGGTCCCAGGTTCGATTCCGGTCAAGGGCATGTACATTGGTTGCGGGCACATCCCCGGTGGGGGATGTGCAAGAGGCAGCTAGCTGGTCGATGTTTCTCTCTCATCGACGTTTCTAGCTCTCTATCTCTCTCCCTTCCTTACTGTAAAAAATCAATAAAATATATATTTTTAAAAAGTTACTATAAAGGTACAATAATCATGATACTGCAGTATCAGTAAAGGACACAGAACTCAAAATAGAACAGAGTCCAAAAGTAAACTCACCCATGTATAGTCAACTAATTTTTTACAAAGGTGCAAAGACAATGCCGTGGAGAAAGGACAGCCTTTTCAAAAGAGATAGCCTTTTCAATAAATGGAGCAATAAGAACTGGATATCCATATGTTAAAAACAATGAAGTTGGGTCCTGGCCAGGTAGCTCAGTTGGTTGGAGCATCCTTCCATATACCAGAAGCACTGCAGGTTCAGGGCATGTACAGGAGGCAATTGATCAATGTTTCTCTCACATCGCTGTCTCACTCTCTCCCTTCCTTTTTCTCTGAAAATCACTAGAAACATATCCTCAGATAAGAATTAAAAAACACACACAAAAATAATGAACTTGGGTCCATACCTTACATCATACACAAAAGTCAAAATAGATCATAGACCTAAATGTAAAACTGAAAACTCTAAAACCTCTAAAAGAAAACGTAAAAGAAAATATTTGCAAACTTAGTTTAAGCAAAGATTTCTTAGTTATAACATCAAAAGTATAATCCATAAAAGAACAAATTGATAAATAAAATTTCATTAAAATTAAACTTCTGTAAAACACAGTTAATGAAAAGACAAGCCATAGATTGGGAAAAACTCTTTGTAAGGTGTATATCTGATAAAAAAGATGTGCCTAAAAATAGTAAAGAATTCTCAACACTTAAGAAAATCCAGTTTTAAATATATATATTTTATTAATTTTGTACAGAGAGGAAGGGAGAGAAATAGAGAGTTAGAAACATCGATGAGAGAGAGTCATCGATCAGCTGCCTCTTGCACACCCCCTATTGAGGACATGCCTGCAAGTAAGGTACATGCCCTTGACAGGAATCTAACCCGGGACCCTTCTGTCCCCAAGGCAACGCTCTATCCATTGAGCCAAACCAGTTTCGGCAAGAAAATCCAGTTTTAAAAGAGGCAAATACTTCAATGGACGCTTGACCAAAAGTGATATATGATAAAAACAATGCTTAATAGTATTAGTCATTAGGGAAATATAATTTAAAGCCATAACGAGATATCACTACTCTTCAGAATGGCTGAAATAAGAAATAGTATTCCACTAAATGCAGCCTAAGATGCAGAGAAACTGGGCAACATATGCTCTGCTGGTGGGAATGTAAAAGTTTGACAGTTTCTTACAATACTAACCTCCCATATTAGAGGTTGGGAGGCAACTACTTTTGGGGAACTAACAACCAAAGAAATAAAAACATATTCACATAAAAATCTGTACACAAATGTTCATAGTAACTTTATTCTTAACAGCCAATAATTGGCAATAACCAAATGTCCTTCAATGGGTAAAGGTTAACTATCATGGAATACTACTTAGTAATTAATTAATTAATAATTAGCAATTAAAAGGAACAAATTTAATATATGCAACAATTTATAAGGACTAAGGAATTAGACTAAGTGATAAAATCCAACCTTAAAAGATTAAATACTATATGACTCAATTTATATAACATTTTCTTGAAATATAATTATGGAGATGGAGAACAGTTAGTGGTTTCTAGGAATTAAAGACTGGGGAGGGGAAGGAGGAAAGTGGATGTGACCATAAAGAGGTTAGTGAAATGGAACTTTGTGGTAATGGAACAGTTCTGTATCTTGACTGTGGTGATGGCTACACAAATCAACATGTGTGATAAACTGCATAGAATTACACACACACACACACACACACAAATGAGTGCATGTAAAATTGATGACATCTGAATAAGTTTGGTGGATTGTACCAATGTTATTTGCCTGGTGCTGATATACATATTATGCAAGATGAAACTAGAAAAAAACAAGTGAAGGCTACCCAGAATATCTCTCTCTCTCTCTCTCTCTCTCTCTCTCTCTCTCTCTCTATATATATATATATATATATATATATATAATTTGTAATTTTCTGTGAAACTAATTATTTCAAAATAAAAAGGTTTTGTTTTGTTTTAAATATATTTTATTGATTTTTTTACAGAAAGGAAGGGAGAGAGTTAGAAACGTCAATCAGCTGCCTCCTGCACACCTCTACTGGGGATGTGTCCGCAACTAAGGTACATGCCCTTGACCGGAATTGAACCTGGGACCTTTCAGTCCACAGGCTGATGCTGAGCCAAACCGGTTAGAGCCAAAATAAAGTTTTATATAGGCAAGACCTGAACAGACACTTCACCAAAAAAGATATACAGATGGAAAAATAAAAAGCACAGAAAAAGATGCTCAGTGACATTAGTCATTAGGGGAATCCTATCTAATCAAGAGAGAATATGCTAATTGATCCTCACACCATTGCAAAAGATGGCGCCACCCACAGCCAATAAGGAGGGGATATA
This sequence comes from Nyctalus aviator, assembly GCA_036971965.1. Taxonomy (NCBI): domain Eukaryota; kingdom Metazoa; phylum Chordata; class Mammalia; order Chiroptera; family Vespertilionidae; genus Nyctalus; species Nyctalus aviator. The sequence continues at coordinate 36,482,477 of CM072936.1, forward strand.
TTGACTGCCCCACCCTTAAAGATGGCAGCAACCATAGCCCATAAGTAGGAAATATGCTAATTGACTAGCACATCCTCAAAGATGGCGGAGTCCACAGCCACAAGATGGCAGCACTCAGTCCCCTCAGTCCTGCCAGGGCAGCAGGCGCATGGCAAGGCCAGGCCTGCCTTCAAATGGGCCTGGCCACTTGCACGCCAGCCCGCCAGCCAGCCAGGTTCAGCCCAAGGCACAGGCAAGCCTCAGATGTCAGCTGCCCAGCTGCCCAGGGCTGGCAAAGGCTCAGGTAACCAGGGCCAGCAGAGGTGTGCGCTGCCAGCAGTGGCAGCAGCAGAGGTGTGATGGGGCATCGCCTTGCCCTGATCGCCGGGTTACCTCCTGCCCCTGAGGGCTCCCAGACTGTGAGAGGGGGCAGGCCAGGCTGAGGGACACCACCCCCTTCAGTGCATGCATTTTCATGCACCAGGCCTCTAATATAAAATAAAACCATAAGGAAATATCACTACACACCGATTAGAATGCCTAAAATTAAAAGGACTAACCATACCAACTGGTGAGGACGTGGAAATGTTCATTTTCACTGCTAGTAGAAATGTGAAATAATACATCCACCTGGGCAAAGTTTGGCAATTTCTCAAAAAGTTAAACTTACACCTATTATCCAAAGGTAAAGGAAATAATGTCCACATACACACAAATGCATGAATATTCATAGCAATTTTATTTGCAATAGGTCAAACCTGGAAATAATCTAAAAGTCCATCAAGAGATGAATGGGTAAAATAGATGTATTATATGCATACAATGGAAAATTCTAGTCAATAAAAATTGATAGCCTATTGGTATGCTCAGTAATATGGATAAATCTCAAAATAACAATGCCAAGTGGAAGAAGCCAAACTAAAAAAGAGTATATACTTCATGACTCCATTTATATGTTTTCTATAGTGACTTGAATGGTTGTCTAGGAAAGGTGAGTTGGAGGGAATAATTTTCTGTGAAACTAGAAAACTTTGGGGGTGATAAATATGTTCACTATCCTGAATGCAGTGAAAGTTTCATAGATATACATGTGTCAAAACTCAGCAAACTGAACAGATTTTTTAAAATAATATTTTTCTTTTTTTAAATATATTTTATTGATTTTTTATAGAGAGGAAGAGAGAGGGATAGAGAGTTAGAAACATCTATGAGAGAGAATCATGGATCAGCTGCCTCTTGCACACCCCCTACTGGGGATGTGCCGGCAACCAAGGTACATGCCTTTGACCGGAATCGAACCCAGGACCCTTCAGTCCGCAGGCTGACACTCCATTCATTGAGCCAAACTGGTTTTGGCAAACTGAACACTTTAAATAAGTACAGCTTATTATTGAAGGGGATCAAATATACCACATCAAAACATGCCACTTGGCATAAAGACTGAGCTGAAGGTAAATGAAAAACAACAGATAAAAAAGAAAAAGAAAAAGAAAAAAGAAAAACAGCAGATATAGAAAGAACTCTTTGCCTTTGCCTTTCTGCCTTAAAACGCAGGGCATAAATTTCTCTTTGTAAAGGGGACATAAATTTCCATTTATGAAGGTGTTTCCTCTCCAATACCAGGAAAAGGAGAACTACTCTTATCTGCATAACAAATCTCACAACCCTTATTTATCATACATTTCACAAGCATCTTGCCACAATTTACACTCTCCAGAAGCCAAAACTCCTCTTTTATTTTGTCTAGTTTCTTCTCCACATTGATCCTTCTGGTAAAATGATATATAAGCCTTTCAGATCTCTCATAGTACGTGGCACATTTTACTAAATTGAATCATCTTCCCTTTCTCCCTACCTTCAAACTTGTTTCTCCATCTACCACAACTGACCCAAACTAGAAAAATAAAAATCCTAGCTTCTTTCCTTTCCTTACTCAATTGATACCAGGGCCTATTGATTTCTTTCTCCTAAATCTGTCTCAGCTTTATTCCCATCTTGCCATCTCTACTACTCTGGCCTTATCATTTCTCAGGTACACCTGCCCCACCTCCATTCCTGCCTTCCTCAACCCATTATCCACAGTGTAGTAGAGAGATCTAAGACAAATCTGACATTCCTGTCCAGCTCGGAATCCTTTAGTGGCTCCCTGCTATCTTCAATCTAGAAGCCACACTCCTCACTACAGCATGATAGGCTCTTCATCTCTAGCCACATCTGATTACTATACCCTGATCTTCAACCTTTCCAAAATAAAGGACTATGCTCTAACTTTTGTCTTTGGTCATCAAAGGGCCTGAAATGTACTGCCTGCCTTATCTACCTAGAAAACACAATACACTGGATTTACCTCAATTGAAACTTCTTCTCTGACTTCTCAAAGTTAAGCTGTCACTTATGCTCTCAGAGGACTTCTCCGTACCTGTATTATTTACATGTCCACTACAATAAAGTGACACAATAAGTTTTATTAAAAGATTGAATAGTTTAGTGTATTCACTCAGCTAATGGTCCTTTCCCTTTAAGATGTTATACAATGGCCGGGACTGGTTTGGCTCAATGGATAGAGCGTTGGCTTGGGGACTAAAGGGCCCCGGGTTCGATTCTTGTCAAGGGTATGTACCTTGGTTGCGGGCATATCCCCAGTAGGGGGTGTGCAAGAGGCAGCTGACTCTCTCTCATTGATGTTTCCATCTCTCTCCCTTCCTCTCTGACAAAAATCAATAAAATATATTTTTTTAAAAAAGATGTTATACAATGTTTTTATCTGGTTTCTATTTTTTCTTCCCAGATCATATCTTTCAGAGTAGCCTTAAAGACAAAGAGTAAAATAACACACTTAAAAATTTTTTTTAAATACTTTATTATCTCTATCTTGAAAAATCAGGATTGGCTTGGATGACTCTGTCTTTATGCTTCTGTATATTTGCTTGATTATCTGATTCCACTTGAACCACAAGGAACACAGAAATCTACTAGCCATACTTCATTCTCTGCACTTATATAAGCTCCCATGTGCACCCCCAAGAACTTTTACAACATAAGAGAAAAAGCCAATACCAGAAAAAGTAATTACATAGTGAAAGCCAAGGCCAGAAAAATTGCATAGTAAAAACCGTGTTTATATTTTAAAGTTCCTCAATTGCTAGCATACTATGAATAGTAAGTGCAGAGGATTATTTTGGTTGATTCCAACCCCCCACCTCGGCATCTATTTTCTCCTCCCAACAGATTTCCTTCCATAGATCTACTCCTCTTCCATTAGCCATGTGCTTAGGGGAAGCCAACCACATCCTCCCGCCAAGGGATGGGCCTGGCTGGCTAAGAATAATTCCATCAGTCTTTACCAGAGACTAATTTAAGAAAAGGAAAGTAACCCAATTTTGGTCAATAAATGAGAGGTTACATTTGCTGTAGGTTTCTGGAAAAGTCCTTCCCTCGCTTTTAAAGAATAGAGCCATGTGAAGCCAATGTTTCTATCTCTTTCTCTTCCCCAACCAAATGTAACTAATTGCAAATGTTTAAACTAGAAAATTTAAAGAATTACTATTCCTTTCAAGTGATCAGATGATAAAAATCCATAGGAGTTTCAAAATAGGGATCAGTCAATATTTACTAGGTAACATAACAAAAGAGCCTTCTTGTCTTGGCTCTGAAAGAGAGTTCTAGAAAAGCTCAGAAACAACTGAGTATGTGTAAAAAGAAATAGGTATTAGGCAAAGAGAAGCCCAATAGGCAGTACTGATCTTAGGAGATAAAAATAATTGGCAGATGGCAAATTGATCAAAATATTAAGGGGGAAATGTGTGTCAGTGTTAGTAGCTAAAGAAGGTAGAACAGTTTTACTTGAGTTCTAAATTCAACCAAAGAAATAAGTAGTACTCATATACCTTTTGGAACATGTGAAAGCAAATGTTAAAAAACAAAACAAAACAAAACAAAAAGCCTGCCCTAACTAGTAATTTACCATTTTTAAAATTCTGAACTTTCCCCTCATTTAGGTTCAGGGCAGTTTTAATGATAAATCTAAAAATGTTTAAAATTTTAAATATGAAGTGCAGTATATTAAAGTGAAGGTCACAAATCAAACTGTAACCAGCACAATATGAGGGGGAGTTGCCAGAGAGAAAGGCCAAATCCTCAGCACTTCAACTACAAGGCCTCTTGACCTCTAGGTCCACAAGGAACCAGAGAGAAAAGGCCCCAAAGAGCCAAATTTGGACCTAGCATAGTTAGCTGTGCAGACACTCTATTGGCTTGGCTGTATCACTACTACCATTAAAAAAAAAAAAAAAAAAAAAAAAAAGATTTTTATTTATTCATTTTAGAGAGAGAAGGGGAGGTGTGGAGAGACAGAGAAACACACTGAGTGGCCAGGTTATTATGATCTCAGAACGCATAATAATCTTGCCACTCAGTGTATATCCTATATAATAAAAGGCTAATATGCAAATTGTCCCTTTGACCAGGAGTTTGACCAGCAGCAGGCAGGCCGGCCAACCGCCCATGGCCCCTCCCCCTGGCCAGACCCCACCCAAGCATGAATTCATGCACTGGGCCTCTAAAATACATATATATATATATATATATATATATATATATATATATAAATAAAATACACACACACACACTAAGTGGCCAGATTATTATGCGTTCAGAGATCATAATAATCTGGCCCCTCAGTGTATACACCCTGGCCAGGGATGGAACAGGGAACGTTGGCTTATTGGGGCAATGCTCTAACCAACTGCTACGTGGCCAGAGCTTCTCACTACTACCACTTTAAAATCTCTTGAGCAGGTAAGGAATAAGAGGCTTGTCTCAAGCAGCCATTTTGAGTCAAAAGCAGAAAAATCTAATCACAGTAATACACATGTGAATTGTAAATCCTGGCTCAAATGTTTGGTTCCATGTGTTTGCCATGAGTATTGGCTTCACCAAAGGAAAAAATTGAATATTTCTGTACTAAACTCTTTCTGGGAGTAGTGGTGAAGCAAGTTGCATAGTAGGAAGAACCCAAGTAAAAAAAAAAACAAAACAGAATTCAGAATTCAAATACCAATTCTTCTACTTTCCAGATGGTCAATTCTACCTCAGGTATAAAATAGAAATACCTACCTATTCCAGTTACCTTGAGACTTGAAGATAATGTATATAAATATACCCTGCACATAATAGGTACTCAATAACACTGAATTAAATATTTACCTAACAGAACACAAACATAAAAGAAAGTTACAAAAATGATCAAAATTATAATCTGGGGGGTGGGGGGAATCCTTCTAAGATTTTCAAGCATAAATTAAGCAATTTACTGGAGAAGAACAAAAAACTAAGAGCCAGAGGTCCTGGGTCTGTTTTATAACTAGGTTAAATGACCTCTGGCAAGTCAACTTGAACCTTAATTTCCTCTCATAAAATGAAAGGATTGACTTAGCCTGAAACTTTTTAGCAATGTTACACAACCAGCAATAGTCATGAATCTAGAACACAAATCTAGAGCTCAATACTACCTCAAAATGATATTTCTAAACTGCCTTACAAAAAAAAGGAGACTATGAAATAGCATGTGGATGGCAGAGGCAGTTCAGACAAATGATAGAAGGGACTAAAAAGAGGTGAATAAAATTAATGATGATGAACCTGATATTAATATAGTGAGGGATATAAAACAAGCAGAGCACAATGAGGAAGACCAATGAGGAAGCAGGTTACAGATGCGCTGGCCAGCAGACTGAAGGGTCCCGGGTTCCATTCCAGTTAAGGGCATGGAATTGATGTTTCTCTCTCACTGATGTTTCTAAATTCTCTATCCCTCTCCCCCCCTCTCTGTAAAAAATCAATAAAATATATATTTTTTAAATGCGTAACTTAAATTTTACAATATTCTGTTATACATAATTATTAATAATGAACCACAACATTCGCTAATGACTGATTACTATAATTGTGGTGCATTCATTTCCACTATGCTTCTTATGCATAGACGCAACATTTCTCTCCACTAATACTAGCACCGAATATTTTAGCAGCTGGTTGCCACATCATTAGTCTTGGACTGGCTTGTTTGGTGTGCACAACAGGAAAATATTTCACTTTCGGAAAACATGAAAAATAGGTTTACTTGCATTATGCTTATTAATTTGTGCAGTTATTCAGTGTCTAGCAAGTTAATGTTCAAGAAGAAATATTACTTTTTATTAAAATGCTCTTATTTTATGTTAACAATTACTCATTTACTTCAGTCCTTTGTATTCAGCATGTCTCTATTGAAATAAACCTATGTTTCTATGAAAACTGAGCTTTTGTTTTGTGGCCCACATAAATTAAACCTTGCTTATTTGGCCTGAGTTAGCCTTTAAATTTAACATGCACATATACCATGAAATATTGATATTCTGTTACAGCAATATGTTAGTTAGAAATGTCCCAATAATTAAATTTCAGCTATCAATTCAAAGACAATTCATAGACCATTCTACAAATCTTACAGGTCCAATTGTTCTTTTCTTCTAGTTTACCAAAGTGAGGCAAACTGGTATGAGTCATGCAATTTATTAATATAAACACTGGAGGCCCAGTGCACAAAATTCATGCATGGATAAGGTCCCTAGGCCAGGCTGGCGATCAGGGCCAATCTGTGGGGCAACTAGCAGGGTGATCGCTGCCCTGCTGGCAACCTCCTTGGCTGCCCCGCCCCCTGCCACCGCTGGTCAGGGCCTGGGGACTGGGGGCAGCTCCTACGTTGAGTGTCTGCCTCCTGGTGGTCTAAAGTGCACCCTAGCGACCAATCGTTCTGTAGTTCCATCAAATGACATATTAGGCTTTTATCATATAGGATTACCAAATATGCAGATATATATGCATACACATGCTATGTTTGAATTAAAAATTATGGCTGTTAATAAAGTTTGCTCCTGCTTGTGACTCTCCAAAGCCTCCCTAAACAAACTCACTCTTAAATTCCACTGTTACTTGAACCTCATATGGCATGCCTGGGCAAATTTGATGACTTGGATTTTGTTTTAGAAGCCAGGCTTACTGCCAGCTCTGCTATGTCTACTCCCCTGACCCACCAGGACAGCTTTAAACAACACCTCCCTTATTTATGTTACTGCTGTGAGCAAACTACCGCTTACTATCGAATGAGGCTCCACTTACTCGGGTTTCCCATCTCTTTCTCTTAAGAGTAATGCAGTTGACTTCATTGTATTATGGCTTCTTCAATCCCGCCTCTTATTTAAAATAAAACACCACCGCCCTAGCCAGTTTGGCTGAGTATACAGAGCATGGCCTGCGGACTGAAGGGTCCTGGGTTTCATTCTGGTCAAGGGTATGTACCTCAGTTCAGGCTCCAGGGCGAGTGCAGGAGGCAACCAATCGATGTTTCTCTCACATCAATATTTCATTCTGTCTTTCCCTCTCTCTAAAAATCAAGAAAAATACCCTCAGGTGAGGATTTTTTTTTTAAATGATGTTGAAAAAAAAATGATGTTGAAAAACAAACAGATAAATAAAATAATTTTTAAAACACCATCATATTGAATGATCAACTCCTCAATACTAATAAGGAAAATAAGGACATATTCAACTCATTATATGCTCTTAAAAGATTTCCATTTTATATAGCAATATTTCATTGCTTTCTCTGAAGAAAAACAAATTCCACATTTTCTTAACAAAAATGTCTTCCTGATCACACTTCATTGAAAAAATAAACATAAGCCCTAACTGGTTTGGCTCAGTGGATAAAGCGTCAGCCTGCGGACTGAAGGGTCCCGGATTCGATTCCAGTCAAGGGCACATGCCCAGGCTGCAGGCTCCATCCCCAGTAGGGGCATGCAGGAGATAGCCAATCAATGATTCTCTCTCATCATTGATGTTTCTATCTCTCTCTCCCTCTCTTCCTCTCTGAAATCAATAAAACTATCTTGTAAAAAATAAAAAGAAACAAACATAAGAGCAACATTCAAAAGCAGAACTTGAAATACATATAACTTAAGGCAAATATTATTGGTTGCCACAAAAAGACAAGTCATAATAATAAGTTGATTCTACAACTTACTCTAAATTAATATTTTAAATGCTCTTAGATACAGGGCTTACCAGACACACACACACACACACACACACACACACACACACACAGAATTTCTTGGTCATGTAATTAATACCCAAATTTTAATTGTTATATCATCAAATAAAATTATCACAGAACTACCTCCACAAATAGTTTAGAATATATGCCCAAATATTCCTTCTGTATTGGCAAATGGGGAAATCTAAGAAAACACAGGCATAGAAATGCTCTTACATAGCAGTACTCTTAACAAACATTATGACATGGAATTTTTTTTTCTCAATTTTTCTCATACTCACTAAAATACACTTCACTATTCTTCATCACAAAATGCTTCTAATACACCCAGGAGCATGCTCTACCTCCATCAAAAAAAATATCAAAGAAACACAATATAAAATAATTATTTGGCCCTAGCTGGTTTGGCTCAGTGGATAGAGCATCAGCTTGTGGATTGAAGGGTCCCGGGTTTGATTCCCATTAAAACTACATGCCTGGATTGCAGGCTTGATTCCCAATAGGCAATATGCAGGAGGCAACTGACCAATGATTCTCTATCATCATTGATATTTCTATCTCTTTCTCTCTCCTTTCCTGTCTGAATAATAAAAAAAAATTTAAATAAAAATTCTTCCAAATTCAATAAAGTTTATCATTGACTCAATCGCCTAGTACATATTCTCTCTGCATTCAAGACTAAAGAAAAAGCTGGCCTATAGTATGAAAGCAAGGCTCAGCAATAACCAAATCCTCCTGCACAGTACCTAATGCACTGTACAAACACACTATTAAATTTCTATAGGAAACCATACAAACTCCCTTTTTTTCATATTGATTTAAATATCCAATTGGTATATTTGGATATATACTTAGTATGGTTTGCGAATCAACCATCTTTATATTATACTGAGTCAGTAATAACTTCGTTCAAGAAAGTAGAAAAACATAAAAGTGAATGACCATCAGTTCTTATATTTACACTAAGATATGAGAAAGGAGGCAAAATTGAGAAGAATAACAGAATTAAGAGATTAAAATAAAAATGTCTATGATGCACATTCCACCTTATCTAAGTAAGATTTAAATGACTGGCTCTCCAATATGTTTTCATTTAGTATAGGGAAAAAGATCTAGGAAAGAAGAGGTTAAAAATAACCTATCACTAGTTTTTTGTATATATTTTTTTACTTTTATTTTTTAAAATATATTTTATTGGTTTTTTTACAAAGAGGAAGGTAAAGGGATAGAGAGTTAGAAACATCGATGAGAGAGAAACATCTATCAGCTGCTGGGTTGTGCCCGCAACCAAGGTACGTGCCCTTGACCAGAATCAAACCTGGGACCCTTCAGTCCGAAGGCTCTATCCACTGAGTCAAACCAGTTAGCAGCGGTCGGCAAACTCATTCGTCAACAGAGCCAAATATCTACAGTACAACGATTGAAATTTCTTTTGAGAGCCGAAAACCGACTTCTGCGCATGGGCCACGAAGTTTCAATTGCACTGACATGCGCTCCAGCACGTGGTATTTTGTGGAAAAGCCACACTCAAGGAGGGGCCACAAGAGCCGCATGTGGCTTGCCAGCTGCAGCTTGCCGACCACTGGGTTAGGGCATATGTATGTTTTTTTAAAGAAATGTTAACTACCACCACTAATGGGCACCACTAGACCAAGGACTGTGCCAAGAACTTTAAGTAGTACATTACCTCATTTAACATAAGATAAAGCAAAACAGCTGAGTAACAAATATCAATAAAAACTGAAAAATGAGAAAATAAATTTATCTAAGACAGTAGATTATAAAGAACACATGAATTAGATTTCCAGGCACTAAATGAAAACCCTGCAGATTAAAGATTAGACAATGATCTAGGAATAACTCAACTTTGCATATGAAAAAGATGGATGTTGAAGTGATATATAACAAAAGTATACATATCAAAAATACATATGTATCTAAGATATTTCTCTCCTTTTAAAAAGTGGCAGTAGCCGAAACCGGTTTGGCTCAGTGGATAGAGCATCAGCCTGCAGACTGAAAGGTCCCGGGCTCTATTCCGGTCAAGGGCATGTACCTTCGTTTCGGCCACATCCCCAGTAGGGGGTGTGCAAGAGGCAGCTGATCGATGACTCATCGATGTTTCTAACTCTCTACTCTGCATCTCTCTCCCTTGCTCTCTGTAAAAAATCAATAAAAAATTTAAAAAGTAAATAAATAAATAAAAAGGGGCAGTAGATAAGATACTACACACAATATACTAGAAAGTCAATATTTAATAATTAACAAACCCTGAGAATAAAACTTTGAATTTGAAAAGTAAAGATTTATATAACATCAAATTATCTTAGAGATATACAATCAGTACACTAATAAAGGGCATCAGAAGATACCCTTTATAATGGCAAATAATGTTAATAAACTACATCGAACACTTGCCAATTTTAAATTCTCTATTATTGAGGTATATCTTCCTTGTGAAGCTAGGTATCTAGTAAAAGAAAGTTTAAACAAAATAGCTTGACTCATTTTTTATATATATTTCTTTATTAATTTCAGAGAGGAAGGGAGAAGAAGAGAGAGTAGAAACATCAATGATGAGAATCATTGATCAGCTGCCTCCTGCACAGCCCCTACTGGGGATCGAGCCTGCAACCTTTGACCGAATCGAACCCAGGACCCTTCAGTCCAGGGCAGCTTGGTTCATTTTTAACTGTACAAATCAAAGCTACACCTGGCAGGCATGGCTCAGTGGATGAGCTTTAACCCATGAATCAGGAGGTCACTGTTTGATTCCAGGTCAGGGCACATGCCCAGCTTGCAGGCTCATTCCCCAGTGTGGGGCATGTAAAAGGCAGCCAATCAATGATTCTCTCATATCATTGATGTTTCTATCTCCCTCTCCCTCTCCCTTCATCTCTGAACAGAAATATATCTCAAAAAAATTTTTATCAAAAAAATCAAAGCTAGCACTGTCCTCAAAGTATAAAACAAATAAAAAGCTAAAGATTCTAGGGTTGTAAATTTTCTGTAATGGAAAAAATCTCAAAACATCTCCGTAAGCAAAAATCTTAAAAAGTCAGTCACAAAAGTATCTGACATTATCAACTATCAAACCATCTACTTTGTACTTTAACAAGAACATTCTTAGGACATTCCTAGGACATTCATTAAATTCAGCCCTTATGACTTGTCTTCAGTCTCCAATCTCTAACCCTCTCCCCAAATGTTTTTCAAAAATCTCCTAAATGGAAATTAGATGTAATGCAAGTACTCTCAAATCTTTAGAGATGGAAAACCTGCAGCCCCAAATTACCAAGATCTGCTGCCTTATGATCTGACCAATAAAAGCCAAAGAACTGAAACAAGTCCCATCAACATCCTCTATCACACAAAAAAAGTGAGCATTGACTCAAAATGTAAGTATTTATTCATTAATTAAACAAATATTGTGCGTCTACTGTGTTGAAGGCACTATACTAGGCACTGATAATACAAGAACCAACAAGATATAGGCAATAACTGTGTCCTCATGGAACTTCCATTCTAATGAGGAAGAAAATCCAAAAATAAGTAAAAACACTGATGTAACCCAATACTGATCTAAATTCTTCCAAGCAATTTTATTCTTATGGCCCATTTTACTGCATATTATTATCTTAAAACCGTGTCAATCAGCTTAGTTTCTTCAAACTACACTCGTAATTATGCTTATTAAAGTGAAAACTAACCTTGTGACTCATTAATTTTGAAAACTTAGCTCTGAATATATAATATATCCTTCAAAAGAGAATTTAAAAATTAGCTGCCAGGTATTCACAGTAGCACTATTCACCACCAATGGATGAATGTATAAACAAGTTGGGGAATATATACAATAGAATATTATTCAGCCATAGAAAGGAATGCAATACAATATGGTTGAATCACAAAGGCATTATAGGTGAAAGAAGCAAGACACAAAAGGCCACATATGTATGATTCCATTTATATGAAATGTCCAGAAGAGGTAAATCCACACTGATGCCAGATTAAGGACTGGGCTACCAAAAATTGGGAGAGGGTCAGGAAGAATGAGGAACAACTATTTAATAGATTCAGGGTTTCCTTTTTGGAGAGATGAAAATATTTTGGAACTAGCCTGGCGGGTGTGACTCAGTGATTGAGCATCAACCTATGAACCAGGAGATCATGGTTCAATCCCTGGTCAAGGCACATGCCTAGGTTACTAGCTGGATCCCAGCAGGAGGCAGCCACTGATGATTCTCTCTCATCATTGATGTTTCTATCTCTATCTCCCTCTCCCTTCCTCTCTCTGAAATAGATAAATATATATATATGAACTAGAGGTAGTAATTGCACAATATTGTGAATGATGAAATGCCACTGAATCATTAACTTTAAAATGGTTTATGTCATGGGCATTTCACCTTGATTTAAAAAACCTTTAAAAAGTAGCTACTAGATTATTTTAAAGTGAACTTTTTTTTGTCACAAATAAAATTGCTCAAGCTTAACTTTAGGTATTTTAGTTATAAATCAAGGGTCAAACTTTAATTGCTGCTAAGACCCGTATTGATCACTTGGGCTTTTTTGGCAAAAATAAATAAATACAAATCATTTTTTGGTCCTGGCCGATGTGGCTCAGTTTTTTGGGCATCAATCGTCCCAAGCACCGAAAGGCTGTCAGTTCAATTCCTGGTCAGGGAACATGCCCAGGTTTCAGGCTCCATCTCCAGTAGAGGACATGCAGGAGGTATCCCATCAATGTTTCAAGCTCACATTAACGTTTCTTCCCTCCCCTCTTCTTCTCTCTCTACAATTCAATTTTTAAAAAAAATCTTTTAAAAATAATTTCTTAAAAAGCTGTTTTGCCTGGCCGGCATGGCTCAGTAGTTGAGCATCACCTATGAACGAGGAAGTCATGGTTCAATTCCCTGTCAGGGACATGCCCAGGTTGTGGACTCAGTCCCCAGTGTGGGGTGTGCAGGCGGCAGCCAATCAATGATTCTCTCTCATCCCAATATCCCACCTGACTCTGGGCTGCCTTCCTTTGTTTGCTGTTTAACCTAGACCCCAGCCTGATTAACATCTTTAATGATCATATATTTGGTATATAAACATTTGGCACATAATGTGCTCTAATGAAGTGTGTGCCCGTTAAGTTTGCTGACATCACCAACTCTTTACCTTCTTTTCAATGAAAATATCCATTCAAAGTAGTTTTTATTTTGTTAAGTCTCAGTAATCTAAGTACAATTCAATGCCACCATCTCCAGAAATACAACTTTCTCCCTTTCTACCTGTTTTAACAGAACCACCGTTCAGTCTGCTGTGGTTCAGCAGCAGTTACTTGGGTATGTGCCCCACTCAACCCCACTTCCCAACCTCCTGGACGGGCGTCAGTCCTTTTTCCATCTATCACAACACTACAAAGCACTTCACAGTACCTTCGACATAATAGGTGCGCAAATGATGTCAGTGGAATCGAAATTAACTATTGTAAATTATTTATTATGTTGAAAAGACATCTAACATGTAAAGACTGAAAGGACTGATATTAAATAAAAAACACACACAGCCCAGAGAATCCTTATGACTCACATTCAAATATGCTTTTCAATGCAACGCTACAGAACACTGCTGCATATCAAGATGAATAGGAAGTAATTCACCTAATACCCGTAAAGAATAAATAGGGATTAGTCTTAATCCGTCTCCCCTTTAAAGTTCGCCGTACGTAGGCAATATAGGGAAAGTGAACTTAATGAACCACGGTATTTAAAACCAGGTCACAGGAGGGCTCCAAGTCCCCAGCCATCCTGTTCCCATTTCCTGATTGGTCTGACCTCCATGCATGATTGTGCCCAAGCCTTCCCAATTCACGATCTCCTTTAAAACATCTTCGGGGGTGAACTTTTTCTTAAAATAACACGGACTTCCAGAACGTGCAACCATTACGAACCAAGCACCCCGACTTTCTTCTCGTCTCCCGAAACACTTGGCTTCAGAAAAAGAAACCTAGTTTTCAGAAAGTCCCGTTACAAGTTACACGTCGAGGTAAACGTGGACCCTACACTTGCACGAGCGGACTTCACACGACAGCATGGCTCTCCTGGCAAGGCAGACTTCAAGGACGTGGGCACACATTTCAGGGAGCTCCTCCTAACCCTTCAAGAATGCGCATCTTTCAAATAAAGATTTAAAAAAAAAAACAAGAAACACTAAGAATAGATGAAAAACCAAAGTGAGCTCACGCTTCCCAGGGACCACCCCATTTGCTCCGCACCACGCTGGCAAAACGGCGACGCCAGAAGCCACTGGGGCAGGGGCCCCGACCCTCGGCCTCCAACCCCCACCCCCCTCGCGGCGCCCCCCAAAAGCCCAACTGGCCCCGGGCGTCCCGGAGTCGGGTTCCCCCGCTAGTTGGTTCGCTGCAAGCCAAGCCCCGCGCCACCTCCACATCGCTGCGACCCACACGCCTGCTGGGCGATTTAAACCCGCTCTCCGCTCGCCACACGCACGCAGACTCGGTGTTACCGGACACCGGGCGACCGAAGGACCCGGGGAGAGGCTGAGCTCGTGCGAGCGAGAAGAGGAACGGACGCTGCTCCGTCCCGCCCGGCCCGGCCCGGCACCCACCTGCAGGCCGCGAGCCCGGAGGCGCCGGCGCCGGCGCCCCTTCCTCGCCGAAGACGAGTTTGAAGTCGAGCTCGTCGTGGGCGCCACAGTTTGCAGTAGTCATCGGCGTAGCCCGGGGTGCTGTATGGCTCCTCAGGCGGCGGCGGCGGCGGCGGCGGCGGCGGCAACGGCAACGGGGGGCAGCTACAGCGGCGGCGACGGCTCCTCAGTGCCGCTTCATGCCGGGTCGCGCCAGCCAGAAGGTAGCGGCGGCTCCGCGACAAACTTTCCGGGCGGGCACCGCGACGCCGAGCGTTCCGTTCCGAACTTTAGAGCTGGCCGCGCGCCGAACTGCACCAGGAGAGCTGCCGCCGCTGCCAGCCTAAGCCGCCACAGTCGCCGAAGTCGACATCCCCCGCCCTGCAACAGCCGCCGCCGCCGCTGCCGCCGCCGCCGGCGCGCTCCCGCGCCGAGCCGCGCGTCCGGCCCCGCCCCCTGCCGCGCGCCCGTCTGACCGGGCCCGCCCATAGGCCACTGGCGCCTCGGGCTAACCCGGAGGCCCCGCCCTTTCACCCGCCTACTGCTTGACCTCGTCTCCCGGAGCAGGAAGTCACGTGACTCCGGAGCTGCTGACTAGCCCCGCTGCTTCTTGGGAGTTGTAGTTTGGCCTCTATTCCGGTCCCAGCTTCTAAACCAGGCCCGCGCCCCCGGGTGTAAAAGTCAACAGTTAGACCCAGCCTGGGCGGGGCGAAGCCGGAGACTTGGGGAAGCCCGACCAGTCCCGAGTCCAAGCTTCGTGTCGCTGTAGGCCCAACCCTACTGGGCGGGTCCCGCACTCCCTAGGCTGCGTCTTTGTCTGCCCCATGAGCCGGCCTGGCTGCTGCTCCCTGGAGCACGATCGGCGGCGCAGTCGAGGTCTCAGCAGAGCTTGATGGGCAAAGTCTGTCCCCTGCTGGAAAGCCCTTCGTGAACTGGCCACACTCATGGACTAGTGACCTCTGCGTCCCAGGGCACATGAAAGCGGCAGGGATCGTGCTGTTAGTGGGGAATTGACACTGTGTTGTTAAAAGAACCGTTTTCACTTTTGGCTCTTCCCCAGCAAGCTAGTCTTCCCCTGAGACAATCCAAGACGCCTCCTCCTGGGGCCTGGGATGGAGGCAGAGCCCGGGGACGCTGAGCCTGGCTTGTTTATTTACAGCTGCTCCGAGGCCCAGCATGGACGCGGAGCTGGGCGATTGGAGGTGGCCAGCTCCACTGGCTCCAGGACCACAGGGCGTAGCATCCGTCCTAGCCCGCGTTACAGAGGAACCCAGTGGAGATTCAGAGATGAATTAGTGTCCTTTCAGGGATAGGCGAGAGGCCAGCAAATCTATAATCACTGTCGAGATTAGGGCTGTGCCAAGAGCTCAGAGGTTCATAATCCCGCTGGCTACAAATTCTCCACAGGTCTAAGTATGAATTGGAGAGAGGGACAAGAGGTGAGGAAGATGGTTCCAGGCAGAGAGTAATTTCCAGTCTTGGAGACCAAAAGTAACTGCAGTGAGTCCTGACCAGAGTGCCTCAGTGGTAAAAGCATCAGTCTGAAGGGTCTTGAGTTCAACTCCCAGTCAATGGCACACACTTGGGTTGCAGGTTCAACTCTGGCCCAGGTTGGGGCATGCAGGAGGCAACCAATTTAAGTCTCTCTCCAACCTCCCTAGTCCCTACCCTACACACACACACACCACCACCATCACCACCACCACTTCCCTCCCACTCTCTTTAGAAATCAATGGGAAAAATATCCTTGGGTGAGAATTAATCAAAATATATATATAAGAAAAAAAATCTGCAGTGAGAAGACAGTGTTGAGGTCACTGCAGGATATCTGGACTTTATGCTGAGGGCAGTGGGGAGCCACAGAAGGGTTTAGAGAAGGGTACTTCCATGTTCAGAGTTCTGAATGAATCACTGGATTAAACTGAAAGTGGGGGAGGTTGGAGGCAGTAGAGAATGCTAGTAGTCAAGGAGAGGGAGCAAATGGCATTAAGTGGGAGTAACATCCTCCCAATAAGCTGTCCTGACTTCAAAGGATCTCCAACCTTGAGGAACTGAGTGTAAAACCTAAGAGGCCAAAAGCCACACTAACTTTTCAAAGCCTTCTGCCCCAGGCAGATGGATGGCTGGCCTGCCAATTGGTACCACATGTAATATGACCCTGGTATAGTGGAAGGCCCCAGAAGGTTGTCCACCTTACCTCCCTCTCCCCATAAAACAATGCAATTTCAGGCTGTGTCCCCTGCCCCTTCACACATACCTCCCAGGTTATCATCTGGATGGTGAAAATAGACCTTTCTCTAGCCTCTCTGTCCTCCAGACATGATTTTACCCTTCAGCTAGCCAGGCCAAGGGAAAGGCAAGAGGAAGACTGAGCCTGTCAGCCCCACTGACAGCAAGGGACCACAGAAGCTGTAGATGGCTTGAAAAATTCACCTATCCATCAAATGCTGGGTGATGCAGCTGTGTTCTCAGCCACTGCACTGGAGAAAACTTACGAATCAGGTCTTGGGAAAGATTTCTGGTCTGGCGGAATCTGAGAACCCTGCCCTGCAGTGATGAGAGCGTGGGCAGGAGTAGGCAGAAACTTCAGGAAGAATGTCTTTTGTAAGAAAGGCAGCAATGGCTGGAAGCTCTGCAGGCTGTGACAGGACCCCGCCACAACACACACACACACACCCCAATACAAGAACTCTCTCCACCCCTTTCCCTCAGTGAGGGCCAGGACCTCCCGGATGAGCTCTTCCTCGGGCCAGCTCCAAAACTCTCTTACATGGCAGGAGGCCATCTGGCTCACCTCCAGCCTTCTGAGAGCTCTGTGAAACCAGGAAGCTCAGGGGACCAGGGCAGTAGACAGAACCCTCGTCTGGGCTGGTTGTGGGTCCCTTCATGCCTTCCCTCGCTCCCCTGTGAACGCCAGCCAGGCCTGAGATTTAAGTTAAAGCATCTATTTCATCAGTTGCTGCAGGCCTGGTTCTGAGTCCCCTTTGTTGAAGGCTCTGCTGTGGCCTCTGAGCCATGAGATGACAGCTGAGTCCAGTCTAGACCCCCTTGTTCCACATTAGAAGGAAGACTTAGAGGAAAGTCAGAGTTTAGAAAACTTTCTCCATCCCACACATCCCCTTGTTTGATACTTTTTTTTTTTTTTTAGATTTTTTTTTTCTTCATTTCAGAGAGGAAGGGAGAGGGAGAGATAGAAACATCAATGATGAGAATCACTGATCAGCTGTGTCCTGCACACCCCCTACTGGGGATTGAGCCTGCAACCCAGACATGTGACCTTGACCAGAATCAAACTCGGGACCCTTTAGTCCACAGGCTGATGCTTTATCCACCAAGCCAAACCAGCTAGGGCTGATACTTCCGTGCCTGTTCGCCACCCCATGACAAGGCTGGCCATCAGGGACGTGAGGACTGCCCTTGAGCAGCTCCAGTCTACAACTGAAGAAAGTTAGTTGCTGAAGTCAGCACAGAGTGCTGAGGAGACAAGGTCAGCACTTTGTCCTCAAATGCTAGGCTAAGGAGTTTGGACTTGATCCAGAGGGCAGCGGAGAGCCATGGAAGAGTTCTGAGCAAGAGAGACACCTGGAAGGAACTAAGTGCAAGACTGCAGGGGTAAGAAGTTCCCCATTCATGTGCACCAAGTCCAGTCTTCCTGCTGTGGTCCTCGGAAGACTTATAGCCTTACTCATCCCTACGTCTCATGTTCTTAGCAAAATCATTTGTCCCCAAAATGTGATGAGCTAGGAGGAAGTCCTCGATCAAGACGGCCAGATGGTATTATGGCCACTATCCCAGAGAGGGGTTTGGGTGACTAAGAGGCCTTAGTTTAAGGCGGGCATTGTGAGAACAGTGGCTGGAACTTTCAGACCTGACTGGGCCCTCCGCTCAGTCCGAGATCTTAGGCATGTCACCAGGCAGGCCTCACTGAGGTATGCTAAAGTGAGACCATTTGTGGGCAAACATATTTAACCAAGATCTTTGTCAGACATCCTTAGACATGGAACATGTACTAGCCCCCTACCTACCTGCTCGCCTGGGAATGACCCTCTCCCCAGTACTTCTCCTGGGCCCTCAAAGTCCCCACACTCTTAGTAGCCAACCTCTACCCCTTCCTTTCCTTCTCTACAGCCCCAAAATGAATCTGACCCCACCAGAGAAGGGATTTCCCCAGAAAACCACAATGGTGGGCAGAGAGGCTGGATGACAAAGCCCAACCCTACTGGGGAAGTGGATCTTCAGGGGTCCTCCCATCAGCTCTGACTGGCTCAGGATGCCTGGGGGTTGGGAGGAGGGCCATTGGGGCTTCATTGTCTGCCCTGTTCCAGTCAGGGTATAAGAAAAAGCGAATGGGGCATTTTTACGAAGACAGTTTTATGTAAGAAAAATCAGAAATTGTACCTAAAGCATGATGGCTGAGACCAGACTAAGCCTCAGTCCCTCTCCTGGGTGGGATCTCATTTCTGGGAGCACTGGTTTGGGCAGTTAGGGAGGCTCATCATAGTGAACTCGAAGTGCCCTATCACAGGGTAGCCTATTTATCCTCCAGCCAGCCTCCAGCAGGCAGAGAGCAGCTGATTCCACTCTTAGAGGAGGGCCCTCAGCCACAGTGAGGACTAGAAGCGACTTGCCCAATATCAGAAAGCCAAGGACTCTGAGAGGCAGAGTGTGGCAGTGCGGATCCTTATCTATACACAGAACAGCACAGCGGGTGCAGGGAGAGGCAGCCCCAGGACTGAGACAGAGGTTCACCCACACAACCCTTCACTCGGGCTGGAAGGGGTCAGGGGCTGCTGGCTGGCACAGGGACCTGACCCTGGGGAGATGGGAGGGGCATTTCTTTGGCCTAAAGGGGAATCCCCCTTCCCACAGAGCTCGGAGAGGGGGAGGAGAAGCGGAGTGTTTACAGCTGAGGAAGCAGGAGTGGGACTGGGCAGGGACCTTTGGTCAGAAGGCCCCTCCCCGTAAGCGTGGGTGGCCTCACAGGGAGTTGAGTTGTGGTAGCCGTTTGTTTGCTTCGCACTGCCAGGAGGAAATTAAAGAGAATCTGCCACTTCCTTCCGGCCCAAACGGGATGGAGGGGGCGGAGGGCGGGGCAGTGGCGTGGGCGGGCAATCACAAGGGCCCAAAATTGTTGTCCTCAGCAGACTCCTCTGCCCAGAGCAGGCCCCTCACAGGTGTGAGCTCCAGGCGGCCGGGGCTCAGACCCCGCACTCCCAATCTGCCTGAGCAGGTCCAGGTAACCCTAACCGTTCCCCAGCTTCCACGTCTTCTTTCTTCAGGAGAGCCAACCGATGGCCATGGCCTCAGTTTACCACCAGGAGAATGGGCTTCTTGGGCCTTGCCTTCCTGGTTCAGTTCAAGTCCATTGAGCACTAAAGGTGATTTCCCTGCCCCCACCTCCACCCAGACTCATACATTTTAGGGTGGAAGTAGAATAATCATGCCAGCTCATCCATTAGTCCATGTGTGAAGATGCCTAAGGCTGAAGCAGCCGGCCATGGGGAGGGGCAGAGGGTGTCTTTATTGCACTGTACCGATGTCAGGTTAGGGAGGTGCTACCTGGAAAAGCCCCTGTTTTTTAAAGAAAATACTGAGATCATTGGGAACTTGGCCCTGCTTCTCAGATCTACCAGGAGAGATGGGTACACTGGGCACCCCTCGGCCCATATTCCAGACTGATGGTCCAGGCTAACCTCTTAACATGTCAGGCAGGGGGGCAGCAAATTGTCCAATAGCATCTGGTTCATACTCTGTACCCACAGTCATCTTGGGGCCGGGCTCGTTGACCAGGGTCAAGACAGTGATCACCAGCCTTCCAGGGGGCTCTCGTCACCACTTCCCAAGGTTACAAAGGGCTTCTTGCACAGCTCCCCAGGCACTGCTGCCTCCTGAGCTCTGGGGCCCCCGGAGTCTTGGTCAGGTGCCTCCCTCTTACGCTTGTGCAAAGAGAGGCTCTCTTCACTCAGTCGACCCTCAGGGAGGCCCTGGCTCCGCAGACAGACGATGGCTGCAGCCTGCTCCGCCAGTTTCTTGGACTTGTCCCTGGGCAGATGAGGCATGGGGCGTTAAGGCAGGGAGGCAGGCACACCGGTGGCAGGACTAGAGGCTGGGAGGCCTTAATCTCAAAACCCTTGTCACAGATTCTGACCGAACTGAGGAAGGGGTCATAACCCAGGGATGCCACTATCCAGGCACACCATCCCCCCCAAGCTTCCGGGCCAATGCTACAAGCAGGCCCTCCACCCCAAGCCTCTAGACCACTGATGAGGAAACTCACCACAAGGTGGACTGATACTTTTGCTCAGCCACAGTGACAACAGAGCGGAAGAGGCGATCCAGGGGGCGTTGAACCTGGTGCAAAGAGAGCAAAAGAACAGGGATGCTGCATGAGGGCAACAGGAACAGCCCTGGAGGCCCCCCTGCAGGGTCACGTGGAAGGCAGAGAAAAGGGAGTCCTTCCCACCTCAGTCAAACGAAAGCCACCTGTTCCACATGCCCCCGGCGGAAGTGTGTGGCGCATCTTCGGGGGGGAAAAGATGGATACACAGACAATGACACCATAGCACGTCTGCAGTTCTCTCATGAACCTAAGCAAAGGGCCATCAGGGCCCTTAGCTGTGCGTGACTATGGAGTCTCCTCCTACTGACATCTGGATGGGCCAGGTCTCCAAAATAAGTAGTTCACCAGATGGCAAAGGGGTAAGAGGGGACAAGGACTGGGGCAGAGATCAGGTGATGTGGCAGGAGAGCTGGGGGCGGGGGCGGGGGAAGGGGGAGTTCTCATGCTCTGAGCTACTGAGGAATTGAGCAAGGGAATCAGAGCTCAGATTTGCTTTAGAAACGTTACTCTGGCAGAGGAGGACACGCGGTCCAGAAGGGACAAGCTTGGAGGTCAGAAGGCCAGTCCAGAAGAGACAGAGCCACCTATACAAGATGGTTATAGGGGCCAAAGGAATTGAACCAATACTGTCTCAAATTTTTCACCAAAGGGCCCCATGTCTAGGGCCCAATTCTTGCCTCATTCGCTGAGGCCTGGTCCAAAAACGTGTCTAACTTCCAGGTTTGAGCATCCTTCCTAAGCCAACTGGCCATTTCCAGAACCATCTAAGCAACACCACTGGGCTAGCCCAGGCAGCCTTTATTTAGGTCTCTAGTTCAGTTTTCTGAGAGAAGCGAGAATTAGACAAGCCCACTGTCAAAGGGAAGGCACTATCAGCAACGGACCCGACCGCCAGTAACCACCGTGTGCCTACGGAGGGCAAAGCCAGGCTCCAGCCAAGCAGCCTGGAGTCCGGGGTACAAGCTGTAGGTATGTGGGGGTGGTAGCCCCAGCTGTGGGAATGCTGTAGGGCTAGATGCAGGGCAGGCCTCAGCCAGGAACTCACCGTTTCATATACGGGCTGCGCCAACTTCTCCCTCCGGCACCATTCCAGTAGGCACATCTTGGGGGTGATCTGGGGTGAATATGCTCTCCTAAGAAAAAGAGAGGAAGTAGTGAGGGCCCACCCACTATCACCAACCCATTTCCCAGCAAGGGCCCTGGTAGGAGCTACAGGAACAGAGACATCGAGCTACTGCCTTTAAGATTCCTGTATCACCTATCTTTGTGGCCTGGTGGTTGAGCATCAACCTATGAACCAGGAGGTCACGGCTGTATTCCCAGTCAGGGCACATGCCCAGGTTGCGGGCTCGATCCCCAGTGGGAGCTGTGCAGGAGGCAGCCGATCAATGATTCATCATTGATGTTTCTCTCTCCCCCTCTCCCTTCCTCTCTGAAATCAACACAAATATATCTTTTTAAAATAAGACACCTGTGCCTATTCCCCTGACCTCCCGTTTCTGTCCCACCAGCAGCTTGTAGCCTGCATTCTGCCAAAAGGGAAGATGGGCTTCAGCGTGCTTAGGGAATTGAGGTGGGAAGTGAACTCCCGCACTCTGAGCTCTAGCTGGAAAATAGCCAAGAAGGAAGGTTCAGTTTGCCTCACAAGACAAGATCTGGAGGGAGAGGGGAACACAGGTGGCCATACAAAGGTCTCAGGAATCTAGCTTAGTACACCCTAATTATGTCTGCTGAGTGTCAACATGACCCACTGCTGCTTATCCCCAGTGGACTCTGGTTTCAGAGTCAGTCTGCACCATGTTCCAACTTCCTACCAGGGGCTCTCCATGGATGTGACTGCCCAACAGCTGTCCCTACACCGCTCCTCCCAGGCCGGTGCCAGACAAAACCAGCTCCTGGCCTGGGCCTGGAAACCTGAGAAAGGCTTAGCGACCAGATTGCAGAGGACAAGGATGAAGGACCCAATCAAAGCTGAGTCACAGTCTGAGGCAATGATTGGCCTGAAGCTCTATCTGCCTAGAGAGGACGCCCTAGGGCTGGTGAGGGGCAGTGGGTATGGGCAGGACTTGACAGATAAAGACCAGGGTCCCACCGCTCTTGGAGAGCTCCTTGTAGGCACCCAGTTCCTCGGGGCTAGGGGAAAAGACTTTCAGGAACAGAAGGAGAGAAGTCCTCGCACCTGAGAGGTGGGGAGTGGGTCAGGGCAAAGGTGGGTCCAGTGGCCCTGAGGACGACATGCATGACCTTGACAGCACTGCCTGGGCTCTCAGGGACTATCTTCTCCAAAGTACCTTCGTTGGGTGGCTGAAAATTGAGAACAAGTATCCAAACCAAAGAGAGCAGTGATCCCCAAACTTGTCGCTAACCATGTACAACAGCCAGCTTGCCAGCAAGGCATGGCCCTGGCCTAAGCTTAGGCCAGCTGGACACCTACCGGTCAAACTTGACAGCCATCTTAATGACACCAGAGGTATCTTCAGCCGGCTCCTCTGGCTCCGCTGGGGTCCTGGCCAGGACCTGGGCCCGCCGGGAGTCCAGTTCTCGTGTGGTCTCCTCATAGAAGGCACCAAGACCAAAGGCCTCACTACAGAAAGTCAAGTCAAGCGGGGTAAACCCTTTAGTAGAGCCAGCATCCAGGGAACTACTGCAGGAACCAGGGCCCCACCGCCGAGAATTGCCACTCCATATGCACCAAAACACATCCAGGACCTGGCCATCAGAAGGCACCTGCTACCCACCCCTAGGATCACTCTGGACTGGGGGATGGACAATGAATGTGGACCCCTGAGGGTGGCCACTGAGCTTTGGACCACTTTGTAGGCAGGGCTGGGTGGAATAGTTTCTTAAGGTCACCTCCATCATCTGAGCCCAGCCTCTCTTCCCAGGAGGAGCACACAGGCAGGTATCCCAGCCAGCAGTGGCCAAGCTGACCTACACAGACCAAGCGCCAGCGGCATGCAGAGCCTCGTTCTCATGTGTGCCCACAGAAGAAGGAACGGAGGCCTGACCACTGAGTGGTTCCCCATTTCCTGCCCCGGCCACAAGCAGTTAGGCCTCACCTAAACTGAGGAACCACCCAGAGCAACAGTTATACTCTTGAAAAGTAGAGTCTTGAGCTCACGAGACACCTGGGTCAAGCTGGTTAAGTTAGGTGGCATAGGGACAGAACCAACACCACAAGCCCAGGATGAGGAGGGTTTGGGCAAGGCCTTTTCTTCTGGGGAGCATCTTAAGGACAGGTGGACGCTCACAAAGATGGTTGTCTGGGGGTGAGAATGGTTCAGAAAGGCTTCTTTGGAGGAGGCAGGATACAGACAGCCAACATGAGGGGAAGAAGAGTCTGTTCGAGCAAAGGAGTGGAGGCGGGAAAAGAGGAAACAGGGAGCTGTGGGAACAGACACTAGGTCAGGTTCTGAGGACCCCGAATGTCAACCATCCGAGTAAAGGAGCAAGGGGCGGTCTCTCAAACTGCAGAGTGATGGGATGTGGGCGCAGGCTCAGGCCAGGGGTCCATTCTGCACCCCCAACTCTCCTGATAACTGGGACTTGGTGGCATTGCATGTGATTAAGGATCTGTTACCAGGAAAGCCCCTTCTTCCCCAGGAATTCCCAAGCCCAGCCCTTGCATTCCTCCATCCTGCTAGCGCCCCCCCCCCCCGTATCCGAAACTTTGCTGCTGAGATCAGTCCAGGGACGTCGAGTTCCAAAGCTTTGACAGTATCCCCTTCTGTGCGGCAAAGCTGTGGCACAACCCCGCTCCTGCACATCTGCCTCCGAAAGCTGTGTCCCTGGGTCCCTGGGAGAGTCAGCTTAGGGCTCAGGGTCAAGCCTGGGCAATGCCTGCAAGGACAGATGGACAGCCCCCTGCCCCTCTCACCAAATTTCCCGGGAAGACTGGGCGGCATGGAGCAACTTTCCCTGGGGTGACTCCAGCTGTTCTCGCAGCATCTGGCACAAGCAGTGCTTGGTGTTGGTGTAGTGATTGTCATACTGCACGGCCTGGAAGAAGAACCAATATGAGCCTACCTGCTGCCCCCGAGGCGGAAGTGTGCTTGCAGCCTAGGTAGTGGGACCTCATTAGAGCCACCTGGCCATCTAATCTTCCAGGTAATGGTACAAAGCTCAAAGGTCACAGCCAAAGCCCCCAATCAGGAGCACTCCCTACTGGACAGCCTGTCTGAAGTCCAGATGTGCAGGGATCCCCTCTGGCGTCAGCCACCAGAGTTAACCACAGAGGACCTGCTGCCAATCATCATGTAGGACAGGGTGGAAGAACAAGACAAATTCTGGTGTGGCAGGAAGAGCCCCAGGACAGGGTGGGATTCTTCTGTTCCTTATAACCATGGTAGATACAGTCCCTTCCCATAACTTTTTATTTTTATTTTATTTTATTGATTTTTTTACAGAGAGGAAGGGAGAGGGATAGAAAGCTAGAAACATCGATGAGAGAGAAACATCAACCAGCTGCCTCTTGCACACCCCTCACTGGGGATGTGCCCGCAACAAATGTACATGCCCTTGACCGGAATCGAACCTGGGACCATCGAGCGAGGGAGGTTTGAGGACAGAGGCTGCCCAGCTCTGGGCAAGGGCCTCAGGGACTCCGCAGAACAATGCTCTATCCACTGAGCCAAACCAATTTCGGCCCTTCCCATATCTTAAATGGCCTGTCTCCAAGTTCTTCTACATGAGTCAAGTACAGCACCATCTACTCAGCATGTTCACGTGTGTTACTTGTCACTTCACTGAGCTATACAAGCATGAGGAGCAGCTGAAGCACTACTTCACAGGCCAGAGACCATGCGTGAAGGGTATCCCAGTCCTCCAGAGCCCCTCTAACTCCTTGCCCACTACCCTTTTCTAATCACACGAGGCCTCTGTCTTCAGTCCCATCACTCGCTCAGGACAAAGCAGGGATATGTGGGTAAGCCCCAGCCGGCCTTGATTCAGCTTACGTGGGGCAGAAAACATCTGTCTGGACCAGAAACAGCCCTGCCTATGCTTGAAAGCCGCTCCCTTTCTCCAGGAAAACTAACACTCTTTGTTTTGTTTTTTAACCTCACCCAAGAACATGCTTAGAGAAAGGAAAGGAGAGAAAGAGATTTTTTTTTAAAAAATGATGTGAGAGAGAAACATCAATCAGCTGCCTTCCATATGTGCCCTGACCGGGGATCGAACCGGCAATGTTTCACTGCAACGGACGATGCTCCAACCAACTGAGCCGCTCCGGCTGGGCAGCACAACAAACACTCTTGAAGGTCTGCCACAGCTCAGGCTGAGCAGGAATGATGAAAGCAACTTTCACCCAGCGAGCAAGCACAGCACAGCTGAACGTGTCTTCCCTATTACAGACTTGCCAAAAGAGCTAGACACCTGATGTGGGCTGAAGCAGGCCCCCTGTGCCTCTGGTTGACCCAGGCCACTGGAGGGGGAGCAACGCAGTGGTGATCGTGAGAGGAAGGAAGAAGGCCCAATTTGGTCACCAACTGGCCTAACAGGACACCCAGAACCAAGGGAATGACAGCTGTAGCATCATCGAGCGAGGGAGGTTTGAGGACAGAGGCTGCCCAGCTCTGGGCAAGGGCCTCAGGGACTCCTATCATCCCCAACCCTGGGGAGACCCCAAGCGATGTCAGCCACAGCTGCCAGGGCTTGAAGAGGACATAGGCAGTCTGCGGGTCTGAGAAGCTCCTGACCTTTCCAGGAGGGTGTGAGCCCCAGGATGGAAGAGGAGGGTGGAAGTCTGCTCTGGGTGACAGCGCAGGCCCAACTCACGGAAGAATGTGAGGACCATTCACTACTCCCACCTTAGACACGCACGGCTGACCACAGAGTCCCAGAGTTCCAGAGGTGTGCCAAAGGGACAGGTAGGTGAACTTGTCAAGAAAAATTTCTTTACGGGGAAATGCCCCTGGCACCACCATCAAGCTCCCAGTGAGAAGAAATAGCTATTCCTTAAGGAGAGGGTTAACATCGGGTTATTCCCTAAGTTAGGGGTTAAAGCATTCTGAGAATTAGCAAGACAAAGAGTTTTGAGTGACTCTGACTGATGAAAAGTTAAACATCTCTATGGAGATAATCAGACCTCAACAACAGCAGCTACTACCGCTCTTCCCCACTGTGGCTACTCTGGCGCCAACCCACTGGCATGGGTATCTTCAGTGACACAGACCCCACTGTCACTGTGCAGGCACGTGTATGCGTGGGGTTGAAACAAGAAAAAGGTCGTGTTTGGGGCCCCAAGGGCATCCTGGATCCAGAGGCCCCTGCTGTGACCCCACACCCTGGCAGCTTTAGAAGGAGGTAGTTAGGGGTACGCCTCCTTGTCATTCCTTCTTCATACTGCAGCCTGGGGACCAGAGCTGCAAGACCAGAGCCGAAAAGAAAAGGGGAGGGACAAGAGGGGCTGCTGGCAGCTGGCGGCTCGGGGCTGACCCAGCACGCTTTCTGCAGGAATGGGCAGACAGGGAGAAAGGTTTGTCTGAAAGAAGTGCAGAGACGTACGTATCGGATGTACTTCTGCATGACCTCCTCCAGGGGCCGCAGACCCTCCTTGAGGAAGATGGACGGGTTCCACATGGCAGCTCGGGCCACCATCACTGAAGAGGCTGCTGTAGCCTGTCGGAAGTCCTCGATGTCCAAATAATCTTGGATGTGGTCGTGAGATCCTCCACTGAAAGGCAAAGGGGTTGAGGGGGGCAAGGGGGGTCCCCATCTTTGTCCCAGCATTTTCAGAAAAAGGCACTTATATGCCCACTAAGGGATGGGTCAAAAGCCTAGAGAGGGAGCAATGCAGTGATGATCGTGAGAGGAAGGAAGGAGGCCCCGTTTGGTTGCAATTTCCCTTCCTGCCACCGTGCAGCCCCAAGGGCCCCATTGTAAACTGCTGTCTTCATCTGTTCCATTAGGAGCCAGGCGGCAGGCAGCCTCAGTCCAGAAACAGCACTGTTTGTGGGGCCGGGGGAGGGGAGGTGGGAGGAGAAGCAGTAAGAGGGTGTCTTGAGTAGTCCTACCCTTTCTAGACCACCCCAAAACTCCTTGGCCTGGGAAAGGCTGGGCCTGGCTACCAGCGCCACCCTTAGCTCTCTCCCTCCATCCCAGCAGGCAGGCAGACAAGCATGCCTTCTGTCGGGGCTTCAGGGCTTTGGAACTCCCCTGTTTCCATCCTGCCATCAGGTTCTGTGCCATCCTAAGGTGCAGGGCTGCTCTGGACTCCCCACTGGCCTCACAGGAGCAAAAGGACACTATCTGGCTACTAAGTCTTTGGGCCGGTCTAGGTTCCAGGTCCTGTGGCTGCCCAGATTGCTTGTTTGGACTTTGGATTGTGATTGGCCTTATGAACCTTGAACCACCCAGGGTAGGCAAGAGTAGGTTTATTTGTATGGAAAATAATATAATAATTAATAAATAATACAAGAATAAACTCTTTGTTTCATGTACTCCCAACTGAAAACCTATTTTGCCCACCCCTGGATAGCTCTCTGTGCTCTGACTTGGGCCTCCTCACCCTCCATCCTGCACACCTAACCCTGGTGTGACATCACCTTTCCCTGGGCTTGCTTCGGTGACCACCTCCTTGCTCTCCCTGTCCCCAACCCATCCATCAGAATGCCCTGGTCCCTGCCTACTGCACACCTACATCAGTCACTCACTAGGAGCCAAGAAACAGGACAGGCACTTGTCTGCCTCATTACCAACTTCATTGCTCATACCACCCTTTCTCCCTTTCCCTTAAGGTCAGACTTTAACGCTATCTCCTTCCCTTTTTATATGCCCGATCAAATCCCCTCCGAGTGAAGTGCGGCATGAAAACGTCAACGATGAGTAAGGGAGGCTTACTTGGCTATGACAGGAATGGAGAGGGTTTCGGCAATGGCTTTGATGGTTTCACAGCTGACAGGGTGTTGAGGTCGCTCCTCCCGCTTCCTTGGAGATAAACAAAAATGATGGGCTGAGGGCTGAATGCCAAAGGTCATGTCACAGTTCACCCAGGGTTACATTAGTCAACACATTGTCCTCCCGACTGAACCTCAGAAAGGTCATGTGGCCATCACGGATAAGGTGTCCAGGCTGCGGTGGATGGCTCTCCATGATCTCTGCTGTGAGGGGCAGGAGCAGCACAGGTCTCTGCTGAGAAGGCAAGTTCAGCTCTCGGAGGCCTACAGGTGAGGCATAGCTGCAGGGGACTGATGCAGAAGGCTGATGTGGGTGGCCTGACTCCAAAGGTCACTCCGCCTTTCCCTGGCTTCCTCTCACCTTGACCAGCGATGAGGGACAGTGCCATAAGCATGCTAACCCCGGTGAACTGGTCCTGCCCTCCCTGAAGGACTAGGAGCAGCTGCTGCTGTTCAGACTGGCCACTCCCACACAGCTGCCTGTGCTGAAGCCGAGTTGCACAGCTGATCCTGGGGAGAGGCACCTGGCCCAGGGTAGACCCAGCAGCCAGGGCAGACCGTGGCTGTCACGAGACACAGGGGAGGCAGCACCACAACCTAGGTCCCCTCCTCCTAAGGTCAACTGCCAGAAGTTCGTGTGGATGAGATGAGACTTACAGATGCCGAGGTGAGCTCTGACGTAAGCTGTGCTCAGGAACAAGAGAGAGAGGTGGTTGACCAGACAGCTCTTACCCAGATCTTGTCTGAGTGTGTCCCCTCTGCTACACTCAACCAAAGGATCAGGGGCCACAGGGCCTCAGAAAACCCAGTTCAATCCAGCCTCTGCCTTCACCTTCCCACTCTCAGCAGCCAATGCTAGCCATCCTTAACAGCTTTGATGGCTAGAGTCCCTTCTTTTTTTTTCTTTTCTTTTTTGTAATTGTTTGACTCCACAAAAATCAGAAGGCACTAATGGACAGCCAACCCATCCTATGGTGCTCTGAGTGAAGACAAGTCAGCTTAGATATATGATAGACTAAAATCCCACTACTTAAGGCTGCAAGCAGTGAGAGGAACAGCCATCAGACAGAGTTCCTTCTTATAGGTGCTGAAATCTCTCTCCATAGTGTTTCCAACTACTGGTAGAAAGGAGCCTTATAAAGCAGAAATATGTTAATTTTCAAATGCAGAGTATGGTACTCTGAGAGGTTAAATGATTTATCTAAGGCTACCCAGCCAACAAGCAGCAGAGCTGGGATACACAGCCAACAAGCAGCAAACCACGCAGTCTGGCCCAGATGGAGTAGATGAATGGGTGAGTCACCCATGAACCAGGAGGTAACAGTCAGATTCCCAATCAGGGCACATGCCCAGGTTGGGGGTTCAATACCTAGCAGGAGGTGTGCAGGAGATAGCCAATCAATGATTCTCTGTCCTCGCTGTTGTTTCTATCCCTCTCTCCCTCCCCCTCCTTCCTCTCTCTGAAATCAATAAAAACATTTTTTTTTTTTTAAAGAAAGAAAGAAAATTAAACCGAATCTTGCAGGTCACAGGTCTGCGGTCTGAGCCCAGAGCCTATTGCCTCAGGGTATATGAGGGGTATGGGATGGCCTTTCACCTCCCCCTACTGGCTTCCATCAATACAGCTCTGCTTTTCTATTTTATATGTTGGAGTTCTAGGTTCCATTTTCTGAAAATGCTAGAAGAGGCACAACCAGCAAAACATGGGCTGTTCCCTCAAGACCCCTGACCGCAAAAGGACCATCACTCAGGGGAGAGAGGTCACTCTGGCCAAAGTCTACTGACCTGGGATCCTACCCAAAAGCACAGCTTGGATAGAGGAAACAAGTTTGACTGGGAAACCCAGGGTAGCTTTCAGCAACACCTCAGCTCTCAGCAGACTATGCATCAGCTACAGACACAAGGACTGTTTCAAGCAGTCACTGTGTCAGCTGGCAATCCAACGGGGGCAGACAAAAGAGGCAGCGCCTTGACAAGAGCAGCGGTTGCTCAACATAATGGGAAGATGAGATTCAGAGTCAGAGTTCTAATTCCACCACTTCCTGGCTGCATGATGCAATTTTGGGCAAATCATTCCGTCTTTACCATTTACACATCATGAGGGTAAGGGCACCTCTTCCTCCTCCTCCTCTCTCTGTCTCTAAAGCTCAGTGAAGTGCCTACCACTAGTGGATGCTCAATGAATGAAACAAAGGAAAACGCAAGCCCATACAGAGTTTGACCACCATCAGGATGTCAAAGAGCAAGGCAGAGGTAGGCTGCTTAGTAGAAGAGAACTTAGCTGTCACCTGGGGGTCTGGTGAAGGACCATTAAGATGGCTGAGGACCTTCCTACAAGTCAGTCACTAGAAAGGCAACCACTCACCTCCCATGAACTGCGATGGCGGCAATGCCAGTCTTCTCTATCCGCTTCACAAGGTTCAGGGTATCTTCCAGCTGAGGGAGAGGGCCACACAGGAAGGTTACTGAAGCCACAGAGGGGGCAGCTGCCAGCTCCCTCCCCCAAACCTCATTCAGCTCCTCAAAAATGACTGACACCCCAGAGAAACATCGCCCCCAAAAATGGACATTCAGATGTAACACACCATCCTTACCGATGGTAGGATGCGAATCTTGCAGGTCACAGGTCTGCTTGTCCCTTTAACAAGAGTGCTGAGGATCTGCAGAGAAAACACAGAGCATCTGCCCCTTCTGGCACACATAACCACAATGTCTTATATTAATTACTTCTGCTACAGACCCGTGCATCCCAGTGGCATGGACATGGCTGTGTCCACATGGATGTCTGTTGCACACATACATGTAAGCTCCATGAAGGAAGGAGTCCACCTTCTTTCTATGCTAGCTCCTCGCCTGGCACATAGTGGTATGTATACTATTTGGTAAATGAATGAACGAATGAATGAATGATGGACCTGCATGTATGCCTGTGTAGATTACAGTGATCCTTTGCCAGGCAAACATGTGAGCGCTTAAGATCCCACATGGCATTTCCTGAATGAGTTTACAGGGGTAGGGCTGGGAATGTGTGTGTTTTTTTGTTTGTTTGTTTTTGTGTGTGTGTGTTTTGTTTGTTTGTTTTTGTTTTTAAATATATTTTATTTATTCATCTTTTTCAGAGAGGAAAGGAGAGGGATAGAGAGTTAGAAACATCGATGAGAGAGAATCATCGATCAGCTGCCTCTTTTACACATCCCACTGGGGATGTGCCCACAACCCAGGTACATGCCTTTGACCGGAATCGAACCCAGGACCCCTCAGCCCGCAGGCCGACGCTCTGTCCACTGAGCCAAACCGGTTTCAGCGGGAATGTGTGTTTTTAAAGGCTCTGCCCAACACACTCCCAACACACTCGATATGATGCTGCGGCCTAGTCCTGGTTGAGAACACGTGGCTCACAGCTTCTTTCCTGCTTGAAGGCAATGCTCCCTTAGTGCTGTTCTGAAGAGGGAGGGAGCAGGAAGGCTTGGGCCCTGTCCTCACGTACCCCGCTCTTTAGGGGAATCAGGTATACAGGAATGAAACTGGCAAAGGAAAAGATAACACAGTCAATATATATATATATATATATATATATATATATATATATGTGTGTGTGTGTGTGTGTGTGTGTGTGTGTATTGATTTCAGAGAGGAAGGGAGAGGGAGAGAGAGAGAGAGAGAAATATCAATGATGAGAGAGAATCATTGATCCGCTGCCTCCTACACGCCCCCCACTACAGATCAAGCCCGCAACCCAGGCGTGTGCCCTTAGCCGTAATTAAACCCAGGACCCTTCAGTCCACAGGCTGATGCTCTATCCACTGAGCCACACCGGCCAGGGCAATAATCAACGTATTAAAAGGTGTGGGGTTTTTTGCACAGTAATTGTAAAGAACTTGAAATAAAGATCAAGAAAATCATATAGGAAAGTGTCAGGGAGATAGCAAGGCCAGACGTCATGCGAGTCAGAAATCAAGAGTGGCATTGCTATCCTAGTCCCTCACCAGCAATGTCAGGTCGGGCAAGCTGGAGGGAAGGTGGTCCAAGAGCCCTCTTCAAGAACTGGGTTGCCAGACCCGGAGCAGCTGGTTGTGGTACGAACGAGAGCAACAGAGGCCAGGCCCGGTGCAGCCAGGCCCGAAACAGCTCGCTCCTCGCCTGCCCCCGCCCCAAGGCTGCCTCTCAGACATGGCTGGAAACTTTTGCGGGAACTTGAGGGTCTGCTGAATCAAGGGATGAAGGCTTAGATCTGGATGTGTTGAGTTAGTATAGCGCTGGGGTGTTGATCTATGAGTGCCTTGGGTGGGGCCTGGATGAGGTTGGTTGACCTATTTGGAAATGTCTTTTGTCTGAAGTGTATCATTGGGCATGTGGAGATATTATTGATATGAGAAAATGCTAAGTATCTGATTTACTATCTGAAAAGGGATTTACTATCGAGGAAAGGGAGGGAGGAAGAGACTGAACATAAACTGTGCACCTATGGATGAGGACAATGGGGAATGGGGAGGGGGTGGAGGATGGGGTGGGAACCTGGTGGAGGGGGGAAGAAATGAGGAACCTTTGTAATATTATGAACAATAAAGATTGATTTAAAAAAAAAATAAAAAATAATAATAAAAAAAAAAAAAGAAGAAGAAGAACTGGGTTGCCTTCAAGCAGAGCAGAGGGGACATGCAGGCAGCTGCTGCCAGTCTTGGTTCTAACCAGATGAGGGCAGCAGAGAGCCACGCTGCAGGAACCAGGGGAGGCCTTTTTCTGAGAGACGGGATGAGGCAGGACCCTCAGAAGACATCAGACTCAGAGGCTGGGCTGACAGGCAGGACCCATCATGGGTAAGACAAGGCCTGCTGGCCCAGGTAAGACTGACAGGGAACGACAGGAAAGAACAGGCCTCATGTGGCGCCCCAGGAGGCAGACTGTGTCTGCGGTCCTGTTTTGCAGAGCTTCCTTTTGGTGTATTTTATCCAAGTGGCTCCAAGCACCTTCTTCAGTATTTATCTCATGTCCATGTTCGGGACCAGGAAAAGAAATTGGTAACCCAAAGCCCTAGCCACTTGCAAGGTTCACTCTGAGAGGAAAGGGCAGCCATAGTCTGCCTTCTGGCCAGGCGCTAGCATGAAACTCCTTGACCTCGCTCTCCCAGACCCCAGGGCTGCCCGGCTCTGTGACGTGAACGTCTGTGGGGAAAAGAGCCTATGACAGACCCATATGTGAGCAGACTGAGGCACATCTACTCACAGGAGGGCTCGTCTTACCAGAGCCACAGGGAGACTCAGGAATAGTTCCCTTGATTGTTGGGAAGAATGGGAGAGCTTAGACTTGGGAATCAAGTTCAAGTCCTGGCCCAGCTGTTAGCTATGGCCCAAGTGCGGTGTGCACAGAGGGGATGCCCTGGGCAGCAGGGGAGGGGGGGGCCAGGGAATCCTGAGCAGGGGTGAGAGAGAAGATATTATGGAATTAAGGTCTCAAACTGAGATTCTTAATCCAGGGAGGATACACCAGAGTTACCTGGGAAGCTTTGTCGAAAGACTGATATCCCCTCACTGCCCCTATCCACTCAGCTACATGTCCCTAGCCCTGGGCTTTTAAGGAACTCCAGGGCTGATATATGCTGGCTCAGGAGTTCCTGAACTTGACTGAATGTCAGCATCACCGGGAAGGCTTTTACACACTTTCCAGACCCCGGGTGGAGTGATGGATGCACTAAATCAGGGGGAAGGGAGGGGGAATGTTCAAGGACCTCTGCTTTCACTCACGCAGGACTTACCTTCTCGATCTTGTCAGGATCTGACAGCAGAGCAGCTCCCATTCCTCCCTAAGGAAAAGCACACAGAGGGGCTTCTTACATTCGGAGGAGAGCGGCCCCTCCCCGTGACAGGGCAACGGGGCAGCACCCCAGCATTTGCCTCCAAAGGACCAAGCTCCACTGGCGGCCAGTACTTTTCCTAAGCAAGCAGGAAAGCAGCAGCATCCATGCCCACAACACCAGGGACTAGAGTCTGATGAATTCTAATAGACATCACTCTGATCCCTTAGCAAAAGCCACAGACGTATCTGAAATGGGGCCACACAAATAATGTTTCAGGACTGTCTAATGCCTACCCAGGGTCTCACCGTCTTAAGAAACGAAACCCCGCCATCTGTCAAGCCCTTTAAAAAAAAAAAAAGGATCATTCTTGCTTTGAAATGAGAGTGAATGTTCCTTCTTCCCATCCTACCATCACTTGTTTTGGTGCCACCACTGCCGGCAAAGCCATTCAGAGACATGCAATCAGCACACGTTGTCCAGGCCCTCCTCCTCTGCCAGCAAAATGGCCAAGCACCCAGACCAATGTCAAACTCTAACAAAGCTCCAGCTAACAGACACCAACAAGCTATGGAGAGCCATAAAAATTCTGACATTAACAACAATGGGTGTCTCGTACTGCTGATTACTGCTGATTTTCCTGCTCTGTGTGTGTGTGTGTGAGTGTGTGTGCGCGCGCGCGTGCACTTCTCTCTTATATTATCCAAGTTGTGGACAATGGCATGTCTTACTTTAATAACGAGGGGGGGGCATTAAAATCTGAACCCATTAAAAGTGAGGTGATAAAAAAAAAATTAAAAAAAAAAAAAAAGTGAGGTGATGCCGAAACTGGTTTGGCTCAGTGGATATGCGTCAGCCTGCGGACTGAAGGGTCCCGGGTTCAATTCCGGTCAGAGGCACGTACCTTGGTTGCAGGCACATCCCCAGTAGGGGGTGTGCAGGAGGCAGCTGATCAATGTTTCTAACTCTCTATCCCTCTCTCTTCCTCTCTGTAAAATATCTATAAAATATATATATATTTTTAAAGTGAGGTGAAGGGGAGAAAAACAAATTCAATAAATAGGTGCTGTCAGTATACAGACGGCACACTAACAAATGCTCACGGTCTGTGCTCAGGTTTATATTCAGTGATGACATGTTTAAAAGGATGACAGACTGGAATCAGAGAGAACGCTGGCCCGCCACAGACTTGGCCAGCCTGAGCTTGCATGACAGAGAAAAGTGAGAAGGGCAGAAGGGGACTGGCCCTGGCCGACCTTGGCCACAGACACAGAACGTAAAGGCTTTACGGAAGCCCTGGCCACACCCGGGCCCCATCTGGTCTTCAGCTCACACACAGTTCAGCCTTCCTTGTGGGGTCACAGGCCCTCAAATGCAGCCTCACTGCCCCTTCCACAACAATGGCTTTCTCCACTGGCATTTCCTTCCTTCCTTCCTTCCTATTTAACTTATTGGCTTTTTTGAATAGGTAACACATCAAAATTTTTCAAGATTCAAAAGGGTAAAATGTAAGAACTCTCCCTCCCTTAAGGAATAGAAAACTTTTCAATTTATACTTTTGATATAGTTTCAATTTTTGAACCATCAGAAGAGAGCAAATATTCAGGCGGTATGTACTGGTATAGCATATTGCTAATTATCTGTTCTGATTGGTCAATGCCAATGCTGTGTTAATTGTTAATTATTTTGACTAGCACCCTGCAATGGGTTTTTTTTTTTAAAAAATATGTTTTTACTGATTTCACAGACAGGAAGGGAGAGGGGGATAGAAATGTCAATGATGAGAGAGATCCTGTAACCCGGACATGTGCCCTGACCAGGAATCAAACCATAAGCTCCTGGTTCATGGGTCAACACTCAATCACTGAGCCACATCAGCCCGGCCAATGGGAATTTAATCCCTGTATAAAACCACATAAAAACTTAGTTTCCTTCCCTGGGAGAAACGAATGTTACTAGTTTCTTATGTGTCTTTCCAAATATATTCTATGAAGAGAAAATCAAATATATAAAAACTAGAGGCCCAGTGCACAAAATTCAAGACCAACGTGCTCCTGGCTGTCAGTCTTTCCTCCCTCTACCCCCACCACGCACTCTACTTCCGCACACCCAGTCCAATCATGTGCAGCCAGGTCCTGTCTAATTCTGCTCCAGTTGGGCATCGCTTCTCTGTATTCCTGGGCTCCTCTGTGGACCCACATCATTCATCTCCTATATCTCTGTCCCCACCTCTAGCCTTTTTCCACATCAATCCATAAAACACATGGCTCCCAATATTTCTACTCATACAATGTATTTGGGAAAACACAACTAAGTTTCTGACCACATACCTTTCTGTTCACAAAAGGCCAGAGATACTGAAAATCCAAGGCCAACTACTCTTGTCCCAACCAAAATGTTTTATCCTGTGCTCCTTTCCCCCTTCATCTCCTACTCTCCAACTCTCTGGTCAAATCAAGGTCCTCTACCTTCCTCATGTTGGCATCTAAGCCCCTGCTGTGCCCTTCCTTGTGCCTGCAGGGTCCCAAACCCCCTCACCACGTTTTCCTGTAAAATCTCAAGTTTAAGCATTGCCCTCTGTTCCTTTCTGAGCTATACTAGCTCTCTGGTCTGATCTTTTGATATAGCAATACGGACACATATACTGCATCCTTTATTTAAAAAAAAAAAAAAAAAAAAAGTATGTCTTGCCAAAACCGGTTTGGCTCAGTGGATAGAGCGTCAGCCTGCGGACTGAAAGGTCCCAGGTTTGATTCCAGTCAGGGGCATGTACCTTGGTTGCGGGCGCATCCCCGGTGGGGGGTGTGCAAGAGGCAGCTGGTCTATGTTTCTCGCTCTCTATCTCTCTCACTTCCTCTCTGTAAAAAATCAATAAAATATAAAAAAAATAAAAAATAAAAAAGAATGTAGTTCTTAAAAAAAAAAAAAAAAAGTATGTCTTGCCTGGTAGTGTGGCTCAGTAGTTCGAGCACCTACCCATGAACCAGGTCACACAGTTCAATTCCACATCAGGGCACAAGCCTGGGTTGTGGGCTTGATCCCCCACTAGGGGGTGTGCAGGAGGTAGCTAATCAATGATTTTCTTTCATCATTAATGTTTCTATCCCTCTCTCCCTCTCCATTCCTCTCTCTGAAATCAATAAAAACATATTTTAAAAAGAAAGAAAAAATATATATATACACATATGTATGTCTTGGTGTTATTGATGAAAAGACAATGCCCCGTTCACATTATTTTTTCTTTTAACACATATCACTTAAAACAAATGGGCATAAGTACTCTGTTTGTATGTATGTGTTTATGTGTATATGTGTATGGATATATCTAGATGTATGTGTATATAACATTTTTCCGGAATCATTTGAGGGTAAATACATATATCATAGCCCTTGTCCCCTAAATATTTTGCTGTGTATTTTATAATAGGAATATTCTTACAAAACTGAAGAGTTAACTATATAAATTTATCATTGCTGTTGTTGTCATTGTTAATCCTCACCCAGGGATATTTTTCTATTGATTTAGTTATTTATTTTGTAAGGGAGAGTGGCGAGACAGAGAGGAACATCGATTTGAGAGAAACACATCGATTGGTTGCCTCCCCAACTCCTGCCCCCTGACCAGGGCCAGGGCCCGGGCCGAGGAATCTGCAACCGAGCTACGTGCCCTTGACCAGAATTGAACCCGGGACCCTTTGATCCACAGACTGATGCTCTATCCACTGAGCCAAACTGGTTAAGATTATATAAATTTATATTGATACAGTATTTTTAGCTAATCTACCGTGGTTCATATTCCAATTTTGCCCATCGATCTAATAATATCCCCTTGAGCGTTTTCCCATCTAGTACAGGATCTAGTCCAGAGTCAGGTACTGTACTTAGTTGTCGTGTCTCATTAGCCCTCTCTAATCTGCTCCCTATATTTGGGAGGAGTACAAAGAACTCAGCTTACCTTGGTGGAATATTCTTTTGGACAGCCCATATTAACGTCGATACCAGCCACATCGTTTTCTCTGGGAAAACACGAAGTAGAAAAGGTAGTAAATATTCAACCTAAGGCAAGAAGGTAGTCAAAGGCATGGGTCTGTGCTCATGAATCCCTTACCATGTCCCTGGCCCTGAAACACACCAACCCTCAGTGTCAGAAGCTGAAAAATCTTCTCTCTGAAATGTGCGACTGCCTCCCTGAAGCGGAGCTCAAAAGGCATGGCATAATGCGGTCACACTTGTACGAAGAGCTGGTTGTAGAGGCCTCTGCTACCTCGGAGTTCTACCAGATAACAAATACTGCGTGACCGTCGCACCAAGTCCCAGTTCTCACTGGGGTAATGAAAGCCGTGTGTCCATGCACAAAAGTGACATGAGTATGACAGCCCTTGCCCAGAGCACTGATCCTGGTGGAAGTTACAGGACTGCCTTTGTTGACTGGGTCACGCAATTGGCTCACTCCAAACAGTTCTTAGAAAGGACCCTTACCCCATCTTCTGGTATGTACACAGTTTTAATGGGCTGGGATTCGGCAGCAATTATTGTGTGAGTTCCTTCTCACCCTCACTGTAATCAATAACAATCACTAATACTAGACACTCACAATGTGCTACGCACCGCAAAGCTTTGTGTGCATGATCTCATTTTCCCACCTCGAATGTCAGAGGTAGGTAATACTATCGGTCTCCTTTTGCAGATGAGGAAACTAAGTTCCCAGCAAGGTTACCTAAGGTCACACAGTTAGCAAGTAGCAAAGCCAGAATTCCAAGCCAGGCCCACCTAACTCATTAGCTAAGCGTCTACTGCCTTTGTTAATTTAGGAAGCAATAAGTCTGACCTACACTTCATGAGATTTAAAACCTCAGGGCTCATCGTCATAAGAGTCCTTGGAGAGGGAGCCTCATGAACAAAACTGAAGAACAGGCACCCACTCAGAGGTTATTTGGGATCTAGGCACAGTTGGTACACACGAATGCAGGAGCAACCCTCAGATACCACAAACAGAGAAAGAATCTAGACAGGACACAGAAGGTAGTGAACTAGCAGGTAGAAGGGTAGTCACCTCCTACATCACCAGGAATAGTGAGGCCTCACAGGAGAGCAAAGAGAGTTCCAAAGAGGGAAGAACTTACACAAGTCTGGCCACAGCAAGGGCTCGCTCTGCATCTGAAGTCCCCTGGGAACACAAATGGCTGTATCAACCACCACCCTGACACGGGCACACAAGCACAGGCAAACACATCCATGCACACACATATCAACAAGGGCAGTCCAGCCGGTGTCTCTTAAACAACCAGTCCACTACACTAGCTCACTGTCAAAGGCCAAACGGGGACCTAAATGGCCTAGCAAATGTCATCAGTGCCTAGCAAATGTCATCAGTGCTTTGATTACTTTCAAATGTACAAAATAGTTGCAAAAAAAAAAAAAATGTATAGTGAACAATCATATACTCATCATTTAGATTCTATAAATAATATTTTGTATATTTGCTTTTTCATATGTTTACTCATTGCTGTCAATTTTTTAAAAATGCAACTCAGGAGCTATTCTAAAAAAAATCACCAAGAAATGCAAAGTGAGAGAAGAGAGCTACAGAGTCATCACAACCCTAACATAAGTAGAAACTACTCGTAAATCTAATTTCTTTCTATGGGAAATACATACAGACTACACAAAAACAAAACTAATGGTAGGGATTAAAAATATGTAAGTTATGCCAAACAAGTCATTCCTATAATTACGGACATTAAATTTGAGACTGGAGACATAAAACAGACTGCTATAGCTTGATTTCCATAAACTATCTCCAACAGCGTATCATTCATGAGCAGATCTTTGAAAAATGTCTTCAGGAAGCCACCACTGCTCACTGAAGCCCATCTAACACTGGCCCGGCTCAGGGCATGAGATGGCAAATTTTGGAGAGAGGTTGGGTCTGGGATCTCGTACCATCTGGAAGACGACCTTGCTTTGTTCTCTTTGGCAGGTACGGAATACCACTCGGTCATCAGGGGCCACAAAGTCCACGGTGCTGAGCACTTCTGCAAGAAAACACAAACACACAGGCCCACCCACTGAGGCAGCAAGTTCAACCTAGCCTAATCTCTGCAAGAAAACACGGCAAAAGTCTCAGCTTAGAGGGAAGATGGGGAGCTAGAAGTACAACGTTCTTAAAAGAAATCAGTAGGCTCTTGGGAGGCTTCTGAGGGGCTAATGATGTTCTATTTTCTGACCTGGGTGCTGGCTAGTTAGATGGTTGTTTGTTTTACAGTTATTTGTTATTTTTTTAAATATATTTTATTGATTTTACAGAGAGGAATTGAGAGGGACAGAGAGTTAGAAACATCGATGAGAGAGAATCATTGATCAGCTGCCTCCTGCACCTCCTCTCTCCTCCCTCCTCCCCCCCACCACTGGGGATGTGCCTGCAACCAAGGTACATGCCCTTGACCGGAATCGAACCCGGGACCTTTCAGTCCGCAGGCCGACGCTCTAGCCACTGAGCCAAACCGGTCCCGGCCGTTTTACAGTTATTTTTTAAATTGCATGCCTGTGTTTTCTGAACTTTCTCTGTCTGGTTGTTAACATTTTGCAATTTTAAAACACTGAAACAATAATGTGGATATAGAGCACCTTGTCAGAGCTTCCGATTTTAACCCAAATTTCTCAGAAGATGTCACTCTGAAGTTCAGCAAAGTTGCTGTTTCTTAGTTCCTTATCAGGTGCCAGATACTGTGAGTGGAGATTTAGTCTATTACAGTCAATCCCTATTTTTTTGCAGTTGTGTATGTGCAAATACACCTGTTCGCTAAGATTCATTTGTAATCCCAAAATCAATACTCATGGCTTTTTCGTTGTCGTTCTCAGACATTCACAGAAAATTTCAGTCACCCGATGTACATGTTCTCAGCTGAGGTCAAACAAGGCCACTCTGCCTTTTTTTTTTTTTTTTTTTAACTGTTGTTGTTTGTTTTAAATATGTTTTTATTGACGTTAGAGAGAGTAAGAGAAAGGGATAGAGACATGAAAACATCAACTGGCTGCCTCCTGCATGCTTCCTACTGGGGATTAAGCCCGCAACCCAGGCATGTGCCCTGACTGGGAATCCAACTGTTGACCTCTTGGTTCACGGTTTGACATTCACACACCAGCTGGGCCACTATGCTCTCTTGTTTCAGCTCTATTATCGTAAACAAGTGTCTTTATGGTGGTATATTTAATGCCACATTTTTGCTGGCAATCTCATTGTTTTAAATGGCCCCAAGCATAGAGAAAGGCTGTGATGTGCCTTGCAGAGAAAACACATGTCAGAGAAGCTTTGTTCAGACATGGAATTATAGCGCTGTTGGCTGTGAGTTCATTGTTAATGAGTCAACAGAATATATTCAGTTATGTGTTTTTAAACAGAAGCACACATACTAGAAAAACAAGATTATGTGTTGATCTATTAATGAAAATGTGTCCCCAGAGGTCTGCAGGAACCTAAACCCATACAGATATACCTTGGAGATATTAGAGGTTCATTTCCAGACCACCGTGAAAAGTAAATATCTCAATAAGACAAGCCACAAATTTTTTGGTTTCCCAGTGCATAAGAAAATTATGTTTATACTATAGTCTATTGAGTATACAATAGCATTATATCTAAAAAAAAAATAAAAAAAAAATGTAGATACCGCCCTGGCCAGTTTGGCTCGGTGGATAGAGGATCAGCCTGCGGACTAAAGGGTCCCGGTTTGATTCCGATCAAGGACACATGCCTGGGTTGTAGGCTTGATCCCTGGTGGGGGGCGTGCAGGAGGCAGCCAATCAATGATTCTCATTATTGATGTTTCCGTCACTCTCTCACTCTTCCTTCCTCTCTGAAATCAATAAAAATATATTTTAAAAATAAATAAATAAATAAATAAAATGTAGATACCTTAATTTTAAAATACTTTTAAAATATATTTTATTGATTTTTTTACAGAGAGGAAGGGAGAAGGAGAGCTAGAAACATTGATGAGAGAGAAACATCAATCAACTGCCTCCTGCACTCTCCCCACTGGGAATGTGTCCGCAACCAAGATACATGCCCTTGACCGGAATCGAACCCGGGACCCTTCAGTCCGCAGGCCAACGCTCCATCCACTGAGCCAAACCGGTCTCGGCTTAATTTAAAAATATCTTGTTGCACTCTAACTGGTTTGGCTCAGTGGATAGAGGGTCAGCCTGAACTGAAAAGTTCAATTCTGGTC
Source organism: Nyctalus aviator (assembly GCA_036971965.1). Lineage (NCBI taxonomy): Eukaryota > Metazoa > Chordata > Mammalia > Chiroptera > Vespertilionidae > Nyctalus > Nyctalus aviator. Next base: position 36,525,447 of record CM072936.1, read on the forward strand.
AAGGGCACATGCCCAGGTTTCCGGCTTGATCCCCAGTAGGGGGCGTGCAAGAGGTGGCCAATCAATGATTCTCTCTAATCATTCATGTTTCTCTCTCTTCCTCTCCCTTTCTCTCTGAGATCAATAAAAATATATTATAAATAAATAAGTAAATAGCATTTTAAAAAATATATTTTGTTGCTAAGAAAACACTAACCATCATCAGAAGTTGTTGGAAAAATGGCACCAATAGACTTACTGAATGCAGGGTTGCCACAAACCTTTATTTGTAAAAAAAACAGTGTCTGTAAAGTACAATAAAATGAGATATGCCTATATTTCCCCTAGCAGCAATGGTACGGTATTCACAAAAACTTGCTGATTACAGCAACTTCACAGAACATAACAAATGCAAATAATATTCTCATAAGATCTTCATAACAAAGCTCTCCAACAGGTGTTACCATAACTAGCTTTCTTTTTTTCTTTCTCGTAATTAGCTTTCAAAGATAACAGCACATGGAAGAGATCCAACGTGGCAGATGGGAGAATATGCCTACCTCATGCATTTATTTTGAGAAATAACTGAGATCTTCAATGCAAACAACGCACTTCCATAAATAGAAGCTATTATTATCATCCCAGCACTGAACAGATTAGGAGATTAAAAAGGTGGGGTAAAGGCAGTGACATGTTGGGAGAGGTAATCAATACAATCTCCAGCAGCAAAAAAAAAAAAAAATTTCCAGCAGCAGAGACAGCTCATCACTGACAGTAAGAAGTCTGAGAGAAGAACCGAAAAAACTTAGTGTGGGCCCTGAACGGGTGGCTCAGTTGGTTGGAGGGTCATCCCACACACCAAAAGGATCGCAGGTTCGATTCCCTGCCAGGGTACATACCTAAGTTGCAGGTTCGATCCCTGTTCAGGGTGCGTATGGGAGGCAACCAATCAATGTTTCTCACATAGATGTTTCTCAAATAAGTGTTTCAAAAAAACATATCCTTCAGTGAAGATTAAAAAGATATTTTAACAACAACAAAAACTTAGTGTGTACTAGTATATACTAGAGTTCTATTTATTTATAACAGCAAAATACTGACATCCCTGCTAAAGCACTGTGAAAATCAATTCTGACATAGTCGTCTGTAAGTACTGACATGGGAAAATATCCTAGGAGAAAAGTTAAGTGGCAAAACAAGTAGCATGCTACTGAGGGAGCGAGAAAGGAGATATACAAACACGTTATATTTTCATATTCATGTTTTACTAAATGTGTATTAAAAAGTATACATTTCTTCTCTTTGTGATCACCTTTACAAGTATGAGATTATGGAAGATTTTCATTTTCTAGATCTTTAACACAGCTCAAGGAAAATATAAATCTAAAACAATTAAAGACAAAACTGAGTCACAACTTCTAGCGAACTTATATTAAAATCTGACGAATGTGTATCCATTTCAAAAACCTCAAAAATACCACAACTCTAATCAAAGCAGAATTAGTCTCATCAATAAAATATAAGCAAAACCACAATTCAGCACAACCACTTTCATTTGCAAAGTACTTACATGTACCTCAGCTTATTTGATCCTCACACTCCAATCCCGTTTTAAGAAAAACAGGAATTATGATTTTCATTTTACAGCTAAAGACACTGAGGCAGGGAGGTCATGTGAGTAGGCTGAGGTCATGTGACTTGCCCAAGGTCACCCAGCTAGCAAGTAGCATGTCCATCTCAACTCCAAGACTTCTAAGGTCCTTCCTGTGCTGGCAATTTCAATGCCAACAAGCCTATGGGTGGAAGGCATTCTTATCCGGTTCTTTGCAGGGTCTCTGGAGAGCAGTGACTGCTCTCAAACACATGATCCGCAAAATTACACAGCCAGGCAAGAAGCCTAGAAGGACCCTGTCACCACAAACAAGGGGAGTGATAGCGTGGCTTGGTTCTGACAGGGCACACACACGATCCTGGGACCAGAGCGGCACTCACCATTGACAACTCTCTTGCACTGGAGCATCTTGAGGTCGATTAGCTCCTATGGAGGAATCAGAGGGAACTTGTCAGTCTCCTCCAACAGGCCCCGGGCACTGGGGGAGGGCTTTCACTGACACACATCTTGGAGGTGACTTGGCCTGTCACCCTACTACCAGCAAATGATGGCTTTTGGGATATATAGTCTGACCTCCCACCCAAGCCAGGCAAGCAGGGGCCTGAATGAGCTTCCCTCCATCAGCTGCTCTTCCCAAGGACCTTGGAGATATTTGGGGCCTAGGAAAGGAGCCAGAGAGAATACAACAGCTCAGGAATGTGGACATCTGGGCCTCTTACGAACACTGCCTTCTGGCCCAGCAAGTGTTGCTCAGTGGTTAAAGGTCGGTCTATGAACCCAGAGGTCTCAGTGTGATTCTGGGTCAGGGCACACACCCGGGTTTCAGGCTCCATGCCCAGTGGGGGGCATGCAGGAGGTAGCTGATCAATGATTCTCTCAGATCATTGATGTTTCTAGCTCTCTCTCCCTCTCCTTTCTTCTCTGAAATCAATAAAAATGTTTTCTTTAAAAAGAACATTGCCTTCTCCCTTGATCTTACTTATTAAAAGGTATAGGTCCAACAGTAAGTGTCCCCTCACAGTCTGAGCCACTGAAGTCTCCCTGTTCTTATAAAAAGGAATAGAAACATGACATCTGAGGAACTACTGGAAAACTATCAATAGGGCAGACCTTGCTGGGGGATCAGATTACTGGTCCCTAGACTTTTGCTGAGCTGCTTCATCCTTTCTTCACCTCTTTCTGCTGAGGGCTTTTCAGGGCTTTTGAGGAGGTTCCTGCATGCCTGGAATTAGGTACACCCTAAGTCCCATACCCAGTCCTGTGAGGTGGGTGGGGTGGTTTGACTATCTAATCACACAGATAGGCCACCTCCTGTGAACCCAGTTAAAATCATCCAGGCAGCCCTAACTGGTTTGGCTCAGTGGATGGAGCATCGGCCTGCAGACTGAAAGGTCCCAGGTTCGATTCCGGTCAAGGGTGTGTACCTTGATTGCAGGCACATCCCCAGTAGGAGGAGTGCAGGAGGCAGCTGATCGATGTTTCTCTATCATCGATGTTTCTATCTCTCTATCCCTCTCCCTTCCTCTCTGTAAAAAAAAAATAAATTAAATATATATTAAAAAAAAAAAAAAAAAAAAAGATCATCCAGGCAGCTAATACAGTACAATAATCCTGGCCTGCAGAGCAGCTCTGAATCCACATGAGGGCACCAGGCATCACACTGTGTCACGCCCAGTACTTAGGGCCCAGCCGGTCGCACACAAAACAGGGATCTGTCTCCTGCCTCTGCTCTGCACGGGGGCTGGGGCTGAGTGGAGGGCTCAGGTCTCCTCCAGCAGAAGCCCCTTTGTTCATAAGCCACGTTGACTCTTCCAGAGCATGAGCACATCAAACACGCCAGAGCTTTAGGTCACCCATTCCTGCGCAGCCCTGCTCCCACCGCCCAGCTTCCATAACGCGTTTCACCGGGGCCATAAACACAGAGCCGCTCCTCTAGAACAGGCCCTGTGCTACAGTGCAATCACTCGCTTCCTTCCTGGTGTTTCATTCCACACATCTCCAAGGGAACACAAGCCCACTTTCTAGAGTCCCAGGAAAATGCTGCCCGCACAGAAATAGTGAAAGCCCAAGGATAACACCTTACAAAAATATAGTACAGCCGAAAGCGGTTTGGCTCAGCAGATAGAGCATCGGCCCATGGACTCAAGGGTCCCAGATTCAATTCTGGTCGGGGGCATGTGCCTTGGTTTCCGGCACATCTCAGTGAGAGGTGTGCAGGAGGCAGCTGATTGATGTTTCTCTCTCATTGATCTTTCTAGCTTTCTCCCTCTCCCTTCCTCTCTTAAAAAATCAATAAAATATATTTTTTTAAAAAGCACTTGAGGGACATATCAGGATTGGGGTTAGGGAGAAGCTGCCTAGATCAGCAGTTGCCAACTGGTGGTCTGTGAGTTCCGAAAGGTTGGCGACGCTGGCCTAGATCATTCTGATACGTACCCAGTTGAAAACCATTGCTCATACTTATTCATAATCCAGTATCCTGTCATTCTATTTTTCCTGGCAGATGCTTTCTAAACCTGGGTGTGAAGTCCTAATATTCTCTGGAGCTGTCAGCAATTAGCTGGTCCACTAGCTACCACCACCAGAAAATCCTATGGCTCCTCAAACCAGTCTCATCCAGCTTTCCTGGCCTGAATCTGGGCCTCTTCCTCCTCTTCTTTCAGTCCGCAGACCGACGCTCCACCACTGAGCCAAACCGGTTTGGCTCTTCCTCCTCTTCTTAACGTGGAGTTCATTCATTCCCGCACTGAATGTATATTAGATCCTACAGGGGCCCGGGTAGTGACCTGACATGATGCTCATCCATCCACCTGGCCCTCCATGCTACCCAGGCTGCTGGCCCTAAGCAGGGTTTGTAGAATTTATAAATATCGAGTGTCTTTGTCCTCTGTTGCCTTCACTGAGCACCTGTGAAGTCAATGCCCACTCTGCCAACCCCTCGCCCCAATCCTGACCACTCCCACCAGATGGGGAGGAAAAGCTCTCTGGGAAAATCAGTGGCCCCTTACCTCACAGTACACAATGTCTGCTCCATAGTCCAGGGCCAGCAGCCGCATCGGGAGAGTCCCCACTCGAACCATAGGCGCCAAGATGAGTTTGTTGTGGTAGCACAGCGAGAGGCTGTTCACCATCATTCCTCTTCTGCTCCAGCCTGAAGGAAGGGAAAACAAGGGTCAGAAACTCAAATGGAGTAAATCTCTTCTATTATCCCGGGCTGCCTTTCCTTCTTCCTTCCAATCAACACGTGCTACTTGGTTTTCCTTCCCTCTGATCATAAAAAGAACCCATGCTCATTCATTCATCCGATAAATAGTTATCAAGTGCCTAGTCTGTGCCAGTCACTATCCTAGTCTTTGGAGATGCATTTGCAGTGTTCCCCAAAGTGTGGTCCGCGTACCCCCAGGGCTATGGGAAGAGTTTGGTGGGGGTACGCGTTGCATCGGAGTTTGGTGGGGATATGCACTGCACCGTCTTAGATGCGCCGAATTCTACGTTCTCATGAGTACGAGGGATACTCAGCGTTAGGAAAATTATAGAAGGGGTACACACATGTCAAAAGTTTGGGAAACACTGCATTAGAGAATAAGACAGACAAAAATTCCTGCTCTGGTAAAGCTTTTAATTTAGTTAGGGAACACGGGCAAAAAAAAACAAAAACCCAAAAAACAAGCATAACAAATAAGTAAATTAAAATATGATGGAAATTTGGTATAGTGGGCCCTCTGTGCCATGGGTTTCACATCCATGGATTCAACCAATCACAGATCGAAAACAAGCAGAAAAACCCTAGCCAGTGTGGTTCAGTTGGTTGGGCGTTGCCCTAATCACCAAAGGTTACAGGTTCAATTCAGGGTCAGAGCACATCCCCATGCAGGAGGCGACCAATCAATGAGTCTCTCTCATCATTGATGTTTCTATCTCTCCCCCTCTCCCTTCCTCTCTGAAATAAAAAATATATTTTTTTAAATATGTATACAAATTTAGAGTTAGAATTAAATATTTAGAGAATATCTTATTTCCACTCAAAGCATACGTTAATGAGAAAAAACTAAAATGATCCATCATATTTGTAAGAGAAAGAGGCAATATAGCATATAGTTAATATTCTGAACTCTGGAATCAGACAGACCTGCATGGGAATCTGCCCCCAGACATCGAGGCTAGCTTCTCCTCTGGAATATGAGGCTCCAACAGAATCTATGTTGGGGGGGGAAGGGGGAGATGCTGTAAAGAGCACATTCTACCTGGCCAATCTGGCTCAGTGGTTAGAGCATCGGCCCATGGACCAAAGGGTCTGGGGTTTGATTTCCAGTCAAGAGCATGTACCTGGATTGCAGGCTCCATTCCCAGCCTGGGGTTGAGGTGTGTGTGGAAGACAACCAATCAATGTGTCTCTCCCACATCGATGTGCCTGCTACAGGTTGTGGGGATGGTCCAGGGCCAGAACAAGAGTTTGCAATGGCTAATGAGCCTACCTGAAGTGAGAATACATGTGGTAACCTCAGCCTCTCTCCAATCCTCATCCTCTAGGCAGGGTTTTTCAACAGCAAACTTGTCATTTTAGGCCAGATTATCCTTTTTTATGGGGGCTGTCCTATGCATTGCACAATGTTTAGCAGCGTCCCTGGCCTCTACCCACTAGATAGATGCCAGGAGCACCTCCCACAATGTGACAACTAAAAATGTCTCCTGACAGTGTCAAAAAAAGAGTAGGGGGATGACAGAAGTAAAATTAGTGGAAGTAAAATGAATGTTCACTGTCACTCCTCAAAGCTCTCTCCTCCACCGGTTTAGCAGGTAACTCTCCAGAAACTCTACTCATGTACCAAAATGATCTTTTTAATGGTATTTTATGAAACTAAAACACTTTCTCCAGATGTTAAGAACCTTCCAGGTGGCCTGGTGGGCGTGGCTTAGTGGTTGACCGTGGACCTATGAACCAGGAGGTCAAGGTTCGATTTCCTGGCAGGACACATGCTCACCTTTCGGGGCTTGATCCCCAGTGAGGGGTGTGCAGGAGGCAGTCGATCTATGATTCTCTCTCATCATTGATGTTTTTCTCTCTCTCTCCTTCTCCCTTCCTCGCTGAAATCAATAAAAATATTAAAAAAAAAAAAAAAAAAAGAACCTCTCAGGTGATTAGTACACATTTACCTTATCTCCCTCCCCAGGCACTGGGGACTCCAGAACAGATAACACCCATTTTCCAGCTCTATTCGGGATGGCGAGTATAAGGTATTTTTGCAACCTGAACATCTGAACTTAAGTAAAATATTCTGCCCAACCAGAGCTATGTGAGACAAGCCACATACCTGATCACTCCGTAGGGTTATGCAGGATCCTCCTCACTACTATTCAAGTAATTTAGGTATCTGACTGGGAAGCCAGGGGAGGTCAGCTGACTGCAAAAGTTGGGTGGTGATGACAGTGGAGTGGAGTGTAAACCTCAGCTGAAAACAGAAAACGTGTGAAGCAATGAGCCCGCTGACATAAAGCCTGAAGACCTTCACTGCGACAATAAGCTGAAGGCTATCAGCTTGCCTTCTGGGAATCTCCGTTCGGGGTGCAGTTCGGGTGAGGTTTAGCCTCGATCTGCAACTGGCCCTTGTCTCGGCTCCTAGGCCTGGCCATTCATTCAGACTCTCAGCAAACACTGGTTGCCAGACCTCGAGCGGGGACCACAGCCGGAAAAACATCGCCACACCTTCCAGTTTACCGGGGGAACCAGCACTGGACAAGCCAACAACCCGGCGGCGAGAGCAACCGAGGAGAATGGCAGGGATTGGACACCCAGTCACGAGAAGCCCTCCGCCCTCCTGGTCCCTCAGGCCACGGCCCGGTCGCCGCGTTATCGTCGGACCTCCCAGTCCTGCCTCCATGGCGCACCCTTCCCCAAGGCTGGCCGGGTTCTGGACGTCGCCAACCCCTGTTCGGAACTACAGACCTCGCTGCTGCTGCTGAACTTTATGGATGCTCCCTCCTTCCTCAGGGTTCTCCAATTCCGCGTGCCTTCCTGAGCCTCGCCGGCCACCGTCTGTGGGGCGTGGCGCGCCCGTGACGTCACTGCCGTGCGCCTCCCCAGCGCCATGCACAAACACACACACAAAAAAATGGCTCTAGCGCGGCCGCCGCGGCTCGCGCTGCTTGCGGCTCAGTGGTTTCTGTCGCCCCGACGGAATCTGACGACGGCTAGCGGTTCCGACGAGCCCCTGCCCGTGGTACGCATCCCGCGGGCTCTCCAGCGGCTGCAGGAGCAGCGGAAGGACTCGCGGCGGAGCTCCACGCGGCCGGCGCTGGTGCGCCCCGGCCGGCTGCTGATCTCGGCGCGGCGGCCGGAGTTTAACCAGCCGGCGCGCCTCACGCTGGGTCGTTGGGAGACGGCGCCCCTCGCCTCGCGGGGCTGGAAGCACCGGCGCTCCCGCTCGGATCACTTCTCCATCGAGCGCGCGCAACACGAGACGCCAGCCTTGCGGAACCGCTTCTCGTCCGAGGACAGCTTTGCGGACCTGGGTCTGCTGCCGCGGGTACTGCGGGCGCTGCAGGAGGTGGCCCCCGAAGTCGTTTGGCCCACCACGGTGCAGTCGAGCGCCATCCCCCCGATACTGAGAGGCCGCCACATCCTCTGCGCAGCGGAAACAGGCAGTGGCAAGACTCTCAGTTATCTGCTGCCTCTCTTTCAACAGCTCTTGGGCCGACCACGCCTGGACTCAGGCAGTGTCCCTGCTCCCCGAGGTCTGGTCCTGGTGCCTTCGCGAGAATTAGCCCAGCAGGTGCAGGCTGTGGCCCTGCCCCTAGGCAGGTCCTTGGGACTCGAGGTGCAGGAGTTAGAGGGAGGCCATGGCATGAGTAGGGTCACGAAGCAACTGTCCAGGCAGCCTCCGGCTGATATGCTAGTAGCCACTCCGGGGGCTTTGTGGAAGGCTCTGAAACGTAAACTGATCAACCTAGAGCGGCTGTCCTTCTTGGTATTGGATGAGGCAGATACCCTATTGGATGAAAGTTTCCTGGAACTCATGGAGTACATCTTGGGGAGGAGCAATATAGCAGAAGGCTCAGATGACTTAAAAGACCCCTTCAACCCCAAAGCTCAGTTGGTGCTGGTAGGGGCTACATTTCCCAAGAGTGCAGGTCAGCTGCTGAGTAAAATCTCTGACTCCGACTCTCTAACCACCATCACCAGCCCCAAGCTCCATTGCATCATGCCTCATGTCAAACAGACGTTTATGAGACTGAAGGGAGCAGAGAAGGTCCCTGAGCTGGTGCAGATCCTCAAGCAGCACGACAGAGCAGATAAGACTGGCTCCTCGGGAACTGTGTTGGTGTTCTGTAACAGCTCCAGCACTGTGAACTGGCTGGGATACATTCTGGATGACCACAAAATCCAGCACCTAAGGCTGCAGGGACAAATGCCGGCCGCCATGAGGACAGGTATCTTCAGGAGCTTCCAGAAGGGCTTCCGAGACATACTTCTCTGCACAGACATAGCCTCACGGGGCCTGGACAGTACCCAGGTGGAGCTGGTTGTCAATTACGATTTCCCCCCCACCCTGCAAGACTACATCCACAGAGCGGGAAGGGTGGGCCGAGTAGGGAGTGAGGTGCCAGGCACCGTCATCAGCTTTGTTACCCACCCCTGGGATGTGAGCCTCGTTCAGAAGATTGAGCTGGCAGCTCGCCGGAAGAGAAGCCTTCCAGGACTAGGGTCCCTACTTGACATGAATGCAGAGTCCTAGCAGGGATCTTGGCCTGTGTGGGGGCAAGTAAGCAAACTTCTCAGCAGGACACGCCCAGCTGCCCAGTCATCTCCCTGAAGGTTCCGGGAGTTACTGGCCAGCATTGGAAGGTGAGCTACTGGGCATGGCTCACAGTGGTTTTTCACATGAGTCTTGAAAAATAAAGGAGAGTTTGGTTCTGCATTGCGTCGTGATTTCTAACAGAAAATGATGTTTTGCCCCGGCCAGCATGGCTCAGCCATGCTCTGCCTTCTTTCCCATCTCCTGGTCACGGAAGATGAGATAGGATTAAACTATTTCACCAAACTGGCAAAATGAGCATATCATATAGCATTCTCTCACTTAGCTCCTTGGTTCCAGGCTCTGCAACATTATATAAGCTTTGCCTGAAGTGTAATGAGTAGTTAAGCAAATAACACTCCACAAAACAACTTAAAAATGGGTTTGATTCCCAGTCAAGAGCAGGTACCTCGGTTGCAGGTTTGCTCCTCCCACCAATGATCAGGGCATGTGTGGGAGGCAGCCACATTGAGGCAACCATAACAATGTTTACCCTCTTCCCTCCCCTCCCTTTCAGTCTCTTAAAAAAATATCGATGGGAAAAATATCAGGTGAGAATTAAAAAAAAAAAAAAACACACACACAAAACTGCCCAGTTCAGCTGGTGTGGCTCAGTGGTTGAGCATCACCTATGAATCCGGAGGAGGTCACGGTTCAATTCCCAGTTAAGGCACATGCCTGGGTTGTGGGCTCCATTCCCAGTGGGGTGCATGCAGGAGGCAGCCAGTCAATGATTCTCATTGATGTTTCTATTTCTCCCTCTGAAATCAATAAAATCTTTTTCTTTTTTTTCTTTTTTTTTTCTTTTTCTTTTTTTTTTTTTTTTAAAGAGAGAAAGAAAAAAACAACTGCCAGGAAGCTTGTTCAAAGTGCAGATGTCTGAGCCCCACTCCAGATCTGTATGCTTTCTGAGAGTTGTCCCAAGAATTCACTTACAGGTATTTTCAAATTGTTTTGTGGAATCTATAGGTGAGTCTCAAGCCCTCTTAAGCTGATAAATCATTCATCTATGCTATTCTGCCTTCCCCAGCATCCCAACCAGATCCTGAGTAGATATTGGTACTCTACCAGATCAGAGGGATGCTCCCAGATAGGTAATCTCCCAAGCCTTGGGGAATCTGAGTGATCTCATGCTGCCCCACCTGTCAAGACAAACCTCCTCCAGAACCATCCCCTCCACATTTTACCTCCTACCACTCCCCAAAGGTAATCATCTCTAATTAGTTCTGACTTTGTCCTAACATGCACCATGCACCTAACAAACTCCTTAAGAGTGAGCAACTTTTGAAATGGTAGCTAGGCAGCCTACCTTCGGGGCTCATTCTGTCTGCAACAGCCCAAGCTAGCAAATGTCCCATCTTTGCTTATTAACAGCAACAGAGATCCCCCTTCTCGGGAAGATTATCTCTCATTACTAAGAAGTTCTTGACTACACTATCAAAAGGTGCCCCAGATACGATCTCTCTACGGGCCTGATCATGCTAAGGGCAGGGTTGTCTATTTCCTCTTCTGAGTAACACCAAATTATCTTTTTTCTTTTTTTTCTTTTTTAAAGATTTTTAAGTTGATTTTAAGAAAGGAAGGGAGAGGGAGAGAGTGAAAAATATCAAGGGCTAAAGAACCTGCAATTGAGGTACGTGCCCTTGAAAGGAAATTGAACCTGCGACCCTTCCATCCATAAGCCGACACTAACCCCTGAGCAAAACTGTCCATGGCCAGGTTGTTTTGATCCCCGGTTGGAGTGCATGCAGGAGGCAACCTATCAATGTTTCTCTTCACATCAATATTTCTCTCACACCCTTCCTCTCTACAATTAATAAAAAGATAAACTGTTTTAAAAGTAAAATAATAAATAAAACGGGCTCATCATTCCCACTCTGTGAAGTCATTTGGGACCCTCACTTTGCCTTGGAGTACCTTTCACATCTCTCCCAGTGTCACTCTGAAATGTGATGAGCTTGTCCTTAACACTCCTATCAGCTATAAATCTAGAGCCCCAACCTGACGCCCTGCCATTGAGCAGAACACCTCTCCACTACGTGTAACCGTGGGTGGGCCCTTTAACCTGTTGGTTTTTGAGTCCTCAGCTCTAATAACATGATGGTTTTATGAACTGACATTTGAGGCAGGACAAGGTCATGAAGAACTTGTCTTTGCTTTTACTCTTCCCAACTGAAATTCTCCTCTCCCCAGGTCCACCTCTCACTTGTCCTTCAGGCCCGCCACCAGGGGGCCTTCCTTGATTGCCCCGTGCGCACAAGTCTCTGCCTTTCCAATGGTTGGATACTTATTGATAGGGTCAATGCCTTAAACCTGGCTGTCTTAGGTTAATCTTGCTTCTTGTGCTAATCTTAGAATGGAGTTTCTCTTGCCTTCCTGTGGTCCCTAGGGCTGTGCCAGTCCAGGAATATAGTCCACACGGAGTGGCTACTTGGCTGAGACATGGATGAGGAGGGCCAGGTGTGAGGGCACAAGCAGGGGACACTGGGTAGTGATGTCTCACAGTGTTCCTGGCAGGGTAACTACAGAAACGTGGTGTTCCAGGGAAACTTTTCCTCAGTTCTCTACCAGATACCAGTCTGTTCGGTTGCCTGAGAAAGATGATGTACCGGCTCTTATACCTTCCATGTAACTTATCCTGTCCTCCGGGAGTGCAGCACAGCAAGTAGGCCTGGGCTGGGCATCTGTATGGGAGTTGGTGTACACACAGCCTCACCTGCCCGCCACATGATCATTTGTGCTTGTCCATCACACCTGAGAACCACCCTAGCTGTACGTAATACCGGTGGCCTGGGGCCCCCTCAGAGACCCCGAGAGCTCCCGCTCTCGGCTAAGGACAAGTGCAATGTCATTCCTGGGCAAGTATTCAGAAAGGTTTTCATCTTTATCAATGTAACCTTCCCCTCTGGCCTACAAGATACTGCCAGAGAGGAAGATAATACAAAATTATCAGACCCTTTGCTTCTTTACTGGCCAGTCTCTTGGCAAAAGTCAAGTTGCCGCCGAAACCGGTTTGGCTCGGTGGATAGAGCGTAAGCCTGTGAACTGAAGGGTCCCAGGTTCGAGTCCGGTCAAGGGCATGTACCTTGGTTTCGGGCACATCCCCAGTAGGGGGTGTGCAAGAGGCAGCTGATTGATGATTCTCTCTCATCGATGTTTCTAACTCTCTATCCCTCTCTCTTCCTCTCTGTAAAAAAATCAATAAAATACATTTTTTTAAGTCAAGTTGCCAACATGGGAGAGGTTCTGAAACGATTTATATTAGACTAGTAGTCCTGCGCACGAATCCATGCTCCTCCAATAGCTCGCTGCTGCCCTCCAGTAGCTCTTCGCCTGCTGCCCCGCCCTCCTGTAGCTCCCTCTGCCCTCTCCATCCCCTCATAGCTTGCTGCCCTGCCCCCTCCTATAGCTCTCCACCAACCCTCTTGTAGCTCGCTGCCCCACCCTCCTGTTGATAGTGATCCAGTCGTTACTCCGTCAGTCATTATGCCTCACTGCTTAAGGGATAATTAGCATATTCCTCTCTTACTATATAGGATAGTTTTCCCAAACTTGGAAGGCATTTCCTTAAAGCAGGGGTGAGGAACCTTTTTTTTTCTGCCTGGGGCCATTTGGATGTTTATAACATCCTTCACTTAATAATACAAAATTATCAGCTTACATACTAGCCTGTTATAGCTGGTCAAGCATTTCATTAACTCACCCCTAATGCCTTGGCAGGGCCAGACCAAATGATTTCCCAGACCTTACCAATATACAGCCTGAGAGCCGCTTGTTCCCCACCCCTGGCTTCAGAGGAGACAGTCTATAAGAAATCTTTTCTGTTGCAAGAGAGATGGAAGAGAATCCTGATTGCAATTAATTTCAAGGTCTGTTTTCTCTGGAAATAGGGACGATTTTCTGTTCTGCTGCTGTTCTAGGCCCCACAGAATTGCTTTTGCAGCAACACCCGCTCTGTAGGGGACTCAGGATGGGTTAAGGCTGTGTTTGGGATGCCAAGCAGATTAGAAGCTTCAGCAAGAACCTGGGAGAGACCTGAGAGAGGGGGCATCCTGGCAGCACACGTGACTGATCAGCTCCGGTTTTCTTTCCAGCAGCAATGGCTCCCACCTTCCCTCCTGCACCCGGTCACTGCCATGTCCTCTACCAAAGGGGGGGGGGGGGCGAAACCCGAGCGGGCTGGCACGGGGAGACCTACTGCCTGGTCGGGGGCTGCCGGTCCTTTGGGGATGCCCCTTTGGCCACCCCAGCAGAGGCGGAGGCAGAGAAGCCAGGCCCCAGAGGAGCATGTAAGAGGCATCGACCTCTGGAAGAGTCGGATGAAGACCTCAGTTGCTCCAGCCCCAAAACTTGGCGATTGGCGCTCGGTGGCAAGAGGTGGATGCCCTCCTGGCCAAGTCAGACAGGGATTCCTTGGACTTCTCGACTTCGAGCTTCCGCCTCTCTCACCAGGAGAGGCCTTGAGTTCCTTACATCCATCCATTTGTCCAGATATCCTCTGCTGATCATCCATCCCCTGTGCTGGCCCTTCGCTGGGTGTGCAGTAAGGGAGCTGGGCAAGTCTTCAGTTGCCGATCACACGTACTGGCATAAGCGCTCAGAAAGGTGGGCTGTGAGGGCACTAGGTGCCGGTAGAATGGAATTAGGGGGAACAAAGCTTGAATCCCTGGGGAGCAGCCTTCATGGGTCAAGCGCCTGTAATTCAGGTCCCTCTAGCCTTCCCCCAGTTGGCGGCACTGCCTCAAGGACGAGGGACAGCATGCAAACCAACCTCAGAACAGGAGCCCTGTGGGCTTCACGGTGAAGCCACCAGAACATCTGGTCCCCAGAAGCAGCCCAGTCAGACTACCTCTTGCAACTTTGCTCGGGGGACCTTGTGTGCTGGTCCTCTGTGCTGCCTGAAATCAGGCAGAGCCTGGCTGCCAGAGAACCCCAATCATTCCTTATCCTCTCCAAAAAGCAGCTATACAGCCTAACTGGTTTGGCTCAGCGGTGGATAGAGTGTCGAACCTGTGGACTGAAAGGTCCCAGGTTTGATTCCGGTCAAGGGCATGTACCTTGGTTGAGGGCGCATCCCCAGATGTGTGTGTGTGTTGGGGGGTGTGGGTGTGTGTGTGTGTGTGTGTGTGTGTGTAGGAGGCAGCTGATCGATGTTTCTAACTCTCTATCCTTCTCCCTTCCTCTCTGTAAAAAAATCAATTAAAAAAAAAATATATATATATATATATATACTTTTTTTTTAAAGCAGCCATAAAGGTGAAAAGGAAAATGTGTGTATGGGGGGAGGGAGGGAGTTGCCTTGCAACCTAGTTCATTATCTGCTTAAAACTGTTGTCTTACCATATGTCAAAAGAACTTCTTCACTGATACTGCCCCTAGGGCAGTGGAAGCTAAAGAGAAAATAAACAGCCGAGACCGGTGTGGCTCAGAGGATAGAGCGCCAGCCTGCGGACTGAAGGGTCCCGGGTTCAATTCCGGTCAAGGGCATGTGCCTTGGTTGCGGGCATATCCCCAGTAGGGGGTGTGCAAGAGGCAGCTCTCTCTCATCGATGTTTCTAACTCTCTCTCTCCCTTCCTCTCTGTACAAAATCAATAAAATATATTTAAAAAATAAATAAATAAAGAGAAAATAAACAAATGGGACTACATCAAAATAAAAAGCTTTTTTTGTTAATCAGCTTAACAATAACCCACAACCTTCGGACCAACTAAAATAAAAAGCTTTTTTACAGCAAAAGAAACCATCAACAAAACAACAAGAAAGCCCACGGTGTGGGAGAACATATTTGCAAATAATACCACTGATAAAGGTTTAATCTCCAACATCTACAGACAGCTTATACAACTAAATAAAAGGAAGATGAATGATCCAATTAAAAAATGGGAAATGGACCTAAATAGAATATTTTCAAAAGAAGACAGAAGGAAGGCCAAAAGGCACATGAAAACATGCTCAAAGTCACTAATTATCGGAGAGATGCAAATCAAAACAACAATGCGGTACCATCTCACACCTGTCAGAATGGCCAACATCAACAAATCAACAAACGACAAGTGTTGGCGAGGTTGCAGAGAAAAAGGAACCCTCGTGCACTGCTGGTGGGAATGAAGACTGGTGCAACCACTGTGGGGAACAGTGTGTAGTTTCCTCAAAAAACTGAAAATGGAACTCCCATTTGACCCAGTAATCCCACTCCTAGGAATATATCCCAAGAAACTAGAAACACCAATCAGAAAGGATATATGCACCCCTATGTTCATAGCAGCACAATCTACAATAGCCAGAATTTGGAAACAGCCTAGGTGCCCATCAGCAGATGATTGGATCAAAAAACTATGGTACATCTATGGGATACTATGCTGCCATAAAAAAGAAGGAATTCTCATCATTTGCAGCAACCTGGATGGAGCTGGAGAACATCATGCTGGGTGAAATAAGCCAGTCAATGAAAGAGAAACACCACATGACCTCACTCATTAATGGATAATAAAGAACATTATAAACTGATGAACCAAAAGATAGATATAGAGACAGTAAAGCAACAAGCAGACTGTCAAATTACAGTGGGGAGGGGAGGGAGATCTGGAGGAGATAAAAGATCAACCGAAGGACTTGTATACATGCATATAAGTACAACCAATGGACATAAAACTCTGGGGAGGGTGGGTATGTATGGGAGGGAGGTATGGGGGGCAAAAAAAAAATCAATAAAATACATTTTAAAAAAACAAAACAAAACTGTTGTCTTACTTCCTCACTCTGACTTGGGCGGAGCTGCAGAGCCTAACCCCAGGGCCCCGCCACAGCTGACTTGGGCGGAGCTGCAGGGACCCTCGGAGGCCGCCACAGGAGGAGGTGTGTATGTAGGTCAGAGCCTCCCCATGAGTTCAGTTCAGGCTTTGGATCCGATTCCCCTGGACTTAGCAGAGCTGCGAAATAAAGGTTAAACTCGCCTCCCTCGGAGTGCTGGCTGATCCGTTCTCCGGTACATTCTGCCACAACACAGGTACTGGATGGGGAAGCTGGCAAGGGTTCTAAAGAGGAAGGTGGGGATTAGGGAGAAGGCTGAGTGGACGTGAGATGCCTCCATGGTTATGCACTTCAAGCAAGAGCAACAACGATCACAGCCTTTTGAGGAAGGAAAAGGTGCAAACTGTTCAGAGAGGGTAGCGATTGGAGGATGTAAGTCTGTGGCTTCCCGGCTCTTTCTGGCTGAAGAGACTGTTGTTTCTTGGAAACAACTGTGGTGACAACTGTGTTAGTCACCATGGGAGCACAACCAAAGCAATGCCAGAAAGAAGCAGTGACAGCCTGAGTCTCTGGATCAAGGAGCCCTGTACTTGGAACACCAGCTGCTCACTCACATACTCCTTTCTGGTGGCAAGATTTTCTGTTCTAGCCCTGCCTCACCAAACCCACCGAGGCCTGTGGCACCTGGCAGCCTGGCTGGTGTGGCCACAATTTAGAGGGTGAGTGGGTTTTGCTATTTGCTGAGACTAGAGAGGTCAGTGGGAAAAGACTGCCCAGGTCTTGAGAGTCAAGTAAAGGAATTTGGTATATCCTAAGAGCAATGAGAAACCACAGAAGGACTTTAGGCAGGAGGACATTAGATTTTTTTTTTCCTTTTTATTTTTTTATTTTTTTTTAAATCCTCATCCAAGGATATTTTTTTCATTGATTTTTAGAGAGAGTGGAAGAAAGAGAAACATCAATGTGAGAGATGCGCATGGATTGGATGCCTCCTGAAGGAACCCCAAGCAGGGCCTGGGCTGGGGAGGAGCCTGTACCCAAGGTACATGCCCTTGACCTGGAGCCTTCGGTGAGAGAAGGACAGGAAAGCCTGTTGGCTTGCATGTGCTTGCCACTTGGGTGTGAGTGCTCACATGCCCTTGACTGTAGGAGGGTCTAGGTGTATCTGTGTATAGCTGGGTGTATGGTACCTCAAGGCCATGGCCAGCAGAGCCAGCTTATCTAAGGACTGAAGAACATTACTTAAATTTGCTGCCTAGCTAAGCTACAGTGATGGTGCCTTCCTCCTCTAGCTCAACACAGCCTATCTCTGAGACTGGTGTTTCCCCCATTCCTGCGATGTTAGACATTTGGTCCCTGAAGGAAAACTCAAAATCCTGAAAAGCTAAATGCTACCTTCTCATTTCTCTACCAGCAGCTGTTATTTATTTGTCTGGACCTCCTGTCCTTCGTTTTCCCATTTTTAAAAAAAATACATTTTAATTGATTTTTTTACAGAGAAGAAGAGAGATAGTCAAAAACATCGATGAGAGAGAATCATTGATCAGCTGCCTTTTGCACACCCCCTACTGGAGATGTGCCCGAAACCAAGATACATACCCTTGGCCAGAATCGAACTTGGAACCTTTCAGTCCGCAGGCCAATGTTCTATCCACTGAGCCAAACTGGTTTCAGCCCCATATTTTTTTATAGCCCTGTTTCCTGGTGGGGCTATCCAGAGTGGAACAGACATGCTGTTATCTACCAAACTCATGTTTGTGGCCTGGAAAACAGCATATCCAAGAGTCCCTACACACACACAGGTGCAAGAGTATGATGTGTGCGGTGTGGGGTTGCTGACCAGCCTTGGGGAGTAGAGTGAAAGAAGGGAGTCAGGTTTGAGTTTGGGTGCACAAGTCACCTAGGGCAGAGCCCTGGGAACTCCCATTCAGAAGCGGGGCTGCCTAGAGACCCCCTCAAGCTAGACCCACTTGCAGTTCAGCACCTTTGGGCGGCCCTTCCTCCTGGCCAACAGGCACTGGGCAACATCAAGTGCATAATTCCTCAAATATAGCCAAGCTAGGAGCCCTTCCCCTCGTGGCTAGCCCAGGACCTCTAGTCCCCGTGGAAGCGTTTTGCTCACTTTATTTGGGGAAGGTTTCTAGGGTCTCCAGGCCTCAGACCAGTCCCTGCACCGGTCACTCCCATCACCTGGGAAAGGTTACAAAGATGGAGCAACTCCAGGGGGTGCCAAGGTTCAGAATACAAACTTGAGAGGTTGTGGAAGGAAAGAGTTTGGGCAAGGACCCAGAATCTTCTCAACATTTGTGATAAGGCATATCCCCTGGGTACGTGTGCGCCCGCGAGAGAGTGAGTACGTGGGTGGGGGTTCTTGGAGGAGACAGCTAGGATGAGGGCCTGAGGCTGGAATGGGGTGGGGCCTGCCCAGCAAGTACGGGAACTTAGCCCAGAGCAGCCACCACATGAGGCGGTTGTAGCCACAAAAAACAAGCTCCAGGCCTTTCCTTAGGACCCATCCTTCTGAGTTCAAGAGGCGGGGGGCTTCCACACTGAGGTAGGGGGGCTCCTGGCCAGCAGGCCAGCCAGCAGCTCTGGGAGGAACGGTGCTGGGACTGGGGCTCTGCTGCCCTGGAAATGACTCATTTCCTTCCCTTCAAGTAGCGTACTCTCTGTGCTTCTGCTGCTGAGTGAACGCTCCCTGACCCTCTCCAGGTGGTTGCCCAGTTCCCGCCCAAAGTCCCTCCATTCCTGGTTGGGAGGTGTAGCATATCTGAGGGGAGAACCCTTTCCTGGGGCTGATTGGGGAAGAGGGGAGAAAGGGATCTCCTGACAGTTCCCAGTTCCTGGCTGGACTCCCTGGGGGTAGACACGCAGGTTGGGAGGAAGGGAAGGGACAGGGAAGGGCAGGGGCAGGGGGCCCCTACCTGAATCCAGTGTCCATAAAGTTAACCCCTCATGTCCAGAGACTATCTCCTCCCTCACACAGGAAAACCGGATCGCAGAACACTGTGACCATGGCAGGCAGGTGGGATATGGTATGGTTGGGAGAGGGCACAGGGCCGAGGGCCACTCTCTGGCAGAAGCACTCCAGGCCCTCTCTCTCTCTCTCTCTCTCTCTTTTTTTTTCTCTCTCTCTCTTAAAAAATATATATTTTATTGATTTTTTTACAGAGAGAAAGGGAGAGGGATAGAGAGCTAGAAACATCAATGAGAGAGAAACATCCATCAGCTGCCTCCTACACACCCCTCACTGGGGATGTGCCCACAACCAAGGTACATGCCCTTGACTGGAATTGAACCTGGAACCCTTGAGTCCACAGGCTGACGCTCTATCCCCTGAGCCAAACCGGTTAGAGCCAGCCCTCTCTCTTGAGAGCCAGTTTCGGGAAGGAAACCTAGAGGGCCCCCCCCCACCCCCCACCCCCGCAGAGCACTGGGAGGGCGCGCGGGGGCGGAACGGGTGTGGGGGGGGTGAGGGGCTGGAGAGGGGAAGCAGTGCCGCCCCCTGGCGGCGGCGCGCCGTTAGCGCAGCTCCCTGCCCACTGGTCGCAGGTCCGGTGACTCCCCCCCTCCCCCCCTCTCGCGAGGCCGCGCTGCTGAGCCGCTGGAGCCGACGGTTGGGACCCCATCGTCGCCCTCGGCCCTTCTCCTGCCTCTCAGGTTCTCGAGACCAGACCCTGCCCGCCTGCCGGGACCTGCGCAGCATGCGGCCCGCGGGCCTCGAGTGTCCCCACCTGCTCCGCCAGCGGCCCCTGCGGCCTCTGCTGCGGCTGCTGCTCCTGCTGCTGCTGCTGCCGCAGCCGGTGACCCGCGCCCAGGCCGGGCCGGGCGCCCCCAGTGCCCCCGGCACCTCCCCCGCGCCCAGCACCCTCAGTGCCACGACTGAGCCAGGATCCCCCAGCCACCCGACTGTGCCCAGCACCCCTAGTACCGCCACCTCGCCGGGAACCCCCAGCACCCTGCACCTGCGGAAGCAAGCTCAGGCCCTGATGCGGAAGTTCCCACTCGTGGATGGGTGCGTAGGTGCGGTGGGCGCCGAGCTCACTCACCCCTGGGCTGGGGAGGAGGTCCCCTCCCGTGGATGCCCTTTTCCTCCTCTTATCACCCCCTCCCTGTCGGGAATGCCCGCGCCCAGGCCTCAGAGGGTCCCTGTGTGTAGTCTGTGTAACTGTCCTGCCTGATCTCCCATGTGCCCCTGACCTGACCCCCTGCCTTGACCTCCTTCCAGCCACAATGACATGCCTCTGGTCCTGAGGCAGTTTTACCGCAACCGGCTCCAGGACGTGAACCTGCACAACTTCTCGCAGGGCCAGACCAACCTGGACAGGCTTAGAGAGGGCCTCGTGGGCGCGCAGGTACCACGGGGACCCACAAGGCGCCACTGGCTACTGGGGAAGGTGGGGGATGGGCCCTAGAGACCACAGTAAGTTAGTCACATGGCGACTCAGCAACCAGAGTGGCCCAAAAAGTGCCGTAACATCAATGCCTGGGGAGCCAGCATGGTGGCCATCCAGGCAGCAGGGAACAAGCGGCTTATTGCATGTGGTCTCTGGGTCCGCTGGGGGCTGTGCAGGCTGTGGAAGGAGGAGCTCCAGAGCAGGCCCTGCCCAAGCCAATCCCTGGCCTCCCCCCCCCACCCCAGTTCTGGTCGGCCTACGTCCCGTGCCAGACCCAGGGACAGGATGCTGTGCGCCTCACCCTGGAGCAGATTGACCTCATCCACCGCATGTGTGCCTCCTATTCTGAGCTGGAGCTTGTGACCACGGTTCAAGGTAGGCGGGCTGGTGGGGGTGGCGTTAGGGACTCGATGGAGCTACCCCGGCCCCTGAAAGTGACCGCCTCACCTGCCTGCCCCCAGATCTGAACAGCACCCGCAAGCTGGCCTGCCTCATTGGCGTGGAGGGCGGCCACTCCCTGGACAGCAGCCTCTCCGTCCTGCGTACCTTCTATCTGCTGGGTGTGCGCTACCTGACCCTCACCCACACCTGCAACACGCCCTGGTGAGCGCAGGGCAGGTGGTAATGGGGCCACGGAGGCAGGGATCTGCCCAAGATACCACAGAGACCCAGGCCACACTTCATCCCCGGAATCTGGCTCTGACCCTGTAGTGGGGAGGGGATCTAGGCTCACAGAGCAACTCTGGACCCCCAGCGGGGTCTTCCTACCACCAGGCCCAGCCCAGCTTGGGTTCTTGCTCTTGCTCTATGGGGGTGCTGGGATAGAGGGTTCAGGAGCCCCAATTATGGCTCTGAGCTCTTGTGGCCCAAGTATGGCCGCCTCTCTGACTGCCTCCTGACCATCCTGCAGGGCGGAGAGCTCAGCTAAGGGCATCCACCCCTTCTACAACAATGTCAGCGGGCTGACCAGTTTTGGTGAGGTGAGAACCCTGGTTCCATACCCTGTCCCACCTGCATCCGCACACCCCACCTGCTCCTTACAAATAAATGCACATACCTGATGCACCCCTGACGCCATTGGCCCCACCTTTCCCTGCAGAAGGTGGTGATGGAAATGAACCGTCTGGGCATGATGGTAGACCTGTCCCACGTCTCCGATGCCGTGGCACGGCGGGCCCTGGAGGTGTCACGGGCACCCGTGATCTTCTCCCACTCGGCTGCCCGGGGGGTATGCGAGAACGAGCGGAACGTTCCTGATGACATCCTGCAGCTTCTGGTGAGAAGACGCCGCCCTGGCCCTTGACCTAGAGCAAGAGGTTGGAAACAGGAACCCTTGAACCTGAGCCCCAGTGCCCTCAACTTTCCCAGACCCAAGGCTGAGCATCTGCCCTGGACTCTTGAACCCAACATAAGGTTCTAGGTGGTAAATACTCCTCTAAATGTGCAAACCCAGGGCCAAGACCCCCACCCAAACCAGGACTGACACTCCATTCATACAAATCAGAGAAATGAGGTTTCCTCTTACCTCAAGGTCATGGTAAGAGGAAACCTCATTCCTCACAGGCGCCCAGCTGGTGGACAGGCAGGTGGTTGTGCTGGGGGAGGGAAGGAGAGAGGGGCAAGCTGAGTGTCAATCTTTCCACTCGTTCAGAAGAAGAATGGTGGCGTCGTGATGGTGTCCTTGTCCATGGGCGTGTTGCAGTGCAACCTGCTGGCCAATGTGTCCACTGTGGCAGGTGAGCCCCACCTGAGCTCTCCGAGCAGCTCTGATCTGGACCTAAAGCTTTTCTGGGGAACCTCAGAACAACCAATACATTTGACCCATCCTTTGGCAGTAGGCACAGACCCCCCAAAACCAAAACATGCACAGGACACAGCACCTTGGTGCCATCACACCGAGAGCCACAGGGTGGACAGTGCAGCACTGTGGAGTATAAGGGAGGCAGTCACACACAAAGCCTGGGTGTCTCTGTAGGGCCTCCCAGAATGCCCTGCCCCTTAGGTCTCTGTGGTGTCTGACCCTCTCCCATCTTTCACATCCACGGAAAGGAGCACCCATAGGTTCTCAAGGAGACTTGAGGCAGGGTGAATCCTGATGTGAAATGGCCCAAACTGGGAGTGCTGGGATCTACTAGAAATCTGAAGTCCAGTCCAGAGACAGCCGGGATCCCATCAGGTCAAAGCTCAGGGCTCTCAAGTTGGCACACTGGGTGCCAAGCCATGAAGTAATTGGCCTGCATGGCCTACAGGCTGCAAAAAAAGAGGAATCAGCAGAGTCCAGTGCCCTCCCCTTTCCCCTGCCCTGGAAACCCCACATTGCTGGCTCTCCATCCCCCAGATCACTTCGACCACATCAGGGCAGTCATTGGACCCCAGTTCATTGGTATTGGCGGCGATTATGATGGGACCAGCAGGTGAGTGCTTCCCCTGTGGCTTGTCAGGAGCTAGCTGCGAGGCCTTCACAGTCTCCGTGTCCACCTCAGCATGGTCCTCGTGGCCTTTAGGCCTTGACCACAGGTCTGCTGGCCCACGTGGCATCTCCCCTCCTCGGCTCTGTTTCCTGGACTTTCTTGTCTGATTGTCCCCACTCTAAGTCATCATATTTGGCTAAACCACCAGACAGCTCATTTGCCTAGCATGGGCACCCACCCCCAGTGCCGGCAGTCCCACTGCCTCTGAGCAGACTTTTAGCAAAGTCTGGTACAGGTTGACCATATTTTCTGCTTTCAGCTGGGTCTGTGCATGCAGGGGTTCAACCCAGTTATTTAAAAAATATATATATATTTATTTCAGAGAGGAAGGGAGAGGGAGAGAGCAACATCAATGATGAGAATCAATTGATCAGCTGCCTCCTGCATGCCCCCTAATGGGGATAGAGCCCGCAACCTGAGCATGGAATCAAATCATGACCTCCTGGTTCATAGGTCGGTGCTCAACCACTGAACCACACCACCCAGGCTCAATCCAGTTCTTAAAAAGCTTTTCTTCTCTTTATACATAGAGGGAAAATTTGCATTCAGTGAAAGGCATAGATCTTAATACAATTCCAGTGAGTTTTGACGAATATTCAAGGAGGTTTTGATTCTGAAAGATGAAGCATAGGGGTGAATCATTTGATCTCTCATATGGAGCCGGAACACTTAGGGCTATGGTTCTGAGTCAGGACCAGGGAAACAGATATGGGGGCCCCCCCAACTGGTTGCCTGGCGGCCGTGCAGTTTCCCTCAGGGTCTGGAAGATGTGTCCAGGTACCCAGTACTGATAGAGGAGCTGCTGAGTCGTGGCTGGAATGCGGAAGAGCTCCAGGGAGTCCTTCGAGGAAATCTGTTGCGGGTGTTCAGACAGGTGGAGCAGGTAGGTGTGCTGGGCTGGGCGGGAGAGGCCCAGCAGGGTGCGGGTGTTCAGACAGGTGGAGCAGGTAGGTGTGCTGGGCTGGGCGGGAGAGGCCCCGCAGGGTGCGGGTGTTCAGACAGGTGGAGCAGGTAGGTGTGCTGGGCTGGGCGGGAGAGGCCCAGCAGGGTGCGGGAGCTGCCTCACCACCAACTGCTGCCTCCAGGTTCGGGAGGAAAGCAGGGGGCAGAGGCCCTTAGAGGACGAGTTCCCAGATGAGCAGCTGGGCGGCTCCTGCCGCTCTGTCCTCCCGCGGCTGCATCCGAGTCATCACATGGCCCCAGACCAGAAAGTAATGGAGACTCCTTCGCAGCATTGGAGACCGAAGTTGTATTCTAAGAAGTCGTTCTCCAAATCCTCCCCCCTCACAGCCCCGAGCCTCACAGTTATTGCTTCCCTCCCAGTTGTCACTCTGCGGCTCTGGTGACCCAGTGCACCCTGTCAGATGTCACTTTGGCAGCCGTGGACACCCCACAACGTTGCCCCTTTGTGCAGGCACAAATATTTCCTGAAAATAAATATTTTAGAATGGAACCAGGTATGAGTGTCCTTCTCTGTGGCGGGTCCCCAATACCGGGTAGCTCACCTCAATCCCCATCCTGACCCACTGACCACTGTTTGACCATCTTTCAGAGAATTCTAGTTCACAATTCCAAGTATGGATCACAAATCTCTGTGGCGGGCCCCTGCTGTTCAGCCACCAGTTAGTTACTCAAGGAGGACATGCTGGGAGCAGCTTGAGGAAACCTGGGCGGTTGGGCTCAGCTCTGGGAAAAGACAGTTGGTGGCTCTGGCTGAATGAGGGTGGATTCCCTCTGGGTAGCTCACCTCAATCCCCATCCTGACCCACTGACCACCGTCTGACGGTCTTTCAGAGAATTCTAGTTCACATTCCCAAGTAGGGAACCTGCTTGGATCACAAATGACCTCTGTGCCTATTTGGACTGAGCCCAGAATGTCAGGCCACATAGTGGGCCGTGGGCCTCCAAAGGCTGGACTGCCCTGGCTATGGGCCTCCCCCTCCCTGACCCACAGAGACTTTCTCTCTGAGAAGCACAGGCTACGTCAAGACAATGGCCCCATCTTACTTACCCCCAAGCCACTAACAGCAATAGCAAGTGCACTAATAACAGCAAAACCAAGAGTTGGTACATTAAGAATTAGTAACCATAGCTAATAATAAACATGACAATAGGTAATGGCTAATAAAAATAACAATACTAATAGTCAATGCATATGCTCCATGATGGAGCAATTTCACCCAAGGTATATATCCAAGAGGAATGCATGCCTACATTCCCCTATAGGCATATAAAAAAAAAAAACTATAGCAGTACTATTAATAATCCCAAACTGTGCATTTCAAAGTCAAACTTCAAGAAGCCAAAGACAAAAGGTTATCTTAAATGCAGTCATATTTTTAAAATCTTATTAACTTGAGGAACAACAATACTGACAACTGAGTTTTCAATAGAAATAATGGGGCAGCGCCCTTGGCTGCCCTCCAGATCTGTCTCTTGTTTCAACAGTGCTTGGACAGAATGTACTCAGGGACACCCCTTTTTCCAAGAACATCTGTTTTCCACTCACCACCTTTAGAACCACCTCAGCCACCCTCAGGTTCCAAGAGCAGCAAGTACCGTGTGTGTGTGTGTGTGTGTGTGTGTGTGTGTGTGTTATTTTAGAGTGGGGGAGAAAAAGACAGATTGACAAACATGGAAGTGAGAGAGATATCATTGGCTTCCTTCCATACGACTGGGTTCTAATCCACAACCTGGGTCCGTGCCCTGATCAAGAATTCACCTTTCAGTATACAAGATGCTCCAACCAATTGAGCCGTAATAGCAAGGGCAGCAAACACCATTTTTGGATCATAACTCCTTATTGCTAAACAACCGTGAGCCCCCTAATTCCTCAGAATTATACCACTGAGATGGAGGCCGCCCTCCACTGCCTGATCAAGCTGCATCTGCAGGCGCCTACACCTCCCTCTCCCTGGGCTTCTGTTTTGACCACTACCGTGTGGCTCCGGAGGGCACGGGTCACTTCCTCAAGTTGGCAGAGGAGAAGTGCAGGGCACCCAGAGTCTCTTAAAGGTGCAAAACCAGCCGAGACCGGTTTGGCTCAATGGATAGAGCGTCGGCTTGGGGACTGAAGGGTCCCAGGTTCGATTCCGGTCAAGGGCATGTAGCTTGGTTGCGGGCACATCCCCGGTAGGGGGTGTGCAGGAGGCAGCTGATCGATGACTCTCTCTCATCGATGTTTCTAACTCTCTATCTCTCTCCCTTCCTCTCTGTACAAAATCAATAAAATATATTTAAAAAAAAAAAAAAAAAGGTGCAAAACCAGCGTGGTGGCCGAATACATTTCCGGGACGCGCTGAAGCCTTCCCAGGATATGTGGGGTAAAACTCAGGATGTCATGGAAGCCGCCCTGGTCATGGAAAGGAACCTGAACCAGGCCCTTTGACCCTGCAAGCCCTGGTTCTACCCTCACAGAACCTCCTCTCTCTGACTTCCTGGAGAACCACTTCTTTGGATGAGGAAGTGAAACTCATCAAGAAGATGGGCAGCCACCTGACTAATCTCTGAAGGCCGTCCAGTCCCCAGGCTGGGCTGAGTGAGTATCCCTCCAAGAAGCTCACCCTCAAACAGACCAGGAGCCTTTGGAGCCCAGAGGCCTTTGAGCGGCCTCTCTGCATTCCTCTGGTGTCTAGTTTTGGCTGACCTTCCTAAAACCACGAAAATCCTCACTTGAGGATATGTGTGTTTTTTTATTGATTTTTAGAAAGAGGAAGGGAGGGAGAGAAAAACATTGATCGGTTTTCTCTGCATAACCAGGGATGGAACCCACAACCTAGGAATGTGCTCTAACTAGGAATCAAACCTGCAACCTTTTTGTGTTCAGGACAAGGCTCCAACCAGCCAAGCCAACTGGCCAGGGCCTGCAAAGCATCTTTTTAACCACCGTGGAGTCCTCTCCCATGCACTGAACCAAATGGAAACAATAATAATTTTTTTTTGGGGGGGGGGAATAAGGGATATCTATACATAGTGAAATGTCTTTAACCTGCTGAATGAAAGTAACTACTACTGTTGAATTCTGTGAAGTGAAATATTCTTCAAAAATGAAGGGAAATAAATATATATTTTAGACCAACAAATGTGGAGAAATTGGAAATGCACAAATCACTTAATGAGAATAAATGTCACGTTTATTACATATATACAGGAAATTATTTTGCTGTCAGTTAAAACTGACAAATCTAATCACTATTCTATAGATTTCATGGAATAGTTGACCTTGTGAGGGTGAGGCACATCCACGCAACTAAAACCCTTCATGGACCGCCTGCGACTTGCCTGACGAGGGGCGAGACTAGAAACATCCCTGGGTCCCTCCCAGCTTCCCTCCAGCCCATCCCCTTAGTCTGTGTCCCTCCCAGAAGCAGAGGCAGAGGGACCCCGGCTGGAGGGAGCCCACGATGCGATGCGTCGCCAGAGGGCGCTCGCGGCAGAAGACTGCCTGGCTCTTTGGGGCGCTCTCCGTTGGGAGCAGGAGGGCCGTGGTGCCCCCTGGCGGCCACGCAGTGCGACGGCGTTCCGATCCCCGGACGTCTCCCCAGCGTCTTGCAAGATCCTCCTGCTCTAGAAGCCACGCTGCTGAGCCATTAAATCGACGGTGCGGTGACCGCCTGCCTCTCTCAGGCTTTCAAACCCAGCCCCTGCCCGCCGGTGCAGCATGCGGGCCGCGGCCCTTGGGTTCCCCCGCGTGCCCGGCTGGCGGCCTCTGCTGTGCCCGCTGCTCTTGCTGTCGCTGCTGAAGCCAGTAACCCGCGCTTGGACCACTGCGGGCGACACCCCGACAGCGCTGGGAACACCAACGCCACGACCAGTGCCCCCAGCACGCCCAGCACCAGCAGGGCCCCGAGACTGCGGAGCGAGCGGAGGCCTTGATGCGGGGCTTCCCACTGGTAGGTGGGTGTGTGGATACCGCGTGGGGGCGGTGGGGGCTGAACTCACCCCTAGGCAGTGGAGGGGATCCCCCCAGTGCAGGGATAGTGAGGAGGCTCCCTCACACCTCCCCTGGACACACCCTCTCCATCATCATTCATGGGCCCTTTCTCCCCATTATCCCATTTTTAAAAAATATATATATTTTATTGGGTTTTTTTACAGAGAGGAAGAGAGAGAGAGGGATAGAGAGTTAGAAACATCGATGAGAGAATCATCGATCAGCTGCCTCTTGCACACCCCCTACCGGGTATGTGCCCACAACCAATGTACATGCCCCTGACCAGAATCGAACTTGGGACCTTTCAGTCCGCAGGCCGATGCTCTATCCACTGAGCCAAACCAGTTTCGGCCCCATTATCCCATTTCTGGTGGAACCCCCACCCTACCCCCTAGCAGAGCCTCCAGAGATCTCCCTACTGGTATTGTTTGAGTGAGGCGGGAAGGTGGAGTGGGACAGGGCAGCTCCAGGCATGTTGACCTGAGGCCATGTCCGTGTTCTAACCTTTTCTTTTTCTTTTTTCCTTTTCTTTTTCTTTTTTTTATAATTATAAAGGCAGTGTTTATTAAAATGCATTTATTTTTCAAATTTGAGCTACCAGCTGGTAAAGTGTATATACATTTTGGACACCCTGTATATAGATCTAGGGGTCTATATTATTATTCTCCTATTTGAGCTTACCATAAACTATGTGCAATATCTATTCTCAGCACTGATACTTTTAATAGCCTAAGGATCTGTTAGGTGTGATGTCCCAAGTGGCAGGGTTGCCTGAACTATGTTTTGGACTTATTGCAGACCTCTTTACTGTTCTGAGACACATTCAAAGTTGGAAGTCTTCCAGGTTTTTCAGTAAAGAAGGAAGTGGTATTCTTAAATGTGGAGTATCCTATATCCAGACCTAAAAAAGGCCTGCTGAGCATTTGATTCCTTCTGAAGGGTAGGATTATGAGATGCTATAATTTGTCATTTACTTTGGAGAGGATGTCCCAGCATACTATCTTAGCTGGGGAAGGCAAGAAAGTTTCTTAGTCTTCCACTCAGCCTTTTCCACTACAATAGTACAGACTAAAGGAAACTGGAAAAGCTATATATTGGTTACTCTACAGACTAAAGAAGATATGTGTAGGTTTTGACAACAACAAATATATATGTTCAGGACAATTTTAAATTCAGGGATTAGAAAATGATGATGGAGTTGGTCAGTGGACCCCAGTATGTTCTAACTTTTTCTTGACACCCCCAGCCACAACCACCTGCCCCTGCTCCTGAGACGGCTTTTCCAGAACAGGCTATGAGACGTTAACCTGCGCAACCTCAGCCGTGGCCAGACCAGCCTGGACAAACTAACAGATGGCCTTGTGGGTGCCCAGGTACCGCAGGGACACACAGGGGGCCACAGCGTGGCTGCTGGGGAGTGTGGAGGCCACAGGAACCTGGGTAGGCAGTCCTTTGGTGACTGGGTATCATAGGCTGCTGGGGAGCGTGGGGATGTTGGAGGCCAAGACAGGTTGGCCATATAGATCCCTAGGTTCGGTGGAAACGCACAGAAATGAAACGCACAGAAATGATCAGAACATCCCTGGTGATGGTGGGAGGTGCCGAGACCACAAAGGACATGGTGAGCTGGCCTTGGGGCAGGCACACAGCACATGGACCAACAGCAGGCAAGGATGGTGTGTCCTGAGAGTCCATAGTTTGGCTGCTGGCAGCAAACTCAATGGTTATCAAGCTGCCATGGGGTCGGCCTCACTCAGGCCACAGACCCTCATGAGAATCTTGGGCGGCTGAGAAGGAGTGGCGGGCCAAGGCCTGATCACATTCCTACCCTCAGTTCTGGTCAGCCTATGTCCCTTGCCAGACCCAGGGACAGGATGCCATCCGCCTCACGCTGGAGCAGATTGACCTCATCCATCGCATGTGTGCTTCCTACACTGAACTGGAGCTTATGACCTCAGTCCAAGGTGGGCTGTTGAATGCGGCGGGGGGCAGGGCCAGTTGGAGGCTTCCTCTGGTGCTTCTGGCCCTGGTTCCGGACCACTTGGTTTTCCACCCTCTTCTAGGTCTGAACAGCACTCAGAAGCTGGCCTGCCTCATTGGACTGGAGGGCGGTCACTCACTGGACAGCAGCCTCGCTGTTCTGCAGAGCTTCTACCTGCTGGGGGTGCGCTACCTGACACTCACCTTCACCTGCAACACGCCCTGGTGAGTGTAGTGGGATGACGGACAGGACAGTGGGGAAGCTGCCAGAGAGGTGAGGACAGAGGGGTCCAGGGAGGGAGGCTGGACTGCCGGCAGGTCCCTCACGCTCCCAGATAGCAGCTGGCCTACGTCCTTCCCCTGTTCAGGAGAGGGGATGGATGGACGGAGGGATTGCAGAGTCCCCAGGCTCTGGTGGCCAAGGTGTGGCCTATTAGATTGCCCTCCACTGGCTCTTCTGCAGGGCAGAGAGTTCCGTCAAGTTTGAACACCATTTCTTCACCAACGTCAGTGGGTTGACAAGCTTCGGTGAGGTGAGGACTCCTGCTCCCTACCCAAACCCACCTGTTCCCTATAGATATGTGCATATGTACACCTGTGACACACATACACCCCCAAGTAAAATACGTGTCCTGCCCTAGCCGGTTTGGCTTAGTGGATAGAGCAAAGACCTGCAGACCAAAGGGTCCTGAGTTAAATTCCAGTCAAGGGCATGCACTTCAGTTGCAGGCTCCTCCCCGGCCTGGGCCCTGGTCAGGGCTTCTGCAGGAGGCAACCAATCGATGTGTTTTTTCTCACATCGATGTTTCTCTCTGTCTTTCTCTCTCTCTTCCTCTTCCCTAAAAACCAATGGAGAAATATTCTCAGGTGAGGATTAACAAACAAACAAACAAACAAAACTGTGTCCCTGCAGAAGGTGGTAGGGGAGATGAATCGCCTGGGCATGATGGTGGACTTGTCCCATGGGTCAGACGCCTTGGGTGCATCAAGTGCTGAAGGTACCAAGGGCTCCTGTGATCTTCTCCCACTCAGCCGCCAGGGCTGTGTGCAACAATTTGCTGAATGTTCCAGGTGACATCCTCCAACTTCTTGTGAGTGGCCACTCCCACCCTCAAACCCAGAGCTAAGCATGCTTCATACAGAGTCTTGACCCTGAGCAAAGCTACCAGCCCAGGCCTCACTTTTGGACTCAAGACTGGTTAACCCTCCCGATCTCTGAAACTCAAGTCCAAATCAGTTCCACCCAGGGGCCCACAAACCCAGAGAAGTGTCTTCCAATCTCTGAAGCCAGGACTGAGTACTATCCTAATAGGAGGGCCCTCTGGGGCACGGAGGGGGGGGAGGGGGGCAGGTCATCAGGACAGAAGGGCAAGCTGAGTATCCATTTGTTCACCCCGTAGAAGAAGAATAGTGGCATTGGAAGAATGGCGGCATTGTGATGGTGACGCTGTCCATGGGGATTTTGCAGTGCAACCTGTTTGCCAGTGTGTCCACTGTGGCAGGTGAGCCCCACTTCAACTCCGTGCGCAGTTCTAGCTTGGGTATGTGGCCATCAGGGTCCTCAGGATAACTCCAGCGAGCTAGCACACTTGGTGGGCATTGGGCGGACCTTGGGGAGTATATACAGCTCTTCACGGCCACCAGATCTGGGCCACAATCAGTGCTGATGGGTTTGGACAAACATCTGCCTCTGCTTCTGAGTCTCACTCTTACTCCCACATCTCTGGATAGGACAGGCAGGCAGGCAGACCCCAACCAGGCTCTCAAGGAGCCCAGAGGCAGGGTGGCTTCTGGGCAGGAAAAGATCCAAAGAGGCGGCTCTGACGTTCACTCTAAGTCAAGTGTCCAGCTTGTGGCCACTCCAGAACACACAGCTGGCTAGGAGCTCTGTGGAGTCAGCTGCCATGGCCTGGAGTACTATGGGCAGGGGGATTGGCTAGGGATGAGCGTCACCAGATCAGGGCTGCCCACCACTAACTTCCCTAGGGCTGATCCCAGGGTCTAACTCCAGCCCAGTGCTGCCCACCACCAACCTCCACCCTCTAGATCACTTGGACCACATCAAAGCAGTCATTGGATCTGAGTTCATCGGGATTGGTGGAAATTACGACGGGTCTGGCCGGTGAACATTTCTCTGTTTTGTTTTGTGCTGTTTTTTTTTTCTTGGGCTGGGATAGAGGAGGGAATTACAGTTCCGCATCCTGTGGTCCTCCCATCTTTCAAACCTCAACCACAGGCTCTTGTCTTCCAGACCATGTGATATTTGCCCACTCTCAGGGCCTGTGTCCTGGGCTTTCTGTGGTCCACTGGACCCACCGCCACTCGAGGTCATTACCTCCCACAAGCAGAGCTCATTTATCTACACAAGCTCCGGTCCCAACCCTGAAGGTCTAGCTTGGGTCTGTGGCCACTGTTGTGGGCTGATCATCTGTGCAGTGGGTAGATGCTGCAGAAGCCCAGTCTTCAAGGAGCTTCCAAAGTTGCATTCAGTAGTCTGAAGAGCAATGGCCTTTGGTTTCCCGTGTGACTGGGGCTGTTGGGACAACTGTCTGTAGACAAGGATCAGGGCCACGGTTCCACAGCTGGCTGGCTGGTGTTCACACGGGTTCCCTCAGGAGCTGGAGGATGTATCCACGTACCCGGTTTTCATAGAAGAGTTGCTGAGGCGCGGCTGGAGTGAGAAGGAGCTTCAGGGTGTCCTTCGTGGAAATCTGCTGCGGGTCTTCAGCCGAGTAGAGCAGGTATTATACTGGGCTGAGCAGAAGGATGGTTCAGTGGTTTGCAGGTGAGGGGTGCCCTGGGGGAGCCGCTGACTGACGACTCCCACCCACAGGTGAGAGATGAAAACGGTGGCCAGGACCCTGCAGAGGATGAGTTTCCAGACAGGCAGGTGGGCAGGTCCTGCCACTCCCACCTCATGACTCCGCTTCCGCATCAACACCTGGCCACACACCTGGATGTGAGCAGGCGGCCAAGCAATCATATCCTCCAGAGTCCCCCCAAAACCTCCCCGCACTTTGTCCTGGGCTTCCTGGCTACTGGCACCTTCTCAGCCCTCATCCTGTGGCTCTGATGACCTGGTCAGCTCCCCAGAGGTCACCTTAGGGGTCTGACAAAGTCCCCCTTCTAGTCAACCAGGCACAAGCATATGCTAAGAATAAACATTTTAGCCGAAACCGGTTTGGCTCAGTGGATAGAGCATCAGCCTGCGGACTGAAAGGTCCCGGGTTCGATTCGGGTCAAGGGCATGTACCTTGGTTGCGGGCACGTCCCCAGCAGGGGGTGTGCAAGAGGCAGCTGATCGATGATTTCTCTTCGTTGATGTTTCTAACTCTTCTATCCCTCTCTCTTCCTCTCTGTAAAAAATTAATAAAAATATATTAAAAAAAAAAAAAAGAGCCGAGACCAGTTTGGCTCAGTGTATAGAGCATCGGCTTGGGGACTGAAAGGTCCCGGGTTCGATTCTAGTCAAGGGCATGTACCTTGGTTGCGGGCATATCCCTAGCTAATGGTCCATATATTAAAAGGTCTTTCACTCTCACTGGCAGTAGGGGATGTGCAAGAGGCAGCTGATCTATGACTCTCATCGATTTTTCTAGCTTTCTATCTCTCTCCCTTCCTCTCTGTACAAAATCAATAAAATATATTAAAAAAAAAGAAAGAAAAAAAAAGAATAAACATTTTAGGCATGGAACCAGATGTGAGTGTCCTTCCTCTTTCGCATGGAGGGGTGAGGGATGCGATCCAGACTTCATTCCTTTTTATGGATGAGGGATAGTCCCTGGTACGTGTACACACACACACACACACACACACACACAGTTCCTGGTACATAGAGAACACAGTTTGTTACCCATTCACCTGTGGATGGAAACTTGGGTTGCCTCCACCTTTTGGCTATACAATGAACATTGGCATACAGCTCTCTGCTGAGTCCCTGCCTTCGATTCCTTTGGGCATATGCCTAGGATGAAATTGCTGAGTCAGAGGGCAATTCTAGGGTTAGCTTTTTGCAAAACCACCACACAGTTTTTAATAGCAGCTGTTACCATTTTACTGTACAGCCCCACTCAGCAATGTACAAGCATTTCTCCACATCCTCCCCAGCACTTAACTTGCATTTTTTTTGTGTGTGTGTGATAATAGCTAACCTAAAGGGTGGGAACTGATATCTCACGGCCAATCTCACATTGTGGTTTTGGTTTGCATTTACCTAATGACTAAATGATGTTGAGCATCTTTTGCTGTGGACAGTATATCCATAAGCTCCAGGTCAGTGTTCTTTCTCAGCTCCCTGAAGCCATTTGGGACTGGCTCAGGAGGTCATCCTGTTCCCCCCCAGAAAGCCTCATTTTGTGAGTAATAAAGTTTCCATATCCTCTTGGAGTACATGCAGCCTTATCAGTCTTTTTTTTTTTTTTTTTTAATATATTTTATTGATCCTTAACAGAGAGAAAGAGAGAGAAATAGAGAGTTAGAAACATCGATTAGAGAGAAACATCCATCAGCTGCCTCCTGCACACCTCCACTGGGGGTGTGCCTGCAACCAAGATATATGCCCTTGACCAGAATCGAACCTGGGACCTTTCAGTCTGCATGCCGACACTCTATCCACTGAGCTAAACAGGTTTCTGCAGCCTTATCAGTCTTGACATCTGACCCAAATTTGGGGGAGGATAGGCCTATCTGCTTCTACAAGGTGACCTCAAAGCTTTGTCAGGACCGTTATTTCACCTCTAGCTAATTTAGCCTGACTACTAAGGCAATGCTGTTCTGAGGAGACTAGCTAATGGCCCATATATTAAAAGGTCTTTCACTCTTACTGGCAGGAACACAAATGTGTGAGCTCCAGGAATTATTCAGCCGACATCCTTCCAGTGGTTCTTCCTCTGGCCTTATATAAAATTATTTGTGTGTGTGTACAGACCAATCCTCTGAATGACTTCAAGAGGAGACCCTTTGTAGATCTGAAGGCCTCTCTCTTTGTGTAGCTTCCTCCATGGTATGTTCTCCTGCAGATTCTAGCTGCTTTGGCCTTCCCAAAAGCAGGGCTTATTTTTCTCTTTATTTTTTAATATATTTTTTATTGATTTTAGAGAAGAAGGGAGAGGGAGAGATACCATAGAAGTATCAATGATGAGAGCGAATCATTGATTGGCTGCCTCCTGCATGCCCCTCACTGGGGATCGAGCCAGCAACCTGGGCATGTGTGATTGACTGGAATTGAACCCAGGACCTTTCAGTTTGAGGCTGACGCTGTATCCACTGAGCAAACTGGTTAGGGCATCTGCTTATATATATATTTTTTTAAATATATATTTTATTGATTTTGTACAGAGAGGAAGGGAGAGAGATAGAGAGCTAGAAACATCGATGAGAGAGAGTCATTGACCAGCTGCCTCTTGCACACCCCCTATGCCCTCAACCAAGGTACATGCCCTTGACCGGAATCGAACCCGGGACCTCTCAGTCCCCAAGCCGACGCTCTATCCATTGAGCCAAACCGGTCTCGGCTGCTTATACTTTTTTTTAATATAAGAGTATATCCTTGTTTCATATTACTAATATTCTCCCTTATGTTTTATAATATGTTTATTAGGCTAATCTTGAACTGTTGATCAGTGTATTCTAAGAATTTTCCTGATAAGTGTTTTCTCTTGAAATGTCTGTGCTTTCTTTTTGATCATGAAGTTATTTTTTGCCTGTGAGTACCCTGATGGTGCAGGCTACTTGGTCAGTCAAGGAATGGTATGGGGGAGGTGGTATCCTAGCCACAGAACTCCCCAGAGCGAAGGTTGTCTGTTGGGCTTCGGTGGCCTATCTCTCCCACACAGCATCTGACCCCACCCCTGAGGAGAGAGGCCGTATGTGTGATGGCAAGGTGGGAGCGTGTGAACACTGCTGGGAGCATGTGTCTGGCCAAACTACAAACCCCAGACACTCTTCTCTCTTTAAAGGCTTGGACTACACCCTGGCACGCACCCTGGGGCCAAGGAGTGAGGATACCAACGTGAACAGACAGAAATCCACAGCCTAGTGGGTGCGAAAAACATTCATCAAAGATCCCCACAAGGCATTTCTCCCCGCAGTGGGGACTATACAGGGAAGGTGTCCCAGGGGTACACAAGCCAGAGAGGACGAGGAGGGTGTCAGGGTCTGTGCCTGAGAAGTCCTCTGGGGAGGAGGTGGTGCTCCAGGCTGAGCACTCCACCACGTGGAGGAGCTTGGTCAGTGAGGGTGGGACCGAGGGTTGAAAGGCATTCTGTCAGAGTGAACAGCAAGTGATTTGCAGAAACTCCCCGAGTCTGAGGAAGTGAAAGACAGAAGGGTTGAGGCTGGGCAGGAGGACGGGGAGAGGTGCAGCTGTCGAGGCTGGGGAGCCAGATGAAGCAAGGACTTGTTTTGCCTAGCAGAGCTTGGGCTTTCTCTTCAGAAGAGGTGGCTCAAGCCCTGGCCCGACGTGGCACAGCACGATTGGCTGATTGTTGACCCATGCACCTCAAGGTCACTGGTTTGAGTCCCGGTTGGGGTACATGCTCAGGCTGCAGGCTCTGTCCCCGTGGGAGGCATGCGAGGGAGGCTGCTTGAGAGATGTTTCTCTCTCCCTTTCCCTTCCTTTCTCTCTAAAATCAATTAAAACTAAAAAAAAAAGAAAAAAAAGAGGTGGCTTACCATGAGTCGGGGAGAGAGCAAGAAGTCCATTTGGAAGGCTGCTACCATGGCC
Source organism: Nyctalus aviator (assembly GCA_036971965.1). Taxonomy (NCBI): domain Eukaryota; kingdom Metazoa; phylum Chordata; class Mammalia; order Chiroptera; family Vespertilionidae; genus Nyctalus; species Nyctalus aviator. The sequence goes on from CM072936.1 coordinate 36,562,087, forward strand.
AACGGAAGGCAGCATGGGTGGACAGGACATCAAGTGGACAAACCCTGGCCGGGAGGACTGTGTGGGAGGAGCCAGGACGGTGGTCACCCAGGGACTCTGATTCCTGATTCTGCCAGCCAGAACGGGGAGAGAAATGGAGACAGACAAGGAAGATGGGCTCTGAAGTTTTCTGACAGAACAGCTTGAAAGGACACCTAGAAAGATAACAATGTTAAAGGAAGACCAACTTGTGTACGTTCTCTGCAGCAGTATTGTGGAAGGTGGAGGAAAAATTAAGAGCAAGCAAGTAAATGATTTGGGTTAAAGGAACCCCCCAGGAAGTGAGACGGTAAAATTAAGATGAAAGAATTTGACTCACGAATAGAATGTAGCCTTCCAAAGGGGTAAAAGGGTGGGCATGGGGGGCGGGGGTATGTGCCCTCCCCATGGATGCGGTAGCAGCCTCCAGGAAATGGGCCAGAATCCCTGCTGCCTCCATCTGGGGAGCCCCCCCCCCCCAAAGGGATGACCTTCGCAGGGACTGGGCTCCCAGGGACTCAGAGGACAGGTGGGAAACGGAGTGGAGGGAAATGGACAGAGGATACTGAGAAAGGGCGGGAGTCCCTGGCCAGGACTGGGAGGATCTCTGCGACCCTAGGCCATTCCTACAGATCCCTCCCTGCCCCTAAGAGATGTTCACTGAGTGTTTCCTTAGGCACAGAGCGCAGAGCCAGGCGCGCCCCCCCCCCCCCCCGCCCCCGCACCCCACCTCCCCTTGTCCTCAGGCAACCCCCAGAGGTGGAAGCGTCCTGTCCTTATTCAGCAAGTCAGTACCAACATCTGGGCCTCAGAGAGGGCGGCCCCTCGCCCAGGGCCACACAGCCATCAGGCCCCTCCCCAAGCCGCTGGAAAGACCCCCTCCAGAAGGGGCTTCACTCCTATCCGGGGGCCCCCGGGGGAGGAGCTGGCCCAGCCCCTCCCGCTCCCCGCCCCCGAGGGGCGGCCCGGGGGGCGGGCGGAGGAAGTGAGCGCAGCGGGGAGGAATGCGCCGGGCGGGGTGCGGGCCGGAGGGAGCGGAGGGAGCGGCGGGGACAGCTGGGCAGGCGGCGGGCGGCGGGCGAGGCCGGCGATGCCTCACTTCACCGTGGTGCCCGTGGACGGGCCGCGGCGCGGCGACTACGACAACCTCGAGGGGCTCAGCTGGGTGGACTACGGGGAGCGCGCGGAGCGGGAGGACTCGGACGGTGAGGGCGCGCGGGGAGGGGGCCTCGGCGGGGCCGGGAGGGGATGGGAGGGGAGCGGAGCGGACCACGCGGGCCGCGCTCACGCACACGCCTCGCACGATCGATCGCGATCGCGCTCACGTCGATGCGGGTCCAACTTTTCTTAGTCTGCGCCGCCCGCCGCCGCCGCCAGTCCCTCCTGCTCCCGCGGTTTCCCTGGGCCCGGCCGCCCGCTGCCGGGACGCCCTCCCCACCCGGCTCCTCCCTGGCTGGCCGCGGGCGGGGGGGGGCTGCAGACGTGGCCGGCTCCAGAGGCGAGGGCGGCCTTTGGGGCCCCTGAGCGCGTGGATAACGGCGAGCGAGCCTCCGTCTCTGGCTCTCTCTCTTCCCGCTGCCCGAGCCCCCATCCCTTCGCCTTCTGTGATCGCCCCCAGCCTCTTCTCGCTTCGCCTCTGACACCGAGACTCCCCTGCCCTCCCTTCCCCATCCCTGTGGCTCCCCGAACCCGGCCTGCGGGAGAGGGGTGTGCCTGCTAAGGGGTCTGTGCCACACGGGCTGTGGACGGCACTCAATGGAACCAGGCTTGTCTAGGTGCTTTCCGTGGATTAACTGGCTTCATCCAGCCGCTTTCCCCCTCCCCACGGGGCAGGTCCTGTTACTCGCACTTGGGAAGCAGTGACTGAGACAGAGCCTTTACGTAACTTGCACCAGGGGATTCCAACCCGGGTGTTGGAGACTCCAGCTCCCTAACTCTTAGCCTAGGTGTTAGAACTGGGCCTGAAGGTGAGGCCCGCCTTCCTTCCCCCTCCCCCCAGGTGCCTGCCTCTCCCCACACCCCTCTCTCCATTTCCTCCCAGGAAGGCCCCCAGATGTCAGTCCGTGCCCAGGGCACACCCTTATGGAGTACGAACACTGCTGAGAACATGTGTCTGCATGCAGAGAGGCATATGCATGTAGCGTGATGCTTGTGCAAGTGTGTAGCTGTGTGGTATCGCAGGGTCAAGGCAGGGTAGGGTCAAGGCAGCACCGTCTCAGGACCGCTTTCCTGCAGGGGTGTCAGTGATGAGCACGGTGGTATGGCTGATGGCAGATGCCTGTGGCCGTGACCAACCACATTGGAGACACGCAGAGAACACGTGTGCTGGTGGTTATGTGTTAGGTGATGTGATTCTGGCCTAGCTCTTGCATTGCCCGTGACGGTGACATGACTGAGATGATCCATACCTGATGTGGGTGATGGCTAATATGCGAGGTTGTTGCCGTGTAGGGAGATGGCACGGACCGGTGGCACGGGCTGCTGGACATCATGGGATTTTACGGGCTGGACAGCCATGATGGTGCACACACGCCAGCCCCCAGCCCTGGTGCCCTGCCCTGCCCCTGGCTTTGTTCCAGTGGTCAGCGCGGGAGCCAGCATCCCTGCTCCCTTCGGTTCTGGGAGGCTCTCTCTCCAAAGGCTGGACCATCCTAGGATCAGCCTGGACCAGTGGGCAGGCCAAGCGGAGCCCAGTCTCTGGCCCCGCCTCGGCCTCTCACAGGGTGACTAGAGGGACCTGGAGTCACGTTGGCTGAGTCCTGCCAGGTCCCTGCAGGCCGGGCCGGCTCCTCCCACGTCACCCTTCCTCCTCTCACTCCTTGGCTGTGTGTGCGGCATGGGGGACACGCTGCGCCCTGGTGAGTGACTATGACCCCTCTTGGCGGGGACTGCGAAGGGTTGGGGGGCACAGAAAGCCTCAGGTCCATCTCGGGGGTTCCCCCAGCTTTGGTACTTGCACTCTCTAAAGGTCCATACCTCTGCCCCAAGGGCTGTGGGTAGAGGTGCTGGTACCCTTGGCAGATGCCTGTGAGCACAGGGACCGGAAGTGTCACCTGGATCCCCATCTGCAGCTGGTGCGTTCACAGCTGCAGCCAGGAATACGTATGTATGGGTCCTCCACCGGCAGCCCCAGGCCCATGGCACGCTCCGGTTCCCCGGGGATTTCAGGTGGTATCTGGGCAGCTTCAGTCTGGCGGGCATGCCCAGACCCGCCGTGGAATTTTTGGAATAGCTGAGGGCAGTACAGACACCCAGACACTGCTGAGAGCACCCCACACTCACATACACATAGTCCCCTAGTCTCGTGGGAGCTGTCCTTACAATGCGGCTTTAGGGAATTCTAAGAAATGCCTGCTGGGTGTCTGGCACCGACTGTCCCTTTTCTGGTGCATCTGAGCAGTTACAAGAGTGGGTGTTATGATCTCTACTTAACAGAAGAGGATGCCAAACGGCACAGAGAGGGTGAGCAAGTTGCCCTGGGTCACAGAGAGGGAGGCCTGCCAGCCACCTCAACACCAAGAGCCCTGGGGATGTGCACCTGGGCCAAACTGCAAACCCCAGACACTTCCCTAGGTAACATCTTGTCCTGCCCTCCTGGGGTGCATCCTAGGATGGATGGGGGCCTATGGAACAGGATTTGGGGAACCTGCAGCTCAGCTCCTATCTGGTTCTGGTGAATCCTGGGACCCAAGTTTAGCCGAGTTCTCATTTGGTGACGTTGCCCCTGAATCTCTCTGAGCTCACTTTCGTTGCTACTAAAAGGGGGTAAATGTTATCTTCTGGAGGGTGAGGCCTAGAGGTGAGTGACCCATGGAAGGGCTCTGAGGTGCCCTGGAGTCATGGCTGAAGGGACACGGAGGACCGTCCACAGCCAGTTTCGGAGAACTGCTTTGTGCCTGGCTCTGTGTGTTCTGGGCACTAGTTCAGCCTCCTCAGAGACAAGGCGACACTGGCAGGGCAGACTGCAGTGAACGAGGTTAGCGTAATTTAGAATTTACTTCAAACTTCACAAAGGATCAGAAGAGATGTCACCCCCACCTCCTTGCAGGCTCCGCCCCTGAGTGTCTCCCCGAAGGACTTATCCTCAGAAAAATCAAAACTATGCAGAGGAATGGGGTGAGGACTCTGAGACAACGCAGATGGTGACTGCAACTACAGAATAAGTTTAGCTTAGAGAACCCTGGGTGGTTTAGCTCAGTGGGTAGAGCGTCAGCCTGTGGACACAGGCTCAATCTAGGTCAAGGGCATGTACCTTGGTTGCAGGTTTGATCCCCGTCTCTGGTCGGGGAGTGTGCGAGAGGCAACCCATTGATGTGTTTCTCTCCTATGGATGTTTCTTTGTTTCTCCCCTTCCCTTCCACTTGCTCCAGAAATTAATGGGAAAAAAAGATCCTCAGGCGAGGATTAACAAAAACAAAACAAACAAACAAAAAAATTAGCTTGGAAATTTCTGGCAGCCAAGACAGAAAGGGGGTGGGGGGCGGCGGAATGAGCTCTATAGCTGCCATTTTCTGACAAAATTAAGCATCTGATTTATTCAGGGGTGATACATTTTGTCACAAAAATCTAAGGGTACTTTTCAGAGGCTTCTCACTGAAGGGCCATCAATGTATAGGCAATGTTCCTGGGCCTTCAGATTTTTCCTGTGGCTCCTTATCTTGATCCTGAGCAAGCATCAAGGGCACCATAACTATCACAGGGTGTCTGAGGAGCTATGTGACGCCACCAGGCTTTGACCTCCTGCTGCCTTTGTGAGCTGTGCCATTGGCATTGGCCTACACACAGCCTTGTAGACTGCGGGACTGAGCTGCTTGGCTCGCTTAGATAGTCCAGGTTCCTGGATGAGGTGGTGCCCTATTTTCACATCCTGTTCGAAAGGAGAGTGGACTTTTCCTCAGGAACTGTCATCAGCTTTACCTGTCAGTCAATCCCCTCGGGTAATAAAGCATCCCCAGAGCAGTACCTGTTTGGTAATTGTTGGCTTCGAGAAGGCAAGTTAAGTCTCATACCGACGGCAAGAGGATGTATCAGACGCAGGAGGATTCAGCATTCAGCATTCTCAGCTGCAAACAGGAGAAATGAAATTATAGACTGTTTAACCGGACAAGGTCGGTAGGTAGTCCTTTACAAAACCAGGTAACGTCAGTGAGTGGCCCGAACACCCCACTAGTCTGGGTCAGTGACGACACTCCTGTTGCCATTCCATCACCAGACACCAGGCCAGCACTGCTGCCAGCCATTGCAACACCAGCCCGGCTTCTTTGAACCAAGAAGTCAGCTTCCCATATGCCCCGAGGCCTCCAACCACTGTGGGCAGCTACCAGACTGTCTGGAGGGAGGGGAAAACAAAACAAAAAACAACCACCTAGCAACCAGAAAAGGAGTCCTGGGTGCCTTTTGCCTGCTGGATGGAAGGTCACCTCTCGAGGCTCACAAGAGACCGTTTGGAAAACAGGGAAACGGAGTGCGAATGCAGGGCGGCCTGAAAAGTCAGCCAAGCTGTGAGAGTGGGGAGGCAGGCTTACCTACAAGGTGCATCTGGTTCCTTCCTGCGAGCTTTCCTTGAGGCTGAGGCACCTGAGGGTGCAGGGGTTGAGGGGGAGGGTAGGTGGTACTGATAGGCCACGGGCACCTAATCTGGGCAAGCAGCCCACACCTGGGCCAGGGGAGACCAACCGGCGGCTCCAGCCAGCAGTCCCTGCTCAGTCCAGACCCACCCAGCCCGGCTTTGGAATACGACCCTGTTAGGGCCTAGACAGCATCTTGCGCGCCATCCCGCTCCCTGAACAGCCTCCCGCTTGCCCCTCCTCCCGGCATGCCCCGCGCTGCCCTCCAGGAGGCCCCCCCCCGCGCAGTGCATGGTGGGGCAGCTCGTAGGTGGGCTTTGACCATGGCGGGCGATAGTGCTCTCTGCGGATTCATCTACCTGGAGGGCAGCACCTGGGAAGGCCCGGAGGACCCCGAGGCTTTGGCGCCTGTCTCACTGGGTATTATTACAAATGGGAGTGAGGGGGTCAGGGGGTGCGGGGGTCTGAGGGCGAGCAAATTCAGGGCCACGCCCCTCCCGGAGGCTCCGCCCCTCGGTGTTAGCACGTGCACGCGTCCCTGTCTGGGGCCTTCACACCGGTTCTGCGCTGCATTTTGGTCATCGGCCACGCTGCCATCACTGGCTCTTCAGGAGGGCTGGGGGGATTTGAGGAGGGAAACTGAGGCCCAGCCTGCTAACCCGGACTCCTGAAGGGCTCCACAGAGATGATGCTTTGTGGGCTGGCCTGCTGGGAGCCAGCGGAGCAGCCTGAGGGCTGGGGAGGGCAGCCCTGACTGGGTTCTGTCCTCCTCTCTCCACAGGACATGGCAACCACAGAGAGAACAGCCCTTTCCTTTGCCCCTTGGAGGCTTCCAGAGGAAACGAATACTACGACAGGAACCTGGCCCTGTTTGAGGTAGCCGAGGAGCCATTCTGGGCGGCCGCAGGTGTGGTAGGCAGGGGGGCAGGCAGGAGCCTGCAGGGACCCACCAGCATTCGCTAAGCAGGCAGGCTGGACAGCTGTACCTCCTTATGTCTCGGCTCCTCCAGTTTCCTCTTGTGTGTCTCACTGGGCTGTGGTTCCCCTGGCTCTTTGAGCTGACCCTGCTTCCCTAGAGGCTTCTCACAACCACACCTCGTTACCACCTCCAGGGGATCCCCCTAGTGACTTGCATGCAGCCTCTTAGCAAGATGACCACCTCTCAGGATTTCTCTCTTCGGGATTTCCTTTGTTTCCAGGACTCCTCCTAGTCCCTCATCCTTCCTTCTCCTGTGAACTCTTCCTTGTCTTTCCTGGTTGGCTCTTCCAACCCTGTCCCCCTCAAGTTCACTGAGGCCCGGTCCTTTTCACGGAATCTGCCCCTTTTCTCCACATCTGCACCTCAGTGGACACCTCTCTGGAAAAACACTCCCCATTCAGTGCTCAGAAGCTGGGTCTGGATTCGGGGCATGAATTAAGCCCGTAAACTCTGACCCCCACATGCAGCTGCCCCCCACGGAAGTTTGATGGGCTCCTCAATCTCCCTGTGCCTCCAAACACCTGCATCTTCACTGCCCACCCCAAACCAGTTTCTCCTTGCTGTGTCGGGTCAGAAGGGAGCTAACAGACTAGAGAGATGGGCATAGGTAGGTGGAGGCAAGGTGCTGGAGAAGCCACAGGAGCAGAGAAAGCCTAGGCCCAGGCGGAGGTTGGGAATTCTGAAGCCTGGGAAGCTTCCTGACTTGGAAAAGCAGCAAGTTCCTGAAACAAAGGATTCCCCCTGAGGATGGGTTAGGGGACCAGGATCCATCTTTAGGGATTGAAAGGGTGAGGGGTTGAGTTGTGGGGGAGAGATGGACCATCCAGAAGGACCAGAATTAGAGCAAATAAGAGACTTTACTTGTCCCAGACGTCTCTCTTTTGACTTCCTTGGTTCTCAAAAGTGACTAGGGGTAACTTTTTTGTGAGAGAGTTGGGGGCAAATGTGAGTCCCAGAGGCCCACTCATAGCTGGGAGGTGGCCAGGCAGAACAGGCAGGATGAAGTGTGCCATGCGCCTGTCTCTAGCCCTGCCCTGCCCGGCCCTGCCCTGCCCCCTCCCCTGAGGCAGGTAGGTTTCACAGATGGGTTGGTAGTGACTAGCTAAGGTGTGGTCGAGAGAAGCTGCCGCTGGGCTGAGCTTTTGAGTCCCGAATACTGGGGTGTGGCGCCCACACCTGCCCAGTGGGCTGGCTTGGGCTTCCCCAGGCAGGAGCTGGGATCAGGCCCAGGCCTGCCTCAGGGCTTGGCAAGGGGCCAGAGTCCAGGCTGCTGGCTACACATAGGTAGCCCCGTGCCAGCTGGGCCCGTCGCCAGACTGCTCTGTGGCTCTGTTCACAGGAAGAGCTGGACATCCGCCCAAAGGTATCATCTCTTCTGGGCAAGCTCGTCAGCTACACCAACCTCACACAGGGCGCCAAGGAGCACGAGGAAGCTGAAAATGGGGAGGTTGCCCGCCGGAGAGCAGCCAAGGTGAGCTGGTCAGGGGCAGCAGAGCGGGTAGAGGACCTGGGAAGACAGAATTGACAGATTCTCCACATGGTTGTGAGCATCCCGGGGGAAATGGGTGCCAAGTGTGGTGAGCAGGAAGGATGGACAGAGTGCCTTGGGTTCAAGGGGTGAGCTAAGGAGGAGTCCCTCCAGGGGGCGGGAGGGGGGGGGGTAGAAAATCAGGGAGGCCCTCAGAAATGAGAGTGACAGCTGTTTTTATCCAGCCCTTTCTGTGGGAGGCATCATGCCAAGCAGTGGGCCTAGGTTCTCACAGGTCATCTCACAGTAAAAGTTGTGAAGCGGGTGCTATTATTATCCCCATTTTACAGATGAAGAAACTGAGTGTCAGGGGTATTAAGTAGTTTGCCTAGGATGACTGAGCTGGGCAAGATCAACGGGTAACACTGGGAGACACATTTGGGGATTTGTGGTGAGATATGTGACTACGTAGAAGGCCACATTACTGCATCCCATTAAGATGGAGAAGGGGGCCCTAACCGGTTTGGCTCAGTGGATAGAGCGTCGGCCTGTGGACTCAGGGGTCCCAGATTTGATTCCCGTCAAGGGCACGTACCTTGGTTGTAGGCACATACCCAGTAGGGATTGTGCAGGAGGCAGCTGGTCATTGTTTCTCTCTCATTGATGTTTGTAACTCTCTATCCCTCTCCCTTCCTCTCTGTAAAAAAATCAATAAAATATATTATAAAAAAAAAAAAAAAAAAGATGGAGAAGGGTGTTACCTTTAGAACCAGGAACATGGTTGTCCCTTGGACGCCTCTATGTCTCAGTTCTAATAGTTTTTCCTTGGAGGGAAGAGGAACCTGGTGAAGTCTACAGTGAAGCTCAGGAGCTGGAGCCACTAAGCTCTGGTCATTGTACAGGCGAGTCTGAGCGTGGCCTGAGCAAAGTAAGGCTTAAGACAGGAAGGGCGGGCCTCTCATCAGACCTTACCGAGACCCCAGGCAGCCTCTCCGTAGCAGCCGCTCCTCTCGGCTCTGCCCTCGTGACCTTCTGAGGCTGCCAAAGGTTATTTGGAGATGCAAAAAGCATTTCAGGCCCTGCCCTTTCCCACACGGCCTTTTTTTCCACAGTGACTCAGCCTGGAGTTGGCTGAGGCTGGGAGCTGTCTCGATGCACCGAGTGGTCTAGGGCCACTGAAAAGGGCTCAGACAGAACCCAGAGGAGGTATATCTGTCACCTATACTGTACAGGATACTTTTTTAAATATGTTTTATTGATTTTTTACAGAGAGGAAGGGAGAGGGACAGAGAGTTAGAAACATCAATGAAACATCGATCAGCTACCTCCTACACACCCCCTACTGGGGATGTGCCCGCAACCAAGGTACATGCCCTTAACTGGAATTGAACCTGGGACCCTTCAATCTGCAGACCGACCAGGCCGATGCTCTCTCCAACTGAGTCAAAACAGTTAAGGCAGTATATATAGATAGATAGATAGATAGATAGTCTTTTTTTTTTTTTTTTTTTTTTTTGAGAAGGAGGGAGGGAGGGAGAGAGACATTGATGTGAGAGAGATACATCAATTAGTTGCCTCCTGTAGGCACCCCAACTGGAAATGAAACCCACAACCTTCCAATGGGATGAAGCTCCACCACTGAGCCATGCCGCTGGGGCTGTGCAGGACAATTTGGGGGACCATTCGTTCTTATTGGGCCCATCTGTGGTCCTTTAGGCTGCACACAGATCCTGCCCTAGACCTGGACTCCTCAGAAGCGTTTCTCTGGACAGTTCTCTCTCCCACACTAGCTCCAAGACAGCAGGCTTTCCTGGGATGCTGGCGAAAGCTCTTAAGGCCCCACTACCCTCGGCTGCACTCATGAGAGCTCAGGAAGGCACCTGCTCTCTCTCTATGCCTCAGCCTCTGCCCCGGCCTCCCAGCTGCCCCTACTCTGCCCTCAGAGAGTTGAGAAATTCTGGTTGCCTATGCCCGTTAGACCGTCTTCACCTGCCCTTCAACCTTGAGTCTCTATGCAGGATTTTCCCAACACATTATCCTAAGGCCCTTCCAAGGCACCACTCACTAGGCTCAGGAGCATCTTTTGGGTACCTTTAGGGCGTGCTGAGGATACAGTATTGAATAAGCCAAGTCTCCATCATGTACATTCCAGAGAACAGTTACCATGACCTGTAGTGATCACTGTGATGGAAGGGTATATCGAATGCTGAGGGCCCCCGGCCGCAGTGGCTGAGTGGTTCAGCATCAATCTATGAACCAGGAGGTCTGGGTTCGATTCCCAGTCAGGGCATATGCCTGGGTTGCAGCTCGATCCCCAGTAGGGGGTGTGCAGGAGGCAGCCCATCCATGATTCTCATCATTGGTATTTCTATGCTGAGTGATTGGGGCTGGCCTCCATGGTGCATGCGGGCCCCTCTGATGCTCTATACTTCCTCCTCTCCTCCTGCTCTGTAGGCGCCCAGCATGGGCACCCTCATGGGGGTGTACCTACCCTGCCTGCAGAATATCTTCGGGGTGATCCTCTTCCTGCGGTTGACTTGGATGGTGGGCACGGCCGGTGTGCTGCAGGCCCTCCTCATTGTGCTCATCTGCTGCTGCTGTGTGAGTATCCTCGCTGGGGGGGGGGGGCGGGCATGGCGCCCACAGAGCCTGCCCAGCTGAACCACTCACCGAGGCCCTCCTTCCCACAGACCCTGCTGACAGCCATCTCCATGAGCGCCATCGCCACCAATGGAGTGGTTCCAGGTGGGTGAACGCCACCCCAGTCCAGCGTCCACCGTGACGTAACCAGGAACCCTTGCTGCTCCCGCTCCCAGAGCAGTGCTTTAGTGGGTCTTGTCCCTGAACCCATGACAGTCGCATCGCTTAGGAACTTGCTCGGCAGAGTCTGTGATATTTGTTGTATTTTGTTCCTTTGTTTATGTGTTCCTTTGTTTAAAAGGGGGTTGGGGCTGACAAAAAAGGTGATGGGATGCTGAAAACCCTCCACATTCTCAGGATAGGCAGTTTGGAGGGTCTCCAGTAGGGGATGATGAGATTGGCTTGGTTTTCAGATATGCTGTTTGTTTATTTATTCAACCATCTATTTATATCAGTATGAACTCCCAGATATTTATTTTATTCTTTGAATCATAATCCAGTACTTCCATTATTTATTTTGTTACTCAAACTGTTCCATTTTGGGTATTTAGCTACTCAGAGTGGCTCCTCTGTTTCTAAATCCTTTTTTTTTTAATCCTCACCCAAGGATCTGCTTTTTGTTATGTTTAAATTTTGTTGTTAATCCTCACCCAAGGATATTTTTTTCCATTGATTGGAGGGCGGGGGTAGAGAGAGAGAAAGACATGAGATACATCGATTGGTTGCCTCCTGCACATGCCCTAATGGGGCCAGGTATATGAAACCCAGGTATGTGCTCTGACTGAGAATCAAACCCACAACCTTTTGGAGTGGGGATGATATTCCAGCCAATTGAGCCACCCGGCCAGGGCTGTGTTTGGATTCTCTCTCTTCCTCTCTGTAAAAAATCAATTAAAAATAAATAAATAGCCAAAACCGGTTTGGCTCAGTGGATAGAGCGTCGGCCTGCAGACTGAAAGGTCCCAGGTTCGATTTCGGTCAAGGGCATGTACCTTGGTTGCGGGCACATCCCCAGTAGGGGGTGTGCAAGAGGCAGCTGATCGATGACTCTCTCTCATCGACGTCCTAGCTCTCTCTCTCTCTCTCTCCCCCTTCCTCTCTGTAAAAAATCAATAAAATATATATTTAAAATAAATAAATAAATAAAAAATAAAAATAAGTTTTGTTTGTATTAGGAATAAATGGGGTTAGGGAGATGTAATATATGTTTACCCATAATAAGGTTTAAAAGTGCATAAAAATATAGAAAGGAAAATTGAAAGTGCCCATAATTCTACCATCCTGAATTCATAACTACTAGCCTTAGATCTGTTAGTATATTGTTCTTCCCAAATGTGTGTGTGTGTGTGTGTGTGTGTGTGTGTGTATTTCCCAAAATAAAATATTGGGAAATTTTTATTTTTTTTTAGTAGAATTGATAGGGTATTATCTAATTTGTGTGATTATTTTTCTACTCTTAGGTTCTGCTTTTTCACTGCTGTTATTGTTGTGAACAGCCTGTTCCCTGTTCCCACCCCTGGCAGCTCGCTTAGGCGAGGGTCCTGGTGGTGGGATTACTGCATAAAAGGGATTAGCCTTTTTAAAGTTTTTGGGTCCCTGTTCCCAGGGACATTTTCTCAGGAGCAAATTTAACTAGCAACTTGGGAGTACTCTTGTCCCCTGTGCCCTCGCTGGTCCTGGGGCCCAGGGTCGACTCTGTCAATCTCACCAGGGATGTTAGACTCTGAAGGAAGCACAGTGTCAGGGCAGGAGAGTCAGCCATGGACACTCACCCAGTGGCAGGCCCTGTGCTGGGCCCTAAGGACAGAGAACTAGACAGGACACAGTCCCTGCCCGGGTCTGGAGGAATCAGACTAACCGCCCTAGGAGCGGGGAGGTGTTCTCAGACAGGAGGCACCCAGACAGAGGAGGCTGTGGGGACTGGCCTAAGTGCAGGGAGTTGGGGACAGTGGGCCACTTAGGCCGTGCTGTGGTCCTAGCCAAATGGTCATTTCCCTGGGCTGTGCTGGGCACTGGAGTCGGATGGGAGTGGGGTCCAATTCTAGCCCGGCCTCTTACGAACCACACAGCCTTAGGCAAATCTCCCTCAATGGGAAAGTTCATTCCTGTCCCTCTGGGTGGTTGTGAGGAGTTGTCGGGGAGGAGACCGCCTTTAAGAGGAACCAGCCTTGACCTTGACCTGTGTACATGTTCTCTGTTGTAGCTGGGGGCTCCTATTTCATGATCTCCCGCTCCCTGGGGCCAGAATTTGGAGGTGCTGTGGGCCTGTGCTTCTACCTGGGAACCACATTTGCAGCAGCCATGTACATCCTGGGGGCAATTGAGATCTTACTGGTGAGTCATGCTGAGGCCTGGCCAACTCTGCTCTTGTCCAAACAGTCCCTTTCCCGTACGCCCAGGCGCGCTCCTTTCACCTCTGGCCAGGGTCTCGGGCTTGTAATCTATGCCGGGAGGTCTTCTTGAGGGAGAAAGATCTTTTGCACAAGCCAGTCTCCCCTTCAATCCCTTGTCAGTTTGGGCTACGCAGGGAAGGGGCCTGGCCTGGCAGCCTTCATCTTGGCCCTGGATATTCCATCCGCCCAGGCCCCATTTCAGTGGCAGGTGATCTGTAAACCATTGCATTTGATCTAGTGACAGATCTTGATGGTGACGCAGAGCCTGCCTCCTGGGCATGTGTGGGCTTTGGTCGGGTCTGTGTCCCCCCCCCCTCCCGGCCTCTGTGCCAAGTCCCTTCAGACCCACCCTATCATTGTCCCTACACCAGGGTAAGTAGCCACGGGACCCTATCTGGAGGTCAGTGCCCCCTCCGTGAGCCCATGTGTGTTCTGATTCAGCTTCCCACTCCCCACTGAAGTGCCCCAGCTGGTAGGCAGAGGGGCCATGGGAGTCATGGGGGACCCAGACAATAAGAGATGTTTAGAGGAACCACCTGGCCAGTCCCACCTCTAGGTCCTCTGCCTGTAGCGTGGACCCTTCTCCTGTAACTTTTTTGGTTTTGCATTTCCCACATTCTTACATTTATTATTTGAGTTTCCTCTGTAAAGAAAATTTGTCCTTTTCCCCATTTATTTATTTATTCAACCACGTACTGTATTTTCCGGCATATAAGCCGACCCCCTAATTTTACAGTTAAAACATAGGCTTAGGCCTATATTCGCTGTATAAGACTACCCCCCACTTCAAAGAAAAGACTTACTTTGCCGTCAGGATCTGCAGGTAATTTTTGTGCAATTTTGGTCTTTTGCCTCCGATTTTCGGTTGACTTTTTTTCATTTCAAAAGTCGTCTTATACGCTGGAAAATACGGTATTTGTATCAGTTTGGACTCCTGGCTATTTATTTTATCCTTGGTTCACGATCCAGCACTATCATTATTTATTTTGTTGCTCAAACTGTCCACTTTGGTTGTTTAGTGATCCCAGTTCACTCCTGTGCCTGGATCCTTTTTAAATAACAGGTTTATGATGATATAGTTCCCATGCTGTACAGTTCACTACCCATTTAAAGTATGGACTTTAAAGGTTTTTAGTATATCCACAGAACTGTGCAACCATCACCACAATGAATTTTAGAACTTTTTCACACCAGAAAATCCAGCCTCTCTGTTCCCTCAGCCCTAGGCAACCATTAATTTACTTTCTGTCCCGCAATCAGAGGTACCTATTGTGGACATTTCATATAAATGGAATCATACAGTATGTAGTCTTTTGTGACTGGCTTTTTCTGGATACTCTTTAAAAAAAAAGGGGGGGGAGGGTCGAAACCGGTTTGGCTCAGCGGTAGAGCGTCGGTCTGTGGACTGAAAGGTCCTGGGTTCGATTCTGGTCGGGGGCATGTATGTTGGTTGTGGGCACATCCCCGGTAGGGGGTGTGCAAGAGGCAGCTGGCCGATGTTTCTCATCGACGTTTCTAGCTCTCTCTCTCTCTCCCTTCCTCTCTGTAAAAAATCAATAAAATATATTTTTTTAAAAATGGGATTCATTTTCCAAACAGGAAAATTGAACCTTCTATATCTGTCTCTTGTTTCAGACTTACATTGCTCCGCCAGCTGCGATTTTTCGCTCAACAGACACTCATGACTCTTCGAGTGCCACCTTGAACAACATGCGAGTGTATGGGACCATTTTTCTAACCTTTATGACCCTGGTGGTGTTTGTTGGGGTCAAGTATGTGAACAAGTTTGCCTCGCTCTTCCTGGCCTGTGTGATCATCTCCATCCTCTCCATCTATGCCGGGGGCATCAAGTCTATTTTTCACCCTCCCGTGTTTCCGTAAGTAATCTGGGAATACATCCGGGCGTTGGACTGACATCCCTCCCACGTAGATGGCCTTTGATGCCCTGAGTCCTAGAGTCTGCAGGGCGGAGGCAGGTGGGGACCTCCAGCTGAGCGGGTGATGACGCTTGCCCCTCCCCGCAGAGTGTGTATGCTGGGCAACAGGACCTTGTCCCGGGACCAGTTTGACATCTGTGCCAAGACGGTCACGGTGGATAATGAGACAGTGGCCACCCGGCTGTGGAGCCTCTTCTGCCACAGCTCCAACCTTACCACCGACGCCTGCGACCCCTACTTCCTGCTCAACAATGTGACCGAGATCCCCGGCATCCCCGGTGCAGCCGCCAGCGTGCTCCAGGGTGCGTCCTCGCTCCGGTCCTGCTCCCGCCCCCTGGGCTGCGCATGGAAGGAAAGTGGATCACAGAGCCGTCCTTGTGTGGCCAGCTCAGGAATAGGGGGGCAGGTCTGGCTGCCTTCCAGGCCCAGCGGTGTCCTCTCAGTCTGGCTCCTGGCAGCTAGTTTTTGGGTGGACAGAGCCTGTTTGGCCAGTGTCCCGGGCCTGCAGCAGCCCCCGGGAAGTTCTGGCAGCCCCTCTGTCCCCAGTCACCAGCCCCTGACGCTGCCTGGATTATTCTCCTAGGAGCCATAAAGGGCTTCTGTCTAGGAGGCAGGCAGTGGCAGGGCTCTGGCTTCAGCAACCTTTGCCTGTCAGATTTCTAGCCAGACAGCTTCTCCTCTGCGGCTGCTGCTGCAGACATTGGGCTGAAGCTGCCCCCGAACTCCCCCCCCGCCACCCCAGCCTCTCACACCTGCAGCCTCTGGTTGGGCTGCCCTCAGCTGCCCCTGGGACATGGGTGGGGCTGCGGGTGGTGACGCTGCCGCCTCTGCAGAGAACCTGTGGAGCACCTACCTGGAGAAGGGCGAGGTCGTGGAGAAGCACGGACTGCCCTCCACAGATGCCCTCGGCCTGAAGGAGAATCTGGCCCTGTACGTGGTCGCTGACATTGCCACATCCTTCACCGTGCTGGTTGGCATCTTCTTCCCCTCTGTGACAGGTGATCCCTTCTTGCCCGCTCTCCCCGCCCTGCCCCCTTCTCCTGGGGAGCCCCTAAGGGAATCTTGTTTGAAGGCATCATGGCTGGCTCCAATCGCTCCGGTGACCTCCGAGACGCCCAGAAGTCCATCCCAGTGGGGACCATTCTGGCCATTGTTACAACGTCCCTTGTGTGTATCCTTTCCCAGGCCTGGGGCAGCAGCGAGGGAAGCAAGAGGCGTTTGCCTTCCTATGCCACCAGCTGGCACGCATGGATACATCACACTTTGTGCACGCGTGCTTTGATGCCTTTCCCCTCATACATCACACACGAGAGTGTGTGCACAGGCGAGGGCCAGGGGCATGTGGTCCCGTAGGGGAGTGGGTGGGGGCAGCATTGGCGTGGAGGCCCAGCTTTCCTTGACGCGGCACAGACTTCAGCAGCGTGGTTCTCTTTGGCGCCTGCATCGAGGGTGTGGTGCTCCGGGACAAGTGAGTGAGCTGGGCCCCTCCTGGCGGTGGTGGGCTCCGCTTTGCCTCCTTTGACACCAGCCCCCCTCAAACATGTGGTCCCACACGCATCCTCAGGCTGCTGGTTGCCAGCGGTAGGGTGTGCCACTAGGAGGGTCAGGCCCCACTGTTACTTTTGCTTCTTAGAGAATGGCGACATCAGAACCAGGGTGGGGATGAGGAGAAAGGATAGGGGCTGATAGATTGGACTTGTGTGCTGAGGGGCCGGGGCTCTGCTCACCATAGCCATCCTTACTGGCCTGACATCCCTCGCCCAGGGTTTGGGGGCTCCTTGCAATGGTGTATGGCCTAAGCCTGGCCCCTGCAGGTACGGCGACGGTGTCAGCAGAAACCTGGTGGTGGGCACGTTGGCCTGGCCTTCGCCTTGGGTCATTGTCATCGGCTCCTTCTTCTCAACCTGTGGCGCCGGCCTGCAGAGCCTCACTGGGGCACCACGCCTGTTGCAGGCCATCGCCAAGGACAACATCATCCCCTTCCTCCGTGTGAGCCCTTTTGCACCCCCACACCCCACAGCGGGGTGCTCCTGGCCCCTCCCACTGGTGGAGGGCAGGGATACAGATGCATTATATCCTGCTGGGGCCCTTAGTGACTCCATGGCCACAGAGCCATGACGAGGAGTTGCTGAGAGCCGTTCTGGCTCTGGCTCTGCCCTGCTGTTGGCAGAGCAGCTTGGGCCCAGCATCCTCATGGCCGATCTCTGGCTCATTCAGAGCGGAGAGGCCTGGAGACGTAGGGGGCAGAGAAACTGGCAGAACCTATTGGGAGAGGCATGGGTATGGCCTGAGGCCCGGAGGAGGGACTTGAGGATGCTGGAGGCCAAGCTGTAGCTTGTGACTCAAGGTGTGGAATGGGGGTGATGGGACCAACTTCTTCCCTTGCTGACCCCACTGTGACCCTGGCGCATGCAGGTATTTGGCCACGGGAAGGCAAATGGTGAACCGACGTGGGCGCTCCTCCTGACGGCACTCATCGCTGAGCTGGGCATCCTCATCGCCTCCCTCGACATGGTGGCCCCCATTCTGTCCATGTGAGCTGGGGCCAGGGCAGGGCAGAGGGATGGTTGTGGGAAAGGCTCCTTGAACCCTCAGCATCCTATGAGCCAGGGCCCCAGCACCTCCCTGTGACCCTGCCTGCTGTTGAGGGTGCATCTGGGGCACATGTCAGGGTGTATGGGCAGGTGTCTGCCTGGCAGAGCTCTGCATTTAGAAATGAGCCTGATATTTATGCAGAAGAGACAGCAGGTCCTACACCTTCTGTGGGAGACTCCCAGAGCAGGCAGGAGACTACGCTCCACTCCTGGTCGGGGCAGGCACCCAGTCCCTGGCACCTTGGTGAAACCACCGTTGCCCCATCCGTCTGTTTTCAGAGTTGTTTGCTTTTAAAGTTCTGGAATGAACTGGGCATTGGAGTCTGCCAAGTGTCCTCAGGAAGTGGTCAGCATGTGGCAATTCCCAGGGGTCCCTGAGACAGCGCTCCTGTGGTTGCTGTGTTCACTGCTGCCATTGTTGGGGCCCACTCCATCTCTCCTCACACATCTCACTCCACTGCCAATGCTCTCTCTGGCTTGTTTGCTCCTGATGAGACTATCTTTCACTGCCCCACTCAGCCTGTAGGCCCGACAGGCCCTCCTCCCCCAAACGCAGCACCTCCCAGCCGCTGCCAGGTCACAGTGACCTCGTCTCCTCCCAACTCACCTCCATCCACTATTGCCCAGCTTCACCCACACGTGGTGCACACTGAATCTGTTATTGCCACAGCCGTATTGGGTGGCGACTCCTCTCTCCCTAAGCCAGAGGATATAGCTCAGACCTTACTTATTATTTTTTAATCCTCACCCAAAGATATTTTTCCATTGATTTTTAGAGAGAGGGAAAGACAGAAATATCAGTGTGAGAGAAACACATCAATTGGTTGCCTCCTGCATGCACCCTATCCAGGGCCCACGCTGGGGAGGAGCCTGCAACTGAGGTATATGCCCTTGACTGTAATTGAACCTGGGATCCTTCAGTCCACAGGATGAATGCTCTATCCATTGAGCCAAACTGGCCAGGGCATAGCTCAGTCTATCATGGGGCTCTTCAGGGCAGCCCTGTTGGGACTGACCATTCCCCCTCATGGGAGTCCCTGTCCCCTGGATTTGCCCTCTCTGGTAAGTCCCTCTGCCTTTTTTTTGTCTGTCCTTCTCCAGCCAGCTGAGGGTAGAAGCTGGCGCCCCCTTCTTTCAGCCCTCTGCTCCTCAGCTCTCTTCCTGGAGGGTTCACTCGCCCATGTCCCAGTCTCCTACATTCCTACAGTGTCCTCACAGGTCTCTAATTCAGTGTCTTCAAAATGGCCCTCATTATCTCTCCCTACCTTCTCCTCCCCACATTCCTGATAGCCCCTAAGCCAACTGGTCACCAGGCCAGGGGCCTGAAAATTGTGTGGCCGTCTCCTAGGTCCGTCCTTTCTCACAGCTCTACACTCGCTCTTCCTCTGCCTCCTCTGCCTGTGAACAGTTGCCCATCCTCTAAGCCAAGGATGGGGAAAGTCTGGCCCGGGGGCCGTATATGGCCTGCAGAATACTTGGTCTGGCCCTGCCAAGGCAACCACAGGTGGGACTCGAAGTTCAATAAATCGAGGAGCTACTTTCATAGCAAGATACATTTATATTAAGTGAATAATAGTAAGCGGATGATGTTATAAATATTCAAATGGCCCTTGGCAGAAAAAAGGTTCATCGCTCATGCCTAAGCCCTGGCTCTGAGGACTCCTGCGCAGCAGCCCCATCTGCCTCGGGCATGGGAATGAGTGCTGTGCGGCTGTAAGCAGCTGGCTCAGCCCGTGTGGGACAGGGACATCAGGAACCTGGCTGCCAAGGAGGCCGCTCTGTACCAACCAGCCCCTGTGGTGCAGGTTCTTTCTGATGTGTTACCTGTTTGTGAACTTGGCCTGTGCTGTGCAGACGCTCCTGAGGACTCCCAATTGGCGGCCCCGGTTCAAGTACTATCACTGGTGAGCACCCACTGGACTCCTGATCCAAGTCCTCTGACCTAAGTGCTGTGGGGAAGCCAGGAGACCCATGCAGGATGGGGTTTGAGTTTCCTGGGCTTCAGTAGCTGTTGGTGAGAAGTTGGGGGGCTGGGGGCTTGGTCAGGGGCAGTGGTCGGCAAACTGCGGCTCATGAGCCACATGCGGCTCTTTGGCGCCTTGATTGTGGCTCTTCCACAAAATACGTGTTGGCGCGCACATACAGTTCGACTGAAACTTCACGGCCCATGCGCAGAAGTCGGTTTTCGGCTCTCAAACGAAATTTCAATCGTGATATTTGGCTCTGTTGACTAACGAGTTTGCCGACCACTGGTCTGGGGCCATCCTGGTTTTTCCCTGATTCTTGTTCTTCCCCACTCTCTGGCCCAGGGCATTGTCTTTCCTGGGCATGAGCCTCTGCCTGACCCTTATGTTTGTTTCCTCCTGGTACTATGCGCTGGTCGCCATGCTCATTGCGGGCATGATCTACAAGTACATTGAGTACCAAGGGTAAGTGAGGGGTTGCCACCTGGTCGGGGCAGCGGGGTGATCTGTACGTTGGGTTGGGGGAAGCTGAGCTCTCTGCTAGCCACCACAGGTGCGGGGCTGGGAGGTTGGGGGGCTTTGATTCGGGGCTTGGCCCCCTTCCATCTCACTACTCCTGGACAGAATCCCCTGAATGGGACCAGGGGCTCACCAACTCATGGTGGCCTCTATAGGGCTGAGAAGGAATGGGGTGACGGGATCCGAGGTCTGTCCCTGAGTGCTGCCCGCTATGCGCTGTTGCGGCTAGAGGAGGGGCCTCCTCACACCAAGAACTGGCGGTGAGTTCACACCCAGACTGGCAAAGGCCACTCGAAGTTCTCAGGGGGCACTCTGAGGGTGGGACCGTTGAGAGGTGCTGGCTCCCCTTCCTGGTTCATGTTCCCCATCCTGGGGTGGCCAGGGGTACCCTTGGATCTCTGCTCCCCAAACCTGTGGGAGCCTGTGAATCGAGAGGGAAAGGAGAAAAGTATCTCCGTGGACACCGCTGGCCCCGGCCTCAGGCTGCCTCACTGCCTGGCTCTGCAGGCCTCAGCTGCTGGTGCTGCTGAAGCTGGACGAGGACCTTCACGTGAAGTACCCACGGCTCCTCACCTTCGCCTCTCAGCTGAAGGCCGGCAAGGGCCTGACCATCGTTGGTTCTGTCATCCAGGGCAGCTTCTTGGAGAGCTATGGCGAGGCCCAGGCCGCTGAGCAGGTGCCTGCTGCAGGGGGCATATAGGGGAGGGGACCAATCGTGGCCAGCCAGGTGGACAGCACTGCTGCCACCTAAGAGCTGAAGCAAGGGTGGCTGTCCCATCTTAAAAACATGGCCTCTGGGTGGGCAGCCTGCCTCCTCCCTTCCCCACCCCCAGCAGAGGGAACGCTGATGGCCTTGACTTCTGAACCTGGTGTGTTCCTCCCAGACAATCAAGAACATGATGGACATTGAGAAAGTAAAGGGCTTCTGCCAGGTGGTGGTAGCCAACAAGGTGCGTGAGGGGCTGGCCCACCTCATCCAGTCTTGCGGCCTGGGCGGCATGAGGCATAACTCCGTGGTGCTGGGCTGGCCCTATGGCTGGCGACAGAGTGAGGACCCACGTGCCTGGAAGACGTTCATTGGTGCGTAAGGGGCCGGGACCTGGGCTCAGGCACGGGGGCCAGGGGTCAGGGGCCGGGGCTCAAGTGGAAGCAGGGCTGCAGGCTGGCACTCAGCAGTGTCCCTCCTCCCCAGACACCGTGCGCTGCACCACAGCTGCCCACCTGGCCCTGCTTGTGCCCAAGAACATTGCCTTCTACCCCAGCAACCACGAGCGCTACCTGGAGGGCCACATTGACGTGTGGTGGATCGTGCATGATGGCGGCATGCTCATGCTCTTACCCTTCCTGCTGCGCCAGCACAAGGTACGCCAGGGGGTGGGTGGACGGACCTGGGTGAGGGGGCTGGGCCCTTGGATCGGTGGGCTGTGACTGAAGCACCCACCTGCTCTGTTGCCACAGGTTTGGAGGAAGTGCCGGATGCGCATCTTCACCGTGGCCCAGATGGATGACAACAGCATCCAGATGAAGAAGGATCTGGCCGTCTTCCTGTACCACCTGCGCCTTGAGGCAGAGGTGGAGGTGGTGGAGATGGTGAGCCACCCACCCAATGTGGCCTGTGGATACCCCGCCCCGCACAGCTCGGTTCTCACGGCCCATCCTCTCCCCAGCACAACAGCGACATCTCTGCATATACCTACGAGCGGACACTGATGATGGAGCAGCGGTCCCAGATGCTGCGGCAGATGAGGCTGACCAAGACGGAGCGGGAGCGAGAAGTCAGTGGCCTAGTTCAGGGCAAGGGCAAGTGGCTGGGTCAGGCCTTTGGAGACCCCATCAGATGGAGGCATCGGAATGTCAGTGCCTGTGTCCCTGCAACCAGGCCCTCTTTTTCCCTGCCACTGAGGCTGCCTCCTCTGATTTTCTTCAGGCCCAGCTGGTCAAGGACCGGCACTC
Organism: Nyctalus aviator; assembly: GCA_036971965.1. Lineage (NCBI taxonomy): Eukaryota > Metazoa > Chordata > Mammalia > Chiroptera > Vespertilionidae > Nyctalus > Nyctalus aviator. Next base: position 36,584,119 of record CM072936.1, read on the forward strand.
GGCGCTAAGGCTGGAGAGCCTGTACTCGGATGAGGAGGATGAGTCTGCAGCCGGGGCTGACAAGATCCAGATGACATGGACACGGGATAAGTACATGACAGCTGAGCCCTGGGACCCCAGCCATGCCCCCGACAACTTCCGAGAACTGGTGCATATTAAGCCGTGAGTGCGACAAAAAGAGACCCAGCCACTCTGGGGCCTTGGGGTGGAGGGTGGACAAGCTCTGTGGGTGGGCCAGGGATAGGGCCCATGATCAGCTACATTACCTGCAGGGACCAGTCCAATGTGCGACGCATGCACACTGCCGTGAAGCTCAATGAAGTCATCGTCACACGCTCCCATGATGCCCGCCTGGTCCTGCTGAACATGCCCGGCCCACCCAAGAACAGTGAGGGTGATGAAAACTGTATCCTTTTGTGGATGTGGATAGCATGTGAGGTTACTCTGCGTGCTTCTGGAGGTGAAGGGGGAGTGATCGAAGTCACTCAGTTCTGATTGATGCCCAAACTTCTGGGTACCCTTTGGTCCTGATGCTGTTTCTTTGACGCGATGACCTACAGACATGGAGTTCCTGGAGGTGCTGACTGAGGGCCTCGAGCGGGTGCTGTTGGTTCGTGGCGGTGGCCGTGAAGTCATCACCATCTACTCCTGAGCCTGATATGGACTGTGGCCTAGAGTGGAGGTGTTAGGGTAACACCCACCCCCAGCACCCATTCTGCCAGTCCTGCTTTGCCTGGCCCTGCCCTACATCCAGTTTCGGAGATTGGGCCTGGGCCTGGCAATGGAGAGGGATCCAAGGTCCGACAGGATCCTGAGAGATTTAGGGACTTCTCCCAACCCCAGCCCCCAATCAGCATCCCAGGAGGCCTGGGGAGGACTGGTGGGGGCTGGCATTGGGTTTGAAAGCAGCCAGCCCAGGAATGCTATTTATTGAATATTTATTGTTGGGATGTCACCATCAGAGAGAGAGGGAGGGGGTCCTACCCAGCCCGCCTGCAGGAAGACCTGGCTCAGACTACTGTGGGCAGGGACCCCCACCAAGCTGAGCTTAATGGAGCCAGCCAGCGGAAGCCTGACTTTTTTCAATAAAACATTGTGTACTTCTGGGCCTCCTGCTGCCCGAGCTCTGTTTCCCCTGGCGCCAAGGGAAAAAGGCGGAACTAAACCCAGGCCCAGAGCCTGCTCCCGCTCCAAGGCTGTGCCCCTTTCCCCACAACCTCTGGCCACAGTCATTGGCTAGAATGTCCCTCCCACCGGCCCCAGGGCCCCTCCCACCATCACTGCAGATAAGGCCAGCCCAGGACTGCTTCCTGGGCCATAGGCATTAGGGCTGGAATGGGGCCGCCCGGCTCCCCATGGCAGTGGGTGCTGCTGCTGCTGGGGCTGCTGTTCCCCCCTGCCGCCTCCTTCTGGCTCCTCAATGTGCTGTTCCCCCCGCAAACCACGCCCAAGGCTGAGCTCAGTAACCACACACGGCCCATCGTCCTCGGTAAGCCCCCACTAGGCCCCTAATGCACCAGGCCAGACCTTGGGGAGCCCGGGCCTCAGCCCCAGGTGGTCAACCCTGCCAAGGCCCTTCTGCCCTTGCATTAGCCCTGACACCTGCCTCATGTTTGGAGGGACCAAAGGCTCGACCTGCAGAGTAGCCTACCCCTTCCCCCCACCACACTGTTCCTGTGTCTCTAAGTGGTCTACCCCAGTTGGGTGGAGTGGGGGGGTGGCGTGTGTGCCTAAAGGCTTGGCCAGGGCATTAGCCGTGGCCAGTTGTGGCCACTGGATCTTGGGCCAAGCCTCACTGCTCCTTCCTCAGCCCTCATCCCAGGAAGGACAAGATGCTCAGCTCAGGAGAGCAGGAAAGGCCCTCAAGGCCTGTCCCCTAGCCTCAGGCCCAGCCCCCACATCCCCATACCTATTTGTTCTCACCTTGGACTTCGGCAGTAATGGAAAGCCAGGCTAGGTGTTTGCTTTGCGAGGGCAGAGGTCAGTGGCCCTGGCCTCTGCCCCTTTCCTGCCTAAGGGGAGCCTGGCCTTTGCATTGCTGGGGGGACAGGTGGAAGAATTACAGAGGACTGTGTCCTTAGTCCCTGGGAGCTGAGGGTGTGGGAAGTGAAGGCTGGTCACGGCAGTGGTGGAGGGTGGGTGTTAGGCTGGGATGGGAATCACGGGGAACCCAGAGTGAAGGCTAGTGCCCGCAGTGCCTGGCTGCATGGGGAATCAACTGGAAGCCAAGCTGGATAAACCAAATGTGGTGAACTGGTTGTGCTACCGCAAAACGGAGGACTTCTTCACCATCTGGCTGGATATCACTATGTTCCTACCCCTTGGAGTAGACTGCTGGATCGATAACACCAGGTACGGGCCACCCTCTCCGTCCCAGCTCCCTCACCCTGCCTCTTGGTTGCTGACCTGCTGACTCTCCCATTGCCGGCAGGGTTGTCTACAACCGCAGCTCTGGGAGTGTGTCCAATGCCCCCGGTGTAGAGATCCGTGTCCCTGGCTTTGGCAAGACCTACTCTGTTGAGTACCTGGACAAAAACAAGCTGGCAGGTGTGTGTATACTGGGGAACAGGGAGGGGCTCCAGGCTGCAGTGGGCCTGTAGGAGCCATGGCCAGAGCCCTGATGCTGCTGCCTCCCCCACAGGTTACATGAACACCCTGGTGCAGAATCTGGTCAACAATGGCTACGTGCGGGATGAGACGGTGCGGGCTGCCCCCTATGACTGGCGGCTGGAGCCCAGTGAGTGTCTCTACAGATGATGGGCTCATGGCATGGCAGGTGGCCCCTAACCCCCACTGCCCTGACCCAATTCACCCCCCTCTCTCCACAGGCCACCAGGAGAAGTACCACCAGAAGCTCTCTGGGCTGGTGGAAGAGATGTATGCTACCTATGGAAAGCCTGTCTTCCTCATTGGGCACAGTCTTGGCTGCCTGCAACTGCTCTACTTCTTGCTGCGCCAACCCCAGGCTTGGAAGGATCGCTTCATTGATGGCTTCATCACTCTTGGGGCTCCCTGGGGTGGCTCCATCAAGCCCTTGCTGGTCTTGGCCTCAGGTAAGATCCCCTGCATCCTGTGGTAGGACTGAGGGATGGAATAAAGCTGACCCGGGGCCTGTACTCACAATGCCAGGTTGGGGGTGTTATCTACCACCCGTGGGGCATCGCCCTTGTCATTGGCCCCTCAAGACTACTGATCCTGGCCTGGACCATTAGGGTGGCTCCTGCCAGAATCTGTCTTAGTGATGATAAAGTGAAAGTTTAACAGAAAATGAACCGAAGCAATCTGGCTCACTATCCCAAGTTTGTTCCCGTAGTCTCACCCAGCTTTCAGCTGCCTCTGCTTCCAGGAGCTCCTTTGCCCGGGAATATGCCCTACTGAAGACTGATTTGCCAAAGCCAGGGCCAGACCCTAGGAGCCCCCCTGCCCTTCCCTGAGGAGTCACATAGCTACCACCTGTTGTACACCCACTGTCTGCTGGGCCTAGCCAAACTCGGTCTTCCTATAGGGGAAGGAAGGAAAACCCTCTTCAGACTACATTAGTTAGTGTCAAATACAGACACGGTCTCGTTTCATCCTTCCTGACCCCTGCGCAGCATAGACTACGGGGCCAACAGATACTTGATTGAGAGAACTGCTAGTATTATTCCCCTCTTTGACATATACACATCCATCCTTAGAAAAACACCCCATCCTCCTTTGAGGCCCTACAGCTCTGCCTCACAGCAGTATCCAGGCTTATTTACCTAGGGGCCCAGTGCACAAATTCATGCACCTTGAAAGGAACAGGGTGCTGTGAGGCACAGGGGTGGGTCTCAGCCCATTCTTAGCTGCTCCCACCTTGGCCCCTGGTCCCCAGTCTGCCTCCAGCCCCTCTCCTGCCACTGTCCTTCCCATGCACTGACAGCGTTAGCCCTGCTTGTACCCACTGATGGCAGTCACCCCTCAGGAGCAGAGAGAGGAAGAGAAGCTCTTAGGGGCGATTGGGGCCGGCCCTGGCGCCTGCAGCAGGTGTGAGTGCCAGACAGGGCCGTGGCACATGGGAACAAAGAATTTTAAGTGACCACCAGAGGCTCACCCCAATATCAGTGACTGGTGCCCTGCCTTGGTCTGGTGCCCCCACTCATCTGCTTCACCATCCTGCCACAACCGATGCCCACCATGTTCCATGTGTGCCCTCTGGTAGTTGGCGCACATCATAGTGATCGGTTGTTCCATCTATTTGCATATTAGCCTTTTATTATATGGGACGAGGGGTCCAGCATGCAAAATCCTGTGAGACCCAGACCCGACGTGCCGTGGGACCCAGAGTCTAATCCCACCGGCACCACAGGACGTGGCATCAAGTCACCTCCTGGTGACCGGTCTTTGGTCATTACGACCACTGGGTTTTTATTATATAGATAAGCACACGTTAAGTACCTACTGAATGCTGCTACGCTTGCTCTAGTCCGGCTTGGAGTCAATGTTTGGATTAGGCTGGAACAAAAATGAGAATCCAACTGAGCTTGAGCTGGGCAGCAAGTTGTAGGCCAGGCCCAGCCAGGTCTGACTCCCTGCCTACCTTGCTCCATGTCCACAGGTGACAACCAGGGCATCCCGCTCATGTCCAGCATCAGGCTGAAAGAGAAGCAGCGCATTACAACAACGTCCCCCTGGATGTTTCCCGCCCAGCGGGTCTGGCCTGAGGACCACGTGTTCATTTCCACACCCACCTTCAACTACACGGGCCGTGATTTCCGGCGCTTCTTTGAAGACCTGAACTTTGAGGACGGCTGGTACATGTGGCTACAGTCACGTGACCTGCTGGCAGGACTCCCAGCACCTGGTGTGGAAGTATATTGTCTGTATGGCGTGGGTCTGCCCACGCCCCACACCTACATCTTTGACCACGGCTTCCCCTACACAGATCCCGTAGACATGCTCCATGAGGATGGCGATGACACTGTGGCCACACGCAGCAGTGAGCTCTGTGCCCAATGGAAGGGACTCCAGCCACAGCCTGTGCACCTGATGCCTCTGAACGGGACAGACCACCTCAACATGGTCTTCAGCAATCAGACACTAGAGCACATCAATGCCATCCTGCTGGGTACCTACCGACAGAGCACCTCTGAACCCACAGCTGCCAGCCCAGGGCCCCTGCCCCCTCAATAAAGATCATCCTTTGCTGCTATAAGCCTTGACGGTTTGTTGTGGGTTGACGGGGAGATGAGGGTTCACCCTTCAGGATTCATTATCAGCAGCTTCAGGCCTGGTGCCTTGTGGAGAACAGGGCAAGAGGAGCTTTGCTAAAACCTAGAATTGAACTAGGTAACCTGAGATGTACAGCTTGCCACTCTCCTGCTTGAGCTCTTACGGCAGCCTGTCTCTGTGCCTGCTTCTGGTCTGGGCATGGGGACAGGTCAGCTGCACACACCGTTGTGGGATGGGGGCACATGGAGTCAAGGTTTTAGGATAGATAAGATCTGAGCTATCCCAGCTTTCAAAAGGGCAGACAATGCGGGGAGGGGGGGAACATATGTAATAACTTAATAAATTTAAAAAAAGGCAGACAAGACCCCACCTCTAGACAGGAACTTTTCGTACAGGTGGGTGACAAGTACAAGAGATTAGAATCTGGGGGAGTGACAGCCACTAATCAGATCATTTAGCTAATGAAGATTTAATTATTAATGGAGGCAAGTAGTCTGAGAAGGGTAACAGGGGCCACTGTGAAGACTTGGGTTTGAGCCTAAGAGCAGTGTGCCCTTGCTTTAACCAGGGAGAGTGTACCAGATTTCTCCTATGCAGGGTAGAGCTGCAGGGGAAGGTGGGCCAGAAAGTATGGGGAGGCCAGTGTAGTAGCCAGGAGACAGGATGCCAGCTGAGACTAAGGCAGTAGTTAGATGAAAGATGTGGATAGACAAAGGGTCATCTGGGAGGTGAAATAAGGCTTGGCCGTAGGTAAGGCCTCAGCATGCCTCCAAGCCACTAGATGGACAACCACCAGGCCCCTGTTGAGAGAGGAAAAACAGCACCTGAGATAGGGAAGATCAAAGGACCGGCATGGTTGAGCCTCCATGCTGAGGTGTCCGGGTAGGAAACAAAGGGACAGAAGACAAACAGAAGGCCAAGGAATGAAAGGCAAAGGAATGAAAGGCAGACGTTGGGTAAAGGAGGGTAACTAAGGACAATAGGCCATGCTTGATGCTGTTGGGAGGCCTGTAATAAGGCAGAGACCTGGCAAAAGGGACTTGAAGTTACCAGGGGCAGAAGTAGGAGCTCAGACTGGGAGGAGGAGGAGGAGCTGAACAATGGCCAGAAGGAAAAGATTTGTCCCTTTGTTCAGAGGATCTAGGAGCAGCTGGGAGAGCCAGGCAAGGTAGATCATCCTCTTCACTCACTGTTTGGGACCAGATGTGAAAGTGAAAGAGAAGTAAAACAAGCCTGCGTCCTCTAAGTTGAGGTGAAAGCGAAAGCAGGAAGCGTCAGACTTGGAGCCCTGCAGAGAACAGGCCTCTGCGTTTCTTGCCTCTCTCGGTCCCACTCCTTTAACCATTGACCACCCAAGTCCCGGGACTGCCCTGGCCATCCGAGGATGCTGCAAACAGAGCTAGAACCCCGAGGGGGCTTCTCCTTCGAGAACTGCCAGAGGTGAGGTGGGGGTGGCTGATCCGGAGCTGCCTGTGCACCCCATAAGGTCGTCTGAGCGTGGGAGCCCCGAGGGCCCCATATTCCTGGTGGCGAAGGGCGGAGGGGTACGAGGGGTGGGAGCACGTGAGAGGTAGATAGCAAGTGGTGGGCGACTTGGGTTCCCAGGCTTACTCCGGGAGGTGAGGGAACCGGGGACGGAGTTGGGGGGATGTGAAGGGGGTCTCAGAAAAACGGAAACATGGCCTACTCTCTTCCATTTCCAGAAACGCAGCCTTGGAACGCGCCCTCCCGGAACTCCGGGTCCCTCACGCCCGCAAAACCGGGACCACTATCGCGGGCCTTGTGTTCCGAGTGAGCGTGGGGCTGGGGCTGGGGCTGGGAGGCTCAGAGAGGCGGGCGGGGGTGCGGCCGGCATCGAGCCCACAGCCTGCGCCCCCCTCCCCAGGGCGGGGTCATCCTGGGCGCGGACACGCGGGCCACTAACGATTCGGTCGTGGCGGACAAGAACTGCGAGAAGATCCACTACATCGCGCCCAAAATCTAGTGAGAATCCCCGGCCCCGGTTCTACCACCCAAGAACCGCCTCCTCGTTCCCACCCCCGGCCCCCGGCCCCCCAATATTTCCCCCCCCATCCCCCCACCCGGCATCCTCTAGCCCCCGCCCACCCCGACCCTCCCTTCGCCCTCAGCTGCTGCGGGGCCGGAGTAGCCGCGGACGCCGAGATGACCACGCGGATGGCGGCGTCCAACATGGAGCTACACGCGCTGTCCACGGGCCGCGAGCCCCGCGTGGCCACGGTCACCCGCGTCCTGCGCCAGACGCTCTTCCGGTGCGGGGAGGAGCGGCCTCGGGATGGACGGGGCTGAGGAGGCGGGGCGGGGCGGGGCTGCGAGGTCCCGGGACACCGGAAGTGGCCCACGTGAGGCCTTGGGCAAGGGGAGGAGCGCCGTCATCCGGGGCCCGCCCTGTCGCCGGAAGGGGCGGGCTAGGGCCAGGAGGAGGGGGTGGGGCCGGGACCTCGGTGCCGGCGGATAACCACGCCCGCCCCGCGCTCAGGTACCGGGGCCACGTCGGTGCTTCGCTGGTCGTGGGCGGCGTGGACGTGACAGGACCACAGCTCTACAGCGTGCACCCCCACGGCTCCTACAGCCGCCTGCCTTTCACGGCGCTGGGTGAGCGGTTCTGCCGGGTCCCCACGAGCCCCGCCCTGGGACCCAGGCTTCACGGCCGCTTACCTCAGATGCCCCTTACTTTAGATGCCCCTTACCTTAGATGCTCCTTCTGCCTGCAGGCTCCGGCCAGGATGCGGCCATGGCGGTGCTGGAGGACCGGTTCCAGCCGAACATGACGGTGAGCGACACCTGACTCCCACTCCGTGGTCATTGGCGGGAAGTACACCCGGGAGCCGGGGCAGCGCAGAGGGACCCTGGCCTGGGCTCGAGGTCAAGGTCAGGGAAGACTGAGGGGGCCAGTGGAGTGAGGGAGGAGGAGTGCTATTTTCCAACAGACCGACTACCGGGAGAAGTCAGAGCTCAGAGAGGACTGGGGCCGAGGGAAGAAATGGCAGGTGCGGTCTGGAGTCTGTATTTTGATTGGGGTGGGATGGAAGTGGATGAGGTAAGACCCAGAAAGAGAAAGATCCGGTGGGTTGGGGTCCAAGACCACGTTGGTTGGGTGGGTGGATAGGCCACTGGAATCAGAGCCAGGAAAGTTGGTGAAGATGGGGACAGTGGGCAGTGGGAACAGGAGGGGCGTCTCTGTGGAGAGAGGGAAGCAGACCAGGGAAGGGGAGTCTGGAGTGGAGATGGGGCCCGGGGAGAGAGGAGTTTGGGTGTGAGCAAATGACAAGCAGTCTGGGTTTTAAGATTAACAAAACCCCAGGCTGTAGCCTGAGGGTGACACCAGAAGAGTCCATCAGACCTCACACACACACACATATCCCCACAGCTGGAGGCTGCGCAGGGGCTGCTGGTGGAAGCCATCACTGCAGGAATCCTGGGTGACCTGGGCTCTGGGGGCAGCGTTGATGCATGTGTGATCACGGAGACCGGCGCCAAGATGCTGCGAACACTGAGCTCACCCACAAAGCCCAGAGAGAGGTGGGAGCAAGAGGGTGTGGGACCACAGGGGAGGATGGGCCCTGGCAGGGAAGGTTGGGGGCTGCAAGGGGACAGGCCACATAATGGGCCCATATTGAGAGGCCGTTTTTCCTCCATCCCAGGCCCACCCAGTACCTCTTTGCCCCTGGGACCACAGCTGTCCTGTCCGAGACTGTGAAGCCACTGCCCCTGCAGCTGGTGGAGGAAACCGTGCAGACCATGGAAGTGGAGTGAAGTCAGCTGAAGCTTAGAGCTTGGAATAACAGAGAATAAACGCAGAAAATGCAGACACCTGAACAGATGGCTGTGTTGTTCTTGGGCAGACGGTACTAGCAGCTAGCAGGATCTGTGGCTAGGCTAAGGTATCCCTGCAGGGGCCACTCCCTCCGACTGCTCCAGTGTCTGGTCACTGGACCTCAGCTCTGACAAGCATTGAAGACTCAAGGTGGAGCATTAGCGGTTTGATTCAGTGGATAGAAGGGCCTGTGGACTGAAGGGTCCTGGGTTCAAGTCTGGTCAAGGGCACATACCTGGTCTCAATCCCAGTAGGGGGTGTGCAGGAGGCAGCCAATCATTGATTCTCTCTCATCGATATTTCTCTCTCCCCTTCTCCCTTCCTCTCTGGGAAAAAAAACAAACAAAAAACTCAAGCTGGAAAGCCCCACCCTGACTCCACACCAGAGAAGTCCGCCTGCCACTCCTACATCTGATTCTTACCCTGTAGGTCACTGGGGACTGTTGTAAAACCCAAAAGTCCCCAAGTACTGCCCCCACATAGAACCTTTGCCTGGCTCATTGGTAGCCCAGGACAAAGCCTACATCTCTCAGTCAAGCCCCCTTCCCCATCGGATGCCACTGAAGGCTAAAGTGCTGATAGAGGCCCTAGTCGGTTTGGCTCAGTGGATAGAGCATTGGCCTATGGACTGGCGTTGCAGGCTCCATCCCCAGGAGGTGGCATGCAGGAAGTGGCCAATCAATCCCTGATTCCAACAGAGCACTCGTCACCCCGTCACACTTTTAGTTGTGAAACCCCTCCAATAACCAGGCACATCTGAGGTGCTGAAGTTGGGTTGTAAGTAGGGGGATTGACTCCCAAGTTTTCTGGGCTGACAGGGGTTACAGTGCTCTTGTGGGGACATATGACACAACACAATTATCCAACAAGTCTTTGCAGAGCAGCCACTGTGCTAGGCCCAGGGTAGCAGCATCCTGCCCTCAGAATAGCTGAGCTCCATTGGAGCTTTGCAAAATGCCCTACCTCTGGGGAGGGTCTACTGTAGGCTGGACATCTATGGACCCCTGATTGTGCTCCCCGCCCCCATTTTATTATGAATATTTTAAAACATAAAACTTGAAGAATTGTACACTAACAATATATACCCACCACAGACTTTACAATATTTTGTTACATCTGCTTTACCATGTATTTATTCATCCATCCCCATGTTTAACCATTAACTCACTTTTTTAAACTATGCTCTTGAATTAGTTGAAACCCTCACACCCCCTAGGAAACCTTGATTCAAGCTGGACAACAAACAGGCTGTAGACACCAGGGCTTGCCCACATGATCTCCAAGGCAAGGATGTTGTCAGAGACTCAAAGACTGTTACCCTTCTACCAGTGTCCTCTGTACAGGGTTGGGTAATCACCAAGGGTGCACACCTTGCCCTCCTTTGCTCCAGTCCCTTCCCAGGCACCATCATTAAGAGTATGGTCTTCAGCCCTAGCAAGTTTGGTGCAGAGGATGGAGCATTGACCTGCAGGCTGAAGGGTCCTGAGTTAGATTCCAGTAAAGGGTATGTACCTCTGTTGCAGACTCCCAGCCCTGGTCAGGGGCGTGCAGGAGGGCAGCTAATTGATGTGTCTCTCACATGGGTGTTTCTGTCTTTCCCTCTCCATTCCACTCTCAAAAAAAAAAAAAAAAAAAAAAAAAAAATCAGCCGAAGCCGGTTTGGCTCAGTGGTAGAGCGTCGGTCTGCGGACTGAAAGGTCCCAGGTTCGATTCCGGTCGGGGGCATGTACCTTGGTTGCGGGCACATCCCCGTGGGGGGTGTGCAGGAGGCAGCTGGTCGATGTTTCTCTCTCATCGATGTTTCTAGCTCTCTATCTCTCTCCCTTTCTGTTAAAAAAAAATCAATAAAATATATATATTTTTTTAAATCATGGAAAAAACATCTAAGGGTGAAGGTTAAAAAAAAAAAAAAGTGGTCTTCAGAGCCAGACATGAAGGTTTGGGTCCAACCACACCATGTGCTGGTGGGAGAGTCGCCATCTGTGTAAGCAACTGATTCCTGTTTTAAATGAGGAATGATTCACAACTTGCTAGAACCCCTGTCCTGGCCACGTGACCCCGGCTCTCTGCTGGTACAGCTGGACATTCCCTCTACCCGTCAGGAACACTCCTGGGTGCTGAGCAGGCTTCTCTGAATCTGGTGCCTGAGATAAGCCTGGGAAACTTCCCTAACCCGGGCCACCAGGTGGTCACCATAAACCTAATTTAACCATAAGTCCTTAGGACCTAGTGCTCAGCACTTAAAATGGGAAGTGGTTCAGATAGTCAATCAGAGGCCAGGTTTTAGGGGATTGAAGAGGTAGGAAACCCACATCTGGGCTCCTTCTAATAAGTCCAGGCTTGGATTGAGGACCTTGGCCCAGAGAAACCTTGTTCTGGAATAGAGCGTGGGACAGGGCTGTGCCCCATACAGCTGGCCTGGCCTCATGCCTGGGACTTCAGCCCAAGGACGAGGAGATCCATAAAGCCAGGCTACCACCTCAGCCTCACGCCTGCCACAATGCTGCTGCTCAGTCTGACCCTTACTCTTACCCTGCTCGGCTCCTCATGGGGTGAGTAGGCCTGGACCAGCCCCGGGTCCCAGCACCAGCTCAGGCTTCCTGCCCAGGGGGCCAGGCTGGCTGGAAGGAAAGCAGGTGGACAGAGTCGGTAAAGGAAAAAGGATGTGCCAAGACCATGAGGAAGCAAGAGGTGGACAGGAGTTCAGTCCAGACCCAGGAGCTAGAGAAGGCTTAGGAAGCTGAGAAGTTTGGATTGTAGTTTAGGAAGAGCCTCTGGCTGCATGGAGCATGGAGTGGGTAGAGAGGCCAGGATATTATCCTAGGGGTCAGGAAGAGAAGTGGCTGGGCTAGAGGGTGGGGATGGGCTTGGGAAACAGTGGGGAGTAGGTTGGAGAAATGGAGAATGGGCAGCAGTTGGGGACTGGTTGGTGGGAATGACTGAAAATGTGCAGGGGCCCAGAAGGAGCTCAGGGTGAAAAGGGATAGTGATGAGCCCTCTGGATTTGGACTCCTCTGGGGTGCAGAGCTGAGGGTATCTGGAAGGAGGAGGGTATCTGGGGTGTGGGAAGCAGGTCCTCATCAACCCAATCGCCAGGCTGTGGCGTTCCTGCCATCAGACCAGCAGTGAGCTTCAACCAGAGGATTGTCAACGGGGAGGATGCAGTGCCAGGCTCCTGGCCCTGGCAGGTGTCCCTGCAGGTACATGCACCCTGGGGGTGGGACAGGATCCCAGGTGCTTCATGCCTAAGCAAAACCTGAGTTCCCCTTCCACTTCTGATCCCGACCCCAGGACAAGAACGGCTTCCACTTCTGCGGTGGTTCCCTCATCAGCCCGTCCTGGGTGGTCACTGCTGCCCACTGCAATGTCGTGTGAGTGCTCCCACTCCACACACCCCGCCCCAGCCCACCTCTCCCCACTTCCTTCCTCTAGATGCCCCTCTCCTATTGCTCTACACTCCCTGCAGCTGCCTAAACCCACTCTCACTGCAGCCCTGGCCGTCATGTCGTCGTCCTGGGCGAGTACGACCGGTCATCCAACTCTGAGCCTTTGCAAGTTATGTCCATCTCGCGGGTGAGTCCCCGGCTTGCAGACCTGGGAAGGAAGAGCGAGCAGTACAGGTGGGCTCTGGGGATGAAGAATTCCGGGCCTGCCCTGGCCTAGCCCCCTCAGCACCCATCCTACATGGCCCTTCCTGGTTCCACAGGCCATCACACATCCATATTGGAACCCCACCACCTTCAACAATGACCTGACACTACTGAAGCTTGCCTCGCCAGCACGATACACATCACGCATCTCACCAGTTTGCCTGGCTTCCCCAAATGAGGTGTTGCCTTCAGGCATCACGTGTGTTACCACTGGCTGGGGCCGCCTCAGTGGCATCGGTAAGGAACTTGGGCCAAAGATGTGGGTGGGAGAGCTGGAGTGGGGACAAGTCACTTTAAGGTCTAACCACCCCCCACCCCCCCGGCACACAGGCAATAATACCCCAGCTCGCCTGCAGCAGGTGGCCTTGCCCCTGGTCACTGTGAGACAGTGCCAGCAGTACTGGGGCTCCCGTATCACCGACTCCATGATCTGTGCAGGCGGCTCAGGGGCCTCCTCGTGCCAGGTGAGCACTCACACTGTCCTGTCCTCTATGCTGTCCTTTGCCCCCCTGCTTCCTATGCTGACTTCTCCCCTCTCCTTCCCTCAGGGTGACTCTGGAGGCCCTCTTGTCTGCCAGAAGGGGAACACATGGGTGCTCACAGGCATTGTCTCCTGGGGCACCAGCAACTGCAATGTGCGCGCACCTGCCATGTATACGCGGGTGAGCAAGTTCAGCACCTGGATCAACCAGGTCACAGCCCAAAACTGAGCCTACCCACAGGCCACTTCCCTCTTAATCCAATAAAGACCCCAGACTTTGTGCTCTCGTGTTATCTCGTCTGTCCTCCTGGCTACGGGGGTGTGGGGGGGGCGGGTTTTGTCTATCCCCACATGGACTTTATCTTCCAGCATGACCAATGTTGAGAGATCAAGATCTTTCCAGACTGGGCCCCCTACCCCTCCTCCTCCTGGGTGACCCCTTGGTCCACAGCAAGGAGCCTGGGCTGTCGGAATGGGCAGCCTTTCCTGAGAAGGGCAGCCTGTTTATTGAGTACAGAGGATACATTTACAAATTGAGTACACAAAATAAATAACTGCACATTCTCCACCCACAGTCCATGGCATGAAGGCCCCAATGGGCCTGTCAAAGGCCCGTCTCCAAACTCCTTCTGTCCTGCCTTCAGGACCAGGCTTATCCTGGGCAAAAGAGGAAATAATTCCCAGGGCATCAGGCCCCCAGAGGCACTTGGGAAAGTCAGGGGAGTTCTGAGGCCATGGGGCTTGGGCTCTCCACTGCCTTGAGCCAGGGGCACTGGAGGCAGAAGGAGGGGGTATATAAGGCACAATCGACTTGGCCCAGAGTGATTTCTTTGGCTTGGTATTCCACTGGAGGTGGCACATGCAGAAAGAGGGGGGCCTGGCCCATGGCTACCACTGGGAGGAACCGAGTGAGGGCCAAACCCTCTCTGTTGGCAGGGGCCCTGCAGTCTAGCTAAGGCTAAAGCTGGGCCCTACACTGAAAGCAGCTGTGCACGGACGGGGCTTGGTTCCAGCCCAGTTTGTGGTGGGGGAAGGTACAATGACTGACGCGAGAATGGTCTGGCTCAGGTGTCTAGGAAAGCAGTCACCTAATTCCACTCACCTCCTGCAGGGGCTCCCTCCAACCTGAGATTCAGTGGGGCTCAGACTGGAAAGGTAATGCTGTGAAAGGAAGCGGGGATAGGAGGCACTGGGCAAGGCCAGCTGTGAGAAGGCCAGTGCCCCAGGCGCTCAGGGTTCAGAGGCAGATCACACAGTTTGGCTAAGTTCCAGGGGAAGCTGCGCAGAAGCTCAGCAGAGGGGGAGTGTAGAGCAGCCCGGAGACCCTCCCTCAAAGAGCAACAGCTCCTTCCTCTTCAAGGCTGAAGGGTGAGCATGGTGGTCATTCTTAGGCTGCCTATACTCATGCTAGACACTAGATGGCGCCTTCATGCAGCCGCAGAGAAAGGAATAGCAGAGCCTAAAGGGAAAGGACCATGGGAAGTACCAAGGGTAGAACCAGGGTGGCATTGGAGCCCTGATGGGACTCTCCCTGGGAAGCCCCTGCCCTCTGCCTTGGCCAGGTGCCCCCATCCCCCAGATAGCAGCAGTGGGCTCCCTTTAATGTCCCACAGTTGGGAAGGAGGCACCTGGAGAACAGACGAGGCATCCAGGGGGAGAGGGAGATAATGGTAAGTAAGCTCTGCAAAGGAGGCACAGTCAGAGGCTGAGCCTAGAGCAAGCCTGCTACCAACAGGGCCACACAGGCCAGAAGGACCAAGCTCCATGCCATGGCCCTACCACCGGAGATCCTGGCAAGTAACAGGGCCAGGAGTGGTCCTTGGTGTCTCCATGAAGGCAGACAGACCTTGGCTGGGAGGTGCTGCGCTGTTTAGACTTAGCCAGAGGCTGAGTGTCCAGCCAAGGCACAGACTTTGTGCCTACCTGGACCTCTCCCTGGGGTATAATCATGAAGATCAGAATGCCATGGAATGTGGGGGGCCGGGCAGGAAGCTATGGTAGAGAAAATAACTGAGGCCCAGAAATAACTGTCCCAACGACACCGTCTACCTGGCACTGCATGCCCTTTTGGTCTGAGGAAGAGCCAAAGGAGGAAGAAGACTGAAGGCCAAGTCCTACCCTTTCCCCAACTTGTACCATAGCAATTACCCACCAAAAGGAACATCAGTGCCAGGCCAGGCTCCAAGTTCAGGGGGCTCCCAGCTCCATTCTGTCACACTAGGCCCAGGTGATGATGGGGACTGCTGAAGGCACAGAGAAGGGGCTGGGGCCATTCACCTACCACTGGCCATACAGGCCTAACTCCAGAGAGGGCACTGGGCCCCGATGGCACAGCAGTGTGTGACAGGCTGGACCCATGCCATGTCTCTACCACTGGCAGGCAGCTCAGCCATTGTACTGCTGCTGGTAGCGCAGGTTGAGCTCCCGCAACTCCCGCTCTCGCACACGGCGTGACTTGTTGGAGCGTGTAGAGCGGCTAGAACGTGTAGACTGGGCAGATTTGGTGCTCTGGCAGCGTGAAGAGGCGCGTTTGAGGAGGTTCTGGGAGATGGAACGGTGCAGATTCTTCATGGACGAAGAGGCTGCCATGCTCACCACCCACGGGTGCCTCAGGGCCTGCAGTGCAGTCATACGGGCGCCAGGGTCCACGGTCAGTAGGCGATCAATGAAGTCTTTGGCCAGGTTGGATACACTGGGCCAGGGCTGGAGGCCAAAGACAAGCATTAGAGTGAGAGCACTGCCTTCCCCATCCCAACAATGCCACCTCCACAGCATTCAGACCTGTCCTGTGTATGCACTTTCCCCTTACTGCCTGGTTCCTCCCGTGTAGAACATGGAGTGCAGGGAGCAATGGCCTTCCCACACAGGAAGCCTGGCACACATTTCCCTGCAGGCCTCCAATACCGAGGCCAACATGCAGGCTGACTGGACTGTGCAGTTGTTGCCACAGTAGCTTTTGGCTTAGACTTCAAGAAAGCCCCATGGCTTGCTGCTGCCACCTAAACACAAGGAGCCAATGTGAGGAGCCAGCCAATCCAAACCACAGGCACTCACTACAGCCCCTGTCACTCATTTGAGATGGAAAGAGCAGGCACAATAGGGCAGCCGATGGACACAGCAAATCCAGAGCTGAACAGGTTGGGTCATGGGAATACCAGTGCTGCACTACCATCTTTTATGGTCTCCAAAGGAAGGCGCAATCACTGGGGAACACAATGTAGCTCAGCTTGGCCTGTTGGTGGGATAACCCAAGAAACAGCTGGACGCATGAGCTAGCCAAACGGGCTAACACATGAATTCTGCCCCTTACCCCTTGGTCCAGCCAAGACAGAAGAGGGGCAACTGCCCTGCAAATAAAAGAAGAAATAGTTGCAAAGCTGGACTCACAAGTCAAGAACTTGAACATAAATGGATTAGAGATATTTCCACTTTACATCCACACTCAATCAAACCAAGGCCCCCTGCAGCTCTAATGCGGTCTGAGACAGGCCTCTCACCAGACCCGCCCTGTGGGCTTAAGCATCTCTATCTCCAGAGTAGCACAGGCACACACTAGGAATCGACCCCTGCTTAGTGCCAAAGTGAGTCAGATTGATTTGCCCCTCCTACGCCCCCAAACACTCGCCTCTCCAATTACTTGTGTACGTGAGGCTGTGTGCAGAATGTTAATGGACTCATTTGTTTGAGGGCCACCCCAGCCCACTCTGGCAGGCCTCAGCTCTCCCCACTTTTGAGGTGCTGTGAGCAGCTGCGCCATGTGGGTACCCCGAGCCAATATGATTCAAGCCGTGCTGATCTGAAAACCAGGCTGTGCCAAAGGCACCCAGGCCTAACTCTCACACACAGAGGAGCTAGCAGTGGGAAGTCAGGCAAATGGAACACAGGAAGGTGGTCTTCACTCACACACTGATGACGGGTAGGGCTCAGGTTAAATTCTAGAATAGGATCCCTAAGAGCCCTGCTGAAGTCTCCAACAGGTCTCAGAAACAAAAACCAAAGCTTTCCACACTCCATGGCCATGCTTCTGGCCCTAAGTCCAATTCAGCACCTCCTAAGAAAGCGTTCAACACCTACAGACCAACCCACCTCCTTCCTCAACACGTCTGAGCCTCTGGAAACACATGAGTATGTCTGTCAGCCTATGACTGACTAGCTGGGTTGTATTATGAGCATAAGAAAAATAAAAATGGCCGAAACCGGTTTGGCTCAGTGGTAGAGCGTCGGTCTGCGGACTGAAAGGTTCCAGGTTCGATTCCAGTCAAGGGCATGTACGTTGGTTGCGGGCACATCCCCGGTGGGGGGTGTGCAGGAGGCAGCTGGTCGATGTTTCTCTCTCATCGACATTTCTAGCTCTCTAGCTCTCTCCTTCCTCTCTGTAAAAAATCAATAAAATATATTAAAAATAATAATAATAAAGAAAAAGAAAAATGATTAAACAGTTATGCCCTTGGGTTTCCACAGCTCTAACTATTGGCTCCGGGTAATGAATAAAGCTCTCACCTCAGTATACCTGGGCCCAGAGCAGGGACCCAGATGGGCCTCGGGTGGCTGACAAAGGGAGAAGCCCCAGGTATGACCTGGTCGGTCTCCCAGAGGCTTCCACCCATTTCTGGGCTGATATGGGATGGGGCAGGGAAGAAAACGTTAAAATGTCAGTCTGCCTTGCCTCCAGACACTCAGGCCTCCTCCGCTAGGGGATCGAGGACAGCTATAATACCCAGATGACAGCCTACGCCCTCCTTTCCACAGGTCTCTCCTGAGCTGTGTGCGTAGGGAATGGGCTCCGTCCTGAGGAAGGGCCTCACCTCCACCCTGGCTTTGGCCATCAAGTTGGCTGCCCTTCTCCCTAGTCCGTAGCCTCCAGAGTCCTTGTTCTCCTGCAGTCAGGGAAGCTACTACTATACTGTCACAGCAGAGAAGCTATCAGGGGCCAAAGGAGGGACCTCTCCCATGGGCATCAACTTTAGCCTCCGCAACCCCCTGCTCCTGATGGAGCCCAACTCTCTCTTCAGAGGGAGGCACCCAATCACAACGGGGTTTCCACTCCAGCTCAACTCCCCAGCCCCTTTATTTGCTCTACCTTTAATGTCACAAGGGCCTGGCAAGACCATTGCCCAAGCCATTCAGCGGTCTCAGCTGGAGTTCAAGGGCTAAGGAAACAAAGGATGGCCTTGGCTACAGAGAGAGGAGGAAGCTTGCTGCTTCTTCCCAGCAGCAAACCCAGCTCACAGGGCTTCCCCTAAACTCCTCTGACAGGCAGGTCTGACCACTCTCAAGCGAGGTGTGAGGAAGATCTGGGGTCTTCTCCAAAGAGCTTCTGGGGTGACAGATTAAAGTGTTCGGCTGCAAGCTCAGCAACCGTGTTCTAGTTCTACCTTTGCTATGTGACCTTAGAGGAATCACAGCCTCCTCACTTTTAATGTGAAGGAGCTAAATGCAATGAATTCTAAGTCTCTTCCAGTTTCTAAAGTTCTGAATTTTAAGAAGATAGCTCTCCATTTTTCCCCTCCCTTGGTTGTGTGTGAGGAAAAGAAGCATGGCATCTAACATTTAAGCCGAATTGACCTCTTGACCTGTATGGGTTCTTTTCCAGCCTATGATGACTCTGGGGAAAGTTGCCTGGCAGAGAAGGCAGCCCCACCAAAGAGCTGCTAGGGGAAGGAAGGGAACAAAGAAGACTGGGCTTTGCTCCCATGACTCAGTTCTTCCCTAACTTTGTCTCAAAATGTATTTTCAGACTGAGCATTCCCACTCTCAAAGGCCTCCTTCCTGTACTTACGTGGGCCTAAATGAGAGTGGAGAAAAGGGCACAGAGGAAATTCTGGAAATGGAGCTTCAGGTTTACTCAAGAGAACAGAACTATTAGTATGACAAGAACAGCACACACTGATGTGGCCCATGAGGAAGTGTGTGGAAAGCTGCAGCAGAATTCGGCACTCCGCGGCAGTGGAACCAGCACCACCTCCTCTGGTCAAGACACTCACCATTGCGGTGCCTGGGTTCCATCACCCTGGGACCCAGCAGGGGGTGGGCGGGGGCAGAGCAGCAGAAAAGAGAAGGACATTGGGGAGGAGAGCCTGAGGGGAGAAAAAGAAGGAAGATACTAGAGTTGGGTTATTTTTAATGTTCTCATTGATTTTTAGAGAGGGGAGGGGAAGGAGAGGGATAAAGAGATAGAAACAATGAGAAAGAAACATTGGCTGCCTCCTGCACGCTTCCTACTGGGGATCGAGTCCGAAACCTGGGCATGTGTCCTAAGAGTTGAGCTGCCACCTCCTGATTTGTGGATCAAGCCACACTGTCCGGGCAATAACAGAGTTTTAAAAAGAGGCAGAGGCTCTAGCCGGTTTTGGCTCAGTGGATAGAGTGTCGGCCTTTGGACTGAAACGTCCTAGGTTCGATTCCAGTCGAGGGTACATGCCCAGCATGCTGGCTCAATCCCCAGTAGGGGTTGTGCAGGAGGCAGCCAATCAATGATTCTCTCTCTTCATAGATGTTTCTATCTCTCTCTCTCTCTCTCCCTCTTCTTTCCTCTCTGAAATAAAAATAAATTTGAAAAAAAGAGGCAGAGAATGAAGATAAAAATAAAATGAGAAAAGGCATGAAAACTTCAAGGTTAGTAAAGCTGTATTCTGAATCTTGAGAGGAATAACAAAATGAAATATGTACCTCCACCTGTCTCATCCTAGAGTCCACAAAGTGAAGGAAAGATGCTCTGGGCCTGATGTGGAATCAGGGGGATGTCGGCAACCTGTGCCAACAACCAAGAATGTCTGCTTTTAACCATGACCTGAAGCAGCCCTGGAAGGTTCTAGATTTCAGAGCCTGCTGCATAGTGGTTTCTTCTATCTCCACCCATAGGTTCTGCTGAGGTTTCCAAGGCCCAAATGGGCTTTTCTTTTTCTTTTTTTTTTTTAACTTCTAATTCTAATTTAATTAGAATTCTAATTTCTGAGAGTTTGGAAGCCTGATGGTTATTAACAAAGCACACACTGTGGCCTCTGCCCCCAGAGGTCTGGGCCCCTGGTACATTGGACTCAGCTCAGGGCAGGCACTTGGTCAACAGGGGGGAGCAAGATGAGTGAAGAGATAAAGGTGCCAGCTTTCTGTCCAAACCACACTGGAGTAGGGATCAAATCTAGACACCAAACTCGCATCAGGAGACAGACAAACCAAGGCCAGGCAGGCATGCATGAGAAGAGTGACCTTGTGTGGTGGGAGAACTGAGGACAGAGAGCCTGGAAAGCCACTGGGGGTGGGGGTTGGACCAGTGATTCCATCTCAGTGTGGGCAGGAGGGGAGGCCATCGGCAGATTTAAGGAGGTCAGAATGTGGGAGAGACAACAGCTCCTGCAGTTCCCAAAGGAACTTGAGGGCCTAGAAGTGACAGGGCCTTTGAGAGGGCAGAGCTATCCAGGTGGAGACAGACAATAAGAGCAAGAGAGGGAGGGGGCAGATGGTACATTAATATTCACTCCTAACACAACCCACGATACGTCCCTTTTGCTGAAGAGGCCTCAGTGGGAGCTGGAGGTGGGAAACAGCAGTGATGAAAAGCAGCTTTGACCCAGGGTTAATGAGATGCTATAGATGGCCACAGCAAGGTGTTTTAGTAGGAATGGCTGAATGCGGCAGTATGGAGAGATGGGCACCTATTTCTGCCACAATAGAGGTGTGCTGCTCTCTGGGGAGTGTGCAACCAGGGCAGCAGCAGCAGAGGGATGCCTAGAAGACGGGGCTCCAGGAAGCCAAGTGGTGGCCCAGAGATGGCACCTGAGGGGGTTGCTGGCCCTCTCTACTCAGAGCCTGCCTCTTGCCCTCAAGAGCTGTCAGAATTACAAGATGGCTCAACTAACTGCCCTTGGACCCCAAGTAGATGGTCAGCCCAGAAACCCGCCCATAAGAAGCCACCTCCCACCAACACTTATCCCCTCAGTAGTGGCAGATCAGTCCTGCAGGTGGGCTTCCTCTCCCTCTAGGATTCTGTCCTCTGCCCAGCAGCACTCACTCTCCTGAAGAAGGCTCTGTGAAAACCTTTACCCAATCCCATCTGTTCCTGGTGTAGTGACCCCGGCTCACCAACAGCTCATACATTGCTCAGAAGAAGGTGACAACTAAAGGTTGCTAAACACTGGGAGGCAACAAAGCTGCTGATGGCATCTGCCATCAATCCTCCAAGAGCCTCTTCAGCTGTCCTTGCTCTAGGAATAGAACTCTTGACAAAAGCAATGACATTAGGCCAGTGGCGTCACATTTCATGTCAAGTGAATCACAGAATATACAAGCAGAATGGTAAGAGTACTCTAGCATGGGTGTACAGATGACTCACTTTCCGTGTCACTCCTTTAAAAACAGCTGCTCTAGTCCTCCTGGGGCCTTCCGTGACAGGAAGCTTGTACTCTCAAGGTGGCTCCTTGTGACTTCAGACTGATCACACAGTCACACAGGCCTTCCTCATATATGGTTAGTGCATCTCCCCATCACTTCCACTGTGACGTTAGCTTGGCCCTCTCCACACTAGCACCTCCAGTCACAAGGTAACTATTCAAATCTCCTTTCTCAAAATAATCTGTCACGGCCTTCTCCTTCCCAGCACTCCCTCCTCTCCCAAGATTCCTCTGTTTACTTCGAATAGGTCTGGCCAGCAACCCTCTAAGCACATCACCAGCAGGCTCCCCACTTCTTCCTGGAATCCAGCCTCCAGAAGAGAGCACTCCTGGCCACCACAGGCAGCCTGTTTGCCAGTAACTTTTGGGTTCCTTCTGAGGTCATCACCAACAATCACTGGTACTTCCCTCAGGAAATGTCAGGAGAAAGTACTGAGAGCATATGTACTGATACACACACTGTCTTCAAGGGCCTCATAAGCCAGGGAAGAGAGAGATGTCCATAGACAACTCTCAGCCTGAGAAAGTGCAGGATCAGACTCTAGTAACATGCAGAGGCATGTGTCAGGGACAGGAGTCTGCAGGGATGTGAAAGCCGACCTCTGAAACCAAGATGGACTAGATTGAAACCCCAGGCCTGACACCCTCTAATTGTGAGAACGTGGACAAGTTACTTAACCTCACTAGCCTCAATTTCCTCATCTGTAAAATGGGGGTGATCAAACTGACTGTTGTAAGAGATTAGAGATGGTGGATGGAGAACCCTCAGTCGGTGCGCAGCAAGCACTACACAATGGCAGTGGTCAGCATTACTTGGGAAGGAGGTAATGTTTGAATCAGACCTCTTCTAAGGCTGACATTGGAACAGAGAGAAAAGACTGAGCAAAAGCTTAGTGTGGGAGTTTGGGAGTTGAGCAAATGTCTTGGGTCTGTGGTGTATAAGGAAATGGGATAAGACATGAAGCCAGGGTTGGGGCTGAGAACCTAGACTATCAGGAGTGTGAGGGATAGGGTACTGAAGTGGACCAACTTGGTGCACTTCTGTTACTGGAGCCCTATTACTCCAGCAGAGCAGGAAATAGAATCTCAGCCAGTCTAATGGCTATAGTAGGAGAAGGAAGCCTGAGTCCATTCCGTACCGCATTCATCTGTCATTCTCCACCCTCAGATAATCAATAGCTTGTTAGCAAGACTCTGTAAACTCCAATTAGATAAACTGCCTGATCAACAATTGCCAAAACCAGGAACTCTTCAGGAAACCTACAGACTTTTCTAGTCTTTCC
Source organism: Nyctalus aviator (assembly GCA_036971965.1). Lineage (NCBI taxonomy): Eukaryota > Metazoa > Chordata > Mammalia > Chiroptera > Vespertilionidae > Nyctalus > Nyctalus aviator. The sequence continues at coordinate 36,606,948 of CM072936.1, forward strand.
TTTGTCAGCATCTCTGGGGAACTTCCCTCCCTCCATAGAAAAACTTGCTACTCCCTCTGCCAGCTGGACCCTTAAGAGCCTAACACGACACAGAGCTCCAGGGGCTAGAACTCACAGAGCACAGCAAGCTAGCAGGGCCTAGGCACAACACTGCCTCTGTGAGGTGGATCCTGGGTTTTCCGATCCACGATGAGACCCAGCCCAGAGAGTGACCAGGACAGTGTCCTCTGTGACCACTATATTGCAGTGTGGGCATCCCAGCCAGTTAATACTTGTTTTGTTGAATGCCACTGGTAGCAAAGAAGAAAACATGAGAAACTTTAGGGGGAAGATCTGGAGAATGTTCCAATTCCTTCTTTGCTTGTGGCCAGCACTCCCTTCCTCACACCACCCACACATGACCTGCATCCCCCAAAGAATGCCAGCCCCCATCCACACAGAACGGAAGTCCTTGACTGACCACATGAGCATGTCTGGAAGCTGTCAGGGAGGATGATGGAGCACAGGACCTCAAGTGCTGAAGGCAAAGTGGCATGAGGCTCTTAGGTGACTCCTGCAAGTAACGCTGCTCTGGGTCAATTGGCTGGGCCAGAGAAGGCCCAATCTGAAGCCTCTGAGAGGAAAGCTGGGCTGCAGGAGGAATCCAGTCCCAGAGCTCCCTCCCCTCAATGACATTATTCAAGAGACACGGACAGCTCCTCAGCAAGCCCAGGCATGAGAGACACACTGGGAGGAACACTCTGTAAGAGGCACCTGGGGATGGGCCCTCACTGCCTTGGCAGAATCCTGTCCTCCTACAAAGCTCATCCTACCTCCCACGTAATGTCATAAAACAATCTTTTCTTCACACCCTCCCTGAGCACACCATATGCCTGCAGCCCTGCTTCCTGAGGTCAGCCTCATTTCCTACCAGTCAGTGTCCTGCCTAAGAACGGACCAGCCCTTACTTCTGCATCTTCCTGCGGTTCTAAGCAGGGCTGAAACCCAACGGATTTTTTTCAGTTATCAGTGGAGCCAAAGACACAAACTGATGGCCAGTTGACTGAATCTGGCCAGCAGATTACCATTTGTTGACACACAAGATACGACTTAAATATATGAACTAGATTCCAAAATTAAGAACAGATTTTTCTGATTTTTCTTTCAAAAGTTGAAATATCTGGAAGTATAGGGTGCTCACTGCTTGGTGCATGGGCAGAGATGAGAAGCAGCTGCTCCTTTATAAAGGGCCTGGTCACTCTAGCTTGCACCAGCCCCTATGGAGCAGATACTGTGGAGGCCCTGCCCCATGTCCTAAGCTCACCTATAGCTGTGATGCTCCTGTGTGTGCTAACAGCTTCCCACTGCCAGTGCCTGCAGCTCTCTGCTTCTTTGCCTGAGGACTTTCTCTGACACTAGTTGGCATTAAGGACAGCCCAGAAGTGCTGGGGATTTAAAACCCCCAAAGATATTATTGACTCATTCAGGGTCAATGAATTAAAAACCACTCACTTCCCTGCCCCTCAAGGGTACAATTGAGACACATCCCACATGATTATTGACAGTCCCCAGTGGGACTGAGCTCCAGTGGACCACAGAGGCAGTCCTCTCCTTAATGTACCCTTTATCAGCTCTTTCCCTTTCTGCCTCTTTTCCCCACCCTTCACTTATGCTTACTGGAATCACATCCCAATTAAATGATCTGCTCCCAAGTCCTCGCCTCTGGGTTCACTTTGGGGGAAAACCAAATTCACACACCCTACTAGTCTTATTTCATCATTTTTCCATCAGAGAACATTCTTCTGATGGAAAGCTGAAGGGCAGAACCCCTCCCCGACCCATGGGCCTCCCAACATCGGAGGGACAGGGCAGACTCACCTCCCCCGAGTAACTGTACTTGCCCCTGAGAATCTGCCGGTACAGCCGGGTGCGGTTATCATCTTCAAAGGGCATGGTGCCACTGAGCAGGATGTAGGCAATGACACCCAGGGCCCACATGTCCACTGAGTTGGTGTAGGGCTTTCGAACCAGGACCTCGGGGGCAATGTACTCGGGTGTGCCACAGGTAGTCTTCATCAGGCAGTCGTCACCTTTCTTGCGAGCACTGGCCAGGCCAAAGTCAGTGATGATGATCTTGGAGTCAGTGCCCGGGTGGTAGTAGAGCAGATTCTCAGGCTTGAGGTCTCGGTGCGTGATGCCCAGTGCGTGCAGATACCTGACGCCGTCCAGCACCATTTGCAGCACCCGTGTGGCGTCACGCTCGGTGAAAGAACCCTTGGCAATGATGCGGTCAAAGAGCTCTCCACCAGTAGCCAGCTCCATCACCATGTACACACGCTCCTGCGTCTCGAACACCTCCACCAGCTGGATGATGTTGGCATGGCGCACCCGGCGCAGCACACGCAGCTCCGACTCACACACCTCCCGCCCCTCCCGGTATTTGGTCTCAATCATCTTGATGGCATATGGCTGCCGGGTTGCTCGGTGTTCCACGCGTACCACTCGGCTGAAGCTGCCTCGGCCAATCAGGGCTTTGATGTCATACTTGGCCGTCACACGTGGGTCGAACTTGGCCCTGTACTTAGCCACCCTGGCTTTGCGTGGTGGTTCTGAAGGAGGCTCTGTGTAGCCAGTTGTGGGGGCACCCGGGCAGGGGTTGGCACACTGACTGGCTGCTGGGATTCCAGCTTTGAGAGGGCCAACACTGTCCACCTCTGTGATGAAGTGCTTATATGCATCGCTCTTAGTGCCACTGAAGGGCTCCACCTTCTTGACCAGATCCAGCTGGACATCCTTGGGCGGCTCGGGAAGGACCTTGCTTGTCCCACAGCCCATCACGGACACGGGGGCATCCTCTCCAGCGAGGCTGGCAGGACCTGCTCTGCAGGCAGTGCCCCGTCTACACCTATGCAGACAGAAGAGAGGACAACTCAGTATCGCTGGGGGCATCTCTGAAAGTCTACCAGCCATCCACCTCCTGCCTACTCCTGTCCCTCGATAACCCTAGCCTGAAGACCTGGCTCTAATATGGTTTCCTGGAAAGGAGGATGGCTTTGCTACCTAAGTGCTCAAAGCCCAGGCTCAATGGAGGGTCTTAATGAAATACTAGATCTGAGCATCATGATCTTGATTTACATCTCCTGGATCTGATTCTCACAATGCTCTTCAACCCTGAGAGAGGGCAGGAACATGCACAGGCTCAGTTGTTACTGCCCCCACCTTCCTCCTTCCTCTGCTTGGGTTCCTTATCCTACATGTATGTGTATATATGTGTATATATGTATACACACACACATTTATTCATAACATTTATCCACAGAGGTAGAAAAAGTTAATTCTAAGAAGAAATGGGCTTAGGAAATACGTTATAGAGGTAAAGGAAGGGCCTTTGGGACTTGGGAGTGAGGCAACTAATGGTAACATGCCTAGGGAGATGGGGAGGGTAGGAGTGAGGGAAAGGCAAGCAGTCTTGTTTTCTTAATCATTCCTCTTATTATTCTGACTTATCTTCCCTGAAATGGGGGTGTAGAATGTTAGAGGCCTACTCTCCAACACTATGACCTACCGGGGCTCAGAAAGCTGCTTTTCCAAGGCCTCCTTCATGTATATCTTTCCGGGCTTTCTATGCCTCCTGCAGGCATGATCCCCCTGCAAGCACCACCCACTGCCCTGGGTCTCTGACCTACTAACCTCACTCTTTCCTGGACAGCTCCCACTACTTTGCTGATGCACCATCTTCGCCCTGACAGTGTTTCAGGGTCACTCACTTCCCCAGTCACCACATTGATGGCTAAAATGCCACATTAAGTCCTAGAGCTGGCTGAAATCTATCCCAGTGAACTCGGGACAACAAGCCTTAGCACACTGCCATCAGGTAGCCACCAAACAGGGTATCATTCAAGAGGCAAAGGGAGCCTTGAGCTCAGAAAGAACACTAGCAGCTTCATCTAGATGTGACTCAGGCTGTGGAGGACGTGCTCTGCTTCCTTGGGATGAGAGGATCGGAGCCCTCCTCATTTGTTTCCCAGACAGAGATGTTCTGATCTCTTAGTACCCTATGGCTGGTGGGACCCTGGACAAGGTGAAGTGCAGAAATACTAAAAGGACCAGAGAGGGAACAGTGGCCCAGACAGTGGGGTGAATGGAAAGATGTCAGCAGAAGTGATAGGGACTGGAGGCTGGACATAAGGGGTGAAAGGGTGGAGTAAGGGCAGTATTCCAGTCTCTTATTCAAGGCTCCTGAGCAAAAGGGTCAGGAGTGCAGTAAGAGGGACAGGTTTAGTAAGCAGTGGAAAGAGTTCAGTTTTTGATATGTGCAGTGCATGAGGAACATCCATGTGACATTTACTGCAGGCCAGGCACCACATATTACATTTTATTAAAGTTATTAAAAATATATATTGTAGAAATGTATAGACTAATAAATGCATAAGTTTAAAAAGCTGAGGAAACATACACCAAATTATTAGTGTTTGTGCCTAAAGACACAGCCCAGCCTGTGTGATTCAGTGGTTGAGTGTTGACCTATGAACCAGGAGGCCACAGTTCAAATCAGAGCACATGCCCGGGTTGTGGGCTAGATCCCTAAGAGGCAGCCGATCAATGATTCTCTCTCATCGTTGATGTTTCTATCTCTTTCTCCCAGTCCCTTCCTCTCTTTGAAATTAATTTAAAAATAAACTAATTAATTTAATTACATTAAAAAGAAGGGAGCCATAGTTTGTGCTCTCAAGGAACTTGCAGTCTAGATGGTTCCACACCAAAAGTTCCTTTAGTCCATTGCCCTTATAATGCCCAGTGAGGCCACTTAAAGGCTGGCAGCCTGGAAGGGATCCCTCTGAGATCATTTCCTCCCAGCAAATGAAAACACCACATTTTTCTACTTTAAACACCACATTTTTCTACTTTAGCATCACATTAGACACCATGGCAACAGAGGGCTATACCAAGAATTAGCTCAGTGATGACCTAGCCAACACAAATCAGCTTAATACTCACTGAGTATGATTCTTGGAAGGAAAAGAAGTTCAAATAACTAAGTCTCTCTCCAGCTCTCGAAAAACAGAACTGCTTCCCTTCTTCCATGCTGTATTTCTCAAATTTTTCTGTGTACCCTGGGTTCAACGAGACAGATGTTCCCAGCTATCTCCAAAATGAAGAGTCAATGTTTTTGGAACATCTATTGCCCGTTTACATCATAAAGTCGGGAAGTTCTGAAGAGGATTGAAGGTGCCCACATAACATGCTCACATTTATAAAGTAAAATAGAAAGCCAAACGAAAGTCTAATCCACGCATGCGACTGACAAAGAACCCCGGTATCTAGTTCAGATTCCACACAGACTAAGATCTGCAGGGGTATTCCATTCCAGGTGAGGGGCAACTCCAGTTCAGTGTCAGAAGCAAATAAATTTCCTGAAAGCTGCCCTTTCTCTTGCCCATTAATACAACTTAACAAGTGCAAGAACTGCAATTAGATCCGGACAATGTGCTTATTTAGCAAACCCACCCTCTAGTGAGTCAGCACTCCGAATCTCTCCTGGGGGAAGAGCCAACTACAACTGCCCTGAGTAGAAGCAGTTTTGTCAGAGTTTTCCCCAATGACCAGAGCTGAGGAAATCACACAACACAGGCAGCTTCTTCCTACAGGAGGATCAGTCTGAAGAGCATCAGGCTTACTAAGAGGAGATCTTAGTAACAAGGGACATATTCCGGGAAGAACAGTCATTAGTAAATACAGTGGCTTCCATTTGCTTGAGTTCCTACTGTGAGAAGCACCTCACATGCACTCTCACTCCTCTCTGCAACTACATAAAGTAGTGATGATCATTCCTATCTTGGAATGAGCAAACTAGGACTCAGTGTTAGTCTCAAGATTTCATAAAAGCCAAGAACTGACTCTCAGTCTTTCTGACTCCAAAGCTCTTATGTCTAATCATGAAATCATACTGCTTCCCCAAGGCATGGGCAGGACAATGAGACTGCAACAGGAGGCCACAAGGCACAGCTAGTCTTTCCCACTGGACAAAGAAGACACGAGATGGGAGGGGGGGAGTTAAAATATGTACACAGATAATAATTCAATAAAAAAAATTAAAAAAAAAAAAAAAAAAAAAAAAAGAAGACACGAGAGCTTCCTGGAGGCAATGACAAAGTTCTCCAACCAGGAAGCATGGGTAAAGTCACCTGGGGTATTTTTTCAAAATACTATATATCCAGATACCAGATCTTCTGAATCAGTCTCAGAGAGTGACACTCTTGAATTTGTATTCTGAAAAACTACTTTAGACTATCAAAGTTGAGAAGGCTGCACCACATACCACACACATATGCATGCATGTGTATGCATGCATGTGTATGCACGCATGTGCAAACATGAAACATTGGTGAGCTGTGTTCATCTCAGATGCTGGGCCCTGATAGGTGCTCAATGGTACAGCTGAATCAATATCCATTCTTAAACCAACAATCTATTCCAGTGGATTTGGTTCCTACTGTTATGTCAGGCAGAGCCAGATACTCAGGTACAGATACACAATCCCCAAACTCACTATCACGTGACACAACATGATCTAGTCAACAGCAGTCCAATGAATAAAAGTACGGAGGAGTCGCCAAAACCGGTTTGGCTCAGTGGATAGAGCGTCGCCCTGCAGACTGAAGGGTCCCAGGTTCGATTCCAGTCAAGGGCAATGTACCTTGGTTGTGGGCACATCCCCGGCGGGGTGTGTGTGTGTGTGTGTGTGTGTGTGCAGGAGGCAGCTGATTGATGATTCTTTCTCATCGATGTTTCTAACTCTCTATCCCTCTCTCTTCCTCTCTGTAAAAAATCAATAAAATATATAAAATAAAATAAAAAGTACGGAGGAGTCAATGGTTACTTGTGAAGGGAGGGTTTTCCAAGGAAATGAAATCGAAAGTGAATTTTAAAGGACCGATGTAAATTTTCCATACGGGTGGGAAAGAAGGGAAGAGTATTACAAAAGAGAAAATCGGGTCTCTAAAGCACAAGGGTGTTAAACCACAGAGCTAACAGAAGGCACTCACACCCCAACAACAACATACGTACTAGTCAACAGAAGGCAGAAATGCACAGGTGTTGACTTCAGAGTTAGGCCTCTCAGATTATGAAGAGCCCCGAATGCCTTCCTGTAGGCATCAAGGGGCCAGATTTTGGCAGTAAAGGGCTTATTCAGGTGAGAAGTAATCACTTCAGCGGCTTCACTTAGTGGGAGTGAGCATGGAGTTTGGGGGAAGGTATGGCTGGCTGGCTTATGGGGCAGGCGACCTGGCTGGACTCAGGCCTGCTTTTTTTCCCAAAGTGAAAAAGGAAGCGACCAGCTGCCCGCCAGCCCCTGGCGTTCAGTCGCAAAGAAAGGGTGTGGAGCAGATGCTGGACACGAGAAGGGAGTGAGGACAACCGGGTTACTAGTTCACCGTGACCGACGCCGGCTGGGCCACTGACCACGTCCACCAGGCCCACGCGGCCCCAGAGAAAGGCTACCCAGCGCAACAGCATATTTCAAGGCCACTCTAATCTCCGACGCCGGGGACCCCGAGCAGCCGTCGCCTGGCCTGCTCCCCAGCCCCGTAGGCCCCGGCACACCTGGCACGGGCCGGGCCGAGGGCTCCAGTCTGGGCAGAGACAGGCCCGGTGCGCCTGGAGGCGGCCGTGGCCGCAGCTCGTCAGCCCCTCCCGCCCGTTGGGCCGTAGCCCTGGGCCGGGCCGCCTCACCTCGCGGGGGCGGCGGGCTCTTCGGTGTCTTGGCGGCTGTGCTAACCCTCTCGGGGCCGCGGCCACGGCCGCCGCCGCCGCCGCCGCCATCCTCAGGCGTTAGCGTCGTAGCGTCATCACCGAGCGCGCCTGACGCCAAAACAAACCCGAGCGGCCTATGGGGCGGGGCGGGGCCGGGCGAGGGCGGGGCCTCGCCAGGGCCGGCTACGCGGTTGGGGGGCGCTCGGAGCGCGGCCTGCCAATCAACGCCGTCAGGGCCAGGACGGTCTCTGTAGGGGCAGGGCATGTCTAACTGTGGGGTTCAAAGGCGTTCGTTCCTCTGCAGGCTGGCTGCGAGAGAGGAACCTGTTATAGCAAAATAGGTACATCTGGAACTAATATAAATTAGTATTTAATGTCAACTATAACTCAAATATTAAAAAGATTAATTAAAAAGATAATAGCAAAGGAAAAGGAGGAACTGGGTAGGAAGAAAGTTTCAAGTTTCTGGTTAGGGAAAGAGGGTGCTCTGTCTTACAGGGTTGGGGACATAATGCGTTTCAACAGGTTTCTGGAAGTGCCGCTGGAACTCCGAAAAGGATCAATTTAAATTATATTAAATCTTTTTTTTTTTTTGAAAACTGCAGTGAAAATAAATCAGGCATTCAGATGTATTAAATTTGGCCTCCATCTCAGAGTTGTTGAAAATGGCAAACTTGAGGATTGGTCTTTAGTCTTGGAACAATTTAGGAATAACCTTTTTTTTTTTTTCCATTCTGGTTGTTATTGAATTTAAGTGAATGCTAAGAATGCAAAGCAAGAAGATATATTTTTTAAAATATATTTTATTGATTTTTTACAAAGAGGAGGAGAGAGGGATAGAGAGCTAGAAATGTCAATGAGAGAGAAACATCGACCAGCTGCCTCTTGCACACCCCCTACCGGGGATGTGCCTGCAACCAATGTACATGCCCTTGACCGGAATCGAACCTGGGACCTTTCAGTCCACAGACCGACGCTCTACCACTGAGCCAAACCGGTTTCGGCAAAAAGATATTTTTAAAAATCTTGTTACTATTCACAATATCTCTATAGGATAGGAATTGTTTAATTGTTTCACTACTTTACAAACAACCAAAGTTGCAGAGGGCTGGGGAATAGATGCTGCAGGTAATAAAAGGATTGTAATCTCCATCCATCTTCCTAATTTCAGTCTGTTCATTTATTCAACAAGTCTGTGTTTAATGAACACTTCGCACATGGGACTGTTTCTAATGGACTACATAAACCAGCAATTTTCTCTTTTAAAAATATTTTTATTGATTTCAGAGAGGAAGGGATAGGGAGAGAGAAACATCAATGATGAGAGTCATTGACAGGCTGCCTCCTGCACACCCCACATTGGGGATCAAGCCCAAAACCCGGGCATGTGCCCTGACAGGAATTGAACCGAGACCTCCTGGTTCATAGGTCGATGCTCAACCACTGAGTCACGCCAGCTGGACAAGCCAGCAATTTTCAACCAGTGTGCTACAAGAATTTTTAAAACATGCAATACCTGACTATTTAGCCAGGGGCACTAACCTCTTTTCCCTTAGATTGTTAAAAAAAAAAAAAAAAGACAACAGCCAACACAATAGCTATCTGATATGAATGAAATTTTTAATTTTTAAAATTGATTTCAAAAGGAAGAGAGAGATAAAAACATCCATGATGAAAGAGAATCATTAAATGGCTGCCTTCTGTACACTTCCAGGAATGGAGCCCAAAACCCAAGCATGTGTCCTGACCTGGAATTGAGCCATGACCTTCTGGTTCCTAGATCGACGCTCAACCACTAAGCCACACTTAACCAGGCTATAATAATTTTTTTGTCAGAATGGCAAAAAATATATTTTTTGATGTGCTGAAGAATTTTAGTAATTAGATTGTGTCATGGGATGAAAGGTTGAAAATCACTGATATAAGCTAATGTTATACTTTAAACCTAAAAGTGAATTAACACTAATAAATATCATTTTGTCTATTTTATTTAGTAGGGAATTATGAGTTTTTTTTGTTAATCCTCACCCAAGGATATTTTTTAAATATATTTTATTGATTTTTTACAGAGAGGAAGGAGAGGGATAGAGAGTCAGAAACATCGATAAGAGAGAAACATCAATCAGCTGCCTCCTGCACACCCCCACTGGGGATGTGCCCACAACCAAGGTACATACCCTTGACTGGAATCGAACCCGGGACCCTTCAGTCTGCAGGCCGATGCTCTATCCACTGAGTCAAACCGGTTTCAGTCCAAGGATATTTTTTAAATTAATTTTTATTGAATGGAAAGGAGAGGGAGAGACAGAGAGAGAAATATGGATGTAAGACACATCAACTGGTTGCCAGTGATAGAGCTTGCAACTGAGGTGTGTGCCCTTGACTGGAATCAAACCCGCAACCCTTCAGTTGGCAGGCTGATGTTCTAACCACTAGGGCTGTTCGCTGTCTGCAGAGCTGAAAAAGGGAGAAACACTGCCCCCATGATGCTCTGGCCTGGGCAGCTGTATCCAGGGTCCAGTCTATATGACTATCAGCTTACCCCTCTCCTCCAGCTTCGGGATAAAATATACAAAGCTCTTAAGCCCCAAGCCAGAGAGCAGATTCTGTCGCCACCACCAAACCCATACACACACTCCAGGTCACTCAATCCCAGGGACGAGCAAGGATTTAGGGAGCAAACACCAGGCAAAAGTAGGTCACAGCAGGAGGATGGTAATCTCTGCTGTGGCTGGCCAGAGCAGTCAGCCCCTGCTATCAAGAATAACTCTGGGAAGACTTTTGGGGTCTGGAGCCCTAACACCATCCCTTCTGACAGTATGCCCAGACATTCTCAGCCCAAGAGCTTGCTGACTGTAACACTTCCTATGCTGGACTTAGAGATTCTATCTTTCATTTCACACCTCCCACAAGTATATTCTCCCTGCCTCCCCCCCCCCAATTATATTCTTTATACCCAGCCCTAGATCAGGTAGTAGAGATACAAAGAGGACCCTTGGGGAGTACATAGACAGGAATTCTGACCCAGACCCAGACAGTAATAAGCTAGCACTATCAGTACTGAGATAGACGAGAGCCCGCAAGCTGTGTGGACCTGCAGGAGGCTGCTGATTCAGCTTGGAATCAGAGTAGAAGTATTTCCTGGAGGAGGTGATAATGAACCAGAAAGAAGTTCACCAGGAGAAAATGGGGAAGGGTAGAGATAATAGATGTACAAAGACCCAGAGGAACAAAAGTATGGTCTTTCCTCCTGGAAAATGCTGGTGGTCAAAAAGGGGCAGATCTGGGAGTGTTGTTCTTCTGAACTTTCTCCTTGAGGTGATAGAAGATGGGTAGTGCTGGTGGAGAGAGAAGTGGGGATAAAAGTACAGGCAAATGAAGCACAGGAGCCAAGATGGGGCAGAGAGGGAATTAATGGAAGCACCTCACCTAATCGGCATGGGATGGTATTTGGGAAGCATGGATTGAAGAAGGACTCCTACATATGTGGGTGGAGGTCTCTGGAAGCACTTGTCACTCTGGAGCCTCTGCAAGGGTCCTCTCAGGCCTGATTCTGTCCTGAGGCACAGCCTCCCAGGACGGGCTTTAGTGTAAATCTGGCCTGCCTTGATATGGGTTCCCACCCCTCTCTCTCCCTCACAACTGATTCTTTTGGGCCCCTCTTGTAATGCCCTCTCCAAATCAGTCCCGCCTCTCCTCTACCACTGGTCAGCCTCCATCCTTATCTCCTATTGCCCCTATCATGCTCCTTCTCTGAAGCCTACCCCTGACCCCAGGGGCTGGATAGGTAGATCACGCCTCTCCTCTGTGCTGCTGCCGAGGGGAGTTGAGTAGACGGATAAATTGTGGGCAGAGCTGGCTTATGTAGGGCCTCCTAGACAATGAGAAGGAGCTTAACAGCAGAATCGGTTTTTCAATATAGAAAATGGGGGATAAAGCGGAGGGAGAGTAGAAGCCAGTGAGGAGGCCATGCAGTGCCCACTGTGGGGGGGGTGGTTTGAAAGAGGGTCTGGTGCTGGTGGTAGGAGACTGAACAGAGGAGGCTTTCACCCTCTCTGAGCCCCCTCCTTCCCTCAGAATGTGCCCGTGCTGATTCTTGCTCTTCCCCTCACTCCCATTCCATGCTTCCAGAATGCCTTCTGGGATTCTTCTGATTTCACGCTGCACACCTCTTCTCAGAGAAGAAGCTTGTGGAGAGCAGAGGCCAGGGGAACCCTTGTTGGGACTCCAGTCTCAGCCGCTCCAGGTCACCTTGGGGAACTGAATATAAATTCCAACAGGGGCTCCCCACCTTCTGAAACACGCCCCCCTCAGATGGACACGACCCGAGAGGAAGAGGACAGAGCACTTCCTTTGAGTTGTCTTAAAGGCTAAGGTGGCAGTTCAGCGGAGGAGGGGATGAGATGGTCAGGAGTCTGGAGGCTAGCATGAAGCAGGGGTGCGGAGGGTGCGGGGGGACGGCCATAGTGGGGAGTAGGGTGAGACACTCCACCATCTCACAGGTTCCCTAGGGGCCAGGTAGGGCTAGGAATACCAACCTGGGAGGACAGACCACGAGAGGCCCTGGAAACTGCATGTAATGGAAAGCTCAGCACTGCTCCCTGGGAAATGAGTGTTTGCAAGGAGAAAGATGGAGTCCCCTGTGGCAGCCTTGGGCCCTGCCCACTCTGTCTTGGGAATCAGCTTCTGGAGGCCTCCGTCTCAGTCAGGCAGAGAGCAGCCAGAAGAAGGGAAGGAACTCAGTACAAATATAAATACCTTTAATGAAAGCTGAATGCACCTTACAGAGCTTCAAGGACAGCCATCAGAACTGGGGTAGCAGCGGGGGCACTGCTACTTGACCCCAATGGCTAGGCCAAAGGCCCCAGGAGGCAAAAAAATGCCAGAGCCGCTGCCAGCAGCAGGGGAGCAGGGGCTGGGGTTAGGGCAGGTGCTGTCCCCCTCAGCGTCTCCTGGTTGGTCTCGGGGCCTGCACCATGCTCCCAGACGCGCACAGGGCCGCCACACAGAGTGTGCAAGTTATCTGGGTGCTGGGTCCGACGAGCTTCTTGCTGTAGTGATTCCCACACAGCAGCCGCCTCCTTCGGGCAACCTGACAGAACTTGAGAGGCGCAGATGTGGAAGTCATTCCAAGACCTGTTCAGGGCATGGGATTAGGGGAGTTAGGTGGGACAAGGAGGCTTTGGAATGGGAAGGGGCTCAGGCACGGAGAGTAGAGAGGGTCAGGCTGCTGTCCTTGCACCTGCTCTTACCTGCAGATGGCCTCCAGCTCGCTTCCGTGGCCCATGCCATCCCCCAAGCGGATGAGACACTTGGCGAAGCCCTGGTATATGTCACAGCGGCTTTGGCCCATGGCAGCTGCCTCCAGGGGAGATAAAAGGATGGGGGGTGGGAATAATTGATAGGATAAACTGCCCCACCTCCCAACCCCCAGGGGCTTAGTTACTCTGGCAAGCTCTGGGGACGTGACTCAGCGTGAAAGAGGTACCCCAGGGGAAGGAGGGCACATCTGGGGATCACCTGCCTGGGCTCTGTTCTAGGTGGGACTGAACATAGCCAATGTGGAGGAAGACAGGGTAATGTCCTCACGTCCCAGGGGTCAGCTCTTCCCCTGAGCTTCTGGGGCTTCTGCCGCCCCAAGTCGGGTAAAGATGATCCAAGTGAAGGAGCAAGGACAGGATAAAGGGGGACAGGGTCCAGGCCACACTTCCCCTCCCCAGCACCATCCAGTCTCTCTGCAGTCTAGTCAGACTTTCCCACCCCATCCAAAACAAATATTTCAGACAGGTAGGGCAGGATAGAGGGTGTCAGGATCCAGACCAGATCCTAACAGAAGACCTCAGGGGACCCCAAAGCTGGTCTGAGTCTCATCAAAGGCTATGTCTTCCCTTTATCAGAATGGAGTCTGTGAAATGTTGAGGTCCTTCCCCCACAACCAGGGCTCAATTCACACCCCTCACTTTCAGTTCTAAAGACACGGTACACATTCTTCTCTCCATGGAGCCCTTGCACCTCCTTGCCACACTGGCTTCCAGCATTCAGGAAGGTTGTGCCCCAGCCTCCGCCCCCACCCCCCTGCCCTGCCCCACCATAAACCCAGCCTGACGAGAGGGTGTCAGGCCCAGGTCTAGTTCGCCTGCACTCACCGAGTGGTAATAGCAGCAGCAGCAACAGCCCCACCGCTCGGGGCTGCCGCTGGCAGTGGTGACAGCAGCAGCAGAGCATCATCCCTGGCTGGGAGCCTGGTGCCAGAACTAGAAGCTCCGCTTGGAGTGCAGCCCTTCAGCCCAGCCTCCGAAAGGAGGGACTGTGATTGGATGGGAGCTGGGGGCGGGGCTTCAAAGCCAGCAGGCAGCCCCACCACCAGTAGGCAAATCAGTAGGCAAGGTGACAAAGAGGGACCCTAGAGATAAGAGCCCAGGGGATCACTGCTGTGCTAAGCTGAGCCCAGGGCCCTTGGCCCAGGGATAGAGAGGGGAGATGTAGGAAGATCGATGAGGATGGGTGGCCAGAACTGTGGGGAGTGGGTTGGCCTTGACAGGGCTCTACAAAAGGAGAAGCTAGACCAGGGAATAGAGAGCAGTTATCAAAGTCACTCCAAAGACACACCAAAAGCACACATATTTCATTTTATTCCAAAAGCATTTAATTGAATTCCTTAATGTTTTTCAAAAACAAAAAGATCCAAAACAGAGGTAAAAAGCAACATGGAAAATTTAACTCAAGTGGTATCACAATCTCGGGGGGTCATGCTCCAGGCATGGCAGAACCCAAGAAGGCACAATACCCACCCTGGGCCCAGCCTAAACCTGCTGGCTACCGTAACCTGTAGACCACAGCCAGTGCTCACCCCCTCAACCACCTCAGAGGTGCAGAGGCGGAAGCCTGAGCAGGTGAAGAGTAGACGTGACCCAGCTTTGGCCTAGGCCTGACTGCTGGCCTTCAGTGCCACCCCACCCCAGGGCAAGGCAGGCTTAGCTAAGGGAGGCTGGGGGTCACGAGGCCATGCAACATGAGGCTGAGACGCCGGGCCACTTTGCTGAGTGAATTGTGTGGTTCGGCCTGCAGGAACTGGAAGAGCTTCTGGCGCACCTGGGCCATGACGGAGCCCATGTGGTCCCGAGTGATAGGGTCACTGTGGTCCAGATGCATCACAGCCTCTTCCAAGTAGCTGAGGACAAGGACGGAGGAAAGGTATAGGCTACAGGTGGGCTCCAGCAGACGGGAGCGCCACCTGGTGGCAATGAGTCTGAGAGGGATGCCGGACAAAGGAACCCTCCAGGCCTGAGATGTGTGGAGGCAAAGGGAACTGGTGGAGAGAATTAGGGAGGGAGTCAAGCTAGAGCTGGAGTCTCTGCTTTGAACTGTTCTCCCACCTCCACCTGAGCCCATCTCCTGGTCCAAATGCGCCCACTCACCTTAGCTTGAGGTCAGTTCGAGTGCCAAGGTCAGAGGCCAGCTGCTGGATGAGGGAAAGGAGCACAGGCTGGGAGAGTGGGCAGGGTGGCTGCCCAAAAACCTGGCCCGGGTCCACAGTTTCACAAACGTACAGCACCAGGTTCAGGTCAGCAGCTGTCAGGGCCTGGGTAGAGATTAGCATTTAGTGTGTGGGCCTTGTCAGGAGACACCTGAGCCTTAGCTGGGCCTAATGGCTGGCATACCTGCTGGAAGGCCTGATTGAGGTGGCCCTGCTGCAGCAGCTGCAGGATGTGGGCTTGCTGGGCCTGGCAATCGAGGTGGGTAGCAGGGACAGGAGTGCCAGCAGCTGAGCGCATGGCCTGCATGATGCTAGAGGTGACGGCGGCCTGCTGCTCCTTGAGTGCCACACTCACCTCACCCTTAACGATGCGCTGTACCTGTGCCAAAATGGACTCCTGCAGGCTGCAAAGGGAAATGAGGCAGATGAGATAGATAGGGAATCCGGTGTGGCCCTTTCCAAACCTACCACCTTGCCCAGTACCCTACCCACACACCTGCCCACAGCCACATGCAGCTGGTGCTGCACCTCAGCCCGAACACTGTTGGACACAGTGGCTGCCATCTGCTCAGTGGCACCCTGCAGCGTGTTGACGAGGCCCCGCAGCTGAGCCAACACAGGCTCCCTCGCCTCCTGCTCTCGCACCTTCCGGCTCTTCATGTGGCTCTCTAGCTGCTGCAAGTCTGAAAGTTGATCATGGGGGCCATGAGAGCGATGGGGAGGAAGAGGACAGCCCCCCCACCTTGGAGCATATATGACTCCACTCACATTCCTGTGTGCCCAGCCGGAAGCTGTCATTGATCTGCTGGAACATAGCCTGGCAGCTCTTCTCAAAGGCCGGCAGCACCACACTCTGGAAGGCTTCCCGGTAGGCGGCCTGCATGGGCCCCTGTAACGTGTCTGCAGCTGCTCGGGCGATGGCATCTGTCAAGTTCTGGGGGTAGAGGGAGGGGCCGGGCCAAGCCAAAAGCCTGAGCCCAAGCTGGCCTGACAACCCCACCAACCACCAACCTCCTTCATCTTTGCCCCTTTTTGCACCTTGGACTTCAGCAGTTTGGAGATATTCTCTTTCATGCTCCCCTCCACAGCTGTGAGCTTGGTGGCCACCGAGGTGTTCAGTTGGCCTGCCACAGGCTCCAGACTCCGAGAGACACCTGGGGCAGGGTGCGGAGGGAGAGATGGAGCCGTGAGGAGAAGCTTGACAAGTAGGGGGCCCACTCCCACGCAGCCCATCCAGAAGTCTCCATGGAAAACTCACATGGAGGCACCGTCTTCTTGATCTCATCCCGTATGCTACGCTCTAGTCGCCCAGCCACAGCTGAAGACAGTGCCTGGGACAGCTGTTGTGTCAGCTGCTCCTGCAGCTGCCCACCCCGTTGCTGCCCCTCGGCTAGTGCCCGCTCCAGCCGCCGCTCTGTGTTGCAGCTAAGGAACAGGCCTGGAGCAGGTTCCATTTCCCTTCTAGGTCTAAGAATGCCGCAGCTGCCCGTACCCCTCTGCCATGCCGGGTCACTGCCCGCAAGGATACGCTCCTGCTCATGCCGAGACTCGAGGGCACGCTCCACGTGGCCTGTGACGGTGCTCTGCAGGCCTTCGAGCTGGGTGCACAGACGCTGCAGCAGCTCTTCTTGGCTGTGCCGCAGCTCCGCCAGCTCTCTCTGCTGTTGCCAAATTAGTGCTGGCCAGTCCTCAGGGAGCTCTGCCACCTGCCAGTAGCACCAACCATCACATGCCTACCCCACAGGTCCCCACACACTGGACTAGGGAATGGCCCAGAGCTCCTCCCCACCCTGAGAGAGGAGTCCTAGAAGTAGAAAGGATATTTGTGCACTCACCTGGTGCTCCGTGAGCCGGGATCCCACGGCTGAATCCCTGTCATAGGCAAGAAGCACCTCAGGTCTAGTCATGCAGACAACTTAAGGGCCACCCCTCTCCCTGGCCCCGGGACCTCTCCTACCCGTCATCCTTTTTGCCCTTCCTCTTGAGCTTGGGTGAGGACCGAGGGGATCCCTTAGTCTTCCAGTCCTTGGCAGGTAGCCGTGGAGTGGGAACTTTGGTGCTAAAGCCCCCTGCAGCAGAGGCAAGGCTGGCCACCTCATCATCGTGGTCACTGTGAAAAGGGGAGAGAGAGGCCGAAGTGCCTACCACTTGCTGGCCCTCCCTTGTGAGAGAAAGGGTGTGGAGTGGCATCTACCTTTGCTCAGCGCTGGTGTCCTGGCTGTCATGTTGCTGCAGCAAGTGATAAGGTGGTCGGTGGAAGGCCAAGCTCTTATGCTTTTCCTGAAGGCCATTCCTGGGGCTGGGAGGACAGGCCGACTCAGATGACTGTCTGAAACTCTTACCAACAGTATATTTTCCCCTCCCAAGCTCCTCACCTTTCTGCGAGATTGCTGCAGGTCTCCCGAGTAATGTCTGGTGCTGTTGGCCAGACCTGACTGTCAGGGGCTGTGGCCTCCTGGGTCAAGGCTGCCTCCAGAAGGGAAGGGGTACTATGCCGATCCCCATCCCCCGGGCCTCCATCCAGGCTAAGCTGGGCGCCGAGCTCAGGCCCTGGACGGGGCCGTGGGGACAGCAGATGCAGTGCGGAGGCAGCTGAGGCCATACTGTTGGGCTCAAGGTCCTCAGGAGCAGAGGAGCCAAAGCCACGGGACAGGGCCTCAGATGCGATCTCAGGGATGTCCTGGGACAGGGCAGTGGAAGCCGAGGAGATAACATCAGGAGAGCGGGCACGGCTGGGGGAGGCCTGGGGTAGCCCCAAGGGCTCAACTTCCTGCAGCTCCAGGGAGAGTGCAGAGGCAGCAGCAGGTACCTGAAGTGGGCCAAAACGGGGACTTAGATGGAAGGAAATAGGGGTGGAGCATACACAGAGACGAGGCACTGGTGTTTGCAGTGATGTGGGGAAGGGGGGTGCAGTAATGTGGGGAAGGTGGGTGCAGTATGCTCAGGAGGAGATGAGGTGGGAATGGATAAGCTGAGGAGCTGCCCTGCAGGGAATATGGGAGGCTGAGATGACCTCAAGGGAAATATGGGCCACTTGAGGCAGAACAGGACAAGCAGACAGGGTGCTATGGGAGAAGGCTGCTCTGACCTTCCTGAAGTTATACACCTGCCAACCCGCATCTCACATTCACGCACCTGTCCAGGCCCTTTGGGAGTCAATTTGTCAGCTGGACCTGGGAGCAGGCTGGGCAGGAGGCTGCGGGGGCTTGTCTGCAGGCTGCTGCCGCCGCTGCTGCTCATTGTCAGACTGCCGTCCAGCTGCAGCTTGGGGCTCAAGGTCAGCTCCTCAGGTGGCCTGATGGCAGGAAGGCTGAGGCATAAGCAACAGGACCTTGGCATCAACAGGCACCAGCCCTCGCCATCCCCCAACTCTGACCCTCACTTCACCTGGGCAAGGAGGGGTCCACAGCGGAGGTACTGCTCATGGCAGACACAGCTGTAAGAGAGGAGCTGCTGCTGCTGCTGCTGCTACTGCTGCTATTACTTGGGGATGAAGCAATCTGGGGAGATGCAGAGAGTAAGAGTTGTGGTCTGTGGGTAGGGATTCCCAGGTCCCCCTGCCCTAAGCCCCAAGCCCCCAACCCCAGCAAACCTGTTGTAAAGAGGTGCTAGGTGTCATGAAGGCGTCAGGCGTCATCAGCTTGGGCTTGGTCTCACTGCTCAGACTAAGGAAGTCGGCGGGTGCAGGTAGCTCCACGATGCGTCGGAGATCAGGCTGGGAGCCATGAGAAGCTGAACTCAGGCCCTCAGAGCCCAGTTCAGGCCGAGATTCTCCAAATGCTGTGGGGAAATCTGCCACTTTAATCAGATCTCAGACCCTGGCCAGTTTTAACCCGCTTACCTCTCACCCCTTACTCACCAAAATCCTCACGGGCAGTGTGGGTGGGGAGTGGGGCCACCACATCAGGGTTCAGCTGTGGCTGGAAGCGGATCTGCACATCTTGCAATGCCCTTCAGGAAGAGAGTAGGAGAGGGCTCAAAGGGGCCAGAGTCGGCAGGGTGAGGAGGGGCACAGACAGGGCACACTCACTTGGTATGCACACAGAAGAGCTTGATGAGCACACCGGCTGCAGACTCCATTGCACCAGCTCCGTGGGTCCCATCTGCAAGGACAGTGTGGACAACTAAACCCCTGGCCCTCTGTGCCTTGGCACTCCCTACATCCCGACCTATATCCCGACCCCGAGCAGCTCACCAGCCCCGAGGCTGTCATTCTCTTCCTCAGCAGGCAGCACCTCCGTGTGCCGCAGCCGGCAGCGACTCACCACCTGGATACCGAAGCTCAGTACAGGGTGGGTGAGCAGGAACTCAGAGATGGAACTGAAGCAGGCACGGCCTTCTTCCTGGTTCTGCAGCAGCTCCATCACGTAAAGGACCTGCACAGGAAGCGCATTCACAGCTGAGCTCAGGGGCTGTGAAGGCTGTGGATGTGCCACATGTCCCTACCTGCCCCGATGATACCAACTCTCCCCGAGGGGCCCCCAGTGCAGTCTACCTTCCGTTGTACATCGCTGAGAATCAGGTACTCCGCTGAGAGGTCCAAGCAAACTTTGAGGCTGGGGGGCACACTCACTGAGCTGAAAATATCTGGGGAGAAACTGGGAGGCCACAAGGCAGGCTGAATGAGCCTAAGAGAGTGGAAAGACCTCACATCGCCAACCCTGCTACCCCTGGCCAGCTCCCCAGCTTATGCTTACCGAATGGTCTGCAGGCAGGTCCAAGACACTGTGCACCACATCTTTAACTCCTGGTTCTGGTCAGCACCAGTAATGAGAAATCTCCAGAAAGGGACCCTGCAAAGCAATGACACTGAGTGACTGGCTGGGAGCCCAAGGTCTAGTGCACCACCCACCTGCCTGCCCACTCACTCACTCAGGGTCCTGTTTCTTGTGGTTGTCACAAAATAGGAGGCAGGAGAGCGGCCGCCCATCATGGGGCTTCAACTCATGCAGACATCTGCAAGCAGGCAGATGAGGGACCCGAGTAGGTGATCTAGTCCCCTACCCGGGGGTTCCTGGTCCCTCAGCTCCTGCCTTACCTTGGCTCGTCCTGCCCTTCAATGTAGATCTGCCAGAACTTGACAAAGCCGTCATGGCTCGCTGTTGCCAGAACAGTCCCATCAGGTGAGAGGGCCCCTTCACTCAGGTACTGGGAGTGAAGAGCCTTGCTTTACCACCCGACTAGAGGTGGGAGCAAGCCCATCACAGGTGGGAATGACAGTGAGCTGGCCTGACCCACAGTGGATCCGCACGTGTGTGTGATAGACTGAGTAATGGGGGGGGGGGGGTCTTAAAGAAGACGAGAGCCATGGGGTGCACATTAGGCATGAGCTCCCCAGGTAAAGGTTATTTTGTGACCCCCATCCCCATGGCCAGAATGCCAGTAAAGCTATGTGAGCAGCTACGGGCATGAGGAATAGATGAGGGACAGAAGGAAAGGGGAAGAGAAGGGAGGCAGTCGGCTGCCGGCTTACGGTGCTGTGGCCTTTCACCATGATGAAGCCCTGTTTGATTTGGCTGACATCCACGGGCCAGGTGCTGTGGTTGGAACGGAGCATGTCCAGGTTCCACACCTCAGCCTGCAGGGTACAGAGAGGCGAGTGTTCAGCCCACGCCCACACCATGGATGCTCTATTCCCCCAACCTCCATGCCCAGCCTCCTCACCCGGTCCTCATGCAACAGGGCCACCATTGGGCTGCCCTCTTCACAGCAGTCTTCACTCTCCTCGGGAATGAAGGGGCACCAGATGATCCTACGGAAGTGATTCAGTGGCGTACCCTCTGGCTGCCGGATATGGACCAAAATCTCTTCTCTAAGTGGGGTGTTAAGGATTGGACAAGTGGATGATGAGGGTGTCCGGGATCCCCAGCTCTGCCCACCTTTTTTCAGCCCCCCATTCCATCCCAAGGAAAGGATACTGAATTTTGCCATTGACCAGAGCCAAGTGCCACACGAACAGGTTTCCTGCCTCATCGAGGCAGGCCAACTGTGGGGAGTTGACGTGTGCGAAGGCCAGGTCCGCCACGCTGCCTGTGAAGCCCTTGAGCAGGGTCCGCTCCGACGTGCTGACACTGATCACCCGCACCATCGCCGAGCCATTGTTGGCAGCTGGAATCGGGACAGTGGTTGGCCGTGAGTGAGTGTCTAGGCCCAGGCAGCAGCAGAGAAGCTCTGCCCTTGCCCACCTCAGTGTTACCACCAACCTCAAGCTTGGTTTTTCCACTTGGCTCCCCAAGGCCTGGCAGAGACAAGACTTCCATTGTATCCCTAACATCTGAGTGGGCTGAGTGGCCTTACTGGATCTGCATCTCGGGAGCTTCTGGCAGAACACCTCCCTCCTCTCCCTTGACCCAACTCACCCCGAATGGCATAGGCCAAGAAGGAGTTGGACACAGCAATCAGGTTGCCATAGTAGTATTTCTGCTCCCAGTCATACTTGGCGACAGGCTGGATTTTCACCTGAGAACCAAGGGTGAGGGAGGTCGTAAAAGCTGAGGGCTAGGGCAGCTTTCCCAGAGCTTAGGTGTTCCCCAGCATCCCTGGGGACAGTAGAGGCCGCATGTGCAAGCCCAGCCACCCAATCACAACTCCTGGGGCCAGATTCCCAGAGACTTGGTAGCCAACTCTGGCTTCCTAAGACTGGGTGGGGCACACTACCTGCCTGTTAAGGTGGTCCCCATAGGAACTAGCAGCAAGGGCGTAGAGAGAAAGAGACTCTGTGCCCCAGAGTCATTCACCATACATGCCACAACATCCTAGTACCTTGTTGCTCCCCCGTGCCTTGCTCGAGATGCTGGAGTCACTGCTGGCCACAATCTCCACCTCTTTGGCCAAAATCCCAATGCAGGTAGAGCTGTCATCTCCTGAGAGGCAGCTGCGGGGAGGGGTGCACAAGCTTGACTCTTGTTTACCCCGAGTCTCAATAGGCAGGGTAGGAATGTGGAGAGGATACAGCTACCATGGGGAAGGTGTCCACTCCCAGGTGCACAGCTCTGGGCCCACTGGCCCCCAGACTGGTAGCTCACCTCCCACCTTGGATCAGGCACCTAAACTTTAAGTCCAGGCCATGCCCTTGAGGTTGCCCTCATCCCTCACATGTGGCAAGCTCAATGTGGTTAAGTGCTCCATCCCAGGACATCTAGTGTGGGAGCAGCAGAGGCTGCCAGCCCTTCTCTCACCCCATCTCATGCCTTCAGCTAACAGACACTCCAAAGATGCCATCACCACCACTATCATCTCCCAGGTACTCACATGACCTGCTTCTCCTGCAGGTTAATGGATGGCTTGGATCGGAGACCAGGCTTGTTTGCTGAAGTACCATCGCCTGAGCAGAGGGGGTCTGGGACCAAGAGCCCATTGAGGTCACCATTGTAGGTGTTAGATGGCCGCTGGCTCTCTGCACTGGGGCCTGAGGACAGGTAGGACCACTATCATGAGTTTGTTCCACCTGTCTATTGACTTCTCTGCCTGCAGAGCCTCCCTCCGGAACCATAAGGTACTCTAGGAACACTCAACTGAGACATGCCTATGGGAAGGCAGGCCCTTTGTTCATCTCTCATTCCATAACACTTAAGGTGAACCCAATGTATACCAGGACTAAGGATAAGCATGAGGCTCTTCTACCTGGGAGCGGGGTACAAGTCATCAAAAAATCCTCTACGGCCAATTACTACTCAGGCCCGAGTGAGTCAACACAGAAGGACTATGTATAAGTTGGTCCGATGGTTGTGGGTTATTATTAAGCTGATTAACAGAAGGACTATGTGTACGTGAGGGGAGGGCAAGGCAGGGTCAGGACAGACTTTATAGAAGAATTGCCATCAAGCCAGTGCAGCTAGAACACACAAATATGGGAAGATGGAAGGGAATACAAGGCTGCAGAGGTCTCAGTTATGAGGGTAAGGTGCTTAGATTCACACTGTAGCAATGAGAGCCACAAGTTTTTTTAAAGGGAAGGTGACCCGGTCAGCACTGGCCAGAAGGCTCCTTGCTCTAAGGCAGTATGCAGAATAGTAGAGAATCTAGGTGAGAGATACCAGGGCCTAGACCGAGGCAGTGGCAGGGGTTGGAGAAGAAAGGATGGGCTCCTAAGGCGTGGAAGGGGAGTGATAAGATGTGGAAGTATGGAAGAAAGAAGCCTGCCCCACAGAGAAATGGCCCAGAAGAAGCTTCCCTGGGCAGGTAAACAAAGGATGAATGAACATGAAGAGCTGGACAAAGAAGAGAGAAACGATGGGGTAGTGTGTTGAGTCAGGAAAGACAGCATTTTAGTTGTTTGCCACTCATTGAGTTTCAACCACCCTCCCAGACTCGAGCACCACTCCAAAACTCCCAGGTGGCAAGGAGACTAGGGTTCCACATTCTGGATCACATCAAGTTTCTAGAGACAAAAAAGTCTGGGGTCTGACATGGTCCTCCAGTGAGAGGAGACAAGCCAGAGCTCCTTGGCAAACAGGAGAATCCAGTATCAATCAATAAACAAGGAGTTCAGAAAAGAAGTCTCCAGGCCACTTCACTTGGATCAGAGCCACCTTGCCTGCTCAGGGGTTAGCTGACCACTCTCCCTCCCAGGAAGGCTATATCATGAGGACAAACAAATGCACAAGATTGGCCATGCCAGGCTCTACCAAACCTCTGTGGAGTCTAGTCTCCCTAGCAGCTGCTGAGCAAGAAAGGCCCAAGCCACGCTCATGAGTAAAGGGAGCACACTCCAGGACTGTGCAAAGGGCTCAGTGGTTCTAGGCAGCAGATGGATTTTCTCAGGAAACAGGCGGTAGTTAACCACACCCAGAGTGAGCACCAGTGCTTGCTGTTGAAGCAGCCAGTTTGGGCCTCCCAGCAGGTTTAAGAACAGGGTCTGAGAGCCCTGGCTGGTTTGGCTCAGTGGATAGAGTGTCGGGTCCTTAGTTCGATTCCCTTCAAGGGCACATGCCCAGGTTGCGGGCTCAATCCCCAATAGTGGGTGTGCAGGAGGCAGCTGGTAATGATTCTCTCTCATCTTTGATGTTTCTATCTCTCTCTTCTTCTCTGAAATCAATTAAAAAAAAAAAAAAAAAAGAGCCGGGACCGGTTTGGCTCAGTGGATGGAGCGTCGGCCTGTGGACTGAAAGGTCCCAGGTTCGATTCGTCAAAGGCATGTACCTTGGTTGCGGGCACATCCCCGGTGGGGGGTGTGCAAGAGGCAGCTTATCGATGATTCTCTCTCATCGATGTTTCTAACTCTCTATCCCTCTCTCTTCCTCTCTGTGAAAAATCAATAAAATATATTTTCAAAAAAGAAAAGAAAAGAAAAGAAAAGGACTGCTCTCGGGGAAAGGGGAGTGGTGGAGGGAGGAAGAGACTGAACATAAACTGTGCACCTATGGATGAGGACAATGGGGGGTCGGGAGGGGGCGGAGGTGGGGTGGGAACCTGGTGGAGGGGGGAAGAAATGAGGAATCTTTGTAATAATATGAACAATAAAGATTGATTTAAAAAAATAAAATAAAATAAAATAAATATTTTTTTAAAAAGAAAAGAAAAAAAGAACAGGGTCTGAGGAAACACCAGTTCTCAGCTCTGGACACTGCACACCTAAACCACCATCAACAGCTGGTCTTTTAACCACTAGAGTTCGCTGAACCTGCCAGGAAACTCTGGTTACCTTCACATATGCTATTTCCTTTCTGTGAATGCCTTCCTGACTCTAAACTGTTCATATTACAAAACCTAGACATGGTCTCCTTTCTCAGACCTGTTCTCAGGCACTCTCCAGTCCCCACCCCACCCATCCCATACCCATCAAAAAACCAAAACACTCCTCTCTTCCAATGTCAACAGCATTATAGGCTCCCGAGGGCAGGGGCAGCTCTGAAGTATCACTGCAAGCCCAAACGAAGTTTCAGAGGAAGGAAATAAACCAGGGCTGGCAGATGTTTGTAGCCGATTTTCAATCGGAGCCAGGCAGTCTGTGATTTGCCTTCATCCCAGAAAGGACACAGAATTGGGAGTGGCCACTTTTCTCCGGAAAAGTTTCAGAAAGCATGCCTAAAGTCTCTATTTTGGAGAGAAGGGCAAGTCGCAGAGGGGATCCACAGCTCCTCAGCACAGCGCCTAGGTCTAGACACAACTCAACGTGCAGAGCACAGACTAGGCCTCAGAACTAAAGCAAGCGGGCTGGGAACTTAGATCAGTACCAGAAACACTATAGACCTTAGGGCCAGGGAACCAAGGGGGGCCCTGCGGTTTAAGAGAAGGAGCCTCACCTTCAGCCGAGACGCTGAAGGACGAGGCAAAAAGGCCCGGCACCGGAGTGGGGTGGGGAGAGGAGGGATCGCACCGGGGGTCTGCGCCCTTCTGGGAACATGCTTAGGGGCTTACCGCTCTAACCATCGTCTGCCCTCGCCAGCCCGGAGGGTGCAGAGCCGGTCCGGAGGGGCCTGCAGGCCCTGAGGGCGAGCCTGGCTCGAGCCGCCCCTCTGCCCCGCGGCGAGGCCCCACCCCCGCGGTCCTCGCTCACCTCCCGCGGGCCGGTCCAGCTTGAGAATGTCCCGTAGGTGCTGCGTGGCGTCCTCTATGTCGATGCTCGCGCAGGAGGCCATAGGCCCAGCCACAAGCGCCCGGAACGCGCCGCGTTCGCTTCGCTGCCGCCACGCACCGGCCGGACACAGCCGCGCAGGGACCGGACACGGCACGCAGGTCACTACAATGGGGCCCACCCGCACAAACAGCGGCCCTCACCGAGCCCCGGAGCCCCTCCAATCCCACCAACCGCCTCCACTTCCGGCCCGCCGAGCCCCGGCTCCCGGAGTCTGCTCGGACTGGAGAAGAAAGGTTCCGGGCTGAGAGCGGACGCCTCCCGCTTCCTGAAGCCGGCTCCCTCCGCTATCCCGCCTCAGGGCCCGCGGGGCCGGTGAGTTTAGCAAGGTTGAGGCAGAAGAAAACCCTACTATCCCGCCGGGTCCAGGCCCACTCCCAAGGCATGAATGGACTCCTGATGAGCCTAGGACCCGGCCAATTCCGCCACTCAGGCTGTAGTTAGACCTCTCCAAGAACAAGCTGAATTAGCAGGAGTCTCGCTTTCTTCTTTAGGAAATGAGGGGACCCAGGGTGTCAATAGGTCCAGGAATTGCTAGATCAAGATACCTCTACCAAAAACATCCCATCGTTTCCTAAGGGCCCTCCAGCATCCCATTGCCCAACCCAGGACCCTCAGGCAGGAAGAAAGAAACCGGTTTACAAAGACCTCTTTATTGCAGACATTTCAGGCACAGGTACATGGAAGAAGCTGTATTGCAGATTTTAATACAAGGTGTTTTAAGAGGCAGTAAGCACTTACCTCTCTCTCTCCCACCCCCCAAATACACAGCAGCCTAGATGAGTTCCACTGAAATCTCCTGAATATGCTCTCCTCTCGAACAACACACACCCAGCCTGTGCCCAGTATAGCCAGGCAGTATCTCAGCGTCTGAGAAAGTCCTTGACCTCCATTCCTCCGTAGAGGGAAAGGGGGAGTACAGGTCAGGCATAGCTGTGGTGCCTCACCAATCCTAAAACCCCTAACAGGGCACCAGCACAAGTCCTGGGTTTAGTTCCAGTCTGATTGCTACCTTGCCACCAGGTCTCTAGCTTTGCCATGGGCAAGGCCTTTGTGTCCAAAACTGAAGAGCATAAACTGCCCCAATAGCTAAAGGATTTGAAGACAGTGAGAAGCTGTGTGTTAGGAAGGGAACAGGCCTAAACATGCCTTGCAGAAAGGTCTGAAAGGTGAGAAATCCTAGAGCACAAATCCCTCAAACTCAGATTGCCTTCTTTCATAGCTCCAAGTCTGTACTCCAACCAACCAGGCCTGGATCTATAGGCACTTACCTTTGAGCAATGTGGTACAGGCTCTGAACTGACATTGCTCAAAGCAGGTAGTATAGGATTCAAACTGCCCTGTTCTTGGCTTGGGGTTTGGGGACACCCTGTGTGATCCTAACCCTTCTGGTGATAAAATAGCCCCCTCTTCCCTCAAATTTTGCTCAGTGGGTCTGAACCTGATGGGCCATTTTTGACAAGGCATCTCCGTGTTGTGGGAATCTGGATCACCCGTTTGGTTACTAGAGCCCTGACCCTAACCAGTGTAGAGGTCACAGGTGTCAGAACCGACTGCAGATGCTTCAGTGCAAGGGAAACTTCAGGCCAGGCATGAGCTCTCCCTGTCTGCAGCTCACTTTCCCAGACCAGGTGGGTTGGGGAGGGCAACACTATGCCCTGGGCTTCTGACAGAAGCTAGCTGGGAATGTTGCTTCAGCAGTTTTCTCCTTGCAATAGGTATTGTTGAGTTGGCGTAGAGACGTGAGAGTGAGACATGTGACAGCCAATGGGGCAGGGTAGTTACAGATGTCCAGACAATTATTAAACTAATTAAAACAATTTAAACTGTTAAGAAAATTTTTGTGGTTTTATTGTATCATGAGGCATTGAAACATCTGAACAAATCAATATCTGGACGGTGAGGCAGCTGCTTTCTCCTTCACTTCTTTGGGTTACTAGAGCAACTTGTCAGTAGGTTTAAAAAAAAAAAAAAAAAAAAAAAAAGACAACCTTTTGCATTAAGTCTTTCCAAGGCATGCGCTGGTACAACACAAACTTCTCCTGTCAGATGTAACTAGTCTAGCGTCCAAACATCATGCACAATACCTAGGTAGCAGCAGCGCACTGCGCCCGCTCCCACCTCGGTCCTGCTCGTTTGTGTATGATATTTGGAGCATCTGGAGGAGTGTGAATAGTATCTGGAAGAGGAGGGAGGAGGAAACAGCATGAGTGCCTGGCTGGGAGGAGGTCAGCCGAAGTTGTGCAGGGCAAGCCTGAACATGTCATTGGTGCAAACCCAAGCATCATTGATGTTCTTCAATAGGAACATCTGGTGGAACCCCATGATGGGGTCTTCATCGGCCTGTAAGGAGAGAAAAATGAGTCAATAAGGGGGCCTCGTAGAGACAAGGAATACTCGTGAATGCAAATTGATTTAATGTATAAAACACTACACTGAGCACATAGAGGCTTATAGATGGTAGCTCACACTGCAATTTGCACTTAAACTGCAGAACAATTCACCAGTTAGCTACAGCAAAAGAACAGAGAACATACCTGCGTCTATGCCCACGTCTCTGGGCACAAGTGACCAATCTGAAAGAGTTAATGCAGTGCTTACCTCCTAAATTTATAGTATCTATAACCTAACACTCTTGGGGCCAAGAGGTATAGGAGCAGGATAAGGCTGTGGTGCCAAGCCACTGGGCCTTCATACTCCCCTTCATTAACTGATTGCACCAGTTAATCCAATCAGGAGAAACAACTGCTAATGATGACTGTGGCCAAATACATGAGAAAAGGTTCAAAACTGAGTTCACACTGCTGTGATCACAGCTCTATAGGGGAAAAACACAAAGCATCGTCATCAGTGATCTGGTGAAAACTGAAAAGAGACCTCCAGCTAAATTGCAGACCAAGATGAGGTAGGAGCTCAGCTAATCAATAATCAATGCTGTCTCTAATATCACTAGTTTTTCTGGTAATTATCAGCAAGGAAGCAAATCAGTCTTTTGAAGGCTGAGAGTTTATCAGATACAGAAGAAAGAACCTGAAGCCATGTGGGAAAGGGCAATGCTTACTGAGCCCAGCTTGGAAAAGTGGACACTCGGCCTCCTGGACCTCCTAAGAGTCTATTTTTTTTTTTTTTTAAAGTGTTTTGGGTTTTTTTTTGTGTTTTTTTTTTTTTTTTTAATATATTTTATTGATTTTGTACAGAGAGGAAGGCAGAGAGATAGTTAGAAACATCGATGAGAGAGAGTCATCGATCAGTCGCTTCTTGCACACCCCCTACTGGGGATATGCCCGCAACCAAGGTACATGCCCTTGACCGGAATCGAACCCGGGACCCTTCAGTCCCCAAGCCGACGCTCTATCCATTGAGCCAAACCGGTCCCGGCCTAAGAGTCTATTTTTTATAAATATATATTTTACTGACTTTTATTTTTTTTAAAAAAATTTATTTTTTATTTTTTCTTACAGAGAGGAAAGGTTAGAGAGTTAGAAACATTGATCAGCTGCCTCCTGCACAGCCCCTACTGGGGATGTGCCCATAACCAAGGTACATGCCCTTGACCAGATTTGAACCTGGGACCTTTCAGTCCACAGGCCGACTCTCTATCCAGAGCCAAACCAGTTAGGGCAACTTTTATTTTTTCTGAGAGAGAAAGAGATGGAAGGTATAGGGAGAGAAAAAAAAAAAACATTAGTAAGAGAGATAAACTACCTCCTGCATACCCCCTACTAGGGATAAAGCCTGCAACCTGGGTATGTACCCTGACCTGGAATAAAACCCCCGTGACCTTTTGATGCACAGGATGACACTCAACCAACTGAGCCACACCAGCTGGGCCCAAGAGCCCATTTGAGCATAGAGACTGGGCAGGGCATCTTGGACAGGCAGGGGAAGTCCAGGCCAGAAGTCAGGTCTCTCAGAGTCCATCACAGAGCCATGGGAGTCTCCCTCAATCCTTGTATTAGACACTCTGGCTAGCTTAGGGAGAGGGACTGTTATTCTGAGCTCCATCATGACAGTCCTAGGACCCTTGGACCTAGTCAAGGAACAGCCAAGTTATTCTGCTTGGGAAGGAAGAGAGGCTTTTTAGAAACCAAGAATTTGGCTTCAGTTGGTAAAGCACAAGAGGTAGGAGATTCTGGGAGAGTTCTTGGGGTAGAGGTGCTGAGGGGCCACAGGAAGATTTTGAAGATGACAGGTCTTAAGAAGGAGAAGGGGAAAATATAGAGATGCAAGAGTTCCCAAAACCTGCTTTGCTCAGCAGGTAGAGGAGAAAGCAGCCAGCTCTGGGAGTGGCAGCATGGACTCCAGTAGTGGACTGCTACTTGGCACCCGGCTTGCCGGTCCAGGATCAATTGCCTACAGAAGGCCCACCCACACCTTGGGGTAATATGAAGGTTCAGTGGACTGGCACCACAGCCTCATCCTGCTCCTATACCTCTTGTCCCTTTTCTAAAAAGGCTCTAAATCAGAGCTGTCCACTAGAACTTACTGCAATAACAGCAATATTCTGTCTGTGTTGTCCAATAAGCAGCCATAGTGACTGAGTACTTGAACTATGGCTAGTGTAACTGACAGACTATTTTATTTAAGGTAATTAATTAATTAATGTAATTTTTAAAGGAACACATGTGGCCCTGGCAGGTGTAGCTCAGTTGGATGGGCATCCTTCTTGTACCAAAAGGTTGCTGGTTCAATTTCCTGTCAGGGCATGTGCCTTGGTTGTGGGTTCAATACCCCCTACTGGGGGGTGGGAGGTTGAAGTTTTGCTCTTACATAAATATCTCCCCCCGCTTTCTCTCTTTCTAAAAATCTATAAAGTCTATAAAAAAAAATTACCACATGTGGCTGGTTGCTATTATATTGAACAGCACTACTCTAGAGAGTCACTCTGTCTGGGTATCCGTTGATAAGCAGATCACATCACAGGGAAGGCAGGAGCGCAGGACTCCCCCCTGCCTGCCCTCTTCTCCCTAGCAGCACTCTTACCTTAAGCTGGCCCACAACCATGCTGAGGATGCAGCTATCTGGCGTGGGCTGGTGGTCCTGTGCCGTGATGCTGTGCTGGATTTTCTGGAACGGAAGGCTCTGCCAGAGAAAGGGAGGGTAGTGAGCTGGGGCCAGCAGGGAAGGAGATGCCTGAAGCCCCACACTGCCTCTTACTTACAGACAACTTCTCCACAATGGCAGCTTTCCCCTGGAATTGCTGTCCTTCCCACGTAAGGCATGATGCGTCAATCTGAAAAGCAGAAAACCTGAGATCAGGGACTCAGAGCACCAAAAGTATCTCTGAGGCCCTGAGCAGACCCTAAAAATAAAACATTTTTTAGGAATGAGTTCATACCTCAATTTCCGTGCCTGTAACAAAAGAAACCGAGGATAGCTTCTAAACTAGTAACTTTATTTATCTTTATTTTTAAAATATATTTTATTGATTTTTTAAAATATATATTTTGTTGATTTTTTACAGAGAGGAAGGGAGAGAGATAGAGCTAGAAACGTTGATGAGGGAGAAACATTGACCAGCTGCCTCCTGCACACCCACTACCTGGGATGTGCCCGCAACCAAGGTACATGCCCTTGACCGGAATCGAACCTGGGACCTTTCAGTCCGTAGGCCAACGCTCTATCCACTGAGCCAAACCAGTTCCGGCACTACTAACTTTAATTATACCCCATTGTCCCAGAGCTCAGGCTCTAAAAACTAACAAAATATAAAATTATTAAATAAGTCCATTTTGAAGTTTTTATTCAAGTCATATGACCTCAGATATGCATGAGCCCCAGGATGGCCATATATGGCCACAGCTCAGCCAAAAGCCATCCTAGTGTGTGGTTAATCAGCACCAGTCCCAGAGAAATCATCAAAATAATTTGGCCGAAACCAATTTGGCTCAATGGATAGAGCCTCTGCCTGCAGACTGAAAGGTCCCAGGTTCGATTCCGATCAAGGGCATGTGTCTTGGTTGCGGGCACATCACCAATGGGAGGGAGGGGGGTGCGGGGGACAGCTGATCGATGTTTGATGTTTCTAGCTCTCTCTCCCTCTCCCTTTCTGTAAAAAAAACCCAATAAAATATATATTTTTTTAAAAGATTTAGCACCAAAACCGGTTTGGCTCAGTGGATAGAACGTTGGCCTGCGGACTGAAGGGTCCCGGGTTCAGTTCCGGTCAAGGGCATGTACCGTGGTTGCGGGCACATCCGGGGGGCGGGGGCGCGGGGTGTAGGAGGCAGCTGATGGATGTTTCTCTCTCATCTATGTTTCTAACTCTCTATCTCTTTTCCTTCCTCTCTATAAAAAATCAATAAAATATATTTTAAAAAAAGATTTCTCTTTCTCCCCTCCTCCCTCTCAAATCAATAAAGATTATTTAAATAAATAAATAAACAACAAGGCAAAGATCCCAAAGTCAAATTAATTCAAGCTTTTTATTTAAATTCTTGATCTATGATGATGACAATCAAATAATAGTTGTGCTGGATTTGGCCCTCCACTGGTAAGATCCCTTTCTCTCCTCCAAAATTTCTGAATGAACCCTGACTCTTTGGAGGGAGAGACAGGAGTCTGCCACAGTCCACTCAGGCTCTGAGGCTGCTGGATGACTCCTATCACTCTTATCCTGGCAGACCTGCTAGGCAAGGCCTGATCATATTCCTTTGATCCCAAGTCTTGGGAAGGTCAAATACAAATAGCTCTTGGTATATACGATCTCCATTAAAATAGCAGCATACAATGCCTGCACAGAATGGTTTTTCAAAGGACATACTAGTCTCTCAGGGCTAATCCCATTTGTTTCAGGCGCTTTTGGTCTCCAAAAGGAAGCCAGACCTGGGGCCTCCAGAATACAGCTTTGCAATGATGACGCTCATGGTTGCTACCTCCAGAAGGCACCGTAAGCCCTAGCTTCTGTCTGCTGCCACCTGATTTAGAACATTGGCACTTCCAGAACCATGGATGGCCAGCCTAGAACACCCTGCCCAGGGTATCAGAATCCTTACTTTGTGGAACATGACAGAAGGGAATGTGTAAACCAAGTAGCTGGACCAGACTTCAGGCCCCATGTCCCATGGGGAACTCTGAAGGGTACAGCCAAATCCAGTGAGGGCTGCCAGAACTTGTGACCTGGACAAAGTGGCCAATACACCTGAACTAATCCCCTGGGATCACGTTTCTAGAGCTGGAGACTTACGTAAATTGCGCCTAGTTGGGTTCTGTCGTTATCAAATAACTGGTAGTAATGTTGAATGAAGCTGGATCCAATCTGCTCCCAAATTGGCTTGTCTCCCATTCTGGAGCGTCTCCCAGCCTCGTTGAAACCTGCAAGACCAGCAAAACAGGGAGGAAAGCGTTGGTATTGCCGGACCAGGATGTAGCCAGCTGCTATCTAGCTCTTCGCTGACCCCCACCCCTCCTTGGCCTCCTCAAGCAGGACTCCTTTGCTGAGGTCTGTTCACACAGGGAACATGAAGAGGCCCCAGGGAACTGGTAGGAGACCTTTCCCAGTACAGACCAGTGTAGGGAGCCGAGGTGGGCCAGACTCAGCCTTTCCTTTGAGAAGCTCTGGTTGATGAGACAGAGAGGTGCCAGGGTCGTGGAACACCCGAAATGGGTACTGAGGGTGGAGCCAGGACAAAGGAAGATGAGAACAGGTCCTTCAATGCCCAATAAGGGCATGGACCTTTAGGGAAGAGCTAAGCAGTCTCCCATAGCTTTTCATTTAATCCTCTCAACAACCTGCAAGGCAAAAGTTATTGCTTTTCTTCCCACTTTGCAGGCCAGAAACTACTGATGCCTGTGTAATAAGTGTCTTCTATTACAGCCCTCAGGTTCCCTCTTTGTCCTGGTGGGACTCAGCCCTCAGTACCTGAACACTGCCCCAGTGCTTTACTGGCCGGTGGAGGAAGACCCAGTGAGATGGAGGGAAGATGACTCTTCAAGGCCTCACTTGCTACAAAAAGACTCCCATTAATCTTTTTATTTTATTTATATTTTATTGATTTTTTACATAGAGGAAGGGATAGGGATAGAGAGTTAGAAACATCAATGAGAGAGAAACATCAATCGGCTGCCTCCCGCACACCCCCTACTGGGGATGTGCCCACAACCAAGGTATATGCCCTTGACCGGAATGGAACCTGGGACCATTTAGTCTGCAGGCCGACCCTTTATCCACTGAGCCACAATGGTTAGGGCTCCCCTTAGTCTTAAGGGGACAATTTACATATTTGAGGCCAGGTAATGCCTGGCCCTTTCTGGGGCATTTCTTCATTGAGGGTGACCTCTACCTACTTCAGAGATAGGGATGAGATCAGGGGATCACAAAGTAGTAGATGAGGGATGTGGGGAGGGGAAATGGAAGCTCTGTGGGGGAACCACTTCATCTCTTCAAATCTCTCATCACTTAGCACTCCCTCTGTTAGGAAGGGGCTTCTGAGAGGAAGAGGAAGCACCCCCCAGCTATAGACACCATGCCTCAGGGTGTTAGATGAGAGACTCACTCTGGTTTTGTTAGGCCCCTCCTGGGGAAGGAGGTCCACATCTCACAGCAGGACCCCATGGCAGCAGATCCATGTGTTGTTGCATAGTGATCTGATTTTAGAGGAGCCAGCCCCTCTCCCCTGATATGAGGAATCTAAACCGAAGCAGTGAGGAGGTAGGTTCAGCCCCGGCAGAGAACCATTAACAGTGGTAGGAGATGATGCAAGTCACTACCTTTCTTAGAGCCTTAGCCTCTGCCTCCTCCTCCTCCAATAAAATGGAGGTGGAACCAGTGGTTGTGATGCCTCATTAAAGGAACCTTCAGCTCAATGTGATAAGTGCTAATTCACTCCAGTCCCTGTGACCTCACCTAAAGCCAAAGGAGCCAGTGAGGAGGGACAGTGTAGGAGGACAGCAGCTTATCCTCAATCTAGTCAATCTGCTAGCCTGCGACCAACACTCCAGCCAATGAGGAGCCAGGAAACTGAGCCAGCTTTATTTTAGGTCCCCTAGGAGGTGGTGGCACTAAAAATAGCAGCCCAGTGCTGGGATTACTAAGAAATGTCCAGGAAAGTCTAAAATAAGCAGAAGAGAGAACTTGTACCGGGCCACGCCTGTTACACAGGAACACAAGGTATGTCCCAGTTCACACTCTGCCAAGAAACAAATAAACAAGTAGGAAAAGCATAGGACCAAGAGCTAGTCTCGGCTGTGATGTCTTGGTGACATTTCCAAGGGGTACTTACACACAAGCTGGGGATTACCTGAGGCAGGACACAGCCCCTCATATGGCTGCCCCTTCTATCCAGTATTCAATGTGCTTAGCTCACTCACTGCAGCCCAACCCTACCACCTCTTACCCACAAGCTGAGTTGCCCAGCCCGAGAGCTCTGGGGCAGCGGGATAGCTGAAGGAATGGATAAGGGCCATCTCTCCTTTCCCTAGCAAGGCTAGACAGCCCTAAGGGAAGGTCTTGGAGAAAGAATATGCTAATCAGAATAAATAGCATAAGCTGAGACCGGTTTGGCTCAGTGGATAGAGCATCGGCCTCCGGACTGAAAGGTCCCTGGTTCGATTCCGGTCAAGGGCACGTACCTTGGTTGCGGGCACATCCCCGGTGGGGGTGATGCAAGAGGCAGCTGATCGATGATTCTCTCTCATCGATGTTTCTAACTCTCTATCTCTTTCTCTTCCTCTCTGTAAAAAATCAATAAAATATATTTTTTAAAAAAAAGAATAAATAGCATAAGCAAATATATGGGGAAAGGAAAAGAGGTCAGGGCAAGAAACCGGGAAGGCAGAGATGGAAGGTGAGAAGAAATTTAGAAGATGATCCAAAGACCAAAAAAAGTGCTGACACTGTGGGTCAGTGAGGCAGAGGAAGTGTGTCAGTGTTTTTTTCCTTCTCAATATTGTCTTAGTGATGTGATAACTTGCTACACAAAACTACTTGGCAGAAGTAGTGGTGGAATGAGGAGGGTGGAAGGATAAAGGGACAGAAAAGTCCTTCGGTCTGGTGGAGCAAGGCAAGAAAGAGGAAACTCTCCTGAGGAACAAGACAGCTCAGGGTTTTCCAGAAAGTGTTAGAAGAAACCTTCAAAACTATGTGGATTGAGGTCTTTGCTTTAAAAATGGCAAGCAGGGGCCTAGCTGGTTTGGCTCAGTGGATAGAGTGTTGGCCTGCAGACTGAAGGGTCCCGGGTTTGACTGACGATTCTCTCCCATTATATATATATATATATATATATACACACACACACACACACACACACACACACACACACATAATCTTCCTCTCTGAAATCAATAAAAAATATATTTTTAAAAAATGGCAAGCAGGGCTCCTATGCCAATACCTGCTTGACCATGATTTATTTATTTCCATGTAATGGCCACAACCATGTAGTCAGAGTTCACTGTCAATTGGCTTAACAGGTAGGAAAACAGGATCATTGATGTGATTCCTGTGAGTCCTGTTCCAAGTTCATCCTCTGGTCAAGGCCAGTGCTTTTAAAAATATATATATATATTTATTGATTTCAGAAAGTGAGGGGGAGAGAAATAGAAACACCAACGATGAGTGAGAATCACCCATCAGCTGCCCCTTGCAGGCCCACTAGCCTGGCATGTCCCCCGACTGGGAATCAAACCCGTGACCTCTGGGTTCCTGGGTCTAAGCTTAATCACTGAGCCACACCCAGCTGGGCAAGGTCAGTGCCTTTCTTTCTGTTCCTTTGCATCCTGACCTCTAAACAACAAAGCTGGCCATGTCCCTCCCCTGAAGCACCACCCTAGCCTTTTAATTAAAGAGCAACACAGGCGGCCAGCCACACCTGTCCCTGCCTCTCCAGCCATTCTTTCCTACCTCAATCCAGGTCCACACACGAATACACCAGAACTCACCAAGTGCCTGCCCACTGTGTTGTCTTCCCTCCCCTCATCTGCCTGGTCAGTCTCTACTCTTCTTTAAAGTCATTATTCAGACCTCCACATATTCAGGAACAGACTCCTTCCAATGTTGAGCTCCAACTCCATGGGCAAACCAGTATCAACACACCCAGGGCAGCTCAGGGTTTTCCAGAAAGTGTGAGGAGAAACCTTCAAAACTATGTGGAGCCCAGTCAGCTGGCACAGTGGTTGTGTCTACCTATGAACTAGCAGGTCATGGGTTTGATTCCTGGTCAGGGCACATGCCCAAGTTTCGGACTCCATCCCCAGTGTGGGACTTGCAGGAGGTAGCCAATCAGTTATGCTCTTTCATCATTGATGTTTCTCTCTCTCCTCCCCTCTCAATTCCTCTCTAAAACCAATAAAAATATATTATAGCCCTAGCTGGTTTGGTTTAGTAGACAAAGTGTCGGCCTATGGACTGAAGGATCCGACGTTCGAATCCAGCCAAGGGCACATGCCCGGGTTTCGGGCTTGATCCCCAGTAGAGGGTGTGCAGGAGGCAGCCAATCAATGATTCTTTCTCATCACTGAGGTTTCTATCTCTCTCTTCCTCTCTGAAATCAATAAAGAAATATATTTAAACTAGGGGCCTGGTGCACGAAATTCATGCATGGGGGAACACACGCATGTGGTGTCCTTCAACCCAGACTGCAAAAAAAACAAAACTCTCCTATCTGGGACCCCTTGGGAGATGTCCAACTGTTGGTTTAGGCCCAATCCTGTAGGAGCCTAAACTGGCAGTCGGACATCCCTCTCCAATCTGGGACTGCTGGCTCCTAACCACTCTGCCTGCCAGGCCGAGAGCCCCCTAACCACTCCTTTGCTGGCCTGATTGATGCCTTCCCTGCTGGCATGATTATCCCCAACTGCCTTCCCCTGTGGGTCTGAGAGGACTGGGGAACTGGAGCTGGATAAGGCAGGGCTGAGGGGATAAGGGGACTGAAGCTGGATAAGGCGGGGCTGAGGGGACTGGGGGGCTGAGGGGACTGGGTGCCACCATTTTGAGAGGGTGTGATGGTCAATTAGCATATTCCCACTTGAGGCATTCCTAAATCCAAAAAAAGAAGCAGGGAGCAGAGCTTCCCTCCCATCTCCATGCAACACAGGGGAGATGTCTGGGCCAGGCAGGGAGGATGTTCACCAGGATGGTCAATAAGCCCTAAACCTTGTTTCTAATACAGTTTTTGGAGCAAGAACAGCCTGGAAACAAACAAAATGCCAAGGCTTAGAGGCAGCCTCACATCAGATACAGACTGACCTTCATGTCGGCTTCTCCTACAGCTTTTCAAGAGGGCCGCTGACCATGCCAACAGTCCACAGGCTGACCGAGGCCAGGCTCCTCCAGGAGCAGAAATGACCTCAATGACCTCTTGCCCACTGAGCATCAGCCTTCACTGACTGTTAGGTCTCTGTGGGTGCAAAGATCCTCTAAGAACGTCTCAAAACTGTGACCCTCTCCCAATAAAACTGCACAGCGGCAGGAGACCCAGCCCTTTGAATAGTTTCAGGTTGTTTATACTCCCTGAGATTCGGTCATAAATCCCAAGTTAAAACCACTGGCTCAGAGGATTCCTATAGGCAACAGAAAAACTTCATTTTACCCTCAAATTCCGAGTCAGTATTTCCAGGGACAAAACTCGAAATAGCAGTGCCCAAGTAGTAACATCTCCTTTTCACGAATGGGTATTAGGTATAGAAATGTGCTTAGGGCTTTACAAGCACTAATCCCTAACACCCAGAGTCAACACCCATGTTAGAGATGAGCAAAACGAGGCTCAGTAAGATTAGCTAACTGTAACTTGCTCAAGTTCACTAACCTAACAGATGGTAGAATCGGATGGAACCAGTGGACTCGAGAGGCAGGACTTCCAGCAACAAGTGGCCTGAACAGCACATAGAGCTGAAGCCCTGATCTCTGACCTTGGCTTTCTCAGACAGGCCGCAGGCCTGAAGCAGGGCTTCTGCTTCCAAAGGCGCCAGGCAGATTTCCACACTAAACAATAGGTGTTTTCATGGATGATCTGTTATCCCAAACCTTCAAAATCACAACCCTGGGTGAAACTGGTTTGGCTCAGTGGATAGAGCATCAGTCTGCGGACTGAAGGGTCCCAGGTTCGATTCCAGTCGAGGGCATGTACCTTGGTTGCGGGTACATCCCCAGTGGGGGGTATGCAAGAGGCAGCTGATCGATGATTCTCTCTCATTGATGTTTCTAGCTCTCTATCCCTTTCTCTTCCTCTCTGTCAAAAATCAAAAAAGTATGTTTAAAAAAAAAATCACAACCCTGTTCTACCATTTCAGAAAGCAGAGAGATCATGGCCAGGCTGAACCTGGGGAAGGGACTGTGGCAGGAATGATGGGAAAGAGGACATCACTCACTCCAGACTGACACACAGAAAGATGCTCAAATGTCTGAGGGCCCACTACTGAGGCCCGCAAGGAATGCCAGCAGACGTGCTGAGCTCATAGTGAGGTCCTGGAACTCGAGGCCAATGGCGGCCATGACTCACACCTACTTTCTGCCAAGCCCTAAACAGACCTGAAGCACCCAGGCTGGGAAGAACTCCTTCACCAGGTGGGACTGACAGTCAACCTTGGTTTAAACATCTAGGACCCAGAGCATAGCTGTGAATTACAGGGGGAGAGGGGAAATGCAGTGTACTGCACCAGAGAGGAAGACACTGCAGGGTGTCTGTTCTTCAGTTCAGGAACAAGCTGCCCCTCTGATTTCATGGTGAGGGGTGCCGTGTATCCTGTCCTCTAACCCTCCACTGACAACTTATCCTGCGATGGGTGACCTGCCCTCCCAGCTGTCCAACCTTGTCTCCTGCCACTGACACCTCCCCTCCCCCGCACCCTTCATTCACAGCCTCTCCGTATTCTTGTTTCTGGAACATACTAAGCCTGTTCTCACCCTATATGTTTGCAACTGTTGATCCTTCTACCTGGATCACTCTTCTCCTCCCTAAATCTTCATGTGCCTGGTTCCTTGTTACCTATGGGTCAACTCAAATGTCACTTCTTCATAGATACCTACCCTCACCACTCACCCAAAAATAGCTGCCCTGGTACTCACTTCACCATTCTGTATTACTTCCTTAGAACTTGTCACTGGATGCGACTGTCACACTTACATACAGGGTGGGACAAAAGTAATCTTCATCTGTTTGTATGGAAAATAATACAAGAAAAAACTCTTTCACATACTCACAACTGTAAACCTATTTTTGCCTCACCCTGTATTTGCTTATGTTCTGTGTCCCTGAAAAGGGCATCTCTATTCCCATGGTGCCTGGCTCAGCCCTCAAAAACTAAGTCTGTGAATGTGGAGGAGGCGGGGCTGAGGCCAGCCCTTCTCTGGAGGAGTAATTCAAGGCAAACCCTGCTCAATTTAAGTGGCCAAGTAACCCACTTCCCCTCCACCTATGTTTTCTGTCCTAGTTGTCAGGCGTGTGGCAAG
The DNA here is from genome assembly GCA_036971965.1 of Nyctalus aviator. NCBI lineage: Eukaryota > Metazoa > Chordata > Mammalia > Chiroptera > Vespertilionidae > Nyctalus > Nyctalus aviator. The sequence continues at coordinate 36,647,121 of CM072936.1, forward strand.
TGGGGCTTGGCCCCAACTCCCTCTTCCCACTCCCAAGTTCCTGGTCAGTCACCTGAGGGACAGCTGTGACTAAACAGCAGGCACACAGCCCCATGCTCAAAGGCCTGGCCGCTAGCCTGCCCCTCCTCCTCTTCTCCCTCATGGTATTGCCTAATCAATCACTGTGGCATGTTAGGGGTAATCAACTAAGGATATAAAGCAGGACTACGCTGTGAAGAGTCACTGTCAGGTCCCAGGTGAAAACTAGTCCAAGAGCTAAGAAGCCTTAACCTAGGACTGCCAACTGCCTTGTCACCACTCCCCTGCCTGAAGTCTAGAGAGAAAATAGCCAAGGTCTGATGCCCCACTGGCCAGGACAAAACCCATCTTAGAACCAACCCCTGCTAAGATCTAGGTGTCCCCAGCACCCAGGTGGCCTTTTCCTCTTCGGCCTAGAGGGAGGGCTCCTTCAGGTTGCCCTGGCTAACCCAGAAGCTGAATCGGAGACCTGCATTCTGGTCTCTGCTCTGCACTTACTCAGTCCCTGAGTAGCTTCCCATTTCCCAGGAGCCTCAGAGATCTCTGGGGCCCCTGGTCTAGTCAGCTCCCATCTATGAACTTGCTGTTTAGGTACACATGAACTTGGCTCCCCCAGTGTGGTCTGAAACACCTAAGTGACCACCCCCATTGTCTGCCACCATCCTGCCTGGCCAATACCATCATGACATTCTATGACTGAGATAAGCAGGGTAGTAAAGGGATGGACGCAGAGTCCCCAAGATGGTGGAGGGAATGCCTCCTGCTAGCCAAACAGCTGTGTGTGTTCACTGCTGAGCCTACAGAGCTGGTATGGTTATCATCACTTTGCAGGTGAGGAAACCAAGAGGTTAAGAACAAATTCAAGGCTGACAAGTCCGCTGGCATAGCCAGCATTATAATGTCCACAAAACTGGCCTAGACTGGAAGAGCTGCAAGCCAACGTCAAATAACAAAAAGCATATCGGTAGCAAAATGAGGTGGTCAGGAACGGAGCCTAGGCCTTTTTCTCTCCTCTGAAATCAGCACGTTCCACGCCCCGCAGGACAGAAAGTCGCTGAGTGCATGCTTAGCTGGTCAAAGCAGGTTTACAGCATAGGAACGAGTGAAAACTTCCATTCTCCTGGGCCTGAAGCTCCCTCTGTAAGTGGAACCAATGTCTTTATACACAGACATGCTTCCAGGGGCAGCAGTTTCTGCCCTGGTGAGATTCAGTGGCTCCGATGGCCTATCTGAATTTTTAAGGAACAAGCACGTTAGAATTACCCGTTTACTGAGGCAAACAGCCCTCAATTCCCATGCCTTGGAAATATTCCTCTCCTGAAGGGGGTTCTCCTTCTCAAGGTGGGGCCCTCTCCAGACTAGAACTTAGGGAGTTTGCACCAAGTGGGTAACAGCAGCAAATAAGGAATAAGGCCCAGGGCAGTCACAGGAAGTTCTCCATCAGCCAATGATGGGAGCCCTGGGGTCAGTGAGCAGGGATCCTCTTGCGTCCCTTTCCCCTGGCCACTAAGACCTTCCCTAGTCACAGCCAGACCTAAACAAAGGATTCTTTTGAGGAAGACACATTCCAATGGATAGGGTGAGAAGAAGGGAAGGTGCCAGACAGAACTGATGGTCAGGGTGCTGATCAGAGTATCACACTGGCCTGGAAGTTATTCCAGGGATAATCCACACTCTGCTGTCTCCCTCAGGGAGGGAGTCAAGAATTCCTGCTACACGCCCTAACTGGTTTGGCTCAGAGGATAGAGTGTTGTCCTGTGGACTGAAGGGTCCCAGGTTCGATTCCAGTCAAGGACATGTACCTTGGTTGCAGGCACATCCCCAGCAGGGGTTGTGCAGGAGGCAGCTGATCGATGTTTCTCTCTCATCGATGTTTCTAACTCTCTATCCCTCTCCCTTCCTCTCTGTAAAAAATCAATAAAATATGGGAGGGTGGCAAAAAAAAAATCAATAAAATATATTTTTTTTTAATTTTAAAAATAAAAATAAAAATAAAATAAAAAAGAATTTTAAAAAATCAATAAAATATATATATTTTTTAAAAGAATTCCTGGTACATATGGTCAAAGCAAGAAAATCACAGAATCTCAATGCAGCCAACTCAAATTCAATTCAAACACAAGCTTCCTCAAATGGCCCATAAGAAAATATTAAGGATGGAAAAAAGCCCATAAAGAGGTTCAGCTCAACCCAGCCCATAGAAATCCTGCCCAACTTTCATTTCAATGTCCATCCTGTGAAATCTTTTTGGATCCATCCACCCCTCTCTCTCCAAAAGAGCTATTCCCTTTCATCCTGGGAGGGTGCCTCTGTCTCACTGGGGGAAGGTGTCCTGATAGGTACCATTCCAGGAGAATTGGGCATTTTAATAAAAGTGACCTGAGAGGGTCTCAGTGAAGGCCAGACTCCAGGCAGGGAATAACAGGAAGGCCACAGAGCACAAAAAGCTGGTCAAACTCCCAGGCACTGGAAGACTACCCGCAGAGATCTAAGGGATGAAGAGCAGGCTGTAGAAGACAGCAGGTAGATTCAACAGCCACACAATTTAAAGTAATGACAGCTTCGCCTAAAGGACCCAGACCTTCCTGGGCCCACCATTTGGAGGTATACCTTGCTCTGTGTACTGAAGGATTGGACTTACTAACAACCTTTCCTCTTTAGTGCTCTAATCATTCAGAAGTCCCCTCTTCTGTAAGGGCCAAGAGCCCTGTAGGTCCCATCAATTTAGTCCTCAGCACAAAACAGCACATTACCCTTTCACCAGGACTGGACAGGATTCATTTTTCTACCTCCAGCCTCAGCCCAGAGCCTGACACACAGAAAGGGCCCAAAGAATGGTTGCTGAATAAAACTGATCATTAGTGAGAAAGGAGAAAAAAATAATTTCAAAGAAGATACTAATGCCTCAGTAAAGGAGTCCTACGATTTTTTTTATATAAGGTGCCTCCCAGTTCTAAGATTTGAGAATTCTCTCTCTCTTTTAAATCATTCATCCCATCCCAACCCACCAACTATAAAGACAACAGGATAAAGTGAGACATGGCTGAGTGGAAAGGAAGGCTCCTAGTTTTGAGCTGATTCAGAACCCAGTCATCCTCACACCATGCCCTCATGCTTATGTAGACACATCCCAAATGCACTGTGCCAGGCCTCTTTCCAAATCAGACAATAGAAAATGCAGCTCAGGGGAGTGGCTCAGTGGTTGCGCATGAGTTTGATTCACAGAATGAATGAGCAAATACCCGGATGCAGCTCGATCCCCAATAGGCGGCATGCAGGAGGCAACCAATTGATGATTCTCTCTCAGCATTGTTTTTTCTATCTCTCTCTCCCTTCCACTCTCTGAAATAAAAAGAGTAGAAGATGCAGAATGATTCTGGAGAACTTCCGGGTTCTTCTCTTATCTCTGAGACCCAGATGGCTTGCCAAGTTCCAGAAAGGTCAAGGGCTTCTGGGGGATCAAGATACCTAGCAATAATGTGCTGACTCCAGACACAAAAGTTATAAGGAACTTCTAAGAGGACTGGAATGAGAGGGAGGGACCTGAATTCCCATTTCCATGCAACTTTGGAGAAGAACAGTATCTTTTTCTACCTTGTACCAAACTCTTGTGATCAAGCCACCCTTCAAAATGTGCAAAACTAACCCATAGCCTCAAGCCCAGCTCACTTGAAACATGTCTAGAAAGAACTAATCCAGACAATGCAGAACAAGCATGTCAAACTCGTGGCCAGAGGGCTTTGACATGCTGGATGTAGAGAGTCATGAAACAAACTGCTTTTAGCAATGAGAGATTCCACCTCATGAATCCTGTGTGTGTCCTGTGGGTAATACCACCATTGCCCACATCCACTGGCAAAGCAGGCCTCTCCTGAACCTGCAGAATAAACCTGACTTCCCTGTGGGAAGTGGACTGGCAAGATTGAGTTCAGAGACGTCTAACCCTTGCCTGTCCTCCCTAACCAGCGAGAATGACTAGATAGAGCAATTCAACTGCAGGAAACTTCCAAGGCTAAAGCCCAATCATCAGGGGGCGGGATCACTGGAAGGAGGGAAAGTCCAGAGGTGGAGACTTTCTGCTCCATGGGCCTAACTCAACTCTTCTACGAGAACTGTGGCCCAGAAGCCACACTGGGTCAGAGGAATCAAGGCTTGACAAGTTGTGTCTTCCCAAAATCCCATAGTCTTCTCTGGACAGGTCTATTATATAACCATTCAATCAGAAGGACCTTTGCAAAGCCTATCAGAGGATTACGCAATGGCTAGATACTCCGCTCCTCCCAGAACTTAAGGGGTCCCTGGAGCCATCAAGGGCCATTTCCTAAAGCCCAACCAATTTACTGCCTGTTCACCAATCAAACCAGCAGCTGGGAAGCGAGAATGCAAGTGAGGGAAATCTGACTTCCTGCAGCTTTCAGCTCTAGGTCTGCAGCCCCAGCTTCAGAAGGCCTCACAGAGTCCGTATCTGAGCCCCGCAGCCCAAATGTGATTCACCCCCAGTGTAGTTTCCAGTCCAGTTTCTTGTTTGGCACTGGATTCCTGGACCTCAGGCGTGGATTCTACTTCCCCCTTCTTTGAATTCCACCGTTTCACCGCCATTCTTAAGGAGTCATTCTCCTCTGTGGGAGGAGGGCACATAACTCTGGGAGGGGCAGGTATAAGGATTAGGCTGTGCCGAGGTCTAATACGGTGCTGGAGGCTCAGCCATCTAACCTCACCTCCTTGGCTTCCTTCCTCCACTAACACAGCTGGCCAAGCCACCACAGCTGGAACCTGGTCACAGAGAGAGAGAGAAAGAGAGAGAGAAAGAGAGAGAGAGAGAGAAGGGCGGGGGCTGAGCCATCCAACCTGGACCTGCCGCATCACATCAGGCCAGATCTTCCAAGGCTGATCAGAGGTGAAGTCCCACGTGAAACTCCCTCCAACTCCAGATTACTTGACTCTCCCCTCCATGCAGAACTTACGGATGAGTCCCAGAGTTGGGAGGGGGAGTTAGACTTCGTGCACTCCCAGCGGGCTTGTAGACAAGCATCCTACATCCCAGCCAGGCCGGTCGGGAACAGAGTTAAGAGTCCTAAGCCCGGGCTTCTGTAGACGGCGCCCTTACCCAATGCTGACTCCGGAGTGGGCTGGAGAATGCTTGCCCATCTCCGGATCCTCCGCAGGTGGGTAGCAGGACGTGGGGCTGGGGTCGACCCATTGACCAGCCTGCAGAACTTGCGGGACTTGGGCAGGCCGGGTTAGGCCAGACGGGGCGGAGCCCGGAGAGCCCCGTCTGAATAGTCTGGACAAGAGAAAAAGACCCCATCCTAGCGCAGTCCAGTGCTCCCGCCATGTGCACGGTACCTCCGGGATAGAAGCCTGGATGTCTCGGTACTTCCCCCAGCCGCCGCCTCAGAGGACCGGCGGGAGGCGGAGTCGCGGGCGACACATGGCCCCGGCCCCGCGCGGCTTCGGGCCGCCAGGGGGGGAGGAGGGGAGGGGCCGCCCGGGGACTCGCAGCGGAGGCTCCAGGCGACCGGGAGAGCGGCTCTTGCGTCCCAGCCCCCGCCCCGGCACGCTAACCCCGACACTCACCCGAGGGGCTGGCACGATGGCGGCAGCGGCGGCGGCAACCCAGCGCGGTCGGCGACCGACTGTCCCTTCCCCCCTACCTTCCCTCGCCACCCCCGCTGCACTCTGGGAAACGCAGTCCTCCCCGCGCTCCTTTCGGGCATAGGTACTCCCAGTGAGAACTACAGTTCCCGGCATGCTCTGCGCCGAGGCCCAGACACGGACCGCAGCGCGGGAGGTGAGGCTAAGCCCGGGAGGGCGGCTGCCGGGGCAAGCCCCTGAGAATTGTGGTCTAGCGGAAGCCTCTGGAACACCCGAACTTGGCGCCAGGCGAGGGTCAGGGCTTGTTGTCACCAGGTCCCAGCTGGTCCGACCCCACCCAGACTGCGCCGCTGTCTAGGGTTGGCCACGCCTCCATGGGATCCCAGGTTGGCCCCAGACTCGCCCAGCCGTCCCTCCCAGGGCCCCGCGCCGTTTCCGCTCGGGAACCCCCCTCCTCTGTAGTGCTCCGAGAGGTGCTCCAGGCCAACCCGAGGCAGAACCCATGGCTTCTGCGCCCTGCCCACCACTATTCGGGCCCGAAGCGGCTTTTTCGAGCAGGCAACTTTCTCCACGGGCTGTAGACTCAAATGTTCCTCAAGGTGGGGCTCAGCTGCAGACAAGATTTCTGTTAGACGTGTACAACTTAAGTCTCCCAAAACATTTTTTTTTTGTACAGGCAGACAACTAAGTGTTTAATTTTTATTAATGAGAAAAGAGAAGTATCTGGCTCACCCATTTCCTCGTGACTTAAATGACCAGATTGCCCTTTCCTTTCAACTCCTATTTTAGTTGTTTCCTGGGCAACGCAAACATGGAAGGCCAGCCTCTGGGTCAGGCGGGTAGGTGGAAATGCCCTAGTGTACCAGTGCGGGGTTGGGGAAGAGGCATAGGTAAGGGATATAGCTACAAGGCTTCCCCTGGCAGCTCCAGGCCAGAGATCTCCCAGTACACCTGTTCTTCCAGAAGAGTTTTGAACCTTCACCGACCTGACCCCACCCCACCCTCCTAGTGGTGGCTGGTAAGACTAGGCCAAGCTTATTAAATTCCAGGTCTGTACTACTTTGCCTCATGCTTATTACTCAGCCAGTAAGAACTCTGCATTGTCCTGCTTGTGGTGCATCTGGGACCTCCCTTGCTCTGAGCTGTCCTCCCAAGAAGCAAAAATACTATGTACACATTACCTCCAAGAGACTCAAGTCCTGGCCCTCACTCAAGTCCTGGGAGTGCTGCTGAAAGGTTCGCTTGAGCCAGAGCAGAAACAGTGTTCAGTCCCTTTAACAAAATGGAGCTAGAAGATACACTAAAGAGCAAGGTCTGAGCCTGGGAAATCCCTCCTAGTGGAAGAGTGAGGACATGTGAGAGACTGGCCAATAGCTGAAGGCAAAAGATTTCAGTTCCAGCTGGCCTCGAAGGGCACTGCTGTGCTCCCACCACCTTGTTATTAGCCAGAAACCTAGAAAGGCAGAGATCCCGTCTCTTCCCCAACCAGGCACCCACGCAACCTATGCCCACCCTGCCTCCCCACCAAAAACTTGTTTTTCAAGTCAGTGCCAAAGAGAAGAGCAGAGACTGAGGAACATTTCAGAGTCCTTTCAGTTCGCAACCAAAGGGAAAATCTCCAGGCAAGTGGCTTTGCCCATAAGTAACAGAGAAGGGAATGATGTTTTTATGGAGCTCAAGAATTGTCCATTTCTGCCCTGTTAGTAAACAGGGCTAGCTTTAGAAGCATTTGCTTTTCCCTACTGGATTTGAGCAAAATTACTTGGAGCTACAGATACAAATGTTATCTCAGCCCTATAATATCCAATCTTAAGAAAGATGCCATGAAAACAGCCATGAAAATGAGTCGAGTCACAAATCTCAACTCCTGGTCCTTAAAGCTTGTATGGATAATTCATACTGAGAGTACCAAGGCAAAAGGTATTTGTACAAGAGTCCTTGTGCCTGCAGGTGCCAAAGTGGCTGGTTCCTACTGTGGTCCTCACTGATTTGAGTAATTGAATGCCTATGTGGATTAGACACTGTACTAGGTCTAAGGGCTACAATGGTGGGCAAAATTCAACCCTGGCTGATAACCTGGGAATTCAAAACCCTCAGAGAAGCAAACTGTCACAATTCAGTTCAGTTCCCAGTTGTTCCTTCCCCCTGTTAAAAGAATACAGGCTGCTCACCCATGGACACACTGGGACCATTTTGAGCCAGTAAGTCTGTGAGGACCTTAGGCCAGGGTCCTTGTGCTTAGGACACCTTTATGGAGAGACCATCTCTGCTCCGAGTCAGCCTGTTCCTTGAGACCAGACCTTGGCCTATTTCCCCCCATGTTTCAGAGCCACTTAGCTGAATCCTTATAAAAATAAAACAGCGAAACCCAAGTAAAAACCTTACCTTCTGTTTAATTCATTTTGCCAAACAAACACAGTGAAAACTTTAGTCTGACTAATTGTACAGAAAATAGAATTTGTAACCAGTAGCAAACATAACAAGATAAACCTAAGTCCCTGGCAAGCTGGATCTCCATCAGCATGTCACCTAGATCCCCTTACAGATGGCCTCCTGCGGAGGGAGGTCCTGGGAGGCAGAGGCACAGATCTGCCAGCTTCCACCAGAATCACAGGCTGCCCCTGGGAAAGAAAAGCATGAAAAGGAGAACTGATGTCACTTGGCTCCCTTATCACTACACACAGAAGAGCTGTCTCTGATTGCTGGCAAACCTCAAGGTGTTGTCTTCCCAAAACCACAGTCCTTGGGCATCCCACCTGCCTCCCTACCGGGCAAGTTTCAAGTTCAGCGGTTCCTAAGCCTCTGCTTAACCAGAACCCACAACATTAACAGGAGACGGGGATGTGGGGGAAACAAAGTCATTAATTGCTGGTGTCACCAGAGCAGAGTCCAAGGTCCCAGACTTCAAGAGGAAACAACAAGGGTGCCAAGTCACCAGCAACAGTCCAGCTGCCCTAAGCCTCAGTACAGTCAACCAGTGTCCCAGGAGTATAGGGGAGTTCGCAATGGCGGCCTGCAGGCATCCTGGGCTGGCAGGGCCCGGGGAGTCCCAGGGGGACCCGTTCACATCCCGTGCTTCTTGCGGATGACAGACATGGCCAGCAGCCGATCCTTCTCTCGGAGCTCTTCGCGCAGTTTGGCCTCGGTGAGACGCAGGTGGCGGATGCTGCCCTTCATCTCCTTCATCTTCACCTCCATCAGCGCCAGGATGTCCCGCTGCTCGTTCAGCTTGCGCAGGAGCTCCTCCTCCGTGGTGCCTGACGACAACGAGTACGAGTGGTCGGAGCCAGTATCAGGGAAGCCCTCTTCCCCCACTACCACCAACTGGGGGCCCATAGCGCACTCGGCAGCCTCCAGCCCGGCGGTGGCAGCCTCTAGCTCGGACGCGGCAGCTGCGGCGGCTGCGCCCTCTGCGGCCGCGAACTCCACTTGCACCGTCAGATCGATGGGCTTCACATCATCACCGGTGGGAGTAGTGGATGCCTGCTGCACGGATCCAGGAGCCTGGCTGCTGTCCACAGCCGCCTGAAGAGTGAGGAGCACAGCCGCAGAGGCAGACACCAGGTTTGGCTGCAGCTGGGCGGTCTGGGCAGCTGGCGACTGTGGATGCTGCTGCTGCTGCTGCTGCTGCTGCTGCTGCTGTTGTTGCTGCTGCTGCTGCTGCTGCTGCCTGCGGCGGGCGGCTGCGGCCCCCGCGGGTCTGCGTGCTACTTTGCGCTCGTTAACGCCGCGCAGCGGGAAGATGGTGGGGACGCGTACCGTGTAGGTCTTGCGGCCGCCCTGGAAGTGGACGCTGCAGAGACGGTGACCCGTGGTGGGCTGGAAGGTGGAGAAGCATCCACTGACGCCAGCGCGAGACACGTTCTTGAGCCAGAGGCGCCGCAGCTCAGCGTCCTTGGGAAACGTGTAGAAATGGAGAGCCTTGTCCCGGTGCGAGTTGTTGTAGCAGCCCGGCACGCAACACGTAAAGCCTGGCATGGCTGCGCCGCGCGGCCCGGCCCACCGGCCTCCTGAACTCTTCGACGGCCCGGTTGTCTGCCGCCGCCCGCCCCTCGACGGGCGGCGCCGCGCGAGGCCTTGGGTGGCTTCCCACTACTGCCGTTCAGCGCGGCCGGCCGGCCCGGCACCCCGTGCCCAGAATACGCTTCCCGCCGGCCCGCGCCGCGCAGCCCGCCAGGCCGCCCGCCTGCGCTCGGGAGTCGGCCCCGGGGACGCCGCGAAGGACCGCCTGAGAAGGAGGACTACGCCCCCCACAATGCACCGCGCCAGAAGCCTCTTACTTCCGGGGCGGGGTGTGCTTATTCCGGCCGCTTTTCAGGGAACCGCCAGGACCCCCGTAGAGGAGATTCTTTCCAGAGCTGGCTCAATCAGAGTGGACTAAAGAGGTGTATTCGGTTGGAACGCTGTCGCCTGGATCTCTCTTTGAAAAACAACACAAAACCCTGACGGCGCGCGCTCCTCCGATGCGCAAGCGCTTTGGGCATATGCCTACGGAAACTACAAGTTCCGCAATGCCTTGCGATGAACTAGGCGACTGCGGCTTGGAGCGCCGCCCACAGGAGAGGTGGGGTTACTGCGGACCAGAATTCGGGCGAGGTGGTACTCCTTGCCGAAGGCGAAGGCGAAGGTGTTCCTTCAGCAGTACATTAGCAGGACCTGGGCCGGGGCACCCCTTAAGACCTTGGGATCCTTTTTCTCTTCGTTGGGGCTCTCCCGCGACACAGCCGCTGCTTGAGTTGATTCACTTATTGACAGAAACAATGACCAATAGGTGCCTATTGTATGCCAGTCACACTGTCGGGATTTGGGAACCTGGCAAGAACCAGACAGTCTGGGGTTGAGGGCCCGACTTTTGGATAACAGAAGTGAATGAATGTCTAATCACAGAAATAAACGATCCACAGGAATTAACTGGATGGAGAAAAAAATGGGAAGTGGAGGTCCAGGAAGAAAAAAAAAAAAGAGGAAAAGGTTGGGACCACCCTGGCATGTGCCCTTGACCAAAACCAAACCTGGGACCCTTCATTCTGCAGGCCAACGCTCTGTCCACTGAGCAAAACCAGTTAGGTCTAGGCTCCGCTCTTAAAGCACTTGGAAGGTGGTGGCTGGGGTAGCAGAAGCCGCGTAAAGATATCAAATTGGGCCATATAAAGATTTGGGATTTTATTCTGTAAGCGACTGAGAACTGTTGAAGGGTATTAAAGAAAAGGATGGATAGGATTTGCATTGTAACAAGAAACTTCCCTCCTCCCTCCACTTCTAAGGGGAAATATTCTAAAGGGCAAGAGAAGCTGTAGAAAACCAGGAAGGAGGCCAGGCAGTCCTCCAGGGGAATTACCTGCACCAAGACCTCCTTTGCCTCCCCCTTTGTCCTATTTCTTGCTCTTCACCTTTATCCTGACTCTTCCTCCTCTTGTTTTTCTCTCTCCCTAATTATAGACCATGGGTATGAAATTGAAGCCTAGTATATATTAGTTGTAATCATTTGCTATAAATACAAAATAGATTGGGCATTTAGAAGCTTGCAAAAGAAAATAATAACATTCCAAGGTAATGTTATTACTACTACTATTATCATTATTATTATTTTGTTGTTCTTTGCTTAAAATGTAGACAAATACAGGACAATGTGGGGAGAAAGGGTTTCACAGACCCATTACAGGAGACTGTCCCCTCCTGGCCTATGCAGCTGATGTCCACAGCTTGAATCCTTCAAATTCAGAAATACATTCTCTGGTATGTGTAGCCCATAGTGAAAGATGTACATTCATTTGGGTGAATCATTTATACAATGGTAATAAATACACACTTTGTTATGATTAAATGTTTATGTAATATGTGCAGTAGAGATAAAATTTAGCAAAAGCTCATTCTATACGTTATATGTTTTCATTATCAAACAATTACTGATAGGTTTCTACTCCTATCTCAATATCTACCTTTTAAATATATATATATATATATTTTTTTTAATTGATGTTTTACAGAGAGGAAGAGAGAAAGATAGAGAGTTAGAAACATTGATGAGAGAAAATCATCGATCAGCTGCCTCTTGCACACACCCTACTGGGGACGTGCCCACAACCAAGGTACATGCCCCTGACCTTAATCGAACCCGGGACCCCTCAGTCTGCAGGCTGACGCTCTATCCACTGAGCCAAACCGGTTTCTGCTCAATATCTACCTTGCTCAAAAAATATTGGTGAGCCCTGACCGATTTGGCTCAGTGGATGGTGCATCAGCCTATAGACTGAGGGGTCCCGGGCTCAATTCTGGTCAAGGGCTTGTACCTTGGTTGAGGGCACATCCGTAGTAGGGGGTGTGCAGGAGGCAGCTGATTGATGTTTCTCTCTCATCAATGTTTCTGGCTCTGTATCTTTCTCCCTTCCTCTCTAGAAAATCAATAAAATATATTTTAAAAAGGAAAAAAATATATTGGTAAAAAGATAAATCGATATAATTTCCTTTTGCACAGAACACTAAATATTATTATGCTAAATAGAACTCTACCTTCTAGCCCTAGCTGGTTTGGCTCAGTGGCTAGCGCTGTGCCTGATAACTGAAAGATCCCAGGTTCGATTCTAGTCAATAGCATGTATCTTAGTTATAGATCCCCAGCAGTGAGGGCCTTTCCGGAGGCAATCAATCGAAGTGAGCCTCTTCCCCTCCATTCCCTCTCTAAAAAAAACCCCAAAAAACAAAAAAAAACCACGGATAGAAGAATATCCTTAGGTGAGGATTAACAAAAAAAAAAACAAACAAAAAAAACAGCCAAGACTGGTTTGGCTCAATGGATAGAGCGTTAGCTTGGGGACTAAAAGGTCCCAGATTTGATTCTGGTCAAGGGCATGTACCTTGGTTGTGGGCATATCCTCAGTGTGGGGTGTGCAAGAGGCAGCTGATCGATGACTCTCTCATCAATGTTTCGAACTCTCTGTCTCTCTCCCTTCCTCTCTGTACAAAATCAATAAAATATATATTTTTAAAAATATAACAAAAAAACCTCTACCTTCTAGTACATAAAATCACTTCTAATCTACATTTAATCCTCTACCCTCCCCACACATATCTGAATGCCTGGCTTTCTTCCCTCCTACTGTCCTTTATCTTGTCACCCCACCCTTTATCTTGTCACTTCTGGAGAAAGGCGGAACACGGCACACGTCTCCCTACTTCCAATCATGCCTCCCCCGAACGGTTCTTCACGTTCTGCCAAAAAAAAAAAAATGTGATTACGTAATACCTCTGCTTAAATCCCTCCAGTGGCCTACTGCATTTAGAATAATGTCCAAACTCCTTTCAGAGCCTGTGAGACTCACGTAATCCAGCCCTTGCCAATCTCTGACTCCTTCCCTCACTTCATGAACCCAATGTTTTTTTAAACAAGTAGTAAATATAGTTTGACCTGTTAATGTAAAAAAACATTCAAACCTGTAAAGAATTTTTGAGTTTATTTGAGCCAAACTGTGGCCAATTGCCAGGAAGCAATATCTCAAACGGATTGGAACAGTGCCCCAGAGAATGGAGGTTTCTCATCTATTTTTATACATTGCAATCAAGGGAAGGGAGGTAGGTGGGTTCCATGAAATCCATTGGTGATAGATTAGATAGAGAGGCAGGTGAAAGCACAGTGTGTGTGTGTGGTGGGGGGCACCCCTGGGATTGGATAAAAAGTATGTAGAGTCAGCCCTCGACACAGGGTTTGTCAAAAAAAAATAAAAGAAAAAGTAAAAAAATAAAAGAAAAATAAAAAATAAAAGTACGTAGGTGGGTTAAGGAATAATTAACATAATAATAAGGAATTGGATTTGTGGTATCTGCCCAGACACTGGAGGTTATGCCCCAGGAGGCCTGGGAAAAAGGGAAGTTACAAGTTACTCAGACTTTTCAAGGATTTGTTACGTATATGCAAAAAGGAGGCAGATAAGCTCAGTTAAGATAAAGATAACTTGTCTAGGAAGATACCGGCCTAGGACGTAACTACCCACCTTAACTGCTTTTAGTTGAAGTTTAATTTCAGACGATCCGTTGTGATTACTTTAGGTCTCTGAGTTTGTAAGACCGCTATGCAGGCCTTCCCTGAGCTTGTCATGTAAAAACATAGAATAGTCTCAAACTGTTTTGAAAAGAATTTGGGGGTCTGGCAGGCATGGCTCAGGGGTTGAGTGTCAGGTATGAAGCAGGAGGTCACGGTTGGATTCCTGGTCCCGGAGTTGTGGGCTTGAATCCCAGTGTGGGACATGCAGGAGACGGCCGATCAATGATTCTTTCTCTTCATTGATGGTTCTATCTCTCTCTCCCTCTCTCTTTCTCTTGTTGTGCCCAAGGGTCATGATCCCTACCAGGGAGCTGAATCCAATGCAATTGCAGAAAGCCTGTCTTTATTTTGGTCTAGTCCCAGCTCGGTCCCACTTACGTGGCGGGAGAGAGAAAGAATTTAACATATCAATGTTTTTTATAAGGGTTGTGATGTCACTACTTTGGCTGACCCTGATTGGTTGGGTTAGGACTAGGGTCCAGTTACACAAAATGGAGTCGGGAGTTGCCTCACAGTACAAAATGGAGTCGGGAGCGGGCCCTGCCTTCTCACTCTCAAATAAATATATATATAGCCCTAGCCGGTTTGGCTCAGTGGATAGAGCATTGGCCTATGAACTGAAAGGTCCCAGGTTCGATTCCGGTCAAGGGAACATGTCCGGGTTGTGGGCTTGATCCCCAGTGGGGGACTTGAAGGAGGCAGCTGATCCATGATTCTCTCTCATCATGGATGTTTTTATCTCTCTCTTCCTTCCTCTCTGAAATCAATAAAAAGATTTTTTTAAATATATTTTATTGATTTTTTTTTTTTTTACAGAGAGGAAGGGAGAGAGATAAAGAGCTAGAAATGTCGATGAGAGAGAAACACCCACCAGCTGCCTCTTGCACACCCCCTACCGGGGATGTGCCCGCAACCAATGTACATGCCCTTGACCAGAATCAAACCTGGGACCTTACAGTCTGCAGACTGATGCTCTACCGCTGAGCCAAACCAGTTTCGGCAATAAAAAGATTTTTTAAAATAATAATTAAAAAAAAAAAAGTTTTGTGTTTTTCCATATTATCAAGTTCAAGGCTTTTTTTAAAAAAATTGATTTTTATTGATTTCAGAGAGGAAGAGAGAAATATCAATGATGAATCATTGAACTGCTGTCTCCTGCACGCTCCCTACATGTGCCTTGACCAGGAATGGGGAATAGAACTGTGACTTGCTGGTTCATAGGTCATGCTCAATCACTGACCTACGCCAGCCAGGCCAGTTCAAGGCTTTATCGTAAAGTCTTGCCCTTAGGTGATTCATGGTGACCATGGACAAGTGCCTGGAAAGGGATAGCAAATCGGTGAGATAACCCAGAGGTCAGATCTAACTGACAAGAAATATTGACATGCTTTTCTTCTGCAGTTCTCTCTTTTTTTTTTTTAATGTATTTTTTTTATTGATTTTTTACAGAGAGGAAGGGAGAGAGATAAAGAGCTAGAAATGTCGATGAGAGAGAAACATCGACCAGCTGCCTCTTGCACAGCCCCCACCAGAGATGTGCCGGCAACCAAGGTACATGCCCCTGACCGGAATCGAACCTGGGACCTTTCAGTCCGCAGACCGACGCTCTACCACTGAGCCAAAACAGTTTCGGCAGTTCTCTTATTTTGAGAAGCAAGATTCTATTTTTTTTCCTTTGTTTTATTTCTTTTTAATATTTTATTTTATTTTATTTTATTTTATTTATTTATTTTTTAAAATATATTTTATTGATTTTGTACAGAGAGGGAGGGAGAGAGATAGTGAGTTAGAAACATCGACGAGAGAGAGTCATCGATCAGCTGCCTCTTGCACACCCCCTGCTGGAGATGTGCCCGCAACCAAGGTACATGCCCTTGACCGGAATCGAACCCGGGACCTTTCAGTCCCCAAGCCGACGCTCTATCCATTGAGCCAAACCGGTTTCGGCTATTTCTTTTTAATATTTTAATTGACTTCAGAGAGGAAGGGAGAGGGAGAGACAGAAACTTCAATGATGAGAATCACTGATTGGATGCCTCCTGCATGCCCGCTACTGGGGATCAAGACCACAACTTGGGCAAAAACCAGTTTGGCTCAGTGGATAGAGCATCAACCTGCAGACTGAGAGGTCCCTGGTTTGATTCCGGTCAAGAGCATGTACTTTGGTTGCAGGCACATCCTCAGTAGGGGGTGTGCAAGAGGCAGCTGATCGATGATTCTCTTCAATGTTTCTAACTCTCTATCCCTCTCTCTTCCTCTCTGTAAAAAAAAATCAATTAAAAAAAAATACAACTTGGGCATGTGCCCTTGATCAGAATAGAACCAGGGACCATCAGTCTGAAGGCTATGTTCTATCCACTGAGTCAAACCAGCCAGGGCTCTTACTGTGTTTCCCCGAAAATAAGACATCCTCCGAAACTAAGACCTACTTACAGGTTTCCTTCTGAGTGAAATATAAGGCATTCCCCCCCCCCCCAAATAAGGCCCCCCAGGCTAAACATGAGAGATTTGGTCCACTGATTCTGAAAGAAATGGAGTCACAAGAAATTCATCAGGAAATTCAGGAATTGGATTGTTATGATGATGTTCCAGAAGATGATGACATGATTGTCATTGAATAAATGAGTAAGTTCTTGATACCGTAGGATTTTCAGTTTGTCTGGTTTGTGTTGACAACTACTGTACTACCATACCGTACACAGGTAATAAGTTTCCTTTATTTTCATTTAATAATAAATGTGTACCGTATTCTTCTTCATGGAAAAATGAGACATCCCCTGAAAATAAGACCTAGCGCATCTTTGGGAGCAAAAATTAATATAAGATACTGTCTTATTTTCGGGGAAACAGGGTAGCTTTATTTATTTATTTATTTATTTATTTATTTATATTTATTTCAGAGAAGAAGGGAGAGGGATAGAGAGATAGAAACATAAATGAGAGAGAATCCTCTCTGAAGTCAATTATGTGGCTGCCTCCTGCATGTCCCCCATTGGGGATTGAGCCCAAAACCCAGGCATGTTCCCCCTGCGGGAATCGAAACTGGGACCCTTAAGTCCGCAGGCCGATGCTCTATCCACTGAGCCAAACTGGTTTCGGCTGCTTGCATCTCTTAATGGCCAGCATTCTCTTAGATTTGTAGTTAGGTTCAACACATTCAAGCCTCAGCACAATCTCCTCTGTAGTTTTAGCCTTTTTTCGGAAAATTGGCTGTCTGCCCACCAATAGCCATTTTGCTTCCTGTTATAACATCACTTTCCCTGTGCATACAGAGAATCCTTGCCCTTCTTGTACTGATTTTGTGGGGTTGATGCTTGCCACACTTATTACAGAAAGTTCGGCAGGTTTTAGAAACTTCACCATGTTTATGAGAGCGCTATCAGCAGGGAAAGGCTCTTTGCTTTATTTTTTTTTTTAACATAAACACAAATATGCCCACGCCTGTCTGAGTAACTGGTACTATCCACCTGATCTAGGAGCAAAAGGACAACATGGGGGACACAGAACTCAAGTTCTACATCAGTTTCCACAAAAGTTTAACAAAGGGGAGGGGGCTGTCAATCAGTGAAACATATGATAATAGAATCTCCAGCATTGGCAGAACTTTTGAGAGCTGAAGTTCATATCAAAATTGCCCATGTTTGGCCGAGACCGGTTTGGCTCAGTGGATAGAGCGTCAGCCTGTGGACTGAAAGGTCCAGGGTTCAATTCCGGTCAAGGGCATGTACCTAGGTTGCGGACACATCCCCAGGAGGGGGTGTGTGCAAGAGGCAGCTGATCAATGATTCTCTCATTGATGTTTCTAGCTCTCTATCCCTCTCTCTTCCTCTCTGTAAAAAAATCAATAAAAAAATATATTTAAAAAACCAAAAAAAACAAAATTGCCCATGTTTGGAGATCAAACAGCCCACTAGTCTGGGAGCCTACAAATTGGCCTCTTTTGATAATGAGTCTACAGATAGAGTGGTGTTTACCAAAGCAAATCTGACCCAACCTCATATAGAATGAGATTATTTTGCCTCCCCCAAGTGTCTCTCCTCACCTTCCGAGAGGGAGAAGGGAATGAAAGATATTCTAATAACAAGTGACTACCATTTTTTTTGATGGCCTGACTTCGTATGTGTCAAATCCTGAGGTAAACTTTATCTCCCTGAATCATTTCAAGCCCGTTATAAGGTGGGCATCATCCTCAACTTACAGATGAGGAAACCAGGCCTCGGCCGGTTGCACACATTTGCCCAGGATCACTGCCAGGTAAAACTGCCTGCAAATTCAGAACGTGTAAGGCACCTTTGCACACGCCCCATACCACTGTAAGGCAAGAACTACAATTCCCGTGGAGCTGTGCGGCAGTCTCGCGAGAGTAGGCTCAAAGGCGGCGGCGGGAAGGTGGCAGCCGCGACTACTGCAGCGGTTGGGAGGCGGACGGACACCGGAGAGGATGGCGGACAGCGACCTCTCTGACAGTGAGCCTACGACGCGTACGCTGCTGCGACACGTGTTGGACACCGAGGCCCCGCGCACCCCGCGGCGACGCCAGAGCACTCGGGCTGGGTGAGGAAGGCGTTGCCCCGGACTCGAACAACCGAAGGACCTGGCGGGTGGGGTGTGGGCGTCATCCGGCGCGGACACAGTTTGGAGAAGGAAACTGAGCCTCGGAGAGTTGCAGAGCCCAAGGCTCCCTTATCTGGGCTTGGGTCAGCGAGGTGTGCCCCACCCCTCGGGACTCCAGGCCGCGGAGAGAACAGCTGCGCCCGCGCCTGTCCCAGAAGGAGGTCCGCCTCCGGGAGTGAAGGGTGGGCGCTCAGAATCCGGCTCTCTGCCCTGTGTCCTCTACGCCACTCTCTCCCAAACCAGCCCAGAGTGTGTGGAGGAGGCATCTGCCTCAACTACTCCTGATGGGAAAGGAGTGGTCCCTCCTTTCCCATCAGGAGCTGGAGAGCACAGCCTGGCGGAAGGGAGGCAGGAACTGGGAAAGGTGCTTTGCTAGGGAACAGGGATTTGGCTGACGTGGTGGGTGTCAGCGGGTGACGGCTGTGATGAGCTCACGCGTGGTAGCCGTCTCGGCCAGACTGGGGCAGTGCAGTTCCTTTATGGGCAATGGAAGGCCATTCGTGACAGGTTTTAGACCTATGTTGTCGAGCTGTGCCCTGGGAACCTTTATGTGGTTCTCGAATCAGAGTTTGGATTGGAGAGACTAGGGCCAGAGTGATCCATGGGGAGGTTGCTGTCAGTCCCCGACAAGTTTAAACATAAATATCTTTCTTTTTTTATAAAAAATATATTTATTTATTTATTTATTTATTTATTTATTTATTTTTACAGAGAGGAAAGGAGAGGGATAGAGAGTCAGAAACATTGATTAGCTGCCTCCTACACATCTCCCGCTGGGGTTGTGCCCACAACCAAGGTACATACACTTGACCAGAATCGAACTCGGGACCCCCCAGTCCGCAGGCTGATGCTCTATACACTGAGCCAAATCAGTCAGGCATCAATATCTTTCTTAGGTTGTTATTTTAATGGCTGGAATGGATACCCTTCCAATGACTCCTCTGGTCTGTGTGGCTTAACCCATACTTCTGCCAGCGTCACCTCTGTGAAGCCTTCCTCAGCCCCTGTCTCTCACTGGGTCATATTCTCTCCCTTCCCATACCCCTTGAGCTCCCTTTCATCCACAACCCTGGTGACATAGAGCTTGGAAGAGGTTTCTGGATCCCTGGCCCTGAGAGAAAAAGTCTTCAGGCTAAGATCCCTGATGAAGACATGTCTCTGCAGCCCCTAGCTCCCTTTACTAGGTAATTCTCAGAACCGCTTGTCTTTATACAGTGTCCAGAGAGCCCTGCCTGAATCACCTTTCTCTATGAGGTTGAGGAGCCAAACAAAGACAACTCCCAGGCGGCAGTCCCACAGAGCCAAGGTAAGTGCCCAAACCATTGACCCCTGTAGGGCTGTGCTGCCTTCAGGGGCCCCTGAGGTCTAGCTCTGCTCTTGAGCCCACCTTGAGGGAATCTTGCTTAAAGTCTATTGGCAGATTGGCCCCCCACATTCAAACCAAGGGACAGCTGAAGGAACAGACACCCCGGACTCTGCTTGAGAATATCCTATTAACCGGTAAGTGAGTACTGGTTTGCTGGTCAGAGTTAGGCACCGGCCCATGGTATCGCCTTATTCAGGACAGCTTGCCCTCCCAGTCCCACCCTCTTCTTGTTATTTCTACAGCCCCGGAATCTTCCATGGTCATGCCAGAGTCAGTGGTGAAGCCAGTGCCAGCACCGCAGGTGGTCCAGTTGTCCAGCCGGGAAAGCAGTCCTGGCAGGTGCACAGTGAATTCCCTACTTGGGGCTGGGCTGTTAGACCGCTCTGATGAGGAAGCTTTCTTGGGGGTCCTAAAAGCCATATGTGGGCCTTCTGGCCTGAGATTAGTTCCATCCTTATAGTCTGGATCTGCAACTTCCTGAGCCCAACCCCCCCACAGCCATGGCTCCAAGTCTGCTGACTTCTGGAAAGAGGAAGAAGAGGCTGAGATTGTCAGAGTTTCAGCAAGGAATGGACCAGGGGCTGCCTCTCTCCCAAGGTGAGGCCCTGGACAACACCTATGGCTGCCCTCCCTCTCCTGTTTTCTGTGGAGGCTTGGGAGGCCTGAGGGAGGGCTAGCCTGAGCCTGGGTAACTTACAGCTTCTTCTTTTTAGAGCCTGTTACGGAGCCTCCTGCGAATACTGGTGCCTCCTCCCTCACCAGGTGCAGTTGCCCCTCCTGGGGGTTGGTTGAGGAGAGGCTTGGGGTGAAGGGGAAGGTGCTGACTAGATTCTGTCCATACTGCTCACTGCCAATTAACAGCATGGTAGCTGTGTTCTAGAAGACGAAAGCACCAGGGCAGATAGAGAAATGAGAGGTGGGAAACTAGGCCTCAAGCAGCTGACTTTCCTTTGTGACTTCCTCTCCCACAAGCTCCCTCAACCTGACCTTTGCCACGCCTCTCCTGCCACAGTCAGTGCAGAGGCCGGGTTTGGCCCGCAGACCTCCTCCACGCCGAGCTGTAGATGTGGATATATTTTTGCAGGATCTGCAAGATACTTCTGTGGCCATGGCTCTGCCAGGTAAGGTTGAGATCTCCCTCTTGCCAGCCTGCGGGGAAAGCTTTCCCTCATGACAGATAGAAGGTGCTGCTGAGTCCAGGGTTGCTTCCCTCTTTAATGGATCAAGGGCAGTGAACAAGCCTAACCCAGTGGTCTGCAAACTCATTAGTCAACAGAGCCAAATATCATCAGTACCATGATTGAAATTTCTTTTGAGAGCCGAAAACCGACTTCTGTGCATGGGCCACGAAGTTTCAATCGCACTATACATGTGCACCCACACGTGGTATTTTGTGGAAGAGCCACACTCAAGGGGCCAAAGAGCTGCATGTGGCTTGCGAGCCGCAGTTTGCTGACCATTGGCCTAGCCAATAGGTCTACTAGTATTAGGAGTTTCTGCTTTCTTTCCATAAGGTTCTCTTGTCTTGGTGGGACCTAGTCTTAGTCCCTCAAGGTCTTCCAGGACCCCATGTCCTTGAGGAGCTACAAAGCTGAGGGTAGGAAAGGGGTGGCTAGAGCTTGATGGCAGGTTGAAAGGGGCCAAGTTTCAGGACCAGCTGGCCATTCAAGCTGATCTGGGAACCTGACTCCGGAAGACAAGTCCAGTAGAGGGAGCAGAGTAAGAAGTGGAGAGTGGAGGCATGGATGAGCAGTTTGGGTGCAAGCAATGGGGCTGGGACCGCCAGACTAAGGAGCAGGAAGGTGAGCAAGGAGAGCTGTATTAGGGAGACAAGGCTTAGACTGCTGTGTAGTCTTCTTTCTCTGAAGACTACTTGGGGTAGACTTATGGGGCCCCCTTGTGACCAGGCCGTGGTGACTGGGTAGCAGCAGGAATACATGGAGTGCCATCTGGTCCTTGATCTCCAGGTGACAGAACCCCCGTTGCTACCCTGCCGACGGACACCGTGTTGGAGGACACTCAGCCTTTCTCCCAGCCTTCGATGGGCCGCTCCCCCCGTGTGCACCACTCCTCCCCCCATCCCTCCCTCTCTGCTGAGAGAACCGCCAGTCGCAGGACCCGGAGCAGTGGGCGTGGGTTGCAGAACCACAGTGAGTATGTGGGACAGGTGGCCTGGAGGCAAGCCAGGCTTGGGCAAGCGTTGGCACTGGCGGTTTCCCCTCCTCAGGTCCATAAGTGTGCCCCTCAGAGTCCTATGGCTGTTGGTTTCTCCTCCATCCAAGGACAGAGTCAGTGTTAGGCCAGGAGACTCCAAACCAGTACCTCTGGTCTTCTTCCTTGAGGGCTAGACTGGGTTTTACTATTCCATCTTTACCCTTTCAGAGCTACAGCCTTGACCTACTGCTTCTCTAGTCTATATTCTCTCCCCTTGATTCAGGTCCTGAGAAACCAGCCCAGCTTCTGGCAGGAAAGGCAGAGAAGGTTGATGCCCTTGCTATGGGCTTCCCAAACACCAGCAATGGTACCTCCGCAGAAGATGAACTAAAGCCCTTATTGGATAGAGATGGTGAGGAGGTAGAGGAAATAATGGAAGAAAGCATGAGCTTGGATGAAGTGAAAGAAGCAGCAGGAGCACAAGCATCTGCCCGAGCAGAAGAGCCTGAGGCACACATGGAAGTGAGAGAAGCAGAAGGATCCTGGGGGGCTATTGAGGCCAAGGAGCCAGAAAGATCTTCAAGGGATAAGGACGCTGAAGGTGGGACAGGTAAGGGGCCCGGTGCAGGGATCGGGGTGAGTGGGGTAACAGTTGTGTTCAGCCCCTGGCCTTGGAGGAAGGCCTTATCTAAGTTCTATTTCTTTCTTTCTTTTCCTTAAAACAGCATATGATTATATTTAATAAGTTACAACCAAAAAGTAAAACACCAGAGTAAAATAGTAACAAAAACATGGTATTTCATTTTCAGTGCATTAGAAATGGTTAACTAGGTTTTATTTCTTTTCCTTTTAAAAAAGTACATTTTTATTGATTTCAGAGAGGAAGGGGGAAGGAGAGGGAGACAGAAATATCAGTGACTCACTGATGGGCTGCCTCCTGCATGCTGCTTCACACTGGGGTTTGAGCCCACAATCCAGGCATATGCCCTTACTGGGAATCAGACCATGACCTCCTGGTTCATAGGTTGATGCTTAACCACTGAGCCATGCAAACTGGACTGAGTTCTGTTTGTGAGCACAGGAAGTGGTGGCCCAGGGAGACTCTGGGATGCCCCTTGGCTGGCTGGCTGGCTGGAGCTAGATGGGGCCCTCAGTGAACAGGACAAGGAGGCTGTAGGATTTCAGGATTGTGTGAGACAGGCCTTTCTCCGCAGCAAGGCCAGAATTGGCCTCCAGCGCCCCGGACATTCCTCAAGCCAGGCAACTTGAGTTCCTTGAGCCAGCCCCATCGACTAGCACTGCAGGGTAAGATTCCATGACCTTGTTCCACATGGGCCTCTTGGGAAGGGGCAGGCACTGTGGTTGGCATTGGGCACCACAGGGTTATCTCTCTTCCTACAGGTATGCATATGATTAACCAGCAGAGCACCCTTAGGTGGGCTGGGTGGTGCTCACGGAGAGCACATCTGTCCTGGTGCCTGCTTCTAGGGGCTGAGAGGAGCCTGGGTAGGGGGAAGTGGCCATGTCAGTATATAGTCAGAAACGGTTTCCTGGAGGAGGATTAGCAGGATCAGCACTTTTCAGACAGGCAGCAATGTGCTGAAAAGTGGGAATGTCCATGCCACGACCTAAGCGTCATGGGCCTAAGCAAGTACCAACTTGTACGATGAGGCTAAACAGGGACAGTGGGTCCAGACTGTGGAGGATCTGGGCCCCAGGGAAAGACCAGGCCTCTACATGGCCCCTTGTCCCATTCCCCCCACCAGCAGATGGTTGGAGCTATTGGTCCAAGCTAGCTTAGGAGCACAGGGGCCCCAATCTTAGCAGGAGCCAGCAGGATTTATGTTTGATTAGGGCCTCTGCAGGCAGCAGTTCATGTCTGCCCCCAGGTTATCTGCAGAGCCTCTATCGGCCAGGCTTCCTACCCGTGTCCGAACTGCTGGCCCCAGACTCCGACAAGATCCTTATAAGATGGGATTGAGCCACTATGCTAAGCTCTTCAGTTTCTATGCTAAAATGCCCATGGAGAAGAAGGCTCTTGAGATGGTGGAGAAATGGTGAGTCCTGGACTCTTTGGTGGGGAGGGAAGCCCCTCACATTATGAACAGTCTGTTCAGTCTGCTGTACTCTAACCTTGGCAGCCTGGACAAGTATTTCCAGCGTCTTTGCGATGACCTGGATGTATTTGCTGCTCACGCTGGCCGCAAGACTGTGAGGCTAGAGGACCTGGAACTGCTGATGCGACGGTAAGTGAATGGATGCAGGGAGGCTCAATGTGCGGAAATGCTGACACTGATTCTGTCTATCTCTATCCTCTTCTGCTGCAGGCAGGGCCTGGTCACTGACCGAGTCTCCCTGCATGTGCTTGTGGAGCAGCACCTGCCCCTGGAGTACCGGCAGCTCCTCATTCCTTGTGCATTCAGTGGCAATGCCGTCTTCCCTGCCCAGTAGTGGTCAGACTTCAACACCTACCCTGTCCCCATCGGGGGCCCCTTGGGGACAGGTCTCCTCACTATGCCTCACCATCAATAAAGTGTCATGCCCTGGCCAGTTTTCTCAGTGGTTAGAGTGTTAGCCCATGGAGGATTTGCAGGTTCAATTCATAGTCAAAGTCACTTACCTCCCTTGCAGGTTTCCCAGCCTCGGTAGGGGCGTGTGTGGAGGCAACCAATTGATGTGTCTTTGTCACATCTCTCTCCCCCTCCTCCCTCCCTTCCAAACTCTAGAAATCAATGGAAAAAATACCCTTGGGTGAGGAATAAATAAATAAGTGTCACAGAGAGAATATGTTGTATTTTAGTAAGTATCCTGGGACCAGCTCCTCCCCTTAACTCCCCAGGAATAACCCAGAGAGTAGCATGGGTTCAGACAAACAATTTTTACTAAAAGCCAAGAGTTAGCTGCCCACAGTAGGCTCCTGCTCCCGAGCCCCCTTGCGCCTGATGTCGATTACTTCAAGTCGTTCCAGGACAGTCCGGAGCTGTGCCACAATGTTCTCTTCATTCTCCACACTATCCTCTGACACTTCTGTCACAGAGACCTGGAAGGCCTGATTCAAATAGCTGTTCAGGGTCTGCTTGTCCAGGCTGGGATCGATGACCATCAGGGCCTCACGTAACTTGGGTAGGGTCACTTCCTCACGGCTGCCCCGAAGGAGAAGGGAGAGAGAGATAGGCTTTGACTCTCCTCTCACACACCCAAGACCTCAGGATGCCTTTCTGCCGGGCTTGAGCAACATAAAATGCCCAGCAGCAAGCTCAGTACACAGGGAGACCCAGGGGCTTGAGACGCAACCCTGTGACCCAGTCTGTGGGACTTGTCCATGGCTGAGGGCCCCAGGGTCACTCACAGTTCCAGGCCCAGCTCCTGCTTTAGCTCCTGTAGGTACTCATCCTTTTCAAATATGTACTGTTCCCACAGCTTGTACACAAAGGGCATACTCTGACCCTCCTCATCCTGGGAGGGGCCAAGACAAGATGATGGCACATGGGCTGGAGTTTAACAGACTAGGGCAGGGCTAGGCAAGTCCCTGGACAGCCCCCCCTTCCATTTACCCACCCACCTCCAGAAACAGTGCACGGTAATTGAGCAAGTCTGCATTGCTGCTATTGGCATGCCAGCCCCCTGCCTCCATCAGCTCCTGAATTTTGTCTTCCTTCTTGAAGGGGAAGGTGCTCTTGAGCACAGTGCTGTGAGAGACAAAACGGCCTGGCTGAGGCCTGCTCCATCTCCCTGCACCCTTTTGCCGGCCCCACTAATGCTCAAAAGTAGCCAGCATTGAGGCTGTGGCCCTACCCACCAGCCTCCCCTTTTTCCCCTGCAAATCTGGGAGCCTGGCCAGAGGGGATGTCAGGCAGGAGTTTGAGGTGGCCTGGTCAGCCTCTTACCTTAACTGCTCCATGGTTAGTAGCCCCTCGTTCTGACTGTCAACGTTTGTCAACTCCTTCAGCAGTTGTGTTACTGTCTCCTTCTGCTTGATGAACACACTTTCACTCTTCTGTGGGGAGGGAAGCACTAACTTGCATCTTGGAGGGGTAAAAACAGAGCTGGCCTATGCTGGGGACAAAGGGTAGAGGGCGAGACCCAAGCTCACCTTTTCCGTCAAGATTTCATAGAACTGACGCATGAGATCATTGGAGCGGAAGAGCTTAATATTTTCAAAAATTGTGTAAGCCCAGGCCATGGCATCAGTAGACCCAAAGCGATACTCCAGGAAATTGAAGAAGAAATCTGAGAACTTCTCTTTCTGCAGTGTAGGGGAAGACTGATTTGTTAGCCATCCCATGGTTAGTTGGCCCTCCACCCTGCTTCCTAGCACCTTGATGGAATCCTCCCCACACTCCTCCCAGGATAACTCTGGAGGCCACGCCTGGCTAGATGGCTAGTGAGATCTGACCTGTTCCTCAATGAGACGTTCCTTCCAGGCATCCTTGAGGAGGTATATCACATCCTTCTTGGTTGGCTTCTTGTTCTCCACAATACCATCATACCGAAGGAAAGGGGGGAGGATGGATTCCTCATAGCCCTGGAAGGGAGAGTGTCAGATCATCACTGAGTGCACCTGTGACCCCAACCTTAAGCAGGGCAGCGTCCCAGAGGGTTCCCCCAGAACATCAAGTCTTCTCAGCAGCAAGCCCTGGCCATTATGACTGGCCAGTCTCTTGAGCCCAGGGACTCCCCTACCAGACCATGGAAGAAGTCTTTCTCCCGGAGCAGCCCCTCGCCAATCTCCTCCAGGAGCACATCCACCAGCTGGTCACTGTTCTTGCCCTCAGCCAGCATGTGCCAGCGATCTGGACCCCCAGCCACCACATCTGCAGGTGGAGAGAGGAAGCTGGAGTCTGGACCGTGCACTTGATCAGTCCTTGGAACACCAATTACCTTCAGTGGCCATCATTACCTTCGCACTTGGTCCAGTTGGGCCGTGGTGTGGAGGTGCGCTGGATATCCTGCAGCTCAGTAAAAAACTGGTCCCGTTCCTTCAGTGTGACCATGTGCAACTGTAGCAGTATCTCGTGCTCCTTGCGAACCTCTTCATAGTCGTCTCTCAGGTTTTCCAGCTGTGGGCAAGGTGATTGGTCCTTGCTACCCACCTGCATGACCCTGCCCTACTTGCCTGGCTTGCCTGCCCACCAGCACCTGCTCCTGTAGCTCCTTGTTGATCTTCTCCTGCATTTCAAAATCCCTCCTGGGCACCACATCTCCAAAATTGGCCTTCATGGTGTTGAGTTCCATCTGCGTGCGGGCCAGGTCTTGCCGGGTCATCTTCAGAGCCAGTGTTAACTTCACGGGGTCCTCCCCCCAGATACCTGCCAGGAGGCCTGGCAGCTCGAATTACCCTGGCTCTGGGGCCTATAGCCCAGGTCAAGGTGAGAGTGTCCCTTGGGGTATATCCCAGGTCCTTCTGCTCTCCATGCTTGGGAATCCCTGCGTCTTCTCACAGTGCTACCAGCCATGGCTGAGGACTTAGAGAAACCCAGAACAAGGGGTACCAGGTCTATCTTGCCTAGGCTGCCCCAGCTGCCAGAAATTATATCCCACTTAAACAGTGAGTCTGTGATTCTCATTCCAGCTCAGAAGATCCATAGACCCAGGTGGTAGCAGGAATATCTCCCATCATGAATGGGCACAAAAGGAACATATATTAGGAGAGTCGAATGAATGGGAGCGAGTAATAAGAGCAATTCCTCTCCAGCACTTCCTCAGGAGAGAGAACCCCACCTCAGGTTTACCTGGGGACTGGGCTAGTGACATGTCTTCCCGCTGGTACCGTAGCTCATTCAGGTCTGCAATGAGGATCTTGCGGGCATCTCGCTCGGTGAGGTAGCGCAAGTACTCCTCAGCCAAGCTCTTCCTCAGTTTGGTCACCTGTTGGGAAGGTGGTTGCATTCAGGGGCTAAGTCACCATAGGGGGATGGGATGTGTACTGAGTGGCCCCATTAAGGCTTGGGAACAAGAAAGGTAGAGGAAGAGGGAAACTGGCCACTGAGAATCAGTAAAGTGCCTATGTGTCATCCTGTGGAGAAAGTCTGGCAGTCAAGGAGCAGAACTCTGTTGGTGTTTGGGGCCACACTGAGCCGATGCTGAGCCATAGCGGAGTATGGAGGTAGCAGGAGCTCTGGGGAGATGATGGCTCAGTATGTCATTCCACGCAGAAGGATGGAGGGAGTTAGGGAGTCACCTCAGTCCCAAGGCCTAGGGTCACCCCTGGGGTGGGCGTGGTAGGGATTCAGGGAGCTGGTCACCATAGTGCTCCCTTTCACCTCGGTCTGCAATGAGATCTTCTCCTCATTCTTTTTGTCAATGAGTTTTAGCAAACCCATCTTCTCTTTCTTCAGCATGGAGATTTCAGATCTCTCTTCAGCCCTCATGGCCAGGATCCTTTCGTTGCAGTCCTCATTCACTGTGACAAGCTTGGCCTTCAGGGGTTTCAGAGCCCGAATCTCCTCCCTCTGGTGGGCTAAGCAGGGACAGGTGGGAGAGACCTTTAGGGCCATGGAGAACAGCGAGGAGAAACTAATCCTAAGGTCTCAGTGAGCGACTACAGCTCTTGAAAACTAGGAGTATACTCATGCCTGTGGCTCCTACTTAAGGCCTTCTTGCATTTGCTTTTAAAAATATATATATTTTGTTGATTTTTTTACAGAGAGGAAGGGAAAGGGATATAGAGTTAGAAACATCGATAAGAGAGAAACATCCATCAGCTGCCTCCTGCACACCCCCTACTGGGGATGGGCTGGCCCGCAACCAAGGCCCTTGACTGGAATTGAACCTGGGACCCTTCAGTCCCACAGGCCGATGCTCTATCCACTGAACCAAACCAGTTACGACTTGTACTTGCTTTTAAACCAGGACAGAGTTCAGATGAGGACTGGAGTCTCGCCTATGCCCTTTCCCCCTACAGCCTTTAATCCTGCAGCTGCACCAGGCCTAGCATCTCCTGAACCTGGTAGGAGAGCCTTCTTACTTTCCAGAGACATTCCCTTCTGAGATCATTCTCAATGGGAAATATGCTCTATTTCCTATAGAATTTGCCTCCGCATGCTTCCCAAGTTTAGGAGATGGCCTGGTGCCCTGTCTTAGGACAATGGAAGCAAAAAGGCTAAGCAGGACTTGGTGACCTCAAGGCTCAGTTAGTAGCTGCCCCAGAGCTGCTGCAAAGCCCCAGAAGGTCAGAGTAGGATCCTCTCTGCCTCTTCCGGTCTGGGCCCAAGTGGGGAAGCTGCAGTCTTACCCAACATCACCTCATATGCATTCTTGATGGAGGAGAGCAATGGCTTGTACGTTTTGAAGTCCTCTATGAAGAAATCAAAGATCTCTCTGTAAGGCTGGCAAGAAGAAGGAACCTGTCACCTCCTGACCTGTAGCTGCCACTCTCACTGGAGCCTGAGTTTTTATTTACTTAGCCTAGAAGAATTCTAGCATGAACCCACCACAGCTGAAGGGACTGGAGATAGCACCCATCCACATTCAAGTAAAGGCCTCAGGTATCACCCGAGTATCTCCTAGGGCTGTGGAGCTGAGGGATAGCTCTGTTCCTCAATTGCTCTCCGGAGACCTCTCCTGGTGGTGTCTCTGAGACCGGGCAGATGACCTAGGTCAGGACCTCCCTCCCCACCTTTGTACCCGAGCCTCTTCTCTAGCTCTCTAGGCAGTCAGCCAGCCTCCATGCCTCAGTTGGACTCTCACCAGAACCCACCCACCATCATCTTAGCCCTGTGAGAGCCGGAGAATTGAATCTTCTGACCTCCAAGTAGAGGTGTGGTTTCCTGTCCCCCTTAGACACACAGGAAGATTTTAGAGGCAGCACTGTATACTGGAATGAGCATAGGCTTCCAAGTCAGCCCTGAGTTTGAATCTCAGCCCTACCACTTCATAACCACATGCCTTCTCCAAACTTCTGCTTCCGTGTTGGGAAGTTACTTTTAGCCTGTGAGCTCTTATATAAGGCCCCACTCAGGACTGGCACTCAGATGGTGCTCAGCAAATGCTTTCATCAGTGACTAAGTAAGAAGGGAGGGATTCCCCATCACCATCCCTGTTTTAGGGACTTGGCGATTCCCTCCCTAGTATGTACCAGAATCTAGGCTGCATCTGCATTTCTCTTTATGTGTCTGGGCCACGTTCCTGGAGCTTCGGGCTGATGACACTGGAATGGTGGACACTGTAGGACCCCTGTTTGCCCAACTGTCAGGATTCAAGCTCCATTCACTGATATCCAGTGACCCAAGCTGGGCACTAGGGATCATAGCACTCATCCACCTGACGAAGGTGAAATAAGCCTCAGGAGAGTTTTGGTTCCATACAGGCAGCCTTTCCTGCTCACTGGCTTTGTCATAGAACATGTTTCTCTTATCAGGAAAGGGAACCCAAAAGATGGGGGAGGCTGGACTCTCCTGAAAGTCTCAAGTGCTCAGTGCTAGTAAGGATCGTTCCTGCCCCTCTCCCTGCCCTGCCTATAGTAATTCTGTGGTTCTGACCTGTAGCCTCAGCTCCTGGGCAGAATCCGTGCTCAGTTCCAGCAGGAGGAGCTCCTTGCGTAGGTAGTTCTCTAGCTGCTCCAGGAACCTCGGCTTGGTAGTGCCCAAGGTACTCTGCTTCCAGCTACTACAGGGGGTGGTGGGTTGTTGTAATGGGCACCCCACAAGGCCCTTTCATTCTCAGTCTGGGGCAGCACCCTCCCTGGGCTATCTATGGGCCCAATATGGGGTTTGTACTAGCCCATCCACCATCTTGCTGACCCTGGCTTACCGTGGTGTTTTCTTCCAGTAGTCATCTGAACAGGGCTTTCGATTATGCAGAATGGTCTGGCCGCTGGTGTATGTGGGCCATGGGGACAGGTAGCCACAAATGGAGGACTGACAAGAGGTCTACAGGAAGAGACAGGTGGGGTTACTATGGCAACATTGCTCCCCTTCCTGCTGCTCCTCTCCATCCTCCTTCCACTTATGATTTCCCCCCAACATATTTTTAAAATATATATATATTTTATTGATTATTTATAGAGAGGAAGGGAGAGGAGGGAAGAGTTAGAAGCATCCATGAGAGAGAAACATCAATCAGCTGCCTCTTGCAAATCCCCTACTGGGGATATGCCCTCAACCAAGGTACATGCCTTTGACTAGAATCAAACTGGGACCCTTTAGGCCCAACATTTTTTTTTTTTAATTTATTGATTTTTAAAATATATATATATATATTTTATTGATTTTACACAGAGAGGAATTGAGAGGGACAGAGAGTTAGAAACATCGATGAGAGAGAATCATCGATCAGCTGCCTCTTGCACACCCCCCACTGGGGATGTGCCTGCAACCAAGGTACATGCCCTTGACCGGAATCGAACCCGGGACCTTTCAGTCTGCAGGCCGACGCTCTATCCACTGAGCCAAACTGGTTTCGGCTCGGCCCAACATATTTAAAAAAAAAAATGTTTTTATTGATACCCCCAACATCTCTTAATATAGTTCATAATTACGATGGTGGGCCATAAAATTATAGAGGGCTTAGTTTAAATATCAGATCTCACTTTTGGAATATATTTTATTTATTTATTTTACAGAGAGGAAGGGAGAGGGATAGAGAGTTAGAAACATTGATCAGCTGCCTCCTGCACACCTCCTACTGGGGATGTGCCCATAACCAAGGTACATGCCCTTGACCAGATTCAAACCTGGGACCTTTCAGTCCACAGGCCAACACTCCACTGAGCCAAACCGGTTAGGACATATCACCCTTTTTAGCTGTGTGATCACAGGGTTAACTTGTCAATTTCTGCGTCTGTAAAATGGGGATGGTTATAGTTCCCATCACACTGTATTGATTTAAGGACACATGAAAGTATAAAGAGTGAGTTACAGATTCAGGTGCCTCCTAGGAACTCAGCGAAGATGATCTATTCTCTTCTGTAGGTTTGTCAGTTTGTATTGGATAACTGAACTATAAAAACAGATGTGCGTACTGTTCAGACCAGCCTGTGCTCTCATAACACAGTCTAGCTAAAGAGACATAGAGAGCCCTAACCAGTTTGGCTCAGTGTATAGAGTGTCAGCCTGTGGACTGAGGGGTCTCTCAGGTTTGGTTCTGGTCAGGGGCACATCCCTGGTTGGGGAGGGTGTGTGTGCAGGAGGCAGCTGATTGATGTTTCTCTTTCATAGATATTTCTGACTCTCTTTCTCTCTCCCTTCCTCTCTGTAAAAAATTCAATTAAATATATATATATATATATATATATATATATCCTGTTTCCCCCGGAAATAAGAGTGTCTTATATTAATTTTTTCTCCCAAAGTTGCGCTAGGTCTTATTTTCAGGGGATGTTTTATCTTTCCATGCGCTAGGTCTTATTTTTGGAGGATGTCTTATTTTCGGTGAAACACAACCATCGAGCCACACAGGCTGGGCTTATTTTATTTTTTGACGGTATGAAGAAAACTTATTCGGGGCATCTGTGAATAAGATGGGCAGAAAGCTAAAATGGCATCTGCCTCTGGCCAATCATTTTAGAGGAGGAGGTGATGATGCCAGTGATGTTCAATATAGCTTAAATGAGTACATTTAAGCTGAGGCCACTCTTGGAGAGGGTGTGTGGTGGTGGTGATGGGACGACAACACAAAAACTGCCTGGGTAGCACCAACTTCTCAGGGAAACAGCAGGAATTGAGAGCAGCCTGGCTGAGGCTGAGGCAGCCAGTGCAGAGGAGGACAGAGATGGAGCAGCAGCTTTATGCACAAGGGCGATCCTCAAAGCCTTCCTATGACTGTGACAAAATTAGAAAGCTCCTAAGTGCCTAAAAATAGAAAATTGTTAAGCAGCCATGAAATGTTTACCAAGAGGTTAAACGTGGAACTATACTAATGCTATATCTCTAAAGGTTAATTAAGGTCTGAAATTAGAGGAAAAGCAGGTAAAAATGAAAAAACAAAAAAAGATGGAGGAAATAATTCAGAAGGGTATCAGCAATTATTATTCTCTAATGATAGGCTTATGAGTCCTTATTTGCCTATAACTGTACATTTTTCAAAGTGTTCTACAATGCACATACATTACCTTCAAATTTATTTTTAATTAAAAAATATTTTATTGAGTTTTTACAGAGGAAGGAAGAGGGATAGAGAGCTAGAAACATCAATGAGAGAGAAACATCGGTCAGCTGCCTTTTGCAAACCTCCTACTGGGGATGTGCCTGCAACCAAGGTACATGCTCTTGCCTGGAATCGAACTTGGGACCCTTCAGTCTGCAGGCTGATGCTCTATCCACTGAGCCAAACCAGTTAGGGCATTACCTTCAAATTTTTAAAAGAATGGAATTATTGAATCCAACTCTGCCCTGAGCCCAGCCAGGATCTTCTGCGATGGAGAGGCCAGGACTACCTTCCATGCGCAGCATATCCAGGTTCTAGGAGTCCTTCCAGGCCAATGGTAACTGGCTCCTGACTCTCCTAAGTGTGAAAATGCCACTGTCTCCTTGGGCTCTTCCTTGCATTCCATTAGTTCTACATGTTTATCTTAATCTTGGGATCATTCATTCTTTCCCTAAATAATTTTGGGAATTACCAGTGTATAGTAAGTCGTGTTGCTAGCTCCCAGGGAGGACTCCAGCCTCTGATGGGAGTCTGGATTGATCTATCTCTGTATCTCCAGAATTAATGGTATGGAATGTCACACTCTTTACAATCTTAAGGAGCATTCAGCAAATATTGTATAATAAATATATAAGGGAGAACAATAATTTAGTATGGATGAAAGACATAATAAAAACAAAAATGTTGCTCTATGGTTATATATGTTTACACATGTTTTCCCTGAGTCAAGAATGCTCTGCCTTCCTCGGTGTTGGGTGTGGCTCAGGTCGTTGAGCATCATCTAATGCACCAAGACATCATGGATTTGCTTCCTGGTCAGGACACATTTCCGGGTTGTGGGCACCATCCCCAGTGTGGGGTGTGCAGAAAGCAGCCGATCAATGATTCTCTCTCATCATGATGTTTCTGTCTCTTTCTCCCTTTCCCTTTCTCTCTGAAATCTATTTTTAAAAAGTTTTTCATACTTTCATAGGCCAGTCCACATGTTCTGCCATTTCTGCCAGGAGAAAACATGGCCATCCTACTTTGATTCCTGGGCATGTGCTGCTTTTTGGCCCAGTTATTAACAGCTGGGAAGACCTCTGTTCCCAGTGCTACAAGCTCCTGCTTCCCCCTGCAGGTGAAAATGGGAAGGGCGACCTGGGGGTGGAAGGACGACGGGAGGGAGCAATGCCCCCTGGTGGTTGAGCTCAGAGTAGCTGCTGCCCCACAGAAGATAAGGAGCGGAAAGAGCCCCAATCCAGGTCCACTGTGTAGGTGGCAGCTGAGGGGGAACTGGGAGTGGGAATCCTAAGTCAGTGGGTCTTGTGGGGCCATGGCTGTATTTGGTCTCTCCAGAGTCCACATTACCCTCTTTACCTCCTTGGAGTCAGGGTTTCCATGTTGGGTGTCCCCAACCTCACAAAGTGTGTGGTCCTCGTGTCACCAAATCCTCCACACAAAATATACTCACAGGAGGAAAAACACCACAAAGTCCACAGTGCTCCCCTGTGAGCTGGAGCTATAAGTCCATTCAATGTGTGTGTGTGTGTGTGTGTGTGTGTGTGTTTTAATATGTACGATTTGGACAATGGCTGTTTACTTGTTAAATAACAATTTTATGCTCCATATCAACAAAAGCGCTAAATTACTTAATAAGACAGCATTCATTTTTATATAAAAACTTTAAAGAACAGGAATGAAGGAAGTAAGTTTCCTGAGGTTTCTACAGAGTCTCGACTTCCAACCCAGAGCCCACAATGCAATGGAGGGACATCCTTTTACTCCTGTCTTCATACACCTCCTTGGAACATTTCTGGAGCACATATGCCAACCACTCATGTACCTTATCAGGCACATGGGTCAAAAAGACAAAAAGTCACAGCCCTGCCGAGACTGGTTTGGCTCAGTGGATAGAGAGTCGGCCTGGGGACTGAAGGGTCCCGGGTTCGATTCCGGTCAAGGGCATGTACCTTGGTTGCAGGCACATCCCCAGTAGGGGGTGTGCAAGAGGCAGCTGATTGATGATTCTCTCTCATTAATGTTTCTGGCTCTCTATTTCTCTCTTCCTCTCTGTATAAAATCAATAAAATATATTTTTTAATAAAAAAAAGAAAAGAAAAGAAAAAAGTCACAGCCCTGAAGGACCTTGGCAGATCTGCACAGTTCCTGGCACAGGGCAGGCAGGGTGAAGAAATGAGGTCCGCTCCAGAATGCTGAGTTGCAGGTGAAGGGTGTCCATGGGCATGGGCTGAGTCTCTCTCTGCTGAGGAGTCTGGGATGAGGTGTGGCAAGTGTGCATATTCTTACCCCAGAGCCTGGTGGCCCTGGCATCTGGGAGCTAAAATTCCCTGAGGGGAGAAGCTGTTGGATGGAGCATGTTTCAGGTGGGTGGTGTTTTTGGATTGCAAAGAGGGAAAAGATAAGACCTGGGGTTCCAACAGGGCATCGCCACTAACCAGTGTCTTCCGTTTCAGAGAAAGCTTGCGTTTCTCTGGATTAAAGGTTTCTGTTATGACGTTCTCATCTATGATCACTCTAGAAGGCCGACCGTGTGTTCTGCGGAGAGAAGGGGAAGAAAGCAGTCATTAACAAAGCCTTGAGGGGAGATATATCTATAAGACGTGAACTCCTCCAACCTCAGAGCCAGGCTCTGGATCTTCCCAGATTCCCAGACAGGCTGCCAACAAGCTCCTGGTCCTAGGCCCAAACCACTTTCCTACATTGCCAGAAACCTCATCACCAGAGCCTCACCAACTCCTGCAGTGGTAGGACACCCCATGAACCCATGGAACCCTGTGGGCCAATACTTGCACTCAGTGTGCAGCTGTGGCTGAGATGACAGTTTAATGTACGCTACTGGCACACTTGGGGGGGCCTGATGCCAAAGGCAGGTGCTATAAGCAAGAAGCACAGGGTCTTGAGTCTGAAAGCCAGGTTGGAGTCTCGATCCTCCAGTTATTGGCAGATAGGACCTGGGGGCTGAACTCTGTGGTTCCAACACAATCACCCCGTCTCCCCCCGCAAGCCACTTAACTTCTCTAAGCCTCATTTCTTCAGAAGCAAATGGAGAGAATTCTTGCTTTTCCCATCTCACAAAATTGCTGTGATGTTTAAATAAGAGCAAAAGAGATAAGTAAAAATAGCCTGTAAACTGCAAGGAGCTGTACAGATGTTATTTTTGACAGCAGGATGGAAGAAAAATAGATCCAAGGAGATTTTTAACTCCTAGGCCTCTTAGGAGAGCCATCCTTGTTCAAGCGAGAAAGGCACTTAGGTGTCAACAGGGAGGGCTGCATGTGAGCCAGCAGATCTAAGTGGAACTAAAGAAAGAAGTGATTTCAGCAATCTATGGTGGGGGCGATTTATGCTGCCAGAGAGATTTGTGTCTTCATTCCTCTTGCTAGCCTTGGGTGTGTAGTTTAACCTTCAAAACTCAGTGTCTTTGCCCATAAAAGTGAGACTAGGACTATTCAAACTCCAGAGAAGTTAAAAGCAGTAACATGAACCCAATTGGAAAACCCTGCCCTACATGGAGCAGTGACACCCCAAACTTCAGTCTTCTGTTGTCTCTAAACCAAACAAGTGTGAGGAAACCATGTCGTGTAAGCAGCTGGTGTAGGAAAGGAAAGATTTTGCCCAGATGTTTATGGGTTTGAGACAGGATACAGCAGATCAACCCCTCAGCTCACTAGGTTAAATCAATACCTTTCTGTCAAGACTAATCAATTTTCCAAACTCTGTTCTTGTTTCTGTTGGAATTCCTACATAAAGCAAGGTAAGAAAAAAAAAAGTCATGGGAAACTCTCCAAATCCTGAGAGGCCAAGTGGAAAAACTCAGTATGTAACAGATGCTAGTTTTGAATGTCAAAGGAGACAACAGTCCAAAAAAGACTTGCAAATAATAATTTGTCTCTGGTAAAGACAATGTACTTATTCAAAAAGCTGCTGAAACCGGTTTGGCTCAGTGAATAGAGCGTCTGCCTGCGGACTGAAAGGACCCAGGTTCGATTCTGGTCAAGGGCATATACCTTGGTTGCAGGCACATCTCCAGTAGAGGGTGTGTAAGGGGCAGCTGATCGATGTTTCTAACTCTCTATCCCTTCCTCTTCCTCTCTGTAAAATATCAATAAAATATATTAAAAAAAAAAAAGCTTAGGATGCTTTTTAGTATTTTCTTTCTTTTTTTAAAAAAATATATTTTATTGATTTTTTTACAGAGAGGAAGAGAGAGGGACAGAGAGTTAGAAACATCAATGAGAGAGAATCATCTACCAGCTGCCTCCCGCACCCCCCCCACCGGGGATGTGCCCGCAACCAAGGCACATGCCCTTGACTGGGATCCAACCTGGGACCTTTCAGTCCGCAGGCCGACGCTCCATCCACTGAGCCAAATTGGTTTTGGCAGTATTTTATTTTAATTGAATTTATTGGGGTGACATTGGTTAATAAAATTATATAGGTTTCAGGGGTACCATTTTATTATACATCATCTGTATATTGTATGTTCACCACCCCAAGCTCCTTTAGTATCGTATTAAATATTTCACACCACTTCTCAGGTGAAACCGAAAACAGACATCTATATTTCTACTTGGATAGTAGATAAAACAGAGTTACTTAACTAAAGGCAGGCAGTGAGTTTGTCAGGTGGTAATTATGTCCTGGTATTGAGTGAACTCAAGCATTGAGTTCCATCTACCAAGCCACTATGCCCAGGATGTGAGGATGAAAGGGGAAAGCCAATGCAGAGGAGAAACTGTCCCCAGGGGAATGCATAATTCAAAGGTCCATTTTAAAGCAGCGGTCGCCAACCTTTCGGACCTCACGAACCACCAGTGGCCCCTGACCACCGGTTGGTGACCGCTGTTTTAGAGGGTCCTGCTGACATGTCCGCAATGCTATCCTTCTGAAGGTCTGGGCTATCCATCACCCTGACTCTGCTCTAAGAGGAACTGGAGGAGGACACCCTACACTGTGTCTCTAAGGCAAACAGTGAACCTGGCTCAATGCACATCATTAAATATTGGTGAATGAAGAACCAGGACAGGAAGGAATGATGTTTTGAACTGCCACCAAATTCAGCCTCAGCCGTTACATTATGCATACTTAAAAGGAACTAGAGCCGGGACCGGTTTGGCTCAGTGGATAGAGCGTCAGCCTGCGGATTGAAAGGTCCCGGGTTCGATTTCGGACAAGGGCATGTACCTTGGTTGCGGGCACATCCCCAGTGGGGGGTGTGCAAGAGGCAGCTGGTCGATGTTTCTCTCTCATCGACGTTTCTAACTCTCTGTCCCTCTCAATTCCTCTCTGTGTAAAATCAATAAAATATATATTAAAAAAAAAAAAAAGGGAAGTAGAGCCGGGACCGGTTTGGCTCAGTGGATAGAGTGTCAGCCTGCGGATTGAAAGGTCCCGGGTTCAATTCCAGACAAGGGCATGTACCTTGGTTGCAGGCACATCCCCAGTGAGGGGTGTGCAAGAGGCAGCTGATCGATGATTCTCTCTCATCGATGTTCTAACTCTGTCCCTCTCTCTTCCTCTCTGTATAAAATCAATAAAATATATATATATTTAAAAATAAAAGGAACTAGACTCTCTTTCTGAGTCTACTTCATGACCTTTTCAAACTTGGCTGCAGTTTTCAAAATCATTTCTGGATGGGTAACATCACTGAAACCTACTGTCTGGTTCTTGTAGATTCATTTTAAAAAAATATATTTTATTGATTTTATTTTACAGAGAGGAAGGGAGAGAGATAGAGAGCCAGAACATCGATGGGAGAGACACATGGATCAGCTGCCTCCTGCACACACACCCCCACCGGGAGTGCACCTGCAACCAAGGTACATGCCCTTGACCGGAATTGAACCTGGGACCTTTCAGGCCGACGCTCTATCCACTGAGCCAAACCGGTTTCGGCTATTTCTTCATTTATAAAATAGTTATACTACTATTACTGCCTCATAGAGTTGTGAGGGTTAAATGTAGTATATAACTCACTTGTCACCCATAATATACACTCAGTACAAACAAGCTGGCTGTTACTAATGATGAGTGCGTCTGTCCTTTTGCTAGCAAGTAATGTCCTCACTGGGCTGACAAGTCATTGGATTCTGTTTTTGCACCACTTATCCCGTGGGGCTGGAGCCCTAGACCAATGGACAGAGGTGGGAAGTGCTGAGGTCCGGATCAGGTACCATTTCCTTTCCTGTACTCAAACCCTCATCTCTGCCCTCAACCCGGCCAGCGCCTACCTCGACGTGCTCACGAAGCTGGGTCTCTGCGGCTTAGAGGAGGCCATCACTCTCCAACAAGCGGGCAGCTAGAACCCGTGGCCTGGGAATCTATGGTAGTGTACAACCCGTCGCCATGGCGACCAGGTTCCAGCAGTAGAGTGGCGCGAGCGCGGTCAGTGCTGGGCCATGCCCTCGCGCCTCTTGCCCGCGGCTGGGAGGCCAACTAGCAAAAGTGGCCTCGGAGCCTGGAGTGGGACCCCCTCAGAATCAATTACGACAGCTTATTTGACTCTCCAGCTACCAGACCCGAGCATCGGGGATAAACATTAGACCCTGGAGGCGGGAGCTGAACCGAGAGGCCGGAGCCGCGTTGCAAGCGGGAATTGTAGTTTTCAGTGTCCCGAAGTTTCTGCCGAACGGGCTTATGGCTGAACAAGTCTGTACTACATTTCCCAAAGTTCCTTGCCAGCCAGAGTTGGTCTGCCTCTGTAGCGCTCTGCATTGTGGGAGATCGAGTTCGAAATGTGGCGAGGCGTGGCCGTGTTGAAAGAGAAGTGCCGGACTCGGACTCGGTTTCCCTGCGGCTCCGGTAGACTTGCGGGTCATTGGCTGAGCGGTGCGGATCTGATCCCGCTCCTCCCCGCCTCCAGTGACACAATAGCAGCTCCCTCCAAGATGGCGGCGGCGACGGCGGACCGGGGAGCTGGGAGCCCTCAGGCTGGAGACTCCTCGGGCGGGGGCGCGGGGGGCGGGCTGCCGTCCCCAGGGGAGCAGGAGCTGAGCCGGCGCCTGCAGCGCCTGTACCCCGCGGTCAACCAGCACGAGACGCCGCTGCCGCGCTCCTGGAGCCCCAAGGACAAGTACAACTACATCGGCCTCTCCCAGGGTAACCTCCGCGTCCACTACAAAGGTACTAGCCTGTTGGGCCGAGGGAGGAAAAGGCCGGAGCGTCTGCCCGGTGGCTGTGCTGCCCAGCCCTTATCCCATCACGTCCCTTCTCCGGCCCTTGTGCTCCGAGTTAGGCCTTAGTCCCTGCGAGTGCCCAGCATGGTGGGGCTGACCAGGCCGAGGCTCGAGTGCCTAGTCTGCTCTCCCCTGAAACACCCGATGTCAAGAGAACTGCAACAGGTGTGCCCAGACCCTGGGCTCGGTTGGACCTTCCACCCGAGGGCCTTCCCGCTTGTCCTGGGATAGCTCCAACTCCAGCTGGGCCCTTCTTTCCCACTGCTTAGTTTCAGCAGTGTCTGGAGAGAGAGGGGTAAAGGGGTAGTCACGTCCTCTCCAATAGCCAGAGGCCCATGGGCTTGCTGATCTGCCAGACCCCCAGACTGGTCCTGGGGTTCTGTGCCAAAGTTTTGGGAGGGATGCCCCTTCCAGGGCTGCCTCCCCCGCCCCTGCTCTCCCAGGTTGGCTGCCTGTGTTCTGGAGAGCCTAGATTCCAGGCAGCATTGGGAAATCTCTCAGGTATCCACATTGCCCGTATCCCTCCTTTGGTTTGTGTGGGAGACAGTCTTAGGCAGGGTTGCTATTCTCGGGAGGAGGTGAGCCCAAGGTGGGAGGTTTGTGTGTTCAGTTGTTGTCTAATTATTCCTTAGACTGTGTAAGAGCGTCCTCTGGCCATGGAGTAGCGAAGTTGCCACGGATCAGAGAAGAATGAGGTGCCTGCTCATTTGCATTTCCTTGTGCTGAAATTTACCCCTTGCCCTCTCTAATTAGGTCATGGCAAAAATCACAAAGATGCAGCCTCCGTGCGTGCCACCCACCCCATCCCTGCTGCCTGTGGCATTTATTACTTTGAGGTGAAGATTGTCAGCAAAGGAAGAGATGGGTAAGCCCCTCCTTACCACCTTCTTTCCCCCCAACACCAAGCTGTTCCCTGTGGTCAGAGCTGAAGTCTCCTGGCTGACACTTGTGAATGTTGTGGACCTCTGAGCCACATGGGTCTGGGCTGCCTCTGTTACCTGACTAGGCATCTCCTGGCTTAAGCATCAGCCCTTGATGACAACTAGATCCATGGGGCAGGGGAGGGGACTTCTCCTTAGTGATGTTGTAATGAGATATCTCACAGGTCAGAGAAACAAGTAACAAGTTTGCATTAACCATTCAGGCCCAAAATGGATCGCCGCCCCCCCCCCCCCCCCAATGAAGTGTGGTGTTTGTGACCTCCCTCCTTTTCATACTGTTGCTGCACTAAAGGTTCATTTTATGGCATTTAGTCATGCAGAGGCCCCAGTAGCCTTCAAAGGGGTAATAGAGTCTCCACAGCATTCATCAAAACTGTGGCAGCGACTGGCCTGCCATCTCAGGGTAAACAGTGTGCACATGGTCAGAATCAGGTGACCTTATGCTGCTCATAAACTTGTTTTTGTGTCCAGGGACTTGAACACCAGTTGAACCAGCTTTAGGAAGGCCCTCATTAAAGTCAGCATTAGGGAGGTTCCCTATTTTATGGTGACCTAAGCAGACACAAGGAATCAGAAGGAAGAGTGTTCGTTTTTCTCCTTCCTTTTTCTTCTCCCAGTCTCCCTTTTTTTCCAGTGACTGTGACAAAGCAGGTGTCTGAGTTATGAAATAACATGATTGCAACTGTCTTGGAAAAGGGTTTCCTCATCAGACCTTAGGTCTGGTGTGGGAAGTTTGCCAACCCCCTCCCCACCCCCCAGTGACCTTTGTGCTAACCCTGAGTGTGTGTTTTTGAGAATATTCAGAATACTTTCTCTCTCCTAGGAACTGTCCCCTTGTGGTGCCGAAGGGCCACACTGGGGCCAGGCTGGCCAGCGTCAGAGCTTTGCTTGCTTCCTCAGTGACGTTGTAACATCCCTGCCTGAGAGGGTTGTGTGATTGTGGGTGGAATGTGGGGCTTTCCTCATCTGCACTGTGGGGAGGTAGGCCAGCAACTTAGTTGCTTTTAACTCTATAGTTCTGTGATTCTGAATTCTGATCATCAGAAGCTATTGTATTTTTACTTTTATCCTTGTCTAGTGTTTTTACAGATATGAAACATATTATTGGAGGGCTTTAAAGCTTCTATTTTCTCTTCCCACCCTGTGATAAAAGCACATATATTTAATGTGCTTGGACTAGTGTGAATGAGAGTGGTGTCTTAAAACAAACTTGGGAGCCCTAGCCGGTTTGGCTCAGTGGGTAGAGCATCGGCTGTGCACTAAAGAGTCCCAGGTTCGAAACTGGTCAAAGGCACCTAGCTGGGTCTTAGGGTTGGTGGTGTGCGTGTGAGAGGCAACCATTTCATGTGTCTCTCACATCGATGTTTCTCTCTGTTTCTCCCTCTCCCTTCCGCTCTCTAAAAATCAATGGGAAAAATTAGGAGAGGATTAACAACAGAAAGAGAGAGAGGGAGAAAGAGGGAGGGAGGGAGGAAGGAAGGAAGAAAGAAAATATCTTCAGGTGAGAATTTAAACAAAACAAAACACTGTGAAAACGGTTACAGTATAGACTGAAATATTAGTGTTCTAGTCTCATATTGCCAAAGAAAATGAGCATTTTTTAAACTTGTAGGAAGGAAAATGGATTTTTTTTTTCTGTAACTGAGTGAGTGAGAAAAGAGAAAAAAATTTCAGAAGGGGAATGTTGAAACATAGACACCTAGAGTCCTTCATCTAACTTTAACATTTCAGTTGTAAGTAGATCTTGCTGGAAAGGCCCCGTGTCTTGTTAGATTGCCTTTCTTAGGTGTTGCTACAAAACTAAAGAAAGTTGGGCATCTTTTCTCAGCTTTTGTTTTCAGCATTTTTACGTGTTAACTGTAGCCAATGAGCTAACCTGGAACCCTCAGTTTGTTGTTGTTAATCCTCACCTGAGGATATTTTTTTCCATTGGTTTTTAGAGGGGAAGGGAGCAGGGTGGGAGGGAGGAAGGGAAAGAGAGAAACATTGATGTGAGAGACACATTGATTGGTTGCCTCCTGAACCCACCCTGACCCCTACTAGGCCGGGGATCGAACCTGCAATCCAAGTATATGCCATGCCCTTGACCAGAATCGAAATGCCCTTGATCCTCCTGTGCAAGGGCTGGTGCTCTAACCACTGAGTATACTGGCCAGGGCAGGAAACCTCAGTTTTAGAAAGGTACAGGTGGTCATGTATGCCTTGATAGCCTGCTTCAGTTGACTACCGTCAAATGCAAATACGTGAATATGGCCTCTCTATGGAATTCCTGAAAGCCTTGTGGCTAGGGTATAGTCAGCCAGTAGTTGGCAGGGGCTAGGTGTGGTTTCGAGGAGACCTAGCACAGTTACGGAACAGTTATCAGCTTGCTTCCTGTTTCCTGTCAGTGTTGGAGGTGTGTTTCCGGTTTTGGTCCGTGCCCCAGGTGTTGGCTGGTGGTGTAGGTTTTTTGTATTATCCAGTTGATCCTCACAGCGTCCTGGAAAGCGTGTGGAGCAGATGATGATGTACCTATTCTGTGGATGAGCCCTGTGCCCCTGGGATGTTCGGTGATCTTCCCTGGCCTTGGGCCTTAGGATGTCAGATGTCCTCGCCTGCTCCCAGACACGTGTCTCCATGTTGCTGCTGCCTTTCCTCATTGCATTCCTTCCCTGAGTAGAGTGATAGAATGTCCATTTAGATCCTTAGGGGATCATAGTTTCTTAGGGGACAGAACTAAAAGGTGCTTCGTGCTCATTGGGGCCAGACAAGTGTGGCATGCTCTGACTGACTGGGCTTGATTGACTTATCACCTCATTGAGTCTGTAAACTTGTTTTTCTGTTGATTTGAGTATGGGCTTCTTTTGTAAAAGATACTTATGGACCCAGTTATCAGTGTCATTATTTTCCAGAACGGCCTTTGTTCTGCAATATATTTTGTGGAAAAACATCCACTGCACACTAAGCTTATCAAATTAGAAAGGTTTCATTTTATTTATTTATTTATTTATTTATTTATTTTATTTTTTTAATATATTTTATTGATTTTTCACAGAGAGGAAGAGAGGGATAGAGAGCTAGAAACATCAATGAGAGAGAATCATCGATCAGCTGCCCCTGGGGATGTCCCGCAACCAAGGCACATGCCCTTGACTGGAACCGAACCCGGGACCCTCCAGTCCGCCGCAGGCTGATGCTCCATCCACTGAGCCAAACCGGTCTCGGCTAGAAAGGTTTCATTTTAAGGGTTCATAGAAAACTTAATCAGACCTACTGTGTGCCAGGCCCATGCTAGGTGCGGGAAGAACAAAGGTAAAGCCAGCACAGACCAGCCCTGTCCGCAGGGAGCCTGTGGCCTACTCAGTAGAGAGTGGACTGAAAGACTCTCTGTAAGAGGACACAGAAACTGGGCATGGTCTTGAGGGACAAGTAAGAATTTCCCAGCAGGTGAGAACTTTTAGACCTA
Source organism: Nyctalus aviator (assembly GCA_036971965.1). Lineage (NCBI taxonomy): Eukaryota > Metazoa > Chordata > Mammalia > Chiroptera > Vespertilionidae > Nyctalus > Nyctalus aviator. The sequence goes on from CM072936.1 coordinate 36,691,558, forward strand.
AAATGAGTTAGGTCGGTAACTAGTTTGATATGAGATTTCTGGGCTTTCTGAGCACTCCCCAAATATAAGAGAGAGTGGAGAAGGAGGGACTGTGTTTGAACTAAGAGCCTAGCACAGACTGATGGGATTCAGGTACTTTTTGCTTAGTCACCAGAGCTGGGAACCCCATAAGCAAGTCTGGTGGGGTGAGGAGACACCAGAGCCCTGCCAGTGGTGTCAGGAGATAAGGGCATCTGGGTTGATCATGTTAGGAAGCCAAGGAGGCCCTCAGGCTGAGGGTCCCTCGGGGAAATGACTTGCTCAGTCAGAGTTTGTGGACCTTTGTGTGTCCACAGCAGTTAGTGATGACACATGGAGGGTGTGGCTGACCAGGCTGACAGATGCTCCAGGGTGACCCTCAAAATAGATTGTAACATCATCCCAGCGGTGGTGGCGTCTGACATGTGATGGGTGGCTCTACTCAAGAACAGCAGGCTTGGGCTAGAGCACTGGATAGAGTTGTGGGGCTCTCCTCTGCAGCTGGTGCCTAGGCCCTGAGATGGACCTCTGGCCACATCCAGGCTGCCTTTGCTTGCACTTGCATCTGACTTCCTTTGGCCAGGCAGCAGTGCATTCATCCATTAATTCTGCACATCACAGTGAGGCACCCATTGTTTTGTTCCAGTCCTTGGCCTGGTCCCCAGGATCACAGGCGTGAGGTCTGTCTAGTGAGGAGGCAGATATGCCTCTACACTGGAACTCACAAAGTGGTGTAGAAAGGGCCAATCAAGGTGTTTTATACCCAGGGGTGACCCAGAGGTTGGACTCCTCTTGTACCTGAGAGTTTGGGGAAAGCTTCATTAAAGAGGTGATGATTCTACATCTGGAAGGAAGAGTTAGAGAGTGCCATGAACAAAGCAGATATTTCAGGCAGAAAGAACAGTGCATAAAAAGGTGTGTAACACAGAACATGCGCAGACAGGGGTCAGATCAGAAATACCTTCTGTGCTGTGGCCAAGGAGCATGGGCTTTATCCTGAGGGCAATAGCAGGCTATGAGGACTTCGGATCTGTTCACATTTTGAGAGTGGATTGGGGAGAAGAGAATCTTCTGGACAGGTTAGCCAAGCCTCTCTGGCTGTGAGCCCTGTCCAGTGGGGTGGCAGTGGCTTTAGGTTCCTTGACTCCATGCCTGGTTTTCTCACCGCGGTTGTCTTTTTCCTTTCTTGGCTGGCATTTATCTTGCATGGTGAGCTACAGATGTGGGATGTTGAAGACTCATAGCTAGAGAGGCTTCTCAGAGGTGAAAGGACTTCATATACAGCTGTTTTCCGGTATTTTGGTTTTACCAAGACAACAAAAAAGACAACACTGTCTATGATTTTCCATGGAGAGCTACTCATTCAATGAAGATCTCACCTGCCACATTTATGGTTTGGAGAGCCACTTCAGCTCAGGTCCTCTTGCTTATGTCTGATCTCTGCATTGTCCAGTGCTGTTGAGAAGTTTGACACTAATCTGTGGACCCAGGGGAAAGCCTTGTCCTGTCTGCCCAGAAAAGTAAGTGCTGTCATTGCCTAAGGCAGGTACAGGTGGCAATTGTGCCCTGTTCTCCCTGGCTGCCCCTACCACTGCTGGCATCGTGGGCAGATGCCGAGGTTTGGGCTGCATCTCTCTCTAGAAACACATTGCATTGTTCTGGTGACATGGAGTATTTGGGCTCTGGAGCATCTTGGAGTATTTTGTTGCTTGGCTCATGTGAGGTCTGTCTAGTGAGGAGGCAGATATGCCTCTACACTGGAACTCACAAAGTGGGGGTTAAAGCCCAGGTCTATTTGGACATAGGGTTAGAGGTCTGGAGTCCATGTGATGTCCACTTTTCTGGGAGGACCTGATCCTGCTTAGAGCATATCTGGGCCTCCCTGGGACATCCCTGCCCAATATGTGTCACCATCTAGTTTCAACTGCAAGCTGAGAGTGGGGAGTGTGGCTTCTTTCTTTATAACTGGGGACTTTCTTAGTCTAGAGAAATTTCTGAATTTCACTCCACAATGTACTCTCCCCTTCCTGCCCCATTTTGTTTGTGTGTGTGTTTGTTTTCTGAAATGTTTGATCTTTTCTTAAGATGGGTCACCACATAAGGGAGATTCTCTGTTAGAGGGGAAGTGGGACCTGGAGCATAGGAGGATGGACTCAGCAGCTCTGCATGGCAGGCACAGTGAGCCATCCTATCCCGGGGTCATTGGGAAGGAAGCAAGGGCCCCAGAGTGGTTCTTTGTAGTCAGGGGTCAAGTTGGAAAGAAGGGACTGATCACTGGGAAAGAGATGGATAATGTGGTATCTAAATGCAAGGCTGTCTTCTGCCTCTTCAGAAATTCTGTTCAAAATTCACATAAAATATCATTGTAGCTTCAGGATCCTCAGTATTTGGTTATAATTGAAATGTAAGGTCATGACTATATTGCTAGAAATGAGGCTAGAGGCCAAAACTGGTTTGGCTCAGAGGATAGAGCGTCGCCCTACGGACTGAAGGGTCCCAGGTTCGATTCTGGTCAAAGGCATGTACCTCGGTTGTGGGCACATCCCCAGTGGGGAGTGTGCAGGGGGCAGCTGATCGGTGTTTCTCTTATCATCAATGTTTCTAACTCTCTATCCCTCTCTCTTTCTCTCTGCGAAAACTCAATAAAATATATATTAAAAAAAAAAACCCTCTTGTGAAAATAATGAAAGGTGTTAAGTTACACATCAGCAAACTCAAAGACAATTTTTGGATGAAGACCTGTAACTAGCGAGTTAAGGGTAATGTCTGAGTAGCTAGGAGCATTTACCATGTCCACACTCAGCTATGCACCAGCTCTGTAATTACACAGAGCCAGAGAGGTAGAGGATAGGGGCCAGAGCTTACTAGAAATGGGATCTGGTGGCAACCCTTTCACATTAAGCTGGTGTGCCAACTGGCTATGCCCTCTGGTTAAGGCGAATATATTTGGTTTTTGAATGTGGCAGCCTCTGGAAATCTAAGGATGGAATATACTTTATATATATATATATATATATATATATATGTATATACTTTACATATATATTTGTTATATATATTTTTTATTCTCACCTGAAGAAATATATATGTGTGAGTGTGTGTGTGTGTGTATATATATATATATATATATTTTTTTTTTTTTTTAAATTATTATTTTTTCCCCCCCCTTAATATATTTCCAAAACTTTCCAGAGCTTCTGTCTGCCTTTTAGGGAAGGAGCCAGAACCCAGGGTATGGTGAGTAACCTGCCTGTGGTCACCCAAGAGGGCTGCTCTGTTCCTCGCCGTCTGTGGGCTCCTGGGTGTTTTGATGGTGCTGTGACAGTGGATGCATGAGTTCTCCTGACCCACATTCAGAACAACCTTCTTTCCTGCAAAGCATATCCTGACTCAAAGCCCCTTAGCCTTCAGGCCTCTTTTTCCTTGGACGGTGCTCATGCTGAGTTCATTCATTTTTGTAATGTCCCTCCTCTCTTTGTGGGTCTGCTACCTTTTGGTGGATGGAACGATCCTCTAACCCACTGAGCCACATGGGACTCCTTTTTTCTGGCTCTGATGTGAGGCCAGAATACTCTGGGGCCAGATTGAGCTTAGTGGGTTCCTGGGTGGCTTTCTGGCAGAGGGTTAGGGTGGGGGTGGCTGCTGGAGGAGCAGCTTGCACACAGCAGCCAGTGTCGTGGACTGGGACCTAAAGCAGCTCCATCGGACTAGGAGATAAAATCTCAGCATCAAAGAGCCCTCATATCAAACTTAAATGTCAATTGGTGTTTTTCCTGAAATGTCTCCCAAGGACCATTTTGTAACCACGGTCCCTGAGATCTCTGTTGCAAAGCTGTTGATTTCTTTATCTGGGGCAGGTTCTGATAGGAACAAGATTGCCAGCTTGCTGAGCTGTGGCTAAGGTGTTAGATGTCAAGATGAAGCTGTCAGATGAGATTCCAGTAGCTCCTTGGTGGTCTGGGGCAGAGGCATTCGTGACCGGCCTTTTCACCAGAAAATGGCAGCAGAGCTGGTACTTTTCTGAAACCCCCAAAAGCTACCAGCCCTAAGGGTGAAGAGCTTGTTGTTATCTCCTCTTTGTCACTATCACCAGAGCTCTGTGGGCCTGGATACATCCAGTTGATAGAGCTTAAATTAAAAATGGTTATATCCCGTAGTAATTGGTTCAGATACTTTATGCAACATTTATTGAAAGTGCCTATGAACTTGCCAGCCCATAAAATCCACCTTCCCTCTAAGAAATTGATAGAAAATAAAAGGAGCTAGGTCTGTGTTTCACTCTTGTCAACTGTTATGTACTTGCAGTGATGACTTCATTGATTTTTAATTGATTTCAGAGAGAGGAAGGGAGAGAGAGGAGAGACAACATCAATCAGTTGCCTCCGCACGTGCTCCAACTGGGGATCAAACCTGCCACCTTTTGGTGTCTGGGACAATACTCTAACCAACTGAGCCATATGGGACTTCTTTTTGGTGGTCCAGATGTGAAGCCATAATTCTCATGCTTTTCACTGTGCCCTGTGCCAAAGCCTACTTGTCTTATCTGGGAAAGCCAGATGAGGTTCATGCTGGCAAAGGGGGTGTTCCTGGTGACTGTGTGTGTGTGTGTGTGTGTGTGTATGGTAAAATATATATAGCATAAAATATGCTATTGTAACCATTTTTAAGTGGTTCATTCAGTGGTATTAATTACATTCACAATGTTGTGCAACCATCACCACTATCTATTTCCAAAACTTCTCCATCACTCCAAACAAACTGTACTCATTAGGCAGTAACTCCCCATTCCCCCTCTTTACAACCCCTGGTAACCTTTTATTTACCTTCTGTCTCTATGGATTTGCTTTTATAATTCATGTAAGTGGAATCAAACAATATTTGTCCTTTTACATCTGACTTTTTATTTCACTTAGCATAAGTTTATTGATATTGTGGCATGTATCAGAATTTCATTCCTTTTTATGGCAATTCGAGAGGTCCAGTGCATGAAAATTCATGCACTGGAGGAGAGGTCCCTCAACCTGGCCCATCCACTCTCACAGTACAGGAGCCTCAGCAGGGGAAGGCGACCTGGTGATCAGGGGAAGGCGATGTCCCCATCACACCTCTGCTGCTGCCACTGCCGGCAGTGCAAGCCTAGGTTGGCCCTGGTTACCTGAGCCTCAGGCAGCCCAGGCAGTGCAAGTCTAGGCTGGCCCTGGTTACCTGAGCCTCTGGCAGCCCTGGATGCCTGGGCAGCTGCCATCCACGTCTTGCCTGTGTCTCAGGCCAGCCCTGGGTGGCTGAGGGGACTGAGAGACTCCAGAGGCAGGCACACAGAGTGGCTAGACCCACCTGGGGGCGGGCCCAGCCTTGCTGTGTGCCTGCTGCCCCAGTGGGGCTGAGGGGACTGGATGCCGCCATCTTGTGGCTGTGAGTGCCACCATCTTTGATTATGTGGTAGTCAATTAGCATATTCCCTCCTTATTGGCTATGGGCACCTTCATCTTCGTGAGTGTGATGGTCAATTGGCATATTTCCTCTTTATTAGATAGGGTGTTAATACCACATTTTGTTCATCCATTCATCTATTGATGGACACAGGTTTTTGTTATATTTTGGCTCTTGTGAATAATGGTGTGAAGAACTTTGCCATACAACTATCTGTGTGAGTCCTCCTTTTCTATTATTTTGGGTGTATACTTAAGAGCGGAATTGCTGGATCCTTCTTTGTTTACTTTGTTTAACTTTTTTTTTTTTTTAATATATTTTATTGATTTTACACAGAGAGGAAATGAGAGAGAAACATCGACCAGCTGCCTCTTGCACCCACCCCCTACTGGGATGTGCCCGCAACCAAGGTACATGCCCTTGACCAGAATCGAATCCGGGATCTTTCAGTCCACAGGCCGACCCTCTATCCACTGAGCCAAACTGGTTTTGGCTACTTTGTTTAACTTTTTGAGAAACCACTTTTTCTCCATAGTGGCTACACCATTTTACATCTCCACCAGCAATGTATGAAGGTTCCAGTTTCTTTCCATCCTTACCAATACTTGTTATATATTTTTTGATCCTCACCTGAGGAAATATATATGTATATATATATTTTTTCTTAATATGATTTTATTGATATGAGAGAGAGAGAGAGAGAGAGAGAGAGAGAGAAAGAGAAAGAGAAAGAAAAAGAGAGAAACATCAATTGGCTGCCTCCTGCCTGCCCTCTAGGGATATGCAGGGGACTGAGCCCAAAACCCAGGCATGTGCCCTGACCAGGTAGGTGCATGAGTCGATGTTCAACCACTGAGGCACACCAGCTGGGCATGACTGCTTTTCATATGTTGATCTTGTATCCTGTGACTTTACTGAGTTTGTTTATCAGCTCTTGGAGGCTCTCTTTGTATTTGGGATTTTCTATATATAGGATCATGTCATCTGCAAATAGAGATCATTTTACTTATTCCTTTCAATTGGATGCCTTTTGTTTCTTTTCTTGTCCAGTTGCTCTGGCTAGAACTTCCAGTACAGTGTTGAATATCAGTGGTGAAAAGTCTTGTCTTGTTTCTGATCTTAGGGGAAAGCTTTCAATCTTTTGCCATTGAGATTGTAAGCTGCAGGTTTTTCATAAATGCCCTTTGTCATGTTGAGGAAGTTCCCTTTTAGTCATAGTTTTCTGAGTGTTTTAATCATAAGGGATGTAATGGGATTTTGTCAAGAGCTTTTTCTGTGTACATTGAGATGATCATGTGGATTTTTTTGCTTGTTCTATTAATGTGGTTTATTATCAACTACCCTTGCTTTCCCTGGGATAAATCCCACTTGGTCATGGTGTGTAATCCTTTTAAGATGTTGCTGGATTTTGTTTGGTACTGTTTTATTGAGGATTTTTGCATCATAAGTCTTAAGGCATACTGGTCTGCAATTTCCTTTTTTTCTTTCTTTTTAAAAAGTATATTTTTGTTGATTTCAGAGAGAAAGGGAGAGATAGAAATATCAATGATGAGAGAGAATCATTGATTGACTGCCTCCTGCGCGACCCTTACGGGGGATTGAGCCTGCAACCTGGGCTTATGCCCTTGACTGGAATCGAACCCGGGACCCTTCAGTCTGAAGGCTGATGCTCTACCCACTGAACCCCGCCGGCTAGAACTTTTTTCTTTCTTTTTGTAAGAAAGCTGAGTACAGCTGTTTAAATTTTTTTTTTTTTTTTTTTTTTTGAAAGAGAAGAAGCAGGGGGTGTGGTGGGGAACAGAAACACTGATTTGTTGTTCTACTTACTTATGTTTTTATCAGTTGCTTCTTTTATGTGCCCTGATTGGAGATCCAACCTGCATCCTTGGAACAATAATCTAACCAACTGAGCTACCCACCATGGCCTGTATTTTCTTCCTTCCTTCCTTCCTTCCTTCCTTCCTTTCTTTCTTTCTTTCTTTTTTTAAAGATAAACTTATTTTTATTTTTTAAATATATTTTATTGATTTTATACAGAGAGGAAGGGTGAGAGATAGAGAGTTAGAAACATCGATGAGAGAGAGTCATTGATCAGCTGCTTCTTGCATACCCCCTACTGGGGATATGCCCGCAACCAAGGTACATGCCCTTGACCGGAATCGAACCCAGGACCCTTCAGTCCCCAAGCCAACGCTCTATCCATTGAGCCAAACCGGTCCCGGCTCTTTCTTTCTTTTTTTAATATAATATATTTTATTGCTCTAACTGGTTTGGCTTAGTGGATAGAGCGTTGGCCTGGGGACTGAAGGGTCCCAGGTTCGATTCCGGTCAACAGCATGTACCTTGGTTGCGGGCACGTTCCCAGAGGGGCGTGTGCAGGAGGCAGCTGATTGATATTTCTTTCTCATCGTTGTTTCTGACTCTCTATCCCTCTCTTTTCCTCTCTGTAAAATATCAATAAAAATAAATTTTATTTTAAACATCGATGAGAGAGAAACATCAATCAGCTGCCTCCTGCACACCCCCCTTTGGGAATGTGCCCGCAACCAAGGTACATGGATTTTGTTTGGTACCTCTCAGTCCGCAGGCTGACGCTCTATCCACTGAGCCAAACTGGGTTTGGCTAAAATATATTTTTATTGATTTCAGAGAGGAAGGGAGAGGGAAGGAAAGATAGAAACATTAATGATGTGGATCATTGATCGGCCGCTTCCCTGTGCCCCCCACAGCCCAGGCATGTGCCCTGACTAGGAATCGAACCATGACATCCTGGTTCTTAGGTTGACGCTCAACCATTGAGCAACACCAGCCGGGTCTCCTCTTTTCTTTTAATGTCTTCTTGATGTCATTGATTGCTGTTGTAGGTCTACCCCATTTTGGCTGGCACTTGGATATAGCACATTTGCAACATTACACAGACATTCTGCCAAGAATTGAAGTCTCTAGTTCAGAGCTGAGAAGGAGCTTAGGAGCCAATTAGTCCAATCTTTCCTTTCACCTGAGATTTGGAGTGAAATCCAAGGCCCACAATACTGAATTAGGCTGGAGTGTCTGAGGCCAGGCTTCAGAGTCTGGGGTGTCTCTGGACTCCTGCTGTCACTTTAAACTCTTTAGGTACTTCTCTTCAGGGGGCAGGAAGGGAATGCCAGAAGGACTGAATGGGGAATTACAGCAAAGCGGTGGTCTCCTCCCCCTATGCCTTGTTTTATGTCTCTGGAGGGTGTGAAAGTCCAGAGGCCCAGTTTTTTTCTTTCTTCTTTTTTTAAATATATTTTATTAATTTTTTACAGAGAGGAAGATAGAAGGATAGAGAGTTAGAAACGTTGACGAGAGAGAATCATCGACCAGCTGCCTCCTGCACCCCCCACACTGGGGATGTGCCCACAACCAAGGTACATGCCCTTGACTGGAATCGAACCTGGGACCCTTCAGTCTGCAGGCTGACGCTCTATCCACTGAGGCAAACAGGTTTCGGCTTTTTAAAAAATTTTTTAAAATTTTAAAAATATATATATATTTTAAAATATATCTTATTGATTTTTTACAGAGTGGAAGAGAGAGGGATAGAGAGTTAGAAACATCGATGAGAGAGAATCATCGATCAGCTGCCTCTTGCACACCCCCCACTTGGGATGTGCCTGCAACCAAGGTACATGCCCCTGACTGGAATCAAACCCGGTACCTTTCAGTCCGTAGGCCGACGCTCTGCCCACTGAGCCAAACCGGTTTCGGCAGAGGCCCAGTTTCTAAGGTCCTGTCCTCTGTCCGTCACCAGGCCTGCCGAGTTGGGAAAGAATCTCTCGTCAGTTGGAGCTGTGTTGATCCTGTGTCATTGCAGCGGGATCCCCTGAGTGTGCTCTGGGTCGCGCTTGGGATGTCCAGGTGCCACGTGAACCGGAGCGGCAGCTCCTCCACTGAGCAGGGATTTTGACCATTTCCTGCGGCTCACTCGTCTGCCCTCTTATCCAGGCTCAGGGAACTGGGTGTACTGAGGAGCTGACCGTGAAGGCCAGGTACCCCAATGTAGCCCTTTCGTTCTGAAATGGGTGAGAGCCAACAGCCTGTATGCAGCCATCAGCTGACTTTTGAAATGATTTTTCTATTATGACTATCAAAGTAACTTGTAGAAAATCTGTAAAACCAAAGAGTAAAAAAAAAACAAAAAAAAAACAAGAAGAATCCAAGCTGACAAGTGTGCTCACATTTCTCCACATGACTGCAGTGGGCTCAGCAGACAGTTGCTCTAGTGGGAGAGGCAGCAGAGGGGTGGAGGGTAGTATGGGCCCTAGAAGCCACCAGGCAGGTTCTTCTCCGGGGCCCCAGTTCAGCCCGCTGGCTGCAGTGGATGGTGAGAGCCTCAGGCTGGACCTGGCTGGTCAGCCGAGGGCCTTTGCTGCAACTGCTGCTCCTCCTCCACTGCCCTGTGGCGGACCTTTTTTTTAAATTAAGGTATTAATTATATGATCCGTGGCGGATCTGAAACCTACTTGGCCTGAGCAGCACCCGCTGGCTGCAGTCTTCTCTCTGGAGCCCAACAAGGAGGCAGAGTCACTCTTCTAGCTCTAGGGTGTGTTGTGGTTTTGGCAGTGAAGGGTCGAAATTGAGAAAGTAGAGCCGACTCATGAAGAGCTCATCTGTTGTCTCTCTACACTTACTGGCTGCCTCACCTCTCGGCCTAATGGTATCTCTTCTCCATATTGCTGCATTTGTGAGGGTACATAGTTTTCTCCCTAAGCTCCTCGGATATATCCTGCTGCTTGAAGAGAGAGCCCTGCCCTGCTAGGTAGCTCAGTTGGGTAGGGCATCATTCTGATAAGCCAAGGTTGTGGGTTCAATCCCCAGTCAGGGCATATGCACGAATCAACCAATGAGTATATAAATAAGTGGAACAACATATCGATGTTTCTCTCTTATTCTTCCTCTCTTCCCCTGCTTTTCTTCCCCCCTTCCTCTCTCTAAAGTAAAAAAAGAAAGAAAGAAAGCACAAAGAAGAGGAGAGAGCCCTGATGGAGACGTGAAGTGTAGGGAGGTTTAGCTTTGTCTATTCTAGTCACCTGCTTGCGGGTGAGTGCCCCTGTTGCCTCGCTCCCAGGCGTCCAAGGCAGCCTGTATGTTATGTTAGTGGTTCTTAGCACCACCTGATCTGTTATCAAGAAGGAAACAAATGCTCACTTCCTTTCAGCTCAGCAATCCCAAGTAAACAGGCTTGTTAAAAGATAAGTTTCTTTTTTTAAAAAAATGTGTTTTTATTGATTTCAGAGAGGAAGGGAGAGTGAGATAGAAACATCAATAATGAGAGAGAATCGTTGATCAGCTGCCTCCTGCACACCCTCTACTGGGGATTGAGCCTGCAACTCACGCATGTGCCATTGACCGTAATCGAACCTGGGACCCTTCAGTCCATAGTTTGACGTTCTGTCCACTGACCCAGACCAGCTAGGGCCAGGCATTTGTTTTTAGGTGTTCCAAGATCCAGGTCTTCGAGAATGACTCCGATGCTAGAAGAGCGTCCAGTGCATGCACTAATGGACAGTCACCCAACAGCAGCCCCTCCAGCTCTGATCAGGTGCTCCTTTGATCCTGGTCCATGGCTGCACGGAGGGCTCTCTGGACCATGTCATGTGCCCTTGGACAAATGGGAACTCAGAGGCAGAGGTTAGATTTGAATCTGGGTCTGTGTGATATATTTGCTGTGATGCAGGTGTGTTTCCTGTTCAGATGTTTGTGCAGAGTGTAAATGTCAGGGCTAGAACAGAGCTGGAGAAAGGCCGCTACTTACCAACTGACTGCCTAAGCACTTGGGCTCCAGACTTTCCACGTGGGTCTCAGAGAATTGCCCTTTCTCTGGTGGCTGGTTGTGTTGGGCAGTGTCCTGGGCAGCTTCGTCCCCAAGTTCACTATGTTCTCAGGAGTACTTGGCCTTTTCCATGTCTCTCCATTCCCACTGCTCCCGGCCTGTCCAGCCCTGTCATCTTCCAGTGGATGATTTTGGAAGCCTCCAGTTTTGCCTCTTCAATCCCTTTTCCAAATATCAACTATTTGATCGGCTCTATTCTTTTTGAACCACTTTTGCTTCTCTTTGACCTCCTATGAAACTCAGTCTCCTTAAGCTAGCATGCAGACTGGCTAGCTTCAGTCTCCTCTGTTTCCTGCTTCAGCTTTGGTTCTTTTTAGGGCTGCCCAGGGTATGACCCAGCTACACTGAACTTCCTTCAGTCCCTTGACCGTGGGACTGCTTTCTTGCCTCCGTGTTTCAGCATTCTGCTGCTTCTACATGGAATACACTCCTCTTTATCCTCTCATCTCCTTTACCAGGTTTTGGCTCAGCCTTCACTTCCTCTGGGAATCCCCAGGTCAGTATGTCCTGATTCTCTGGCTTGCCCCTCACTTGACATTGGAAACCGTTGAAGAACAGGGACTGACTCCAAGCTTCCACCCTTGTGTTCCCAGCAGCATACTGGGCACAGAGGATCTTTGTGGAATGGGTGAATGATTGCAAGGGTCTCTATCACACATATTTTTACTGAATTATTCAACTTTAGTAAGGACTCAACAGCTCCCAACAACCCATGTATTTTCAAGTGCCACCAGAGATTAACAGAGGAGCAATAGTGTCAGAGTGACTTTCTCACATCATTCTTTCTGCTCCTTAGATGCAGAGGTACTGCTGTATATGTCTAGGAGAACATTCTTGGGTTTGGGGTTTTTGTATGGCCTTTCTTTATTGTTTTGCTTCATTCTTGGCAGCATATTGGAGAGTTGGGACCAAATTGGTCCAGAACTTAGCAAAGCACTACACATTACCCATTGTTGATTGAGAGGAAACTTCAGATTTGCTTATATTTTTCTTGAGTGGATGGAGAAGTGAACTTCCCTCTGCCTGGATGTTACTTGCTTTGTGGTTGTAAGTCTTTTAATCTCACAGCTCTAAAGTCAAGTGGCAGTAAGAGGGGGGAATAGTACTAGGGGTGTTGCACCTGAGTTCAGGGCTCGCTTATCTGTCCCATAGCTCTGTTATGACCTCATACCAGCTAAAAACTGAGGTTCCAGCTAGAAATGTGGCTGGGGGAGAGCCTGTGACTTTGCTGATAAGGCTCTTCACCAGCCCGCAAGTGGACAAACCTCAGGGATTTGTTGAAGGTCCGTTATGTGCCCAGTACTGCTGTGACTGCTTTTTCTCTGATGGCTGGAGCTTCTTCCTGTAGCGCCTGCATCCTGAGGTGGGTGGCAGACATTGCATCTGTTCTGTCCACTGTGACATAAGACATAGGGTTGTGGCCAGTAAACTTAGGTTCCATCTCTTGTGCTTGGATGTTTGGGTTTGAGGTGAGAGCAGAACATTGATCAGCTGCCTCCTGCACACCCCCTAGTGTCGATTGAGCCCACACTGGGCATGCGCCCTGACTGGGAATCACACCAGCAACCCTTTCATGGGATGACGCCCAACCAATTGAGCCATGCTGGCCAGCGCTGAAATTATTTTCTTAATTTTCTTTATAGATTGTTCAGTGTTAGTGTACAGGAACACAACTACATTTTGTGTGTTAATTTTGTATTCTATTCTTAGAAGGTGATGACTTATTTCTCTTATTTTAAGTTGTTTTTATGTGTGTGTGTGTTTTTTTGTTTGTTTGTTTGTTTTTTGAAATACCTCACCATTTCTTTGTGCACTACAAACATTTAGATTTTTTAAAAATTTCTTCATTTCCTTTTTTGGCCTGCATTCTTCTGGGTGCACTGAAATATCCTTGGCAGAAATGCCCAGCTTGGGCCCTACCTTGCTGTGGGTGGCTTAGTTGTTTAGGCACCTAGGATGAGAGGAGTGAGAAAGTGGGTCTCAGGCCTCACACATCACTATCCCCTATTTTGGGATGATTGGGGAAGCCAGCACTGATTATGGGGTGAGAGGGTATGAGAAGAGCCCAGAGAAGAAGCTCTCTATGAGGATCTAGAAGATCCTGTAGAGACTCTGCCTGGCTGTGCTTTTTCCATGTCCCGGTCCTTGCTGCACAGTGGCTTGTCCCTGTGGGATTGATCTTGCATTGCTCTGCCAAACACTTCACTAGATTGAGCCACTTACTTTCCTAGTAAGCACTTGTTGGTAATAGATTCTGCCACCTCAGCTGGAGCCAGAAACAATGGGAATGGAAGCAGTGATTTCAGGAAACTTCCCTTTGAAATTTGAAGCCAGTGGTTCCTGGTTACAGGTACCACCTCCTGATTCTTCAGCTGCTTAATCATTGAGATGATTTCCATTGGAAAATCAAAATGTAAAGGTTCTCCAAGAACCACTTGTATGTTGAAAGAGTCTCTACATTCATTGTTTTTCCTATTTTTCTGTGTGTTTTTTTCCCAATACGTATTTGAGAAGGGAATTGCATAATCATTTGTTAACCAAACTTTTGTGTGTGTGCTTTTTTGAAGGTACATGGGAATAGGACTCTCAGCTCAAGGTGTCAACATGAACAGACTTCCTGGTGAGTCACTGGTTAGGAGATCATTTGTGCTGCTCTCCTGATCCATTCTGTGCTGAGAGTCATGGTGGCAAGCCAAGAGGCTGGAGAGGACTTTGCAAGCCAAGCCATTGGCTAGAGGGTTCTAAAAGGTGGCCATTGGGCCAGGATGGTGTGGGCTTCCATTCCAACAATTAATTGACAAGTGATTGTCACTCATGGAATTTGAACTGTTTGCAGTCAGAACCAGTGACCTGAGCTTGTTGTCAGTGGGGGACACACCTCAGTAGCCTTCATTCCCATTGGCCTTTGCTTAACTGGCCTGGCACTCAGGCATATACGGGGAATAAGACTACTGCCAGCACTGGCTCCTTTGTTACTTCGCCATGTTAAAGATCCAAGTCTTTATGTGGCCTCCCACATGGAACATGGTGAGGCAATTTCTTAATAAATGGGAGGATGTGCACGAGACTTGGGTCGAAAGCAGCCTCTGATTTGTGGGCGGCTCTGGGCCCTGAAGGTGGGGCTCCTCCACCACTCAGGCACCCTTTCAGCTGTTTTTTGCCCAGTGGCTCATGCCCAGTCTTAGGCTGAGCTCAGTTGAGGGGAAAGAAGCCCCCAGCAAAAGCTGGTGGGTCCCAGAAAATGGTCCTAAGTCCATTTGTCCCTTGGGCGGCAGCAGGTACATGGTGCAATCTGCCCTCACACTGTCATGGGGACAGGCAAAGTCCCTGTCTTTTTGGCCTGGTCCTCTCTACTTTTGTGTCTGTGACACAGAGAAGGCAGCTGGCTTTTTCCAAAGAGGGAACATCATTTAAACTTTATATCTTTTCAGATTTTTTCCCAATAGACTAATTTCAAATACTCAAATACTAGACTTGTTCAGGAGTCAACAAATTGTTGGGAATGTGACTTTTTAAAGATTTTTTTTTTTTTTTACGTAGATCTGGGTGAAAATTTTTTACCCAGATTTGCTATTAATCAGAATGTGTTTGACATGGTTAGTCTCTGTGTACATGTGGCTGTGATCTTGGTTATACAAGTCCCTGGCTTCCGCTGACTAGATGTGTCTATAGTGTCCATAGCTCTGCCTTTTCATGAACAAAGAGGTTAGGGAAATGATTTCTCATCAAGGGTAAACTGACTCTTAAGCTTTTTCTTTTCTAAGTGTGGTCTTTGTACACTTTGATGATGGAGGAAAGAGGCTTTTATGCTTATTATAAAAAAATGTTTATCATCTGTAATTGGATGGCACTTGAAGCAACCCTGAACATTAGTTAAATAATTTTTTGTAATCTTCATAAAGGAATACCATGCAGCCATAAGAAAATGGGGAGGTTCTTTAGGTACTGAGTTGGAGTATTCTGTAAGATATATTGTTATATGAAAAATATAAAGCGCCCTGGCTGGTATGGCTCAGTTGGATGAGTATTATCCCATGGACCAAAAAGTTGCCAGTTCGATTCCTGGTCAGGGCACATATCTAGGTTGGGGATTCGATCTCCCGTCAGGTGCAACTGATTGATACTTCTCTCTCCCCCTCTCCCTAAAAAAACAAAATATATTTTAAAAAATATAGAACAGTGTATAATATGTTACCAAATGTGAAAAAGAGAGGGAAATGAACATATCTGTCTCTGCTTGTGCATGCATAGACAGAATATCTTTGTAAAGCTACAGAAAAATTTGTAATATTGTTTTTTGCGAAAGGATGGTAGCTAGGGATAGGACTGAAAAGAAAATCTTTCACTCTTGAAGCATTCAGATTTTCACTCTTGTAATATATTTTCTGTTTTAAAAAATAATAGTATAGTGAAGTTAAGACAAATTAAACAAAAGCAAATGACCCTGCATTAAGAAGCCCTCACACTTCCTTTCAAGTGGTTTTGGAATGCAGCCTTTTACCATGTGCTAAGCTTGATACCTGAGTTCCACTTGCTCGTTCTTTAGTGAGAGCTGTTTGTGCTTAACCCATGGATTTGGGGTCCATGGCGTGGAGCAGACGAAGTGGGAGGGGTTCGAGATTCAGGGTGATCTAAATCCCTGGCTGGCTCCTCACCTGTTTGCCTTGGTTATAAGATGGGGCTCTAGGACAGTCAGAGGCTAGCTGTTGGTTTTGTGTTTTGACATAGTTAATGCAAAATTGTAGGAAATTCATTAGGCCCTTGTGAAGTCAGACCCTGTGCAGGTACAGGGGGTAGGCTATGGGGAGAAGGGTTTTTGAGACAATGGCTGCGGTGTTTGACCCACACTAACACATCAGGAGAGTTGGCACTTTTTTCTACATCCTTCCGGGCTTTTGTTTTTTTTTTTTTGTTTTGTTTTCAAGAGAAAAGGCCTCAGTATTCTGTGGGTATTGCACCTGTCTTCATTTTCACTGTGCCAGCTCCTGAGGGTTTCCTTCCTGCCATATGTGATCATCTCCTGGATTTTTCCTTAAGGTGGAAAGCATGAATCAGATTGCATCCATATAGGGATTCTCCCTAGGATACAGGGCAGTTTGGCTGGGAAACCTGGCACAGGATAGATATAGAGATAGAGGGGAGGACTTCTCCTAGGAGTGAGGGTAGGCCTGCCACTGTTCATCCCAGTGCTGGATTGGGAAGATCAGAATACCCTTTGGTGCTTTCCATCTCCTGGGCTCTCTTTATTTTTCTTTAAAAACATTTTTAAATTTTTATTTTTTGATTTGAGAGAGAGAGAGAGCGAACGAGAGAGGGAGAGAGAGGGAGAGAAGAAAGGGATGGGGGGGAAAGAGAAGCATCAATTTGTTGTTCCACTTATGTATTCACTGGTTAATTATTGTATGTGCTCTGACTGGGTATTGAATCTGCAACCTTGGCATATCGGGATCACACTCTAATCAACCAACTGAGCTAACAGCCAGAATTTTTTTTTTTTTTTAATATATTGAGCATATATTCTTCAAAACAGAAAGTATCATCATTCATAAACAGTGGGACCTGAAACTACTTGCATGTATTTAAATGGGGAGGTGAGATGGAGGATGATAGCAACTGAAGTCTTCTTGCTAGTTGCTTCTGATTTCCAAGAGGCTCTTGGTTGAGGTGAAGGCTATTTGGACTGTTTGGCTGTTTGTTGGTGGGAGGTTAGTGATGGTGCTGGGCTAGAATTTGAGATTTTGGTATTAACCTTAGATGAGATGTTTGAGGGTTGATGTATCTTTTTGATAGATGCAGGTGTGTTTGGTGGCGGGTAGTGCTGGGGGTGATCTGCAGCCTCACAGTGGTGGTTCAGTTTGGTGTTGAGGGGCTGATAGGAGTTTGGTAGGTGGTTCTAGGTGATGGAACAGTAAGGCCTGTAAGAGTGAAGCCATTTAAGTGTCTAGTGTGGTAGGTTGGCTTCCTGGGGACAGTCAGGTGAGCCAGTTGAGGAAAGAATCTTGTGTCCCATGTCAAGGGGCTTAGACTTCTTTATGTAGGAATTAGGGGGTGGGGACTGCAGGAATGTTTTGAGCATAGACCAGATATGATCAGGTTTGCTAATAAGCATCTAGTTCGGGAGTGCACTAGTAGTGTGGAGGAGGCCTTCCAGAAGGGCTGATGCTGGGCTGGGGCTCCTGGGCAGTAAGAACTATAAGAGCTTGGGCATGTCAGAGGACTTCAGGAAGTGGTTATAGAAAACACTCCTGTTCCCCTTATTCTGATTTTTCACAGAGAGGAAGGAAGAGGGATAGAGAGCTAGAAACATCGATGAGAGAGATACATCGACCAGCTGCCTCCTGCACCCCCCCACTGGGGATGTGCCCGCAACCAATGTACATCAGAATTGAACCTGGGACCTTTCAGTCCGCAGACCAACGCTCTATCCACTGAGCCAAACTGGTTTTGGCCTGTTCCTTATTCTGAAATATTTAATTGGGAGCATTTAATCAGAAATGGACAGTTAAATTTATAAATTCCTATGGGTGTGTATTCTGAGATAACTCCATGTATCTGTTTTAGTTGAGAAGAATTCTACCAGGTCATTGGGAGGAGTTCCTTATTTTCATGGTTGTATAGGTAGATAACTTTCTGTTTGCAAGTTTAGAAAAATTTATCAGGGCCAGTTGGTCTTTTAGAGAGGACAGTAGGGTTTACAAGTTTTTAGAAGGCTTTCCCTTCCTCTTTTGTTAGCTTGTTCAAATAAATTGTTTCTTGTGGCCGGGACCGGTTTGGCTCAATGGATAGAGCGTCGGCTTGGGGACTGAAGGGTCCCGGGTTCGATTCCGGTCAAGGGCATGTACCTTGGTTGCGGGCAGATCCCCGGTAGGGGGTGTGCAGGAGGCAGCTGATCAATGACTCTCTCTCATCGATGTTTCTAACTCTCTGTCTGTCTCCCTTCCTCTCTGTACAAAATCAATAAAATATATTAAAAAAAAAAATTGTTTCTTGTGGCATCACTTTTAGTATATTCTGCTTTGACCGTATGATTTTCTTAATTTATAGAAAAACTAGAGGCTTAGTGAATGAAATGCATGGATGGGGAGGGGTCCCCTCAGCCCACCCTGCACTTTCCAATTCAGGACCCCTCGGGGAATGTTCAATTGCTGGTTTAGGTCTGAACTGGTAGTTGAACATCCTTCTCACAATCCTGGACCACTAGCTCCTAATCGCCTGCCTGCCTAGTTGCCCCTAACTACACTCTCTTCCCCCACATGCCTGATTGCCCCCTCTCCCGCTGGCCTGGTCATCCCCAACTGCCCCTCCCCCTTTCCTCCAGCCTGGGCAACTAGTTTCTCTGGTTTCTTTTGGGTTTTGTTCCTGATCAGAACTGACAATAGCTGAAGCGAAGTAGGTGTGGAGGAGGCGGAGACAGTTCTCACCTTCCCTGCAGGATCCAGAAGACTCTAGTTTGGCCTCTGAATGGTTGGGTGTGCTTTGCCAGGCCCTGCAAGTGCAGTTAAAGGGTAGCTGGTGGACCCCTCAGGCAACTCACTCCTCTGTCTCCACTCTGTCTTGGAGCAGCTCACCCCTCCAGAACCTCAGTGCTTTGTGAACCGACTTGCCCAAAACTGAGGTTATCTTCCTGCAAAAATCAGACCCGCACCGTTCCCTCTCTGCTGAAAGTCACTATCCACCCTGGTTCCCAGGTGTGACTCCTCAGAAGTCTTCATGCTCTCCTTTACCTCATCCCATGGTTCTGCCACTCCCCAAATGTCTCTCTAATCCGGCCCCCTTCCCTGTTCCTCCTGTCATTCCCTCCATCGGGCTGTGTCCATGGCCTCCTGATTGAGGCCTGCCATAGGCCTCTGCTCTCCACTTCTTGGTACACTCGGCCCCTTGCCTGCTTTGTGCCTCTGATCCCTCTGGCCCCAGGACACAGACCCTGCAGGCCCTGCTCAGTTTCTTCTGCCACCTCTGCCCTCCACACACACCACCTACCAGCATGTCTGTGTGGAACCCCAAACATGCTGCAGACATTCCCTACTCTGCTCCTTTTTGTCCTGGCGTGTCCTTCCTGCCTGTGACCCTCTGTGCAACCTTGACTGACCCCTTCAGCCCTGATCCCATCTCTGTGATGATACTTGCCACCTGCCTCATGTGACTTTTTTACATTTACCCAGCATGTCCTCGCTGGGTTGTGGGCTTGTTCAGACTTGGACCACATCTTTTTTATCATCACTCTCCCAGAGTGAGCACAGATACACTTGGGCTGTGAGAAGCGGCCATTCCTGCGTTTTGTTGTGCTCAGTGCAGTGGCTTTAGCAAGCCGAGTATGGTGGAACCAATCTTGGGTCCCCACTGGCTTGCAGCTTGCCTTCAGCCAGAAGACTTCTGTTTGAAGCTCAGCCTTCCCACACTGCCCTAAGGCTTGTGGTGCTGATTGTGTGTGAGGTCTCTGTCCCCACCTTCTACCTGTAGGGGGAATGACTATCCCCCCTTCTCTGTATATCAAGGCTCATTTGTCATTGAACCAATTCCTGGCTCTGGAGCCACACTGTCTACATTTGCATCCTGGCAGCTGTGTTACCTGGAGCAAGTTACTGCTTTGTGCCTCAGTTTCCCCATTTTAAAATGGAAGTGATATTAGTTCCTAACTCATATGGGATGGCTAGAGGATTAATTAATTCCTATGTAGAGCTTATAATAGTGCCTGATTCAAACAAAGGGTACATAAATATTAGCTATAGTTATTGAGAAAGTTATTTTTTTCCTACCTGACGAAGGAAGTACCTGTACGTTTAAGGTTCTTTTATGAATGTTTGTACATCAGAGCAGTTAGCCGGGTTCAAAACTACATTTTCTCTCCAGTGCTTATGTTTTCTGGATTTGAGGAGACATGTTAGCTGGAGTTGAATGATGGAGAAAGGACAGCACGCACCCAAAGTCAGGATGTTGATGTTTCGAGTGTTCTCTTGTCCTGGCTCAGCCGGAGCCTCTAGGGCGGGCAGGGGCGGAGGGCTGCTGTGCCGGCTGCGGGGCGGACGGTAACAGAGTGCCTCTCAGTGAGGCTGTGGTGCTCAGACTTTCCTGGGAGCAGATGGCATGTCTTAGCTTGCAGGGTCAGAGGTTTCTGTTGGACGATGTGGAAGCTTTATTGTTTACATTTCGTAAGGTGTTTTTGGCCTCCTTAAGCATGAAACCAAGGAACAGGTGTGGCCCTAAGCAAGAATGTCAGAACCCTTGGCTAAATGGCGTGGAAGCAGGGCAGGGTG
The DNA here is from genome assembly GCA_036971965.1 of Nyctalus aviator. Lineage (NCBI taxonomy): Eukaryota > Metazoa > Chordata > Mammalia > Chiroptera > Vespertilionidae > Nyctalus > Nyctalus aviator. The sequence continues at coordinate 36,712,117 of CM072936.1, forward strand.
ATCTGCAGGCAGGTGAGTGTACCTGCAGCCCCACCCATCGGTGAGCTGGCCGCGAATGGCAGGGGCTGGCATCCTTGGATTGGGGAAGCAGGCAGGAAAAGGCAGGGGTGTGGGTAGAGTGTAGGGTTTTGGCTTCTCCCAAGCTTGGGTGCATCGAGGGAGGGCGAGGTTAGGACAGATCTTCTTTCTGGGAAATTCAGGCTGTGTAGGTAGGCGGCCCTTCTGCATCAGAGCTGGGCAGCTGATAACTCTCCTTTGCCATTTCTGTGGAGGAGGCAGCTTGTTCTCTTGGTGTGGCATATAGTAATTTTAAATGTTTTTATTTTATTTTATTTTATTGATTTCAGAGAAAAAGAGAGAGGGAGAGAGAGATAGAAACATTAACGATGAGAGAGAATCATTGATTGGCAGCCTTCTGCACACCCCCTTACTGAGGATTGAGCATGCAACCCAGGCATGTGCCCCAACCGGAATCAAACCACAATCTTCTGGCTTATGAGTTGACGGTCAACCACTGAGCCACACTGGCCAGGCTGGCATATATTACTTTAATTACTACAACCCCTCAAAGGAGAACCCAGGCGCATTGGCGTATACTTTCCTTGAACTATTGGAAAAGAAGCAGCAATAAGAACCACAGCTGGAGGTTAGGAGTGAAGGGCATTGTCCCTGAAGCGGATGCCAACCATGCCTTGGGGTGGGGTTGGGGCAGAAGGACTGTGCCTTTTTTCCACAGTATGATCCTGTTCAGATGACCATCTTTTCCTTCCCCGAGAGCTTTTTACCAAACCTACTGTACTCATGCTATTAAGAGCATGACCCCAGTGTCCTGACCCCTGTGTTTGCGCCCTGCTTCTACCGGGTGGGACACATTCTGCAAACAGCTGATATTTCACATCTGCCTGTGCCACGGGAAAGCAACAGCAGATAGCAGAGATCAGACAGAACAGTGGGGGTCTGTGCCAAGTTCACGAGGACCTAGCCTACCCTCTGGAGGTGGGGTGGCAGGCACTGCCAGTAAACAACAGGGTGTTGTTCCAGCTCCTTTCTCCCTATCCTGGATGGGTGTCTCAGTAGCAGGCGGCTTTGCGTAGTAGATGTCTCAGAGATTACTAGCACGTAGGTGGGTTTCCTGTAGACTGAAAATACTATTTTTGTCTGCATCCACCAAAGAGGTACTGCTTCTGTCTCACTTGATATAGGCTGAGTACCCTTGTTGCTCACAGCTGATGTGCCCGCTCTCTGTCCACCATTAACCACTGCCTCTCTTGGAGCATCTTTTTAAAAAAAAAAAAATATATATATATATATATATATTTTATTGATTTTTAACAGACAGGAAGGGAGAGAGAAAGAGAGCTAGAAACATCGATGAGAGAGAAACATTGGCCAGCTGCCTCTTGCACACCCCCTACCGGGGATGTGCCCGCAACCAAGGTACATGCCCCTGACCGGAATGGAACCTGGGACCCTTCAGTCCGCAGACCGACGCTGTACCACTGAGCCAAACCGGCTTCGGCTCGGAGCATCTTTTATCTCAGAATCTACAGTGCTTCGCAGGGGTCTTCTCTGGGGTTGCTCAGTCCCAGTCTCCATGAAGGAAGCCATGCTTCTTCCCAGCTGGGTGGGTTGACCTATCAGGGCCCCAATGGACATCTGTGTGTACCTCCTCCTGACCTTGGCAGAGCACCTGGGAACAGGCCTTGGAATGATGGTAGGTGCTGTATAAGCCTGCCAGGTGAGTGCCAGGTTGGTGGAGGAGAGAAGCCAATTGGTGATGACCCTGAAGTTCAAGCCTGTCGGGGTCTCAAGGTGGCCCTGCCTCGAAAGGGAGCAGCCAGGAGATTCTCCAAAGCCACCGGGCAGCTGCCCAGGACGAGGGTCTGTGGGAAGATAGGTTGGGGTTTGTGTGACTGGGGCTGCCCACCCCCTTGCTGCCTTTTTCACTCTGTTCCTCTGTCAGACATCCTTGGGAAGTGACCTGGATGGGGTCGACACCAGAGGCCTTGCATCTCTGGCAACAGGTTCTATCTACGGGTCAGTCCAGAACAGAGGGTGGGCCCAAGCACTAGTAGCTGGTCAAAGCCCTTGGTGGTCCACGTGACGGTTAATGGTGCCGGTGCTGCAGGACCCGCCATGGCCCATGCTGCAGAACTTGTTTCTTGTAAGAAGCCCTCTGCCCCCCTGCTGCTCCTGCCTTGGCCCTACGGCCAGCTGAGCCCGGTTCCTTTCCTGTGGGTCACTTCCCTCACCTCCAGGGAGACCTGCATTCCCACAACATACCAGGGCTGCTTGGAAGCCTTTTGAAATGACGCCACTCAGTCAGACCTGGAAATTACTTCTCCTGGGCTTGGTGTTTCCTATCCTATTTTCTTCTTCCAAATACACAGAGGTCAAGATTCTGGATTTAAGGCTATTTTTCAGGGCAAGTTAAGTTTTTTTGAGATAAGAGGTTTCATCGACAGCAGAGGGGCCAGTTCTGAAACCCGAGTTTGTCAGTCTCTGAAAACAGAGATTCTCAAGTGTCCTCCTGTGTGGCTGGAGGCTGGGGCCGCATCAGGGTGGAGCTGAGTGGGGACCAGTTACTGCTCCACCCTTTGCCTTCCTAGTGCTGGGCAGCGGGAGACTGTAAAGGGCCCTGGAAACATGGAACACTATGTCTGAGCCTCCTTTTGGGAAGGGTCTTGTGCGGGTCCATCTCTCAGGATCTGGCAAGGTCACGGGCTCCTCCATTACCAGGGGGTTACCTGCCCACTGACTTTCCCCGAAGGTTCACAGGGAGCTCGGTGTAAACAAGGAAAAGCCAAACCCAACCCCAGAAGAGACTCTCTGAGCCTGACTCAGCATGGATGACAGACCCAGCCTGTCCTATGAAACCTGAGGTGTAGGCGAGTAGCCTTGCCAGATGTGCCAGATGCCACATGAGCCGTGTCCTGGCCAGACCCAGCTAGACTCATCTGGCTGCCCCTGGGCTTCTTCTGCCATCAGGTGTTTGTTTCCTTTGCGGCGGGCGAGGAGTGTGACTTGTGGAGGCCCCTGTACATGCAGGTGCTGGTGTGTAGTCCCTCACCACGCCCAGGTTTCAAGTTGACACCTGGCTCTGTGTCAGATAGGGCCTGGGTGCCCCTACGAGGGCAGGCTCCACCTGGTGTCAGCTCCCTGCCTCAGCATTTTTCTCCTGCCCTTTTTGCCATGGCCTTCATTCTGAGCACCATGAAGAGAAGGATCCTGGGGATCCCCTGCTTCTCTGCCCTAGAGTTGCCCGAGGCATCGTTTTAAGATGGTGTTAATTCTGGTCCCATGGCTTGGGGTAACAGCCACGTGGGTACGGGGATAGGCCTTCCCTGATGCCACCCTATAGCATTTCATGAATGAAACACTCGCTTTTGCTTTCCCATTATCCACTGTTGAGCTATTCCAGGCATTGCTCCTGTCAGTGTTTTAAAGATACTTGAGGGTATGGGAAAGGCATCTATCTGATCGATTTCTGGGGAGAGCTGTGAGTGGGTAACCACCCTTGAGAAGCAGCTCTGCCATGAGGTCCTCCATGACATGTGCACTCTCTCCTAAGCAAGCTAGCCCAGCTCCTTTCCTCCATTGCCAGCCTCAAGAGTAACAATCGGAGAGCCACTGGGCATGGCTCTTGAGCTCTACTAAGTGCCCGAGAGTCAGGTGGCCTCCCCAGGAAATGAAACCAAAAGAGTGGAGCAGGCCTGGGCTGCTGTTGGTGGGCTGTTAGGAGAGGTGGATGATGCCTAGCTCCACCTGTGCCTGCTCCTTTAGGGAAAAGGGGAGAAGGGAGTCTGTAGAACCCAGGCTTGATCACTGAGCTCATGTTAGAGATGGAGAGGGAATGAAAACTCGCAGGCGAGTGCCTTCTGTGGGCTGGTGTTCCATGTCCATTTTTATTTAAGCCAGGAGAACTAGAGGGGCTAAGAGGTGACAGAATGGGGAGTTAAACCCAAGTCACTTTGACCTCAGAATCCACTGATGACCAGGATCTATTTATTGGGGAGAGATGGCTGGTTTGGATAGCTGTTAGGCTATCTTAATGAGCAAGACATGGGTTGGACTCTGTCCTGGTCAGCTGTGGGCCAGGAGCAGAAACTATTGGGCAGGCACAGCACTGGCTCCCTCCCAGTGTTCTGTGATAATATGCTGATGATGTGAAATCTTTCCACTTGGCAGTAGGAGTCCTCTTTATTCCAGCTGAAAGGGACTGAAGCTCTTGGTGTGTCCTGGTAGGTGGGAGTGGCATAGGGTGAGTTCCTGGAACAATAATGCTGGAGTCCCTGGCAACCCCCATGGGGAGTCTTCTACTCTAGGACATTAACTGGGGGTGGCATCCGGGAGTGCCAAGGTGATAAACCATTTCCTCAGCCACCCCCACACTTCTGTGACTGGGACTTTCCCTCTGAGTGATGATGGAAGGGGAAGTGGGTGGTGCCAGAGCATCTGAACTGGGCACCTGGGGCCTCCTGTCTCCTGGCCTGAATGTGGCTTGGCTTCTTATTGCATCATTGGCATCTGATGTGACAGGGGATAGGCTTTTCTGTGGGGGCGTCGGGCTGGCTACTCATCAGTTATTTCTGGGAGTGAAAAGGGAAGAAGGGTTAGTAGGGTGGCACTCTCTGTCAGTGTCGTCCCCATCTTTTTTTAAATTTTTTTTTAATATATATTTTTTATTGATTTTATACAGAGAGGAAGGGAGAGAGATAGAGAGTTAGAAACATCGATGAGAGAAAGAGTCATCGATCAGCTGCCTCTTGCACACCCCCTACTGGGGATGTGCCCGCAACCAAGGTACATGCCCTTGACCGGAATCGAACCCGGGACCTTTCAGTCCCCAAGCCGACGCTCTATCCATTGAGCCAAACCGGTCCCGGCATTGTGTTGTCCCCATCTTTGCAACTCTAGACATCATCTGATCCAGAGCCACTGGGTCCTGACTCCCTACAGGGCCTGACCCTGGCAGCTGTGTCCCCTTGTTTTCTTCTGGCCCTCACATCCCGCTGTCCTCTGAGACAGCTGGCTCTGGCTCTGTGGTGAGGGTTACGGTTTTCATTCCTGGGTCCGTCATTCCAGCCTCACATGGGGCCCATCCAGAGAGGGGTGACTACACATGCTGCCAGGGCCCGCAAGCTTCATGCAGCCTCTCAGTGCCTCCGTTTCCTCATCCCTCAGATGGGGATTATCATACCTACTGATGGGTTTGGAGGCTCAGAATGTTTCTCCCAGGTAGACACCTATGGCCCTTTGATGATGATGTCTAATTGCTACCCCTTCATTTTGTGGAGAAGGGAACCAAGGTCTGAGGAGATAAGTGACTGCCCAGAGCCTGCCATCTTGGAGGGACGATACTTTTCGGCCACACTGGCTGCCCTGGCACCATAGCTACAGTGTGTTTTTCTAACAGAGGCCAGAACCAGTCTGTAGGACCCTAGCCTGAGACTGACAACAACTGGCTACAAAATATACAACTGTGGCTAGGCCTTGGTCTTATGGTTTTTCTCCTGGTTGCCCAATTTCTAAGAGCAGTGGAGAGAAGGTTTGTCGAGGGTGGGGTGACTGAATTAATTTACAGTAACTTCATGCCCTTTAACAGCTCCTCGTCTATTTGTGGCTTCTGTTGCCTTTCTCTTGTGTTTGTTCTGACCTTTCTAATCTTTGAGTAGCCAGAATTTTACTCCCATAGAGAAAACAGACAGCCATTGTGTCAGGATGACACAGTAGGAAAATCTTCAGTGACTTCATTTTAGGTATTCTGTGCACACCACTGTTTGTTTAGTGAGTGTGTTCCCCATCGTAGCTTTGCCATGTTTGGGATGAGCCTGCCTTGGATAACCACCGGCTAGACATCTCATACTTAATGTGTCCAAAAGTCCTGTTACTTCTGCCCATCTTCCCTGTCTTAGCATCCACCCATTTGCCCAGGAAAAAATCTGGGAGTCACCCTTGTTTCTCTCATGCCATTAGCAACCACATTCAGCTGACTCTGCTTGAGTCTCTCCTGTCACTCAGCTTCAGCCTTGCTAACTGCCTTTCTGTTTCTCTTTCCCTTCACCCCCAAAGTTCTTCCTTCTGATTCTCTCATCAAGCAGACCTCTGCTCAGGGATCATCACTCAGTAAGCTAATTAGACTGTTTATCCTGGTCAGTCCCCATCCCCACTCCCATTTCTAGCCCATGACCTAGCTTTGTTTTCTTCAGAGCACATTTTACCTACCAGTTTTCTTATTTGCTTATGGGTTTTCTTATCTCTATATATAAAAGCCTAAGCAACTTTGATGATCGGATGATTGGACAACCTATTACGTGCACTGGCCACCAGGGGGCAGGTGCTCAATGCAGGAGCTGCCCCATGGTGGTCAGTGCACTCCCAGAGCCAACCTCCTGCTGCCTGCTTACCTCCTGTGGCCAGCCCAATGGGCCTGGTCACCAGCCAGGCAGGGGTTGGATGGAGGACCCCACCATGCATGAATTCGTACTCTAGTATATTATATTTTCTCTGCTCCCTTACTACCACCCACCATCCCCTGTCAACCTCATAGAGTAGATCTGGACTTGATACCTTTCCTTTCCAGGGGATGGGAATTTAGCATCGTGGCCCTAAACCAAGCTGCTGCTATAGATACTATTACTAAATGAGGTGTATAACAACTTTCTGTTTTAAACCCCAAGCTGCCTTTCCCACACATACATATATACCTATTTATACACAGAGACTCTTAATTGTGTTTGGAAAAATAGTGGCTCTCAGATGATAGTTTCAGCTGAAGATACATTACAGCTCTGATTTTCTTGGAAAAGCTTTTAACTTCATAGCTTAAAAGCTATGAAGAATGAGGAGACAAGGAGCTGAGGTGTTGCTTCTCTGCACAAATCTTTCCAGATGCTCAATAACTTTTGTAGCCATAGGGGATTGTATTAGTATCCTGTTGCTGCTATAACAATAGTAGTGGCTTACAGTTCTGGAGGACAGAAGTCCTAAAATCAAGGTATCAGCAGGATGATATTCTTTCTGAAGTTTTTAGGGAAGAATTTGTTTCATTGCCTTTTTTTAGCTTCTAGAATCCACCTACATTCCTTGACTCATGGCCCCATCCTTTACCTTCAAACCCAGCAGTGTAGCATATTCCATTTTCTTGGCTTCTATCATTACATCGACTTTTCTGACTTGACCTTCCTGCTTGCCTCTTACAAGGATCCATGTGTTGCATTATGCATCCCCCCCATAATTTAGGGTAACCTCACCATTTCAAGAGTGTTAATTTACTCAGGTTACACCCCCCCCCTTTTTTTTTTTAGTATGTAAAGTAGCATATCACAGTTCTGGGGACTAGGACAGGACATCTTTGGAAGGCCTTATTCAGTGTACCACAGGGATTGACTTTTCTTCCTTTGGGTAAATCTATATAATAGATAAATCATTTGGGAATTGAAAAAACTCACACAGGAAGTATATGTATTTTCCAGCGAAACTAAGGTGATGGTGAATCCTGAATTGACTCTAAATAATTTTTTTGTTTTTTTAATTTAATTCTTCAGTTAAAAAATTTTTTAGATCCAATTTATAGTTAGAATTAAAAATCTAAAAATTCTGTGGTAGTTTTGTAAAAATAATTCTATAGTTTATTTTTGAAGGAAACTATTCAAAATATTTCCATTTTTATTTTAGGTCTTTGAAAATGTAAACATCTGTTGTTTTTGGTGAAAGTTATTGAGCTCCCATATACGGACACAAAAATATCTCCCATATTTCCTTGAGTCGCTAAATAGGAAGTGGTTCTTTCGGATTATTTCACTAGCTTTGATAAATCAAATGGCCACATTATTATTCGTTTTTCTAGAGTATCTACTGCTTCACTGTGGTAGAAAAACTACAAAAAGAAAGCCTTCCAGCTCATGTCTTCTACTTTGTAGATAGTAAAGCCTGCATAAAAGATGTGCCACCCAGGATCATCCTTGTGGGAAAAAGAAGTGGGGTGGGGGTTGGGTGGAAATGTGTCCTGGTCTGCTGGGTGAGGCAGGAGGGTGGGTGTGCCTTGGAGAGAGCAGAGATGGCAGTTGCAGTCCTCAGACAGGAAGTACCAGTCAGTGCCTGTGTCTTCCTCTAGGGCTGAGCCTGGGCCTTCCCTCATTGCAGGCCTGCAGGCCTCCTGACTCACTGCAAGACAGAGGTCCCAGGTCCATAGCTCCCTAAAATCAATGCATCTGACCACTCTCATGGTGATGGGGCAGGGGGTTGGGTGCTTCTACTGCCAGGCTAGTCACCACCCCGAATGGGACAGTACCTATGGCAAGAAGAATATGGATTTGGAACTTAAACATTTGGGTTCAGCCTGGCCAGTATGCTTCAGTGGTTGAGTATCAACCTATGAACTAGGAGGTCACAGTTCAATTCCCAGTTAGGGCATATGCCCAGGTTCTGGGCTCGATCCCGAGTGTGTGTGTGTAGGGGGCAGCTGATCAGTGATTCTCTCTCATCATTGATGTTTCTATCCCTCTCTCCCTCTCCCTTCATGCTGTGTTATTTCCGGAGTCATTTCTTCTTTGAAATTGATAAAAATATACTATGTTAAACAACAACAAAATACTTTAAAAAAAAAACCAAGATTTGTGTTCAAATCTTAGCTTTGGCACTTCTCAGCTGGGTGGGCTGATGAGCAAGCCCCCAGTCTCTTGGTGCGGTAGAATGGCAGTACTTGTTGAGCCAAACACGTAGGGTTATCCTGGTGCTTTTCTAACAGGTTGCTATGTTGTGGTCAGTTACTGTGTTGCATGTGGCAAGTCCACATGCTCCAACTGAGGATCCAGGAAGGGAGGGAAAGGAAGGACTGCTGTGACTGATGTGGATATGGACCATGAGCCAGGGGAAGCTGGTGACCATGCTTGGGCCCATCAGGCTCAGTCTGAGCCAAACCTGGAGGGATGCTTGTCACTTTGGTCCTCACTGCTGTCCAGCTGGCTGTTCTTCATCTATGGCCTTCTGTAGACCAGGGGAGCAGCCGCCACCAGGAGCCTGAGGAGAGGCCTTGCCTAAGATAGCCTTATCAGCCTGCCTCTTGATGGGGGAATGGGCATTGCTGTGTCCATGAGGTCATATGATTTGCATACCCACCAGCAATAGTAAAGCCCTTCCCATTCCTGGGTATGAGGAGCTTAGAAGTTGGGTTAATGCCCAGAGCAGCAACATGTCCCCTAAACCAGGCAGTCTCAGTGTCTCTGGGGAACTGGGAAGCTGAGAACAGAGCCTGGCTCCAGGTCCATGCTGTGGGCCTTTAAAACCAGGCCTGAGCAGTTCTCATGATAGTTGCTTTGTGACTTAGCAGGGAGATGCCTGGAGGGGAGCAGCAGGGTTTTGGGCTCTGCACCCATTAGTGAGAGCCATTCAGCTGTGGCCTGTTTCCCACTAAAGGCCCTTGGGGGGGAATCTTCGTTTAACCAGAGGGTTCCTGGCTGAAGACATGAAGGATCAAGATACATAAGGCTTGGGGTGGATGCTGTGATTATGAGCAGCAACGTGCCCTTGAGCCCATTGGTTAAAATGCAGGGCTGAGTTTAGGCTCCAAGGTCTAGTCAGCCCCACCTCTTCAGTCATGCTCTCTGCCTCCCTTGCTAACCCCTATCATGCATCTGTTCTCACCCTGACACCTTTGCTTAGAGCCTGCCCACAACTCCTTTTTTTTTAAAAAATATATTTTATTGATTTTTTTTTCTTTTTAAATATATTTTATTGATTTTGCACAGAGAGAAAGGGAGAGAGATAGTCAGAAACATCGATGAGAGTCATCGATCAGCTGCCTCCTGCACGTCCCCCACTGGGGATGCGCCCGCAACCAAGGTACATGCCCTTGACCGGAATCGAACCCGGGACCCTTCAGTCCCCAAGCCGACGCTCTATCCATTGAGCCAAACCGGTCTCGGCATTTTATTGATTTTTTACAGAGAGGAAGAGAGAGGGATACAGAGTTAGAAACATCGATGAGAGAATCATCGATCAGCTGCCTCTTGCACACCCCCTACTGGGGATGTGCCTGCAACCAAGGTGCATACCCTTGACCGGAATCGAACCCGGGACCTTTCAGTCCCCAGGCCAATGTTCTATCCACTGAGCCAAACCGGTTTCGGCTGCCCACAACTCTTTTCTTCAACCTTCACTTCTGCCACCCATGCCACTTGGGAAGGCAGGGCGCCATTAAGCATGTTTACACGGGCCTGCTGCGTGAACACTAAGGAAGCAGCAGAGGCTGGGAAAGTTACTGGGAGGGACTGCCTTGGGGAGTAGACCTGCCCGCCAGCTCCTCAGCTTGCCTACCCTGTGTGGGTCCTGGGCTTGCCTGGGCCCTATGGGCTCCATTTCTGTTCCTTAGCCTGGCAGGCAGGTAGGCCCCTCTGCAACATACATCCTCCTGATCTATTTGCATTCATGCCTTTACCTTTACTTCTCCCTCCTGGAATGACCCCCTTCATTCTCTCCCCTGTATAAAATCTTGGTACACATTGGAGGTCTCACTTCTGCTCTCATCATTTCTATTCAGCATTGTATTGGAGTTCCTGGTCAGTGCAGTAAGTCAGGAAAAAGAAATAAAAGGCATGCAGAATGGAAAGGAAGAAATAAAACGGTCTTTATTATCAGACAGTATATATTAAAATATTCTGAAGAATCTTCATAAAAGCTACCAGAACTAATTGGTGAGTTGAAAAGGTTGCAGGATATCAGGTGAATATATAAAATATCAAATATATGTATGTTTTTAATAGTGTTATTGAGATAAAATTTACGTATCATAAAGTGCATCCATTTAAAGTGTACAATTCAATGGTTTTTAGCATGTTTACAGTGTTGTACAAATTATCATAATCTAATTTTAGAACACTTTTATTACTGCAGAAAGAAACCTTGACCCCAATTCCTCATCCCTCAAAATATTTTGTTATAACAGCAAGAAACAATTGGAAATTAAATTGAAGTATTTAGAGATAAACTTATCAAAACATTGTTGAGAGAAATTAAAGAAGACCTAAATAAGTGGAGAGAGGCCATATTCCTGTGTTGGAATATTCAATATTATTAAACTATTCTCCAGATTGACCTATAGATTCAACACAATTCCAGTCAAAATCTTAGTAGAAATCTGAGACATTGTTCAGAAAATGGAAAGACAGGCCGTAGACTGGGAAAAAATATTTACAAAACACACAAAAGAATTTAGATCCAAGATGTATTTAGAACTCTTAGAGCAATAAGGTACACAACCCACTTTTAAAAAAGGGTTAGCCTGCCTGGTGTGGCTCAGTGGTTGAGCATCGATCCAGGAACCAGCACTGGTTCAATTCCCGGTAGGGCATGCCTGGGTTGTGGGCTCAATCCCCAGTAAGAGGTGTGTAGGAGACTGACGATGGATGATGTTTCTCTCTCATCGATGTTTCTATCTTTCTTCCTTTCTAAAAAATCAATGAAGACATATGATTTATTTACTTTTAATATATTTTTATTAATTTCAGAGAGAAAGGAGAGGGGAAGAGAGATAGAAACATCAATGATGAGAATCATCGGTTGCCTACTGGGAATCTAGCCTGCAACTGGGCATGTGCCTTTGACTGGAATTGAATCTGGGATCCTTCTGTCTGTGGGCTGACACTGTATCCACTAAACCAAACCAGCAAGGGAAAAACATAATTTTTTAAAATATATTTTATTGATTTTTTACAGAGAGGAAGAGAGAGGGATAGAGAGTTAGAAACATCGATGAGAGAGAATCATCGACCTGCTGCCTCTTGCACACCCCCTACTGGAGATGTGCCCACAACCAATGTACATGCCCTTGACCGGAATCGAACCCAGGATCTTTCAGTCCGCAGGCTGACGCTCTATCCATTGAGCCAAACTGGTCTCGGCGGAAAAACATAATTTTTAAAAAGGGGTTAAAGATTTAAACAGTTCAATAATTTTTTAATAAACCAAAGGTAAATAAGTATATGAAAAAAGGTTCAACATCCTTGGTCATTGGGAAAATGCAAATTAAAGCAAAATGGTATTAAAACCCTATTAATTGGCTAAAAGAAGAATACGAAGACAACTGACAATATTAATTGCTGATGAAAATATGGAACTCATATACATTGCTAGTGGGAAGGCAAACTAGTACAGCCACTTTGGAAAACAGTTTGTTATCAAGTTAAACATGTACTTATCTTATAACCCAGCAGTAGCCAGTTCTAGGTATTTACCCAAGAGAAATGAAAAACTTATGTCTGTATGTAAATATGTATTGGTTTTATTCATAATAGCCAAAATTGGAAATGACTTAGATGTCATCAACTAGTGAATAGTTGTTGGTATATATTACATCTGGAAAGGCAAGTCCATAGGAACAAATCAGGGACTTGGAGGTAGGTGGAGGGGGATTGGCTACAAAGAGGTAGGAGGAAAGTTTTTGGATTGATTGAAATGCTCTATATCTTGATAGTGGTGGTGGTAACATGTGCCAACATTTGTTAAAATCTGTTAAAATTTAATTGAACTGTCAGTTAAAATGGGAGAATCTCATTACATGTAAATTATACTTCAGTTAAAAATATTTTTTTCATCACTTCTTGGCTTTTTGGCTAAGATCAAGTATAAGAAATTTTTTTTTAACCCACCATGATACACCTCAGAGCTCATTTCAAGCCCCCTCTCCTTGAGAATTTCCCTGACCCATCTTCTTGTTGCACGGACTTCTAGTAAGTCCCTTCCAGGTTATTCATGTGGTTCCTGCTAACCACAGCTTGGGCTGCTTCTTCAGTAGGGCTGTCTTAGCTCCTCAGGGATAGTAAGCTGCTGGACTCACTGCTCATTTGGCACAGCCAGACTCTGTCTACAGTCGCTGTGAGAGGCCAAGAATGCTGACTGATGTGGTGGTGGTAGGCCCTTCTTGCTAAGGCACCCATCTGTCACTAATGAGCAGTGAGTCCAAGGGAGAGGAGTTCAGACCTGGGTGAGCTTCTGTGGCTGTCTTGCTTCTCTCAAGTACCTCTACTCAGCTGTGACTGCTCTCTTCTCCCACAGGTTGGGATAAACATTCCTATGGTTACCATGGAGACGATGGGCATTCCTTCTGCTCCTCCGGAACTGGTCAGCCCTATGGTCCCACATTCACCACAGGAGATGTGATTGGCTGCTGTGTCAACCTCATCAACAGCACCTGCTTCTACACCAAGAATGGCCACAGCCTTGGTGGGTACATAGGGGAACTTGAAGGTTTGCTCTGAGGAGCCATTTTGGTTGGTTGGAGGCCCAAGTACAAGCTTTGAAGCCAAAGCAGTGTTACAGATCCTCTGCTGAGCTCTAGGGAACTGCAGCCCTTTCCAGGCACTGGAGCCTGCAAGGTGAAGGGAGGGTTGCATGGGCACTCTCTTTGTTAATCCATCCATTTAGGATCATCTATCAAGCCCAGTGCTGGGAGAGCAGCATTGTCGTGGTCGTGCTCCTGGCCTGTGTGATATTTATTGGAGCAGGATTTGGGGTTAGTGAGAAGTTTGAGGGTCCCAAATACATACTTGATTGGTAATGGTTTGCATGCCCCTGGCCTGGGCCCAGCCTTTGGCCTGCTCTTCTGGCACTCAGGGCGATGTTTGCTATGGAGCAATATTGAGGGCTGTTCTGGTTCAGGAGGTAAACAGACAGGCTAGAGTCAGATGGGGTCAGGTCTCGGGGTCGGGTCTCTTTCAACCTGTTTATGGTTAATAGATAGCAACCTGGACAGACTTAAATTTAAAAAGGTCCCTTTGGCCCTAGCTGGTTTGGCTCAGTGGATAGATTGTCAGCCTGCGAACTGAAGGGTCCCGGGTTCAATTCTGGTCAAAGGCACATGACCTAGTTGCAGGCTCAATTCCCCCAGGAGGGGGTGTGCAAGAGGGAGCCGATCAATGATTCTCTCTCATCATTGATGTTTCTGTCTCTCTCTCCCTGTCCCTCTCTGAAATCAATAAAAATATACTTTAGAAAAAGAAAAAGGTCCCTTTGGTGAAACTGAGAAGGATGGACTGATTGGTGTAAGGGCCAGCAGCAAGTGGCCTGAAGCAAGGCAGTGGTGGATGCAGGAAGTGGGAACAGGGGTGGCCTGACAGGTCTTAGTGACAGATGGGTGCCTTAGCAAGAAGGGCAGATGGGAAAATGGCTGGATTCATGGTGATATCAACTGGGATTAGGAACCCAGTAGGAGCAGCAATCAGTGGAGGGTGATGGGGCCGTGGAGGGTCCCTTGGAAGAGCCATCCTGTGCACATGTGGAAATTTAGGGATAGAACTTAAAAGAAAGGGAGGATGGCTCTCCTGATGACAAATACCAAGGACTGACTGGTATTTGGCCCTGAGTGAGAAGAGCCCTTGGCCAAAGTGGTCCTGTGGTGGTGCCTAACGTCTGGGCTTTCCCGCTTTCCTGCAGAGATCTCTAATTTGGCAGAACCATACCAGCCTTGCCAGGAAAAAAGTTGGGTGTTTTACTTGGAACTCAACTCCTAGGAGAACCACTTCCCTTGGCTTGAGGGGCAGTTAAAAGGAGGTTGCCACTCCCCACAGCCCTTCAGTGGCTTTTCCAGGAGCTGAGCCCAGGCAGAATCAAGGGACCTGTTGGAAATGGGGTTTGCTGGTGGCTGGGTTGAGTGATCAGGAGCCAGCATTTCTCAACAAGGCAGTCAGATGCCACAGTCTGGAGTGGGCCTCGAGAGCATTGCACAGACGCTGCATAGCTGACTCAGGTGCACACCAGAGAAACTCTTCTCTGAAATTCATGGCTACCTTGCTACAGTTGCTGATATCCCACTGGTGAGGCGCTAGTAGCTGAAGGAGAAGGCCAAGGTCTCAAGATGGCTCCTCCCTCCCCACTTTGTTCTTTGACTTCAGTTATTTCCTGGATCTTGGTTTTTTTGCTGTCACAGTCCCAGGAGTCACTGCTATGGGTTCTCACTCTTGGGTAAAGAGCACCCTTTGTATCCGGGCCAGTCCCTTCTGCTCTGGATTCCTGCCTTCTTTATATTCTTCCAGCTTGTCCATACCTTGGTCTACCTGGCTATGGGACCTACATTTTAAGATATACCCTACTGTCTCCTGTGTATCTGCTCCTCCCTCTAGGCCCTAAATGAGTACCAGGGCCCATGAGCTCTTTGTCAGATCCCCAGGTCTATAAGGAGCTTACGGCTACCTTAATGTCAGTCCAAACCCTCACACTGTTTTTATTTTTTAAAACATATTTAATTGATTTTTTTACAGAGAGGAAGAGAGAGGGATAGAAAGTTAGAAACATTGTTGAGAGAGAATTCATCAATCAGCTGCCTCTTGCACACCCCCTACTGGGGATGTGCCCGCAACCAAGGTACGTGCCCTTGACTGGAATCGAACCTGGGACCTTTCAGTCCACAGGCTGATGCTCTATCCACTGAGCCAAACCGGTTTTATATATATATATATATATATATATATATATATATATAGATAGATAGATAGATTGATTTAAAAATTGGAAGATAACAAGGGTAGGACTTGAACCCTTTCGCCTATAGCTTGTTCGGGGTAAACAGCAACCATGCAAGAATCACTTTATGTTATTTTGAAACTCATGTTTTTCTCTCTTGTCCACAAGGATAGTACTGAGACCTTACTAAAAATGTTATCACCTGTCCCCTGCATTTTCCAGATCATGAAATTTAATAGGAAAGCAATGAACTTGGAGTGATAGACGACTTGGCAACTCTTCTAATGACCTTGTTTCCTTTTCACAAGCCAGCTTATCAATAAATGTGCTTCAGAATCTCATGTAGGATGAATGAGCCAATCACTGCTCTCTAACCCCAGAACCTTTTCCCCTTTATAGAAGAATGATGTTTCCTGGCCTCCCCGTTAATTTCATTTATCTTATTGTCCTCTATCACAGCACTCTCCCTTTATGGCTTTGAACAGTTGTCTGTGTAATGATTAGTTGCATGCCATCTTCTCTTGCAGAACTTTTAGGGCCAAGCTTGCAGCTGGTTTTCTAGTGCTTATCACATGGCCAAGCTCCTGGGAGGTCTCAGCAGATACTTGACAGATGGGTGATTGAGCAGGTGAATGGAGACAGGAGACTGATGGCTCATCCACAAGTAGTTGGTGTACTAGTACTAGTAGAGTCATTTTTATACTGCTCTGCACTCTCTCACAGGTTGTTGTTTATTTATTTATTTATTTATTTATTTATTTTCAGTTGCCTTCTCTTTTTTTAAAATATATTTTATTGATTTTGTACAGAGAGGAAGGAAGAGAGATAGAGAGTTAGAAACATCGATGAGAGAGAGTCATCGATCAGCTGCCTCTTGCACACCCCCTACTGGGGATATGCCCGCGGTCAAGGTACATGCCCTTGACCGGAATCGAACCCGGGACCTTTCAGTCCCCAAGCCGATGCTCTATCCATTGAACCAAACCGGTTTCGGCAGGTTGTTGTTTTTTAATTAAAATATACTTGTACTGATTTCAGAGAGGAAGGGAAGGTGAGAGAGACATAGAAACATCAGTGATGAGAGAGAATCACCGGTTGGCTGCCTCCTGCACGCCCCCCTTTCCCCCTAACTGGGGATCCACACCGGCTGGGCTTTCACCGGTTCTTTATACCCTCAACCTCATTGAACCCTGACCTATGTCTGTTTGCTCAGAGACTTCTCATCAGCAAATTAAGAGTGTCTTGTTTGCATCCTGGATCTTTTCTTGGACCTTCTTTCTGTGGGCCAACCCAGATGTTTTCATCACAGTAGCCTTGCAGAGGCTCCCAGAGATCTTTTCCAGTGTAATAGGGAGTGGAGTCGCCTCTTTCCTCATCCTCCTGGAAGCACTTCAAGGTTTTATCCTTCCTGAGTGCCATAGACAGAGCTGGGTAAGCCTGGGTAGGCCATTCCTTGCCCAGAAGTGTGGCAGTTGCCTCACCTGGTGGCACAATTGCAGTCAAATTGTACACAGACCTTACAGTTCATGAAGCAGCTTTTCTTCAGTTGGACAGATTTTTTTTCTTGTTAATCCTCACCCTAGGATATTTTCCCATTGATTTTTAGCGAAAGTGGAAGAGAGAGGGAAAGACAGAGAAATATCGATGTGAGAGAAATACATTTATTGGTTGCCTCCTGCATGCACCCCAACCAGGAGAGGAGCCTGCAACCAAGGTACATGTCTGAGACCCTTCAGTTTGCAAACTTATGCTTTATCCACTGAGACAAACTGGCTAGGGCCAGATGGCAGCTTTCACAAAGTATTTCAGTTTCTTGAGGTGTCAGAATTAGTGTTATCCCTTTTTTTCCAGTTTGCCAAAGGTAAACTGATGGAGCCTGAACTTCCCCTTCTTCCAGGGTTCTGTGGGAAGAGAGAGGGAGAGAAAGAAACAAAGAAGCATCCATTGGCTGCCTTCAGCATGCTCCCTCCTGGGAATCAAGCCCACAAATCCAGGCATGTGCCCTGACCCGGAATCGAACCAGCAACCTTTCAGTACACAGGGTAATGCCCAGTGAACCGAGCTACACCAGCCAGGCCTAAATGGTTTCTTGTTAAACACTGAGCCCAGTGCCCAGCACAGAAGAAACATGTGGTATGCATTGGCTAGCTGGCAGTATTCTGGCTCCAGGTTTACTGGGAGATCTATGGTTAGACGCCTCTCCTATTCTGTCTTTTGGGGTTTCAGTTTCTTTTTTGGGTGCTGTTGGGAAAGCTGACTAGGAGTTCTAAGGAGTCAGTGGTTTGGCAACCTTTCAGGGCAAGAGCTCAGGAGTTTCTAAAAGGTAGTAAAAATTTATCTTAAAAATTTTTTTTTAAAATTGGAAAGCTATGAGTCCTCAGAACAGTCTCCTTTGTCTCTGTCGCTTCTCAATCTGTAGAACACGAGTGCTCTAGGGGATATTCTGAGGCCTCTCTCCTGCTCAGACCTGCTCAGATATTTGGGGTCCCGCTCCCCTCTACCCTCACTTCTGATTCATGGTGAGGTCCCTGGAAACACAACCTCTTCTCTTGACAGGAGAGTTCAGAGGGTGCACAGGCCAGTGTTAAGCTGGGCTTTGTTGCCTTGGGAAGCTCTGGGGACTCTGGAAATGCGCAGCCATCACCCTCATTGTCTCCAGTGCTGACAGCTTAGAGATGATTTTGGAGTGTCAGACCAGGACTGAGTTCAGCCCTACCATTTCTGTTAATTTTATGACTATTGGCAAATCATTTAACTTCTGAGGTTTTCTTTTTCTTCAGAGGAAATAAAGGATAAGAAAGTCTGCTTCCCAGAGTTGGTATGAGGATCAGATGAGTTAATGAATGGAAAAAGGGCCTGGCATATATAATAGGTTTCCATCAATATGTGTTGGGTCCAGAGAAGGATTAGGCCTGGAAAGGCCTCAGAGGTAGACCATTAGATTTTAATCTTTTCTAGTAGGCTTTTCTTGAGAGAATGGAAACACTGTAGACAAATATTTTTAATGTTTTTATTGATTTTGGAGTGAGGAAGGGAGAGAGGAAGAGAAAAAGAGAGAGAGAGAGAGAGAGAGAGAGAGAGAGAAACATTCATCAGTTGCCTCCATCCAGTACACACTCTGACTAGGGATGGAAACTACAACCTGGGTATGTGCCCTGATCCGAAATCAAACTGGTGACCTTTTGGTGCATGGAACGACACTCAACCAACTGAGACACACTGGCCAGGGCCAAATATTTAAGTGCCAATCTGACATCATTCCTGTCTGGGCCATCCAGCAAAGGGAAGGCCACGGTCTAAAACTCTCGGGCCCTAGCATGTGCTTGGCCTCCACCATAGGGTAGATGTGGTGACCAGCCCCTCCCCACCTATTGTGATGGACCACCTGTGAGCTCATGACTGTTTCTTTCCCTCCACAGGTATAGCCTTCACAGATCTCCCGGTAAGTACTACCATTGGGTCTTCCCCCCTTTGGGCTTTTGGGGGCTTGGTTATGGTGGTACTGAAAAGTGCAGGGTGTGAAATCTGCCCTTTCCCCACCCAGGGATATGGACTATATTGTCTACTTGAGGGTACCAGTACGGGGTACTGCTTGTCTTTCTCCAGTAGCGAGGGCTGGTCTTCCTCCATGACTCTTAGCAGGTGCAGTGATTTGTGGCATTTCCAAAGACAGCTGGGGAAGGGGGTGAGGGGTGGAGATAAGGGTAGCCCCATGGCTCAGCTGCTCTGAGCCAGTTCTGTGACTTACAGCCAATGGATTGGGGTTCAGAGCGTAGAGAATTGCTCCTGAACTGTTAGGTCCCTGTGCATGCCCATCAGAGATCCCCGAGGAAAGCCAGTACCCTAGGGAACTTGAGCCTGCTACCTTGCATGAGCCAGAGAGGTGAGCTTTGTGGGGTCTCTCTTCTTGGAAAAGGGTGATGTTTCCTGCTGCTCCGTTCAGGGCTCATCCTCACCTTTATTAATGGTCATCATGGGCCTCATCCTATGCAGACTTCCACCCCGGTGCTGGGAGCCGGGCTCCCTGCTCTGCTTGCCCTGGCCGTGTTCTGGAAGGAGCAAGGATTTGCTGGCTCCGGTGGCTGCTTTCGGATCCTGGAGCCTTGTGATCTGCGAAGCCCAGATGGCAGCACCCAGGATCCTGTTAGAACCTCTTGTCTATAGATCAGAATCCTTTCCTCCCTGGAGGCCTCAGAAAGGGGCCATGGCCCTAGGCAAAGTGAATAGACACAGAAGGAGAATCCTGACTAGGAAAGAGTCTAGTTGCAGAGATGTGACATGAAACAGCCAGGCATGAATGTGGTCAGTAGTTGTGGGGTGCCACGGGAGGCACTGAGTGAGGGAGTGACCCGGCAAAAGCTGGTCATGGCAGGGAATAGAGAGAAAGCAGGGAGCCCCACACCCACGGAGGGACATGCCCAAACCTCAGTGGCCTGAAGATCCTCTTAATGAGTCTCTGACAGGAAGGGCAGTGGCCTCTCTTTGCACTTTGTCAGCGTTAGGGGCTCTAAACCACCTGACTTCTTTCGCCATGCTCTCCTCTTCCTGCCTTCCTTTCCTGCCTCCCCTGTCTTCCTGCCCCCTCATATACCCTTTTTTTGTGGCAAAGGGATCCTGTAGCCCATGCCTGCGGCAGATCTTCACAGGCACACACACCTTCAGGGTCATGGAGCCCCGCCTGCCTTTCTGTGCCCTGGCTGAGTCCCGGAGAGGGGCCTTGGGCTTTGGGCTTTGGGGAACACCACAACCTCTGATGCAGGGAAGGAGACTCCATGTGGGGCCTGTCTTGCTTTGCTTTTGCTTTTTCCCCTCAAGTTTTGGGGACTAGTGTCTGGTAGGGAGGTGGGCAGAATGTGGCTCAGCGCTGCCACCTCTAGCTTTGCTGCAGTTCTCTCACAGCCAGAGCAGTGGCCTGCGGGAGCCGAGCCGGCCTGCCTTCCCGCTCTGCCCCGGAGGCGAGGAGAGGCCTGCCGCCCCACTGCCCTCAGGGCCTGACTGACATTTCATTCTCCTCCTCAGGCCAACCTCTACCCCACCGTAGGCCTGCAGACACCCGGGGAGATTGTGGACGCCAACTTTGGGCAGCAGCCCTTCCTGTTTGACATTGAGGACTACATGCGGGAGTGGCGTGCCAAGGTCCAGGGCACTGTCCACTGCTTCCCCATCAGTGCCCGGCTTGGCGAGTGGCAGGCGGTGCTACAGAAGTGAGTGCCCTGCTCCTGCCCTTCCCCAGCCCTGCCCCATCCCAGGGGCCTCACTGTCCTGTAAGCCCCTTACGAACTCCAGTGGGTAGTGTTCCTTCCTGAAAGCTCTCCCAGATGACTCTGCCTGCTGCTGTTCTGCTTCCCTCTCATCTGATGGGTGGCTCCATTCAGTTCTCCAGATCTCCTGTTAATTAAACTTTTCCCTCCTGCCCCCCAACTGGATCTAATGGCTCCATATATAATACCACCAGCAGGGCTGTTTTGCCTCCCCAGGTGATTTTGCCGAGGATGTCCTAGGGTGCCATCTGGTTTCTTCCTCTGTAGATTTATTTTCACCATAATTCTGGCCTGAGGTCACTTTTCAGGGTCAGCATCCAGCTAAGTCCCAGGCATCCATGTCATTGGTGGCAGGAAGACAGTCCTTCCTTGGACCAGCCTAGCCGGCTCTTGGCTGATTAGTTCCAGGCTGTCCTGGAGGCCAGTCTTGCCGAAAATCCCAAGGGAGGTCAGGTTTGGGTCTCTCGTCCACTTCACCAGTTGCAGGCTTGGGTGAGGCAATGACCAGTCCCCACTCTGCCAGAAGGAGGGTTAGCTTGTTCGCTTGGTTCCCAAGGATAGGCAGTGAAGGGCTAGGCTTCCACTAGCCCTGGTCCCTTGGGTTGGGTTCTTTGTGTAGTTTTCCTTTCTTGAGGGATTGAAATTGAGCCAAGCCCTAGGGAGAGCTGAGGTAGGATGAGGTGGCCAGATCCTTCTCAGGAAGAGCAGCTCTGCTATGTTTTGTTCCCAGCGCCCATAGCTAACGGGAAACTCATCCTGGGAGGGCCAGCTCAGTGCTGTCCCTGCAGCACACTTGCTGGGATGGGCAGGGGAGAGCCGGAGCTGCCCCAGCTGTGTTGGGGAGGGACTGATACTCTCAGCTGAAAGGGCTTGGGCTCAGCACGTGGGTGTACTTGTTTACATGTGTGTATCCGTGTGCCTGTGTGTGTTCATAGGTAGTATTTGCCAACACCTGCATATAACTTGTGTTTGTTTTATGAACATTGTTAATGGCCATATTATCTAGGAAACAATCCTTGACTGGCTTCCCTTGGTGGGAGGTTCAGGTTAATTCCCGTTGCTTGTATAAATAACCCTTTTGTACATTGAGTTTTTTTAATTAAGATTTTTTTTTTTTTGTTTTTGTTTTTGCTTGGCTGGTGTTGCTCAGTGGTTGAGTATCAACTCCTGAACCAGGAGGTCACGGTGCAATTCCCAATCAGGGCACATGCCCGGGTTGTGGGCTCCGTCCCCAGTAAGGGACATACAGGAGGCAGAGGACTGATGTTTATCTCTCCTTGATGTTTTCTATCTCTTCCTCTCCCTTCCTGTCTCTCTCTCAAATCAATAAAATCAATTTAGAAAAAAAATTATTTTCTTGGTGCCCTTTCAAACAGTGGAATTATTGAATCAAAGTGACTGGACAGTTTAGTGGCATCTGATATGCATATGAACTCATCTGAAACATGTGTCGTCAAAAAATTTTGCCGGTGCATTTATAATAAAATATAATTATAAGAATTTTTACTGCCCAGCTGGTGTGGCTCAGTGGTTGAGCATTTTCCTATGAACCAGGAGGTCACAGTTCTATTCCCAGTTGGGGCACATGCTTAGGTGGCCAGACTTGATTCAAGAGGCAGCTGATCAATGCTTGTCTCTCATCATTGATTTTTCTATCTTTCTTTCCCTCTCTCTTCCTCTCTGAAATAAAAAATAAATAAATAATAACAATAAAAAAAAAATATATATATATATATATATATATGAATCATTACTTAGACTATAGCATTAAGATACATACTTTCATAATAAGAGCCTGTATTTATTGACCTCTTACTTTGTGCTGGGCACTTTATGTATGTCATCTCGTTTACCGCCCTGGAACACAAGGGGCACACAGCTAAACTTCTGTACCTTCCTCATGACAGACCTTCAGACGTGTGTCCGCAGCTCTAAGAGTGCCATTTATCACACGCCATCCATCACATGTGAGGGCTCTTCCTTCTGCTCTACCTGAGTATGCATGCACACGTGGGATTAAATGGCTGCTGGGCCTTGGGCTTCTCAGGACTATTTCCCAAAGATTGTGCTCCTGTTGGCCATGGTGTTGCCTGTTATCTTGGTTCCCCAGGGCCCTGAATTGTGACATATCAGGAGGAACTTGTTCGTGGGTTAGCTCCTCATGACCCTTTAGAGCCAGCACACCTGAGGCCCAAGCGAGCTAGAATGTTCCTGCCAGGCACGTGGGGCAGCCCACAGAGGAGCTCCTGTGTCTGTTGAAAGTGTGCACGTGGCTTGCATTCTCCCTGGCTGGGCAGCTGCCAGACCGCTTGGCAGGCTGCCTTTCCAGGAAGCCCTCAGAGACTGCTGAACATCTCTGGACTTGCCGCATTTCACAGCAGGCAGCTGCTTCTCTAAGAGGGTGTATGTGCTTTTGTTACCGTGCTTGCCCACTTGTGGGCAGCATATCCCAGAGAAACTGCAGCCACTCCTCCACGCCCTGAGGACAGATGTGACCAGCCCCACCCAGCCTGACTGCATAAGCACTGGGGGAATTTTCATTTTGTTTCAACCCCTTGGTTCTCATTCTGTGGAAGTTGCGCCTCTAATATGTGTTTAGGAAGACCTAACAGGGAAATTGTCTCATCAGGTGGTCAGTGAGAAATGCAGTTCTTTTTTTCCTCTTTTTAAACATTTTTTAAATTACAGTTTACATTCAGAATTATTTTGTATAATTTCTGGTGTACAGCATAGTGGTTAGTCGTATACTTTACAAAGTGTCCCCCTGATATTTTAAGAACCCACCTGATACCAGACATAATTTCTATAATATTTTTTACTATATTCCCTATGCGGTACTTGACATCCTTGTGACTATTTGGTAACTATGAGAAATGCAGTTCTTGAGTGTCACCTGAGCATTTCCTTTCTTCTAGCATGGTCTCATCTTACCTGGTGCATCATGGGTATTGTGCCACAGCCACAGCTTTTGCCCGAATGACTGAAACCCCGATTCAGGAAGAGCAAGCGTCCATAAAGAACAGACAAAGTAAGGTTGATTCTCCTCTCCCTTCTCCCTCCCTCCCTCACCTGTCCCTAACTCTGCTGTCTGGCTCATGCCAGCCTGGGTAACCTGCCAGGATTCCATTCAGCTCTGGTCCTCACCACCAGGAGACCAGCCCAGAGCCCCAACCCAGCCCCAGGCCCTGCTTCTGTCCCTCCTTCAGGACAGCGCTGCCCAGATGGACAGTCTGCAGCATGAGAATGTCAGTGCCACCACCCTAATGCACACTCTGCTGGCCTGGCTGGCTGGATCTCACTCCCCCCGTGCTTCCTTCCCCCTGAATCCTGCTTTTACTCAGCATCTTGTTCATGGTCTTCTGACAAGAGTATGTTTGCATTATGGACCATTGTCCTTCCTTTCACAGCATTTTACTCAACTTTAGTAGTTCTTCCTTCTGGCCATAGATAACTGAAGTAATCAGTGCGAAATCTGATGCTCAGTGGCTGCTGTGTTAGTACCTGTCTCTGCTCCCCACCTCTGGTCCTGCGCTGTGCAGACAACCAAAGGCAGGAGCCAAAGGAGGCTTTCCTGGTGTTCATACCGGCCTGTGTTCTGTGGGGCTCATTTATGGAAAGAGGGTATTGACCAAGAGGAACAGGGCCCAGAAAAGAAATAGGAAGAGTGAGGGAGAATGGGTATGTGTGGACATGTGTGTCTGTGGGTGCCTGCTTGTGTCTCTCTGAGCCTGCCGCCTCTGTGTATGTGCATGTGTCTGTGTCTCCCCTGAGAAGCTACGCCCATCCAGACAAACAGAAAAGGATTCCAGACTTGGGATCTATGAATGAGAGTTTCAGACCCAGAAGTCGCTCCAGCAAGACGTACCAGGCCCCAGGGCAAGAGCAAGATGCTGATGCCCGAGAGATGTCAATATCAGAGATGCCAGTGTGAAGAGGAGGATCTTCTTTACCGCAGGGAGCATGCTGCAGCCCCTGAAGACTGCCAAGACATGGGCTCTCGCCCAGAAACCAGTGTCCTCCATTGCCCCTCCCCTGTGAGGCCTGAAAAGAGAGAAATCTGTCTGAAGAGGAGCTCCTAGAGTCACTGAACTGCTTGGGTGCCAATCCCCCCATCATGTTTCAACAGCCAGGGCACCTCCCCCAACCCAGACTCTGATGACCTCAGGAACAAGCCTCCAAACTCACCCTGGGCTGAGAGTCCCTGCTCTGCTTTCCCCTCTTATTCTTTGAGGACTCCTAATGCTTGGCAGAAACCAGGGTCTATTGTGGGACTGGATGGCCAGGCTCTTTCTTCAGCCTCTTCTATGAGCATCTCAACTGACATGGCGCTCTGAGCCAGCCCACCTGACTGCCGGCTGGTCTGTGCTCAGGGCTGGCAGTGTGCGGTCTTCAGCCCCCCCACTCACTGCCATGTTCTTGCTCTCTGCAGAGATCCAGAAGTTGGTACTGGAGGGCCGTGTGGGTGAGGCCATTGAGACCACACAGCACTTCTACCCAGGGCTGCTAGAACACAACCCCAACCTGCTCTTCATGCTCAAGTAAGTTTTGGGGCCTCCCGGCTCCCCCGTAGCCCAGCCCTTCTCAGCTGGTGGTGGGAACATGCAACCCGGACCAAGCCCAGAGCAGTGCCGCTCCGCTCCCTCTGCAGGTGCCGACAGTTTGTGGAGATGGTGAATGGGACTGACAGTGAGGTCCGCAGCTTGAGCTCCCGAAGCCCCAAGTCCCAGGACAGCTACCCTGGCTCCCCCAGCCTCAGCCCCCGACACGGCCCCAGTAGCTCCCACATGCACAATACAGGTCAGCCACTCTCCAGAGGACTCTGGGAGATACTGGTGTGGAGAAGAAAGTCCACTTCAAGACCCTTCCCTGGGCGGGGCTTAAGGTTCGCTGCTGGATTTGGGAGAAGGGAAATGGGACCGACCACTCTAGTCATTCCCAGGGCCCTGCTTGATGGCAAGTTGCTCCCCCTCTTCTGACCGTTCCCTGGCTTACAGGTGCAGATAGTCCCAGCTGCAGCAATGGCATCGCCTCCTCCAAGAGCAAACAGAACCACAGTAAATACCCCGCGCCCAGCTCCTCCTCGTCCTCCTCCGCGTCCTCCTCTTCCTCCTCGTCCCCATCCTCCGTCAATTATTCCGAGTCCAACTCAACAGATTCCACCAAGTCCCAGCCCCACAGCAGCACCAGTAACCAAGAGACCAGGTGCCTGTCTTAGATTCTTCCTCTGCCTTCTGCTCTGTGCCACCTGGGCACACTGCAGCCCGTCTTTTGAGTCCCGCTCCCTGCACTTCCTCCTCCACCTCCATCCCAGGTCTGAGCCTGGAATAGTAGCTGCTGACCCACCAGGCATTGTCTCCAGCTTCTGGCCCCACCATGATTCAACTGCCACTCTGTCCTCTCTTTATCCAGAGGCACCCGCACTGACCGGCTGAGAATGTGGTCTCCCACAGAGACCATGCCTTAGGACCCCCAGAGTATACTGAAGGCACTTTTACTCGGCTTGGCTGGGGGTCGTCCAGGTTGGGCAGGCAGGGATTTCAGGCTACAGATACAAGTGGCCTTAGGGTTCGGGTCCAGAAGAGATGCCCGTTGGGTCTCACAGGCTCCTGTCATTTGGGGGTGGAGGGATGGTTAGGGGTGTGCCAACTCGGAGGAGGGTCAGCAAGGGGAGGGTCATAGAGGCAGCATGGGGACAAGAGTGAGAATCAGATGACACACCTCTGGCTGGTATCTCAGGAGGGGCCAAGTGTTGGAGCCTGGGAAGCCAGAGCTGTCCTTTCAAGCTCCTCGGAGCGTTCAGTTAACCCACAGCATAGCTACAGGAGGCCCAAGCAAGCTGCTGCAACCACGTCACCCTGGCCAACTCCCACCTCAACCCTTCTCCGCAGCGACAGTGAGATGGAGATGGAGGCGGAGCATTACCCCAACGGTGTGCTGGAGAGCATGTCCACGCGCATCGTCAATGGTGCCTATAAGCATGAGGACCTGCAGACAGATGAGTCCAGCATGGGTGAGGGCCGTGCTCCAGCATGGTGTTCCCTGGGCGGCACACACAGTCCAGATGCCTCTTCCCCCTGGGAGGGGGTTGGGATGGGCAGGCTTTGGCAGCTTGAGGGGCTCTAGTAGACCTGGTTCGCTGCCTCCTTAGCCAGTCATTACTGGATGCTTGAGGTGGGAAGGCTAGAGGGAGTTGGTGAGAGTGGGCACCATGCATCTGTACAGGGTAGGGAGAGGGAAAGCTTTTGAGCTGACCCCTTAGCATGTGCTAGGTGGACTAAGCACCTCAGCTGTGATGGTCCACCTGCTCCTCCCAGCCCTCACTTGCCTCAGGCAGAAGCAGTACCCCTCACCCCAAGGTCATTCTTGCCATGTTCTCTTTGGTGTCCTCCCTCAAGTCCTCCCTTTCTCTCCTCACTCCTCCTGATGTGTTCTCTGCTGGACTCTGGGTGCAGATGATGGGCATCCTCGGCGGCAGCTATGTGGGGGCAACCAGGCTGCCACAGAAAGGATAATCCTGTTTGGCCGCGAGTTGCAGGCACTGAGTGAGCAGCTGGGCAGGGAGTATGGCAAGAATTTGGCCCACACGGAGATGCTGCAGGTACAGAACAAGCCAGGCCCTCATCCAGAGAGGGCCCCCATTTGGTAACGGAGGCATGGTGACTCTGGGAGGGTCCTCGGGACAGCAGCACCAGGACAGAGTGGGCTCCAGGCAAGTCTGCAACGGGAAATGGGACATCCAGGGTGTATCCCGCCCTCTCTCAGCTCTAGGGAGGCCACAACCCTCCCTGACCCAACAATGGGGTGTGTTGGACCCTCACTGAGGGTCACAGAGGTGTGTGTGTAGTGTGTGCCACAGTCTTCTCAAGAGTGCCCTGTCCCTTAGGATGCTTTTAGCCTCTTGGCGTACTCAGACCCCTGGAGCTGCCCAGTTGGCCAGCAGCTTGACCCCATCCAGAGGGAGCCTGTGTGCGCTGCCCTCAACAGTGCTATTTTAGGTAAGTTGATCTAATAAAAATAGAAGCTTGCCCATGAGTGCACGGGTTGGCCCCTCCCTTTTCTCCTTAGGAATTGCTGACGTTTTTCCAAATCAGGGCGGTGAGCTCTACCCAGGAGCTCTCTGGTGGCCCATAGGACTCTTGGGCTCCCGTGGCTGAGCCTAAATCCTTACCTCCCTCTGCCTAATTGAGTAGATTGTGATGGGCCCTAGGTTGTGACCGTGGGCCCAGGCCAGCCCACTGCTCTGAAGAAAGCAAAGGTCCTCTGGTTTCTGGCATGGCTGCAGGGTCATGGCCTGGTGGCTGGGACACACACACAGACGCGTGAACAGTCTGTTTCAAGAGGTTTTGTTCAACCTCCTCCTCCCCCTTCCCCCTGACCTGCTCCCTCCACCACCACCACCCCTTACACACACACACACACACACACACACACACACCCCTCTGTTCCCAAGGAAATTTTGATCTGGGCCCAGCCCTTGGCAGGGCAGTGACCAGGCCTTGTCTTTCTTCCACAGAGTCTCAAAACCTGCCAAAGCAGCCCCCTCTGATGCTCGCCCTGGGCCAGGCATCTGAATGTCTACGGCTTATGGCCCGAGCGGGCCTGGGATCTTGCTCCTTTGCCAGAGTCGACGACTACTTGCACTAGCTGGCCATGCTGGCTGGCCCCACGTGGCCCTCTCTCGGCCCCAGGGCCGGAGCCCCGCCCTCCACAGGCATCTGGCACAGGGACCTGAAAGCCATGGGCAGAGTCCACTCCTGCCTGGCCTCCTCACCTTCTTTTCCTTTCTTTTCCTTCCTTTTTCCCCACCTTTAGTCTCTCTCCCCCCACACCCACCTCCACATGCAGCAGCCTATGACACAGTATTGGCTGGTTACTCTCTTGTAGCGCCTACTTTGAAATGGGGGTTTTGTTTTGAGGAGGGGTTGGAGTTTTTTAATCTTTATTTTTTTCCTCCTGACTGAGCCACCAGTATTTATCTCTGGAGAGTTTGTGCTGAGCTGGTTTCTGCTAATTTAGTGATGAAGCCTATCCAAGTTGGTGATAGCTTATTATTTTCATAAGTAAAAAAAATGAGATTATATATATATAAATATATATATATTAAAAAAGACACAGTATTTATCGTAGTGTTAGTGGTCCAGCACCTCTTGGGTGAGGCTGTCCAGACACCATAAGTTTTTATTTGAGTCCAACTCATTAAAAAAAGAATCATCTCTGTAACCTCAGCCAAGTGATTTATTTCAGGCTTCCCTTTGAGCTACAGGCCCAGCTGCAGCTTAGGGAAGTGCATTAGGCTTGAGGGGGGTGGGGATGGGGATGGGGGACAGTGGCACTTAGTGGTCAGGTCAAACTAAGGTGGTTTGCAGAATCCAAGAGATGTGGGTCCCCAGGCCCCTGAGAGTCAGACTGAGCAGAGACCTGTAGGGCCAGGGTCCAGAGAGGAGAAGAGTTGACACGGGCCTCACAACAAAGCAAGGGAGTAGAGGGTTCTTGACCAGCACACTAGCTACCATTTTACCCTGCCTCTCACTGCCTTCCTTGCACCTCTCTCTTCCCTTTTCAACATCTTTCCTTCACTTGCTAAGATGGCCAAATAAGTCATTACTCTAAATTGATTGCCTGGAAACTACCTGCCTTCGACCTGAGAGCTGCTGTGTGTCAGGCTACGGGAAAGAAGTCTCCAGTCCCAGGACAGAGACCCTTGAGTACAGGGCCTGCTTCCTGCCTGGATCTTCACTGGCTCTGCACAGCTCGGATGGAATCCATGCTTTCTGTTGAGAAGCCAGGACCTTATAGAGGCAGATTCTTGGGCTGCTGGTAGCTGAAGTGGATGGAACCCTGGACCTTCTAGGCCAGGCTTCACTGCAGCTGTGCCAGGCAGCTCCCTGCAGATTGGCCCCAGCCACTCTTAGAAAGACTGTTAGGAGTATTTGCTGGCTGGAGGAAGGGACCTCACGGGCTTTACAAATGTCCCACCAGCCCCGTCAGATGGATCCTTACAGCTGGTAGGGGCAAAAACAGTCCTGGTACTGTCGTCAGGAAAAGAAGGGCTACAATGGCTTCCAGGACGTGGGTGTCCATCTGCTGCGAGGACTGACAGCCCCGGGAAGAAGAAAGGGAGGAGGTCTACCCAGAGGAGCACCAGGAGGGACTGGGATTTCTCCACCTGCTTCACAGTGAGAGGGAGCACACAAGCAGTCCCTGCAAAGGAACGAGGTCCAAAGTTGAATTTCCAGTCCCTGCCTCGATCTGGCCTGGGCAAGCTGCTGCTCTCTGTCAGCGGACACAGGAATGGCTGGGATGGCCTGAGATATTCAGTGTCCATCAGGCCTTGCTGAGCCCACAGTTGGACAACAAGAGAAATGATTGAGTTGGACCAGTTGCTAGTGATGAGGTCAGGATCTGGCCCTGTGCTGTCTTAGAGTTCTGCCTTGGGACACGATACTATAGGCTGCTGTTTTTTCTTGGTCCCACCAAGGCAGTTGGCAGCCCACAGATCATGGCCCATCAGGGAGTTGTCCTGTCTGTCAAGGAAACTCTTATTGTACAGGTCTAATTCCCAAACCCAGAAGTGGAAATATCAGTCTGTTAAAATGGCCAGAGCCAAGAAGATTTGGGAATTAAAGCCAGAGGCTCTTGCAGCTGGGATGGGGTACAGAGAACATCTGCTCCACTAATCCTCTTCTTTACCAGAAACAGGTCCAGGAGGTGAAGTGAGTTGGCCAACGTCACAGAGCAGATTTGTGCCAGAGTCGGGACTAACCTCATCCTGTGGGTTGGGCAACACTGTTAAATCCTAAAGTGGGCAAGGGGTTAGGCTCAGCAGTGTTAGGGAGGCCTCCAGCAGTGTCTGAGCAGCTGGTACTTTCAGGGGTGTGTCAGGGATGGGGATAGGTGCCTGGGCTTGGGCTGTGGAGCATCTGAGAGAGGGCCCAGGAGGGTCCAGGACAGCTGTGTGCTGCTTGGGGTTGGTTGCTGCCTGGCTTGCATTCAGTATCCATGGCCATCTCCCCATTTTCTGTGCCTTATCTCACTGTTTCAGCTGAGTCCAAGTTGTTTACTCCGTTCCTCTCCAGAGGGGCTCTCTGTCCCAGTCGGACAGCTTACCATTGGGACATAAGCCTTTGCCCCACAAGCCGTGGAGAGGACCAAAACCAAGCTGCTTGAGCCCACTGTCTTGCTGATAGTCCAGGCCTGCCTGCCAGCCAGAGGAGCCCCTTATGCACACCCAGTCCCTCCACCCTGTGTCCAGGGGTGGCAAGTGGGGAAAGCAGCTGGGAGGAGCCCTGGTGAAGAACCGGACTTGACCCAAGGGGTCAGGAGGAAGACTTAGCCCTGTTGGGTTGTCCAGCCCTGAGAGAACAGCCTTCCTTCCTCACCTTTTCTCCTCATGCCACCAAATGATTGGCTCCTTCCAGAGTGGATGGAAACTGGCAGACCACAGAAAGCCAGAACCCTGATCCTCACCCACATGGGTCTGTGGCTAGGTGCAGGCCTTCAAAAAGGGGGACACTAAAAGAAGTGGGGATTGCCTGGCCACCCAGCGCCTTCCTACCCCATAAGCAAGCACAAAGAAGATGAGGCAGAGAACTGTCCGAGCTGAAAGTTCCTATGGTTGCTCACAACTCAGGTATGCATACTGCGTGGCGGCTGGGCAGCAGAGCCCTGCTTGGCCACCAGTCCTGTGCACCCGGACCTGTGGCCAGATTGTGGATTCTGGCTGCCTGAGGCGCCACCTCTTTGCATAGGGTTTTCCTCCATTAGCAACTACAGCTGACACAGACGTCCTCCACATTGTGCACACTGGTTCTGCCTTTGTCCTCGCAAGTTGATAGTTGGCATTAGCATGAGACTTGTGGGTGTGGGAGGGTTTAGAGAGAATTCTAACACAAAACATCCTATTAAATTGTACTTGAGAGATGAAAAAACTCCTGTTGTATTTTGACAGAATTATTTTTATTAAAATACACATCCATGAGCAGTCACGAGCGTCTGGTCTCTTGTTTGGGTCTTACTGAGGCTGGCACCCCTTGTGTGGCATACAGTGTCCTAGAGAGGGTTTGGCCTCTTCTCAGCCCACCTCTCAAGTGCCTAGGCCCCTGGTGCCTCAAGGACTTTCTAAACTTTGGGTATTTTCAAGACCCCAAAGAGGATAGGTACTTCAATTCTCTCCCCCAAAATAGCTTTCATCTGAGATAAAGAAAAAACAAATTCAACTTCAAAAAACTGGGCCACAGGACATCCTACCCTCAAAATAAGATTCTAATGCATCCACATATGTTCACCACAAACACTAGACAGTTAAAAAAAAAGAGAGAGCTCTTCTGATGAGGGGTATTAAGGTTAGCCTCCTGTCAATCTTAGGAGAGAGCTTGTGCTCAAAATCCTAGTTCAGTCTACTAACTTGGTAACTTGAAAATTAACTCTCAGCTTCAGTTTCCCCATCCTTAAAATGTGGTCATTTCTTCTCCCTGGTAGTAGGAGCATCTAGCATGCGTAGGGCATGCTTGGCACATAGGGATGCAGTACAGGTGACCAACTGCCCTGCCTCCATGAGGATGCTCCTTAGTGTAGCTGGCCTGCTCCTGCCTCATTCTGCCTTCTCTGCTTCCAAAGTATCCGGGTTTGATGCAAAGGAGAGAGATAGTAGCTTAGGCTGGTATCCACCTGGAGGTGGGACTGGAGACATATTGGGGCAAAGAAATCAGCTATGAGACTACTGCAGTAGGCCAGCCACAAGAGGGCAGATTTGAAAAATATTTAGATGTTAGCACAACAGGGTGAGTGACTGGATGTAAGAGAGATGGAAGAAGCAAGAGACAAGATAAACGTAGGCTTTTGGTTGGAGTGAAGGGATGGATATTGGCGCCCCAAGATACTATAGGGAATAGGTGGTGGCTAACAGTCACTGGAATGGGGGAGGTTTGCTGGAGAGCACATGGGTCCACATTTCATGGAACTGGAAAAGGGTTCTGTGGTCCAGTAAATAAGGAAAACTCATGGATGGTCACAGTAAACATCATCTAATAAAAGCTCTAAAAATCCTGTGTTAAGATGTACAGCTTAACACAGCACTTACCAAACGTACAGTACTATACTTCACTTAGGCATTTTACAGGACTATTACTCTGCAGAACTCAGGGAAAAAAAGCTAGTGTGGAGAGAAGAGTGAAATACAAATGAGCACAAATGTCCTGATTCCATAAGTAAAGCTATAGGATTAATTTCCCTCTAGACTAGTGGTTCTCAACCTGGACCAGTCTTGCTGCCAAGGAGACATTAGGCAATGTCTGGAGATATTTTTGGTAGTCACAGCTGGGGTTGGGTGCTCCTGGTATCTAGTGGGTAGTGTTCAGGGACATGGCTAAATATCCTACAAGGTTCAGACAGTCACCACAACAAAATGTCAACAGTGCTACTGTTGAGAAAACCTGCTCTAGAGTGAAATTCTGAACAAGATCAGACAAAAAGATCAAACATAAGCATACTTTGATTCTGCCTTCTATGTGCCTGGCTTCAGAATCCAGGGGAAGGAATAAAGGAATAAAATCCCATCAGAAAAGGAGGTTTTGAGGTTACAACTTTTCATCGCTCTGGAAGCTTTCCATGCTCACTCAGGTGGTGACAGTGGTGGGAAGTCCCTGTCTCCTGAACAGCTGCCTCAGTTCATCTGACATGTCCCATCATTACAGGCTGCTCTGGAGAGAGATCCGACTGAGCCGGGGTCAGCCTCACCAGGAGAGTCAGACAAACAGGGGTGGGGACTTCCCATGCAGAAATAACCCCTAACCCCGCATTTCCAACATAGCCTGCTTGACACTAAGGTTTACAGGTTTCATTCTCCTAGCGGATTTGATGAATCAAGACTAGTCTTTTTACAAAATGGTATTTATTTGGTGTGGGGGCAGGAGGAGAGGGAGGGAGCATAGGCTCCAGTAAAGAGATCAGGGGGACTGAAGTCACAAGTCATGAAGAATACCATCTAAGAATAACCAGCCGAAACCGGTTTGGCTCCATGGATAGAGCCTGCGGCCTGAAAGGTCCCAGGTTCGATTCTGGTCAAGGGCATGTACCTTGGTTGCGGGGTGTGTGTGCAAGAGGCAGCTGATCGATGATTCTCATCGATGTTTCTAACTATCTCTGTAAAAAAAAAAAAAAAAAAATCAATAAAATATATATTAAAAAAAAGAACCAAAGAACACCTAGGAAAGCCGTGAAGTTCGAGAGAGCTGCCGTTCTGCAAAGACAGGCCGTGTCCAATAGCAGACCTTCCTTCATTCCTGGGCAACCCAACAACCACCACTTTCCAGAACCTTCTTGCTCTTGATGCGGGTGGGCGGCGAACCAGAAAGGATCATCCCAGGCTGGAAAATATATCCCTCAGCCCCTCCACCGCCGGAAAGAATGAATGACTGAGGCCTCCAGCCGAGCTATTTAACCTGCTCCCCCCCCCCCCCCCCCCGCATCGTCCTCGTCCCCTCGCCCACAGCGAGCGAGCATGCGCGGCGCCGGGCCTCGGCTCCGCCCCGCGGGGTTCCGCCCCCGCCAGGGAGCATGCGCAGTTCTCCCGCCGACCCACCCCTCCCTTTCCAGAGCCCCCGGTTCCTTAGAAACCGGCGGTGCGCTCCCGGTGGCCGCGCTCTGGACTCCGGGGCCGGTGAGTCCTGGCCAGCCTCCCTCCCGGGGCGCTGGCGCCGGCTGAGCCCCTCCGGACCCCCGGTGCCCGGAGCGGAGCGGGGCGGGCGATGCCAGCGTGCCAGGTGAGAGGCGGCCGGCGGGTGAGGATGGAGGCGGGCATGGCGCGGCTGCCGGCGGGAGGCGGCCGGCCTCTCCCGCGGCCCCGCGGCCCGAGGTCGGGGCCGGAGGGGGCCGTTCTAGCTGCCGTTCTAGCGCCGGCGCGGAGTGTTGGGGTTGCGTGGAGTTGGAGGGGGGCCCGGAGTTGGCCCTCCCCGCCTCAGACATTGGACTTGGCCGTAACATTGTAAAAAAAAAAAAAAAAAAAAAAAAAAGTGGATTCCTGGACGGACCTCGGCCCGAACCCATCCCTCCGTGGGACGTGGGAGCCTGGGATGGGTTAAGACCCACCTACCTACCTGTGTGAGGACCGAGGCTTCGCGGGTGAGGGTGTGAGGGGTGGAAGCCTCAGACAAAGGGCTCGTTAGGTGGCCGATCCATCCTCTTTCAGAGGAAGATGGGACTTTCCTGTGTGTGTGTGTGTGTGTGTGTGTGTGTGTGTGTGTTTCTTTAAGGAAAGAAAGAGTGTTTAGGTGGCAGGTGGGAGAAGAGACACCTCGGGAGGTGCGCTTAGCTCTGCCAGCCCCAGTGCCCACGGGCCATGCATGTCTCAAGGGCCCCGGCCTCTTGGAAGCTCGGAAGGAAGCAGATGGATCCGCGGAGACCAAGGTGAGGTAAGGCGGTCCCCTCCAGGAGGCACTGTCCCAGGACCGGTGAGGAAGGAGGAGGCAGGTGGCTGGGAGGTCAGGACTCAAGGAGTGGTCATGGGAAGTTGACCTCCCAAACTCGTGCAGAATCTGAAGAACAGGACAGGAATAGCAAAGCTCCGAGCTGCCTCGGGTAGACACCAAGCAAGGTTACAAACCGTCCTGTTTGTGTTCTTTGTGCCCGTAGTGTCATGCTGAGGGCAAGACACAGGGAGAAAGTGGGCATCCTGTGGGTGTCCAGAACCAGGGCCAGGCCACCACCCAGAGGACCTCTGTGAGCTCTGGGGCTCAAGGGTCTCAGAAGGAAGAGTCCCTTAGTGTATGACCCTCCGTTTGGAGGGACAACTGTTAAATTAGCAGCCACCCTTTAACCAGTTAGTGTGATAGGAAGAGAGCTGGAGAAGAGGGTTGTCTGTAAGAGTCAGGGAAGCGAGAGTCATTCCTGATAAGGAAACTCATTTCCTTCTGAAAAGCTACACCAGGAAACCAGAGTTTCAAGGCCATCCATTTTACAGAAAAAGTGAAAAAAATAACTGCCTTTGGAGTAGGGGTTGAGATAATCTGTCTGGACCAAGATTCAGTAAGACTTTCTCTTACCACCTGGTTGCACTATTTTTCCTATGGAATGATTGATCTGGGTCTGATCAATAATTTTTATTTGCTAGGAAAATTCACATATAAGATTTCTAGAGTAATACTAGAACCCACTAGTAGTAGGATTAGCCATGAAAAAAATCCCCCTTCCCCCAAAGAAATATGGGGGGAAGAAGTGTGCAATTTTTAACAGATGGTCACTGGTTCTAATCATCAAAGTCAATTTATTGCTAACTTGATAAAACTAATTTTCAGTGTATATTCAACTTTGCAGCAGTTTTTTTCTTTTTCTCCTTGCTCCCAGAATGAAAAGATACATTGAAAGTGTGATAATGTTAATAATTCATATTAGTTTTAAGATGAATGCTTTAGGTTCGAAAATC
Organism: Nyctalus aviator; assembly: GCA_036971965.1. Classification (NCBI taxonomy): domain Eukaryota; kingdom Metazoa; phylum Chordata; class Mammalia; order Chiroptera; family Vespertilionidae; genus Nyctalus; species Nyctalus aviator. The sequence continues at coordinate 36,748,252 of CM072936.1, forward strand.
AATGCCAGACCATAACTATGGATATTCGACTGTAAATTTTATTTTATTTAAAATATAGTTAATGTGTACAATATGATATTAGTTGCAGGTGCACATCATAGTTATTCAGTATTTCATGGCTATGCGTTGTATTGACTTTTCTTGCATCTGTGGAAATATTTTGTATAGATACTTCAAGAGGTATAATGGGGTATTATCAGGAGGATATGTAATCTGTGGGGAAAACTGGCACTCTTAACCAAATCCTGTCAGAGAGGTTTTATGAAAGTCATTGTATTCTCATTAATTGATCATTACCCCAGATAGGAGACAGACAAATAAGCCAAAATCAAGGTAAGATTGACCGGGAGCAAGCAGTTACTATCAGCAGAGCTGAATGGGCTGTGGGAGCATGCTTTGTAAGTGCAAATACTAGCTTGAATGAGCAGTTTGAGAAGATGCTGCTTAAATGTAATGAGTGTGCCTCATGGATTTGTGTGCATATTTTTGAGCTCTAATCAGAAAGACACTTGTTTTCAGAGGAGAAAGATGGACTTACACACTCTCAAGGTGTTTCTTGTTTGCTGTGGCAATGAAACCTTTGACAGATAGTTACTTAACATCCACTCTACTTTCTGGGGCAGCTGAGGGAAGTTATCAAATCTGGCCTGTAATAAAGTAATCAACAGTACTTAATAGGCCAAGGTACCAGATAAACCAGTAATGCTAACAGGGTTTGCTTTCACTGAACTGATTTTCTAGTTATACAGTAAGAGGAGAAGTTAAATGGCAATGCAGTGCCATCTGATGTAAGAAGTTGTCAAAATACAGACGTCAGTGTCCAGAAAATTAAGAATTAAGTAGAGCAGCGGTTGCCAACAGGTTGGGATGCATGCAGGAGGCAACCAGTTGATGTGGCTCTCTCACATCGATGTTGCCCCCCACATACACACACTCTCTTGCTCTCTCCACTCTCCTCCCTCCCCCAATCTCTTCCACTCCCTCTAAAAATCAATGGAAAATATCCTCTAGTGAGGATTAACAAAAAAAGAAAACTTCAAGAGAATCTAAAAGTCCAAATTATGTGCAAATTTAGGTGCCAGGTGTTTTTAAAAGTGGGGAATTAAAGATATCTGAAATAGGCTTAGATTTATGGAAGTCATTTTAAGTGTGGATGTTACATGCCATTGTGTTGGCTTCTGGTGATCCTATGAATGAATGATGTACACAGTATTCTGTCCTCAACAGCCCTGCTCAGCTCCTGTAGACTCATGCCTAAGGCCTCTTTTATGGAGTCAGTCCATCTCATATTGGGTCTTCCTTTTTTCCTGCTGCCTTATATTTTCCCAGCATTATTGTCTTTTCCATAGTGCCCTGCCTTGTCATGATATGACCAGATGAAGCAGCTTGAAGTTTTATCATTTTTGCTTCCAGTGATGTTTAAGCGATACTGAGAACAACACGAAAGCAGTGAGACTTCCCTATACTCTAACACCTATGAATTAGCCATTAGGTGAGGAATGAGCTCAATAAAGTATTCCTTCTCTAAACTGAGACAAAGAAAATGAGAAATGTGGAGTAAATATTTCCATTTCATGGTGATGGGAATGAACACTTAGAAAATAGGCATTAAACATTCAGAAGGAAGAGATAAATATTTCTGCCTTACTTAAATACACTCAAGCTCCATCTTAAATACTTGTTCTTTAGTTCCTGCTCTTAGAAGGGGTATAGCAAGTAGAGCTTTTGTCCTAGGTACTGTCAGTTCTCTAGGTAGCCAGTAACAAAAATGCCACACTCTTTGGGACCCAGACTGGCCAGGAACGCTAAGGGGATAGCCCACTCTCCCCACACCTCTCCGAGTTGTTTACAAAAGCTGCTTCTGTGTTTCTATTCGTCCTTAAGAATGGTTAAGAATTAAGGCTGTGAGGAATGGGAACTGAGTTCTGAGCACAGTCTTCCTTTCTGGCCTGGGAAAACTGTGTTATTCTCAAACTGTCAGCCCTCAGTTTTTCATGAGAGGAGATAACCCCAAAATAGAATGAGAAGCACTTCTACTTGGCTTTGAGATTTACCATATCACTGTATAACCTCAAAGTCTTTATGATTTACTTTTACAATCCTTTATAATAAAACCCTAATATGCTAATCTACCCAACAGCGGATCAGCTGTGTGATGCACACTGACTATCAGGGGGCAGGCGCTCAACATTGAACAAATGTAAAAAGTTTCTTTTTTAAAAGCATAAGAACACAGTAATTTTTATAATAAATATACACTTTTTAAAAATATACATGTTTTTATTAAATATATAATAAACTGGTTAGATCCCCTGTTGAGGCACATGCCTGGGTTTCAGGTTCCATCCCCAGTTGGAAATGTGCTGAGGGTGGCCCAATGGTTTTTCTCTCTCCTCCCCTTCCTCTCTCTAAGCATATTCTTGGGTGAGGATTAAAACAACAACAATAAATATATACATACTAGAGGTCGGATGCACAAAATTCTTGCATGGGACTTGGCCCTTGCAGGGCTTCATCTGGAAGGATGTCCGGAAGGTTCTTCGGTTGTCCATCTAATTAGCATATTATGCTTTTATTATCATAGATATATTTTGGGGTAACAATGGCAGAGTCTGGGCAGCACTGACAGTTCTTATCTAAGGTGTCCGTGAACGAAACAGCAATGTGGTTACCTAGATAATGAATTTACATGTGTATAATTGAAAGGTGACTAACATCTTGTGCTGCTTTCTAAAACTAATATTTCTTTGGTGCTTGTTGATGGATAGTTTTGATTCTTATGGTCTCTTGGGTGCATGTTATAGGAAGTTCCATGTGGTTAGTGGTTTCTGCAGCCCGATGGCAGTTCCCACTAGGAAATGGTTTTCATTTCTGAAGATACTCTCTGAGGGTGGTAATGAGATGGCGTGCTTGTCATGCCAGGCATCCTCTGATTTTCCAGGAGATGGGGGATGGTAGAGAGATCAGCCATACCTCCTATTACTTTTCAGCCTTTTGAATTCATATTCTCGTGCCAGGGCCTAAGAGGACGTAGCTTAAATCTTAGAGCAATGATTCAACATAGTACTTCTTATCTAATGTTATTTTCAAAAGTAAATCATGGCTGTTTCAGTTTCCCAATCCTGGGCTTATTCAGTTCCCCAGCTCCTGGTTATTCTTTTAAATGTATTGTCTTTGTTTCTCCTTACTTCAATTTAAAAAATATATATATTTTATTGTTTTCAGAGAGTAAGAGAGACGGGGAGAGAGAGAGAAACCTTAATGATGAGCGAGAATCATTGATTAGCTGCCTCCTGCACGCCCCCCCACCCCCCCGACTGGGGATCGAGTCCACAACCCAGGCATGTGCCTTGACCGGAATCAAACCTGAAACCCTTTAATCTGCGGGCTGATGCTCTATCCACTGAGCCAAACTAGCTAGGGTCTTACTTCAATTCTTTATGTTTGTTTGTTTCATTAATCCTTACCCTGAGGATATTTTTTTCCATTTATTTTATTTTATTTATTTTATTTTATTTTATTTTATTATTTTATTTTATTTTATTATTTTATTATTTTATTTTATTTATTTTATTTTATTTATTTATTTAGAGATTGGAAGGGAGGAAGAGGGAAAAGGGGAGAGAGAGAAACATCATTGAGAGAGACACATCGATTGGTTGCCTCCTGCACACACACCGGATCCAGCCTCAACCCAGGTACATACCCTTGACTGAGAATCAAACCCTTAACTCTTTGGTCTGCAGGCCAACTCTAAACCACTGAGCCATGCTGGCCAGGGCCTTACTTCAACTTTTAATATTGCTGGCATACTAAATTAAATTAATATTGCACAAAGAAGCCGAAACCGGTTTGGCTCAGTGGTAGAGCGTCGATCTGCGGACTGAAAGGTCCCAGGTTCGATTCCAATCAAAGGCATGTACACTGGTTGTAGGCACATCCCTGGTAGGGGGTGTGCAGGAGGCAGCTGGTCGATGTTCCTCTCTCATCGACGTTTCTAGCTCTCTATCCCTCTCTCCTCCTCTCTATAAAAAATCAATAAAATATATTAAAAAAAACATTGCACAAAGAAAATTTAAGTGCCTTTAAGTAATTTCTAAGTCATTGTAGGAATGTTACCAAAATACCTTGAAGTGTTACTTTTCAGGGACCTGTTTTCTCCTTAACACCATATACAGGCCAGTCTTGGTTCTGAAAGAGCTTAAGAGTCTCAATAGTGATATAAGACATTGTGCATCACTTAAACAATAATTAGAAAATTCTAAAATATTTAAATGAATGTTTATTTTCAGGTAGGCATAAACATCCTGTATTTTATAACCAGCCTTCTTCATTACACATTTACCTAAAAGAAAAAAAGGGTTCCTCTGGCAGACTGTCCTGAGCTTAGATTATTTTACAGCTCACTTTTAACAGTCAGAAGATTGTTAAAGTATAGTTGAGCATTGTCATGGCCTAGTTGGTAAGCAGTTTTCTGCATACAAGTAGGAGATATTTGTGAAGACACTGGACATTCAAGTCAATGGAGCACTACTTAATCTTCCTGGTGATGAGAGGCATGTAACACAGAGTTCGAGAAAGCTGGTCAAGGTTGCTGTGCTCTGAGGTGCCTTAAGAATGCCCATCCTCGAAATCAAGAAGGTAGGCAGATAGGTGACTTTCTCAAGTGTCGCTTGCTGCCGTAGAAATAGCAGTTTTCACTGGACTAGAATACTTTTGTCTATATAGGAGGTGGAAAACACTAAAAAAACCTTAAGTTTGCACATTGAAAATGTTTATTATTATAATTAAAACCTCATCCTCTTGGGACCACAGGTAAAAACAAAGTATGTAATATACCTCTCTCTAGGGTTGGCTATTTCACGGGCATCATGGCCAAGTGTGCTTTACCTCAGTGATTTAAAGGTAAAGGCAGAGGGTTTTTTCCCCACTTACCTGCCCAGGGAATGGCCTTTGAACACTCATTATGTTCCTGCATCAAATCAGTCCTTGATATTCAGCTATGAGTGTATCAAGAAATGGAAACTAACCTCCAGGAACCTGACCTGTCTGATAACTGCTATATGCTCAACTCCTGGCATAATGCCTAACTCATTGTGGTGCTTAAAAATATTGGTGGCCTTGCCAAAACTGGTTTTGGCTCAGTGGATAGAGCATCAGCCTGCGGACTCAAGGGTCCCGGGTTCGATTCCAGTCGAGGGCATGTGTCTTGGTTGCGGGCACATCCCCAGTAGGGGGTGTACAAGAGGCAGCTGATTGATGACTCTCTTTCTCGTCGATGTTTCTAACTATCTCTCTCCCTTCCTCTTTGAGAAAAAAAAAAAAATCAATAAAATATATTAAAAATATATATATTGGCGGCCTGGCCAGCTAACGTGGCTCAGTGGTTGAGTATGAATCAGGAGGTCACAGTTCAATTCCCGGTCAGGCCATATCCCCTTGTTGCAGAAGGCATCCGATCAGTGATTCTCTCTCATCATTGATGTTTCTATCTTTCCCTCTCCCTTGCTCTAAAAAATAATAATAATAATAAAAATCTATAAATATATATATTTTTAATAATGGAGAATGAATGAGGCAAGGGCTCTGGTGACTGGATATTGTGCCATTACAGGGGTGGGGAGCACAGGAGGAGGTTCATGTTTGACAGGAAAGATTTGGGTTGGGAGAAGTTGGTAAGTCACTTGGGTGGAATTTCCAGTAGACACTTAAAACTGGACCAGAGTCAGAGCAAGATGTCAAGACTGGAAATGGGAAGTTAAGAATCTTTATCTTTGCAGGGAGGTCTTGGTGAAGTTGAAGGATTAGATTATAAATTGCCGGGACAGAGTAGGGCTGAGGATGGAATTTTCAGGTTAATGTAAATCTGAAACTCATTCTTAAAGCAATCTCAGAAAAAATAATCTGGTTATTGTCAGATTTTCAAAAACAATAAGGGATCTATATAATAAAAACTCAGTGGTCATATGCCATAATGACCAAAGACCAGTCACCAGGAGATGCACTGATGGGTCCCGCAGTGCCAGTAGGACTTGATGTTGGGTTTCGAGGCACACCAGGTCTGAGTCTCAGTGTGATTTCGAACACTGGGCTTCTAGTTAATATATAAGCCCCGGGCCAGTCATCGTAATACACTAAGGTTGCAGGTTCGATTCCCGGTCAGGGCACATATAAGAATCAACCAATGAATATATAAATAAGTGGAACAGTGAATTGATGTTTCTCTCTCTAAAAAAAAAAAAAAAAAATTTAAACCGAAACCGGCTTGGCTCAGTGGTAGAGCGTCGGTCTTCGGACTGAAAGGTCCCGGGTTCAATTCCGGTAAAGGGCATGTACCTGGGTTGCAGGCACATTCCCAGTAGGGGGTGTGCAAGAGGCAGCTGATCGATGATTCACTCTCATCAATGTTTCTAGCTCTCTATTCCTCTCTCTTCCTCTCTGTAAAAAATCAATAATATATATATTTTTTAATTTAATATAGTAGCTGGTAGGTGAGTACTTTTTCCTACTGTTATGATCAGCTAAAGTTAACTTTCAGACCTAAAAGTGATCCAGGTGTTTCTGTGGGTGTTAAGTTTACTTCTTAATCTTTATGACTTGGTTTAGCTGACCCTATTGTACATTGGTTAGTTATGCCTCATTGGACAAGGTCGTTAGGCCTTTCATTAGTGTCTTTCCTGGGACACTGTGTGTGGATGAAAGCGGGGGTGGGTGGAATTGGCAGGTGTCTTTGACCAGGGCTAGGTATGCTCTCTCATTTCATGGTGGCTGCCCAACAGTTTGTCCCTTATGTCAGCTTGTGGAGCTAAAGGAATAGCATTTCTTTCCTTTGACCTGTTTGTGTGTTTTCTGTCAATGAGAAGGCAGCAGTCTGTGACCATGTCATTGAGTCAGTATAGGCACTTAAACAAGTCATAGGAAAACTAAACCTCCATTGAGAAGGGACCAAAGCATTTATCATAAGTAGTTGGCAAAACTCAATAGCTGTTTCTTTAGTTTGGCTTTTCTTTTTTAATGGGAACATAAATGCAGGTACAGAAACACTTTCACATCTATCTGAAAATAGCCTCATGTTATTGTTTCAGACTCTAAAAACAAGTTGGTTAGGGGGGAACTATAACTGGACTGTTGGTAGTTGCTCTGCTATGAACATGTAGTTTAAAACTCAAGCTGCACACTGTTCCCCAGTCCTGCTCAGGCTCTGTTGTTGAGGTGTGGTTGGCTTTCCTCTTAGGCCAGGCATTGGTGGCCTGTCTGCCACCTGGGCTCAATTCCAGACATAGGAGGGCTAAAAGGAGGGCTGAGGGACAATTAGACACACCTTCCTAGTTAATTCTTGGTTCATGATTGATTTGAAGGTCACGTGGAAGGCATTCCTGATTATTTCTCCAACAGGCTCCTGGGATAGGCAAGGTCCTGCCATCATGACAAAAACGAAATAGGTGATCCCAATGAAGTATGAGGAGCACTGTGAAAGCCAGAGCCCAGGATGCTTAGTAACTGTGAGCAGAATCACTTAACTCAGCCTAGGCACAGCCTCTCTGAAGATCTCCTGAGAAGGAGTTAGTCCAGGCAGAGCAAACAGCTTGGACCAAAATCTCAGGGCAGGACTGAAGAATTGGATTTGGTAGCTGCTAGCATGTAGAGTGCAGTGTAAGGCGAAAGTGCTAAGGTGGAAAGGTGAGGAAGGGTCCGACCCACACTGGGGAAACTTGGCATTTATCCCAGGGACACTTAAAGGCTGGGAATGAAAAGGTTAGGCCCGGGATAACTGCAGGTATCTGTTCGGGGAACCAGAGCAGTGGATGAATTCAAGGCATTATAGCCTGGCTGGTGTACCTCAGTGGTTGAGCATCAACCCATGAACCAGGAGGTCACGGTTTGATACCTGGTCATGTGTTGTGGGCTTGATCCCCAGTAAGGAGTGTACAGGAGGCAGCCAGTGGATGCTTCGCTCTCGCATGGATGTTTCTCTCTTTCCCTTCCTCTTTCTAGAGTAAATAAAAAATGTTGTTTTTTAAAAAGGCATTACAATATCCAAGTCAGTAACGATGCACTGACTATAGAGTCAGAAAGGCTTTTCTGCATCCAGAGAGTTTCCTTAGAACTGGTTAGGAATCCCAATCACATGTCTTCCCTTCATGGTTGTCTGTTGGCATTTGACTTACCATAGCCCCCGAGTGCTGGTTCATTGTGATCCATCCTGCAAGGTGTGACATACAGTATGCTTCTTTGGCCGAACCGGTTTGGCTCAGTGATAGAGCGTCGGTCTGCAAACTGAAGGGTCCCAGGTTCGATTCCGGTCAAGGGCATGTACACTGGTTTCGGGTATATCCCTGGTAGGGGGTGTGCAGGAGGCGGCTGATCGATGTTTCTCTCTCATCGATGTTTCTAGCTCTCTATCCCTCTCCCTTCCTCTCTGTAAAAAATCAATAAAATATATTAAAAAAAAAAAACAAAAAACAAAAAAACACAGTATGCCTCTTTGTTAAGAGCTAGGACACTTGACTACAAGGGACTGAGCTAACTGGTAAGCATGAGTCCTGTCATGTGGAGGAGGGTGGTGGTTGGAGAGACAGTTCTGAGTGAAGGCATCCTCTTGACAGGTCAAGTTGTGGCTTAATGTTGAGAGCAGCAGCTCAGTTTTCTAATCTCAGGTGGCAGGCAGAGCTGTTCTGTTATCATATGGTGTTTGTTAAACCAGATTGTGCCTCAAACTAATTAGGTTAGCCACATGAGTAATTGCTATTAAATTTGTGAACGTATTCCAAGACACTACTGAATTATATGCAATTTTGATGGGTTCAGTTTGTGTGTCTTGGTTTATTGATTAATTAGGCAGGAATAAGCTCTAAAATTTTTCAGCTAATATTAAGCACCTACTATATCAGGCCTTGTTCTTAGGTACTTGGGATACAGCACTGAACAAAAAATAGGCAAAATATTCCATGTCCTGCAGGAGCATAAGTTCTAGCAGAGGTGGGAGGGGGAGACAGAGGGAAATAAACCGGTTTCTGGTAAGACAGCACTTGATGCCTGAAGGAAGTGGGGGAGTGAGTAAGCCAAGAGGATGGATAGCTGTTCAATAGAGAGAACTGCAAGTACAAAGGCTGTGATGAATAAGGAAGTTATGAACATTTTGTGAATGAAGTTGCTGTGTCATTGGGTTGATGTTTAACTTCATAAGAAAATGTCAGTTTTCCAAAGTGATCATACTCTTTTATACGCCTACCAACAGTGTATGAGAGTTCCATTTGCATCCTTTTCTCTTCAAACTTTGTGATTATCAGTCAATCTTTTTTTTTTATTTTTGCTGAGCTAGTGGGTATATCAGTGTACTTTTAAAAAATATATTTTTAATTGATTTTAGAGAGGAAGGGAAAGAGATAAGATGGTTTGTGAGAGAGACATCGATTGGCTGCTTCTTGCATGCTCCCTACTGGGGATCGAGCCTGCAACCTGGGCAGTGCCCTGACCCAGACTTGAACTGGGGACCTCTTGGTTCATAGATCAGTGCTCAACTACTGAGCAACACTGGCCAGGCTCTCAGTGGACTTTTAATTTGCATATCCCTGATGACCACTGATAGGAGCACTTTTTCATGTGCCTTTGGCCATTCTTGTATCTTTGGTGTGAAGCAACTGTGTCTTCTGGTATTTTTAAACATTGGGTCATTCATTGTCTTATTGTTGATTTGTAGGGGTTCTACATATAAGTTCTTCAATACATATATATTTACCAAATATTTTTTTCTTAGTCTGTGGCTTGCCTATTCATTTTTTAATGATGTCTTGATAAGCCAATTTATTTTATTTTATTTTTTTAGATTTTGAAATCTAGTTTGTCAGTGGATTAGTACTTTGTGTGTCCTGGCCAAGAAATCCTTATCTACCCCATAGTCTTAAAATATTCTCTAGTATGTTTTTTTCTAGAAGCTTTATGATTCTGGTTTTTACATTTAAGTCTTTGATCTCAAATTAATTTTCGTGTATCAGTGAGAGAAGAGGGGTCAAAGTTCTCAGTTTGCCATATGGATATTCAATTATTTCAATACCATTTCTTTAAAAGAGTTCCCCCCCTTCTTTGAGTTGATTTAATGCTTTGCCTGGAAATCAATTGACTATATTTGTGTGGCTTGCAGAGTAAAGGATAGTATTATAAGGCAGTAATTTTGTCTCTAGAAATCCCTAATGGCCCTTTTTGAAACCTGGCCCTGAAAAAAGAAAGCATGATTTGTAATTTTAAAAAGTATAGTTACAGAACAAACTATTATAGATACATTTTTAAATAGCTTGGCTGCAACCACCCAGGCTCCATCCATCTGTAAGTTTCTGGAGAGCTTGATGCTTTTAATAGGATCAGGAAGACACAATCCCAGATCAAGTAATGACACTTAAAAAAACCTGCAGTCAATCAAAAATATTCTTAAAGATAGACTGAGAGGTATTGAGGGTGAATAAAGAATAACATGCCAGAGAAAACATAGCTACTCAATGTGTCTTTTATATTTCTCCTGTTATCAAAGACCTGGATGGAAAGTAGAACTCATGCAGGAGGCAGCCTATCGATGGTTCAGTGTTTTGCTCTCACTTTGATGTTTCTCTCTCTCCCTCCCTCTAAAAAATCTTTTTTTTTAAATTTCTGAATTTCAGACATTCTAATAGGTGTGTACTTGTAATAAATAAATTTTAAATTGCATTCTTAATCTAATAACTAACTTAATGACTATTAATATCATGAATTATAGTAATTAATTTAGAACGTTGAAGCAACCTTACTTTCCTGGGATTAAACCTCTTGATCATGATGTATTGTCTTTTTTTTTTTTTTTTTTTTTGAGAGGGAGAGAGGTGTAAACATCAATGATGGGAGAGCATCATTGATTGGCTATCTCCTGCAAGCCCTTTACTGGGGATCAAGCCCCAAACCAGGACATGTGCCCTTGACTGGAATCAAACCCGAGACCATTCAGTCCGCAGGCCAACACTCTACCCACTGGGACAAACCGGCTAGGGTGATGTATTGTCTTTTTAACACATTGCTGGATTTAGTTTGCTAATATTTTGTAGGAGGATTTTGTGCCTAGGCTCATGAGGTCTACAGTTCAGTGTCATTTTGTGCTCTCCTCAAATGTTACTAATAGCTCTCTGCTCCATTTCATTCCCTCCAACAGACCCTCCTTATCTTTTACTTGATATCCTCATTGGTTCTCTGTATCTATTCCACCTACATCAACTTAAGGAATTCAAAGGTTCTCATTGCTTAGGGTCCAGATGGGAAACAGCTAGCACATTCAAAGGGTTAATTGAAAATCCTTAAATGAAGCGATTATTACCGATGGTGAGAGCTGTGAGGGAAACCTACAAGAAATGGTGGAGCATCACATGGATTGGCAGGGACATGTCACTACCCTGGGCATGATGAGGGAAGGGAAAAATTATTAGACTTATCTATCTCTCATTGCTATGCCTGTGGGAGAGGAGTACGTGACCTTGGTCAAAGAACACTTCCCCTCTCAGAAGCACATCCTGGTAGGGAGAGAGCCAGAGAACAAATGCCTTGACCTTTCTTCTTGCTCCCTGATCTCTTCCTGGTGCTGCCCATTGGCTGAATCAGGTGGAAATCAGAAGGCCTGGAGCCCAGGTGCTGTAGTCCTCAGAGATTAGCATTCTGACTCCTGAGAGACGGAGCAGGGCAGAGAGGGATTTGGTGGGGAAGGTTGGGCGGACCAAGAGTATGGAGCACACCCACCAGTCAGTCATTTTTCATTTCTTCTTGGTTCTTCTTTATTTTCTCTTGGTTCTTACTCATATTGTCAAATTTGTCTTCCATTCTTTTTAGCCATCTTATGATCATTTCTCTGAATTCTTGCTCTGATAGATTGCTTGCCTCTAACTCGTTTACTTCCTTTTCTGGTGATGCCTGCTTTTCTTTCATATGCGGGCTGTTTCTTTGTCTCCCCGTGGTCTCTTTTCAGGATGTCTGGTTATGTAGTTCTCTCTCTCCCTATCCCCTTGAAATCTGACCTTTTCGTAGTGTAGTGGAGCACTCCTTTGAGTCCAAGTGTTGGCTCCCCCGGGGACCGGTGTTCTGGGGCTCACAGCTGCTCCGTGGCTGCTGCGGCTGTGCCAGTCAAAGTCTAAACTCCTTAGACTAGCAGTTGTTGCCACCAGCTCTGGCTTCTCATTAGGACTGTCTTTTCATCTTTTTATCTCCCCAAGCCCCTCTGGTAGGCCCTCAATAAAGGCACACTGAGTGAACATGTTGGTGCTGGTTTGAGTGGTGGAGCTGAGGCAGGCAGTTGCCAAGCCAGACAACAGAATGAGCTTTTCCTTCTCACATTCATCACTAAGAATGAGAGAGTTGTTTCACACATACAAGCCTCTGTTTTTACAGAGGTTCAGAGAAGCTAAGTAATCTGCCCAGGTTTTACAGCTGGTTGTGGCAGGTCTGGCACACACAGCTATCAATGCAAGAACGTCCAAACCTGTAGAGAATTTTAATAAAATTTTATTTGAGCCAAACAGGATATGCCTGGAAGCAAGAGTTCAACAGACAGAAAAATTGCTTTCAAGAATAGTAGTTTGTAGTGTCTCTTAGCATTTGTAATTAAGAAGGAAAGAGAAGGAAGATTACATGAAAGTGGTAAAAGAAACAAGGCAGGGATTGGAATATAGGATAGGTATCTCAATTATGTGCTCACTTGAGGGTGGTTACTTTGAAAGACAGGAATTTCAAAGGTGTAGCCCAACCATTGTTGCTCAGTGGTTGAGCATCTACTCATGAACCAGAAGGTCACTGGTTCGATTCCCAGTCAAGGCACATGCCTGGTTTGCGGGCTCAGTCTTCAGTAGGGGGCTTGCAGGAGGCAGCCAGTTGATGTTTCTCTCTCATCGATGTTTCTCTCTATCCCTTTTCCTTCTCTCTAAAATCAAAAAAACATATTTTAAAAATTAAAATTAAAAATAAGAGACTTATGTTGTGATTTACTGTGGGTCAGGCCCTGTTACAAATACTTTACAATATTAATCATTTAATCCTTAACTCCCCTAAGAGGTAGATAGAATTATTCCCATTTTACAGATGAGTAAACAGAGGCACAGAATGATTAAGAAACTTACCGGGGGTTACTGGTCTTGAGCCCAGGCAAGGTTAGCTGCAAATTCCATGCCTCTAATCTCTGTGCTGCCTTCCCCATAACCTATAGCCTTGTCAAAGTATGTATAGCCAGTCCTGTCAAGGCACTTTCCACTGTTCATTCTTTTATTTTATTATATATTGATATCAGAGAAGAAGGAAGAAGGAGAGTAGAAACATCAGTGATGAGACCGCATCCTTGATCGGCTGCCTCCTGCATGCCCCCAACTGGGGATCAGGCCCACAACCCGGGCATGTGCCCTGACCGGTAATCGAACCACAACCACTGACCCACACCAACTGGGCTCCACCGTTCATTTTTGACCAGCATGGGAGGTAGGCCTGGGTTTATAGAGATCTTTGTAGGCACATAAAAGGTATATGCAAGGATATTAGGGGCAAATAGTAGGGAAATGTTAGGGGTGAGAGAGGATAGTCACTGAAATAAATGAGGAAAACTAGCACTGCCTGCTTGAGCAGGAAATACCTAGTCAACCAGCCTGCCTAGCTTCATGCCATCTGGCTTCCTCAGTCCAGCTGGTGCCCCTTTTTTATGGATGTTGATAAAGCTGCCCTTTGAGTCAGTGTCAGTAAAACAGAGGTTATTAACATTTATTTTAATCCACTTTGTTGTTTTAAGCCACAGATGCAAATGTAAACCCAAACATAACTAGAGCATGAAGGAATGCAGTGCTAGAGAGGAGGAAGTGTGCCCTGGACATGAATTTAGAGGGGCCATGGATATCCTTGCTTTTGGTGGCTATGTCTCAATCCCCTGCCCTTTTAGCTGGTAATTAATGACCCATAGAAGTTAACCAGAATCTCACTTACCTAGTACAACAAATTTGACACTCAAGTTCTCAGGATATCCATGACCTGTAAGTAACCAAAAAGAACCTGTAAATACAGAAAGTGATCAAAATTACTAAAGGGAGTCCAGGACATGAAAATTATGGAAGACTAGGGGTCCAGCACACAATTCAATCATGCATGTGTGTAGGGTTCCCTAGGCCTAACCTGCCACCAGGGCCATGTCCACCACCCTGTGACTCTGCCAAAGCTTCCAGCACCCTGGGGGTGGAGAGGGTGGGATTAAGGGTGGGGCGGGGGAAGGCCCAAGAGGTGCTCCATGTATTTCCTAGTGACCAGTCCTTTGGTCATTACCATGTTATGGCCACTGGTCTTTTATAATAGAGTCTATGTGACTAACCTCTCTTCTAATCAGAAGGTAGGCTTGTACAGGCAGGAAAATTATCAGCAAAGAGGAAGGAGGAGTGGCTGAGGCTACAGACATTATTCACCATCAGACAGAAAGAAAGATGGTTAAGATAAAACCCAATGGTAGAGTTCAGGGGTCAGGCCAAGCTGCACAGCCCTAGACAGTAGAGACCACAGGAGATAGGAAGCTGAGAGGGGTCTGGAGTGAGAGGCAGTCCAAGTTATGCTTACTTCAGTATTTCACACAGGCACAGGTGTCTGTCATGTAGGAGCTAGTAGTGTAGGATGCTGTACTAGGCTATCCTGGTAAAACAAGCTCTAACGTAGACATGATGTACTTTGCACAGTTCACTTGTATTCTACCTTGAAAGTAAAAGAGATGCTGGATCTGAAAATGAAATTAAGAAAAAAATTTCCGCTTGCAATAGCATCAAACAAAATTAAATGCTTAGAAATAAATTTAACAAAAGTGTAATTTATATTCTAAAAACTATAAAACATTAAGAGAAATTAAAGAAGACCTGAATACCCTGACCAGTGTTGCTCAGTGGGTTGAGCCTCATTCTGTGCACAGAAAGGTCTCAGTTGATTTCTGGTCAGGGCACATCAGCCATATTGTGGGTTCGAACCCCAGTTGGGGTGCATGTGGGAAACAGCTGCGTGCGGCTCTTTTGAAGCTTTACCGCGGCTCCGACAACTTGCCTGTGTGCAGCTTTTCATTTTTCATATATATATATATATATATATATATATTTATTTTTTTTTTTTACAGAGAGGAAGGGAGAGAGATAGAGAGCTAGAAACGTTGATGAGAGAGAAACATCGACCGGCTGCCTCTTGCACACCCCACACCAGGGATGTGCCCGCAATCAATGTACATGCCCCTGACCGGAATCAAACCTGGGACCCTTCAGTCCGCGGACCGACGCTCTACCACTGAGCCAAACCGGTGTCGGCAGCTTTTCATTTTAGAGAACTGTTTCATTTGTGCTTTTGAGAACTTTTTGCTTCCGAATAAGCCAGAGAGCCTCAACTGAGTGTGCCCTTCACTAACAGCCAGTGTACTCTTGCCGTTCCAGGAGCCATGTTTGACCAGGACCGTGAGATGGTCGTCTTCATGTTGGAGGCTCTCGTGAGGAGATGAGTTGGTGAACAGAGAACCCGGCATGAAGATGCTCCCAGGAGTGGGCGTGTTTGGGACTGGCAGCTCCGCCCGGGTCCTGGTCCCGCTGCTGAGGGCAGAGGGCTTCACCGTGGAGGCGCTGTGGGGGAAGACTGAGGAGGAGGCGAGGCAGCTTGCAGAGGAGATGAACATCACCTTCTACACCAGCCAGACGGACGATGTCTTACTGCACCAAGACGTGGATCTGGTGTGCATCAACATCCCCCCTCCACTCACCCGGCAGATATCTGTGAAGGCTCTAGGTACGGACGGGCAGACGGGCAGATGGTGCCTCCCTCTGGGCGACCCTTTGTGGGCTTGAGTCCGCAGGGGCTAGTGCGCTGGGGCAGAGCTCTATTGCCTGGGGAAGACAGCCTTCCCCACCTCCCGTAAGCAAATCTCTGAGAAAAAATTAAGCAAGTGCCTCAAGAGTTGGCTTGTCACAGGGATGAGAGAGGATTAAACTTCAGGCAATGTAAAAAGTTTCTCTCTATGAAGGCATAGTTCAAAGACCTGGGCACCGGGAAATTGACAGATTTGTTCTTCCATTTCTGTGCCCCGCACCACCGCAGAAAAGGAGAGGGGGTGTGTGGCAAGGCTGCGCCTCCCATGTTTTGTTAGGCCTCCACTAGTTGCGCACACACCCTTCCTGCCAGACTTGGCAATCTTGTACGCCAGAGGGCAGGAAGGCACTCTGCAGCGCTGGGCTTCCCTGACTGGACCGTGGGGACAGCCTGCTCACATCTCTGCTCCCTCGGGAAGCAGTTGGCTCAGCAACCTCCTGCCCCTGGCTGGGCGTAGCTTGCTAAGCCATTTTCCTACGGTTCCTGTTAGGCTTCTCTTTCCTGTCAACTAGAAAAATTCTTCTCTTTGTTTTATATAAGCCAGAGTGTAATTTAATAGGAAAACAAATCAGTAAACATTCACCCAGCGGTTTTTTCAAATATATATATATATATATATATATATATATATATATATGTATATATATATATATATATATATATGAGAGATAGAAACATCAATGATGAGAGAGAATCCATTAATTGGCTGCCTCCTGCATGCACCACACGTGATCAAGCCCGCAACCCAGGCATGTGTCCTGACCAGGAATTGAACCTTGCACTCCTGGTTCATAGGTCGATGGCCAACCACTGAGCCACGCTGGCCAGGCTAAACACAATTTTTTAAATGCCTTCTGTGTGCCAGGCACTGTCCTGATATTATTCTGGACAATCAAAGTGGGGTTGGATCAGAGAGCTCTCCTTAACTTCAAATTTCACAGTCCAATTGAAGAGCCTAGAAATAATGCACATTACAAGGTAAATGAGAAAAGACTTAAGTAATAATTCAGATAGCATATAATTAATCGGCAGAATAATTATTATAATTTGATAGTAACCAAGTGTTTCTCGAATGCAGTCGAAGGTCCCTGTGTCTTGGCTGACCACCACACCTGGCCACTACCATGGTGGAGGGTCCAAGGGTCCAAGGCTTTGTTTTTTGTTTTTTCCTTGTTCTCAGTTAGAGGGTGATTGTTACTTTTGACACAATGGGGAGGGAAGAATAAATGTTCATTGAATGAGCGAGAACATGCACCTATCTAGTCATTGATTTGAGGCATGTAAATTTTGACCAAAAATTACAGGTGGCTGGCTTTCTTTTCCGAAGAGAGCGCGTGCGCGCGCACTCTCTCTCTCTCTCTCTTTCTCTCCCTCTCTCTCTCTCTCTCTTTCTCAGGATGTGTAACTTTGGAGCTGTTCATTGGCTCTAATTCTTAGGAAGGCAGATAATGATTGGATCCCAGATTGAGTAGACCTAAGCCAGCACTTTAACAGAGAGCTATTTCAAGGGAAATCAAGCTACCATGGCCATCCTGTGTGGCATGAATGCAAGTTGGTGAGACCAGGTATGTCCAGAGGCAGAGTTCTAGAGGCTTCTTAAATTTTGGGGTCCCCACAGAAACCATTTCCGAGCTCTGTAGGAAGAAAGGCAAAATTCCAGGATTCTTTGGCCACAAAGCTGCTATTTTCAGGTTCTTGGTATGGGAAAATGCTGACTTTGGGCTATTTAATATAAACAGGAATGTGCAGGAAGTACAGGAATGATTGGAAACTTGTAGAATCTTGTGTCCCAGCCCGTGGTGAAGCAGGGTCATTAGCCTTCTCTCCATGTCTCCGTTGTCAGGAAGAGTGTGAATGAATGTCCTTGGTGGTGCATGATCCCAGAAGTTGGAGGGCCTGGGAGAGCCCATGTCCCTCAGGCACTGCCCACTGAGGCCCCAAAGGAATCCCTGAGATTGTTGTGAAAACAAATGCTCAAATGCTTCCCCCACCCCCACCCCACCCTTTTTTTTTTTTTTTTTTTTTTAATGAGAATTCTGACTTCACTTAAACATATATGGAAGAGGCCAGAAGAACTCCTCTAGTTTTCCCAAAGGACAGTGGTTATATGAACTGCTATATGCAGAACACCAAACTGACCTTGACCTCAGACCCCATTTCTGGTCCTATTTCTGTCTCTCTCAATCTCTGTGCGCCACTGTAAAATGAGAGTAAAATAAGGGCATCATTCAGCCTTTCCAGCATGATATATGACTTCCTGCAAATGCTGACCAAGTAAGACACTGGCATCACATTACAAGGGAAAATCAGATTTCCTGTACAGTGTATTTAAAGGTCCTCAGAGCCAATATCCCAAAAGATTCGCACTGCCATTCCACCTAACTGTGTGCCTCCATGTATGAATATATATTGTTCCTGTTCTTAGGGGAAATGTTTTCAGTTTTTGCCCATTGAGTATGATGTTGGCTTTAGGTTTGTCATATATAGCCTTTATCTCATAGAGATATGCTCCCTCTATTCCCACTTTGCTGAGAGTTTTTATGAAAAATTGGTGTTGGGCCCTAGCTGGTTTGGCTCAGAGGATAGGGCATCAGCCTGTGGACTGAAGAATCCCGGGTTCGATTCTGGTCAAGGACACATGTCCAGGTTGCAGGCTTGGTCCCAATAGGGGGCAGGTAGAAGGTAGCCAGACAGATGATTCTCTCTCATTATTGATGTTTCTATCTCTCCCTCTCCCTTCCTCTCTGAAATCAATTAATTAATTAATAAAATTGGTGTTGGATTTTGTCGATCGTATCTATTGATACGATCATGTGATTTTTCTCTTTCAGTTTATGTGATGTATCACTTTTATTGATTTGCGACTTCTTTTTTTTTTTTTAATATATTTTATTGATTTTGTACAGAGAGGAAGGGAGAGAGATAGAGAGTTTAGAAACATCGATGAGAGAGAGTCATTGATCAGCCGCCTCCTGCACACCCCCTACCGAGGACATGCCCGCAACCAAGGTACATGCCCTTGACCGGAATCGAACCCGGGACCTTTCAGTCCCCAAGCCGACGCTCTATCCATTGAGCCAAACCGGTTTCGGCTTCTTACTAAGTCTTAATCTGTGGGCAGAATTGCATTTTCCTCTGCTTGTTAGATAATTACATTTTTACCTGACTTTTACCTGACTTCTAAGGCCATGAAGACTGTTTCTTGCCCTCATTTTTATTAGTTTTTCCTGAAATTAATTTGTGGACTGATCCTTCATTGGTATTCTTTTCATATCACAACTCTTTCTGTGGCATCTTATTTTCTGCTTTTGTTTTACCTTTTTTCTTTTCCTTTTTTCATTTCTTCTACAAATTTTATCCTTAACTCTTTGCCATGAATTCCTTAAAGGAGAGGGTGGGATCCTGACATGTTTTATTTCTCAGTTCAGAAAACTATATTTTAATGTGCAAAGTGCCCTAACATCTTTGCCACAGTTGATTGTTTTCTTAAAACTGTCACTAAAAGGTAAGTTTCTGTGCCCAGTTCTTGGCACTTATATGCTTCATTAGAAAAACATTGAGTTTGCCAACTCTCCCCACGGGCTCTTGAGATAACAAGAGATCATTCCTCAAGCAGCCTGACCCAGATAATTTAATCCCAAGAACACCAGTCCCTGAGATACCTTCCCTGAGCCTCAGTCCTTGGTCAGATCCCTGCTATATGCTTTCATATTACCATTTATATCATTCATGGCATTCATCAAAGGTGAAGTTCTACGTGTATTTATATGATTATTTGATCAATGACTGTCTCTCTACTAAGTTGTAAGTTGTCTGAAGGTAGAGACTATGCCCGATGTTGTATCCCTCGAGTTTGATGCAAGGCCTAGCACACTGGATGAATGAAGATATTCACAGATTCTACCCATGTGAGCCCAGTCTGCTGGTGTGGACATGGAGCCAGTATGGGACTGAGACCCAGGAAAGGGTGTGGAGGGGCAGTGAGCAAGAGTGACTCAGTCCAGTGCTTTCAAAGTTCCTTCTCTAGTAGCAATCCCTTTTATGTTCTAAAATACAGAGATAGTCCCTGGATTTTATAAAAACACAAAAGTGTTGCTTTTCCTGGGCTGCTTCTCTACCCTGCTGTTTGAAGTCATTGATCTAGTCCCATACCTCTAGACAGGGACACAGGTGGTGTGGCCCCAGAGCTGTGAACCGGGGGTATGTTACTAGAGAACAAAATGCCGTCAGGCAGCTTCTCTGGGCCTGTGGTGGCTCTAGGGCACTTCACTCCTGACTATTTAGTTCTGGGTATATGAGCTGAAGAGGCTTGCAGCATGAAACTTGTTCACCCCACAGGAGATCCGAGCTAATAGGCACTCAACATCCATGCTTTCCCCATTCTCAGGAGACAGAAAGCAGCTTTCGGCTTCGCTAATCCTTTGACTTGCTAGCAGGAAAGCTAGATAAACTTAAGTAAGCAAGTCTTTCGAGGCCACCCAAGTCTTCCTAAAGGTAAGACCCCATGTAACTGGCCTGCAGGAGCTTATTTAACTCAAAATGGCCTTTAGCCCTAGCGGGTTTGGCTCAGTGGATAGAGCATCAGCCTGCAGACTAAAGGATCCCAGGTTTGATTCCGGCCAAGGTCACATGCCTGGGTTATGGGCTCAATCCCCAGTAAGGGGCGTGCAGGAGGCAGCTAATCAAGGATTTTCTCTCATCATTGATATTTCTATCTCCCTCCCTTCCTCTCTGGGGAAAAAAAAAATTTAAAAAAAAATTTTTTTTTAATGGTCTTTAGCTCCTACACTGATAGTACTTCCCTTTTTCCAGCTCGTAACTCTCTCTCCAGTCCCAGATACTGGGTACCATTTCCATCCAAACTGAAGTCTTTCCTCTTGTCCGAGGCCACCATCTGGTCTCATAAGAAGCTTTCCTGAGTCCATCTGCCTTCGAGAAATCATCCTCCCCCCGCACAGTGTAAACCCCTTGGAACTTAGAGATTCCCCATTATGTGTTATTCTCAGGTATTGGGAAGAATGTGGTCTGTGAGAAGGCAGCCACCTCGGTGGACGCCTTCCGGATGGTGACAGCCTCTCGCTACTACCCGCAGCTGATGAGCCTGGTGGGGAACGTGCTGCGCTTCCTGCCGGCCTTTGTGCGCATGAAGCAGCTGATTGCCGAGCACTACGTGGGCGCGGTGATGATCTGCGATGCCCGCGTCTACTCGGGCAGCCTGCTCAGCCCCAACTACGGCTGGATCTGCGACGAGCTCATGGGCGGTGGCGGCCTGCACACCATGGGCACCTACATCGTGGACCTGCTGACCCACCTGACCGGCCAGAGAGCCGAGAAGGTCCACGGGCTCCTCAAGACCTTTGTGAGGCAGAACGCGGCCATCCGGGGCATCCGGCACGTCACCAGCGACGACTTCTGTTTCTTCCAGATGCTCATGGGCGGGGGCGTGTGCAGCACAGTGACACTCAACTTCAACATGCCGGGTGCCTTTGTGCACGAGGTCATGGTGGTGGGCTCTGCGGGACGCCTCGTTGCCCGGGGGGCTGACCTCTACGGGCAGAAGAACTCTGCCACCCAGGAGGAGCTGCTGCTGCGGGACTCAATGGCTGTGGGCGCGGGGCTGCCTGAGCAGGGGCCCCAGGACGTCCCGCTGCTCTACCTGAAGGGCATGGTCTACATGGTGCAGGCCCTGCGGGAGTCCTTCCAGGGCCAGGGGGACCGCCGCACGTGGGACCACACCCCCGTCTCCATGGCCGCCTCCTTTGAGGACGGGCTGTACATGCAGAGTGTGGTGGACGCCATCAAGAGGTCCAGCCGATCGGGGGAATGGGAGGCCGTGGAGGTGCTGACGGAGGAACCCGATGCCAACCAGAACCTGTGTGAGGCGCTCCAGCGGAACAACCTGTGAGCCTGCACACGGGCTCCCTGCCGTGGGGCACAGGGGCCAAGGAGGGGCCAGGAGCAAGATGGAAGGGCTTGGCTGTAGCATAGACAGTGTCATTCATAACAGGTCAGCATGGGCGGGGTCCAGGTGAAGCCCACGGTGGCCCCAGTAAGACGCCCCTCCGGCCCTTCCTCACTCCCCAGAGCTGAGGGCGGTGATGTTCCTGTTGCCACGGCCTGAGGGCTAGCACCGTGTGCAAGAGGCAGAGCTGCTGCCAGGTCTCTGGTGAGCAAGGCGAGCAAAAGCTTGACTTGGGGGCTTCTTTAGCGTTTCTGTGGTCCCAGTTTGGCTGCTTCCTCCGTCCTGAGGAAAATGACAAAAAGCCTTGTTTCCATGCCCTTCTCGGGAGTGTTCTCCAGAGAAACAGAACACTGCATCTCAGGAGTGAGGACAGCAAGGCTCCCTCAGGGATCCATCCATACCTCCCCTTCTCCCACATGGGTAGGCCCTTCTAGATTCCAGGCTGCCCCTCCCCTGGTGGACAGGAGGGGACATTCATTAGGAGAGCTCTCGGGGGCTGTTGACTAGAACAGAGGGCCCTTGATTTGGCAGAGAGAAGACAAGGGAGAACCCTGGAACATCTGATAAATGTCAATAAATCAAACTGACACGATGGCACCTGGTTGTTGGCTGTTTGGTAGGTGAGGTTTCTTTAGGAATGAAAGTCCTGTTAGGTGGTTTATGTTTTCATCTTTTCTGGCGACTCCCCAGCAGCTCTGACCTCCAGCTCCATCCCTGTCTGGTGGGCCACACAGGTTCCTGCCACCACCTGCCCTTGTCTCCCAGCTTCTTCCCTCACCCCCACATCCCAGGAGCCCTCCGAAGAAAAGCCTTTCCTCCAAAAACAGCACTCAAGACTTCCTGGTGGGGAGCTGTGGGGCCTTCCTGGGCTGCAGGTCGGAGGGGTTCTGTTCTTAAAACCGTGAAGCTGGCTCCAGGGGAGCCCTGGGGGAGGGGGAGGGAGGAATGGCCCCCAGTGGGCTGGACAGGATGAGCCTGAGGAGGAAGGCTCCACACACTCCCCCATGAAGTGGGTATGGTCAAACACTGGCCGGCCAGCCAGCCAGACCCCAGACATGCATTTATTAACCGTTCTACACAGGGACAGCCTGTTAGCCATGCCAGTCAGTGGTGAGGGTGGGGGAGAGGGACATGTGCTTTGTCCCCTCTGCCAGCCTGCCAGGATTACGCCTGGATCAAACTTTCCCTTCTCTAACCATCCCTGCCCTGCCCTGGGCTCCTTGCCAGGAAGAGAAAGAGAAAGAAGGAGGGTGAGCTCCATCTTCCTCTTGGCACCCCTTATAAAAGTCATCCGGCCTGTTTCCTATATGCCCTGGTTTTATACCTTGTCTCTGTGAGTTGAAATAACAATGGCTAGTGTTGAGTATGCTTTTGTTTGTTTTTGTTAATCCTCACCCTAGGATAGTTTTTCCATTGCTTATCAGAGAGAGAGAGAGAGAGAGAGAGAGAAATATTGATATGCAAGTCATTGATAGTCAGGGATCAAACCTGTGACCCTTCAGCACACCGGGTTGACGCTCTAACCACTTAACACTGGCCAGGACTGGAAGATGATTTTTGCAGACTGGGCACCCTAGCGTAGACATTTTATGCATATTATTTAATATCCAAATCACTCCATAAGGTGCCAATATTAATATTGTCATATTCAGATCAGAAAACTGAGGCAGAGAAGAGCCAAGTTACTTACCTCCTGTAAGTTCTAAGTGATGCAGCCAAGAGCCTGTTCAGGGTCATTTGACGATGCAGCCTGACCCTGAACTACTTTTTCCTCAGCACTTGTGGCTCCTCAGACTCCCAGTGCCCTTCAACTATCGCATTTCTTGGGTTAGCCCCTCCTCTCTTAGATCCCCATCCAGATTACTGCCCCCTCCCTGCAGCAAGAATCTCAGGCTGGCCTGACCGAGGAGGTGGACTGCAGAGAGAGGCTCTGCCCCCCACCCTCCGCTTCCTCCCAGGGACCACCTGCTCAGCTCCAGGTCAGTCCCCGTGTTACTAGGATGTTGAGATCCATCCTAACTTTGGGAATTGGCCGAGAATGCACATGCATCTATTCTTTTTGACTCAGATGCTCCTACTTAAGAAAGGGTCGCATTGCTGACTCACTTAGGTTTTTCGGCACTGTTTGGGTTTTATAGGGCTCAGCAGCAAACCCCTTCTTTACAAAGATGTATTCCCAGAAGCCCCTGGGCAGACTGCAGGGGCTGAGTGCAGAACTGCTTTGATAAAGATCTCAGATCCTTTGTTGGCACTCCCCAAGTCCATGGCCACCTCTTAAACTTCTTTAACTGTCATATCTCTTGGGTTGGCCCCAGGAAGGAAATGAACCTTGAAGTAGCTAGATGCCTGTGGTCGGTCAAGGAAGCCAGTAGTGTTTCTGGATCCCCAGGGTTAACGCCTGCAGCAGGTTCCAGGATTGTCCTGCACCGCCCCCTCCTGGAGGAAGACGGCATCACCTCCCTGAACCTGTGTCCCAAACTCAGGATCTTCTTTGCGACAAAGTAAAAAGGTTTCCCAAGCCATTGAAAAGTGCAGTCAACTTTTCCCTCTCTGTTACAGCAACCAGAAGAGAACTTCCAAAATACCTGTTGCTTATTTTCCAACCCCCAGCCAAATCTAGCCTCAGACCAGACAATGACCGCAGTCTCCTCGCCTCAGTGTCCCCAGTCTCGCCCTTTCTCGTTCTGTCCTTCACACAGCTGCCCTAAGGGCCTCTCCAAAATGTCAGGCCAAGATCCTTCCTTGCCTATACCCCTCATCACTCTCAGTCTCACCAGCCTGGCCTCCTGATGGCCATGCTCTGCTTCAGCCGAGCCAAGTGGCCCTCCTGCACGCGGCTGGCATCTTCCATACCAGCAAGGCTTCATCCCCGGAAGGCCACCCACCTCTCCAGAAGCCAGCTGGAGGGCTGCCTCTTCACTATTTCCCAGGCACAGTGACAGCACCCCCCACTGCCTGGGGTCCCAGTCTTTGTCCTCAGCTCTTCCATAGCATGTGTCTGCTTGCATCGTGCTGCTGCTCCATCTCTCCCTCGGAGTGAGCTTCCAGGAGTAGAGGTGATGTTCCTTTCTGTGTAACGTGACCAGATGTCCCGCTTTTGGCGGGACAGTCCCGATTTCTAACAATCTGTCCCGTGCCCCGCAGTGTTTTAAAACAGTCCCGATTTTTGGAAAGAACGCCGCGGGACGCGGGACAAATTGTTAAAAATCGGGACGTCTGGTCACTTTATTTCTGTGGCTACTGTCACCTACCCTGCCTAGACAAGCCCGTCAGGTAACAGGCCTCAAGAAATGTAGACAGGTTGTTTTATTCTGTGGTTACTGAGTATTTCCTACCTCACCTGTTGAAAGGAACGGAGCTTCCTTATCAGTGTTGGTCCATACCTCCAGCCCTGCAGACCACACAGGGAAAGCAGATGCTTGGCCTTCTTGTGTCAGGCCTTAGCCAGAGAGCCGCAGGGTTCTCCGATCTGCAGAGCTCAGTGAGGAAAGGGTATGAGGCCACATCCCTGAGGCCCAGGATGTGGTCTCATAGGCGGCCATTTCTCTCCAGGCTTCAACCATAACGTGAGGAGGTCAAGCTCAGTTACCTTGAAGGGCTCTCTTCCTCTGAAAAATCCCAGAGAGCCTCTGCTCATCCCTATGGAAAGTATTCATTCCGTGTGGTCCCTGTGGACAGTGTTTCCTGGGGTAGTCAAATTATTATCCCGGGAAAAGTATAGGTACCTTTTAAACATATATATGTATGTATATGTGTATCTATAATAATAAAATATGCTAATTAGACCAGACAACCTTCCGAATGAAGCCAGAGCTTCAAGGGAAGCCCGGGAAGTTGCTGCAGATTGTGAGCTCGGTTGTGAAGCACCTGCTTTCGTGACCTGACAGTCCCTTTCCTTTCTCTGCCCCCTGTTCCTCATCACCTCCCTCCCTATCCTCACTATATCCTGTCTGATCTTCAGGTTTATTTTTTTTATTTTTACTTTTTAATTTCATGACCTTTTATTTATTTTTTTAAAAAATATATTTTATTGATTTTGTACAGAGAGGAAGGGAGAGAGAGAGTTAGAAACATTGATGAGAAAGAGTCATCAATCAGCTGCCTCCAGCACATCCCCCACTGGGGATATGCCCGCAACCAAGGTACATGCCCTTGACCGGAATCGAACCCAGGACCCTTTAGTCCCCAAGCCGACGCTCTATCCACTGAGCCAAACCGGTCCCGGCTGATCTTCATGTTTATTTGAAGGGCCCTTTAAATGCACAGAACCAGGTCCCACCCCTGCAGATTGATTCAGTTAGACCTGAGGTAGTGCCCAGGAGTCTATACTTTTGAGGATTCACTGGGGAATCCTCCACCCTTCCCAGGATCTCCCTCTTCAGCCATCTTAGTTGGGGAGTCAAAGTCTGAGAAAAAGGAAAAGCATTTATTTTCAGCAAGTCCAAGGTCCCAAGTTGGGGCAGAGCAGAATTCCCCCTTTCACAGGAGGGCTGAAGCCCCACAGGCTGTGCTCTGGTCCCGGCTTGGGAACAGAGGAGCAACCCCTGGTTTGGGACATCACTTGTACTGAGGAGAGAGTGGGGGTACAAGTGGGGCAGCACAGACACTTAGCATCTTGCTGATGTCCACCTGAGTTGACTTATCCATCTCCGTCTTGAGGAGGCCACTGACCCCCAAGCCGGGCTCCTCTCCGGCCTCCTCTCCAGGGGGAACCAGAGCATGGGTGGGAGACACGAACACACTGGGGCAGGGCAGCGTGAGGCCTGCGTCCAGCTCACCTGCCTCCGGCAGCAAGGCTGGCAGTTGTTCCACACATGCCTCCTTGGGGGCCAGGGTTGGGTCCGACTCAGGTTCCACCTCGGCCTCAGCCTCCCTATCCACTTCCGCTGCCTCGTTCAGCTCAGGGTTGCAATAGTTGATGTACTGGTACAGGGGCCGTAAGCGTTGGGCCTTTCCTGCAAGGACCCGGGGCAGAGCAGGGGCTGGAGCACCAAGCTGTGCCATGTCAGGAGGCCAGCAAGGCAGGAGGAGGGTGGGGGGTGGGGGGGAGAAAAGGGCGGGGCATTGCTACTCACGCTCTAGCCCCAAGGTCTCTAAGGGTGCAGACACTGTGCTGGCCACAGCTGGGAGCACTGGGGGCCCCAGACTCTTGCGTTTCTTGGCTTTCTTGTGCTGTTTGACAGACGGTGAAGGCTCGCTCTGGCTACCCTCCAGGTCCTCCCTCTGCAGCGGCAGCCCCTGGGGCAGCTCAGCTTCAGCCCTGGGATGGGCTTGGTGACTAGGCCCTGGGAGGCTGGGGGACAGGAGGCTTGAGGAAAGAATAGCCCTGCAGGCCCACCACCTCAGGCCCAGGTTCTTGTCCCTTTCCTGGTCAACGAGGCCCAAACTGGATAAGGGCTGAGAGCTCATGTGAGTTCAGTCCTGTACAAGGCCTCGAGACTCCCTCTCTTATTAGGGACAGAGGGGTGAGAAGCGGTGGTGATGGCAGGGGATAAGGATGCACCCGGCAGGAGTGCAGGAATTTGGAATCCTACTGGGGTGTTATATCCCCCACCCCACCCTGCCAACCCTAATATCAACACTATTGTCCTTTCCCTCTGAAAGCCCCCTCACTTGACTGGCTTCCTCTTGGGACCATGACTGGACCTCACAACAGAGGCCACGGGCCTGGGGCCTCGCTCCTCTAGTGCCTCCGCCTCTGGCTTGAGCCACTCTTCCTCCAGCTTGAGTCGTTCCTCCTGGAGCTCCGGCTCTGAGACTGGTCCTGTTGGACGCTTGTCTTCACCCTGAGTCCCACAGGCCTCGTGAGCTGACACCGGGCCCTGGTTTCCCATTACTGGACACTAGAGGTGACACATAGGTAGCTGGTCACCACAGCCAGACAAAGGATAAAGGGGTCAGTCATTAGACACCAACTGCGGATCAAGGGCACCAACCAGCCCAAGCCCCTGTCCGCCTGTGAGGCCTGTCCTGCCAGTGAGGGGGTCCACGTACAGAGTTTGGCCTCCTAGAGAGCGCCGGGGTCCCCAGTAAAGGCTAGGCAGCCCTGATGTTCACCTCAGAGCTCTGAACGTGGCCACGGGGTGCCTCCGAGAGCTGTGCAGGCCCCTCCGCCGCCGTCCCCTCTTGGGCTCCCGGTCGCCTCTCGGTCCCTGCTGAGGCCATAGCTGCGCTAGCTGCGCGGAGTCAGCACATCTGCTGGGAGTTGGGAGTGAAGGCGAAGACGGGGCCTTTTTCACTGCTGAACCCGGAAGACTAGCTCGGAGGCGAGGGCCCGGGTGGGAAAAGGGACTGGCAGGCGATCGATCAACTCTATCCTGACCTGGAACTACAAACCCCAGAAGACTTTGCGCCAGGGGCATTGGCCCCTGACCTGAGAAGCGGAAACTATTGTTGCTTAGCAACAGCAAAACCCGTCGGGTTTCCGCGGCGGGCTGCACAAACCTGCCCTGGTGAGCCCCCCGCCTGGGTGTCGAGGGGAAGGGACGGGAACGGATGAGGGAAGTGGGCTGGGAGCGCAGGCCGGACGGGGTCCCGTCCAGGGAATGGGCTCGGGGCTGAGGGAGGAGGTGGGGACCCCAGAGACGCAGCCTGGCAGGCCTCCGTGCACCGTTACTGGGCTACGACGGCGGCATGTGCGAGGGCCCGTCCCGCATTTCGGGGCCCATCCCCCCAGACCCTACGCTCTGCCCTGACTACTACCGGCGGCCCGCCTCCGGTGAGTTGGGGGGTGTCGCGGCCCAGGAAGGCCCGAGCTAGGCTCAGGTCCAGCTCCGCCACTGAACCCCGCACTCCGCCCTGTCGGACCCCTCAGCCCAAGGGCGCCTTGAGGGAAACGCGCTGAAGTTGGACCTGCTCACCTCGGACCCGGGCCCGGACGCCACCCCGCCCCGCGGCCCCCGCATCCGTCCTGAAGCCAAAGAGATCCTGGAGCGTGGCCGAGGCGGCGTGGGGGGCATGCTGCTGCAACTTGGAGATATTTCCCTAGGCCCACGGGCCTTTCCCAAGAGTAAGTTCTGGGCAGACAGAACGGGCAGCGAGGCAAATCTGAGATTAAGCCTGAGTTCAGAAACGGATGCTTCGCCTGCCCTCGCCTGCCCTGACCCGAGTTCAGGCTTTGCCTCTCCGAGTGTCGGATTTCCCCTAGAAGGAGGGAGAGATGCACCACCTTTTCCTTCTCCCAGAAGCGGACTGAATGAGGTAGTTCCCAGGAAATGCTAGTTCAGCTTCATGAATTCACGTATCAATGAAATGTTTGTTGTTTAGTGCCCAGGAAATGCTAATTCAGCTTCATGAATTCACGTATCAATGAAATGTTTGTTGTTTAGTGCCCAGGAAATGCTAATTCAGCTTCATGAATTCACGTATCAATGAAATGTTTGTTGTTTAGTGCCTTCTGTTGGCCAGGCCCAGTAGGTGCTATGAAAACAGGTTGAAGACAGACATGGGCCATTAGTAGGTCAAAGTGGGAGACACTAAACAAGTAAGATGAATATTATATATATATAAGATAATTAATGGTATGCTTCACAATAAAAATGTAGAAAATACTCGGGGATAGAAGATAAATTACCACGTGAGAAAGGAAATAAGATGGGGAGGTGGAGTACCTGTAGAGGGTCTAACTTAGAGCGGTCAGACCTGTGTGTGCACTTATATGAGTTGGATTTCATGGGCTGTATGTAGGGCAGAGCCTGGTAACCCCTTTCTCCCAGGGAAGGGCCCTAAAGACCATGAGAAGGAGAATCTGAAGAGGATCAAGGAGATCCAGAGGCGCTTCCGAGAGCAGGAGCACAGCCGGGAGCAGGGCCAGTCCAGGCCCCTGAAGGCTCTTTGGCGCTCGCCCAAGTATGACAAAGTTGAGTCCCGAGTCAAGGCCCAGCTGCAGGTAACTGCCTCAGAAAGCCAGAAGTATCGTCCATCTTATTTGCCAGGAGTCTCTCGTGCCCTGATCTGAGTTAGGGGAGGGAGGAAAATCACAGGACTGAGGTAACAGGAGTCAGAGAGAGCTGGTTCTGTTGCAGGGAATTCTCAGAAGTGGTGATGGCTGGGTGGTCCTGAAGGGCAAGTAGGAATTAGGCGAGGGGAGAATGGAAGAGAACATTCTGTATATAGATGGAACCTCACAGATAGAAGTCCTAAGATTAGAGGGAGTGTGGGCAGTGGATGCTGTGTACCGTTTCCTGTGAGGGCATAAGGCTAAGAAATCAGCCGGACCCATATAAAGAGCCACACAAAACACTTTTCAGCCTTTATTTGTACGGGCAGTGGAAAGGTCGGGGACGGGTACGGTGGTGAGATTCTGTTCTGCGTAGATGGTGACACCATCTCTCTATCAAGGGGAAGATCAGGGTTGAGAGAAAAGACAATAAGGTTACACGGGGATGTGCTGAAGCTGGAGCATTTGTCAAACACCCAGGGGGTGGGAGTGTGTCCAGGAAGCAGATGGAGAATCAGGCCTGGATCTCAGGAGTGAGACCTAGAGGTTATTGAGGATCAGGCTGAGGACGATGAGACCAGGGAAATGACCCTGCATTTGTGGGCTTGGGAGCCAGCTGTCAGTGACCTTGGTGGGGAACATATCCAGGGAACTTGGAAGCTAGGAAGGAGAGAAAAGGATGGTAGCTGGAGCCAGGACTGAGGTAGGAGGGTGGTTTGTTGTTAAGGATGTGAGAGACACCCATGTTTAAACGCTGATGAGAAGTGTTTTTAAGAGGGAGGAGACCCATAGGGCAGAGGATAGAGGCTCGGTTTTGAGACCTTGACCACAGCCTGACCGATGCCTTTTCTGTGCCCTGCCCTCCAGGAGCCTGGCCCTGCCTCTGGGACAGAGACTGTGCACTTCCTGCGGGCGCACTCTCGCTGCGGCCCTGGGCTCCCACCACCCCGTGCCCCCAGTCCCCAGCTAACCCCACCAGATCCCAATGCCAAGGTGAGAGTATGTGTGGGATAGAAGGTGGGACCGGATCCTGGGGGTTTCAGGGGAACAACTCAGTGCTGTCTGCCCATCACGCTTGCCGTGTCCTGCAGGAGCCAGGCCTAGGTGTGGACTTCATTAGCCACAATGCCCGCACGGCCAAGAGGGCCCCCAGGCGGCATTCCCGCTCGCTGCAGGTCCTGGCACAGGTGCTGG
Source organism: Nyctalus aviator (assembly GCA_036971965.1). Classification (NCBI taxonomy): domain Eukaryota; kingdom Metazoa; phylum Chordata; class Mammalia; order Chiroptera; family Vespertilionidae; genus Nyctalus; species Nyctalus aviator. The sequence goes on from CM072936.1 coordinate 36,779,208, forward strand.
AACAGCAACGGCAAGCCCAGGAGCACTACAACGCCACACAGAAGGGCCACGTGCCCCATTAGTAGGTCCCAGTGCCCAACACCCAGGGTGAGGGATGCCAGTGGCAGGTGGGAGCCTCCATCTGCCCAGGGTTTATCAACCTGAATCTATGCATCCTCAGCTTGTTGGAGCGTAGGGATTTGTGGCGTCGGGAGGCTGAGGCCCGCCAACATAGCCAGCCGGACCCTGCCATGCCCCCTGGCCACACTCGCATGCCCGAGAACCAGCGTCTGGAGACACTGAGCAATCTGCTCCAGAGTGAGTATGTGAACTGGATGAGGAGCCCACTGAGAACCTTGCACTCCTGCCTAACACTAACTGTTCCTGGCCCCCCCCTGTAGGCCAGAGCCAGCTGCTGCGTGAGCTGGTGCTGCTGCCTGCCGGGGCAGACTCCCTGAGGGCCCAGGGCCACCGTGCTGAGCTGGACCGGAAGCTGGTACAGGTGGAGGAGGCCATCAAGATCTTTTCCCGCCCCAAGGTCTTCGTGAAGATGGATGCTTGAGCCCTTTGACGGGGTAGTGACGGGTCCTAGCTGAGGATCACTGCATGGTTGCAATGGACAGGGTCAGGCCCCATCATCAAGTCTAGAGACAGAAGCAGAGGTGGGGAGGAGTATCCCCAGAGCACTTTTCCCAGCCACTGGTGGCCGCAGAAGGGCCATCCTAGCCCAGCCTCTTTACCCCTTTGTCAAAAGTAAACTTTTTGTACACAGTGGGGTTTGTTTCCTTAAGAGCTTTTCTTACCCTATAAATTCTAACTGTGGTGGCCCTCCTGCTGCCCAAATGCAGGAAGGTCTCTCTGCTGCCCTTGTCACTCCTGCCTCACGTCCAGGGCAGAAGGGAAGACTGGGATCAGGGAGGAGGCTGGGGCTGGGATACAGAAGGACCGTCACTGCATTTGTAAAAAACCTTTAATGTTCTCCACACTGAGAGGCCCCCTGGAGAAGCTCAAACCCCACCGAGAAGTCCCCTGGAGTGGCAAAGACTGCTTCTTTATGTGTCAGAGGCTGAAGCCACTACCGTCTCCTCGCGTGCTCCTCCCCCAGCCAGAGCTGGCTTGCTCCCGATCGTCCAGGGATGGCAGAGAGCTGCGGGCACTTGGAAGTAGGTGGCCTGGGTGCAGGTCCCAGCATGGAGAACCCTGAGACAGCCCATTGGGACGGGGAGGCTGGCGGTTCTCAATGACCAGATCGCTGCTGTCCTCATCACTATCGGGCTCAGTAGGCCCAGGCCCAGCGGAGGGAGCCCCTGTCAGACGCCCAGATGCCCCACGCACCACGTTATTGCGCTGATTGGCTGGCTTGACAGTGACGATGAGGTTGTGGCTGTTGGCGACCATCATATCTGTCACTTGGTCCAAGGTCTTCCCAGCCACCTCAATGCCATTGACTTCGAGGATCTCATCACTGACTGCCAGCAGCCCTGTACTCTCAGCCAGGCCCCCCCGGACCAGGCGAGAGATGAAGATGCCGGGGACACGTTCCAGGCCCTGGGGAGCTACACGAACGCTCATGCCATCGCGGATGTAGAAGCCTAGTGGGCGGTCAGAACCGTGCTTGTGCAGCCGCACACGCCGGTGGGTCTCAGGCAGGAGGTCCACATCTATGACGGAGGAAACCTGGCGGAAATCCTGGGGCAGGCTGATTAGGAGGGGTGGCCGGGAGCGCAGCGGTGCCACTGGCCGAAGTAGGAGCCCCTTCTTACGCCGCTGCAGAGAGTTGGAGGCAAAGGCCAGGACGCTGGAGTCAGCTTCTGGAGAGGGAGACACTGAGATCAGAGACCCTGTTCCCCCTTTTCCATCAGGCCCAGGCGGGGGGAGGGGACACTATAACTATTTCCTACCACCTGGAGGTCAGCCCAAGGACAGGGATTGCTGAGAGTGAAGCCTGAGCACCCTGGGCATGAACTCAATCCCTGTAGACCTCCCCTGTCACGCTACCCACAGAGACTGCCCTCTGTACCCCATTCTCTCACCCCGCTTCTGCACTAGCAGGCGCAGCGGCGGGGGCCCACTGGTCAGGGCCCGGTGCAGGCTGTCGTCGTTGGTGAGAGGCAGTAGGTCGCCGTGAGCATCTGTATAGCCAAGCAGCACATCCAGCCCCGGGATCTGATGCACAGCACGCAGGAACCTCGAAAACTCTTGGAAGCCGCTCACAGAAGCGCGGGGCAGCGCGAAGCGGCGGAACTCGGCATCAAACTAGAGGCAGGGAGTGGGGGGAGAGAAGGGGTCAGGACGGACCCTGCGTCCTTTCTCACTACGGGTCGAGGAGTGGCAGAGACAAGAAAGCGGGCTGCCGCTGCAACCGCTGCAGCCTTGTGCCCACACCTCCGCTCCAGCACAAGGGACGCCGCTGTCCAAGGTCTTCTCCCCGCCCTCCAGGTAACCCAGGCCACACACGGACTCGAGAGGCCGGCAGGGAAAGGAAGAAAGATGGGCGCGGGAAAGCGAGAAGAAAAGCCAGAGGATGGGATGGGGAGGATAGTGGAGAGGAAAAGGTACGTGGGACCGAGGAGCTAGGGAGGGGAGAATGAGCAATTGGAAGCACCTAGTGCCGGAGCCGGAGCTGGGACTGGAGGGGCCCTTACTTTGCTCTTCACCTCCACGATGCTGTCCGGGCTGCGCGCCGGGGTCCTCTGCGGCCTGGCCATGGCGGGGCCGGGCGGGCCCGGGACCCTGCGCCAGGCGGCCCCGCAGGTGCACAGCCCGGCCGCCCGGCCGGCCCGCGCCGCCCCGCCCCTGGCGGTAGCACTCGCCCCGCCCTCCCATTCAGCCCGTGACGTCAAGGGGCCAGCTACGCAGCGTGGAACGCGGAGTCCGCGTTTCCTGGGCAACGGCGGTGGGGCTAGAGACGTCTTCGTGTGCGCTTACGTCATGACGCTATTGTTCGTCCGGCTTTCAGGACCCTGAGGAGCGGCGGGGGCGGTGCTCGGCCACTCCGAGGGGAGGGTGACGCCTATTGAGGGCTAGCTGTCATATTTCACTGGCCTTACAAGGCTGCTAATGTTGTAGATGAGAAACTGAGCTAATATTTACTGAGTCCTTCGGGGTCACACGGCATTGAAGTGGTTCGAGCCGATTCCCTCGGACTACCCTAGGCCGCAGCGGCCTCAGGCCCCAGGTGCCTCCCTCTCCATCTGAAACAGCCCGCGACCCCTTCCTGCCCGGTGCCAAGGGAGTGTTGACGGACGGCCCCAAAGAGTCTCCGGCTTTGTTGCTCCGAGAGGTAACAAGCAGGGAAGCATCTAGCCAAGCCGACAGGAATCTGCACTCAAATTCCCTAAGTGCACGTGCGCATGCGCGGGCATGCCATATGGGCGGGGCTTCCGTCTCAGGTCCCGCCCAGCAATGATGCATTTCCTCTTCCGGTGGAGGGCGGGACCGGGCGCCCGCGGGAAACCTGGGTGAGCCTGGCTCCGTTAAATCCAGCTGCGGGAATGGCAAGGCTGAGGAGCGTGGTCCTGCGGCCATGGATTCGGGAGCTGGTCCTGGGATTAGAGAGACTCTCAAGTCCACGGGCCGGGCAGCTGCTTCAGGTGAGCCCCCCAACCCCTCAGGGCCCGGAGCCTCGGGTGGGTCCCCGGGGCGGTGGGATTGACGTCCGTTGCTGTGGTCAGGTGCTGCAGGAGGCCGAAGCCGAGGCCCCAGGCCCGTCCTGCGCCCCTGACACGTCTGATGTCGGGGCGGCGTTGCTTGTGTCCGACGGGACCCACTGTGTCCGATGCCTGTTGACGCGGGAAACTCTGGACGCCTCGGATTGGTGAGAGAGGCGCCACAGGACCGTAGGGGAATTGAACCCAGCTGGGGCTCCCGGTGGGCGGGCCCCCGGCGGGCGGGACTAAGTTTCCGTCGGCTAGGCTGTGAGGGTCAAGCTCTCCGCAGGGAAGAGAAGGAGTTTGGTTTCCGAGGGGCTGAAGGCCGGCTGCTGCTGCTGCACGACTGCGAGGTCCGAGTCCAAGTGGCAGAGGGCAGCTTGGTGAGTGGCGAGGCTGGCCTGGGCGGGCTACTTGGCTTGACTCGGTGACACACCCCCTGAGGCCCATCCCTGATTTCACTCCTCTAGCCAGCGGAGTTCTACCTCCAGGTGCACCGCTTCAGCCTAATGCCCACGGAGCAGCCTCGGGATTGGGTGATTGGTTGGTAAGTGATGCTTCCACTTCCAGCTGCTCTCCCAATCAAGGCCGGCTGGCGTTGACATAGGCCGGGGGTGGAGAACCTTTTTTTCTGCCAAAGGCCATTTGGATGTTTATCATATCATTCGAGGGCCATACAATCTAAAAATCAGTCTGGTATATTTGACTAACCATTTAATTAACTCACCCCTAATGCCTTGATAGGATCAGACCAAATGATTTTGCAGATTAAATATGGCCCATGGGCCAGATGTTCCCCCACCCCTAGCCTAGGCCTGTTGGGTGAGAAGGCTTGGGCCCTAAGCAACATTGACTGCCTATCACCATCTTTTTTCTTAGCAACCAGGACCCGGATGTGCAGAAAAAGCTCAAAGATTGCCTCGAGTGAGTCTAGGATTGGGTTTGGGCCAGGTGTGCCTTGGTCAGATGATGGCAAATGCGTTGACAGGCCTCAGGATTGTTCCTCAGGCCTGTCCCCGCTGTTTCTGTAGGGAGCACCTTACAGAGTCGGCCTCCTCCAATGCAGGTAGGTGGGCGTTGATCCTAACTCCCTGTAGCGTGACTTTCCAGCTATCACCTCCTGCTCTTTTAGTAAGCCTCTTCCCCACCCACCCTACCCTTACCTTTGAACTTCAGCCCACCCCCTGTCCCCTGACTCTAGGCCTCTCACTGACCCAACTTCTGGATGAGGCGCAGGAGGAACAGGAGCATCAGGGGGCACTAGTGCACCTGGCGGAGAGCTGTCTGATGCTCTCAGGCCCTTGCCCAGCACCCCCGCTCACCCGCTGGGCCACCTCAAGCCACTTGGCTATGGTCAGTCTAGGGCCTCCCTTGGGACATGTCAAGGTGAGGAGTTTGGCAAGGACCAGGCTGACAGTTCACTTCCACAGGGAGAAGCTGTGTATACTGTCCCCAGCCTGTGGCTACACATCCCTGAGAATGACCAGCAGATCCTGAACTCTCTGGGCCCAGATCAAAGCACACAGGGTAAGGAGGATTGGAGAGGTCCAGAGGAGAATATGTGGGGGTCTGGTACCCACCGTGCTGATAAAGCCTTTCCTGACCTCTAGGCCCTGAGCTGCCCCCACCAGACCCTGCTCCTCAGGACCTGTCGCTGACCCTGTCCTCCTCCCCTTCCTCACTCAGCTCCTCAGGTAAGGTGGTGCTAGAGCCAAAACACCGCCCGGCTACGCAGGAAGCTATGAGAGGGACGCACGTGGCCCCTGGAGACCTGCCTAAGGTCATAGGCCACTCAGCTGGTCCAAGCTGAGGGGGCTGTGCTCACAGTGAGTCCCATCTTCCCCAGGAAATCTCGCCTCACACAGCCACATGTCATCCCAGGAAAGTGGTGCCAGCATCAGCCTTCTGCCTGCCGAGTCCTTGGCTGCTCCAGACACAGGGCAGAAGGGCAGCTCCCAGTCCCAGCCAGCCATCTGCTCCACCCCCTTCTCTCTACCCCGTAGTTCCCCACATCCCAGCCATGTAACCAACTCCCCACTCCTGAGGTGTACCCCAAGTCTGACACCTCTTGGTCACATCCCCAACTCACATCAGGCTGATGTGACCAGGCCCCAGCCCCAGAAATCTAGACTGGAGTACAAGGAACTAGGGTTGCCCCCCAAGAACGGGCAACATTCTCCAAGGATAAGAACCACTGAGGGAGTCCCGGAGTCCGGTCCTGTCTGGGTGAGCATAGTCACCCTACAGCTGGAGGGTGGAATGGGGTGAACCTTGGACAGAGCTGGGAGGAGAGCTGGGGTAGCCTTGGATGGGGTTAGGGGTCCTTGTTGGCCCCTCTTCGGACACCATGTCCTCTTCAGGAGCCCCCAAAGAAGCATCGTGATGGTTCCGCCTTCCAGTATGAGTATGATCCACCCTGCACTTCCCTCTGTGCCCAGGTCCAAGCTGCCAGGTGAGTGCCTGGGGCTGTCCCACTCTGTGTGGGAAATGTCCATAAGATCCTTGGAAATCATTTGGTCTGGCCCTGCCTTAGGGGTGGATTAATTCAATGTTTGACCAATTATAGCAGGCTAATTTTTAAGTTTTTAATTTTGTAACACCTGAGAATAATGTTAATAATTTCCAAATGGCCTTGGGAGAAAAAAGGTTCCCCAGCCCTAACCTGTTTGGCTCAGTGGATAGAGCATAGGCCTGTGGACTGAAGGATCCCAGGTTCAATTCCGGTCAAGAGTATGTACCTTGGTTGCAGGCACATCTCCAGTAGGGGGTGTGCAGGAGGCAGCTGATTGATGTTTCTCTCTCACTGATGTTTCTAACTCTCCCTTCCTCTCTGTAAAAAAATCAATAAAATATATTTTAAAAAAGGAAAAAGGTTCCCCAAACCCTGACCTACAGCCTTGGTTCTCTTCCCAGGCTCCCTCCCCAGCTCCTGGCCTGGGCCTTGCATTTTCTGATGGAGCCACAGCCGGAATCCGAGCAAACCCAGGTGTGAGGAGACATGTGCCCATGTAGGAAAATGTGCATACAGGTCTCTGCCTCTGAGTGGACAAACAGTGCTTCACACTCTGCTTGCTTCGAGTTTTTTAATAAAATAATCTCATGCGGCAGGAAAGGAAAGGGTCAGGGGTTGGGGCCGCCTCTTTGGTCTGTGGCTGGGGAGGGTGGGCTCCGCTCAGGGCTGGAGGGCTCTGTATACTGTGGGAGCAGAGGCTCGGCATCAAGGCCAGATCCTGCAAAAAGAGTGGGAGGTCAGAATTGGACTGAGTGGTGCCGCCACCCTACCAGCCCAGCCCCTTCTTACCTAGGCTTGGTGACGGGGGTGCCTCAAGCTTTGGCCTTCGCTTGAGGACAGGGGACCGCTGCAGTCTTAAAGGCCGTTCTGAGAGACACAGAAAGGCTTGTCGTAGGTTAAGTGCTTGCTGCCTGTACCCAACCCTCCGCCCCCAGCGTGTGCCAGTGCATACACTGTTGCTTCAGAGCCTCCCCTGCCCCTGAATCCTCCTGCCCGAGCAGAGGTTGCTCTTTTGGAGGGGCCATCAGACCCTTGCTCCCTGGTTTCTCACCCCTCACACCACCAGTGGCTCCCTCACCAGACCCATGAAGGGAGACCCGGAGCCACCCTTCCCTGCACCCAAGCACCCATGGAAGTGTCCCCTCACCAACAGGGGCCTGGAGCTGGTCCTCATGCACAGACACTGCTCGTCGCCCTGCCGAGAGAGGCCTCGGCCTCAGCTGGCCATCTGGGGGAGGCCAGGGTATCAGGGTTTGGTCCCAGCAGCTGCCACCACTGCAGCCCTTGTCCCTCCAAGGTCCCCAGAGGAGCTACAATTCCCAGCAGGGACTCCTCCAGCCAGTATTGGGGTGGGGCTAGCATGCCCGTTTACCTTCATTTCTGGGGCCCAAACAAGGATCCTCTGGGAGGCCCAGGCTGTCAGGGGAGGGACTGGGTTTTCGAGGGCTGGGACAAGGGGAAGGGGGTCCGGGACCATCGTGTGGGCCCCAACCACGGCTCCTAAGCTCTGCATTCAGCTGCTGCCCCAGTGTCTTCCAGGTGGTGGACTCAGGGCCCTGGCCCCCTGGCCCAGGTCTGCATGAGGGGTCTGCAAGGAGAAGAGTTTCAGCCAAGACCTAGGCCAGGCATAGGAAGTGAGTTTGACCTGCACATTCCCCCACCACACGCAGCCGCACTCGCTCACCAGCAGACACGGAGTGGGTGCGGGACTTGATAGAGATGGGAGGGGTCTCCGAGGAACTGTCCATAATGTCCCCTGCAGAGTAGGACAGGGGTCTCAGGCACCAGGCCTTGGGAGTGAGGGGAAGAGAAACCTGGCCTCCCCATCCCTCTCCCAGAAAAGCAAGTCCCTTGGGGACTTATCTCTAAGGACATCCCCCTCCCCCAAAATGTACCGCCCTAGCCCAGGATCTCACCATCGGAGCCAGCCTTCTTGATCTCTCCATCTTTGCTCTGTAGGAAACAGGGAAGTCAAGCTTAGCTGCGCACCACCTTTACCCTCCCCTTGTTCCCATAACTGCCACTAAATAAGGGCAACATGGCAAACTCTTCGAGTTCAAAGTCTGGGATGGTGGAACATAAACACACATAATATGACGTCTTAGTTCTCTGATTCCCTTTCTATAATGTAGTTATTAGGGTCTCTTCATAGTGGCATTAGCAGGATAGCACTGGGAGAGAGTCGGAAGGCTCACAGGGAAAGGCAGGGATGGATGAAGCGGAGCCAGTATAACCAACCCATGGCAGGTGCTAAGCTGGTTCAGGGGGTGCAGCCAGGGGCGGAGAGCAGAGAGATGAAGCAGTGACCAGGACTGAGACCCCACAGGCCCTTGAGGCAGGGCCAGGAGTCCGGGCAGAGGCCTAAGAGGAAGCCCCTGGATGACTTGCTGTTACAAATGTAGGTAACAAGGTCAGATTTCTGTTAGATCTGCAGAGGACTGACACACCTCCGAGGAGGAGGGAGCAGTGGCCTGGGCCGGGGCAGAAGCCAAGAGGGAAGAATGGTTGAATCTCACTATTTTGAGAAGGAGGGGGTGGAACAGACCTGTGTCATGACTATCCTCCTGGTCACACGTCACCCACAGAGAGCCACATGGCGCCAGCCCCCTCACTTCACACTGTGTCCCCTTCAGACTTACTTGTTTCCTCTTTCCTTCGGCACTCCCGCTGCCTCTGCTCACGCCAATCCTCTGCAGCATCACTTGTACCCTCTGTTCAAAGGATGGGGTCAGTTCTGTCTCCCCTCGCTCCAGAGGCCGCCTCTGGGGTCAGAGATGCCAGAGTGGAGAGAGAGCCCAGCGCCCTCAGCTGCAGCAGAGCCCTCACCCATGTCACCAGGCCTCACCTTGTCGGGTCTGGCGCCCAATGCTGCCTCCTCCTCCTCAGCAGGGAGCAGTATCATCGAGTAGGCCTTGCTTTCCCGCGTGTAGCGTGGCCGGCTCCTACGGGCAGGGTCAGGGCTGCCCGTGCCCCCTTCGGCCCCTCCAGGCTCCTCCCCCCGGCCAGGGCGGGCTGGTGGCCGCAGCAGGTCCCCAAGTGTGGTTTTTCGAGTGCGGGACGCCGCCCCAGGGCTGGTCTCTAGGTCGGGCCGTGGCCCCCGTGTTGAACGAGGCTTCTTGAAGGCAAAGAGGGTGCCCAGCTTCTTGCGCAGTGTACGGGGGACAGGGGTGGCGCCACCCTCGGCAGCTGGGTCCTCCTCAGGGACCCAGCTGTGGGAACAGCCAACAGATGGTAAGCAGGGAGGCCCATGCAGCAGCCACCCTCTCCCCCCCCAACGGCCCCTCACTCACAGGTGGTCCTGCTGGATCAGCCTTTTGGAGAAGAATTCTTCCACACCCTCGTCCACGCGGGCACTGAGCCCATTTCCTTCCTGCGGCAACGCTGGGGGCACCTGGGGGTATCACACAGTCAGGTGTCAAGGCTGAGCGCAACTGCGAGATCTTCCCAACAGTTTGCTCTGGGCAGCTCCGGGACCTGGGATGACTCTGGGGGGCTGCTGACACACAGCTCTCTCCCTCTCCCGTCAGTGGGCAAATACACTGATTTCACAGACCTCACCCCTAGCTGGCCGTGGACACACACCCGCCCACACCTACTCTTGTCCCGGGGAGTGTCCTACACTTTCTGAACCACCCAGTCGCTAGCAGGCTGGAGCCCACGCATCCCCTGGGTCACACGTTCTCACCTGCCACCCCCTCTACTCCAAACCGCTTCCTGCAGCGTCCCCCACCCCCACCCCACCCGGCCTGCTGCCGCTCGGCAGCTCAGGCCTGCTGCGTCAGACCCTCTGGGGGGCCTCAAGCCAGCTCCTCTTCCCCTTCTGCCCTGTGCCCACCACCCAGCCAGTCCCCGGTCCACACATAAGACCTCCCCCCACACACACCATCCAGATGTGCAGGAGACAGGATTGTCCCTGTCGTCAGGGAGCCCAGTGCCTCTCAGTAACCCTGAGGGATGCTGGATGAGATAGCCACCCTTTCTTGCACATCCACCCATACAACAGGCCAGCCTGAAGCAGGTTCTACACCCAGGTACACCCTTAACAAATCCCAGACACCCATGACCCCACACTGGTAGGGCCTGGGGTGGGGGGTGGCCAGGAAGAATCCAGGACGTGGCCACATGACCAGGTGATTCTGGGCCTCCACAACCCGCCTCCTTGCCCACCATCGTCTGTAAGAAACAAGCAGGCCACCGCGACCCCCAATCCCACCGCCTCCATGAAGGGGAGGACACTCACCTGAGGGCCCCCAGGCGGCGGGCGGTGGTGGTGCTGGCGCCGGGGCCGGGGCCGGGCCCGGGTCGGATGGCGCAGAGGCTGCCCGGAGGGTGGCAGGTCCATGCGAGGCAGCGGGCCGGCAGGGGCCCCGGGAGCGGCAGGGCTCGGAGAGCCGCGCGCAGATGGGCCAGCCTGCGGCTCCGCATCCTCTCCAGGAGCCGCCAGCTCGGGCTCCGGTTCCTCAGCAGCACCTGAGGGGAGAGCACCAGGAGAGCTCGGAGCTCGGAGCTCGGGGAGGTGGCAGTGGCGGCGCTAAGGCGGCAGGGGACCCGCCCAGGGCGCGGGGAGGGGCCCCGGCAACGCCGCCCGCTCCCCTCCCCCCGCCAGCCCCTCCCTGCCGCTGTCCATGGTGCTGAGCGCGGCCCCGAGCGAGCGAGCGAGCGGCGCGTCCTGCGCGTACTGGGGGGAGGGAAGGGGGTGGCGCGCGAGTGGAGACAGTGTCCAGGCCCTGCTCTGCTCAGGTCCTGCTCCACGCTGACTGACCACAGCAGAACCCAATGCTGCAGGATACACGGGGGTCCTGCCCTGGTCCAGGCAAGGGTGCGTTTCCAAGACAACAGGGCTGAATGAATGTGTCCAGGTGTTCAGGTCTCATGGAGCGTCAGCCCACCTCAGTAACTCCCTTTTCCCTAGGCCCTGACTTACTGTGAGTGGAGGGAACCAGGTGAAGACAGGGGCTGGACTCAGGCCATTCCTGTGGAGGACTGTCATTCTGTTGGGGAGGGCACAAGCTAGGCCTGGGGCAAGGGAGCTGCCTCCCCACCTGCCACACGCCAGCACAAGATGGGGAAGATCTAGGATTCCAGGCCCAGAGTTCTGGCACCACCCTACCTCCTGCTCCTCTTCGTCCTCCCTCTCCTCCTCAGGGAAGAAAAGGCCTTCCAATTTCCCGGGCCAAAAGGGGGTGGGCTGGCCTCCTTCCAGAGCCAGTGTGGCAGAGGGCATTGCCGCTGTCGTCTGCTGAGCCAGACTCTCCACCTGCAACATCAGGCACCCCTCAGAGATGGGGAGGTAGGGCCCCAGCCACAGTCCCATTAGTGCCTAGGGGAACCCTAAAATATCCCTGGGCTTTATGACCCCAGAAGACATTAGAGAGTCCCTACCAGTCAGTGTGTGTGTATGCGTGTGTGTGTGTGTGTGCGTGTGTGTGTGTGTGTGTGTGTGTGTGAGCAGTTTCCCCTCACCAGCCGATCCTGCGCTGCACTCAGACCCTCCAGGGCTTGAGCCACAATGCTCTCTGCCAAGGACCCCGTGACTGACAGCCGCATGTCCCTGAGGAGAAGAAAGGGTAAGGGTCAGTGTGCTGTCTCTGCCCAGCCCAGCCCAGCCCAGCCCCATCCATCCTACCTGAGTCTAGTGAAGGCATCTTGCAGCAGGTGCTCTGGGAGCAGCTCCTGGAGGCCCCTGGAGCCCACCAGGACCCCCTCTAGCTGCTCTCTCCACCTGGGTCCCTGCAGCATCTGTGAGCAGAGGCTCCTTGTTGTGTCCAGTGTGGCCTGAGTGAAGTCCTGGGCAAAGGTCAGAGCATGGCGAGGGTGTGATGGGGGGCCTAGATGGATGGCCAAGGCTCTGACCCCCACAGAATATTAACTCGGGGAATAGGAACCCAGGCAAGCCTATGAGATGGGGGTCAGGCCTACACATGGAGGTAGGGCTCGGGCAAGGGTACCATCTCACCTGAATGTCGTGGCGGCAAACCTCGCCCACCTGCCCCAGGAGGCTCTCCAGCTTTTGCCGCAGCTGCCACTGGTGGCTGGGGGAGCTTCCTGCCTCGTACAGAATGGGGAGAATCTGGAGGCCAAGGAGGAACAGGAGTTGCAAGGTGACACCTAACTGAGAGAAGAAGGGTCCTCACGATGGGAGGGTGTGCTCACACTGAGAGAGAAGTTGGCATTTTGGATGGCATCCTCGGCCTGGTGCACAGCGGCTTCACCCTGAGGCCCAGCACCACAGCCCAACAGCTCCACAAGCTCCTGCACCGACTGACAAAGCTCGTTCACTTCCTGGGGAGCATCAAGAAACAGTCTCAGCTGGTCCCCTTCCATTCCCCCAGACCCTGACTGCCTCCTGCCCAGGGTCTCCAACAGGGTGCGAGGTCTTGAAGCCAATACCACTAGGCCCAGCCTCTCTGTTCAAGGAGGGAGAGCAGTGTCTCCTTTGGTTCATTGCAGGGACCTTATATATACTTTCTTTTTCTTTTCTTTAAAAAAAAATATATATATTTTATTGATTTTTTACAAAGAGGAAGAGGGAGTTTCAGTTTCGGCTATATATACTTTCTAAGTGTGCAGAATAAAAAGAAAGAAGCTGTTAGTCATGTCTGTGCTTTAGAAGCTCAGTTTGTTCACCACCCAGCTGGAGAATAGACGGAGAGATGGGAAGAAATGGGAGGCACCATGGAGGAAGAACTAGGGAGGAGAGCAGGGAGAGTTGGGATGGGGGTGAAGAGGTCTATGCAGGCTCCAGTGCGGGCAGGAGAGGCCTGGTGCAAACCTCTGTCCACAGAACTTCATGGGTGTGGGCACCAGGGAGGTTGGGCACAGGCTAGAGAGGAGTTTGTGGGAGAGAATGAGATCACTTGAAAATGTATGGAGTGGGAAGCCCCTGCAGGATGTCTGTTCTGGGTCAAGGTGCCTGGGTTCTGGAGCTTGGGAGGGAAGGGGATTTGGGAAGGGAGATGTGGGAACATGTCTCACAAAGGGAAGGCAGCGGAGGAAGATGAAGCCAGAAGAAAGGTCACTGGATCGGCCACAACTGAGGTCAGTGAAGAGGGGAAAGGAGACCTGTACATGGGAAGTCACATGTGGGGCTACAATGAGCAGGGGGAATTGAGGGAAGATTTTTAAAATATATATATTTTATTGATTTTTGTTTTTACAGAGAGGAAGAGAGGGATAGAGAGCTAGAAACATTGATGAGAGAGAAACATCGATCAGCCTCTTGACCAGAATCGAACCTGGGACCTTTCAGTCCGCAGGCTGACACTCTATCCACTGAACCAAACTGGCTTTGGCCAAGGGAAGATTTTTTAAAATATATATTTTATTGATTTTTTTTACAGAAAGGAAGGGAAAAAAAAATAGAGAGCCAGAAACATCGACCAACTGCCTCCTGCATACCCCCCACTGGGGATGTGCCCGCAACCAAGGTACATGCCCTTGATCGGAATCAAACCCGGGACCCTTCAGTCTGCAGGCCAATGCTCTATCCACTAAGCCAAGGGAAGATTTTTAAATAACTCCCATCTGTAACAGGAGAGCCAAATTAAATGCTTTAAAAAGGCTGCCAGTGGTAGGAGGGGAATGGGGGGATAAGGATACATATAATACCTTAATCAAGAAAGAAAGATAGCCAGGACTGGTTTGGCTCAGTGGATAGAGCGTCGGCCTGCAGACTGAAAGGTCCCGGGTTCGATTCCGGTCAAGGGCATGTACCTTGGTTGCAGGCACATCCCCAGTGGGGGGTGTGCAAGAGGCAGCTGATCGATGATTCTCTCTTATCGATGTTTCTAACTCTCTGTCCCTCTCAATTCCTCTCTGTGTAAAATCAATAAAATATATATTTTTTTAAAAAAAGAAAGATAGATAAATAAAAAATAAAAAGGCTGCCAGTGGCATCATTTGGGGGAACTATTTCAGGAACGATTGACTCCTATCGAGACCAAGGAGAGGGAATTGTCTGGAACAATGGACTTTATTTTTTTTTTATTTTTTATTTTTTTAAATATATATTTTATTGATTTTATACAGAGAGGAAGGGAGAGAGATAGAGAGTTAGAAACATCGATGAGAGAGAGTCATCGATCAGTCGCCTCTTGCACACCCCCCACTGGTGACATGCCCGCAACCAAGGCACATGCCCTTGACCGGAATCGAACCCGGGACCTTTCAGTCCCCAAGCCGACGCTCCATCCATTGAGCCAAACCGGTCCCGGCTGGAACAATGGACTTTAGACAGCCTGGCCCCAAGAAAGCCAGACCTTCAGAACAGGGGGGCTCCCGGGCGCCACAGCTCTCCTCTCCCCATCTCTCCATCTCCTGTTTGTACTCGGGGCTTAGGGGGGGCACTGACCTGCTCAGAGGGATTAGAGCCCGGACCTAGTGGCTGCTGGCATGAGGTGCTGGCAGGAGAGGCCTGGTCTGTGTGGTTGTTCCTCAAGAGACAGGCTTGGATCTAGGCACAAGGGATGCTGGTAAGTGGCGGGGAGGAGGGCCGCCCACAGAGCAGAGCAGCAGAGAAGGGACCCCCCCCACACACACACACTTGATGCACTGCACGTGCTGTCATTTCCGGGCGGCTCCTCTGCGCCTGGGCCACGTCGGTCAGTGGCAGAGGCATGTCCTTCAGGCTTCGGTTCTGCTCCAGGGCCTGAGCCACGTCCAGCAGGCCCAGAGCAGAGGTGTGGTTCCGGTCCCAGACCACAGACCTGGGCCGGGAGGGGCGGGGCTTCAGCCGGGGGCGGGGCTCCTCCAGGCCACACCCAACCAGCGGACCCTGTTCATCCACCTCCTGATTCAGCCCCACCCCTTAGCCCAGTATTTCCCAACTTCTCTCATGATGAGAATCACCTGGTGGAGTTGTTAAAATACAGATTCCTGTATTTTAACATTCCTGTAATATAATTTTATAATTCCTGTAATATAATTTTATAATTATAAATTTTTAAATTCCTGTAATATAATTTTATAATTATATACAATTTTACCTATATGTTCCCAAAAATTCTAGTTTAGCACTTCTTAGTTTGGATTCAGGAATCTGTATTTTAACAACTCCACCAGGTGATTCTCATCATAAGAGAAGTTTGGGAAACACTGTGCTTAGCCCAACAAGCTCCTCCACGCCACGCCCTCCTCCCCATCGGCCCCACCCCTCGGACCCCCGCCCACCGGAGCCGGGTGTTCACTCGCAGCGCCTTGGCCAGCATCTTGGCGCCGGTGTCCCCCATGGCGTTGCCGCTGATGTCCAGGGCTGTCAGGTTAGGGTTGGTGGCCAGGGCCCGAAGCAGGACGCCTGCGCCCAGCTTCAGCCGCGACTCTGCCACGGACAGAGACTGCAGAGGCTGGGGGTAAGAGAAAGCCATTTGTCACCAAGGGGTCAGCATGCAGGGGGCAGGTCACAGGTCTGAGGGGGAAGGAGTGGGGTGGGGAGGAGGGGTCCCAGGGGTCCATTGATTGAGAATCCCACTCGGCCCCGTGAACTCACACAGTCATCATCCTGCATGAGCTGCACAATCCGGTGCAGGACGTCGTCCAGGGTCTCCCTGTGGGCAGGGGCCGCGGTTGGAGCCGGGAAGCCGGGTGGGTGGCGGGGTGCCGTCTGGGAGGCCCAGGAGTGGGAAGGGGGCGGCTCACTTGCACCGGACGTTGAAGTTCCTCCCCAGGGCCACGTGGCGCAGGGACCGACTCCTCCCGATGGCCAGCACCAGAGTCACCATGTCCGAGCCGAAGCCTGGGGCGTGGGGGCGGCTGGGGTCACGCATGGGGGCGATGCTGCGGGCACGCGGGTGGAGTGGGAGCGGGGTGGGCAGTGGGAGGATGGGTTTCCAGGCAGCCTCACCGTTATCCGACAGATCCAGGGAGCTCACGGCGCCCGCATCGCACACCAAGTCCTGGATCACCTGGGCGCCCGCCGAGCGCAGCTGGAGAGGGAAAGCGGAGGCAGGCGCTCAGGCCGCAGCCGCCGCAGGTGGGAGGCTCGGGCGGCCAGGGCCCCGCGGGCCCCGCAGCCCCCCTCCCAGGCCGGGCCCCGCCTGCCCCCGGGCGCTGCGCTCACCTCGCAGGCGCTGAGGTCCAGGTGCAGGTCGCTCAGGTGCGTGTTGAGCGCCAGACCTTCCAGAAGGGCCCTGGGAGGGGGTGTCACGGGGGTGTCGGGAGCCGGGAAAGGGCCCCCCACCCCCCGGGACCCGAACACACACCAGGAAGGAAGGGCCAGCCAAAGCCGGTTTGGCTCCGTGGACAGAGCGTCGTCGGCCTGCGGACTCAAGGGTCCGGGGATCGATTCCCATCAAGGGCATGTACCTGGGTTGCGGGCACATCCCCAGTAGGGGGTGTGCAGGAGGCAGCTGATCGGTGTTACTCTCTCATTAATGTTTCTAACTTTCTATCCCTCTCCCTTCCTCTCTGTAAAAAAATCAATAAAATATATATTTTTAAAAATAAAAAAAATAAGGAAGGGCCAGGATGCTGGGAAGGTGACGGGTCCGATAGGAGCGGAGGGAGTGGGGGGGCGGGAAAGGCTGATGGCCACCCAGGCGGGGGCGACACTCACCGGAGCGCGTCGGGGGGCAGCCTGCAGCCGGCCAGGGCCAGGTGCCGCAGCGCCCCCGCGCGGCCGAGGAAGAGCTGCAGCGAGGCGGGCGCGGCCCGGGCCTTCCTGGGGGGGAGCGGGGAGGAGTGGGCTTCCGGGAGCAGGAGGCGGCGCCCCCACATACCCCCCACCCCCCGCCCCTACCCCCGCCCCCTCCTCACGTGCGGGAGCAGACGTTCCGGGAGGCGTCCAGGCGGGCGAGGTTGGCGCAGCAGCCGCGGGCCAGCGCGGCGAAGAGCTGCGGGAGGAGGTGCAGGCTGCACCGGCCGCAGGACCGGACCCTCCCCGCCAGCCCTGCCCTCCAGGCTGCCCACCGGCCTCAGCCTCATCCCCCAGCCCTACTGACCACCCCCTGCCCCCGGCCTGCCCTCCAGGCTGCCACCGGCCTCAGCCCCGTCCCCCAGCCCTACTGACCACCCCCTGCCCACGGCCCGCCCCCTGAGCCCCTCCTCACAATGTCCAGGGCGGCGTCGGTGCCCGCGAGGTTCAGGACGGTCAGAGCGTTAGGGCGGCTCAGGAAACTGTAGAGGCCCTGGTGGCAGGAGGGGGTGGGAGAGGGGAAAGGAGTGAGGAATCGCCCCTCTAAGAGCTTTCTGACCCCTACTCACTACCGGCCGCGCCCCCAATCACTTCCCCTAAAAGACCACTCACCCCACTGTCCTCAGAGGCCCCCAGGGCCCCGGGGTTTCCCGAGAGGTCCAGGTGGGTCAGGGCCTGGTCGAAGGCGGTGTTGGAAGCCAGGGCCCGGCCCAGAGCTTTCATGCCTGGGGGGGGAGGGGGGTGCAGGAGGGGGTGGCTCAGGCGGACCCACACTTGCTTCACCAACCCCAACCCCACCCCAAACTTGGCTCCGCTCACCTCGAGGTGTCAGCCCCGTCTGTGCCAGGCTGAGCCTCCTCAGGGCTCCGGGACGATGCTCTAGGTGTCTGCTGAGGGCAGCCACGCCTGGGGACAGGGGCAAACCTTGTGGGTCCCACCTCCTCCAGCACCAGCAGGCACCCCCGCACCCCCTCAGGCCCAGCTATACCTCGGTCGTCCAGCAGGTTCCCCGCCAGGCTGAGCTCCCGGAGCCCGGAGCTGGGGTGGCCCGCCAGCATCTGGGCCAGTCGCCGGACGAAGTCTCTGGGGGACCAGACCCCAGGCTTGAGACTCTGCCTCTGGATTCCCAGCTCCTCCCAATCCCGGACCGCCCCCCCCCCCCCAGCCCTCCCGGTCCCCCTCACCCCCGCAGGCCACAGGCCTCCAGCACCAGCTCCTCCAGGTGGGCCGACTGGCTCATCATGTGCAGAATCTGCTCCAGGACCTCCAGGCTCTGAGAGTCAGAGGGGAGGCTCAGGGGGCTGCGCCCTGGTCCCCACACCCTCGCACCCCTTCCCTCCCCCACCCCCACCCCGCTCCTGCCCTCTCACCAGCTTCACGTCCACACAGGAGAGACGCCGGAACCACAGGTTGTAGGACAGGGCAGCCACACTCAGTGCCAGGTCCCTGGGCGGGAGAGGGGCAGGGGCAGAGCTCAGGATCCTCAGGCCCGGCATCCCCCTCCACGGAGAGGCTGGGGCTCGGGAATGTGGGTCACGGCATCTCCCTCCCCTCCCGGGCCTGGCAGGCCACACACCGGCTGCCCAGGTGGCTGAAGTCTCCCAGGCTGAAGTGGCGGCAGCCCTGGCGGTGGTAGATGGTGTCCACGTCCTGGGCGGGAAGAGGGTGTCTCAGCGGGTTCGGGGCGGCGAGCAGCAGGGAGGGACTCAGTGCCCACGGGGCTGAGATGTCTCCAGAGGCCCCCATCCCCCCCAGAGAGGGCCCTGCCCTCACCCACTGAATCTCCTCTCGGAAAGGGAAGCCATTGTAGTCACACAGAGCCTCGTATGTCTCCAAGAAGCCACCTGGGGCGGGGGGCGGGGGGGGAGGTGTGCCAGGGGTACAACAGGGTGGGGAGCAGGGCGGGGGGGGGGGAAGAGAGAGACAAAAGATGGTGCAGATCAGACCCAGGCTGGGTGGTTGGCGGGACCTCAAGCGGCTCTGCTCAGTTCGGGGGACCCCCAAGCCTTGGGGGCGGGGGCTGCAGGAAGGGGTAGGCTGGAATCCCCACCGGGCCCCACCCGGGCCCTTACCGCAGGGGCTACTGGGCGAGGTGGCCTCTGAGGGGCTGCTGCTCTCCAGACGGACCAGCATGGCGGGCGGCGTGGGCTTGCGGAACAGCTTCCTGAGGAGGAGGAGGGGGGAGGAGGAGAAGGGAAAGGCGCTCCCGCCTCTGGGGTGTGGAGCTTGTGTCTCCAGGGCATCCCCCCCGCAGCCCCCTTCCCCGCCCGGCCCTCGCAGCCGCTGGGCCTCACCCCAGGGTGGAGTGAGGGAAGACCTTCTTGATGGCCGCAGCCACGTGCTGGGCCAGCTGCTCCAGGGCGGCCACGCCGGGAAACTCCAGGACCAGCTCCGGCAGGGACTCCAGCTCAAAAGTGACCTGGGGAGAGCAGGTGGCGGGCCGGGGCTGGGCTCCATGTGTGGGGAGGGGAGGGGAAGGGAAGGAAGGAGGAGGGGAAGGCAGGCCTAGCGGGCACTAAGGTTTTCACCTGTGGCGGCGTCTCCTGCAGAGCCATGGCCTGGACCTCCAGGTAGCTGAACGTGCAGTCCACCTGCGGAGGGCCTGGGTCAGCCGGGACCGAGGCCCGAGCCCCCACTCCCGGGAGCCCAGGCCTCTGTGCAGCCTGAAGCTCAGAGCCCGACGGGCCTGGACTCCGGTCCAGCTGCCGCCGGAGCCCAGTGCCGTAAAGGGCAGAGCCCACGGGACAAGGCAGACAGGGCTGCAGCCTCCTGTCAGGAAGCTGCCGGAGGGCACGGGTGTGTGTGTGTGTGTGTGTGTGAGCGGCCAGGGCCTGACTCACCCTCAATGGGAGGCAGGTGTGGAGCAGGTAGGCTCTCCATCGCAGCAGGGCCTGGGGGGAGAGAGTGCCTGACGCCCTGTTCGGGGCCAAAGGCTCTTGCTGCTTGGGCCACAGCACCCTCCCGGGCTCTGTGTCCCCGCCATACCAGGACGTGACCTTGCTCAGCGCCCTCCCGCTCTGGAAGCCAGGTTTTCAGCAGCAGCTCTGCCTCCTTGGGCCACAGGAACCTGGTGATCTCGCCTGTGGGAGGGCGACCTGCCGGGTGACTCCAGTCCTCCCATGGAGGTCAGTGCATGCCATGGTCTATACCAGGCCTGGGTTCATCGATGGGCCAGCAAGGAGGGAGAGGAGTGGGTCTCGGGGTAGCAAGCAAGAGAAACAGCGCTTGCCGGGCACCCGCAGGGCTCTGGGCCGGCCTGGTTTTGGGGCCCCGCACTGCTGCTTCCTCCCTAAACAAGTGGGTAGAGCAGGGCCCGCGCTTACCTCGCAGCTCGCAGGATATGCCGTCGGGGGTCTGGGCCATGGGGCCGGGCCAGGCGGCCGCCGGGGAGGCCCCAGGAGCCCCGAGGAGAGGCGGCAGCTGGCAGGCGCGCACAGGAAGCCCCGGGCCGGCCCGCACTGCAGCCACCTGCTCCTCTCGCAGCGGAAGGTGCGCGCCGCTTCCTGCCCGGCCGCCCCCGGCCCGGCTCCTCCCCGCCCTCCCGCCGCGGCCCGGAGAGGTCGCCCGCTTAACGGGGAGGCAGGGCCCCGACTGCCCGTCCGCGCCGTCGCGCAGGAGCTCATCCGCCAGGCCCGACGGGCGGGATGGCGTGGCCTGCAGGGTCGCGCACGCGTCCGTCCCGCTAGCGGCTTCTAGCCCCCTGCTCCTACCCCAGGCCGCAGTCCCTGCAGCGGCCACCAGGGGGTGCTGTCCGCTCGGGGATTCCCTCCGCCGCCCACCCGGGTCAGTAGCCTGGAAAGCCCAGCTGGGGAGGTGAACATAGGGGATGGGGGGGGGGGGAGAGGGGGAAGGGGCGTCTGCATGAGCAGGGGTGTGGCATCCCTCCCAACACCCGGGTCGGGTCCTAACCTGGAGGCCCTAATCCATTACTACCTCTAACCTGGAGGCTGTGACGCCCTTCTCTGTGGCAGAGGTTCCTCAGCTTTCATCAGGTTCAGCTGGGTCAGGCGAGAAAGCCCACGTGTGTGTGCTCCGGGGGCAGCGTTGGGCTAAAACCTAAAACCCAGGGCTTCAGGGAGGGATGGAGTGAATAATGAAGGGGGCCGGGAGCAGGGGGGTGGGGGAGCGGGATCCTCCTGAGTGTGCCTTCTCCCTGACCTGGATGTGGTGGTGATGGGGGGAACCACGAGGAGAGAGGAAAGCTACTGTCTTCAGGGCTGGGAGGAGCACGCTGCCTCATAAAAGACCAGGGGCCTATATTTTGGAAGGTTCACAGGAGGGGATTAATCCCCCCCCCCCCCTCTTCCATTACTTATGGATTAAGAACATTCTCTGCCCTGCCCACAGCTCAGCTAGGAACAGGTAGGTGAGAGATACTGGGCAGAAATCTCCCTGGTTCCTTTCCCAACTCTACCTACCCCTCCTCTCTTTGGGGCTCAGAGACAGTGGGGGCACCTTCTCATCTCCCTTTGTTCAGGTCTGCCAAGGACTGGGACAAAGTGGGAAGTAGAAACTGAATTATTATCTACTTGGAGGAGGGGAAGGCAGCCATCTCTCCCCTCAAGCAACAGGCTCATAGTGTGAGATTTGAGAGCTGACGAGAGGACTCAGCTGGAGAGAGAGCGCTATGAATTTCTGCCCACCAAGGCAACAAGTCCTGTTCCGCTGCCTTCCAATTTGAAAGGAGTCAAGAGCTGGTTAAGATCGAACTCTTTGGAAGACCACATAGAACCTGCAGACTGCTTGTAGGGTGAGAACTCACGATGGCCAAGTGGCCAAGAATGCAGGTTCTCAAGGCAGACTGCCTGAATTCAAGTCCTGGCTCCCTCTCTGACCAGCTGTTTGACATCGAGTAAGTTCCTTAACCTTTCTGGGCTTCCAGTCCCAGCTGGAGCTATTCACTTATCTCAGTGTTGCTTGTAAGGATTAAATAGTAAGAGAGGTGCTCACCACAGTGCCTGGCACTCAGTGAACACTCACATCTGCCAAGTCTACCATGGCAACCCCAGGACTCCAAAACAACCACAAAAAACGCCACCTCATTAGGATTTTCCTGTTTAGAATAACAAGGATGAGAACTAAGAGAGGGAATGACTGCCAAAGGGTTGGAGCTGTTCCCTAGGCGGAGACTCTGGTTGGGGGTGGGGGTGGGGGAAGGCCTCAGTGCTGGGAGGGAACGGGGTGCTACGGAGAAGGAAACCAGGACCAGCATGTAGAGCAGACCAGGGGTGCTGAGCTAGCCACAACCCCTCATTAACTGCTGGCACTCAGGGTCACAGAGACAAAGCACACAGATAAAGTAAACACATGGGACTCGGCTCCAACGAGCAGTGAGTGACTCAGGGAGAGGGGGAGGCCTTCAGCTTGTTCAGGCCGGCTTCTATGTTCCAGACAGCATGACACTCTGTGGGCGCGCAGGAAACGCTAAAAGGTCATAATGAGGAATATGACCTGCTCCAGTGGCACAGGCTGACAGGGCCAGGCTGCACCTCCTGTGTCGCCACAAGGCTCCCTCAGATGGTTTTAAAAGACAAGAGCTGGGCAGCAGGGGATGGGCAACACCACTTAGATGTAACTATTTCTTTACTCCAGTACCTACTACGGTTTAACAGTGGGGAAGAATAGGCCAGGGAACTTCCCCATGTCTCAGGTGTGGAGTAATAACGAGAATGGCTTTTGCTGAAGGTTTTATTTTACGTATTTATATATATTAATATATATATAAATTGATTTTTTTTTTTTCAGAGAGAAGGAGAGGGATAGAGTGTTAGAAACATCAGATCAGCTGCCTCCTGCACACTTCCCACTGGGGATGTGCGTGCAACCAAGGTACATGCCCTTGACCGGAATTGAATCTGGGACCCTTCAGTCCACAGGCTGACACTCTATCCACTGAGCCAAACCAGTTAGGGCTATTTTTGAAAAACATTTATTTCAGAGAAAGAATAGAAACATTATGATAATCATTGACTGGCTGACTCCTGCCCACCCCCTATTGGTGATTGAGCCTGCAAGCTGGGCATGTGTCCTGACCAGAAATCCAACTGTGACCTCCAGGTTCATGGGTCAATGCCACACCAGCAGAGCAGAGATTTATTATTTTATTTTTTAACTTTTTTATTAATTTCAGGGAGGAAGAGGGATAGAAACATCAATGATGAGAATCATCAATTGGCTGCCTCCTGCACGCTCCCCACTGGGGATCAAGCCTGCAACCTGGGCACGTGCTCTTGACTGGAATCAAACCTGGGACCCTTGAATCTGCAGGTCTACGCTCTAATTCACTGAGCCAAACCGGCTAGGGCCAGAGTTTTATTTTTAAGGAAGTCACATAGGATTATCAATGGGAATCCCTTTTCAGCCTCAACTACCATTAGCATGTCACTTTTCTTGGATTCCCTCTATCTAAAACAAACCCACATTTCCAAACAATGAGAAATAAAAGCTCTGCTGAAGATAAACATGTCCGTTCTACAGAGATTTTTTATTATAAATACCTAACAATTGTTAAAAGCCACGTGCTCTGTGAGAGAATTCTAGTTGGGAGTACTTGGTCCCTGTGGGAGCTAGCCTATGGGTGGGATGGAGCTGAAATACTTGACTGCCTGGTATAGTCTTGAGGCCCCAGATGATGCACTTTCCTGGAGATGACTGTCCAGGGGTCTCTCCTGGTGATCATTCTGTCTCCCCTGTCAAATCAATTTCTTTATGACAGACTGGCCAACTTCCCTCTGTTCCCTTGTACTTGGCAGTGCTTCCCATCAGCCCCTTCTACTCTTAAGCTCTGTGGCCCACCCCCTTGGCCCCGGGGAACCCACTCCCTAAAGTGAGTGGCTCATGGAGAATGGCAGATGTCCATCCACTGACACACCTTCAGGGAGTTAAAACCTGGAACAGGATGCACTTAGTATCCCATCTGCCAGGATCACCTCCCACCTGCTAAGGAGGAAGTGGTCCCACAGCCTGCCTGTACCTCAGGCCTGTCCCACCTGAAGCCACACAGGAGGACCTCTTTGGGCTTCTCATGAGACAGGAATAACACAAGACAGTGTTGGAGCACTGTTAATCCGTTATGATTTATTAGCTGTACAGCAGTAGATCCTCCTCCCCAGCTTTCAACCCCATTACATATTTTATTACAGGTCTCATGTTGGTGTCCTAAAATAATGAAAAATATCACACAGTACAGCTAAGTACAAAATGTATCAACCTAGAGTCTGACAGCTAACTGATGGCTCTCTTAAAAGCAATACACAGAAGAAAAAAGTGTTTGAAATCAACAAGACTGAGGCTCTCTAAAAAACACATTTTAAACATGACAGTTCATGTGCAAGAATCATTTTTAGTTGTTTCGCTTCACATTATTAACCTTTTTTTTTAAATTTGTATATCCAAAGTTTAAATTACTGACCTAATGAAAATTTCTGGCCCAGCTTTTAAGGGACTGCTGTGACCTGCTCATAATCACCCTTCTGCCTTAACAGAGGATTTATAAAACATAAAATTCAGCTACAAACAGAGCAAAGAAAATGTGGATGGGAAATCATAACTGAAAGTTAATTGTACAAGGTTCAAATGCTGGCTCCATGGGCTGGAAATCACGATCTTCCTCGTGGGTGTCCGTGTCTGCGGCAGCAGTCTGGTTCTGCTACATGATTGCGATCCGATTCCTTGTCAACATTTACAACTACGGTCTGTGGTAACTTAATCTGCAAGTAATTAAAATGCTGGGTTTTCTCGCACTGCACGTCTTTTCAACCTCTTAATTAATGGAAAAGATTAAAATGTAAAAAAAGTTATTTACAAGCTTGACCATACCAGAAACTTTGCCAAGAAAGAGGCAAAGCCTTCAGGACAAAAACCGATCGTAGCATGCCATATTGTTGGTGTGCAGCCGACTCCAAGCAAAGGGAGTCAGGGAAAAAGCAAAAGCAAAAAAACAGTTTAAAAGTCTAAGTCCTTCCCAAGTCTGCATTTACAATTAAAAACTCTCCTGGGAAGACGACCATAGAACTCTGGGCAACCCGGTGGCTGTTCTGGAGTGGTTTACCATCGCCAGAAGGAGGGTCCAATGTCTCTGTTTCCATCTAAGAAAACCAGTTAGGCGCCAACACTGTCCTCAGCACTTCCTGGTAAACCCTCAGGGACTCAGAACATTCCATGATTTGCTAACATCGAACGGCAAGTTCTAGTTAAATCACATTTTCCTAACATCATCCTTGAAGTTTTAGTTCTCAGTATGTTTGGTAAAACGGTGTAAAATGGTGCTTTCCCCAAAGCCAAAAGAAGAAAAAAGGGAGAAAAATTAAGATGCAGGCCGTTTAAACACAGCCCTGAGCAGTCCTGTGAAGACAAGGCCCTGCCATCACCGGTCCATCATGCTGAGGATCATCTCAGGGGTGAGGTCTCCGTTGGGGGCATCCGTGGCAGCGGGCTGGGCCTCTTCCTCCCCCTCCGCGGGCTCTGCATCTGGCTCTTTTTTCACTTGAACTATAATGTTCTCAATTGCACCTGTATTCTGGTCTTCAACCTGGATGATAGCTGTTGCTGGTGAAAAGGGGCACGAACAAAACAAATGCTTCATTAAAGTTCTCAAAGATGGCAAATGTCCTTCCAGACTTGACACTAAATGGGTATTAGCAATTCAGGAAAGTCTTCGTAGTTATACAGAGCAAGTCAATAAAAAAGACTGAATGATCTAAACGTGGCCACACATAAAGCCCAAACACTCTAGAAACTACCAAAGAACAAAATGCTGGCAGTTACTTTCATATGCCTCCCAAACTACATATTAAAAGCCTTAGTCTTCCTTTATGTCACAAATTTGGCTTTGCAATAACAGTCTGAGATAGGCAAAAAATGCAGACAGTATGACCAGGATCATAGAATGTGTGATGTAGGTCTGTTTCATTTGATTCTACCCTGTTTCCCCAAAAATAAGACAGTGTCTTATATTAATTTTTTCTCCCAAAGTTACGCTAAGTCTTATTTTCAGGGGATGTCTTATTTTCGAAGGATGTCTTATTTTCGGGGAAACACAGTAGCTCTTCCACACCCAGGGCCGTCCCACCAGTTTGTTCATTCACGTGTGTGCAGGTGAAATGGTTCCCAGGATCTATAGTTAATCACCCACAGTAACATACATCTATACATGAGGCTCAGTAAATACACTTACAAAGTAGGTTAAGCTCTGCATTTGTTAAAGAAAGAAAAAAACAAAACCCACCAGCTTTCAGATCTAGAACAACACACGAGTAGAATGAGACCCGAGTTCCCTAGAGCCTGCTCTTCCAGGGCTGTGTCTAGTACAGGACTGCTCCCCGCTGTCATACGTGGTGTGAAGTGGAGGGTGACCATCTTCTCAGCGACTGCTCACCAACCAGAAGGCCAGCAACTAAATCACAGGCCTGGGATTCTTATAGGAGGACCAACCTACTCAGAGAAACCGCTCTCCCTCCATCCTTTCACGCTTGGCTCCTTTACATTCATTACCCATCAATTCTGCCAGCTGACGGTAGCTTTGGTTGTTCAAACAAAAACAACTTGCTTCCTGAGTTTGTTCCTGGCGCGACCCTAACGTGGTCTCATGGCTTAGTTCTCATCTTCCCCAAGCACACGGACCTGCTCAGCTTCCCCGCGGGCTGGGAGAGGATGCCAGCCAGTAGCTGAGGGGAGACTTACGCTGGGTCTGTTTGGGCTGGTTGGTTCTGCCCGGGGGGCGTCCTCTCCGCTTCTTGGCAGGTGGTGGGGCTGGGGTCACAGGCTGAGGCTCTGGCTCAGGTTCAATTTCCATAGCAGGCTCCTCTTCATCGTCATTGTCATCCAGGTCTGGCTCAGCATTTTCTTCTTATTGAATCAGGGACAACAGGTGGTGGAAGAAAAAAATAACACAAATAATCATATACTATGTGAAGTTTATAGTTATGTATTTATTTTCATTGTTAAAAAGACCATTTAAAAAATGCTTTTGCTGCCCAGTTGGTGTGGTTCAGTGGTTGAGCATCAACCTAAGAACCATGAGGTCTTTAATATATTTAATTTTCAAATAATTTGCCGAAATCGGTTAGGCTCAGTGGTAGAGTGTCGGTCTGTGGACTGAAAGGTCCCAGGTTCGATTCCGTCAAGGGCATGTACCTTGATTGCGGGGACATCCCCGGGAGGGGGTGTGCAGGAGGCAGCTGGTTAATGTTTCTCTCTCATTGACGTTTCTAGCCCTCTATCTCTCTCCCTTCCTCTCTGTAAAAAATCAATAAAATATATTTTAAAAAAATTGTTCTACTTCTACTAACAAGTAACATAGAAAACAAAATGGGGAATCCTTAGAAAAAGCAATTAGGCATCATTTGTAATCTCTCCAGTCGATAGTGCTTCTGGGAAAGTGCATTCCCCAAAACAAAACCTCTCTACATTCTTTCCCATAAAAAGCTTAAATCTGTAATCACAGATGTGCCTTCTCAACTGGGTGCCAGTAGCCCAAGTGTCCACACTGTAGAATCTAACATTTTGGAACAAATTTGTGTCCTCAAATGTGACTCCTACATTACCAACATTCCTGTTCTCCCTCGCTCTAACACCTCAAAGCATACCTTCTGCCTGGATTTCATGGCTAGAAAGGCAAAACACCCCGAAGAGCATCAATGGTAGGAAAATAGGCCAAGTTTTAAAACATAAATGAAGAGATTAAGGAAGAGGAAGGCTGACCTTCAACAAATTTGATCAATACACCTCAAGGCTAGGTTGACAGAGGCAGTCAAACCAGAAGTTGGTCAACATGCTTTAAGCAACCTACTTCATGTCCATTAGCTTCATTGCTCAAATCTAGAGCAGCTTCCTAAATGTGAAAGTTGTGAATATAGAAAAGAAACTCTGCTGTCCTTAAAATATCACTAATCTGAGTAAACTGAGCAAATATATTAATCTTGCTTTGGCTTTAAAGGAACATAACTTAGAAAGTATTAAGTAATTTCTAGAATGTCATTAGAAAAAAAAAAAGAAAAAAAATCGCCCCAGAAATAAACTAACTGCTGTTGTAAATACACACACACTAGGAAGATTAGAGGTTTAAAAGGAAGCACTAGCCTACTTCTACTTCCCGGCATATCCGTACATAAACTTGGAACCAAAATCTGCCATATTCAACTAAACCAAGAAACAAGCCACTTACCACTGTCAGAGGAGTCTTCTTTTTTAGAGCGCATCTTTCTTTTTCTTCCACGTTTACTCTTCTTCGTTTCTCCTCCGTTTTCCCCTTCTACACCGTCTGGACCAGCACAATTATCAGCATGTCTTGCCATGGTATTCTAACAAAAGGAACAAACCCTCTTTCACATTACTGAAAAGTAAAGATGAGCACTGCAAGTTCTCTTTATTTTAGTTTAGTAAAATAAAAACAATGGCGTATCTATATTAAGTTTGAATGTCTGCTAAAATATGTCCTAAAATATGCTCTCCTCATTCAAGGAATTGATCTCCATTTGGAGGGGGACAAGAGGGAGAAAGAAGGGAGGGAGAGAAAGGGGAGTCCTTCAGAAGATGACGCTGGGTCCCCTGAGTGGAGGGCTCAGCAGCATGAGGCAAAAGGGGCTGGGGAGGATCAGACCAGCCCCCTGTCCTGTGCTGACATGGTCTGGCCAACATGGTCCCCAATGAAGACCCTGGACAGACCTACTGGGGAACTTGCTACCAGAAGAAGGGTTCACACATGGATACAACACCTCTATGTCTATTACTCAGTGGGAAGAACTGTCATGCTTTGCAGTGGAAGATCAAGAACACAATTATAATTAAGAACCATTATAATTTGACTTGAAGTGGTGAACACACAATATAATATACAGATGATGTATCATACAATTGTATAGCTGAAACCTATATAATTTTATTAACCATGTAACCCCAATAAATTAAAAAAAGAAAAAAGGACCATAATAGAGGATGTAAAGCTCTGACTCTTACCCGCCGTGTGAATGTTTTCCCACACTTAGAACAGACAAAGGCCGCAGGGACAAAGTTGGGGTCATGATAGCGTTTGAAGTGCATGTCGAGGAGTTGTTTCTGGCGGAAGGTCTTGTCGCAGTGGCTGCAGGCGTAAGGCTTCTCCCCGGTGTGGGTGCGCTTGTGCATGATCATGTGCCTCTCCTGAAAAAGCGGGCGGGGGCAGAGGCTTCAGAGTCTGTCTGTCAGAGGGCTGCACCTCAGCTTCCTCCTGTGTGCATATGGCTGACAGGCTTTTCTCTCTCAAGGATCTAGGCTTGTTGGAAAAGTAAATTAATCTTTACTGAGGGGAACTACTTCCATAAATCCCAGGCAGATATGCCCACTCCTGCCAGGCTGATTCTTTAGATCATTTCCCAGGCATTAGGCTCTAGGATCAAATTCTTCCCCTCTTTCAAGTCCTGAACTTAATCTCCACAGTTTCGAGAAAGAAGTCAGTCTGCCTGAGGTGGGGGTGGAGTGGCTAAGCTGTGACTGAATAAAACATCAGCTGGAGACAAGAGATATAATCAATAGAACCTTTGAAGATATTCCTCACAAAGCAAAGTTTGAACATATTATCCTTAAAAATAGCCACCATACAAGGTTTGTAAGAAGCCTTTGATGAACCTGACACCCACGAGGCATCAACTGCTTTGTAACCGTGAGTCTCTACCTGTCTGCAAGCGTAATCACACTGGTCACACTTAAAGCGCTTCTCATTCTTGTGTGACTTCTGGTGCTGAATGAGGGCATAGCGCTCATGAAACACAGCATCGCAGTACCGGCACTTCTTGCCTTGCTCAATATAGGAATGCTGCTTTCGCAAGTGGACACCTGAAAACAAAGTACAGAGCCCAGTCTATATTGTGAAAACATAAACAAGCATTTCAACAAGTTAATAATACATTTATTTCTGCTTCTTAAAAGGATTATGCTGTTATACAGAAAATTAAAAGGAGGAATGACTACAAAGGTGAGGAGACCAGTTAAGATGCTGAAACAGGATAGGTGAGAGAAGATGGTGGCTTGAATAAGGATGACAGCAATGGACATGGGAAGAAGGGGAAGAACTGATGAGAAATCTAGGAAGTTGAATCAGCAGGATTTAGTAATAGAGTGCAGAAGAGGAAGGTGGGTGTTAGGGACAATTGTCTGGTTTCCAGCTCAGAAAACTAAGTAGACCAATTAAGAAACTTTAAAAAAAATTATTTTTTAAAAAACTGATTTCAGAGAGGAAGAAAAGGGAGAGAGAGAGAGATAGAAACATCAATGATGAGAATCACTGATTGGCTGCCTCCTACACACATCATACGGGGGATCGAGCCCACAACCCAGGCATGTGCCCTTGATTGGAATCAAACCTGGGACCCGCCGAGACCGGTTTGGCTTAGTGGATAGAGTGTTGGCCTGCAGACTGAAGGGTCCCAGGTTTGATTCCAGTCAGGGGCATGTACCTTGGTTGAGGGCGCATCACCAGAAGGGGGTGTGCAGAAGGCGGCTGATCGATGTTTCTCTCTCATCGATGTTTCTAACTCTATCTCTCTCCCTTCCTCTCTGTAGAAAATTAATGGACTATATTTAAAACAAACAAACAAACAAAAACAAAAACTAAAACCTGGGTCCCTTTAGTCCTCAGGCTGATGCTCTGTCCAAACCAGCTAAGGCAGGGATTCAGTTGTGACATGTTGCATTTGGAATGCCAACAACATCAAAGCAGGGAGAGGGATGGCAAGGTACAGATGGTTATATAAGCCCAACTCAAAGGAACATAAATTTAGGAGTTGTTAGAATTTGAGTGAGACCATGAGATGAAATCACTAAGCAAAAAGTGAAGAATGGAAAAAGAAGAGAATGAGTCATATTTTAAGAAATCTAAAATTTAATGCCAGTAAGAGGAAAAGGGTTAAAATAAGAAAAACTTGAGAATGAACAGTCAGAGAAACAAGCCCAAGCCAACAGGATGCAGTGCCATGAAAGCCAAGGGAAAAAAGTGTTTTAAGGAGGAGGGCAAAAAAAAAAACAACATGAAAAACAAACAACTAAAGAGAAGGGCACACACCGCTACAAGAAACGGTGCTGAGAGCGCAAGGGTAACAGGTGAGAGCATGCTCCCTCTGCTCACCACACAGGGGCGTGAAAGGTAAACCTGGAGGGGAAACAGTTTTTTAAAGACAGAAGAGGAAGCCCTGGCTGGTGTGACCCAGTTGGTTGGAGTGTCCTGTACACCAAAGGGTAGTGGGCTCGGTTCCTGCTCAGGGTGTGTACGGGAGGCAAGTGATTGATTGTCTCTCACACTGATGTCTCTCTCCCTCCCTCCCTCTCTCTCAAATCAATAATAAATAAAAATAGACAGAAGAGGCACAAGCATGCTTAGAGTTGAGGGGATACATCAAGGAGTGAGAACGTGAACGGAAGTTACTGAGGCAATATTGATGGTGTTAAGCGCTGCCATGAGAGGAGAGTGGGATCAAGGCAAACGCAAAGGGACAGACCTCAGACAAGATGGGACAAGGGAGGATGAATACAGACACAGGTTTGATAAGAGAAAATCTGGAGTTTCAACCTGCTGCCTTAATTTTATTTTTAAGTAGAAAAAGAGGTCACTCACTGGCACCAGGGAGACAGAAAAGGGAAGATTAGAGGCTTAAAGAGAGTGATTTACCTAACTGTCATAGTGCCTCCCACACAGCAGGCACCTAAACATTTGTGGAATGAATCAATGAACAAACTCACCGAGAGAATGGGAGCACTCCTGACAAGGATAAATAGTTGGACTGTCCAGGAGCAATGAGCCCTGTCAGCTGCTTTTGGGATCATGAATTTATGGTACTACCAATCTGATTCAATCAAGGCAATATATCAAACTTACCGAGGGCCAATTCTGGGGAATGGAAATGAGTAAGAGAAGGGTTGGCTATACATGTTTATACATGTTCATTATATGAAGGCTATTATTTATTATTAATCCTCACTCAAGGATATTTCTTTTCTATTAATTTTTTTTTTTTTAAAGAAAGAATGGGAGAGAGAGGGAAAGACAGAGAAACATCGATGTGAGAGAAACCAACCAGGGCCCGGGCCAGGAAGGAGCCTGCAAACAAGGTATGCGCCCTTGACCAGAATTGAACCTAGGACCCTTTGGTCTGCAGGCGGCAGTCTATCCACTGAGCCAAACAGGCTAGTGCTTAAAGCCTTTTATATATATATGTATATATTTCGAATAATTTTTAGGCCTAAATTTTCCCCTTCTGGTCCTCTGACAGAGGCCTACCTCTCTTTCATACATTCTTATTAAATACTTGTAATAACAGTCCTGTAAGATAGGTATTATTCCTATACATCAGTTGAGGGAGGAAGGGACTCATAGTAATAAGTATTTGGAAGTGAATTTTGATTCTAATAGGTCTGTCTCCAAAGCCCAAGCTTTCCTGTGTCACAAAGTGAATAATTTTATTTACTGCATATAAGAGTGAAATCAGGCCTGCTTTAAAGAGAAAACATATACTTCTTTGGGATTAATTTTGGGAGATAAATTTGAATATCCAGACAGTGGCCTAACAGCTCACACACTGCCATGAGATATTACTCATGAGATGTGTTGTGTAGCTTTTGATGAAGACACCTGTAAAGCTAGAATACATGCCTTGATGATTTAATATGGTTGTTGTGAAGATCAAAAGGGTAAAAAAACAAAAACTACTACTACTTGACAGCTCATAGGTAATTTGTAAAGTATCTAAATGTTAAAAATGTTTGTAAGAATTACTTTTAAGGACAGAGAACAGACTGGGGCAGTATATATTTTTAATCTTTTTTAAAATAAGAAAAATTGAGAATTCCAAGTGACCATATCTCTAAGTATGGCATACTAAAATTTCTACTGCTAAACTCTGCCTCTATATAAACTCTAGCTTAATTATGCACATGATTGTAGTTATCAGTTATCAATAAAACAGAATTAATTACCCAGAGAAAACAAATGTTCTGAAAAATCTGACTTAGACTGACCTTAGTTTGACTCATACTATGTCACTTATCTACTTGGAGACTTAAACATTCTGGCTACTAATTAAAGGTATACTCTGATTCTTCTTATTAGAGCTCCATTAATTTATAGATGAGCTATATGCAGGAAGAGAAAGAAGGGATAGAAAAAAACAATAGCTTTTATTAAGTGGCAGGCCATGCACATACACAAACTTATACAAGTCAGATAGATATTTATGGCCTTAGCTGGTCTGGCCCAGTGGACAGAGCAGCAGCCTGGAGACTGAGGGTCCCAGGTTCAATTCTGATCAAGAGCACAGGCTTGGGTTGTGGGCTCGATCCCCAGTAGGGGGCGTGCAGGAGGCAGCTAATCAATGATTCTCCTCATTGATGTTTCTCTCTCTCTCTCCCACCCCCTTCCTCTCTGAAAGCAATAAAAATATATTAGAAAAAAAGAAGTTGTTTATAGCCCTTCAAAATATTTTTTTTTCTCAGTTGCCACTAATTTACTTACCCAAATCACTTTTTCGGGCTATGACAGTGTCACAGTGGGGACAGTGAAATTTGGCCACATTTTCTGTGTGCTTCTGTAAAATGTGCATCTTCATGGTACCACTTTGGGTAAATCGTGCATGACAAATATAACATTCATAAGGTTTTTCCCCTAAAGAAGAAATAAAGAATGAATAAATTAGATGAAATGACTACATACTATCATTTATTTGGAGAGCAATTCAGGTGGCAGATATGTAAAGCCACAGAGAATCTTTAGGTCTTAACTCAGGAAGGCTGAGGCTCAGGTCCACTAACTGGCTAAGCCTGGCAAACAAGCTGCTGCCACAGAGTTGTTAATATTAGAGAATGGGACTCAGTTCCTATATCAGTGCCCCAACCTCCACCTATAGCGGGTTCTTCTGCACCCAGCACATTGACCTTTACCAGCAGGTGAGGGAGAAAGCCTATTTCCCCAAGTCCGAATTCTCATGCTACCATCCGAAACTGCACTTCCATTCCTGACCTCCCAGCATGAATGGAGCTCTACTTCCTCTTCCCAGGTGCCTGCCCCTCAGGCCTCCCCACCTAATGCCTATGCTGGATGCCAAAGCCTTGGAGCAGACAGGGCCACCTTCCTGAGAAGGGTTTCCCGGCAGGCAGAAGAAAGAGCCTGGGTCCCAGGGGGACAAGGAGCCTCCACCAGGGTTGCCTCCACCCTGCTGAGGGAGTTCTTGCCCCTATTCCCCTAGGCCCGTGGCTGGCAAACTGTGGCTCGCGAGCCATATGCGGCTCTTTGGCCCTTTGAGTGTGGCTCTTCCACAAAATACCATGGCCTGGGCCGAGTCTATTTTGAATAAGTGGCATTAGAAGTTGTTTAAAAAATTTGGCTCTCAAAAAAAATTTCAACGGTTGTACTGTTGATATTTGGCTCTGTTGACTGAGTTTGCCGACCACTGCCCCAGGCCTTGTTTATAGATTATAAATATATTAGAGGCCTGGTGCACAAAATTTGTGGATGGGGAGGGATGTGGGGGTGTTTGTCTCTTAGCCCAGCCTGCACCCTTTCTAATCTGGGTTCCCTCTCACACTCCAGGACTGCTGGGTCCCAACAGTTCGCCTGCCTGCCTGATCACTCCTAACCACTTCCTTGCCAACCTGATCAATGCTTAACTGCTCCCCTGCTGGGCCGATTGTCCCTAACTGCCCTTCCCTGCTGACCTGGTTGGTCCTAACTGCCCTCCTCTGCTGTCCTGGTCACCCCTAACTGACCTCCTCTGCAGGCCTGATCACCCCCCAACTGCCCTCCCTTGCAAGCCTGATTGCCCACAACTGCCCTATCCTGCTGGCCATCTGTGTCCACATAAGGATGGCTATCTTATGTGTTGGAGTGACGATCAATTTGTACATTACCTCGTTATTATATAGGATAAGGGGAAAAGAGGTGGGTGGGAAGGGTTGTGGGGCTGAGACCTCGTTTCCCCTCCTCCCTGCTCCCCCTGGGTCTCCTATCTCTGGGGCCATTTGTTTAAAAAAAAAATAATAATAGAAGAATTTAAAAAGTATTTCCAAAATGAAAAAGAAAAAAAAGAAACAAAGAGAGTTCCCACAGCAATGCTTACCTTTTGGGGAAAGCACATGGCATGACACGAGGACCTACAGGTAGATGTTTCTTTTAGGAAAAGTGAATGAGCTGGGTTAGGTAGTCTACCAGATTTCAACAGTAAACACTTTCCTTTCTTCAATGTATATTCAGAACAATGAATTCAGCAGATAAGCCAGAAAGGCACTCAGGAATGATATACTTTCAGGGGCACGTGGTGGTTCACAGGGTGTCACAGAACCCACTGGAAAGCAAGGAGGGAGGAAGTCCTACCTGAATGGGTTCTCATGTGCCTTTTCAGCTTGTATGTGTCCCTGCTGGCGTAACTGCACAAGCTGCACTGGAAGGGACGCTCTCCAGTATGAGAACGAATGTGACGTTTTAATTTGCTGACCTGAAACATGAGAGCAACCAAACCTCTTACACTTTAATTAACAAACTGGAACATGAGTGCTGTGGGTTAGGCACAAAAGTGTAGCTTTTGGGCACTGAAGATCAGAATACAGAAAAAGTCTAAAACACAGTATCTCTTCCTCATTCTTCATAATCTTTGTTTCTCAAATCCATACTGTAATCTAAGGGAAGAGAGTAAATGGACAGGGGCATGCATAGTCAAGATTGGTCATTAATAACTTTAAGCTGGAAAATAGGGACATGGGGGTATATTATATACCATTCTATCTACTTTTATATTTTTGAATTTTTCCATTAATAGTTTAAAAATAATCTGTGCTCATCAATTTTCTTCCAAAACTTGAATCTGAATTAGTTAAGCATGTTTTAATTCCCCTCGTCCTCTCTCCCCATCATGAGCACTTCCCAGACAGGCCAGGCTTTAGGTGCCTCTCACTTACGTTCCTCACTATTGACTATGGTCTTCATCTTCTATTCGTACCTTTTCAACAAAATGGTGACTTTCAAACTTGATTCTAAGAGCTTTCAATACACTCATTAATCCTCTTGCACTCATAGAAAATTTTCACAGACTGTAAGTGGTTTAAAAATGGTTCCAACAGCATTACTGAATAATTCTCTTTTCAAGATTTGCCTCCTTATCACGCAATAAATTCCCATGTGCATAAGACTCTATTCGGTCCCAATAAGCTTTTTATTTCTGCTCCAATATCACATGTCTTCATTTACTACTATATGGTTTTCACAACATCCAATTGCACAAATCCCTCCTTTTTTCAAATTTTCTTAGTCATTTATATTTATTCTTTCAGTTGAATTTAGAACTTATAGTGTCTATTTATTAATGTCCTTCAGAAAAATCAAGTTTCCTTCACATAGGTATCAGATTTTTTTATTGTTCATTTTATCTCTAAATCATTGTATTGCTTGCTAGAACCTGCTTCCTACTATTGATAGTATATGGTAAGTAACTGATTTCTGTGTACTTTCACCTTGTATTTGGTAACCCAACTGAACACTTACTACTCTTAAGTTTTTTGATTAATACTTTTGAATTTTCTATAAGGAAATATATCTGAAAGAAATGACAATTTTGTTTTTTTCATTTATCATTCATTTCTTATTTTATTC
Organism: Nyctalus aviator; assembly: GCA_036971965.1. Lineage (NCBI taxonomy): Eukaryota > Metazoa > Chordata > Mammalia > Chiroptera > Vespertilionidae > Nyctalus > Nyctalus aviator. Next base: position 36,815,579 of record CM072936.1, read on the forward strand.
TATTAGCTAGGATTTCCAATACAATGCTGAAATAATAAGATGGATGTCTTGTTCCAATTGGAATACTTCCAATATTTTAGAGTTAGAGTTTACTATGGATTTCTGGTATGTACTCCTTATAGTAAAGACATTTCCTTCTACTAGACAGTAACTGATTTTTGAAATTTATTTTTTTCAATAATCTATACAAATGATCATATGGTTTTTAAAAACCTCTCAATGTCATTCACACTAATAAATTCCTAATGTTGAACTGTCCTTGCATTTTAGAAATACTCTATTTAGCAATCACTTTTTTTGTCTTGTTAATCTTCTTCCCAGAATGTTTTTAGAGAGAGTGGAACAAAGAGGGGGAGGGGGAGTGAGCGAGATGGATTTGTTGCCTCCCTAACGCACCCCAACCAAGGCCAGAAATTGAACCTGCAACCCAGGTATGTGCTCAAACCTGCGCATGGACCAACACACTAACCACAGAGCACTAATAGCCAGAGTAGTAGTCACTTATTTTTAAAAATATGTTACTATATTTGACTTAAAAAGCTAAGCATGTTTTAATTCCCCTAGTAAAATATTCTAATTTTACTTAGAATATTTGCTTTTCTGTGAGAATAAGATAGTTACCTTTTTGGTAGTATCCTTATCCAGTTTTGATAACAGGGCAGTCTCAAATAATAAAGGTAATAAAACTCTCATTTTTAAATAGTTATTTGTTTCGGTGAAGTTTAGAAGTTGCCTATAATGACATGTGGAACTTGTGCTCTTTTTTATAGGATAAATCTTCTGTACTCATTACAGTTTCCATTGGTGGTGGGGAAAGGAGGTTTTAATAATCTAATAAGATTTTCTATCTCATCTTAAATCAATTTGGGTAGCTTATATCCTCATCCTGGTATCATGATCTTCCTAAGAGTAGCCAACAAGCTAAATACTTACTTCTACGCTGGCGTAATCGCACATGGAACACTTAAATGGCTTCTCGTGGGTGTGTTTGTAACGACGATGCCGCACCAATTCTCCACTAGTCACAAAGGCCATGTCACAGTCTGGGCACTTGTGAGGACGTGTACCTAAGAGAAAAGAGGATATAACAGGGAGACAAGATCAAGGGCACAGTGAATGATTCATGAGAATGAACCCTCGTTATTTCATTAACTTTGCACTAGCCAGAAAGTAGCTCAAAAAGCTATGAGAAAGATGGGCTGACTTTACAACACTAACCCCAGACTATTAGAAAATGTGCTAAACATTTAGTTTCTCTTAATTACCCATTTGATAAAGAATTCTAGAGATTTATCAAAGGCTTTATCAAGAACTACTGCCTTTATGCAGATCACTTTCAATAGTTTCCAACATCCATGTCTAACATTCTATGGTCTGCTTATCAATTCGGGAATATTTGAGCATTTCTATAAACTAATAAAATACACAGCTAATACATTTCTTGTTCTTTTCCCTATTCATTGAAAGTATCTTGTTTTTAATATGTTCCATATTACTTTAGCAAACCTTTTCTAGCCACTTTATATTTTAAATATTGCATTGGAAAGGAACACCATGCCCAGGTAATAATAACAATAAGGTGATAAAGCTGACAGAAGAACAGAGTGCTGTTTTTACAGATTATTCAGAATCTAGGGATCAGCTTTAATTGTGGGCTGCAGGTAAAAGGGACAGAAAGGTAATCCCAAACACCAAAACCAAAGGAAGGCTACCTCTGAGAATGGAATTAGGAAGAGCTCCAATGTAAAGAATGGAGGCAGCCATTACAAAAATGATTCTCCCAGAGATTGAGAGAACCACAGAGAGGGAAGTGTAATTGGAATATGATCAATAACTAAGAAATTCCAAGGAATGCTTATTTGCTCAATTTGCTCCTTTAATACCAGAAGATGTAGGAGTGAAGGACAGAGTTCTTGTCTATGAAAAATTTATATTCTGGTGGTATAGAGATGTAAATAAAATACAGTTAACAAGAAAAGGAAAGCAGTATCCACTCTGACAAGGCAAACTGAAAACCAAGAATCTCCAATGCTTACCTAGTACTGTCTAGAGCAGGGGTGGGGAAACTTTTTGCTGCCAACGGCCATTTGGGTATTTATAACATCGTTTGCAGGCCATACAAAATCATCAATTTAAAATTTAGTTCTTGCCAAAACCGGTTTGGCTCAGTGGTAGAGTGTCGGTCTGCGGACTGAAAGGTCCCAGGTTCGATTCTGGTCAGGGGCATGTACCTTGGTTGCAGGCACATCCCCGGTAGGGGGTGTGCAGGAGGCAGCTGGTTGATGTTTCTCTCTCATTGATGTTTCTAGCTCTCTATCTCTCTCCCTTCCTCTCTGTAAAAACTCAATAAAATATATTTAAAAAAAAAACACCCACGTTATTTAAAAAAAATAAAAAATAAATAAAATTTAGCTCTACTATATTTGGTCAAACATTTAATTAACTCGTCCCTAATGCTTTGGCAAGCCAGACTAAATGATTTCTTGGGCCTCATACAGTCCCTGGGCCAGACATTCCCCACCCCTGGTCTGATAGACATAAGAATGGCAATTAAGGAAGAATCTGCTGTGGGACAGATTTTCATTGGGTTGTACCACAAGACCACATATGTCCCTCTGCTCAAGATCCACGCTCACTAAGCCACGCTATGGAAAGATGTTATTCCTCAGCCTAAACTGACTCTCCGGGGCCAGCTACCTTCATCTGTCATTAGAGGCCCGACGCATGAAATTCGTGCAAGGGGCCCAGCCCTTGCAGCCTCGGATGCGTCCAGAAGGTTGAAGGTTGTCCAGAAGGTCATTCAGCTATGCGGTCTAATTAGCAAATTATGCTTTTATTATTATAGATATGCTGCTTTTGTAGTGTCTTTAAACTACCCAATAAAACATATCAAGTGTCTGAATAGAAACTAGGAAGATGGTGAAAAGTGACTAAGTCAGCCCTAGCTGGTTTGGCTCAGTGATAGAGCCTGCAGACTGAAGGGTCCCAGGTTTGAATCTGGTTAAGGGCAATGCCAGGGTTGTGGGCTCAATCCCCAGTGGGGAGCATACAGGAGACAGCTGATCAATGATTCTCATCATTGATGTTTCTCTCTCTCTCTCCCTCTCACTTCTCTGAAATCAATAAAAAAATATTTTTTTTAAAAGTGACTAAGTCCTGCCGAGGCCGGTTTGGCTCAGTGGTAGAGCGTCGGTCTGAGGACTGAAGGGTCCCAAGTTCGATTCCGGTCAGGGGCATGTGCGTTGGTTGCGGGCACATCCCCGGTGGGGGGTGCGCAGGAGGCAGCTGGTCGATGTTCCTCTCTCATCGACGTTTCTAGCTCTCTGTCTCTCTCCCTTCCTCTCTGTGAAAAATCAATAAAATATATTAAAAAAAAAAAAAAAGTGACCAAGTCCTATCAGTAAACAAAACAAAGCACAACAAAAACCAAAAGAAATACACAGCATATTGCTTATAGGCCAACCCCCACTTAATAACACTCATTGGACAACCAGCACATCAAATAAAAACAAGAGTCGTCATATAAGTGATGTGGAGAATCTGGATAGAGAAGAGCTATTTTGCATAAAGAACTGGGTGAAAGAAGTTTCATTGTCAGCACTTAGAGCAAAAGCCAACACTAAAACGCAAAGAGCCCAGAAGACAGCCCCAGTGTACGGTCCTTCCACTTTAGTGACCCCAAGACCTGACCACAGCTAAGGTGAAGCTAATGTTAGAATGCTGAAGGATGCATGGAGTGTGAATGAATAAATGTTTGAATTGCTAGAATGCTTACACTTTCTATTAGATTATGAATTACTTATCTTCCTTGAGGTAAAACAACCATAAAGCATGGTTTTTACAAAGGTTAGGATTTCACTACTATTTCTAATGTTCTTCAACAAAGTACCTGGAAATTTTTGGGGGTCATTTTTAGTAGTTGTTAAAACCTTACCAACACAATGGTGATGTCTTTAGGAACTACGACAGGTTATCTACCACAGATAATCTTTTTCTGGATCACCATCCTTATAAAGCCCAAGTTTTAATTGTAGCTATGCTGTAATTCCCACATTCTTATCCAGCACCTGTGTGTGTGTTAAGGTGATTCCTCAGGAGGGTGACTGTCCTGAATGCCCTGCCACAGAGATGGCACTTGTGTGGTCTCTCATCAGTGTGACTTTTCATGTGACGATCCAAATTTGAACGCCGTGGACACGTGTAACTGCAAAGCTCACACTGGAATGTCTTCTTTACACCTATATGCAAAATAAAACACTTACTTGTTGTAGGGTTAAAAAATGTTAAGATTAATCCCGATCTTAAATTTAATTATTTTTGCCACTAATAGATTTATTCTTTATTTTCAGGACTTAAAAACTTATTTTAGACGGGCTAAAAAGACTAGCACTCACATCATGATCTTTAAAAAAAAAAAAAAATTTAATATACAATAAGCTGCATATATACTGTTACCTACTTTATTCCAAATTGGTTTTATGAGAATAGAATGGATAAAATCATTGTACCTTTCTTTTTAATTTTTGTTGGTTTTGGAGGCTTCATGTTACCAACCACTTTCTCTGCATTAACCTCTGACAGCAGACCCTCCTGTTGCTCTTCCTCAAAGTCATAGACAGAAACATCTACATCTTTGCCCTCTTCTGTGTAACGAAGTTTGCTCTTTTTGGTTTTCTTTGTTTTTTTGGCTGGTGGCTGATAGTCTGGGTCTTTTTGCCAAATGGGATCTTCCTGAGGTGGAAGTTCCCCTTGCTCTAGCGTCTCCACCTCTCCATTGGCCCCCACTTTCACCACTTGAAACCCTTCAGGCAAAGGTAAGGTGTGACATATCATGGGTTCATTTTCTGGAAGGCCCTCTTTAGACACTTCATTCTCATAAGCCCCGTGGAGTTCATCTACTGAAGTGGTAGCAACAGGTACAGTCACGGGAACGGGGACTTCAACAAGCTGAAGCTCTCCTATGTTTATGGGCTGTTCCTCCATATTTACAACCTGCAAGGTTATGATCTGGGTATCGTCCACAGCAGCCTCTGCTTCTGGAGCGACTGCACCCTCCATTACTTCAGTCTTCATCTGAAGAAGGGTAGGATCCAGCTGTTCCATCATGACCATCTGCACACTGCTATTGACATCCTGGACCACCTCACCCCCATCAGTCTGGTTCTGGGGTAGGTGGCAAGCATCCTCTTCCTGGCCCCCTTCCCGGCGTCTCTGGTAAGTCTTTCTCTCCTTTCCTTTAATGAAAGTTTCAGATTCCTCCACAATGGCTTCAACCGCCTCACCTTCCATTTCCCCTTCCTTTATTAAGAGAGAACACAGATTGTTATTTAAAGTAAAATTTATCTACATGAAAAATGTGTAAAGCACTGTAAAATAAAAAAGATCCCTGAAGAATGAATTAGGCATCAGTGGTTGTTAATATTACAGAAAGATAACACACACTACATGTCTCCTGACAGAAGGACCAAACCTTACTCAGGAAGCAGTCTTGTCAAACAAAACAGAAAAATCTGAAACTAATATAGCTTCTAGAAGCAACTATCAATTAATAGGAAATTGGTGACAGAGGATGTTAAATTACACTACAGAGGTGAAACCCAAACAGAAGAAAACTGCAGTTTCTTTTGCAAATAAATTACCAGAAGAAAAAAAATGGGAAGGAGAGAACCTATAGATCAGTAGTGGGATGACTGCCTCCAGGTGACATTTGACAAGGCCTGGAGACATTTTTGGATGTCATTTCCAAGGTGGGTATGTTACTTAGCATCCAGTGGGCAGAGAGGCCAGAGATCTTACTAAACACCTTACTATATGCACAAGTCAGTCCTCCACAACAAAGAAGTACTGGGAACCAAATAGCAATTGTGCTGAATTTGAAAAACCTCAACACAGATAAGAGACTTAAAAAAATGCAGCAATTGCCCTAGCCGATTTGCCTCAGGGGATAGAGCATTGGCCTGCAGACGGAAAGATCTCAGGTACCATTCTGGTCAAGGGCACATGCCTAGGTTGCGGGTTTGATCCCCAATAGGGGGTATGCAGGAGGCAGCCAATCAGGGATTTTCTCTCATCATTGATGTTTCTCTCTCTCTCCCTTCCTCTCTGAAATCAATAAAAATGTTTTTTTAAAAAATGCAGCAATCAATCATTGCATATTGATCTTCTTTGGATCCTGATTCAAAACAACAAATGGTTAAGAAATACATAACACGATAGTTAAATTCTACTCTAGTTTATACTAAAGAATTATTAACAAAACCAGTTCAAATCTTACATATTTTCTATAACTACTTATGAAAACTGGCAAAGGGCCTTGATATTTTTAGGTAAATTCTGCCTCAGAAAACATGCCCTGTCATGGTGCTTTTTCACTTTTTTTTTGGGGGGGGTGGGGGTTGGGGAGTCAAAATCAGAACTTGGATACAGATTCCAATGGCCCTGCTTGTAGCTACCATTAATACCATCTCTTGTATCATATCAATAAATGCTCATCTGCCGAAACAGGTTTGGCTCAATGGATAGAGCGTCGGCTTGGGGACTGAAGGGACCCGGGTTCGATTTCGGTCAAGGGCATGTACCTTGGTTGCGGGCATATCCCCAGGAGGGGGTGTGCAAGAGGCAGCTGATTGATGACTCTCTCTCATCAATGTTTCTAGCTCTCTATCTCTCTCCCTTCCTCTCTGTACAAAAATCAATAAAATATATATTAAAAAAAAATAAATGCTCATCTATCTCTTTCCTCTATGATATCAAGAATTCCCTGAGGCCAGGAACCATATAGAACAAGTAGTTTTTACTCTTTAGCACTGTGCCTAGGTTGGTATGTACTTGATTAATGCAAACTAAATATATAATAAAAAACCGGGGGTTGGGGGGAATCAGCCAATACATAGCTTCTGGCTCTTAAGTCTCGCGAATACTCAGATACCTAAGAGTAGAATGGTTCTGAACAATCATCTAACTGAAAGCAATGACTTAAAACCCACAAGTATATACAAGGCTAATTTAAAATTTAAAAATTTCAAGTGTTTTGCATTCTTGTCCAAACAAAAGCTTTTGCTACTTCTATCAAGAGGCACATTTCTTTTTTAAAATAGATTTTATTGATTTTTTACAGAGAGAAAGAGAGAGATAAAGAGTTAGAAACATCAATGAGAGAGAATCATCTGCACCCCCCCCATTGAGGATGTGCCGGCAAACAAGGTATATGCCCTTGACCGGAATCGAACCTGGGACCTTTCAGTCGGCAGGCCGAAACTCTATTCAATGAGCCAACGGGTCTCAGCAAGAGGTACATTTATTTAATTCTCTGTCCTGGCACCTTAATTCTGTATCCATGCTAACAATCAGGGAAGATTCTTCTTACGCCAGAACCACCTGCAAAAGAGTACAAAGACTATAGAGGGATGGGCAAGACCTGGTTTTGCATTGTAGGAGTTAACTATAAACATGAGGGACAGAATAGGTACAATGGTTTTAGGTAAAAGTAGGTTCGTTTGGAGACTAATCAGGTATGAGATCAAGATGCTTCATAGCCTAGCCAGCATGGCTCAGTGGTTGAATGTCAACCTATGAACCAGGAGGCCGTAGTTCAATTCCCAGTCAGGGCACATGCCCAGGTTGCAGGCTCAATCCCTAATAGGGGGAGAGCAGGAGGCAGCCGATTAATGATTCTCTCATCATTGATGTTTCCTCCTCTCTCTTTTTCTCCCTTCCTCTCTGAAATCAATAAATATGTGCATATATATGTATATGTATATTAAAAGGATGCTTCATAAATGTGGAATTTGAATGGAAACCTGAAACAGGGGCAGGGGCTGTCTCCTTATATAGAATAAATATATGAGGGAATTGGATATAAGAATAACAGTTGGCTTAAAGGGTAGGAAGAGACAGGAGAAAGCTATGTTGGTGGTATAGCTTTTGATAGTCTTGCTTGACAAAAAGCAAGAAGACTATATGCATATGGCACTGAGAAACTACATATGCTTCTTGGCAGGGGAAGTTAAGACTTGGTTCACAAAAACAGTGCTTGATTTCTACAACTAAGTGTATCCCCTTAATGGCAAAAGTGAGAGATGCATGGCTTTCAAGGCCCCTTACTATCTAACCCCAGATAACCTATTCAGATTTACGACTTTTTGTTCTTTAGCCATTACTTTTCTCTGAAAGTGTCTGCTGATAAAATAACCACACTATATTGTGCATAAATTTTTCTCAAAATGATCCATTTCTCCAGCTGGCTTGCGAAATCTCTTTGAGGGCAAAAGCCAGGCTTGAAGCAACCTACATTTTTTTTTGATAGATTCAGCAAACCCTACCATCTACATGGAACATAACCCAGGCTGACGGAAAACCTTGTGGGTTGCTGGTTGTCAGTCTGATTTGTTCTGCCATTACCTACTTTCATTAGTCCCTTGTTCTCAACAACAAAGAGAAAAACACTACAATGCTCAATGCAAAGACCTCTTACTAGCTGTTCCATTAAAAATGGGGACAAATAATTATAAAATGTTAGTGCATAAGGTGAAGATCAAGGGTCATTTGTAGAATGCTTTATAATTTGCCTGCAAATAGCTGGTCGATGTTTCTCTCTCATCGACGTTTCTAGCTCTCTATCTTTCTCCCTTCCTCTCAGTAAAAAAATAAATAAATCAATAAAATATATAATTTGCCTGAAATTTGTTCAAGCATCAATGTGCTAGCATATTTATTGTAAGATCTCATCTATATTTCTGATCATAAAAGACTACTTTAAGGATGATCCTAACTATAATTTCTTTTATATAACCAATATTGTTCAGATGGATTATTCTTAGGATAGGAATGAATGCTCTAGACTGGAAATATAACAGAGGCCACAAATGTGAGTCACTTAGGTGTACTTTTCTTTTCTTTCTTTTTTTTTTAATAAATGAAGACTGAATTAAAAAAATACATTTTATTGATTTAAAAAAATATATATATTTTATTGATTTTTGTACAGAGAGGAAGGGAGAGAGATAGAGTTAGAAACATCGATGAGAGAGAGTCATCGATCAGCTGCCTCTTGCACACCCCCTACTGGGGATGTGCCCGCAACCAAGGTACATGCCCTTGACTGAAATCGAACCCGGGCCCTTTTAGTCCGCAGGCTGACGCTCTATCCACTGAGCCAAACCGGTTTTGGCCATAGATGTACTTTTCTAGTGTCATATTGGAAAAGTAAAAAGAAACAGGTGAAATTAATTTTAGTAATTTTACTTAACCCAGTATGTCCCAAATTTTATCACTTCGAGATGTAACCAATAGCCCTAGCCAGCTTGGCTCAGTGTACAGCATCGGTCTGTGACTGAAAGGTCCCAGGTTCAATTGCGGTCAAGGGCACATGCCTGCTTACAGGCTCAATCACCAGTAGGAGGTGTGCAGGAGCAGCCAATCAATAATTCTCTCTAATCATTGATGTTTCTATGTCTCCCTCTCCCTATCTGAAATTAATAAAAATACATTAAAAAATAAAAGATGTAACCAATAAAAAAATTGAGGTATTTTATTTATATTCTTTTTCTTTCATAATAAACCTTCGGAATCTGGTATATATTTTACACTTATGGTACACCTCAATTTTTGAACTAGTCACTGAAGGTTCTCAACAGCCACATGTGGCCAGGGGCTATACTGTACTAGACAGCACAACTTTATACTGTTGTTGCTCAGAGTACGGTCTAAGAACCAGTAGCACTGGCATAACCTTGGAACTCATTGGAATCACAAAACTTAGGCTTCATCCTTGACCCATAGAATCAGAATTTGCAACTTAAACAGATCCCCAAGTGGTTTCACATATTTAAGTTCAAGAAGTACTACTTTATATTATTCTCACACATTAACAAAAATATTTGTCCAGACCACAAAGGTCTCAAAATTGGGACCTCAGCAAAGATGGTAACTCCAAATGCTGGATTTAGAGAACAGAGAACAAACTCCATCTACCTTGGTGACATTCTTGAGAAAAGTAACAAAGGACAAAAAACATTTCACAAGCTGTAGAAGCTAATGCTGGCCCTGCCAGAAAATCACTACATAATCCTGGCTATTTAGATATCATCTGTAATAAAATTGGTGGAGGAAAAGCATTTCATCTCTGAGCTCTGTAGGGTTTTATAGTATATAATACTTTGAAAAACACAGAAAAATCCTTCTTGTCCACCTTGAGAACTTAAAATGATTATTTACAAGCAATTTCTAACAAGTCCAACCTAAAAGACCAGGTAGAAAAATAGTTGGTACAAAGGAGTACAAATTGAAACCAACTGTGTTGCCAGGGAGTCGAGCTGACAGAGTATTAGGTCCATGAACAATCTGCTCAGGATGTTAAAACAATAGCTTATATTTTGACAGAGAAAAAACAGGCACAAAGTATCAAGCCAGCATCCAGCCTCTCCCAAACACTGCTTAGAAATCTCCTCAAGCAGTAGATTCCTTTACCTAACTTTCTTCAGAAGGGAGTCTCTCCTCTGAAATCAATAATTAACCTTAGAGGCTGGACCAGGTCTCTCCCCACTCCCAGGGGACTGACTGTGCTCTCCTAGCCACGTCACCACTCCCCCTCCCCCTCAGGAGTTCTGATCCATCTCCTCTCTTTATGGATTCAGCTCTGCCCACTACGGGGGTGGGGGTGGGGGTGGGGGTGGGGGTGGAATGGACATTTTCTCTCATATTCTTTGCTACTCTCCTTGCTTGAGTTGACCATGCTTTCTAGATTTTGTAAAATCTTTTTAGTGGATCAATACCACTAAAAAGGGATTTACATTTATTCTGGGAACACAACTTTTTTTTCCTGATTATCAAAGTATATTAGCTTATTTATTTATTATTATTTTTTTAATATATATTTTATTGATTTTTTACAGAGAGAGAGAAACATCAACCAGCTGCCTCTTGCACACCCCCTACTAGGGATGTGCCTGCAACCAACGTACATGGCCCTGACTGGAATCGAACCTGGGACCTTTCAGTCCGCAGACCGACGCTTTACCACTGAGCCAAACCGGTTTCAGCAGTATGTTAGTTATTTATTGAAATCTGAAAAATGAAGCACATAAAAGATTAATTTGCATACTACTGAAATGGCTTTGCTCTACGTTATTTTTAATCCTCACCTGAGGATATTTTTTCTCATCAGTTTTCAGAGAGAGTAGAAGGAAGGGAGGGAGGGAGAGGGGAGAGAGAGGAAGAGGGAGAGAAACATTAATGTGAAAGAGACACATCAACTGGTTGCCTCCTGCAGGTGCCTGGACAAGGGGCCAGGAAGGAACTGGCAACCGGTACCTATCCTTGACCAGGAATTGAACCAAGGACTCTGATGCACAGGCCGACATTATAACCACTGAGACAAGGCATGGCTTTGCTCTATATTAAGAACTTGTTCTCATTAGAAAGGACTCCGGCCAGGACCGGTTTGGCTCAGTGGATAGAGCATCGGCTTGGGAACTGAAGGGTCCCGGGTTCGATTCCGGTCGGGGCATATACCTTGGTTGCTGGCATATCCCCAGTAGGGGGTGTGCAAGAGGCAGCTGATCGATGGCTCTCTCTCATCGATGTTCCTAGCTCTCTATCTCTCTCCCTTCCTCTCTGTAAAAAATCAATAAAAAATATTAAAAATAAATAAATAAATAAATAAATAGGACTCCGCCCTGGCCAGGTGTCATCAGCCTGTGTACCAAAGGTGATGGGGATTCCTTCTCTATCAGGCACATATCCAGGTTGCGATTTGATCTGTTTGGGGCTTGTGTGGAAGGCAACTGATCCCTCCCTCCTCTTAAAACAAAAACAGATCAGTAGATAAACCATGCTCTATTTTTTTTTTTTTAATATTTTATTGATTTCTTACGGAGAGGAAGGGAGAGAGATAGCTAGAAATGTCGATGAGAGAGAATCTTGCACACCCCTTACTGGGGATGTGCCCGCAACCAAGGTACATGCCCTTAACCAGAATCGAACCTGGGACCCTTCAGTCTGCAAACCGACGCTCTATCCACTGAGCCAAACTGGTTTCGGCATATGCTCTATGTTTTAAATAAAGGACTCCATTGCTCCTTAGCCTACGCTGTGTTCCTTCTGCTTGGCTCATAAGCACCACTCACCAAAAACCACACCAGCCAACCCAAAGGTCTTCCCCTCATCCTCCACCTTAGTTTCTCCGGCGTCTGACAGTATGAACTGACATACTTCCTTCATCAGGGCCTCTTTTCTCCCTTGGCTCCTGCCTTCCCTTGTCTCTGAGAGCTCCTCCCTCTGAGCACATTAAGGCTCTGTTCCTTTCTCTGAAGCCACTCCATTTGCTAATCTTTTTACTTCTGCTGTCTCTACACAGAGATCTTTAAAATCCACATCTGCAATCACAGTTTTACTACCTAAAGGTCACCTATGTGGATGTTTGGTTATCACCTAAGAAGAAACCTGGAGCCGAAACCGGTTTGGCTTAGCAGATAGAGCGTTGGCCTGCGGACTGAAAGGTCCCAGGTTCCAGGTTCGATTCCGGTCAAGGGCATGTGCTTTGGTTGCGGGCACATCCCCAGTGGGGGGTGTGCGGGAGGCAGCTGGTCGATGTTTCTCTCTCATGATGTTTCTAAACTCTCTATTCCTCTCTTTTCCTCTCTGTAAAAAAATCAATAAAATATATTTTAAAAAAAGAAGAAGAAGAAACCTGGACTCTAGTCCTTAACCCATTACTAACCAAAAGGACCTGGCAAGACAGGTTAGTCCCCCGGGCCACAATATCACACATAAAATGGAACTCTGAAGGCCAGATCCTTCCTGTATTTTCTGTCATCTTGGTGAAAAAGCAAAGCTCAGAAACAATAATTTTAAAAAATCATTCAAATCAACATGTGGGTAGAGGGTAGGCAGGAGGTTCCCTCAGGCTAAGGCAGGACGATCCTGATACCAGGGGCGAAGGGGCTAGAAGAGAGGAAAACTGGCACCCGAGCACCTCCCTTGGCCCCGCTGACCTGTGGAGTGGGAAGGCACAAAGGGCTCTGCGCTTGCTCGAAGGCCACCCGACTGGCCAGCGTCCTTGGGAGTCTTCTAGACCAGCCCCTCTCCCTCTTGCCTCAGCCTCTTCTTTCCCAGCTCTATGATGCTCAAATATTTCCCATTTTAAAAATCCCCTTAACTCCACCTGACAACTTAACATCTGCTATCTCTATATTCCCATGTTCAACTCCACACTGGCTGTCTTCACCCCTTTATTTCTCTTCCACCCTTTGGTTTACCAGTCTGGTTTCTCTTTCTTGATTACTGAATTGCTCTGAAGCCAGGAATGGCCCTTCACTGACAAATCCAAAAGAGACTTTTTGCCCTGGCCAGGAGGCTCCGTAGGTTGGAATGTCACCAAAAGGTTCCAATCAGGGTGGGGCAACCCATTACTGTTTCTCTCTCCCTCCCTCTTCCTCTAGAAAAATATCAATAAAAACATATCCTTGGGTGAGGATGAGAGAGAGAGAGAGAGAGAGACACTTTTCTGTCTTATTCTACCTTTCAGTGGAATTCAGCATTCTATTCTAGTCTTTAGCCCAGAATTTTATGCCCAGAACATCAGAAAACTCGGTATACTTGGGTCATAGGATCTTATCCCCTAAAGAACTGGTTTCATCAAGTTTTGTTTTGGCATTACGCCCTTGGCTTACACTGAAGGATATGTGGGAGAAATTTCATTTGGAATCACATACTTGGAAAAGCTTTTCTTTAAAGAATTTTTTTTCTTTCACTGAGAAACGTATGTAATAGGATCATATTACTTTTTTTTTTAAGTTGCCACACATTGACCAATTATTTTCCTCAAACTAGGTACCAAATATTCTATTCTAATTGGTATTTTCTGCAGGTTTGTCTTTATATCATTTACTATTTGTATTTTCTTTTTTTTTTTAAATTTAAAATATATTTTATTGATTTTGTACAGAGAGGAAGGGAGAGAGATAGAGAGTTAGAAACATCGATGAAAGAGAGTCATCAATCAGCTGCCTCCTGCACACCCCCTACTGGGGATATGCCTGCAACCAAGGTACATGCCCTTGACCGGAATCGAACCCGGGACCCTTCAGTCCCCAAGCCGACGCTCTTTCCATTGAGCCAAACCAGTCCAGGCTACTATTTGTATTTTCTATATATTTCTTCAAATTGTTTTTCAAATGAGATGGAGTATACATGAAATTGTATAGAGTACAATTATATATTCAATAAAGAGAAAGTACAAAAAACAATATAGAAATATAAGGTTATACTATTCTTAACAAACCTATCAAAATAAAAATAACCTCAACTCAAAATGTGCATGTTATCTAAAGATTACAAAACTCTTCTAGGAGGCAAAAAAGACCTCACTAAATAGACAGTACTATCTATATCCATGATCAGAAAGGCCTAGCATTGTAAAGACATTAATTCTTTCTACTTTTATATAAAAATTTTTCAAAATCTGCCTGAAATAAACAAGATATTGATAACAATAAAATTTTTAAAAAATGAAGGCAATCTTCTATAATCAAATGTTAATATATTATAAAGCCACAATAATTAATATAATCTAGTACTGTCATTACCACAGAAAATTTAAAACATTATTAAAGTGAATAATGATAAACAACCTAAAAGTAAAAACACAGGGGAATAGTTAAATCTAATAAATAATGATACATCTACTAAATGGAATGCTATGCAGACATTAAAAATCGTGTTTTAATGTATAACATGAAGAAATCTCTTGTTCCATATTAAAAGCACCAAGAACAAACAAAAAAATAATTTTCTTTTTAAAAAGGCAGAACAAACAGAATTGAGTAGTCCAGAGCTTAGACTCTCCAGCCAGAGACCTACATTCCAATTCTAGTTCTTTTACTTATTAGCAGTGTGACCCTGAGTGGGATATGCTACCCCTCTGTGCCTCCATTTCCTTGTACAAAACAGAAATGTTATCCACCTTATAGGTTGTCATTAAGATTAAATAAAACAATGTGTGCACAGAGCCTAGCAATTGTACTTCTCGGCATTCCCCCACCCCTGAAGGCAATGAATACATGCTAGCTATACAAAAATATGTTTCAGTTTCCTAGAATTCTAATCGCAAGCCCTTGATATATTTTACCCACAAAAATGATTTATTTGATAAACTACTGAATTTCTGTAGGATGAAGGCTGCAACCAGTTAATAGAACCTGGTGATTGACCAAATCCAGGAATGGAAGAGAAAACTTAAGAGCAAAACAAAACACCCCCTAACCCCCCCAAAAACACACACAAAAGAAACAAAAAAACAAAAACCACCCAGAACAGCTAGCTTCCCAGGCCGGACTCTTATTAGTTTAGCCTGTCCAGCATACTGCTGCCAGACTAAATCCTGAAATGAGGGACAAAAAACACATGGTTGAGGCTTACAACTCCTAGGCTTTGCTCCCAGACATCTGTACAATCTGTTCCCATACTTTCTACCCTCCCGCCCTCACCTCTGGGGCATCTTCCACACCATAGCTGACTCCCCTGTCCCCCACCCTCTCAGCTCAAGTCCCTAAGTCATCGATTTTCCACCCGTGTGCTGCAGCACACTGGTGTGCCACAGAATTTGTAAAACATGCAATACCTGACTTTTCCTTTAGGTCATCAAATAAAAAAATGACAAGTCAACACATCATTTGAATGAGTCAAAATTATACCTATTTTTTGTCAGATAGGCAAAAAATACTTTTTTTTATGTGCTGCAGAATTTTAGTAATTAGTAGTTTGTGTGGGCCATGAGATGAAAAAGGTTGAAAATTGCTGCCCTAAATCAAAGGAGTCTTTTCAACCTTGACCACTGACTTTAAAGTTTATTTTTTTGGTTTTTACTGTAGTCAATTGTTCTATGTCTATGACTTTACCCCAAATAGACTTTTAGCTTAATGGTAAGGGCAGGAACTATGTCTTTTATTTCTACAGCAATGAATACAAGTGTTAGGTAAACAGCAGACACTCAATATTGGTGCTACTGTCATATGAAACATGCACAAATGGTCCCTGCACATGACAAGAGCAGAAAGAACACATGGGAAAACAAACATTGTGTGCTAAGTAGAAGCTTAATTACATGAGCTTATTTTCTTTTTTGTTATGTTTATGTCATTTTTTAAACAGAAAAAGAAGTCCTAACACAATCATAGGTTAGATTAAAAAAAAAATCCTGCCTTACACAGTTTGGCTCACTTGTTTCTTTTTATTTATTTTTAATATACTTTATTGATTTTGTACAGAGAGGAAGGGAGAGAGAGAGAGAGAGCTAGAAACATCGACGAGAGAAAGTCATCGATTAGCTGCCTCTTGCACACCCCTTACTGGGGATATGCCCGCAACCAAGGTACATGCCCTTGACCGGAATCGAACCTGGGTCCCTTCAGTCCCCAAGCTGACGCTCTATCCATTGAGCCAAACTGGTCTCGGCTGGCTCAATTGTTTCTATTTCTCTCTCCCCTCCATTCCTCTCTCTGAAATCAATTAAAAAAACACACAAATAAAATAAAAATCCTGCCATGTAAAAATAAAAGCTAACTGAATACACTAATTTTTTAAGATATTAAGATGTAGTGCTAGTTACAGATACGAATTTCCCTTTTAATTACTTGGTGCTGTAGTGGAGGTCCTAACTGCAAGGGCTTGGTTCTCAGGAAGCTCAGCTGGCAGGGAGACAGATAAAACAAATGGCAGCTATCCAGTGTGATGCCTGCTGTAACAGGGGTTAACAGACTTCCCACACCCTGGCACAAAGAATGGCTTAAATGAGTGAAGGAGGGCTTTAAGGGGAGAATTATTAAAGCTGGATCTTCGGATTCGGAGTCGGCCAGCAACCTGCCGGGCGGCTCTAGTGACTGCAGCCGCCTGAGTGGCTGTCCCCACCAACAAAATACCAAATGGAAATGTACTAAACCATCTCAAAGTTATTATTGTAAACCTGGTTACGGAGGCCATGTTCTAGCTCCTCATTAGGGTAGCCTGTTTATTTCATTTATTGAACATTTTAAACAAAAGACAAAACTTACTGGAGATGGTATGCCACAGTACCAACTGGAGGCTGTCTCCCACACATGCTGTCCCTCTACTTTCTAGAGCTGAGATGACACTTTTGCTGGCACACAGCAACCTAACGTCTCACTTCTCTTTGCTCTCTTTCAAGGTTAACCACCAAATCCCTCCTTGCCCTGCTCCAGGCCATATCCCTGAAAGTAGCTCAGTTATTCTGTCTTTGGAGCAGTTCCACAGTTTTTCATTACCGGAAATAGGGAATCTGTGGCAAATCCATCATCTTGAATAAATTTATAAAATGAAATAAATTACACACAGAGAATTTACAGAATATCTAATAGGCACATCTATGGATTTTGGGGCACATTCTACCTAAGCAGTGTTTCCCAAAACTGGTTGGTAACAGAATCACCTAGTGTACTTTAAAATACATAGATTACAGAGATTCTGATTCAGTAGCTCTGGTGTGGAAGAGATCTTTAAAGAAAAAAAATAAAAATAAATAAGTAAATAATATATATAATTTTTAAAATTAATTTCTTTATTGATTAAGGTATCACATATTTGTCCTCAACCCCCCATTCCAATCCCCACCCCTATATATATAATTTTAGAGAGGTAGGGAGGAGATAGAAACATCAATGATGAGGGAGAATCATTGATTGGCTGTCTCCTGCATGTCCCCTACAGGGGATCAAGCCCACCGCCTGGGCGTGTGCCCTGACTGGGAATCGAACCGTGACCTTCTGATTCTAGGTAGGTGCTCAACCACTGAACCATGCCAGCCAGGCTGGATGAGACTTTTTTAAAAAGTCCTCAAGAGATTCTGATATAGAATCTCTGCCAGCTATGGCTTGGAAGTGACTGGCCTAGAATATAATAGTTATTCATCCTAAATACAGATCCTCAAAATCCAAGCTACTCAAATACACACCGTCTTCTACTATGAGAATGTTTGATTCATTCTTTAATACAAAGAACCGCTTTATTTATTTAGACAAATAAATGATTCCTACATAAGCAATAATGAAATGTATAATTTAATAAGGAAGTTCTAAGGTTTATCTTCTGTTATGTGTACCATCAGTATCAAAAGATCTCTCTAGATTGTATAAGACAAGGTCAATGCACGATAGAAGGTAAAAAAGAAAAAGAGAGAAATGGACCTATATAATAACCAAGTAAATTCATGGTTCACAATGACCATGTGGCCGTTGCTCTAGTGTTTCTATAACCCAGTACCCACTCACGAAGGCTATTTGGTAGAAACCAAAGCATTTTTATTTGGTAAATGGGGTACCCTATAATTCAATCTTTTTTTTTTTTTTTAAATATATTTTATTGATTTTGTACAGAGAGGAAGGGAGAGGGATGGAGAGTTAGAAACATCGATGAGAGAGAGTCATCGATCAGCCGCCTCCTGCACACCCCCTATCGGGGATATGTCCACAACCAAGGTACATGCCCTTGACTGGAATCGAACCTGGGACCCTTCAGTCCCCAAGCCAACGCTCTATCCATTGAGCCAAACCGGTTTCGGCTTATAATTCAATCTTAAATTAGAAGTTAACAGCTTAGCCGAAACCGGTTTGGCTCAGTGGTAGAGCGTTGGCCTGCGGACTGAAAGATCCCAGATTTGATTCCGGTCAAGGGCATGTACTACCTTGGTTGCGGGCACATCCCCAGTAGGGGGTGTGCAGGAGGCAGCTGATCGATGATTCTCTCTCATTGATGTTTCTAACTCTCTATCCCTCTCTGTAAAAAATCAATTAAAAATATATTTAAAAAAAGAAAGAAAGGAGTAATATGCAAATTAACCACCACTCTGCTACACCCAGAAGCCATGCCCACCAGCTAATCAGGAGTATGCAAATTAACCCAATCAAGATGACTGCAGTTATGTACAGGAGATTCTGCTCAAGGCTACAAAGTTTCAATTATAGAAGATAAATAAATCCCAGATACCAGGGCCTCCACTTGGGTCGCTAGGGGGCGTGGCCAGCTTGCAAACCACCAGAGGCCCCTCACCCAGGCCACTCCACACCCCAAGAAAACCCCCACCCTGATCTGGGACACTCTTCAGGGCAAACCAGCTGGCCCCCACCTATGTACCAGGCCTCAATCCTATCTAATAAGAGTAATATGCAAATTGACCAACACACAAGATGGCTGCCCCTATGTGGTCAAAGATCCTGCCCCTATGTGGACACAAGATGGCTGCCACAAGATGGCCAGCAGGGGAGGGCAGTTGGGGGCAATCAAGCCTGCAGGGGAGGGAAGTTAGAGGTGACCAGGCCAGCAGAGGAGGGAGGTTGGGGGTGACTGGGTCTGCAGGGAAGGGCAGTTGGGGGAGACCTAGGCCTGCAGGGGAGAGCAGTTAGGGGGTAGGGAGAAATGAGGCCTGCAGGGGAGGGCAGTTGGAAGCAATCAGGCTATCAGGGGAGCAGTTAGGATCAATCAGGCTGTCAGGGGAGTGGTTAGGGGGTGATCAGGCTGTTAGGCAGAAGTAGTTAGGGGCAATCAGGAAGGCAGGCAGGTGAGCAGTTGGGAGCCAGCAGTCCTGGATTCTGAGAAGGATCCCATATTGAAGAGAGTGTAGGCTGGGCTGAGGGACACACACTCCCACAAATTTTGTACACCAGGCTTCTAGTATAAGATAATTAGCTACAGAAGTAAATGGAAGATGTTCTATGAAACTTAGAAACTAATTAGAGCCAGTCTAAGGAAGAACAACAAAAAAAGACAGATGCACTATTCTATACCAAGACCTTAGGTAAATCACTTTGCCTCTTAGCTTTCTGCAAAATGAGGGGATTGCCAGATGAGTTAAAATTTCTCCTGGCTTTTAACATTCTACACTTTTTTAGGTTATCAATTAGATTCATCCTTATAGGTAAGAAGGGAACAAGTATGACCAGTTTCCAGCTGAAAGAAACCAAACAAGAAATTTCAACAACTGCCAGGACCGGTTTGGCTCAGTGGATAGAGTGTCGGCCTGCGGACTGAAAGGTCCTGGGTTCGATTCCAGTCAAGGGCATGTACCTTGGTTGCGGGCACATCCCCATTTGGGGATGTGCAAGAGGCAGCAGGTTGATGTTTCTCTCTCATTGATGTTTCTAACTCTGTCCCTCTCAATTCCTCTCTGTGTAAAATCAATAAAATATTTTTTTTTAAAGAAATTTCAACAACTGCATATGCATATGGTAAAGTTGTACAACAGAGTGGAGCAAAAGGTGGTTCTCTAGCTTTGTAGCATCTTTGTAACCCAGAAATCAGGCAGAAGTCTCTGAAGCCTATTTAGATGAAGATGGCTAATGCAGACCACTCTAACAGGTAGCATTTACATCTAAAAGTCCAAGAAATTTAAAGGGAAATCCCTATGTTTGGCAAAAATAACACAAACATAAGTTACAATCTACCAGACTGGCTCTTTCCTCCCTCTATTAGAATATATTTTAAACTATAAAGGCTTCTCAAAGTTAGGGTGTAATTACTATTTATATAACTCCCACGCTCTCCACTGCATAGAACATTAAGATATCTGCTTTTTTCTTCAAAAGCCCACATCCATCTAGAAACTTTTAGAACTCTATTTCCTCCTTCCTTGTTGGGAAAGCTAGTGTATCATCTATCTCTTTTTAAATTAAGAAATAGAGGATTTAATTTCAGTGCAACAAATGCTTAGATATACAATACAAACTGTATAAAAGAAAAACTGGTTTGTTGCCAGTTGTTGCCATTCACGTGGAAATGGGTGAAATAGGTAAAGAAACTATAAATTTATTTTCTTTTAAAAAGAATCTAGCCCTAGCTGTTTGGCTCAGTGGATAGAATATCAGACTGTAGACTAAAGGGTCCTGGATTTGATACCAGTCAAGGGCACATGCCCGGGTTCCAGGGTCAATCCCCAGTAGGAGGCAAGCAGATTCTCTCATTGTTTGATGTTTCTTTCTTTCTCTCCCTCTCTGAAATCATTAAAAACATATTTAAATAAATAAAAATAAAATAATACTGTCAACAATAAATAAAAATAAAGAGAATTTCACTGTTACACACACACATATATATCTTCATTGAAGAGAGCTGGGGAAATTATACCTAAATAACTTGGAAATTATTAGAGATTATAAGATTAAGAACTAAAGAATTATACATAAGCACTGTATTGTAATTAATAAAGTTGTTTCCTATGGAGTTCAGGTTAACAATTCTGATACCAATATATATGTATACTGGGTTTGAGCAAACTAACAAATAGATGATAAATATTGGTAAAAGAAGAATTAAAATAAAAAAAAATAAGTATACCATGAGCCCTTCTTTTGTGATGTACCAAATACAAGAGGAGCTGACATAACTCAGTTGAATGTTGACCTATGAACCAGGAGTTCACAATTTGATTCCAGGTCAGGGCACATGTCTTGAGTTTTGAGCTCCATTCCTAGTAGGTTTTGCAGCAGGCAACCAATCAATGATTCTCTCTCATCATTGGTGTTTCTCTCTCTCTCCCTTCCTCTCTAAAATCAATAAAAATATCCCTTCCTCTCTGTAAAAAAAAAATCAATAAAATGTATTTATTAAAAAATATATTTAAAAATAACAGCAAAAAACACACATAGGAGGGAATCATAGTCTAGCTCTTTCCTTATGCTAGATATATAGCTCTTTCATTCTGCTATATATCTAATATATTTTTTTGCTTTTGCACTTGATCTTCCCTCTCTGCATATAGTATTCCCTTTTGAATCTACTGAATTAATTTGTACTCCCCTCCCCGCAAAAAAACCCTACAAAACCAAAAGGCTGGCTCTTCCAATGAAAACCCAGGCTTTCAATATTGCGTCAGCTAAAAGTTTATAGATTAATTCAGCTAGCAATGTATATCTTGGTTCTCAGCTATAATTATCCTCCCCCAAACAAGAAAAAACAAAAACAATACAGTAATAGGAGAAAACTCAGGTAAGTCAGAATATAAACCTATAGGTTTTATATAAGCATTCTGATTTATACCCATAGTCCCCTCCCAATATATACAAGGTGTCCCCCAAAAATGTACACACACTTGAATATTAATTCCAATGGGTTAAATCGGAAAAGAAAGAAACATCAAGTGAGGTATCAGAAAAAAAGTGTGTACATTTTGGGGGGACAACCTGTATATAAACACATATTTACTCTCATATGGGAGACAGTGTGCATACTATTTGGTAATCTGTTTTATGTATTCCTTTTTCTTTTTTAAAATATATTTTTATTGATTTCAGAGAGGAAGAGGGAGGGAGATAGAAACATCCATGATGAGAATCACTGATTGGCTGCCTCCTGCAAGTCCCCCACTGGAGATAGAGCCCACAACCCCAGTAAGTGCCCTTGACTGGAATCAAACCTGGGTCCTTTCATTTCACAGGCTGACACTTTATTCACTGAGCCAAACCAGCTAGGGCTGCTTTATGTATTTCTACACATACTATATCTACCTATGATATGATGATTGTATCACAACCTATTATAGGGTTTTTCTTTTATTCCTTAACAATTTCTTTTTTTGTATTGCATTAAAAAAAAACTCTCAAAGTATGATCAAAAAATTACAAGTGTTCAATAAGTACTGCAGATATCTAAATAACTGGGTTGATCCAACTCACATCATTTCAAAGAAAGTCACACTTTTGTATGTCTAGAACCAATTAGGTTCAAATATAAAACCTGTTATTCAAAGAGTAGGCATTATTAATATAGATCATGTAATTTTTAAAAAATATATTTTATTGATTTCTTACAGAGAGAAAGGAAGAGGGATAGAGAAACATCGATGAGAGTTTTGAAACACTGATCAGCCACCTCCTGTACATCCCCAACTAGGGATGTGCTTGCAACCAAGGTACATGCCCTTGACTGGAATTGAACCTGGGATCCTTCAGTCCGCAGCCCAACGCTCTATCCACTGAGTCAAACCAGTTTCGACTCAATCATGTAATTTTAAAGTACCACTTACATTAAGAGGAGCGTAAGTAACATTAGCAACACACATAAAACAGTTAAGAATAGATGCTTTTGAATAATCGTAGGAATTGCAAGGTCCATAGCTCAGAATTTAGACATTTTATTATGATTTTACTTATTAAAGTGGGGGGGGGGATATCTATATAAATTGTTAATTATGCTTGAGTTAACCTGTTATGTTTTCAAAGTTGTTTTATATAATTTACTTTATAGCTTTAGACCTGATTTTGTTCATTGCTTCCTCTTTTCTTTCGACAATATTTCCAACTTGTTCTAGCTGTCCAGAACTGCCTGTTAACTGTGCGGAGCTCTTGTGTATGTCGCACACGTGTAGAAACATGCATGCAAGCAAACAAGCACCATCTAATACAATTTAACACCTGTATTTCACAGGATGCCACAGGGAATAAAATTAAGGAGCTGGATGATAGAGCTGTTCTATAACTCAAAAGTATTGCTTCTCAAAGGTTTCTACTGTAGTGCCTATACAAGGAACACTTCCCACTACCAGGCATTCATGCCCCATTTTGATGACCTGTGTAATCTTAGACAAGTCTTATAGAGTGCATATTCTGTTCCTAAAATATGTATTTATTTCAAGGTAAAAAAAATATTTTAATTATTTACCAGTTAAGTTACTCAACTCACTGCCCCCCCCCCCCTCAATGAGCACAACTAAAGCTCCAAGAAGATGGTCATGCTTACTTGTGGCTTCAAGTACCCAGGAATCATATCACTTTATACCCTAAGGGCATTTATATCCATTTGAGAAACAGGGATTAAACTAGCCACAGCACTTAAAAGTAATCAACATGTTTCTACAACCCCATTCTCCAAACTATTTAGTATAGTTTTCTCAACAGCTTTTCAAACCAGGATTGTTTTTCTTTTCAGCAGTTCATTAGTATGTATTCTGTATCAACACTTCTAAAGGAACCTGTAGAGTGCAAGTTATTCCTGGACAACAGGAAACCAGCACAAAGACCTTGTCCTTCCCATCTGATGAACGTACCAAGATGCCCACTTAGGAAACAGATCTGAAGAACAGTAGAGCTTTCATTCCTGTTCCCTTCCTCCTCTCTATATGCTTCAGGCGTGGTTTGTAAGAAAAATCTTAGTGGTTACTTAGATGATTTATATGTTTATCTAATCTCAGCATTTGTTATTTCCACCTCTACGCTCCTTTTTGCCATTACGTAAGTGAAATTAAGCAATTTTCACATTTTCTAGGGGATAAGAAAGAAGTGTTTTCTGTTAACCTGAGAAGATAAAATTTCACTCTCAGCACCTTACCTTTTGTTGTTTATGAGATCCAAAGCTTAGTAGATCCTGAAATTTATGAGAAGCCTGTTTCAAGTTCCCTCTGATGTCTATTATATTTTATAGCAGAAAGTGGAGGCCACAATAAATTTTAAGTGACCCTTCCAAATTTTAAGAAAAAAAATTGATAGTGACTATAACCAACACTCTGATGCATGGGTCATTAGCTAGGCCAGTGGTTGGCAAACCGGTTTGCGAGCTATATGCAGCTCTTTGGCCCCTTGAGTGTGGCTCTTCCAAAAAATACCATGGCCTGGGCCTATTTTGAAGAAGTGGCGTTAGAAGAAGTTTAAGTTGAAAAAACTTGGCTCTCAAAAGAAATTTTAATCGTTGTACTGTTGATAATTTGGCTCTGTTGACTAATGAGTTTGCCGCCCACTAAGCTAGCCTAACTCAATTAGGACCACTTTTATCCAGGATACCAAATTCCCTAAGAACAGGATTCCATCTGTTTGTTCCTCTTCAAAATCACAAATTTCTGCAACAGACTTTTGAATTCGTTTACCAAGACTTCAACTAACATTGTCAAAAAATATACATTCCAAAGTTTTCTACAGCAAAGCAGCCACCATTTCCTGTTTTGTTTTTCTTTTATGTACAGCCCCAAAATGGTACTTAATGTTTTATCACATTCTCAACTCTGAGAATAACCTCTGTAATATGTTATCCTCTCACATATGAGGGCTGTAGGCCTGGAAAGGTTAAGTAACTGCCCAGTGTCATCCAGCTAGTATATGGTAGTGCAGAGTTTCAAGCTGAAGACTCTGACCATAAAGCCTGTATGCATCTCCTATATCCAAGAATGGTCCGGCAAATCCTCCAACTCAAGGAGGGTTTTATTACTTCTATTTTTAAGACCAAGAAATGGAAGTATACCTCTCCGTGGCTGCAAAGTCAGTTTGAAGAGGAAAAACAGAATCCAGCTCCCAAGCCCTTGATCAGCAGTCTGTCCACTAGCGCATCTTGTTCTCTGGCCCCAGGTCCGTGACCATTCTAAAACAGAAGCACAAGTCATTTTTAAGAACACTAAATACTAGTTTGCACAAATGCACATATAATATGAAAAACAAACTTAGGACAAGATGAAGACTGATAAAATATGCCATCTTATTAATTGGGCCGTTCCATAAATATCTTAATTAAGCCAATAATAAAACATTCTGGTGGGGTTTTTTTAGACATTTGCTAAATAATTGATGTTTCTATCTCTTTCCCTCTCCCTTTCTTTTTGAAATCAATAAAAATATATTAAAAAAAAAAAAAAAAAAAGTTGCCGAAACCAGTTTGGCTCGGTGGTGGAGTGTCGGTCTGCGGACTGGGGGGTCCAGGGTTCGATTCTGGTCAAAGGCATGTGCGTTGGTTGCGGGCACATCCCCGGTGGGTGGGTGTGGAGGAGGCGGCTGGTCGATGTTTCTCTCTCGTCGACGTTTCTGGCTCTCTATCCCTCTCACTTCCTCTCTGTAAAAAATCAATAAAATATATATATAAAAAAAAAAGCTTCAGGCAGTGATAGAGTGGAACTTACCTCCAAGGGGGAAGATAGTTGGGGGGATTCCCAAGTGAAATAAAATAGCTAAATTTGAATTAAGAGTTTTCAAAGAATTTAGCATAAGAGGTATAATCAAGAGGGAATCAGACTCATAATTAACTAAAGCCCACAAAACTAGGCTGATATCTTTCTTAGATGAACCTGAAGAAAAGTCTTCTCTCTTGAGAAGCAATTTAAAACATAGAGGACTAATATATTTACTTTAAGAAACTTTTGTATTGGAGTCTATATACTGTCAAAGGGAATGAGAATTTATGCCCCTGAATATTCTAAGGGCAACAAAAAATGAAGACTGTGTGTGTGTGGGAAAATCACTGTCCTTGGGGTGTATGTTAGCAGTCTATATGCTATACCACATTTTTGTACCCAAATACTAATCACTGAGAAAATGCACAAAAATACTGGGCTGGTATAGCTCAGTGGTTAGAGTGCCAGCCTGTGCACCAAAGGGTTGCAGGATCCATCTCCAGCACCAGTCCAGATGTGGGCAACCAATCCATGTTTCTCTCTCTCCCCCCCTCTCCCTAAAAAATCAATGGAGGAAAAATATCATGTGAGGACTAACAACAACAAAGTACTGCCAGGGAAGATGAAGTTTAGGGATGTTTGAAATATGGCATGCCAAATTCTATATATATAATTATGATCCATGGTCTGCAAAGTCATCATTACTTGCCATTATTACTTTTTAAACCTGTATGCTCTTTCTCAAATACCAAATTATGACAATTCTTAGTTGTTTGAAGGAGGACCTAATTTTTGGCAAAAGAGCCTGAAGTCATCTGGAACCGAGATAGGTAAATAAGGCAGATAAATGGTCAACTGGTTTCTGGTTTTAAGAAATGCAATGGAGCTTATAAAGTAGATGATATGGAGTGAATTTAATACCAGCAACATCCTTGAAGTAAAAAAAAATAAAAAAAAAAATACCAGTCTCTAGAGGTGAATTTCTGTCAGCAGGCAAATGGTGCAGGGAGGGCTCTGCCACAGGATTCCTCCTCAGGGCACTTGCCAGCCACAGGTGGCCTCCACAGCTCACAAAGGAACTGCCCAAGCCTCTCACACGTCTTAGGTGGGTGTCCTCATTTTTGTGTGTTCTCTAAAGCCAAGTCCTAAAGACCTTAGAATTTGCATCTTAAGGATAACTTTTACAGCTCCTAAATTGTATGTTGGTTGAACAAATCTCTAAGGTGACTTTTACAACTACTTTTAAATAAGCAGCATTTTCCTACGTGGACAAACAGTTCTGTTGTAATCTTCCTCATATCACTGATTTAAATAAGTTCCTTTGGGTAACCTTATATCCTCAATTTATCTTCTCTGTAGACCTACTTTTCCAATAAAAGCCACGTATGAATCCTGGCATTTGGGAAATCTCAAAGGATAGCAACTCTGTGGATAAGCTCTATATCATTAAAACAGTATAAATGATGTGTAAGATTTAGAAGTAAATGATTGCATATAGCACAACGGAATCAAGAAGCAAAATATGGTTTGTGGAGCACAATGCTAAGGAGGAGGGGAGGGAGCTTTACTCCTGGCTCAATTACAGACCTGCTGGATTTTAATTTTTAATGCACTAGGAGCTTATTTAATAAGTAAAACATGCCACCTGACATCCATAATTTCAAAAGGAAAATAATACCCAAACTCACAAGAGTGCAAAAAATTACACAAATGGACAATTAAGTGTGGTTCTATTCCTAGACTTGACACTCCATCGATGCTACATTTAGTTAGTGCAATTTTATTCTGAAGGAGGGGAAAGAAACATTTTGTAGGGTTCAAAAAGGGATGTTGAAAGACTCCCCTATGGAGGCACATGTTTAAATTTCCTCATACACTTAATGCTACTTTTCTTTAAAAAAAAAAAAAAAGTTAATCAAGACTTTTTTCTCTCCAAATCAGGCGGAGTTATTCCATCAACTGATGGACCATATACATATTTTAAAACACTAATATATTTGAGGAAGGAGCAAAAAGGTAATTCAACAGAAAGCTTTTTTTTTTTTTTTTTTTTACGATGCAAGACGGCTTAAGGACGGAGTAAATGTAATATCCGTGCCCGGTTTGACTTCTTTCGCAGCCTATAGGGCAGTGGAACTAACTTCACTAGTTGGTCTAAATTCGGAAGAAAGCATGAAGAATATGTTACGGAAATGTTTACTTAATTCTGAACTCAGGGCTACAGGAAGTCTGCTACTAAAGAGTAGTTACATTAGGCGTGGATATTTATAAACCAACTGCAGCTAGTGTGACCCAAGATTCAGTTACAACACCAACCCTCAGATTTCAGCGTTATGGGCAAATTACCAGTGAAGTCAAAATAATTCATTCTGCCGTACTGGAAGCTTTTAGATCGATCGGGTTGCCGGATCCACAACTGCTTTCCCCTCGTACTAAGAGAACCAAGTTCAGGACATTTTCTAAAGCGCGAGGGAAAACTTCAAGGGTCGCCAGCCCCCAAGTTGGCCAGCCCGTAGCCCACAACCCGGGAATGTGTCCTATCAACTTGAGATCAGTTTCGATCCCTTTGGGATCTCTGAGCGCAAAAAAAAAAAATCAGGCAATCACTCACTTGCCAGGGAAGCCCGACCCTGGCTCCAGGGGGAAAAAAACGAAAAAGAAAAAAAAACTATTTGGTTCGGAACTCCTGTCTTTTTCCGCCCACCGCGGGGGGCCGCATCGGCAGGGCTCGGCACAGAGCCCGGGCGCTTAGGTTAGGGGCGCAGCGGGGCCCGGCGGGGGCGGCGAGCGCGCGTCCCCCCGCCCGCCCGGGCGGCGTCGAGGCGCGAGTAGCTCAGCCAGCCTTGCAGAGGGAGCTCTCGGCAGCTCTTGGGGTCCCTCTGCTCGCAGCAGCGCCGCCTGCGCCACTCGGTGGAGACGGAGACCAGCGGCGGCGACGCGCGGACTGGCAGCGCCCGCCGAGCAGCCGAGCAGGGCAGCCGGGTAAGGTTCCAGGGACCGGGCGGGCTGGAGGATGGGCAGCCCGAGAGGCGTTGGCCGCGGCCCCGGCACCCATCCTTGCACGGGGGACCCGGCGGCTGCGCGCGAGGCGGCGGAGTTAGGGGCCCCCCTGAGAAAAGCGGGCGGCGGAAGCCGAGGCGGCACGGAGATGGCCCGTCGGCTGAAGGCTCTCCCCGCCTCGGGAGTGGCGGAGGGCAGAGGGCGGGCCGCGGCCGAGGGATCGGTCGAGCCAAGAAGCCGGTCTCGAGGGCAGAGACAAAGGAAGGAAAATGGAGTCGCCGGCGCGCGGGCCTCTTGTCACCGGCGCCGCCGGAGGCCTAGCGCGCCGCCAGGAGGGAGGCCTAGCGGGCGGGTGTGTGTTGGGGGGGGGGAAAGGGCCGGCCGGGCTGTGGCGGCGACGGGCAATGGCGGCGGCCGCGCCGCAGCAGGGACGGTAGAGGGAGACAAACACCCCCCGGCGGCGGCGCTGGCGCCGGGCTGCAGCCAGCGCCGACCGGAGCGGCCCCATCGTGACACCTAGAGGCGGCCCGCGAAACCTCCTCCACCCGGGGCCCCCTTACCTCCGCGCCACACCCCCCGCAGCGCCCGCTCCGCCGCCGCTCCACCGCTCCGGCCACCTGGCGGCCCTGGCTAGTTCCGCGCACCCGCACCGGCCACCGCGCCGCCGCTGCCGCCAAAGAAGCAGCTCCGCGCACGGTTTAATCGCTCCACGGGCTCGGACACAAAATGGCGGCAGCGTGGTGCAGTGCGCCTGCGTCGGCGCTGCCGGGGCCGCGGGTGCTGATAAGGGAAGGGACGGGTGGGGGGGGGGCCGGCCGGGCGGCGAGTGGAGGGCGGGGGAGGAAAGGTGAGGGGAGGGGTTGGCGCGGGGCAGCATGGGAGGCGGCCCCGGGCGCCAACTTTCAAAAGCGGGCGCGATGGCGTAACGGGACGCGCCGCGAGTCACGTCACGCCGCACGCGCCCTCCCGCGCTCTCGCCCGGTCGCGCGTGGGCTCCGCGGGCGCCGCGAAGTCCCGGCTCCCGGACTGGGTGGGGTTTCTTGGGCGGAGGTCACCGCCTCTGGGCGGTCCGGGATCACGGGGCCGCTTCGCCTAAGTTCCTTAAGCGGTAGATTCTCGCCCGGAATCCGTAAAGGGGGTGAGGGTGTTGGGAAGAAGCCCGCGCGGGATTAGGTGGTGGGTCTGAGGCGTTTCTCGGGGCAGGCCCCGCCCCAGGCTCCACCCTAGCCTCGCCGGATCCGCCCTCCTAGCGCCGCACCGCATCCCGCCAAGGAGTTAGGCCGGTGCGGTCCCCGCGCGCATTCTCATCTCAAACAATTCAGCAACCGCGCCAGGAGTTAGGTCTCTTCCCAGCGGCTTTTGGGGACCTGTCCGCCCTGTCGAAGAGGGCTTTCTCTTGTCCCCAGACCACTTCGGCCCGGAAAAGCCAGCGAGAAACTTGATGCTTTGCAGAATCTTGGCAGTATTGGGCCGGAAAGGACTTGGGTTTTGGAGCGGTGTAATAATTCTGTATTTCAAAATGTGCCCTTCTTGTCTTTGCCCCGAGGGCTGTTAAATTCTCGGGGCGGGCGGATTCCCGAAGTCGTTCCGAGCTCGGTCGCCCTCCCCCTCCCCAAGATACACCTGCGGGCTTTGACCTCACAGCGATAAAGTTGACGGAGAACTGGACATTCTGGTGGCTCCGGGAGGAGAGTTTTTGGTACTTTTTGGGAATTTGACTCAGGATTATAGTCTCAGCTCCCTTAGATGTGGGTAACAAACAACTATTGCTCCATTTGTTCTGTTATGAGAATGCTGCCAACAATATTTGCAAATCCGAGTGTGGTGTGTGTGTGTGTGTGTGTGTTAAGGGAATCAGAAATTTTAATTATTTAAAATGCAAAATTTTCAGATACCTAGGCGTTAGCAGCTAAATCGAGTGTTTTTAAATTGCATGAGTTGATTAAACCATACGTGTGGTTTAACCTGACTTTAAAGGAAAGAGTGAAGAAAAGTTCTGGTGCCAAATCCTAGACACTCAGCCTTTAGAGATAGGGTAATGGAGGCAGGGGAGCAGCCAGGAAAGCAGAAGGAAATTCACGGTGTTGAATTGTGAAATCTAAGGACAGAAAAGGTTTCAGGTAGGAGGAATGTGGTCAATTGTGTGTAGTGCTGCCCAGAGTTCTACTTGGGCTAATGGTTTGAGTTGGTCACATTGGAGGTCACTGGAGAATATTATTAATGGTCTTGGCTTGATTCATGTTGGTAAGTCAGAAATGTGGCTATGACTAGAATGAGTTGAAGAGTGATCGAGAAAGTTAGGAAATAGAGACCACGTGTAGTCCACAAGAGAAGTTTTGCTGTGAAGGGAGCAAATACATTTAGGCACAACTAGAAGGATATGGGATCAGAGAAATTTTTGTTTTAGCTATTGATTCTAAAGAGAAGGGAGAGAAACATCAATTTGTTGTTCCACTTACTTATGCATTCATTAGTTGATTTTGTACGTGCCTTGACTGGGGATGGAACTCTCAACCTTGGAGTATGGGGGTGATACTCTAACCAGCTATTCCAGCCAGTGCAAAGGAGGAGATGTTTAAAAGATGGTAGAAGCCGAAACCGGTTTGGCTCAGTGGATAGAGCGTCAGCCTGCAGACTGAAGGGTCCCAGGTTTGATTCCGGTCAAGGGCATGTATCTTAGTTGCGGGCACATCCCCAGTAGGGGTTGTGCAAGAGGCAGCTGATCGGTGATTCTCTCTCATCAATGTTTCTGACTCATCCTCTCTGTAAAAAAATCAATAAAATATATTTTAAAAAATAAAAATATCGCTCCTCGCATGCCCCCGCCCCAAGGCTGCCTCTCAGACATGGCTGGAAACTTTTGCGGGAACTTGAGGGTCTGCTGAATCAAGTGATGAAGGCTTAGATCTGGATGTGTTGAGTTAGTATAGCGCTGGGGTGTTGATCTGTGAGTGCCTTGGGTGGGGCCTGGATGAGGTTGGTTGACCTATTTGGAAAGGTCTTTTGTCTGAAGTGTATCATTGGGCATGTGGAGATATTATTGATATGAGAAAATGCTAAGTAACTGATTTACTATCTGAAAAGGGATTTACTATCGAGGAAAGGGAAGGAGGAAGAGACTGAACATAAACTGTGCACCTATGGATGAGGACAATGGGGGATGGGGAGGGGGCGGAGGGTGGGGTGGGAACCTGGTGGAGGGGGGAAGAAATGAGGAACCTTTGTAATAATATGAACAATAAAGATTGATTTAAAAAAATAAATAAAAAATAATAAATAAATAAATAAATAAAAATAGCCGAAACCTGTTTGGCTCAGTGGATAGGATGTCGGTCTGCGGACTGAAAGATCCCAGGTTCGATTTCGGTCAAGGGCATGTACCTTGGTTGCAGGCACATCCCTGGTAGGGGGTGTGCAGGAAGTGGCTGGTTGATGATTCTCTCTCATCGATGTTTCTAGCTCTATCCCTTTTTCTTCCTCTCTGTAAAAAAATCAATAAAATATATTTTTAAAAATAAAAGATGGTAGGGTTCTACAGCATGGTTTTGTGCCATGAGGAGTGATACAGTAGGGAGAAGGCTTACTTGACCTATAGGAGTGAAATCCATGGGAGGATATAAGGAAACTGGGAGGATTAACCTTGGATAGGAGCAGGATGCTTCCACTGTGATAATCAGCATAACTGATGAAGATGAAGATGAAGATGATGCAAATGTAGGGAGAGGGAAAGCAAACTTAAGGCTTTCCTAGTAGGACTGTCTTGGCAGGATTGGGTACCCATTTGAAGTTTATGATCATCAGTTTAAAGATAAGCTAGTTGGCCTAGTTAGTACGTGGTTTTTCTCCAGCAACATTCAGCTGCTTGGGTACAGACATAAAAAGGGATAATTTGGTTTTTCAACACCAGGACCCAATTTTTTTTATTCCTCATCTCAGGCACTTGCCTTGTGTGATTAGCTACTATTCTAGAAATGTGTGAAGTATTGTGAAAATTTACATGTGACCCCTTTTCTAGGAACTAAGTGGTTCTATTTGTGTTTTTATATACACATCTTAAGACTCAAATATAGCTCTGGCTGGTGTGCTAAGTAGTTAGAGCAGTCTTCGGCAAACTCAGTCAACAGAGCCAAATATCAACAGTACAACGATTGAAATTTCTTTTGAGAGCCAAATTTTTTAAACTTAAACTTCTTCTGACTCCACTTCTTCAAAATAGACTCGCCCAGGCCGTGTGGTATTTTGTGGAAGAACCATACTCAAGGGGCCAAAGAGCCGCATGTGGCTCGAGAGCCACAGTTTGCAAACCACTGGGTTAGAGCATTGGCCCACACACTCAAAGGTCAATTCACGGTCAAGGCACATACCTGGGTTGCAGGATCAATCCCTGGCCCTGGCCCCTGGTTGGGGGTTAGGAGGCAACCAATGGGTGTGTCTGTCACATTAAGGTTTCTCGCTCCCCCTCCCTCTGCCCCTCCCTCCGTGCCTGCCTTCTACTCTCTGAAAATCAGTGGAGCCCCAGCTTGGTTCAGTGAACACAGGGTTGGCCTGTGGACCAAAGGGTTCTGGGTTTGATTCTGGTCAAGGGCACATACTTTGGTTGCAAGCTCCTTCCTGCCCCAGCCTTGTTCAGGGCTCGTGCAGGAGGCAACCAATTGATGTGTTTCTCTCACATTGATATTTCTCTCTGTCTTTCCCCCTCTCTTCCACTCTCTCTAAAAAATCAATGGAAAAATATCCTCAGACGAGTGGCCAGATTATTATGCATTCAGAGATCATAATAATCTGGCCACTCTGTGTGTGTGTGTGTGTGTGTGTGTGTGTGTGTTCTAAGGCTTTAATGTGGACAAATATAAGGCAGTGTATTTAGATGGGGAAGAAAAAAAAAACCTCAACAATATTTACAATTATATTTGTAACTGCTATGGTCGGAATATTTGTAGTCCCTCCAAATATATTGAAATTGTAATGCCTGATGTGATGGTATTCGTAGGTAAGGCGTTTGGGAGGAGCTTAAGTCATGAAAGTGGAGCCCTCAAAGAGATCCCTAGCCCTTTCCACCACATGAAGTCACATAGGGAAGACGATGAACCAGGAAGAGGGCCTATGTGGCTATGTTGGTGCCTTTTTTTAAAAAAAAAATCCTCACCCAAGAACATTTTTCCATTGAGTTTTAGAAAGAGTGGAAGGTGTGTGAGAGGGAAACATCGATGTGAGAGAGGCACATCCATTGGTTGCCTCCCACACTCATTCTGACTGGGGCTGGGGGAAACAACCTGCAACGCAGGCATGTGCCCTGGACCAGAACTTGAACTTGAGACCCTTTGGTGTGGGGACTGATGCTCTAACCACTGTACTCACCGGCCAGAGCTATGTTGGTGCTTTGATCTCAGTCTTCCCAGCCTCCAGAACTATAAGCAATAAGTTTCTGTTGTTTATAATGCACCCAGTCAGTGGTATTTTGTTATAGCAACGAGAACAACTATATTTATATTATATCAACTATAATTACATCTATATGACCTCTGAGTCATCACTTAGAAGCCAGGAATGGGGTGTAAGTGGCCTTGGAGCCTGCTCCCTGAACACAAAGATCCCCTGTGCTGCTCTGACACAGAGAAAATGCTGCGGATCACTAGGAAGGAATGGAAGGAAATGTTTTCTTTGCCTTGTAAGAAATTGTGATGTGTCCTGTAGGAATCGCCAAGGAACAGAAAGCCAAACTCGAAGGATAGGATGTTTCAGGCTGGACAGATACAAGCTGAGGGGGAAAAGTAATGTGATGAGAACCTTACAAAACAGGATGACTAAAATAAGGACAGGTTTGTTTCCTACAGTACCACACCAGACTACCGCACCAGCAAGAACTTTAGTGACTTAAAACTACTCGGTGATCTAAGGACATGTTCTTCCCATGGAGTTTCTCTTGAGTTTGTAGGCCATAGGAGTTCAGGGCATTATCAGCAGAAGGCTGTCAGCTTATCACACGGCATTGGTGCAGGCACCACCTTCCAGGATATAGCTTTCCGCCTCACAGGTAGGAGCAGAAATGTGGCCTGTTTCCTGGAAGTGAGTTCCTTCCTCAGGGACTTGTCAGGTTTGCAGGAACGTGGTGAATGAGCAGAGTGCAATTTTACTGGCAAGCAGACTAGTGATTTTGTGCTGGCAAAGGGGGCATTCTCTCTCTACTGGAAAGCTTGCAATAATCATAATAAAGCTTGCAATAATCATAATCGTTTGTGGGTGTTTTTTGTAACTCTTTAAACAAGAGAATCAAATGAAGGAGAGTTGAAGTAACAGTGGACTAGACTTCTTACCCACTTTGGGGAGAAGACCTAAAGTTACCTATGTATCTTGGGGACATGTGTGAGATAGAATTTAACTCAGCATTTATTGAGCACCTACTGTGTTCTACTTCCTGTTCTAGGCCCTGGGGATATAAAGATGACCCAATATGTATTTTCTGCCCTTGAATTCAAAGTTTAAATGGTTAGAAAGCAACAAAAAAAAATTAATGCAATAATTATAATGGGGGGAAATGGACTCGTAAATAAAGGAGCAACTCATTCCCCAGCAATATCTCATTTCGGTTGGATGTTAACAAGCACATAAGGTGAAGTCATAATTAAGGGCATAAAAGGGCACAAGAGTATTAGGAGGACAGCAAGTGATGAGGCTGTAGAGTATTGGTGCTAAACCTTATGAGACGTTTGGAAAGCTTTCAATATCAACTGTTAAAGCCAGCCATTCTATTACTATTTTTGTTGTTAATTCTCACTGAGGATATCTTTCCATTGATTTTGAGAGAGTGGAGGGACGGGGAGAGACACACAGAGAGAAATATCAATGTGAGAGAGACACATTGGTTGGTTGCCTCCCACAGTATCCAGACCTGGGCCTGGGATCAAGCCTGCAACTGAGGTCTGTGCCTTTGACTGGAATCGAACTGGTGACCCTTCAGTCAATGCTCTAACCACTGAGCAAAATGGCTAGGGCAAGGCCAACCACTTTATTAAAGACCTGCCCTTCTACATCATCTCTTACCCAGACCGCAGGAATTTTTTCTTACTGATGTCTGCTTTATTCAAACCCCTTTAAAAACCATATTTATTTGATTTTTAAAAAAATATATTTTATTGATTTTATACAGAGAGAAAGGTAGAGAGATAGAGAGTTAGAAACATCGATGAGAGAGAGTCATCGATCAGCTGCCTCCTGCACACCCCCCCACTGGGGATATGCCCGCAACCAAGGTACATGCCCTTGACCGGAATCGAACCCGGGACCCTTCAGTCCCCAAGCCGACGCTCTATCCAATGAGCCAAACCGGTCCAGGCAAAAAAACCATATTTATTTTTTACCACTCAGCACAAATAACTGCTTTCTAAAATTTAAAAAACTTTACCTAGACCTATATTCCACATTTGGGAAGTCGGTTACTTTTTAAAAAAATATATATTTTATTGATTTTTTACAGAGAGGAAGGAAGGGAGATGGAGAGTTAGAAACATCAATGAGAGAGAAACATCGATCAGCTGCCTCCTCCTGCACATGTGCCCTTGACCGCAATCGAACCCAGGACTCTTCAGTCCCACAGGCTGACACTCTATCCACTGAGCCAAACCGGTTAGGGCGGGAAGTAGGTTACTTTTGTTGTGTGTGCTTTTATCTACATTTTTCAGACATGCCTTGATCATTCTTTATCTTATTTTGCAAAACAGCTTTTCTTTTTTTTCTTCTTTTTTTCTTTTTTTAATATATTTTATTGATTTTTTACAGAGAGGAAGGGAGAGAGATAGAGAGCTAGAAACGTTGATGAGAGAGAAACATCGACCAGCTGCCTCTTGCACACACCCTACCGGGGATGTGCCCGCAACCAACGTACATGCCCTTGACCGGAATCGAACCCAGGATCTTTCAGTCCGCAGGCTGACGCTCTATCCACTGAGCCAGACCGGTTAGGGCAAGGATGGACTTTAATGATGGAAATTTCAGGCACTTGGAAGACAGCAGAAGTATTTGGAGTGATGACAATCTATAAGTATGTCCTGAAAAAACTGACACCCAGGTCTGTGCTTGAGGAAAGATAATAGTAGAGATAAGAAATGTCCTTAGTCTTCAAGTGCCCTATATTAGTCTGGGGAGGCCACACTAAACCTCATGAGCATTAGTAGGTTAAAATTAAGGATGGAGAGGCAAGTAAACGATATGGACTAAAAAGTGTGGGAGGGACAAAAATTGGTCCCTGAACAGTAGTCATATGAGACTTCACGGTAAACAGATGACTTTCAAGCTTCTGCCTCTAGCTTATAGCCTTCTCTTCTTGCTTCTTTCCTGATACTTCCTCCTGGATGGCTCCCACACCATCCTTATGGGCCTTATCACTCTCGTCCTAACCTGGTTTTCTGGGGCTCCCCATTTTCTTTTTCTTTCTTTTTTTAAATATATTTTATTGATTTTTTTTTACAGAGAGGAAGGGAGAGAGATAGAGAGCTAGAAACGTCGTTGAGAGAGAAGCATCGACCAGCTGCCTCCTGCACACCCCCCACCGGGGATGTGCCCGCAACCAACGTACATGCCCCTTGACCGGAATCGAACCTGGGACCTTTCAGTCCGCAGACCGATGCTCTACCACTGAGCCAAACCGGTTTCTGCTGGGGCTCCCCATTTTCAATAAAAGATACTACCATCCATCCATCCATCACCCAGGCCAGAAACCTGGGCTACATTCTTTCACCTGCTACGTCCAATCCATCACCAAATCCTATCTATTCTGCCTTCAAAACATCTCTTCATGCTCACCTCTCCTTCCCCACGGCCTCTATCCGGGCCCATGTCCCTATCACTTCTGACCACAGCTTCTGAGTCATCACAGCTTCTTGCCTCCGCATGACTGCCTGAGTGACCTTTGGAAAGCAGAGATGGGATCTCAGAATTCCCCTGCTTCAAGCCCCACGATTGCTCCCCAGTGCCCTGGGGGTAAATTTCAAACTCCTCAGCAGGCCTAGGTGACTAGGTCCCTGATTACCTCTTTAACTTCCTTTCTAGCTGCCCCCTGTGGCTCCCATGAATTCAGTTTGCTTACTTCCTCCACCAGTCTCACAGCTCTCCCTCTATATTGTCCCCTTATCCCATTCTTTAATTGGGATCGCGGTGGTAACAGCACAGTCTAAAGAGCTGTGTTTTATTGGGGACGATGGAGGATGTTTTGAGTGTCCAGGCTTATTCTGCACTAAACATACTTGAAAGGTTTTGAGGTTGTGTTTGAGATAAGACCAAGACATCACTTAGGGAGCCTGGATATAGGGAGCCAAGAGCTAGATACAAGGGTTAGAGGTATTCATCAAAAGCTAATCTTGATCACCTATCTGTATATGAGCTTGGTTGCTGGAGATGGTAAAGACAGGTGTAACCTAATTAAATAGAGAATTGCCTGGAACATGTGTTAAAAATACGGATTCCCTGACCCCACCCCAGCCCTCTGAATTTGAATCTCCAGGGCAGTTCTCAGGTGAATCTTAGAACTGGGTAAGTTGGAAGACCTAACCTCATAAATTTCATTTATAAGAATATCCAGAATAGCCGAAACCGGTTTGGCTCAGTGGATAGAGCGTCGGCCTGCGGACTGAAGGGTCCCAGGTCAAGGGCGTGTACCTTGGTTGCAGGCACATCCCCAGTGAGGGGTATGCAAGAGGCAGCTGATCGATGTCTCTCATCGATGTTTCTAACTCTCTCTCTCTCCCTTTCTGATTGATGTTTCTAGCTCTCTATCCCTCTCTCTTCCTCTCTGTAAAAAATCAATAAAATATATTAAAAAAAAAAAAAAGAATATCCAGAATAGCCCTAGCCAGTTTGGTTCTGTGGATAGTGTTAGCCTGTGGACTGAAGGGTCCCAGGTTGGATTCCAGTCAAGGGCACATGCACACATTTCGGGCTTAATCCCATTGTAGGGCATGCAGGAGACAGCTTGATCAATGATTCTCATCATTGATATTTGTTTCTCTCCCTTTCCCTTCCTCTCTGAAATCAACAAAAATATGTTTGTTTGTTTTTTTAAAAAAAGAATATCCAAAATAGACAAATCTGTAGAGGTGTAGATTAGTGGTTGCTTCAGGGTGAGGATGGGGCTAGGACAGTGGTCAGCAAACCCATTAGTCAACAGAGCCAACTATCAACAGTACACTGATTGAAATTTCTTTTGAGAGCCAAAATTTTTAAACTTAAACTTCTTCTAACGCCACTTTTTCAAAATAGATTCACCCAGGCCGTGGTATTTTGTGG
This sequence comes from Nyctalus aviator, assembly GCA_036971965.1. Lineage (NCBI taxonomy): Eukaryota > Metazoa > Chordata > Mammalia > Chiroptera > Vespertilionidae > Nyctalus > Nyctalus aviator. Next base: position 36,854,727 of record CM072936.1, read on the forward strand.
AAGAGCCACTCTCAAGGGGCCAAAAGAGCCGCAGTTTGCTAGGGGGATCTGAAAGTAGTTTTACAATTGTCTGCAATACAACAATCAATAAATAATAATACAAGGATAAACTTTGTTTCACGTGCTCACAACAACTGTACACTTTTGCCTCACCCTGTACATTGGCAAATACAGAGTAACTGAGCCATCGCAGTGGGTGGAATTAGTCCACTGCTAGGGAAGTGCGGGCTCCTGTGACAAGAGCATGGGGAGGGGCAGCGTCAGGAATCTGTGATGTCTGGGTTGAAGCCTTCGGGTGAACAGGCTTATTAGCGGGAAGCGTGTACCACGATGGGGCAAGCAAGCCCGGGCCTGAGTCTTCAGTGCAGAGCGAGAAGTGAGGTGGCAGACGTGAGGCTGGAGAGGGGAATAGACTCACAGGGCTTTGGGAGCCAGGAGGAGGGTGTTGGAGCTTTCCCTAACAGACAGCCTGTAGTGGTGGATTTATGTTTTAGAAATCACTCCGACTGCCCCTGGAAGAGGGGCAAGACCAGGGGCAGGAAGCCTGTGCAGGGGCAGTTTTAGTGTCTATGTGAGAGGCTGACCTGTCCTGAATCTGAGTGGTGTCAGTGATGAGAAAGAGAAGTGGGTGGAATTTAGTAATACTGAGGGCATTTCCTTGAGAAGATTCCAGTGACTGGGATGAGGGGACAGAAGAAAAAGTCAAGGATGAGGCTCAGTTGTGTCGCTTGGACACCTGGGTAGTTGGTAACCCCAAGAGCCCTGGAGGAGAAGCAGATGTTGAGATGTTGAGTGATGTGGAGCATGGGGTCTGCAGGGGAGGAGAGGGCCCTGTGAACCCCTGGCCCCCGCTTGGAGACGGAAGGCAGGGGAATGGATGAGGTGGTTCAGGGAGAGTGTTTCGAGAGCAAGGAGAAAAGGGCCCGGAATGGAATCCTGTGGAGTGATGTTTGTATAACGATGCTTGAGGAGGAGGTGGCGGAGGAGGTTTTAAGGAGCCTCAGAGGAAATAACCAGAAATGTAGGTGTGAGCTATAGCAACTCATCTGCTTATTCAGCTGCTGTAAGTCAGCACTTATTGAGGCTCCATATGTCCTGGGTGTATTCAGAGACAAGTGAGACTTCACTGTTGACACCAATCTTAAACCACGGCCATCACCCCAGTACAGTCTTCTGAAACAAGAGGCCCCTGTCTGGTAGGCCACTGACAGTCCTGTTTTCTTACTGATAGATTGTTCTTCCTTCGCAGTTTATAGGCCCTGGAGCGCTTCCCAAGGTCACCCTCCCGTGTTACCCACGCCCAAAAGACCCAGGCCTAGGAGTCAAGCCTTCTGTCCATGGGAAGTGTGTGGCCTGGACCGGATACTCAAGGCTGTCGGGGAGCAGAAGACATATGGAAGGAAAGGAGGGAACATTCATATGCCAAGGGTTCAGCGAATTGTGCCCACCTACCAGGCAGAGAAACACCCCCTCTCTGTGGGTGAGACTGAGCAGCAGTCCTCTCCCATCTGCTCTGCCTTCACAAGCATGCCTTTTTCTTCTTTTTTTTTTTTTGGTTCTCTGCAGCTGTGAGTACATGAGGAAGAAGAGTGGGAGACAGGAGGAAAGGTAAGGTTGGAAGAGGACAAGAGGAAAAGAGGACGGCGGCAGCGGCGGCGGCGGCGGCAGGGAGAGGGGGTGTCGGGTGGGGGAAAGCCTCCAGTGACCACCCACACAATAAATCAGATCCTGGCCCACCTCTGCCTGGCCCCTCTTTTCTGCAGTGCACTCTTACCGTTTCCTCCCAGGAAGAGTCCGAAGATGACGGCCAAGGCATGGCAGTGGCCTTGATGGACGTGATTGATGAGGCACTTCTTAGGCTGTCGGAGGCCCGGGAGGCCCACTGCCTTTTGTTCGCCCCACAGAGGCCTGCACAGGCCACACAGGACAGGCGGGCGCAGGCTTTCCCTGCCTAGCCGCCTTTGGCTCCGGATGGTACCGTCAAGCTCCCATCCGCTGGCAGAAGGCTCCTGACTTTAAGGACTGTGGGGCAGTAGGGATGGCTGCCTCCCTGAACCTGTATGACTGCAGGACGGGGTGTGTGTGTGTGTGTGAGGCGTGCTGGGAGCAGCAGCTCTGCCTGTGGGAAGACCTGTGGGAGGCTCCTGGGAGGCTGTGTGTGTTGAAGGAGGGATGCTGTCAGGAGGGGGGACAAGGACTCGCCCTGCCCTCTACTGTCTTGCAGGCCTGGGCCTGGGCCTGGATGTAGGAGGCCATCCGGTCTGACTTCCAAGTTGCTGATGGAGAGGGATTGAGCAGTGGATCTACACTGCTCTACGCTAGGTAGGCTTGATGGGGCAAAGGACAGGGGTTTTTTTTGTTTTTTTTGTTTTTTTAAATAGTAATACTTTCATCATTTTTTGTTTTTGTTTTTGTTTTTTTAATATATTTTATTGATTTTTTTACAGAGAGGAAGAGAGAGGGATAAAGAGTTAGAAACATTGATAAGAGAGAAACATCGATCAACTGCCTCCTGCACACCCCCTATTGGAGATGTGCCGGCAACCAAGGTACATGCCCTTGACCGGAATTGAACCCGGGACCTTTCAGTCCGCAGGCCGACGCTTTATCCACTGAGCCAAACCGGTTTCAGCGGCTTTGACAGTTCTTCACCTGCCCTGCCCCTTGGCTAGGGTTGAATACTAGGCTGTGGCCTGAGGACTCTCCATGTAGGGGATAGAAACTTAGGAGCCCTATCCATTTCTGGCATTGGCAAGCAGTGATAGAGGGCCACTGAGCCAGTTCCAGATGGCCCTCAACGGGGATGATCTTTCCACCTCACAGTTCTTGACGAGGCTGCCCTCTCCTGTGGATTGAGCTGTGTGCACCCCTGCCAGCCCAATCGCCCTTCTGCCCTTTCCCAGAACCCGGTCAGCCAGGGTTTTCTTCCTCTTTCCCCACCACACGGGCTATGCTTTGAATGCCAGTGGACAGTCCTGCCCTACCAGTAGGGCCCCGGGGTTGGTTCTTGGACCGCAACCCTCCTGCAGGGGACCTTGAAGCAGGCCCAAGCTGTGGCCGGCTTTGGGTGCTGGCTTGGTATCTGTCACTTGTTTGCCTTCTCCGCCCTCTGCCACCCCAGCCCACCACCCCAAAGAGCTGGACTGCGCACCATCCCGCCCATGACGCCCTTCTCAGTTACAGAGGGAGCACAGAGCGGTGCTGAGGACTGTGCTTGCCCGCAGCCCCGCCCGACGGGAGTGCGCCACCTGCATCCACAGGCAGGTGTTTCCTGTGCGCCTTCCTGTTGCCGTTTTTTCTTCTTCTTCTGCTCAGCGTGGCTTCCCCAGCAGGTGGTGAAGGGCCAGCCAAACCTCTTATACACAGCTCCAAAACACGGGGGGCAGGGGGGGGCTCTCTGGGGATCTGGGTCACACACACACACATACCCCAAGGAAAGACTGTTGGCACCTCATTAGCTGTGCCTTAGTGCAGGTGCACACTCCCGTGTGTCCAGCATCGGGGAAGGCCCGGCCTGGGCACCGACTCCCCTGCCCCTGGATAATGAAAGCTCTGGAATGAGGAGGGAAGGGTGGAGGGCCGGTTTCTCCAGCCTTGGGTGTGGGCCTCCCTCAGGCCCTCCTTAGAACAGGCCTGCCATCCTGCAATCCCACCCCACCCTCAAGTTCCTCCCACAGAGCTAGCTCTTTGCCTTATGGGGTTAACACGCTTAACAGGAGGCCCGCCACCTCTGGGGAGGGGATGAACCCTACCTGGAACCCTGCTTCCCAAAACGGGCCAGCTGGCTGTGGAGGGCCCTGGGGTTCAGTCAGGTTTGTTATTACAGAGGGGAGGTGGTTTGGGTAGAGGGACTTGTTATTTAGGGTCACTGGGCAGCCTTCCTGGTCTCCTGCCACGCAGGCCCTCGCTCTTCCCCTCTGCCAGGATCTCCTCTGGCCCTCTAGGAGCTCCTAGTGCTCAGTCCCCTCTGTAGGAAGCTGCCAGGGCCCCGGGGAGATCCAGAAGCCTGGCATTCTCAGACAGGGTTCTGCTGCCCCCTGGTGGCCAGGAACTCCAGCCACCACCGCGCCTTTCTCTCTGCTGCTTCCTCTTTGCCTCCTGACAGCAGCAGGGTGCTAGCTGCTGGGGAGCCATTCCCAGGACTGGCACTCTTTGGCCTTCTCTAGGCCAGCTCCGTGGTTTGGCTCCAGCCTGGCCCAGCGCAGGCTGATCCTCCTCAGCAACACGCCACCACCCTTTCTCTCTGCCCCCTTGTCCAAGCCCACTTCCAGCACCTGGGCTCTCGTCCACCCAGATTTCCAGGGCAAAAGCACATGCCATTGTCACAGTTGGGAGTGCGGGCATGTCAGGAAGGCCACGGCCACAGAGTGCCGGAACCAGGAGATCAGGAGTACACTAGGCCAGGCCATGTAGGAAAGGCATTTTGCTTTTTTTTATTATTTTCTGTAAAACTCTGTAAATAAAATACAAAACCAGGGGAGGTGATGGGGCAGAGGCAGGATGGCCAGGCCCGGGGCACTGGGGCACTGATGTGTGGCAAGTGTGCTGAGCTGAGGCTGGGAGGCACTTGACTACAGGCACTGACTCTACCAACCCCCAAGGGCAACTGAAGAATATATTAGATTTTCATTGATAGGAATATGTGGGGGGAGGGGTGTCTGGAACCAGCCCTCACCCTCCCTGCCACCTGGTGAACCCTGAAAGTGGGGGGATGTGGCACTGAGAGCCAGAGGGTGGGGAGTTCAGAAGGCTGTGCTGGCCATGCTGCCGGGCCCGAAGATGCGGGGCAGGGCGTCCAGCGACTCTTCTAGCCGTCGGTGGGCAGACTGTCCCTCTTCCCCTGCAGTGAGTAAGAATGGGGTCAGGAGTAGCCCTAGCCGTGGTCCTCCCACCTTTGACCCCATGTCACACACCCCACCCCCCCATCAGCCAAAATATCCCAGAACTCTGCTCGACCTCTGACTCCCAGCCCGCAGCCTCACCGCACTGTTGCAGGCTCTGCCGAGCGGCTTCCCTCACGACTTCTGTGTCCGTTTGGCACAGGTACACCAGGGGCTCAATGCCCTCAGGGGCCTACCGGAGGAGGGAGCGCTGAGGTGGGCCCATCGGAGCAGGTGGAAAAGCCCAGGGCCCGGGGCTGGGGGAGCCCCGAGGGGAGGTAAAGGGGTTGGTTGGCAGGGATCACCTTGATGCAGCCTAAGGCCAGGCAGCCGGCCACTCTCGTCTGCACGTCCTCATCCTCGAGTTGGTTCAGGAAGCACAGGAGGGCCTGGGTCAGGGTAGGAGGGCACTTAGCCAGACACTGGGAGCCTGGGACCCCAGCCTTTGCCTTCGAGGGAGCCCTGCCCCACTCACCCTTTCCCGGAAGGCAGGGCCCAGCGACAGGCTCCGGAGCTGGGTGCTGACCGCAGCCATGACCTTGTTGTTGCCGTGGACGAGCAGGGAGCTGAGGGCCCGAAGCCCGTCCCTTTGCAGCCGCCCCTCGGGTGCCAACCTCAGGGCCTTGAGCACGACAGCCTGATCGTCGGAGTTCAGATTCTGCACCAGTAACACTGAAAGCAGGACGTTGGAACAATGTAGCGGGGCACGGAGCTTCCTGGGTGGGGTCTCCTGCACATTCGTGTCCTCGCCCATTCCTCACCCATACCACACACAGTGTCTGCACTCTGTCCAGGGCTGCTGCCTCACCTTCCTCAGCGGTCTCCGTCACATAGGCCTCCATGGAGGGGCTGTCCAAGGTCTCCACGTAACTCCAGAACTGGAAGACGGTGAGCTGCTCTCCGGGGCCGGGCTGGGGCCTCCTCGGCAGCTTCTGCCCCAGCATATCCTCCAGAAACTTCACACACACTGTGGGGAGCAGAGCCAGAGACCTCAGCGTTTGGATGGACCCACGCCCTTAGAGGAAAGAGGGCTCCCAGCCCAGGCTCAGATCCACAGGCCCCTCGCCCAAACCCTACCCATCTGGGTCCTCTTGCACCAAGGCACAAGCCTTGGCTATTTCTTCTCAACGCTCAGCTCAGCACGTCCGCGTGAGCTGACCTGGCTTTCCCTGCGGTCCCATCGCTGGGATCTGAGAAGGGAGGGCAGAGGGGGCGGGCAGGCAGCCTTACTCACCGGCCTCGGCTAAGCCTGGCTGGCGCAGGGAGAGACGGGCACCATACTGGTTGCAGAAGGTGAGGAGCACCTGCTTCACGGGGCAGATGAAGGGGCTAAGGCCCTCTGTGCACTGGTCCCAGAAGGTCAGGAAGCCAGGCCGAGAGGCGGAGAACTGCACCACTGGGAGGAGGTGCAAGAGACCGTCAGCAACGGAGTAGGCAGGTGGGCAGACAAGTGTAGGCTGGGGAGAATGAGGAAGGAACTCCGGGGCAGACACCACGCCGGAGCCCACGGGGCCTTTACCTTCCCGGGCGGAAGTGGCAGGGGTTTCCCATCGCCTGCTAAGCTCGCACACCACCTCGAGCACGCGGGCCTCCCGCAGCAGTCGCTCCAGGGCCCAGGCCTCCTGACAGCGTAGGGGCCCGAAGGTGCCCAGTTTCTGGAGAAAAGGGGCGGCCAGGTAGCTCAGATCTCAGGGTAGAACTTGGGGAGCGCGAAGCCCGGGGACTACAAGTCCCAGCATGCATTAGGAGAGATTAGAGGGAGCCATAGTGTGGGAGGTGGTCAGTAAGAGCCAGATGCCAGGGGCCTGGAGTATTGGGAAATGGAACTCAGAACAGGTGTGGAGAGCTCTCTGAGGCGAAAGGAGGGTGGGGAGAATACCACTAGCCTCACCAGCAGGAGGCGGCTGCAGTAGTACAGGTGCTGGACCAAGGCAGTGTCCAGAGCTGGACACTCTGTGCTGAGGGGGCGGGCACTGGGCGAGGCGAGGCTGTCTTCAGCCTTAGGCTCCAGGCTGCTTGGGGGCCTGAGAGAAAATTGTGGCAACCACCTTAGGAATACACATCACCATCTGGCCACCAGTGTATGTTTATTAAGTCCCTCCCATCCCAGAAGGGAAGAACAGACGCACAGACAATGCACAGACAACAGACAATGGGTAAGTTCACGGAGAACTTCCAGAAAGAGGAAGGGGCTGGGATCAGCAGTTGGTAGCAGTGGTCTTCAGAGTCCCTCTGCCCTGTGCCACATCCAGCGGGTTGCAAGTGAAACGGTCTATGCAATGTGAAATGCAAGGGGTTGTGGCCCAAGGGGCTCAGGGCACAGGGCTGTGACCTGGGCATCAGCAGACGGAGGAGGGGCCGGGTATGACCCTCAACTTGGAATTTTCAAAGGCCACTTGGTCCCAGAGAGCTGCGGGGCCAGGCTCTCCAGGACAGCCGTGGGGAGCGCCCGAAAGGGCTCACGGGCAGATGGAGACTGGCGAGGGAGGCAGACATGGCAGGGGCGAGGAGGAGAGTGGTCAGAAGCACCAGGGATAGATGGGGTTGGTTAGAAACAGGGCGTCAAGGACACATGAGGAGTACACGGGAGGGATAAACACAGATGCGCCCACAAGCACGTCCACCCCTCCTATCCACTCCCAGTCTAGCTGCACTACTCATGCTCCACCTGGCCCCACCTCACCCTTCTCCCTCCTCGCCTTACTCTGTCACCTGGCACTCGCCTCACTCACCCTCACCTAACCCCATCTCGCTTAGCCCCCATCACCTGTCTCCAGGACCATCATTGTCTTCATCTTCGTCCTCATTGAGGAAGCTGAAGCTCTCCAGGGCGTGCTCCACAGTGATGCTAAGACTGGAGGCCCGGCTGCGAGTCAGGCCCTGCCTCTGCTGGGGTTGGGAAGGGAGTCAGAGACCTTGCCACTGCCTGGCTGGCTGCCCTTCCCGTGCTGCCACAGCCCAGCCCGGCCCTCCTCACCATGAGCAGGCTCTCCAGCCGGATCACCTCCTGCTCCAGGCCCTGCAGCTCTGGGAACTGGCCACGATAGTCATCCAGGGCAGCCATCAGGGCCCCCAGGGCCTCCTCCAGCCTCCTGTCTCCAGCTCCTCCTGTTGCTCCTGGAACTGGGGCTTGGGCAGTCGTGGCCAGGCTAACGTCTGAATGCTGGGGCCCAGGGGTTAAGGGTGAGGGAGGGGGGCTTGGGTTCTCAAGGACGGGCTCTGGAGAGACTGGGGAAGGGGTAGTGAGGGGTTCCGAACTGGAGCAGGCAGGGCTTGGGCGGGAGGTGCTTGGGGCTGTGGGATCTGCCCGAGTGCAGGGAGTGGAAGCTGGGCGGCTATGGGACGGTGGGTTGGGGTCCGTGTGTGCAGAGGGGCTGGGGAGCGTGGCACGGTCTGGAGAAGTGGAAGGGCTTACAGTTACAAGGGTGGAGCTTGTGCCAGTGTGGGTGGGGCTTCTGGTGGTCTGGACTGGGTCCTTAGCATCAGTGGTTGGACTTACAGTAGTGTGAGTAGACATACTGGCTTTGTGAGTAGGGCTTGTGGTGGTGTGGGTGGGGCTTTCAATAGTGTGGGTGGAGCTTGTGTGGGTAGGGCTTGTAGTGGTGTAGGTGGAGCTTGTGGTGGTGTGGGTGGGGCTTTCAATAGTGTGGATGGAGCTTGTGTGGGTAGGGCTTGTAGTGGTGTGGGTGGAGCTTGTGGTGGTATGGGAGGGGCTTGTTGTGGCATGGGAGGGGCTTGTTGTGGCATGGGTGGGGCTTGTGGTTGTGTGGGTGGGGCTTGTGGTGGCATGGGTGGGGCCTGTGGTGGCGTAGGAGGGGCTCGTGCTGGTATGGGTGGGCATTGTGGTAGGCTGGGCTGCGCTCTGGGCACTTGGTGTAGGGCCTGTAGTAGTGGGGGTAGAGAGTATGGGCTTGACGGTAGGGCTTGTGACAATATCTGTCGGGTTTGTGACAGTGTGGCTGGGGCTTGTGGTCTGGACTGGGCTCGTAGTGTTGGGGCTGTGGCCTGCAGTAGTGAGGGTAGAAAGCACTGGCTTGTGGGTGGGACTTGTGGTGGTGGTGGTCTGGCCTGGGCCCGTGTCAATGGGGGTAGGGCCTGTAGCAGGGAGGGTAGAGGGCTTTGGCTTGTGGGTAGAGCCTGTGACAGTGTGAGTGACGCTTGGAGCACGGCTGGTAGGGCTTATGGCACTACAGGTAGAGCTTGGAGTAGTGTGGGCGGGGCCTGGCAACTCAGAAGAGCTGGAGTCTGCAGCCTTGCGAAGAGAGTTTTGATGTACAGATGGGACAGGGTCTGTGGATGTGTGAGCAGGGCCCATTGCCCTGAGAGGGGGGCTTGTGGCAGGACGGTCAGGGTCCGGGGCAGGAGGGACAGGACCAGGATGCTCCCTAGGGGTGGGAGTTGGGTGTGCAGGCAGGTTAGATCGCTGGCTTTCCAGGCCCTCAGCCTCCACTGAAGCCTCAGCCAAGGCGGCATCCACACTGGCCTCGCTGATGTGGCTGAGAGTCCGGCTGTAGGGGGCGTGCCCATTGGCCAGGACGGGGGCCGCGGCTCCCTCCTCCTCCATGGGCCCGGAGGTGGGGATCTGAGGCCTTCGGAAGGCCACCTGGATGGGCAGAGGCTCAGGCTGCTGCACCAGGGGCTTCGGGGCCGAGGAGTGGCGGGCAGTGCCCGAGAGCTGCGGACTGGACGAATCATCCGAAGATTCGGATGACAGGGACCATGCCGTCCCGTTCTCCAGCTCCTCCTGCCGCCTCAGCATATTCTGGGAGAGAACAGAGGGCATTTCAGGGTCATTGTCAGACCCCCTGGGGGATGGCGGGGCCTGAGCCCGGGCTGTGACTCACATAGAAGGCCTGTTCCCGAAGCGACGGTGTGTCCGGCGGGCTCTGGCTGTAGGTGGAGAAGCGTTTGGTGACTGTGGAGGCCTTGTTGACAGTAGAAGCAGCCGAGGGCTGGTCATCTTTGTCGAAGGGGCTGGGGAGGAAAGAGGCTGTTAGCAGATGCCACTGGCTCCTGGCCCTGCCCCCAAGCTCCCCAACCTCGCCAACCTCCACGTGACTTCCAGGCTGAGTTTGATGGTGCCGAGGTCATTGATGTCCACAGCCACAACCTGGGGCAGGGCAGCAAACAGGTCCTTGGTCTCGCAGGAGACGCTGCCTACGACCACGTGGTTGGCCAGGCCCTTCAGCTCTGTCACCTATAGCCAAGGATGCATCATGGGGTCACAAGAGTGTAGGAGTCATGAGGTCATGGGAGATCAAAAGTCTGAATTTGCATAAAAGGTTTTGCAATGGTCACGGGGTCATGGGGTCATGCAGAGGTTGCAGGGATTGGAGCTGTCTGGGTAATAGGGCCACGGAAGCCTGAAACACCCTGTGAGCCTGGGCATCAGAGAGGTCTGACTTTGTGGAGTCATTGAGGTCATGGGGATCACAGCCTCATGGGGACTTGGGGGAGGGGGATCAAATAGGCACAGGGTCAGAAGATCTTGGCATCACATATTCACAGGGCCGTGGAGCCAGGACGGGTGGGTCCCAGGGTTGTACGGGTCAAAAGGGGTTCACAGGGTCCTGGATCATGTGTCCTGTGGTCCTGGGCAGAGACATTAACCTTGATGGACAGGAATTCCGTGAGCAGAGGAAGAAAGACCGTTTCCTCACTGTCCCACACCTGCTTTCCGCTACCCTCAATGCGGCCGCGTAGTTTCCAGCGCTGACGCCCGTATTTCATACAGATCTAAGGGAACAAGCAGGATGAGGCAGCCTTCGGTGTTGTGACCCTGACATCCCCGCCCTTCCCTGCACATCCTCATACCTCATACTGATCACCTGCGCACAGCCTGGCGAAGCCAGCCAGTCCTGGGAGTGGAGGAAAAGAAGAGCCATGTTGAGAGAGAGGTCTCAGCACACACATCCCTCTCCCTACCACGCAGTACCTTTCATCCGGAGATGGAACTCTCCCAGCTGTGCCTCCAGCTCACTCTCCAGCAGACACATGCTCTGGGAGGGACAGGCAGGGACGGGAGAGGGTCAACAGCCAGTCCGCTCTCCCAAACCCTGAGCCTCCGCCTCCTGGGCACCCATCCCTCACCTCTGTGTACTCTCGATGCCCGCGGGTGGCCTCGGCCAAGCTGTCCCGGGCCTCACGGCTCCCTGGAGACCCAGTGGTGTAGGCACGGACCATGTTGTAGGCACCGTCCCGGAGACGCCGCTGGACACAGTATGCCTCATACAGCTCGTCGATCTGGGCAGGTGAGTGGGGTGGCAGTGGGGGGACTGAGACTCGCTACTGGAGTTGCTCACCCGGGGCCCTAGCATCCCCATCTCCCTAAGACATGCAACCCCGAAACCCACACACGTATTCATGCATGCTGCATACGTACCTTGCTGGCATGGAACTCCAGCCGTCGCATGAAGCGTTCGATGGACTTGACTTGCTGGGGGAGAGGTGTGTCAGGAAGAGCCCGAGGCCCAGAGCCCGTATCCTCCCCCAGGAGCCAACCTCCTCCAACACCGTCCTCTCTGCACTCACCTTGTCTAGGTCATACAGGAAGCCCTGCAGGGGAAGACGAGAGGGAGCACTTAGAAGGGACAGTATGTGTTCCAGAGGGGCACTTGTTACTCAGACCCATCTAGCTCCTCTCCTTTTTAAAAAAAAAAAAAAAATGTATTTTTATTGATTTCCGAGAAGAAGGGAGAGGGAGAGAGAGATAGAAACATCAATGATGAGAGAGAATCACTGATTGGCTGCGTCCTACACAGCCCCTACTGGGGATCGAGACCCCAAACCCAGGCATGTGCCCTTGACTGGAATCAAACCTGGGACCCTTCAGGGCGCAGGCCAATGCTCTATTCACTGAGCCAAACTGGCTAGAGCTAGCGGGCTAGCTCCCCTCCTTTTCAGCCCTCCTCCCCCTCACACCACAATCCACAGCCACTCCAGCCAAAGCAGGGATTGACCAACCTTTCCACATGCCTGAACTGTGCTGGGTACTGGAGACAAAGATATGGTCCCCAAGACCCCTCCAGCACCCTTCCCACCATGTCTTCCCTCCCCTAGCCCACTCCCTTTCCTGCAACCCTGCAACCTTGCAACCCCTAGGAAGAGAGCTCTGTGCCTCCTCATGCATGGTTCCCACGACCAGAGAACTCCTATTCATCCTTCAAAACCCAGAAGTGTTCCCTCCTTTGGGATGCCCTGAGCTGTTCTCTAGGAAAAACCATGACTCCCCTCAATACCACTAAATATAATGTTATTCATGTCAGGGGCGGGGGGGAGTGTCCACCCACCCCACTGGAAGCTCACATGGGCAGGCACTGGGTCCCAGGCAGAAAGTGCAGTCTGGGGAATGTGGGATAGAAACTCCCCAACCTTTTTAAAAAAATAAATTTTATTAATTTTTTACAGAGAAGAGAGAGGGATAGAGAGTTAGAAACTTCAATGAGAGAGAAACTGGACCTCAGTCTGCAGGCCGACCTCTCTATCCACTGAGCCAAACCGGCCAGGGTCCCAACCAATCTATCTTTCTTTCTTTCTTTCTTTCTTTCTTTCTTTCTTTCTCTTATAAATATATTTTATTGATTTTTCACAGAGGAAGAGAGAGGGATAGAGAGTTAGAAACATCGATGAAGAGGATCATTGATCAGCTGCCTCTTGCACACCCCCCACAGGGGATGTGCCCGCGGCCAAGATACATGCCCTTGACCGGAATCAAACCTGGGACCATTCAGTCCACAGGCCGACGCTCTATCCACTGAACCAAACCGGTTTCGGCTCCCAACCTTTCTTAATATCCCCTTTTCTAGTCACACCTAGACCATGCCATCCCAGAAAACAGCCTTGATGTCACCCAGGGTTGGCCCTCCCCAGCCCCCCACACTACAAGGGCAAAAAGCATTGGCAGTCCAGGGCAGCCTTGTCAACCCTTCACTCACCAGGCGGGAGTTCCTCTTGGATTCCTTTATCTGCACTTGGAGTTTCTCCTGCTCCTGCTGGTGTACTTCCAGATAGGCCCTGGGAGAAGGGGTGAAGACAGAAATCAGCCTCCAGCTAGCTGCCCGGGGCACGGCAGTGGGGAGAGGGTGTGAGTAAGGCTGGGGAAGGCTCCCACCAGCGGAGAGAGGGTGGGTGGGGGCTCGGGAGCGAGTGGCTTACGTCAGGCCCCGCTTGAGCGCCGCGTACACCAGGTCCAGCCGCTCGGGCTGCGGGACCTTGGGGGCTGGGTGCGCCACTGCGAACATCCTGGACACCCGAGAGAGCGCCGCCGGGGCCTTCCGTGGGGGGCCCGGAGGGCTGAAGGCCTGGAAGCTCCTGCAGAAGAGGATGCGCTCAGAGAGGGTCAAGAAGGGATCCCCCAAACCCTCACTGCACCCTCAGCTCCAACCCAGTCTCTCTTGACCCCCATCAGACCCCCCCCTCTGCTGCGTACCTGGGCCCCCGCTCGTGGCTGCCGAGGACGCCTGCGAAGGACTGGCTCCTATTGACCCGGGCGCTGAGCAGGCGGCGCTGCGGCCGCACCGACAGGGACATCATGGAATGAGTCCGCGCGGGGCTCCCTGGGGGTGGCGAGGGCGAGTGTCCAGCGCCAATCGGGCCCTCGGAACCCCCACTCCGCGGCCCCGTCCTCCGTCTCCCAGTCCCGCGGCCCCGGCCTGACGCCGCCGGGAGTCCGGCAGCCCCGCCGGCCGCCGCGCTAAGGACAGGGCTGCCTCGGGCGGGCGCCTCGGCCTTGGGCTCTGCGTGGCCTGGGCCCGGCCCCCGCTTCCTGCAGAGGTGCCGCCCCGCCCGCCGCGGGGGCAGGAAGGGGGGTCGCGCGGGGACCCTCCCCGGCTGCGAAGGGGCAGGAAAGGGGCGGGGCGCGCGAAGAATGTGCGGAAGCGCCTGTTTACCCGCGGGCGGGGCGGGCTCCGCAGCCCGGCCCCCGGTCTCCCCCCAAAGACGGGGACCGGGAGCTCCGCGCCCGCGCCCCGCGAGGCCGCCGGAGGTCACCTGGCGGGGCGGGGTGCACGCTTGGAGCCCAGCGGAGCCGCCCGACAGGCCCGCCCGGCCTGCGCGGGTTTGGCTCCTGCGACCCGCCCGCCCCGGGTAAGCTGCTCCCCCCCATCGCCTCCCGGGCGCCCAGACGCCGGAGCCCTCCCGGCGCCCGGAGCCGGGGGATTCCCAGAGTGGGGGGCAGTGCCGAGAAGCGCCCCGCCCCCTTCACTTTCCTGCGACTCCGACCTGGAAACTGAGTCACAGATGCTTTCGACCGCGCCCTTTAAGAGGGATGAGATCTTCCATGGACCCCCCACCCCTCTCCGGAGAAACACGCACCCCGAAACCCTCCCACCCCCCAACAATCCGGCCCGCACCCCGTGGAGCTAGCTAGTCCCTGAGCCGTTCGCAGCTCCCAGGGCGGGTCCTACCTTTCTTCTTGGTGTTCATGGTGGGTCCGGGGCAGCCCCCCACGCCCCGCGCCTGTCCCCACGCCCCGCGCCCCCGCCGGACCAGGGCCGCTCGGTGCCCGCCAGGCCGGGCTCCCCGCGCGCTCGCTCCGGGGACTGGCTCCGGCTCCAGCTCCTCTCGGCGCCGCCCCCCGCCCAGTTCCTGCCGCCTGACTCAGCCCGCCGCCGGGATGGGGCGGGCCGGGCGGGCCAGGGGGGCGCCCGGGCCTCCTCGGCCAGCCCCGCCTCTGGGAGGGGTGACTGGGGGCTCCCCTCCGAGAGGGGACTGGCGGGGGTCTTCACGGGTGGGATCGGGAGGGTGGGTAAAGGGAGTTAAGCCGTGGATATGGAGGGATAAACAGAATGAGAACACTGAGTGCCTGCAACTTGGGCATATGCCCTGACTGGGAATCGAACTGTCACCTCCTGGTTCAGAGGTCAGTGCTCAAACCACTGGGCTACCACCTCCAGGCAGCAAGGGGTTTTCTAAGAGAGTTACTGAGCCAGGAAAGGGCTCACACTAAGGGGGTTTGGTGATTGGGCGCAGTTTGGCATAGGGGCCTCACAGGGTGCCTGTTGAGGCCTGTGGGAAAAGAGCTGCACACACAGCGGGCTGGGAGTCGGGGTTCTCAGTATGAAGGCTAGAGAGTGGCAGCTGAGCGGAGGGGCTGTGCCAATGGGCATACAGTCAGGAGCTGAGCATGAGGGGTCAGAGAGGCCGAGAAGGGAAAGGAGCTAACAGTGTGGGACATTCTGTGTCACTGCCCGGGAAAGGAAGCAGAGAAAGAACTGGGTCCAGCCCCATGCACCCCGACCCCCACCCATCACCCACAGAAGGGGTGCTCGGTCTGGGCACTCTCCCTCCCCACCTTCCCCGCCCCCAGGTCCCGGGCAAGAGAACGCACTGTCCAGCCAGGGCCTCCTCTAACAGAAGCTGCTTCCTAGGGCGGAGCCCATCCTCCTGGCCTCCAGCTCCCATGGGCCAGATCCCCGTAGTGTGAGCCCTTTCCTGGCTCAGGAACTCTTCTTAGAAAACCCCTGGGAGGTGGGAGCTCAGTGGCTGAGCACTGACCTGTGAACCAGGAGGTCACAATTCGATTCCCAGTCAGGGCATGTGCCCAGATTGCAGGCCCAATCGCTGACCATGCAGGAGGCAGCAAATCAATGATCCTCTCTCATCGCTGATACTTCTGTCTCTCTCTCTCTCCCTCTCCCTTTATCTCTAAAATCAATTAAAAACAATTTATTATTATTTTAATAACTTATTTTAAAAACTTATTAAAATAATAATAATAAAAGAAAACCCCTTGTCCACTTCCAATACCAGGATAGAGGCCACCATGCCTAGGGTCCCCTGGGCATCTCGTGTCCTCAGAGGGGCAGGTGCTCTTCCTTCTCAAGCACTCCTGCTCCTTGATGCTTAGTGCTGTGGCACGGGGCTTCCTTTCTCCCCGAGAAGCTGGGTAGACCCAGGCATCTACACTTCCAATAAGCCCACCAGCACCCTATAGGTTCAGATGCCGGATGCCCAAGGACCCCAGCTGGAGAAATACTATCCCCTGTTCCCTTTTTTAAAAAATATATATTTTATTGATTTTTTACAGAGAAGAAGAGAGAGGGATAGAGAATTAGAAACATCGATGAGAGAGAATCATTGATCAGCTGCCTCCTGCACATCCCCCACAAGGATGTGCCCGCAACCAAAGTACATGCCCTGACTGGAATCGAACCCGGGACCTTTCAGTCCGCAGGCCGACGCTCTATCCACTGAGCCAAACCAGCTTCGGCCCCTGTTCTCTTCTTGAAAAATGGGTGCTACATCGGCAAATACGCACTCAGTGAGCTACCTGTCCAACACTGGCCTATCTGCAATCTTCAGCCACCCGATCCCCAGTCATGGGAACACTTTAGCCTTATCACCTGGCTCTGGAATGCCCCTTTCCTGAATCACAACCACACTGACTCAGTTACCCCTACCTCACCTGCTTCTATCTGAGACCTCTTGGGCTCTCAGCTGATTTATTCAACTATTCACTGAAGGACAACCCTGGGCACTGCCCCCCACTGAGGGCAGAGGGCCCACATGACTCCCGCATGTGCCAGTAACTGGAGATGCAGCCGGAATCGCACAGACCCCACCCTGCACAGAGCTCACAATCCGCCTCTGCTTGCTTTCTCTCTGCCAGCTCCCTCCTACCTTCTCTTCCCTGCCTTCCCTGCACACCCTTCTCCCAGCCTGAATCCACAGCCGGGACTCGTCACTCGCCTGCTGCTAATATCCCCGGCACTCTGTGCTGCTCTCCTACCTGGCAGAGACCAACCCTGGACAACCTGACTCCCTGTACCTGCACACAGGCTGGCAGGAGCTGCCAGAGGCCGTGGCCCAGCAGCGGGGCTGGAACTTCAGAGCAATCTCAACCTCGGCCGGGCTCTCATTTCCCGCTGGAGAAATCCTAGCCGTCTCTGTCCCTTCTCAGAGAAGAGCAGTGTTTCAGACCTTCTCCACAGGCCTCAAACAAATGCAAGTCACTCCCACATAAAAAATGAAAACAACCCTGGCAGCTACCCAAATGGCCATCAGTTGATAATGTAATGCCCTACAACAAAAAGAAGAAACGTACAACTACACGCATGAATCTTACAGACGTGATGTGATGCTGAGTGAACGAAGCAAGACCACAACAGAGGATATACGTGTGATTCCGATGATGCGAAGTTCAGAAATGGGCCAAACTCATCTATATGGTTATTGAAATCAGAATAATAGTTACCCGGGGCTTCCAGGGAGGTGGTGATGTGCAATTTCCTAATCTGGGTTCTATTTCCTAATCCTATGTAGCTGTGTTCCCTTGTGAAAAAGTATCAAGCAAATGGCAGCCGGTGAGCCAAATCTGCCCTGCCATTTGTTTTGTAATTAAAGTTCTATTAGAGCACAAAAAAAAAAAAAAGAAAGAAAAGAAAAAAGAAAATGTATCGAGCTAGACCACTGACTGTGCCCATTTTGTATGCATATTATATTTCAATATCAAGTTGACTTTAAATAACTATAAAAAGAACCGAAACCGGAATGGATAGAGCGTCGACCTGCGGACTGAAAGGTCCCGGGTTTGATTCCGGTCAAGGGCATGTACCTTGGTTGCCGGCACATCCCTAGTAGGGGGTGTGCAAGAGGCAGCTGATTAATGTTTCTCTCTCATGGATGTTTCTAGCTCTCTATCCCTCTTCCTTCCTCTCTGTGAAAAATCAATAAAATAAAATAAAAAATAAACTACAAAAAGAAATGAGACCCTCTGTGGACCTATTTTTTTTTTTTCTAGTAACACACACACACACACACACACACACCACCTTCAGCCCCAGAGATGGGCCCTCCAATTCTTCTCCACACCACCCACTCCTCTTCTCATCCTGGGCCGCTTTCTGTACCCATCACTCCTCTGACTGGTCTGGATGAGGTCACCAGTGCCTCCCTGCTGCTGACTCCATGTCCAATGTTTAGTCCTTCTTCTGCTTGATCTCCGCAAAGCTTTTCACTCTGAGGCTCTCCTCCTCTCCCATAAGCCCTGCCTTCCCTTGAACTTCAAGAGGCAACATGCCCCTGGTTTACCACCGATCTCTCTGGCTGCACACCTTACTTTCCCACAGAGGATCTGTCTTTCTCCCCACCCCCGAGTGGGGCTCGTTCTTCCCACCCTTGGGCTGTGTACACCTCCCACAGTTCAGCGCCATCTAAACGTTGCCAGCTTCCTTATCTCTTCTTTGCCCAAACTGCTCTCCTGAGCCTCAGGCCTGTATATCCGACTGCCTGCCTGTTGTCTCCCGGAAGCTGAGTGACAATGCAGAGTGGGCAATTAGGGATGTGCTGACTTGGTAGTTCTCGAATTGAATTCACCTCTCGCCTCCACTGTCTATTTACACAGTTCCATGGGACAGAAACTAGGAGTCATCCTGGATGCCTCCGTTTCTGTTACTTTCCACATCCGCCAAGCCACCTACTTCTGCCATCTCTGGATCCTGTCCCCTCTCCTCTACCCCAACAGGCACAATTCAGGTCCCCGCTGCACCAGCTGTCACGTAGAACCCTACTGCAGCCTCTTAATGAACTCACTCCCCATCTCCACTCTTACTCATAATGATCCATTCCTTTTGTTGTTGTTAATCCTCACCTGAGGATCTTTTTAATATATATATATTATTTTTACACAGAGGAATGGAGAGGGATAGAGAGTTAGAAACATCGATGAGAGAGATACACCGATCAGCTGCCTCCTGCACACCTCCTCCTGGGAATGTGCCCGCAACCAAGGCACATGCCCTTGACCAGAATCGAACCTGGGACCTTTCAGTCCCAAGGCTGACGCTCTATGCACTCAGCCAAACCGGTTCAGGCTTCACCTGAGGATCTTTTTCCCATTGCTTTTCAGAGAGAGTAGACAGGAGGGAGGGAGGGAGAGAAACATCGGGGTGTCTCTCTCACATCAACTGGTTGCCTACTGCAAGTGCCCCAACCAGGGGCAGGGAGTGTACCTACAACCAGTGTACATGACCTTGACTGGGAATCCAACCCGTGACCCTTGGGTGCACAGGCCAGCACTCTAACCACGTAGTCACAAGGGCCAGGTTGATCTGTTCTTTATTCACTAACAATATCGCTCTCCTTAAAATTCCAGTCACCTGACAATGCCAAAAACTGTGCTTTATCTAGTGCTTTCCATGGGCCAGACACTACACTGTGCTTAATGGACAAACATCATTTCATTGAATCCTAGCACCAACCTCATGGGGTACGTCTCATTAGTCCTGTTTCACAGATGAGAAACCGGAGGCTAACTGGCTGTGGGCAAGACATTCCTTCACCTTTTTGGTCTTTGGATACACCCATCTGGTAAATGAGGGTAGCAATAATAACAACAACAGCTGTGTCACAGGGCTATTGGGGAAATGAAATGATATACTTTCCTCCATAAGGGGTGTTTGGGGAAGGCAGAATTGTATGTGAGATAGGGAAATTAGGGCGGACACACTACCACACTGAAAGCACACAGATATTAATTGTTGTTACTAACCATTATTAACCTGCCCAAGATTACACAGCTGGTAAATGGCAGGGCCAGGATTCAAACTCAGGAGGCCGCCGGACCTCGGGACTCTAAATCTTTAATGTCCCTCTATTCTGACTCTCGTGAAACATCCATGGGGAACTTCCTGCTCCAAAGATAAAGTCCAGACTCTCTAACATGTCCCACGAGACTGTCGCTTCCCTCAGATACCTTCAATCACTCTTTCCCTCAGTCCCCTGCTCCCGCCATGGTCTTTCTGTTCCAGCTACTGAGATTCTCTCTCAATCCCTTCAGCATTTGAGCAGCAGCCCCCTATTGCTCCTTTACCCTCTTCCAATTATTCTCACCCCGCCGAAACCGGTTTGGCTCAGTGGTAGAGCGTCGGTCTGCGGACTGAAAGGTCCCAGGTTCGATTCCGGTCAAGGGCATGTACATTGGTTGCGGGCACATCCCCGGTGGGGGGTGTGCAGGAGGCGGCCGGTCGCTGTTTCTCTCTCATCGACGTTCCTGGCTCTCTATCTCTCTCCCTTCCTCTCTGTAAAAATTCAATAAAATATATTTTTTAAAATATATTTTATTGACTTTTTTACAGAGAGGAATAGAGAGTTAGAAACATCGATGAAAGAGAATCATCGATCAGCAGCCTCTTGCACACCCCCTACTGGGGATGTGCCCGCAACCCAGGTACATGCCCTGACCGGAATCGAACCTGGGACCTCTCAGTCCGCAGACCGACGCTCTACCACTGAGCCAAACCGGTTTCGGCTACTTTTTTTTTTTTTTTTGGTTTCGGCTACTTTTTAAAAATATATATATATTCTCACCCTGACCAATGCCCTCTCCCTTTTCAAGTCTTACCCTATGACTTCTTCCTTCAGGAAGTCTGCCTGGGGTTGGTTCCCCTTTTAAGTATCTCATAACTTCTCCCTCTGATCCCCGAGGCCACATAACTAGGTCTTCAGTTCTTCTTTCGGGTCTGTCTTCCAACCAGACCGTGGACTCTGGAGATTGGGGCCTGTCGGGCTGGCTCACTGCAGTAGCCTTTGTGCCTGCACCCAGGAAGATGAAGGAGGCGGGGAGCTGAATGGGGGGCAGGGGGTTGGCTGAGCGAACTGCGCTGCCCAGACACAGGAACAGCAGGTCCTGAGCTATCGGAGGGGTAGATTTCAAGTCTGGCCTACCCGAACTCCCATACCCCACAGACAAGTTTCCCTGTCCCTTCCCCACTTTCTCATGTCAGCAAGTTTCTACTCCCTGGGATGGGGCAAGCTGGGGGTCCCCTGGAATTCTGGAACTGAGTGGGTGGGTTGGATCCCGAGCATGCTGAATGTCCCATCGATTTTCTTTCTCTGTCTCGGGCTTTGTTGCCACCAACCCCATAGTCTCACAGGGACCAGGATGTATAACTGTTGGTCCAGACTCCTCCCAAGTGACTATGGGCATTTCCATCTGAGTGACCTTTCCATGGGGGTGGACAGGAGGATCTCCCTCTGCTGCGGGGGAAGGAAAGGACTGAATCCCCTGAGCTAAGGGAGACAGACCGCCTGAACCGACGGGGGTTGGCTGACAGGAGCCAGTGGAGCCGAAACCGGTTTGGCTCAGTGGACAGAGCTTCGGCCTGCGGACCGAAGGGCCCCGGGTTCGACTCTGGTCAAGGACATGTACCTTGGTTGTGGGCAGTAGGGGGTGTGCAGGAGGCAGCTGATCGATGATTCTCTCTCATCGATGTTTCTAACTCTCTATCCTTCTCTCTCCCTCTCTGTAAAAAAATCAATAAAATACATTTTTTAAAAATTCTCTGGAATGACACCAACCCTGAAGTCTGCTCTGGACATGGGAAAGAACCCAGGTCCCAGGGCCTGCAGTGGCGCTCTGGCCACCTTGCTGACTCTCCAGATCCTGCAACCCCTAATGCCCTCTACACACCCAAACGTGTGCACTTGTGTGAGACAGGAGGTCCCACCACCTGCACGGCCCAGCTCAGCGGTTTGCCAAGCCAATCAAACCAGGCCAATCGCCTCTGCAAGTCCCAGTCCAACCCCGCCCCACAGCCCAGGCACGACAGCCCCGACTGAGGTAAACAGAAGCTAAAAATAATCTGGGCGAGGGGGGCTGCAAGGGAGAATGGGATCCCTCCCGGGCCTGCCCCGGTCTCCATGGCAATGCCTCAAACCCGGTTGCTGACGTCATGCCAAACTGCTGGGATTGGGAGGGCGAGGGGCGCAGCGCGGCCTGGGACCCCCCACCCCGGAACCAGGCGGAGGCAGCCCTGTGGCCTCACTTCCTGCCGGCCCCCTCCCTGGTCAGCTGGTCACATTCCCCAGCCCGCAGGCTTCGTGCTGGAAGCCTAGCGGCTTCCTGGGGCCAGGGCCGTGGAGTCCCAGCCGCTGCGAGGGGTTGCCCTGACTCAGCGGCACCCTTCCCGCCAGCTTTTCCACCCGGTGGAACCATCCTGGCACCCCGCGTGTTCCTCCCTCCCCCCCTCAAGTCCAGGCTCCCGGCTCCAGCCAGGACCCAGAGTGAGGGCTGAAGTGGGAGCTAAGTCAAGCCTCCGAGTGTCTTCCTGGAGTATTTTGTATTTCACTCTCTGGTTCTCATCCTCCCCCTCCCCCGCCTGTCCTCCTCCTTGCCACGGGGGTGGACAGTACGTGCAGAGGCAAGAATTTTAATTCCCACCTCTCCAAACCAGCTGTGTGACCTTGAGAATGCTACTTAACCTCTCTGGGCCTGTGTCTGCATTGGCCAGGTTGTCAGAACCCTCCGAGAAGGCTGTGCGGGAGCTGAATACCACAGACCCAGGGCCAGGCCCCACTGATGATGCCAGGGGCACCGTTATTGTTACATTAGACTGCACACAGAGGTGCTCACCGGCCAGCCCGCACACCCGTTAGCAGCAGCCCGGCAGAAGCTGCACTCAGGCCTCCCCGGGGAGAGGTGGGCACAGACCCAACTCCTCCAGGGGCAACAGCCCCTTCCCCAAACCAGTTCCGCCGGGTGCTCGGGCCTGGCTGCTTGCAGGGACCCCACACCGGCCTCCGATGTCCAGGGACACAGGGTCTGTCCTCCCACCGCGCAGGGGGGACCCTCTCCAGCTGCAGCCGCACCAGGTTTGGGCGGAAAGCCCGGGCCAGGCCAGGACACCTCGGGCCAGGCCCCAAAGCGGCTTAGGCTTAGGTGGGTCGGTGTGGCCGGGAAGATGAGCTCATTTTGGGAGGCCGACTAGGACCCCTTTTCGCCACCTCCCCATTCCTCGCTCAGCCTCTCCAGGGGCAAAGGCAGCGGGGCTCCCGGGAAGCCACCCTGCCAGGTCCCAGGCTGGCGCCCAGGGCCCGCCCTCAGGCCTGGCCCAGTCCAGAGCCCTGGGGCACGGCCGCCTGGGACTCGCCGTGGTGGGAAGGAGGCAGCTCCGGGCGGGCGCGGCAGGGCCGCAGGCCACGGCTTTGTGGGGCGAAGCTGCGTCCTCCGCGCCCAGGGGGAGGGGAGAAGGACACCGCGCGGCCCGGGGCCCCGGGAGGGAGGGATGTGGGACAGGGCCGCGGCCAGGGCAACAGATCCGGGACCTACGGGGCGGCGCTGGCTGGGGATTGGGGGTAGGGGGGTTGGGGGGGCATCGGGCCCGCCGCTCCAGCCCGCCTCCCGGACCACGGCTCCCGGAAACGGCGGGGACACTCACATGGCTGAGCGGGGCTCCGCGGACCTCGCGCTCCGGTCCTTGCCCGGCCTGGTCACCCTGCAGCCGCCGCAGTCGCCGCCGCGGCCGGCGCCCGCTCCTCCCTCCCAGCACCCGCGGCCCCGCAGCCCCGCTCCGCCCCCGGCCCGTTGGGCCCCACCCACTGCGCTCCCGCAGCCCGTGCACCCCTGCGGGCCCGGCGGCTGGCTCCGCCCTCCGGGCTAACGGGGCGGCGGGCGGCCCGCGGAGTCCGCCGGCCGGCGCGGAGGCGGGACCCTGGAGGACGTCAGGGTGGCCAGAGCGCTGGGCATCGGCATCGGCGGGAACGGGGCGGCCCTCCGGGAACCGCTCGCAAAGGCAGGCAGTCCCATTGCTTCCATCTCACACCCCAAAACCGGGTTCGTGTCGGAGAGCCCCTCTGGCTGGTCCCCTCCTCAGATTCCATGACCTCTAGAGACTTTCAGCACCTCTTTTCCCCCACCCCCCAATCTCTGGCCGCCTGAAACAGTTCCTGGGCGGCCACTGTTGAGTTGGTTAGAGGAAGGAATCAGGGCCAGTTTCAAAAGGGGAACAGGGAGGCCTGAATCCTAGCCATGGGACCCCTTCTGGGCCAGCCTCCGTATCCCTGCTGTGGAGGTAGGCTGCCACCATCTGGGCTCTGGGCCAAGTGAGGCAGTCACCGCTCATTGGGTAAGACGTCCTGGGAGTCTTAGGTCTGGCTCTTAGCATGGATGAGTTATCTGAGCTTGCGGCACGTGTTGGCCATCCGGGCCATAGCCCAGTCCTTTCCCATGAGGGGTCTGGAACACTGGCTGGCTCTCCACGAGAGCAGGTTGAGGTGGAGCTGAGAGCTGACCCCACACTGGTGTCCCAGGGCCAGCTCCACTCCCCTACCCCTCCCATCAATGAGACACTGCTGGCCCTTTTCAACCTGCGTGCTCTGGGCTGGGCCCCTGGACCATTCAGGCTTTACTTCTGTAGTCCTTCACCTTTGGAGGTAGCACAGACACACCCAAAGTGGTGTAAGAGGTTCCTGAACACCCCTGGCTGGTGTGGCTCAGTTGATTGGGCTTCATCCCATGCACCAAAAGGTTGCTGGTTTGATTCCCAATCAGGGCTTGTGTCGGGGTTATGGGCTCCATCCCTGTGGCAGGTGTGTGGGATGTTTCTCTCTTCTCCCTCTTTTAAAAAAATCAATAAACTATTCTTTAAAAAGAAAAAAAGAGGGCTGAAACCGGTTTGGCTCAGTGGATAGAGCATCGGCCTATGGGCTGAAAGGTACCAGGTTTGATTTCCGGTCAAGGGCATGTACCTTGGTTGCGGGTACATCCCAGTAGGGGGTGTGCAGGAGGCAGCTGATCGATGATTCTCTCTCATTGACGTTTCTAGCTCTCTATCCCTCTCTCTTCTTTTCTGTAAAAAAAATCAATAAAAGAAAAAAGAATATATGCCTGAGAAGAGGGGGTGGGGAGGGAGGGGGACACAGAGGCCCTTAGCACTGACATCCTCTCCCTCATCAGTTCTTACCAGAGACACACGTCACCTTCTCCCAGCTCTCCAGCCCCTCCTCTTCATCTCCCTTGTCAGCACTCCCTTTTCTGTAGTCCTTAAGCCTGGGGATTGATTGTTTCCAGGGACTGGGTTCTTTATCTCCCTTCCTCCCCCCCTTACTCCCCACCCAAGATATAATCCAGTCTCAGGGTTTCCATCCATCCAGAGCCATCTTCGGTTCCAGAGCTCCTGGACAGCCCACTAGATCTCATGATCTTCCCCAGAGGGACTCTTCTCCCTTTGTCCTCATGTCTACAAAGCACTGCTGAGCCACAGGCTGGACCTCTCCAGAGCTGCCAAAACTGACACCACTGACTCCTGCCATCTCTAAAAATCACCTCAGCGAAGCATCCTCTGACCGCTTTTCTGAAGACAGCCTCTCCTTGTTATTATCGGTCCCCAGATCCCGTGGACTTGTGCCTTCATGTCACTCATTACCACCAGGCGGCATGCATGCCCATGTGTGCTCGCGTGCCTAAACCTACCTCACTGCGGGTCTCTAAGCTGTGTGAGGGCAACAGCAATAGAAATCCTAGTCACAGTGGGAGTTTAGGAAATAGTGTGCCCTGGCTGGGTAGCTCAGTTGATTAGAGCATGGTCCCAATATGCCGAGGTTTTGGGTTCCATCCCCAGTCAGGGCACATATAAGAATCAACCAAGGCCGAAACCGGTTTGGCTCAATGGATAGGTCCCAGGTTCGATTCCGGTCAAGGGCATGTACCTTGGTTGCGGGCATATCCCCAGTAGGGGGTGTGCAAGAGGCAGCTGATGGATGACTCTCATCGATGTTTCTAACTCTCTATTTCTCTCCCTTTTTATTGATTTTGTACAGAGAGGAAGAGAGAGAGATAGAGAGTTAGAAACATCGATGAGAGAGAGTCATCCATCAGCTGCCTCTTGCACAACCCCTACTGGGGATATGCCCGCAACCAAGGTACATGCCCTTGACCGGAATCGAACCCGGACCCTTCAGTCCCCAAGCCGACGCTCTATCCATTGAGCCAAATTGGTCTCGGCCAATAAAATATATTTTAAAAAAAAAAGAAGAATCAACCAAGGAATGCATAAATAAGTGGAACAGCAAGTCTCTCTCTCTCTCTCTCTCTCTCTCTCTCTCTCTCTTTCTGCTTCCCTCCCTTCTTCTCTCCCTCTCTTTATTCCTCTTTCTTTCTAAAATCAATAAAAAAAATAGTTTTTGAATGAGAGAATTGTATGAGTAAATGCATGAACTCTGATGTCCTCCTCCCTGACCCTCACATTCCTTCAGCCTCCTAGTTCTGTTGATTCAACCTCCTTAATATGTTTCAAATTCACTCCCTCTCCCCTTCACCTCCCACCACCAGTACTCTGTTGTTTATTAATTTATGTACTGAGCACTCAGGGCTGGGCAGCATGCTGGCCCCTGGGTGCAGGGGCATGGGTGTCCCTGTGCCATTCCCGTGCTGACTATGGAACTCTTTCTCAGTCTGGAATTTCAGAATTGTACTTCCAGAAAATTCCCACTTTTAATGGTTGATCCCCTCACTTTTCACAGTCAATTAATCACTTTGTCTTGTGTCTGGCCACGTCTCTGCATTGTCACAGCTAGTAACTGGGCCCGAGCAGAAGTCACTGGGCTTCATGGGGAAAGAAGGAAGTGGCTAAGTGGTTGAGCATCAGCCCATGAACCAGGAGGTCACATTTAGATGGTTAGATTCCCGGTCTCCCGGCCGGGGCACATGCTTGGGTTGAGGGTTCAATCCTCATGGGGGGCATGCAGGAGGCAGCCAATTGATGATTCTCATCAGAGATGTTTCTATCTCTCTCTCCCTTAATTTCTTTTTGAAATAAATAAAAAAAGATATATATAGCTGAATCCGGTTTGGCTCAGTGGATAGAGCTTCAGCCTGCGGTCTGAAGAGTCCCAGGTTCGATTCCAGTGAAGGGCATGTACCTTGGTTGTGGGCATATCCCCAGTAGGAGGTGTGCAAGAGGCAGGTGATCGATGTTTCTCTCTCATTGATGTTTCTAACTCTCTATCCCTTTCTCTTCCTCTCTGTAAAAAATCAATAAAATATATTAAAAATATATGTGTATATATTTTATTTAAAAAAATATATATTATATATATATATTTTTAAAGACCCATGTCCTCTGACTTCCCATTCACCCCTTCTGAGCATCCATTGCTGCCTATTGTCCTTCTCTGTAACCAGGCCAGGCTCCCCAACCTGTGACCACCAGGGCCAGGCATGGATGGGGCTGCAGTGAGCAGATGGGACACCTGAGCCTTTACCTCCCCGCCTGCCCAGAGGCTTTGAGTGAGAAACAGCCTTTGAGGCCCACAGGGTGCTGGACGCCTTCCAGGCCTCTCCCCAACAACCTGTGAGGCAGGCGAGGGAGCACATAGCTGAAACCCATTTCCCAGAACAGTCCCCTGAGGCTCAGAGAAGGGAGGGCCTTTCCATGGTCCTGTCATTACGAAGGAGTGGTGTCTGAGCTCCTAGCTCACTGAGTCCTAAAGAGCTGAGTTCTGAGCCAGGCATTACTCCCTGAGCACAGTCTGCCTGATGCGTGGCTGGAGACTGGGGCACACCTCCAGTCATCGCCATTCCTGCCTCGAGCAGTTCATATTCTTGAAGGCATAGGCTCTGGCCTGAGAAAAACTCCCCTATTAGATGGCAGAGTGCAGTGAGAATTACAGAGAACCCTGGTCCTCATCTACGGCTCAACTAGTTCTATTTTTGGAAGCAATGCAGTTCAAGTCCCAAATCCCTGGAAAATGGAGCCCCCCCCACACACCCCACTCACAGGCCCCGTGGCTACAGCCCTCTGCTATGCATCTTCACCCCCAGCTTTCTGTGAGATGAGAGAGTAAAGCCTGTCCCTCATTGTGCCTGCGGCCCATGCCTCAGATAGAGTGCACAGCATTCATTCTTTCATCCGCCAGGTATTCAGCAAGCATCTGAGGAACCTGCTGTGTGCTCAGCCCTGAGGGGATCAAAAGGGGGAGGACAGAGGTGAGGCCACCTGGTCCCTGCCCACAGGGCTCACTGACTATCAGGGCAGGTACATCCCAGAGTCTCTGCACCTTCTGTGAATGTGTGTGAGATCATGATTGTGTCTGTGTGCACGTGTGTGCGTGTGTGTATGTGTGTGTGTGTGTGAGAGAGAGAGAGAGAGAGAGAGCACATGCTGATTAGGAAGGCTTTGTAGGAAAGGAGCCCTTAACCATAGGCAGGCAGAAGATAGTTTTTTGGAGGAGTGTCTGAAGCAGAGAATGCAGTAGAGTCTAAGGCATGGGAGCTAGCAGCAGCCTCTCTCTCTCTCTCTTTTTAAAAAAAAAAAAAAAATATATATATATTTTATTGATTTTTCACAGAGAGGAAGAGAGAGGGATAGAGAGTTAGAAACATTGATAAGAGAGAGACCAATCAGCTGCCTCTTGCACACCCCCTACTGGGGATGTGCCTGCAACCAAGGTACATGCCCTTGACTGGAATCGAACCTGGGACCCTTCAATCCGCAGGCCGACGCTCTATCCACTGAGCCAAACAGGTCCCGCAGCAGCAGCCTCTCTTGCTGGCAGGAACAAGAACTTAATATGGATGGAGAATTGTGTGAGCTTGTGTTGGGGAGGTGGCCAGTCATGAGAGGCCCTGGGAACTGGCTGAGGAACATGAATTTTACCCTCGGGGATGGGGAACCTGGGTTTTAAGCTGGGGAATTTTGTGGTCACATGTGTGTTTTGCAAGGGTCACTCAGGCAGTGCATGGAGGGGGCAAGTAGGGCAGAAAAAGGCTGCTATTATTTTCCAACCAAGGTCGTGGTGGCCTTGGAGAGGGGATGGAGGGAAGGAGACATTTGAAAAATGTGCAGGAGCACTAACTGGTTTGGCTCAGTGGATAGAGCGTCAGCCTGCAGACTCAAGGGTCCCAGGTTTGATTCTGGTCAAGGACATGTACCTTGGTTGTGGGCACATCCCCAGTTGGGGGGTGTGCAGGAGACAGCTGATTTTTGTTTCTCTCTCATTGATGTTTTTAACTCTCCCTTCCTCTCTGTAAAAAAAAGAATCCATAAAATATATTTAAAAAAATAAAAATAAATAAAAGATGTGCAAGAGGCAGATGGAGGGCTGGGTGACTGATGGAATGTGGGGTCTGGAGTGGGAGACAGCCTAGATTATGCCAGGGTTTGGGCCTGGATGATGGGTGTATGCTGATATTTTTCTTTTTTAAATGTATTTTTATTGATTTCAGAGACAGTAATATTGGAGCTGAGACCTGAATAACAAGAAGCAAACGGTCGCCGAGACCGGTTTGGCTCAGTGGACAGAGCGTGGGTCTGCGGACTGAGGGGTCCCGGGTTCGAGTCCGGTCAAGGGCATGTACATTGGGGGTGTGCAGGAGGCAGCTGGTCGATGTTTCTCTCTCATCGATGTTTCTAACTCTCTATCCCTCACCCTTCCTCTCTGTAAAAAAATCAATAAAATATATTTTTTTTTAAAAAAGAAGAAGGAAATGGTCACTGAATGATCTGGAACAGCAGGGGCAGAGGGCACAGCGGGGCAGGGGCCAGCATCTCGAAGATGAGCTTGCTGTATCTGAGTCATGTGGAAAGAAAGGAGGTCTCTGGGGTGGCAGGGTCAGGTCAGGGAGGGTAGGGAGAGAGGGTTTCATATCCGAGCAGGGAAAGGTGCTCCACACAGTAGAGACGGAGTGGAGGACACACCGGAAGAGCTGCCTGTTCTGTAGCCGGCGTCTCCTCAGGTCAAACCTGCATCCTCTGGCCCTGAGAGCTGCCAGGAGGCTCATTCCCACGCCAGCGGTAGCCACCATCTCTGGGCACTGTTATTTCACCTGGGTTTTATTTTCTTCTTTGTGTTTATTTATACTAAGAGAATGGTTTACAATGAAATGTCATTGTTTTCAAAGACAGCACGGCCACTACTTATTCAGGCGTTTCCAGGCCGGTTCCTGCACTTGGGGTAGGTGTGAGTTTCTAGTCCAGGGTCACCAGGCTCAGCAGGTGACTTCCCTGGGGACTCTGCTTCAGGCTGGGCTGTGCCTGTCATTGGCCCCGGCTGATCCGGCTTTGGCCTCCAGGGGGACCTGTGAGCAGGGTGGTGCTGGTGTGGGGTGACTGCGTCCTGCGGGCTGGGCCAGGCGTCCTTCCTTCCTTCCTGGCTCCCTTCTCCTAAGGGACAAGTGGGAGGGACGTCCGTGCCCCTCCCAGGTCATGGGATGAGCTGTTCCCCTGGGACCTTTTCAGAATGGGGGCGGGGCCTCCCGACAAAGGCTCCAGTGTGTGGCGCGTGATTTATTTCTGAGTTCCTACCGCTAGAACTGCTCTGACAGCGATGTGGAGGGCATCGTGGCGGGGACGGTTCTAGCCGAGGGCATCTGCCAATACCTTCCGCCATCCAATGGCGACCCCGGGGGGAATAGGATCCCCGAAACTGACCCCAGCCCTGCCTCAGCCAAGCCCAAGTACAGCGTTGGTATCTGGCGCCACCGTGTGTGCAGTATCCACACTGCAGTTACAGGCTGTAACTTAATACAAAATACTCCCAGCTCCAGGGGTTGTCCCCTGGCCCCAGGCAGCTTTCCCCTTAATGGATGGTCACTGAAGTGTGCCCGCCCGTATGACAGCCCTGCTTGCACTCATTCCGGGTCGCAGATCCCATCACCACCGTTAAAACCTCCTCTGCACTCTGAAGCTCTTTTGTACATACTCCCTGACCCTCCGCTCCTCAGCCTTCCCCTCCTCTGAGGGTTGCAGGGGTGTTGGATTCAGAGGCAGAGCCGTTCCCTCTTCTGAAACTCCCTCCGGCTTCTCTGGCCGACCCCCTTACATTTCTGCCTGCTTCTCTGGCTCTCTTCATGGCCTTCGTGGGCTCCTCGGGGGGTTGGGCCCCTTCCCTCAACCCTGACACTTTTCTCCAGACCATCTTGACCACTCCCGAGGCCTTGTTTTCATCCCCAGAAGGATGCTTGAGTCTCAGCCCACTCTCTCTCTCACTCCATCCCACCTTACAATGACCCCTGGGCACCCCAAATTCATTGTATAAAGACCTCATATTAGTCTGGGTGGCATTTCCCTTCAATCTCCTTCAGCCCCCAGGTCTGCCCTGTCCTCCCCAGTCCCACCACCCCATCCTTGGCCAGGGTACCACCTGCACTCTCTGTCCGGTCTCTTAGGGTCCTTGGTTCCATCTGGACTGGTCCATCCTCCACAGGCAGCAGGATGACCTCTGCAAATCTGACCCTGCCCCTTCTCAGTTTCCCCTCGGCCCTTTATCTCTGACCAGTTACTCCCCAGGAGGTCCTAGCTCCAGCCAGACTGAACTTCTATTTTTTAAAATTTTAAAAAAATGTTTTCTATTGATTTTAGAGAGAAAAGAAGAGAGTGGGAGAGAAACATTGGTGTGAGAAACAGTGATTGGCTGCCTCCTGTACACGAACTGACCGAAGGTATGTGCCCTGCCCAGGAAATGAATCAATGACCTTTCTGTGCACAGGACGACACTCAACCAACTGAGCCACACTGGCCAGAGCCAGACTGAACTTCTGTGTTCCCTGAATACATCCCGCTTTTCCAAGCCTTCACATCTTTGCACAGGCTGTCCTGTGCATATTTTCCCTCTTTCCTTCACCTGGCTAACTCCTGCCTACCCTTTAGGCATCAGCTCAGACACCACTTCTGTGGGATACCTTCCCCAGACCTCACGCTAGGTCAGGAGCCTCTCCTTTGCTTTCACAATGCCCTCTGCTTCTCTCATCAAAGCCTTTGTCTACAACCCCTTCTGAAAGGGCCACCCACTCCGGTCCAGGGCTCCACACACCAAGACCAGACCAGATTGAGTGAGTCACGTGCCTGATTCTCGGCCTCAGAGGTCCTGGATCTCAAAAATTATTGAGTGCAGAGAGAGCAAGGCCATGCCCACAGGTCACCATAGTGCCCAGGCTGGGGTGGGACCCAAGACTCTTACCTTCCCCTCCAGGGTTCACCTGTTCCCCCGGATGCCATTGTCAGCTGAGTCAGGATCCTTGAGAGCCCAAAGGACCTTGACTGGCAGAGAGTTGGCAGGCTCTTGGCCTCCGGGGAAGGTCCCCATCAGCCCGGGCTCTTGAGAGCCCAGGGATCTGGCAGAGACTTTCTCAGCAAAAGGACTGGTATGTGGGTGACTGGGGCCAGCACATCTGAAGAAAGGATTAAGGAGAGTTCCTTCTCCCACAGAGCTGTGCAGCGGGAGTGCGGGCTAGTGACGTGCAGGGAGGGCCAGAATTCCTGAAGGGTGGAGGCTGCAGCTGTTAGGGTCCCAGTTAATTATCTCCCACGTCACACAGAAGAGAATGTGCTGAGGTGGGGCCTCCCCCACCTGGCCTCCACCTGGACTCGGCCTCTCAGAGCGCGGATCTCTCCAGGACTGGCCTGCTCCCTGCCGGAGCCGATCGGCTCAGCATCCCTTCGGGCCTCAGCTCCCTCACCCGACTCCAGCCCCAAGGGATCCCTGGCTCTCCCCTGGGACTGCTTTGTGGGGTCCCACCTTTGGGCCCTTGCTCTTGCTGTGACCTGCTCCATGGCTGGGCCCAACTTACTTGCTCTGCCTGCTCCATGGCTGGGCCCAACTTACTTGCTCAGGGAGTTTGGTAAACACTGGTGAATTGAATTGCTCTGTAAACAAACAGAAAGTGCCGAACAGGCTGCATCACGTTTCGGAGATGGGCCTCCCCAATTCGCTAAGCAAACAAATAACCCGAAATTACAGAAGAGAAAGGACCACACCAGTCTCCTTTTGTGCCCCTGTTCCCAAAACTGCGCTCGTCTCACTCCTTCCAAACAGCCTCGCTTCCTCGGTTCCGGGCCTGGCACTTAGCCTGTCCTTCTTTGTGCCCGGACAACCCTACCCTAGGGGCTAAGAAGCTCTCTAGGCCTGGCCATTGTGGCTCGGTGGTTGGGCATCGATCTATGAGCCAGGAGGTCACGGTTCAATTTATAGTCAGCGCACGTGTCCAAACTGCAGACTCCATCCCCAGTGTGTGTGCAAGAGGCAGCCCATCAATGATTCGCTCTCATCATTGATGTTTCTCTCTCTCTCTCCCTCTTCCTCCATCTCTGAAATCAATAATATATATATATATATATATATATATATATATTTTTTTTTTTTTTTTTAAAGCCCTCTAGGATCCCCACAGTGTCTTTACCCCTCAACTTCTTCCTTGTCACTTAGTAAAGTGTGATCATGGTGCCTCACTCACTACTCCATAACCACACCACACCCACCACAGGAACCTGAAGGATGCTCAACAGATACCTAAGTATCTGCTGAATTATGAATGACTGCAAACCTTGCAACACTGGGATGTTTCCTCCCTTTCGGAAGCGGCTTCTGGTTTTCGGAGCCGGCGCCATCTCAGCTGGATATTTAAAACTGCCCGAAGGCACAGGTTCTGCCCGGAGCTCCCTCTGGTTCCTTGCTATTTCTCCAGTCTTTCTCACTGTTATTTTTCTTCCCCAGTTCCTCCAAGAGCACAGAGGCTTGACAGTTTCGCACTAGAGCTAAGAACTTCCTCTAAGATTCTTCCCTGCTTATTTCCTGGAATCTGCTTTCCATCTCTCTTTGGCGTATAAAGCTAGTGACTCATTCACTGAGCCAAGAGTCTTTCCCCGCAGTGATTGCCTGCAGGAAACCTGAGAGGAGCAGGTGACATCATCTTTCACCCCTCCCCCTCCTCTCCTGGCTTTTCTTATCTCAAATCCCAGATTTATTGTGTCATGAGAGAGGCTATGAAGTTGCTGTTTTTCCCTTTGACAGAGCTAATCCTCACCAAACTAGGCCCTTCTACCCCCAGGGGCTCACCCCAGGGCGCTGCTTGTACGGCTTCTAAGACCCCAACCCCTAGGCTCCCGAAAGGACACAAAAACCACCTTTGTTTCCTTGCTAAGCTTCCACATGATAACGTCCTCTGCTCTCCTTGGAAATCTAGAAAACTATATCTAATGCACTTTTAACATATTTTTATTGATTTCAGAGAGGAAGGGAGAGGGAGGAAGAGATAGAAACATCAATGATGAGAATCACTGATCAGCTGCCTCTTGCATGATCTCTACTGGGGATCAAATGAGCAACCCGGGCATGTTGCCCTGACCTCCTGGTTCTTAGGTCGGCACTCAATCACCAAGTCACACTGGCCAGACTCTAATGCACTTTTAAGATGCCACACCTTCTCATCTTTCCTAGTCATCAGATATCACACATACACATCTTTTCTTTTTTAATAATTTTTAAAAATTCAAATTCAAATTACAGAGTCTGCAGTCTGCACCTACATAGCCTTCATATCAGCTGTCCCTGGCAGGAGGTTTTCATGTCTAACGGGAGGGGAATTGTGCAGACCTCACCACACCCAGCCAGATGACTTGAGTGTATGAGTGTGTGTCCATGTGAACTCTGAGAGGATCTGTGGCAGCCGGATATATATATGTATGTGTATATATATATATATATATATATATAAAAGATTTCAGAGAGAAAGGGAGAGGGAGATAGAAACTTCAATGATGAGAATCACTGATAGCCTGCCTCCTGCATGCCCCTACTAGAGATTGAGGCCGAAACCCAGGCATGTGCCCTTGACTGGAACCAAACCTGGGACCCTTTAGTCCAGAGGCCAATGCTCTATCCACTGAGCCAAATTGGCTAGGGCTAGGGATATATATATATATATATATATATATATATATATAGATATATATATATATATAAATATATATATCTTTTTAATTTATTTTTATTTTATTTTTATTTATTTATTATATTTTTATTGATTTTTTACAGAGAGGAAGGGAGAGAGATAGAGAGGTAGAAACATCGATGAGAGAGAAACACCAACCAGCTGCCTCTTGCACAACCCCTACCGGGGATGTGCCCGCAACCAATGTACATGCCCTTGGCCGGAATCGAACCTGGGACCTTTCAGTCCACAGACCGACGCTCTACCGATGAGCCAAACCGGTTCGGCCAAACCTGGGACCTTTTAGTCCGCAGACTGACACTCTACCAATGAGCCAAACCGGTTTCGGCTATTTATTTATTTTTTATTAAGGTATTATATGTGTATATATCTTACCAATCCCCACCCCCCCACTCCCATACATGCCCTCCCTCCCCAGAGTTTTTCGTCCATTGGTTATGCTTATATGGAATATATTTTTTAAGTATATTCATTGTTTATCTAAAGTTCAAATTTAACTGGGTGTTACATTTTTATTTTTCATTTGCCAAATCTGGCAACCTTGCCCAGAACTAGCACATGGTGTTCCATCTGTCCATTCCCTGGGACTTTGCCTGGTTAGGTCCTTTTCCTGAGTCAGGTGTCAGCTTAGAAATAGCCTCCCCCAGGAAGACAGTTCTCTCTCCCCTCCCTCAGGCTGAGGCCACAGTCCCAGTCCTCTCATTACTGTGCCTGAGTTGTGCCCGCCAGGCAGGGTGGTCTGCTGCTAACTCCTCAACCCCTGGTAGATAGAGTGTTTAGCACTTGGTGGCTACTCAATAAATGCCTGTTAAAGGGATAAGTGCTGACCTAGGTTCTAGCTCCAGGACTTAAGAGCTGGCCCACTTCCTGCCTTTCAAGCCTGGGCCCCCCAGTTTTGGGGATGGGGATGCATCAGTTATCTATCACTGCCAACAAACTGCTCTAAAAGTTAAAGACTTAAAACAACAGCAGTCATGGGTGCCCACCAATCTGCAAAATGGGCTGATCCCAGCAGGGACAGCTTGACTCCGTTCCACTCAGCATCAGCTGGGGCTGGAGAACCCTTTTCTAAGATGACTCACTCACATGGCTTTCGAGTTGGTGCTGTGTGCTGCTTCCCTCCACATGTGCCTCTTCACAGGGTGACCTGGGCTTCCTCACAGCATGGCGGCTGGGTCCCAAGAGCAGATATTTTAAAAGAGACAGGAAACAGCAGATGCCAGTTGTTTACTGGACCTGGATACCGGGACAGTGTCACTTCCACCATATTCTCCTGATTAAGAGTCCATATTCAAGGAGAGGGCTCATAGGCCCCATCTCTTGGGACAAGTGCTAAGGAATTTGGTGACCATGTTTTAAAGCCACCATAGGAGATAATACTCACAAAAAGGAATTGATATAACTCATCATCTGCACCCAGTCTAGGTGAATGATGGTCCACAGAATGCCCTTCTCTCCACAGGTCTACGGGTAGCACTGGACGAATGTGTTCTGGTGTGAGAGAGGAAGGGAGAGGGGGAGTATTGGTGTGAGAGAGGAAGGGAGACGGGGAGGGGATAAGAGATAGGAATCTTCCCTTGAAGGCTGAAGGGCCCCCAAGTAACTCAAACCATATAGGCACAGTAATCACATCTGAAAGGAGGCTGCACATTGGCACCTACCACAGGTCCTTTGGGTTGCTATAAACAGAACATTTGAAATTGTGTTCTTTCCTTTTGGTTTTGAAAAAAAAAAATCTATTAAAAGTTGACAGAATAAACAACCCACATACCTGTCACCTAGTTTCACTAAAGGTTAATAATTTGCCACATTTGAAAGTAGGTTACAAACAAGATATTTCTCTCCCAAATCCTTCAGCCTGCATGACTCCCCCAACCCCCACCCCCAGTGTACTCTCTGCACCAGTGGTTCTCCCCTGGGGAAGATTTTGTCCCCCAGAGAACATTTGAGTATGTCAACTGGAGACATTTTAAATTACATTTTTATTGAGGAAAATTAACACAATATAAAACTCATAATTTTAACCATTTTAAAATGGACAGGCCAGCAAGGTTTTTTTTAGTATATTAATAACAGGATACAACCATTATTACTGTCTAAAATATTTTTGCTTATTGCAATGGAAGGGGCGGGGCTCCTGACATTAGTGGACAGAGGCCAGAAATGCTGCTAAAATCTCAGAATTATTTGGCCGAAAAGGTTGTGTTGAGGTTGAGAAACCTCCTTTACACAATGATAGTGCCATTAGCACATCTAAGGAAATCAACAGTGATTCAAGTATCATTCTCACTTGTCTCGAAGAATGTCATTCTAGCATTTAAATTTTAGTTCGCAAGGTAAGGTTCACTTATTGCATTTGGTTATGTCTACTTAGTATCTTTTGATATAGAAGAGTAACTCTGTCCTACACTCAGCCTTTTTTTTTTTTTTTTTGTTCAGGCCAGTTTTATAACATCAATTATTCTGGATTTATCTGATTGCTTCCTCAAGATTAGATTCATGTTACACATTTTTGGCAAGAACACTACATTGGTGATTATTGCATCACACCAGGAAGCCCATAATGTGAGGTGCCTGTGCTATTTGTGGTGTTGGAACTGCATGATAATGCAGTTCAGGAGGCAGAGCAAGTGCAGCCTCCCACACCCCACCCACCCACCCACGTGTGGCATGCAGGTGCCACCCCGGCTGGCTTAGCCTTTCTGAAAAGTAGGGTTAGCCTGGGGAGGATGGATCTCCTCAGGGGAATCCTCAGGCCCTCCTCCCTCCTCTTTGCTGCCCCACCTTCCAGGGTCAAGGGGAAGGCTCCTAGAGCTGGGATTCCCTTTGCTATCACAGACAGGCTGGAAGGACTTCTGGGTTTCTGCTGTTCCTTGGTTTCCAAGAAAACTAGAGGACAGAAGAGGGCAGAGTCCCTCGAACCGGGAACCCAGGAAAGCTGAGAGTAAGGGCCATTAGGGGTCAGGCGGTTGTGAGGCTGGAAACTGCAGGGCCGGTTAGCATTCCTGTGGTGAACAACTGTGCAAAAGCAGCTTTGGAAGTCCCTCCCTGCCTTCCTCCTTTCCAGAAGCTCCCTCCACCTTTAGGAACCCTCCTCTTAGATACCGCCTCCTCCAGGAAGTCTAACAGGACTTCGGGAAGGAAGAAATCACTCCTGTTCTCCAAGCAGTTCTTTTTGAGTCCCCTCCCTCAAATTTATTTTGTTAGAGAAAATTTATATAGAAAGTTACAGAGGTAGTGGAAGTGAGCCAGCTAGGCTGTGTAGGCCCAGGAAACAAGTTACAAGGGGAACAAGCCTGGGAAGGAAGCATTTATCACACAACGAGGTGGACAAGAGATGTAAAAAAAGCTGGAAATGATCAGTAGGGAATGCGTTTAGCTGCAAGTAAGAGAAAACCTAATAATAAACAAATTTTTGTTTCATGTTTGTCTCATGCAATACAGTATCAGGAGGTGGGCAGACCAGGTTGGTACAACTGCTTTTATAATATCACGAAGGGATTGTACTTTTCCTATCTGCCACCCTTAGCAAGTTAGTCCACCCCCAAGACTATTTCCTCATGGTCACAAGTTGGCTATTGCAGCTCTAGGCATATAGTCACATTCTGGGCAGGAACTCAAAGGCAGAAAGGGGAGGCACCTCTGCCAGTGTCAACAAAAGGCTGCTGCCACCGATCTAATGCCAACAGGAGTTCCCAGTCTGGGATGCAGTAAAAGGAGAAACTTTATTCAGGTAAACAGTTTGCAAACAGAAGACACAGCCTCCCAAAGGAAACTGGATGTGCGTTCCACAGAGACAAAGGGAAGGTCCACTTTTATAGAGAAAGTTCCCACCCTGGTCCCTGATTGATCCATTTCTATGCAAATGAGGAACCCAAATCTGTACAGTTTGATTGGTTGGAATCATGCATCCTGACTGGTCATTATGGAGCTGCTCTTATTGGTCAGTAAGGTACATATGATGATGCCTGGCACGCCAAGTCCTTATAAAATCAAGAGGCACTGAAACCAACCCTACTTCTGAATTTTTGACTTGCATGAGCTGATACATTATTTTTCTAATTTAATATAGTTTGAGTCAAACTTTCTGTTCATTACAACTGACATCATTTCACTGGTACCATCTGTTTTTCCTTTTACTATTTTTATTATGCACTATAAAAAAAAAACAAACACCAACACTGCTAACATACTGCTTCTCTTCACATTTGTATAGATTTTAGGAAATTATTGCCTTTTCCCCTGGAGAAATAACCTAGAGACAAAAAACTAGTACCACATTGTGAAATCTCAAATCCCAGAAGTCAACAGCTTGAAGACAACCCCCAGGAACAGGGAAGAAAAACAAGTTATCACAAGAGACAGACACGCCTGGCTGGTGTGGCTCAGTGGCTGAGCTATGAACCAGGAGGTCTCGGTTTGATTCCTGGTTAGGACACATGCCCAGGTTTCAGGCTCCATCTCCAGGAGGGGGTGTGCAGGAGGCAGCTGACCAATGATTCTCTCTCATCATTGGTGTTTCTATCTCTCTCTCCCTCTCCCTTCCTCTCTGAAATCAATATATTTTATTTATTTATTTATTTATTTATTTATTTATTTTTAAATATATTTTATTGATTTTATACAGAGAGGAAGGGAGAGAGACAGAGAGTTAGAAACATCGATGAGAGAGAGAGTCATCGATCAGCTGCCTCTTGCACACCCCCCACTGGGGATGTGCCCGCAACCAAGGTACATGCCTTGACCGGAATCGAACCCGGGACCTTTCAGTCCCCAAGCCGATGCTCTATCCATTGAGCCAAACCGGTTTCGGCTGAAATCAATATATTTTAAAAAGTGAAAGAGATAGTCAAACATAGATAAGGACAGCAAGCTGGGAAAAAGACCATTTTCAATGCCACTGACGCAGACAATAGGTACTCCTTTTGTCCTGACACCCACTTCCACCACTTTAAGGGGGTGATTTTTGGTCTATGGTCTGAAGAACTCTTCAAAAAACTCAAGGGCTATTTTGAGGAGAGGTGCAATGAGAAAGGTTTGAGTATGAATCATAGTTATGCCAAAGTTCAGTCAGGAAAGAACCCACAATAGAAAGGAAACTAGTGCAACCACCACCCAGATCAAGATACAGTAGTTCCCCCTTATTCATGGGGGATAGGTTCTAAGACCCCCTAGTAGGTGCCTGAAACCAGGGATAGTACTGAGCCCCATATGCTGTTTTTTTTCCTATACGTACATACCTATGATAAAGTTTAATTATAAATTAGGCACAATAAGAGATTAACAACAATAACTAATTTAAAAGACCAATTATAACAATATCTATATATATATAAAAGCTTAAGCAACCGGTCATTTGGTACCTATGATGCACAATGATCACAAGGGAGCAGACGCTCAATGCACAGGTATGGAAACATGAAACAGATTGATATATCTCAGAGGGGAGGGGGGAGGACGGGAAGAGATTAACCAAAGATCTTATATGCATAATAGAGTTACATGTATGTTAATATATATGCGATTTGATATGTAGTATGCTATTTTGTTGTATTGACAACAAGCTTCAAAACTTCATGTCAAATAAAGCACTTTGATGTTTCTCTTGAAATTACCGTGTTTTCTTTGGATTATAAAAATCTACATTATGAACTGGTTAATGGTTAATCCACATTATTAACCGGTTAATAATGCGGATTTCATAATCAAAGAAAACACGACAATTTCAAGAGAAACATCAAAAGTGTTTTATCCAAAGTAACGTCCATCACTAGCTACACATTTCCCCCACCTTTCATGTAATTTGTGGACACCGTCCCAATAGAACTTTTCTTGTTTTGAGGCAGGCCATTCAGAGATCCAATTTTCCACTTCTCCCGTATGTTTTGAAGTGCTGCTCAGAAAGTACGTGTGCCATCGATCAGAACAAGGGGTCGTCTGAAGGAGCAATACAACAAAATAGCATACGTATCAAATCGCATATATAGCAACATATGTGTAACTCCATCTACTGAAAAAAAAAATCTGCATTATTTACCGGTACACCTAGTGTTGCGCTTTGGACCATTATTAAGTAAAATAAGGGTTACGTGAACACAAGCTCTGCAATACCACGCTGGCTACTAATGGGTGGGAAGCTCTACAGCGTGGCTACCCAGGACAAAGGGATGATTCACGTCCTGGGCAGGACCAAGTGGGAGAGTTCATCATGCTACTCAGAACAGCATGCGATTTTAAACTGAGGAGTTATTTCTGGAATTTTCCATTTAATTCTTAGTTGACAGGGGTTAACTACAACCTTGGAAAGTGAAGCTTTGGATAAAGGGCAACTAGTTTATAAAACATTTCGTGCACTGCAGAAGTCCTCCTCATTCCCCTTCCCCAGGCAATCATGCCCCCACAGGTAATTACTATTTAGAGCTCTATTACCATGTATTATAGTTTTCTTAGGTTTGGAACAACGTGTACATGGAATCATGGCATATTTACTCTTCCGTGGCTGGCATCTTACATTCAATATTACGTCTGTGAGAGTCATCAATATTGTTTGTGTATACCATTTCACTCATCTTTGAAATTGTTTTGTTTCCAGTTGTGAAAATGTACCGTTATTTGTCCATTTGATGTTATTTGCATTGCTCCTAGCTGTTTATGAATAAAGTTGCTAGGAACAGTCTCTACATGCCTTTTAGTAGGCACGGCTCCAATTCTTCTTGGGTTTGTACTAAAGAGTGAACTTGCTGGGGAAAGGTCAGGTGTAGCAGTTATAGTAAATACTAGTTTTCAAAAAAAAACTAGTATTATCATTGCCCATACTCAGTATTGCCAATCTCTCAAATTTTAGTCAATCTAGTCAGTATACAGTAGTATCTCATTGTGGTTTTAATTCACATTTCTCTATGGATTAAATTTCTCTAGTGATACTGAACACCTTCCCACATGCTTATTGTCCATTTGAAAATCCTCTTTTGTGAAGGGCCCATTCAAGTCCCCTTCCTCTAATGATGATGGAATTCCTTATATGTTCTCATGGGTCTTTATTTTAGTATATGTATTGCAATGTTCTTTTCCCAGTTTGTGACGTATCTTTTCACTTTTTTTTAAAAGGTTGTTTTGGTTTTCCAATTAAGAGATACTTTTACTTTTATTTTTTAATATATTTTATTGATTTTTTACAGAGGGGATGGGAGAGGGGCAGAAAGTCAGAAACATCGATGAGAGAGAAACATCGACCATCTGCCTCCTGCACACCCCCACTGGGGATGTGCCCGCAACCAAGGTATATGCCCTTGACTGGAATCGAACCTGGGACCTTTCAGTCCGCAAGCTGATGCTCTATCCACTGGGCCAAACCAGCCAGGGCTCTTTTAACTTCTTTAGTTATCTTTAATCAATGACCAGAAGTTCTTAAATGGTCTAATTTATCAACCTTTGATGGTTAGTACTCTCTGTCTTATTTAAGAAAAGGTTATGAAAATATTATTTTTTTTTTCTAGAATTTTTTTTTTACCTTCACAATTATGTTTATAATCCATCTCAAATTAATTTTTGTGAAGACTGCAAGGTTCAGGTAAAATAGTCACTTGCTCCAATACCATTTATTGAAAATATCTTTCCCTCGCTTAAAGAAGCTTACATAATTTATGTTCAATCATTCTTTTAAAATATATTCACTTAAATATTTGCATTGCTTTAGCTGCATCCCGTAAGTTCTGGTATACTGTATTTCATTTTCATTCGGTTTGAAACTTGCTGTTCTCCCTTGTGGTTTCTTCTTTGATTCATGGATTATTTAGGAACGCGTCTAAGAGCATAAGGACACTCAGCACAGCTCTGGCAGCCCACGCAGCCCCCTGAGGGATGCACTGAGGGTGGGTGGAGCGGCTGCGCACCGCCCTGGGAGCTCTGTGGGTGGGCAAACCGTTTCCATAGCCAAGAGGTGTGTGCAGACACCTCAGGGCAGCATGTCTAGCAACTGAAGGGGTGAGGCAGGGAGAAAACATGCCTCTAGGCCAGGTCCTGGTACTTTGGGCAGAGATGGGAGGAGGACCCCTATCCAAGCCCAGGGCTTGGTAAACAGTTTATGCCGGTCCTGCTGCCAGCAGGGGAGGGGGCACCCTATGAGCTCTTCCTCCCACATAGGGCTGGGCTTGGTGCCTAGGTAATAGATATGCCCCAAAGGGGTTTTTTTTTGTTTGTTTGTTTGTTTTTTAATATATTTTATTGATTTTCTTACAGAGAGGAAGGGAGAGAGATAGAGAGCTAGAAACATCGACCAGCTGCCTCTTGCACACCCCCTACTGGGGATGTGCCTGCAACCAAGGTACATGCCCTTGACTGGAATCGAACCTGGGACCTTTCAGTCCGCAGACTGACGCTCTACCGCTCTACCGCTGAGCCAAACCGGTTTCAGCCAAAGGCGTTGTTTTAAGTCGGGAGGTATCCTTTCCTTCAAATGCCTCCAGATGACCATTTCCCCACGGGCGTCGACCCCCTTCCCAGCTCCCCTATCGCTACCTCCCAGGTAGGCCTGCTTTTTAGTGAGAGGCACAGTGGATGGGAAAGCGTTTAAAAGCAGAAAGGAGAGCCGAAACCGGTTTGGCTCAGTGGCTAGAGCGTCGGCCTGCAGACTGAAGGGTCCCAGGTTTGATTCCAGTCAAGGGCATGTACCTTGGTTGCGGGCACATCCCCAGCGGGGGATGTGCAGGAGGCAGCTGATGGATGTTTCTCTCCCATCAATGTTTCTAACTCTCTATATCCCTTTCCTCTCTGTGAAAAAAATCAATAAAATATATTTTTTAAAAAGCAGAAAGGAGAAAGTCCAGAGAGCCACCTCAGTCCTCCCTGCTCTCTCCAGCTGATCCCGAGCTCACCTTGAACCTGTTGAAAGCCAGGCACCCACTCACCCCTGTGCCCGGCACCCTAGGCAGCATCTCCTTGCCTATGTCCACAGTTCCTGCAGCCTCTGTTCTAACATTCATGGACCCTCAAGTGTGGGGGTGAGCAGGTTGGAGAGCTCCTGAGTCTCCAGCAGAAAGCGATTTCTAGGTTGGGAACCATTTCCAGGTAGTTCAACAATTCCTTTTGTGCAGATATCTTTTATTCTTGGGGCTTTAATTAAGCCACTGAACACGCTCAGGGAGCTGGGGTGCTCCCTTATATGGGGATGGAGCACTCCCCATGGAGCTCAGCTTTTTGGGGCCCACGATATAGGGCCATTTCCAGCACGGAAGGGGGAGAGGGAGAGCGAGTTAGAGCAAGGCTAGGGAGTCTCTGGGCCTGAGCCTCCTTGCAGTCTGAAGAGGTCTTCCGCCACCAGCTGGCCCCGCACCCCACCCCACTCCCCCTGGCTGTACTCCAGCCTACACTTTCATTGGCAACAAGCAAGTCCACAAAGCCTCGTTGACCCCAGAATCAGAAGCTCCAGGTCAACAAGACCTTGACCTAGTCTCAGTTTAGATGCCTTGGCACAGTGCTGGTCATTCAGCACGCCCTCAATCAATAGTTGAAATGAGCCGGGACCGGTTTGGCTCAGTGGATAGAGCGTCGGCTTGGGGACTGAAGGGTCCCGGGTTCGATTCCGGTCAAGGGCATGTACCTTGGTTGTGGGCATATCCCCAGTAGGGTGTGTGCAAGAGGCAGCTGATTGATGACACTCTCTCATCGATGTTTCTAACTCTCTATCTCTCT
Organism: Nyctalus aviator; assembly: GCA_036971965.1. NCBI lineage: Eukaryota > Metazoa > Chordata > Mammalia > Chiroptera > Vespertilionidae > Nyctalus > Nyctalus aviator. The sequence continues at coordinate 36,898,740 of CM072936.1, forward strand.
CCCTTCCTCTCTGTATAAAATCAATAAAATATATTTTTAAAAAAATAGTTGAAATGAAAGGGAGAGTGGCAAGTGCTGGCATTCCTGCAACAAACATGAAGCTCCTGATCACAGTGGGACCCCCTTCAGCGGAGGGTTCAAGGCACCAGTCTAAAATAACCCCCATCCATCCTGCTCCTTTCCCCAGATGATGAGGGGACCAAACCTCTCCAGGCAACCTCTGCCTTTTGGAAATCTTATAGATGAGCCACAGGGGCAGGGGCAGGGGCAGGGGCAGGGGCAGGGGCAGGGGCAGTGCACTGGGTTGGGGACCTGGGTTTCAGAATGAAGCTGGACTGGGAGAGCTAGTGTGTGTTTAGGGCTCTGCTGCCCCCCGCTGGACCAATAAGGAAACACGCTCTATTTCGCAGGAGGCACAGAGCATCCACACTCTCTCCCTCCTCCTCCCTGAAGCCTGGATCCCTATGTCTGGTGTTCCCAGCCTCACGAATAGGTTTTGCATCCCCCAGGCATCCAAGATCTCACACCCAGAACATTCCACCATTTTTGAAGGCCCTTTGCCAACAAAAATTGCCCTGGGCACATTGGGTGAATTTCTGATCAGTAAGACCACTTACATATTGGCCAAGGAAATGGGCTCCCGAGGAGAGGTCTTTTATTTTTAAAAAAACACTTTATTGATTTTTTTTTTTTACAGAGAGGAAGGGAGAGGAAGAGAGAGCTAGAAACATCAATGAGAGAGAAATATTAACCAGGTGCCTCCTGCACACCCCCACTGGGTGCCCGCCACCAAGGAACATGCCCCTGACGGGAATCGAACCCGGGACCCTTGAGTCCGCAGGCTGACGCGCTATCCACTGAGACAAACCGGTTTCGGTTCTGGCAAGGAGGAGGGGTCTTTTAGAGACTCCTATGTTTGTCAGGAGGAAAGGTAAATGTAAGGGTTGACAAGACCAAAGCAAATAGAAAAAGATAAAAACTTAATTGTAACAACGTCTGATAAATTAAGCCAAAGGCTGGCTATTTGCAAAAACTAATAAAATCTGATAACCCAGTAGAAAATTCACTTACATGTATAGATACAGATAGAACCAGTGAGAGAGCTATAACGAGAAACCCACAGGCCGTGCTTTGGGCCGGCTCACTGGTGGTGGGAGGTAGGTGGCACATGCTGGAGGGCAGAGGGAGGGAAAGGGCATGAACAAATGTTGTTTTCCTTCCATGGACTCCACTTGGGTTTGTGGGTGGCATGAGCGCCGGTCTGTGCTGAGCCTGTGCGCACTCACAGCATTTGGACAGTGGAAAGTGGCTGAGATGTTTGCTGACTGGCTCACGGACTGACTGAATCAACTCTAGGGGTAGCTGATCCCAGGTGGGAAAAAAGTCTACTGACTGTTCACCAGGCTGGGGCCCTGCAGGAGGGAACCAGGGCTGGGACAGAGCCTGTGCCAGTGTTAAGCTGTGTATATTTGGCAGCTTGATAAACAATGTGCCAGTTATGGGCCCGGGATACTTACAATGTCCCTAGCCTGGAATTTCCCCAACGCCTACTCAAGCTTCATGACTGAGTCAAGGTTTCCTGGACGAGGAAGCTTTCCCTACCTAACTTCCTTCCCCCTCGCTGAGCGAGAGTGGGTGCCATCCTGCCCCTGGGGCATTCTTTTATGAAAGCACTTATCCCACTGCATTTTTAAATGTTTCTTTCCTTTTAAATTTTCATCATGGCAAATTTCTAGCATAAACAAAAGCAGCATAATAGGATAATGTAGCTCATGCACCTAACACCCAGTTTCTTTCTTTAAAAAAAAAAATTTATTGATTTTTTAAAAAAATATATTTTATTGATTTTGTACAGAGAGGAAGGGAGAGAGATAGAGAGTTAGAAACATTGATGAGAGTCATCGATCAGCTGCCTCTTGCACACCCCCTACTGGGGATATGCCCGCAACCAAGGTACATGCCCTTGACCGGAATCGAACTCGGGTCCCGTCAGTCCCCAAGCCAACGCTCTATCCATTGAGCCAAACCGGTTTCGGCAAAATTTATTGATTTTTTACAGAGAGGAAGGGAAAGTGAGAGCTAGAAACATGGAGGAGAGAGAAACATCGACCAGCTGCCTCCTGCACACCCCCCACGGGGAATGTGCCTGCAACCTATGTACATGCCCTTGACCGGAATCAAACCCGGGACCCTTCAGTCCGCAGGCCGACGTCTATCCACTGAGCCAAACCGATTTCGGCCCAATACCCATTTCAATAATTACAAATTCATGAACAATTCTGTTTCTTCTATATCACCTCCACTATCCCCCTTACCTTGGATTATTTTGAAGCAAATATTATCATTTTATCAGTAGATACTTATTATGTTTCTCTAAAAGATGAGTCCTTTAAAAAAAACACACACAACATAACCATAACACTATTATCACCAGTAAAAAATTTCACAATTATTCCTTAGTGTCATCAAATATCCAATGTTTATATCTCTCTGATCATCCCACTACGTTTTGATGTTTTTTAAAAAATATATTTTATTGATTTTGTACAGAGAGGAAGGGAGGAGAGAGAAAGAGAGTTAGAAACATCTATGAAAGAGAGTCATCGATCAGCTGCCGCTTGCACACCCCCTACTGGGGATATGCCCGCAACCAAGGTACATGCCCTTGACTGGAATCAAACAGGGGTCCCTTCAGTCCCCAAGCCGACGCTCTATCCATTGAGCCAAACCAGTTTCGGCTTGATGGTTTTCTTGACTGTCTGTCCCACTGGACCTAATCAGGGACCCGGGCTGCCTGTGTGAGTGCCTCAGTCCTTGTCTATCACTGTCCATGGGGCTGAGAGACCTGTGTACGCACGCCCACGGATGACAGTCATGGCTCCATAGGCGAGACAGGACCCTGAGTGCCTGAGTGGGACGAGGCCTCACCCTAGAATGTGAAGAACTGCCCTTAGCACGTGAGCTGACCAGGCTCAACTCAACTCAGCCAGGGCACCTTTCTAGAACAGACACGCAGTCCCTGCTCCCCACCACTGTCTCTTCCGCCAGAATCCCCGAGAATGGGGCCAATGCACGAGGATTTGGAAAAGATGCCTCAGATATATATATATATTTGATGTATTGCCCTTTCTAGCCCCATTTGGCCTCCACCAGAATGTCGTCATACATGGTTGCCAGATACCTTCACTCTGAGAAGAGAAAGCCTTAGGGTGGGCCACCAGGCCCAGCAGCCTCTTGTAGAGAAATCTCAGTGTCCAAGGAGGCCTTGATACCAGGTTTTGGCTTTGTGGCAGAGCCACCAAAGCAGCCAAGGGAGAAAGGTAATATCTTTGCTGGATTATTCAGGGACCACCTCCTCAGAGAGGCTTTCCCTAAGTCCCCATCCTCCTCCCCCACCCCCAGCAGCAGTGTGACCCCCTGAGCTCATAGGGCTGTTACCCTGAGCCAAACACAAGCAAGTCCAGTGCCAACCTGATCCTAGGCCAGACATCAGTGGAAGGAACTGCCCCAAGGCCACCCTCAGTGGATCATCTCCTCCCCGTGTAACCCATACCCCAACACCAATTGTTGGGGTTGACACCAAGCCACGGGCCCCCAGATGCCAACCTATGATTTCCACCCGCTGCTGAGGGAACTTCCTCAGGCCTTTGCCTGGCCAGAACAGCCTGCGTGAACCTGGACCACAATCAGCCCCTTCATCCTCCGCCCGCCGCCGTGGGCCAGCCCATTTTGTACCCTGAGGCCTTGCAGCTGATTCAGATTGCAGCCCTCTCCCTGATGGGCAAGCGTGTGATAAGCCGCCCTCCAGAGAGGTGAGGGGCGGCAGGGGTCCTGTGCGTCCTACCATCGCCACAACAGGGCAGTCCTCACCACAGCCTCGTGCTGCTGAGACCAGACGTGGGCAGAGCCCTAACCACGTAGGGAGGAAGGGAGCAACCATTAGCACTAATGAGGCAGGCGGCCTGAAAGCTTTTTACGTGGAAGCTGCTCGCCCACCCAGGGAACAGACCGTTCTGCTTCCTTGGCTTCCAGGAACCCCAGGCAGAATGGAGTTTGGGGACAGGAGAAGGGGTGGGGGTCTTGAAAAGGCGTGGAGGGAGAAGGAGAGAGGAAGAGCCAGGGATGGAAGCAGAAGGGGCTGGGGTTGGCTAGCTGGGTTTCTCTCTTCCCCCCGGAAAAAAAAAAAAAATACCCAGGACTCTAGATCTGCACCCTCCTCTGCCTCATTCTGGCCACTGGCCCATCACCCCCTTCAATGCCTTTGACCCAAGTTCCTGGAAGCAAAGCAAACAACGTGCCCTATAGTGTCTGATTGAGCATCTCCGGGCCCACAAATTAAATTAAGCGCTCGGGGCTGTCTGCCTTGTTACTGCTAATGGCTCCAGCCTGCCCCCAACGGGTCCCTGTCCTGTCAAAATCTGGGGGCCCTGGGCACCCCCTGTCATGTCCCCAAACTTTAATTGGCTCCTGGAGACCTCACACACACAATCGGAGATGGTCACCCTCGTATAGAGCACCCACAAACTCAGGTTTGAGGGAGAGAGGCTTCAACTGTGCGTCCGTCCCCTCTTCTGGGGAAGGCCCCTCACATCCTGGCTTCAGGGAAGAGTCACGTGTGGGCCCTTCATCAGACTCCGCTATATAAGCGGAGGGCACCAGGTGGCCAGGAATGCTCGGGGCAAGGATCCAGCCAGCAGAAGTAAGTCCTCAGGTTGGGCAGAGATTCCCCTTCTCTGGGGGCCTCTCTTGGGGGTAGGGCACTTAGAGGGTGCCTCCAGGGGTGAGGAGGGACTAAGTGTTGGGTTTCCCCGCTGAGCCAGGCCATGCTGACTGCAATGCTGAGCTGTGTCCTGCTGCTGGCACTGCCTGCCATGGAGGGGGCCCAGATGAGCTTGGCAGCCCTGGAGGGCATCAGAAATCCTGATGAGGCCCTGTTCTCAGAGCTGTCAGGTCAGTGTGGGCAGGGGTGGGTCTGGGTGGGGCTTGGACACCCTCTGGCCACAAACCATTCAGCCTGGTACCAGCCCTCCTTCTCTCTTCCCACTCCCAGGCCTGGGAAGTGGGCGTTGTGTGCATGGCAGGGGGTTGGGGGTTGGGGGTTGGGGGTGGGGTCTGCTCTCACATTATCTGTCACAGACCTGGGCCTGAGGCCTGAGCTGGAGAGGACAGCTGCAGAACAGGCAGAAGAGGCTCTGCTGCAGGAGGCCAAGAGCTTGGCAGAGGTAATCACCTGTTCAGGGCAAGGGGTGAGGCTACAGGCCTTGGGCGGGCACATCGGGCATCGTTCCCACTCTCCATGACACTGACTCCCCCGCCCCCCCCCCCTTACCTGGAGCAACCCTGCAGACCCCCATGCGCCGCTGCCATCCCACTCGCATGCACGGGGCAGGTGAGGTCCCTGGACTTGCCTTCAGAGGCTTATGCTCCCGCAACCCTCTCCGCAGGCGCTAGATCCAGAAGAACGGGAGCCACGCTCCGTGCGTCGCTGCGTGCGGCTGCACGAGTCCTGTCTGGGACACCAAGTGCCCTGCTGTGACCCATGCGCCACGTGCTACTGCCGCTTCTTCAACGCCTTCTGCTACTGCCGCAAGCTGGGTACCGCCATGAACCCCTGCAGCCGCACCTAACGGGTCCACGTCAGAGTCGGGGCTGTGACGGGGTAGGGGGCGTGAATAAAGTTTGGGACCAACGGCAAGGCTGTGACATTATTTCGAACGTGGCCTTCGGAGGGGGGTAGGTCTTGGCAGGCGCCTAGTCTAGAAACCTCATACCTCCCCCAGGGCCTGTGTTACCCCATCATCTGAGTTACTTATAGGCACAGTCTTAGGGCACCAGGCGCCGTTGGGGGAAGCAGAGGAGAGCCTCTCTTCAGCCCTCGAGAATCTTCTACACTGTAGAAATTCCCAAATTGTAGTACGCGTACCCCCCCAGGGGTACGGGAAGAGTTTGGTGGGGATACGCGTTGCACCAGAGTTTGGTGGGGATATGCACTGCACCGTGCTTAGCTGCGTCTAATTCTACGTTCTCATGAGTACGAGAGGTACTCAGCTACTCAGCGTAATGAAAATTATAGAAGGGGTACGCATATGTCAAAAGTTTGGGAAACACTGCAGTAAAGGAGGGGAAGAGGGGCAGGGGGCATAGCGCGGGATAGGGGCTGTAACTTCTGGCTGGCGAACAAGCAAGCATTAGGTTCCAGGGCCTCTTACAGCTACCTCGATGGGTGAACCCCCGCGAAGGCCGCCCTTGCCCTACCTGTTCCCCTCGGGGGAAGGCTGACTCAACAGTCTGGAATATTTCCAAGCATAAATAGCTCTCATCTTTGCTCCGCACGCCTTCCTAAGTGCCAGAGACACCAGACCCGGGAAAGCTAGGGGCTCCAATGCAATTTCCACGGCACGGGCACCACCGCGCGGCCGGCCGTAGACACTCCTAGCGGCTCCAGCCGGGAGCCAGGGGCGCGCTTTCCCTCTGTGCGCAGGCGCCAGAGCGCCGGCCCAGCCAGCACCTGCGCAGTGCCTCCACGAGAAGCCATCCGGAAGAAGGGCGCCACTCCGAGCCCGCCCCGCAGCGGCCACGTGACCCTCTTTGCGTGTCACCTGACGCGCCTGACAGGACTCTGCGGGCGCCGCCGAGTCAGCTGATCTTGGAGGAGCGCTGCGAGCCTGCGGGTCGGGCTTCTCCGGTCCCGCCGCAGCCATGTCGTACTTCCCGGAGCTCTACTTCAATGTGGACAATGGCTACCTGGAGGGACTGGTGCGCGGCCTGAAGGCCGGGGTGCTCAGCCAGGCGGACTACCTCAACCTGGTGCAGTGCGAGACGCTCGAGGGTGAGGCGCGGGGCTGGGATGCCCGGCCTTGAAAGGCCGGCGAGGAGGCTGGCCAGGGCCTGAGGGCTCCGAGTGCTGTGCGGGGGAAGCCGAAGGAGGGGGTTCTAGGAGCGCCTGAGAGGCTTCGTTCGGAATCGGGGGCTGATGGCGGGGTCGCTGGAAGGGGATCTGCCTCCAGCTGCGGCTCGGCTCAGGCCTAAACGCAAACAACGCTTTAAAACCTCAGCGGTTCGCCTCTGCTGGGGCCGTTTCTTTCTCGGTTAAGCCCATCATGTAGTTTGGAAGAGAAGGTCTCAAGGGAGTGGTTGGTCGGTGAGATGTGCCCATACAAGTCTCTTTACCCCGGCGTAGCCAGAGTGAGCTGACCCGTGGCAACGGAAAAGCGCCCCGCTTGCCTCGTCACACATACACCAAGGCTTTGGGGATCATTGTGTCTTCTCCTTGTCCGAGGGGTGAACCTTCCTGGGGAATTGCTGAGCCTGCTTAGTTAAGAGTTTCCCCCCATCGCGGAGCTACTGGCTGAGCAGTCTTCTGAAGGCAGTGTTTGAGAGCAAGGTGTGGCCCTGCAAGTCAGGGAAGTTCACACACATGTAGTTGGCCAGTAAGTCCAAAATCTTCAGCGAAAGGGATGCTTGTTGAGGGTTTTCCTAGCATAAAAATCACGAGAGAGGCTGAGTTCCCTTTTCCTTTCAGCCCACACTGCTTCAAAGTGGGATGGACCCCCGAGGAGGCACATTTGCATCAAATTTACTGAATTAGAGGTGCCCCTGACTCCAGTCTTTGCCTTCTCTCTCTCCTCCCAGGTGGCAGTGAAGGACACAGTGGCTGGGATGGAATCCCCATCCCAGACCCCCAAGTTTACTGTTGAGCTGGTCTCATGGTAGCTAGAGGGAGAAGATGACCAGATGATTCACCCTTTGATTAAATTTCAAATTGAAAAAAAATGTATTGAAGTTAAAAGTGAGCTCACTTTAAAAAAAAAAGCTTTATCTTGCAATCATGTAAAAACATACCTTTAATTTTAAAAACTCACTGAAATTAAAATACAATTGTGGACTTTGTGGTTTTAGCGTAAGTGTACAAAAAGATTGTTCACTTCCCTTACGGGGAGCGGAAGTGAGGAAGGAGAGCAGAGTATTTAGGGTGCTGAGTTGTAGGAGCCTACCAGCAACCTAATTATCCTCACTGTCGGAAAAGGAGAAACAGGGGTGGGGGCCCACTCTGGGGCAGGGTCTGACACACAGCTGATACTGGGACTGGAGAAGATCTTTGCTTAACTCTGAAGGTGAACTCTATTGACATTTGGGAAGCTTGTTTCTTTCTAGGCTTTCCTCATTCTTGCTGCTGACTCCTTCCTAACCTTCCCCGTCCCCCACAGGGTTCCCATCTTCCCAGCAAGACCCTATGCCGTCCTCCACAAACATGTTAGGCCATTCTTCCTATAATACTGCTTGGGACATAGCCCCCTTGTGGACCACAATACAGACGTTTGGCATGACATTCAGGGATTTTCTTGCTCTTTCACACACATTACTTACCTTCACACAAGCTATGCCCTGAACTCTTGATGCACATAGTGTGGTGGACTTCGGAGTTAGATAAATCTGAGTTTGAATTCCAGCTCTGCCAGTTATGGATTACCTTAGACAAGTTATTTAACTCCTCTAGACCTCGGGTTCTTCCTCTAAGATATTAACAGTACTTATCTCAGAAGCCTGTGAAATGTCAACAAACTATTATGTGTGCAGTACTTAGCCCAGCACCAAGCACAGAGTAAGTGCTTCCCTCTTTTTAAAACAAAAATATATTTTAATATATATATTTTTTATTGATTTTGTACAGAGAGGAAGGGAGAGAGAGAGAATTAGAAACATTGATGAGAGAGAGTCATCGATCAGCTGCCTCTTGCACATCCCCCACCGGGGATATGCCCACAACCAAGGTACATGCCCTTGACCGGAATCGAACCCGGGACCTTTCAGTCCACAAGCCAACGCTCTATCCATTGAGCCAAACCGGTTTCAGCAAAACAAAAATATATCTTTATTGATTTTTAGAGAGAGAGGAGTGGAGAGGGATAGAGATATAGAGAACATCAATGATGAAGGGAATCGTTGATTAGCTGCCTCCTGCATGCCCCCTACTAAGGACCGAGCATGTGCCCTTGACCAGAATCAAACCTAAGACCCTTGACTTGAGTCCCCAGTCTGATACTGAGCCAAACCATCTAGGGGTAATTAAAAAAATTTAATGTAGCATTTTAAAACATGAATCAGGGAAAGCACTTTTTAAAAAATATATATATATATTTTATTGGTTTTTTACAGAGAGGAAGAGAGAGGATAGAGAGTTAGAAACATCGATGAGAGAGAATCATCGATCAGCTGCCTCTTGCACCCCCCCACACACACACACAGGTTTGAAGGCCGACACTCTATCCACTGAGCCAAACTGGTATCAGTGAAAACACTTCTTTTAAAAAAATATTTTTATTTTTATTAATTTCAGAGAGGAAGGGGAAAGGGAGAGAAAGGTCAATGATACTCATTGATCTGTTGCTTCCTGCACGCCCCCTACTGGGGATGGAGCCCAAAGCCGGGGCAAGTGCCTTTGACTGGAATCAAACCAGGGACCCTTCATTGTGTAGGCCATCGCTCTTGCTACCGAGCCAAACCGATCAGGGCAATATATTTGATTTTAAAAAGAATCTTTAAGAAGTAATATTTGTGCTTCATTGGGAGGCACATCATAGCTAGTTGTTTCTCTTTTTGTGACACAAGGAATCATTGATATTTATCTCCTAGAATAATAATTTCAGTAGGGCTTGCAAAATGGTGATATTCTGTGTTTCTTTCTACATTTGCTAGTTTGAATACATTTATACCTGGAAACTTCCAGTAATCAACTACCTGGTTACTCTGAAATTCAGTCTAGTTAGGAGAGGCAGGATAAATGCTTGATTGTTTCTCATACTTATCAGCTTTCAAAACAATGAGTTGTTTTTCTAACAGTCTCCAAAGATGACTTATGAGGTTTACTTGTTCTCCTTGTTTTAGTATCATAACACAGTATGGATGTCAATATATTTGTTGTGGTGTCCACACTGTCCCTTGGCCAGTGGGAGCTTATTCAACAGCCTGCCAAGTCTTTTGGATACAATCTGGCAGACCAAGCATGTCAAATTTGTGGTCTGCCAGCCTGGTTTGACATGCTTGTTGTAGACTTTGAGAGTTTCCTTATTTCTGGATGACAGTATGTCCTAATCTTATTTTGTACATTTCCTGAACCAGACCTAGAGTTACCATTTCTCTTAGGGGATCTGACTTTTTTTAATTTTTATTTTTTAATATATTTTATTGATTTTTTTTACAGAGAGGAAGAGATAGGAATAGAGAGTTAGAAACATCGATGAGAGATAAACATCGATCATCTGCCTCTTGCACACTCCCTACTGGGGATGTGCCCGCAACCAAGGTACATGCCCTTGACCGGAATCGAACCCGGGACCCTTCTGTCCGCAGGCTGATGCTCTATCCACTGAGCCAAACCAGTTTTGGCGGGGACCTGGCTTTTTAATTTATTTATTGAAAACTGCTATTTAGAGTCCATAATTTGAGTCCAGAGGGTTCTTACTGCTATTGGGTTGGTCATTATTTCTAGGATTTTTCTATGGGTTAGCTCTTTTATTACTCAGAAATTTGGCAATACAGAAAAGCCATAGTTTGCTGGATTATGCAACCACAACTCAGGTGATGGTTCCAGATGCCACCTTCCTAATTTGGAGTGGAGGCTTTACCTGACACTGGGGCCAGTCAGGACATCTCCTTCCTGTTGTAAAGAAACATGCTTAACATTCATGGGAAGAGCCAGTGAGCTAGGTCGTTGGGGACCTTTGTTGAAGAGCGTCCATATATGATATGCTGGCTGTTTTCCATAACATACTTTATTCTTCTCTGTCCCGAGTCACTTGTCTTCTATCCATTGCACCACCTCCTCCTGCATTTCAACATTATTTCACAAGAGACAGTCTCATATGGGAAGAAGGAAACGAGACTTGATGCTGGGCTTGCCCAGTCACCATCACATGAGAGTGCAGATGCAAATGTGGTTTGTGTCTTCCAGAGGTTGGCAAGTCATTCAGGACTAATTATGGTGTGACTGGAAAGTTAGACAGAGATCAGCTCTTGGAGGGTTGCAAAAGCTGTAGGAAGTGCTTTTCCCTGAGCGCAGAAATGTGAGGGCAAAACCATTGGTCTTATTCTTGAGAATGTATTTGTAGTTTTAAAAGCAGATTGGAGCTGAAACCGGTTTGGCTCAGTGGATAGAGCGTCGGTCTGCGGACTGAAAGGTCCCAGGTTTGATTCTGGTCAAGGGCACGTACCTTGGTTGCGGGCACATCCCCAGTAGGGGGTGTGCAGGCGGTAGCTGATCGATGTCTCTTTCTCATGGATATTTCTTTTTCTTTTTCCTTTTTTTAAAAAAATATATTTTATTGATTTTGTACAGAGAGGAAGGGAGAGAGATAGTTAGAAACATCGATGAGAGAGAGTCATCGATCAGCTGCCTCTTGCACACCTCCCACTGGGGATATGCCCACAACCAAAGTACATGCCCTTGACTAGAATCGAACCCGGGACCTTCAGTCCCCAAGCCGACGCTCTATCCACTGAGCCAAACCGGTCTCGGCTCTCATCGATATTTCTAACTTTCTATCCCTCTACCTTCCTCTCTGTAAAAAAATCAATAATAAAAAAATATATATATATTAAAAAAAAAAAAGCCGATTGGAGAGTCTTCTGGTCAAGTTGGCAGATTCAGGAGAGGAACGTGACATTCTTTTCACTCTGAGCAGCAGAAGGTCCTGGCACTAAACATCTGGAAACTTGTCCACTAAAAAAAGAAAAGTAATATATAAATGCATATGCACAGAAGCCTGTTTCAAAAGGAAATCAAACTTGCTAGTAAAACGTTTGAGGTTGCATTAAGAACTGATAATGCATATAAACTTTAGATGATTTTGTGGCTTGTTTCTGTGTAATACGGGAAGTCGTTGGTCATTGAATTCATTGAATTAGTCAGAATACTTCCCCAAATATTTAATTTTCAATCACTTCTGAGGGAGTAATTTTATTTTTATGTGATATGGCTTCATGTTCATATTTGACATTACATGTTTTGTTTTTTTACTGTTCTGAAAAAATTTATAATTTTTCTGCAGTGATCCATCTATCTGCTTTCCTTATAATATGTGGTTATCTAAGTTGATATGTACGTACACCATACTTAATTTGTAAGTTTAAAGCAAATCTGGAAAAAAAATAACTTTTAGATAAATTAAAAAGACATGAGTTGGAGGGAGGGGCTGCACTGGAGGCGGGGAGAACATCTTGCAGGGTCTTACAGTAATCTAGGCTGGCCATGATGGCAGTCTGTTCTCAGGCGTTGGCAGGGAGCACTGTGGGGAAAGTTTAGGAAGGGGAATTGATAGGACTTGAAGGTTAGATAAGGAGGCAATGTGAGCATATGAGGAGTGACAGTTAGAGGAGGGTAGATGGTTTCTTTTTGGGGTGAGGAAATGTTCTAAAGTTGCTTGTGGTAATGGGTGCACAGCTATATAAACATCCTAAAACCATTGAATGTACACTTAAATGGGCAAATTGTATGATATATGAATTATATGGTATATGAATTATATCTCTGTAAAACTGTTACAAAAGAGAAGAAAAAAAATTAGCCAGGCCCAGGTGGCAGGAAGAAGGAATGGCATTAGTGCTCTCAGAAATGTGAAACTGCATGGAGTGTCAGAGGAGCCTGAGAAAGGGTGAAGAGAGAGTAGAGCACGGGTCAGGGGTGTGCAGGGCTGAGTGAGGATAGGTACCTCGGCTGCCACATGGAAGGGCTTGGTTATCTTGGAGGGACATGCAGCTCAGGAGGGATGAGGTTATGATTTAAAAAAAAAAAAAGAGAGAGAGACACACATTCTTCCTTTAGGTCAAGGGTAATGTGTGGGAAATGTTGCCTAAGATGATCTGTTTATGTTCTTGCCTGGAAACATTTTATGTTCTGTTTTGCTTGTCCAAGGAGACTCTATTGAATTAGTGAGCTTAGATGACCACAGCTGGGACAGAACACTAGTTTAGCTCAATCCAGATTCCCTCAGAGTCAGATCTGGTCCAAAGGAAGAGATAACACAGTCCTGACCATCCAGTGACCACAGCAGGAGGAAAGAGTTTAGGGCCCATGGGGGCGGGGGTGTGTATGTGTCAAAGGTGATAACTGGGACAAAGGGAACAAGTGTGTTGAGTCTCTGAGCTGTGAGACCTTAGGCCCTACACATATCTGACGCTTTCCCATCAGCATTTAAGGATCTGTGTTGTCCCATCAGCCCTGGGCAGCGGCATCACTGCATAAAGAGACCCCTGATGCCCCATGATCGGAGCTGGCATGGATCCTCTCGGTGGTGACCATACAGCCTTCTGCCTTGTTTGTTCCTCTCCAGCTTGCTTTTGTTGCGAGAGGGTGAGGCCCCAGGGGCAGGGAGGAGGCTAAGGATTGGCAGGAGGGAGGACTTGCTGCCATGAGCCAGCTTGGGCTTGATCCTGCTGTGGATGGAGAGGGGAGGATTTGTGGGGGTGATGGGGGTGATTGGGAGCGTGATGCGATTAGAAATTTGGTCTGGGGCTCGGGAGGATGGACTTATAAGTACCGCTCGCTAACCCATCGCGCCTCTGGAGCTCCAGGGGAGGACGGACTTAGGAGGAGGCAGGCTGGAGGCAGGCAGCTATTCCAGCTCTCCAGGTGAGAGGATGTGGGCTGAACTGGGGCAGGCGTGGCACTCGGGGAGGGGAAGCACTGGGTCACAGACCAGCTTAGGGGATGAGGCACACAGGATTGGGCCAGTTTTGATTAGATATGAGGATGTGAGAGGTTAGAAGTCAGGCGTCAGGCTTCGGACCCATTCGTGCCCGGAGCTGTTTCTGAGATAGGGACCACCGGAAGGGTAGGTTTGGGACACGGACAGGGTGGTGTTCTGTCTCAGATGTGCTGCATGGGAGTGTGTGAGGGAGGTGGCTGCGTGGGCCCTAGGGGAAGTAGCTCTCAGGATACCAATGTGGAAGTCATCAGCACGCTGGCTGGCGGCAGTTCAGCCCACGCCCGGCCATCTGTTGGCCTGCAAGTCAGGGCAGGCCTCTTTTAGAAGCCTAGTCCTGCCAGGAGGCTGGAGAGCAGCCTCCGCAGTGGGCCAAGTGGACACAAGTGGACACAAGCGTGCCTGATGAGGACACCTGGCATGGAGCTTAATTTGGCAAGTGGAGCGGGGAGAGCAGCAGCCAGGGATTCCCCCTCCCGATGCCTGCTGTGCCGCCTCCCGCGTGGCTGGCCCTGGTGATTTGTGTTTTCTTTTTTAACTAAACATACATATCTTTAAATTCTGAAAGTTAAGTTGGTGGAAGGGTGTGGATACTTTGGGGGAAAAGTTTTCACTACCTTATTAACATGGCTATATATAAAGTCCTCCCCCCCCCAAAAAAAAAGGTATACACACTTTAACAGCTGATAGCTTGATTTTGAAAATGAAATGTATTTTAATTAACACTGCCTTTATAATTATTCACATTGTGTATATACATTTTTTGGAACGCACTGTTGCTTTATAGCCCCACATACAGAATTATATCCCCTAGATTAGCACCCGATGGCATGTATAGAGGTGTTCATGCCAGCCTTGTAAGGTATCAGTAACTCGTTAGAACCATTGGAATATCCATCGACAGGAGTGTGGTTAAATAAACCATCATCTATGTTTTCAAGGGAATACTTACAAGCACTCAAAGCCTTAAGTTCCATAAGAACCGATTTAGAAATACACTGTTAGGTGAGAAGTTGTAAAGCATTTTTTAAAAATATATTTTTATTGGCTTATGAGAGGAAGGGAGAGGGAGAGAGCGATAAAAGCATCAGTGATGAGAGAAAATCATTGCTCGGCTGCCTCCTGCACGCCCCCCACTGGGGATTGAGCCTACAACCCAGGCAAGTGCCCTTGACCAGAATCAAACCCAGGACTGTTCAATCCGCAGGCTTATGCTCTATCCACTGAGCCAAACCAGCTAGGGCGCAAAGCATTATTATAATATATTCCCATTTTAGTAGAATACTAGGTGAATGCACGTGGAAGAGTATTGGAAGCATAGATACCAAGTTGTCTAGAGTGGCAGCCTCTGGGGAGAAGGACAGGGAGGCTGGAAGGGGATATTTCAATTTCTACTTTATTCACCCTCCCATCGTTTGGATGAGGATTTGACTTCGCATTACATTACAGAGCTGAGTCTTAGGGAACCTTCCTCAAGCCCCTTCTCTAGACATTTGAAGATTCAGGGGATGGTGCCTGAGGGCCCAGGCCAGAGCTGGACCTTCACTTCACCCAGGCCAGAGCCCCAGGGCCCCTATTCAGGTACAGCTCCCCTGCTCACCTCTCACTTGGCCATTTTTCTCTTTCCTTGGTCCCCTCCTCCCCAGCCCCACCTCTGGCATTCCCTTTGCAAGATTACATCTTGCGCTGGTGTATAATTTAGGCGATGTTATCTGGGAAGCTGTTTATGGTCAAGACAGTAACAGTCCACATGGGAACTGATAACCCCCATTTCACCCAGGAGGCTGTGTCAGAACTTGCTCTGGTGGGTGGTAACATGCTTTTTCCGTGATTTCTTGGGCCTAGTTGCTGAGTTGGAGCCAGGATCTGAACTCCTGCCTAGGGCCTTTATTTTATGTTAATCCTCACCCGAGGTTATTTTTTCCATTGACTTTTAGAGAGAGTTGAAGGGAGAGAGAGAGAGAGAAAGAGAGAGAGAGAGAGAGAGAGGGAGAGAGAGAGGGAGAGAGAAATATCCAAGTGAGAGAGACACATCTATTGCTTTCCCAGGGGGATCGAGCCTGCAACTAAGGTGCCCTTCACTCTAATCGAACTTGGGGCCCTTCAGTCCATAGACCAACGCTCCAACCACTGAGCCAAACCAGCTAGGGTACCTAGAGCCTTTGGAATAGGCCTCAGCATAGGCAAATGTCAGCCATCAGGACTTTTGAAGATAAGACTTTCTGGATAAACCAGGGTTTCTGGATGGAAGAGAAGGAAAGGCTCCCAACATTTTATTTTATTTTTATTTTATTACTATTTAAATGAGATTAATTTTGTGTGACTTTATTGTTTTGGTTTTGTTTTAATCCTCTCCCGAGGATATTTTCCCATTGATTTTCAGAGAGAGTGGAAGAGAGAGGGAAAGACAGAGAGAAGTATTGATGTGAGAGAAATACACCGATGGGTTGCACATTCCTGACCAGGGCCTTGGCCAGGGATTCTGCAACCAACATACATGCCCTTGACTGGAATTTAACCCGGGACCCTTTGGGTTGACACTATCCACTGAGCCAAACCAGCTAGGACTTTATTTTACTTTTTAAAGGGGCATTTTATATATATTTATTGATTTCAGAGAGGAAGGGAGAGGGAGAGAGAGAGAGAGAAAAACATCAATGATGAGAGAGAATCATTGATTGGCTGCCTCCTGCAGGACCCCTACTGGGAATCAAGCCCAAAACCTGGGCATGTGCCCTTGACCAGAATTGAACTCGGGACCCTTCAGTTTGCAGGCCAATGCTCTATCCACTGAGCTAAACCCACTAGAGCCCAACACTTTATTTTAAACATTCCCCATAAAACACTTCTAGAATTATTAGTTTTTCTTTTCTCTTTTCTTAGCGGTACACACTGAACATAGCGGAGCTGTTCCGCATGAGGGCTGTTACTAGTAGACCTGCAGTGAGATGGAACAGAACTCACTGTCCCTGAGGGCCCGGTTCTGCTTCCAATAGTTTTGAACCTGGGCCCCCTATCAGGCTCCCCCTTTTCCTTCCGGCCGTGGTCAGAGTGCCTGATCCAGCACCCAGACCCCTTCTCTAACTATGGCTGTTATCGTGCTTTGCGCTCAGTGCCAGACACACTCTAGTTTGTTAGGAGGATCTACATCAAGAATGAACATGATGTGCCTAAACCGGTTTGGCTCAGTGGATTGAGCGTCAGCCTGCAGACTCAAAGGTCCCAGATTCGATTCTGGTCAAGAGCATGTACCTTGGTTGCGGGCACATTCCCAGTGGGATGTGTGCAGGAGGCAGCTGATCGATGTTTCTCTCCCATCGATATTTCTGACTATCCCTCTCCCTTCCTCTCTGTAAAAAAAAAATCAATAAAATATATATTTTTAAAAAAGAATGAACATGATGTAATTGTCTCTCTTGTGAATCATCGGTGCCTGCTTGGTGCCCTAGGGCCTCTCTGCATTGCCTTTCTTGAGTTCTGTGTGAGGCCAGGCATCAGGCAGACCATGGCGCCCTTTCTGGCCAGCTGCCTGATGCTAAGCCTGTGGTTTAAGCCTTGAAGCTTATTTGCTCCCCTGTCAAATGAAACGAATTACTTGCAGGTTGTCAGGATTCAGCAGCACAGTGCCTAGTGAATGCTCAGTAGATATTAGTATGATTGGATGAGTGACAGTGCTTTGTTGGTATTGGCAAGGGTCCTAGGCTTTGAGGTGCAGAAGAGAAGCCGAGACTCCCATTTTAGAGAGGTGCGCCATGTCTCGATTGTCCTGTTTCTGGGTGACTAAGCAGTGTGTGTGTGTGTGTGTGTATAATCCTCCCCCGACGTCATGCTTAGAGAACGAGAGTGAGAGAGAGACACCCATCAATGTTGCAGGGGAGCAAAACCTGCAATCCAGGCATGTACCCTGACTGAGAATCAAACCAGCAACCCTTTGGTGCACTGGGTGGTGCTCAACCAAGTGAGCCACTCTGGCCAGGCAGCACTTGATTTTTGTAGATGCCGTTTTGGGCAGTGGGAACCAGGTGTAGGGAGCTAGGTAAAGAGACTTGGAAACTTGGGAGGGTCTGGCCAAGCTGGAGAACAAGAGTGGGGAGGGCTGAGGAGACACACGCTTCCTCTTCATCCTCTTCACTCTTGTGCCCCAGAAGCCCCTGTCTCCACCAATGCAAGGCCGACCAATCCCTCCTGACCAGACTCAAGCCCACCTCATCTCCATTTTGACTTTTCCAGACTCCTCCTATTCCCTCTTTTTTCTTTCTTTATTTTTAAAAATATTTTATTGATTTTTTTACAGAGAGGAAGAGAGAGGGCTAGAGAGTTAGAAACATCTATGAGAGAGAATCATCGATGAGTTGCCTCTTGAACACCCCCTACTGGGGATGTGCCCGCAACCAAGGTACGTACATGCCTCTGACCGGAATCAAACTGGGATCTTTCAGTCCACAGGCCGACGCTCTCTCCACTGAGCCAAACCAGTTTCGGCCTGTTCCCTCTTCTTTATGTCACATTCCTACTTGGCTCTGTGGGTGCCTGCGGTCTTCTTCCTTGGGGATTGTTGTCTGGGGGAGATGCAGATCAGGAGGCAGAGGCAGTGATTCAGTTGGAGAGGTGCGTTGAGAGGGAGCTAGGATTAGAGGTTGACAATGTCACCCTCCATTTGGCCACAAGATGGTGCACCAGGACCACTCCGCTGCCAGAGAGCTGGGTTAGCGGTTGTGGCTGTGAGTCAGCCAAGCTAAGTCTCCTCTGCTTTTCTGCACAGCACCTGCCTGTGGTCACTGTCCCCCCCAGGTCTCTTCCCTGAACCCTACTTCCTTCACCCAAGTTCTAACTGACCTTCTTAATTAAGTAGGGCTCGTGGCATGGTGTCTTTCTGTCTGTCCATCCCTTTTTATCCTCATCTCCCTGTGCCCCAGCTTCCGGGGTTGGGAAGGGGAAGGCCAGGGGACAGTTCCCTGATGCACTCTGCCTTGGTGTCTAGTGCAACTGCTCCAGCCTTGACCTCAAGCTGTCCTCACTTCCCTCACTTGGGTCATGCTGGCAGCTTTCAAAGTCAGAGCAGCAGCCCAGCAGTGTGCTTGCCAACCATGAGCCTGGGATGTAGGGGGCACCAAGTAGAAGCTTGAGGTTGTCAGGAGGTCAGGGCTATTCTTCCTAGGCTCCTAGAGGCACCACTCCACGCTGGTCCTCCCACTGTGGTCCCTCCAGGAGAGGGAAAATCCATCCTCCAGACAGACTCTCTCCCACCCCCCACCTCCTTCAGCTCTTTGGGGGACATGTGGAGTGTATGTGGCAGGTACATGCATGTAAGGTGGCTTGGAAAGAAGTCCAAACCAGGTACCCCAAACTCTCTATAGGTACACACATCATGCTGCAATGGGGTTGTTATCAGGTGAATGACAAATTTCCTGCACCCCAGTTTGTGGGGGAGGCTTTCCATTGGCCTCCCTGGCTCCTGCCTCATTCAACACCTACTGCTTGGATGTTGAAAAAAAAAATTGATTCTTTACTGGAATATTGGCCTTCCTCCTCTGTTAGAGTATGAAAATCAAGGGCCTGAAAGGCCACTTAGTAGGCCAGCCTGCTATTGCATAGCCTGGTGCCCACTCTGCCTGTCTGCAGCATGAGGGGCTGGGTAGTGCACACACAGGTGGCCCCGAGGAGTGGCAGGCAGGATTGTGGCAGGGGAAGGGGGGTATGGAGGAACAGCTCTGACTCGGTGTTGGGCACTGTTTTTCTGGTCCTTGGCATTTGCCCAGACCTTGGCTACTCAGACAATGGTTTCCAGGCCTTGACCTCAGCTGAGGCTTCGTGTTTGGTTGGCGGATGGGGCTTTCCCCTCTGAGGAGTCATCTGTGGTATCCTCACTGCTGCAGCTTGCTCTTTTCTGCGGGGCCCTGCTCTGGTGGCTGCTCAGAGGCTCCCCAGCCCCGGGCCTCTCTCTCCTGCACCTGCTGGCAGTCCTCCAGGGCTTCCCTGTAGGTACCCAGGCCTCTGGGCTCATCTTGAGCTCCTGAGTTACCCCCGGGGGCTGGGGTTGCAGAGGGTCAGTGTGATCCGGACCCGATGAGGTCAAGATCAGAGCTGGCCAGGCCCCTGGAGGTAACCGTACTCAACCTCTTATTTTTCCTGGAAACTGGGTCCAGTGAGGCCCATGGGCTTGCCTATGATCCCATGAGCTCCTGACATCCATCTTGGCTCCTCCTGTGCAATCCCTACATACTCAGATGTAATCCTTCACTTGTTCACTGAAAGATTAGGTTTCTGTGTGCTCGGCCCCCAACTCAGGAGTGGGTGGTTAGGTGAGAGGGGCCCTGCTTCTGGGGCCCTTATAGCTACCCCAGGCTTTGCCACATGGTGTCCAGCTTGGAGATTAAAGGTTTGGGCGTTGAGGAATATGGGTGAGCCACATCCTGTGACCTGGCACACAGGGCCTTTAGTCCAGAAAATGGGTTGTGGCTTCTCCATTTCCCCCGACCCGCAAACCTTTAAGCCCCAGGGGAAAGGAGGTCCTGGAGGATATCTTTCAGGCCCGGCCTAGGCTCCATGTCATTGCCATTCCTCCTTTGCTTACGGCATCCAGACCTCGCTGCTTCTAGGAGGCAGCCTGAGCAGGCGACCACCCTCTCCCAGGGGCTGGCCTAGGTCCGCAGTGCTGACCACGCTTAATGTGGCATGTCACTGCTTCCCCTGCACATCCTGCCTGCCTCTCTCAGGACCACCTGTGTGCATGCCGGGATGGCAGGACAAGTGCAATGAGGGTCCTGGGGGTCCTGTACAGGACCAGCTTGGATGCCTCCTGCTCCTGCCACTTCCTGCCTGGCTCAAGCTTCTTGGCTCTTGTGTGGCTCTTGGCTCTGCTGGGCATAGGTATGGAGTGGATTGACTGTGCTCCTGGCCTGGGCTGCACAGACCAGTTTCTGTGAGCTGCGGGGGATGAGGCTTCGTGCTGAGAGCAGCATGGCTCGCAGCCCCAGATGAGGCTCGATCCTGTAAGCCCATCCAGCAGGCCTAAGTGTAAGCAAAATGAATATTTCCATAGCTTTGGCTCTAGGCACCGTGGAGCTGGCAGGATGCTCCCGCCAGGATCCAGCCTGACCTGGCTTAATCTCCCTGTGAGCAGCCTCTGGGAGCCATAAAACGGCCCTGCCCCCATCCAAGGGAGCCGCAGCTTTCTTTAGAGTCTTTTCTTAGCGTAGAACAGAAGCCCAGCCTCCAGGCTGGCAGGGCTGCTCAGGCGCTGAGGGCCAGCAGACCCAGGAGCCACACATGGCACGGGCCAGCTTTTGAGGAAGCTCACTGCCACCGCTGGCCTTTCCTGGGCGGCCTGGCGCCCGGCCGCTCCGGACCACTTGACCTCTCTCCCTCCCTCCCAGGCCAACTTCCATCTTTGGGAAAATGAAAAGAAGCTCTTCCTTGCGGCCCCAGACTCACTGCAGGCTCCAGGCTCTGCAACTGCAATGGCAGATGTGGAGAGGAGAGAGCTCGCTCAAGGTTAAAGTACGTGGCAGCTGCAGAGGTGTGGCCCCTGCCTTCCAGGGCGAGGCTGGGTCTCCTGATTCCCAGGCGGAGCTGTGGCCGAGCCACACGCAGGGTAGCTGCCCTCCCAGCCCTGTGTCCTGAGACGCATCCCGTGGAGCCAGGATGGGTGGGGTGTCCTCGCGAGGGGCTATTCGAGGGATCTCCGCTCAGAGAACTTCTTGGAACTTGCCCTGGGTGCAGCTGTAACCAGTTGTGCCCCTCCCTTTGGCACATGGGACTGTTCCCTACCTGGCACCCTCCTGACTGTTGGATGGGCTGACTTCCTCATGGGATATGAGAGATGCTTTCATTCTTCCAGCCACAGGGACGGGGTGTTCTTGGGAGCATGAGGGCAATTAAAGGTGGCTCTGCCATCACTTGCCACCTGTCTCAGAGCGGGGAAGAGGGCGGTGAACCTGGGGCCAGACATCCTGCTGCCTGCTGGACATGGGGCGTGCCACTCGCATCCGATCCCTGTGTCCGATATGCTGGTGGGTGGTGCCAGGGGCCCCACGTATCAGCTGGGCCACCTCTGCAGATCAGTCCCATCCCCTTCTGCTGATGCTTCGCCTCACGGAGAGGCCTCTGGCATGAAACAGAATGCTGGTTCAGGGACCGAGGAAGGAGCACTCCCTGGCCTCTCCCTGCAGGAGCTCTGCCCTGCACCGGCTGACACCCAGTAGCTTGCCTGCGGCTGTGCCAGCAGTAGACTCCAGGTTCTTCCCAAAACTGCTGGCCCGCCAGCCCGGGGGCTTCCCACGGAGCAAAGGTTGCCCTGTACCTCCTGCTTGCTTCTGTGGCCCCAGGGCAGCAGCTCCAGGGGTGGCAGGTGGTGCAGAGTGAGGTCCTCGCTGCCGCCCGAGGCCCTGGGGCTCATAGCTCTTTGTGATCTTGCTATTCGGTGAAGTGAGACGTGGGCTTGGGAACAGGAGCCTCAAAATTTGAGCCAGCTCTGTTGCTCCTTTGCCAGGAGAGAGCAGAGTAGGGGCCTGTGTGTTTGCATGCCCAGGTTGCACGAGGCCCCCGCAGCCTTCATGAGAGGGAGGAAAACATGCCTGAGCCCTGGCCGGGGCAAGAGGCCATGGACATCTTAGTTGGAGGCAGGGGCAGTGCCAAGGCTCTGGATGGGGGATGGCAGGCGGCACCCGAGAGAAGGGTAAGAGGAACTGCGTTTGATAGGAAACGTTGGAATCGGTTAGTTGGGATTGCATGAGGTTTGCAGGGAGTCTGTGGTGTGCTCTGGCAGAGGCCTGGCGGCGAAGAGGATGCTTAGTCTGTGCTGCAGGCCCCAGGTAGAGCCAGGGTTAATGGTTTCCATGCTGTGGTTCCCACACTGGGAGCTCCAGATGTAGTGCTCCGACCCTGCAAGCCAGGCCGCCAGGGTACACATCTGCTTTGGAGCTGATAGGAAGATGAGGGCTCACCCACCCCAGAGCCTGGAGAGGATACTCAGGCACAGCACATTCCGTCGGGCCACCAGCCTGGCCATCTGGTCACATCTGTGCATCTGTGTGAGTCTCCCTGCTTTGAGCCCCAAAGTCGCAGCCTCAGAGAGCCTCCGGGGCACAGTGAGCGTTGGAGCCAGAGCCCAGGTCCGGTGCCTTCAAAGCAGACCCTTACCTGGGCCAGGGGAGAGGTATAACCAGCTCCAGTGCCCTGCGCCCTCACAGGGAGTGGCAGGATGGGCACACTAGGTTGGAGGGAACATGCCTGCACATCTGGTTTCACTCAGCGGGCCGCAATTCCTTGAAAACCCCTGAGCTCCCCAGGAGAGTGTTGCTGAGTGACCTCTGGAAAAGCAGAAGTAAAGTCTTGGGAACACGCTGTCCTCTCACACTCTGCCGTGGCCAGCTGGCCAGCAGGGTCCCTCCGTGGGCCATGAGGCCATGGGTGAGTCTGGAGCAGGGGGCTGCCCCGCCTAGGATTCTGTGCCAGGGGTTGCCTCTGTGCCTGCTGGGCCCCTGGACTGCGTGGGGCCAAGACGCTCCCTTCCTGTCTTCCCAGTCCCTGAGGAAGGGGCTGCAGAGGTGTGGGGGCTCGCGAGGAGCTGGCAGGATGTCCTGCCCTTGGGGCTCTGGAGGGGCTGAGAGATCACTTTCAGGGCTGGCAGGATCTGGGAAAGCTTTCAAAAACTGGATGGAGAGCAGGGCTGCCCAGCTGCCACCTCTCAAGGCCTGGCGAGGGCTGGCTGCCAAGCCCACACTTTGTCCCACAGAGAGTGCAGATCAGGCTAGGGTCCCCATGTTCCCTCTTAATCAGGGGCTGGAGTGGTAGTCAGAGGCGCCAGCTGGGGTCAGGGCTTTACCACTGAGGGGTCCCGGACCAGAAGACCTGGGCTGAGGAGGAGACAGGAGGTGGAAGGACAGATGGAAGCTGCGGGAGCCCTGGGAGGAAGAGCCACGCCAGGACCTTCAGAGAGTTCAGCTGGGTCCTGCTGGAGCCTCTGCCATGGTCTCTGACACAGGCAGCCGCAGGGTGGACAGCGGTGCCTGTGGGAGAGGGAGGGCAGGGGCTCTCACTTTCCAGGCTGGGGGTGTGTCCTCCAGCTTTGCTGCCCTGACTGGGCCTGAGGAAGCAGCCCTGATTCCTGCACTTCAAGGGCTTCTTTCTGGGGCATTCTGTGCACTTCTCTGGAGCCCTTGCTGGGGGCAGAGGTCACAGGCAGGCCACCCGAGATGGAGAATAGCACTGGTAGGGCCCAGGAGTCCGGGGCTGAGACTGAAGCAGTGCTAAGACTGAGGGCATGGGGCCTCAGGCTGTGGGGAGGAGGCAGGGGCTGCTGGGTAAAGGTGATAGTAACACGTTTGAGGACGCTTATAATGGTGAAGAGAATGGACTTGGGAGCAGGAGCCCAGCAAAAGGGCCGTGTGGTGGTGGTGAGGTTGCCTGGGTTGCACCAGGAAATGGAGTTGGGGGAAGTCACCAGAACGTCAGGACAGGCGACACCGGGCAGTGGGAGAGGTGTGGGAAGGTGCTGGGAGGGTGAGGAGCGCTGGGGGGCAGGCGAGGCCGGCAGCGTGGGCAGCTGTTGGATGGCTTCCTTTGTGGAGGGATGCAGGTCAGAATGCAGAGTGAACTTCCCAATGGCAGCAGCATCTTCTTGGACCTGAGAAATCGTCCTCTGAGGAAGCCTTTTACCGTGAGATTCCAAGCTGACCAGACATTCTTGGTGCTGGGCCACGGCAGGGAGGATTTGGGGTAGACAGCTGGGCATGTGGGCAGACCAGTGCGGTACCCCGAGTCTGTGCTAACCAGAACACTGCTCAGCTTCAGCCCAGGCATGTCTGGGGCTCTCTGGGGCCATCACTGGGGCTGTCGGGCTGCTGAGCTCAAGGCGCAGAGCAGAACTAGCCCCTGCCTTCCCAGAGCCCCTGGCGTCCTCGGCTGCCCTCGGGGGCTGGGCCAGGGCTGGGTGGCCAGGTCTCCCACGAAGCTCTCAACAAGTTCCAGGCCTCTCCTCCTGCGCTCAGATCCCACCCCCCTGTTACCCCCCCCCCCCTCCTCACGTCCCTCCAAGGGAGCAGGAAGCTGAGGGTGGGGGCGGGGTGGGGAGGTTTCTAACGGGCCTTGTCCAGCCCTGAGGCCTGTGGAAAGGGCTCGAGGCTGCCAGCCACGGCCCAGCCGCCAGCTTCTCGAATAGGGTCAGAGCTGGTTCAGAAGCCCTGTGTGGGCTGAGCTGAGGGATCCAAGTCGCCTTCCTGGCTGGCAGGCCGTCCCCTCTCCTTGGGTCACAGGGAGACACGAGGCTTGGCCAGGGAAAGTGGTCTGGAACGGCCCTTTGAGAGTGTCCCTAGGGACTTTTAAAAATGAGTTTCCTGGTAAGGAAGACTCTCAGGCCTTGGGCAGGATTCTCGGTAGAGTCTCCCGGGTTTGCTCTGATCTGACAAATGCCAGCAGAAACCACCCGGCTGTCTGCCTTCCAGCAGTGCTGGGAGCCGTGGCTTCCCCAGATGCAGCGTCAGCAAAATGTCGCAGCCAAGGCACAGCGGGGAGTTTGTTCTAAGGCCCATGCTAAGCCCAGGGGCGCGGAGGTGTGCACAGGAGAGCCCATCCCTGGGTTTCACTCCTCCGGGTTAAATGCACACGTCCCTGGCTTCTCCAGGAATGGCTGAGGCCACACGTAATGCCAGAGAGGCTCTCCGATGAGTCATGACGGGCCCAGGCCTCTGTTAGGTGGACGTGAGTGTCCAGGCTGCCCCTGAGGTCATGGGTACCATCTGGAAACACAGGTGGAAGCTCTGGCCTCTCTGCCACCTGCCGGCTTTTGTGGGACCAAAGTCTGTCTGGGCAGGTAGGTGTATATTTGGAAGGCCCATCCTGAGCCAGGGGCTGTGGGAGAAGGTGGCTGAGGATGCAAAGGGAGGAGCAGAGACCAGAGTTGGGATGGACAGAGTCCATGAGGCCTGATCCACATCTCAGCCCCTCTGTGTTTGACTGTTGGACTCTGGCCAGTTTTCGTATTCCCTCTGATTTCTGTTTTCTGAGTCTGTGAAATGGGCACGCCTGGGAGGTCCAGCACACACGTTGCCCCTGGCAGGGGCCAGGTACTCACCAGGGCCTCGTCTGTTTCCAGTTAAAGTGGGTGTTGCTGCCCCTGTATGTTGGGGGTGCTGACTCCCACCTGGCCAGGGCCAGGAGTTGGATGGAGTCGGTGGGGGTTGGAGAGGGGAGAGGGTAATTGGCGGTGGGGGAGTTGTTGAGTAAGCGAAGGGGAGAGAAGTGGACAGGTTTGGGCCAGGCTAGGCTTCCAGCTACTCTGTGCTCCACAGCCTCCCCTAGTGGTGATTTGAGCATCTGCTGTGCCCAGGCCAGAACACCCACCCACTTCTCTTTCAAGTATCACAATACTTATTATAGATGAAAGTATATAAAATCGGGGCATGAACATGACTTGATAAGTTCGAAGACTTAATCTATCTCTCTCTCTCTCTCTCTCTCTCTCTCTCTCCCTCCCTCTTTCTCTCTCTCTCTCTCTCTCTCTCTCTCTCTATATATATATATATATATATATGCATGCCAAGTGACCGGAACAACAGAACAACCAGAATGGCCCGTTGCTATGACGCATACTGCAGTAGCCAACCGGCTTGATGGGGGCCCCAGTCACCTCCCCTTCCTCTACCGTCCCTACTCCCAATCCCCCCCCCCCATGGCGGGTGAGGCCATTCGGCCAACCTCCTACATCCCTCTTCACCCCACCCCCTTGCTGGCCAGACCCCGCCTGTGCATGAATTCATGCACCAGGCCTCTAGTACTAGAATAAGAGGGACCCATTCATATTTTCACCATTCATTTCACACTTAAAAAAACTACTTCAAGGACACTAACAATCTCTCAAAACTGATCAGTTTTATGCAAGTAAACCATGTTTCTTTTTATTATTATTATTATTTTTATTTTTTAAATTTATTTATTTATTTATTTATTACATATTTTATTGATTTTTTTGTTGCCCCCTCCCTCCCTCCCACACATCCCCTCCCTCCCCAGAGTTTTATACCCATTGGATGTACTTATATGCATGTATACAAGTCCTTCAGTTGATCTATTATCTCCCCCAGAACCTCCTCCCTCCCCACTGAAATTTGACAGTCTGCTTGTTGCTTTACTGTCTCTATGTCTATCTTTTGGTTCATCAGTTTATAATGATCTTTATTATCCACAAATGAGTGAGGTCATGTGGTGTTTCTCTTTCATTGATTGGCTTATTTCACTCAGCATGATGTTCTCCAATTCCATCCAGGTTGCTGCAAAAGATGAGAATTCCTTCTTTTTTTTAATGCAGCATAGTATTCCATTGTGTAGATGTACCATAGTTTTTGGATCCAATCATCTGCTGATGGGCACCTAGGCTGTTTCTAAATTCTGGCTATTGTAGATTGTGCTGCTATGAACATAGGGGTGCATATATCCTTTCTGATTGGTGTTTCTAGCTTCTTGGGATATATTCCTAGGAGTGGGATTACTGGGTCAAATGGGAGTTCCATTTTCACCATGTTTCTTTTTTTTAAAATATATTTTATTGATTTTATACAGAGAGGAAGGGAGAGAGATAGAGAGTCAGAAACATCGATGAGAGAGTGTAATCGATCAGCTGCCTCCTGCACACCCCCTACCGGGGATATGCCCACAACCAAGGTACATGCCCTTGACCGGAATCGAACCCGGGACCCTTCAGTCCCCAAGCTGATGCTCTATCCATTGAGCCAAACCGGTCCCGGCTCACCATGTTTCTTTTTAAAAGAACTTGTGCCCTTGCCCAGGGTCAGGGATTTTAACATCTAGCACATAAAGCCCATTACAGGTAGAAATACAGGTGATACACTATTACATCAACAATCATCAGTTACAGTTAAGGATTTTTCTGCAACAGCCAAATGAATAATCAAATAATGCAACAACGGAATTATTACTGAGTAATAATACTGGGTGTCATCTGTCCTCCAGCCTGTGCCTTATTCTAGGCATAAGTGGGCCATGGCTTGACTGTGGTGAGGATGGGGAGAAGCAGAGCCCTGGGCAGGGGCTCATGGCAGATGACCTGGGGTGAGAACATACGCATGTGCACAATCCTTTGGGCAAAAAGGCAGCAGGACCCATGTGGCAGAGCCGGAGACTCGGCTTTTTCCCGCTGTACCTTGCCCTTAGTTTTGTTCTCCTGTAGGTTGGCCATGGGAGAAAGTAGGTGTGAATGGTAGAGTGATGGTGAAGGCAGCAGATGGTGGAGCCTCCTGCAGCCTCCTGAGTTTAAAGTTCACTCTGTGTGCGCCCAGGAGCCGCACAGGACCTTAGTGCTGCCTGCTCCCGGGTGCACCACATGCTCTCCCATCTCTCCTTTAGCACATCTGACTCTAGGCTGGGAGCACTGATGGGGCACAGGAGGAGGGGCATCAGAGGGGTCCCTTAAGCCTTATTCTTCCTTCTTTAAGCAACCAGGATAGCATGGCCTCCTAGGCTCTCAGACACACAGGAAGGCCTTGGTCAGGGGGGACTGGTGGGAATGTTCACCTTTCCTGCTGTCCTCTGGGTAAGCCCCCCAGTGGAGGAAAGCATGCAGTCCCTGCAGCAGAGGCAGCTCCGGCTGTTGGGCCTTCATACACACATCCATGCACACATGGACCTGTCTCAGTCACTGTCCTTCGTATGCCATCACTGCCACAGTGTTCCCATTTCATATTTCAGGAGTGACTTAACGCTGTCTTCACCAACCCTCTGCCCAGTCTTACATTCATTCAACAGTTCTTTACTGAGCATCGAAATGCACCAGAACTGCCCTGCTTTAGACTCTAGGGTGCCACAGTGAAAGGCCCCGCTGCCATGGAGCTTGTATGTCCTGTGTGCAAGGGGGGCGTGTGTTACAAAGAAGAGTGGCGCAAGTGAAGGGTGACGGGCTGCAGCAGAGGCCTCTGAAGAGGGGGTGTCTGAGGAGCGAGCCTCACTTTCCAGGCAAGGGACAGGGAAGGGCCCTGAGATGAGGATGCATGGACGGGGGCTGTTGGGAGTTTTGAGAAGATCACTCTGGCTGTGTGTGAGAATAGACTGGGCAAGTGGGAAATGGGGGCAAAAGTGGGAGCCTGTGGGGTTGTTGCCATGACCCCCGGGGCCTCACTCGTCCTTCCTCGGTCCTTTCCTCCCTTTTCCCACCACTATCCCGAAGAGCTCAGGAGAGCCTGTACGATTGGCTTGCCTGCTCCAGCCACTCCAGCGTCCTCTCCACCTGACACATTTGCTCTCTGGGCCACTTGTCACTTACACCAGCGGCCGCCAGCCTTTCGGACCTCACGGACCACCAGTGGTCTGCGGACCACCGGTTGGCGACGCTGACTTACACCATCCTCCTGACTGTTGACCTTGGTATTTTCCTGTTCCTGCCCTCTGCTGTGGCCAGCCTAGCATGCCCTCTCACCTTCTCAATCCTATCTTGGTGCCTTCTCCATTCATCCTCCCTCCCCCACTACAGCATGTCCTTTATTTCATCTGTGCTTTTTCTGTCTGAGGGTGTGCTGGATTGCTCTACTAGCCCGGAGGCCGTGGAAGGCAGGGCCTGTGTTATTCTGCTCCTGGTCAGGGTCATCCCAGAGCCTGCCAAGCAGAAGGGCCTCACAGGCTTGTGAATGGCACCTTAGGTCGGGGTTTCCGGCCTTGTCATTTGGAGGAACAATGGTTCTGCTTGTGCTTAGACTGTCCTGTGCTGGCTCATGGCCCAAGGGTCTGAGGCATCTTCAGGGCCTTGGCTGGCTGCTCTGGAGTAGGCCCTGAGCCAACAGGGAGGTGGCGGTGGAGGTGGAGACAGGAAGTGAGGGTAGCAGCAGGGCTCAACTCCAGGGGAGAGGCTAGGGCCGGGGATGGGGACGGGTTGAGGAGACTCAGCATGGCCAGCGCTCACACCCCATCCTTGGGTTTCAGACCTGAAGCTGCACCTACAGAGCACCGACTACGGCAACTTCCTGGCCAACGAGGCATCACCGCTGACAGTGTCAGTCATCGATGACCGGCTCAAGGAGAAGATGGTGGTGGAGTTCCGCCACATGAGGAACCACGCCTATGAGCCACTCGCCAGCTTCCTGGATTTCATTACGTGAGTGTGTGCCCCGTAGCGCCTCGCCTTCTCCCCAGCTGGGCAGGACGGCTGCATCTGATGGACCTGGCCCAGCATGGCTTAGGTCAGCTGCCTGAAGAGTCCTCCTGGGCTAAATGGCTGGGCTGGTCATACAATAACACGGGACCTCCAGGCCACCACCCATAGAGTAGGGTCACCAGCCATTTCACTTCTGGCTAGGATACTGGTGGGCAGGCATGTACCCATGTTGTAGTGCTGGATGAAGCCCCTTTCCCTGCATCACTGGTGTGACAGAGATTGGGGTGGGGAACCCTTTCCTCACTCACAGCACCCACAATGAACACTCTCTGGGTTCCTGACCCCCATGTCAGGGTCAGGGATCAGAGGTCAGGGACGGGCAGAGCTCTGAAGAGCCAGGTTCATGGGATGGACCATTCAGGCTTTCTGACCATGGCTCTGGGCTTCAGGGAGAAGGGATGGTGGGCTTGGGAGTAGAGGCTGAACACCTCGTTGCCTTTCCCAGTTCTGGCCAGGCCCCCATGCTCACGACCCTTGACTGCCCAGCTTCCCCATTTTCTAACCCTTGGGTGTAGCCCTGCTTCTACTAAGCTCCTGGCAATGCTGGGAGAGGGGAGGCCTTGTGACCTGCAGGCTAGGGGAGGGAGGGCACTTGGACAAGGTAACCTGTGCTCACCGGTGTGCTTCTGGAAACAGGGAGGTAGAGGGGCTCCTATGCAGTGACGGCCCAGGAACCATGAACCGGGGCCTGGTGGACAAACAGATGGCCTCTGTTTGTCCACCTCGGGGTGAGCAGAGGCACGGTCAGGGCTGGTTTATAGGAATGTGCCTGGCGTTGGTAGAGTGTGTGTGAGTTGTGGGGAAGGAAGGTTTCCAGGCACTCTCCCAGGTGCCACCTTGCTTTAACCATTCTCTGATCGCGGTCCTCACCCTCTTCCTTGAGACCTGACATACCTGCCCTGCTGTCCTTGCAGGGACAGGGCTAGACTCCTTCTGCCTGGCTTATCCACCCCCCCCACACACACACCCACACCCCCCCCCCCAGGAGCAGCCACTTACAATCCATTAGGTCAAGTGGTGTCAGTGGCTATCAGAGCACCAACCTCAGGTGGGGGCCACAGGCGGGGACACCCAAAGGGCTCAGGAAACCTGCCCAGGCTGGGAAACAGGCTCTCTCCCCAGAGGAATAAAAGATCAAGTTGTTGTTATGTAGGCATCCATTGGTTACTTCTTTATGCTCTCTGCCTGGAGACTGAGCCCACAGCCTTACTGTATTGGGATGACGCTCTAACTAACGGAGCCATCTGGCCAGGGCCTTTAGAGGGTATTCTTTCTACTTATGGGGAAAAAAAAAAAAAAGTGTTTGCCCAGCTGGTGCCCAGGGGCCCTCAGCTGTCCTGACCTGGCCCATAATCACTGCCCTAGCCCCGGTCAAGGTACAACTGAAAAAAAAAGGTACAACTGACATGGTCCTCCTGGGGCAGGAGTTCAGAGGTGAGGTGTGTCTTGGGCTGTGGCATTGGGGAATCATTGCACAGAATCCCATCTGTCAATCAACCCCTAGCCTGGGCCTGTGTATCCCTTGCCTCAAGGCCAGAGCTGAGGACATACAAGGAAACTGTGTGTTTATTGCCAGAGCCTGGCCTTCATCGTGTTTGCACAAGGTTCCTCCAGTTTCCTGATGAATGTTCTGGTCTTTCTTGCTGGGCTGGCCAGAGGAGACCTGACCCAACCCCATGCCCGTGGTCAGAGGGCAGATGTCCTGCATCCCGCTTGGCCACCTGCCTATGTAGCTCGGCCCCCAGCCTGTCTTGGTGCCCTTAGAGGCTTGGTATCTGCCTGCCAGGCCATGAAACTGGAGAGAGCTCTGAGCGTGACTGAGGCCACACAGCCGCCAGCTCTTTGCTGGAGGTTGGCTGTAAGCACCAAGTACGCTTAGAGCAGCCAAGCGCTATTCTGTGGCAGGCTGTCACTTCCCGCCCCTTCCATTCACGGGTGATTGTGGCTTACGGTCTCCCCATCCCCTTACTCTTTCCCTCACTCGGGAAGAGTTCAGCAGCCACGTGTCAGCCTGTCTGAACCTGTGGCTGCTCAGAACATGACCTTGTCATCTCTCTGCTCCTCTGCTCTCCGCTTCAGCCGCCCCACCAATGGCTGCCCAAGGCCATGTCACCCCCCCCCCCCTGGAACTGCTCCGCCCTTGAAATTGCTGAGTCAGGCACCCCCTCTCTACCCACAGCCTTCAGGCCCTCCAGCCACTCTCAGTCCCTTGTGGGACGCGGGTTCCGGACTCAGCAGGACACGAGGCCCTGCTTCCTCCCCTGCCGCCCCTCTTTCTTCATTTTCCTCCCTCCCCAGCTGAGGTTCCCTGGTCCATCATTCGAGCGCTCTTCTGCCAACATCCGCAGCTCTCTTGGCTGCCCATCTCATGGTCCCACCCGGCTGGCAGCCCCCCATCCCTGGAGGAATCCCAGCAGTCTCCAGCCCGGAGGTACCCTCCCCCACCTCCGCTGCTGGGAGCAGAGTTGGGGAAGCCGGCAGCAGCTTCGGGCGGGCGAACCCAGCTGCCAGACATGCACTCGGACCAGCTCAGTTGGCCTTGACTTGTCCCTGCCCAGCCAGCCGCTTGCTTTCCCTCCTCGGTCCCTGCAGCATCCCCCTCAAGGGTGGGAAGACCACTCCCATATCTTAAACACCATCCCTCTCCTGCTCCCCCATCCTTCTCTCTCACCTGCCTCCTGCTCCACAGAGATAATGGAGGCCAGTCTACCTCCCATCGCTGCGTCTGGACCTCCAACCCCAATCCAGTGGCTGAGGTGCGCTCCTCTTTTTTGTGGTCCTTCTGCCAATGGCCTCTGTTCCCTCAGCCCACTCCCTGGATCCCAAGTGGTCAGTCATCTGCACTTCTGTCTGTGCAGCCATATTCCCTTCTGGATTCTTCCCATTAGCATCTAAAAAACCTGTCTCTTAGGGCTAAACTTGTATTTTATTTATTTTTAGATATTTACTGATTTTAGAGAAAGAGGAGAGAGAGAGAGAGAGAGAGAACCATCTATTTTTGTTCCACCTATTTCTGCATTCATTGGTTGATTCTTTTAGGTGCCTTGATTGGGTATCAAACCTGCAACCTTGGCGTATTGAAATGATGCTCTAACCAACAGGGTTACCTGGCTAGGGCTGGCCTACACTTTTACGTTCAATGTCTGTTCTCTCAAAACTTTCCCCACCCTTCGAGCCTCCGGTCTCCTTCCAGCAGGCCCATCACTCCACCACAGGCCCTGGCTAAAGTCACCACTGCCTTTCATGTGGCCAAGGTCTCCAGGCCTAACTCGGAGCCTTGCTCAGAGGTCACTTATCTCCATCCCTCAGAATCTCTTCGCTGCCTTCGGCGCTGCCTCAGGGGGACAGGCGTAGGCTCTCCAGGAGGCAGTGAGTCCTTGTCACTGCAGGTGTGCAAGTAGAAGCTTCCCCTGCCCTTCCCTGGTGAGAGACAGTGTCCCACCCAGCCTTCAGCCTCCCCGGATGACCAGTACCAGCTCTGGGGCCCAGGCGCGGCGCCAGGAGGCGGGGGGGGGAGCATGGATGCAGCGGGGTGGGTGCCAATGGTGGTGTAGATAGCTCCTGGAGAGGCCTGTGAGCAGCTGCCACAAATAGAACTAAGGGTCACAGGAGGCTTCTCCACATTGAGAGGGTTCCAGGATCAGATGGGGTCAGAGGCTCTATCCCAAGTCTCACAGCAAGTTAATAGCTGGGCCTGGAAGCAACTCTTGGTACTACTAGTACATGTTACTGCAGGGGACGGAGCTGAATCATCCCAAGACCATATGGCTGATGACAGCCTGCTCCAGAGGAAACTCTCACTTAGGGTCCGTCTGCCCCACACCGGGCCACTGCCTCCGCTCTGGCCACCCGCTCTCCCCAGTGGCCTGGCTGGCCCCGCCTGCTCCTGGAGTCTCCTTTCCCTCATGGTGTCTCTCAGATTTAACCCCTACCTCCCTGGCTGCTCTTCTCCACTCTGCCTCCTCTGCTCTGGCTCAACCCGGGAATGAGGAGTGGGTGTTGTTGAAAGGGGTTGAGGCAGGTACCCATTGGCATGGCAACCATCTTTCTGTTGGACCAGGAGCCTCAGTGTTACCAGCCTGGACTGGACAGCTGGAAGGAAGCTTTGTCCCAGGACAATGGCCTCAGGTGCCCAGTGGGCCTGTGAGCACACTGGCCATTCTCCCAGGACACGTTATTCCAGCCGTGTGTCCTGCTGCTTCAGGTTTCCAGATGGGCTTCCTCCCTGTCCTGGCCCTCCGGCCTTTGCTGTCCACATCCAGTGTTTCTGGGTTGATGGCACAACCTCCACGGGTTCTGGATCTAGATCTGCTGGGGTTTCTGGGTTCTGGGTTAGACCTCGTTCCTGCCTTGAGGGAAAGCTGGTACCCACACTGTCTCCTGAGCCCAGGGAAGAGCACACAGGAGCCCTTAAAGGCCCATTAGGCTCAGGTCAAGGGGGAGGACCCCACTGCGCCTCTGGGGTCGGGGCACGCTTTTAACGAGAAGGTCAGGGCCTCTCTAGTTCTGCTGTAGGCCACACCACAGTCATTCTGATTGCAGGAGGGAACCTGAGGCTTGGCAGTTGGTATGATGAGAGATTTGGATGGATGGACCAGCAGGGGTATCTAGTCATTATGGCCTTCTCACCAGGGCCAGGCTGGGTGGGAAGCAATGGGGTTCCAGCCGTTGGGCTCCAGCAGGTGGCGCCAAAGGGCCCAGCAGAGGGACAGGGCTTCCCCCCGGGACTCTTGAGAACATCTTGGAGGAAGTGTCTTCCTATTCTCCAACTCCAGCTTCCTGTGGGCCTGTGCTGGATCTACAAATCTTCGGGACGCAGGGCGAGGGACGGCCTTTGGGCAAAGGATTACAGACTGCCCCTCTCCCATCCCACGAGGGCCTCTCTGGCCTGGCGGGCAGCCGTCTGTCCATTCCCCAGCTGTCTTCCTCTGGAGGGAGACGCTGACCAGCTGGAACCTCATTCTCTCTATTGAGGCCAAGCGAAGGGAGGACTGGTGGAGCGGCTTTCTGGGGGCTGGGAGGCAACTGCCAAAGCCAGGCGAGGAGGAGGAGGAGGAGGAGGATTTCCCTTGCCGCTCAAGTCCTTGGGAGAGAAACGGACAGCTGAGCCAGTGTCATCTCCCTTTTCCCAGGAAAGGAGATTGTGGCTGTCATTGGGCAGGGGAGAAAATCGGGGGGCTGCCGCTACACTAACCTGTGGTTGGCCCAAGGGCAGGAAGGGTGGACCTGGCACAGTGTCATCACACTGCCTGGCCTGGGTTGGAAGAGGGCCTTGGAAGGGGCTGGGGTGTGATTGCAAGTGTCCCTCACTTGGCTCAGCGTTTTCCTAGGTGCCCAGCTAGATCCTCTAGCAGGAGAGGCTGGGGGCAGCCAGGGGATACTGCCTCCAGCCCCCACATCTGCTGTCAAGGCTGAAAAGTGAGTCATAACTGGCCTGTTCCCCATCACCGGAGGGATAGCAGCAAAGCCAAATGGCAGAGTCTTCCCACAGGGTTCTCCTGGTGGAGGAGGGGCCTGACCCCAGCCCCACTCCTGACATAAACTAATGCCCTCCAATGGGGCACACGGAGTGGGGAGGTTTAGAAAATGAAGGCTGACTTATGTGGGTCCCTCTGAGAAGATAAAGCTTGATGGGGAACGGAGAACCCTAGGCCAGTGGTCGGCAAACTCATCAGTCAACGGAGCCAAATACCGACAGGACACCGATTGAAATTTCCTTTGAGAGCCGAAAACCGACTTCTGCGCACCGGCCACGAAGTTTCCATCGCACTGCCCGTGCGCACCCGCGTGTGGTGTTTTTGTGGAAGAGCCACACTCAAGGGGCCAAAGAGCCACATGCGGCTTGTGAGCCGCAGTTTGCCAACTACTGCCCTAGGGCACGGGAGCCCTGGGCATGGTGGAGGTGTGTGGACAGGGGCCATGGGGACAGAGAGTACCTCTGCCTTCTGCAATGGTGGGGCCTGGGGCCTGCACTCTCCGTGCTTATTTCCTCTGACAGCTGAAGATGCAGGTGGTTGTGGGGTCATTGTACTCGTTTCTCCCTCCCTGCCCAGAGTGCTGTGGCAGCCTAAAGAGCGACATGAGTTTCGGGGAACATGGTGGCTAGAATGGGGCTGGGTGAGGTGCAGGCGGGAGTGTCACGGGGGCGGTGTGGCATGTAGCATGGTTCTGGGGCACGTGAGATTCTGGAAGCGTGAGGGGAGGCTGTTCAGGGAAACTGAGGCTTGGCAGTTGGGATGATGAGAGGGATGTGCTGTTCAGAGTGGAGAAGGTGCCGGCTGGGGCCAGAGACCAAGGCACAAAGCTCTCTCCCAGGTGCTTCCACTGTGCCAGCTGCCAGGCCAGGGTCAGAGGGCTGGCATTGGGGCCGCTGGCTTGTAGCTGCAGATGGGCCGTGCCTGAAACTCTCGGTTTGGGAAGGGGGCCTGTCTCTTCTCAGCACACATCCTGCAGTTGGCCCAGCCAGACGGGGCGGAGAGAGGGCAGTTGCTTGGCCCCAAGCCCAGGAGAGCAGAGGTTGTAGCAGGGCGCTGGGCCGGGTGGGAGCCGGGGGAGCAGCAAGCAGGCGGAGAGTGGGGGTCAGGCCAGGACAGGAGCTGTGGCTTCTTCCTTCTGCCGCCTTCCTGGAGGGCCCTGTGGGAGTTCCCCCAACGGCCAGCCCTCTGGGCTGAAGCCTGGGGCATCAGCCTCCTCCGCTTGGTATTGGGGCCTGCCGCCTCGGATAGCATCGACACTGGTGCGCAGTACTACCTCAGGACAGGGGCCTGGCTGTGGCCCACACACACGCTCAGGGCAGCAGCCTCCACCCCAGCCTCGCCCTCCAATGGGAGCCCCCCTTCGGCCTTGGAGGATATCTGCCAGCCCGCTCCCTTGTGCCTTGAACTCCTCGCTGGTGCCAGGCTGGAGGGATGTTGTGGCTACAGCAGTCAGACTGTAGCCGCCCCCCGGCCCCCTTTCACCTCATCCCCACATAGGTGACTGCGCAGAACTAGCTCCAGTCCTTTTGAGGTATTTTCTTCACTGTTGGAGGCAGAGCTTGCCACTTGCCTTGGCATGGTGACCTGGGCAGCCCCACCCTCTCCAGCTCCACAGCCCCCTCTGGTGCCCATGTATCCAGAGCCGGGAAAGGGGGGGGCGGGGGCCTCTGCCTGGGACTGACCTGAGCCCAGCCTCCGGTCCAGGCCTCTGGGCCTTCTCCAGGCATCCTGGACAGGCGCCTGCCCTGGCCTCAGGCCCTGAAGGAGGAGGCGGTGCTCCGTCTTTGGAGTGGGCTGCGCGGGGCAGCTGTCTGCCTGCTCGTCGCTGCTTGACCTGGGTCCTTATTCCAGAGGGGCCTTCCCACCGGCTCCTCTCCAGCCTCCACTAGAGCTCTCCCCACCCCTCTCCCCACTTTCCTCCCCCACAGTCTTCCCCTCGCGTCTGTTCCCACCCAGCAGCCAGCAGGACCCTAACTGGACTGTATACCCCTGCTTCGATCCTGCTCGTGGAGCCCCTGAGCTCGAAATGAAAGCGGGACCCTCAGCCCAGCCTGCAGGACCAGCTTCCAGGCCCCGGCCTGCTGGCAGCCCTGCCCCGGTTCCCTTCCCTCTGCCAGCCCTGGCTGTGCTCGGTTCCTCGAATGCATCTGTCACTCAGTGAATGCCTCCAGGTTTTCGCACACATTGTTCCCTCTTCACAGAACACTCTTTCATCTCCCAGCGCTTTCATCCCCGGGGCTGGCCAGTGGCCACACCTCCATGTGCCCACAGTTCCCCTGTCCTGCCAGGACACTGTTCACACCTGTTTCCCAATCACTTGTGGGGCATGGATCCCATCCTCCCTCCACCAAGGGAGGGGCCACGCCTGTACTGGAGTAAGGGGCACGCTTGGGCAGGGAAAGGAGGCGGCATCCATTGTCCAGGGCTGGGCACCTGTACAGGGTGCGGGCAGGGGTGTGGTGCCAGGACTTCCCGGCTCCCTGACAGTCTGCCTGCTCTTGTGTCTCCTGCAGTTACAGCTACATGATTGACAACGTGATCCTGCTCATCACGGGCACACTGCACCAGCGCTCTATCGCCGAGCTGGTGCCCAAGTGCCACCCGCTAGGCAGCTTTGAGCAGATGGAGGCCGTGAACATTGCACAGACACCCGCCGAGCTCTACAATGCCATCCTGGTGGACACGCCCCTGGGTGAGCCACTGGGGCGGAGGGGGGGAGGCATCAGTGCCAGTGCCTCAGTGTGCAGTTTGCAGACCCCTGGGGGTGACCCTCACTCAGAATTGAGGCCTGCCCGCTGGCTTCCCTTCCCATTCCTTCCTCCTCACCGGACCTTCTTTGCTATTGCTTTTGCTTGGTCAGGCAGGCTGCACCCAGGGCCCGACTCCGACCACCTAACTTTGTGGAATTGGATGAGTTCTCAGAATGCAGAGGAGGCTGAGCTCAGGGAGAGGGTTGAGAGGCCTGGGTCGGAGTACTCTCAGACTGACCTCAAGCAGGGCGGGGGTGGCAGGCTTCCCGTGAGCAGGGAAGGGAAGCCAATAGCTTCACTCGCCTCTACTGAGCGGGTCCCAGGGGCCAGGACAGGCAGTGTCCAGCAGGATACAAGGTTCATGTTCGAGGCCACGAAAGGGGAACTGAGAGCTTCCCGCAGGGCCCTTCCTAGGCGGTGCTGGTC
This sequence comes from Nyctalus aviator, assembly GCA_036971965.1. Taxonomy (NCBI): domain Eukaryota; kingdom Metazoa; phylum Chordata; class Mammalia; order Chiroptera; family Vespertilionidae; genus Nyctalus; species Nyctalus aviator. Next base: position 36,937,252 of record CM072936.1, read on the forward strand.
CTGCCTGCCGGGCCGGCTGGGTAGAAGGCACTAAGGCTGTCCCCCAGCTAGTGTCCTCAGAGCCAGAGTCCTCGTCCCCTGACACCACCTCCAGGGAGCTCCCAGGGCTGAACCACTGGGATAGCCTGGGCTGTAATTGTGGTGCCAGCACCCCGGAGGGGCTGCACCGAGAGTCCTGAGCTCACGTGCTGGCCTCACCTGTCATAGAGCCCCCTCTCCCAGGAGTTGGGAGTTATTTGTGGCCTTTTCAGTGTCTTCATCTTTAAAGAAGAGGTTCCCCTTTGGGTGGGGTGGCTGTATCCTGCGCTGCCCTACTTCCAGCCCGACGGGCCCCTTGGTCAGGCCTGTGCCCCCCCCCACAGATGTTGAACTCGTTCCTTGTCCTAAGAGGAGGAGGTTGGTTTTCCAAATGTGGGGGATGCAAAGAAGTGGGCGTCAGGCCCCAAATCCACAGTTGTCCCCCTCCCCCCCTACCCCCCCGCCCTGGCCCAGAAGAGAGGATGTTGTGGTCTCTTATGCAAGGCTCCTTTGGCATGGCGAGCTTGGGTCTGCCCCAGCAGCGATTAGGTCATGTTATGGCTGGCGGCCTGCTTTATAAATCAGCTTTAGAAGCAAGAAGGCTCAGGTCAGTGTACATAGTCCAGAGGATTGCTTCTGCCCCTTCCAAGGCAATAAGCAGGGTGGGGGCCCCCAATACCCCGCCAAATGGACCTTGTGGCAGGGGCCCCAGGATCCTTACTTAATGCACACGCCCAGCCCTCACACCCGTCTTTCCTCCCCAGCGGCTTTCTTCCAGGACTGCATCTCAGAGCAGGATCTCGATGAGATGAACATCGAGATCATCCGCAACACGCTCTACAAGGTAGTGCCCCCGCCTCCCCTCCCCCAGCCCACGAATAGCGGGGGAGGGGGGTTTGGCTGTGGGCGTGGCGGCCTGTGATTATGTGGGGTGCTGGGGCAGGGCGCAGCTGCACCAGGCTCTCACCCTCGCCAGGCTCTCACCCTGGGGGCTTATCCGCTCGCTTTCTGGCTCCCGTGATGGGCACAAGGCCGCATGGAACAGGTTCTCCATCCCCAGATGCCCACGGCGGCCTAGATAAGATCGGCAGGCGTGGCGGGTGCTCCGCGGCTTGGCTTGTCAGAGCTGGCTCCTGGGTGACTGCTCTCCCCGATCCCACAGGGTCACGGGCCACCACCCAGGCCTTAGCGCTCCGCTCTCCCACCTGGCCTGTGGCCAGCAAGTACAGGCACGTGAGCAGAGCAACCGTGCGCTCAGTTACGGTGAGAGAGGGACCCAGCCAGGTGTAGCCAGGCTCCCCTGTCAGGTTCCCAGGCCAGAGCCAGTGCCACGTCCCATCATCCTCACCCCCCACCTACCTTCTGCTTCCCGCCAGGCTGTGCCATGGGCTGGTGACCCCTGGAGGAAGCGTGGGCTTGGGATTCCTAGACCAGCATTGTCCTGGCTTAAAAAGGTGAAGGGCAGAGCTGGCCAGGGACCAGTGAGGGGCATTTGGGATAGACTGGGCTGTAATTGTGGTACCAGGACCCCTGAGGGGCTGCAGCCAGGAACATGGGTCAGCAGCGGGTAAGGCCCTGAGCGGGGCTGAGGCTGGTACGGGCCAAGGGCCCTGCTGACCTAACCTGAGAACATGTCTATTGGCTCCTGATAGCGAGGGGCCTCTCCTGCCCTGGTTGGAGGTAGGTGGCTGACTCCTGGCTGCAGGGTTCGGGCCAGAGTGAGGGAGAGTCTGGGGGGAGTGAAGGACCTACCAGGGGTGCAGTGGGGTGGCAGGGGAACAGCACATGCAGACAAGCACGGAGCATGGCCAGGGGCAAGCGGTCTGTAGAAGTACCGGTTCCAGATGGACAGCGGCAGATGGGTCTGGAAGCAGAAGCAGGCACAGTGGCCGGGAATGTCTGGTCAGAAGTTTGAACTTGATCCTGTGTGCAGGGCCAGCAATAAAGGTTTCCCGCAGGTCAGAGTATCATCAGAAAACCCCTCTGGTTGCAATGTGGAGGGCAGGGTAGAGGGGACAGTACCAGAGGGAGGCAGACTCAACTTCTTTCATCCTCAGGACTGTCTTATCGGTGTTTTCATCTGTAAGATGAGGCAGCTGAGGGCTCAGAGGTAGAATGGGTTGCCTGAAGCCACTTGCCAGACACTGAGAGCATTGGGGATCACACCTGGATCAGCCTGATTGCAAAGCAAGCTGTCTCATCCACCCGCTAGTAGGGAGGCAGGGCAGCAATTAGTAGAGAGAGAGTGTGTGTACTCCTGCGCGCCCAGCTGGCCTGTTGCCGGGATCCCTGTCCTGACACAGGGTGAGGGGTGCGGCTGTCCCCCCAGCCTTACCCACACCCTCACCGGGCCTGACTGGTTCTATCTGGAGTCACTGGTGAGGGCTGCCTGGGCACCAGCTTGTAAACACTGATCCAGTGCTGCAGGCACCGTGCCAGGACCGCCCGCCCAGCAGGCAATGTCCCAGCCCAGTGGCCACAGATGGGAGATTAGGCGGACCCTCAGCTGCCTACCGGGTGGGAACTGTAGTTAGCTGGCACAGCCATGGGCTTAGGAGACTCCTCCAGGGCACAGGGTGGGGGTGGGAATATGACCTTGGTACCTGGGCCTTTGGGGTCCTGCCAGTTTCTTCAGCTGCCCTGGCTTCCAGAAGAGAGTCTGGGGGTGTCCACCAGCCTCCTTCACCTTGGGGTCAGCCTATCTGCGTTAGCATCCCCCACTGGATGGAGCAGGCCTGGGGGTTTGGGTGAAGCCAGTGTGGCTGGTCACAGGGAAGGAAGGAGCTGGGGACAGTGCTAGAAGGACTGAAAGGTACCCCATGCCATAGTCGGATGGACAGCTGTTTCTGGGGATCCGCTGTGCTATGACCCCTTCTCCCCTCCAGTTCCTCCTCCTTGCCCTGTCCCAGACTTTTTTCTGTGGCCCAGTGGCCTTTCTCTGAGCCCAGATTGCCCATTGCTGCTGGCCAGGTTGGGCTGGGTTACTGACTCCCAGGCCTCCTCTCACCTGCTCCTGGGGCAGCACAGCTGGTGGCCCAAGCCAGCTGGTGGTGGGTGCAAAGGTCTCTGCACTTTGGAGGGCAGACCTTGGCATGGGAAGCTTCCCACGCCTCCCAGCCCTCATCCCCAGAGTAGTGTCTAGCCTGTGAAGCCAGCGTCCCTGTGACTGGCCGCCTGATCAGGCTCAGGAGGACCGGAGTGCAGGGGGCTCTCCAGGGAGGCTGCAGAACCATCCCCTTTCCTGACATAGAAGGTGTGGGGAAGGAAGCCTGTTGGCTGCTTTAAGAGTGAGCGCTGGGGGGCCTGGGGCCCAGCAGATCCAGTTTGCCTTGGCAGGAAGTGCTTGTCTCCCCCCCACCCCCCCGCAGCAGGCAGCTGCAGGTCAGCGTGTCCAGCCATGGTCATTGCCCTGCAGGGCTGACATCCAAGGGGGCAATAATCATCTCTCAGCAGGAACCAGGTTGGCAGTTTGGTTCCTACTGTATGATGGCCAGGGGGTGGGAGGAGGGGGAAGTGTTCTGTAAGGTGGGGGCCAGGAAGGGCCCAGGCGCCCAGGCCAGGCCATCTCCGTGAACCCTCAGGAGTAACCTTCCCTCACTAGCCCATCGGCGGGTGGTTTTCTGGGCCTGAGGAGAGAAGATCTGGGGGAAAGGCAGGCAGAATAGTAGAGAAAGACAGAGTCTCCCTCTTAGCCCGGCCTTCTGTGGGATGAGGGCGTGCGGGGCGCTGCACCGTGAGGCAGACAGTTGGCCAGAAATTGCTGTCACTCCTGGGTCGGGGACAAGTCAGCAGTCTGTTGCTGCTTGGCTGGAGAACAGTTGGAATTGTGGCTCTTACAGGGCTCTGACGTGGGGCTGCCACGGACAATCCCAGGACTGGGGAGGGAAGCGCGAACTATGAGTAGGGGGCCTGGGAAGCCCCCCGCCCCCTGGTCTCCCTGCTTGAGCTGAACCCGCCCCATGCTCTGTGCAGGCCTACCTGGAGTCCTTCTACAAGTTCTGCACCCTGCTGGGCGGGACCACGGCCGATGCCATGTGCCCCATCCTGGAGGTAAGCGCCCGCCCTCCCTCCCTCCCTCCCGCCGGGCCCCTGGGAAAGACAGGCCTCCGGGAAGCCCTGCCAACTGACTGGCTACTGCCGTCCCCCCCCCCCTTTGCTCGCCTCTGCTCTGGCCCCACAGTTTGAAGCAGACCGCCGCGCCTTCATTATCACCATCAATTCCTTCGGCACGGAGCTGTCCAAGGAGGACCGTGCCAAGCTCTTTCCGCACTGTGGGCGGCTCTACCCGGAGGGCCTAGCGCAGCTGGCTCGGGCTGATGACTACGAGCAGGTTAAGAACGTGGCCGACTACTACCCGGTGAGTGCCCTGGCTGCAGGACCAGGGGGCGGGCATAGTGACACTTGCATCCCACCCCCCACCCCCCAACAGTGCCCTCATGCTCTCGCTTCCCACCGCTCTCCTGGGCCAGGAGTACAAGCTGCTTTTTGAGGGTGCAGGCAGCAACCCTGGAGACAAGACCCTGGAGGACCGCTTCTTCGAGCATGAGGTGGGTGCCAGGCCTGCCCGGCACAGGGAGGGTGTGGCGGCCCGGGCCTGCCTCTGGTCATGGCCTCCTGCCTCTGTCCGCAGGTGAAGCTGAACAAGCTGGCCTTCCTCAACCAGTTCCACTTCGGCGTCTTCTACGCCTTCGTGAAGCTCAAGGAGCAGGAGTGTCGCAACATCGTGTGGATCGCCGAGTGCATTGCCCAGCGCCACCGCGCCAAGATCGACAACTACATCCCCATCTTCTAACGCCCTGGCCCAGGGCTCCCGGGGGGGGGGGGGGGGGGGGGGCGTGTCTGTGTGTGTGATGTGACCAAGGCCACGCTCGCCTGCCAGCCCTGGGGGTACCGCGCCTTGTCCTCACGGCTGCCCAGCTCCCCTCATCTCCTGAGACTGCTCTCGGACCTGGGTACCTGCCTCCCTGACCAAGGATAGACCAAGTTCCCCTCCAGATCAAGCCCTGTTTACAGCCACCCACATGTCTAAGCAGCATGTGGCCACTTTCGTGCCCCTCCAGAATGAGAACCCCTGGTAGCTCCTCACCCCTCTGTGGTCACCCCAGAACCATGGCCCAGGGGAGACTGTGTATGTGTGTGTCCGTGTCCTTGGGGTATGGGGGAAGCAGCTGTGCGTCCCTCTCCCTCAGCCCCACCCCTCTGAACAATAAACTGCCCTAAGCCGTGTCCACTGTCTCCTCTGGGGCTCCCAGCTCCTCTTGGGTTCACATTCCTGAGCCCACCCTGCCTGCCTCCGCCTTCTGCCTCCCGCAGTCGCTGGCAGAGGCAGTCCCAGGCTGGCCCTCTGTGGAGCAGCCCGATTCCTCAGGGCGGGGCGCCCCTGGGGGAGCGCTCCATCCTCTGTCGGAGGCCCAGGCCTCCCTGTTCGCATCATGGAGCTCCCCCATTTCCCAGGTCAAGGTTATCACCCCCATTTCAGAGGAGGAAACTCAAACCAATGGATAAAGGATCTGTCAAGGTCAGCGAAGAGGGAAGGTGAGAACCAGAGTCTGTACCCAGAGCCTCGTCCCCCATGCTGAGCCCCAGGCAGTTCTCAATGTGTCACACAGCCTGTCATCCCTCCACACACAGGGCCTCCCCCATTCTAGGAGAAATAGACATTTATTTAACAATGGCAACCAGGCAAGTGGGATGTGCAGCCTCTCTGTGCTTGGGGGCTTGGGGTGGGTGGTCAGGGCCCTAATTCTTGAGCCAGTCAAGAAAGAGTTGGGATTTACCCTTTGAATCGCAGCACTGAGGCGCTAGTGCTGAGAAAGAACCTGAGGGGTCCCCAGCCTACCCTGTCCCTTGGCTTGCAGAGGCACTGACTGCGGGAACCTGTCGAAGGCTACAGCTACGTCTCGCACTGAACTCCCCATCCAGCTGGGTTCTCCCAGCTGCAGGGGGAGCCGTGTGCCCCTCGTTTGGGCTCATGAAGCAGTAGAGGAGACCAGAGGTTCACTGGGAAGCCTCAGCCTCACCAGGCCTGACCTGGGGTATCGGCAGTGGGTGGGGCCAGGCTCTAGGACAGACTCGGGTCACAAAGCCCAAGGGAGGCCCCAGGACTCGTGGGACATCCTCTGCTGGACTTGCCGAGACCAGAGATGCACACTGCTCATTGGGCCGCTGTGGGGGACGGGCCTGGGTCTGGGTCTGGGACCTGGGCGGCATCCTCGGTGGGGGCAGAGGCAGGCTGGCCAGGCCGCAGTGCGCTTGGCAGACAGGGGCGGATGAAGAAGGTTTGCAGGAAGCGGCGCCGCAGGCCCTCGGGCAGGTAGTGGTGGATGAAGTACATGAGTCCCACGCCGCGGCCCGGGTAGTAGCGGCTTTGCGGCTGAGCTGCCAGCAGGGCATCGATGATGGCATCCACCACCGGGTTGAGGTCGGGCAGTGCCAGGCTCAGCGAATTCAGGAACTGCCCGTGTGCGTGCTCGATGTAGTCCTCGCCGTAGGCCTGCAGCAGCTCTTGGGACAGGCTGCTCAGCAGCAGCCGTTTGCGCCGCTCCCAGTTGCTCACGTTTTTCACTGACTCTGGAGAGAAGGGTGACAAGTGAGGGGTCAGCTAGGAAAGCCAACTCATCAGCAACCCGCTTCCGGCCAAAGCCACGCCCATTCCAATCCCTGCCCCCACAGTCACCCCTCTTTTCCAGCCCCAGACTGTGACCTGCCCCCCAACCTTGACCCTTACCTGTCTTGAAGCAGCCAGGCTGGATGACGCTGACCTTGACCCCCCAGGGCAGCAGTTCACAGTTGAACGTGTCCATGAGCAGCACCACGGCTGCTTTGGAGGTCCCGTAGGCCCCCAAGCATGGATAGGGCATGTCTCCTGGGGATGGATTGGGGGGGATGGGTTGGGGGTAGGCAGCTCAGCCTGGGCTGGTGGCTCCCACATCCCTCCCCATGGTTGGGGCTCCTTTTTTTTTTTGCTGCTACGTGGGAATGCACTCACCTGCCGGGCTGCCCACGGTCACAATACGACCCCTGGAGCGGCGCAAAAGGGGCAAGAGGCCCTTGGTGAGCTGCAGGGTGCCAAAGAAGTTCACCTCCATGCACCTGCGGAACGTGGCCAACGGAGACAGCTCCGCGTCGGCCACTATGTCGTTGAGGCCTGCGTTGTTGACCAGGCCCCACAAGCCTGAGGGCATGGAGCAGGGAGGGAAATGGGCGGTCAGCCGAGCAGCAAACCTACAATCCCCGCCCCTTCACGTCCACCCTGCCACCCTTCTCCGGGAGCCGTGCCCGCGGACCTGTGCTGGTGGTGTGGGCCTTGGCGAACTCCAGGGCGCGGCTGATGTCACCTGGCTTGGTCAGGTCCATCTGCAGCAGCCTTAGGTGAGGGGAACAGCAGGCACGCAGCTCCAGGGCGCCGGGGCTTTCCAAGTCCAACACGGTGGCCAGCACCTTGAAGCCCATGGCATCTAGCTTCTTGGCCGCCTCCATGCCAAAACCAGAGTCACAGCCTGGCCAGGGCAGGGCGGGGCAGCCAGTGAACTCCCACTGTGGCTGCTCCAGCCTGAGACAGCCCCAGGATCACCAGGGACCAGATGAGACCCAGTCTTGACACCCGACCTACCAGCAGCCCTCCCTCCTCTCAGGCCCTTCTCCGGCAGGCTTTGCCCCCTGGCTGAGCACTTGAGCATCAACTCTTTCCTAGCTGTCATCTCCCTGACTCCCCATAGCAACCCCATCCATCATGGCTTATGAGCCCCACTTTACAGATGAGGAAACTGAGGCCGAGTATTGCTAAGTTGCTTCCCAAAGTCACTCAGCCAGTACGAGTGAAGGACTCTATTCCAGGTCAGCCTGAGGCCCAGTCCCAGCCCTCGTGTCCTGCCTGCTTGATACCAAGTTTCTGCTCAAATGGTCAGTGTTACTGTACAGCCTCCCTTTCCTTCTGGCTGCCCTTGCCCAGGCTCCTTCCTCTCACCTGGACGCTGAAGCAGCCCCCTCTCTAGTCCTGTCCCATCCTAATCCCTAAGCAGCCAGGAAGATCTTTCCAAAAATGACAATAGAACTCGGCTGCAAAAACCTTCCCAAGGCTCCCACAGTGAGCGGGATGGAGCCCAAGCCTTCGGCCCCCATCTTCCAGGCTCTGCCCAACCTGCCTCCCCAACCTCAACACCCCCTACTGTTCCAGGCCAGCGGGAGGCCCATCCCCACCTTCCCCAGTCCCCCACCCTTGGAATTTCAACCAATTGCAACAGAGAGGCATTCTCTGAGCTCCAGACCACTTGCCCCCAGGACAGGGACAGTGATGGATGGAGAGAACAGACCTGCATTCTAATCCCTTCCCAAGCCCACCGAGTGTGACCTGAGGTCAGTTACCACTCCTGGAGACATAACTCCTGCCTTTGGTATGCAGAGAGAAACCACCAGGCAGAGCCGGCATGGCGGTGCATGGCGGTCCGATAAGCCCCTGCTTCCTTGATTGTTCCCATCCCCATCCAGGTTCCTCGCTGGCCTCCCCCCTGAGCAGAAGCTGCAAAGCTGCTCTGCTTTCCTGTTTCAGGACGGCTCTGCACCCCCTCCCTGCCACGAGGCAGACGGCACAGCTGGGCAGGGGGCTTTGAGCTGGGCTTTGTGTGCCTGGGGGCCTGCCAGCCAGTCCAGGCTGGGGACAGGGCGTGAGGAGGGGTCCTTCCTGGGCAGGTCTAGCTGGGGCAGGCAACACCCCCACCCCAACCCCACCCCAGAGCAGACAGGTCCTTCCCAAGAAAACGGGGCCTCCCAGCACAGTTAATGACACCTTGCACCCTGTCTTACTCACCTGCACCCACATTCCTGCACATACCTTCAACCTTCAACCTACCTGCAGTGAGCTGTGAGCAACACATTGGCTCACTCCCAGGAGACCCCTGCCACACATCTGTGCACAGATGTGCACTCCAGGTACCCAGCCCCTCAGCCCAAACCCTGATCGCAGGGCTGAGCTGCTCAGTAGCCTTGGCCAGTGGTTCTCAGGGAGGGGTAGGTGGCAGCTCTGGCAGGTGGGGCAGGACCCACCTGGCCCCCTACTGGCCTCACAGTAAGGAGAGGAAGGACCTCCAGAGTTTTGGGGGCATTGGGAAACGTGGAGACTTATGTCTGACTCTTAAATGGGAGGGATGGGCAGTCCTCCCCCACTCCTCCATTGTGGGGCTCTGCAACTAGAGAGGGGGGATCCCAAGTCACAGAAGGCATTCCTCCTCACACATGCCTCTCAACTCAGGGCTGGAAGCAAGCAAAGCCTGAGGTGAGACCTCAGGAAAGACCCAGTGCTTGCAGACAGGCTGTGTTCTGTTGAGACAGCGCAAAGATTAGAAGGCAGGAGGGGAGCTGGCTCGTCTCTGGGGGCAGATCACAATCCGGTCCCTATTTCATACCAGGAGGGTCTGTCATCTTCTCCAAACAACTGAAAGTAGGATCCCCTAAGTCTTTACACTGCACCCTAAACTCAGGTCTCCCCCAACCGGCCCGAGCCCTGCAGAACTGTCTCCCCACTCTCTTTGCTTGAAGCCCCAAGTCCTCGTGCACCCTCACCCCATCTCAGCACAGAGCATTCAAGGCCCCACCTGAGGAAACAAGCCCACATCCCACCACATCCCAGCAGCCAAGCTGATGATGGATTGTCCCCTGTCCAGACCATGCTCATTCCTGCCGTAAGCCTTTGTCCCACACCCTTTGTCTCCTACAAAGCACCTCCTTACTCCGCCTATCTCCACCCATCCTCGGAGGCCCCGCTCAAGGATGGCCTCCTCTGAGAAGTTCTCCAAGCTCCATCTGGTCATGCAGGGCCCCCTACTGGACTGAGGTCTCTGAGAAGCCAGTCTGGTGGCTGCCCCCGACCCACGTCCAAAGTAGAGGCAGAGCCCCGAGCACCTGTCCGAAGCCATGGGAGTGGGGGGGGGGGGGGAGACTAAGCTGCCCTCCTCCCAATACCATGGAGCCAGTGCCACCTGGCCTTTCTCCCCCTCCTCACTTCCGGCTGGGCCTCAGCCCCCCTCTCCCTTCCCTCGATCTGGTGACAGATTTATTCCCAGCTCCAGACAAAGGGAGCTCAGCCAGGCAGCAAAAGGCACCTGAGTCCAACTCCCTCAGGCCTCGTGCCTGGGCACAAAAGGACCAGGAGGAATGAGGGTTGGGGTGCAGACAAGAGACTCGCAGGAGTTTGAGGGTGGCCAGCTGGACCTGAGAGGCGCCTGAATGCCCAGCTGTTTCTCATGATGACCCCAAGCTTTTCTGGATTCCAAGGGCACCAGCCAAGTCGGGGGTGAGGGTCCCAACGGCCCACGTGAGAGCCTCTCTCTGGCCTCAGGGAAGAGATGCGGCATCCCACGTGGGGACGGTAGGCAGAGCTCAAGGAAGGACCGTCCACGTAAGGCCCTCAGAGGCTGCTCTCTTGGGGAGGGGCAAAGCACAAACCCCAAACTCCAGGAGACTCTCTTTCTCAGCCATCAGTTTCCCCAGCGCACCTGCCCACTCCCTGCCTCGTTCTCTCTCCAACACAACCCGCAGCTGCAGGTAGTGAGCCAAGACTTCAGGAGGTGCTTTGCTTCCTACTCGGTTCGCTCCCTGCACCCGGGGGAGGAAGGGGACTCTCCTGCTCCTGCGCTGGGTGCCCTCCTCGCCTTGGCGTGCCCACGGGAGCCCCCTGGGTGTCCGGTCCCGCCCTAGAGCCTGGGATCCCCGCGCCCCGCGCACTCACCGGTGATGAGCACCGCGCGAGTGGCCACGGGCAGGCGTGGCGGGCGCGCCAGGCAGGACAATGCGATCCAGCCGGCCGCGGCCAGCACGGCGAGGGCAGCCGGCGGGGGCAGCAGGCGCTGGCACAGCCAGTCGAGCGCGGCCAACAGCGCCAGCGCCGCCAGCAGCGGGCGGCCCAGGCGCAGGTCCGCGCGCAGCAGCTGCAGCAGCGCCCGGGCGGCCACGAGCAGCCAGGCGCCGCCCGACGGCCAAGGCCAGCGCTCCATCGCTGCGGGCCGGGCTGGACAGGCCGGAGCGGCGGCTGAGCCGGGGGAGTCGAGGGTGGTAGGAACTCGGGGCCGGGGCTAGGGGTGCGGGTGCAGCAGAAAACCGAGCACAGACGGACGGGAGGAATATGCGCCTTCTCGGTTCGCCCTCGGGCCGAGCATATAAAGAGCCCCGGGGGCGGGGAGAGGGCGGGGCGGGGCGGGGGCGGGGCCTCCCCATCCTCCTGGCGCCCCGCGCCGGGCAGGTGCCCCCGCCCCCGCGGCCGGGGCTGCTTTCGAAGAAGCCGGAACAAAGTCCCAAAGTTGCCGCGGGAGAAGGAGACGCCTCGCCGCGGGCCGGGTCCCGGAGCGGCCGCCCCGCCAGCCCCGGGGTCCGCAGCCGCTCCCGCCCGCGCCCCACGCGCGCTCCCCGGCCCGGAGCCGCGGCTCCCGGGTGAGCACGGCCGGCGCACACACTTGCTTGGGACCTGAGGACACGCACAGCCTCCCTCCCAGGCGCCCGACCCGGACTGCGCGCCGCCGGGGCCGCAGCACCACGGGGAACCCGCCCGCCGCTGCCTCCGCCTCCGCCCCCGCCGGCGGCACACGCCGCGCTCCCCGCCGCGGCCCCGGGCCATCCGCACGCCCTGACGCGCACTCGCTCCTAAGCTGCTCGCGGCCACACAGCCGGCTTGGGGCGGGGGCTGGGGAAAGCAGCATAACCGCCCGGTTCTCGGGAGCCCTTGCCCTGCCTCCCCCCTCCCAGCCCTGGGGATGCACCATCTCCACCTCCCCCTGCCACACACGTCTGTCTCCATGGGAGGGGGTGCTGGTGGGCCAGGGCGGGGGAGAAGAGTGGGAGTCACAGGCCTCCCGTCACCTCCAGCCCACCCTCCTACCCCAGCCAATGGGGACACGTGGGGAGTCAGGGAGGGCAGCCTCCAGGACCGGGGTGATGCCTGCTGTTCCCATGGTTCCCCAGGGGATAAGATAGGTGCTGTGAATGTGGGTGCATTTCCCTTCCTGTGCGGGTGCAGGTTTGTGTTTGTGTGTGGCCTGGCGGCCCCCCACCCTGCCCACCCCCGGGTCTGGCACCTTGTGTTTGGCATCCATGCCAGGGCTCTGCCAGGCATGAGGAGCTGGTGCCAGTACCTGGCTGCCAGGCCCTCTGCTGAAGCAGTAGGTGCAGCCCGTGGCAGAGGGGCTCCCTGCCTCCTGCGGGCTTCTGGGCTTGCCCGGCGTCTCCTCCATGCCCACACCGGGTCCTGGAAGGTCGTGGACCCCCCTTAGCTCTGTTGCCCAGTCTACAGTTTAGGTGCTCAGGCTGTGCCAGGGTATGCCTCCTCCAAAGCCTTTGTGCCACCCAGGCGTGAGCCCTGGTGGGCCGGGGGAATCCCGGTGAGGGGCTGGGAGCCAGAGCCACCTAAGGCAACAGGGCAGGCCTTGGACAGAGGATCAGTTTCCTGCCCAGAGCAGTCCCGGGCCCTCACCTGTGTCTCTAAGTGCAGATGGCAGAGCAGCCCCGGCCGGCCCCGTATGGCAGGGCTTGCTCGGAGAGGGTGTGGTGCCTGACCTTGGGGACATGACCTTCTGGTGTGCCTGTATTTACATACACTCAAGTTCATGGGCTCCGTGGCTTGTCTGTGCACATATGGACTATCTCTCCCTGTGCCCTGACTCTGTCTGTGAGGACATTTGTATATACTGTGTGTGTTTCCAGTAACCCTTCCTTGGTCTGGATCATCCTTTGGAAACTCAGGGAAAAATTCCTACCCCTCCCCGCCTACCCCTCCAGACCCCCCTCCCCCACCCAAAACCTGCTGACTTGTTACCCTGAATCTATGGCCCAGACCCAGAGGTAGGCACAGCACCCTTGGCCTGGCTCCCTGATCTGAGCTGTACACCTGGATTGGTGGGACACACCCCCTCCCTTACACACACACACACACACACACACACATCCCAGTTCTAGTCACCCTACTGAGCCTGCTGCATTGCTTCAGCTTCAGTCCAGTCGAGGCTTCCCTTTAGGGCTGGAGAGAGGGAACGGAGGAGAGGCTGAGGCGGACCCCAGGCAACCTTCAAGGTCGAGGCCACAGCATAAGTAGCACCAGCATTTGCCAAGAGCAGGAGGTGAGGGGTGGGGAGGTGGAAGTGGGAAAGCAAGATGAACAGAGACTGAGGAACAGGACCCTACACCGCCGTCCTGGGAAGGAACCGTGGAAGACCCTGACTCGCTGGGAAGCCTGGAGGCGGGGAGGGACCTGCTGCGAGGGGGTGTGGGGAGTTGTCTGTCATTGGAAAGTAGAAATTGGCCAGACTAGGACGGGGAGGGGGTGTTTCTGGCTCGGCTTCTGGGACACTGCCACCTCAGAACTATTAATCTTGTGGGACTAGACGATCTGCCACATGTGTTACATATGTATGCCCCTTTGTCATACTTCCTCCCACTTCCTAAGCCAGGAGCCATGCCTCCTTCCCAGGATTTATGCTTCAGCCCCCTGGGACCCCTCACCCCTCATCAGGTGGAGATGTTCTAGGAGTAGAATGAAGGTGTTCTGGGCAGTCATGGCTGGGAGTGGCTGGCCCAGCCCTGTCTGAGGACTGGTGCCAGGTTGTGCCTGCCCAAGGGCAGAGAACCAGCCTCTGCCAGAGCCAGGAGTCTGGGTTGGCAGGGGCCTCCAGGGAAGAGAAGGGAAGGGGGCAGGAGCCCCAGCAGATAAGGCAGCACCTGGCAGGGACCGAGGAATGAAGGGCAACCAGAAGGCAAAGAGCCCCTGAGCCACTCCACCCCTCAGCCAGCAGCCCTCAGCCCCACATTCGTTCCTAGTCCTGCACCCCCTCCTCCCACCCCCCGCACCTCCCTTGGTCAGAAACGCCATGAGCCAAACGCTTAGTGTGCCCCAGGCTCTGGAGGGCCACAGAGTGGATGGGGGGCCCCCCGGGGGCTGGCTCCAGTTGGCTCCAGCTGAATCCAGCAGCTCACTGGCACCATCTGCTGGCCTTGGGGGAGGGCGTGGCTCTGACGGGGATAGAGGGAAGGTGACTGCTGGATCTGAGGATGGGGAACCCAAGTGCCGGGTGTGAGGTGCCGGGTGGCAAAGTTAAACACTCCCTCTGGCCAGCTTGGGGGAGGCAGCAGAGCCCCAGAAGGCCGTGCCCTGCACTCTGCTCACCCCTGGCATCCCATCACCCTCCCCTCCTGGCATAATGCAGAGGGGCCCACGGGCCAGGCTCTCCACCTGGTTCTGAGCCTCATCCTCAAGGGCAGCATCTTTCACTGAGTCCCTGCTGCGTGCTAGGCCCTGCGCAGCACCATGGGTACAAGCACTAACCGCTCGCCCCTGCCCAGCAGCACGCACATTAGGGCTCTGGCCTCTCCCACTGGTAACCAATAAAGGATTTCTTTCATCCTGGCCAGTCTGGCTAGATGGTTAGACAGGTTCGATTCCTGGTCAAGGGCATAGATCCCTTGTCCAGGTCAGGGTGCATGTGGGAAGCAACAATCGTGTGTCTCTCCCATCAATGTTTCTCTCCCCTCCCCCCCCACCCTTCCTTCTGAACTCTCTAAAAATCAATGGAAAAATATCCTCGGGTGAGAATTTTTTAAAAAAGAACTTCTTCCACCTCAGTCCTCTATCCCTTTCCTCAAGCATGGCTCTCACACGCACCCCTCCCCCCTTCTCAGCCACGTTTCTCTAAAACTGCCTGCAATCCCCATCCCCTTCTCTCCTCCCCCGGCCTAGCTCCGAGTCAGCTTCCCCACCTGACCTCATCAAAGGTCACTGGTGAGTGCCATTTCAGTCCCCCAAAACCCTCGACACATCTCCGCTTTCAGTTTAACTTGGCTTCCTCGAAGCCTCTGCCCCGTGGCCAGTCCTCATGCTCCAGCCCCTTTCTCCCTGGGGCGCCCCCCCACCCCGCCCCCATCTCTCTGGCTCCCCTTCTGGAGCTTCTCTTTCTCTGGGTGAACCTCTGGCCGTGGGGACCCCTCCCTCAGCATGAGCTCATCTTCCCACTCACATGCTGGTGACTCCCACACGCCTCTCCAGCCAAGGCCTCCTCACTCTTGACTCCAGGCCCGAAGCCCAGCTGCCCCCAGAGGCCTCCCTTGCATACCCATAGGCCCCTCAGCTCAGCATGCCCGAAGATGGTCTCATCCTCTCCCCTAGTCCTGACAGCCTTCCCTCCCCCCCTGCACCCCTCCCCTCCCTCCCCTCCCCAATTACCCTTACTCTGCATTCCAGGCACTGGCCTCAAGCCTCCTGCTCTGTCCCAGCCCTGGTTTGGGTGCAGAGCCCTCTGTAGTAGGTAGCATTAAATCACAATGTTACTTTCAACGGGTCTGAGGCTTCCTGAGGCTAAGAAAATTGCTCAAGGTCTCCAGCTCAGGTGCACTTGAGTTTGAGTCTTGGACCAACGGCAGGATTCAAGTTCAGGTGTCCCGGAGTCCGGAGTCCAGGCTCCTGAGGACTGTGTTAGAGCAGGGCTGGGTTTGCAGGGCCTCCTACACTTCACGAGGCGGGAAAGAACCGGTGATGGTCTTGAGCACCTGAGACCTCTGTTCCCGTTGGCCAGGGAATGGATTCGGGGCTGGGGGAGCAGTGGAGGCTGGGAGTCCTGTTGCTGCGTGCAGACGAGGGGACAGAAGCAAGGTCTGTTTGGGACAAACGGAGCCCGAGGTGCTTGCAGCCCTGAAAGGGTTCGGCCCAGAGGCAGCTGGAAGCGTGTGGTTCCGAGCTCATCACTCACACGGCCTGTGCGCCCGGAAAAACCAGGCCCTTCGGTTGGTTACCCGGGGAGAGGGGAGAGTGAGACGCAGGCGCATCCCTTGTGTTTTCAAACAGCGTCGGGTGCCCTCCTCTGAATTCTTACTTTGCCTCCAGAACGGAAGGCAGGTGTTTGGATCCGAGGGCCCTCACGTTGGGAAGCACCAACATCAAGTGTCCCAAAGGGTGCCCTGGACCGGCCCCAGGGAGAGGCAAGCCTCGGCTGGGAACGTTTGCAGGGAGAGCTTGGCTGACTCACGCGCCTGCTTGGATCTCGCCGTGTGGCTCCGAGCTCCTCGTAATCCTCGGTTACACCGCCTGTGTTCGCTGTGTGCCAGTCCTTGTGTCCAGCTCGCATATTTACTTACGCTGTGCTCGCATCATCCCTGGGGAGCAGGTACCGGCACATCGCTCACGTGGCCCAGGAGCCGGGAGAGGCTGACTCACCTCCTCGTGCCCTGGGCATGAACTGAGCACCCTCCGCGTTTTCCAAGGCTCCCCTCCGGGCTGCGCACCTGGAAATCCCCTTCCTGGGAAGAGGAAAACAAACGCCGAGAGGTTCCAGGGCCCTCCAGACGCTGGGTCCCCTACCCACAGGCCGCACGGCGCCCTGGCCTTCCGCCCGAGAGGTTGGCATTGCGCGGCAGCCGGCAACGCCCAGGTAAAAGCCCACCAGCCTTCTAAAATGTGCTTCTGGGTTAGAAACATGCCTTCCAGTTTGTGGAGATTGGTGGAACGAAGGCAAGTGGTTCACACTAATTCCAAAACGTGCTTCCTTACAGCTTCTCTCACCCCCCAATCCATCCGGGCCCTTTCTTGGCAGGACAACTGCCAAAGATACAAAAATTAGTTGCTGTTGGCTGCCTGGTGTGATGTATTTGCATATCCATAAGTCGGCCCCACCCCTGGTGGCTAATACCAGGCCCCCGGAAGCTGTGGCTGTTTTCTGATTGCTGGTGGGGAGGCCTGTGTGTGTGTGTGTGTGTGTGTGTGTGTGTGTATGTTTTTTTTTTTTTTTTTTAAATAAACTGAAACCAGATGGAAGGGTTTTTTTGTTGTTGTTGTTCACAGCCCGGCCTAACATTTTCTCCAGCAAATTCCTTGAAAAGCCAGCCACCTATGAGTGGTGCCTGTTCTCCCTGGAGGTCCCTGGAAACGGAGATGTAATAGTGAGCAGGCCTGGGATCTCTAAAATGAAAACAAAAGGAGAGAAAGAAGCTTCTAGGCTCCGGGGGTGGGGGTGGGGGGGTGGTGAGTGGGGAGAAAGAGACGGGGTGTCCTGGGCTGTGGCTTGAGTCAGAATCACCTGGACCAACCACTTGGTGAGAATGTGGATTCCAGACCCCCCACGCGTACAGCCATGTGCAGCACTAACTGCCGGCCTGAGACTCCGGCTCTCCGAATGGGTTGAATTTTGAGGCAGTTGGAAGGGGGGACTGCCCCCCCCTCCCCAAAATGGGCCAGTTGTTCAAGGTGGTTATCGAAATATTTTTAACCGCCAGCCAGGCCAAGGGCTTTGTCATGTCCCTCCAACACCTCGTTAAGAGGTTCCTTGTTCAGAGAGATGAAGCAAGTGTGCCCAGGGTCACAGCGCCAGGGGCCTCGCCTCTTTTCCTTTGGGACGTGAATTGGCCATTGTCGTTGTGAAAGTCTGACCCAGTCCCCAGACAGCTTTGCTTTCCCAGCTCCGGCCTCCGTTCCCAGCTCAGAGCACTGCTCTTTTGGGTTGCGAGCCTTTTCAGATAATTGTGTCAGGTTACATAAGGTCTCAGAGCTAGGAACAAAGGAAATTCCACAGGGAGCAGGTCTGAGAAGTTCCCGCATATAATTTGCTTTAAAGCATTCAAGGGAAAAAAAATGCAGGTATCTCAGCCCTGTGCATTTTTGAGATAAAGTGGGAACAGCCAATAGCTTTGATGCACGAAAGTACCCTTCCCCTTAGAAATGAGCAAAACACCCCTCGGGCAGGAGCCTGTGCAGGGCCGGGTGGAGGTCATTTGCAAAAAAGGGCAGCTTTGGCCTCACTGGCCCAGAATGCCTTGCTCCGCCCTTGCTGCATCTTAGGTGACACATGACATGTGGCAAACACAAGCCTTCGGTTGTCCAAGAACCATAAAATAAAATAAAACCTGAATTACTGGCAGCCAAGCTTTCAAGTCTTTGGTCCCCAGGACTCTGTCCACACGCCATGATTTTTTCCCCCCATTTGCCTCCAAGGGACAGCCCTGTTGGCAGCTCTGTTGGATAAGGTGCTGTTTCCAAACACCTTGTTCCCAGCTGGAGACACAGAAAAGGTTTTATCTAGATCCCAGAGAGTCCTGGACGGGTGACATGGTGTTCCACACGGTGCTGGTTTTAGTCAACAGCGGGAAAGCGGCCAGAGCCTTCCCACCAAGGAGGCCGAGAGAATATTCTAAGCACTGAGCGGCCGTTCGTTCTTCAAGCACAGGGCGGTCATAAAAACCACTTAACCAGGAAAAATTAATGGGAGGAAAATGTCTTGAATGTAGCAAATAAAAAAAAAAATAAAATAAAAAAAAAACAACTTTACGAGGGACATGGAAAAAACAGATTTACTACCAAGGGATGGTAATATAGGAAAGTCATTCTACACCAAAAATAATTCGAGGAGTAGTGTTTACTGTACCAAGGGCCTCACAAAAGATTTCCTATAAATAGCACACGCCTCTCCTTTTTGTTCTTTCCTCTCTCCCTTCCTTACTCTGTTCCAGGCTCTGTGCTCGGGAAGCCATGGTGAGCTAGACAAAACACACCATTCCTCCCCTCGTGGGCTCTCTGGCTGGCTGAGGGACAGCCCCCGATCAGATCACTACACGCTCAAGTGGCCTGGACGGAAGGAACTAGAAGGCAGCGTCCCCTGGTGCCATGGCTGTTCCGAGGGCCGGAGGCAGCTTTCCCCGAGAGAGGGATGGTCTGGGTAGGGAGGTCGCCACGTGCAAAGGCCCTTTAGGGAGGCAGCCTGGTCTTTTGAAGAAAGCATGCAGACGCTGCAGGGGTCAGCCAGAGCCAGGGAGCAAAGGAGGTCTTGCAGGCTGTTGTGTGGGGGAGGATTTGATTCTGACTTTATGGCATATAAAAATACCACTCCCTGGGGGAGCAGGGAGAGTCCCTGAGCAGTTGTAAGCAGGAAGTAAAAGAATCAGCTAGCTTGACTTAAAAAAAAAAAAAAGAAGAAGAAGAAAAAGACAGCCACAAGCTGTGAGGAGGATGGACTGACAGTGTGGGAGCAGAAAGAGCAGTCAGAGGCCGCGGTGCTTGCTGGGGCAAGAGCTGCTGGTGGTCATGGGGACGCGCCAAGTGGATGGGCTGGGTCATCCGGGGCCCGCTGGAAAGGGTACCGTGACCCAGATGATGTGGACTCGGCAAGCGAGAGCCGTGGCCGGCCACATCCCACGCAGGTTAATCTAATCATGAACATTTAATTCTATTAGCTGGGGAAATAGATAGCATCGTGCCTGGTAGAAAGACAAATAAGGTTTCGATTATGTGGATCCGTCTCTACTACCAACTGAAGAAATACTCTGTGTGTCTGTAGGCCTGACCACACCTTCAGCCCTATGCAGTAGCTATGGTTACCCCCATTTCACATAGGAGCAAACTGAGATTTGCGGGGTGTGTGTGTGTGTGTGTGTGTGTGTAAGGGATTTGCCCAGCTGGTGGTTGGCAGAACTGGGATGGAAACAGGTAACCACTGACCTGCCCTGGGACCAGCGACAAGTCCCAGGAAGCCTGAGTACGCGTTGGCCCCGAGGACAGGCCACAGGTTCCAGCCCAGGAATGTCCTCTGGCATTTTCGGAGCCACGTAAGCTGGCTTAGGATCTTCTCACATGTGTGTGTGCATAAGCCCTCCCAATTACACCTTTTCTCCCTGTGAGCCCTGGGCGGACCTGCCTTGTGGGTCATGGGCAGGAACAAGTCCTGCTCAAGAGACTGACGGACTCCTGTTCCAGAAAAAAAATGTGTCACATTTTCAAAGAAACTGTACAAAGCGGTGGGAGGGGCTGTAACAGCCCTTCAGGTAAGGGAGCCCTGTGGGAAAAGGCCTGGCGTGGGGGTGAATGAAGGCTGCCGGTTCCGGTTCCAGCAGTTGCACAAGCCTCACTGGGCACAGGGATGAGGAGATGAACGGGAGCTCAGCTCGCTGAGCAGGGCTTTGTCTAAAGACAAAGGAAACCCTGCATTAGCTTACCCGGAAGGCTGGTTAGGTGATGTGTTCTGGTTAGGAAGGTTTCTACCCTAGAAACCTGCGCCGCCTTTCTCAGTAAGTGACGTCCTGGGCCAGTGGTCAGCAAACTCATTAGCCAATGGAGCCAAATATCAACAGCACAGCGATTGAGATTTCTTTTGAGAGCCACATTTTTTTAAACTTAAACTTCTTCTAACGCCACTTCTTCAAAACAGACTCGCCCAGGCTGTGGTATTTTGTGGAAGAGCCACACCCAAGGGGCCAGAGAGCCGCATGTGGCTCGAGAGCCTCGGTTTGCCCACCACTGCCCCGGGCAGTGCCAGGTTCTGGATTGCACACCATATGATGATGACAGGCTCAGAAGAATACCATCAAACTGCCCATCCCTTAAGCAAATTTAAAATGAAAAAGCGGTTTGGCTCAGTGGATAGAACGTGGATAAACCGGTTTGGCTCAGTGGATAGAACGTCGGCCTGCAGACTGAGGGGTTCCGGGTTCGATTCCGGTCCCAGGTTCGATGTATCTTGGTTGCAGGCACATCCCCAGTAGGGGGTGTGCAGGAGGCAGCTGACTGATGTTTCTAACTCTATTTCCCTCTCCCTTCCTCTCTATAAAAAAAAAAAATCAATAAAATATATATTTTAAAAAAATAATAAAATGAAAAAGCTGTCAGGGAGTCCTCAGACAGCCTGACCTGGAGTCACTCAGACAGACATCAAGGGAGCCTGAGCTGTCACTGGATTTTGTGTTTCAAATGAAACAGCTTCCATTGGTTAATGTATATGTACTTAACCCTATCTGAAACCTACTGTGCTAGTTTTCTGTTGCTGCTATCACAAATCGCCACAGTTCAGTGGCTTAAAACAAATTTATTAACTTATAGTTTTGGAGGTTAGGAGTTTGAAATGGGCCTCCCTGGGCTGAAGTCAAGACGTCAGCAGATGGGTTCCTTCTGGAAGCTCTAGGAGAGTGTATGTTTTATTGCCTTTCCCAGCTTTTGAGGCCCCTACATTCCTTCTTCCTCTATCTTCAAAGCCAGCAGTGTAGTATATTCAAATTTATCTAACTATTTTGTTGTTGTTGTTAATCCTCACCCAAGGATATTTTTTCCATTGATTTTTAGAGAGGTTGGAAGGGAGGGAGAGAGACAGAGAGAGAAACATCGATGAGAGAGACACATCGACTAGTTACCTCCCACACATGCCCTGACTGGTGCTGGATCCAGCCTGTAACCAAGATACATGCCCTTTACCAGAATTGAATCTGAGACCCTTCAATCCGTGAGCCGACATTCTATCCACTGAGCCAAACCAGCGAGGGCGAATTTATCTGACTTTTGCTTTCATCGGCACATCTCCCTCTCTGGCCTTCTCCCTTTTAAAAGGGCTCTTATCATCTCTCGGAATGAATGTGGATAATCTTGCTTCTCAAGATCCTTAATCATATCTGCAAAGTCCCCTTTGCCATATAAGGATAAGGAAACATATTCATAGGTTTCAGATATTAGGATGTGGACATCTTTGTGGGCTGCTATTTTGGGGACTTAATTTGTTCAAGTGGGATTACACAAATTAAGAGAAAGAATGATAAGCCTGGAAGCAGACAGGTAGATGTTAAGGAGACCAGATCAGAGGCTGCTGCCGAGATAATAAGGAAGATGCTGGAGCTCCAGGCAGGAATGGAGTGGAAAGAATGAGCACAGACCATGCTTCAGAGGGAGGACTTCCTGGTCCTAGGAACTGTTGGGATTAGATGGGCAAGGACTAGGAGGAGCCTGGGTAGATGGTAGTGCCTGTGGAGGGCCCAAGGGGAAAAACAGGTTTGTGGCGAGGACAAAGAGGGCATGTAGGGACGTGTTGCATCTAGATATCCACGGAACATTCAGGAATGGTGCCTGGGAGGCAGATGGACTCAGAGCCTGCCTCTGGGACTCTTGCGGCCTTCTGTCCCTGTGGGGGAGAGAAGGGGCTTATTCTCCACCTTGATTTCTGGGTTACCATCTCTGTTTGACCTGAAGTTCTCCTATTTCAGATAAGAGTTGAGAAGCTTGTATTTTTGAGACTATTGATGTGTGTGTGTGTGTGTGTGTGTGTGTGTGTGTGCGTGTGTGAAAATATAAGGTCATTGCACAAGCAATGATAATCATTTATTCATAAAAAAAAAAAAAAGAACAGTCCTAATCAGTTTGGCTCAGTGGGTATAGCATCGGCTTGTGGACTGAAGTGTCCCAGGTTCGATTCTGGTCAAGGGCACGTACCTTGGTTCTGAGCACATACCCAGTAGGGAGTACGCAGAAGGCAGCCGATCAATGTTTCTCTCTCATCAATGTTTCTAGCTCTCTATCCCTCCCTCTTCCTCTCTATAAAAAAATCAATTAAAAAAATATATTTTTAGCCGAGACCGGTTTGGCTCAATGGATAGAGCGTCAGCTTGGGGACTGAAGGGTCCCAGGTTCGATTCCTGTCAAGGGCATGTACATTGGTTGCGGGCATATCCACAGTGGGGGGTGTGCAAGAGGCAGCTGATCGATGACTCTCTCTCAACGATGTTTCTAACTACTCATCTCTCTCCCTTCCTCTCTGTACAAAATCAATAAAATATATTAAAAATATATATATATATATTTTAAAAAAGGACAAATAATCATTCCTTCTCAAACATTCTTTTTTTTTAAAAAAAAATGTATTTTATTTATTTTTTACAGAGAGGAAGGGAGAGAGATAGAGAGCTAGAAACGTCGATGAGAGAGAAACATCGACCAGCTGCCTCCTGCACACCCCCTACCGGGGATGTGCCCACAACCAATGTACATGCCCTTGACCGGAATCGAACCTGGGACCTTTCAGTCCGCAGACCAACGCTCTACCACTGAGCCAAACCGGTTTTGGCCCTTCTCAAACATTCTTAATGGACAAAACATATTTTCTGAAAATAACAGTTGGTGGTAACTGAGAATTCTTTTTTTCCTTTTTCTTTATTGATTAAGGTATTAGATATATGTCCTTATCCTCCCAATTACCACCCCTCCCCCCAGACTAATGATTTTTTTCCACATCAAGTTTGAGTTTATCAGTCCAGGAAACAAGACTTGAAAGCTTAGAGACAGCCCTGGGCACTATGGCTCAGCTGGTGGGAACATTGTCCCGTGCAGGTTCAATTCCCAGTCAGGACACATGCCCAGGTTGTGGGTTCAATCCCTGATGAGGGGACATACAGGAAGCAGCTGATAGACGTTTCACTCTCATATTGATGTTTCTCTTTCCCTCTCTTTTCCTCTCTTTTTTAAAAAAGAACGGAAGCAAGCCCGAGTTCATGGGCGAGTCCATTCTTAGTATCCCCAGGGAAAGGGGGCAAGCTTTCAGGGAAACGGATCCACAGGGAGGTTCCCTGGGCGGAGAAGGAGAGGAGAGCCTGCAGGCCCTGGCACAGAGGGCGCAGGTGCCTGTCCTGTGTCAGCCCCAGGGGAGCAGCGCCTAAACCTCAGAGTCCTTGTGGCTAGGACAGTGCCTAGGGCGTCAATGCTAGAGAGGACTCAGGACCACAGGATTCTTTTCAGACTGTTGCTGTGGGAGATCCTGGTCCATGGAATAACCTGGGTAAGAGGAGCTCAGTGCAGACCAAGATTAAGTTTCCCACCAGGCTGGAAGATGAGGGCTCCCAGAGGATGAATGCTTTGATTTACAGGAAATAAAAGAAAAAGATACTTTGCACAACATATTTTAAGCTCTTATATTTCATACTTTAAATCTTTTTTTTTTATATATATATTTTACAAAGAGGAAAGGAGAGAGATAGAAATGTCGATGAGAGAGAAACATCGACCAGCTGCCTCCTGCACACCCCCTACCCGGGATGTGCCCGCAACCAATGTACATGCCCTTGACCGGAATCGAACCCGGGACCCTTCAGTCCGCAAACCGATGCTCTACCACTGAGCCAAACCAGTTTCGGCATATTTCACACTTTATATTATGGAGCACCTGCATATTTATTTGTCTAACTCTGTCTTCCCCGTAGCCTAAGGTGACCAGACGTCCCGATTTTTAACAATTTGTCCCGCATCCCGCGGCGTTTTAAAAAAAGTCCCAATTTTTGGAAAGATTCTTTGAAATATTTTGGACTTTTTTTTTTTTTAAAACGCCGTGGGACAAATTGTTAAAAAGCGGGACATCTGGTCACCTTACTTAGCCTGTAATCTCCATGGAGAGCAGGGACCTCATGGGTGCTCCCCATCGTAGGTCCCGTGCCCTGCACATGCTCCCATTCAAATGTGCAGGAATCTCCCCGAGAACGGTGGTCTCCGGGGAAACTGGAAGGGGGCGCTTTTGAAACGAGTTAGGATTTCGAGAAACAAGTTGTGGGATGGGATGGCGGGGAACGAGTTTTCTAGGAGAAAGGCTGTGAAGAAATGGGGGGCGGGGGGGGGGCGCGGAGGAAATGGGCCGGCCCGGGGGCGCCTGGGGGTCCTCCACGAGCCACAGCTCCCCGGGTGCCCGCGCGAAGTGACGCAGCAGCGCGGTTTGGCCGCTGTGGGGCGCCGTAGCCCGCGCCGTTGCCAGGGGAACGGGGCCAGCGCCGGACGAGGCCCAGCCCGCCTCGGCCTGGCCCGGCTGCACAGCCAGCCCGCCGGAGCCCGAGCCCGAGCCCGAGCCCGAGCCCGAGGACTGCCGGCCTAATCGCCGCCGCGCAGCCCGAGATGGGGCTCCGCTCGGGGGTGCGCCGTCGCCGCCGCCGGGTCCCAGGGGCCATCCCGACCGCGAGGGTCTGAGGCGCGGCCGCCCCGGGGAGGGTGGACGGCCGGCCGGGCGAGGGCTGAGCCGCCGAGTGACCTTGGCGGGGCCGCCGCGACGCGCAGGTGAGGAGCTACCGCCGCGGTTCTCACCTCGAAGCCTGGCCTCGGCCGCCGGGTCGCGGCTGCCGCCCCGCCGCCAGCCGGTTCCGCGCGCGCCTCGGCCTGGAGCCCCGCGGCCTGGGCTCCGGGGACGCGTCAGAGCGCGGGGCTGCCCCCCTAGTTTGTATCGATCAGGCTCACTGATCAGCAATGAGAGCCTACTGTGTGCCAGGGGCCGCCCCCCCCTCCCCCGAGGGCCCCGACAGCCAATCTCCACGCGGCGTGACGGGCGGGGGCGGAAGTGGTTTCAGGTGGGGATGGGCGCTCCTGAGGGACCTGGAGGGACCTGGAGGGACCTGGAGGGACCTGGAGGCCAGCCTTGTGAACAGGGGGAGGGGTGTTTTTTTGGAAAGAGGGAAAAAGCATATGCAAAGGCCTGGCTGGAGTCGGCCAAGTGCAATGAAGGAACAGCAAGGGTGAGAGGGAAGGGAGCCTTGAGACATGTGGTGGGAGTTTCGACTGGGTTCTAGCCGGAGGAGGAAACCGTGGCAGAGTCTTTGACGTAGTTTCCAGTTTTTGAAAAGCTCGCCGCACTCCGCGGTTGCTGTGGGCGGTGTGGTGGTGACAGGCGCACCAGGAAGGCCGCTGAGGGTCATCCTGGTCCTGCCGGTTACACGGTGCCTCCGCAATGCTCTGAGCCTCTCAGTGCCCTCACCTGGGAACCAACCCGGGATGTTGTTCTGCGTGTTGTTTCCAAGGGAGAGAGGGAGGGAAGGAGGGAGGGCCCGCTACCTACGAGGCCAATGAAGCACGGAAAGCAGCACCTGACCCAGAGGAAGGGCCCTCTAACTGCTAATGGTGGCGATTCTCATTAAAACACTGTAGGGGCCGAAACCGGTTTGGCTCAATGGATAGAGCATCCGCCTGCGGACTGAAAGGTCCTGGGTTCGATTCCAGTCAAGGGCACTTACCTTGGTTGCGGGCACATCCCCAGTGGGGGGTGTGCAAGACGCAGCCGGTCGATGTTTCTCTCTCATCGACGTTTCTAACTCTCTGTCCTCAATTCCTCCCTGTGTAAAATCAATAAAATATATATATTTAAAAAAGATGAAAACCTGGTTTTAAAAACAATTAAAAAAAATAAACACTGTAGGGGAGGGATGATGAGGCCTGGGTTAGGGCGATGGCAGCATCGATGATAAGAAGTGGCTTAACTTCCCTTCTTGAGGGAGAGGCTGGGTTTAGAAGTGGGTGAAGGGGTGGCCCCATAGCTGTGGTGGTTCACTGTGGGAGACGGGTTTATAAACATAATCTTCATGAGATGGAATAAAAGCAACATTGGTGCTTAATTAGCCAGTTTTTGTTTTCTTCTTTTCTTACTTTGTTCTGTCACAACTTTGTTCTTAATGACCGTTTCTCGGTGGGTGTTCCTGGACGCTTTACTCCTACAATCATGTGAATTGATTTCCTGGTTAAAATCAACAGCCCTTGCCTCCGCTCACTGGCCTCGTTTCTGCTTCATGTCACTACTCCCTCCTCCTCGTCCCAGTTCCTTGGCTGCACTTGAATCCCAGCTTGCAGCGGTTGGTCGCTCCGGGAGGAGAATGACACAGACTGTTTGCAGACCACATCCACTCAGGAACGGCCGGGGTCAAGCTTCTCTTGCCCTCGCCTCAGACCTCCCTCCGCCTGTTGTTTATGCCGGAGCCCGGCCTCACCAGGCCGGTGACCGGGAGTCCCTGGGAACGGCCTGGAGTTCCAGTTTGTTTTCTGGGAATTGTGCAGTGATGTGCATCTCTTAGTCAAGCTGTAGTCACTTTCCAGGATTTTAAGGCCGGAGACTTCTTGGTATCTGTGAGGAATTTTAATAAACAAAGAACTTGCCCCTACAGGTTCTTTTTAAAAGGCTTTTTACACTGTAATCCAGTGTGCACCAGGTCCTCCTCTAAGTGGTCAAATTGGGCATCTGTTAAGTCTTGTAGAAAACTCTTTTAAAAGCAGATCCTGGGGCGGGGGGGGGGAGGAGGGGGCAGATAACTTATTTATAAAAATCCATAGAAAATCACTCACACGGCAACCATGAATCCTCTAGTCAAAATAAAAGATGACCTTCCTGTGGTGTGTTCCTTCGCTTAGGGTTCAGGAGGGCATGAGCAGCTGAGCTGCCCGAGGCCAAGGACGGGAACCAGGTCCTGCCCAGCAACGCCTCTGTCCCACTGTCTGGTTGCCTGATTCTGGCGTGGACAGGACCCCAACAGGGAGCTCTGTGGCTCTTCCTCACAGCTCTGCAGCTGAGCAAGTCAGAACTGCTCTGAGACCGAGAAAGCTCTGGACTACCACGGAACACTCTTGTTGCACGGTTGGCAGGCCAGAGTTCCTTATTTGTCTGGCATGGATCACGTGAGCACATTTGGTCCACGTGCCAGCCTCGTGGGGCCAGAAGGGCAAAAGGTGACACTGCTCAATTATTTATTATTTAACAGGTGTGTGTGTGTTTTTCTAAAAACAGTACATGCACACAGTAAAAACAAAAAAAAAACACCAAGAACACAATTCCTACAGTACCAAGAAATACACAGTCAAAGCCAATCTGTCTCACTGCAGCCACGAGATCCCCCTCCCCAAAGGCTGCCCGTGTTTGCTTTCTTGTATTTCCTTCCTGAGACGATCTATCCATATCAGAGCACAGATGTCTGTCCACCTGCCTTGGTTTTTGCTCACATGGTGGCATGTTCTACAGCCGTCACACACCTTGCTTTTCCATTTACCTGTCATTTCCTCCCTCCTTGTTTTTGACATTGAATAGCATTCCATTGTGTGAATGTGCCATAGTAGTTTGTTCATATTGCTTTTGTCCTTTGTTATTACAAACAAGACTGTGTGTATCTTTGTGTAGTTTGTGGGGGAAAATATATATATAAAATAAGTACCTAGAAATGGAATGTGGGCCTAAGGGTATATCTGTTCTAAAGCTTGGCAGCATTGCCAAATTGCCTTCCAGCTAATTTGTTTGAAAGGTGAAGGAAGGAGACCCAAAGAGGTGGCTTTATGAAATTTGCACCTCCTACCTGGGATCCTCAATCTGTGAGCAGCAGTACAGCAACCAGAACCCGGCTCTGTCTCTGGCCTTAGCCCTCATTCCTTGCTCCAGTCTGCCTTTCCTCTGACCCTCCCAGTCCATAGCCTCTCTCCACAAACCCTTTTTAGTAATTACGTTGATTCTTTCCTGAGATCTCAACCATCTTGCAGGAATCCAGAAATGGCACTTTCCTTTTCACCTTGGTTCTTTGGACAGCGCCATGCATCATGAATCTCAGAATCACATCCCTAAATATTTTTTCATAGGAGCAGAGGTGGACAAGAGGGAAGTGGATCAGCTATGCAACTATTCTACCATTAGTTTCGTGTTCTACAGTTCTCATAATAAGAACTTGAAATGTTAAGGTTTCCTCATTTAAATAAATTGAGGTAGCCTAATCTTATTTGGAAAATACTATTTTAGGCTTTTAGCAGATAAATGTTAGCAGGAACAGATTATACTGTCATCCTGGCAATGGGCTTCACCTTGTTGGGACAAGGAAAGGGCCTGCACAGCCCCTCTAGTTGCCCTAGAAGCCAGATGGGTCCTTAGCTTACCAAGGTGGCAGCTGCCTTTGGTCTGACACTCCACGTGGCCTCTTCCATCTGTCTCTGCCAGTGTGACTCTGGGGTTTGTTCTGTGGCAGAAGATACAGGAAAGATCTTTTGTCAGGGCCTATATTGCTCAGCCCACCAAAGATGCAGCGGGGAGCATCTGGTGGGTGGGGGAGCTTGTGGGCCAGACCTCCACCTCTTAACCATCTCCTCCCAAAGTACAGGGCAGCTGAGCTGCTGTGGTGTCACTGTCCCTCTTCCCCCAACCCTTTCCCTCCTCCTCCTCCTCCTCCTCCTCCTCCTTCTTTTTAAATATATTTTATTGATTTTTTACAGAGAGGAAGGGAGAGGGATAGAGAGTTAGAAACATCAGTGAGAGAGAAACATCGATCAGCTGCCTCCTGCACACCTCCTACTGGGGATGTGCCCACAACCAAGGTACATGCCCTTGACCTAAGCATGGACTGGCCAAGGTGTGAGCGCACAAGCTGGCCACGTTGTCCAGGAGCAGAGCCATGGATCTCTCAACCTGGTCTCCTAGAGCAGAGCTAAGAGGGAAGGGAGACCAGTGAAGTCCCCGGGCCTGGTCCCATCAATGCTGAGGCCTATCTTGGATTCTCTCTGACCTCCCAGTCTTTTTTAAACTGAGAATATGTTTGTTTGTTTGTTTGTTTGTTTGTTTTAGAGGGGGGGGGAGAGAGAGAAAGAAAGAGAAACATCAATGTGAGAGAGAAACATTGATTGGTTGTCTCCAGTATATGCCCTGGCTGGGGATGAACCTTAATCTATGTATGGGCCCTGAGCAGGAATTGGACCTGTAACCTTTTGGTATATGGGATGACGCTCCAACCAGCTGAGACACACAGGCCAAGGCCCTCCTAACCTTTTAAATCAAAATCTTTTGGACCAAAAGAATTTGTGGTCAACTCTGCAAAGGAAAATACAATCAGTTAAGAGCTTATGCCTTGGGCCAACAGCATGTCTCCTGACAAGCTCAGGTATCTATTCTAGAATGCTGCCACTGCTGCAAGGGACTTCAGCCTCGTAGCTCTGTCCCCTCATGCATGGTACCACCAGTGGTACCTCTCTGGGCGGAGAGGACCTGGTTTGGAGTCAGAGCCACCCCAAAGGCTGTTTGTATAGGCTTCTGGCCCCAATGGTGACTCCACCCCCTCAGGTATCTGGGCTGCACCGGGGCTAGGGGTGCCTGCAGCCACTCTAGCCCGCTGCGGGCGGTGCGGGCGCTGCGGGCAGTGCGGGCAGTGCGGCACGTCAGCAATGCGCCTCTGCTGCTTTCTTTAGAAGGGCCCTCAGGTGCAGGGCTGTTAAGATGTGATAAGGCAGCCTGGCTGCTGTGGCTCAGAGGTTGAGCTTCAGCCCACGAATTAGGAGGTCACAGTTTCATTCCCGGTCAGGGCACATACTCCGTTTGCATGCTCTGTCCCCAGTAGGGGCATGCAGGAGGCAGCCAATCAATGATGTTTCTCTCACATCTCATCGATGTTTCTCTCATGTGTGTGTGTGTATATATATATATATATATATATATATATATATATATCTAGTGATGAGGCAAATGGAAAGCCAGGATTTAGAGATCCCAATTTATGGGTTCTCTTCAAAGTTATTGCCCTGATGAAGCGATCTGCAAGCCACAGGGATTTTCCCCTACCCTGAGCAGAACCACCAGCTAAACTGTATTCACAGGGCGACCGTTGACTGTTTCCAAAAATCAAGGACAAAGATTTGTTACCTCGGGACATCCAAAATAAAGTGATGTCACTTCTGATGGAAGGTGAGGTTACAATGGCAATCCAGTGGCCCAGCGCTTATGACACTGTGTTCATAAGAAAGCAACGTCAGCCAACCCCATCACTTTGGACATAAACCTCCTAGAATATCGGCTGTCATAGCCTCAGTCTGGAAAGATGAAGATAACCTACCCAGAGGGCTAATTTAAGGGTAATTATGGTGCCTATAATGTAGGGAGCACTCTTATGATCTATAATGTCACTGATCTATATACTCAGCCAGTAGGCAACCCTAACCCATTTTCAGATGAAGGAACTGAGGCCAATCAGCTAATAAGTGCAGAGCCAGGACTTGAATCAAATCTGTTTCCTCCAA
The DNA here is from genome assembly GCA_036971965.1 of Nyctalus aviator. Lineage (NCBI taxonomy): Eukaryota > Metazoa > Chordata > Mammalia > Chiroptera > Vespertilionidae > Nyctalus > Nyctalus aviator. The sequence continues at coordinate 36,967,805 of CM072936.1, forward strand.
AGCTGGAACTCTTTTTTTTTTTTTTTTTTTTAACCTTATGCTGCTTCTTATTGAAGACAAAGGACTCCATTTGAGTCCCTGGAAGAAAACTAGGGTCACGTCATTTAGCTTTGAGATGAGGCTACTCAGAGTTGTCTTCAGATATGCCAGGCTTAGCTTCCAGGAGGCTCTAAGCCTTGGGCGGGATGAAGGGCAGAGTGACTAAGTGCAAATGTTCGGTGGGCAGGGTAATAGCCAGGGGGCAGGGGCAGCTGGGGCGGGGCAGGCGAGGGTGCGGGCAGGTATAGGTGTGCTGTGGGTGATGACAAAACAGGGGAGATTTGGGTGCCGGGTGGCTGTGCAGGTTGAAGGCAGGGCAGAGTGGGACAGATGGCTTTGGGTGGACCAGGTTCCACACCATTTACCATGCCCACATTTCCTTTTATTTCAGATGTCCTCAAGTCAGCAAACATTTACTGAGTACTTCCTATGTACAAGGTATGCTCTGGGTACTAGGGGAGGGGATGTGGGGAGCGGAGGTGAATGAGTCACACACATTTACTGTCCTTGGGGGAAGCTGGGGTAACAGGGGCCAATGGATACGGGGAGGGTGGCAGAGTGTGCCAAGTGGCAGCGACTTGCCCAGTGAAGACTGAGCATGAGCTCCCTGACTTGGGGGCCCCTGGCTGAGGAGATGCCGTCAGTGGGCTCTGAGGTCAGGGAACCTTTTGCTGGGCTGAGAAGTGAGGAAGGACCACGGACATGGACTCCTGAGAGTGCAGCTGCCAGGGTTTGTCCAACTCCCTGCCTTCCCACCAGGAGGTCCAAGCTGGCCTGTCTCCCCAAGTCTGTGCTGCCTGCCCAGACTCTGTTTCCTCCTCTGGCCCAGAAGCGAGGGTGAGGCTCTTCCTTCTGTAATGACAGGCCCCCCCAGTCTGCCAGGCTGGTAATTTTGGCCCCTAGGCCAACTCTTGGGCCTAAGGAGGGCAGGACAGAGGAGTGCTGCCATCTAGTGGCAGGCTCTGGTTGAGCATCTTCCCTGAGCCCCCTCAGGTCAGCCCAGTTGTCTGTTCTCAGTGCAACAAGGCCCAGATTTTGTTTAGAGAAACATTGTCATTTACTCTGCTGGAGGGAACAAGGAGGAATCGTCCCTCCTCTCGTGGGCTGGCTCCTCCCCAGCCAGGAAGCCTTCGGCAGCCCTTCTGAGGCACAGGGGAGAATGTTCAAGGCCCTCTCCCAACCCTAAAGGGAGTCCATGCTTGCCTAGGACCAGAGGCTAGATCCCCTCCCGCACAGCCCCGCTCCTGTTTCCCTTCGCAAACGGTCAGGGGCCCCTCTCTGACACTTGCCTTTAGGCCCAGGACAGAGGTGACTAATCGTAACAGAATCAGCATGTGTTCTCATCGGCCTGGCCCCAGCCAGATATTGTTCCCAGATGAGAACATGTCTTATTGGGTTTAGCACTGATGGCTGTGGAGGCAGAGCACTTTGAGCAACAGGCGGCCACACGGTGTCCTGAATAAACCCTGGGCCTTCCTACCTTGTTCTGGCCAAGGCTGGGCCAATGGTGGCTCTGGGGCTTTGAGCCCAGCACTCCCCCCCCCCCTACTGGCTTCCTCATGCCAGGGCGCCGGTTGCCCCACAGAGTAGCTGGGAGGTGGCTTTGTGCCCCCGCCTCCTTCCCCAGTGCTGGAAGCTGGCTGCATGCAGGGCTCTGGGTCCAGCCAGCACCTCATCAGGCTAATGCTCTCTTACTCTTTCTCCCTCCGGAGATGAACATCTGCAACAAGCCCTCCAACAAGACAGCGCCGGAGAAGAGTGTGTGGACAGCACCCGCACAGGCCAGCGCACCCTCCCCGGAGCTGCAGGGCCAGCGGTCCCGCCGGAATGGGTGGAGCTGGCCCCCTCACCCGCTCCAGATCGTGGCCTGGCTGCTGTACCTCTTCTTCGCTGTGATCGGCTTTGGGGTCCTTGTGCCCCTCCTGCCTCACCACTGGGTGCCTGCTGGCTATACTGTATCCTTGGGAAAATATGGGGCTGATGCATGGAATTGTAGGGGCAGTAGATGAAGGACATGGCAGAGGCCTGAAGCTGGGCTCCAGAGTCCCAGGGAGCACAGGTAGACCCGTGTCTTCCCCGGGAGAAACCAGCTGCCTGCCTGCCTGCCTGCCCTCCAACCTCCCTCTGCCCCTCTGCCCCGCCGCCCCATGTGGTGAGCTCACAGACCTGAAGTACCTCGGAGCATATAGAGGCCCACACAGAGGGAGCCTCGTCAGCCAGGGCACCGCTCCAAAGCTCTCTTTAAGCTAATTTATCCCAGAGCTCAACAAGGGATAAACGAGAGGGTAATTATTCCACTTATGAAAGAATTGCTCACTTTTCAAGAAGAGCCATGGTAGAATTCTTTTACTTAGTAAGGTTTTGGGTACATTTAAAATGTGGCTTTATTTTGAACAGATGGTTATGCTGTCCCAGGACTATTTAGAAGCACACTGATTTTGTAAATGATGCCCTTTTAGGATGCGGTTGAATTGACTAAAGTGGGGATCAAAGATGCCCTGGAGGTTCCTGAGAACAATGACAAACACACACTTGCATGGGCCTAGTGGTGTGGCTGCAGCAGCTCTGGGCACAACCCCAGGAGCAGAGGACACGGCTGCGAGGCTGAGATTGGAGTGCAGCAGCGGCTGTGTGCTCCGTCCAGAGGGGGCCCTGCGAGTGTGCCTGGTGTGTGTGTGTGTGCTTCACAGAGATGATTCCTTGGGCCTTTCAGGGAGGGCTAGGGCGAGCTGCAGGAGGTTATCAGGGATGAACTCTATGCCTCCTTGGACATAGAGTCAGCAGCGGAGCTTGGTCCCAGCTCAGCCCTTTAAGGGGTACACAAGGGCTTCTGCTAGTTGCAGGTCTCAGCCTCCTCCTCTGCCTGCTTTCCAGGGTGGGGACCAAGGAGCACACAGGGATGTGTGTCTGAGCACCAGAATGCATGAGCCATAAGGGGGAGCATGCTCTCTTGGGAAATCACAGAGCCCTGGCTGGTGAGTGACATGGCAAATGTGTGGAGAAGGACTCTAGAGACGGTTGCCATCCCCGGACACCACCAGTGTCACTGGGGGGCTTCCTGGTTCACTAGGCCCCTGGGCATAGTCATGAGCTCTGTAAGTGGGAAACAGGCCTTAGGGCTGTTAACTAGAAGGCTTCGTGGCATAGTCCTCTCCAGACCTGGAATGGGCACACCCCTCATCAGGGTTCCCTGGGTTTCTGCCATGGGGTCTGGAGTGAGTGCAGTCAGAACACTAAACAGTAAACAAGAGTAACTACCACTTATTGAGCATTAGATGTGCCAGGCCTTGTGCCAGTCCCTGTAAGGAGATTATCTTATTTGATCCTCATAATAATTTGAAGGCATTCCTCCCACTTTACCAAGAAATTGGGGCTCAGTGAGATTAAGTGACTTCCTGAGGTCACATAGTTGGTGTCTAGTGAGGCCAACAGAGCTGTCAGGGCACTCCAACTCTGAGCGGCAGATGGTTTGAGGCTTTTGTCCTCTCCGCATTAATTGCTTTGGCCAATGTGGAGGCTCACAGAGCCACCAGATCTGGATTGTTCTTCCTTCCTTCAAAGCCACCTCCCTTCTGCAGGCTTCCTCAGGACCCTGGGAATGAGGGAGGGAAGTAATGTGTACCAGGTGCCCACCTGGCACCTGGATCTAGCCTGGGACCTAGGGTTGCAAAGATCAGCAAGACAAGGCCTCCACCTGCCAAAGGTCTGTCCAGCTGGAGAGAAGCCTTGTAGACTGGAGATTACCCCGTGGCAAGTATGGGGAAGGGCTCCCAGCATACTGTGGACATGGGAGATAGGCCATCCAGACCAACATTGCCACAGGCCCTGCTGCCCCCTGCTGCTCACAGCTCCCCTCTTCACAGACCTAACCAGCCTGTCCATTTGCTCTTGACCCTGCCCTTTCATCACCTGTATCCAGTCAGTCATCAAGTTCTGTTGATTTTACCTCTTAAATAGCCATCGAATCACCCTCTTTCCCCTTACTGCCATCTGCCTCTCAACTAGTGGACCATTTTGTAGCCAAACCAGTCTCCCCACACACACACTCACTTGGACCAGTCCATGTGCCCTTCAAAAACAAACACGATAAAGTTGTTCCCCAGCTATGTACCCTCTAATGGCTTCGCCCTGCCTTAAGGAATGAGGTTCTAGCTAATCAGGGCTCTCTGTGTTCTAGGCTCTGCCCGTCTCCCAGCCTCCTCTTACATCATTTGCTCTGTTCTCTGTTGTGACACTGGTCTCTGCCTGGAAGCCCCTTGCTCCTCTCTCCACCCCAACACCCAGCTAAGTCGGAAGTCAAGGACTGACACAGTTTGGCCTGTAGACTTTTTTTTTTTTTTTTTTTTTTTAATTGAGGGATAATTAGTTCACAAAATGGACAGACCTTTGGCAGGTGGGTTTTAAAAAATAAATTTCTTGTCAACATTTAAAACATGAGAGACCTCACCTAAAAACGTCCAGGTTTCCGGTTCCTTTTGAAAAGCCAGAATTTGGTGACATGGCCCTCATTCTCGCATGGCAGCCATGAGCTGAGCTGGAACCACCCCTCTGGTTGGGACTCTGCTTGCTCCCAGGAACCAGCCAGGCTCCCTTTCCTCCGTGTACCTGCCAGTCTGTTACCCATTCCCCTTCCAGCCTCACTGAGGGTCCCTCCTCAGGGGAGCTTCCTGGATCCCTTCACAGTAGGGAGTAGTTGAGGTCACACTACTCACATTGTCCCATGAACTTTCTTCATTGCACTCAACCCCTTATGTGATTAATATCTCTGTTTCCCACCAGACCGCAGTCTCCTTGGAGCTAGGGGACCATGTCTGTCTCGCTCCTGCCATATTCCTCAGTGCCTAACGATCTCAGTAAACAGTTGAATGAATGAATGAATGAATGAATGAATGATCAGGGTGTGGGGTGGGAGAAGTGTTGGAGCAGGCAGGAAACTAAACATTTGCCCACATTCAGTGTGCCTAAAGAGAGCCTGGAAAGCTGGGGAGTAGTGGTTGGGAATATCAGAGAGGTTTGAGAGGAGCCAGAGCATAAGGGCCCCAGCGCTGAGCTGAAGAATAAACTCTAGTCTGAGGGCTCCTGAAAGCCAGTGGAAGAGTTTAAGCAAGCAAGGATTTAGGGTTAAGCTCTTCAAAGCTACTTTAAGACCAAGAAAAGGACAGAGCCCAGAGGACCTAGAGAGGAGGAACAGAGCGGGGAGACTATGGAATAATCCCGGCAAGGGCAATGGCCTGACCCACAGCCAGGGCTGTGGAGGGTTTTCATTGGTCACAGGATTGTCTCTTTCCATTAAGGCACAGCTCAGTGGGGTGGAGCCTGGCTCCCGCAGACACGTAGGGGAATTTGGGCGCTGGGAGGAGGAGGAGGAGGAAGGGGGAAAAGGCTGGACAGCTGATGGGTGGAAGCTGAATGATGGAGGGATGATGTCTGCCTGGCTAGCATGAGTATGGATGAATGGAGGGTAGATGGCTGCCTGTGTGGAATCTATTAGGGAATTTTTACACATTTAGACTTTGCAGCAAGTTGTCAGCCTCCTCATCTCCAGCATTTGGTACAACCTCTGAGCAGATACATCTGGAAGAGCTGTGTTTCAGCTCCAGGAATTAGATATGCAGTCTCTGGTCAGGCCCTGAAAGCATCAGAATATCCTATATCCTCAGCCCCAGAGTTTCAAATACCTGAACTCAGGTCCCGGAGGTGGTGGGGATGGGCTCCATCTGCAAGTGATTCTCTGTCTGGCCTGGCTACCGAGAGAGCATTGCTTTTTCCTCCTCAGAGAAGACTTCCTATGAAAGCAAGACAAACAAGCTTAGAACTTATGTTTTAGGTGCTTTGGCCTGAGAGGATGGTCTCATTCAGTCTCACTTCACCATTTAGAATCTGAAACCAGGTCAGAATCGGAGGTCAGACCGTCCAAAGCCTGCACCGGGCTTGAACAGGGAGGCCGCAGCCCTGTGTTTGCATGGCCTTGTGTCCGGGCGCATGGGCAGCATAGGCAGTGCTGATGTGTGTTCTCATGTGACTGCTCCCCTCTTTCATCCAGGCCTGGGAACACTGGAGAGTTCTGACAGGAAGTTCTAGGGACCTGGAGGTAGGGTGTGGCACAGGCTGAGTCTCTGGGAGGGAGCTATATGGAGGTGGGGACCATTTTGGGGTCTCAGCTGGCAGTGTGTGGAGTGAGCCTTTAACCTGTTGGGCCAGTGCATGGGCGCCATCTTTGCTGGTCACCTCGTGGTGCACCTGATTGCTGTCTCCATCGATCCAGCAGATGCCAACGTGAGGGTCAAGAGCTACGCAGGGCCCTTGCCCATCTTCAACCGCAGCCAACACGCGCATGTCATTGAAGACCTGCACTGCAACCTGTGCGACGTTGATGTGTGAGTACTGTGGACAGAGAGCGTGCGTGGGCAATGAGTGTGCCTCGTGGGAGCTCAAGGCAGAGAGGGGCATGCCCAGGGCTTTACAGTCATCCTCGATGGAGTGACAGAGAATTGGGTGAAAGAGAAGGTGAAGAAAAGGTAATTGGAAACAGAAGATGAGGAGTAGCGTTCCCAACAGTAAATGTAGGAAACATTTGGCACAACCACAAACCCACAACATTTCTAATGACTAACTCTACCAGCCACCTCCCACCCCAGTCTCACGAGCATTCCCAGATAGGGACAGGGAGGGGAGTTAACACTCAAGACTTACTGTTGCCAAGTGCTTGGAACAACCACCCTGCAGGGAAGGCAGCATCTTTCTCCATGCGGGGAAGAGCCCAAAGCTCGGAGAGGCTAAGAGGCTTGCCTGGAGTTATGCGGCTACTGGACAGCAGAGCCACATTCACCACCAATTGGCCTAGTCCCCGAGAGGATACTGTTACCCTTGTTTGCCCATGAGGACTCTGAGGCCCAGAGAGGCCAAGCGACTTACTCCAGGTCACACTGCTGGTGGGGAGATGAGTCAGAATGTGAGGAGTCCATGCCTTGGCTGGTCCAGACAGCCTCCCTAGGTCCCTCCGCACCCTCCTAGAGCTTCCAGCCTCAGGTGGAGGATTAGGCATGGGGTGTGGTCCAAGGCCAGCTCTACACTTTCAACCTGGAGGCTCAGGCAGCCTGTTGGAAGGGGCTCTGTCCCGAGGGCCAAGAGAGACCCATGGTGTGAAGGTGCTGAGGTCTAGGGCATTAGACCATCTTTCTCTTCACCAGGCACCCGTTGGTGTTGTCCCTCAATGGGTGCCTGGCAGTTGCTGCCCATTCCGGGGCTCTGTCCAGCTTGGCGAGTGCTCCCCACTCTCTGCACTCCTTTGGGCCTCCCCAGGCCCTCCCTGGGGCTGGGAGACTCACATTCCTAAGTGGCCTCACCTCATCTGTGGTGAACTGCCCCGAGTTCATCCAGATGTCATCTTGTTCCTCTTCTTTTGGCTCCCTTCGGATGCGCCCAGACAAGCTGATGTTTTCTGGAATTCCCATAGATTGGCACAGAAACAGGCACTCAGAAAACGGAGCTGCTGGAAGAGCAGGGTAGGGCCTGACAGCCTTGCCCTGATTTGCTTCCTGGCCCTTCCCCTGCTTTGTCTCCCGGTTCCATGCAGGAGTCCTTGCTTGGAATGGAAGCCCCATTCCTGCTTCACACCACCGTCACGCGGTGTCCACTCCTCGAGTGGAGCAAAGTAATATCGCCCTCCCCTTCCTTCCTCCTGCCTTGGGTCCCCAGATCTTCAGAAACGCGGCCCCTTCTGGGTGCCCGACCGCGCAGTGCCGCCAGAGGGCGCGCACGCTCCCCGGCGCTGAGCTCATGGTCCAGAGGAGGCGCCGGGTCTTGTAACCCGCTCCAGGCCATGGAGGGGAGGACCAGCCAGCGGTCTAACCGCACTGTGCCCCCTCCCTTCCCGCAGGAGCGCTCGCTCCAAACACTGCAGTGCCTGCAACAAGTGCGTGTGCGGCTTCGACCACCACTGCAAGTGGCTCAACAACTGTGTGGGAGAAAGGAACTACCGGTGAGAGCGGCCCCTGGCTGCAGGGATGCTGGGGAAGAGCGGGTCTGAATTGCAGTGGGGTGGGATGGTGATGGGGGTTTGGAGCTGGGCGCTGGTGTGTGTGTGTGCGTGTGTGCGTGCGTGCGTGCGTGTGTGTGTGTGTGTGTGTGTGTATGTGTGTGTGTGTGTGTGCTCCTGAGGGTAGGCTTGGGGTCCTTCCTCTGCTGGACCATAGAAAAGTGTGGACCTGAAGGGTCATCTGTCTTTGCCTTTGCCCTAACCTTTGGCTTCATGAGAAGTTGGGGCTGTAGGATCAGAGGCCTTGCTCCCGATCCCAACCCCAAGTCCTTCTGAGCTCTGGGCCCTTACCAGCTGGAGCACCCGGTGCTGACAGCTGCCCACGGCTGGGCCCAGGCTCTTTCTACACAGTGTGGCATCTGCCTTACTGGGGGTCCTGCTCCTCGTGCTGGTGGCCACTTACGTCTTCGTGGAGTTCTTTGTCAATCCCATGCGGCTGCGCACCAACTACCACTTTGAAGGTCAGACTGGGCTTCGGGCCTGCCTGCTCCCACCCTCAGCCCGGGGCCTGTCTGGTCACGGTCACAGCCCAGTCTGTGCCTTGCAGTCCTGAAGAATCACACAGATGTATGGTTCGTTTTCCTGCCTGCTGCCCCCGTGGAAACCCAGGCTCCTGCTATCCTGGCCTTGGCCGCCCTCCTCATCCTTCTGGGCCTGCTCTCCACAGCCCTGCTCGGCCACCTGCTCTGCTTCCACATTTATCTCAGTACGCGCCCCTCCGCCCCTACACCCGCCTTGCGGGACATAGGGGTCCCTAGGCTGCAGGGAGGTATCAGTTGGGCTGTAGAGCCCAGAAGCTGTGCCCCTTCCTGCTGGCTGGACGTGGTGGCCTGGTTTCTCTCCACGGTTTAGTGAATACGGGGACAGTGGTGTCAGCCTGGGATGGGGTATCCTCCCTCACCTTCTGAACGCCAGGGGCCCCTTTCTATCACACTGAGTCCTCCCCTCACCCCCACAGTGTGGCACAAGCTCACCACCTATGAGTACATCGTGCAGCATCGTCCGCCACAGGAGGCCAAGGGGGCTGACAGGCAGCTCGACTCATGTCCCCCCAAGATGCGACCCATCCAGGTATCGAAGTGGCCCAGAGGGCTGAGGGGTGGAGGATGGGGCCTGGGTGTGGAAGGGGTGGGCTGTGCAGATAGCAGCCAGTGATAAGAAAGGGCAAAGGGAAGGAGGTCTGGAACAGCAGCTGGGGTAGGGTTCTGGGCGACAGGGGTGAAGCCAAGCCAGACCTGAGCACATGGCTGCTTGCTCGTGCAGGCTCCGTGCGAAGGAGCCCTGCATTCCCCCGAGCCCACGTGTGCCCCGCTCCAAACTGCAAGCGTGTGCCGGAGGGTCCGGAACGTGGGAGCTTAGAGGCGGGAGATTGGCAGGTCAGAGGCCTTGCCCCCCATCCCAGCCCCGAGTCCTTCTGAGCTCTGGGCCCTTACCAGCTGCCCACTGCTGGGCCCGGGTTCTTTCTACACAGGGTGGCATCTGCCTTCCTGGGTGTCCTGTGGGGTAAGAGAGAGGGATGGACCAGTGACTGAGGTGGTCACCAGTTACCTCCACGCATGACCCTGAGCTCTCTGACCCTGGACCCTGATTAATCCTCACACATTACCCCCATGAGGCAGGTAATGTTGTCACATCCATGTTGCAGATGAGCATGTTGAGGCCAAGGAAGGTTAAACAGAAGCTGCGTCTGGGAAGAGTTTAGGTCTCTACACTCTGAAGCAGGAACCTTCCAGGCCAAGCTAGGGCCTGGCCAGACCAGCTGCTGACCAGCTGATCCCCATTCCCATGCCCCATGGCTTCCTGAGGTCAGCAGCTGAGGGGAGGGGGGATCCTCAGAGCCCCCAGGGACTGGGAAGGCAGGGGCCCAGGCAGGACCTTGCTGGGAAGGCTGAGCCTTGGATCCCGAGTCCTCATGGCAACTGGACACAAACACAGGCTGGTGGGCGGGCTGGGAGAGGGCTTGGGACCTGCCTCTCCTGTTCTCATTGCCAGGGGTGGGCCAGGCTGCCAGGTCTGGGGGGGTGTTGGCTGTTAATGGAGAGCCTTCTGCCACACTATTGTGTACCTGCCTGGTGTTGGGCACTGGTGCCATACAAGCACTGTGGCAGCCATTCTGAGGAGTGGGCATCATCCTCCACTTCACAGAGGAGTCTGAGGCTCTACCTGCACAACAGTGAGGCAGGGCTGGCCCAGGATGTCCAGGCTCCAGGGCTCTGGGCCCCTGCACAGTAGTCTCTGCCTACCTAGGCTTTGAGGCCGATGTGGCAGCAGCAGGGACATATACCAGTAACATCATCTGCAAATGGCCTGAGGGTGCCCCCAGTGGGAGGAGGGGTGTGCAGAGAGAGAGAGAGCAGAGGCTAAGAGATTCCACAATGCAGTTCATGAATGTACAAATGTTGAAGATCTGCTTAGGCTGGCACTCCTATACTCCTTCCCACAGGGTCAGCCTGGGCAGAGGTTGGGCATGGCTTGCTAAGGTGTCAATCTCTACATTTGTGCAGCCAGCCTGTGGCCGGCTAGGCTCTGTCCTCTAAATCTGCCAGTGCCCAAATCTGCAGCCTCCCCACCCCCACCCAGAGCAGGAATGCGGGAGGGGCCCCACTCTGGAGCCGTTGCCCCCAAACATAGGCTTGTTTTAGAGACCGCGTTTGCTGTTACACTGTCGTCTCTGCATTAGTCAGGACGCCTGGGTCTCCATGGAAACAGCTGTGGAGCGCGCGACAGCTGTCCGGGTGCCCTCTCCCGCAGCCCCCCCCCCCCCCCCCCCGTGGGGCGGGGCCTCGTCCTTGTCCCGCCCGCCCCACAACATCGTTGGCTCGAGGCCCTCCAGAACTGGCTTGTTCCTAGCTTTTGTTTCCTTACCTGCAGTCCTCCTGGGCATGGGCGTAGCTGGAGCGCGTCCCGCGTGCTGGGGTGCAGGCCTAGGCCACTTGCAACATTCTGAACTCGGGCCCCTTCGCTTTCAGGGGTTGGGTCTGCGACTCCAGGGTCGCTGTTAGGATCAGCTACCAACAAGACACAGAATTTACTCAAAGCCCGGTCCCGGATGGTGTTGCGAAGTTATTTTTCCCCACTACCCATTGCCTTCCCTTTCTGATTAGGAGTGGGGAAACAGAGCATTCCCCAGCAGCTGAGATTATGCTTGGTACCCTGAGGATTCAGCTCTGCCGGAACTGTGGAGCCATGCAGCTGGCTACCCAGTATCTCGGGTGGGGCAGGGGCGGGGGGATCAATTCAGAGACCTGGAGTTTTGGGAGGAACTGTGAGCAGGAGAGGACAGATCTAAGCACCTCCTCCCCGCCACCCACCTTGTCTCCCCTCATGAGTCCCGCCAGCCTCATGTGAGCAGGAGTTTTGGGAGGAACTGTGAGCACCTCCTCCCCACCACCCACCATCCAGCTCTAGACTGGATGCATTGGACTCATGAGGCTGGTGGGACACACACACACACACACACACACACTTCCTGAAGGAAGTGGAGTTTGATTGGATGAAGTGAGGAGGTCTGTGGGATTGGGGTAAGGTCCAGAAATGAGTGTTCTATGCCTTGTCCTGCAGAGAGGTTTTTCTAGCATAGCTGGCAAACTGGAGAATAGCAGACACCTGGACTCAGACCCCTTACAGAGGCCAGGGGGTTTGGGGGTGCAGGAATGTTGTGTCCAGGGCTGGCTGGGCTCAGGACCTAGAAGACTCTGGGTCTATATCAGGCTGTCCAGTCTCCCTGACCTCCACCTTCCCCAGGAAATGGAGTTCTACATGCGGACCTTCAGCCACGTGCGCCCAGAGCCCCCTGGCCAGCTCAGGCCTGCTGCAGTGAGTGCCAAGTAAGTGCACTCCCGAACTCTCCAGCTGGACATCTCCCATGGCATGGCAGGACCGTCTAAGGTGGGAGAGAGGGGTAGGCCAAGGCCAAGGCCAGGACAGATCAATGCCCATCTATTGTCTGCTGGGAAGGGAGGCTTATATGAGAACCTCCAACTGGCTGGGATTTGAGGGTTCATTCCGATCCAGAGCTTACCCTACCGCTCCCCCAACCCCCCAGTCTCTCCCGGTTCCCTGCCACCAGCGGCCAAGTGGAGCCTTCACTACCCTCTTCTCCTCCAGAGACTCTGGCTCTGCCCCCCAGGATCCGGCCCCAGGTAGGGGGTACTGTGCTTGGCTCCTGCCCCGGTGGAAAGGGATGGGAAAGAAGCCTCTACCCTTTCTCACTCCTCTGCCTCTTTTGGCGATGAGGGCCCTGGGGAAGGGGCGCTCAGCCTGCCTTCTGTCTCTGCAGAAAAAGAGGAAGCCGGGTGAGGGCCCTTCCTGACTGGATCCTGCACCGGGAGCTCCGAGGGAAGGAAAGGTAGGGGCCCCAGCCGGAAACAGCCGCTGGTCTCACAGTTCCCTCCGCTCCCGCAGGGCCCCCGGTCCCGGGCCACCGCTCCAGCTCCTCGTCGTCGGATTCTCAGGGCGCTAGCCCGGTGCTCGTCGCTGGCCCTGCAGGCGCCTTCCACTCGGCGTCAGCGGAGTCCATGGACGAGATTCCCGTGGCTCAGACGCGCCTGGGCAGCGCCGCGCTGGCCGCTCCGGGAGACCGGGGCCGAGAGCCAGGGCTGGGGCTGCAGGCGCGTGTGCCTGCTGTGTTCGTGAGCCCGAGCAGTGGCGAGCCCCGGGTGCGGGGCGGCCCAGAGGCCTGCCTGGCTTAGCCGGGCCCAGAGGCCGAGGAGGAGCGGCTGGCCCGTCTCTATGCAACACCTGGACCCTCGCAGACCCCGTGCACTTTAGGAGCCCTCAGGGCCGGCGGGATCGGCCTCCCTTCCCCAGGACTCAGCAATACCTGTCCCACCGGCCATGATGCTCCAATAAACTTTTCTATGCTTTTGCGGACTTACAGTTTACTTTCTTATTAGCAAGGGCCGAGGGCTCTCCTGGAGTTGGACCAATTCCCGTCAGCCCCGGAGGGAGAGGATGGGGTGGGCCTTATAGTGGGTGGTAACCCAGATTGTCCTATGGAAGTAAACGGAAAACGGAGGCCCCAGGCACAGGGCTCCTGGTTAGGAAAGCTCCTAGAAGGCTGCTTTTTCTTGAGTTTTCGCATGGAGACCTGCGGGAAAGAAGGCTTCGTGCTCCGGAGGCAGCAGCGGGAGCAGACCCTGGGAGTCCCGGAGCTTTGTACTGGTGGCGGATGGCCGCCAGCGTGCCCGGATGCTGGGATGGGCACTCTTGATTCCCCTGTTGCCCTCTTTCTCCAGTCTCCGGAGTTGGGACCTGAGGATGCCACACGTTAATTGGCGAAGCGTGGTCCTGAGCCAGCTCTAGACTCCGCCCGATCCTCAGCCCTCTATTCTCCCTCCTGGTGGCGGCTGTGGGAAGCTGGATCTGTCCTGGAGGCAGAGGCCTGCTTTGAACTTTGGGTGGGGCCCAGAATGGGGGGCGGCTTTCCCATTAGGGAGCCATCGAGGACGTCCAGAACTGCAGAGGGCTGGCCTCCCGGCCCGCAAAGGCCGCGGAACTGCCGGGAGCAGACGGAGGAGGCTGTAGCCGCAGCTCCGCCCCTGCGGATCGCGGAGCGCCCGATGGGGCGGGGTCCGGTGGGTGGAGCCAGCGTGACCTTGGTCACTCTGCCGAGACAGCCCTGGGGGTGGGACTCGCCGTCTCTATGGAGACCGAGAAACAGGGGATAATACAGCGGAGCCGCCCGGGCTGCAGTCCCGCCCCGGAGCCGGCAGGGAGCGGAGCTGCAGAGCCGCCCGGTCTCCCGCGTCAGTGGGTCCCTTCTTGTGTCCTCCTGTCCGTCGAACGCGCACTGCAGGAGCAGCCACGAGGTAGAAGTCGGTAGGAGACCCGGGCGCTGACCACCCTAACCAGTAACCTGCATGATGAGGAAGGGGTGGGGGTGGGAGCGGCCTGGAAGGGGTCCCAACCCTGGAGGATACTGAGCTGAGGACACCAGCTGAGCTGCCCTGCCCCGGCCCCAGCGTTCCGCCCCCTCCCCCTCACCTCCGTGTTGGGCTGATTGATGACTCCAGCTGTCCCAGCGGGAGCAAGCTGGTGGCCCCAGTTCACGGGCGTGGCTGCTCCATCCATGGCCTGCAGACCCCTGGGACTACATACAACCTGTGACCCGGATCTATCTGATCAGCCTGAAATTACGGAGACTCCATCTTCCTCCCACGGAGAGGAGTGAGCACTGGCTGGATGCAGGATCCTGCCAGTCCCCTAGCCCAGGACAAACATTCTATGGGAGGAAGCTCCTCTAGACTCTACCCTTCATGAGCCAAACGCTGGGTCTCTGGTGGGAGGTGGGAGTGTAGGGAGAGGGAAGGTTCGTGCAGGACTGGGATTGTGGACAGAGTCGCTGCGATGTAGCAGCTGTGGTTGCTTCCAGTCTTAGAAACTGCAACTTAGGGATGGATCAATGGTAGCCGAAGAGGGAGCCCCGGCCGTGCTCACTGGAGACTCTAGTATAAAAGGCAGAGTTATAGGATGGTTGCTGAAGACACGATGGTGGTCAGGAGACTGTAGTGGAGGAGGTGGGTGTGCTTGTGCAAGTGGTCTCAACATAGTACCTGGGAGTCTAGAAATCCAAGTGTGTGGGTGTGGACTGGGGGGCTTCAGTGTGGGGCTGAGATTGTGGGTGTGCGGATAAGGGGGGGGCAGTACATGTGTGTGATCAGGGTGGAGGGGTTATAAGGCTTTGGGGTCTCGGAAGGGCTGTGGGTGTGTGGATGGAGGCGGCTCTGTGCAGGGCTGAGGGTGTGGTCAGGGAGGCGTCGGTACAGGGCTGTGTTAGGTTGCACAGTGCAGCACTGCGGGTGTGGCCAGAGGACTGCAGAGGGACTGGGAGGGTGTGGGGAGACCATCCAGTGCAGGGCTGAGGGTAGTCTTGGGGAAGTCTTCGATACAGTGCTATTCATATTGAGAGAATGGTCCAAGCCCTCAGTCTCAGGGCTGCGGGCGTGGTCGGGGAGGTCTGAGTACCCGGTGAAGGTGTAGTCAGGGGGATAAGGCTGAGGGTGTGGAGGGCCAGGCTGAGTACCAGCTGTGGGAGTAGGGGTTGGTAGGCAGTGCTCAGGGTGTGGTCAAGGGGCCTCAATGGAGGGCTGAAGGCGGGGAAGTATGCTTCAGTGCAGGTGTGAGGATCACAGGGCCAAGGCCACAGTCCCACTGGCCAACGTGCCTCTAGGGGCTCATAACCCCTACCCATGATAGCCCGCCAATCTCCTGCTCCTCCTAAGCTCCACAAATTGGGAGGTTACTGCCCCAATGGGTGGCAAGGGGCCAGGAAGCCATGGCTGTGCCCCGGGCACTGGGAGTGCTGGTGTGCCCCACCCGTGGGCCCCTGTTCCCCAGCCCGGCCCAGCCCAGCCCAGCAGCACTGGGAGCTTCTTCCTGAGCCACTCTGACACCATCCTGCCCTTAGCAACATTCTCCAAGTAGCACCACCTCCCTTAGCAACAGTCTCTAGGCTTCACAAACTGTGGCCAGGCCAGCTCTAGGCTCCTTCCCCCTCATGTTTTTGTTTAACAGCAAATAGTAACAAGGTCCCGGCTGGGCCAGCTGCACCCCTGCCTAGGGCATGCACCCCTGCCTGTGCTCTGGCTCCCTTCTCAGCCTGGGCTGGGTCTTGCTGGATCCTTATGACCCTGACAAAGACACCGTCGGACTAAATACCTGCCCAACTAGCAAGCTAGCCTGGCCCTGACCCAGCTTGGCATGGAACGCCCAGGGAGGGAGGCCTGATCTGCCATCCTCACTTCCACCCAAGCAGGCCTTGTGCCAAGGCCAGACAAAGCCATGGTCCCAGCAGCTGCCCTCACAGTCTTTCTCGACAGTGCCACTCTGTTCCTAGCCTGGTATGGCATCATGATTTCATCTGAACTCCACTCCAAGCCAGGGCTGGCATTAACAATAGGACCTTTCCTCTTGCGGCCCCGCCTCAGGGCTCAGGGGCCCCTCTCTGCTGGCAGCTCCTGCTCCAGCTCTTGAGGATATGTAGCTTAAATGCCCCCCAACTCAGACCTTGCAGGTTTTGAGGTAGAGGCAGTAATGCTCTGTGCCTTGGGGAGGGGAGGAACAGCTTGGCTGGGAAGTGACCAAGGTGGGTCCCTGTAGGGTGGCATGGCAGCGAGCACAGACGTGGCTGGGCTGGAGGAGAGCTTCCGCAAGTTTGCCATCCATGGAGACCCCAAGGCCAGTGGGCAAGAGATGAACGGCAAGAACTGGGCCAAGCTGTGCAAGGACTGCAAGGTGACTGATGGAAAGACTGTCACAGGGACTGATGTGGACATCGTCTTCTCCAAAGTCAAGTGAGCCCCCGGGAATGCCTGCTTCGGGTGTTCCCAGAAGGTGGGGAGTTGGGGGGCTGGAAGCAGGGAGGACATGGAGAAGGGGGAGCTCATGGTGTCCACATATCTGCCAGGGGGAAGTCTGCTCGGGTCATCAACTATGAGGAGTTCAAGAAGGCCCTGGAAGAGCTGGCCATCAAGCGATTCAAGGGGAAGAGCAAGGAGGAGGCTTTCGATGCCATCTGCCAGCTGGTTGCCGGCAAGGAGCCAGCCAACGTGGGCGTCACCGTAAGTGCCCTGTGGTCTCAGGGAGACACTGGGGGGTGTGGGGAACCTCAGCTGGGGGTGGGAAGGACTGGGCTCCCTAACCAGGTGCCCCTGGGGAACTCTGTCCAAACAGAAAGCAAAAACAGGGGGCGCTGTGGACCGGCTGACTGACACCAGCAAGTACACGGGCTCCCACAAGGAGCGCTTCGACGAGAGCGGCAAGGGCAAGGGCATCGCCGGGCGGCAGGACATCCTGGACGACAGTGGCTACGTGAGTGCCTACAAGCATGCTGGCACCTACGACACTAAGGTGAAGAAGTGAGGCCTGGGAAGGCCCCCTGCATGGCTGCCCCGGCCAGCGGCTCAGGCCTAGGCCTAAGGGGCACGTGGAGCAAGAGAGCCCAGTCCCCTCCCTGCTGGACCTGCCATCCAGAGCTTCCTGCCCAGCCCCACTGGGCCAGCCCACCAGGCCTCTGACCCAGGCTGCTCTGTGTCCCCTTGCCCTTTCCTCCATGACTTCTGTCCCTCTGGGGAGAGTCTGTGCCTATAGCCTCACCACCCCAACCTAGCCCTGGGCATGGCTAACCCCTGACTGCTTGCCTCATATTTAAGCTGCTGCTCTGGCCAAGTGCCTAATTCTTACCCAGACCTCAATAAAGACACCTTTTGTATCGATATGGCCTGGTCAGTTATATGACAGTGGGGATAATGACATTCACACCCCACTGACCCTCAGTGTCATCGCTCCCCTGCCTCTTCTACTGCTGATTCTTCCATTGGTGGCCCTGCCCCCAAAAGACAAACACATCTCTTCCATCAGCACAGGCCAGGCTGCCCGAGATGCTCCTGAGGGAAACCCAGAGCCTTCCTTCCTGCAGTTAGGGCCTCAGTCTCGGCCTCTCTGCTTTCACAGCAGGAGGAGGGATGAGACAGCAGATCTGACCTGGGCCAAGTGTTGGCAGGGGGCTCAGCACCAGGCTCAGTCTCAGGCTGCTGACAGGCCCTCACTCCCGGGGGCTACCAAGGCGAGCCATTCTGGGCTCCAGCTTCAGAATATCAGAAAGTGCAGGAAGGACCTTAGGGGGTAGGTAGTCTAATTCCCTAATTTTGCAGCTGAGGAAACCGAGGCCCAGAGAACAAAGGGGCTTCTGCAGGGTGGGGGTGGGGGTGGCGAGGGCAGAACCATGCCCCAGCATGATCACCAAAAACGGGACTGGATGGCCAGTGACAGAGCTCGGCACCCAACACCAGCCAGGGGAGCAGAGCATCCAGCAGTCCAGGGGCCTCTTCATTGCTGACTCCCTGTTCAACATCCCAGGTTGGGAGGAGGGTGGGGGCCTCTCCGGTCCTCTCTAGCTCCTGGGAGTTTCTGGATTAACCTTTTCACCTTTTCTTCTCTCTGAGTTATAACAAGGCCAAGGCTTTGGGGCCAACTCTCTTCCTGCTGACAAACAGGCTGGATGGGACTGAGTGCCTTCCAAGGAGAGAGTAGCTCCCAAGGGAGCTAGGAAAAGGCTCAAAGGTCTGGCTAACAGGACAAAGTAGTGCAACTGCTCATTCCCTCATCCCACAGATTTCTGGGGTGTTCCTGCCCCAGGCTCTCTCGCTGGCTATCCAGCCCCATCCTTGAATGCAAGTTCTCTTGGGAGTGCAGGATGTAGAGAAATAGTGTGGCTCAGGACAGGGAAGCTGGGGTTGGGAGGTGGCGATTAGAGGACGGAGGATGAACCCCTAGCCACAGTAGAGCCCAGCCTGACAGCTGTCAGCGGTGGGCTCCTCCTCCCCATTAGGCCAACCACAGTGGCCTCACATTGCTCAGGGAAGAGTTTCAGAGATCTCTACCTCTCACACTGCCAGGTAAAAATTACTCCTCTAACCTTGGGGAATGTAAATTGTAAGCTTACTTACATGAGCATAATGGGGGTGAAACCCAAAGCCTTCTAGCTTTCACTTGCTCAAATATCCTCTTAGTGCAAAGAATTGAACTGGATTGCAAATTGGTCCAAGCTATTAAGTGATTAAGTGAGAGTACCATCAACCAGTAGGGAAGCAGTCGGTGTGGCTTCGAGGAACCCAGAGAGAGAACTGGCTGAGCCCTGGAACTCCACCTTGTAGGAGTAAAGCCCCCTCCTCTGGAAAAGTGGCCGTGCAGCCTGAGGGAAACCAAGGCTCATCTAGAGCCAGGAAGACCCTTAAAGACCAGCGGGCCTCCCAGTAGAACCCAAACTGCACTTCAACCTTTAGTTATCACTGCTCCACCCTCCATAGCCCCCTCATGGTGGAGAGCTTTGGGTACCCTTGCTAGCAAAGCCACGTGGGCAAGGAAGAGTGGTGAGGGTCATTAAAACCTACGTGTAGCTGGCAGGAAGGCCAAATCTGCCAGAGTGGCTCTGCCCCACCTTTGGGGTACAGCACTTGCCGGAGGGCCCCGCCCTGTTTCCTTCTTTCTCCTAGTAACGCAAGGCCTTGAGTGAGGAATTCCTCTCCACCTATTTTCCAGTTGCTTCGTTGCTTCAGGAGATTTATCTCCGCTCTCCATGTTGAGGTCACAGAGTTCCAACAATTCTTTGGCCCTTCCCTTCACACCTTTAACCCCTATCCTTGCCCTGTGGACCAAGTGCCCCACAAGGCAAATGAGGAACACAGTCAACTTCCCTAAGTGTGGCCATCAGCCCTGGAGAGGTGCCTGGCTGGGGCATGGCCAGCCACCAGCAGTGACATTAGAAAATAAGGTGACTGCCTGGATCAGGCATGGGACTGCAGTCCTTCACCCTGTACACTCTCTGGCTATATTAGCTATCTGGGCAATCCTGAAGCAGAAACACACCTAGAGCCACTTTCATTATCTCTTCCCAGTGATTTTTAAAATGCCCCACCCATCAGAATTGAAAGAAAAATGGTGCCTTTGTCTGAAATACAGAATACTCATGAGTACAGTGGATGCTGAGCCCAAAGCTAACACCCAGAAACGGCACCTCTGGTCTAGACTTCATCAGCCTTTTCTCTCTTCTCTCTAGCTCCTTGCTGTCTTCCCCCACTCCCCACATACACACATACAACCATCACCCGATTCTTCTTACAAAGAAAGCTTCTCAAACACAAATCTGCCACTCCTCTACCTTCCCAGTGTGAAATCCCCAAGGAGCCGTGCTACCTGGTTCCTTCCCACTTCATGGAATTTACACGTGCAGTTTCTCTCTGCAGCTCTCCCCATTGCTTCTGCTTTTGACCCTGTGCTTTGCCTGGTAACCTTCTACTCATTCTTCAGGTCTCAGTTAAAAGAACATTTCTTTAGGAGACATTTTCCTGACACCACACCTCCCAGGCATGGACTGCTCCCCCATTTATATACTCATGGCACCGTGACCCATATCTTCCTTGCTCTGTGATCCCTCTGGGGCTCCAGACTCTTCCACTCTTGGCCTGAGAAGGCTCTACATGTTCCCATTCCACTCTTCTGCAGCTTCCACTCAAACAAGATTTCAGTGAGCCTTCAATTCCCCAGGGTATGGATTCTCTCTCTCTCTCTCTCTCTCTCTCTCTCTCTCTCTCTCTCTCTCTCTCTCTCTCTTCCTTCCCTCCCTCCTTTCCCTCCCTCCCTCTCTCCCTCTCTCCCTGTCTCTGTCTCTGTCTCTGTCTATCTTTAGGCTTTTGTTTAGACCTCTTTGGCACCAATGCCAAGCTTTGAGCTCTATCACACCAGTTTGTGCTTTCCTCCCTGACTGAATCTCCAGGGCAGACACCAGATCTTTTTATCTTTCCACTATGGCGGAAGAAAACTAAAAATATGTTTGATGAACCAATCCATATGAATTCTCTGAAATTTCTTCTAACACAGAACACACCTGGTCATGGGTGTTCTTGTTAAATGTCCTACCACACAGTTTCAAGTGACACTTGGGGGAAATGTCTAGTGTTTTTTCCTAGTAAACAATTTCAGCCACATGTTCCCATGTGATACGATGCTAGGACTAAGTGCCAACTGTTTCTGTGGGCAGAAGGAAAAACGACTTGATGGGAGGAGATAAGACAAATAAAGAGAAGGACAAATATGATGTAATCAGAATAAGATTTTTTTCTTAATCTTGTGGGTAAATACCACCACACTGGTGGGAATGACACGGAGGGTCCCCTGTGGCTGAGAAGGTATTCAGTGCTAGCTAGCTCCATAAAGTAGGCTCTGGGACAGAGTTTGAGACCCTCTGTGTTAGATACTGACCCGTGTCATGTGCGCCTGGGGAGGAGGAAGACGGCGTGCTTTTCCCAAAGGGTGGTGATCTCCCTACATGATGACTCTTCTCAGGAGGCAGGAGTGCTTTCCCAGAATAACCTTTTTGCTCTTTATTCAGCTGCTGCAGCAGATACTCATTAGTTACCACCAGGGATCTGAGGCACGGGGGAAAAGGCAGATATGAAATCATAAAAGCAAAGTAGATGCTATTCAGACCTGTAATGTTAGCTAAAGACAAATACAAAATATAAAAAGTAACATCTTTAAATAGAACTGTCCAGTTTATGAGTGGATTATTTTAAAGGCAGGTCAACAGTTTCTTTTTTCATTATGATTCTGTTTATGTTCCAGACTGACTGTAGCAGGAACATAGTTCACATTTTATACAGTGATTGCTCTATCCGTTCCAAAGCACTTTCATGATGAGGTAAGTAGAAGCACTGGGAGATTGGCACCTGACCAGGCCTCCAATTTCTATCTCCAAATTTTAACTTCTACTTCTAATCTACACTGCCTCTGCAATTACCTAGTGGTGCCAGTCATCGCTATACTTTTGGACTCTGAATTACCTTGCAATGTTAAAAGCCATCAGAAACTGGCCAAAAAAAATAAGTAAGTAAAAAATGATACATGCACAACGATTTCATTGCAGCACTGTTTGTAACTACAAAATACAGCCAACCTAAGTGCCCATCATTAGAGAAATAATTTAACAAAAACACAATGGAGTCCCATCCTATATAATAAAGAGCTAATATGCTTATTAGACCAAACAGCAGAACGACCATCCAAACAAAATCGGGGCTGCAGGGGGCGCTGCGGGGACCTGGCTCCTTGTACGAATTTCGTGCACTGGGCCTCTAGTACCACTCTAAAAAGGAATGGGAGCTACCTCTATACACCACTGTGAACTGATCGCTTAGATAAACTATTAAAGTGTCATTATGCCTCTTTTTATGTACTAGAGTGCCCCTCTACACACCACACCTACAGTGGAAGGCTAGTGGGAGGGAAGGAGGGGATAGAGGAGACAGGTAAGGATGCTAGATTTACCTGAATTTACCTCATTTTGTAGATTTGACTTTGGGATCATGTAAATGTTTTTCATAATTATAAAACAAAATTAAATAAAAAATAATAGTAAAAAATTTCCTATGAATCAAAAGCAAATTGAAACAAATTAAACCTGTATATTGAATTGATGGCTTAACAACACAGGGAAAAATCATTTTCAAGTTACTTTAAAATATAGCAATTTGACTGTACAACACTAAAGAGATGCACCCTAATGTTCTCAAAGTGTTGTCCCAGACCACCTGAAACAGCATCACCTGGAAATTGATGAGAAATGCAAATTCTCAGTTCCCAGTCCAGACCTGCTGAATCAGAACTTCTGGGGTGGGGCCCAGCAATCTTCATTTCAACAAGTTTTTCAGGAGATTCTGATGAACACCTGAGTGTGAAAACCGTGACTTCATGCTACTTGCTCAACTTTTGTATATGTTTGAGATAATTGTAATGAAAAGTTTAAAAAATTAAAAAGCTACCTGGAATGGCCTTGGGTCTAATCCTCTGAATATGAAGTCATTCCAAGGAAAATCAGGAATTGAAGTTTGAGATGGAAGATGTGGGCATGGGGTTTTTATATTTAAATTTCATTGAAAGTCCTGGTAAACATGTTTGTCAAATCACAACGTCCAGGGCTTCTCTAAATGTACCAACAGTCTTAATGCCTCTTCTGATTTTCTAGCCTGCATCCTGAGGGTACTATTCTTTGAAGAGGCAGATGCTACCGAGCTCCTCCAAAGAAAACACAGACATTGGATTCTTTCTCTATTATTCTGAGTGGTCAATGTATTTTCTGTGACCAATAGCAGGCAGATGTTTTCCAGAAGAGCTAGGTGACTGATTTTTGGGGGTAGAGAGTAACCAAAAATAAAAAATGCTAGCTGACTCAAACAAGATCCTGTTGGATCTAAAGAGAAACTACTTAGTATTGAGGTGGTACAATCCACCAGTTCCAGCTAAGACATTTAGTCCCTCATGTTTTCTGAAAAGAGAGTGCTTTGAACACTGAGCTAACTGGCCTAGATACAAGTGGTTTACATGTAACATGGAGTTAATTTGAAAAGTATATAGATATTAACTTGCCAGTAAAACAAAGGAGATAAAGGAAAGTAAGCACCTGCTTCCAGAAGCCAGCTAGAGAGACCCACTCCTACCTCTGACTTTCATGGAGAAGGGCCACTGTCTCCTCCAGCTTTTTCAGCTGAGAAAGCTCCTGGTTCAGGCAAGCCACCTGTACGTTCAGCTGTTGGTTTCTGCGCAGAAGATCATCTAAAAAGAATACAGTAGCCATGGTGAGAGGATAACAAGCAGCTGGTCTTTGAGCAGAGCTTAAGTTCATCGTGAAGAATGGGGGCCCCCCTCATTGCCCCCACCTCCACACTCCACACACCATTTCTTCCCTTAGACACAGCAGATATGGTGGCAAGAATATGGGATTTAGCATCAAACAGATCTGAATTAAAACTCAACCATGTATTACCACATGTTAGTTCATTTTTCTGAGGTTCACTAGACCTAATAACCCTGCCCAATAGCACTATTATAAGGCATCAATGAAACATCTATCCTCATTTAGCATAAGTAGTCAATAATTATTGGATCTCTGAATTTTCCATTTTAGTTTATGAATACATGTGCTTCATTCTCTATGGAGTATGTGAAAACATCTAGAACTATGTCAGGCACATAGTAATACTTCAGTGAGTGCTTGCAGAAACTGAATTTGTAACCAAGACACTCATATGTAGTTCCCCAAATATATTACCACTGCCTGCAATAATGAGGTAGGTAAAAGCACTTGAATTCCACCTGGCCACTGTGTCTCAATGGTTGAGTATCTATCTCGACCCATAAACCAGGAGGTCATGGTTAAATTCCCAGAGGGGGCACATGCCTGGGTAGTGGGCTCAATCCCCAGTGTGGGGCATGCAGGAGATAGCTGATCAATTATTCTTTCTCATCATTGATGTTTCCATCTCTCTCCCTCTCTCTTCCTCTCTGAAATCAATAACCAAAATATGTGTGTGTGTGTGTGTGTGTGTGTGTGTGTATATATATATATATATATATATATATATTTTTTTTTTTTTAAAGGCATGCGGTCCTGAGGAAGTCTAGAACTGTACTTCTTTTTTCTTTTTTAAAAAATATTTTATTGATTTTTACAAAGAGGAAGGGAGAGGGACAGAGAGCCAGAAACATCAACGAGAGAGATACATCGACCAGTTGCCTCCCACACATCCCCCACCCGGGATGTGTAACCAATGTACATGCCCTTGCCCGGAATCGAACCTGGGACCCCTCAGTCCGCAGACCAATGCTCTATCCACTGAGCCAAACCGGTTTCGGCATAGAACTGTACTTCTTAAACATTAGAAAATTTAGTGTGTTTACAGATCATCTGGGAAATCTTGTTAAAAAACAGACTCTGATGCAGTAGGACTGAGGTGAGTGAGGCCCGATAGTCTACATGTCTAACAAGCTTGCTGATCTGTGAATCACACTCTGAATAGTAAAATTTGAGAAGGTGGAAAACAGAGCTACAATAGCCGTATCTATCACCAGTAAGCCAACACCAGTACTGGGCCTCAGGGCTGATTGAAAGTAGGTATCTAGTGAACAATCTGTTTTCAGAGTAGGTAAGTGGAGATGCTTTGATTATTTAAGATTGTAAAATCAGACAGTGATGAGACTGAACTCTGGTGATTCAGTGCTGACTTCTAAATCAAGTTCCTTGTATAAACTGAAATGTTTGCTTAGGGGTGCTGAGCTGAAGGGTTAAAGCCAAGGGTAAACTTTATCTAAAATACTGGCCTAAACTATATAGGCCAGTATTTTATATAATAAAAAAGTAGTACAAATCAAATAATAATAAAATAGTACAAATCAAAACCAAAATTTCAATGGCAGATTATTTTTCACTTATAACTATGGCAAAAATTTAAAAACTATCCAATGTGGACAAGGATAGAGTGACAATGAGAGTCAAATACACTCATTGCTGATGTCAGTGTAAATTGAAAAAATCTTTTTGGGGAGTGATTTGGCAATGTAAAATGAAAGCTTCAAAAATGTCTACTTCTTAAAAGAAGACATATGTAATACTTTCAACAATAAAGATTAAAAATAATGACCCCATCTTTTAACCCACTGATTCTACTGACAGGAATGTCCCTAGGACAACAGTCTGAAATGTACACAAAGATTTATGTATGTAGATATTAATAGCTGCATTATTTATTGTAGTATAAATATTAGGACTCTCAGTTCTGGCGGAAGGAAAGAAAGACAATCTCAGAGAAGCATTTTCACTCTAGTGTCTTTTCTTTCATTTCAGGTCTTTTGAATGTTTGGAAAAAAATTTTTAATATATTTTTATTGATTTTTTTTTGAGGGAGATAGAAATATTGATGAGAGAGAAACATCATTAATTGGCTACCTCCTGCACACTCCCTACTGGGGATCAAATCCGAAGCACAGGCATGTGCCCTGCCCAGGAATTGAACAGGTGACTGCTTGGTTCCTGGGTTGATGCATAACCACTGAGCAATACCAGCCAGGCTGGGTATTCTTTAAAATCATTTAAACAATGGCAGCTTTATATATTTATAAACAATGGCAGCTTTATATATTTATAATTAGAGGCCTGATGCATGAAATTCATGTAAGAGTAGGCCTTCCTTCTAGCCACTGAGCCAAACCGGTTAGGGCAAAATGGGTACATTTTGTTGTATTGAATTATTTTTTAAAAATCAAGGCACACATTTTAATTTTGAGTTAAAAATGTATGTATAGGAGTATGGTTGAAAGAAAATATACTAAAACACTAATGGTTGTTATTGATGGGTAATGGAGTTTTATTTTTCTTATATTTTTCAAACTTTCTATAAAGAACACAATCTTCGGCTATAATCAGAAAAAAAAAAGTATCATCTGAAAATAGTAACAACATTTGTACTTGCTTTAAAATGACCAAGAGCTTCATCTCATAAGTCACCTGCAATACAAGGCACGATGATGCTGTCCATTTAGACAGCCATGTGAGCGTTAGATAATAAAGCTTATTAATTGTGTCATCTATCAACAAACAATCGTGTTGGGACACACCACACATTGCTTTCCTGAACTTACCGTAAGTGTTGGGCTGGTGCCCATTCCCAATTGAGGTGGTAACACCTTCCTCCAGTTGCTGGACTTTTTCTGATAAAATGAGGTTTTCCTCCAGCACTCTGACCAATTTTTGCTTCAAACTTTCCTTCGGGTCAACAAACAAAATACAAATACATTAAGAATCTGAAATTATAAGAAGAGCTTTTAGAGACTGAAAGAATCTTTCCCCTGTTTAGTGATAATTGAATGGTGGCCAGCCTCTCACTAGAATTTTAATTCATTGATAAACATAGCTCAAGTGCAGCAAACAAATTTATCACACGGAGCTGCAATTTTTCTTGTGACTTATCCACTACTGTTGCAGAACAAGTGGTCATTTTGACGAGTGGCCAGCATTCTGAGTCATTTATCTAAAGTTTGTAGAAACTTAACTTGATGTTTGAGAATCCTCTAATGTTAAGAAAAAAGGGAGGGAGTCAATGGGGAAAGAAGGGGACATATGTAATACTTTCAACAAAAAGGTAAATTTTAAAATTGAGGGGTGGAGGAGGCTTAAGGATATGAATCCCTTCTTCCTCTTCCAGAGCCAGCTGCCTGATGCTCGAGGCCTGGCCTCTGGCTCAGGGCTCTCTGTTCCATCACAAGGGGAGGAACGACAACCCCAGAGACATGTGCCTTCCCTCACAGAATCAAACCATGACCTTCAAGGCTATGATCCTAAACAATTTCACTCTAGGGTATTTTTCTTCTTCTTTTCCCATTTTGAGTCTTTCTTTAGAATTTTTGGATGAGGGCTAGGATTAAGGAGTCATCCCTGTAGAACCTCTGTCTTGCCCCTGTCCTGGCAAGTTCTGTGTTCCTGATTTGCCCAGAATGACTTTTCTGTATTTTGGTTCAGGAATATCTAGGTGTTCATGGTGATGATGATCTTTATAGTACAGAGCTGTTCTACTCCCGCTGCACCGTCCTTTTCTGGTAAAGGAAAAGTAGGGAAGGGAGATGAAAGAGGCATACCATGTCGTTAGGGACCACCTGCCCAGCCTCCTTCAGTTCCATCTCCCTCCTGTGGAAGGCTTTGGACGCATCTTCAGGATGTGAGCGACACCACTGCTGAGAAGGAGCAGGGACTACCAAAGTCAGAAGCAGATCTCGGGCAGGACCTGCCAAAAATTCAGGTTGGGCACATGGGCCAATCTTAAAGCTAAAGCACAGAATTCCTAATCAATAACTACTAGCTCTGCAGCATAAATAAGGTAGTCTAATATCTCCTTTTTACGAGAATTTCGTAAGTGGCTGTAAAAAGTGTTTCTTGATTAGAGAAATTATATCCCACATCCTCTGTGGAGACACAACAGCAGACCCTCTGAATGCGGGCTCTGTGCTATTCTCTAGTCACTGAGGGCTTCTGGGGATAATTTCCTATGAAGTGAGAGCAAAGGGTCATTGTGGAGATAAAAGTAATTGGGCTAAGATTTCTTTTCCTGCATATCCATTTAGAAAATTTAAAAAAAAAAAAGATAAGTCCAAATAACTCTAAAGTTTCTAATTTTTACTTAAACTTTTTTCACCACCAAGAACTCCTTGAGCCCTAACCGGTTTGGCTCAGTGAATAGAGCGTCGGCCTGCGGACTGAAAGGTACCAGGTTCGATTCTGGTCAAGGGCATGTACCTTGATTGCAGGCACATCCCCAGTAGGAGGTGTGCAGGAGGCAGCTGATGTTTCTCTCTCATCGATGTTTCTAACTTTCTATCCCTCTCTCCTTTCCTTTCTGTAAAAAAATCAATAAAAAAATATATTTTAAAAAAGAACTCCTTTAATTTTTCTGCTATTAAACAACTAATAAATACATGGGGCCAAGGTTTGCAAAAACAATTTTTCCCCAAATTCCTAAAAAGAAAGATGCTCTAAAGCAAAGCAGGTCATTTAGTCATTGGAAGTTTTCAAATTATAACATCTGAACAGGCATCTCAGAACTCTGATGATCAAACCTAATTTCTACACTATTTATTATTTATTACTTTCCTGAGGATCATAAAATCCTTTGTAACCATTAACATGACCACTCTGTCATGTTAACATATCTCATCACTCTACATATTTACCCAAAGACTACTAAAAAAAAAAAAAAGTTACAGGAGGATCAAAATAATTGGTACATGATGGAAGAGTGCAGATGAAACAAACAGGAAGAAGATTATGAGGAAAACGCAGACTTTTCCATTACTGTGTTATTGAGAAATTTGGTAAGTGATCACGAGAACAGTTTTCCTTGTAGAACAGAAGCAAAGTCAGAGCCCTTCTCCCAGAACTGAGAAAGCACTCACCCAGAAACTTCTTGTTGAGGAGGAGGGAGCCGGAGCCGCTCCAGTGCTTATCCACAAGCTCCAGGAGCTGTCTGAGGACAGTGGCCACATGGGAGGTTCTGGCAGAGATCTGGGAACTGTGGTTTCCTGGCAAACCATGCAAACTGCCCAGGTCACTAGAGAGAGGCTCAAGAAAAAAAAAAAAAGACCCAACCATTCGTCATTCTTACACAATTAGGGAAATAAGAATTCAGACGCTTAAAGTGTTAACATTTAAAAAAAAAAAAAAAAGGAAAAAAAAAGAATAGAATATTATTTATGTCCAAGGCAAATATGATAATATAGCCAAGGACAATTTCAAAGCTAATAGTATCTTCTTACATGATTTTCTGTAGAGATTTTGAGAAGAAAACAAAAAATGTTTTTGACACCTACATCAGTGGCTCAATATGTTATGTAATATGAAAAGATTAAATTGCAGAACACTTTCAGAAAGTTATTATATATCATAAAATAAAATGGGGAATAATTTAACAAAAAGCATAACTCATAATAAGCTTATGTTATGAGTTATAATGTTACAATAAGCTTATAACATTTTAAATGTTAAATGTTATTGTTGGACCCAGTACTAAAGACATTTTATTCAGTAAGAATTGTATATATAGATGTATAGGTAGATCTGTCCAGTAAAATTCACAATTGTTTTTTTATTAATTCTGACATGAGTAAATACATATATAGACATATCTGAATGATTTAAAAAATTGTGGGTTTTACTGGACAGATCTGTTTACCAATCTTCTCTGTAGGGTCTCATGAACTTCAAGAAAGCTGATATATATACTAAAAACAGCCAAATTAGCCCTAGCTGGTTTGGTTCAGTGGGTAGAGTGTCAGCCTGCAGACGGAAGGGTCCCGGGTTCAATTCTGGTCAAGGGCCCTACACGCACCTCGGTTGCACGCTCCTCCCTGCCCTGGGTCCTAGTCGGGGCTCATGCAGGAGCAACCCATCGATGTGTTTCTCTCACATTGATATTTCTGTCTTTCTCTCTCTCTTCCACTCTTCCTAAACATCAATCGAAAAATATCCTCGGAGAGGAATAACAAAAACAAAACAAAAAACAGCCAAATTATTTCTCAATCTTTGGCTCTTTTGATATAAAAAGTTATAGATGATTAATTAGCTGATGCTGTTACGCCCACCAATTGTGAAGCAGAATACCAAAGTCAGTGCGTGTTGGAACGCAGGCTTCTTGTAGAAACAGCTTGAATTGCTTTTAAAATTAAAGTCTGAATATGTGAACCTGCATTCTCTAAAAAAGTTTCTCCATTTAAAAAACTTATTTTAGAATATTTGAAAATGACAGAAAGTTTAAACTGAGAAAACTAGTATCTATCTATGTATCTACTTATATTTTTAAATTTAATCCTCACCCAAGGATATGTTTACTGGTTTTAGAGAGGAAAAGAGAGAGAGAGAAACATCTATGATGAGAGTGATATTTATAACATGAGTTACTACACATGTGGCCTAATTTGTCAAAAATGAACATTTATTGCCCTTGGTTTTATGTATTGATAACTGTGTATATATCATGGGACAACTTGGAATATATATCCCTTTACAGATTTTCTTTCATTTATCACAATGTGGTGAGAGTTGGGGATAATTTTTATAAACTTTTGAAGTAACTTTATTAATTTTTATGAGTCTTTTCATTTTCAGTAAATTATGGCTCATGGCTTTTAAAAATAAGTTTTTATAATTTGTTTATGATTCTAAAGTCAGTTGTCAGAAATACATTTTCTAATCACAAATTTATGTTCAGTTTAATTTTGCACATCATGGAATTAGATTTAATAACTTTTAAAATGCTCTTTTCAGCTATTTTCTGATTTATACTTTTCTAGAAACTGAACAGTATATTTCTTTTATATTTATATCCAAGTAGCTCTTTTACAGCTCTTCATAAAAATAAAAATAGTATCTAACAGAAAGAAAAGAATGATTTTTTAAGATTATCCAGAATAGTGCCTTGAGATTTTAATTGCTATTTTAATAATATATACAAAGTAGAAGTGAAAAAATTTCCTAGAACATGTCTTACTAATACAGCATCCCAAATATTCTAAGTGTTCCTGTACCTTCCTGTACCTAAATACATTAACACACAGTGCTCTCTGGGAAAACAGGTACCCAGTGGCTGAAAATGGGAAAAATGGACCAGAAAGCCAGAAAGTATTACGAGACTGCCCCCTTTGGTGTATAAAAATTATAGCCATCTCTGAAGTTTTGAAAATGGAATAGAAAGTATTTAAAGAGTAAAAAAAAATTTTTTTAAAATAAAACTTGTAAACCCATGCCAATGTTCAAAAAGATTTCTCACAATTGAAAACTGAGTGACTAGAAATAGTCACTGCTTCATTATAGACAACAAATAATTAAATAACAAATGATTCATATGACAAAGGATTATAGGTTCCAGGAAAGAAAGGGCCATAAGAGCTGAGGTTCCTTTAAATAAAGAGAAAAAGGCTTCATGATGGAAGTGGAGCCTGGAGAAAAATTAAAACTCAAACAGATGAGAGGAGAGTACAAGGCATTCTTTATAGACAATGTACGCAAAGGCAGTGGCAAAACTTAGTTACTGAGTAAAAATTGAAAAAATAATGACATTCCATTGTACACTACTATCATACCATAACTTTATAAGATTAATTATATTGTATATGTGGGAATGGTTATTGATTTGTTGCACTTTCTTTAACCATTCTCAGCTAAAAATACCTTGGATAATCTAATTCATCTTCTACCTGCTGCTACTTTGGGGAACAAATGAAATAATTTTACTTTCTAGACAGAAAAGCAACACTTTTAGAAGAAACGTCTCAAGCAAGTTGCTGTGGCCAAAGCAAATGTATAAACATGATAAACAACAAGGGTATAGAGATCACTCTCCAGCCAACCCTGAGCTCCAGGCAACTTTTGGATTTCTTCCTTGGGTAAACTCTGTCTGCCACTTATCAAAGTACTTCCCCACAATGTTTATGCCCTGGAAGTAGATTCTCCCAGTGACAAAAATTAAGCAATGTGGCAGAAGGGGAATGACGTTCCCTAGGGCAGAAGAATCACAAGCTTTGGCCTGGCAATATTAACTACTGCCTCTGAAAATCCCTTTGAGTTTCTAGCACTCTTGGTCAGAACCATCCCCACCCCAAAAAGAACGCTATTCTGGTCTTACATCTGAGGTGTTTTATTCATAGTAAGCACAAACAAGCCAACACTTGCCTCGCTGCCTGTGGCATCTCTAAAACCATGCTTTGGATTCAATGTGGCAAAGATATTGTCCTTCCGTTTGAATCCTCTCTTCGATGGGCTTAGTGACCTCTTGGTCAAACTCTCTCTGTTTTCTGAAGTCCCAGTAGGCATCAGCAGGGTGCGTAGAGAGTCTCCCAGCACGGAGTTGTTTGGGAAATGACCATGTGTTGGGGTCAAATCCCCTACGCCGGTGGATAATTGTTTCTCTACATTGACCAGCAGAGAAGGGTCACTGTTGAAATGGGTTGTGGCATACAGATCTGTGAAAGGAACAGGCTGGGAGATGAATCTGCTCCTCAGCTCTCTCTTGTCTTGCTTCCATCCTTATCCCACCCAGAGTCCAAAAGTCATAATCTCCCCAGTATATAACCTCAACTCTCTGGACTCTTTTTTCACCTGACAAAAATGTGTCAATTAATAAATTCTGGTTACATCCAACTACCCACATACTCCAGGCCTACACCAGAGCAGTGAGAGGTAGCTGGAGAACATGTATCTCTTCTCACCATCTTCACTTTATATACATGACTGCTATTGTAACTGGGCTCTTGTACTGCCTGGCTATCCTAATACACTTAACTCCAGCCTAGTGGTCGGCAAACTCATTAGTCAACAGAGGCAAATATCAACAGTACGACGATTGAAATTTCTTTTGAGAGCCAAATTTTTTTAAACTTAAACTTCTTCTAAACTTTAACTTCTTCTAAACTTCTTTTAAACTTAAACACTTCTTCAAAATAGACTCGTCCAGGTCGTGGTATTTTGTGGAAGAGCCACACTCAAGGAGCCAAAGAACCACATGTTTGCCGACCACTGTTCTAGTCAATTTAATCTTCTCTGAGATGACCATTTCACATCTCTTTTCCTGAAACTTCCAACAACTTCTCCTCCCTCCTTACTCTCAGGTACTTATCCCTTTATTTTTCTGAGAAAAATAGGCAATCAGAGGAAACATCTATGTGATTCCACTACCAAATCTATGTATTTATTGTATAAATTCTCTGAATTCCTTCTTGTTATAATCGATGGTCTGTATTTCATCTAAGGCCAACTTCTCCACTGGTGGACAGGATTCGATATCCTCTTGACTACCTAAGGATTTTTCCTGTACTTTTCCTTTTTCCTCCTGAATCATCAATTTTCCCTCTATTTGATCATTTCCATCACGATATCCTTGATCCCATCCCTTCTCCAGCTATAATTCCATTTCTCTGCTTCCCTTCACTGAAAAACTCATTGAAAGGGTTGTATATATTTGGTAACTCTATTTCCTCTCTTCTAATTCTTTCTTGAATTCACATTATTGAGGCTTTTATTAACCACAAGTCTCCTGAAGCTGCTCACTAATGCATTGCCAAATACTAGAATCACTTCTCAGTCCCAGGCTCTTCCCCTCTATTAGAAACATCTGACACAATATATTGATCATCCCCTCACTCCTCCTTGAAATACATTCTTCACTTGGCTTCCAAGACACCACTCCTCTTTTTTTTTCCTACCTCATTGGCTGCTTCTTGCTCTCTGTGCCGGTTTCTCCCCATCTATTGGATTTCTAATTGTTAGAGGGCTCAGGATTTGTCCTCAGATCTTTTTTTTCTACATTCACTCCTTAGGTGAGATCCTATCCAGTCTCAGTTTTAATGCCATCCATACACTTTTGGTTCCCTGAACTCAAAACTAATATGTCTAATAATCTAACTGGCATCTCTGAGAAGTTATAACAGGTGCCTCAGATTTAAGATGTCTAAGACAGCATTTTGATATCTACCCTAAAACCTATTTGTCCCACTCTTTTCCATCTTAGTTAGTAAATGATAACTCCATTCTTCCAGTTATCAGACTCAAAACAGGGAGTCATCCTTGACCTTATTTCTCTCAATCTATCAGAATATAATGGGATGTTGTCTTTGGAATATATTCAGAATCAATACCACCTCTATCTCTAGGTAACCTCTTAAATGTTTTTTTTAAGTTTCTACCATTGCTCCCATTTTCTATTTGTAACCCAGAAGCCACAGTAATTTTTTAAGTTATATCATATAATTCCTCTACTACAAACTCTCCGTTTTCTCATCTCACCCAGAATAAAAGCCGGACTGCTTGCTTCCTCTTTACACTTCACCTCAATCACTCTGCTGCAGCCATACTGGCCTCCTTGTGGTTCCTTGAACATACTATTACTAAGCATGTTCCAGCCTCAGAGACTTTGCACTTACTATTTCCACTTGTCTAGAAAGTTCTTCCCCAATTACCCACATGGCTTATACTCTCATTTCATTCAAGTCTCTACTTTTATTGTATTTCATCAGAGAAACTCCCCCTGACCATTTTGTCAAAAACATCATCTCCCCCTTATTACATTCTATACCCTTATCTTATTTTTCTCCATGGCACTTATCATAACCTGACATACATTTATATACTAACTTGTTTATCATCTGTCTTACCCTCTTTAGAATAGAAAGTCCATGAAGTAGACTTTTTTATTATTATGATAAAATATACATGGAACTTTATTTTTATTTGCTACTTTATCTACAGAGATATATTATCTGGCACATGGTAGGTATTTAATAATTTTTGTATAGTAAGTAAATAAATAAATAGGGTATATCTGTTACTTATCTGAAACTAGCTTTTTCTGAAAAAGTTACCAGAATAGAAGTGACTTGTGTCCAGAAAAGACTAGATGCTACTAGAAATATGTCTTGGGTTGCTATTTAACTGAAATGACATATATGAAGCTCACGTCTACAATATATTTCTATAATATATCTCACATTTCTCTAATATATATATCATATTAAACTCATACCCTGCATATTTCTGGGGTCCCATGACCACTGGCAACTCTGAACTACAATTTAGATAATGCTAATACAATTTTAGAAATGTGTATTCCAAAATTTCCAGTTATACCCTCCATTTTCATGTCCATGAAAAGGCCTATAAAACTATTACCTGAACTAAGCTTCAAAAGCCTTCCAGTGCTGGAGTCAGGGTTTGACAGAGGGGCCAGTAAGTCTCCACAGGAATGGGATGTGGTAGCCTTCATGTCATTTGAAGTCTTTATGTTATAGTCACGGTAGTTCTTGCTTCTCTGAGGCCTTTTACCAAGACTTCCATGCAGGGATAGAGTGTGAGAATAATGACTATCATAATTATCTAGACCAATATCAGAAGGTAACTGATAGGGATGGATCTGGCTAGAATCACCGACATCCAAGCGTTTACCCAATAAGGCATCATGGGTAAGCTGATAAGCATCAGGTTTTGGTAGCATGTCCTTTTCTGGAGAAGAACCTGAAGATTTATTGTCCACAAAAGATATTCGGTACCCTTCTTTAGCCATCTTCTCTGGGGATCGGACTGTGGATTGGCGAGGTGAGTAGTGTCTGAATTCTAACCACCACCAAGGAAAATAAAAGGAACAAAATACAATGAGAACTCTTCTTGGCCCAGTTAAGATACCTCATTATACTGGACATATCTCTGTCTACCTAAAACATTTCTCAGGAAGAGATGGTTTATAATTTTGATAAATGGTAGCATAAAATGATGAAAGGATTTCTGCATGGACAACAACAACCCCCACCACCACCACCACCACCATATTGGATATTATGTAAACAGTGAAAAATCCATAACATTCTTGAGATAAATTTCATGTCAACTTAATCTCCTAGGAATTTTTTCCTGAAACTGTAGTGTCAGTTTTCTAAACACTGTCCTATATAATAAAAGCCTAATATGCTATGTGTCCAGTTGACTGGTCAGCCATTCAACCAATCAAAGCGTAATCCTATATAATAAAAGGGTAATTTGCAAATCAACCCGATGGTGGAACGACTAGTTGCAATGATGTGCACTAACCACCAGGGGGGCAGACACTCCAACTGGTAGGCTAGCTTGCTGCTGGGGTCTGGCCTATTGGGACTGAGCAAGACAGGCTGCACATACCCTGGAGCCCTCCCTCAATCCCTCCCCTGTGGTCCCTGCCTGGCTGGCCAACTTCCTGTGTTCCTTCCTGGCCCCAGTGCCCTTTCACAATCTGGGACCCCTTGGGGAATGTCGGAGAGCCGGTTTGGGCCAGATCCCACAGGCCAGACCAAGGGACCCCACTGGTGCACGAATTCATGCACCAGGCCTCTAGTTTTCACATAAAAAAATTTGATGTATCTCCACAATAGTTGTGATCTTTATTTATTCAGCTAATAGATAATAGTTGGCAGGTCTATGATTTCATAGACTCCTCTGATAAAGCTAATTCCTTCCCATCCCCAGAGGTTCTAGGTTCATTCATTGGGAATCACCATCATAAACCAATATAAATGGTAGGGAATGCAAAACCTGTGAAAATTCTAGCATTTGTATCAGACAGCTCTACCAGTCATCTCCAAAAAGCTTCATAGTGGGGCAAGTACAGCCGTAGGTCGAAAGAAAAGTCTTTGTACTCTTTAGGGCTTTCAGAGTTGCATGTGCTTAGAAAGGCTTTCCTTAGGAAAGAAAACATACTATATCTGAGTTAGTCACATTAACTTTTAAAAAGTAGAACTAAGTATAGCTCTATAGAACCTAGAAGAATATCAGTGTTTTACCCAGGGCCAGCCTATATAGTGGGAAAAAGATTGTAGAACAATATCTTAACATAGCAAAAAGAATATAAGAACAAAAAATAAGATTAGATAATTCAGACTATTCTTCCTATTAAAGACATTTAAAAAGTAGGGTGATATATGTTCTAAAAAGCATAAGAGAGCTAATGAGCTGGTGAGGAATTTCTAGCCCAAACTCTAAGAAACAGCAAGAACTCATATAGGTAAATCTAGCATTTAAACTCACTTTTACCCTAAGTAGTTTTAGGGTGACAGGTATAGAAGTCCTGTCCAGGATCCATCATGGTGAGGAGTATGACAAACCATCCCACATTCCTGCTCCCTCCCCCCATATATTACAATGAAACCCTGAGCAGCCCTTGTACTAACTGGTAATCTAAGTTTCATTATCTGGGTAGTCTTGGAAACCTCAGGTTTTGAGCTTGGATTGATGTGATCCCAAATTAATAGTGCCTTAGGCCCCTGGTAGAAACAAATAAAAATCTGATCTGGGAAAGATACCTTCATGCAAGAAATTAATTAATTCCTACAGCCGAAACCGATTTAGCTCAATGGATAGAGCGTCAGCCTGTGGACTGAAGGGTCCCGGGTTCGATTCCAGTCAAGGGCACATGCCTTGGTTGCGGGCACATTCCCCGTAGGGGGATGTGCGGGAGGCAGCTGATCGATGTTTCTCTCTCATCGATGTTTCTTACTCTCTATCCCTCTCCCTTCCTCTCTGTAAAAAAAAAAAAAAAAAAAAAAAAATCAATAAAATATATTAAAAAAAAAAAAAAAAAGGAAATAAGACAACATAAGTAAGAATGAGTAGAGCCCTAACTGGTTTGGCTCAGTGTATAGAGAGTCGGCCTGCGGACTGAAGGGTCCAGGTTCTATTCCGTTCAAGGGCATGCACCTTGGTTGTAGGCACATTTCCTTCTCCCAAATCCCATAACATCTAGATCTCTCTGATTAGTATGGAGAAAAATACTCAGTGAGCAAAATATTTACCATCTTCCTGATGATTATCACTTGGCATCTCCCTTCTTCTCACTTCTTGCATCTAAAAAGAAGTTTGAAAGTTAAGAGAAAGAGAGTTTACTACACCAGCCATTCAGAATATTTTCCTATTAGTGAGCAAGACCATCCTTGCAGACTAGGGAAAGAGGCCTTCAAGAAAAGGTTCAGGTTTAAGCCTATTTTAAAAAATATATATATTTTATTGATTTTTTTTACAGAGAGGAAGAGAAAGGGATAGAGAGTTAGAAACAGCGATGAGAGAGAATCATCGACCAGCTGCCTCTTGCACACCAGCTGCCTCTTGCAACCTCTTGGTTGGAGATGGGTCCGCAACCAAGGCACATGCCCTTGACTGGAATCGAACCCGAGACCCTTCAGTCCGCCGGCCGACACTCTATCCACTGAGCCAAACCGGTTTCAGCTAAGCCTATTTAAAAATGCCACAATGCCCCGCTGGTGTGGCTCAGCAGTTGAGCGTTGACCTATGAACCAGGAGGTCACAGTTTGTATCCTGGTCAGGGTCAAGGCCCAGGTTGTGGGCTGGACCCCCAGTGGGAGGCAGCCTATCCATGATTCTCTCTCATTAATGTTTCTACCTCTCTCTCCCTCTCCCTTACTCTCTGAAATCAATAAAAATACATTTTAAAAAATAAATAAAACTGCCACAATACAAAGAGGTTCCAGAGTTGATTTGGAGTAGTTAGGAGACTCCTTGAAAATACAAAATATCCTTAGATAGTAAAAGCCATACCAGTGAAATACTATATATTTTCCTTCTTAGATAACTCAGCATAGAAGTCAGAGGGTGCCACCTTTATTTTTTATTTTTTGAGGAACTCCCACACTTATTTTTACCTTCTGATAAAGCTGAGTATTGACCACAGGAGCTACTGGGAGTCTTAATAGGCTGAAAATTAATTTGAAGCATAATTAATCAAGGATGATACAAAATAGGAAGCCATCTGGAGTTTGCTTTTTCAAAACTCATCTTAAAGTATTTAGTATATTTTTCATAGTATGCAAAGAAAGAAATCCCACTTCCTATTTTTTAAGTGAAAAAGGATACACAGCAAGCTATTCAATTTCCTTTTTTCTTTCACTTCAAGAAGTGATTTTTTTAAAGTTGGGTATGTTAATCTAAAAAGAGCTATTTAACTTTAACTGTAGATTGGAGTATCCATTGTTTCCATTGCCTTTAAATCAATATTAAGATATTAAAAATGGTAACTGAGATAGTTTCTAAGTCACCCAAGTAGAATTCCCAAAAACAAAAGAACCAATTAAATACTAATTTGTTTTTTTATAAGATGAAGTTATATACTCAAACTAAAAAAAATTACTTTTTACTTATTTAGTGTTGATTACCCAAATTATGGATTAATCAGAGCTTTGATTTCCCCCCCCTCCTTCTGACTATTTCCAGCAATTTCATTTATCATAATATATTTAAAAAATATAGACATGCCACCGAAACCAGTTTGGCTCAGTGGATAGAGCGTTGGCCTGTGGACTGGAAGGTCCCGAGTTTGATTCCGGTCAAGGGCATGTACCTTGGTTGCGGGCACATCCCCAGTAGGGGGTGTGCAAGAGGCAGCTGATCAATGATTTTCTCTCATCGATGTTTCTAACTCTCTATCCCTCTCTCTAAAAAATCAATAAAATATATTTTTTAAAAAAAATATATATATAGACATGTCAAATCTGGTTTGGCTCACTGGATAGAGTGTTGGTTTGCGGACTGAGGGGTCCCAGGTTTGATTCTGGTAAAAGGCATGTGCATTAGTTGCGGGCACATCCCCGGTGGGGGTGTGTGTGGGAGGCAGCTGGTCAATGTTTCTCTCTCATCGATGTTTCTGGCTCTCTATCTCTCTCCCTTCCTCTCTTGTGGAAAATCAATAAAATATATATTTTTAAAAACATATAGACAAAAGGAGAAGTTGAATGTAAGGAAGTCAATTCTGCATTATATTCACTCTTATAAATAAGTCTTACATAATGGTTGTCTTCTTCTTCCCACCAATGTTTTTCCCTAAAAACTTATTTTAAAAATTTCCCCCATCTTGTATGATCTCTACCTCTCCATTGTCCACAACTTCTATGCCACTTTTTTTTTTTTTTTAGTATATATATTTTTTATTGATTTCAGAGAGGAAGGGAGAGGGAGAGTTAGAAACATCAATGACGAGAGAGAATTGCTGATTGGCTGCCTCCTGCATGCCCCCTACTGGGGACTGAGTCTGAAACCCAGCATATAACCTTGATCAGAATCAAACCTGGGACCCTTCTGCAGGCTGACACTCTATCCACTGAGCCAAACCAGCTAAAGCTTCCATGCCGTCTTTACCTGTTTTCTGTTTTGTTTTGTTTTGTTGGTTCCAATAAAGAAGTAGCATTGGGACAGCCAGCTTTGAGATGTAAGATTCAGTAATTAAAAGGCAGAGGTAGAAAATTTAGGAACAGGTAATAGGAGATGGAGACACTGTGTAGAGAGAAGATTGAAAAACCAGCCAAAAATCATAACAGCTGCATCCCTATGTGAGGGCCAAAATACCTGGCGTAAAATGTGCTAAAATTATATGTATAAATATACCACATTTGATAACAGGTTAGTGGGGAGGAGAAAAGGGAAATTAAAATTAACGCAGAAGGTCCTCTGCATCCTGCCCTGACTTTTCCTGTTTAAGGGTCTAAAATGCCCTGATCAAACAAGTTTTATTAGATCTTCAGAAATAACTGGGAGTCCACTGAATTACCAGTACTTATCACTGTCTAGTCAATGCATCAGCAGGAAAGTGGATACGTTACCTGTGTCCCCAGTGGGAAAGGGTCTGATTTCTGATCTGGTATACTGTTGCTTTGGGCTGCAGAAGCGCTCGTGAGGGAATCCTTTATTTCCCGGTTGGAGAAGGGAATAAACAGTCCTTTGTTTGAGTCTGTGTTAAAAGAGAAGGCATACAATGGAGCACTGACCAAACGTCAAAGGCAACATATCTGTGGAAAGATACTAGGAGGGAAGTCACAAGATTGAGAGCTAGTTCTTGTGATCACTACTTGGAAACCTCATGTACTTGGGCATATTGCTTAACCTCTCTGAATTTGTCACCTCACTTGTAAAACGCTATGATAAAAACCTAACCTGCCTGTTTCTTAGGGTGAGGTGAAGTTAAAACAAGATAATGGGTATGAAATGGCTTCATAAATTATGAAAGGCTTAATAGAAATTAAGAAGGCAAATGTTATACACATTTCCCAAGTGAATAAACAAGTTGGACTTCATTAAAAATGTTATATATCTAAAAACAATACCCACAGAGTAAAAAGTTATTTTCTATTTCCAGAAGATAAGTTATGAGGACTTATGAGAAAAGGAAAGTTTTTTGGGGTTGAGCAATTTTAAAAGTTTCACTCAAAGGGATGGACTTTGAGTTGGGTCATAAAGGAAGGGTAGAATTAATATATATATATATATATATATATATATATATATATATTTTTTTTTTTTTTTTTAATTGATTTCAGAGAGGAAGGAAAAGGAAGAGATAGAAACATCAACGAGCCGGGACCGGTTTGGCTCAGTGGATAGAGTGTCGGCCTGCGGACTGAAAGGTTCCAGGTTCGATTCTGGTCAAGGGCATGTACCTTGGTTGCGGGCAAATCCCCAGTGGGGGGTGTGCAAGAGGCAGCTGATCGATGATTCTCTCTCATCGATGTTTCTAACTCTCTGTCCCTCTCTCTTCCTCTCTGTGAAAAATCAATAAAATATATATTAAAAAAAAAAAAAAGAAAGAAACATCAACGAAGAGAGAGAACCATCTATTGGCTGCCTCCTGCGTGTCCCACACTGGGGATAGAGCGTGCAACCTCGGCATGTGCCCTGACCAGGAATCAAACCGTAACCTCCTGTTTGATTCTCAACCACCAAGCCACACCGGCTGGGTGAAAGGGTAGAATGTTTACAACATTCCAAGCAGAAGGGACAGCATTAGTTTAGGGGCAGAGGATGGAGAAAGAACTATTTGAAGAAGGGGGAGTGGTTTGGTTTGATTGAAGCATTGGACATTGCAGTTGAGAAATAGATAAGGTTACAGGTTAGGCTGGAGAGACAAACTGCAGCCAGAGTTTAGGGGAGGCTTGTATGTCAGACTAATGAGTCTTAATTTAGTAGGTGAGTGGGAGCCATGGAAGTTTTTGAGCAGGCAAGTCTGAGTTTCACAGCTGAGTTTTAAGGGAATTAATCTGGCAGGAATGTACAAAATACACTGAAGAAAGAAGAGACTGTGAGGCAGCATGGTATAATGGTTAAGAGGACTTTGATGACAGATCAACCAGAGTTTGCATCTCAGATCTGCCACTTACTGTATAACTAGAGCAAGTTATTGCACCTCTTTGGTTCTCATTTTCCTCATCTGTAAAACAAGGATAATTAGCCGGAACCGGTTTAGCTCAGTGGATAGAGCATTGGCCTGCGGACTGAAGGGTCCTGGGTTTGATTCCAGTCAAGGGCATGTACATTGGTTGCTGGCACATCCCCAGTGGGAGGCGTGCAGGAGGCAGCTGATCAATGTTTCTAGCTCTCTGTCCCTCTCTCTTCCTCTCTGTAAAAAAATCAATAAAATATATTTTCTAAAAAACAAGGATAATTATAACCACCTTCAAGGTTGTTGTGAGGATTAAATTAGATAATGCACAGGGCCTGGCCCAGCATTTGCACTCACTCAGTGAATGATAGCTACTAAGCTTACTTGCTAAGAAACTATTTAAAAAGGGAAAGAAAAAAATGTCAATTGTAGATCATACTATGAGCATTCAGCTAGGCTTTAGGGAAGAAAGCAACATCAATTACTAAGGTGCTGAGCCTGAGTAATGGGAAAGTGATGATAACAGCTGGAGGAAAGGGGTTTATTTGTGTGTGTGTGTGTTTTTTTTTTTTAACATGTTTAGTTTGAGGGACTGGAAAGTTATCCAATGCTGATTCTAAGTATATATTGTTATTTGGTCAACAGAAATGGGGAACTGGTGCAGAGAGAGACTGATATAGTTTGTCAAAACTAGACCAATATATTTAAGAGTCATCTACACGGAGAAAATAAAGCAAACTGTGGAAATAGATCAGATCTATAAGGGCAAAAAGTAGAAAAGGAGTGTTTAAAGGCAGGCTAGATATGATTATTTTAGGAGTATGGGGAAAGGGAGAGGAATCTTTGAAAGAGACAAAGGTTATGTGGTTAGAAGTGTCAGATGAGGATCCAAGATAGTGGAGTTTCCCTCCTTTGTCTAAATGGTTGATGGGAAAGCACTGTTTTGAACAACTGAGCTAGTGAGAGCTATTTATTTATTTATTTATTTATTTATTTATTTATTTATTTATTTTTTACAGAGAGGGAGGGAGAAGGATAGAGAGAAACATCAACCAGCTGCCTCCTGCCCACCCCCTACTGGGGATGTGCCCACAACCAAGGTACATGCCCGTGATCGGAATTTAACCTGGGACCTTTCATTCCGCAGGCCATGCTCTATTCACTGAGCCAAACCGGTTTCGGCGAGAGCTATTTTTCAAAAAGTGTTCTCCTAGCCCGTGGCAGGACTATTAACATGGCATAACCACATTAGTCATATTGAATTACCAACCGTGCTTACAGGCAAAACTCTCCAGGGATCTAGCACAAACATAATTTTCAGTGGAAGCAAAGCTCCTTAATACTTCAAACTAACAAAATAAATTTTTTTAAAAAATCCAGGCAACAGCTGGAGTTTCTAAGAACCTTTAGAAATGGCCATGTGTCTAGTAAAGCAGGTTGTTCTCAGCAGAGATTATATACTATAAAACATTTTAATTCAGGGGGTGAATCTTTGTGTGTGTAATATGACATAGGTGAAATTTAATTCAGTTCATACGAAAAGACCAATTATGCTTCAATGTATCTTTGTCTTTCTGGAAATGGATATATAAATACTTTCACCAAAATAATGACAGGAAGGTAGTATACCAAATTAACTGGGATTCTCTTTAGGGAAAATGTTTATGAGTGATTAAAATATTGTTCTCCATGCTTGTCAATATTTTTCAAAATTACTATAATATAACCAATTCTGAAATATTTAAAATGAAATAAAGAAATGCATGATCCATGACCTACGTGCATTGAGACTTCCAAGAAAGGAAAATAAAAATCATATCTCACTATGGTTTATTTTACAATTAAATGCTATAAAAATGACTTGTCAATAAATGTGCACATGGCCGGGACTGGTTTGGCTCAATGGATAGAGCGTCGGCTTGGGGACTGAAGGACCCGGGTTCGATTCCGGTCAAGGGCATGTGCCTTGGTTGCGGGCATATCCCCGGTGGGGGGTGTGCAGGAGGCAGCTGATCGATGACTCTCTCTTATCGATGTTTCTAACTCTCTATCTCTCTCCCTCCCTCTCTGTACAAAATCAATAAAATATATTTTTAAAAAAATAAATAAATAAATAAATGTGCACATGGATAGATAAGTCAGGAAAACAAAAGACTATATGTTACAAAGTGAAAACCCTTATACCTAAACTACACAGTCAATCTACTACAGTTATTGTTGGAATTTTAAGGTTGATTTTTAGAGTTTGGGTATAATTCCATAGATCCTTCAGAGGCAGAAAGGCCTCAACATAGAAGAAAGTTTTCTCAAGTAAAAGGTCATCTAATGAGTGCCAGGTTAATCCACAAGGATCCATTGCATGCAATTTCTCCAGTGGAAAGTTTTCTTCTAGTCTGTGGCACTATCATTTATGTGGCATAACCACTTTAGTCATATTAGATTATCAACAATGCTTACAGGAACACTCCCGAGGAATACAGCACAAACACAGGAGATTCTGCAGCTGCAAAGGCTCAAGGTGGAAAAGCCCAGAAGGCCCAGAGAGTGAGCTGCATTGATGCAGATGAGTCATGGGTTTCTGGCTAACGAATCAATCACCTTGGCAATGCCAAGGGGCCCATGAGGATCGGCAATGCAATTTTTAGGATGTACTAATGATGTAAAGTGATAAAAGTGAAACTGAACTCTGAGTGCAGCTCAGGCTTTAATGGGTTCTGGCTTAGGCCTGCTCAATAAATAGGGTCCTTCTGGCAGTGAGAGGAAGGAGGAAAACAGACAGTAAATCTTATATTTGCTTCAAATCCATGCTATTTCTCAACTGTTTTGTCTTCATTTTACCCAAGATTGGCCACAAATGCCAAAACAACTAATGTTTTAAACATTTGTGATGAGAGAGAGAAAGCTTACCAGTTTCAATCCTATTATCAACATCAGCACTGATTTTTGATGTAGAGCTCTCATCTGTCACACAGTTTTTCATGGTCTTCTCCCTAGAGCTGCCGTGTAGAATAATTTATTTAAGACTGAGATCACCAATAAATGCTATTTAAAAAATACTAATTCGTGATTTCATTAAAAAATATTTTTGTTGTTGTTAATCCTCACC
The DNA here is from genome assembly GCA_036971965.1 of Nyctalus aviator. NCBI lineage: Eukaryota > Metazoa > Chordata > Mammalia > Chiroptera > Vespertilionidae > Nyctalus > Nyctalus aviator. The sequence continues at coordinate 37,012,536 of CM072936.1, forward strand.
CAAGAATGTTGTTCTATTGATTTTTAGAGAGTAGGAGGGAGGGTGAGAGACAGAGAAAGAGAAGCATCCATGTGAGAGAGATACATCAATTGGCCAGGGAGAGATCAAGCCTGCAACCCAGGCATGTGCCCTTAACCAGAATTGAACTTGGGACCCTTCAGTCTGCAGGCCAGTACACTATCCATTGAGCCAGTGATCTCATTTTTATTTATTTATTTATTTATTTATTTATTTAAAAAATACATATTTTATTGATTTTACACAGAGAGGAATTGAGAGGGATAGAGAGTTAGAAACGTCGATGAGAGAGAAACATCGACCAGCTGCCTCTTGCACACCCCCCACTGGGGATGTGCCCGCAACCAAGGTACGTGCCCTTGACCGGAATCGAACCCGGGACCCTTCAGTCCGCAGGCCGATGCTCTATCCAATGAGCCAAACCGGTTTCAGCAGTGATCTCATTTTTAAATGTTTTTTTTTTTTCAATGTTTTATTGATTTTTTACAGAGTGGAAGGGAGGAGGATAGAGAGCTAGAAATGTCAATGAGAGAGAAACACCGACCAGCTGCCTCCTGCACCCCCCCCACTGGGGATGTGCCCGCAACCCAGGTACATGCCCCCGACCGGAATCGAACCTGGGACCCCTCAATCCGCAGTCCGACGCTCCATCACTGAGCCAAACCGGCTTCGGCAATGATCTCATTTTTAAACTGATACTACACTTGATCTTTAAAAAAAAAAAATTTTTTTTTAATTTAAAAAATATTTTATTGATTTTTTACAGAGAGGAAGAGAGAGGGACAGAGTTAGAAACATCAATGAGAGAGAAACATTGACCAGCTGCCTCCCACACACCTCCTTCTGGGGATGTGTCCGCAATCAAGTTACATGCCCTTGCCCGGAATCAAACCTGGGACCTTTCAGTCCGCAGGCTGACGCTCTATCCACTGAGCCAACCCAGATTCGGCTACACTTGACCTTAGCCAAAAGGTCGAGAAGCAATGTGATCTCATTTTTTAAATGCTTTAGAACATATTAATTTCACAAAATTTTAGTGAAAGCTGTTTTTTTAAAGTCATATTTTTACTGGGAACATGATAGAGAAGGACACTTAAGCTCAGCCTTTAAAGTATGAAAGCCAGAAAATTCAGAACTTAGGCATTCTGTCTTCTTGATACAGACTTAGGTCTGAATGATTTTGAGGAAATAAAATATTTTCTTTGGAATTAAAAACTCAAAACACAGAAAGGAAGGTTTTGCTGCCAAGAATTATAATAGAGACAAAAGCCATTAATTAGAAAAACAGACATGAAAGGCAAGTAAGTGTTTGCACTTCACTGATATACTAAGTTAAATTGAGAAGTACAGTAAGCAGACAACCTAGACTATGAGTCAGGCACTTTATATCCACTGTTTAATCATAAAAGCTCTCCTATGATCTATTATCCCCATTTTATGGGTTCAGGGAACTGGGACTCAGGCTTAAATATTTTTTTACCAAAAGTTGGAAAGCTTGTAAGATAATACTTATTAGTAACATTTTACCTCTGGTTTTGCAATCATTATATGGTAACTAAACAGAAATAGTATGGCACTAATTATTTGCCTTAGTAGAAAGTTTATTCTGTTGTACATTAATTCACCTCTGTATTTCTATAGGAAGCAGGGTTTCCCAGGGCATTTATAATAGGAATTACTTTACAAAATACATATGTACAAATAATTTTTTAAAATATATATATTTTATTGATATTTTACAGAGAGGAAGAGATAGGGATAGAGAGTTAGAAACATCGATGAGAGAGAATCATCGATCAGCTGCCTCTTGCACACCCCTTACTGGGACATGCCCGCAACCAAGGTACATGCCCTTGACTGGAATCGAACCCAGGACCTTTTAGTCTGCAGGCCGACGCTCTATCCACTGAGCCAAACCAGTTTCGGCTGTACAAATAATTTTAAAAGAAATATTCCATTGCTTTCTACTGCCGGGTAAATTTTACTTTATATAAATTAAGCTCAATAAACCTGACTTTAAAAATAGGGAACTAGCCCTGGCCAGTGTGGCTCGAATGGCTGGAGGGTCATCCTATACACCAATGGGTCACAGGTTTTATTTCTGGTCAGGGCACATTCCTTGGTGGCAGGGTCATTTCTGGGTCGGGCATGTATGGGAGGCAGCCGATTGATCTTTCTCTCTCTTCCTCTCTCTCTCAAAATCAATAAAAATATATCCTTGGTGAGGAATAAAATAAAAATAGGGAACTAAAAAAAGGGAAATACTATAAAATAAATATATTTTTATTATTAATTTTATTATTATGTAACATATACTATTATCTATTATTATTTTATAAAAACAAACACACATACATATACCTAAAACTAAAAGTATATTTACCATAATTAGTGTTTATTTCTGAGTAGTGGGATTATGAGTCACCATCTTATTATTTGTGTTTTTTGTGAACTTTCCAAATTTTCAGTAATATGCATGTATTACTTTTATATTAAAAAATACTAATAGATACATCTACATGTTCTACATGTTATTTATAGACACACAGATGTCTAGAAGGATATATACCAAACAATGCTAGTCGTTAACTCTTGTAGAACATGGAGTTTGACTTTTCTCATTGTACTTTTCTATATTATTTAAATTGTTTGTATTTAACTTCTATTCCTCAAAAATTGTAAAGCCTGCCCTACCCGGTTTGGCTCAGAGGTTAGAGCATTGGCCCACAGATTGTGTGCTGGAGGGTTCAATTCCAGTCAAAGGAAAGTACCTCATACCTTGGTTGCAGGCTCCATCCCCAGTCCCAGTTAGGGCATGTGTGGGAGGCGACCAATTAATTTGTCTCTCTCACATTAACATTTTTCTCTCTCTCTCTCCCTAAAAATCAATGGGTTTATGTGTATGTGTATATATCCTCAGGTGAATATTAACAAAAAATAAAAATAACTGATAAGCCACTTTAAAAAAAAAAAAAAAGAAAAAGCATAGGCTTTGGAGAAGATATAATACCTTATTTTGATAGGCTTTTAGTAACCAAGAGTAGAAATTCTACCATTCAGCTACTTGAGAGCTTCAAAGTCTATTTACTTTTGGTTTTGTAGAGAAATGCTTCCTTTATTATCCTTTAACAAATTTATCTCTAACAACATTGCCCATGGTAATGTAATGCTCCTAATTCAATAGAAAAATACCATATAATGTTCATAACTCTACCAAGAAAGGGTTTGTAAGCATTTGTGGGGATGGTAAGTTATCTCACAGTATCTCTATCTATAAGATTTGAAAACAACTTTAGAGAATTTACAACAATTATATTCAAAGCAGACCCAATAGTTTAAGAAAACATAAATGTTCCCCACTGAGGCCCAGATTCTCATTTCAGATAAATGTCATTATGTTAATAGATACTTTTATTCCTGATCTGAGGATTCTTACAACTTAAGATTTCTGCTAGAAATGAAAGCTAAACAGGAATTCACTATTCCTTATGTCCAGAACAAACTAAAAAAATATTTTTGTAAAGAATCTTACCTTTTTTCCACCTCTAAAAGAAAATTTTCACTGTTGCCCAGCTGACTAAAATGCAGCTTGGCAGCTTTTCTCTCACTTTCTCGTACGGCTCGGTCATCTAGAGGCAAAAACCGTGATCTAAGCATGTTTCTTTTTTGGAATATATAGTAATGAGTCAAAAAATCTTATTCAAAAAATAAAAACTAAAGACCAGTTCTATCTTTTGTTAGAGACAGGTCACAAAACAATGCCATTATGTTGTCACTGGGGCAAGTAGTAACTCAGGGAGATTGCAATGGATACCATAGCAACAACTGCCACAGAGGTGTAACTAGCCCTGCAGGAAAGGAGAGCTTGGGACGCAAAGAGCCCAAATGGCCCAATCTTAAAACTGAAAGTTACACCATTTATAAAGACTTCACTTCATTTCTCTATAATAACTTTCCCAGGAACATGTGAAATCAAATTTTATATCAATAAACATTATACTCAGCGGTAACATTATAAAGAAATACAGACTAGCTCATTTGAAAGAATATTTATTGTTCCTTGCCATCTAAGCCCCAAAGAGTTATATTCATTTTCTATTGCTAATACGGTTGCAAACTTGGGAGCACCTGGAAAAATAAATCTCAATCTGGAAATTTTTTGTTGGGAGGAAGTAGTGGTGAAACCATCAACTGAAGAAAACTAAAGCTGGAAGTAACTGATAAAATCATATATTGTCATTCAATAAACAATAAAAGGACTTGTTATACATCCTGCCAACAGAAGTTGCATAAATATTGACTAATAAACAAATATATCCTGCCAGTGCACACTCTGGGCCAACATCCAAAAAGTTAAGAGGCAGCTGGTTTAAATAAGATTCTGGGGCAAAGAACAGGGGAGGAGGGTCTCACCCAATTTCTCCAGAGTTTGTAGCGTGTACACAGCAAAGAGCCTATAATCTGTATCTTTCCTGACAACGGGATTGAGTCTCAAATCTAGTTCTTTGAGGAAGGGTAAAGGCTGTAGGCGGGATACCTCCACTAATGACGGAATGTTGTTATAATATAAATTCAGGTCTTGGAGTGAACATAAATACTGGATGCCCTGCAAGGAAAAGACCACATTACGAAACTGCATATTGATAAGGACTAGAAATCTCACAAATAAAGGTGGAATATATCTATTACTTTCCATCCTTAAATATGTAACCCGAGTCAACAATGAGACCAGAAACATCTCAATTTACAAGAGGAAGGGAAGTAGGCAAAAGAGATGGTTCTAGAAGAGGACAGTTGGAAAAGAAAACAATGCTATCTGTAGGTCTAGACTAGTCTGGAACCTCTCTGGTCCTTGTCTCCCCTTTCAGAATTACTGCCCCACACAAACAAATTCTTCCTTCTTCCGTTCTCTTCCTGGAGTTAGCAACCCCACCTCTCCATTTATCTGGCAACAATAGAATCAGGACAAGAAACTTAGAGGAAAAGCCACAATCTTCCTCCTTTGCTGAAACTTACTACTGAAAATATTTGCTTAATGTTCAGGTATTTGACTAGTTAGCTGCTTTTGCTCAACACTAAATTTCAGGATAATACCTGAAAACATGGACATATATAATAATAAAAGCATAATATGCAAATCTACTGAATAGCCGAACAGCGGAATGACTGTCCGGATGACCTTCCGGATGACCTTCCTGTCGAAGCTGGCTGCAAGGGCCGAGGCAGCTGGGGCTGCGAAGGCCTACTCTTGCATGAATTTCATGCATCGGGCCTCTAGTATATGTACAATCACATGCTTTTAGTATAAAAATGCTTACCATAAAAGGAAATGTATCACTGAGAGTTATTTCAGAAAGGCAAAGTTATTTTCTACCATGTATTTATAATATAATGTTTTTGTTCTTCTCTCACTTTAAAATTACCTTTTTCTCATTGTAGGAAATATAGAAAGATATGTACAAAACATTTCCAAACAGAAGCCTGTTTACACTTCATTACATTTTTTTCTGGCTTTTTCAATTCCATTAACTTTTATATTGTGCAAGGGTCAGTGATTAGAATAGTTATTGATGCCTTTGGCCCACTCTGAGGGAATATACCTTAGGACTGTCTTTATGTGTGTCTAATGCCCTGGCTCAAGTAATCTTTTAATGTATCTCAGGATAAAAGTCAAGGAAATTGCTTCTAACCTCCTCTCACTTTTACTAGTTGGCATGAATTCATATATTCTCCAAAGTTACGGAAGAAATAATCACAAAACATATCTTCCCTGGGAAAACTAAGTAAAATGATTCATAGTTAATAGAAATTAATATACGAAAATAAATCAGATACAAAAGACTATAGGAAACTAACATTTACTACTAAGTGCTTCCATTTGAAGGGCTATACCAATAGTCTTATATATGCTACATATAATTACGTGCTAATTTAATCAATTTTCAAAATAGTTTTATGTCCATTTACAAAAGTGAAAAAAAGAGATTATAAAAACCAACTACAGCAATGTTCACACTTTTTTTTTTTTAGCCAAAAAATAAAAAAAAAATACATGTGAAAAGAAAAGACTTAAGTAACTCTGTACTAATATTTTCTGAATCTGGTGGGCCATATATAAATGGCTGCTACCAAATAGTATAAAGCCCTAGGTCAACTTGGAATTTCTGCTTTTACAGTCCTAGTTGGAAATTTGATCTTCCTTGGACTTTCTCTCTTTTAGGGCCCATAGTTTTAGACCTTGACATTGGGTCTGGTTTCTATTATTGAACAAATATCCCCTAGGAAGTGAAAAATTGGCAGAATAATCCAGGAGATTGTGAACTAATCCTATCTAGCATCTAAGAGTCTTTCATCTTCTTTAATCTTGTAGAGAAGAGCTTTATCACAATAGGTACACAGCTGGGCAAAATGGGAACATGTGGAAGAAACACCACTTGGAGGTCTACCTCAAAGGAAACAAAACTTCCATCTCAGTGTGTGCATGCTTATGACTGTAGAACTCATTTTGAGTGTTTACTAATCTTCACACTCTGCTCAAGCCTCCCCTACCCACACTTTTCTGCACTGCCCTCTGCTCCACCATTCCCTGACTTGGAAATTTTTGTTTTGTTTTCTTTTTTCTTTTTTTAAAATATATTTTATTGATTTTATACAGAGAGGAAGGGAGAGAGATAGAGAGTTAGAAACATCGATGAGAGAGAGTCATCGATCAGCTGCCTCTTGCACACCCCCTACTGGGGATATGCCCGCAACCAAGGTACATGCCCTTGACCGGATTCGAACCTGGGACCCTTCAGTCCGCAAGCCGACGCTCTATCCATTGAGCCAAACCGGTCCCGGCGGAAATTTTTGTTTTCAAGACCACCATTTTCTCTTCCTCCTTGAGGAAACTCACATGTGTGTTCCATGTACCAAAATCATCAGAAACCCCTGGGGTATGTCCTGAGCCCAGGCCAGACCTACTATCTCAGAATCTCTCTTGAAGGAAGGACTAAGAATCTGTAATTTTATAAGCACTCTTCATAAATTTTGTATACACTTTAAAATGTGTACTACTGCTCTAGGATATAATAATTTAATTTGGTTTTCCCTGAGTATAAAAGAAAACTTTCCCAATATTTTATAATTAATTTTTTTTTCAAACATAGAACTAAGTTGAAAGAGGTTTACAGTGAATAATAAAATTTAGTTTGGAAACATTTAAAAGGAAGATCAAATATTTTTCTGTCTGACTTTATCTATTTCTTTCAATCAAAAAAAATTAATAATTTGAACTGACTTATCAGAGAACAGAGAACTTACCTTCAGGCTAGTTATCAAATTTCTTGACAAATCTAAGGATCGGAGGTTTTTAAAATTTCTGAAGGCATCACCAATGGAGTGGATTTTCCCAGCATAAGATCCCTGCAATGAAAGAGACTCCACCAATTCTGAAAAGAGACCATCAGTAGATATATTATGCTCTCTGCTTGGATCAATAGTAGAGTCAGTGAAAATAGGATTTCCTTCCTCCCATATCCCATCTGTGAAGGGCCCTACATCCAAGGCTCATAAGAAGATTGGATCTTTCTTTTAAGAGCAGCAATACAGTATAATACAGTCATTAAAAACCTTGTTTTTACAAAATCCTTGTTTTTTTCTAATTACCCTGTGGATATAGTAAAAGCCTCTAAAAGTTCTCAAAACACAATTTAAAAAGAAATTCAGAAATCCCATTGTTAGGATTCAGCCCTATAGATAATACAGCATTTTTTAAGGCATATAACATATACTACAAAGATGTCAGCTGCAGAAAGATTAGGGTAGTTGGAAAAATAAAGAAAATTAAAATTGTCAAAGGGTCTAACAACAGAAGAGTATAGCTAGATGTTCTAAAGAACAGTACATTGATATAATGGACAATGGACTAGATCTGTGACCTTGTGCAAGTCACTTAACTTCTCTGTGCATTAGTTTACGCATCTGTAAAGTAAAATAATAATAGTACTTGTTCATAAGATGTTATAGGATTAGAACAGTATCAGACACAGTGAGAGCTAAATATGTGTGTTGTTGTTATGCAGTTATTAAAAAGAATGAGGTGTATTTATAGATGCTCATATGGAAAGATCTCCAAGACATTGAGAGAAAAGTGTGCTTGTGTGTGTGTGTGTGTGTGTGTGTGTGTGTGTGTAACTACATTTTAAAGGTGTTAAAGTGCTGGAGCAACCTGGGACCTATAAATTCTAGAAAATAATAAACTGAAGCTCCCTTTTAAGACAATACCTATCCCAGGGAGAAATTAATGGGGGTAGAATTCACATTGAATGGGACAGAGAGACAGGTTCAAAGGAAAGAGAAAACTAGATACAAGTGTGGGAAGGAAGCAAAGATAGCAGATTTCAGGAAGCATAAAGCACTTTTTTTTAGTACTTTGTGAACACAGCAGAAATTATCTCCAAAACCTTAAAACTAGAAAAGCTGTTCTCATCCAAGAGGTGAGAATACTTACTACACTTAAACAAGGAGCCACAAAAAAGATTGATGGTCAAGTTTTATATGAGGTTATTTGAAGTTATTAATAGAAAAAGGAAAAAAAAGAGCCGGACCGGTTTGGTTCAGTGGATAGAGCGTCGGCCTGCGGCCTGAAAGGTCCGGGGTTCGATTCCAGGCAAGGGTATGTACCTTGGTTGTGGGAACTTCCCCAATGGGGGGTGTGCAGGAGGCAGCTGATCGATGATTCTCTCTCATCGATGTTTCTAACTCTCTATCCCTCTCTCTTCATCTCTGTGAAAAATCAATAAAATATATATTTTTTTAAAAAGAACATAATAACATCCCTAAAGAATGAAAGGACTCCAGAAAGTAACACCCAAAAAACAAATGAAAACTATAAGTTAATATCTCAAAATAAACTAAAAGATACTGTGACAAAATCTAGGAGTTCTCAAAGTGTGGTTCTCTCTCATGATTGATGTTTATATTTCCCTTCCTCTCTGAAATCAATAAAAATATATTTTTTTAAAAAACCTATGGGGACTTATATCAAAGCAGTAGCATCAAACTTCATTCACAGTCATTGTATTCTCTTTTTTTATTCAAAATGCTTTATTTTTAAAACCACCATAGTTAATATATACAATATATAAATATATGTGAACATATGTATGTATGTGAATTACTCTTCTAGTTATATTTTTTAAGGGTTTCTATGTTGGTTAATTTTTAAATCTGGAGTAAATTTTAAATTTTATCATATGTCTTATTAGCATCTATTAAGATGATCCTGACTTTTCTCATCTGACATATTAATATTATATAGTAGACTAAAAAGAACTGAAATATTCTCAGGTTTACCATGACATGGTTAGTCACTGTATACACTTAAGAAGCCAATTATACACTTAAGGATTCCCTCTCTCTTTCCCTCTCCCTTCCTCTCTGAAATCAATAAAAAAAAATATTTTTTTAAAAAAAGAATGCCCTTGAAAAAGCAGCAAAAGTGGTTAGTTTTTTTATATCTTGACCCCTGAGTACATGCCTTTTTTGTATTGTGTGACTAAATGGGAAATATGCATGAAGTACTTCTGCCTCATAATAATACATGGTGGATATCTTTTTTTAAAAAAAATATATTTTATTGATTTTTTATAAAGAGGAAGGGAGAGAGATAGAGAGCTAGAAACGTCGATGAGAGAGAAACACCGAACAGCTGCCTCTTGCACACCCCCTACTGGGGATGTGCCCGCAACCAACATACATGCCCCTGACCGGAATCGAACCTGGGACCTTTCAGTCCGCAGACCAACGCTCTACCACTGAGCCAAACCGGTCTTGGCACATGGTGGATATCTTGAGGAAAAACACTCGTGTGAATTTTGAGATGCCAACTGAACCAGTCACTTTTTTTTTTTATGGAACACCATTTTTACTTGAAAAAACACAACCTGACAAATTATGGTTATTCAGACCTAATTATCTGACAGAAATTTTCTTAGAAATAAATAAAATGAGTGAGCCTGTCACTTCAGTAAAACAACCAATAGTACTAGTAATTATTGTTAATTATAACATTTGAGCTTCCAAGCAAAAATTAGATTTTGGAAAATTTGTATTTGCCACCATGAACTTAACAGTTTCCCAACATTTAAGACTTTTAAAATGATATTGGTAATTATATTAACATGATGTTAATGTTATATAATGAAACCTATCAATATTTGGAAGATCTAATATCTCAGTTAGTTAATATTTTTCAAATGACCAATGCCTGATGTTATAAAATCATGCCTGGATCAAAGATCTGCTTAAATGCATATGAAAAAATGCTAAAAATGCAGAAAGATGCAAATTAAAATGACAATGAGGTATCACCTCACACCTGTCAGAATGGCTACCCATCAACAAATGACAAGTGCTGGTGAGGATGTGGAGAAAAGGGAATCCTAGTATACTGCTTTGGGAATTTAGACTAGTGCAGTCATTATGGGAACCAGTATGGAGTTTCCTCAAAAAATTAAAAATGGAAAATAAGAAAAAAGAAAAAGGGAGAAACCAAGATGGCAGCATAGGTAAACACCTAAACTGCTACCCTGCACAACAATTTCAAAACTACACCTAAAAGACAAAACAGACATCATCCAGAACCACAGGAAAGCTGGCTGAGTGGAAATCCTACAACTAGAAGGAAAGAGAAAAGCACATTGAGAGTCAGAGGAGCTGCAAATGGCTAAGGTACGGAAACACACACACGGATAGGGAGGACTGGTAACTGAGTATGCAGCTGGCTTTCTCAAGTGGGAGGGAGACAAAAGCTCCAGACTGCACTGAACTCCATTTCCGGGCAAGACTCTGGGAACCCAGACTCATTCAGGAAGAAACTGGACTGTCTAGCAGTGGGTGAAACTTGAGGGTGGCTTTCTCTCAGAGGTGCATGCAGCGATTACTGCGGGACACTGAGACCCAAGGGTCTATTAGGGCAGGGCTGACAGGAAGCCAAGGCAATCTGCTCTGCCCTAAGACTCCGCCCTATCCAAGCTGAACACAGAGGCTTTTGCAAGTCTTGTCTCATAAGGGTGTCTCAAGCACAGAAGTTCTCCCAGCATAGACACAGCTGATCTTCACAGTCAATTGACCTGGAGGTCAATTCCTCCCAGTGATACCAACAACAATCAAGGCTTAACTACAACAAGACTGTGCACACAGCCCACAAAGGGGTGCACCAGGAGGGTCCACCTCAGGTAACTGGGGAGGCTGAGCCACTGGGCCTTCTAAAACACCGAGCACACAAAGCCACTCTATCAACTCAGGGAAGCAGCCAAAATGCAGAGACAAAGAAACAGATCACAATTGAAAGAAATGGAGGAAAGCAAACAATTGGATATAGAGTTCAAAACCATGATTATAAGGTTTTTCAAGAATTTTCTAGAAAAGGCCGATAAATTTAGCGAGATCATTGAGGATATGAAAAAGGACTAACTAGAAATTAAACATACACTGACTGAAATAAAAAATATTATACAGAGGTCTAACAACAGACCAGAGGATCACAAGAATCAAGTCAAAGATTTGAAATACAAAGAAGCAAAAAACACTCAACTGGAAAACCAAAAAGAATAAAGAATCCAAAAATATAAAGATAGTGTAAGGAGCCTTTGGGACAACTTCAAGTGTATCAACATCTGAATTATGGGGGTGCCAGAAGAAGAGAGAGAGCAAGATACTGAAAACCTATTTGAAGAAATAATGACCGAAAACTGCCCCCACCTGGTGAAAGAAATAGAGTTACAAGTCCAGGAAGCGCACAGAACCCCAAACAAAAGGAATTCAAAGAGCACCATACCAAGACACATCATAATTAAAATGCCAAGAGCAAAAGACAAAAAGAGAATCTTACAAGCAGCAAGAGAAAAACAGTTAGTTACCTATAAGGGAGTACCCATATGACTATCAGCTTATTTTTCAACGGAAACTATTCAGGCCAGACGGGAGTGGCAAGAAATATTTAAAGAGATGAATAGCAAGAACCTACAATTAAGATTACTCTACTCAGCAAAACTATCATTCAGAATTGAAGAGCAGATAAAGAGCTTCACAGATAAGAAAAAGCTAAAGGAGTTCATCATCAACAAACCAGTATATGAAAGGCTGGAAGGTATTTTCTAAGAAGAGGAAGAAGAAGAAAAAAGTAAAGATAAAAATTATGAACAACAAACACATATCTATCAACAAGTGAATCTAAAAATCAAGTGGATAAAAAATTGGATGAACAGAATAAACTGGTGAACTGACAATTCTCAGGGGTAAGCTGACAATTCTGTGGGGGGTACGGCAAGAGACTGGACAAAAATCGTATACCTATGGATGAAGACAGTGGAGGGGGGGTTAAGGACAGAGGGGGAGTGGGAACTGAGTGGAGGGGAGCTATGGGAGGAAAAAGAGGAACAGTTGTAATAATCTGAACAATAAAGATTTATTAAATTTTTTTTAAAAATTAAAAGTTGAACTGCCATTTGACCCAGTTATCCTACTTCTAAGAATGTATCCTAAGAAACCTGAAACACCAATCAGAAAGAATATATGCATCCCTATGTTCATAGCAGTGCTGTTTATAATAGCTAAGCTCTGGAAACAGCCCAAGTGGCCATCAGTAGATGAGTGTAAAAGATGTGGTACATTTATAAAGTGGAATACTATGCAGCTATAAAAAAGGAACTCTTATCCTTTGAGACAGCATGGAATGACCTGGAGAGTATTATGCTAAGTAAAATAAGCCATCAGAGAAAGACATGAATCACATGAACTCACTTATATCTAATTACTAGTGGAATCTAATGAACAAAATAAACTGATGAACAAAATAGATCCAGAGACATAGAAGCATGGAACAGACAGTTGAATCTCAGAGGAAAGGCAGAGCTGGGTGAGTAGGTGGAAAGAGATCAAACAAAGAACTTATATACATATATGCATAACCCATGGGCACAGACAATAGAGTGGAAACTGGCTATCAGCATAAAAATATACAATTAAATCATATCAAATCATACATCACATATAAAGACAAACTCTATATAGATTAGGCTTAATGTCAAAAAACAAAGCTGCATAATTTTTATTAAAAAAAAAAACCCACACAACAGGAGCCTATTACACCAGTATAGGGAAAAATTTCATAAATAAGACACAAAAAGCAAAAACCATAAGGAAAAATAAACCTGACTATCTTAAAATAAAAATGTTCTGCATGCAGCCAAAACCGGTTTGGCTCAATGGATAGAGCGTCGGCTTGGGGACTGAAAGGTCCCGGGTTTGATTCGGGTCAAGGGCATGTACCTTGGTTGTGGGCATATCCCCAGTAGGGGGTGTGCAAGAGGCAGCTGATCGATGACTCTCTCTCATCGATGTTTCTAACTCTTTATCTCTCTCCCTTCCTCTCTGTACAAAATCAATAAAAAAAATATATGCATATATATATATTTAAAAATAAAATAAAATTAAAATAAAAATGTTCTGCATGCAAAGATTAATGTAAATGTTTCCTGGAATTTTTTAGTACAGAGAAATATAACAAAGAAAACAAGCAAACCAAAGAGCCTCTAATTTCACCATCAAGATTATTTCTTTGGACATTAAAAATAAAGTAACACTTATTATACACTCAGAAAATTTCAACAGTAAAGTACAGAATAAAAGTGAAAATCTTTCTCCCCAAAGATAACCTCTGTGATTTTTTTTAACAGAAGAATTGTATGGTGCATATAACAGCGCATTCATTTAACTGAAAAACATCTGTGTTTTATTGGTAAATAAAATAGTGAATTGCCAAATAATACATATGCTCTTATTCCTTTTTTTTTTAAATATATTTTATTGATTTTTTTACAGAGAGGAAGGAAGAGAGAGAGCTAGAAACGTCAATGAGAGAGAAACATCGACCAGCTGCCTCTTGCACTCCCCCTACCGGGGATGTGCCCGCAACCAAGGTACATGCCCTTGACCGGAATCGAACCTGGGACCTTTCAGTCCGCAGACCGACACTCTACCACTGAGCCAAACCGGTTTCGGCCCTTTTTTTTTTTTTTTTTTTTTTAAAGATACTTATGTGTATATGTTTCTATAAGCAACTGGAACAATATGGAAGAAGGGAGAGGGAAGAACATTCTTTTGTTTTAAACACTTCTGTATTGTTTGAATTGTTAGAATGAGTACAATTTTGTTATTCAAATGTCTGTTACAAAAATAAGCAAGTAAACAAAAACAAGCAAAAAAATCTGCCATATTTTGCTCTAGCTGGAGTATAGAAGGGGTATGTGCCCCCCCCTCCATCAAATTGAATATTATTTTTTAAAGGTAAGAAAGGTGTAAAACTGTGTGAGCCAATAAAGCTTTTCTTAGCTAACCTAAAAAATAAGGAAGTTCAAAGTAGTTTGGAAAAGAAAAAAAAAAATCTGAAACACCTGCATCTATTTTTTTCACACAACAAACGATTATCTTTGGGTCAGGGTGGGAGGAAGTTTCAAGAGGAAGGAAAAATTAATATCCTCTTTATTCACTCATGTAATGTTTGACTATTACTAACATGCACTAATTTTGATAAATTTTAAATAGTAATTTTTATCCTGATGGGCGTGGCTCGGTGGTTGAGCATTGATCTATGAACCAGGAAGTCACGGTTAGATTCCCAGTCAGGGCACAAGTCCAGGTTGCAGGTTGACCTCCAGTGGGGGGCGTGCAAGAGACCACTAATCAATGGCTTTCTCTCTTCACTGATGTTTCTCTCTCTCTCTCCCCCTCCCTTCTTCTCTGAAATCAATTTTTATAAATAGTAATTTTTAAATAAAATAAAACCAAGTTACTTCATATCCCACAAATAAAAAGTACTAGAAGCAAAAAAAAAAAAAAAAGAGGCAACTTTATGTTCCGATTAGAGCACAGGTCCTGGGATCAGAGTCCTGGCTTAATAAACCCTGGCTGCATCCCTTGGGGCTCTGGGACTTTGGAGTTCGCGCCCAGAGTCTAAACCTAATTCTGTAAAATGGGAACAATAACAGTGTCCACTTCAGAAGCTCTTTGGGGGATGAAATAACGCAAGGAAAGTATTAACACAGGGCTTGGCATTAATAATATATTTAGAAAGGGTAAACGTTGAATTAGAAATGCTGATAACTTTCCCAACATTTCCATCCCTTAGACACTCAGAAAGCAACCTGTGTGAGTCAGACCTCAGGGCAAAGGTCAGGTCAGGAGTCACTCAACCAGGGTTACCTCTAGGTCAGTGTTTCCCAAACTTCTCTGTAGTTTAACAACTCCACCAGGTGATTTTCATCATGAGAGAAGTTTGGGAAACACTGCTCTAGGTGGACCAAGTCAGGGCTGGGGCCTTGACCTAAGTGCGGAGGGATCTAATGCTGTTCCTTTCACATCCGGGCCCTTTCTGGGTCTCTTAAAAGGAAGCTACGCATCCAGACGGGTCCAAGAAATGGCCAAATTCTGAAGGCAGAGAGTGGACGAAGAGCACTTCACCCCAGCCACCTGCCCTTCGTGCCTCCTCATAGCACCCCGGCCTCAAACGCCCTCCTCAGTACCTTCCTTTTCCCGCCAACAACACCCCTCTGGAGACCCCGTTCCCTTCCACTCAGACACAGTCCTGTTCCGAGTTCCGGCCGCAATGTCGAGTTCATCATGTGTCTCCGCTCCTCAATTCCTCGCCCTGCGGCCCAGACTCCCCGGTGACTTCAGTTCCTTCAATAACCCCCTCCTCCGCCTCTGGGCCGGGGCCTCCACCGCCCTCTCACCCCCGGGTCTACCTCAGGTTCCCTGACTCCGCCTCAGTTTCCTCCCTCAGCCTCAGACCCCAGGCTCCCGGCCCGGCCCTACCCGGGTGCTCCAGGTTCAGCGCCCCCAGGCGGCAGATGCCCTCCTCATCCAGGTCCCACTGCTCCGCCATCCCCGCCCGCCCGCCGGGCCGTTCCGGTCCTCTCGGCTCACCTGTCGCCGCCCTCGCGCCCGCCCGGCGCGCGCCAGGCCCCGCCCCTTACCGCCAGGCCCCGCCCCTTACCGCCAGGCCCCGCCTCCAGGCTCCAGGCCCCGCCCCTGATCCGCCCCTCTCGCTCGTCGGGGGGCCGTTATTGCCAGGGTCACGCGCCCGCCCACCCGCCTGCTGCAGGAGTGCGGACCATGGTATGGAGCCCACTCTGGTGGGGGCACCAAACCCATTAAAACGGCGAATTTGGGGGCGGTGTGGTGGAGGATAGGGTTGGTTACTGGCTCTGGGACATGCTGGGGGGATATGGCCCCAGCTTGGAAGGGTTTGGGTGCTGGGTCTGAGAAATTGGAAGGATGCTCAGGTGTTCCAGCTTAGAGGATTTGGGGGACTCCAGGTCTGATGAGTGGGAATGTGCTTCTTGACTGGGGTGAAAGTCTTTACATCTCAGCGCTTGTGGATGTGGACTGTGAGGCTAGGCGGTGGGTGGGCAAGTAAACAGGTGGGGGTGAGGGGAGAAGGGGATCCAGATCTGAAGTATTGGGAAGCAGCCCTCAGAGTCTTGATGGGAAACACTGGGGAACTTGGCTCTGAAAAGTTAGGCATGAAGTGGTTCTAGCTCTAGGAATTGATTTGGGGGAGAGGGATCAGTGTGGAAAAGAAAGATGCTCTTTGAGATGGGGTGGAGATGGCTACAGACCTAGTCCATTTCCTGAAGTCAGTCTGGCCAGAGGCCTTTTGTGCTTTAAGTACTACAGGCCCCAAAGTTTGCCAGTAATGACGGACTCTCCCCAAGCTGGGATTGTTCTGCACTAGCCAGCCCTTGAGCAGTTTGGGGAAAGAAAACTCTGGAAAGAACAACCACATCCTGAACCCCTATCCTCACTACAGCAGGCATCTCTTGAGACCCCAGCCATGAATGAGGCATGCATATGTAAGAAGGAGGCAAACTCTTAAGCCGAGACCCTCTTGTCATCCTCTACCCTTAATAAGAAAAGAAGAACAGAGACCAGAACTGTGGCTCACCTTCAAGGAGCAGGTTTTCTTTAGCATCTAAAATTTGCACACTCAAAGCACAGTTCACCGAGCTCTCAGCCATCCAGTCACCTTTAAGGAGAACAGAAAGCAAAGTCAAGAATCTTGCATATTTATGCTTTCTGGTCTAAGTGAGGGCCTTAGTTACTCTCAGCTGATCATATTACCCATATTTAGAAGGGTCAGGACTCAAAAGCCTAGATTAAGTCATTAGCTTGGCTTTTCCATCTCTGCTTCTGAGTCATGACACCATTTTACAATTTGTAATTCTCTTTAAGTCCCCTTTAACTCTTCTAGCCTCAAATGTGACATACATAATCGTTCTTTATATCTGAATATCAAGATCAGGCTGCTTATAAGAACCCCACACCTTTCTTTTGTAGCAAGCATTTATTTTCCTTCTTCAGTTGTCAAAATTGGAGATTCAGGTGTTTTTTTTGAGAAATGGACTTTTCCTCTCTTAGGCAACCACCTCTTTAACACTCTTTCTTTCCACTAACATTTTAATGCAAATTTTGAAACATTAAGAAAGGTTGAATGAATTGTACAGTGAACATTTTACAACCACCATCCACAATGAACATTTTGCTGTATTTGTTTTAGTACATGTTCATTTATTCCTCCATTAATCCATTTTATTTTTCAAATGCATTTCAAAATAAGTTGTATGCATTTCAAAATAAGTTGTGATATCAGTACATTGTACCCCAATTACTTCAGCATGCAAATTTTTTACCTAGAATTCAGTGGAATTATTGGGTCATACAGTAACTCCATGTTTAACATTTTGATTTCTTTTTATGTTGATTAACCTTGTTGAACTCATTCTAACAATTTCTTAGTAAATTTTTTAGGCTTTTCTATATGAAAAAAAAAAACATGTCCTCTGCAAATTGAGATAGTTTTACTTTCCCCTTTCCAATATGGATGCTTTTTATTTCTTGATAGTCCTCTTTTCATTCCCCTTTAGGAGGAGCCTGGCATGCCTCATGAGTCAGCAGAGGATTTGTTTCATTTCAACGTTGGGGGCTGGCATTTCTCAGTTCCCAGAAGCAAACTTGCTCAGTTCCCAGACTCCCTGCTGTGGAAAGAGGCCTCAGCTTTGACTTCTTTGGAAAACCAGAGGCTGTTTATTGACAGAGATGGTTCCACATTTAGACACGTGCACTATTACCTCTACACCTCCAAACTCTCCTTCTCCAGTTGTGCAGAGCTGAACCTGCTCTATGAGCAAGCGCTGGGTTTGCAGCTGATGCCTTTGCTACAGGTAAGATACTCTTCTCTTCCAGGAGTGGTGATCAGTAAACATAGACCTTGCATGACTAAGTGTTGTTTTGTATTTTGGTTGCTATGATAACCCTCTTAATGGGGAAGTGTGATGAGTAAGTTAAAGTAATAATACACTGAGAGTGCATGTTCTGAATAAAGCATTTCATTCTAATCCTGCCTAATCTATACCAGCAGCCAACATGGATCCAGAATGAGACTTCCATTTCCTGAGAGTATGCTCTTGACTCTTGAAACCCTGTTTTAAGCTTCTGTTTTTGTTGTTGAATTTTAAAAGGTGAAAACTTAACAAATTGTAGGTATACACTGTCTGAGACTTAAAATCTAAAAGATTGGTCAAGAGTAGTACTTCTCATTTTGCTTGTTAGGTCTACAACATTTACAGCAAAGCAAAAGCCCTCCAAATTGCATAATCTTTCCTTTGCCTTCACTTCTCTGTTTTCCAAGACTTCTTGTATCCTCGTTGTGAATAACAGCTTTAAATGCCTTTACTTAAAACCAATAGAGTATTACCAAAGACCATTGCCTTTTTTCTCAAATTTTCTCCAATTTCAGGAATCATTTCTGTAGCTTACCTTTAGTAAATTCTTAATTTTTGAACAATGACATTTTTAGAGAAAAAGGAAGGGAGATGCATAGAGAGATAGAAACATCAATGAGAATGAAACATTGATCAGCTGCCTCTTGCACACCCCCTGCTGGGGATCAATTCTGAAACCTAGGCATGTGTCTTGACTGTGAATCAGACCAGTGACCTCTTGTTTCATGAGTTGACACTTAACCACTGAGCAACACCGGCTAGGCTGCAATCACTTTTTTTTTTATTATCCTGGAAGATGAGTGGGAAGGACCCTTAGCTAGTCTTTAGATTAATCCCACCATCTGGACAAGGTGTTTCTTACTTTATCTCCACAATCACTGGCCCAACAAGCCACACTGCAGTTCAGTGCACTACCAACTGTGCCTCCCCAACACCTATTAGAAAGAAATTGAGGTAGACCATGCATGTCTGGGTCATGTAGGAATGAGAATATTTATAATGTATATTTTTATAGGAACTCCTTACTAAATAATTAAATGTTTTCTTTTAAAAGTTATTATATATTTAGAAATCAAAATGCTTAACATACTCCAGTGCAAGTAGTTGTAGTATCCTTTTCAAGCTACCCACCTGAATTTTCAAAATTTTCAACTACCCCAAGAATGGACTATTAGAATTGCTTACAAGTGGCTTCAAAATCACTTAAATGGCCTGGCATGTCAAGATTGCTGATGACTCTATAACAAGGCACCGATTTGTGGGGAAAAGGAAGGAGCCCTTGTTCACTGCAGAAAACCAGAGACAAAGGCAATTTTTTTTTTTTAAGAACCATTTTTAAATCACATAAGCCTGTAATACAAACATTTATCAAACCCTTTAACTCCTTTGCTGTCTTCACTTCCCAAATTGAGACAAAATATAACTGAAAACAACTTCTTAATGGGAGGTAACCACTCAGAGGCCAATGAGTTGGTCCAATTCCAAATTGTGTGCGGTAGAGTATTTGAAGACTCATGTGGATTGGCCTTCCTAAAACAGACCGTAAAACAAGTGCTTATGTTTTGGAAATGGTGTTTTCAAAAATAATAAACATTTAGGTTGGCACAACCGAAGCTGTATTTATCACTGAAGCTGAGTGTAAATACAGCTGGAGAATGAACAGTCATTAAGCAAATCAACAGCCTCACACATTTCCATCACTTTCCTCACTAAGGCCTGCTCAGAGACTCAGATTCTTGCCTAAATGTACAAACAATTGCTTGGAGAAAATGGAGCTTGCCAATTCTTAGTCTAAAAACGCCTTGATTCTCAATGTAACATTTACTGTTGTTAATTGAGTAGCAATTACAGATCAAGCACTGGAGATATAAGAATGAATCATATAGTCATACAGAAGTAAGTGCCATGAAGAATAGAGCAGTGTGCCCGGCCAGCATGGCTCAATGGTCAAGTGAGGAGATCATAGTTCAATTCCTGGTCATGGCACATGCCCTGGTTGCAGGTTCAATCCACAGTGTGGGACGTGCAAGAGGCAGCTGACCAAAGATTCTCTTCATTGATGATTCCCTCTCTCCCTCTCCCTTCCCTTCTAAAATCAATAAAAATATATATATTTTAAAAAAGAGTAGAGCAATAGCCCCCATCAGAGCATCGGGCATCTCTGAGCACTGCTGCTCCTTTGGAAAGCTTTCATTAAGACCCAAAGCTCTGCCAGCAGGGCATTTGTCAACCATCTTTTGGCAATCAACCCCCCACCCCCAACCCACACCCACACACTGCTCCTGTGCCATCAGTCTTACGTTGCTTCTGATTGACTTATTTTTTCGTTACTGTCTAGGCCAAAAACAACATTAATCATCCTTGTGCTAGCAATTAGCCATCTGAATTCAAATCTGTATTTTCCTTAAAGAAATCTTCCTTCTAATAACTTTCTGGCTCATATGAAGAATAAAAATTCTAGAAGTAATATTCAGGCAAATAAAAGTGGCATTGAAGTCCACACACTCTATGGCAACTTCAGCTAGCAAAGGCAAAGGACAGCCTGGAAGTACACACCCTTCTTTCCTCCTTCCTCCCTCCTCCTTCCCTCGTTCCCTTGTTCCCTTCCTTCTTCCTCATCCCTTTAGAGTTTTATGGCATTTATGCCACTGATGATGGGGTGGGGGGATGAAATAATGGTGGGAGATGGAGGTGGAAAGTAGTTTGGATTCTGACCACTAAGAGACATGAAATTAAACTTAACATTATTTCCTTTAATCCCTACAACACTACCTCCCAGATTTTACTCTCTTCAATTTGCATGTGAGGAGCCTGAGGCTTGGAGAGGTTAAGAGACAAGTGGGAGGCAGCTGGTTAAGAGCAGTGGTTAAGAACATGGGCTCCAGAATCTTGGGTTCCATTCTCAGCATCTCCACTTGGGGCACTAAATACTCTTTCTCTTCCTGGGCCTTGTTTCCCATTTGCTAAATGAGACTGATAGTACTAGAGTCTACTTTGTGGGTCAGGGGTACATAGGAGGATTTAGTTTAAAAGTGCCTGGGCATCCGGTGCAGCCAGGCCCGGAACAGCTCGCTCCTCGCCTGCCCCTGCCCCAAGGCTGCCTCTCAGACATGGCTGGAAACTTTGGCGGGAACTTGAGGGTCTGCTGAATCAAGTGATGAAGGCTTAGATCTGGATGTGTTGAGTTAGTATAGCGCTGGGGTGTTGATCTGTGAGTGCCTTGGGTGGGGCCAGGATGAGGTTGGTTGACCTATTTGGAAATGTCTTTTGTGTGAAGTGTATCTTTGGGCATGTGGAGGTATTATTGATTTGAGAAAATGCTAAGTAACTGATTTACTATCTGAAAAGGGATTTACTATCGGGGAAAGGGAGGGAGGAAGAGACTGAACATAAACTGTGCACCTATGGATGAGGACAATGGGGGATGGGGAGGGGGCGGAGGGTGGGGTGGGAACCTGGTGGAGGGGGGAAGAAATGAGGAACCTTTGTAATAATATGAACAATAAAGATTGATTTAAAAAATAATAAATAAAATAAATAAATTTAAAAAAATTAAAAAGTGCCTGGGCAATAAGTGTTAGCTTTTAAGGAAGTGTCAGGACTCAAACCCCAGTCCTTCCACAAGTCCACCAGCCACCCTACATGGGGAAGCCTCACTCTGGTCCCCACCTTTTGCAGATCTTAAGTAGTTATGTGGGTGCAGTTTATAACCATAGCCACCAGAGGGCTCTTCTCAAATTTCGGGATTTCCCTGAACAATTTCACAAGCCTCACCTGGGTAGATAGGAATTAAAAGCAGGTTCTTTTATTAGTTTCATACAGAATCTGAAGTTTTCTATCCATTATGAGGCCCTTAGAGGAAAAAACTGGCCATGTGATGCCTTTACAGGATGACTTTTACAGCTATAACCAAAAAAATGTCTTAAGAAATTTTTCTTCTAAGCTAGGGACAGAAAAAAATGGGCTTGATGTTATGGTAACTTGCCCCTTGAGCAGGACTTTTGAGAGAGAATGGGTTCCTGAGTTCAGGTGGCATGAAGACACACAGCCCACCTGCCTGAGCTTCAGCTCTGCCTACCTGAGGTGCTCCACTCCCGCCTCAGTCCACCCCTGGTCACCTGATCCTTAAAGTGGAAGATTGCTTGGGCAAGTCACAAATCCTTTGGGCACAACTGGCACATCAGCAAAATCGGAATGCAAACACCAATCTGCCTGCCAGAGCTGTGTTGGCATAAATGAGCCAATGGGTGTGAGCACTTTGAACAACCTGCCCGTGCCACCTCCACTTCCTTAGTTAGACCAGGTTCCATGATTAGGAGGAGCACACACCAGCAGACAAAACAATTTTAACAGTCAAAAGGGTTTTTGAACACTTAAGGGGAAATGATAACAGAAAATCTCAAGTTTTTTAGTTAAATAGGAGTTACCTATTTAACTAAAAACCTATTTACCTATTTAGTTAAATAGTTAAATAGGAGTTACCTTTAAGATTGTGTAAAACAGATATCCATTAATCCACGTAAATTATAATCCAAAAATAATTTCAAAAATCAGGAGAGAAATCATCATTGAGATTTTAATATCAGCATGTCATCTTACCTAAATTTGTACGTATTTGTGTGATTAACTCTATTCCAAAATATTTATCAAAGTAAGTTATGTACTGTTTTTTCTGGTATTTTACCCTAGAGCTGGTGGATAGTTATTTGCTTCAGAATTTCCATCTTCTTTATCCAAGACTCTAGATAATCTGAAGGAAGGGAAACACCATCTACGCGTGCGGCCTGCAGACATACCAGTTGCTGAGAGAGCATCTCTGAACTACTGGCGAACGTGGAAGTGTATCAGCAAGCCCTCGGAATTTCCTATAAAAAGCCCAGCCTTCACAGGTATAACCCCAGGCTGAGCCTCCCGAAGCCTCCACCAGCTTCCCTTCTCATCTAACGAAGGTGGCTGGCAGCAAACCTCCTCCTCCACATTCACTCCTTTGCATATTGGTTTCACTTGGGCAGAATTCCACACTTCCTAGTAGCCTGAGAACTCCACCATCCTTTCAAGTCACTCTCACCACCACACAAGGAATGCCCCCTAGTGTTCACTGTCTGGTGTGTGCCTTGCAGAATGGATTAGCCTATCTGAGACACCGAACAACCATTCATGATTATGGATGGGTTTGGGGCTTCCAAGAGAGTCAAAAGGATCTATTTTTTTACCTGTAGGTCACAATGGTTGGCTTGATCAATTAGAAAGAACCAAATAAATAGTCAATGTGAATTTAATAACTTTGGATACATAAGCCAAAATTTTATAACATGTCCCACTGCCCTTCACTAGAGAAAAACTAGATGTCCATGCCCTGCTCCTCCCACACTCCTGCCAAACATTAGGGTTACATCTAAGTACAGAGGAAGGGGGCACCAGTCAAGGACCATCTCAGCTTCCTCTGGGACCCCTGGGTCAGTGAGAGTCCTGGTGGCCTCTAGGAGGTGGTGACACCCTTTGCCCGTTCTCCTCCAGGCCTACATGATAAGGCACCTTTGGGGCTCATGGACACACCACTGCTAGACACGGAAGAGGAAGTGCACTACTGCTTCCTGCCCCTAGACCTAGTGGCCAAGTACCCAAGCCTGGTGACCGAGGACAACCTGCTGTGGCTGGCTGAGACTGTGGCCCTGATCGAGTGCGAGTGCAGCGAGTTCCGGTTCATTGGTAATTGCTCTATGGCGGGAAGAGGGCAACCATGGGGGTCGGGGTGGGAGGAGGGGGGTGGACTGATAGAGAGCATCCACTCCTCCCCACGTAGAGGCCCAGCTTGGTGGTAGGACCTCAGGGGCTTCCCTGGGCAGAGGTGGAGAGGCCCTGACGAAGCATTTGGGAGGCAAGCAGAATCACAGCTTTAGACTCCTTCTTGTCTCAGGGCTATTTTGTTCCTTGTCATTGGGGATGTCCTGGGTGGAAGGGACTGCAGCAGTGTCAGGGACCACAAGAGTTGGTGTGAAGGGCAAGGCCCTGAGCTGGATTCCAAGGTCAGCTACTCATCTTGTTCTGCCCTTATGTATCCAAGTGGGCCCTAGGCCTTGGTTCCTCTCACCAAGGAACCCTAGATTCATCAAATGAGGAAATAGGGGTATTTCAAAGGATGGTCCCTACTCGTTCTCACTTCCATTAAATAGAATAAAAGGGAAGGAAGGTGGGTAGTGAGAGTTTCCCCAAAGACCTTGTAGTATTATCCACCTGAATTAGTGACCTAAGGAGGGGTGAGATCTTCAACCCTGGACAGAAGAGAGCCTCCCTCCCCCCACTGCCCCAGGACAAGCTCTGGTGGGGGTGTGACCTGAATGACCCCTTTGATTCTAAGATGCTGCTGCCGCCTAGATGAATAGGGCAGGAAACACCCAATTGTACCAGGGGCCCAAAAGCCTGAAACCCCAGCCATTCGTATTCATAGTCACCTGGAAAGTTGTTGTGATGTGCTTCTGAGTCTCCAAGTTGATTCACACAGGGCTTTAGCGTGGGCTGCATCTCTGCCTCCTACACTGCAGTCCAGGCAGGGACAGACTGCAAGCACCACCTGCCAGCCCAGGCTCAGCTGGGCCCTTCCTCTCTGAGCAGCAAGACAACTCCCTTTTGGAATGACCTGCTCTTGGGTCAAGACTCACAGGGTAAGTCTCAGTGCCAGTGTGCTCACCAGGAGGTCCTGGCTTGGATGCCCCAGGCCAGGACACGGGAGACCACACCTATGGCCTCAAATACAGGAAGACAAAGCAATTTGTGGTCTTTCACCTTGAAAACTGCAGACGTAAAGCTAATCTAACAGGTATGTTTAAAAAACGTTTCAGAACAAGGAGAGCCCAGGATAAGTTGCAGCACCAAACACCTGTCAAAACCTGGACCTTCAGTTAAATTAGAAATTACTTCATTAGCTCATTTGGTTTTCCTTTGCTTTTCAAGTGAATTTTCTTCGCTCGCAGAAGATTTTACTACCGGATAATTTCTCCAATATCGACGTGTTAGAAGCCGAAGTGGAGATTCTAGAAATCCCTGCACTCACTGAAGCGGTGAGGTTGTACCGGATGAACATGGGTATGTCACCTGGGGAACATGCCCGCCCCTTCACGTTCAGGGTGGTCAGGCTTGCTCCGGAAAAGCCAAGAACAAACATTTCCCCTCCCACAATACTTCGGGCTTTGGCTGGTTGTGCAAGAAGCAGGTGTTTGGGCTCAAAATCAAGAGGAGGAATGTCCATCTGAAGCCCTGTGTAGCCTCTGTTCAGCCTCCCCACTGAGGGTGGATGGCTCACAGCCAACAGGGGCTGGAGGTAGCCCATTTCAGCCTCGATGGGGAAACCAGGCCAGAATGTCCTAGGAAGGGAGGCTGGGCCTGCTGGCAGACTTCCCGGGGGCCAGGCAGGTCTGCTCTGCTTGTGGAAGTGGAGAGACAATAGAAACTTAGAGCACCCACCTGCCACTCCTGAATTTTGTTTTCCAGACACGGTGGGGGGGTGGAAATGCTTGAGCAAATTCCTCACTAGCGTTTCCGTGTTCCCACCCACCTCCAAATTCCATTTGTCCCCTACTTTGAAACCGGGCTGCTGTGTCTGTTTCTGCCCTGACCTGACACTTGCTGACCCTGACTCAGTCCAGGCCTTCATGCTCCTGGTGCTACCTCATTCCAGCTTGCTCCTCCCCTCACGGTTCTTATTTGCTTTTCGTCCCACTCTGCAACTCCTGCACATCCATTGAAGTTTCTGTGCATGTTTCAGGAGCCGGCTGCTGCAGTGTGGCCTCAGCAGGCGTTTGGAGAATGTAGGGAGCCGAGCATGGAGAGCATGTGTGAAGTGAGCTCTGTACACCACCATTCATCCCATGGGAATGCTGTGTCCAGGTCCAGCTCTCCCAGCCTCCCTCCTGGCAGATGAATTCCTATCCTATTTGGGGGCCATGGCAACCTGCAGCAGGTCTCGGGGCCTGTCCCAGGTTCTAACAATCCACTGAAGAGGGTGTGACTTCAAACCCCTCCCCGAGGGCTTCTGTTCCTCAGAGAACTCGGTCCCCGAGAGATGGGTGGAGAGGTGCCTGCTCCACCAGAGCTACGTGAAGGCGGGCTCTGTAAGCCGCGCGGAGTCCCCCCACGGTGTGGGCTCTGCCTTTTACAAAGCACCACTGAGGGAAACGGCTCCAGGAGCCCTGGGGACGCTCTGCTCCTGGCCTGCTTTGCAGTTTTGGACAAGGTGCTTCATCAGTCTCTCAGCTGTGATGTGAGGCTAGCACCACCCCTCCTGTGGGATTGCTGTTGGGATTGGAGAGGATCCATGACAATCACCCAGCAGCTTGCCCAGCAGCCCACTGTGCCCACTGCAGGACCAAATGCCCACCTGAAAGTAACAACACCTACTGTGTCTTTGGGGGAATTCTGCCCAGAGGGAGACACTGTGAATCCGGGAAGCGGGACACACCTGGGTTCTGTGCTATGGCTACCAAACTCTCCATGGCCGGTTACTGCAGGGCCTGAGACTAAGAGAGGTTCCTGCAGAGGCAGGGCCAGCTGGCTGCTGCGCCCAAAATTCTGAACTCCAAATGTTAGTGACGCAGCAGATTTTTCTCTTCTCCCCACCCCCTCCCAACTAATAGTTTTGACTCAGAAATGAAACCTGACTCAGAAATGAAAAATTATACTGATTTTGAGAAGATCCAGACCTGCCTTGTGCAAGGAAGTAAGCTGGTTCTAAACGTCTTCAGTACTAATTCAAAGCAGCAGGAAGGTGAAAGATGAAACAGACCCAAAGGTCCCGATATAGGTTTGACTCTGAGGGGCCTAGGAGTCACCCTTTCTCCCGGCACAGGTGGCTGTTCCCGGACCTCTTGTCCTCCCCCAAGCCCGGGGAAGGGGGGCCGTGCCGCCGGCCTGGAGTCTGTGAAGCCGCTGTACATGATGGCCCTGGGTGTGCTGGTCAAGTACCCGGACTCGGCCCTGGGGCAGCTCCGCATCGAGAGCACGCTGGACGGAACTAGGCTGTACATCACGGGGAATGGGGTTCTCTTCCAGCATGTCAGGTGAGGCCCTCCTCACACAGCTGGCCCCACTCAGGTGGGCTTTGTCTTTCCCTGGGAAACACCTGGGCCCCCCAGCCAGAGGGAATTGGTGTCCTTAGGGGCAAACTGTCATCTTAGCCTCTCCCACCACCATCACTGAACCCCAGCCTAGAGGGGAGGGTTGGTGTCAAGGTGCCAAGGTTCCCAAACTGGCCCACATCTCTGTTCTCTGCAAACCATTGCTCTGGTCTGGCCCTAAGCTAGGTCTGAGGTGACCAAGCCACAGTCACAACCCTCAGGATGCTAAGTTTTACCAACCCCCCCCCCCCCCATGCAGATCCTCCTACAAAGGTCCTCCCCGCAATCCTTCAGAGGTCACTGGACACACAGAGAGGCCAGAGCTGGGGATGAGTCTCCCCGAAGTAAGGCAAGGCAGGCTTCACAGAGGTGATAGCTGGCCTTTGTCTTGAGGGATGAGCTCAGAATGTCTCCATTAGTGTAGGGGCATGGATTCCAATCCTGCTTTATAGAAGGAAAGCTGAGATTCAGAGTGGGACTTTATTTTTTAACTTTTACCTGAAGATATGTTTTTATTGATTTTTAGAAAGAGAGAGAAGGTGGGAGGGAGGGAGAAAGAAAGAGATATCAAGTTGCTTTTTTGTATGTGCCCTGACTGGGGATTGAACCTGCAACCTAAGTATGTGCCCTGACAGGGATTGAACCGTAGCTGTTTGGTGTAAGGGGCAATGCTCCAACCAATGGAGCCACCTGGCCAAGGTGGAGCAATTCTTTTAGGTTCACAAAATACATTGGTAGAACTAGGTTTTTCTGAGTGCCAGAGAGAAATCAGCCAACCCTGAATGCTATCCTATCCCAATATTGCTGTTGTGGGCCTTTGTAGCCCACCCCTAATGTCACAGAAGACAAAGACAAGCACTTTTGGATGCAGGAGGTTGATGCTCAGACTTTCTTGGGCACACAGGGTACTAGTCAACTACCCAGGCCGTGGCAGGTTACCACATGACTGGATGTGGATGTCTTGGGCAGATACTTATGAGGACAGGAAAGATGTGGCTGGGCCCTGGCCTGGCTTTTCAACCTGGAGGCTTGCATTTAGTCGATTTAGAGGGTTCAGCTAAAATAGGTCAAGATCACCTCCAAAAGGGTGACTGTGTGTGTATCTAGGCTTACTGTCCTACAGGCAACACCAGATTCCCAGTTAAATCAAGAAAATGATATTAGTGGTGTAGGACTGGGGCTCTCTGTGACAGACCTCTCCCTGGACAGAAACTGGCTGGGGACTTGCCGGCTACCCCTGACCGAAACCATTTCTGAAGTGTATGAGCTCTGTGCCTTCCTGGACAAGAGGGACATCACCTATGAGCCAATGAAAGTGGCTCTGAAGACTCATCTGGAGCCGAGGACTCTGGCACCCATGGATGTGCTCAGTAAAGAAGCTTCTTGTTTTGAATTTAGCATCAGGGGAGGGTCTGGAGGATCAGAGGGGAAAGATGAGGCTGGCCAGGCCAGGAACTGTACATGGAAAAAGGAAAGCCAGACAGACCAACATTTGTAGGCTATGCCTAAAGGGAAACTTTCATGTGAAGTGACCCTTTTTACCCCAAGCCCACAAGTAGACTCAGGCAGTACAGACTGGTTAGTGGAGACTGACCCAGTATGGGGCTGCACAGTCCCCAAGGCATGCCACTGGGTGCTGACATCCTGTGCTTATCCATCCTCACTGCCATCCAGGGAGAAACAGTCCCTGAGTCTATTGAACCAATGAGGCAGAAACTCAGGGGAGTAACTTGCTCAAATTCTCAGAGTTAGATCATGACGGAGCTGGAGTGAAGTCTGAGTCCAAAGTCAGAGTTGTTTTCACTATCTGCCGATAACCTTCTATTAACAAAAGTTTTTCTGGTCAAGTTTAGTCTGTATATTGTCATTCTGCAGCATGCAATATTTGTTGAGCACCTACCATATACCAAGACAAAAATAGACACTGAGTGTACAAAAGTGACCAAAACAAATGCAGGCCTTATCTTCACAGAGCTCACAATCTAATTATGTATCTCTTACCCCTTACCTAATTATATCTAGTTATATGTCTATCACACATTACAAAACTCAATTTGGTTCCCAAATATCTAGTCATCCCCAGAAGAAAGCCCCATTCTCCAGACATGTCTAGAGGCCTATTCTCTAAGGAAGTGACAGTGAACTGACGAGAGCAGGCACTATGACATTCACCAAAGCATAAGCGCAAACATAACCAGGGACTCCTAGCTCCAGCCTAAGTAACCACATGAAAAGCTTCTTACCCAGGACACACCCAGCTGGAAACCAGAGGCAGGTAGCAATGTGAGTAGACATGAACCTCAGTTCTGCTTTCTTGAAAGAGGTGCGTCAGGGGAGGAGCAATGCCCTCGGGTTGTGATTCCAAAGGGCTTACCTGTCCCATCCAAAGTTCCTAACTTGGAAACCAGGAAACACAAGGGTGAGCCACAGGAAGCCCTGAGTAGCCAAGAAGGTTGGTGTCAGGGATTCTAGCTGCTTCTCAGAGTAGCAACACAGTATGACTGGTGAAGATATTGAGTCTTAACATGCAATACACTGTTGACCAAAATTTGCCTTCTAGCCCAAGTGATGTGTCCCCTTTCATTCATTTCCTTAGATGAGGAGTGGATGGCAGAGATTACTGTGTATTCCCCTCAACAGATCATCAAGGTTTATGTTGGAAGCCACTGGTATGCAACCACCCTGCAGACCCTGCTGAAGGTACTGCTGCCCCAGGCTTCCGTAGCTGAGCAGCTTTGGAGCCAGTCACCTGACCCTTACATAGCCTTCAGCACCTGCTTAGAGCAAGAACCTTCTCCTGCTCTTTCCAAAGGAATAGATGGAAAGACCCTCAGGAGTCTGGGTAGGGAGAAGGCCAGGCTGAGGGGCCTGTACTAAGAAAAAGGGAGGGTGATGTTCCAGATGCCTCAAGAGGGACCAGCAAAGCTTGAAGCAGAGACGATGTGCTTCTCCCTAAATGCTCTGCTCCCCAGTATGTCTCTCTGTGGCCAACAGATCTCAAAGCCTCTGCTCTAGAATGGTTGGGAAAATGAAGCTAGAGAAGATTGATCTGTTTTACTAAAGACCCAGCCCTAACAGATTAACTATCTGGTATCCAATCCCTTGCAGTATCCAGAACTGCTATCCAACCCTCAGAGAGCGTACTGGATCACGTATGGACAGACCCTGCTGATCCACGGAGATGGCCAAATGTTTCGACACGTTCTCAACTTCCTGAGACTTGGAAAACTGTTCTTACCATCTGAATTTAAGTAAGCAAATGAAGGACAGTGCATGATGAAACCCTATTCCTCAGTATCAAAGGAAACAGGTCTACAGCCTTCAGGGAGGAGGGTCTAATAGTTCCAACGTGTGAACTGCCCTTGGAGGCAGCAGCTCTGCAGCCCTATGCCCTACCCACTCACACCCAGCTGCCCAGTCCGACATCTCCTTGTCGTCCGCAGGGAGTGGCCCCTTTTCTGCCAGGAAGTGGAGGAATACCACATCCCATCCCTCTCAGAAGCCCTTGCGCAATGTGAGGCGTACAAGTAAGAGGACTTTACTCCTTTATATTCCTCATGGGAATCCTGTTTTAAGTCCTACCTCCCAGTAGGACCTGTTCTCCTTGGAGCTGAGGGGGAGGGGCAGGCCAGGACTGGGCATTGACTTATGCCAAAACTCTTTAGACGTCCCTTCTCCCCTACTGTCCAGAGTTCACTCTCAGCCAGCCTGCCCGACAGGGCAGTGGGCTAGAAGCTTCTGCTCACTAACCAATCGTCCTTGGAGTCTGCAGGTCATGGACCCAGGAGAAGGAATCTGAAAATGAAGAAGCTTTTCCCATCAGGAGGTTGCATGTGGTGACGGAAGGGCCCGAGTCGCTGGTGGAGTTTGGTAGAGATGCCAAAGAAGTAAGGCCCAGCCCTCCTTAGTTTAGTGGTGTCCTCAAAGGACACTCCCACAAAGCTCAGGGCAGGCTTTGCTACTGGGGGCAGAGCAGAGTGGGGCAGCTAGCATAGTAACTGGCTTCTGAACCTGGACGGAGGCACAGGGCACATTGGCTGCTGTGGCCTGGGATGCTGATATGTTCCTTTGGAGTTGAGAGGCCCCTGGGCTGACACCACCCCACTCAGACTAAGCAAAGCTCCTTGGTAGACCACGTGGGGGATGGATCATTCTGGGTGAGCAAGTCAAGTCTCGGAGGCCCAGCTTATTAGACCTGGGAAGGCTCCAATGTGGAAACACAAGCCCAGAGCTGTTCTGCCCTCCCTCCCCAGACCATAGCCTGCATGCCTGGGGACTTCCAGGACTGCAATGACAGGACTCCCTGGAACAAGGCCAAGGGGACCCTGGCCAGGTCCAGCCAAATGGAGGAGGCTGAGCAGTATTCCCGGACCATCCAGATGTCCTTGTGCCGAGGTGCCAAGCGGGCAGGCAATCCCAGCACGTACTCCCACTGTTCCAGCCTATGTGCCAACCCCAGACACTGGGGGGCCTGCCCTGAAAGTCCCCCCAAAAAGAAATCCACCACAGTCAATCTCACACAGAAATGTGAAACCAAAGACCCTCCTGTCACACCCATGCAAAAACTCATCTCCTTGGTGCGGGAATGGGACATGGTCAACTGCAAACAATGGGAATTCCAGCCGCTGTCGGCTCCTCTGAACAGTGCCTTGGAGGAGGCCACCCTGCAGCTCCCCTCGGGGAGTGAGGCTGCTTCCCAGCCCAGTACCTCAACTTCCTGGAAAGGTCATTCCACAGCCTCAGAGAAGGACCCAGGTCTGCAGGCAGGGGCTGGAGCTGGAGCCAAAGACAAAGGGCCAGAGCCAACGTTTAAACCATACCTCCCCACAAAAAGAGCCGTCACCCTGAAGGACTGGGGCAAGCAAAAGTCAAAGGAGAGAGGTGAGTCCAGCTCTGTGCCAAGCAGCAGATACAGATACGGGACTAACACAATGGCATGGCTTGAGGGGCTGAGAAACCACATAAAGCGTTTGGGAAGGGGACACCTATGAAATGATGGAGCACAGAAGCAGCTAGGGCCTGGAGAGTCAACAGAGGAAGGAAGAGAAGCCTTGGTGCTGTGGAAGCGGGTCAGCAGTCTAGCTGGAGGCCAGGCTTCACCTAGAGGGAGATAAGACTGAAGACACAAAGTAATCAGAACAGGACTTGTGGCCCAAGTTCAGGGCCTGGCATTTTGCTCTGATCCTAAGGGGAGCGGGCAGCCATTGCAGCATTTTAAACAAGGGAGTGAAATAAATTAAAAATAGTCGGCCAGTGTAGCTCAGTGGTTAAGTGTCAACCTATGAACCAGAGGGTCATGGTTTGATTTCTGCTCAGGGCACATGCCCGGGTTGCAGGCTCAATCCCCAGTAGGAAGAGAGCAGGAGGTAGCCAATCAATGATTCTCTCATCATTAATGTTTCTATGTCTCTTGCCCTTTCCTTTCTTTGAAATCAATAAAAAAAATATATTTAAAAACAAGGGAGCAGTCAGGGGTGAGTTCAGAAAGCTGGCTCGAGAAGCAGAGGAAATGCAGCAGCAGGAGGGAAGTGTCAGAGTGGGGAGTCCTTCTAGATGAAACAGGCTGGACAGTTCGGGGCAGAAGGGGGTTAAGGACTGGGTCAGAGGGGTCAGGTTTCTGGCTTGGGTGACTGCAAGGAAGTGATGGCTACTGAGGTGGGATGGACAGGACAAAGAGCTGGAGAACGAGGTGTGCTGTGTCTGGGGGGAGGAGTGCAGAACACATGCGCCACAAATGGCCATGATGGACTGCTTCCTCTGCTCTGTCAAACATTCTTTTCGGAATGGACACACATCCAAGGCTCTCCCAGAAAGCACCTCTCATTGTATAACCACCAAGGTTCCCAGTCCCCAGCTGGGTTATCATCGGCCTTATTTGATACCAGTCTTAGTTCAGCAACAAAATTTGAAGAGTTCCTTGGAGTCCTGCAATTTAGGATTTGGCTTGCCATGATTCCGGGGCAACGTAGAAAGGAGAGGCAGGACTGCCCCCTGCCAACCCAGGGTGTCACTTCCGAGAAGCTGGAGGCAGCAGCTGTGGGAAGGTTGGGGTGACTGACTGTATTCCAGAAGTCCCTCCCCCCACACTTTTTCAGAAAGCCCTGACCCTGAGCAGCCTCTGCCTGAGCCCAGTGACCTCGGCAGCTCAGGGGTCATCCTCAAGGTGAGCCACCCCCCTGTGGTGGGCAACGATGGCTCCTGCATGTTCTTTGAGGACAGCATCGTTTACACCACACAGATGGACATCCTGAGGCACACGCTGCCTTCAGCCAGCCCCCTGCCCCGAGGTGAGGGTCCTCCGGGGGAGTACCCCTCAGAAGCCCTTCCCACATGCTGCCTCTAAGGCCCTAGGCGTGGGCAGAAGGGGTCACATCCACTCTCTCCTCTTCAGAGGTGACCTTCCTGAGTTTCTCTCTGTCCTGGGAAGAGATGTTTTATGCACAGAAATGTCACCGCTTCCTGACTGACATCATCCTGGATTCCATCAGACAAAAGGACCCCAAAGCCATCACAGCCAAGGTGGTCTCCCTGGCCAACCGACTGTGGGTATGTACATGACAGGTCCCCTCTCCTGTCCTCTTTCCTCACAGTAAGTGAGGAGAAGGTCAGGGACAGAAGGGTGGCAAGAGAAACCAGGACAGGAAAGCAGGGAAATGTCAATTGGACCAAGCCTTGGCCAAGGCAGTGTGGGGTGACAGTGCCCCTGGTCCCTGCAGGGAGCCCTGCTGTGCATCCCACTCTGAGGGGCTGAGAGCAATATGTCAGGCAGCTACCCCGGCCCTGCCTGACCGTGGGCTCTCCTGGCAGACCTTGCACATCAGCCCCAAGCAGTTTGTGGTGGATCTGCTGGCCATCACCGGCTTCAAGAATGACCGGCACACCCAGGAGCGCCTGCACAGCTGGGTGGAGGTGAGAGCCACCTGCACCCCACTGGGATGCAGGATGCCTCAGAGGGGCACTGTGCCTTGCTTCCCAGAAGGCAAGGTGGACAACTAGACCGCAGATCCCTGGGTTCGGTGGGGGATGGAGAGGACGGACGGCTGAAGTTAACCAGTCCAGAGTGGTCACAAAGCAGTATTCGGGCTACTTGGTTTTGTAGCTTTCCTCCAATGATATCAATTTTGCCCTCACCACTAACAACAATGGCCACTCTCAGGGAAGCATATCATATAAGCCTAAGACTTGGGGATGCTGAAATCAGACAGACTATTGGGAATCAGACCTTTTCATATATATATATATTTTTTTTTTTAAATTGATTTTCTATAGAGAAGAAGGGAGAGGGACAGAAAGCCAGAAACATCAATGATGAGAGAGAAACATCGATCAGCTGCCTCCTGCACACCCCCCACTGGGGATGTGCCTGCAACCAAGGTACATGCCCTTGACCGGAATCGAACCTGGTATCTTCCAGACTGCAGGCCGACGCTCTATCCATTGAGCCAAACCGGTTTTGGCTGGAATCAGACCTTTTCAACAGGCGATACCAACTTCGCCTACTTAATCATAATGTCGCCACTTCTGTACATTCCTTTTATACCTAAGCTGCTTTAAAGCATTTTTATATGGGGAAAAAAATGTCCAGTAAGAGCAAAGAAATGACCCAGGGTTTTGTTTTTTTATTCCTTAAAACGATTGCAGGTGAAAAAGATTTAGCTAATTTCTCTTTAATCTGGTATTTCTGTAACCAAGTACATTATTCTAACACCTTTACCACAAACTTACTAGTGCCCAATTATTAGGTCTCTGTGTCATTAGAAAGGTGAAATCAGCATCTACAGCCAGAAAGTGGGAAAATAGTGGCATTTTTTGACCCTTTGGTCAGTTCCCTGCTAGCCACTCTTACCCACAGCCCTGTAAGATGTCCTTAGGTAGCACTGAGCCCAAGAGCATTAGTTTCCAACAACTGGCCTTACCCTGTCCCTGCTCCGGTGCCTGCCCCTGCCCAGCCGGGAAGACCTGACCACACAGAACTAGAGCAGGCAACTGGACAGGAAATCAGGGATAAGAATGACCTTCCTTTCCAGCTCACACTGCCTTTCGCCAGGAAATACGGCTGCTGCGTGAATCTGCTCATCCAGAGGGGCCTGCCTAGGTCTGTCTCTTACTCTATCTTGGGCAAGTACTTACAAGAGGGCTAGGGTACCCATAGGCACTACCCCACATGTCCCTGGCTTCCAAGACTCATTTGAACCAAGGATGTCCCAGAATGCATGTATCAGTCTATTTTTTATTATAAACAAATAAAAGAGTAAATAACAAGTCAAACCCTCTCTGAGATGCCAAAAACCACTGAAATAAGTTTAGACAACAAATCTAACTGAAAGCTTTTCAAAAGACACTGAGTCAATACAACCAAACTGGCCCAGGTAAGAAGGGGGTGGGCCTGGGCAGCCAGGGCAGGCAGCAGTAAGGGCCCAAGAAGATTTCCCCTCAGTTTGAGGAGCTTGGCTGAGACCGAGATTGGGAAGCAGCTGCTGGGACTTGCCCATGCTCCTCCCGAGGAGTGGGGCAGCCCAGTCACTGCTGAGCCACTTGGTGCCCACCAGCCTCCAGCATGGAAACACCCACCCTCTGCTCTAGCCTAATCCTAACCCACAACTGGGTGGGAACTGGAGAGACAGGGGAAGGGACATGGAGCCAGGAGCCCAGGACCCGGTGCTCCCCGGGAGTCCAGTGGGTGCAGATGTCAGAATGGGTAGTCAATAGGGCCGTGTGTGTGGGCTGGAAGTGGCCCAGGTGCCAGCTATGCCCAGGTCACAGGAGATCCAGACAGAGATGATGCTCTTTGGAGTTAATAGGCTGCTGGATCCACTGCTCACCTTCGAGCCTGGGCTCAGACCTGTGGTGCCAACTTAGGTATGAGTGCCTATTTCCCAGCTCAGGGTCCAGGTGGGATCCCAGGGGAATGGCTCTGGCCCACCCATCCCCACTCCCACCTAAAGGAAAGGCAGCCATAGGCCCAGACTGGGCTGGGGAGGGGCCGGTGTGTATGAGACAAAATGGCACTCACGTAAGACAAGTCCTCGAGGCCCCTGCCCAGAGCCTGCCCTGACACACAGCTGCTGTCAGAGCCACTGGAGCCACTAGCTGATGGGCACTGGGATGAGACCTCTGAGTCCTCAGGAGCTAGGGCAGGAGAGTGGGCGAGCTGTCAGCAGGGGTGGCCCAGAGCCCAAGTTGTGCCCCCCTGCCTCTGGCTAAGCCCAGACCTACTCAAGGACGGCTGGCTGCCCAGCTCCCCTTCAGCCTCCAGCGCCGTTTCCTCTGGGAAGCAGGTGGAATGCAGGGGCCAGCGGAGGCCCTGAGGAGTCGGGTCTCTGTACAGGTGCAGGTTGAGGGACCCTAGGACTGAGCCAGAGGCGGGGTCTGCAGGAAGGGGACTCGAGGCCCCCAGGTAGGGGCTCTCACAGTCGAACGGGGCCACAGCGATGGAGGCCCGAGAACGGACTTCTGCGTGAGAGAGAGTCAGGTTAGGACAGGTGAGAGCCCACCTGGACCGAGGTCCCGAGGGGAGCGAAGACAGGCTGACCGAGGTCCTCACTGCCTCCCGCGCAGCTTTCTTTACCCCACCCTCACGGCTACCTCGGCTCTTTAAAACGTAGTTGATGGTGCGGTCGCTAATAGCTTCCTCGTTGGGGGCGATGTCCCGGAAGGCCTTGTTCCCCACGCCCATGGACACCATCTCAGCCATGCGCACCTCTGGTGGAGAGAGGGCACAGCTGGGGCCCTTTGTGACATTAGCCTGGCCCTCAGTCTCTACTCTTCCTTCCCCTTAAGTAAGTGTTTCCTTGACACCCATTCCCAGCAGATAGTCCATCCCATGCACTGAGCGTTGGGGGTGACAGACTCTCTCCTCCCAACAATCCTGTGGGCAGGTATAATTCCCCTTTTAGAGACGAGGCCTCTGATACGCAGATTAAGACTGTGTCCATGGCCTGGCCAGCATGGCTCAGTGGTTGAGTGTTGGTCTATAAGCCAGGAGGTCATGGTTCAAGTCTCAGGGCACATGCCCGGATTGTGGGTTTGATCCCCCGTGTGGGCATGCAGGAGGCAGCCGATCCATGCTTCTCATCACTGATGTTTCTATCTCTCTCCTACTCCCTTCCTCTCTGAAATAAATTTTAAAAAGAAAAAAACTATTGTGTCCAGTCAGAGAAGTGACAGCAAGACTACTGACCGTGAAGATCTTTCCCCTATACTGGCTGCTGCTGCTGCTGGACCTCCTCCCCACTTCCCAATACTTCCTGGCCCCTGTGGGACAACAAAAGCTCTGGGGGGTTTCGGCTGTGTGTGTATGTGTGTGTGTGTGTGTGTGTGTGTGTGAAGTAGGGGCAGGGACCTACCCTTGTTGTGAACGGCCTGCTTCCACAGCAGGCGGGAGATGTCAGCTGTCCATGCCTGCTTGGTGGCCAGGCTGGCAGCTTGCAGCACAAAAGTGTCCCTGGCCTTGCGACGGCGGAACCAGATCTCAAAGCGCAGGTTGCTGTTCCCACAGCTCTCAGTGAGGCCAAGGTCCGCCATCTGTGTGGCGGAGAGGGGTACGTGAGGCGTGGGGAAGCGGGGGCCCGGGGCGGGGGCGGTGGGCCTACCTTGAAGGAGCGCTTGTAGGCAAACACGTCAATGCCTGTGGGTCCTCGGCGAGGCTTGCTGAAGAGCAGCAGCTCCTCGAAGAGGAAGACTCGGCGCAGGGACTTGTGGCGCCCCGTGCGCACCGTGAACTCATCTTGTCGCACCAGCTGCCCCTGTTCTTTGAGGTTCACCTGCCGAGCGGGGGCGCAGTGGGTGCCCAGCTTCTTGGACACCCCCCTCCCTTGACACCCACTGCACCTGCCCTCCACGGCCT
The DNA here is from genome assembly GCA_036971965.1 of Nyctalus aviator. Taxonomy (NCBI): domain Eukaryota; kingdom Metazoa; phylum Chordata; class Mammalia; order Chiroptera; family Vespertilionidae; genus Nyctalus; species Nyctalus aviator. The sequence continues at coordinate 37,050,836 of CM072936.1, forward strand.
GGCAGGACTCACGTCACAGCCCTGGATGGCATCCATGGCAAGCAGGTCGTTGCCGTGTCGCAGCTGGAAGCGCACCAGGCTCTGGGCGGCCTGCAGGGCACTCAGCTCCTGCATGGGCCCCCCGCAGGCCCGAGCCAGCTCCTGGAGCAGCAGCGCGTACTTGCTCATGCGCTGGATGGGCTTCAGCAGGTAGGAGGCCAAGTCCAGGTGGTCCCCCAGGGCTTGCTGCTTGTCCTGCCAGGTGGGTGGAGAGCATCAGGCGGCCTCAGGGTACTCCCGCCACCCTCCTCCCCCTGCACTGAGGCTCACCTACCTTGAAGAAGGAATGGCCGTAGCTAGCCATGAGGGCATCGGAGCGAGGTTTATTTTTGCTGTACAGCGCATACATCCCAAACTGCACTCTCTGCAAGGACACGTAACTCAGCCCCAGGTGCAACAAGGGGTGATCTGCCAAGAGCCGGCCCTGTGCAGAGGTGGCCTGCCCACAGGGAAGAAGCCCCGTACCTAGCTTGGCTCCTCCCACAGCTCTGAGAACCCTCTGGTAGTACCTCAGCTTGGACTCCTCTGCTCACTACACTCAGCCACCTTGCTCCGTCTCTCCCTGGACCCCTGGACCTCTTTCCTGCCACAGGTTTTGCACTAGCTCTTTCCTCTGATGGGACACTCTGACTCCAGCCCTACCCTCTGGCCTCAGCTCCAACATCAGCTCCTCACAGGCCCTGCTGGTAACCCGATCATCTCTCTCCTGATTGTTTCCCTCCTAGCCCCAACCAGAACCTGGAATTCCCTTGTTCACTTTTATGTCTCCTTTACCTAACTATGAGCACCCTGAGGGGCAGGGCCCTACTAGTCTCATTCACAGATACAGCCAGCACAAGGCCTGGCCCCAAGATGTGCCCCACAGCTTTTACTGGGTGTGGCAGAATAAGCAAGGGGCCGCGTAGCCTCGGGGGCTTACGTGGCGCAGGAAGGCATAGGCCACCCGGGGTGGGTGCTGCGTGCAGGCCTCCAGCTCACGCAGGAAGAAGTGGCAGTGGAAGTCGTGCAGCTTTTCCAGATTGCCGAAGAGGTGGGCGCGCTGGCCACGGAGGCCCTGGGGCACATCAGGGCGATCCAGCTCAGGGAAGTAGTTCTCTATGGTATAGTCAAGGGCGCGGACATACTCCCGCTCCGTAGCCACCATCTCTGCCAACACCAACTGGAGCCTACCAAGTAGGAGAAGTCAAGACGCCGGCATCTGCCCTGCCGCTGCCCTCCCTGCCCTGCCCAATGCCTGTACCTGTTGGGACTCCTGGGATCAGAGCTGCCTGGCAGAAGCACCGTGGGGGATAACCCAGGCTGGGCACCAGCCTCTGGTCCGTGACAGCCAGCCACACCGGCCGCTTGGTGGCAGTGCTGGACAGACTCTCTGAGACTCTGCCCCAGACTCCGATCCAGGCTGTACGCCTTCCTCAGCAGAGGGGTGGCAGGCGCAACTGGGGCCTGGCTGGCACACAGGCTGGCTCTGCTGCCCCTTGGGAGTGGCTTCAGTGCGGCCTCTAGCTTCTGGTCCAGGGCCAGCCAGGTGTCCTGGCACTGTGCCCAGGCCCAGCGGCACTGCTGGCGGATGCCTTCAGAGCCCAGGCCCGTGGCCAGCGCCCACATCTTTCGGAAGTGGGCAGGAGGCAGGTCAGGGTGTTTAGTCCAGTGCAGCTGCAGCCGTTGCAGCACAACCCCTGGGCGCTCCTGCTCCAACTCTGCCAGCACCCGCTGCCCCTCCTCAGCCCACGTTGAGGCCTGCAACACCAAGGCCACACAGGCGCTGAAGGAGAATCCCACCAAGACCGCCGCGCCTTCTCCCCATTCCCCTCCCCACAGTGTGCTGGCCCCAGGCCACATCCCCCGTGGTTGGGTTTAGGGGTCAGACTGAAGACAAGGAGAGGGAACGGGCAGGACGACCAGGAAGAGCTCAGGCTGTGGAGGAGCTGGGCAGCCACCCCTCGGGCCCTACTGACCACCCGGCCAGGGGCAGGACCCTCACACACCTGCTTGAAGCAGCACGACAGCCTCTCGGCATCTGCCAGCCACTGCCGCCGCTGGGCCAACGCTCTAGAGAATTCCGTCAGCTGGGCTTGCAGGGCCAGAAAGCGGGCCCCAAGGGGACCCAGTTCCGCTGCTCCCCAGCCAGCCAGTGGCAGCAGCAACTTCTCCCCTTGCCTGACGTGCTCCTGGAGACACAGACTGGGCTCAGCGGCCGAGGTTTGATGGTCCAGCCCCCAAGCCCAGGTCTCCTCCACTGACATTACACATTATCAAGTCTCTCTCATCAAAGACCCTCTCCCCACTCCCCACACATTTCCTTTTGCCTCTTAGCCCCACAGCCAAACCTCACAATCATGTCTTCATCTCATCAGCCCACTCTAATCCACTCCCAGCATATCTCAAGATTCTTCTGACCCGCAGTTCAGCAACACTCAACCCTCTCTCTCCTGGCTCCTGACCCTCCCCACACTCCTGATTTTCCTCATCTGTCGCTGGTGGTACCACCTACTGCTCCCACACCCTTACCCAGACCATTGAGGCTCCTGAAGACAGTCCACCATCTCCCCAAGAAATCTTGGTAACCATACTTCAAATGTCACCCACACACCCATATCCACCAAGTGACCCTCTGCAGCCAGATCTCTCCTCTAAGCAGCAGGCCCAGTGCTAATAGGTTTTCCTCTTATTCCCCCATGGCCATCTCCAAAGCACACCTAAGACTGGATTCACCAATGCCCTTCCCCCAGAAAGTCCTTGTCTCCTGGTACCTCTCTCTGGAAACAGAGCCCATTCATTCTTACAATCTCCCTCTCCTTCTTACCCTCTCATATGTGTCTACCATCAAATCCCATCTAATCCATTCCCTCTGCTATCATCCTGGCCAGAGCAACCATTTCCCATCTGGACCACTGCAACTGCCTCTCAAAGGGACTCTCCACATCCATCCTCCAAATCGTTTTCTACCCAGAAACTGGGGTAATCTTTCTAGAACACAATCTGAATATGTGACTTTCCCGCCTAAATTGTGCACCTTTACAGGGCCCAGTGATCTAGCCACTGAGCACTTTTCCAGCCTTGTTTTACCTCATCCCATCCACCTCTCCCTCCCTCTTCTGCTCTGCAATTCCTCAGGCAAGTCATGCTCCCTCCTGCCACAGGACCTTTGCACATGCTGTTTGTTCCCTCAGCCTGGAATGTCATATCTCTAACACTCTTCTGCCTGGTGACCCCAACCTATCCTTCAGCTCTCAGCTCAAAAGTCACTATCTCAAGAAAGCTTGCCCAACATCCCTCTGGTTATGTCCTTCCTTCCTTCTTTCCTTTTTTCTTCCCTACCTCCCTCCCTCCCTCCTTTCCTTTTCTCCCTTCCTTCTTTTCCCTCCCTTCCCTTCCCTCCCTCCATCCCTTCTTTTTTCTCCCTCCTTTCTTTCTTTCTAGCCTTGTCAAAAATAAGGCTACCAAAAATTTTGGTTACCCACACACACAAAAAAAAATTGGGAGACAGATGGTCATGTCTTCCTTATACACTGGGGTAGAACCACCTGCATTGCTTCTCTCCAGAGCTTTTTGCCTCAGTTTGCAAACACACATTTATGACTTTGAACCTTTAATTACAATTTCTCTGCTGCACTACAAATCCCGAGAGAGTATCAATTTCTCCCACCCTGCATTGCTAGTCCCTGGCCAAGTGCCCCAGTACCTACAGAATAAACAAAGAGCCAAACTCACCTGGGCAACCCGGTCCAGCTCCCGAAAAGGGCCTTGGGCCTGGAGCAGGGTGTCCATCGAGGGTTCCCTTGGCTTCTCCAGTGCTGGCCAGCCCACCTGCTGTAGCCACACTTCAATCTGGAGGGATGCAAACGGGGTAAGGACACCTGTTATGGGCTGGGGGGTTATGCTTGAGATCAGGGGCGGCCCGTCTGGGCGGATAGTTCCCACCTGGTGCAGCTCGCCCTCCTGGGCCTTCAGTGTCTGGATCAACTCCAGTGCCTGTACTCGACGGTTACTCTGCAGGGTCAGTTGGTGCAGCAGCCCATCCACGCGGCCATACAGCTCATCAACCTTGTCCACCGCTGGCCTAGTGCAAGGTACACCGTCTTAGGGCCCCTGCCAGTTGCCTTGTTCCATTCCACCCTGTCCTGGGACCACAAATGAACCAGCCAACCGAGTCATTGGCATGGGATATGGTGTGCTGGTGCAAGATCTGGGAGCTGGCCAAAACCGGTTTGGCTCAGTGTATAGAGCGTCAGCCTGTGGACTGAAAGGTCCCAGGTTGGAATCCGGTCAAGGGCATGTACCTTGGTTGCGAGCACCTCCCCAGTGAGAGTTGGGGGGGGAGCAGGAGGCAGCTGATCAATGATTCTCTCTCAACTAGGTTTCTAACTCTCTGTCCCTCTCTCTTTCTCTCTGTAAAAAAATCAATAAAATATATATTTTTTAAAAAGATCTGGGAGCTGGGCTTGTACCTACCTATAGTCTGGGCTCCGGGTCACTTCTGGGACCTCCTGCTTCAGCCAGGCCAGCTCCAAGCTCCCCTGGCATTGTAGCCATGCCAGCTGTGGTGAGTCTAGCACGTGCTGCATCAGGGCCTGTGCCTGCTGTAGCAGCTGATCATCTTCCTGTGATTAAGGGCAACAGGTAGCAGAAGTGAGCATGGGAGAAAAAAGAGGGAGACGGGAAGCACTGGGGAGGAACCAGGAGGAGACACTCACCCCAGTCTCCATGGGCTGGGGCAGAGCCTTCACAGTATCAATGGCCCCCTGGAGCAGGGCATAAACCACTCGGCAGCTCTGCTGTAGGGCTTCTAGACGCTGTGAGGAGGGGCAGGCATGACAGAGGGCTGCACCGTGCTGGTCCCATCCGGGTCCCAGGATGCTGCAGCCAGCCCTGTGATGCTCCACCCAGCCCAGAATCGCTGTCCAACTCCCCAGGGTCCAAGTCAGTGGTCATTGCCCTGCCTGGATCTGGATCCCCTGCCACGTCTCCCCCTCGGCTGGCCTAGTTGCCGGCGTACCCACTTTACGCCCCACCCAGTGCACTGACCACCCGGAAGTGCAGCCAGGCCTGATGGCAGTAAGGCAGGCCTCCTCCCAGGGAAGCGGGTAACCAGGAAGCGGAGATGTGGGTCAGCAGGCTCTGAAGAGAGGACAACTGCTCTAGCTGCAGGGAGGAAAAATGGTGTTGTGACCCAGGCCTGGTGGGGAAGCACCCCATCTCCACTGACCTCTGGCCAACATGGCTCAGTACCTGCAGCCCGGAAGGCACCTCCTCTGGCATTTCTCCCACCAGCAGCACCTGGTGCACGGACCCTGGGACTGCCTCCTGCAAGAAAGCTGAGCTCATCCCTGCCCCCAGCCCCACACAAATGGAACGGCTAGGGGTGGGGCGCCACAGTCCAGGACTCACTTGCAGTTGGCTGAGCCCCCAGAAGAGGGAAGAGTTCGGGGGACAAATCCGGGCATCCACGAGCACAGTCAGTCCCAGGGCCTGCACTTCGAGGCTAAGGGAACAGGCTTCCTTCAGTACTCAATCCCCCAGGCCCTGCCATCTGTGGGCTCAGGCTCTCCCCTCAGCCTCCTCCTCCTCCCAGCCTCCTCCCCACAACCTGGGAATGCTTCGCAGGTAGAGCAGCAGGCGGAGGAGCTCCTGGCTGCTGCCCTTAGGATGAAGCCAGGTGTGGCTATGAGCACACAGAAGCAGCACCGCCCGGCCGTCTACATCCCGAGTCCCTGTGGGGAGAGGGCAGTGAGCATCTTCCCAGTCAAGTCATCCGCCTACCTTCACCACCGCTAGTCCTTCCTGCTACCTGGCAGGGTAGCCATGCCACTGGCCAGCAGCTCCCAGGAGAGGTCTTGGGCCAGAAGGTAGTCAGCGGGCTCAGGGAGGCTGGATCCACCAGGCTCTTGGAAAGGGAAAAGGCTTGGGTCTGCGTTGGCCCAAAGATCCCCTCCTCAGACCTGGAACTTTGGTCTGAGTAGGGTTGGGGCTCTCCCCAAATCTGAGCATCCCTCTCCCGAGGCCCTCCCACCCCCTTCCCGGACATCTCAGCCCAGCCTCCCTTACCTGCCGCCAGCAGCGGTGACGATGCCTCAGGTAACGGGCCTCCCAGGTTCACAGAATCGCTGCTCGACTCCCCAGGGTCCAAGTCAGTTGTCATTAGCCTGCCTGAGTCGGGGTCCCCTGCCAAGTCTCCCCCTTGGCTGGCACCACTGCCCTGTGCCAGGCTGAGGTGGGAGGACATGAGGCATAGGAGGCTCTTCACTTCAGAGGGGACCGGTTCCTCGGACTTGCCTGAGGGACCTCCTAACGCGCCCCTCTGGCCATCCCCTGACCCATCTACAGGCACCCGTCCTGGGATTGGCTGAAGCTCCCCAGACAGGGGGCCGGCCTGTAGCCCTTCCCCCTGAGCTGCCCCGGCTGGCGGTCTTGGAGGATTGGGGGGGTCCTTAACCTGCACCTGGGGAGCAGGCTCCTCCTCATCCCAGGCATCCCTGAAACGGCACACAGCAAACCTCCAGTCGGCGGCTTGGCCCTGGGAGTCTGGAGACTCATCCCCATCCTCCTCCAGGGACCCCTCCATCACCCACTCCTCAAGGTTGGGCCTGCTCATGGCAAGCGGGAGGGGGGCTGGGGCCTCGGTGTGAACGGAGGCCTCAGCTCATCCAGGAAAAGGGGTTCAAAGCGGTCGGTAGGTCGGTAGGTCGACGGGGTAGCTCTCGGCGGGCAATGCAGGCAGAAGGCACCAGGCCGTAGTAGGTGCCAGGTTGGGTGCCCGGCACCGGCACCGGGAGCGCAGACGTAGCCGCAGTCCAGGCCTGAGGAGAGGGGAAAAGGCAGGGGTCTCCCTTCCGCTCACGTGGGCTCCCGCCTTCCCGAGCGCACTCTCGCGGCTTTGCAGGCGGCGTGGGCCCAACGGGAAGCACGCCTCGCCCGGGAACTCGTGCGCCTCCACCCTCCCCGTCCCCGCACTCACACCCCCGGACACGCTGCTACGAGGATCAGCGAAGAAGAAGCCGGGAGGCCACACACCGGAGCCCGGACGTCTGCAGCGGAGCCTCGACGGCCGTACGAGCGTGCAGCCGGCGTCCGCGGGCGCCCCCTCCCGGCCGCGGCGGGAGGGACCGCAGGGCGCTCGAGGTCGCCGCGCCGCGCCGCCCCCTGGAGGCCGGAGGACGGAACACAGCCCACCGCGCCACCCGACCCCACGCCGGGACTCTGGACACAGCTGAGGTCGTGGCCCCTCCCTCCCCGCGGCCCAGGCGGCTGGATTCCCCCCGCCAGTGACTTTGACAGAGACCAACGGCCATTCCACTGTGCCCACTCGCCGCCGAAGAGTGAAAAGCGGGTTCCCGCCAGGGAAGGAGATGTAGGCTTGTAAGTAAGGGACCACACGGATCCTCCTGGGGGTGGGGAGAAGGGTTTGGGGTATAAAGGGGGGAGGGGGGGCTTTCTGCTCCAGAATGCACATGCACGAAATGTGGGGGATTCCTGCCCCAGCGGGTTCCCTAAGCAAAACAAGGAGCGCTAATTGCTCTCAGCCAGAAGAAAATTGGGGACCGGCCCCTAGAAAGAGAGACGCCCTAAGCCCAGATCAACTGCTTGGGCTGCTAGGAGCCAGTAAGGGTATCTTTATGGAGGGTGGGAGGGAGGTTCCCTGCCACTGCAACCCCCAAGTTCCCTCCAGGCCACAGGCTACAGGCCTAGGCACCAAGAGACAGATCCCATGATGGGGAGGGGTGGGGCAGGGAGGTTACTGGGCTGGGAGCTGACCCAGGCCTGGCAGAATCCACCAATCCACCAGGCCCAGAGCCTCCACTGCCTGGCATTCCCGGCACTTCTTTCACATACACCCCTTCCTCAGCCAACACCCCTTCCCTGCACAGTCCAGCCCGGGAGGCGAGGAATGAGGCCTGGTCCTAGAGCAGAGAGAGAGTCCCGCAGGCCTGCTCCTCCACTTACCTGCTGGGTGAACTTGATCAACTCAGTTCTCTTTGAGCCTCACCTTACTCGCCTGTTTAAAAAAGAAAAAAAGAAAAAAAGTCATTTCTATCTCTTGGGATCGCCATGAGGATTAGGGAAGACCCCATAGGTCAAACGTCCACTTGCTGCCACCCTGCCCCTCACACTTCACCCTCGGTCATGGATCCTCAACTGGTGAAAGTCTCTTGGATAGTGGGCCAGTGAGATCTCTCCCAGTTCTGAAGTATGAGGTCCCTCTGAGACATGTGGGCCTAGTCTAACACTCCCCAAAATTTCTGGGAAGGGGGTTGGAAGGTAGGCTACGTGGCCAAAAGAAGGCACCATGCCCCACAATATGCTCAGGCCCTTGGCCCCTGGGTGCAATGGCTTCCCTGTCTCTTAAGGCAGGGACCTCCCCTGGTGAGCCCAGGGAGGCTGCCAGAGGAGGGAGGCCGAGCATCAGAAGCAGAGAACAGCAATCCCTCTTCCTCCCAGCTGTCACATCCCCACCCCGAGCCCAGGCTCTACCGAGGAGCCTCCTTCATGAGCTGATCTGCTCCATCCCCAGCCCCCAGTGGGTCCTCTCATCCCACCCTCCTCCAGCTTCAGTGAGCATCAGGTCCAACCTTGGCTCCCTCCCCAGCTGTCCCAGGGCCGCCCGCCCCACTGAGTCACTGCCTCCTGCTCCCTCCCACCCCTTCTGCTGCCCACGGTCTGCCCTCCCCCATCCACTAGCCAGGCCCCCTAGGAGCCCTAAGAGCTGAGGGGGGAACCTGCTGGCAGGGACACATACCCCTTCAATGCCAGAGGTAAATAGGAGGTAAGAGGCGCCCAGCCACAGGCCACGGCTAACCCCAGCACCACCGAGCACAGGCAAACAGATTCGGGCCAGGGCCAGGGCTTGGTTTGTTCACGCCACATAGAATGTGCCTTGTAAGCTTCATGAAAACAGACACTATGTGCTGTCCACTCTGTACTTCCAGCAATAATAAGTGCTTAAGGGGCGCCTGAGACTGGCCACACTGCCCCTGCCCTCCCGCGGCTCTCTATCCACGAGCCAGATGTAAGCCGGATTCACAAATGGGGAAAGGACAGCAAAAGAGGCAGAGAGCTGCAGGATATGCGGCCCAGGATGGCAAAAATACAGAAATGGGGACGGCCTGAGGAATACTGGAATACCGGGGGCTGGGCCTGGAGCCAGCCGGGGCTGCTGACCACAGCAGGCTCTCTGTGGGCTGAGGTGGCAGGACTGAGCAGTGACTCACGGGGCCCATCTCTGTGGCTCTCCTGGCAGCAGAATATACTCGCAGCAGCCTTTTCCACTGAGATCATAAAATGGGAATGGGCTTCCCTCCCCTGCCTGCCCTTTTCCCAGCCTTCCCTCCCTTTCCCTCAGCCTCCCGTTTCTCGCCAATATAAATAAACCAAACATAAAATGCACTGTGCCTCTGTGGACCTAGTGATAAAGAGACCTGTACTCATTACCCTAACTTCATCACACATGTGCATACCCTCTTCGATACTGCCCCAGAGAGTGAGGGTGACATTTACCCCTAACCTTCTAGACCTCTCTCCCCTTTGACCTAAATAAACTCCAGTTTCCTTAGTGTGGCATTCAAGGCCATCCAGAGGCATCGTCCGAGCCTTCCTTGTCCAGGTCCTGTCCTGGCCTGCAAAACGGATCTGATTAGAAGCCTTAGTTACCTCTTCTCTACCTGGCATGCCCACACCACCTCCCAGGTCAAAATCCTTCCTCCTTCCAGGCCTGGATGCAGCTCAGGTGGCACTGAAGGTCATTCCTGCTCTTCTGCCCGGTCAGGTGGTAACCCATAGCTGAGCTCGTGACTTGCTCGCTCTCCTGCATTCCAGACACCTGTCTCCCCGGCCTGTGCTCACCTGCTTTCCTCCCCCAGCCCCCTTGCTTCTGGCCAACCCTATCCGCCTGGCAGTCCTTGTTCTTAGTTACCCAGCACCAGGCCCAGGAACCCCCTAGTACCCTCTCCCCTACACCATAGAACCTTTTCGGTAGGCCCGGGAATCTGCATGTTTGATAAGCTCCTCGATGATTCTGACACTAAAGTCTGGAAATGGCTGCCTGTCCTCTCCAGTACCAGCCCCTTCACGGCCCTGGGCTGCCGGAGTAGTCTTCTCTGGTCTTTCCTCTACCACCCCATCCTGGGATTTCACACATCTTCCCTCTGGCTCAGCTACATCAGAGTTTCCTAAAGCACATCAGTGCCCACACCACTCCCAGATCCAAATTCCCCCAGGCCAGCTCTCTCTGGAAGACCCCCAAAACTCAGCAGGTAGCCACCTGCCAAAAAACAAAACAAAACAAAAAACACACACATCAGCAGAGTCTGCCTACCCAAGCCTTGGGTCCCTGGCTGGTTTCTCCCAACCACATCACCCACTGCTTCTTGATTTTTGCTGCGTGTGCTCTAGGCATCCTTTGTTTATGCTGCTCTTTCTACCTAGAACGCACCCACCCAACTTTGCCTGTATTGTCTGAGCCTCTACACACACACACATACACACACTCTCCCAAAGCTTGCTCAGATCTCCTCCTCCTGTCAGGGCTCTTTGCCTTATAGTATAAGACCACTAATGACCAACATTTGTGATCCCTGTGGGCCAGGCTCTGTACTAGATTCTTCTTATTTTACCATTGAATCCTGATAGCAACCTTATGAAATAAGTATGATTGTTATCCCATTTTAGAGATGAAAACACTGATGCCATACCTGGTGAATGACAGCTGGGACTGTTAACTGCTAGGCCTTACTACTGCCATGTGTAAACAACTTGAGTGCAAAGCTTACATCCCTCTTTTCTTCCCACTTTCCCCAGGCCTAACAGAAAGAGACTCAATGTGTAACCTTGGCAGTGTGTCAAGTCCTTCAGATCTTTAGAGACAGAAAGTGGGTTAGTGATTTACCTAGGGCTTAGCCAGGGGTAAGGAGTAACTTTTGGGAATGATGAAAATGTTCTAAACTTAGATCGTGGTGTTGCACAACTTGATATATTAAAAATCTCAGTACTGCCCTGGCTAGTTTGGCTCAGTGGATAGAGCATCGGCCTGTGGACTCAAGGGTCCCAGGTTTGATTCTGGTCAAGGGCATGTACCTTGGTTGCGGGCACATCCCCAGTGGGGGGGTGTGCAGGGGGCAGCTGATTGATGTCTCTCTCATCTGTGTTTCTAGCTCTCTTTCCCTCTTCCTTCCTCTCTGTAAAAAAATCAATAAAATATATTTTTTAAAAAATCTTTGTATTGTACATTGTAAATGGGTGAATTTTAATGTTATATCTTAGTAAAGATAGATGTATTGTTTAATGTTTTTTATTGATTTTAGAGAGAGAGAAACACCAAAGTGAGAAACATCTATCAGTTGCCTCCTCGTGCACCCCAACTGGGAATGGCACCTGCCTGGGTATGTGACCCAGAATCAAACTAGGACCTTTTGGTGCACAGAACAACGCTCAACCGACTGAGCCACACTGACCAGAGCAAGATAGATGCCATTTTAAAAAGTCCTTCAGACTCAATTCCCCTTTGAGGAAATTGATTCTGGAACTGCTATTACCAGGAATTTCTATCCCTAGATGTTTCTGGAGCCCACACTACCCAATTTGCATTGTAAACACTCGTAGTAGCCAGCTTCCTTGAGATTGCCCTCCCACCCACCAGGTGCAGAGCACTTCTGTCCGTTTGTCCTGCACCTGCCTTCACGTTTTCAAGGCTCATCGGTCATGAGGTGGCTGCATCTTTGGACACCATGGCACTGACCTCTGGGGTCTCTTCTCCTGCTGGCCTTCACCATTGTGTGGACTCCCTGAGCCCATTGTGGTCATGGACTGCCTCTGCAGGCCCCTGAAAGGGGACAATATTGGGAAGATCCAAGAGAAGAAGGAGGGAAGGCCAGAGGGCCCAACAGTCCTTCCCAGGATCCCCCTCCAATCTCTGTCCCAGAAGCTCTGGAGCAGGTGGTTGGAAGTTTCCATTTCCCTCACTAAATGCCCTTGTTGTCACCCTATGTCCCTAGACACCCAGACACTTAGACACGGGACACCCATCCATCTGAGGGACGTTTAATGTAGCTTCGGTTCAAGGTATAAAACACGAGGCAGGTGCTAACCCCAGGCAAGTCCCCTGCCACCCTGTCAGCCCCCAGAGCAGAGGAGCAGTGGCCCTGGCTCCATTCCTGTTTGGGAAACATCAAGGTAGCCACCGTCTCCCTTCCTTAGGAAACCAGATCCAAGGACCTGAAAGGTCCAGAGTTGGACACAGAGCAGCAGGGCCTCAGAGTGACCCTGGCTAAAAAGCAGCCCTGACCTGAAGCCTGGCCCAGCTCTGTGGCCTTCATCCTGGAAAAGGAGGAGCGATCACCCCAATAACGGGCAGCACACGGAAGGAGGTAAAGCAAGAAGTGAAGACAGATCCCCAATGCCCTTAAAATTTTGGTTATAGGTAGCTGACAGAACAGGGCAGCAAAGCCCGAGGTTGAAACCTGCTCCACCTCCAACCTAAGCCCTCTGAGGACCAGCCCTTGAGGAACCTCACTGCCACTGTCCTTGAGCTGGAGCTACGGAGGGGATGGAGGGCAGGAAAGGCCAGTGTCCGCCGAGGAATGAGGCATTTCTCACTAGATGCCTTTGTGGTTTCCTTCCTTGCACTGGGGGGCAGGAAACGGCCTAAAGTGACCCCAGGAAGACCCTCTGGGGAAGGGACATCAGCAGTCCAGGCCTCTGGGCCCAAGCCTTCGCTCGGGGGATGTGGCAGGAGTGAGAAGCGGCGGTGGCTGTGAAAAGGGCCCCTTTCGGGACCAGCCCAGGAGACCCTTCTGACCTGCTCTTCAGGAGCCCAGTTGCTACATCAGTCCAGGCCCCTCTGACCCCATGCCAGGCTGAGTGGGCTCCTCTGCCCTTTGTGCGGGGACTTCCCACAGGGACCCCAGTCTCCTGCGCCCCCTCGAGTCCCTGGGCTACAGCCGCCCTCCTCTGTTGAACTGGATGCACCAGTGAGAGCTGGCGGTGCCTGGGCTAAGGTGCGACTGGTCCTCGTGTTGCATGAGGGGCTGCAGCTCCTGTAGCCGGGGGAGGTCAGCGCTGCTCTCGCTGCGAGAGCGGCCAGCCTTGGCCAGGCTCGGGGGAAAGGCGAAGCTAGGGCGCAGCTCAAGAGGGGCCTGGGGCTCTTCAGCAGCCAGCGGGAGGGGAGGCAGACGCGTTTTAGTCGGGGCCTGGGTGCAGGACGGGGATGCCAGGCTCTCCAGGGACGAGATACTCTGGTTCCAGCCCATCTGCATGTCCACGGGCACAATCTTGGTGGTTTCCGAGGATACGTAGACCACCAGGTCCCCCTGCCCACTCTTCCAGGGCAGCTCCTTCTCTGCACAGGTTGGAGATGGGGGGATGATACGTGGACTCGGACACACCTCAAGGCTCCCTGAAAACAGAGAGTACACACACCCACTCAGTGCCAACACAATGGGATTCTCAACTATTACATTTTCATAAATAAATTCATTCCACGGTTGCCATGTTACATCCATTTGTGTGATTATTTGATGAATGCCTTGCTGAAGGGAAGCTCCACAGCTGCTTTTGCTCTCTGCTGTATCCCCAGCACCTAGCACAGGGCCGGGCACATAGTAGTTGCTCAACAAATACCTTTGAAATATTAAAGTAACTAAAGCAGGCCAAAACCGGTTTGGCTCAATGGATAGAGCGTCGGCCCATGGACTGAAAGGTCCCAGGTTCGATTCCGGTCAAGGGCATGTACTTTGGTTGCGGGCACACCCCATTGGGGGAGGGGGGTGCAGGAGGCGGCTGATCTATGTTTCTCTCTCATCGATGTTTCTAACTCTCTATCCCTCTCTCTTCCTCTCTGTAAAAAATCAATAAAATATATTTTAAAAAAAAAGTAACTAAACCAGTGAGCCAGGCAGGAAATCAGCTCTCACCCGACTTGCAGTCTCAGGAACCACATCCTGCCAAGCCCCATCCCCAGGATGAGATGGCAACGAGGGTGAGGGAGATCTCAAGGCTCCAGCTAAAGGCTTTGTTGCTGGGAGCCCTGTCTGAGCACCCACCACAGCCCTCTGGTGGAGCCAGAGCCCGGGAGTGTGAGCTCATACAAACCTAACAGCAGACCAAAGCTGTGCCAAAAAAGAAAGTGGACATGAGCTGAAAAATCCCAGAATGCTGGCAGCCAGGATGGAAGGCTCGGCCCCTGTAGGACAGGAAATCTGAGGTTCTGAAAGAGGAAACCTGGGAAAGAGAAGCTCTCTGGCCAATGTCAAGCACAATGCTTTGCAGATCAGTATGTGTCTGCTCATTGACAGAGCCCTGAGCAGCCCAACAAACTAGACTAGATTGAGTATATTTTAAAATGTACTGATACTGCCCTAGCTGGTTTGGCTCAGTGGATAGAGCGTCGGCCTTCGGACTGAAGAGTCCCAGGTTCGATTCCAGCCAAGGGCACATGCCTGGGTTGCGGGCTTTATCCCCAATGGGGAATGTGCAGGAGGCAGCCAATCAATGATTCTCATCATTGATGTTTCTCTCTTTCCCTCTCCCTTCCTTTCTGAAATTAATAAAAATATATTAAATTTGCCGGGACTGGTTTGGCTCAATGGACAGAGCGTCGGCTTGGGGACTGAAGGGTCCCGGGTTCGATTCCGGTCAAGGGCATGTACCTTGGTTGCGGGCAGATTCCCAGTAGGGGGTGTGCAAGAGGCAGCTGATCAATGACTCTCTCTCATCGATGTTTCTAACTCTCTATCTCTCTCTCTCCTCTCTGTACAAAATCAATAAAATATATATTTTTTAAAAAATTAAATTTAAAAAAATAAATAAATAAAATGTACTGATACTGTGATTGAAAATTAAACTGCTGTGGGATCCTGGACAAGTCCCAAGCTCTGGTTCTCTCAGCCGTTTCCCCTTCTTGGTCGTTGTGAGGGTTGAATCAAATCACGTACGTCAGGCGTCTGATAGGAAGGCGGTGCTCAGTCAGTGCTGGTTGGTGAATAAGTGAGTGAACGGGGAAAGGGAGCTGTCTGGAGTAGAGACCGTGAGTGAAAAGGGAGAAGCCAACGGCACAGCTCCGCCTTGCTCCAGAGGAGAGGGAGGCTAGGAGGGAGCCATTACCTGAGACCTTGCCCTCTTGCAGAACCTCACTGGTGGCCCGAGCCACAAAGATGATCCCCTCGTCGTCCTTCTCTGTCTCAGAACTGTCGCTCTCCTCCTCGTCCTCCTCAGACTCCACAGTTAAGATCACAGCAGCTGGACAGGGACAAGAGCTGAGTCGGGACGGCCAGCCCAGCAGCTGCCTCTTGGTACTACGCAGGCCAGTTCCTTCTCCAGCCAAGCAGAGCCCCCAGCTGGCAGAGGCACCTGCTTCTCCTCTGGCTGCTTCAGTGCTGGCCTGGGGGTTGGGTGCTTGCAAAGAAGGGAAGTGGAGCTGCAGATCCCAAGGAGGCAAACTGGGCAAGCAGAGTCCTCAGAGGAAGCCATCAGGGAAGTCACACTCTCTAGCTTTCCGATCTTATCCTCTCAGCCCCAGGTCCCATCCATTGAAAACATGAGCATTTGACCCGGCTGGTATGGCCCAGTGGGTTGAGCATCATCTCATGTACCAAGAGGTCCCTATCCCTCCCATCCTCAGCCTCCCCCTGCCCCCCACTCCCTGCTTGCCTGTGTCCCGAAAGCCCAGGTCTCCAGGAGATTTCCCATTTGTAGCTGCAGTGTTAGTCACACCATTCTTCTGAGAAGCAAGAAAAAAACCCTAAGCCTCTGGTCCTGGCTCCAACCCCAACCCTGTTGTCTTCCTGACACAGCAGGGGATGGGCTCTGTGTCAATCCCAGTAGTTCCACCATCCCTGCCCTCCGCTCCCCCCCGCCCCCCCCCCAGGCAAGTGTGGAGTCTGAATAACCCATATCCCAGTCTGGGCTGAATGAGGAGCTTCTGGAGGTACCCCCTCCAAGGAATCTGCCTTTCTCCTGTTCATTTCATTTCTGGTAGGAAGTCCTGCTGCCTCCCAGCAGGGGACTGCATGGGCAAGAGGCTGATCTCCCTCTGAAGGCCTCACCTTGCCCTTTGGGGGCTCCAGGAAAACACAAAAGGGAACCCAGACTGCTGCTGCCACTAAGTCCCTGAATATTATCCAACTAAAGGTCTCCCTGAGCGGGACTCCAACACTTGGGGCGGGGGGGGGGGGACTCAAAACTGCATGCCGTCCGTCTCCAGCCCCAAACCAGGGTCCCAAAGGAAGCACGTGCCTTCTTGCAGCCAGCCTTGCGGGGCCGTGGCTTGCTCTTGGCAAAGCAGATGTTGTGCTTGGTGGACTTGAAGGACTCCAGCCGCCGCTTCATGTTCTGCTGGAAGACCTCCTTGTCCTGCCGCTCCTGCGCGTCATCCAAGATGAAGTGGCGGCTGCAGCTGGCTTTGTACTGGCAATGACAGCCCCGCCCTGCCGTGAGGCTGGGTGCCTTGGCCTCCCACAGGAATCCCAGGCCACAGCCCCATGGCCACCATAGGCCCTGCCAGCCCAGTTTTTCAAGAGCAAAACAAGAATATATTAGGAATCCAGCCAGTCTGTGTCTTCAGTTCACTGGGGGGAAACTTCCTTTTACCCTCAAAACCCATTCCCCCCAAGTCTGGTTTCCCCTCTCCACTACTGCCCTTCCCCAGTTCTCTCTGATTTAAAGTGACCAGAAGCAGGGGTTACTATGAGACCATGGGGGTACTTCTTCCTTTGCACCTCCAGTTATGAACCTGTCCACTTGCCTGGTCCATACGCCCCCTTCTGGCTACACAGGATTCTCTCTCCAGGTGGGACTCTCCAGCTGGCCATTCCTACAGCCACCTACGTGATACCTCGGGCAGCACTTTGAACTACCCTCTCTCTCCTGACACCCCTGAACCCTCTCAATACAACAACCACCTGTGCCCCATTCAGGACTAATCCCATCAACTGCTCCTTCCAATTCTTTCTCATAGAAACCCTACCACACACTCGCCTAAGACTGCCTCCATCTCTGCCCTTGACTCCGGCAGTCTTTTAGTTATTTAGTGGTCATCTCCCAAGTACTTCCACCATTCCAGGACATCTGGCCTTGCCTCCCATCCCCAGTCTTCCCCTTTCCTATACCTCACATTATCTGCTTCCCTGAATCAAATCTCAGAGCTCCCTGCAAGTCTCCCATCTGCCCTCCTCTCCATTCTTGCCCAGAGGTGCCCCTCTCTCAGGAGGTAAAAGGAGGAGTCCTCGCTCTCAACCCCAGCCTCTGCTTTGCTCAGCTCATTTCTTGCTGCCTCTATTAGTTCCCTGCTCCTGTTTCCTCCTCCTGCTTCTCCTAACCCTCCCTCACCACTGCCCCCTTAAAAAAATTTTTTCCATTGACTCCACTGCCTCCCATTTGCTGCCAGACTTTTATACTTTGATTGACACTTTCCCTCATACCCGTTATTCCCAGAAATACTACTTCAGGGTCTGCAAACCCCCAATGCTACCTTCTACCTGGTCACCAGTGCCATGGCCCCTAGTTAAGCACTGGCCTGACCTCTGTGCAGCAGCCAGTCCCATTTCTGTCCCAGGCATCCAGGACACCAGCTGCTACTCCAAGGGTTCCTTCTCTCTCCTCCTTTCTTGCTCCCCCTTCTTTTCTTCCATGTGCATTCCTCACAGTGTTGTCTTTGGCTTCCCTCTCTCCCTTCTAAATACTCTCCCCAGCAAAAGTATCCATTCTTTCAGCTTCAGTTAGCCCAGGGATAGAGATCTGTGGTTTCCAAACACCAGCCATCAGACTAGCAGCATTTGAATCGCCAGGGGGAGATATTAAACACAGAGATTCTTGCCAGGCCAGTATGGCTCAGTGATTGAGGTTTGATTGAACCAGGAGGTCATGATTCGATTCCTGGTCAGGGCACATGCCTGGGTTGCGGGCTCGACCCCCAGTAGGGATATGCAAAAGGCAGTCAATCAATGATTTTCATCATTGATGTTTCTATTTCTCTCTCCCTTCCTCTCTGAAATCAATAAAAATATATCTTTTTTAAAAAATATATTTTATTAATTTTGTACAGAGAGGAAGGGAGAGAGATAGAGAGTTAGAAACATCGATGAGAGAGTGTCATCGATCAGCTGCCTCTTGCACACCCCCTACTGGGGATAAGCCCGCAACCAAGGTACATGCCCTTGACCGGAATCGAACCTGGGACCCTTCAGTCCCCAAGCCGACGCTCTATCCATTGAGCCAAATCGGTCTCGGCAAAATATATCTTTTTTTAAAAATTTAAACACACAGTTTCTTTTTTGCATTTCATACAACAGAATCAGAATCTGTAGGAGGTGAAGTCAGGAATGTGAATTCCAGCAAACTCCCCAGGGGATTCTGATGTAGCCAGGTGAGGAAACCTGTGATAAAGACTGCTTCCAAATCTATCTCCAGCCCTTAACTCTCTCTTAAACTATAATTTTATATTTCTAACTGCATTCTAGACACTCCTGTCTCTCCTTGATGGTATTTCTGTGGAGAACATGAGGAATTATGTATTATGGTATAACTAAGTGGATTCAGAACTGGTTGAGTAACCATACCCCAAAAATGCTTGATCCGTGTCAGATTGGAGGAAAGTCTTTAGTAGGATGTCACAGGGCTCTGTCCTCAGCTCTATCCTGTTCAACATTTTTATGTTGACTTGGATGGACACAGAGTTAACAGGTTAGCAAATTTTCATATGATGTGAATCTGAGCGGATATTTGGTGGCAGACATGGGATCCAAACGATGGAATGATGGGCTAAATCAAATAAGATGACATTTAACAGGGATAAGCACAATCTTACTCCGGGTTGTTGTTGTTTTTAAATTACGCAAGAGCAGGTTGGACAGACCCCACTAACCAATCTTACACACATATATCCATAGACAACCAATCATTATGTGCAGCCTGATGTGAAACAGTAAGAAACACATAGCATGTTATTGAATGTTCCTAGAACATGACCACACTTCTAGACTTCACTACCAGGAAGCATAGAAGAGGGAGGAACAAGTTAAAAACCACCACTGAAATATAATCAGCAAAATCTGTAAAATGGAAAATTCTCTGAGACAAAGAATCTAGTTTCTTCAATCAATAAATAACAAGGAGATAAAAGGAAGGAGAAGGAAATATTATAGTTTTGTTAAATAAAGAGACAAATTTATCAAATGCAATGTGTGGACTTTATTTGGATCCTGATTTAAACAAACCATCTGGAAAAAGATATTTAGGAGCACTGGATATTTGATGTGAGAAGGAATTATTGTTAATTGTCATAAGTGATCATGGTAATATGTTGTGTGTTTTTTTTAAGAGAGTTCTTGTACCTAGATACATACTGAAATATTTAGAGATGGGATATGATATGATATGATATGATATGATATATGATATGATATATGATATGATATATGGAACTTGCTTTGCGACAAAGTGTGGATGGGGTGTGGGGGTCCAGAATATAAGATTAAATTATGCATTGATAATTACTGGAGCTGGGTAATAGATGAGTTATTTTATTCTCTCTAGTTTTGTGGATGAGTGAAATTTTCCATTAGAAAAAAGTAAACAAGTTTGGCAGGCATGGCTTAGTGGTAGAGCATTGGCTTGGTCCCTACAGGCAGGCAGAGAGGGTGTGCCTGGTCAAGGCTTGATCCCCAGGAGACAGGGGTGTGCAAGAGGCAGCCAATCAATGATTCTCTCTCATTTTTGATGTTTCCATGTCTCTCCCTCTCCCTTCCTTTCTAAAATATATATATATATATATATATATATATATATATGATAAATTAGATGAGATGGGTTAAAGTCCCATTAACTGAAGAAGATATACTGGGGGTTGTCTGATTGTAAGAACAATATGGGGCCGCAGGATGGTGA
The DNA here is from genome assembly GCA_036971965.1 of Nyctalus aviator. Taxonomy (NCBI): domain Eukaryota; kingdom Metazoa; phylum Chordata; class Mammalia; order Chiroptera; family Vespertilionidae; genus Nyctalus; species Nyctalus aviator. Next base: position 37,070,744 of record CM072936.1, read on the forward strand.
GCCAAAGCTGAAAGGATTCTGGGCTATAAGAAGAGAATGGCAAGTTCTAGAACTAGAAAGGTAAGAGAGGCTCCATGCCCTGCCACATTTGCATTTCATACAACAGGTATGGCAGCTAGAATTGCTGCCTCTGGGCCTGTTTCTATGGCCAGAGAAGACACAGCAGGAAGAAGAAATGCTGGCCTCGGGGCAGAAGGCCTGTGGAAGGGAACTGCCTTGAAACCTTTGAAAATAAATTCTGCAGATCTGGGGGGAGTTAAATCAGGACCAGTGGGAGCAAAGTTAAAAGGAGGCCAATTCTGTCTCCGTGGTAGAAACAGCCTTGACTGTTAAAACTGCCAGAAATGGTAACAGCTGGCTCCCCTATTTCAGGCAAGTTCAAGGTAATGGCTTGCTGCCCCCTTGTGGGGCTGTGATAGGTTCCCTCCAGGATGAGGATGGGCCTTTCCAGCCCCCAAACTTCACAAACAACCTGTACCTAACTAACTCACGTTACCTACTAACTAACGTTACTCACGTTACCTAAACTAGTGCCTGCCTTTCCCAGGCTAAGCTGGTCTCAGCACTCCTGCTTCTACCTATGACGGACCCCATCAAGCCCTCTGTTCTCCATCTCCTTCTCCCCTTCCCCCTCCCTCCCCCCCCCCCGGGGGCCAATCACTCAGTCCTCTGCTCCTCTCCCTTCCCACCACCCAGCTCTCATCCCATGTAGCACTCCAGCCTCCTGATGAACTCGCTCAGCCTCTCCACTGGCTCGCACAGCCTTTCAACTCACCCCCTTCCTATTCGATCTGCCTTCTGCTAGCAGAGAAGACATCTTTAAACAGTGCTTGTATCAGACCAGCCCTTACTCAGAAAAGAAAAGCTGAAAGTTATTACTGACAAGATGAAGCCCCTACTACTCTTCACCTGGGCATCTATAACCCTCCCACAGCTGGTGCCAACCACCTCTTGAGCCTGCGATCATGGCCTCCTCAGACCACCCTCACCCCCTCAGCGCTCTGACTCCCTGGCTGCTCTCACCCTGCGGCGCGGCTTGTAGAGGCCTCCACAGAGCAGGTGGTGCATCACGGCATCCTCGCGGTCCCGGCCACTACGTACTGTGTCAATCACCTGCAGATCCAGACACGCTCCACTGCCGCTCTCCCTCCTGCAAGAAGCAGGGGACCCACGTGCTGGGGGAAGGGCCAGGAGGCACACAGGTCGGGGGAAGGGCAGACGCAGAGGTGCTCACAAACTTCCCCAGAAGTGATTCGGAGAGAGGGCCCCAGGGAGAGGAGCTTGGGGAAGGGGAAGCAGGCCCAAGGACTTACAGCAGGTTGGTGACAGAGGTCTCTGCCACAGAATTTCGGCTGGGCATCGAGGGCAGGGTGAGCCCAGTGGAGGATAAGACGTGGCCTCCCTGGAGGGACCAAGACAAAGGTCAGAGGACAATCAAGATTGAATGTGTCAGAGGGCAACAACAAAAATAATAATAGTTCATACATTCTGTTCTTTTGATGGTCAAGGTTCAACGTTACCTAATGAATCCTCACAACTCTGTGGCACGGGGCACTCCTATTTCTACTTTCTTACAGTTGAGGAAACTGAGGCTCAGAGAGTGTAAGTGACTTACCCAGGGTCACAAGCCTAGAGATGAGAACTGAACCACATTTGAGATGCGAGAAGGTTGAACTATCAACCAGAGTTTAGCTGACTCCCACCTTTTGCTGTCTGCCCGACTCTGAATGTCAGCATCAGGCGGGGCTGGTTCCTGCAGCTGCCACTCCACAAGACCATTGAGTCTGCTGGGAATCCCTGACTTCCTGGCTCAAGGCTTGTCTGCAGTCAGTTACCCCTTCCCGCCTCGCCCTCCCAACCACCTGCTCACCCACCACAGGTTGCAGACCCACCTGGTCCACGAAGCTGATGGCATCCCGGATGTTGAGTCTGTAGTACACATCCCAGATCTGGTCCCGGATGCGGTAGGCCGACCGCCGCATCAGCAGCTGACTCAGGTACTTCTTGTCAAACTGCTCCCACCTGCAGAGGATGCCAGGCCCGGCCCTGAGTGCCATTCCCATGGCCCGGCCAGCTGGCCCTTCCTCGAATGGGGCAGGGACACTACCAGTGCTGGCCTGGCTCCCTTCATATGGGCCTCAGACAGGAAAAACCTTGACGCTAGTCATGGCCCTTACGGAAGTTATTGTGTTACGGGAAAGCCTGCTGCTAACTGAAGTTAGTAGAATAACTGTAACACTACAACCGTGACAAGAACCACAAAGAATTAATTACTGAGCATGATAAGGATCTGTCCTAGCAGAGGCCAGGGACGGCCTCCCTAAGGACTTGATGCCTGTGGTGAGATCTGAAGGATGAGCAGCAATTAAGCAGGTGAAAGGGAGGTGAGGAAACGTTCTCGTAGAGAGAACTACATATGTACACGTCCCAGTGGCCAGGGTGGGAGGAACATGGGGGGGTCCTGAAGCTCTGGATTATTGTCCTCCGACAATTCCATGTAATTAACAGGCAGATGGTCAAAGATAGAGCATAATGAGGTGGAATCCAGCAGGTGCCAGACCATGCAGGGCCAGGCAGGCCTCACTGCGGGGAGGGGGACCTGTCTTATCCTGAGAGTGCTGGGATGCCACTGAAGGGGTTCAGGCAGAGGTCACCCAGCCTGAGCCCGCTGTGTCCCTTCTCAGGAGGGTGGCACATCCCCCATGCTGCCCTGGCTGGTGGGGCTGCTGCTGCTGCTGAAGGAGCCTCGGGGCAGCTCCCTCACCTGTCCCTCCAGTAGTGATAGCCATGGTGCCCCACAACGTCCTCCACTGCAGCCAGAATGTGGTCAAAAGTCTAGAAGGGGGGTGGGTAGGGGGACTGGATCAGGACTCCGCTCAAAATAGGAAAAGGGAGAGAGGGGCAGGTGGAGGGATGGGCTGCTGGTACCCACGTGCTCATGCAGCTCCTGGTTCAGGGTAGGTTTGTGATGCTCACTCCTCTTCACTTTCAGCCACTTGACCAGTGGCTTGATGGTCAGGCCCTACAGACAGGCAGCAGGTGAGCCCTGCCCTACCTAGTTCCCTGATGGGTTTCTCTCCCCATAATTAGGCTTCAGCTTCTGTATCCTGACCTCAATGCATTCAAGGTTTGGGAAAGGAAGGCCCCTTGTACCCCCAACAGGAAGAAGAGCCCCTACCCCAAAGGCTCCAAGCCTCCCCCAGGACCTGCCACGCCCTCTCCCAACCAGCCTTGCGGACTCTCCCACCTGCACGATGACTGTGAAGAAGACCACCACAATAGTGGTGGCCACAAAGTAGTCCTTGGCAGGGACCTTGGTCTTGTCCAGTAGGATGACGAGAGCGAAGGCCACAGCCCCCCGCAATCCCCCATAGGACATCACCACCTGGTCAATCTTGTCCAGAGGGACCAGCCGGAACTGGTTCAGCACCCACGTCTGCAGGACTACACCTACAGCAGGAGGGAGGCCGGTAGGAGCAGGGGATTGGGAGTGGAGCGCACTGGCAGTGGATGGCACCAAATATCTGGGCTAAGGTCCGACAGGGGTTGGGAGGGGATCGCAACAAGGGGAGGCTTAGGAATTGGCATGGATGTGGACTCAGTTTGGGAGATGAGCTGGGGCACAGGCAGGAAGGAGAGTGGGAATGCAATACCGAGGGCTCGGAAGAACAGGATGAAGAAGAGAGTGCCCAGCACCAGCCCGGAGTCCCAGGCCCACTTAGAAGAATCCACAGCTGAGATGCCAAGCAGCATGAAGATGACCGTCTCAGCGCAGCTGGCTAGAGTCTTCATTGTGTATTTGACGGTGGTGCGTGACTTATGGGAGATGTTGGCCTCCACATACTTCTTACAGCCCAGGCCACACATAGTCACCCTGGGAGAAGGATGGAGAGACAAGGCAAGTGAGAGGGGATCGCAGGAGGCACAGTTCTGGGGTCTGAACATGCTACAGGAGCGGGTGTGGCCCATCACAGGAAGTCACACTCTCCCGGCCAGGAGGCATAAAGATCCTCCAAGAATAGCTAGAGGTGGTCCTAGGATAAGGTTTCATATCTCCAGGCTTCCTGCTCAGTGCCTCTGAAAGGGGTAGGTAGGAGAAACATACTCTGAATAGCACACTTTCTGAGGCACCTTGGGGACTGCTGTGGCCACCCCAGCCAGTGGCACCAGGCCTTGAAGCCAATTCCCACACCCCACGGAGTACTTCAGGTGAGGAAGATTGGATTTTGGGGTCCCCGGGAAAATTCTGGACACAGATCTTGGAACGTTACCTGAGGATTATGGTCTCCCAAGGGGAGTTTGAGGCTCCCGCTATCCCAGGGGCTGAGGGGAACCGATGGAACTCCTCAGGGCCCTGCATCTGTCCATATAAGGGCCAACCATCTCCAGTGCCCCCTCCCAGCTGCCTGCCTGCGAGTTCCCCAGGACTCACGCAAGAATGGCGGAGAGGGAGGCCATCTCAGCAGTGAGGTAGGCTGCATAGGCGAGGAGGAAGACCAGCAGCGGCTCGATGATGCGGACCCGCTTGGTGAAGCGTGTAGTCAGGGCCAGGAGGAAGGCAAAGACTAAGCCCACGGCTGCCCCGCCCAGACTGACCACAAACAGGGAGGCTGGGGGAGGAGTGGGTTGTCAGCATGACCCCTGGACCAAGCCTGGGTTGACAAGACTACTGCCTGGCAGGGAGTGGAGGAGGATGCCCACTGCACTTCCCGGGGGGAGCAGGATCCCAAGAAAAGACCCTCCTTCTTAGGTCCTCAGGGCCCATTTCCCCTTAAAGGAGGGAAGGGAATGAGGCGGCCTGAAAAGCCTCCTCTGCCCTGATGCAGTGGGGACAGAAATGCAGCAACCCAGGGGAGGCAGACCTGCCGTGCCAGCCGAAAGTGGGGAGATACTGACCGACTCCCTTCAAGTAGTCAGTGGCCCGCACGTTGGCAGAGCCCATCGCCACAAAAGAGTTGCAGACCTTGTACAGCACCTGAATGAGAAAAGGAGAGTCAGGAATGAGGGGGAGGCAGCAGGTGGGACTGCTGGGAGAAGGTGAGCGCTAAGAGTGTATTTCTTCCCCCAGGGGATCTGGGGTGGGGAGAGGGTCTGAGCCTGCTCGTACACCCAACTAGTCAGAGCAGGAGGGTCTGGGATCAGGAATGGCAGCCCGCTGAGCACGCTCACCACGGTGACTGCATCATTGAGCAGGGACTCGCCGAAGACGATGATAAAGAGAGTCTCGTTGACATGCACCTCCTCAAAGACAGCCAGCACAGCCACGGGGTCCACTGCTGAGATGAGGCTCCCGAACAGCAGGAAGTCCAGCAAGCCAGCCTGCACTCTAGGCGCTTTCAATGGACAGTAATTGGTGATGTACTGAGTCTCCTCCTGCATTCCCTGTGACAAGCCCAGACTCCACCCCAGGGTTAAAACAAGGACACCCAGAGAGGACCTGGGATGATAGAGAGCATCAGCCTGCTATTCAAGAGACTTAAGCCCTAAGGCCTGGTTTTGCCACTCACCAGCTCTGTCATTGTCACATGACATCTTAGCCATGCCTCCTCCTGTGCCTACCTCACAAGACTGCTGCAAAAATCAACCCAGGAGACTAAGAAAGCTCTACGTAACCTGAAAAGCTGAAGTGGCGCTGACAATAAACACTGCAGCAGCAGTAATCATAACCACCAGCAGGTGGAAACTGGCTGCTGACTGGCTTTATCGGGGAGAACAAAAGAGCGTGCTTTCTCCCACATCCGCGGTTCTCAGCCTAAGGGATGTGACCCTCCCAATTCTCAGCAGGAAGGGAAGAGGCTGTCCATCTATGAGGGCTGAATAGAAAAAGCACCACAGGTGAGACTTGAACATGTCAAGTCTCTGTGAGCCTCAGTTTCCTCATGTATCTATTGGGAATAATAAGTTATTTTCCCCACAAAGTTCTTCATTTAGCCAGTGTCTAATGCATTAAAGGTATCCTATTATTAGGATTACTATTAATATCACAGTCTCATGTCCTCCCTTCCTTACAGCTCAGGGAGTTTACTGACCAATGAAGAAAACCAGGGTGAAGTCCTGAAGTGAAAATTGCAAACTTTTCCTTGCACCTTGGAAGAAGGCTGAATTACCAACATTCAGAATTAAATGAATTTTTGCTTTTTTTTTTGGGGGGGGGGGCAGGAAATGAGAAAGAAGGGAGCAGGTCACAGCAGCCTGAATGCAAAGAGCCTCAGTAAAACGGACCTCTCCTGCTAATCTTGGACCTGACATTTAATAAGTTTAAGGGCCTCTATTTCTTCACCCATTAAATGGGATAAATTATATCTCAACAGGGCTGCTATAATGAGTCAGTAGGATAAGTAAAGCGAACACCCAATGTAATATCTTGCATTTTGTGAATATATACTATGTATTTATTAAAAATAATAAAATGAGTCAGGATGGCAGCCCCTCAAAAAAATGGTGAGCTGTGCCTCAGGGGAACAGGGCTGGCAAGTGGCAGACTGGTAACAGGGTGGGAGGCAGCAGGGTAGGAGACACAGGCTTCCCAGCCACGGCAGCCCACACACAGCTGGGAGTCAGGTCCCTGATTATCTGTCATGTTGTAGGAGCCCAGATTCAACTGGCAAAGGCCTAAATGAAGGCTTGAGGGCCCATCTGGAGCAATGCCTTATACTGCAGGTGGGAGGGACCCAAGATGGAGCTCTCCGGTATGGCTCTTGCCAACTTGGGATCTCCAAAGCTGGAGGAGAAAAGAGTTGGATGATGAGTCTGGCAAAACCTCCCTCTGCCAGCTCAGGTCGTAGAGTCACTCACCCACAAGTCCAGCCTGCTGCAGGCCCCAGAGGGCAGCACCTGTTGTGAAGGCATTCCAGAGTGTGCCCACCACGGCATAGGTGAGGATGGCACCTAAGTTGTCAAAGAGCAGCCGGCTTGGCATGAAATAGCCTGAGTCTAGCACGATAGGAGGCAGAAGGAAAAGGAAGAAGGTGCCTGGCTCCAGCTGGTACTCAGCTTTCTTGGCCACAGCCAAGACAATGCCTCCAAGCACCAGTCCCAGTAAAATCAGCAGGCAGCTCTCGGGGACCACAGACGTCACTTTCCGAGACAAGTGGAACACTGCAATGCAAGAAGAGGGCCAGAAGTTTCAGCTCACAGGACACACACACACACACACACACACACACAAACTGGCCTATAACCTCCCAGTCTTAGAAGGTTATCCAAGGTCAGGACCCCTGACCCTGGGACCAAGGAAGGAGAAAAGAAATGCAGGACTCCTAGAATCTCCAACCTTCCAGGGGCTACAAAGTTGTCTATTCCTTGGTGCTCCTACCATGGTAACCCACACCATTACTTGCTTTTTCCACTTCCAGAAATTCCCCCTCCTCTCTACTTCATATTCAGGGGACCTCACCTTTCTCCGATTTCCCTTATTCAGCACCATTATTTGAACCTCAGCAAATGCTACTCAATATACTTTTATGTATAACATAGGTATAAAAATCAGGGCCTCTGGAGGCAGGCTGCTTGGGTCCAAAGCCTGGCTCCTGTATTTAATAGTTCTGAGACTTTGGAGCAAATAACTTCACTTCTATGACTTTCAGTTTTCTCAAGAATAAAATGGGAATAAAAACAGTCATGATGCCATAAAACTGTTGTGAGGTTTAAATAAGACAATCTAGTCAAAAGTACTTGGCCCAGTGCTTTATAAATGTTACCTATTATTATATTACCGTGACCTGTCTCTCTAACTAGACCATAATGAATATTATACCTCCTAGGAGCACTATGCTAGTCCAATGTGCTTTTCATTAAAAGGCTCACCAAGGACTCAGTACTTTAAAAAGTATTGGGTTTGCCAAAACCGGTTTGGCTCAGTGGTAGAGCGTCGGTCTACGGACTGAAGGGTCCCAGGTTCAATTCCGGTCAAGGGCATGTACATTGGTTGCGGGCATGTCTCCAGTGGGGGGTGTGCAGGAGGCAACTGGTCGATGTTTCTCTCTCATCAATGTTTCTAACTCTCTGTCCCTCTCCCTTCCTCTCTATAAAAAAATCAATAAGATATTTTTTTAAATATCTTTAAAAAGTATTGGGTTTAACCATCAGGAGATCTCCAATTCTGTCTCTATCACTTTCTAATTATGTGATCCCAAGCATATTATTTAGTTTATCTGAACTTCAATTTCTTCTCCTATGATATGGGGGAAATACCCATTACACAGGGTGAGGATAAAATGATATAGTGGGAATGTGCCTAGTAGGATGTTGGATAAATACATGGTTCTCAAATGTTAATTAAATATGGCTCTGAGGCAAAATAATAACAGATCTATCTCTAGGAAAGAGAAGGTGGTATAAAATGGGTCTCTAACATTATTTCCACTTCTACCTTTGCCTCTAAAATAAGTTCTTCTAGCTTTCTGTTCGTCCCTGAGGCCATGAGTGAATACCTCTGTCCAGGCAATCCCTTGGGGTGGTGGGTAGTGGGGTAGGCCTCCATATTAGCCTGTGTGAAATTCAATGCCAAGACAGTACCCTTTGGAAGCCTCTTCCCCAAAGAACCTAGGACAGTGCCTGGCACATAGTGGGATCTACATTAAGATTTGTTGAGCCTAGCCGGTGTGGCTCAGCTGTTGAACATCAACCCAGGAACCAAGAGGTCACTGGTTCAGTTCTGGTCAGGGCACAAGCTAGGGTTGCAAGCTCAATCCCCATTAGGGGGCGGGCAGGGGACAGCTGACGGATGATGTTCCTCTCTCACTGATGTTTCTATCTCTGTATCCCTCTCCCTCTGCTCTCTATAAATAAATAAATAAATAAATAAATAAATAAATAAATAAAGCATATTTTTTAAAAGATTTGTTGAATAAAGCAGGGGGGGAGATCTTCTAGCAATGAAGCTGGAGGAGGGTATCCCAGAACATTCTGACATTATGCCTCTTTTTCTTCCTTGGGTTTTTTGTTTGTTTGTTTGTTTGTTTTTTACTAATCTCTTACCTCCAAAGGAGGTATCATCCAATCTAGGAAAAGCACTATGATTTATGGGGGATACTACCATCATTGCTATAAGCCTAAGTAAGACAGGAACTCTCTCTCCACAGCTCATAAACTTCTCAGCAAACCCAATTCTTGGCTCCCAAATCTGAGGCTCCTCTCGCCTTGCTCTCCTTGCTGCCGGGCTCTAAGCTTAAATTCAGTCATAGATCTCCCACAGACTACCTTTGGTTCCCTCCTCTCTTTTCCTCTAGGAACCCTATTCCTTTCTCATCTCCAGAGCATGCATCAACCCCAGCAATTCCATACCCATCACCAAAGCCTGTCCTCCGACAGAACCAGGCTCCCGACAGCATTCAAAGCCCCATTTTTCCATTATCAATGGGCTGCCACAGCAGAGTGGAGAGTTCTTCAGTTCCTGCTCAGCCTCCCTCCTCTCAGCTGTGTCCGTGGGGGAGGAGGGGTCAAACTGGAGTCTATGTGATTCTTACATGTACTGGTGAGATTGGAGTACAGGCTGTGCCAGCATAGATGGGGAGCGAGTAGCAACACAGCTATAATTAGTCACCCCCACAGCAGAGTCTGAACAACAAGGGAAGGGAGGAGGGTCTCAGGTGGGAGGAGGGACCACTGGCTGCTCAGAAGTAGGGAGGAGGGGGGCAGAGGCTAGGAAAAGCTGCGCTATTCAAGGAAAGGGTTCTGAAGCATAATCTTCAGTGTTGGGTAGACTGAAGGAGGGCGGGTGTATGAAAGCTTCTATTGCTGGCAGCACAGAGTAAGGCCCCAATAAATGGAAGTTTCTTATGCCCTCAAGTGAGAAGAGGCTGCAGACCTGAACTTGAAGGGCTGGGGTGGGGTCCCACAGCTAGGCACAAGGAGACATCTTTAGGGGACTAGAGGAAAAGTGACAGGTTAGTATCCCGAAAAGAGTGGGACACTTGGACCTGGTATCCAGGGAAAACTGTTCTTCGGAACCAGGATGCCTGGGTTTCCCCCAAAAAAACACCATCCCCTCAATGTCCCCTCATGTCCTCACCACTGCCAGGGGTTTCTAAGGGCTTATTGCAAGGGAAAGAGGGGAGCAGAGAGGGCAAAGGAGTCTAGGGATAGGGACGTAGAGAGCTCGGGCAACCCCTGCAAAAGGCAAATCCTCAGAGCTCCCACGCGAGGAGAAGGGGAGGAGGGAAACCCTCAAGAGGCAACGCAGGAACTCCGTGAGAGCCCGGATTGTGGAATCTCAACCCAAGTCCCAGCACGGTGCCAGGAGCCGGCCCTGATTTGGGAACTAGGGGCTGGGGGCAGGTCCGCTGCCGGCCGGCACCCGAACCTACGCACTCACCGATTTTGGCCAGGCTGGCCACCAGGATCCACAGCGCTACCAGGTAGGGGGCCTCCACTTCGTGCCACTGCCAGCGGAAGAGCACCAACCCTGGGAGAGGCTCGCCCGGAGACCCCGGCTCCTGGGTGGGTTCTTCGGCCGCCGCCGCCCCCGCCAGGGGCAGCCCCAGCAGCGGCAGCGCGGCGCGCAGCATCCTGCCGCCTGCCTGGTCGCCCTCCCGGCCCCGCGCGCAGCCGGCCCCGCGCCGCCGCCGCCGCCGCCGCCCCCGCGTCACAGGCACGTGGGCTGCGCTCCCCCCAATCCCAGATCGGATACCCCCCAAGCCAGGTCTGGACTCTGAGATCCTGTCCCAGGCGTCCCGTCCGTCCTCAGGCTCCCGGGGCTCCTCCTGTCTAAACCAGCCTCAGCTCTGGAAATTCTCCAGTGCAGCCAGCCCTCCCCCAGGTCCCGCAACCTATTCCTCTCCACCCGCCTCCCCAAAACCTTCCCCGGCTCTGGTTCGCGCTGGGAGCGACCACAGCACTCCCGAGTCACCTGCTCGTCCCACCCACGGGAGGTGGCAGTCCGCCGCGGTAGGGCCGGGGGAGGGAAGGGGGGGTCTCCAAGGCGAGTGCCACCGGCGGCGAGCAGCTGGCCGCTGGTGCCAAGGCCACGGCCGCCCCGCAGAGCCCGGGACCCCCTTTGGGCCCCAGACCCGACCAGAGCTGCGCACGCGCACTGCGCGCTCCCAGAAAGCCGTGATGGACAGCGCTGTCCCCATCGTCCCCGGAAAACCCGAGGCCCAGACCGGGCCCCGCTCATTCCAGGCTGAGGAGGAGGCCATTCCCCTCACCTCCCAAACCGAGGGGCACCGTTCCTCTTCGTTTCCTTCCAACTTATAGGGAGCTCTGAGCTCTCACCTTTTCCATGAAACAAGAGGACACATCTTCTTCCCTTAAAACTGTGGAAAGCAGAGACTACTAATTCCCCTCAAACTTAAGAGGGACCCACCCAACGTTTCCCCCAAATCTGAGGGGCACTGGGCTCATCGCGTCCCAAACTGAGGAGGACCGTCTCCCCCTTCTCATTCAGGCTGAGGGGTGCCCATCCCACTTCTTCTCCAAAACTGAGGGAAACATGTTCAAACCCCCTCCTCAAACTGTGTCATCCCATCCTTTCCCCGGAACTGGGGAGCACCGCTCCCTCTTCTCCCCACAAGTAAAGGAAAAGGTTCCACCCCCACCTCTTCCTTCAAACGGAGCGGAATTTATTTTCTCTTCTTGCTCCAAACTGAAAAGGGATCCATCTCATCGCCCTGCTTCCCCAAATGAGAGGATCCCATCCACTCCCCAAACTAAAGGAGTCCCAGGACTATCTCATCTCTAAACTGAGGGAGACTAGGCTAGCTAGCCACCGTCTGAGGAAATTTCCGCCCACCTGCCCTCCCCACCCCTCAAAGGGGCGCAGCTTCGCTGTTCCACGCCCAGAGATAGCCTTCCGGCGCCCCGCGCACTCTCGGAGGCGGGGCGCGAGCTGGGGCTTTCCCGCCCGCCTCGCCGGGGAACTAACGGGACTAAGATCGCGGCCTCTGAGTGGCTCGCCGCAAGCCCCGCCCCCGGCAGCGGTTGCCCCTCCCCCCGCGCTTTCCGGAACGAATCTTGACTCCACCCCCTTCCTTGGCCACGCCTCCCTGTGACCCCGCCCCCTCCTGAGCAGCGTCCGGTTCGGCCCCTCCCAAATCCAGTTGAGTTGTCGCGGCGGGACCGGGACCTGCCTGGCCCGAGACGCGCGGTGCGAGCCAGTGGCAGAGCCATGGCTGGCGGGGAAGACCGCGGCGACGGGGAGCCGGTGTCGGTGGTGACCGTGCGGGTGCAGTACCTGGAGGACACCGACCCCTTTGCATGTGCCAATTTCCCGGAGCCGCGCCGGGCCCCCACCTGCAGCCTGGACGGGGCGCTGCCCCTGGGCGCACAGATACCCGCGCTGCACCGCTTGCTGGGGGCGCCACTCAAGGTGAGGGGCGCCGGGAAAAAACAGTATGGGAGCGATCGAGGGTTCAGGGTTTGGTGCCATGAAAGTCTTTGGGAGGTGCCCCTCGGGGAGAGGCTGGACGCTCCTCTGTGGGTACTCAAGGTCCTCGCAGCCCTGCTTGCGGGAACGTCTTCGAAACGGAGGGGAAAACTGAAGAAGGGAGATGGGAGCTTGTGGTTTGCGCCACCTGGCTGCCCCTAAAAGTGAGGCTCCCCTGGGGAGGTGGTCGAGGAGAGGAGGTATGACGAGCTGCCTCTCTGCCTGGGTAACTGCTCTGGATTGGGTGACGGTAGATATGTGAGTGGTAGCGGACCCAGGAGGCGGAGCTGGGGGGTGTGGACCAGCCTTCACCTCACCTGAAGCGGGGGCGGAACGATGAGACAAGGAGGGGCGGGCCACGGTAGGTGGCCAGGGCTTCCAGCGGTTCCTGGAGGTTGGATTGGATCCTGCTGGGTAGAGTGTTGCCCCTGCGGGTGGGGGTGGGGAGATGGCGTGGGAGAAGAAGAGACTTAACGGGGTGAGGGGAGTCCTCCCGAAGCAGCCCAGCCCAGCCCGGGACTAGCCCGGCGCGGGAGGCTCCGCTAGTGGAAAAGCCCTTTGAGTCACCGCCCCCGCCACCCCGCACTCGCGCCGCCGCGGGCCAGCAGCTGGAAGGGAGGGGGCGGGCCGGGCTAATTTTAAACCGCCGGCCTGCCCTCGTTTGCTTGCGCCCCGGAACCGACTCTGCGCACAATACCGGGGAAGGCCCTTTTCCAGATGGCGGGCCCTCTCTCCCCTCCGGCTCGCCGCGCTCAGCCCCCCGCGGGCAGCCCTTTCCGGCGCGCTGGGTTTCCGGGCCAGGACTTAGGGAGGCCACTACCACCCCCGCCAGCCAGTCCACACGGAGCGGTGCGGAAAAGGAGAGAGAGTTGGTGGTGGTGGTGGTGCAATCCCCGGCTCCCAGCCTTAGCTGGGTTGCAGAATTGCGCAAACTTGCCCCCCAGGCTAGGGGTCTCCCTTGGAATGTGCCCTCGGGCGCCAGGCCCCCAGCCTGCATTCCTCGCGCTGCGGGCCAGTCCCGCCTCCGACAATGGGCGGGAGAGGTGGTGGGACTATTGGCCTGGGGAATGGCACGTGTCCCTGCAAAGCCCGGTTTTCAAGGCCCTGACTTGAAAGTGTCAGCACGCTGCCCATTCCAGAGTTTTGATGCAACATCTACCCCCCTCTCCACCCTCGTCCTGCTCTGGTGAAAGGGGCAAACAGGTGGGCCTGGAAGAAACGTGTCCGCCGGGTGAAGGCCACCTCCTGTTCAGCGTGGGCGCTAGCTAGGGAGAGAGGGGTGCTGAACTGAGTCCAGGTTCCTGAAGCTCCTGGTGCCGAAATGAGCCTGGAGCTCCACAGAGAACACAGTATTCCACCCACTACCACTACCCCTACTCTAGGACAGGACTTTCCAGCAGAAGGGCAGATTTGCCCTCGCTCTGCCCTCTGTTCTCTGCTCCCTAGCTGAGGACACTACTGAACTCCGAGAATGTGACATCTCTGCCAATGCAGTCCTTCCTAGTTCCCTCACTTTCAGGACCTCCCACCTGGTGTACTTGAGGGACTGCCATTTCCCCCACAGGCAGGCAGGATATGGGGGTGGACACATTGGGTTACCACAGTGCCTAGAGCAGGACTCCCTGGGGCTGCCAGCTCTGCCAGCAATGGTCAGATGCACTGTGATGTGCTCATCCCAAATATAAACTGTGACCACAGCCCCAGAATAGAAGGCTGGAGGAAGAAGGGCTCAGAATAGGGTAGGGTCAGGGCCATCAGCGATCTGCGAGAGGGGGAGCAGGGCCCTTTTTTTCCAAGAAATGTCAACAACTGGTTCCTCCCCTAGTCCTATAAGTGGGTGCCCCAGGGGCACAGATATGACTCAGGCCTGCCTCGATAGTCTCTAGAGGGGAGAGGTGACCCAGAAATGCAGGCATCTCCGTGCAGGGCTGCACAGCAGAAATGAGGGAGGGGTTTTGTACTCCCTGCTTCATCCTCTGTACAGTTGTCCAGCAAAGGAACAGGACATAGCCAAGTCTGCCCTCAAGTCTGGGCACCGATCCACATCATCCCTGCAGACCCTGTCTGTTTTCTGAGGATGTACAGAGAGACCCAGCCCACTTTCCCTCTGGGGCGCCACCCCACACACCCCATTGGGCGAGGCTTAGCCTCTGTGAGTGCCCCTAGGGCTTCTTCCTTTTTAAAAGACTTGGGAGCTCTCACACCACAGAGGGCCTTGCTCATTTCCTTTCCGTCTAGGAGGAAGCTCCTGGCCACAGCCTCTGACTCATCTCCTGGCCCTAAGGGGGGTGAGGCAGGGTCCTGGCAGTGCCTTGGGCCATGCCTCATGTCTCTGGGGAAACTCGGGAATATCTGTCTTCCTTCTACTGCCAGAACCTCTCCCATTCCAGGAGCCTGCCCCTGTCTCAGGGGCAACCTGCCCTCTGGCCCTGCCACTCACCTCCTTATCCTCCCTCTACTACCTTTGCTCTTGGGGTGGTGCCTCAGGAGCTCCTCCCTTATACCCAAAGGCCCTGCCAGCACTGACTTCTCCCTGGGCTCTGAGCAGAGAGGCCTGGGTGTTGCTCTGACCCTGATGCAAAAGCTAGAGGGACCCCCTATTCCTAGAAATCTGTCCATTACCAGCAACTTTGTGTCCCCAGCTGTGGCCAAAGATTAGAGTAGGACAGGGTGGCGCTATCCTAGAATGTGTCCTGACCTTGCCCCCCCCCTCCCTGCCCCAGCCTCAGTCTACCCTTCAGAAGCAGTTGTGACAAGGAGGCGAAGTGTTAAACTGACATACTGGGACAGGGACCGATGGGAGGGGTCCCAGAGGATTCTTAAGGGTAAGAAGGGGTGCTCTGATGATGAACTGAGATCTTTAGCCCTCTGATAGAGAGGTTTCTTTGGGAGACTGTAGAAGATTGGGATGTGGGCATGAGTCATGGCCTCCCCACTGTCCCTATGGCTGGCGTGTCCACTTAACTGCTCATTCTGGGCTAAGTAACCTGGTGAAGGACTCAGACTTAGATCCTGGCAAAAGTAGGCACTATTTACCCCAACATGTATGTGGTGTGTGTGTGTGTGTGTGTGTGTGTGTGTTCGTTAGCATTCCCTTGCTGGAACTGGGAGGACCAGTTTGGGGTATTTGTAGAGTCCAGACAGTTGAGAGGCTGTCTTCAGCACTTGGCAACCCTACAGGCCCCAACCCTCATTCCACCTCCCCTCAGGGTTCCCTGGAGCACTTCCAATGAACTTCTGCGTAATTAAGATCTAGGTCAAGTAGGCCCATTCCTGGTTATGCAGC
Organism: Nyctalus aviator; assembly: GCA_036971965.1. NCBI lineage: Eukaryota > Metazoa > Chordata > Mammalia > Chiroptera > Vespertilionidae > Nyctalus > Nyctalus aviator. The sequence continues at coordinate 37,086,394 of CM072936.1, forward strand.
AGGTGCATATTCGCTGAATTTCTTGGTCTCCTCACCTGTCAAAGGACTGTCAGAATCAAACCAGGCAGCCCAGTGTATTATACAGAGGAGCCAAAACAAGTGAGCTTCCCTCCTCACAGTCCATCCATGTTATCTCAACCAGGAAGTCATAGTCTCCTTGGAGATATGAGATAACCGGAAAAGAGGCTCATAGAGCACAGGGTCTTGTGTTTACAGGAAAAGGAAAAAAAAAAAATTTCCTAAAAAACAAGAATCCACCAGCATATAATTCTGTCCTCTTCTCCATCTTCTTTGTACCCTGCCCCTGGCATGCTCACTCTCACCTGATTACACTATGAAAAATACCAGGGAGTAGACACCAGGGTCCCCTAAGCTTGGCCCTGCATGTAAAATCATATGTAACAAGTTAGTTAGGGCTGCCAGAGAAACCTGAGACCAGAGAATCCAAAGAAGCATTGTCTGGAGGTTGAAACGAGGGACTGACCTTGGGAAGAATGGGGGAGGGACACCACCCCAAGACGGACAGCAGAGAAGTGTGGAAGACAAGAGCCAGGAGGGAGTCACGGATGTAGACCTACACTGACCATGTGCTGACCCTGAGCACTGTCAGCAGGGACCAGGGTTTGGGCATACTCAGGCCTGGCCCAGCCCCAGGGTGTGAGAAACAAGGCCCAGAGGTTTGGCTCTCCGAAGGGTGACCCCAGGAAGGGGCCAGGGGTGTGAGGGACAAGCACCATGCAGCTGGCAGGAAGTTTCTGCTCTTTGCTGCTTGCCTAACCCTAACCCCTTCCCCCATCTCCATCCAAGACAAACAGCTGGAGGAGGGGGGCATTGTCCTATAGGCTTTGGGTTGCCAATTACCCATGAGCCTCCTCTCCGTAAATGGAGCTCTGGCAGGATTAGACAGGTGACATGGTTAGGGAAGCCACTAACCACCAGGATTTAACCTGCTCATCTGAGGAGGCTGAGGGTGGTAGGCACTTAGTCTTGAGGACCCCCTGCCCCACAGGGATACAGGCATCCCAGGTGCCCTGCACACTTGAGACTAGAGCATACAAGTATGTGTGCAAGAGAGGAAGAAAGCGTGCTGGGCCCCAGCTTTCCGTGGGTGTGCTTCTTGGGCCTGCGCCTGGCCAGTGAGCATATATATACCTATACAGGTGTCCCAAAAAAATGTATACGCACTTTTTTTATTATTTGTTTTTTTACAGAGAGGAAGGGAGAGGGAGAGAGAGTTAGAGTTAGAAACATCGATGACAGAGAAACATCAATCAGCTGCCTCCTGCACACCCCCTACTGGGGATATGCCGGCAACCAAGGTACATGCCCTTGACCAGAATCGAACCTGGGACCCTTGAGTCCACAAGCCGATGCTCCATCCACTGAGCCAAACCGGTGAGGCTGTATACACACTTTAACAGCTAATTTCTATTATATTTTGAAAATGAAATGTATGTTAATAGACACTGCTGTTATAATTATACCAAGTGTGTATACATTTTGGGGGGACACCTTGTATACACCTGACCTTATATACCTGGGTTTGTAAGCAGTTACTGCATATATTCAATCACCCTTCCAGTGTTCATCTTTATATAACTCCACCTCTCCCCTTGCCATTGTGCCTCTACATTTATTTGTGGCCTGTCTCTGAGTCAAGCCTGCCTGCCTCCAGGACTAGCTGGAAAGCAGGGACGCAGAGGCAGTGTCTTGTTCTCTGCTCTGTCTTCAGAAACTAAAACCAGCCTAGTTCATGAATATTTGGATGAGCTTGTTCTATATGTGTATGATTTAGGGGATCCCCGAGGAGGTTGCAGCTGTGCCTGGATGGGGGTAGTGAGGGTAGGCTGCTGAGTCATCTGTGGGAAGAGGGATCAGGAGGAATGTGGGGATGCCCTCCGCTGAGCTGGCCCCGGACCATGTACCCCAGCCCGGGGGCCTTACCCTCTCCCATCTCAGGCCTATTCCCAGTGGGCCGTGGAGAAGATGACTCTGCTCCTACGGAGGGGAGAGAGGCCAGGCCCGCCCCAGGCGCCCAGGGGAGGGCAGGCAGCCAGGCAGGAAGTGGGACAGAACAGACTGCAGTATTTGTTCTATGTCCCATGTCCCAGTCAGGGGGGGAGGTGGTCACCCAAGGGCCTCACAGGAAGGGCCTGAACAGCCAGGAAGGAGCTGGGGCAGGCTCTCCGGTGCAACAGGGATGCTACGCAGAGGCAGAGGTGGGGGCAGGAGCTGGGCTCCCTTTCCCCTCAAGGGATCAAGGGCGGCTGGAAGTCCTTGGGCTCGGTCCAGAGCAAGGCAGGACTGGCAGAACAACAGGACTTTTAGTCCCAGTAAGATGGAGACCACAGGCACCCTGATTCTGCAGAGGGGGCTCTCTCTGGGTCAGAGCACCTCAAAGAGGAGAGCCACTCAAGTCAAGGTGTCCAGGAGAAGCACAGTGCTGCCATCCGCCTCTCCAGTCACCTTAGTAGGCCTTTCTGCAAGTACTTCTCAAGGAGCCGAGTGTCCTGCCCAGGAGTGGAGCGGAGCCAGGCTCAGTGGGGAGAGAGGCACGGGAAGCATGTGCCTTCTCGTTAGGATGCAGGTTTCAGGGACCCACTATAGACGGACTGAGTCAGACCCTAAAATCTGGTTTTCAATAGGCCCCTTGGAGGCCTCTGAGGTCACTACAGCCCACTTGACATGGCAAAGTCCCTCAGGCCTGGAGGGACTGGGAGCCTGTGGATTAGCCCCTGCTACTCATGCTCTTCATTCAGGGACACACATACACCTCCCAGCGATATCATTGTATTTAACCCAATCATTAACTAACTGGAAAAGAACAAAGGGAAGGCAGAATATTTAGGCATGCCCAGTGAGGTCTGTGTGATGTAGGAAAGGTGATTATCTGTCAGTCACACCCAGGAACCAGGTCATTGACCGGAAGAGGCGTGGCCACTACAATGGCGCAAAATCTGAGATACATAAATAAGCTCCTAAACAAACAGGCTCCCCTCTCCTGCTTGCTGGGCTCCTGGTCCACTTGTTTCAGGGGCACACTCCCCAATATTCATCCACATGGCCCACAGCCATGTGGACCCACACAATGGACTAATGGACTGTGACTGGAAGCCTAATGCTATGCCGGACTTATCTCCACCAAGGGACGGAAACTGTGGACGCTGGCTTTGCTTTTGGCTCTACTGAATCCCCAGCTGCACCTTTTCCTGGACTGGTTTAAGGGATATGGGACTTTTGAAACCCATGCAAATAAAAATCACTCATTCTCCCACGCAAATCTTAGAAAATTCTTTTTCTCAAAATATCGTTAAGAACCTGACCCCCAACACCCAGTGGGTAAAGGGATCCCCCAGTTTCACCAGTGGATACCCCACTTCCACTAATAACACCAGTGTGTGTTTTTTTTTTCCTAACACTTTCTCCCAGGGCTTGAATGCTTGTGACTACAGCTTCTCACCCCACAGGGCTGTGAACTTCTTCGAAGGCAGGAACTTCCTTCCATCTTCTCCATTCTCCTTCCTCATTTATGTTCATTAACTCAATACATGTTTAGAGAGAACTTACAATGTGCCAAATGCTATGCTAGGCTCTGCAGATATAGCATGCAGCAGGACTGACATGGTGCCCGAGCCCAGAGAACACACAGATAAAGGGGAAGAAGACTGGTGTCTAGGATATTATGCTGCCCTGGGGAAGGCCTCAGAGTAGGGTACACACATGGCATGAAGTGGGTTGCATAGCAAAAGAGTCCAGGAAGTCTTTAAAAAAAAAAAAAGCCTTATGTAATCTGAAACCTAAAGAATGGGTAAAACTGAAACCAGTTTGGCTCAGTGGATAGAGCGTCGGCCTGCAGACTCAAGGGTCCCAGGTTCAACTCCGGTCAAGAGCATGTACCTTGGTTGTGGGCACATCCCCAGTGGGGGGGTGCAGGAGGCAGCTGATCGTTGTTTCTCTGTCATCGATGTTTCTAACTCTCTCTTCCTCATTCTTTCCTCTCTGTGGAAAATCAATAAAATATTAAAAAAAAAAAAAAAAAAAAAAGAATGGGTGTTACCCAGAAGACATAGTATACAAAGGCTTTGCACATAGTAGGCACATGAAGGATTGCTAAAGGAATGCTTGGCTACGGTGCAGACCTTGTGGTGTGCCTCTCGGCCAGCACCCTGAGTAGGAGGTAGGAGGACATGAGGTCTACCCCTGCCTCCTCTTCCCCATCCCTGACAGCTGTTCTCTTTGCTCCCAGCTAGAGGACTGTGCCCTGCAAGTGTCTCCCTCTGGATACTACCTGGACCCTGAGCTGTCCCTGGAAGAGCAGCGGGAAATGCTGGAGGGCTTCTATGAAGAGATCAGGTCAGAGCTGGTGAGACCAGGAAGATAAGGCTGGCCACAACCTCCCCCCCACCTCCCAGGCTGGCTCAGGTGTCAGCAGCCAAGACACCTGCTCTCTAGCCAAGGATACATGCAGGTCACCTCCTGCTGCCCCAGGGAACTGTGCCAGGGGAATCCCAAGGCCTGGCCAGTGTTACCTGCTACCCAAGATGGAGTGGGGGCTCTCCCACATACCTGAGATACCTGCATTTGCATTAATCCTTCTGTCTGGCCAACCCTTGGGCTTGGAGGAGCAGTTGGGGAGGAAGGAGCTGGGCCCCTAGTTGGCATGTGGGGAGGTCTTTGGCTGCCTTGGTGTGGGGGGAAGGGACCCCGCAGAATGAGCTGGGAGGTGCTGACTAAGCTGCTTGATTCCAGCAAAGGGCGGAAGCCTACATTGATCCTGCGGACCCAGCTCTCTGTGAGGGTCAATGCCATCTTAGGTGAGTGTGTGAGGGCATCAGTGTCCAGCCCAGCTGGCTCAGTTTCTTTCAGGCATGTGCTGGACAGTGGACAGGACAGATCAGAAACAGAACATGTGGCCCCTCCCCATTCTTAGTCTGACCTTTCCTTCTAGGGCCAAGGCTAATGCTGCTGCTAGACTGTAGTGGGGGCTGCCCAGAGCCAGGGAGTAAGCAGAGGAGAAGGGGGGAGGGGGGGTCAAGAATATTAGAATAGCCCCAGCTGGTTTGGCTCAGTGGATAGAGCATCAGCCTGCGGACTGAAGGGTCCCAGGTTCAATTCCAGCCAAGGGCACATGCCCGGGTTGTGGGCTCAATCCCCAGTGGGGGACGTTCAGGAGGCAGCCAATCAATGATTCTCTCATCATGGATGTTTCTATCTCTCCCTTTCTCTCTGAAATCAATAAAGAAATATTTTTTAAGTGAAAGTAAAACCTTAAAAAAAAAAAAAAAAAAAGAATACTAGAATATTCTTTGAGGTTGCCAATGTCCCCTTGAGGTTACAATGTCCATCCACCCCTTGCAGAAAAATTGTATGGCTCCAGTGGCCCTGAGCTCCGCCGCTCTCTCTTCTCACTAAAGCAGATCTTTCAGGTGAGGCCCAGAGGTGGGCTGGGGGTGGGCATCCCAGCCTCAGCTCCCCCCCCTAATATCCCCCATGGTGCCCCCAGGAGGACAAGGACCTAGTGCCTGAATTTGTGCACTCAGAGGGGCTGAGTTGCCTGATCCGTGTGGGTGCCGCTGCCGACCACAACTACCAGAGCTACATCCTCCGAGGTCAGTCCCGCTCCTCCCCCAGGACCCATGCCTTCAACGACCCCTTACTGACCTCTTCTTGTTTCTGTGTCCTCAGCACTGGGCCAGGTGATGCTTTTTGTGGATGGGATGCTGGGAGTGGTGGCCCACACTGAGACCGTGCAGTGGCTGTACATGTTGTGTGCCAGCCTGGTAAATGGCCCTCCCCCCAGCCATGCACCCTTTTCCCACTGCCTCTCTCTGGGCCTCAGTTTCTTCTCCTGTAAGTTGGGCTAGAGTGGAGTGAGTCTGTGGCCCCCTCTAAGCCTAAAAGCACCTCAGTGCCTGGGCCTACAGCCAGGCTCTTTTTGTTGAGACTCTCCTGTCTGGGTCCAGCCCCAGCAGCCCTTCCCCCACTGCACCAGGAGCTGGCCCAGCTCTGGCCCACGCCCCACTCATATGTGGTGATCCCTCCCCTAGTCCCGCCTGGTGGTGAAGACAGCTCTGAAGCTGCTGCTGGTGTTTGTGGAATACTCTGAGAGCAATGCACCGCTGTTCATCTACGCAGTCAACTGTGTGGCCAGCACGACCGGTCAGAGGCTGTCCCTCCCTCTCCCACCCCTCAGAGCCTTTGCCTACCTTCCTCCCCATGACGGCTCCCCATTCTGTGCGGCAGGTGCCCTGCCGTGGGCCAACCTGGTGTCCATCCTAGAGGAGAAGAACGGGGCAGACCCTGAGCTGCTGGTGTACACAGTCACCCTCATCAACAAGGTGCGTGCGGAGGGGGAACCCAGCGCCGGGGGATGAGCCCCTCAGGCTCCTGCCTTCAGGCCCCCAAAGCCTTCACCTCGCCCTCCTACCCCCGCCCTGCAGACCCTGGCAGCGCTCCCAGATCAGGACTCCTTCTACGACGTGACGGATGCACTGGAGCAGCAGGGCATGGAGGCGCTGGTCCAGCGGCACTTGGGCGCTGCGGGCACTGACATCGACTTACGGGCACAGCTTGTGCTCTATGAGGTGGGCTCTGGGCTGGGCTGCCAGGGCCCAACAGAAGAGGGGAGGGAAGGGGCACCGTTTCCCAGCGCCCACCCTACCTCCGTGGCTCACATGGGGACCCATGTCTGCTAGAGTGCCCTGCGGATGGAGGATGGAGACATCATCGAGGAAGCTGCCGCTGGAGGGCGGCGGGAGCGCAGGAAGCCCTCCTCGGAGGAAGGCAAGAGGAGCCGCCGGTCTCTAGAAGGCGGGGGCTGCCATGCGCGCACCCCGGAGCCTGGGTGAGAACAGGGCCTCAGCACTGGGGGAGGAGGAATGGTTGCACCCGGAGTAACCGGTCTCCTGACAGACCTTGCCTCCAGCCCCACAGGCCCCGCCTCCTCCTTTTCTTCCTCCTCCTCCTCCTCTTCCGGCCCTGACCCACTCACAAGCCCAGTGCCCAGCCCCATGGGCCCTGCCTCTGGCCTCTGTACCTCTGTGAACCTCTTTCCTGCCCTCTCCGTGGCATCCTCAGCTGACAATGAAAGGAGCATCTACAAGTAAGTAGGGAGATAGAGGTTACCCCCCAATTCTTCCCCGCTTCCCAGAATCCTCTCCCCACCTGTCCCTCTGCTCTGCTCCCCTCCATGGACCCTCAGCCTCCTCTGCCCAAACGCGTGCTTTCTCTCTCTTTCTTTCCAGACTTCACCAAACTGCTCCTATTTGGTAAGTGACTGCTGGGGGGGTGGGGTTCGGCTCTGACCGACCTCCTCCCCCTGAAGCTTCTCTTCATCTCCTTCTGGCATTACGTCTGTTCTCGGCCAATGTCATCTGTCTCCCTGCCCCCTATGGTCCTTGTCTCTCCGGCACTGTCTCTGACTCTTGTTCTGCTCGGTCTTTGTCTCTTACTGCACCCTGTCCGGCTTCGAGTCCGTCTCTCCCCTCCACTTACAGTTTCCCCTGGTCATGTCTTCCCCAACCCCCTCCTCCTCTTCCCACGGTGGCTGGGGAGGAATCCCTGATAGCACTGTCCAGGTCTGTGTAGGTGTGAGCAACTGGGCTTCCTGGTGGAGCAGACCCCACAATTACTATTTCTTCTCTCATCCTCCCCACCCCCCACCCAGTGCCCCTGAGAGCCCACCTGTCCCCCAGCCCCCCACTGGGCAGGCCAGGCTGGAGTAAGTACAGAGGCCAGCCTGCCAGGCCTGCCATGTGCTCAGGGCTTCGGCATTGCTTCTCCCAGCGGGGTTCCATTTGCCTGCTGCAGCCAGAGCTTGGGGCCTCTTCTCTCCCAGACTTCTGCCTCCTCGGTCACCTAAGGACTAAGCATTGGGATTGGTTCCCTGAGGTCATGTGGTCCCTGTGCTTCCATAGTGATGCCATGATTGCTTTGACCAGAGACTGAGGACATGGACTCCCAACCTGGAACCCATTCTCCCAGGCAGGGGCCAGGAGGAGGGCAGGGAGGGGAATTAGGGTGCTGTGAGTGTGGAGGTAGAGGAACAACCTAGGGCTAAGGTAAGGGCCGGGACTGAGGGCCAATGGAGGCTAGAAGGGCCCAGAAGGAGACATTGGATCACTCGTTATTTCAACATAAACTGAGTGCTTCTCTACCAGGCCCCTATCTGGGCATAGGTCAGAGTTCTCAGAAGCTGCAGAAATGCCAAGGGAGGGATGTGCCCATTGGCACAGCCATCCCCTTCCCCTGCTCTAAGAGCCCTTGTCTAGAATCAGGACAATTAACATGAATAGCAAGGTTGCAAGTTAGACATTAAGTAGAACTTCTGTTGACCTAGGAATGCTGGGTTGGAAGTGACCCTCCCCAGATGTGGAGGATTGAACTGGGGCTGGACTTGGGGGGGTTGGATCCTGGGTCTGCTCGGCGCATGGTCTGTTCCCGTGTGTCTGTGTGTGCCTGCAATTAGGGGCAGTGCCCAGGGGACCAGCATGTGCGCCACCCTGGGCTGGGGTGTGCCAGAAACCCTCGCTGACATGTGCCTCCCCCCAGAGCCCGGTTCCTGGAGAATGTGGCGGCAGCAGAAACAGAGAAGCAGGCTGCGCTGGCCCAGGGCCGGGCAGAGACATTGGCTGGGGCAGTGCCCGATGAGGCTGATGGACACCCAGGTGAGTGGGTGGGTGGGCAGACCCTACCCATGCCTCCTTGTTGCTCCACAGAGGGCATGACGCTGACAGCTGCTTCTCTTTTTTTTAGATGCCCGGGAACTGTGGAGTACCCCTGAACCGGCCCTCGTTTCTGCACCGAAAACACCCCAGAGCCCTGCTCCCCGAGTCCTGCTCAGGTCCCAGAGGAGCCTTGAGCCAGAGCCCAAGGAGCCACTGGCCCCACCAAGCCCCAAGGCTGAGCCCACCCAGGAGTTCCCTATCCATGTACCCAGGCTCTGCATTGGGGACCTGGACTTCTCAGATCTGAGGGAGGACGAAGACCAGGACATACTGAACACAGAGACTGTGGAGACTGGGAAAGGGGTCCCACCCCCACCACCCCCACTGCCCTTGCTCTCTGAAGGCCCCCCACCTCCACCACCACCCCCACCACCACCACCCCTCAAAGGCCCCTTCCCACCGCCTCCACCGCCAGTTGCCCCCCTGCCCCCATCAGCGCCTGACGGCCTCGCCCTCCCCACCAAGAGGAAGACAGTCAAACTCTTCTGGCGGGAGCTAAAGCTGGCCGGGGGCCATGGGAGCTCTGGGAGCCGCTTTGGGCCCTGCTCCACCCTGTGGGCCTCCCTGGAGCCCGTCTCTGTGGACACAGCCCGGCTGGAACACCTGTTTGAGTCCCGTGCCAAGGACGTGTTACCTTCCAAGGTAAACGCACCCTCAACCCAGGTGGAGAGGGGAGGGACTCAGAGCTCAAAGGTCCTAACTACTGGGGCTGCCGCTCATTTCCCACGTGGGGAAAACGAGGCAAAGAGAGGAGCGGGGACTTGTCTGAGGTCTCCCCAGGGATCAGCAGAGCCCTAACTGGCACCTAAGCTCATCCCAAGGCTTTAAACATCCCAGGTCCATCCCCAGGTATGGGGTGACCCCACCATTTGTCCTCTTAGGTTGTTGCCCCAGCTAGTCCCTTTCCCAAACTTACACTCTCCTTCCCTCAACCTCAAAGAAAGCTGGTGAGGGCCGCCGGACAATGACCGTCGTGCTGGACCCCAAGCGCAGCAATGCCATCAACATCGGTCTAACCACCCTGCCGCCTGTGCATGTCATTAAGGCTGCCCTGGTCAACTTCGATGAGTTTGCCGTCAGCAAGGATGGCATTGAGGTAGGAGTAGCCAGCTGGGGGTGTGGAAAGGAGTGGGAGGTCCAGCCCTCTCCTTTGGTCAGTGGGCATGGGCTTGGCATAGCAGTCCCCAGACCCTGGGGCTCCCCCAAATTTCCCCCAGGTAGCCTAGGGGGAGTCAAGACCAACACCTGAAGCCTCAGGCCAGCACTTACTGGCCCGTGTGGGGTGGTGGTTGTGTCCTTAGAAACTACTGACCATGATGCCCACGGACGAAGAGCGGCAGAAGATCGAGGAGGCCCAACTGGCCAATCCTGACATACCTTTGGGCCCAGCCGAGACCTTCCTGATGACTCTTGCCTCCATCGGGGGCCTGGCTGCCCGCCTACAACTCTGGGCCTTCAAGCTGGACTATGACAGCATGGAACGGGTACCTGGGGTCATGGGTGGGACAGGCAGTGGGGGCAGATGAGTATGATGACCATATAATCTGAGTCCCCTGGTCTCCCCCGCCAGGAAATTGCAGAGCCACTGTTTGACCTGAAGGTGGGCATGGAGCAGCTGGTGCATAATGCCACCTTCCGCTGCATCCTGGCCACCCTTCTGGCTGTGGGCAACTTCCTCAATGGCTCCCAGGTGAGTGACAGCACACGAGGCTGGGGGCCGGGCTCTGGAGCCCGCCAGGCCCGGGCTCAGACAAAGTCCTTTCAGAGCAGTGGCTTTGAGCTGAGCTACCTGGAGAAGGTGTCAGAGGTGAAGGACACGGTGCGCAGGCAGTCGCTGCTGCACCATCTCTGCTCCTTGGTGCTCCAGATGCGGCCCGATTCCTCTGACCTCTACTCGGAAATCCCCGCCCTGACCCGCTGTGCCAAGGTCAGCACCAGCCAGGGGCTTGAATAAAACTGGCTAGGGCATGAGGGAGTGCTGCTTCCTGGGGCTGGCTTCTCCCCTCCTATTTCAACGGCTGTGCCAAGGCTGGCTCGGCTACAGATGTTTGTGCCAGAAATGCTTCCCTCTATCGGCCTGGCTATACCTGCTCAACCTTTGGGTCTCAGTTTAACTGCCGCTTCCCCAAGAAACCTTCTCTGTTCCCCATTGGACCAAATGAACCTGTCTGTGTCCTGTGGTAGACCATGAACTTTTGGAGGGCCAAGGTCAGATCTCATCTGTGTGTTCCTCTGGCCTGGCTCACCAGCCTGGCACAGAGGCAGCCTCAGGCCAGTACTTTCTTGTGCGGGGTCAGCCTGTGCACCCCCCTTGCTTTTCCAGGTGGACTTTGAACAGCTGGCTGAGAACCTGGGGCAGCTGGAGCATCGGAGCCGTGCGGCTGAGGAGAGTCTGCGGAGCTTGGCCAAGCACGAGCTGGCTCCAGCCCTGCGTGCCCGCCTCACCCACTTCCTGGCCCACTGTTCCCGACGCGTTAACACGCTGCGAGTGGTGCACCGCCGTGTCTGCAACAGGTGGGACTGTGGGCCTGAGGCGGGACCGCCACCCTGTCCCTCGCCCCCAAGGAGGACTCGCCATCCCTTCCTATCCTGATCTGCCTAGGTTCCACGCCTTCCTGCTGTACCTGGGGTACAGCGCACAGGCAGCCCGGGAAGTACGCATCATGCAGTTCTGCCACACGCTGCGGGAGTTTTCGCTGGAGTACCGGACTTGCCGAGACCGGGTGCTCCAACAGCAGCAGAAGCGGGCCACGTACCGTGAGCGCAACAAGACCCGGGGACGCATGATCACCGAGGTGCGTGCCCCTCCCAGGTCTGGACTGCCACTCCCGTGGTTTCCTCCCCTGGCTCCCAACTCATCATCCTCCCCTCTCCAGACAGAGAAGTTCTCAGGAGTGGCTGGGGAAGTCCCCAGCAACCTGTCTGTCCCAGTGGCTGTGGGCAGCGGGCCGGGCCAGGGGGATGCAGACAGTCACGCCAGCATGAAGAATCTGCTGACCAGTAAGCCTGAAGATACCACACACAGCCGCCGCAGCAGAGGTGGGACCTGTGGCCGCCGGGGGGAACGGGTTTTGCTTTGGGGCCACCTGGGCCTGACCTCCCTCTCTTGCCTCCCTCAGGCCTGGTCCAGAGCAGCTCCCCAGTGCCCACAGCAGTGAGGGCCTCCAATGCACCCCCAGAAGAATCCCCAGGCTCCAGTTCACCCAGTGACACTTCGGATGAGATCATGGACCTGCTGGTGCAGTCAGTGACCAAGAGCAATCCTCGGGCCTTGGCTGCTCGGGAACGCAAGCGTTCCCGTGGCAACCGCAAATCTCGTGAGTACTCCCCACATATCCACTGCCCACTTTGTCCCCAGCAATCAACCCCCTCCAACCCTGCTCTGTCCCTGCAGTGAGGCGGACACTGAAGAGCGGACTTGGAGAAGACCTGGTGCAGGCACTGGGACTGAGCAAGGGACCTGGCCTGGAGGTGTGAAGCCGCTGCCTCCAGGGTATCTCCTTGGGCCACAGCTTGCATGCAAAAGACTATATAAAGTGAGGAGGGGCCAGAGCAGAAGTCTGAGCATCTTCTCAACCCTGAGGTCACTCTGTACCCAGTGGCCAGTGCCTTGAGCAGTATTATCCATGTTTGTGTGTGTGTGTGTGTGTTTGTGTGTGTGTATGTGTGTCTGTGTGTGTGTGTATGAACTCCCAGAACATGTGGAGCATAATAAAGTTTTCTTAGCCAACCCAAGAGCCTTTTTCTTTCAAGGTATAGACCACGCTTTCAAGGTCTACAGCAGTAGGGAAATACCAAAGTATTGGTTCTTCCTGCCTCAGGCCTCATCATCACACAGCCATTAGCCACATTCTAAGCCATTTATTCAACAATCCTATGCCTTACACTGCTTTGGGCCCCTGGACTAGGCCCTCGTTACTCCTAGCATGGGGCCATGCAGCCTGAGAAGAGCCACCCAGGGCCCAGCAACCAGCAGTCACAATGTCAGCGGCTATAATCGCTTCATCTGCCGCCGTTCCTGCCGGCGCTGCCTTTTCTCATTGTGCTCCGGCGCCGGGGCACCACTGTCTGCCGTGAACCAGGGGCCCAGCACATTCACCCACAGGAGGTAAAGGGCCCGTCCCGGAGCCTAGGAGAGAAAAAGTAACTTGAAGCCAGGTTCAGGAAATAAAAGAAGAGATGGGTTAGATGCCCCAGCCCCTTTCTCGGGAGTCCCAACAACCCACGCACCAGGAGCCAGAAGGACCAGATGTAGAGGGAAAAGCAGCTGAGCACCTGCACAATGGCTGTCAGTAGGATCACATCCTTAAGGTGCCTGTGGATAGAAGGGAGACTGCAGGGGCCAAAGATAGTCGATGGGCCCCCATTCACCTCCCGCCCCTTCAAGTTGCAGGCAGCTGTGGGTCTTGGGCTACCTGGGCCCCAGCACCACAGCCCTGGGGCCGCTCACCTGAGCTGGCGGCGGGGGACACTCACTCTGCCATGCCCTGCTCCATGTTGAGGTCCATTCCACCATCCATCAGGGCCCCATCCTCAGAGAAGGCCGCCCGTGCCATTGAGCTCATTGAGTGGTAGCTGGCCCCGTATACTGCCAGGCTAAAGGCCAGGGCCATCTGCAGAACAGGGATGGAAGTATCAAAGGCCAGCCACTAACCCCATGTGCTTACCCACTCCCCAGGATGGGGAACACTTACCCAGGCCCAAAACGAGGCAGATGAGTAGAAGAAGACCAAGGTCACAAGGCAGTAAATGGCCTGCAAGCAGACACAGGATCAGGCTGGGATCAAAGCTACCCTAAACCATGGACCTCCCTTGACTCTGACCAAGCGCTAGGCCAGGCTGTGGAAGAAGACAGGTTGTTTCTGACAGGGTTGGGGAAAAAGAGGTCTGCTTCCCGTCCTGAGTACCCAGAATACTCTCTGACACACCAGCCTAGGAAAGAAGCCTCTGTATTCAGGGTAAAGGCTCTGGAGTCCATCTCATTTTGTTGTTTAGACTATTCAACACTTCCTCTGTACAGGATCTATCTATTTATTTCTTTATTTTGGGGATTTTCTTCTAAAGCAGTGACTCACATACCACCGCCACAGCCCCCACTACACAAAACAGGACTCTGGGTCCTTGGCTAAGCACAGAAATAGGAGCCAGGCACTTACATTGGCCCCCAGTATGATCCGCAGGTAGAACTTCAGGGTCTCTCTGTTCTCTTCAAATATCTGCTTCTTCCCTCTTGTCCCCACTTTGCCCTTGGGCTGCAGAAGAATGAGAAGATGCTTGTCAGAGCCCTCCTCAGCGGGGTCCTCCTCACCCGCCCCACCAGCCTGGTTAGCTACAGAGCTCCAGTTGCACCTCATCCGGTTCCCATTGGTGCTCAAACCTAGCACAATACTTGGGATGTCTACCCCCTCCTCCAGGCAATCCTGCCTAGGGCTGAAACCATCTTTTCCAACAACCTCAGCCATGGTCGCCTGCACACCCTGGGACAATGCAACACTAGAGAGGATATTGCCTGGTTTCCCTGGCAAGGTGCAGCGCCGTGGGCTGATGACCCCGGCAAGGGGAATTCCTGAGTGGCGTTGGATAGGGCCCCTCTCCGGCCTCCGCTGGAGTTAGGCACGATCTCGGCTGACACCCACACCCTCCTGGCCCAATTTTTAGCCAATTCTGGTACTATGTGACACTGACGCCCACCCCCATTCCGGCACCACGTCTGGTACGGTCCAGCGCTGCTCCCTTCCACCCCCGTGCATCTAGTATGGCCCGGCGCCTCCCTCCGGCCGACCCGCTTCTCTTGCTGTCCTTCCTCTGTTTTCAGTCTCCCAGACCTGGAAGCGCTTTGCCGATGCGGACCCCGCCCTACCCGCTCTCCTTACCGCCATGGCGCGACGCAAGCACCCAGCCGGGGAAACAAGGAATAGCGAATGAAACCGCAATCCCCGAGTACCACATCGGCAGCACAGGCACTTCCGGTGCAGACCCAAATCGTCACACCTGGGACGGAAGTGAGTGGGCCACTTCCTTTCCTGGCCCCGCCCCCCAGGAGGGGAGTCCGTGGAGACTACACTTCCCAGATGCCTTTGCGCGGGGGCGGAGGCGGCAGGGATGCGATGGCGGAGTCGCTGCCCCCAGAGGTGAGAGGAGGCTGCCCTCAGGTCCAGCTCGGGCCAGGCCCCGCCCTCAGGGTCCCGGGCTGTGGGGAGGGGCTGTCAGAGTCCCGCTAGTCAGGCGGAAATGACCCGTGCGGCAGGTCAGAGGACTTGCAAGCTATGGGTAACGGCCCCACCGTTAGGCTACTCCGTCCCCTTAAGGTGGGGGACATCCTCTTCTTCCCCAGCAGCGGCCCCAGGAGATGGCTGTTCTGTCACCTCAGAGAAAACAGGGCCTCTGCCTACCCACCTTCTCTTGAGATGACCACCCCTCCCCCTCAGTAGTGGACGGTCTCTGCTCCGTCCCCAAAGGGTAACTGATTTTATGCCATTGGTGCCAGGGATGATCGTTCATCCCCTCCACCCCGAGAGATGGCTGTCCCCTACCACTGGCGGGAGGAGACTGCCTTTCCCATCAACTCCGGGCAGGGTCGCTGAGTTCTGTCCCCAAAGACCGGCCTGCTCCCCCTTCCCTCCGCCTCCAGTGATGGCCTCCCCTACCTCCTTGACCCCAAGGGAAGTTTGCCCCTCCTCCTTAGCTTGAAGCAAGACTTCTCTGCTGCCTTTATTGAGAGCAGGTAACAGGTTTTGTCCCCAGGGGACTCTTGGAGGACTCCTCCATCCTTTTTGCCCTGAGAGTTGGCCGCCCTTTCTATGCCTCCCGGAGACCAGACGCCTTTTCCATATCAGCCCTGGGATGGCTCTCCTTTCCCTTAGCAAAAATAGGACTGCTCCCACCCCACTGAGCCCCTCTGCCGTGGCATCTTCTCTCCCCTTGGCCCTAGAGGTTATCTACTTCATCCACATAGATCCCAGGAACAACCAGTCAACTCTGGTAGCCTCTCGGAATGGGGTTCATGGGTCGGCCACCCATCCTTATCACTGCCTGCTCTAGAAAAGCCACTCCCCTTCCCAGCTCAAAGAATCCCCTCAGTGATAACAGCTGCTTTGCCCTCTGTTATTCATTGATCCTCAGGTTGGTGGCTGAGCCTCAGAAGATGGAATGGCCGCTATCTTATCTCAGCTCAGAGATAAGATATCTGTCTCCCCTGGGGATTGGAGGCTTGGTCATTCCCAGTCCCCATCAGCGTTCTCTTCCCTATGTCTAG
This sequence comes from Nyctalus aviator, assembly GCA_036971965.1. Classification (NCBI taxonomy): domain Eukaryota; kingdom Metazoa; phylum Chordata; class Mammalia; order Chiroptera; family Vespertilionidae; genus Nyctalus; species Nyctalus aviator. The sequence continues at coordinate 37,102,375 of CM072936.1, forward strand.
CCTCCTCCCCAGTCATTCTCTCAATAATTGACCTGCTTTATCTCCCCACCCTGAGCAAACCTTTGGTGAAAATAGAGATAGAGACCTATCCATCCTTAATTCAATCCAGTGAATACTGGCTGAGCACCTTTTGTGGGCTAGGGATGAGAGGAGATCAGAATGGGCTGATGAGGTCAAGCTTAAGGAAGGGCATTCTAGGAAAGAGGCTCACATAGGCAAAGGAAATAGACGTGCTGTGTTTCTAAGACCGTGGGGAGACTGGATTGGGGAAGCTCTGGGATCAGGGATCTAGTTGGGCATGAAGGCCTGGCAGTGCTGACCCAAGAGTGGAGATTGTGTTGTGAGGGTCCTGGATACCCTAGAAGTTTTCATCAGGGGTGTGCTGAGACCAGAAGCTGTTTTTGGAAAATTAACCTTGCTGCAGTGTGCAGAATGATTAGTAAGAATGAGCCTGGAGGCAGGAGAGTCCGTTGGAAGACTGTAAAAGGAATCCAGGTTTAGAAAGATGAAAATCTAGGCTACTAAGTAAAGTTTCACATGTAAAAATATTAGTAACAGCAATCCAACAACCATTTATGGAACACCTACTAGGTGTCAAGCACATCATATCTAATATAACTGTATTATATTAGATATGATGTGCTTAATCCCCACGAGACTCTTGACATATGTTTTCTAATATCCCCATTCTAGGAAGTAGTGGAATTGGGGTTTAAATGAATCTAAGTTAGCCTGGCCTAAAGCCTATGCTTGACATCTGTGTCTGAGAGCAAGAGACAGAAGAGCATGACAAGTTCAAAGTATTATCAAGACCTTCAGAGGAGATGCACTGTTGGCATGGAAGCTCAGGTGCTGGAGAGTTGGGAGATTGGGACTGCTGTGGACTGAGGGCAGAATATGAATTCTGGCTGAGATGAAGCTGATAGTAAAAATATTTGGGTGGAGGCTTCTGTGGACAGTTGGCGACACTGGAATAAGATAACACGAGGATATTGAATTGTTGGTTATCCCTGTAGAGGTAACTGTGGAAGTCATGCAAATGTTTATTCTAGAAAGTAAACAGATGGAAAGACCTAAGCCTGAGCCCTGGGAACCACTGACGATCCAGAGACAGGGCAATTGGAGTGGTGAGTGGAGCCCTAGAGAACAGTGTCATAGGAGTCAAGGAAGGAAGATTCCAGAAGAAGAGTTAACATTAGATCATTCCTGGCCTTACAGCTGACTCCCTTTACAATTCCCTATAATAGGGCTTCCAGCCTCCCCCACCCCTCCCGCCAGCCTCATAGAGCAGTGAAGGCCTGAGCCTCCTGGGCTGGGTCTTGCTGGGATCATTTCTTAGCAGCTGAGAAGGCAAGTTGGCAGTGGGGAAGATGGGGAAAGAGTGGGTTCCCAAAGCCTGATCTATGAGGGTAGGAGGAAGACGTATACCTTCTTAGAAATCAGAAGAGCACCTGGCTTGCTATGTTGTAGATCCTATGCAAGATATGTTATTTAATTCTCACAATATATATTAAATCTTATACAACTGCCATTTTGCAGATAAGAACAACAAGGCTCAGAGAGGTCAGTTGATAAAGGATTTGAATTAGGTTGATCTGGTTCTAATGCCCAGGCTCTTATGACCGAACTGAGCAGGAAGTTTGATTTTTATCAGTCTGTACAATCCTGAATCCAGATAAAATAAAGGTTCATTCACAGCAAAGATACTTGGGAGGTGGAGTGGGACATGAGGACTCTGTGAAGCTTAGGGTTCAACATGAAGTAGAAGCCAGTGATCTAGTGCCCTCAGCCCTGCTGTGCCATCAGCCAGAGAAAGTTCCTCAGGCCGCCAGCTCTAACGCCAGCTCCCCCAATGCCCTCTCTTCTTCCCTCAGATGCTCACATATATTCTGAGCTTCCTGCCTCTGTCAGATCAGAAAGAGGCCTCCCTCGTGAGTCGGGCTTGGTACTATGCAGCCCGGAATGCCCTTCGGGAGGTAAGGTGCCTGCCCTCACCTGGCCCTTTCTCAGTTGTCTCTCACATCAGCTTGTTCATGGCCCTACTCATACATTGTCCATCCATTTATTCATCATACATATTCACATATACATTATGTTCATACATACTTGGCTCTGGGACTATACAGATGAATAAGGCATAGCCCCCCCCCCCCCAAGGAGCCCATAGTCCAGTGGACAGAAAGACAAGTGATTATAATATCCTATGCTCAGTGCTGTGACATTGGAATGAAGGGTGCACCGGAAACATGAGGAAGAGCATCCAAAGGAGACAGCAGCATCAGGAAGGAATAGGATGAGGATGAAGGTTGGGCTTTGCAGGACTGGTAGCTACACAGGTGAAGGCACCAAGATGTGAAATAGTTCTGAAAACAACCACACAAGTTCCCAATGGCTGGAGTGTAGATGTGTGTAGGACAAGTGGTAGGCGATAAGGTTAGAAAGGGGTCAGACTACAAGCTGGTAGATGTGCCAGGTGGCATTGCTGGGGTTTTCTCCTGGTTACCATCCTGGAGCCTTTAAAGAAATGTTAAGGCTGCGGAGTGACACAGGGTGATTTGTGTCTTAGAATTCTGCAGTGCAGAGTGGGCTGGAGAGGGGGAGGCAGAGTATAAAGAGACAGCCCAGCTTGGAGATGAATGCAGACATCTGTCCGAGATTGAAAGGCAAGCAATGGTAACTCCTTGTTTTAATTTTTACTTATTACTGAGGTTGAGTAGTTTTCTCATTAGTTGACCATATATATTTTCCTCTTTTGTTTATTCATGTTCTTTATCCATTTAACTCTTGGGGTCTCAGTATTTTTATCTATTTGTATAAAAAATTTTATATATTAAAGAGATAAATCTTTTACATATTCATTGAAATATATTTCTAGTATGTTTACCTTTTAATTTGATTTGTACATATGTGTTTGTTTATGAGATACAGAGATTAAATTTCTTTGTTGTTGATTTTGCACAAGCTTTTTTCTATTTCTTCCATTGCTTTTTTATTTTAATGTGTTTTTATTGATTTTTATAGAGAGAGAGGGAGGGAGAGGAGAAAAAGAGAGAGTAACATTGATCTGTTGCCTCCTGTTAAACCCACAACGTGGGTATGTGCCCTGACTGGGAATAGAATCAGCAACCTTTGGTGCATGAAACAATGCTCAACCAACTGAGCCACACCAGTGGCTCTTCCATTGCTTTTTTAACTAGGGATCCCTTGCTCATCAGAGATTTGATAAATATACACTCATGTTTTCTTGGTTTTTTTTAATTAGATTTTATCTTTGCTCACCGCAAAATTGCTTCTTCTGTTTTTACAGTGTGAGCCTTTATATTGTTTGTATCAGTGAAATTATTTTGATTGATGCTATGAGATAGAAGCTAAACTGACTAGTTTTCAATTAGCCCAAATACCACTTATGTATAATCTTCCCTTCCCCTTCCCTGCTGGATTAGAATCCCCATTTGTCACAGATTAAAAGTGGAGGGCCTGTTGTTGCTGTCTGAAGGAATTTGACTTGGAACTGTTTAAAACTTGAAGTAAGACATCTGGATGGTAAAATCTAGTTGGCAGTTGGATTTCCGGGCAGGATGATAAGGAGGTAGTGCCCCAGCTGGTAGGTGCTATGGAAGGTTCTGGCTCACCAAGGCCACACGAGGGCCTATGGCTCACCAGGCCAGGCTAGGATGCTGGACTCGGTGGCTTTTTATTCTCCCTGACCTGCCCCATTCACTCCCAATGTTTCTCAAATAAGAAAGTAGACAAAGCAGCACCCCCACGTACACCCAGGCTCTGCCTGTTCCCAGGGTGGGGGCTGTGGGCTGGTTGCCTGCTGCTGGGTTGGTCACTGTGAAGAACTAAAAACATCTCAGCTTCTGCACTCCTCTGCCTTCACCTGGAGATCTACTCCTCTCTAAACACCAAAGCCCCTGAGTTCCAGGGCCTGTTTCCTCCAAGGCCTCCTAGAGAACAGGTGTGTTCGCTTTGGATTTCTGTACCAGCAGACAGAGGGCCATTTCTCAATCAGGTGGCTCTCCAAGTCTGCACACAGAGGCCTGGAGCCTCCCCTCGGGCTTCAGTAGCTACTACACAATCCTGGCCTCTCACAGTCAAAGGACATGTGTCACTTTTAGCAGGTGTAGGCCATTTCCCAAAGGACTTTGCATTTACTCTGAAGACACCAGCATTGGGAAAGGAAGAGACCAAGTGCTAGTTGGCCTCTGTGACTAGGGCGACTAAATCTGGAGTTGGTACCCTTGCAGTCCTCTCTTGAGCCTCTAGAAGCATCTTCGTAGGGCCTGGGAGGGGGCTTTGCTATACCGGGACCAAATCCAAGGACCCAGGAGCCTGCTGCTCTGCCCCCCATAGGTGACACATATCCCTGAAAGGCTGCTCCTGAGCACCTGCACTTGGAGTCCAGGCTAGACCACCAGGTGATGACTTAGAGGCCGCCCTCTCCCCACCAAGAAAAATGGTGGAGAGCAGGGAGGCGGGTGAGCTGGAAGTCCCTTAGGCCAGGCCCTGCCCCCTGATCCAGAGGCTTTCACTGTTACCAGCCCTGAACTTGGACCCCGGGCTGACTGCCAGGGCCTTCCTTCACTGTTTGGCTACCTTGTTTATAAGGAAGCAGTGGGAGAGAGGAGAACATTCCACCCCTCATCCCCACCCCCACTGCCTTGCCCCGCCCCACACACGCCCCACACACCCGGGCTCAGGAAGGAAGGGAAAGAAGGAAGACTGAAGGCAGAAGGAGCCTGGGCCTGTGGGCGTGGCTGAGGGGGCGGGTGCTGCCTGGGTAACCAGCAGGCTCTGCAGTCCCCCAGCCATGGTTCACGGCATGCATCATCAGACTGGCTCATCTGGCATGCAGAGCGTGGAAATGACTGGAGGCCTGCTGTGCCTTTCCTCCCACCCTCACCCTGGGATGCTCCCCAACTCTCCTGAAATCTGAGAGAGGGACCCAGGTCCCTGGGAGTCTCCACTGCCCCCCTGTGTCCCAGTGTCCATGAGGGGATGTGGGGAGTGCTCCTCTCACACATAATGACCTCGCTCAGAATGGGGTGTGGAAAGGGAACCTGGTTTGACCCCTTCCCCCCACCCCCCAATCTCTGTGGAAGCACCAGGAACGGGTCCCCATCACTTACCAGCCACTCCTCCCCAGAATGACACCTCGGTAGCCATAGATGACTGCTTCTCTCTGGCGGAAGTCAGGCTGGTTTCTCCGCACCTGGGGCTGAGTTCCATGTGTCTTCCTGGGAGGACCCTGTGGACAGATATCTTACAGGAATGGACATTGTGTGCCATGTCTACCTTTCTGCTCTCTTTGGGCACCGCAGATGTGTGTTCTTACAGTTGCTGACAGGGCAGTTTTCCAGGGAGCTTGCTTTCCTGCATCAGGATCATGCTGCTACATTAAGACAAGAGCTTCTTTGAGTACCACTTGCCTGCAATCTGGGCATCCTCAGGGTAGAGGAACAGGGCTAGGATTTTAGAAGCCAAACCCTCTTCTCCCTCCTGCCACAGACCTGTTCCACAAAGACCTGTACCCACTGCATTTTAGCTCCTTCTGGCACATCTCATTAGCTGGGGGATCCCCAAACTCCTACACAAGCCAGTTTATTCCCACAACCACTTAGCCCTGAGCTGGCCTCCTGCCTCCCCCACTTCAGCTGTCTGCTCCCCACTCTCGCTCACCTGTTCCTCCAAGGCAGGGCCAGCTCAACTTCCTCAGCCCCTGCGATTCATTCATTCATTTCAGAGAGGAGGAGAGAGGCAGAGGAGATAGAAACATCCATGAAGAGAAAGTCTCATTGATTGGCTGCCTCTTGCCCATCTCACACTGGGGTCCAAGCCACCGACCAGAGCATGGTTGCTGACTGGGAATTCATAGGTTGATGCTCAACCACTGAGCCACACCAGCTGGGCAACGATTCATTCTCTTGGTTCCTGCCCCCAGAAATGGAGGCTCTCCTTCCTTACCTGGATAAGACGGACCCTCCAGGGAATCACAAGCACTCTCAAACTCTGGAGCCTGTGGAGCTCACACGAGTTAGTGTGTGCACATACACACAGGCGTGCATGCACACATTTCATTTACACACAAAACCCGTGTTTGCAAACATGTGGCTGAGACACTGAAGCCACCAGGGGGCCTCAGCCTCACTGCCTGTCCCAGATCTCTGGCATCTGGGCCACAGCGGGTTGTGGTGAGTGACACCTGCCTCGCTTCTTCCCGCCTTCAGCTGATCTGAGGGCTATGTATATGCTCTTGAGAAAGGAGCGGAGGCTGGTTGCTTATTAGCTAATACCAACGGCTGAGTCCATGGGTCTCAGGGCCACCTGCAAGTCCCAAAGGTTGAGGTCCTCCTACTCCCTGGAGGCTTTTCTGGGCCTCCTCCAGGCCATGCCCTACCCCTCCTGTACCCTGCATGCCAGCTCCCCACTCCTCACAGGACTCCATAGACATCTAGACCCATCCATCACTCATCTCATGCCCTCCCCTTAGTCACCAATCCCCTTGGGCCCGGTGTGTCTTATCCTCCCAGCTCCCACTTCCCACCAGCACCCCTCAACCACACATGACATTTCACACCACAGTGGGCCCCTGTGTACAAGGGTCCTTCCCTGACCTGCCCTGAACCTCTAACCAGCAACTTGCCATCCGATCTGATGCCCAGCACGCTCTGAGGTCAGAGGGCTAACCCAAGTCTGCTGCTGCCCTTTAGATAAACGTGCGGTACAATATCCCTGTCTCCTCGGCCTCTCTCCCGACCATCAAGAGCCTGGGCCTCAGGGGCGTCTCCAGCATCAGCCTGACCAACCTGGATGGCTCACCAGCTTCACACCAGGTGCTGCAGTCCATTGCCTACCACCTGGGCCCCCACCTGCAGAGCTTGTGCCTCAGTGGGGGCAGCCCCACAGAGGCCTCCTTTGTGGCCCTGATCCTGGGCTGTCCTATCCTGCGTAGCCTTGACCTCAGCGGCTGCAACAGCCTCTTTGCGTCGGGCACACTACTAGCTCAACCCGAAACAGCACGGCAGGTCCAGCAGGCACTGAGCGGCCTCTGCGAGCTCAGCCTGGCTGGCCTGCGAGACCTGGCCGACCTCAGCTTCAACAGGCTAAGCAGCTGCGCCCCCAGCCTAGAGCGCCTCTCCTTGGCCTACTGTCACCTCACCTTCGAGCAAGGCCCAGCCTGGGGCTTCAGCAACCCCCAGGACTCCTCCCCATCCCAGCTTTCCTTCCACAACCTGCTGCGATTCGTGGAGGAGCGGGCTGCTAGGCTGCTTGCCCTGGACCTGAGTGGCACTGGTTTGCCCCCTGATGCTCTGCAGGCCCTGGGCCGGGTGCCCGGGCTCCATCTGCAGGAGCTGAGCCTGCACAGCTGCCGGGACCTCTCCACAGAGGCTGTGGCTGTCCTTTGCTGCCAGCAACCAGGCCTTACCTCCCTGGACCTCAGCGGCTGCTCCGAATTGGCTGACAGGGCACTGCTGGCTGTGAGCCGGGGCCTGCAGCACCTGCAGCGCCTGAGCCTAAGGAAGCTGCAGCGGCTGACGGATGCGGGATGCACAGCCCTCGGGGGCCTGCGGGAGCTGAAGAGCCTGGACATGGCTGAGTGCTGCCTAGTGAGCGGGCGGGCATTGGCCCAGGCGCTGGGCTCAGTGCGCAGAGCTCCACCCGCACTGGCCTTTCTCAGCCTGGCCTACTGCTCCTCACTCAAGGTGAGCCACCTCCCCTTCCTCCCTCCCCAGGGCCAGGGCTGGAGAAGAGGAGGTGTGGCATGAGGGGGAAACCGCCTGGTGTTTGGGTCCAAGTAGTTAGAACTGAACTTGGAACACATTCTGGAAGAGGAAAGGGGCCTAGACAACACCACCAGCGCCCTCCTGGCAGCTACCCCTGTGGGCTCGGGTAACGCGAGGCCCAGCCCATGAGGTGGCATCCACTGCGCATGCCAAGCGCTCAGTGACCACTGCAGTCGGGGGCACTAAAAGCGGATGTTCCAGAGGCTAGGGAGACTAGAGAAGGAGGTGACAGAATTGAGCCCCGTGGGGAGGGGCACCGAGGGAGGTGATGTGATGTGGGGGCAGCAGAGTCACTTTCTGTCTGAAGTCAATCCCTTCAATAGGGCTCAGCCCTGTCGCCCTGGGCGGCATCCCTGTCTTGGCAATGGCAGTCTTCTTTAGTGGTGGGTTATTCCTTCAATCTAGCACTGTGACCAGGGTATTCCCAACCTGAAAACTGCCTCTCAACCCTTTCCCCCCAGCGCCTCTCTTCCCCTGCCCCCCTCCATCTTCCTTTTTCCACTATCATCTCTTAGCTGGATCCTGGAGCCTCACATTCTTGTGTCTCTACAAACCAGTTTATTCTACTCCGCCCTTAGCTCCCACTCCTCCCACCACACCTGCTTCTGCCAGGTAGCAGCCTGTGCCCACTGTGACCTCACAGTTCTGCTTCGAAATCTAGAGGGAGCACTAGTCCAATAAGCTGTGGTCAGAGGGCAGCCTCAGCCCACCCCTTCAGCAGGGACTGGGAGCACAGTCAGAGCGGAGACCTGAGACATTTCTACCAGCATCTCTCCTACCCCTGCCAAGCTCTATCCTCCAGCAAACTCCTCCTGGTGTCCTAGCCTCGTGTCCACTCCGACCTTCACCAGCACAGGGATATCATGACCTCCCCCTGTGGGCCCCCTGCTAGCTCCTTATTGCCTATTGGGCCAAAACCTTGGACAGAACCTTCTTAGTGACCCTTGCCAAGCATGGCAACATAGACGCAAGCCATCGTTCCATTGCTCTCTCCCTTCTCCACTTTGCTCCTAGGACACCTCAGTGCTCTCCCTGATCCCCACGCTGGGACCGAGTCTCAGAGTGCTAGACTTATCCTCTTGTGTGGCCCTCACCAACCGGACCCTGCAGGCCATCTGCACCTACCTCACTCCCCTCTCAGTCCTGCGCCTGGCCTGGTGCAAGGAGCTTCGTGACTGGGGGCTTCTGGGACTGGGGGAGCCACCTGAGGAGCCAGCGCAGAAAGCCCAGGTGTGGGAACCTCAAGGTCATGAAGGGCGGGTGGTCCCTGGGCTCACCTGCCCTCCTGAGTCTCTCTAGGAGCATTTGAGGGCCAAATGATGGAGGAACTGAGAAGCAGGGGCCTCTTTCCACAGCCACACCGAGAGCTGGAGCAGCAGGCCTCAGGCCCCATGGACCTTTCTCCCCAGCCACAGGGCCCCTCCCTGCTCATGCTGCAGGCCCTGCAGGAGTTGGACCTCACAGCCTGCAGCAAGCTGACTGATGCCAGTTTGGCACAGGTGTGGGACTGAGGGTGTGGATAGGCTGAGGGTCCGGGGCTGGAGCCAGGGGCCTGGGCCCACCACCCACTTTTTGCTTAGAAAATGTTCTTTATTGGCTTCTGCTGTGTATGGCCTCTCCTTTTGCTGGGGGTGGGGAAGAGCCCCCAGCCCTTGGCTCCAGTGCCATCTACACCCCAGCCCCTCATCCTCCATCCTTGCAGGTGCTCCACTTCCCCCAGCTGAGGCAGCTGTCACTGAGCCTGTTGCCAGCACTCACAGATAAGGGCCTGGTGGCTGTGGCCAGGGGCTGCCCCAGCCTGGAGCGCCTGGCGCTGAGTCACTGCAGCCTCCTCAGTGATGAGGGCTGGGCCCAGGCAGCCAGCTGCTGGCCGAGGCTGCAGCACCTCAACCTGTCCAGCTGCAGTCGGCTCACAGAGCAGTGAGTGTCCCAGAATGCCAGTGCAGGGGCGGGGCGGGGCTGGGCTGGGGCCCACCTCGGACCCAGCACTCACACAGGGGTCTTCCTGCAGAACACTGGATATCATTGGGCAGGCGTGCAAGCAGATCCAGAGGTTAGATGTCGCAATGTGCCCTGGGATTAGCATGGCTGCCGTCAGGCAATTCCAGGCCCAACTGCCCCAGGTGATCTGCATCCAGTCCCGCTTCGTGGGAGGGGCTGACCTGACCCTGACACTCTGAGGCCAGGTCAGTAAGCAGCCCGGTAGCTCATGTCCCTAGGCCTGGCTTCTTGACCTGGAGTTTGACTCGCTGCTTTTCCCTCTGCTACAGACCCCAGGGCCCCTTCCCTAAGCTACAAACACCTTGGCAAGGACTGGAGGTGGTGCTGATCCAGGGCAGCCCGGGTTGCTTCCTACCTGTCTGCCCCACAGCCCGGCAGGGGCTTCTTGCCAACTACATGAGGCTGCCACAGGCCCCTGATCTCCTGGCCAGGCCTGGGTCTGGAAGCCCCAGGCCCATAGGTGCCTGGGCCGGATGCTGGAGAGGAGCAGACCCCCCTCTTGCCCTGCCTACTTCCATCGAAGGCCTGTGCCCTGCCTTGTTCCCTACACTAGTAGTTCCCAGTCCCCTACCCAATATCTTCAGATAAAGATAGCCAGCACTGAACTTTATCTTTGTTGTAAACCCAAACATTAAAAATTCCAGATTTTACCTCTTTATCTGAAGTCCTCAAACTAAAGGGCCCCTCCCCTCCCCACCTCAGTTGAAGCAGCCCTGCCCTGTCCAGGGACAATGGAGGAAACTCCAGGCAACTTCCTCGGGTGAGGCCCAAAGCCCCACAGGAGCCCCTAAGCAGCTCCCAGCTTCCCCATATGGTGGGAGACTCCAAAAGTCTGGAGGCCTCTCCCAGCATGAGCTCCCAGGCAGGTCCTGTAGCAAAGGCACATCTGTGTGCACTGGGCCCAGCCAGACCTCAGCAACATACTGGCTAAAGATGCCAGAGTCCATGAGCTGGTCTTTTTTTGGGGGGGAGGGGGGTGAAGAAAGAGGATATCAAATAGCCTCTCTGGGTAGGAAGAGTTCTTAGAGGCCATCTAGTCCAACCTCTTAAACAGTACCAGTGAATTCTCAACAGCAGCTCTCAGAAAGCCTGTCGGACCCTCCAGATGTCCACCTGCACTTTGTCCATCAGTTCTAGGAGCAGCCACCTGGGCTGCCTGAGTGCCTGCTTTTTGTGGGGATTCAGAGGTGGTGAAGCTCTCCCAGCCTCCGGGACAGTTGGAGAAGCAAATCAGCCAACAGGCAGGGACAGCTGTGTGCAGGGTGTGCACAAATATCACAAATAGAGCAACAGCACCTGGGACTGGACCCAGGGGAGTCATGAGATAAGTCTGGGAGGTCAAGGAGGTCAAGGAAGGACTCAAAGCAGAAAAAGTGAGCAGAGAGAAGGGGGCACTCAGGCTGAAGGGACTGGGTAGTGCACATGGCAGGCCAGAGCTGACACTGGGGTAGGGGGTGTCTAGGCCCCAACAGGGTGCAGGAAGGATGAGGGCACCAAGCACCAAGAACCCTGTGCAGGGCCTAAACCACATGTCTACAACCCATCTCAACTCTGCCCATCATGGTACCATGACCATCCCCCACTGGACAATAGGGAGACACTGACGAATACAGGATGGGGGTAGTGTGTGTGATCAGATCAGCTTCATGTTCGCTAGAACAGCTCAGGTAGCTGGTATTGAGAAGACTGGAGATAGGAAGCCAGGAGGTTTTTGTCAAGATGACGGTGGCCTGCACATGGGACTGGACTATGGACAAGGAGTACTGGGAGGCTTCACAGCATCTGGGATTCCCACCCCTACTTCCACCTGTTCCAAACGGTGGGAAGTCTCCGGGTGCCTGAGTCACAAGCAGGCCTAGGGGAGGGGAAGCTCAGCACATTCTCCAAAGGAGATGTCATCTCCTCACTTTTCAAGGCAGCATGTTGATGGTTAACATTGTTAAAAAGACAGTGGAGGAGGTGCTGGGGAAGAGGTAGCAAGAAGAGTGGAAAAGGAGGTCAGTGGGTGGTGAAGCTTTCAGTCTATCCTGTGGGCAGGTGTGCTCCTTTTTGGCCTCAGAGGCTTGAGGTCCCTGAGCAGGGCCTCTGAGCGTGGCCTCCAGCTAGGCTACTTCTGGTCCCAAGAGCTCTGGCCTTCCTGTGCCCATCCCCACCCTCCTGCAGTGGGTTTCCATCAGGATCCAGGCTTCCTGCACTGAATTCCCTCTTGTCAGAATATCCTCCCACCACTGGGGATGTCTTCTGGAATCTTAAATCTGCCCTTCCACTCAAGGCAGGCCCAGCTTCACATCTCCCCTTTCCTGCTCTCACCAGAGGGCCTGCAAGTCCCACCGCAGACACAAGGCAGCCAAGCAAGGTTCAGGACTTAGCTCAGACTCTCGGAGGCCTCTGGAAGCATGGCTTCCACATTAGGCCCCTATCACTGCTGCCCAGGAAGGCGTCCACTTGGGGCCGTGCCTCCTCCCTCACCTGGCCGGTAGCACCAGCACTCTCTCGGTTGGTGCCTCCCAAACAGAGGCCATCCCTGCCTGAAGGCCCAGCACCGAGGGAGACTGAGGACTCATCCTGAGGAAGGACAGCCCCTCCACTGTGCTGCCCAGGTTTGTGGCCCCAAGCTGTGGCCCTGGCCTGATGCCTACATCTCCTGCACCAACCGAGTTCTAAGGCAGGCGTGGCCCACAGGGTTCACAGCTGGCTCGACACATACCCAGGAGCCAAGCAGACTTTATTCCTGCTGCAGCCTCTGCAGATCAGGGCGTCTGCACTGCTGCACATTTCACCCTTCACGGCCACCACAGTGGCAGCTGCTGTGGCCCTCGGGCACCCTATCAAGGTTCCGTGATGCTGCAGTCATAGCAGAAGTTGAAGTTGGTGGGGGGCGGGGGGATCGGGGGGGGCTGCTCAGGGATGGGCACGTTCTCCAGCTCCAACAAGCGCAGCTTGGTCTCCATGGTCAGCAGCTGCTCCAAGTCCAGCCGCGTCTGCTCACTGCCCATGGGACTGCCCAGCAGGGTGCTCAGCCCATCCGTCCACAGGTAGAACTGGGGGCGGGGACGGCTCCATGAGGACCTGCCAGTCTCTTCCCCTGCCCGCCTGCCCAATGCAGCTCAGCCTGCCCTCACACTCACCTCCTTTTTGGAGGGGGCGATGAAGTTGAGGTACGCCTCCTCCTCCCCGCGGTCATAGCTGACTGAGAAAGCTAGCTCATAGAGGTCCTGGGGAGGAAGGGGACCGCGAGCACTGAGCGGGGGGCAGGGCAGGGCAGGGCGAGTGGGAAGGAGCCCAGACCCACCCCTGCCCTCACCTTGTTCTGCTTCACTGAGCCTTTCTCCCGGACGTGGGGGCAGTCCTTGCCGGTCAGTAGAGCCCTGAGGTCAGCCACCGGGACTGCGGGAAGAAGACGGGGCTGACCACCGGGGCCCCGGGCATCCCGGGACACGGGGCGGTCTGGGGGAGCAGGGGTCCTGGCCCCGTCCCTGCCCTCCTTACGCTGTTCTGGGAGGCTCTCGGGGGCAGGTGGGTTGGCACCGTCCTCCACGTCCCCGTACTGCAGCACTTTGTGATTGGGGGACAGGCAGCAGAACCACAGCTTGTCTGTGGGCAGCAAGGGGAAGGGGGAAGAAGTGAGCAGAGGGGCCCTGAGCCAGGCCAGACCCTCCCTGCCCCCTGCGCACCCAACAACCCTGGCGTCTCCGGCTGCTGATCTTGCGGAAGAGCGTGCCCTCGCAGAGGCGGAGCAGACGCTGCTGGCGGATCAGGCCCATGAGCTCTGGCTTCAGCTTCTCCCGAAGCTCCCTGGGTGGGGGGGGGAGGGGGTCTGCTGTCCGGAACTGACCCGGGACGAGGCCCAGGGGGTCCCAGGGAAAGTGGGGGCTAGGACTGGGACCCATTCCCACCAACTCACAGTATGGGAGGGGCCAGGGTGCCCTCCTGATGCAGCCGCTCGGTCTGGCGCAGTCGCAGCACCTCCGCATACGTGAGTGCGTTCACCTTGGTCCGGAAGAGCTCCAGGGAGCTGGGCTTCAGGGCCAGCGTGCGGGCCAGCTGCTCCCGGACCACTTGCATGACCTGGGGCCACCCAGGCTCCGTTCAGGGTCTGAGCTCTGGGACCCCTACCCTGCATAATAGCCCTCTGCCCTGGCCCCTGTCTCCAGCTCCCCTCCCGACACCCACCTTGTCAAAGTCCTCCTGTGTGGCCCGCATCTCCTTCCAGGTCTTATTCAGAAGCTGAATGCTCACACAGAAGAGCTCATGGAAGCTCTGGTCTTGGCTGAAGAACATGGGCGAAAAGTCCTGGGCCGTTTCGGAGCCTGGAGCAGGGGGGCAGGAGGGGCTCAGGGAGGGAGTACGTGAAGCCCCTGGCCCTCTCTGCCCTTCCGCCCCCCGTTCCCGGACACACTGACGCCCAACCCCACTCACAGGGCTCCCCGACACGGAGCAGCTCACACAACAGCACAGTCAGCTGGATGCTGCTCCGGGCAAAGGGGCACTCGTGCTTGTCCTCACGACTACTGTTCTCCAACACAAACTGGGGTGGTGGGAGCAGACAAAGGGGCAGGGAGTCACAGCTAAGCCCACGGGGACCCATCAGAGGCAGGCATCCCGCTCTGCCCACACCCCAACACTGACCCGGCTGTAGGCACTGGGGGCGTGCTGGGAGAAGTAGAGCATGTTGTCCAGGGCCAGCAGGCCGGGGGGCACGCGCTCCAGGTCCTGTGCGGGGTTGCTGTTCTGGGGGGAAGAGGACGGGCGGCTGAGGACATGAACCGGTTTGTCCTCCGGAACAACGGCAGCCCTGGGTTGGGGCAGGGGCGGGGAGCTGCGTCAGGGTCACTCACGGTGAAGCCCAGTTTGCGGAACTCCCGGGCACAGAGGGAACGGCGCCGGTCAGCACTCAGCCCCCCGGCACTGGGAGACTCCCCTTCCAGCTCGAAGGCCGCCTGGCGCAGGGCCTGCAGCTGCTCCCGCTGCTCCTGAGGGTCGTTATTTGGGGGTGGTCACCATCACAGGTTCAAGGCACCCTCCGGCTGCCCCCCAGCCTCTGTATCAGAAAGGCACCCACCTGGCTGTAGGGGTCCAGCGGCGTCCGCATGCGCTGCTCCAGCAACCCCAGGGCGAGGGACTGCAGCACGTACAGGTGGTGAGCCATCTCGTCGCCCAGGGGGGCTGCACTGTGGATGATGCTCTGGAGGACGGCAAGTCCATGGGTGTGGGCGTGGGCTCCCGGGGAGAGGGGGAGTAGGTGGGCCTGCCTGGCTCCCTACCTTATAGATGAACTGGCGAAGGTTTCTCTGCCACAGGTAGTCCAGCATGTGCTGAGTGGGCGGGAAGGGGGCTTAGGTGACAGAGCCTCACCGTGAGCACCCACCCTAGGCCCGTGGCGGAGCACAGCGCTCACCAGCTCCTGCCCCTCATCCATCCACAAGGTGGACATCCACCAGATGGATACTCACCTTACGTTCAGCAGGGCTGGCCCCCTGCAGCAAGGCTGTCAGCAGTGCCATGGCCTTGGTTTGCAGCTGCTGATTCATCCTGGGACAAAAAGAGGGCTCCATCGGCCATCCAGGATCGGGCCCCACTCCCTTCACCTGTGCCCCACCCCCGGACACTTACACCTGTATGTGTACCAGCAGCCTGTCCAGCGGCACCTCATTCTTGACCAGCTGACCCAGGGTAGGGCTGCTCAAGGTCACGCTCTCCAGCAGCCTGAGGGCCAGGGGCTGCACAGATGCGTCCATCAGGTTCATGTTCACATAGCGTATCACCTGTAAAAGGGGTAGGGGTTGTCAGCATGCATGGCCAGATCCTAACACCTCCCCACTGCCCCTACCTGCTATCCCTAGAAAAGCCCACCCACTTTCTTTTTTTATTTTTCCAAATATGTTTCATTGATTTTTCACAGAGAAAAAGGGAGAGGGATAGAGAGCTAGAAACATCGACCAGCTGCCTCGTGCACACCCCTACTGCAGATGTGCCTGCAAACAAAGTACATGCCCTTGACCAGAATCGAATCTGGGACCCTTCAGTCCGCAGGCCGACACTCTATCCTCTGAGCCAAACCAGTTTCAGCTCACCCACTTTCTTTCTTTCTTTCTTTCTTTCTTTCTTTCTTTCTTTCTTTCTTTCTTTTTTAATATATATTTTATTGATTTTTTTACAGAGAGGAAGAGAGAAGGATAGAGAGTTAGAAACATTGATGAGAGAGAATCATCAATCAGCTGCCTCTTGCACACCCCCTACTGGGGATGTGCCTGCAACCAAGGTACATGCCCTTAACCGGAATCGAACCCAGGACCTTTCAGTCCACAGGCTGATGCTCTATCCACTGAGCCAAACCGGTTTCGGCTCACCCACCTTCTTAACAAAGGGGACGCTGAGTGTCTCCCAGGACACCACGCCGTGCTCCATGAGCTCCAAGAAGACCTGCAGTGCGAGGGCCAGCTCCTCTCCTAGGCTGGTGAATATCTGGGGCTGAGCAGAGCCCGTCAGGACCCCAGCCCCCATGTCCACCACCCACCACAGCCCGATGCTCACTCATCCCCTTCCTCAATGATGGTGCCTAGCTTCTGAAGCCCCTCACGGCTGATGACCTCCTGGGCAAAGGTCATGTCTGGAGCCAGCAGGACGAGATGCTGCAGCGCTTCCCGGCGCCCTTCACGACTCCCATTCTGCAGCACACCCAACAGCTGCTCAGCCTGGAGGTCCTGGCAGGGATAGGGACGGAAGGGAAGGTGAGGAGGCTGGGTGGAGGTAAGAAGCGGGAACTAGAGGTGCGGAGACCGGGGTGCCCACTAGGTGGAGCACTGCAGGGATGTGAGTGGGGCCTCCGGACCTGGGGCAGGGAGAGGCACAGGGGAACAGAAGGAGGCACAACAGCCAGCGGGGCAGGGAATGAGGGCGGGACCAGGAGGGGCATTACTGGGGCGGTGCTGAGACACAGGATGCTGCCATTCTTGATCTCTGAGCGGTTCTGGAGAAACAAAGGAGAGAAGAAGGGCTCTCAGGATTGGTTAATTAGGGTTGTCAATGAGGGAGGATTTGGAACTCAATGAAAGATCCCTGAGGATGAAGGGTCTGAGGAATCAGGGTCAGGAATCGGGAGTTAGAAGGGGCTAAAGGGGAAAAGGGACTCACATTCTCTGTGATGTATCTCTTGTGCCCATCAGCAAACTGCAGGGCATAGCGTTCAGAGTGAGCCAGACCCCACCTGTGGGCAGAGGAGGGTTAGAGAGGCAGGAAAGGGGCGCCCCCTCCCGGCAACCTTCCCCCACGCCCTGGCCGGCCAGGCCCGCACTCACGCGTCGCACACCTCCTTCAGCACAGCGGCCAGGGGCTTTGCCTGCAAGAGAAGATGTCACTCACGGGCCAGGAGTGGGGGAGAACACGGGGAAGGGGTAGGGTGGGCTGCTTCGAAGGGAAGAGGGCCACCCAGAGGTGGGCAGTGGGGCGATGTTGGCCGGACCGGCCGGGTGACCTGGTCCAGCTGGATGAGCTGCGGGATGGCGTCACGCTTCTGAACGGCGATCTTCACCACGTCCCGAGGGGGCGCCATGGCCCAGCCGGGGCGGGACACCTGTACCTTCCACCTTGCAACCTCAAGCCAAGGGCGCACTGGGTCTGGGCCCCTGGGGACGAGGGCGCTCCTCTGCCCGCGGCCTGAAGCCCGTGGCCCGCACTCTCGGCCCGGGCGCCCACTCCGGGCCCGGCGCCGGCTTTCCCGAGGGAGCGAGGCTAGTTCCGGGTTGGAGTCCGGGGGTGGGAGGCCGGCGCCTGCCCCGCCCCGCCCCGCAGAGGCGGCCCCGCCCCGCCCCAAGGTGCGGCAGGTGGAGCAGAGCGGGAGGGCGGGCAGCTGCTCCGCCACACCTCCCCTCCAGCAAGGTGACCCACCCAGCCCCACCACTAATCCAGCGGTCCCAGGGAGACCCCCCCCCCCCGCCAAAAAAAAACAGACCAGAGATAGCCTTAGGCACCATCTTTATTCACTTGGACACTGTACAAATATTACAATTTCCTTTTGTTGCAAAAAAAGTATAAAAATAATCTTTATATAGGAATCCATTCGTTCCTGCAAATCTTTCTAAATCTCTGCAAATGGCTCTAATGAGGGTAAATGAATAAACAGGAGGGGCTATAGGGAGGAGGGAGGTTGGGTCAATCCTCAGGGACTCACCTGCCCAGATTCCTAGCTAGAGACTTCTGTTCCTATGAGCACCCACCCCCTTCCCCCAACATCACCTACAGGTGGTCAGGCTAAGGGCCAGGCAGAAGGGAGGCAGGAGAGGTCCAGGAGGAGCTCTAGGGTCAAGGGGTGGAGAGAAATGGAGGCAAGGAGTGGTGCTGGCAAGTACCCAGCCCCACCCCAGCTTTCCTCCTGGGAGGGGGAAGAGCTGGCAGGAACAGGGCAGGGGTGGGGGGTGGGGGGTAGACAAGCTGCCCTACGGAGTGAATGCTTCCTCACTCTGTGACACTGGGTGGCAGTAGTCTGGGCTCAGGGCGGGCACAGGAAGGACACAGGTGGGGGGAGGCTCCAGAAAAGGAGAAGCAAATATTTTGGCTCCACCGCGGAGGGGGCTGAGCCCCTCTGCTCCCCCAGCACAATGCCGGTGTCGGTGCAGGAGTGGGAGCTGTGGCCAGAACAGTGCAGTGAGGGGAGGCTGGGGAAGCCGCAGTCTGTGGCTCTCAAGCTGTGTGTACGGCTGAGACGTAGGGGGTCCCCAAGCAGCCCTCAGGTTAGACAGTCTGTGTCCCAGCCACACAGGGCGTGTCCCCGTCAGTCAGAGGTTGAGAACAGGCACATCAAAGAGGTCACAGACACCTTCACTCTCATCCAGGTTGTAGATGTAATCGTGGTCTCCGGGGGGCGGAGAAAGGCGCAGAAGGGGGGCAAACACTGCAGAGAGCACCAGGCTGAGAGCTGAGGCCAAGGCCAAGGCCCCACCCAACAGCCACCCAACCCCCTGTTCACCCCCACCCCCCACCTTCCTGGGCCACCCACCTTCTGAGGACATCAGCTCCTCCAGTAGATCCGAGCTCATGCACTCTGGGGAAGAAGGGAGGCCTCACTCACATTCTGGCTCCTGCCTCTCCACCCACCCAAGCCCAGGAAGGGGACCTCCCTCTGCCCGCATCAGGAACTTTTACACTATGCCCAGGTACCAATCACAGCCATGGGTCCTCAGAAGCTGCCACACCCAATAAGCTGTGCCCCCGTTCCCAGCCCCAAGGAGGAGCACAGCCCTACCTCGCGTGGGATCAAAAATTTCTGACAGCTCTTTGGGGAGTTCCAGAACTGAAAGACAAGAAAGCCATGCTCAAGGCCCAGAGGTCCAGCCTGGCCCCACTTTGGCCCCCAACTTTCTCAGATCCTATACCATCCACCCAGGGCTTCCACAAAGCCGTGAAGGGAAGGCTCTGCCTTAAGCCAGGCTGGCATTATCTGTTGGTCTCCCTTGTTGACACAAATTCATCAGTGCGGAGTCCAGCATACCAAAGGCTCACTGCAGGAGACTGGTACTCCCTGTAACTCAGAAGTGCTGCAGAAGGGCAGGAGACCACTCCCTTTCTGGGTCCAGTGTGCATACGCTGACTGATGCAGGACACCCTGTCTGATGCAGGACACCCTGTCTGAGGGAGGACACCCTGTCTGAGGGAGAACACCCTGTCAGATGAAGGACACCCTGTCTGATGGAGGACACCCTCTCTGATGGAGGACACCCTGTCTGATGGAGGACACCCTGTCTGAGGGAGGACACCCTGTCTGAGGGAGGACACCCTGTCTGAGGGAGGATACCCTGTCTGAGGGAGGACACCCTGATGCAGGATATCCTGTGTAATGGAAAATACCCTGTCTGATGCAGGATATCCTGCCTGAAGAACGCCCTGTCCATCCTTGCCCTTACAGAGCACCTCCTTGGTGCCAGGCTCAGACACCACACCTGAGCAGGGTTACCTGGCAGAGGAGGCAGACCCTTCAACAGAGGCTGGTGCTACAGGGTGACAACCCTGCTACCAAAGTCTCACCGGGAGGATTCACATGTAAAGCAGAGGAAAATGAAGCTGGGAGGAGTGCCGTGGCTGGCTGATCACCAGGATGTCATAGGCTACGTTTGAGAGCTCTGGTTTTACCCAGCAGGCCTTAGGAAGCCATTAAAGGTGCTTTTGTAAACAGGAATGCCAGCCAGGCTGTTTCAGACAGACTCTCGTCAGTTGAGGTAAAGAGGGTGCTGAAGGATTTGGGAGAGGTGGCTGGCAGTGACCCTGAGTGTTGGGGATATAAGAGATATCTGGAATAGGACTCACTTAGGTGATGTAAGGTGGGGAGAAGAAGAAGCTGGGACTGAAAAAGCAAGTTTCAGTTGAGAACACATGGAAATGAAGTGCCCATTGGATGTGCAGAGGAAGGCACGTGGACACAAGGATGGAGTTCAGGCAAAAGATCTAGGCCAGACGGAGGTGGGCTCATCTAGCCCTCCGCAGGTGTGGATGGGATAGAGACCCAGGAAGTGTCAATGGTTAAGGAATCCCAGGGAGAGGCCAGAAGGGGAGCTGGGGAGAGGAGCCAAGAGCTGGTCTGATTCAAGCCAGAGGAAGAAGAAAGCATCAATATGAAGCAAGAGCAGCAGAGCACATCAGCCTCGAAACCCGCTGGAGCTGGCAGTCAGGGGTGGGTACCAAGAGCATGGGTGTGAGGCGGGTGCAGAGATCCTGACTGCTGCAGCCCAAAGGGTGACTGGGAGACCAACGTATGAAGTGGAGTGAAGACGACTTTTTCGGAGTCCGGACAGAGAGGAGACAGGGAAGATAAGAGAGGGATACGCAGAGGGAAACGTGTCCTTTAGTGGGAGCGGTGCTTGTGGGCTGAGGAGAAGGAGTCCTGGAAAAAGCAAACACTCAAGGCACAGGATGGAGATGGAACTCCAAGCAGACAGCATCGCCTCTCTGGGGAAGGTGCTGCCGACCTTGGGAGCCTGAGGGCCGTACCACAGCCCCTTCCCCAAGACACTGCTTCCGCCTCCTTGAGACCTAAGTCCAAGGGTAGCAGGCAGGGCTTGAGAGAGGGCCAGGGAGTCCTGTGTCAGACCAATAAGGGAGACAAAGGGGCACCAGAGGGAGGCCAAGCTCCTCACTCTCGTTGGCAGAGCTCTGGTCTAGGAAGGGTTGACAGCAAGGACTGTCCCTCATGCTGGCCAGCTCTGGCTGAGGAGATACGAGAACTGGGTTTCTGGCCCAAATTCTGTTTCTGACCCAAAACTGGCCGAGGCTGGATTCTCCTTGCTCCCAATGGGACAAGAACTCACCACCTGTGGGGTCCACTTTGATGGGCTCAAAGGAGGTAGAAGGGTTGGGTCCAGATGAACTGCTGCTGCTGCTGCTGCTACTGCTGCTGCTGCTACTGCTGCTGTCCAGCAGGGCAGATGACTGCAGTGGCCGGGTGTCCAGTGCTGCTGGTCCCAGCGAGAGCGAGCTGAGCTCACCACTGTCCTTGCTATCAGATCCGGGGCCGCCACTCACTGCAACCACATGGCCCAAACCCAGTCACTTGGGGCAGGAAGTGGAATACTGAAACCAGCTGTGCTAGAACTCACGACCAAGATGACTACCGCCCTGGTTCCCAGGCATAAGGAGAATTAGGTACGGGCAGTCGCCCCCTGAAGAGGTCATCTGGGCATGAGGCCTGAGACAGAGGCTGCCAAGGCAAGTCAAACAGGTGGATCTGGGGAAAACTGCCACCACTAATGTCCCTTCACACAGTCAGAGATTCCGTTAAAAAAGGCTCTCACTGTTCCGCCAGTGTGGCTCAGTGGTTAAGGGCCAACCAATGAACCAGGAGGTCACAGTTCAATTCCCAGTCAGGGCACATATCTGAGTTGTGGGCTCAATCCCCAGGAGGGGGCGTGCAGGAGACAGCTGATCCATGATCCTCATCATCTTTGTTTTTCTCTCTCTCTCCCCCTCTCCCTTCCTGAAATCAACAAAAACGTATTTTTTAAAAATAGAAAAACGCTCCCTTGTCGCAGCAAGGGGAGGCCAGCCGAGGGCCAGGAAAAGACAACCTCCACAAGGTCTCTCCAGCTCTGAGCACAGCACCCCACAACAGAGCTATTGCCCCTTGGGCCCCAGGGATCACCCCATCACCAGATGACCATCATGCCTCACCTATGATCTCAGCGGCTGGACTGGCCACCCCTTGGGCTTCGATGCCAGCAGGGACACAGATGGTGGTGGTGGTGCTGGTCACCTGGGGGCTGCTTGGGTGGGAGGCCTCCTGGGGCAGGGCCACAGCAGGTTTGGGCAGAGGTGGAGGAGTGGAGAGCGCAGATGGGCTCTGGAGCAGATCTTCCGGGGGTGGCACAGGCACTGCCACAGGCGGCGAGCTCCATGCCTCCTTGTTCACCAGCAGCACCTCGATGGGACCACTCACACTCTTCAGATGAATCTGGTACTTCTTCTGCCCATTGAGGCCCTAGAGGTATGAGGCAGGTGGAATTGGAAGCAGCCCCTGCCTGACCCTGAGCCACAGTGTCCTCTCTCACCCCAGGTTGTCCATTCTCCTAGATAACCCGAAACCTCAGGCCTCCCCCTACCTGCCCCACCCGAGACTTATCGGGCTACACAGCCAGCACCCGCCCTCAGCCAACCCCGCCTGCCTGAGCTGAGCACCCACCTCTGGGATGGGCACCTCCAAGCTGGTGCCAGAAGGAGCCCGGATGGCTAGAAGAGTGTCTCCTAGAATAACAAACAGAAGAGTGTCAGGGCCCAGGGGTTCAATCTGAGCTGGGAATGGGGGTTCCTATCCCTTGGAGCAGGAAGATCATGGTCTCTGAGGGGCTAGACACCCAATCCCCACAGTGGCTGGGGCAGAGAATTAAAGCTTTTCTCCTTTTAAGACCCCAGGAGTGACTAACCAGAAAACCTGAACTCAAGCATGGGGAACAAAAAATTGCTGGCCACGAGTATCTCAATTCCCAACTGAGGGCTGCTCCCTAGGTATAGGTATTCTGGCCAAGGCCAACATCCCTTCCCCAGGACCAGTCTGGGGGATGAAAGACAGAGAAGGAACAGCTCCTGTATCCACAATGCAACTGAACTAACTACAAGGTGGAAGTGGGCACCATGGCCCCCCTGCATACAAGCATACACACGCATGAGCACACACACACTTTCCCTTTACGTTTGCTCATCACACCTGAGAAGCCAAACCCAAGGCACCATGTAGATGGGGGCTGTCCTAGAGACCCAGCCCAGAATTTCTGTATCCTCTCTGTACGGTTGGCCTCCATAGGGCCCCAGTGATCCTCTAACCCAGGACTTATGCTGCCTGATTCCTCTATGGGAAGGCCCCAGCAACACTCTGAAGAGACAGAACTCTCTTTAGATACTTAACCCACTGCTCAGAGCTGTGGCTCAGCTCAGCCCCAACCCCTTCTCCCCTCCCCGCCCCACCTAAACCCCCCAATTCAGGCTCTGCTCACCAGCAAAGCATCTGCAGATGTCCTCATGAGTCACGTAGGCCAAGGTGTGGGGGTTAAGGAGAACGACTGCTACCCTGCCTATGGTGACAGATGGCAGACCACAGAGAAGACCCAGCTCTTCAGCAGAGGTCTTACATGCAAGCCCACGGAGAAAGTCTTGGGGCCTGGGGTCTAGAAGGGAGGGATCACAGACCCAGATTGGTGGGAGAGAGGGAAGCAGGAGGCTGGGACCTGGCCAGGAGCTGCAGGGCCATCCTCCCAAGAGGGATAGAGCCAGGACACCACGATGCAAACCCAGCTGTACTGAGAGGGCCCCTCACCCACACCCCAGGAGCAGGGACTGCCAGGAGGATATCAGCTGTTCTGCACGTCCTCTGTGACGTTCCGGATGCTCTGCTGCACCCACACCTTGTGCTGGTCCAGTTCTTGCTCTCGCTGCTGCAGCTCTTCGATCTCTGCCTTCAGCTCAATCAGCTTGTCCGCAATCTCCCGGGTGTTACAGCCAGGCCCCACGCCCCTGAGCCCAGGGAGTGGGGCTGAGGAGGACCGCCAGGAGCTCTGGGTCCCGAGGACCCTGCTCTCTCCTGCACCCTCCACCGCCCACCCAACACTTCCGGATAGGAGATCCCACAGCCCTCCCAGGTGCCTCCACTCACTTCCACTGGATGCTATTCTTGGATTTTTTCTCGATCAGCCCAATACCTTCCAGCACGTTGGTGATGTCGTAGATCCGCCGCTTCTGGCGCACGGCTAGGGTGTCAGCTGCCTGGCAGAGAGAACAGAGGGGAGGATGCTCAGCCCCACTCCCAGGTGTATCCTCAGCTACCTCGAGACTTGGTTTGGAGGTGACTGGAAAGGGGGTGGACAGTCCCAACCCTCCTCCCAGGCATTACAGCAACTCAGGACCGCAGGGCGGAAAGAGGCCTGGCACAAACGGAACTGATGTTCTGATGCTCTTTTCCCCGGGCAGAGAGGGCCACGAGGACCAGCACCTGCAGCCCGGAGGCTGGCACAGGGCTGACACCCAATGGCCTCGGCCGAATGAATTAAACAGGCCCCGAACTCCCACTGGCGAGAAAGCACACGCAGGGCAGCTTGCTCCCTGAGGGCTCCGCTGGGTCGCCCTTCGGGGTCCCTGCTACCTGCCCAGGCCTATTCCAACATCCCATCCCCTCCGTCGCCCCTCAGGCCGGACCGCACCAGCTTGAGGTCAAGCACGCCGTCCTTGGCCTCCTGCAGAAGCGACACGAACTTGGTGGTGAGAAGCCCCAAGCTCTTCTCGTGCCGGCTTGGGGTGCCCGGGGGCGGCGGCGCCTGTGGCCCGGCCTCCGCCATCGCGCCCGCCCGCCGCCTCCCCTCAGCCAGGCCAGGCCAGGCCGGCGCCGCCGCCACTTCCGCTTCCGCTCCTCACCGCCCAGCCGCCGGCGCCAGCGTCGCAGCTTCCGCTTCCGTTCCGCTCTCTCCTAGGGAGCGTGGAGCAATTCCTCTCCGCGCGCACGGCCGCAAAAACTCTGGGGCCGTCAGCAAATTTCCAACCGCCGAAAAGGACGAAAAGGACGGGTGTAGGAAGTCGGTGGCAGCCGGGGTGGTAGAGAAGGGGGAGCCACCAGAACCTTCCGGGTGGCCATCCCGTCTCAGGAGAGGAGAGACCGCGATGCCAGATGAACCCAATGTGTTTTCCCAATTCCTGCTCCTCTAAGCTGCTCCACTGTCTCTTGGGGTCACCAATTCCTGCTCCTATAAGCTGCTGCACTGTCTTAGGAGTATTATCCTACCTCACTTCCTGCCGAACAATAAGCACTAACTACATCTAGCTTGTCCTCTTGTCTCCAGCCCCACTCCCCTGATCCCAGCCTCAGAGGCAATAGAATTATAGCCACTTTTCAGCCAATGCAAACATGTTCACCAATGAGTAAATATATGTAGAGCACTTAGAACAGTTCCCAGCATGTAAGAAGGCTTTTGTGTTTGCTGATATCATCTTGCTATTTTGTTAACGTTTTTTTGTTATTATTTTTACCCAGTCAAATTCTCCGGGAAGCAGACTTTGACACAAGGATCTTGCCTGCAGGAAGTTTATCCGAACTTGTAAGAAAAGCAGAAATGGACAGAGAAGGAATTAAACTGCAGTGCAGTTATAATAAAGACCCCATCCCATCCTATTAGGAGTTCTGAAACTGGGGTAGCCCTTCCAAGACATTCCATATCCAGACAGGGGTACGGTTCTAGGCCTTTGTATCCTAACACTGGCCATGAGATTCAGCTGTGAGACCTCAGCAGCATACACTCCAAGCAGCAAGGGGAACAATTGTCTTTGTCCTGAAAGGTGGATTTGGATGATTCCCTAGTGCCCACTACATTATTAGTATCTCATAGTCCCTCATGTGGCCCCTTTAACTCTCAAGATAAACAATTCTCAGAGCCCTTGAACCTCTCCTGCCATCACCCACCATACATATTCTTTTTATTTATTTATTTTCTTTTTTATAATATGCACTAGAAGCCTGGTGCATGAAATTCTTGCACAGGGGCGGGGGGGGGGTGTCCCTCAGCCCAGCTTGCACCCTCTCCAATCTGGGACCCCTTGAGGGATGTTAAACTGCCAGTTTAGACCCTGTGGTCACATAGGGGCAGGATCTTTGACCACATGGGGGCAGCCATCTTGTGTGCTGGAGTGATGATCAATCTATTACTCTTTTATTAGATAGGATTTTATTTATTTTTTTAATTTTTGCTATTTTTATTTTTTTAATATATTTTATTTGATTTTTTTACAGAGAGGAAGGGAGAGGAATAGGGATTTAAAAACATCGATGACAAGAGAAACATGGATCAGCTGTCTCCTGCACACGCCCTACTGGAGATGTGCCCACAACCAAGTTACATGCCCTTGACCGGAATCGAACCCGGGACCCTTCAGTCCACAGCCAACACTCTATTCACTGAGCCAAACCAGTCGCGGCCATTGTTTGTTTGTATATATATATATATATATATATATATATATATATATAATTGATTTTTTTACAGAGAGGAAGGGAGAGGGATAGAGTTAGAAATATCCACGAGAAAGAAACATCGATTAGCTGCCTCCTGCACACCCCCAACTGGGGATGTGCCCACAACCGAGGTACACGCCTTTGACCGGAATCAAATCTGGGACCCTTCAGTCCGCAGGCCGACGCTCTATCCACTGAGCCAAACCGGCCAGGGCTCACATTCTTCACAATAGCCTGTGATCTCTCACTTCTCTGCAGAAGTTACACTCCCTCCTCCGAAGGGCCGGCATAGTCAGCATAGTTTTCGTACTATGACGCTGTCTGTGTCCATATTTGTACACATCACTCTCCACCCCAAATTGGGGCCATCTAGTTCGTGTCCGTTCTGAGCACTAAGAGGTCTTGGGGAGACGGGTCAAGACTTAATAATCACAGGGAGTACCGCCTCCTTTCCCCCCCAGGAAGTGAGCCCAGCCCTCCCCACCCCATTCCACAGCACAGATGCTCTTTCCTGTTGGGAATAAAATGCCAGAGATTCAGCTTCCTTCCTTTCTGCTTGTGGTCTTGGGGAGAGAGGAGGCGGGCTTCTGGACAGGGGAGGTGGGCCTGAGGCTTCCTTGGGAAGGGGAATTCTGCTGCACACTGTGACCCAGAGCCTCCTAGGCCCTGTGAGCCAGTGGAGGGAGTGTCCAGCTCTGTCCAGCTCTGTCCAGCTCTGCCCAGCTGGGGGAAGAGGGCCATCCTCAAGGCCAAACGGAGGAGGCAGAACTGGCCGCCTGGTCAAGCCTGGTGAGTTCCGTACCAAACCGTCCTCTGCAACTTGGGACAGGAGAGGGGTCCAGCGGGGGCCTGTGCCCACCTTGCCTCACTTGGCATCTGAAGGGGCAACGCTGAGAAACCCGGCAGAGGCGGCTTCCCAGGTGCCTCCCAATCTCACCCTGCCTCCCTCTCGTTTCCTGAGGAGCCTGGGCAGGAACCTAATCTCCTCAACCCGCCCCCCACCCCCCGCCTCCTTCTGAGACAGGCCTCCCCAGAGCCTGCAGCTCAAAGCTCACCCACCCTGCCTGCTCTAACCCAGACCCTCGCCCGGACTCCTCCCTCAGCTCTGGCTCCTCCAGGGCCTAAGATGGACCCCACAGCCAAGGACGAAACGCAGCCGTCCCTCCCTCCTGGTAGGAGCCCTTCTGGGCGGGGTGGGGGAGGGATGCGGCAAGAAAGATGGGGGCGGTGGGTTTGGTGGGGGTTCTGTGGGTCAGTGAGAGGAGTAGACTGCCCTGGGCTTCCAGGCTGAGGAGCCGGAAGGGCAGCAGGGTCGGCAGCTGCTTCCTTCAGCTGACATGGCCACCCAGGCTCTTCCTGCCCAGGGTCAGAGTGGCCGGAGCAGGAGAGGGCGGAGCAGCTGGCCCGGGGCGCAGCGCTCAAGTGGGCCTCGGGCATCTTCTACCGGCCAGAGCAGCTGGCCAGGCTGGGCCAGTACCGCAGCCGGGAGGTGCAGCGCACCTGCTCCCTGGAAGCGCGCATTAAGGTGGGCATCAGGCAAGGGGCAGGAGGGCTGGGGGGGGTGGCCATCTGGCCGGGTCTCACCGTCTCCCTCCCTTCCGCAGTCAGTGGTGCAGTCCTACCTGGAGGGTGTGAAGACTGGGGTGTGGCAACTGGCACAGGCCCTCGAGGCCGTGCAAGGAGCCCGCGAGGCCCTGGGCCAAGCCCGTGGGCTGCTCCGGGGCATGGCCAACGCTGTGCAGACCCTAGAGCCCTTGCGGGAGCAGGCGGTCCAACACAAGCAACTGCAGGCCCTGTCTCAGCTGCTGCCCCGGCTGCGGGCAGGTGAGTGTGCAGGGGCCCTGGGCTCCAGCCCCCACTCTCAGTCAACACGCTCATGGGGTACCAGTGGGAGGTTACAGGGAGGGACAGACCAAGGGCCTCCCAGAGGGTAACTCGGGCTCCCGATGGCACATAAAGCGGGGTGCAGATTTAGCTCACTCCGGTTTCTGAGCGGGGCATGTCTGAGTCAGCACTGATGCCCAGGCAAGTGGCTCTGGCCACCCTGGTTGTTTAATCGAAATATCCCCTCACAGGGCGGGTGAATAGCCACTAGACCGCCCTGCAGTTCCTCCCTGCCTTCCCTCCCTGACTTCCGTACGTTGTTCCACCGGCTCATGGGCTTATTCCTGGCCCAACAGGCTTCAGGCCCTTCCGTGGTCCTTTCAGATTGGCCAATACTCTACTACACTGGTTATATTTTCTTTTCTTTTTTTCTTTTTTTAAAAATATATTTTATTGATTTTGTACAGAGAGGAAGGGAGAGAGATAGAGAGTTAGAAACATCGATGAGAGAGAGTCATCGATTAGCTGCCTCCTGCACACCCCCTACTGGGGATATGCCCGCAACCAAGGTATATGCCCTGGACCGGAATCGAACCCGGGACCTTTCAGTCCCCAAGCCGACGCTCTATCCACTGAGCCAAACCGGTCTCGGCATATTTTATTTTCTAATAAGATTTAAGTTTATTCAGTTAAGAGTCTACTCTAAGTACTTTATCCACCACCCCAGCCGCAGGGCCTCAAGCATCTGATCCTGTACCCACTGCACAGGTGGGAAGGCTGAGACCCAGGGCCGTCTCCTCTGCTCCCTCCTTAGTGCCGGCTGCGGTGGTCCACACACAGACCCTGATCGACGCCCATCGGCTCTTGGAGGCGTATGTGGGCCTCAGGGAACTGGAGCAGCTGCAAGAGGAGACGTGGGCCTCTCTCGGGGGCCTGGAGTTGCCCGTCTTTGAGGGGCTGGGCCCTCTGGCGGAGGCACTGGGCCAGGCTGTGGAGGCAGCTGTCGGGGCGGCAGGGCAGCTGGCCCGGGAGGACCCGGCCCTGTTGGTGGCCGCGGTGCGTGTGGCGGAGGTGGAGGCCGGCAGGACCACCCCCCTGGAGCAGGCCCCCCGGGACTGGCGGCAGCGCTGCCTGCGCGCGCTAGAGGAGGGCCTCCGGCGGGTCCACTTCGGGACGCCTCTGCCGCCGGGACCAGGGGCCCTCGCGGGGTGGCTGGAGGCTCTGCGGGTGGCCCTCCCAGCCGAGCTGGCCACAGCGGAGGCACTGATAGCACCCTGCTGCCCACCACACTACAAGGTGGTGCAGCTGTGGGCCCACACCCTGCACGGCGGCCTGCGGCGCTGCCTGCAGCAGCTCCTGGAAGGGCCCGAGCTAGGGGCCGCCGACGCCTTCACCCTGCTGCACTGGGCGCTGCACGTGTACCTGGGGTCAGTGCCCGCGGGGCAACGGGAAGCGGGGGGGTGGGGGGGGGGACCCGAAGCTGGGGGCTCAGGGTGACCCTAGGCCACTCGTCCCCAGGCCAGAAATGATGGGGAGCCTGGAACTGGGGCCGGAGGCTGATGTGTCCCAGCTAGAACCTCTCCTGACCCTGGAGAACATCGAGCAGCTAGAGGCAACATTTGTATCCAAAGTCCGGGTGAGTGAGTCGCTGGGGCCCAGGTCCAGAGAAGCTCTGCCACCAGCTGCATGTTGGTAGGGTCACGTGGCTACCCGTCTCTGGCAGGGTCAGTGCATTCTGCTGCATTCTGCTGCCCCTTGTCCCTTGCGCTAGGCAAACGTGGTGCAGTGGCTGAGGAAGGCACTGGATGGGGAAGTGGCTGAATGGGGCCGGGAGCGGGAGCCCGACACAGATCCATCTGGCTTCTACCACTCACCAATGCCAGCCATCGTGCTGCAGGTGGGTGGGAAGTGGCAGCAGCCAGGTGGGCGGCCCTCATAAAGGACAGGGGGGAGGGCAGCACTAGGACACTGCTGACGTCTGCCCATCCCCGCCTGTAGATCCTGGAAGAAAACATTCGAGTAACCATCCTGGTCAGCCAGTCACTGCAGCGGCGGGTACACAGCATGGCCCTGTCAGAACTGGGGGTGTTCCTGAGAAGGTCTGTACTGACCCACCCCCAAACCCTGGCCCTGCTCCAGGGGCAGCCCCAGCGAGGCGGGGGGGGGGGGGGGGGGAGGGGCTCTGAGTGAATAAGGCTCACCAGAGGGGGAAGGCTCCTTGGAACAGTGCCTTGGGTATCTTGGAGGTGGGGGCCAGAGCACTTGGGACAGAAATGGTTGGGGTACCAGTGGCAGCAGGTACAGGTGCCACCTCTGTCCTTTGCAGCTTTAATGATGCTCTGATCCGATTCTCCCGAGACCACCTCAGAGGGGAAGCAGTGGTCCCTCATTACGTGTCTTACCTCCTGGCTGCCCTCAACCACCAATCGGCACTCAGGTACCGTAAGGCCCCCACAGAACCCCACCTCCGCTAACTGCTGAGTACCTGCTGAGTACGGACCCAGCCTTCACTAGTCTATTAGGAACTTTGGAGTCACATAGCCCCACGGTTCCAATCCTAGTTCTACTAATTAGCTGTGTGACCTTGGGCTAATTACTTAATCTCTCTTTTCTTATTAGTATTAAATGAGTTACTAGAGACCCTGTGCACGAATTTGTGCACAGGTGGGATCCCTCAGCCTGCTAGTGATCAGGGCCAACTAGCCAGGGGGGAGAGGCCATGGGAAGTTGGCCGGCCACCCTGATGGGGACCAATTGGGGCAGGTCAGGGGGAAGGACTGTGGGAATTTGGCCAGCCGCAGGAGGTTGCCTATGGGAGCACACTGGTCACCAGGGGGGAACTCCTACATTCAGCATCTGCCCCCCAGTGGTCAATGAGCATCATAGCTACCAGCAGATCATCTGGTCATAAAGATGGCTTAGGATTTTATATATAGACTAGAGCAGAGGTTGGCAAACTGCAGCTCGTGAGCCAAGGTTTGCCCCTCTGTTGACTAATGAGTTTGCTGACCACTGACCTAGACTCTCAATTCTAATAATTACAGGCTGTTGTTGTTCCTTGTGATTAAGCCCATATCCCAGTGGTCGGCAAACTTATTGGTCACCAGAGTGGCAAATCACGGCTCATGAGCCCCATGTGGCTTGAGAGCTGCAGTTTGCACACCACTGAACTAGAGGCCCAGTGCACAAAATTCGTACAAGGGTGGGATTCTTAGGCCTTGCCAGCGATCAGGACCGATCAGGTTCCCTGCCTCCCTGCCTCCCCGCTTCCTCCTTCCCTCACCACCTGTGCACCACCACCATGCAGTTCCCTGCCTCTCTGCTTCTTCCTTTCCTTACTGCCTGCCACCCACCCCTAGTCCCCTGGTTCCCCTGGGTCTGGCTGGAGGGAGGGCCTACCACCACCGCAGCAGGTGGGTGGTGGGCCTATTGGGGCCTGTGGCCAGGAGGAGGGACCAGGAGGTTGGCTGGAAGGCCCCATCAGCAATCACGGCCCGTGGGCTGGGGCAGCTCCTGTGTTGAGTGTCTGCCCCCTGGTGGACAGTGTGCATCATAGCGACCAGTTGGTCCATTGTAACACTTAAGACTTTTACTAGTATATATATAGATAACAAGACATTCTGAGGATCACATTTAATGTAAAGTACCTACCATAGTGCCTAGCACATAGTCTCATGTATTCATTAATTCACATATACTCACCAAGGTCTACTCTGTGTCTGGGGATCCAAACAGAAAAGTATTTCCTTCCCCTTGGGTCTTGTATTATTTGGGACTAGAGGGTTGGTGCATGAATTTCATGCACACGTAGAGGGCCCTTCCAGCCTGTGGAAATCGGGCCCCAGTTCATGCCCCAGCCTCACAGCCCCACCTGGCACCCTGGCTTGGCCTGGCACTGCCCAGTCACTTGCTCCATCATCCTGTCTATGGGGCAATCGGCGGGGCAATCGGCGGGGCAATCGGGCCCCCCTGCATCCACCGTGGCCTGTTGCTGCCCGCTCACCTGCTCCACCATCCTGCTGTGGTCCTGTTCTCATCGGGGCCCATTGGGGTTGGCAGTGCCTCCACTGCCATCCGCTGCCAGCATCACATCGCTGATGCCTACCATGTTCCAAGCAGCCCCCTGGTGGTCAGTGCATGTCATAGCGAGCAGTCGAACTCCTGGTCTCCCGGTTGAACTGGTCAAATGACCCCCCTGAGGGGACAATCTGCATATTAGGCTTTTACTACATAGGATGGGGACAGAGAGGTCAGACAAACAAGTTACTACCTCTTGACTGTGATGAACTCTCTCTCTTTACCAATGAGGAAACAGAAACAGAAAGACATGGCTTGCTCAAGGTCTCACTGGGAATTAGAAACAGGTCCCACTGGGTTGTGTCTTTTCTAGCTTGCTGAGCCCACTTTAGATCTTTAGAAATGCGAGGGAACCGCCCTTCTTGCCCCGTCCCGCCGCACACACTCCCGCCACTAGGTGGCGCCCAAGCAGCCAGACCCTAGAGGGCTGTGAGGGCCTTGGCCTTGGTGCTGAAGCCCTACTTTTGGTTGGTCCAGCTCCTCCGTGTCCGTCTTGCAGCCCGAAGGGGTGGTCTCAGGGGCCTTGGCTCCGGTGGAGGCAGCGCTGGACGAGCTGCAGAGGAGGATCTGCCGGCTGGTGCTGGAGGCGCTGTTGCTGGAGCTCCAGGTGAGAGACTTCAGGTGGGGATCAGGGCAGCAGGAGATCAGGGGTAGGTGTGGGAGTCTCCGCGGGGCAATGTCGGGTCTGGATCGTCCTTCCAGCCCCTGTTCGAGACTCTGCCCTCGCGCCCTTGGCTGTCGAGCCCGGAGCTGCTGAGCAAGGTATGCGAGCGGACAGCGCGCTTCTGCCGGAACTTCTGGCGTGTTCGGAACCCCACATTCCAGGTGTGTTGGGGGAAGGCTGGCTGGCGAGGGTGGGACGCTGATGGGAAAGGGGTTCTGGGCCCACCTGATAGCCCTCCCCCCCTCCCCGCAGGTGCTCCTGGCCGAGGCGGAGCGCACGGTGGTGCTGCTGTACCTGGGCGCGCTGATGCAGGGCCGCCTGGTGTGCCGCGGCCCTGACGAACGGAACCAGGCAGCCGAGCGCATGCAGCAGGATGCCACCCAGCTCCGGGATCTCTTCCTCGATCTGGTAAGCGCTTGTGGGGCGAGCAGATGGGTGTGAGTCTCCGTGGCTGGGTGGGAGCCAAGGGCGGGTTCAAGACCTCGCCCCAACGTGGTGTCCAGGGCCTGGAAGAGAATGTTCATTGCGCACCGGTGCTGCTCACCCTGCGAAAGCTGCTGAACCTCCGTGACCCCACGATGCTGGGCCTCGAGGTGGCGAGCCTTCGGCAGCAATTTCCCGACGTAAGGTACGCGGATGGGGGCGGAAAGGGAGAAGGGACCTGGGAGGGATAATGGGGGGGGGGGCTGATGCATCCCTGTGGTTCCCCCACCCCCTTAGCGAGGAACATATCTCCGCCCTCTTGGACCTGCGCGGGGACGTGTCCCGGGAGCAGCGCCTGGCCGCACTCAGCTCCCTGCAGGACGGCCCGCAGCCCTCGCCCCGCGTCGGTCGCCGCGCCCTCTTCAGCCTCGTGCCGGCGCCCACGCCTTCCCCGTCCTGCCTCTTTTCGGGGTCCTGTGCCTGACTCTCAGCTGCTCGCAGAATAAAGCTGGGTGCCCGCTCCCAGCACCCCCCGTCCGCCTGAATTGTGTGTGTTGGGGGAAGAGGGGATGAAATAAAAGTGTCCGCAAACATTAGGGGGCCCGGGACAGGGACACGCCTAAAGCACCCCATCGGTCCCGGCATCAATTCCCAAGGACCCGTCCAGAAGATAGGGATGACTAGCAAGGAAGAGCAAGAACGAACAGTTAGAAAAAAAGAAAAAGAAAAAGAAAAGAACAAACAGCTGAAGCCGGTTTGGTTCAGTGGATAGAGTGTCGGCCTGCGGACTGAAAGGTCCCGGGTTCGATTCCGGTCAAAGGCATGTACCCTGGTTGCGGGCACATCCCCAGTAGGGGGTGTGCAAGAGGCAGCTGATCTATGTCTCTCATCGATGTTTCTAACTCTCTCTCTCTCCCTTCCTCTCTGTAAAAAAAATCAATAAAATATATGTATATAAAAGAAAAGAACAAACAACCAGTAAGGTAGGAGGTTTGGGGAGCCATGTGGGGAATGTGTGTCCAAAATGAAGTGATTAACTGTGTCAAGTGCTGCTGATCAATATGAAGATTATTGATGACCTTGGTCATATCAGTTTCCATAGAGTTTGGGGGGAAAGCCAGGACAGGGACACGCCTAAGGCACCCCATCGGTCCCGGCATCACCTCCCAAGGACCCGGGCTTCCGTGAGCGGGCTGCCTCCCTGTGTCTCCCCATCCCCGACTGGGGTACCACCTGAATTCAGCCTTGAAACCCGCCTGGCCTGCGCGGAGCGGGCGGGCTCAGGACGACGTTTCGCCAGGGGACCTGAATGGATGGCGGACACCGACCCGCCTCCGCGCGGCCCGGCCCCGCCCCCGCAGCTGTGTTCTCCGGACGCGAACCCGCGCGCTTTCCCGTGAGCGTGCGCGCCCCCGAGGGCGTGCGTCCCAGGCGTCCGCTCCGGGGGGCTGGTTGGCCGGCGGGAACGGTGGCGGAGAGAAGAGCAGCGAACAGGTGGGGGCAGGACACGAGGATGGAACCCTTTCCCCACCGGAGAGGCTGAGGCTGAGGCTGAGGAGGCGCGCGACGTGACCCCACCTCACTGACGGAGAGATTCTCCTTCTATTGTCTCCCGGCCCCGCCCTCCATTGGGCACGCCCTTTGCCTCATCCCCGCCCCCGCCGTTTATTGGCTGCGGGTCACGCCCCTCCTCCGTTCCCATTGGCTCCGCGTCCACGTCATCCTCTCCGGGAGCTTCCCATTGGCGCAGGCTACACCTTCTCCCTTGTCACCAGACTCCACCTTCCGTCTGGGTTCCTCCCCCTAGCCATCTCTCATTCATTCTGCATCTGGTGCTGGATGCTGGAGACATGGGAGGGCATCAGACCCGTCCCTGCCCTCAGGGAGTCCAGGACATGGTGAGGGGACACGGACCTAGGCTACGGCAGTGACCACCTAGGGCGGTCAAGGGGCCGCCTAGGCGCACTGGGAGCCTCTAGGACGCCTGGCAGACTTCCCGGAGGAGGAGGTGAGGCCTAAACCAAGCCCTGAAAAATGGGTGGGAGAGTGTGCTCCAGGGAGACTTTGGGAAAGCATCCGTGGCAGAAGGGCCTGAGACATAAAAGACACAGGCGTGTTCTGGTAATTGCCAAGAAGTAGGTGGAAGGAAAGATGAAGGGAGACTGGTCCAGGTAGAGGCTCCGAGACTGCGGAGAAGTCCAGGAAAGTGTACAGTTAAGTTGAGGGGAGTGAAGCCTGAGGCCAGAAATCTTTTTAAGCAGCTGGTCTCTAGGCGGGGTGGAAGGAATGTGTGTGTGTGTGTATGTGCGCGCGCGGTGGAAATGGGGGGAGGAGATCCAGAAGGGAAAACAAAGTGCAAGGAAGGAATGATTCCAGTTCTGAGAAGGAAAGGGGCTCTTGGGTTCAGATATTTATTGAACAACTGGCTCTGGGCTCTGGGGACACAATGTGAACACTCAAAAGGAGAAAACGGAAAACTAACAATTAAATATGCTGTTCTTCAGATGGAGATACCTGCCACAGAGAACAATAGCCTGAGGAAGGGGGTGGGGAATTGTGGTGGTGGAGGGGTGGGAGAGGAGATTTATTATTTCTTAGAGTGTGCTTTAGGGAGGCTTTTCTAATAATGTATTTGTGCAAAAATATGAGGTAAGTGGGAGAGTGACCACTGCAGTTATATGGGTAAAAGACACTCCCGACAGGGGACATGTTCAGTCTGAGAGATACCTGCTATACATCCCAGTAAAAACAGGTTGAATTGAGGACTGGCAGTACTAGCCTGAGGTTTATGGAAGATGTCTGGGCTGATGATCCTAAAACGATGAGAATGGATGAGATTCCCCAGGAAGTGGGCACAAGTGGAGGAGAGAAGTTTCCATGTAAATTTCTATGGGCACTACTGTGTTAAGAGGTCAGGAAGATAGGGATGACTAGCAAGGAAGAGCAAGAATGAACAGTTAGAAAAAAAATGAAAAGAACAAACAGCCAGAGAGGTAGGAGATTTGGGGAGCCAAGTGGGGAACATGTGTCCAGAATGAAGTGATTAGCTGTGTCAAGTGCTGCTGATCAATATGAAGATTATTGATGACCTTGGTCATATCAGTTTCGATAGGCTTTGGGGGGAAAGCCTAACTGGAGTGAAATTTAAGAGAGAACAGGAGCCCTGGCTGGTGTGGCTCAGTTGGTTGACTGTCATCCTATGCACCAAAAGGTTAGATGCCTGGTAGGTCAGGGTACATGCCCTGGATCCCCATGGGGGTATGCAAGAGGCAGGCAATCGATGTTTCTCTCTCTCATCCATATTTCTCTCTCCCTCTCCCTTCCTCTTGTTCTAAAATCAACAAAAAGATACTTTAAAGAGAGAACAGGAAAGAAAGAAATGTGCTGTAGTAAGGAACAGTTGGAGGGAGTGTGTGGGGTTTGTTTTGTTTTGTGAATCCTCAACCAAGGATATTTTTCCTTTGAGAGAGAGAGAGAGAGAGAGAGCGCAGAAGGGAGGGAGACAGAAAAAGAGAAACATCGATGTGAGAGAGACACATCAATTGGTTACCTCCTGCACATAACCTGACCAGGGCTGGGGATCCACCCTGAAACCAAGGTATGTGCCCCTGACGGGAATTGAACCTGGGACCCTTCAGTCCACTTGGGCCAATGCTCTAACAACTGAGTCAAACTGGCTAAAGCTTTGTTTTGTTTTTTAAAATGGATAAATAACACATGTATTTATGCTGATGTAAAGAATCCAGCAGAGAAGAAGATATTGGTGATGTAGGAGAGGTAGAAGAGAGGAGAAATGCTGGCAATGTGTCCCTGAGCAGGCAGGCAAGGTTGTTCAGAGGCTGCAGAAAAACAGCATTGGACTGAGCCCTGGTACAGTCAGGGGTGAGGGCCCCCAGCACTGGCCTTGGATGGCAACTAGGAAGATGCCTCTGATGGGGGGCAGACCAGGGATTGGCTTGGTTTTACTAACATTTCTCTTTGATCCCTAAGAGCTGATTCTAAATTGGATTTGAACAGATGGTCCGGTGGAGAGAGAGCATTCCAGGTCTAGCATAAGCAAGGGGCATGCAGGCACTCAAACCGGGGCCTAATGGGCTGGAGGAGGTGGGTGGAGCCAGGCAGGAGTGGAGGGGGAACTGAGAAATGCTATAGAAAGAAGGCTATAGCCAAACTGGTTTCGCTCAGTGGATAGAGCATCAGCCTGCGGACTGAAAGGTCCCAGGTTCGATTCCGGTCAAGGGCATGTACCTTGGTTGTGGGCACATCCCCAGTGGGGTGTGCTCAGGAGGCAGCTGGTTAATGATTCTCTCTCATTGACATTTCTAACTCTATCCCTCTCCCTTCCTCTCTGTAAAAAAATCAATAAAAAATATATTTAAAAAGAAAGAAAGAAAGAAAGAAGGCTATAGGTAGAAGGTGGTGAGGCCCCCTCACCCATCAGCCTGGCAGCTGAGACTGCATTCTACCAGCTTCCAGCCCAGGTGGGTGCTGAGCACAGGGATTAGAATCATGAGCAGGGGTTCAGGCCTGCTTCCAGGATCTAAAGCTGTTCCAGGTGACGCATAGACTCTTCTCCCCCCTAATCTCCCAGTCCAGCTTGCTATGGTGAGCCTGCTGGAGGGACTGCACACTGGGGTAGGTGTGGCGAGGGGGCAGCTACCCAGACCGACCCCTGGGAACCCAGCAAGGGCAGTGTAGAGCATAGGGCTTGCTGGCCCTCAGGCCACACATACTCATGCTGGCCTCCACTTGCCCTTCGTGTCCCCAGAAGTCCACAGCGTGGGGAGTTGGAGTGACCCGGCTGGATGTGACCCCCAGAGCAGAATGGTGCTGGACTCGGGGGCTCAGGTGTATGAGCAGCCGCCCCCCAGCCCACCAGCCAGGCGCTCAACCTCGGGCCGTAGGCCGACGCCCTCAGTCCGAGATGGGGCGCCGCTGTACTCCTGGCCTCAGTCCCTGGCCTTGCCCCTGGCTCTGTCCGTCTCCTCGGCCCTGCGGCCCCGGCCTGAGCTACAGTCCCTCTCAGAGCTGCGCTGGGGCCCCTGTGGCCCCATGCGTCGCAGCGAGAGCACCTGCACCGTAAACAGTGCCGGCCAGCAGAGGGCTGGCACCCCTGGCCGGGCCCCGCCTGGACGCAGACGGGACCCAGGCTGGGGCACCCTGCGGTCCGCGTCCTCCCTGCCTCACATCGCTAAGACTCCGAAGTATGGGGGCCATGGCGCCAGCAAGAGCCCCTGCCTGCTCATGGCCCTGCGGCCCACCAACATGGACAGTGAGCGGGACAAGTTCTTCCAGTCCCGCTACACCTACAACCCGCAGTTCGAGTACCAGGAGCCCATGCCCATGGCCGTGCTGGAGAAGTACTGTGAGGCCTCCGGGCAGTTCATCCGCCAGGTCAGTCCAGCCCGCCCGCCGCCCCCTGGCCCCGACCCCCCCCCCCCCCCCCCGAGAGGCCTGGCCTGACCGCCCCCCTCGGCCCTGTGTGCAGGCGGTTGGCATCATCGAGGCTGTCCTGGAGAAGTTCGGCACCTACGAACACTTCGAGGCTGCCACGGGGGGCCAGCTGCTGACCAAGTGCCAGATCTGGTCTATTGTGCGCAAATACATGCAGAAGGAGGGCTGCGTCGGGGAGGTGAGCTTGCTCTGCCTTCGAGCACCCCCTTCTCCCTGACCCAAACTGGCCAGACTCAGGGGGGTGGTGCCAGGCCCAGCTCCACACCTGACCAGCGAGGGACCCCTGGCAAGACCCTGTCCCTGCCCTAGTAAGGTGGGAGCTGGCTCTGAGCAGACGTGGTGAATCAGGGTGGGTGTCCTGGCCAAGTGTCCAGGATGGATGCCCCGGGGCATTACTGGTGGGTACACCTGCACAGTGGCCATTGGCTCCGAGCACTGCTGCTGCCTGCAGGTGGTGGTGCAGCTGAGTGAAGACCTGCTGTCCCAGGCAGTGATGATGGTGGAGAACAGCCGACCGACATTGGCCATCAACCTGACCGGAGCCCGCCAGTACTGGCTAGAGGGCATGCTGCGGCACGAGATAGGTCAGGGCGTGGGTCCGTGGGTGGGCGGGTAGGGATGGGAGGGGCCTGGGGTGTGGGAGGACAGCGAGGGGCCCCACCCCTCTCTTTCTCCCACTTACCTTTGAGGCTAGGGCCCTTTCCTTTCACGAGCAGTCCCCTCCTCCCTCTGGCTCTCAGAGGTGGGCCCAAACATGCCTGCCCGTCTCTGGGCTCACCCTCATCCCTCACTCCTTCCTCTTGGGTATCTTTTCCTCCCTCCACCGCCTCTCTGGTTTCCCTGGACGGCGGGGACAGGCTGAGGGGGCCTGGGAAGGCCAGAGGGAAAACACGGAGGGTCTCGCTAGCTCTGCCAACATCAGGCCGTCCCGGGTGGGGATGGAACTGGCTGAGAACGCACAGAGCCGGGTGGAGGAGTGGGTAGGCCGGGCTGGAAAGGAAAGCAGAGGACCCAAACGGATATTCTTTTCTGCCTGTCCCCCCTCCTCATCTAGAATTCTGTTGCCCTGGGCAAAAGTTGGTTTTTGCTAGGGACATCAGTGGGACAATAGGGCGTGCAGGATGTGGGGATGGGGTGGTGTGTGAGTTCCTGTCCTCTACAGGGGGCTGGGAAGCAGTGTGAGTTTGGGAGGGGTGTGTGTGTGTGTGTGTGTGTGTGTGTAGTCCTGAATGGGGAGAGGAGGACTCTTGCATGTGACTCTATGGTAAGGTGACCAGTGGTCCCGCTTTTGGCGGGACAGTCCCGATTTTTAGCAATCTTTCCAAAAATCGGGACTTTTTTTAAATGCCGCGGGACAAATTGTTAAAGAGCGGGACTCAATGGGTCCTTGGGTGCGGGTGCCCCTGAGATTGGATGAGTATGTTCGCTGGGGTAGGGGTGGCAGGGAGAGGTTATGAGAGAGCCTGTGTTTAGGGGCCTGAGGATACCCGCACGAATATAAGGGACAGGCCTGGCAGAAGAGTTCCTGGACGATCCACCCAGCATCCCCTCCCCCCTCGCCCTCTCCCAGGCACCCACTATCTGCGAGGCGTAAACAATGCCCGGCAGCCCTGGCACAGCGCCGAGGGCCGGCTGCAGTACGGGCTGCGGCCGGCGAACCCCACGGAGGAGGGCCTGGCCAGCCTGCACAGCGTGCTGTTCCGCAAGCAGCCCTTCCTGTGGCGCGCCGCGCTGCTCTACTACACCATCCACCGCGCGGCGCACCTGTCCTTCCGCCAGCTCTTCCAGGACCTGGCGCGCTACGTGCAGGACGCGGACGTGCGCTGGGAGTACTGCGTGCGCGCCAAACGCGGCCAGACCGACACCTCGCTGCCAGGTGGGTGCCCGTGTGAGGAGTGCCCTGAGCTGGGGCAGGGGCTGGGGTGCGGCTTCAGGTGTAAGGGGCTCACGGCCCTCCGGTGCCCACAGGATGCTTCAGCAAGGACCAGGTGTACCTGGACGGCATCGTGCGCATCCTGCGGCACCGCCAGACCATCGACTTCCCGCTGCTGACCTCGCTGGGCAAGGTGAGTGGCCACGGGCCTTCGGAGGGTCCTCGTCGCAGTATTCCCTGAGCCTCTGATGGGTGCCTGACTGAAGACTGGTGCCAGGCCTCTCTGGTGGGTGAGAGGTGAGCACAGGAGGTGAAATGACAGTCTGGCAGGCGCTTGACCCAGCCTGCAGGGGTGCATGCGTGTGTGCGTGTGTGCATGGAGATACTGCATCACTCCAGACCAAAGGAGCAGTCAGGAAGGCTGGAGAAATGACCAGGAACCAAGTCCCTAGCCACCTAGGTATCTGTGCCAAGCTGAGAAAGGTAAATCGCCTCTGAAGCAATAGGGGACTCAGAGGAGCTTTAAGGAAGTTGAGGCTGGATGTCAGATGGGAGGGGGATTGAGAGAGAGAGACCTAGGAAAGGGGATGGGGGAGGGAGGCCTTCCTAATCCCTCCTGCAGAACTGATGGTGCCTGGCCTGACCCAGCAGTAGCCGTGCAGCTGGAGGGGGAGGGGCAGGCTGGGGAGCTCTTCAGAGAGGGGGACCCATGGGAGATGGTTTGGGAGTAGAACCTTGTTCTTGCATGAGGTGACTTAGGGTATCTGCTCAGTGGCCACCCTGAATGGGAGGGTGACAGGTTCCGGCCACCCCTTCCCCCCCTGGAACCTGGCCTAGAGGGCTGTCAGGGGAATGCCTGGCATAATCTGACACCTAAGAATTCAGTGCTGGCTTTGGGGAGTCTGAGGTGCCTGTGGGATGTCTATCTAGGAGAAAGTGTTCAAAGGCAATTGGGAGAGCTAGGCCGGGGACAGGAGTGGGGTTGTAGGGCCTAGATGATAAAAGAAGGTGTTGAGAGAAAGAGCAAACACCCAGGACTCAGCCTGGGGATACATAGCATTGGGAACAGGTCAGGAGCGATTCAGGGAGGTGTTCCGGGAGCAAGGGGCGATCCAGCATTGGCAGAGAGCTGGGCCCAGCCGCTTGAAAGCCGGGGGGGCCTCTGCCTTCCCCTCAGCCCAGCTCCCTCCTCCCTGCAGGTGTCCTATGAGGACGTGGATCTCCTGCGGCCCCATGGGGTGCTGAGCAACGCGCGGGTGCCCCACTTCATGCAGGACTTGGAGCGCTACCAGCAGCAGCTGGAGCACATCATGGCCACCAACCGGCTGGACGAGGAGGAGCTGGGCCGGCTGCTGCCTGACTGACACTGGTTGGGGGCTCCAGACCACCACCCCCCCGAACAGGACGAGGGCTGCTCTGAGCCTCCGCAGCCTGGCTGTTTCTTGGGGACGCTGAGGGGACAGGAGCATCTCAGGAGGGAGGAGCGGCGCCCTCAGTGGGTTTGTGTTCCCCGCCAGCCTCCCGGGTCCTAGAGACCAGCAGCAGCATGCTGAGCGGACAGCGCGCCCTCCTGCCTCTGTCCGGGGAGCAGAGCGGAAGCCTGGGGGGCAGCAGGGACGTTGAGCATGGATGGGGACGGGGAATGGTTTGGGAGTAGAACCTTGTTCTTGCATGAAGGGACTTAGGGGATCTGCGTGCTCCAGTCCCCCTTCCTCCACCCGGCCCCTTGGTGCTCCTTCAGCTTCCACGCTGTCTACCTCTCACTGGGCCCTGGTGGGGGTCCCCTTTCTCCCGGGGTGATGGCCTGAGCCTGGGGTCCTGGCTTTCACACAGACTAAGGGACAGGGGTCCTGGTCGGTAGAGACCCAGCTGGGCTGGGACGTGCTCTCCGGCATTTTGCCTCTCCCGCTGCATGTATCTATTCCCTGTTTATGTGCCCTGCTTCCTGGGGCTGGAGGCAGCTGCTTCTGAAGGTTCAGGGACAGGCTCCTCTGGAAGGCCCCCCTCTCAGCAGACACACACACACACACACACACACACAGTCCTTCCGGCCTTGTGGGCTGAGCCTAAGGGTTCACCAGGCCCTGCCCCTACCCCCATCCCCTCCTCAGGCCTCTGTTGTCCCTGTCTTTGCCCACCCTCCCTCACAGCTGGTCTCTGACAGAGGTTGGCATAGCCTGGCAGCAGCCATAATCAAGCCTGAGGGGCAGACACCTACCTGCCCCAAATCCTGAGCCCCTCCCGGACCAGGAGAGGTGCGCAGAGGGTGGTTGCTTCCAGTTTCACCTCGGACTCGCTGTCGGAGGCTGACCCAGTCCCACTCCCACCCTTGGCCTTAGTGTTCCCGTCTATAAAATTTGGAAATGCAGCTGGAAAGCCCTTGTTCATGTAGTGAAATGCACTGAACGCCTTCTGTGGGCCGGCCACTGGCCAAGCCCTCAGAGCTCCCAGTCCTGAGAGAAGCCAGGCAATTAAAACAACAACTACAATAAGCTGTGCGGGTCTTTGTCTTCCCAAGATCCCTTCCTCCTCCTCCTCCTCCTCCTCCTCCTAACCGCATTTCCCAGGGCCCTCGGCGCTAGCCCTCCCTCAGTGGAGAGAAGCTCCCCTTCCCTGGCTTTCTGTCCCAGGCCCAGGGGCTTCCATGGGATAGGGCCAGTGACAACACCTGCCCGACTGATAAAAGGGCCCAAGTCTGGCCGCTGTGTCACTGGCCACCTGGATTTGGGATCTCCAGGATGCAGCTGGAGCGGTTGATGAAAGGAGGCTGAGGACTGGGCGGA
Organism: Nyctalus aviator; assembly: GCA_036971965.1. Taxonomy (NCBI): domain Eukaryota; kingdom Metazoa; phylum Chordata; class Mammalia; order Chiroptera; family Vespertilionidae; genus Nyctalus; species Nyctalus aviator. The sequence goes on from CM072936.1 coordinate 37,145,732, forward strand.
GGGGCACAGGGGCTCCTCGGGGCACTGACTCCGAGCACAGGTCCATCCATACCTTTATTCCCGGGCCGAGAGCCGCAATCACGGAGCCCAGTCCCACCCTGCACAGTTTGTTCACTCCAGCGAACTCGGGGCCAAGTGGAGCCCGGTGGTAATCCAACCCAGGTCCTTTTGGGCCTGGATGGGGAGTGGCCAGTCAGAGCTCTGGCCCTCAGGAATCTAGAAATGAAGGGGGAAAGCGGTTGGTCAGGTGGGGCCCGCCCACTGCCCCCGGGGCTCCAACCTCCCGCAAACCTGGCACCGGGTTTGGGCAGCCTGACACCTTCAGATGCATCCTCGGCCTCATAGTCTGGCTCTGGCTCCGGCTCCGGCTCCGGCTCGGGCTCGGGCTCGGGCTCGGGCTCGGGCTCGGGCTCCTGGTCCGGCTCCGGCTCGGTTTCTGGTTCCAGTTCAGGTTCTGCTTCTGCCTCTGGTTCCGGATCCGTTTGCGAATCCAACTCGGGTTCTTCAGCCCCTTCGGAGGCCTCAGCTTCTAGCTCTGTGTGGGGCTCCTCGATGGTTCCGGATTGCCCTGCCCCGGAGCCCTCAGGGCCCCCGGCCTCCTCACTGTGGGAAGGTCCGGGCAGGCCAGGGCACGGGGTCCGGGAGCCGGCTGCCTCCGGCGTCCAGTGGCCTGGGCAAGGAGGGTCGTAGCTGCGATCCCGGTAGCCTGGGGTGGAGGTGGAAGAGGCTCAGGCTCAGCTTACCCCTCTGCGGTTTCCTCCGCACTCGCCCACCTTTGGGGGGGAGACCAGAACGCCGCCCCGGTTGCGCCCCGGCTCTGCCTTGGGCTCCGCCCCGCGCGCTCACCGGGGCCCACGTGCTGCCAGTCCCAGGCGGGGTCGGGCGCGCGCACGGTGCGCTGGGCGCAGCGCAGCAGCTCCTGGCAGGCGGCCTCGCCCTTGCTCTGCACCAGCAGCAGCAGGCGGCGCACCCTGCGCTCCGCGTCGGGCAGCGCGTCCAGCGCCTCGTACTCGGGCCCGGTGAGCACGCCCCGCGCCAGCAGCGCGTCCAGCAGCAGCCCCGAGTCCGCCTGCAGCGTCTCCACCAGGCGCTTCCGCTCGCGGTCGATCGTCTCGGACGGCCTCTCCTGCGAGTTGCCCATGGTGGGGATCCTTGGGGAGGGGTAGAGAGAGGCACTGGAGGGCAGGGTTTCCCCGCCCCTGACCTCTCTCCCAGGGTCCCAGGGAACACCGGTGGCTGGGGTCTAAATTCGCCTTAACCTTAATCTCTTCCTCCGGCTTCTCCTTGGGTCCCTAACCATCAGGTGTGGCCCTCCTCTCCTCACCTCTCCCAGGACCCTTTACTTTCTGACCGCTCTCCCCAACCAGGATCTTCCTCCTGAGCCCCAGCCGCCTGCAGACACTGCCATGTGTTCAGACCCAATGTATCCAAACTAACTTCTCTTTCCCAAACCTGCTCCCCTGCCTGCCTTAACAGGCAAAGATCCCATACCCAGCTTGCAAGTCCTTCCCAGTCTCTGCTATTTCCATAGCTTTCACCTCCAGTGTAGACCCTCAGAGCCTGACCGGCTTCCTCACCTAGAGCGCAGAGCTGAGATCCTCCCCTGCTCCCCTCACCCACCGGAGGATGGAGAATGACCACACCCCTTATCCGGACCCGAGATCCCTCTTTCAGGGCACCCCCTCACCAAGGCCACTACCATGTTGCAACCCCAGTGTGGTCTCATGGCCCTTCCTGGTTCCCTAATCCCCGAGCAGAGAGATACCTGAATTCTCTTTAGTCCTAACTCTGACCAAGATCTCCTGGCATCACCTGCATGAGACCCAGCTGTCTTCCTGCCGCCCTGGGAATGGCTCACAGCCACCTCTTGCTTCATCTTGAGGTACCCAGGGCCAAACTCAAAAAAAAAAAAAAACTACCAACAATTTATTTTTAAATGCTTACTGAACTTTCACTGTTTCCCTCCATGCATCACATGAGAGATTGTTTCTACCAAACAGCAGGTGTCAGGCAGAAATTAATCTGCTGTGTCTACCTATTGGCATCTGAGGACAATGGCCCATCCCCGCTTGGATGGCCGGACCCAGGCAGCCAGGCCCCTGGCTTAAGAGGCAAAAAGGTCAGGCCCTGGACCACTCCCTCAGCCTAGTTCCTCCAGCCTTAGTGTTGTCCTTCCGGTCTCATCCTCCCTTTGGGTCCCCTCCTCTACCTCCTTACCAGGTTCTAGGGCTGGAGAGCAGATTTGGCCTTAGCCCCCTCCGGCCTCCCAGGTCTCTCTCATTACCACCTGGTGTCATGCTGTGCCTCCCTGGTCATACTGAAGCGCCAACCCTTCTCCCAGGTTACTGATCAGAGACTAGGACTCCTGCCCCTGACCCCTCCTTTCCATTCATGCCCCACCTGTGGCAAATGCTGCTATTCCACCTCTCAGCGAGTCTCTATCGGCACCCCCCCCCAAACCCCACCATCTTCACCTCATCTCCTTTGACAGTCTCTCTGAGTGTCTCTCACTCCCATCTCATCACCCCCACAGCACAGAGATTTTCAACAGCGCTCTGGGGCAGGACTTATTGTCCCCATTTTACAGGTGAGAAGACAGGATCGGAGAGACCAAGGGACAGAACAGCAATCTGACTCGCTCCATCCTGAATTACAGTGAGGCCTCCTGCCAAGCAGAATGGCAGCCCTAACTACCTGGTCCCCTGCTCCCTGCTGCCCATCAGAGAATTCAGACTGTCTGGCCTGGCCACTCTCCCACCTCCTGGACAGCAAGGCTTCCTCCCACTTTCCCCAACCCTCCGTGCTAGCAGAACTAATTAAGCCCCTGCCGTTTCTGAACCTTAGTTAATGCTATTCTTTAAGCCTGAAATTCCCCCTTTCCCTCCCCCCTCCAAGCTGTGGGCCCATCCTCCGAGTCTCAAATAAATGTCACCCCGTCCACTCCGATGCCTGAGTGTGTTACAGGCAGACTGGTTTCATCTCTTCTCCTGTGTAACCCAGTGAATAGTGCATGCCCTCAGCACTACTCAGCTGGCTGACATCTCTGCATGGGGACCCCCTACCCTCTTCAGCTGAGGTTTTTAAAGACTGTCCTCCAAACACAGGTGCAAGAAGGGAGAGGGGACAGAACCCAGGCTTGTGCAGGTGCAGAGAGGGAGGAGGCAGATTGGCGAAGCCCCTCATTCTCCCTCACTCCTAACCAAGTTACTTTTATGTTAGCCTCCTCCTCCCATTGCCAAGGCCTGTGCTGGGTCCTGTTTGGATACAGAAACCCCCGCGGACCTAGGCCCTCCCTCTGAGACTCCAAGCTCAGAAGTAAATACTGTACCTAGGTTATGCTGCGGGCAGGGCAGTCCTTCAAGGGTCACGGGCCAGATCCTTCCCGGGCACCAGGTCGCTCCAAGTTCCAGGCCTGGAGGTGGGGGAGGGGGGGTCTCTCGGCCCCCCTCCCCACCTGGCTCCGCGGGCTCCTTTGCTAGGGAGCCTTTGGCAGGTGCGACCACAGACTCCCCTCCCCTCCCCTCCACCGGGTCCCAGGGTTAGAGGCTCCGGAGGGGCGGGCCTCCCAGACCTGGGAGCGCTGCCCGTGGGGGCTCGGATTTTACACGATCTCAGCTTTTCTCCCTCCCCCAGTGGCTCCGTGCGGCCCCACTCACGGGTCGAGCCTTGGCGGGGAGATGACACGGCAGAAAGAGCGGGGCGGGCGGGGCTGGGCTGGGCTGGGATGGGAGCAGCAGCTGCCGCGGGGCGGGGGCGGGGCGGCCAGGGCTGCCGGGAACCAGGAGGGGTGGGGGAGAGCGGGCATCTGGCAGCCGGGAGCCGCTCTTTGCTGGGGTTCCCACACGCAGTCCGCTTCCCCGCCCCGCTCCGGGCGCGCAGGGTGAGTCAGTGAGGGTGCAGCGTGGTCCGCGGGCCCACGCACCCGGCGCCCGCTGTGGGCCTGGCAACTCCCAGGCGCTTCACTCCCATCTTCCCAACACAGATCAGGCTCAGAGAAGGGGACCAGCTCACCCAGGATCCCAGAGCGGATTCATTGGGGAGCTGGGTGTGCTCCCCCCACCAAAAAAACCCCCTCAATTCCTGGAGGATCCTGGCCTCAGCAGCGGAACTAGGAGCAGGATCCCCAGCATTCCACTCCCCAGGAATGCTTTTCTCCATTAAAGCTCTAGGACCTGGATGCTTCTATAAAAGCAAAATCACCCTCCTTCCCCCAGGCTTCTGTGCTCCCTGGTCGGTAGAGAGAAGAGACAGGAAGCACAGAAACCATGGGTTGGACCTCAAAGGGAGGGTGGGGATAAAAGGGAGAGATCAACCAAAGGACTTATGTGCACACATATGAGCCTAACCAGTGGTCAAGGACAATGTGTGTGTGGGGGGGCTAGAGGCACGGGGGGGATTGGAATGGGAGGGTTGAGGACAAATATGTGAAACCTTAATCAATAAAGAAATTAATTAAAAAAAAACAAACACCAGAAGCACAGAAAAAAAATGCGGTTTATGTGCATAACTTGGTGCTGCAGTGAGAGGGGGCCTCCGAGTAGCAGGGTCTCTGCTCAGCCTCCGCCAGGGGCCGAGGGAGGGCGTGAGGCTGCAGGCAGCCCTCAGCCAGGCTGGCTTCAGACTAGAGGCTCAGGGGGAGGAGGGATCAGCCCCGGGACCCAGGTAGGAGGCCCGGCTCTCAGCGGGGCTGGAAATGGATACAGCTCCAGGCAGGCCGAGAGCTGGGCCTCCCAGAGCCGCCTGCACGTCCAGCAGGAGGGGTGTCCCAAGAGCGGAGTCCTTCCCTAGGAGGAGTGGGGCCGTGCTCAGCAGGGAAGGGGCGCCTCACCCATCTCCCCTCCATTCTGCTGGGGTGAAACTTCCATTCTCAACCCCCCCACTCTCACTCACCCAGTGGTGAGGGGATGGATGACTTCAGCAGCTCTCTAGGGGGACAGCCTAAACCCTCAAGGGGTGCCCCCCCCCCAAACACAAACTGCCCCGCCCACCCAATCATGGTAGTTCTGGTCAACCAGGGCCTGCCCCCAGGTCCTGGGTCACCGGGACCATTACCTGAGCCTGGAGAATTTAACCCCTTGACGGCCAGTTCTGTCTCACCCTTCTCTGGAACCAAGGGCTGCATCTGCATGGGAGAACCCCACAGAAGCAATGGGGAAAGGAGAGAGGTCTCCGGCTGAGAGAACAGCCATGGGCTGAAGGGCTTAGCTCAGCAACCCCCAAATCCCTGCCCCTCCCCCACCCCCAGTCTTACCAGGGACAGCTCCATGTCCAAGTCCATCAGGGTCCATTCCCGCCCTGGGAGGCTGGGGCCCAGCACCTGGGGGAGCTCTGGGTCAATGGCGCCCCTCCCAGGATGCACTGCCCCGTGCCCCGCTGAAGGTGTACTCACATCCAGGGGCCCCGCAGGCTCCACACTTTCAGGGAGGGCCCGAAGTAGCATTGAAGGCAGCAGGCTCTCTGGGCTCTGGCCCCTGCTCTCCAGGCCCAGAGGCCCCCTGTGCACAGAGAGCTGCTGTTGGCCTGCAGGACCACTCCCCCTCCAATTAGGTTCCCGAGGGACCTGGATACATCAGGGTCTACATCTGACAATATCTAGAAAATGGTATGGAGGGAACCCTCAGAGAGGGTTCCATGGGAGGGCCTCCACCTCCTACCTTTGGCCTGAGGACTGGGTTGTAGAGCTGGGGTCCTGGGATGTGTCCCCTCCCTATGCAATTGCCAAAGCCAGTGGTTCTTAAACTGTTGTGTATTTTACAATCTTTACAACCACCTCACTGGACCCGGTTAAAATGCAGATTCCTGAGCCCTACCACAGAGATGTTTCCGCTTTCCAAGACCTCGGATGCTGGTACTCTCATTATTTTATTTTTAAAAATATATTTTATTGATTTTTCACAGAGAGGAAGGGAGAGGGAGAGTTAGAAACATCGATGAGAGAGAAACATTGATCAGCTGCCTCCTGCACACTCCCTACTGGGGATGTGCCCTTGACCAAGGCACATGCCCTTGACAAGAATTGAACCTGGGACCCTTGAGTCCGCAGGCCGATGCTCTATCCGCTGAGCCAACCCTGTTAGGGCCTTTTATTATTATTTTAATCCTCACCCAAGGATATTTTTCCATTGGTTTTTAGAGACAGTGGAAGAGAAAGGGAAAGATAGAGAGAAAGGTCTCCCTGATCAGGGCCTGGGCTGGGGAGGAGCCTGCAAACGAGGTACATGCCCTTGACGGGAAACAATTCCCAGACCTTTTGGTCCATAGGCCACTCCAACCACTGAGCCAAACCCGCCAGGGCCTGATGCTGGTACTCTTTAGAGCAGCTCCGAGAAGTCAGGTCATCTCTTAGTACCCACCGTCCTCCTCGGCCACCAGGGGGCAGACAAGGCTGGGAAGTGACAAGGACCTACTTCGTGCTGGTCTACCTGCCAAAGTGGCCCACCGGGCTCAGAGTCAAGAACGGTTCTCTGCTCACCTGTCAGGTACCTCCCTGGGCCCCCTTGGCTCAGGCTGTGGGGCACTCCTGGGCCCCTCGGGGCTGAAGCTCCCTTTCCCGTCCAGGATGGCCTGCACCACAGCCTCAGGCAGCGGTGGTGGGGCTGTCACACAGAACCCACACTCGTTTGGGGCCAGGGCCTGTCCAGCCTGGCTGTCCACTCCTGGGCTGGCTGGCTCCTCTTTGAGCAATGCCTGGCTGTTGTCCCTGTGCCAGAGAAAAGCTTCAGCCAGACCCTGGCACTGACCGCTCCCCTGCCCCACAGCCACCGGGACTGCCAGGCTCTCCCCAGAGGACAGCCCCTGTCTGTTTCTCCTACCTCCTGCCAGCGCGGGAGGGAGGAAGCCTGGTGCCTTCAGGGGCTGGAGAGCCTTCTGGGATGTCAGAGATGATGGGTCCCCTGGCCCTGTGAGGACTGCCGAGGCCCAAGGGGGTCTCTGGGAGGGGCTGCAAGTAGAAGGGTAGGCCGACCCTTCGCCTCAAGCCACAGGGTAAGCCAGAACCCAATCAGTACCCACATGGGCCAGGGCTAAGGGGGAAGTTTTGCAGCCCATGCTGGGGTGCCTGGTCTGGGGGTGAGGGGTGGGGGATGGAGGGTGAGGCTGACCTCCATCTTCTCTTTTTTGGGGGGAGAGGAGGGGAATAAGGAATAGGTTCTCCATAAGCCCAGCTGTGCCCTAGGGAAGGAAGGAGAAGCCAAACCCACCGCCTGGATAAAGTAGGGGTCCTGCAGGAGGGCACCGGGGAGCGGGCAGGCACTGAGCTTGGCCGGTGTTGGGCATGAGCTCCCCTCATCCGGCATCAGGGACCTGTGCAGGTGGCAGGATACGGATTTCAGCTCAGGCCCCACAGTCTGCACCACCTCCCTCCCGCCCTCAGGCCCCAGCAGCCAAGTCAGCAGAGCTGAGGCCTGTTGCCAGGGCATCAGTCACATGCTGAAGGCAGAAGGGGCTCCCCCAGAGGTGGGGGCCCTTTGGGGGTAGAAAGGGGGTAGGACGGGGCATGCTTTGAACCCCAGACCCTCTGATGTTGGGATGCTTTGGGGGAAAGGAGAAGGGGCTGCTGATGTGGAAATTTGGGGGTAAGGTCCTAGAGCTGAGGGATCTGAGAGTTGGGTTTTGGTGGTGAAGTTGGGGGGTTTGGGGGAAAGTCTTGTGGGGGGGGGTGTCTTGGGGAGATGGCCTTGGAGGGAGGAAGACTGTATGGGGGTAGAGAGATGAGGATTCTGAGGAAGGTGTTTCTGGAGGAGGAGGCAGGGAAGGTGCTGGATGGGGGGTGGAGGGCAGGTAGGTGTCCCTAGCTTTCCCACTCACAGCTTCCTCTTAGCTCCTGGGTTGCTGGACCCAGCCTGGAGTGGCCCAAAGAGACACTGGATCAGCTGAAGAGGAAGCAAAGGGTTAATTTGCCCTTTGGACCTTGCCCCATCTTAACAAGGCACTTTCAGGTGGGCAGAGGACTGGCAGAGGGGCAGAGGTATTCCATATTCCGGAGTGGGAGAGAGAAGTCAGTCTGTGGGGGGAGGAATACCTTGCCCACGACCCGGTGCTGCTGGCCCTGGCTCTGCCGCAGAGTCACCACCTCCCTCCACAAGATCTCGTTCTGCCTGGGAGAAGGGGTGGGAAGGGGCTGAGGCGTCTGAGAGCTGTCCCAGCCACCACTCCCCGCAGACTGGCAAGTCCCAGCTCGCAGCCACCGGATGATCATCACTCACAGAGAACAGAGTCCCACAGCCCTGCCCACGTTGTCTGGGTGAAGGCGCCAAGATCCGACAGAGGAAGGAGCTGCCTAGAACTTCAGTGTCCTCTCCCCCAGACTCCCCGCCCCCCTCCCCCTTTCCCACCCTCCTCCGCGCCACGGACCCCCCCTCTCCCCCAGCTTCCCCCTCCCCTCCCCCTCCCCTTACTGCCTGAGCTCCCGCAGCCGCGCCTCCGCGCTCTCCTGCGCTCCCCGCAGAGCCTGCACCTCGCCCAGCAGCCGGCCCAGGTCCTCGGGGCGCCAGCGGCCGTCCTCACCGCGCAGCGCGGGCGCCTGCAGGGGGGAGGCACGGCGGGGCCTGGGTCACATGAAACCTGGCCAGCCGTTCCCACCCCCCGCTGCCCGCCCCCAGCCCTCCCGCCCCCCGCCCCCCGCCCCCCGCCGGGTGCGCCGTCCGGTCCCGCGGCCCCACCTTGCGCCGCACGCGCTCCAGCAGCTGCCCGCGGCCGCGCACGAAGCTCGGGTGCTGGAACTCCACGCGGTCGCGCTCGGGCCGGAGCAGGCCTCCCTGCTCGATGCTCAGCACCTTCCGGAAGCCGTCTGCGGGGCGGCGCGGAGCTGTAAAGGGCCCATCCCCTCCCACCGAGTCCTCCCCCCACCACCACCTCCCCTTTCCTGCCCGGACCCGGACTCACACATGTTGAGCTGCCGGACGAAGCTCGCCATGTTGCTGTGCTTGAAGTACTGGGGCAGCACCTCCTTGGCGAAGCGGCTCTGGTCGATGACGAGGAAACTGGTCCCGCTCTGCGGAGAGCGCCGCCCTCCCACCCGGGACCGGAGACCGGAGACCAGAGACCGGAGGACACCGTGAGAGAAGTCCATGGCACACAGACACACACACAGAGAGAGACATACACACAGACACAGAGACAGACACACATACACACACAGAGACACACACACAGACACACACACAGACACACACAGAGACATACACACAGACACACACACAGAGAGAGACATACATACAGACACAGAGACAGACACACATACACACACAGAGACATACACACAGACACACACACAGACACACAGACACACACAGAGACATACACACAGACACACACACAGACACACAGACACACACAGAGACAGGCACACACACAGACACACACATACACACACTCACACACAGACACACACACAGACAGGCACACACAGAAACACACACACACAGACAGGCACACACACAGACACACACACAGACACACACACACATACTCGCTCTGGGACCCGACCTGTCCCTCAGGAACAAGGGATGGGGCCAGGCTAGAGCCAGCCCGAGGCCTGGCCTGGAGGGGTCACCAGGAATCCCTACCCCAGCTGGACCCTGACTCCCCACTTGGCTCTCAGAAAGGAGCTGCAGAGGCCAGACCTGGGTTCCAGCCCCGCACACGGGTGCCAGCCCGGTGCTGGGACTCCGAGCTAGAACCGGACAGACCCAGCCCTTCTCCTCTCCTGGCCTCTGTTTTCCCATCTGCCTGATGAGCCGGTGTGGGAACTAAACGACCATCAAGATCCTTTTTAAGTTTCCAGAAGGCTCCTTCTCTTTCCCCGCCCGGAGGTCACCTCCCCTCCACGGCGCACACCCCCTCCGGGACAAACCCCCTGGACCGCTGCATCGAGGAGCCCACAGCCGCCGTCCCGGGCGGGGGTTGGCTGGGAGTGGATGTTCACTGACGTGGAGGAACCCCGCGTCCCGCTGGGGGCATGAAGGGCCCCCCCAGCCCTCACCGGGCTCCAGCGGATCAGGTGGTCTGTGCCCGGGTCGCCCACCAGCGCCCACAGCTTGCCCAGGAAGGCGGGCACGGGGCTGGGGCCCGGCTCCGCAGGCGGCGCGGCTGGCGCCTCCAGCATGGTGCCTCTCTCCCGGCTCAGGCTCAGGCTCGGCCGGCCGGTCCCCGCGGGCGGTCAGAGCCCCAGAAAGTGCTGTGTGTGCCGCCCGCCCGCGCGCTCCGCCTCCCGCCGGGTCAGCTGGGGGCCACGTGCACCGCGGGGCGGGGCTCGGCCCGGCCGCCCCAGCACAGACAGACAGAAAGGGCCGGCTGGGATCCGGTATGTGCAGGGGTGCAGGGGGGGCGGGGGAGAGGGGGCCTGGGTTCGAGTTCCACTCTTCTCAGAGCCGCTATGTCTCCCATTTGTCTTCGGAAGAAACAGCCCGGTGCGCGCTGATGAAATCATAGAAAGCGAAGGCCATGGGGACGGGGAAGCCTCAGAGCGGTGGGAGAGGAGCGGAGAAGGGAGGGCGGAGGAGAAGCGGACACACACACCTCCCTCTCGCAGCTGTTTCAGTTCAACGGACCTTGAGGTCTCCATCTCTCCCACTCCTCCGCCGACCTCTGCAGGATCCCTGCCCTCCCCCTTCAGAGCCGACTAGGTCTCCCACGGGACGCAGAAGTCCTGCAGGCTTGGTTTATTTCACACTTTCCCCGAGGCTCGGCCTGGCCTTGTGCCCTCCCCTCCCACCCCACCGGGGCGGAACTAGTACAGCATGCTCAGAGGACGGAGGTTGGAGGAGGGTGATCCCAGTGCCCGGGGCACATCGCAGGGCCATCTGCAGATGTTGAGGGCATGGAGTGGACGCAGGGGACCCCTCCCTTCCCCCCAATCCTCAAGAGGCACAAGTGGCAACAGAGTCCTGAAGGAGCAGGTTAGCAGCTGGCCCTCTCTTGGGCAAACCCACCACCTGGCATCTGAGAGGCCGCACACGCCTGCTAGGGATAGGGGCGGAAGAGGGCTTTCCCCCATCACGCCACACGCGTGGGCCGCCAGGGATGGGGCTCCCGCGTTAGTTTGAGCGTGTAGCTGCGCAGGCGCGGGCAGTGCGCGAGGAAGGCGTGCCGCACGGAGGGCCGCACCACGCAGAAGCAGTGCGCCTCGCGCAGGCCCGCGCAGAGCCCTGCCAGCAGCTCCAGCGCCGAGTCCAGCTCGGCCGAAGCGGCGGCGCGCACCTCGAGCACGCGCAGGGTGGCGGCGTAGTGCAGGGCGGCGAAGCGCACCGGGCCCGCGCTGTCCCCGGAGAGGCAGAGGCGCAGCGCGGCCACCGGCACGGCGGGTTGCAGGACGCGCGTCACGCTCTCCGCGGGCATGGCGGGCTCCAGTTCCACCTCCACCACCAGCCCGGGGTGGCGGCGGCGCAACGCGGCCCAGGCTTCGTTGGGCAGAGCGGGGGCCCGTGCGTCCTCGGGGCAGGCGCACCGCAGCGCCAGGAGAGCAAAAGGCGCGCGGCCCGGCGCCGCCAGCACCTCGAGGGCGGGGTGGGACAGGCTGGCCAGGTGCAGGCCGAGGGTGCACAGGCGCGGGCAGGCCTCCAGCAGCTCGAGCACGGAGCCCGGCCCCACGCTGCCCACCAGCGTCCCGTTGTTCAGGAAAAGGCTGCGGAGCTCGGGGCAGCCGCGCGCCGCCCGCAGCACCAGCGCGTCGTCCAGAGTGAAGGGCAGGCGCCGCAGGTCGAGGTGGCGCAGTTCGCGAGCGGCCCGGCAGATGGCGCGCACGGCGTCCAGGACGTCGCGTCCCGCGTCGAAGAGCGGCTTCTCCCCGCGGCACTCCAGGCGCAGGCCTCGCAGTCCTGGGGTCCGGCCCGCCAGCGCGGTCAGCAGCTCCGTGGCCATCCGGCGGCTCGGCTCCTTCGACGGCTCAAATTCCAGCCGCAGATGGCGAATGTGGTCCAGGCAGGTTGACAGAAACAGTGGCAGCATGCCTTCTTGCTCACAGCAGCAACTTGGGGTTAGAGCGGTGGAGAGAAAGCACAGGCTGTGTCCCCCGAGAGCAGAAAGGAAGCCTCTACCCATCCCTCAGCCTGGTTCCAACTGCCTTCCCCTTCTGCTCCCTAGCCACAGACCTACCTGGGAGCTCCCACCCTATCCCTTTAGAAGACTTCAGATGCATCTGACAGAAGTGGAAACTGGCCAGGAAGAGCCAGAGTTTTAGGAACTGGCTTTTCTCAGTGGTCTCTAAGGAGACACGCATAGCCACGTTCACATTCCGCTTCTGCTACACCCTGGCGGAGTGACTTGCAGGAAGTGTTGAACTCTTTCGGCCTCAATTTTCTACCTGTGCAATGGACATAATACTGCTACCTACTAATTAACATATGTAAGGCACTTATAACAATGGCACATACTGGGCAGTCAATAAACGTTAGTCACTATTCTTCTTTTTAATACAGGGAGTCCCTCAATCTCCCCAATCCCCAGACTCCACGGGGAGAGAGGGAGAAGACGGGCAGGTGGCAGGAGGAAGGAGGGGAGGAACGGGCTCACCTGATGTCCGTGTCATGCCACACAGCGCTGCAGACGGCAGCAGCAGCCCAGGCTCTGCAGACCCTGGCGGCGGCAGCCCGGTCCCGCAGGGGCAGGTGGCGGAAGATGAGCGCCAGCACCTCCTCTGGCAGTTGCTTTCCAGGCTCAGCCATCGCTGAGGTGGGGGCTCCCAGCAGCTCTGGCGTGGAGAGAGGAGGATGTCCCTGGGCCCCCGGAAAGCCAGAGTGTGGAGGGGAACACCAGAGCCTGTGTGTGGAAATCCCTGTGGCCCAGGAGCTAACACACAATCTGTGGAGCCTGGTGCAACGTGAAAATGCAGTGCTCCTTCAAAACGGGTCTCACCCTCAGAAAGTCGACCCTGGATGCGGAAGGGTTTCTGATTTATTTGCTCATTTTAGAAGCGAAAAGAGAAGAACATCTGATTATCCTTTAACCTATGTTCTTACTTATTGGGGGAGAAAAGCCACCATTTTATACAGTGTTAAAAGGAAAGCAAGCATGACCTACGTGCCAGGTTGATAAAGTCCACATGCCCTGGATAACGCTATCCGGTCTTCCTCCCAGTTACTAGAGTCTTTCCCTAGAGAAGTCGGAAGGCGACTGTAGAGGCCCTGACTCTGAACAGCCTGGTCCTCCCCATCCAGCTCAGAGAGCCCCTCTCCCCTCCCTCTGCCTCCCTATACGTAACACTCAGAGCTGCCCAGACCGGCCTTCGGGGGTCACGGAACTGCTCCCTTCCCAGCTTGGACCCTCTGTACTAGGCAAGGACTGGGCCCAAGCCCTACCTGCAGGGCCACTGAAATGAGGGCTTCTCAGACTGCGAGGGGCCCAGAACCACTCTGACATTAGTTCCCCATACAGAATCGGCGGCCCCATCTACTACATCAGACTCTCCGAAAGAATAGGGTCCAGGAGTCTGAATTTCAACAAGCGCCGGTGGGCTCCACAGGCCCCCCCCCAGTAGACAAACGCCTCCCTACTAGCCTCGCTGGTCCCTAGAGAGTGACAATAGGGTTAATAGGGCGGGAGCATTAGAGAAGACTTATGATTGACAGGGACCATAGCCAATCAGGAAGCGGGGGAGAGGGTGGGGCACCGCTGGATCCGCCCAGAGAGGGGAATGCCCTCTCCCTTCCTCCGCTCCCGGGGCAGACGTCCTGGGAGCGTCCAATGAGAAACTAGCGGGAGAAAAACTTGGGGCTCTGGGTTCAAGTTCCGACCTTGATTCCAGAGCGGCCCAGCCTCCCAGACTCAGCTGGGATTCCTCAGATCCACCCGGGAGCGCGGCCTTCCCCCGGAGGGAGGGCGTTGTTGCAAAGTGTGCATCCTCTTTTAAAGCTGCCAGTTTTATATTAAGGTGCTTGAAGGGTTTCCTACACCACGTTCCACACCGCTTGCCAGTTTTCGATTCCCCGTATTTTCCAGACGAACGCTTCCTGCTGGAATTTGCGCGTGTGTCCTTGGAAGCTCAGATCTACCCTCCTCCATCAGGCTTCGACCTGGGACCCACCGGCACCCCGTGTCTGGGTGTCAGGGAGCAGCAGAGATCAGAGATCACCGAGCTCGGCCCCCCCAGAAAGCACCGGAAAATTCTGGTCCCCGGGGGACGCCCCTTGGCTGATCTGATCGGTCTGTTTCCCGCCCGAGGAAGCGGGGCAGCTCCCTCGCCCCGGAGCCGGGTGGTCCCGTTAGAGCCCTGCGTCCCCGGAGCCCCTCGCCGCCGCGGGCAGCTTTTCCTGCCGTCTCACCTCGGACGCCGGGGTCTTACCTGCTCGGGGGCCCGGTAGGCCGGGCCCGAAGGCTGGGGGCTCGCGGCGGAGGGCGATGCGGGGCGAGCAGGGGCCGCGGGGAGCCCGGGGGCGGGCCGCGGGGCGGACGGGGCGGACCGGGCGGCTCGGGCTGGGCGCCGCCCCTGCGCCGGGCGCACACCCGGAAGCGGCGCGGACCCGGCGGAGCTGGCGCGGGAGTCCGGGCCGGGCCCGGGGGCCAGGTGGGTGCAGAGGGTCGGCTTCGGGGTGCTGGCGGCCGCAGAGGGGGTCCTGGCTCAGGACCGCGGAGGCGGTGAGGGTGTCATCCGCGGCGGCCCCGGCGGGCCAGGCGGTAGCGTGGCCCATGGGGCTGATTACGTGGGAGGCAGGAAAAAGGGCACGGACCTTGGCCACCCCCCCAGGTCCCCTGGCCCAGCTAGGGGCTTCTGAGAGGCCGCAGGTGAGAAGGCGGAGCTGGTGTTGAATCTGTGAGCAGAGATCTCTTGCCCCAGTGCCCACCAGTCATGCGTGAGAAATCCCAACGTGAGGTGGTGGTGGGGGGGCTAGAGGGAGGTTTGGGGGCTCCCCTGCAGGGCTCCGAAGGGGGGCAGCCGAATAGGGGGCGCGCCTGCAGCCTGCATGCTAGGAGTCGCAGGCTTCCAGGCCTCTAGGGTTCACGCCCGCAGGCTGATGCCCCTCACCCGACCAGAGGGGGCTGTCCCCCCTCCCCTACCCCTCCCTCACTGTTAGGGTGTGTGAATGGGGCGATGGCCCCTCGTTGTAGGGGTGTATTTTCTTGTGTCGGTCGGTACCCACGTGTCTCTCAGTCTCAGCCCAGCTCAGCGTTTCCGGGGCCCATCCTGGCCCGGCCCAAAGAGAGGCAGGCTCCGGGAGGGTGGGGCTGGGGCTTCCCGAGGAGCGGCTTCCGTGGAAGGAGGCGCGGGAAGAGTTCCCCAGGGACCAGGAGCCAGGGGCCCCGGCAGGCCTGTCTGACTTACCCCATTGGTCCAGCCCTGGTGAGGGATGGAGCGCCCCGCTCCTCCTCCCCCGGAAAGCCTGCTGGGCGGACTCCGGCTTGTCCCTACCGCCCCCTCCTCCACATGGGGCGGGGCCACATCCATCAGTGGGGTCTGCACCTTCAAGTCAGGGACTAAGAAAAGATGGAAGAGCAGGTGTTCCCAGGGAAGGTTTTTACACTCTTCTACTCGCCTGGGTCTCTGCCCCAGGGCTCCCCTCTTGTCTCCCTACCTGGCCTCACTTGTCCCGTTTTGTGGGTTTTTTTTGTTTTTTTAAAAAATATATATTTATTGATTTTTTACAGAAAGGAAAGGAGAGAGGGATAGAGAGTTAGAAACATCGATGAGAGAGAATCATCAATCAGCTGCCTCTTG
The DNA here is from genome assembly GCA_036971965.1 of Nyctalus aviator. Taxonomy (NCBI): domain Eukaryota; kingdom Metazoa; phylum Chordata; class Mammalia; order Chiroptera; family Vespertilionidae; genus Nyctalus; species Nyctalus aviator. The sequence continues at coordinate 37,161,381 of CM072936.1, forward strand.
CACACCCCCCACCAGGGATGTGCCCACAACCAAGGTACATGCCCTTGCCCGGAATCGAACCCGGGACCTTTCAGTCCAAAGGCCGACGCTCTATCCACTGAGCCAAACCGGTCCCGGCTTTTTTCTTTTTAAGGAAAACCAATTAATTTCGCTTTTCTATTACAAAGGACATGTATTTTGTATGAAGTAGAATATTGCTAAATACAATAACAAATGAACTCCCCCACCCCCCCAAAAAAAATCTCCTCCATTCCCATAGAGCATTGTTTTGGGTAAACACACAAGTATTGATATGTTTTCTACCAAAAGGCTGTTGGTGCGGGGCTGAGGAGCCCAAAAGCCATTTCCCTGTGCTCAGACCCAGGACAGGCCCAGCGCCAGGCCTGGGGGATGCCGCGTCACCTCTACCCAGGGACTGCCCAGGCTTTGGCTCTCCGGGTAAGGCCTGGGGCAGACCTGAAACGGCCTCCCCAACATCATCCACGGCCCCTCCTGGCGTCCCTCCCCTGAGGCTCCCTGTCCCTCCATACACAGATGCCAGCTGAGACTACCCCATCTGGATGCGAACAGAGCAATGTGTCAGTGCAGGTGCTCACTGGGGCTCAGCACCCAGCCCACCGTCCGTAAATGCCCGAGACCAGGGAGCCACGGCTGATGGGGCAGGAGGTGGGGTCTGAGCCCGTGTTTATAGGATGAGGGTGGGATGTTGCCTCCGGTGAGGCGGGGAGGAAGGAGCAGGCCTGGTGGCACTGTAACTAGGAGGCCACTGAACTGAAGGTCAGCGCGGTGTGGCTCCCTGGTTGGGAATTCTGCCCCTGGTCTAGGGCTAGGATTTTGGCAGTAGATGGAGGATATTCCAGAACCAAGGGCCCTGGCTCTCTCTGAGCAGGGAAGGAACAATTACAGTGGCATAAGGACAAGAGCCTAGCTCCGAGAACTAAAAGGAACGACTTAGCTCACATAACGGAGAAGTCCCGGGTGCAGCTAGAGCCAGGAGCCGGGGGCATGGTGTGCAGCTGGGCCCGCACCTCCTCCTCTTCCGGCTCCGTTTCCTTTCTCAGTTTCATCCTCATTTTGGCTCTTCCCAAGCAGTGGCCAAGGGAGGGAGACCTCCCCTTCCTTCCAGCTCAGCCCCACGGGAAGAGAAACTAGTGCCTCTTTCCTCTCGGTCCAGCTAAGGTTGCTTGGTCTGTCTTGAAATCTGCCCAACTTGGAACTCATCATTTTTTTATTTTTTTTTAAAGGGATGGGGGGAGGCATTGCAATGTTTATTTTATTTTTTTTTAAATATATTGATTTTTTACAGAGAGGAAGGGAGAGAGAGAGAGTTAGAAACATCGATGAGAGAGAGCCATCGATCAGCTGCCTCTTGCACACCCGCTTCTGGGGATGTGCCCGCAACCAACGTACATGCCCTTGACCGGAGTCGAACCCTTTCAGTCCGCTGACCGACGCTCTACCACTGAGCCAAACCGGCTTTGGCAGAACTCATCATTTTAGAAAGGTGAATGGAATACCAGGTTGGCCAGACCCGTTTCACAGCCCCACACCGGGAGTTAGGGAGTGGGGTTAGCCCTCCCAACAGGCACGTGGATTAAAGGGAAGCGAGAAGGCCCCCCCAAAAGTCCATCAGGATGGGGGAAAGGAATCTGGGCAGGCACAAACTATGGGTATCCTTTGACGTGAAGTCAGAATGTGCAGTTAGGAATGCAGGGGAGAACACTGCTGTGGTGGGAGAGGGGGCTGTGGTCCTAAGCCTTAGGACCCAAGGCAGTGGTCGGCAAATCGCAGTTCTTGAGCCACAGGCGGCTCTCTGTCCCCTTGAGTGTGGCTCTTCCACAAAATACCACGTGTGGGTGCACACGTACAGTGCGATTGAAACTTCGTGGCCCGTGCACAGAAGTCGGTTTCGGCTCTCAAATTTCAATCGTTGTACTGTTGACATTTGGCTCTTTTGACTGAGTTTGCCGACCACTGACCTAAGGGATCCTGGGAGCTCAAGGTTAAGCTGAGGGCATACCAGGACATGGATCCCTTCATCCAGGATGAAGACGTCTCCGGTCAGCTTTGGTAAGAGAGACAATTGGTCTGAGGAAAAGGCATAACTTCTCTGCCTTTCCCCTCTCGATGCTGTGACCACGGGCTCTTCTTCTGAGGGAGGGGCAGTCCTCCCTGCAAAGTTGGGGCTGAGCTGGGCTGGACTCCGTGGAGCCAGACACACAGGGGCTTCCTGTGAGATGGTGAGCAAGTATGCCAGCTGGATGGGGACAGCAGGGCCGTGTGGGACGGGATGGGTCGCCTCCAGGGCTGGGTTTGGGGGTGATCCAGATGCCTGTCTGTATCTCCAGGAGGCGAGATGGCGGCTGGGTCCAATGGGCTGGAGGAGTGGGTGGGCAGCGCATACCTGTTTGTGGAGTCCTCGCTGGACAAGGTGGTCCTGTCAGACGCTTACGCTCAGCCCCAGCAGAAGGTGGCGGTGTACAGGGCTCTGCGGGCTGCATTGGCAGGTGCGTGATTGGGTCACTTGGTGGGAAAGGGGAAGCTTGTGGTGGGCGGGGCCAGGGGCTAACACCCTCGCGATCTGTTCAACTCCGTGGGCATGTGCCTAACCTCAAGCAGGGAAAAGATTTGATGGCAGGGACTGGTCTGGTTGCTTAGGCTGTCTTCTTTGTTACCCATACGTGCCCTTGGGTGTAGATAGCTAATCTTCGTGTCTGTGTATGATCTACTTATGTGTGCACTAACGTCCTCCACTCCCCAAACCGGCCGGATCACTGCTTTCTACTAATCGCACACATCTCTCTCCTCTTTTCCTCTCTCACTGCAGCACTCCTTGCCCCGAACCCCTTCCCAGTAACTACCTTCCAGAGGGGACCCCCTTTCCCATATCAGGGCAGAGGCGACAGGAGACTGAGCCTGGTTAGGGGGTTCCCACTCTGGGGCAGCAGGAGCCGTACTTGGTGGAGGCCTAAGACCTGAGACCTCCCGCTCCTTCCCTGCCGGACCCCTACCCAGATGTTTTGGCTGCCCAGGGCATTCGCCCCCCTCTGTGCTGCCAAGTCTCTCTGCACATCCCTTTTGCCCACCTTAACTTGGGGCTCCAGTGATGGGGCTAGGATGGTACCCACTCCCTGGAATAGGTCCTGGCCTTCATGCTGGTATCCCAATTTTGTTTTCTGGCTGGGAGCTCTGGGGTAACCCCGTGCTCCTAGGCCTGGGGGCTAGGGAGGTTGCTCTGACCGTGGGCTTCACCCCTCCTCCGACTGCCTGGAGAACGGTCCAGTTGGGGACCGTCTGGCGCCTGACTGCCCGCCTCCGCAGAGAGCGGGAGCCCTGAGGAGTTGCAGATGCTCAAGATCCACCGCAGCGATCCGCAGCTGATCGTGCAGCTGCGTTTCCACGGGCGCCAGCCCTGCGGCCGCTTCCTCCGCGCCTACCGCGAGGGGGCGCTGCGCGCCGCGCTGGAGGGCCGCCTGGCTGCCTCGCTCACCCTGTGCGCGGTGCCTTTGCAACTGGAGCTGCGCGCCGGCGCGGAGCGGCTGGACGCCCTGCTGACAGACGAAGAGCGCTGTTTGAGCTGCATCTTTGCCCAGAAGGTGCGGCGGCGGGACTGGGCCCAGAGGTGGGGCAGGGATGCGTGGCTAAGACCCCCCCGTACCGACGCAGCACTCCTCTCCCTAGCCTGACCGGATGCGGGACGAGGAACTCGCGGAGCTGGAGGATGCGCTCCGGAACTTGACTTTTGGCTCAGTGGGCCAGGAGGGTGGCAACGCAGAGGTACCTCCATCCCCTTCGCAGTCCCTGGCCCCGTCTCCGCCGGAGAAGCCACCGCCAGCGCCACCATCTGGCCAGACGTTTATGTTCCAGGGCCAGCCCATAGGTGAGGCGCGCTTGGAAAGACAGAGAGACAGGGGCACCTGGAAATGGCAGGGCGGGAATGGAAGGGTATCGGTGTGCCCCCGCCCCCAGCTCACCCTACTTTCCACTCCTCCCCTCCCCTCCCCGCAGTGAACCGGCCGCTAAACCTGCAGGACCAGCAGACGTTTGCGCGCTCAGTGGGCCTCAAGTGGCGCAAGGTTGGGCGCTCCCTGCAGCGCGGCTGCCGCGCGCTGAGGGACCCGGTGCTCGAGTCCCTGGCCTACGAGTACGAGCGCGAGGGGCTGTACGAGCAAGCCTTCCAGCTCCTGCGGCGCTTCGTGCAGGCCGAGGGCCGCCGCGCCACGCTGCAGCGCCTGGTGGAGGCGCTCGAGGAGAACGAGCTCACCAGCTTGGCGGAGGACTTGCTGGGCCTGGCCAACCCTGACAGCACCCTGGCCTAGGCTGGGTACCAGACACACAAGGACGGCCGGCCAGTGGCCCAGCCAGGGTTTGGAGCACCCGGATGACTCTAGGGTCCCTTCTTGCTGCTAAGGCTGCCCTGTCCATTCAAAGGACTTAACTACCCTCCTGAGGGGAGCTGCCGGGCAGAATGGACTGCCTTCTCCGGGAGTCAGACAGGCACCCGCCATGCCTGCTGGGGTGCCATAGGGGATTCTGCCCCAGATAAGGACAGAGTGTGTGGGTGCCTCACCTCACCTATCCCACAAGGGGGGGGGGGGTGCGGGCTTTTGGCCGGCCCTTCACTCTTCTCTCGTTGCACAATCACTCATGAGGCACCTGCTGTGTTTAGGCATCGTCCAGGGTGCTACAAATACTTTGGTGAACAAGACATAGGAAGCCTACCTGCTCCCAGTTCACACTTCAGTATGGGACTCCCAAGTAGTAAGCAACAGTAATAAATTGTTACCTGTTTCTCTTCTTTCCTTTTAATATTTAACTTTTTGATTTGAGAGAAAGAGAGGAAGGTAGAGAGAAACATCCATTTGTTGGTCCACCCATTTATGCACTCATTGGTTGCTTCTTGTAATGTGCCCCAAGGATGGAGCCTGCAACCTTGGTTTATCGGGACAAAACTCTATAATCAATTGAGCTACCCAGCCAAGGCATGGTACCTGTTTCTTGATGTGAAAAATATAAGCACTGAGCAGGGGCCTAACCCAGATAGGGCTTAGGCTTCCTGGGAGAGATATGAGTGTGAATAAAGGAGGGTTATTGGCGGGGAGGGTGAGAGAATGGCCATGTTCTGGGGGAGGAAAGAGGGAAAGATGTTAGAAAGTTTGAGTGGCTGGATCTAGGGGTGGGTGGATTTGCAGAGATGGGCTGGTGCGTGGGGGAGGTAGATAGCATGGGGTCCGGGATGCCATATTTTACAGTTTGGATTTTATCCCAAGGTCAGTGAGAAGTCTTCTAGAGGATTTCAGGAATGGAGGCCGGGTAGCTGGTGAGGATGGAGAGAGAGAGAGAGAGAGAAGCCCAGGCTGGGACAGTAGTAGCAGAAATGGAGGGAAGGGATGGACGCAGAGTTGTTTTGGACAAAGGATAACGGGCCTGGTGGCAGTGGAGAAGGAGTGAGGTGAGAGAGGACTCCAGAGTTTCTGCTTTGCAGTTGGATTAAAGGTGAGGCTTCTGAGATGCGGGCGGGCCTGAAGGAGGCGAAGTGCCTGCTCCGTTTGGAACAAGTTGGGCATGATTTTCCTGTAGAACATCCAGGGGGAGTCTAAGGACAGCTTTAGTTTTGAGTTCAGCAGACGGTCAAGGCTAAATAAAGATGCACCAATGGACAGAGCAGAGTGAGTAGGGTGGCCCAGGGGGAGGCCCTGAAGGCCACTGACCAGAAAAGGAGCGGCCCCAAGAGCAAGGAGAAAAACTAGAGTTGGAAGTCAGGGGGATACCCCTGCTGTGAATACCCGGAGGCTGCAGATCAGTCAAGGGCAAGGCTCCTGGGTGGGAGGCATTTCTAGGACATGGTGGGTACAGCCTGAAGCCAGATCACAGCGGGGCTGGGAGGTGAGGCGGTGGGAGAAACAGAATAGCAGACACCTGAGAGGTCTGTGATCAGGAAAGTGAGGCTCAGGAGGGAGGGTTTGCTCTTGAAGGGAGAACGTTGGTGGTAAGTTGTCAGGAGCAGGCACAGCCATTGGAAGGAGGATGGCGCTGGGTATTGGTGCTGGTTTCCGTAGCCTGTCCTCAGACTCTGGAGCAGAGTGGGTTGGGGTGGGGAGGACTTTCTACTCCAGGCTCCTCTGGGACTGAGTTCCAGGAAGAGGGAGCTGGCAACAGAGCTAGGCAAGGACTGGGCCCTCAGTCTCCACAGTACCTCTCTGCCCACCTGGGCCCCAGATCAAACCCTTTGCTCTCTGGCCTACTTCAGGAACTCCCCAACCTGACCCGCAGAGGCCCAGGCTTGGTTATTTCTACCTGGAGGTTATGCTGGCCTGGGGCATTAGAGACCTGGGGACTCAGAATTGCCTCTGAAGAGACAGGCTTAAGTGCTCACCTGTGAAATTAATGGGTGAAACACACACACACACACACACACACACACACACACAGAGGGTTGGCCTGTGCTTTTAATAAATTAATTTCACAGGTGAGCACTTAAGTCTGTCTCTTCAGAGGCAATGTGTTCCCAGGATGGATGGGGAGAGAGGCAAGGGAAGACAGAGTCCTGGACTGAATGCCAAAAGACCAGGGGCTGCCTTTTCCTGCCCCCGCCCCCTGAAAAGCAGATTTGGGGATTTTGTATCCAGACCAGAACCCACCTCTCCGGGAATTCTCAGAGTTGCCTGCTAGGATCCCTCTCTGAGACTAGTCCCCGCTCCGAGAAGGCACTCCCCGAGTCGCCTGGGTGGAGCTGAACTCCAGCTGTCCGCGCGCACAGCTGGAGGGTCACGTGGCAGCAGCCCCAGCCCCCCCTCCTGCCAACGCTGCAGCTGGCCCTGGCGGGCCCATGGCCGCCCTGGAGACCCTGAGCTGAGCCCGGGAGGCCCCGGCGTCCGGGGCCCTGCCGCTCCCAAGGGCCAAGCGTGTGAGTGTCCGGATCACAAGGACCGACGTGGTGAGTAGAGGAGGGAAAGGGATTTGGCCTCAGCGCCGGGAAGGCGGGTGGGGGGAGGCTGAGGCTGTCTCTCCCGGCCCGGCCTTGGCGCACCGTCCAGGGCTGGAGCTGAGGGTGGGAGCTGGCTGCTTGTACGTCTCCTTGCCCTTTGGGGGAGGGGGTGGGGGGAGATGAGGGAGTAACGGAGCCCAGAGGAGGGGGAGGAACCGCCGGTAGTTGGGGAAGCTCGGCGGGTGGCCTCCCGCCTGCCCCCTCCCCTCGGGGAGGGCGGGCCCAGAACCCAGACAGTCTCTCCGCAGGGGGCGCGGGCGCCGGCCACGCGGACATGCGGCGGAGGCTGCGCCTACGCGGGGACGCGCTGCTCACGCTGGTCCTGGGCGCCGCCCTCAGCCTCCTGCTCTACGCGCAGCGCGAGGGCCGAGCTCCCACCACCCGGGCGCCGCGGGCGCAGGGGCGGGCAGCGCGGGGGCCCCCCGCCCGGCTCCGCGTGTTCCAGGCGCCGGGCGCGGGCGCGGGCGCGGGCGCGGCCCTGCCGGCCTACGAGGAGGACACGCCGGAGCCGCCCACGCCCACGCCCACGGGGCCCTTTGACTTTCGCGGATACCTGCGTGCCAAGGACCAGCGCCGCTTCCCCCTGCTCATCAACCAGCCGCACAAGTGCCGGGGCGACGGCGCGCCGGGCGCGGGACCGGACCTGCTCATCGCCGTCAAGTCGGTGGCGGCCGACTTCGAGCGGCGACAGGCCGTGCGCCAGACGTGGGGGGCCGAGGGGCGCGTGCGCGGGGCGCTGGTGCGCCGCGTGTTCCTGCTGGGCGTGCCCCAGGGCGCGGGCCCAGGCCGGCCCGGAGCGGGAGCGGGAGCGGGAGCGGGAGCGGGAGCGGGAGCCGGCTCCCCAGCGCGCTGGCGCGCCCTGCTGCGTGCGGAGAGCCGCACCTACACGGACATCCTGCTCTGGGCCTTCGACGACACGTTCTTCAACCTGACGCTCAAGGAGATCCACTTCCTGGCCTGGGCCTCGGCCTACTGCCCCAACGTGCGCTTCGTTTTTAAGGGCGACGCCGACGTGTTCATGCACGTGGGGAACCTGCTGGAGTTCCTGGCGGCGCGGGACCCGGCGCAGGACCTGCTGGTGGGCGATGTGATCGTGCAGGCGCGGCCCATCCGGGCGCGAGCCAGCAAGTACTACATCCCAGAGGCCGTGTACGGCCTGCCCGCCTACCCGGCCTACGCGGGGGGCGGCGGCTTCGTGCTTTCGGGGGCCACGCTGCGCCGCCTGGCCGGCGCCTGCGCCCAGGTGGAGCTCTTCCCCATAGACGATGTCTTTCTGGGGATGTGTCTGCAGCGCCTCCGGCTCACACCGGAGCCTCATCCTGCTTTCCGCACCTTTGGCATACCCCAACCTTCTGCCGCGCCACACCTGCGCACCTTTGACCCCTGCTTTTACCGGGAGCTGGTTGTAGTGCACGGACTCTCGGCCGCTGACATCTGGCTCATGTGGCACCTACTGCATGGTTCGCCTGGGCCGGCCTGTGCGCACCAGCGGCCTGTAGCCGCTGGCCCCTTCCAGTGGGGCCCGTAGTAACCTATCACAGCCCCAGCCCCACTCATTCAGATGCCCCTCCTTGGGAGCTGATCTGGAACCATGTAATGACAAACCTTTGAGAGTAAGGGGGGTGGTGTGTGTGTGTGGAAGTGGCAGGGACTCGTGGACTCTGACCACACAACTTGGTTTGAAACCCTGAGGATGCACACACAGGCCTTTCTCATAGCTAGATCCCACAAGGAGGGATGCTGGCAGACATGCTGTTAAAACTCAATCTGAAAGTAGGCATTTTGCTTCCAATCTGTCCCTCCAAATTGTATTTTCAGCCTTGTCAAGGTCTTTAGATCACCTTTTGAGGAGACACCCACTTCCTGGACCCTGGTTTGGTTGCAACAGCAGGGACCGAGGCACACAGGGTCAACTAAGTCTTTCCCCACCTCCAACTACCCTGGGCACGAGAACCTATACCCACACAACTAGGGCAATCTCCTGGAGGCTGGATTATTATTATTTTTTTTAAGGCTGTATTGCCCCTTCAGAGGAGCCAAGGAACCTCTTCTAAGATGACTCCACTATTCATGTTCCCACATTCTAAAAAAAGAAAAAGTCAGTGACCCCACACTTATTTTAGTACAAACATCCCAGCAACAGCACGTGGTGAGCCATCGCTGAGGGCATAGGTCTTTTATTGGAGGTGTGGGCCGGACATGAGGAAGGCTCCCCCGTTCCAGGAGGATGAGATCAGTCCTGGCTGACCCAATAGTGGGGCTATGTGGACGGGGTGGGGGTGGTGTCTCTGGCCAGGCTACGTCCAAATGGGAAGACACCAGTCAGTCACAAAGTCATGAGAACGCCACACAAGCCTGGATGGAGGGCCAGGAATCATATAGGAACCTGGGGCAGGTCCCCCGCACATTCATCGTTAAACTATACAGGATGAGGCTGTACATGAGTTAATTACAAAAGTCGTATTTACAAAAATCTGTACACACATTTGAAAAACTCACAAAATTGTCATCTATGTATCACAAGTTGCTAGACCAAAATATTAAAAATGGGATAAAATTATACATTTCTCTTCTCAATTCTTTTCAAAAGGTTAATATTTTTAAAGCACATATGCTACTTTCCTTAGCAAGACCCATGGAGAGGCTGAACAGCTCAGCCCTCCTTGAGTCCCCAGAAGCTTTGAGCCATGAATGGGCCCAGCCGGGGGACACTGCCCAGGTTTGGGGGAGGGGAGCCAGCCCACAGTGCAGAACAGAATGCTGAAACACAACAAAGGAGGAAGATGTCTTTGGCTAAAACTTTGGCATTAAATAAAAGAGGCAAAAAGGATGGAAACATGCAGCCCTGCCAGGCAGGCTAGGGCATAGCGGGGCAGAGGCAACGTCAAAGGCTGGCTCCAAGGATGGGAACCAGGCCTGGGCACGTACCTGGATGGAAGAAAGCTGTGTTTCAACCAGTTGGGTGCGCCTACTGGGCCTGGCAGGGATCGCGTGCAAGAAAGGAACAAGGAAGGGCAGGTGGGCCACCTTGGCAACAGCCAGCTCATCAAGTAACTAAAGTGGATGTAGTGCAAAAGTTGCAACCAAGTCCTATGGATGTGCTACCTGCCTGCCTTAAGGGTCATGTGGCAATGTTGGGCCAAACACAGGGCCTTGTCCTCGTCCTGGGTGCCTGCGTCCTCAGCCACAGAGTCCAAAGTTTTCCCACATGTATGGGATAGAGGAGACAGAACCCTGCCTCCGTGTTAGCCAAAAGCTCCTGGGTTCAGGTATCAAGGCTCAGAGTTTGTGCTTCTCTTTGCAGTCCGTGTCCGCTGTTGGCACCAGGAGGCTGAGGACGGACAGAAGAATAATCTGGGTCTCTCCTCTCGTGGCAGAGCACCCAGCCTGAGCCTCATCTCAGAACATCACAACAGCCCTTCAACACTGGCAAGGTGTCCAAGAAAACCCACAGGTGGCACATGAAGACCCGCTGAGGAGGATGTGACACACAGTTCGACGGGGGAGAGGGGCACAGGTGGTGATGTCCCTAGGGGAGCTCTGCTGTTTTCAGATGGGCACCAGGCCTGGGGGGGCCATACAGGGTCACCGAGGCGATGTGGTTATTCTGCATGACCTGACGTGAGAAGAGGACAGCAGTCAAGGGGACGGAGCAGAGCAAGCAATCACACCCACAAAACCACCGGTGGGTTAGCACTGGGGCTGAGAAAGGATCCAAAGAAGGCCCTGTACATGGTCATGGAGGTTGTGTGTACAACACCACTGCACAGGACTGGGCCAACCCCTCCGCATCCCTTATCTCAGGCGAGGCATCATTTCTGCCCTAGCGTCTGCCTGTGCCTCCTGGGATACATGAACCCCACCACACCTATTTGTCCAGTTCTTCTGGAACTCCTCAGGGGCCTGCTGAAGGTTATGACATCCAGAAGAGAAAACAGGGCAGCCCATTCTTCTCCGAAGCCAATGGGGCCTCAATAGCCACTTGAGCCCCACTTGCCCTGTGGTTCCTTACCCTGATGTACTGGTTTTAGGTATTGGGATTCCCGTTACCTCTCATCTTACTGGATCCAGAGCGCTGCTTTAGCTTACCTGACCCTGAATTTCTCTAGCCCTCACTGTTAAACTGGAGAGGCTAAGTTCTTAGCAGAGTTGTCGGGAAGGATTAACCTGCCCAGCAGGGCCGTTAGGTCCTCCCCGATCTCTCTCCAGGACTTGCCTCTCCCTGCCAGAACAGCGGCCCCAGTCCCCAGGGCTTACCTCAAAGATCATCCGCTGAAGACCAAAGCAGAATGTGGAGCCAAATGGGTTGGTGTTGTTTGGGGAGGAGGACCTGAGGCCGGGGAAGCCAGAATTAGAGGGGCAGGCCAAGGCCAGGCCAGCAGTCCCTTTTGGGAGTGGGAGCTATTGGCAGGTGGTCTGTAAGTCCCACACAGGCCCTTAGGGTCTTAGAGGTAGCAACAGGCCTCCCTCAGCCTAACATGGCACAGAAAGTTACTATGGAAATGAACTGGGTTGTGAGAAGTCAGGAGGCAGAGAGCTTCAGACAACCAGGTACTGGGGTTGGGCTGTGGACTATGGCTAGTAGCAGCTTTGATGGAAATAAGATCCTAGAGCAGTTGGTCACTACTGCCTCCCTTTCTGAGTAACTAGGGGTGAAAAGGCTCTAATATCTGGAGGTAAGTGGAGGAGGGGAGAAGCTATTCCCATTAGGCAACCTCTCTTGTACAGGCAAACATGCAAAAGTAGGCCCTGTATTAATGCACAAAGTTGGGGAAGGAAGTATGAACATGTCTATAATTTATTTCTAAGCAATATCCACCGCTAGGTTTCCCTAGGCCTTCTGACAGGGTGGCCAGAGATAGTAACCTTCTCACTCACCTGTGAAGGACAACAGGCTTCTCCACAGGGTGACCCAGGAGCTCTTGGATGTTGTCCCACTGCAAGAGGGACAGAGGCGGCAGGGAGTTAGCAGGGCCTGACCACACCCGTGACCAATGACAGGCCCAGGGAACATGCTAGCATGTTCATGACCACCTCATTTTTAGGCTGCACCAGGTGGGAAAATAGGAGCTCACCTTGCTATAGGTTGTGCATGTTTCTGTCTGACCATCTGCATTTTCTGAAAAGAGAATACAGAGTGGTTGGCAGCTGGCCCAGCCCACCCGTGACCTAGCCCTAGGCAGAATCCAGATCTGGCCTCCCTTCGAACTGGGGTTGGAGTATGGAGGGAGGAGAGACAGACGGTTTTATTCCTGAATGGAAGAAAAATAGAGGGTTGCAGGGAGGTCAGTCGGGTGTGAACCAGCAATCACAAGGCAGGGTGGGGAGCACCTGGATGACCATTGTAGCTAGGAAAACCTCCCTTCCAGAGACCAGCACTCTAGTTACAGGAAAAGCCCTGGGAGGCCTCCACGAGACTACAGAGCAACCACTGTAGCCTCCCTATGGCTCCCCCCATACAGAGAGCTTAGCCCAGAGGAGTCGAGGCTATGGGCAGGATCAGGTGGCCAAGACTACATTAACCCACCTGTTACCATCCTCTCTACTTGGATCACTTGTCCCTTCTCATCGTGACTGAACCCAAAAGCCTTTTCTTATCCGGAGGACACTCACTACTCACCTTTCTTTATGGCTATTGGGATCTTGAACTCACAACGGTGATAACTAAGAGAGAAAAGGAAAATGGTTAAAGAGGGTCAGAGGCGGCAGGGAGTTAGCAGGGCCTGACCACACCTGTGACCAATGACAGGCCTTAACCTTGCACTCCAGGAAAAACAGAACCAAGCACAACTATCCCAAGCCCAGCACTGGGCCTGACTCGGAATTCACTGGGGAAGGGCCAGCTTTAGGAATTAAGAGTTCAACAGAAAAGGGTACAGCTCTGGAGTCTGAAGACTACACCCTGGATAAGACGCCAAGCTTTCTGAACTTATTTCCCTGTTTGTAAGCTGGGTACAGAGGGACACTATACCAGGAACAGAATGAACACTCAGAAAATGTTCACTTCCCATGAGCCAGCAAGAATTCAGGTATAGAGAAATTAGTAAACTCTAAAGCCATAGGCTCTTTCCTGGGGATGTTTAGTCCAAAGCCCACTGCTCAGAGGGGCAGGTACAGGTATACTCACATATTGAAATTATAATGCCCAGGGTAATTGGTGTGAAGGACAAACTTCTTCACTTTGTGAGTGTTGGCATCAAAGAGGATGTCCTGGGATAGAAAACAAGGATGCCTGAGTCAGGAGTTACTGAGGCAGGGCAGCAGCCTTTCCCAGGACATGTCCAACTCAGAGACATCTATTCCACAACGAGGGTGCCTGCAGGCAGGAGCTTTCTCTCCAGCAACTATCAAGGGGACAGATGAGACCAAGCAGCCTTAACTGGACACTTTCGGGGAGGGGGGCACCCAACATCTATAGGCCTCCCTATTCCAAATATGTGCCAGCAGTCCTGGCCAGCACAGGTGGCTGCTTGGGAACTCGAACACTTCAGATCTTTCCTGTTAAGGACCAGGATAAAAAAATATGAGCATAGCCCTAACCGGTTTGGCTCGGTGGATAGAGCATCAGCCTGCAGACTGAATGGTCCCAGGTTCAATTCCGGTCAAAGGCATGTAGCCTTGGTTGCCGGTACATCCCCAGTAGGGGGTGTGCAGGAGGTAGCTAATTGATGTTTCTCCTCTCATCAGTGTTTCTAACTCTCTATCCCTCTCCCTTCCTCTTTGTAAAAAAAATCAGTAAAATATACATTTTTTAAAAGTTTAGCTTATAATAGCCGGGACCGGTTTGGCTCAGTGGATAGAGCGTCGGCCTGCGGACTGAAAGGTCCCGGGTTCGATTCCGGGCAGGGGCATGTACCTTGGTTGCGGGCACATCCCCAGTAGGGGGTGTGCAAGAGGCAGCTGATCGATGATTCTCTCTCATCGATGTTTCTAACTCTCTATCCCTCTCTCTTCCTCTCTGTGAAAAATCAATAAAATATATTTATTAAAAAAAAAAAAAAAAAAAAGTTTAGCTTATAATAGTGCCATGTCCTTCTGGCACAGCCTAGCCCCAACAGTTTATGATCCCATTGGTCTCCCACAACTCCGGGCTCCTGTTTGGTCTTTCCCACATAGGCAAACCCAAATCTCTCCTTTCACCTTCTCTGGAATCTACCCCAGGACCCCAGGCCCTAGAGAGCTCAGAGGTTGGAAGACCCAAGGTCCAGGTGAGCCCTGCCTTCAGAGATGTATCCTGCTGGTGCAGTGTTTACACCATCGTTTCTCACACAGAAAACCCATCTACCAGCTGGACTGTCAGCACCGCGGTCCAGAGCATAGGGCTACAATGGGATGATCCCTTAAACACACACACAGACTCCCACTGTTTTTGAAACTTTTTAATCTTCTAGTTTTGTGACTCCAGAACTCTTAATTCCCAAAACATCTTAACCTGAATGATCCCCAGACTCCACCCATGGAGCATGCTTCTATCAGAGAAGACATACCAGGGAACTCAGTATCTCAGCAATCTCGGTGGCAGGAAAGTCTGACATACACAATAGTGGGCAAAGCCAGCTGGGGCTAGGTTCCCTGCTGCTAGGCCCAGTTTCGGCTGTATATGTGTACACAGGTGTGCCAAGGTACATTGCCCATGCCTGCAGAAATTAAACACTTCTCTAAGGAATCATAACTTACCACTCCAAGAGTGAAGTAGTTAAAAAAGTAGTCATTGCACTTGGATGGGACTTGTTTATGGGGGGAAGGAGAATGAATTTTCATCTGTTGGAGAAAAAATAATGAATTAAAATCCACCCCCTTAATACAATCCTTGGATTAAATGATGCTATAAATTGTGGTTTTTTTTCTCTGACATTAAGCTGTTGGGTAGGCAAGAGTCTAGGAGTCCCAGCTGCTGGTGCCAACCAGCCCAGCCAGCTGTGGTTGACTATAAACTGGCCCTGGTCTCCAAGGAAAGGCAGCATAATCTGACAAGTGTCAGAAAAGAGCTTTCAATTTACTTCTCCATCTGCTTTAACAGAACAGGTTCTATGAGAAAATAGCAAAAAGTTTATATTTACTCAATATTAAGTTAATGATTTAAAAACATTAAGAGACCACTATTCCACTATTCACTTTATGAACACATTTCCCTCACCTTATCTTCTGATTTATAGAAGACTTTGTGTGGAGAACCAAGCATGCTAAGAACGTCTTGGCAAGAATCACCAAAATATACTGAACGTTCAAATACCCGCATCTTGGCATCTGCTAACAGGCCAGGTCCACAACCTGCGGAGAACAAGGGAAAGGTATAATCAGTTCCAGGGGAGGGCCTGAGGCTCTGTAGCCCAGGGCCCTGGGGGCTCCAGAGGCCACTGATTGCACACTGCATTATCAGGTCTGCTGAGAGGCAAAACTGCGTGCAAGGGCTTCAGATGCTACTAGAGATCACTACCTTATCTAAATAATGCCAGAGACTCATTCGATTCCACAAAAATGACACAAAGCTCTGGAAACACATACACTCACTCACCAAGTATTTACTATTGACCATTAAAGGCTAGGGAATACTTGGCTAGATATTGAGGAAACAATTGTGAGCAAAACAGGTGCCCACATGGAGTTTATGGTGTGATAAAGATCCTAATCAGGCCGGCAAACAACGAGGGACAATAAATAGCTGCACAGGTGTTATGAAGTATATGATAAAGTACTATGATTTCTTGACACTTTGCAGGTCCTGACAAGATAAAGGGTACTTAATGCTAGGAGGTACTTCTCAATGGTATCACCCAACGAGAGATCGGGCCCAAAGATCACTCTGTAAAAGCCATGAGTGAAGTACACATTAACTCACTCCCTAATTCCACAAACACCTGACACACACTAGTACTCCAAGAGAAAACCAGGAAAGTGAAAAAATGAAAAAAGTAAATTTTAAAAAATCCCGATTTGTCAGAAGTTTCTTCTTTGGGAAGAATATTTAACTCTTTGTCTAATACAGATTTCAGAAATGGCTCCAATTAAACACACACATAGTTGGGGAATAGCAATAGATATACCATTAGTAAAATTTCCCCCATTATGTGGATGGCAAGACAAAATATTTTGGGGGGGAAAAGAAAAAAGGCCAACACTGAGGTGGACTTCAGTTCCTGGTACCATAATAATCACCAACATCACCTTACTCTTCGCATGGATAACAATCCATCTGTTACATACAGAAGACTTGAGGGATCCCAAATATGAAATACTAGGTGCTGAGTTCTCCAATTAACCTGAGTCTTTATTCACAGCACATATACACTGAATAGCAAAAATAAAACTTTGTTTAGGCAAACCTGGAACCCACCAAAAATGGTGTCAGGCTGGACTGTCTGCCCAGAGTCTCCAGGTATCAGATTCTTGTGATGCCCAGATGGAGCTATAGGGAAGGCACCCTGACAGGCAAGCTTTCTTTTTCTTCCTGAAACCTACCCAGGTGAAATTACCTTTAGTTTTAGGAGCTTTTCAGTTTCTGATTCCCAAGGAAGTCTTTCTATAAATTATTGCGGGGACCAAAACAGATGAGCTGTTTTTCCCTGTTAAAAGTATCACTGTAGGCCCTGGCTGGGTAGCTCAGTTGGTTAGTGTTGTCCCCATTGTATGCCAACAATCAACCAGAGAATGCATGAATAAGTGAAACAAATTGATATCTCTCTCTCTCTCAAACAGGCAACAGCAAAAAAAAAGCATCACTGTAGCCATAAGAAAACAGAAGGGAGCCGAAACCGGTTTGGCTCAATGGATAGAGCGTCGGCTTGGGGACTGAAAGGTCCCGGGTTCGATTCCGGTCAGGGGCATGTACCTTGGTTGTGGGCATATCCCCAGTAGGGGGTGTGCAAGAGGCAGCTGATCGATGACTCTCTCTCATCGATGTTTCTAACTACTCATCTCTCTCCCTTCCTCTCTGTACAAAATCAATAAAAATTAAAAAAAAAAAAAAAAAAAAAAAAGAAAGAAAACAGAAGGGAGAAATAGGACAGTTGAGACAAGTTACCCTTCCACTTGCCGAAGAAAACTTTCAAAGAGTACTGGATTGGACAATAACTCCAGCCCTGAGATGTGACTGCTAGGGGTATGCTGTACAGGATGGCAGTCAGAATTAACTGCGACACCCCCCACTTCCAACAGGCTCCTCCTCCTGTCATCTGGGATAGCTGTGCCACCCTCGACTATCCTGCTGTTTCAAGCGGCAATCCTCTGGAGAAGACAGACCCTAAATCATTCAACTATCCTGCCGCACCACAATTCCTTCAACTCTCTCAAAAGCTATAGCTCAGGTGCAACATTCCTTTAAGGAGCTGTTATTCTGCCTTGGCTAGAAAACCACATTTTAAGAAATTTCTAACCTGGAGGTTGTGAATGTCTAATTTATTCAGGGCAGTAGTTCACTTTACGTATCAGATTTTTTAAAAAAAAATCTTTATTGTTAAAAGTATTATTTATATATGCTCCCCCACCCCTCCTAGCCCACCCTTATCCCCCTACATACAAGACTTTTACAGTTAAGAACCAATGCCCAGAGACTGCAAGACTCCAATTATGAACAAATACTAGCTAGACTATGAGTTCTGTGAAGGTACAATCTCTATGTTGGCTTCCAGGCTGTCTTTATGGAGGCAAGCTCCACACTAGAGATCCCTGTCCTACTAAGCCCCATCCAAGACCCAATGTACCCGAGATTGGCCTGGCATAAGAACCACAAAATGAGGTGTGGATCCTAGAGAGACTAACTACTGAAGACAGCCACTCTTTTTGTTGTTGTTCAAAGCCAGCAAAATCTCAGCAGGGTGTGGCCAAACCACAATTCAACAAGCCGCTCCTGCCAGCCTACTCTAAGAACTGGGCTTAAAGGGCGGAGAACAGACAGTACCGGAGCTCACAACATTCACCTCCAATAAACAGCTTGGAGATGCAAAACTACATATGCTGACAGAAAGCTTATGTCCATGCTGAGGAAAGCAGTGCTACTGTTATTTAAGATATGCAAATGATAAGACTATCCCCTGTCCCTGCACAAATTCAAATGAAAGCTTTAATTATAAGCATCTTCGATTAGCTCAGTTGGTTAGAGCATGGTGCTAATAATCATAAGCATCTCGATCATTTGTTTTCTACCAACTATCCCTAAGCACGTGGGATTTTAGACTGTCTCAACACGAACAAGAGGGAATCCACCACCCCACAGCCAGTAACTGACCTGCAGCAAGTAGGCGAAGTCGTAAACCTGAGGGTCCAGTTCCATCTCGAAGAACGTCTACACTCTCAGCATACACGTTGCCCAGGAAACAGCTCAGGGGCATCACGGGAGCCCTGGGGGCAGGCACAAAGTAAGCACAGGCTTTGCTTTGCCTTACCTACCGGGCCTTAGCATGAAGCTTGTGCTCCCTGTCACATACTTGGTATCCTGAAGGCTGTTTCCACTGTAGATGTACATTCGTTTCACAGTTGCTCCGTGGGGTATCTGGAGAGAAGCTAGACCATGAGCAAAATTGGGCTGCAAACACAGAACAATCGTTTTACTAAGGGCGCACTGCAGGCCATGTGACTCAGGCTCTGGCATTTCCCCAGTACTCATGGTCTTCATCAACTGGCCGGATCAAAGTAGCACATACTAGTTAAATCTGGCCTTAGGTCAATAAACGCACCCCAACCAGGCAAGTTCATCTTTAATTTTACTTTGTTTTTCTTCCCTCACTTTCATCAGTGAAGAAATGCAGGAATACCCCCTTTAATGAAATCTAAGCCTTAGGGAAAGCTATCATTTCCTAACCCTAAGGAAGAATGAACCATTTTGTTGAAGCAATAGATAACTAGAGGATATCTATCTAATCTGCCTGAATAGCACTGTCTGCTTGACCTACATGACCTGGGGATTGGGCAACAAACACTCGGGGAAAGGAAGGGCTAACCTCGTACTTGGGAGCTTCTGTCCACGAGTCCAACTGAAAAGAAAAAGACAGTCCTCTGAAGTTGAGGTGGAAGAGCTGCTCAGCAGAGTTGTATACTGTAGGAATGAGAAGGAAATGGCACGGTTGAAGTTGCAAACACAAACCAGCCTGGCAGGAAGTAATGACTGGCAACACTTCCCTGGGTCTCATTTCTGAACAGACCGACTAGGCTGAAAACAAGGGGGAGGAGCCTTCCTTCACACTCAAGTACCTACCCCCATATACTACAGGAACTGGGCTTCAGGAGGTTGTGGTGGGGATGGTCCCACTTGCCAGATTTATCACTATGGGCTGCCAGAGAACCAGAGGAATCAAACCGACTTGGCTTACCACCAGGATGGGTTGCACCGAAAGACTGGTCAATCTGCTCAATGGTGGGAGCTATGGCCTGAGAGTTAAAATGTACTCCACTGAAAAACAAAGACATCTTTTAATACTAGGCTTCCCTGGTTGGGCTCACAGATCACTGGAGATGGTGGCTAAAAGAGTTATTTTTCAAAACACAGGTGGGTGAGTCTACAATTATGTCAAAATAAAAGTTTAATTAAAGAACTTTAAAATAAGAGACAATTAAAGAGGTCAGGACAAGTCAATTCTCCCGAGGCTTATACAAAGAATTGGTCCTCTAGGGCCTCCCAAGACATCTGTTCAGAAGGAAATAAATCCAGTCTCAGCTCCGGGCATCCAAACTTAAAGAGTGGCCTCAATTTATACAATGCGAATGTGTTTTCCTAGGATGCCTACAAAGAGTTGGCTTGAAAAGGAACTTTCTTAAAAAGGGATAAACATCTTAAAAGAAGGGTGTAGCCAAGCAAGGCAGCTAATTTTCTAAAAGGCATATTAATTGGGTGACTTGGCAGATGGGTGGGGGAGGGGTGGATCCCTCCTGGGAGATGGGTTTGGGAGTAGGGGGGGCATAGGATTTCAGATGATGAGCATGAAGATAAGGCATTAATGACTTTCAGGAGAATGCTTAAAGGTTAAGAAATTTTTTTTTTGGAAAATTAGTATCATTTATAGAACACCTCTTAGTTAATCAGGCTCTGTGCTCTATGCTTTATTTTCCAGTATCATCTCATGCAATCTTCCTAACCCAGCAGCCACATTATTGGTTTCATTTATTTGATGAGGAAACAAATGCAGAGGTCAAGTGACTTGCCCAAGGTCACAGAGATTAATAAAATGATGAAGTCATAACTCAAGCCCAGGAGAGCCAGACTTGGAAGCTTACTGAACAGAGCACTCTAGATGCTAGAATACCCTCTTGCCATATGGGGGCCAAATATTTGTGCACCATACAGATATCATCCTAAAAAGCAGACTTGGGACCCCAAATAGTGGCCCGTTGGACATTTTCTTTAGCATAGGTTTTGGAGTCAGACCTATCTGTACTGTCCCAATTCTATTGCTCATGAAAGCATAAAGAGGTGCCAAAAAGACAATGTGCAGAGGACAAGAAGCAGTTATAATCACCTCTTAGCTGAGGTCCTGCTTTATTTGACATATATTCACAGCATGTTCTTAGCCCACTTGTACCAAGCCTGTGACATATACCAGCAAGGGAAAAAACTCACCAATATTTTAACTTTACTTTAGTCAAGTCATATACTTCAATCACCTAAAAAGAAAAAGAAAAATTAAGAGTTGTTAATGCTCTGTAGTTGAAGAAGATTAAGATGATGTTTATAGAATAGCAAAGAAAAAATAATAATCTATCACTAGCTGAAATTCTCTGGAAGCACTGCACAGTATCTTTAGCTCTCATTGTTAAATCTGGAGGGGGGAAACCCATACCACACAAAGCAGAACCTCTCCTTCCCCCTCTTACAGTGGATTGACAGATGTTTGTGGATGCTCTGGGTCAAGATTCTTATACCTCATCTACTGTCATATCATAGAGAAGACTGAACATACCATCCCTACAGGACAGTGAAACGCTCCACAGAAACAAATCCATGGGCTTGTTAAGATTGTAACCTCAGAGCCCTGGCCACTGTGAGTCAGGTGGTTGAGTGTCAACCATGGACAGAAAGGTTGCTGGTTCAATTCCCAGTCAGGGCACATACCTTCCTTCCTTTCTCTCTAAAAAAATTGATAAAAACATATTTTTCTTAAAAAAAGGTTGTATGGCTCAGTGGACAGAGCATCGACCTGTGGACTGAAAGGTCCCAGGTTCGGTTCTGGTCAAGGGTATGTAGCGGGTGTGCAAGAGGCAGCTGATGGATGATTCTAACTCTCTATCCCTCTCTCTTCTTCTCTGTAAAAATAAAATAAAATAAAAATTAAAAAATCAATAATATATATATATATTTTAAAGGTTGTATTCTTGGATTGGAGACTACTTCCTCATATAAAAACCCAAATCAAGTCAATTTCAAAAACAGCTTCAAAATACTGTGTTTACAGAACAAAAAAATGGAGGGGGAGGTCTATCCTGCTAGAAAAAAAAGTCACAATACATTAGCTTAGGACAACTGTGACAATATTCAGATATATCCTTAATCAAGGGCATCTGGCTAAACCTGGAGAACCTCAGAACCCTGAAGCTCAAAGGGAATGTCCAGAATTCAGGGCAGAGACAAAGGAAAAGTTATTGAACACACAGCCACTATTGGTACCAAGTAATAAGCACTATGAAGTCCTCTATGTCAATAATGTCTAGGGCTTGGCAGCCAGCAGAACCATCCACCATTCTCCAGCTGGGAGGTCTTGGGCCTTGTTTTACTTTTCAAAATATATATATTTTTTATTTCAGAGGGGAAGGGAGGGGGGGGGAGAGAGAGAGAGAGAGATAGAAACATCAATGATAAGGATGATTGGCTGCCTCCTGCACGCCCCACAACAGGGACTGAGCCAACAACCCAGGCATGTATCCTGATCAATAATCGAACCGTGACCTCCTGATTCCTAAGTTGATGCTCAGCCACTGAACCAGCCGGCCGGACATTGGGCCTCATTTTAGAGGCCAAACAAGAGCTGGTTCAATGTCTGTTTGCCCTGACAATCTGGGTTTGACTCTGGAAGGGAAATTAGGTATAGGAGCATCTGGCTTTGTTACAGAAACTGACCTAATAGGCAATTCACTTTTGGCCAGACCTTGCCTATAGCTTCAGAGATCACAACACAGAATTTACAATTTAGACATCTCTTAACTATAATGTGGCTATTTTGATCCTATCTGCTTCTAAGGATCACTTCCTCTGCTGGCCATCACAGCACTTCAATCAACCCTTTCCTACACTACTTGTGAATGCTGTCCACTGGTCCCACTAAGTTAAGGTCCCTAAGGTCTGGCTTATTAGTGTGCAAAGGGGGAATTACTCAACATATCAGGTGAGTGGGCCTGCTATGAAGCTAGCTAAGGGCAACATGTAGCTCAAAAGCATGAAAAGAAATGCCAAGAGAGGTCATGCAAGGAAGGGAAGGGAAATAACTATGATTCATAAGACATTAGTGTCCCCTTCAGGAAGCCTGGGCATGGCAGTCTATCTTGCCAAATTGGTATGCCATTTGACCGAGGCCAGGGCCCCAGGTTATATAGGAGAGCCCTGCTTATATAGTAGAAGCAGGCACTCTGCCTCTGATTACGACAACAGCTGAAAACCGCATCTCAAGGGCTTTCCACCACTTAGCATGGGAGTGAGCCTCCAGAATGTTCCTCCTATGTCACTGTCATCCACCTGCTGCATTCAGACAAACACTTGGAGGTGGTTCAACCCTGCCTGCCCAGTGAACCAGTTAATGACCGGGGACACTTGTGGCAAGGAACCCAGAGTGCTGACCATATGGGAATCCTTCATGTCACCAGGAGTCTCTACTAGCAGCTGAGGAAGTCTAAAGTCCATGATTTTCTAGCCTTGCGGCTGGAAAAGTCCTTGATTTCACCAGAGAGAAAAGGAGGCATGCCAGCAGCCAAAATAGGAGAGGAAAAGACAGGTGGCTGTAAAGGTTGTGACTTGTGAAGCCTCATTCCACAGAGCTCACTCATAGGCAGCAAGTGAGAGACAGGGAAACTGCAGAAGACAGCATGAGAGAGAGATTCTAAAGCCCTTGGATGGAAGGGCAGGCAGATGGGTCAGATCAGACCGGATGCCAAGCAAGGGCACCTGACTGATTGCTTCCTCAGTTTCCAGAGGCTCAGGCAGCTCCCAGCCCCTCCTCCTTCTTCATACTGACCACACAGAGGCAGAAGGCTTTACCTCTTTACCCATCTAATGTACCTCCCGTTCTCACATTCTGCATAATGTACTCACACCGTTTTCTTCAGCTTTTATCACTTTTAAAAAAAATATATATTTTATTGATTTTGTACAGAGAGGAAGGGAGAGAGATAGAGTTAGAAACATCGATGAGAGAGAGTCATCGATCAGCTGCCTCTTGCACACCCCCTACTGGGGATATGCCCGCAACCAAGGTACATGCCCTTGACCGGAATCAAACCCGGGACCCTTCAGTCCCCAAGCTGACGCTCTGTCCATTGAGCCAAACCGGTCTCGGCAGCTTTTATCACTTTTATTTCCCATACCCAACAACAGAGCTTAAGCCACTGGTAATATAGGGTTAAAAACTTGGTCAGGCAAGTCACTATCCTCTCCTCAAGCTGACTGACTGGTAAACAGTACTCATAAGTTTATTAGGATTAAATTAGGAAATGCATGGGAAGCACTCAGCTCTGAACCTAATATGTACTAAGTGCTCCCCAAAAATGTATATACACTTTAAAAATATATATATTTTACTGATTTTTTACAGAAAGAAAGGGAGAAAGATAAAGAGTTAGAAACATCGATCAGCTGCCTCCTGCACACCCCTGGGATGTGCCCACAACCAAGGTACATGCCCTTGACCAGGATGGAACATGGGTCCCTTGAGTTCCCAGGCCGACGCTCTATCCACTGAGCCAAACCGGTTAGGGCTGAAATGTATTTTAATAAACACCCTATACATGATTTTGTCTTTACCATGCTGTGACTCTGTAATGGGCTGTCTAGCCACCCCCTTTTGTTGTCCACTTAGGTTACTTCCAGCTTTTTGTTACTATGAAAAGCCCTACTATAAATACCTGGCAACATTACCCTCCCCATAACCTTTTTAAGTTATGTTTCCTAAGGTGGCTTTACCAAGTAAAAGGCAAGTGACTCTCTGTGAAGGTGTTTCCAGATTAATATTCCCCAATTTGCGATGAAGCTACACCGAAAGCCATCCTCTCCCTTTTCCCAGTGTGAAAGTCCACAAGGAGAGGCAAGGAAGATGCGGGGCTAAGATGTTCACATCAAACCCTGCTTTTTAAAAATCATCATAAATGAGGAATTCTCATTTCATGTAAAGATTCTTTTTCCATATTCTGTCTTATCTCCTCAGCAGCTCACCTGTGACGGGATGTCTAGAACTAGGAAGTATATTAAGTCTTTTGGAAAGGCAACTCCATATCATCACCAGGATGATGTCTTTGGCATGCCACTGCCCAGAGCCACATTTAACTCTGTGACTCTGGGGCATGAGTCTGATGTCACATGACTAACCTGTAAAGCCCAGGCATTTGTAAATAGGATATGAAAAACATCCTGGGCTTGAGGCAGGTGTTAGTAAATTGCACTTGAGCGCTAATTAAGACAGCCCTGCACGCCAGCAAGTTGTTTGTTTATATTTCCTCAAACTCCTTGAGCCTTAGTCTCAGCATTTTAGGAAGAACTGCTCTAATTTTCAACTTCTAAGTCATGTTATTTGACCGAAGAATGAAATAAAGTAAGATATATAAACCTGACTAAAATCTTGTGGTCCTATTCTGCCATTAGGCCTTATCATTAGTATCCCCCCCTTTTTTTTTTAAAGGGGGTCCTTTGTGACTGTTTATTTCACTTAATTCTTTTGCATAATGTTTTTGAGATCTATCTATGTTGAGGCAGGAGTAAATTGTTCATTTTTTGTCATATTATACTTCACTGCATGAACATAGTTCACTTTGCTCATCCACTCACCCACTGATGAACACTGGTTTGTTTTTCATCTTGTGTCTATTATGCTTAAAGCTGTTAGAATCACTTATGTTTATGATAAGTATATTTCTGTACAAATTTTAAAAATTTTCATATTTTGTGGATGTGTTTTCATTTCTTGGGTAGACACCTAGGATCTGAATTGCTGAGTTTTAGTAGCTTTTTAAAGACTCAGGAGTATCTATGCCATATACTTAGCTCCTCGTTTTCCTATTTAATATAAAAGCCCACTCACTCCCCATACCACGTTCCCCAAATCCTCAATACTTTCCCTTTCACCTCCAGAGCCTTCCCAGAATATTTCCAACTACCTGACCTTTACTTTGTTAGGGAAACAGGCAAGGCTACCTCCTTGCGGTCTCTGAACCAAGGAAGTTTATTCCCACTTCTCACAATAGCGCATATTAATCAGACTGACATGAAACTTTAGTTACCTTAAGTCTCTGATTGAAAGCATCAAACAGTAGTTTGATCCCGTCCTGAGTCAGGTTAAGGATGAGGTCATGGCTTAGAGGAGACTACAAAATAAGAAAACACAATCCAAACAATTAATTTACTTACCAGCACCTGCTGAAAGCATTACAATATAAATGTAATACACAGAAAATATCTAAGTGCAGACTCCCTCCCCCAACTAACAAGGTTTGGAAGCCAGAAACAAACTATTGCATGAATGCAGTGTGCTCTATTTCCAGCCTACAGCTGCTACTTTATAATATTGGCTTGAAAAGAGCCTCTCTTTTCCAAAGCCTGTATTATTATAGGTTTTGAATGATGATACTTTGGGGAAAAGGGCTAAAATTATGTGAGTATTTAGGGCACTTTCTTTTGAGGGTACAGGGTACAAATCTATAGCATGGGTTTACTGCTGTCAAAAATACAGAACAGCTGAAACCGGTTTAGCTCAGTGAGTAGAGAGTCGGCCTGAAGACCTGAAAGGTCCCAGGTTCAATTCCGGTCAAGGGCGTGTACCTTGGTTGCGGGCACATCCACAGTAGGGAATGTGCAAGAGGCAGCTGATCGATGATTCTCTCTCAAGATGTTTCTAACTCTCTATCCCTCTCTCTTCTCTTCTGTGAAAAATCAATAAAATATATATTTAAAAAAAGTTAATACTGTTCTTCACATTCCTTTCCAAGAAGAGATACATTCTTAAAAAAAAAAAAAATACAGAACAGTTGATGAGGAGGAATGCAGATCACATGAAAAAGCCTCATGAGGATCTGAACTCAGCAGGTAATGCTCAATGCATGTCGGCTGAACCTATATCCATTCACTCCCAGGCTGTACCATCCACAGGGAATACTTCTTATTTTTGATTGTTTTACATCATATTCCAGGACAAATAAGTATTTTTATGATCTGATTATGTATGAGATGACACTCTTCCTCTATTTCCCCCCCCCCCAAATCTCATATCACATGTGCTTCTCTCTGAAAGGCCCAAGTCTAAGAACTAAGGAGTCATATTTTTACATTTGCCCCTTCTGAGTCCTGGGGGGAGGAGGGCAGCAGTACAGAAGAGTGGACAAAGATGGCCTTGAGTTCAGGTGAGCTGATGACCTTAAGTGACTCTCAGAACTTCTCTGAGCTCTAGTTTCATAGGTAGTGGGTCAGAAAGCACTAAGCACGCCCACGGCACTCTTTCCTCATGCATGCCCCACCTGCTGCTGCTAGCCAATGCAATCATTTCAAGGACTCAACATGTGAAGACTCTCCATGGCCCTAACCAGATTGGCCAGCAAAAGAAAAACAGGACCATCCAAAACTCTGCCCTTTCTTGAAATTGACACACAGTTCTCAAAAGGATTTAGAGAAGTTTCTTTTCTAAAAAAATATATTTTATTGATTTTTTAGAGAGGAAGGGAATGAGATAAAGAGTTAGAAACATTGCTGAAACCAGATTGGCTCAGTGGTAGAGTGTCAGTCTGCGGACTGAGGGGTCCTAGGTTAGATTCCAGTCAAGGGTATGCACATTGGTTGCAGGCACATCCCTGCTGTGCAGGAGGCAGCTGGTCGATGTTTCTAACTCTCTCTCCCTCTCTCTTCCTCTCTGTAAAAAAATCAATGAAAAAAAAAAAAAAAATATATATATATATATATATATAAAAAGTTAGCAACATCGATCAGAGAGAAACATCAATCAGCTGCCTCCTGCACATTCCTACTGGGGATGTGCCCGCAATCCAAGATACATGCCCTTGACCGGAAGAACCTGGGACCCTTCAGTCTGCAGGCTCACGCTCTATCCACTGAGCCAAACCGGTCAGGGTTAGATAAGTTTCTTTATAAAGCATCTCAAAGTAGGCAGTGAATGACAGAAGTGTGGCTGTCTGAGAGAGAAAGACTGTGCCACTGCTGGTATAGGTCTCAGCAGAAAAATTATCTCCCAAGAGCCTTCTGTGATCAGCACAGACTGCTCCCCCTACACCCCGATGATCTTTACAAGTAGCAGGACATGGTGGCACCATCATGCCTGGCAAACATTAGAAGAATGCTGTATGAATGCCTAAACCATTAGGTCTCAAGCAAGACAAGATAATGGACTTATGAATCCTGACCTTGTTCTGAACCTAGAACACACAGTTCCATTTCTGAGAGGGCCAGTCCATAGGGGAAGCAGGATGAAGCAACATTTTAGCATCTTTCAAGATCCATGATTAGAGGAAGATTGCTGGGAGGATCTGGATTTTCTTATACTATCCCAAGAACTGATCATTTTCTTCCTGGCATTATTACAATGCAGGACATAACTAAGCAAAATAAATAAATAAAAATGTAAAAAGAATTATTTGTGCAACTGAACAATTTTTAAAAGGAAGCAAATAATTCATCTTCACAATGTTTTATTAGTACTTTATATCTCCAGAACAAAAAAAGCACACATGCTATGTGGTGCTTAAGCAGGCACTATGCAGTCCTCCATATGTAACAGTTCAGAAAAGCTGTCTGTTTCAAGTTGATAACATCCTCTCTCTCTCTAAGAAAAATAGGGCTACTTGATATGCACATTAAATTTCCAAGGTGTTCCCTAGCCGGTTTGGCTCAGTGGATAGAGCGTCGGCCTGCAGACTCAAGGGTCCCAGGATCAATTTTGGTCAAGGACGTGTGCCTTGGTTTTGGGCACATCCCCAGTGGTAGGTGCGTAGGAGACAGCTGATTGATGTTTCTCTCTCACCGATATTTCTGACTCTCTCTCCCCCTCCCTTCCTCTCTGTAAAAAAAAAAAAAAAAAATCAATGAAAAAAAATCAATAGGAGGAAGGCAGAAGAGGAAAGGACCACATGCAAGAAGCACTATATCAGAGCTCTGAGAGATCACTCTTCTTGATCCTCATCAAAAGATTATTCCATCATAAGGAAACTATATCCTCTTCCACAGAAGGAAAACAGACTAATTATTAAATCCATGTTTTCTGATTCTAGTTGGTTAGGCAATATTGGGGAAAATTAGTTTAATGCTAAAACTACTATTTGTACTCCAAAAATGGACTGATAATAAAGTTAGTGATAAAAGAAATAAAACACACCCGGCCATTGTGGCTCAGTGGTTGAGCCCTATGTCTGACCTATGAATCAGAGTGTCATGGTTTGATTCCCAGTCAAGGCATATGCCTACGTCTAGGTTTCGGGCTTGATCCCCAGTGGGAGGCATGCAGGATGCAGCCAATCGATGTTTTCTTCTCTCTCAAATAATAAAAAAAATATTTAAATAAAAAGAAAGCCTATTTTCAAATGCATCTAATCTTGGGGTACCCAAAATCTGATTAAACTAAGTTTGCAAATTACTTATAAGTTCAAGAAGCCAACTTTCTTTTCACCCCCCCCGCCAAAAAATATATTTTTATTGATTTCAGAGGAAGAGGGAAAGATAGAAATATCAATGATGAGAGAGAATCATTGATCAGCTGCCTCCTGCATGCCCCTCCCTGGGGAGCAAGCTCGAAACCTGGGCATGAGCCCTTGACCAGAATCGAACTCGGGACCCTTCAGTCTCCAGGTTAAGGCTATATCCACTGAGCCAAACCAGCTAAGGCAAGCCAATTTTCTTAAGCTGCTTTCCATTTTGATGCCTGCTATTTGTAATTCCCTCATGGTCTAACACTGAAAGTCAAATTAAGTTATGAATGACCTGGAACAAAGAGGAAAAGCTACTATTGTTCACTTTATAAATGACAGGTCACTTTGACTCTGTTGTTCAAAGAGCCTCTGTCCACTCCTACAAGTTCCTTGCTCTGTGGTAATACCATCAGAATATCCAAGCACTTTTTTTTGTTTGTTTGTTTTTAATATATTTTATTGATTTTGTACAGAGAGGAAGGGAGAGAGATAGAGAGTTAGAAACATCGATGAGAGAGAGTCATCGATCAGCTGCCTCTTGCACACCCCCTACTGGGGATATGCCCGCAACCAAGGTACATGCCCTTGACCGGAATCGAACCCGGGTCCTTCAGTCCCCAAGCCGATGCTCTATCCATTGAGCCAAGCCGGTCCCGGCAGAATATCCAAGCACTTGCTTGAAGATGCAGAGGGGTACAAACAGTATGAACATAATTTCTCAGTATAGGTGACAGGCTCATCTCTGACACTAAAGTAAAACTAAGAAACCTCACAGAAATCATACCCACTTCTAATCCTTCATGCCAAAAATAATCTGTCACTTGCTTTAGGATCTGAAACTAATTGGAAAAAAATGCAACTAAAATAATCAAATTGGTACTTAAATGGCCTCAGAAAAGCCACTTAAGGACAGCCTGTAACCTGTAATAGGAGCAAAACTATTCCCTGAGGTTTGTGACACATACAGCACCACAAAGGTTGCTGCACATGGTCTGTCATAGAAGAATCACAGATTTCAAAAAAGTCAGTGGAAGGGAAATTGTAACTTTAGAGAGATGGAAAAATCCTATTTGTAAAAGCCTATGAAAAATAGCTTCTAAGTTTACATAATTAAAAAATCAAATATTTTAAGAATTCTCAAGTTCAAAAAATTCTTCTTTGGTGCTAACTTAAGCATACTCTTTTTTTTTTTTTTTTAATATATTTTATTGATTTTGTACAGAGAGGAAGTGAGAGATATAGAGAGTTAGAAACATCGATGAGAGAGAGTCATCGATCAGCTGCCTCTTGCACACCCCCTACTGGGGATGTGCCCGCAACTAAGGCACATGCCCTTGACCGGAATCGAACCCGGGTCCCTTCAGTCCCCAAGCCGACGCTCTATCCATTGAGCCAAACCGGTCTCGACAAGCAAACTCTTACTGGAAACTAAAAAAGTTGTTTTGTTTGTTTTAAAAATATTTTTAGTGATTTTAGAGAGGAAGTGAGAAACATCCTATATAATCCTATCCTATATAATAAAAGGCTAATATGCAATTGACCGAACAGCAGAACAACTATTAAGATGTGCACCGACCACCAGGGGGCAGATGCTCAAGGCAGGAGCTGCCCCCTGATGGTCAGTGCGCTCTCATAGGGTGAACATGGCTCATCCAGAAGCCAGGCTCATAGCTAGCAAGCGCAGTGGCAGTGACAGTGACAGTGGCAGGAGCCCCTCCCGCCTCTAAGGCAGCACTAAGGATGTCTGACTGCAGGCTTAGGCCCACTCCCCTCGGGGCTAGGCCGTCAGTAGGACATCCTCCAAGGGTTCCTGGACTGTGAGAGGGTGCAAGCTGAGCTGAGGGACTTCCCCTCTCCTCACACCGAGTGCACAAATTCTGTGAACTAGGCCAGACTCCAGTCAATGATAAAAATCAGTGATAGGTTGCCTCCTGCACATATCACACTGGGATCAAGCCCATAACCCACGCATGTTCCCTCACTGTGATTTCCTGGTTCCTAGGACAAGGCTCAACCACTGAGCCATGTCAATTGGGCTAAAAAGGTCTTTGTAGGTACATGCAACATTATACTATAGGGGTAAATTCCTGGCACAATTGACCAACATTTAATAGAGACTACAATAAATTGGACAAGAAATAATAAATGGAAAGCAAGTACCCCAGAAGACCAGATAGTCTGAGGTGACCTCCCACTGAAAAGTCTCTGTTTAGGGACAGATGGATACACACACACACGTTCAGTTATTGCTGCTCCTCAAAACCTGGCACCACCAAGTTATCAAGACCAAAGTTTTAGAATTATTAAAAAAAAATAAAAAATAAAAAAAAAAAGTGCTTGGTAACTGACTAGTGCTGAAGAGTCTCCTATTCGAATACACTGCCACAACAATCCCAGGAGTCAGCCCCTCCCAAATCACCAAACTGGGGATGACTCACTGATTAGGGATGCTATTTCAGTAAACAAATCAGCTACTACTCACCTGATCACTGTAGAGAACCTGGACATTTTTGATGATGCGACAGTGCTTCTGAAGAATGGCTACTGCCTGAGCCAGAGGCATTCCTGAAATAAAGCAGGGACACCTGTGTGGGTTACTTGGGTTGACCATTTACTAACATTGATGCCTGCAGAAAAGTCTGGGGCCGGTATCACTAAGGTTTACAGAAATAAGACTAAGTTCCAAGTTCAATAAGCAATAAGAGCTAGAATAAAGTTAGCAGCGAGCACTAAGGGAATAGTTGAATTGTGTAAAGGGGGTTAATACATAAATGGGGACTTTTGTGCTGATCCCAAGCAAAGAGCTTTCTTTGAGAAGGCAAAGTCAGCATGAACCCAGAGTGAGAAAGCACTGTCTGTATAACTCTGGAGACTGAGGTCTGGTTCTCACTGTGCCATGGACTCATCTCCCCTAGGAAAGCTCCTTCCTCTCTTCCTTTGTGGCATCTGACTCATTTCTCAAATGAGAAGTATCTGCAGAAACACATTACTTGTAGGGGCTCATTAAGAGTTAAAAAAATCACACACTTACCAGAATCAACTTATTTTACTAAGGATTTTTACTGGATCCTAATTTACCTACTCACAGATATCTTCTAAATCTTTTTTTTTTTTTTTTAATATATATCTTATTGATTTTTTACCAAGAGGAAGAGAGAGGGATAGAGAGTTAGAAACATTGATGAGAGAGAATCATCGATCAGCTGCCTCTTGCACACCCCCTACTGGGGATGAGCCCACAACCAAGGTACGTGCCCTTGACCAGAATCAAACCCGGGACCCTTCAGTCCGCAGGTTGACGCTCTATCCACTGAGCCAAACCGGTTTTGGCAATATCTTCTAAATCTTAACACTTGATTTGTGAACTGATGGCCCATTATAAATACTTATATATGCTCCTGTTAAAAAACCCCAATCAAAAAAAACAAAAACAAAACCCAATTCCAATGGCCTCTTAAAAGTTCCAGGAACTTGCCGAAACCGGTTTGGCTCAGTGGATAGAGCGTCAGCCTACAGACTAAAAGGTCCCAGATTCCGGTCAAGGGCATGTTACCTTGGTTGCAGGCACATCCCCAGTAGGGGGTGTGCAGGAGGCAGATGATCGATGACTCTCCCTCATCGATGTTTCTAACTATCTCTCTCCCTTCCTCTCTGTAAAAAAATCAATAAAATATATTTAAAAAAAAGTTTCAGAAACTCGCAGGGTACACAAAAAAGTATGTTTTCAAACAAAAAGACACATTATATTTCAAACAAGAAGATACACACACAGGCAATTTAAAACAAAGTCCCAGACAACCCAGAAACAAAGACATAATTTATGAGTGCGAGAGAGAGAAAGATACACACATTGACATTGATTTGTTGTTCCACTTATTTATGTGCCCTAACCAGAGACCCAAGGACAGTATGTATTATTCAACTCTCTGATATCTGGCTTCTCTTCTACATTCTGACCTCTACATCTATTGTCATTCAAACTAGAACCTCTAGAATCCTCATCCTTCTCCATATTTCAAAATCTAGTCTCTAAACCCATCCCATAACAATCTTTACTCCAGGTATCTATCCTCTTTTCCAGCGAACCCAGAGACTCCTTGGTAGTATCCCAGGCAGCTACTACCAAAGAGAATTGGGAATCTAGGGAACCTATTTTCTTCCAGTTATACATCGTGGTCTAATTATAATATCCAATTGCTTATGGTTCCTTACATACCATCTACCTTTCCCGTTGTGTTTTTTTAAACATATTTTTATTGACTTTAGAGAGGAAGGGAGAGATAAAAATATCAATGATGAGAAAGAATCATTGATTGACTGCCTCCTGTACACCCGCTACTGGGGATAGAGCCCACAACGCTGGCATGTACCCTGACCAGAATTGATCTGTGGCACCTCCTGGTTCATAGGTTGATGCTCAACCACTGAAACACATGGGTCAGGCCCATTGTTTTTGTTTTAACTTGGTTGGAAGATTTATACGTATGGAGTTTGGATAAGAAATCTGGCAGTAGCCTTCTGCTAGGGTCCTCCTGATGTTAGCTGCTCCAGGAATAGTACTGGCTCCTGTAATATTTTTTTGTATGTGTGTGCTGTTGTTGTTGTTTAAAAAAAAAATAAAAAAATAAAATATATATATATAATATATATATATATTTTAATTTCAGAGAGGAAGGGAGAGGGAGGCAGAAACATCAATGATGAGATAGAATTATTAATCAGCTGACTCCTGAACACGCACACGGGGGAATCAAGCTTGCAACCCAGGCATGTGCCCTGACAGAGAATCGAGCTGTGACCTCCTGCTTCCTAGGTCAATACTCAATCACTGAGCCACACTGGCCGGGCTCCTGTTGATTTTTTACAGGAAGCCTCTGCCCTGAACTTCGCAGATCAAGTGTCTCTTCTCCTTCCATAGCAACCTGTACAACTTCTACTCCATTACAATAAAACACACTATTTCTGTAATCTTTCCTTCCCACTAGACTAAGCTATTCAGAGGATATGTCCATTTCTTATTCAATTTTCAATGTTTGTAAGCAGAGTCCAGAGGTGCATGCTGCCTTCAACAAAGTGAGCATTCAGTCCCCCTGGAACAAGATAATCTCAGAGAAGGCTATTCTCTAGTGACCCTTTAAATATACCCTCTTTGGGCATTTTCAACACTTATTTAGAAAATTTAAATTACTGATTTGAGAGGAAGGAAAGAGAGGGAGAAAAAGATACACACATTGACATTGATTTGTTGTTCCACTTATTTATGTGCCCTAACCAGAGTCCCAGACAGCAATTCTGGCTTATGGGGACGACACTCTAACCAACTGAGCTACTTGGCCAGGGCTTTAACACAAATTTAAAAAAACAAATTCAGACATGCCTCCACACCAATGCATTCTGCAAATGTCACTGAAAGCAGCTCAAATTTGCACTGCCTTTACTCCACCACTGATCAAGCCACCAGTGGCATTCTCAGAGATTCCTCGTGGCCTAGGTTTTCCTTTCCCTGTGATGTTGGCATTTCTCTAATCTCCCATCAAACCAAGGCCAGGAAGGCAGCCAAGAAGTTGGATGCAGCTCCCCATTATGATGCCAGGCAGATAATGGCAAGGTCTAGATACATATGCATTAGCACAGAGTCCAAAAAGAAACCTAGAAATAAAACTGAGCCTATCCTCAGAAGGGTAGAGCAGTGGGAGCAAAAAATCCCTGTCCCCTACTTTTTTTTATCATCTCTACCTTTCTGAGCCTCAGCTGTCAAATGGAGATTACATTTCAAGGTTGTGGTGACTTGAATTAAGAATTGCCTGGTTCGGCCAAAACCAGTTTGACTCAGTGGATAGAGCGTGGGCCTGCGGACTGGAGGGTCCCGTCTTCGATTCCAGTCAGGGGCATGTGCCTTGGTTGCGGGCACATCCCCGGTGGGGGGTGTGCAGGGAGTAGCTGATCGATGATTCTCTCTCATCGATGTTTCTAGCTCTCTGTCCCTCTCTCTTCCTCTCTGTGAAAAATTAATAAAATATATTTAAAAAAAGAAAGAAAAAAAAAAGAACTGTCTGGTTCGATAGCCTAGGAATGTAATCCAGCCCCAATTGCAGTTTTGATTGTGAGGGCTGGGGAGAGGACTAACTTTTATTTTAGTTTGGAGAAGTTAAATGACCACCATCTCTTAGGATTTAAATATATTTTTTAAAATCTTTAAGATCACAGGATTTTAAAGTGACTTTTTTAAGACCCACAAAGAAAACATGGATGCTCAGGTCCCCTTTATTGAGCCTTTCCCCAAAGTTCAATTCTAGACACACTTACAGAAATGCTCTTTTCACTGTTTTTGGTTGCTATTTAGACTGTGTGAAAAAAATAGCCCAAACCCTTGACTCCTGAAAACTGGAAAAAAGTTAGAAGTGGGCCTTAGCCAATTTGGCTCAGTGGATAGAGAAGTCCTGGATTGGATTCTGGTCAAGGACACAAGTCGGGGTTGCAGGCTTGATCCCCAGTAGCGGGTATGCAGGAGGCAGCAGATCAATTCTATCTCTTTCTCCCTCTCCCTTTCTCTCTGAAATCAATAATAAATAAATATATATATATATATATATTTTTTTAAAGTGAGAGTTACGCTCTCAAAACAACAGTTGACAAAAGAAGTCTTGCTCTCCCACCTAGTTTTTTTTTCAAAATCCTGGTTTCAACTAACATCCTAATCACTACTTCTGGCCAAGAAGACTGTACCACAGAGATCCACAACTTAGCTGGAACATCAAGCACAATTTGAAGCTATGGTTGTAGTTCTTGCTCTGTCCTGTTCAATCCTGGTGTGAAGAGAAGCTGTGGGCGGAAAGGTGATTCCCTAACTAGGAGCCAAACTGCACCAGCAGCACGATGAATGTGTCTTGGAGGCAAAGATATCACTCGCCTCTTGATGCTTCACAAGAGGGTGGGGTGTTTCATACCAGTTGAAATTTTGGGAAGAACTCTGTACGAGTGGTGTTAGTTTTGAGAGAAGTTGACCAGGACCCCTCAATAAAACTGGCTCCTACGGCCTAAACCAGTTTGGCTCAGTGGACAGAGCATCGGCCTGTGGACCAAAAGGTCCCAGGTTCAATTCCGGTCAGGGGCATGTGCCTTAGTTGCAGGCACGTCCCCAGTGGGGGGTGTGCAAGAGGCAGCTGATCGATGACTCTCTCTCATTGATGTTTCTACATCTCTATCCCTCTCTCTTCCTCCCTGTAAAAAAAATCAATAAAATAAAAAAAATAAAAAAACTGGCTCCTACAATCCAGAGGTTTGTAGTTCACACCAGCAGGGCCCTACCAGTTTCTCATGTACCCTGTGTCTCCACAGATGTGCGTCTTTCAGATTCAAGGATAAGTTATAGTCCAACAGAGCAGCTGACTCAGTCCAGCAGCTCAAATTAGTGTGACAAAAGTTCAGGCCTGCACAAACAAACAGCACCAGCACCTGCTCCCCACCCCTTTTCCTAGTGCTGGGACATCAAAGTAAACACACCCTGGGGTTACTGGATGCAAATATTTGTACACAGAAAGGCAGTGGCATTGGGCATGAGGAAAACTGGGTCAAAAAAACAACAACAAAAAAAACACACAACAATCCCAAAACGACCAGATTGAATGTTCTACAAACGAAATGTTACTTTTCCTGAACTCCTATTTTTTATTCTCAGCCGAGGTCTGGGTTTAGGATTACCTCCCCACACCGACCACATTTAAAAAAAAAAAAAAAAAGAGAGAAGGAAACAAATCAGAAAAGTTCCTTTAACACACAGACTCTCCTCAACCAACTCCTCTGTACAGATTCCCAACACCAGATTAAGGGATTGGGGGAGGGTGGGCTAGTTTTCCCCTTTCGAAGAGGGGACTCACAGACCAGAAAAGCAAAGGGAGACACCCTGTTGTGGCATTTAGGAGTGTCAGGCACTACTCAACTATCTCATCAGTAAATAGCGACCAGGAATAACACCAGTAGCGACCCTTAGGCCCCCAGAAGGCCGACTGGAGATAATTACGCATCACAAGACAGAGCTAGGCTTCAGTGTTTGGGGCGTGTCGGTCATTGTTATTATTATTACTATCGCACCACCGTCCCGGGAGGGGCCCTGTTAGGGCCTGAGGCGAGGGCGTCTGGGCCCAGCCGAGCCAAAGACCAGCGGGTCGGGCCGGTCGGAGTGGGTATCTAGTGCCTGGAGCCCAAAAGCCAAGAGGACGGAAGAGGCGGCAGACAAGCCGCAGGCACTAGGCAGTGAGGGGCAGAGACCAGAGGAGGGAAGGGCCCCGGAGGGAAATAAGAACCAGAGAACAGGGTCCTGAGGGAAGACCCCACACTTACCCAGCGTGAATTCCCATTGCTCGTTCCCCAGAGAGCGCTCAGGCACCACCTCCAGATCCAGCATTGGTTCGGCTCGCCGGGCCGGGGCGGCCTCCCTGCGGCAGCGCAGACGGGACCGGAGCTGAGGACAAAGCAGCAGCTAACCCTCCGTCCCTGCCGTCCCTCGGCCGTCCTGCTCCCCAACTCCTCCCCGGCCGCCGGCGACACCGGCCCAACACCGCACCTCACCTCACTTCACCAGCAGCAGCCGCGGTAGTAGGGGCAGCGGCAACAGCGGCAGCGTCTGCCGTAAAGGTGGCGTGCGAGGCCGTAAAGTGCGGCGGGGGCGGGGCTCCACGGCAGGGGCGGAGCCTAAAGTGTAGCTGCGCATGCGCAAACTCCATATTAGCGCTGGGACCGGCTGGGGCCTGGCAGTACCATCTGGAAGGGCTGGGACGACGAGATGCATATTCCGTGAACCTCCACATCTGTGCACCGCGCCGCACACGTTTCACACGTCTAAACAAGGATGTGTACTCTACTCAGCACATACATGTGACGTGGTTATACAATCCCCATCTGCTATCTATACACGCGCGTCCTGATTCCCATTCAGTGGGAGCAAAAAAGCGAGTTCTGAGGGTGCCCAGTCTGCGGCTCGGCAGGGAGGGAGGATGCGGGGTCCCGGAGCCCCACGGCCCGCGAGCGCCCTCCCACCTCCGGTTGGGGCCGAGACTGACGCTGGCTTTAGCTACCTCTAGTTTGCAGCGATGACTCCTTCCCCACCCAGCTGCTCAGGGGCTGAGGTGGAATCAAAGCGAGTGAGGAATGTGCTCGTGTGTGTGTGTGTGTGTGTGTGTGTGTGTGTGTGTGTGTGTGTGTGTGTGTGTGTGTTGGGGGGATGATACCCAGAGCCTCCGGGCTGACCACATCCAGATGTGATCAGTTTCCCCCCTCTTGCCTCCACCCAGTCCCGGACCCCACTGGAGGTCGCAGGCTGCAGCTCAGACTTGAGCCAGAGCTAGCTTTGCCACCAACACTGTGTGGTCTAGGCGAGCCTAGAAGACCAAACCTCTGGTGCTCTTTGTGCCTCTGTTTCTTCATCTACAAGTCGAGTGAGAGGCTTCTTAAACCTGTTCATCCTGAGCTTTTGGCCGGTGCCCGGAAGCATGCTAAAACTAAAAGGCTTCCAGGTCTCTTCTGGAGGCAGGCCTTTACGGAAGCGATTCTCACGACCACTTGGAGAGGAAAGCTTATACCTCACTTTACAGGTGAAAAAAAAGGAAGCCCAGAAAAGTTAGAGATCTGTGATCCCAGGTGACAGAACCCAAGTTCATTCTTTTGCATTGTTTTTTTATACTAAATTTTCAAACTGGCTTAGTAGAAATGTAACTTGGAGGGCTTTATCAAAATCTGTAGCCACTACTGAGTTAAAACAAACAATGTGAAGGATGTCCATTGCGTCACTGTATGCCCAAACAACTAAAACTAAAATCCCATAAATAATAGGATATGTTTTAAAAATGAAGTTGTTAACATAAAAACATTTAAACCTCTAGCCCTGACCAGTTTGGTTCAGTGGATAGAGCATCAGCCTGTGGACTGAAAGGTCCCAGGTTCGATTCCAGTCAAGGGCATGTACCTTGGTTGCGGGCACTTTCTCGGTAGGGGGTGTGCAGGAGGCAGCTGATTGATGATTCTCTCTCACTGATGTTTCTAACTCTCTATTCCTCTCCCTTCTTCTTTGTAAAAAAAATCAATACAATATTTTTTAAAAACAAAACATTTAAATCTCTAAAGAATTGTTGTGAGTTTGAGCCAAACTTGATAACTGCCGGTAAGCAGAATTTCAATGGATTAGAATAATGCTACAGAAAATGGCAGTTTTTCATCTATTTTTATATATTACTATCAAAGGAGGAGACACAGGTGGATTACATGAAATCCATTGGTGATAGAGAAGCAGGAGAGCTGAAGCTGGTTTGGCTCAGTGGATAGGGTGTCGGCCTGTGAACTGAAAGGTCCGGGTTTGATTCTGGTCAAGGTCATGTACCTTGGTTTGGGGCACATCTCCAGTGGGGGTTGTGCAGGAGGCAGCTGGTCGATGTTTCTTTCTTATCGACGTTTCTAGCTCTCTATCCCTCTCCCTTCCTCTCTGTGGAAAATCAATAATATATATATATATATATATATATATATATATAATTTTTTTTTTTTTTTTTAAGAGAAAGAGACAGGAGAAAGCAAAGTTGTGAAACCTCTGGGGTTGGATAAAGAGTAAAATGATACACTTACTTAGAGGATAATTAACAGTCAACACAACAATAACAGATAACAATCACAATGCCTGAGGCCCTGGCACATTAAGTTGTGTCGAACGGGTTTGGAAAAAGGGAAGTTACAAGTTACTCAGACATTTCAAGGATATGTTATCGTAGATGCTAAAAGACAAGATAGGGTCAATTAAGGTAAAGGTTGACCTTGTCAGTGAAGACACCGGCCTAGGACTTAACTACCCACCATAACTGCTTTTAGTTCAAGTTTCATTTCAGGCCATGCTTTGTGGTTACTTTAGGTCTTTGAATTTGCAAGACTGACATGCAGGTCTTCTCTGAGCTTGTCAGGTCAGCATGTGGCCCTTTTAGTCCACAAAGCTTATCCCTATATACTAATGTGGAAAAAGTGCTGAGAAAAAATCCAGGTGCAAAATTGTCTAGTATGACCCCCTTTTTTTTCTGTAAAAACAGAAATAAAAGAAACTGTCTATATCTAAAAGAAAGATAAAATAACACCTTATGAATAATACCTAATATTAGTGAGATAGGCCAGTAAGTCAGGACTAGTGGAATAAGGACACCGAAAGCAATAAATAGCAATTTGCAGCCATCTAATAAATACAATATTCCCTAAACCAGGGACACTTCAGAGTAAATGGCCCACTCAGTGTGACTCAGTGGTTGAGGGTCAACCTATGAAGCAGGGGGTCATGGTTTGATTCCTGATTAGGGGTCAGGGCACATGCCCAGGTTGTAGGCTCAATCCCCAGAAAGGGGTATGCAAGAAGGCAGCCGATCTGATAATTCTGTCTCATCATTGATGTTTCTCACTCTCCCTCCCTTTCTCTTCCTTTCTGAAATCAAGAGAAAAAAATTTCTTAAAAGAAATATTGAACTGCCTGCTGGTGCACTGATAAGAGTGTATTCAGGAAGTACAGGTATTCATCATGGCAGTCCAAACAAACAAAATTCCAGGGACTGGTTCAGGTCAGAGTACAGTTGGTTTAAGTACATGAACTAGGAATTTTAATCCCAGTTCTGGCATTTAATAGTTTTGTGCCTTGAGCAAGTTGCTTCAGTTCTCTATGCTTTTGTTTCTTCATCTGTGAAATATCTCAAAGATGTGTTAGGAGGACTACACTTACACACAAAGGCAAAACGCTTTGTGTGTTACAAAATTTTAAAAAATCTAATAGTGACAGAATTGATGGAATTCATTGGTAGGATCTACAGATTGGATTTATAGGAATCGAGGGAGAAAAGGAGTCAAGAATTAGCCAAAACTGGTTTGGCTCAGTGGATAGAGCGTCCGCCTGGGGACTGAGAGGTCCCAGGTTCCATTCTGGTCAAGGGCATGTACCTTGATTGCAGGCACATCCCCAGTAGGTGGTGTGCAGGAGGCAGCTGGTTGATGTTCCTCTCTCATCGATGTTTCTAGCTATCCCTTCCTCCTATCCCTTCCTCTCTGTAAAAAAATCAATAAAATATATATTAAAAAAAAAGAATCAAAACATAAGTTGTTATTCAGACAGGAAAGAGCCTGGGGGAACTGAAGTTGGAGCCTAGAAGGATGCTAATACTTCTGTTAAAACTGTCACTTGTGATAACTTAGAAGGCAGGAAATGTACTAAGTTTGAAGCCCTGGGTGAAAAGCTTAGAAAGTAGAATCTTAGTACCATGGTTACTACTGGTTGCATTTGTCAAGGTTAAAAAATAAAAGCCAGTTTGAAAGCAGAAGTAAAAGGTAACTGCATCAG
Organism: Nyctalus aviator; assembly: GCA_036971965.1. Lineage (NCBI taxonomy): Eukaryota > Metazoa > Chordata > Mammalia > Chiroptera > Vespertilionidae > Nyctalus > Nyctalus aviator. The sequence continues at coordinate 37,202,531 of CM072936.1, forward strand.
CAAATCAGAGGTGGGGTGAAGGTCAAGAAAAACAATGGATTCACGGGTCCCTCCCTATCAGCCTTGTGAAGATTACTTCCCTCTCTTAGGGAAAGGGCCCTCAGACAGTGGCCCCAATGACATTTCATAATTGTTAGGTCAGGACTTTATTCTTCCCTTTCTGAATGGAAATGTCTCCTGCAGTTTTCCTGTTCCAATTTTCACCACCATATATAAGTGTAGATTGCAGATAACCAATAGTTTAGAATTTTTAGCTCAGTGCTTGACCAGCTGGGACTTGGAGGTTGTCTCCCAAGGTAAATATATTTTCTTGAGGAAAGGAAAACTTAACTATTTTATAATTGAAAGGATGGCTGTGGCGTGCATATTAAATCTTAATTTAAAAAAATAAAACACAGAGTACTTGACCCCACATCAGACATACTAAAAAAAAAAAAAAAAGAAAAAAAGTGTGGTCTGTGATAATCATTACAGCTATTCACAAATATTCTGACTCTTTCTTGGGCAAAAAGTAGGATAGCAGTTCCCTGTCTAGGTGAAGTTAGCTCTGTGACTTTCCAAGTTCAATAAAATGTAAACAGAAGTCTTGTGTGTCAATTTCAGGTTTTAAAAGTCAGTGCTCTGCACTGACTGGTATTGTAAAATGGTTAGAGCACAAGGGTCATGGGTTGGATTTCTGGTCAAGAGAGTGTATCTGGGTTGTAGGCTCAAACCAACAGGGGCATGTGTGGGAGGCAATCAATAGATGTCTCTCTCTTTCCGTTCCCCTCCCTCCCTTCTACTCTAACAATCAATAGAAAAAATGTCCTTGGTGAGGATTAACAAAAAAACAAAACCAAGCCAGTGCCTTTTTCATTATACTATCTTCTTGGCTTTGTCACATGGTTGGCAATGTTCCAGGGACTGCTCTGTGATCTTAGATCAACCTCTGATGGGTATTTAGCAAATAAGAGTTGTCTTTAAGCCAATAAAAATGTAGGAGTGTTAAGGCAACACAACTAGTCTATCATGATAAGAAAAACTTGGAAAATGGCCAATTATGCCTCCTGTACCTGCTTCTCGGGTCTAAAATGTTCATTAAGCTACCCTTAATCATAGGGTGACCCTATGATCCAGGGGACTTTCTGCTAGTTTTTTTCCTTCCAATCAAACACCACCACCAGCTTTACATCAAGTACATTCCCTCAAACTCAACCAACCCATCAGGCTTTGTGTTTGCCCTTGGAAACAGTCCCAACCGTTTAGCGTGGCTGGAAAAGTCCACCCAGAACTGCGTAGGACTCTCACGCTAGCCTCGGCAGACGCTTTCAGATTCATCTCACTGCTACAGCCCCCTCCTTCCATGTCCTAGTCATACTCAAATGCTTGGTTTCTCAATTTTGCCATGCTTTTGGCCTGGCTTCCTGTAATACTTTTGTCAGCTTATCTTTGCCGGCATAGTGTCTACCATCCTTCAGATTTCAGCTCAAATGTCTCAAGAAAGCCTTTTTTTGATCACCCAGACCAGGTTAGATGTACCCTGAGGGCAGAGACCAGGGTACATTTTGGGCACTGAATATACAACCCCCACAAATGATCCTAGGGGATAAAATAATATTTTCTTTTCCTTTTAATATTTTTATTGATTTTAGAGAGGGAGATATAGAAACATTGGCTGCCTCCTGTGCATTCCTAACTGGGGCTTGAGCCCACAACCCAGGCATGTGCCCTTGACCAGAATCGAACCCGGGACCCTTTAGTCCAATGCTCTATCCACTGAGCCAAACTGGCTAGGGCTTGTTTTAATCTTAAAAAAACACACACACAAAAACAAAACAAAACAAAAAACCAGCCCTGACCGGTTTAGCTCATGGGTAGAGCATGGGCCTGGGGACTGAAGGGTCCCAGGTTTAATTCTGGTCAGGGGCATGTACCTTGGTTGTGGCCACATACCCAGTGGGAAGTGTGTAGGAAGCAGCTGATCAATGTTTCTCTCTCATGGATGTTTCTAACTCTCTATCCCTCTCCCTTCCTCTGTAAAAAAAAAAAAAAAAAATCAATAAAATAAAAAAAAAATCAATAAAATATATTTAAAAAAAACAAAACCCAGTCATAGCACTGACTGGTGTGGCTAAACGGTTATAGCATGGCCCGGAGCACTAAGGGTCGCAGGTTTGATTCCTGATCAAAGGCACATACATGGGTTGCAGATTTGATCCCAAGGCCCTGGTAGAGGTGTGTGCAGGAGGCAACTAATAAATGTTTCTCTCCCCCTCCCTGTTCCCTAAAAATCAATGAAAAAAATATCCTTGAGTGAGGATTAACAAAACCCAGTAATAGTAAGCCTCAGTCTTCCAAAACTTTTCTTTTTTTTTTTTTTTTATATTTTAAAGTTTTATTTTATTTATTTATTTTTAATGGGAAAAGGATGGTCTTTTTATTGTTTTTCTTTCATTTTTTTTATTGAATTATTATCTGTGTACATGTTTTAACTCCCCCCCTCCCATACATACCCTCCCTCGCCAGAGTTTTGTATCCATTCGTTGTTAAGTACATGAACTAGGAATTTTAATCCCAGTTCTGGCATTTAATAGTTTTGTGCCTTGAGCAAGTTGCTTCAGTTCTCTATGCTTTTGTTTCTTCATCTGTGAAATATCTCAAAGATGTGTTAGGAGGACTACACTTACACACAAAGGCAAAACGCTTTGTGTGTTACAAAATTTTAAAAAATCTAATAGTGACAGAATTGATGGAATTCATTGGTAGGATCTACAGATTGGATTTATAGGAATCGAGGGAGAAAAGGAGTCAAGAATTAGCCAAAACTGGTTTGGCTCAGTGGATAGAGCGTCCGCCTGGGGACTGAGAGGTCCCAGGTTCCATTCTGGTCAAGGGCATGTACATTGGTTGCGGGCACATCCCCAGTAGGTGGTGTGCAGGAGGCAGCTGGTTGATGTTCCTCTCTCATCGATGTTTCTAGCTCTCTATTCCTATCCCTTCCTCTCTGTAAAAAAATCAATAAAATATATATTAAAAAAAAAGAATCAAAACATAAGTTGTTATTCAGACAGGAAAGAGCCTGGGGGAACTGAAGTTGGAGCCTAGAAGGATGCTAATACTTCTGTTAAAACTGTCACTTGTGATAACTTAGAAGGCAGGAAATGTACTAAGTTTGAAGCCCTGGGTGAAAAGCTTAGAAAGTAGAATCTTAGTACCATGGTTACTACTGGTTGCATTTGTCAAGGTTAAAAAATAAAAGCCAGTTTGAAAGCAGAAGTAAAAGGTAACTGCATCAGCAAATCAGGGGTGGGGTGAAGGTCAAGAAAAACAATGGATTCACGAGTCCCTCCCTATCAGCCTTGTGAAGATTACTTCCCTCTCTTAGGGAAAGGGCCCTCAGACAGTGGCCCCAATGACATTTCATAATTGTTAGGTCAGGACTTTATTCTTCCCTTTCTGAATGGAAATGTCTCCTGCAGTTTTCCTGTTCCAATTTCACCACCATATATAAGTGTAGATTGCAGATAACCAATAGTTTAGAATTTTAGCTCAGTGCTTGACCAGCTGGGACTTGGAGGTTGTCTCCCAAGGTAAATATATTTTCTTGAGGAAAGGAAAACTTAACTATTTTATAATTGAAAGGATGGCTGTGGCGTGCATATTAAATCTTAATTTAAAAAAATAAAACAGAGTACTTGACCCCACATCAGACATACTAAAAAAAAAAAAAAAAGAAAAAAAGTGTGGTCTGTGATAATCATTACAGCTATTCACAAATATTCTGACTCTTTCTTGGGCAAAAAGTAGGATAGCAGTTCCCTGTCTAGGTGAAGTTAGCTCTGTGACTTTCCAAGTTCAATAAAATGTAAACAGAAGTCATGTGTGTCAATTTCAGGTTTTAAAAGCCAGTGCTCTGCACTGACTGGTATTGTAAAATGGTTAGAGCACAAGGGTCATGGGTTGGATTTCTGGTCAAGAGAGTGTATCTGGGTTGTAGGCTCAAACCAACAGGGGCATGTGTGGGAGGCAATCAATAGATGTCTCTCTCTTTCCGTTCCCCTCCCTCCCTTCTACTCTAACAATCAATAGAAAAAATGTCCTTGGTGAGGATTAACAAAAACCAAAACCAAGCCAGTGCCTTTTTCATTATACTATCTTCTTGGCTTTGTCACATGGTTGGCAATGTTCCAGGGACTGCTCTGTGATCTTAGATCAACCTCTGATGGGTATTTAGCAAATAAGAGTTGTCTTTAAGCCAATAAAAATGTAGGAGTGTTAAGGCAACACAACTAGTCTATCATGATAAGAAAAACTGGGGAAATGGCCAATTATGCCTCCTGTACCTGCTTCTCGGGTCTAAAATGTTCATTAAGCTACCCTTAATCATAGGGTGACCCTATGATCCAGGGGACTTTCTGCTAGGTTTTTTCTTTCCAATCAAACACCACCACCAGCTTTACATCAAGTACATTCCCTCAAACTCAACCAACCCATCAATGGCTTTGTGTTTGCCCTTGGAAACAGTCCCAACCGTTTAGCGTGGCTGGAAAAGTCCACCCAGAACTGCGTAGGACTCTCACGCTAGCCTCGGCAGACGCTTTCAGATTCATCTCACTGCTACAGCCCTCTCCTTCCATGTCCTAGACATACTCAACTGCTTGGTTTTTCAATTTTGCCATGCTTTTGGCCTGGTTTCCTGTAATACTTTTGTCAGCTTATCTTTGCTGGTATAGTGTCTACCATCCTTCAGATTTCACCTCAAATGTCTCAAGAAAGCCTTTTTTTGATTACCCAGACCAGGTTAGATGTACCCTGAGGGTAGAGACCAGGGTACATTTTGGGCACTGAATATACAACCCCCACAAATGACCCTAGGGGATAAAATAATATTTTCTTTTCCTTTTAATATTTTTGATTTTAGAGAGGGAGATATAGAAACATTGGCTGCCTCCTGTGCATTCCTAACTGGGGCTTGAGCCCACAACCCAGGCATGTGCCCTTGACCAGAATCGAACCCGGGGACCCTTTAGTCCAATGCTCTATCCACTGAGCCAAACTGGCTAGGGCTTGTTTTAATCTTAAAAACACACACACAGCCGAAACCGGTTTGGCTCAGTGGATACAGCGTCGGTCTGCGGACTGAAAGGTCCCAGGTTCGATTCCGATCAAGGGCATGTACCTTGGTTGCGGGCACATCTCCGGTGGGGAGTGTGCAGGAGGCAGCTGGTCGATGTTTCTCTCTCATCGATGTTTCTAACTCCCTCTCCCTTCCTCTCTGTGAAAAATCAATAAAATATATTAAAAAAACAAAAAACACTCACACACACACACACAAAACCAAAAAAACCAGCCCTGACCGGTTTAGCTCATGGGTAGAGTGTGGGCATGGGGACTGAAGGGTCCCAGGTTCAATTCTGGTCAGGGGCATGTACCTTGGTTGTGGGAACATACCCAGTGGGAAGTGTGTAGGAAGCAGCTGATCAATGTTTCTCTCTCATGGATGTTTCTAACTCTCTATCCCTCTCCCTTCCTCTGTAAAAAAAATCAATAAATAAAATCAATAAAATATATTCAAAAAAAACAAAACCCAGTCATAGCACTGACTGGTGTGGCTAAACGGTTATAGCATGGCCCGGAGCACTAAGGGTCGCAGGTTTGATTCCTGATCAAAGGCACATCCGTGGGTTGCAGATTTGATCCCAAGGCCCTGGTAGAGGTGTGTGCAGGAGGCAACTAATAAATGTTTCTCTCCCCCTCCCTGCTCCCTAAAAATCAATGGAAAAAATATCCTTGAGTGAGGATTAACAAAACCCAGTAATAGTAAGCCTCAGTCTTCCAAAACTTTTCTCTTTTGATTGTATGATCTATATATTTTGACCACTTAAAATTTTAATATTGATGTAAATTTTTTCTAGTAGCCTCATTAAAAAGAAAGATAAAATTTAAATATTTTATTTAACCAAGTACATCAAATAATATAACTCAGTATACAAAAATATTTATATGTAATCAAAATAAAGTGACATTTTCTATATTCCTTTTTTGGGGGTACTAGATCTTTGCTATCTGATATTTTACACTAGTAGTGCATCTCAACTCCAACACTAAATTTTCAAAGGCTAAAGTGAAAGGAAATTGATGTTATCTAGGGGGAATCGTGCCTTGAAATCTGCCTACAAAATAAAATCTTCTCTCTAAAGATGTTTGGAAGATCAAAACACCAGTGTTGTCTTGCATATGCACATACGGTAGATGTGGCAATATGGCTGTGGTCGGTTTAAAATGTGCCCATAAACTCTTTGACATGCCTTCCTTCAGGAGATGAAGATTACTATTCCTTTGAGCGTGGGCCTGACCCAGTGACTCACTCTAACATACAGACTACTGCAACCCAAAGAATAGATTAAGAAGACTGTGGCTTTCGTCATGGGCATGCACTTTTTCTTGGGTCACTTGCGCTGGGAGAAGCCAACTGCTGAGCTGTGAGCTGCCTTATGGAGACACCCATGTGGAGGAGGTCTCCATTCCAACACCTTGCTAGGAATCAAGGGTTTTCAACCAATGGTCTGTGAGAAACTGAGGCCAGTCAATGACCACATCAGAGAGTTTGGAAGGAATCCCTTTAGCCACAGCCAAGCTTTAAGATGACTAAGTCAGACTGACAATTTGACTCTAACCTCAGGAGAGACCTTTGACCAGAACACCAAACTTTTTTTTTTTTTTAATATATTTTTTTGATTTTGTACAGAGAGGAAGGGAGAAAGATATAGAGAGCTAGAAACATCGATGAGAGAGAGAGTCATCGATCAGCTGCCTCTTGCACACCCCCTACCGGGGATATGCCCGCAACCAAGGTACATGCCCTTGACCGGAATCGAACCTGGGACCTCTCAGTCCCCAAGCTGATGCTCCATCCATTGAGTCAAACCGGTTTTGGCAGAGAACACCAAACTTAAGCTTCTTTCATTTATGACCCACAGAATCTGTAAAATGATGCTTATTTTATGCTAAGTTTTTTGGGCAATGTGTTCTGCAGCAATGGAAAATCCATACAATGGCATATGGCTTGAAAAAGCTCATTGCTTGCCGAAACCGGAGCGTCGGTCTGCGGACTGAAAGGTCCCAAGTTCGATTCTGGTCAAGGGCATGTACATTGGTTGCGGGCACATCCCCAGTAGGGGGTGTGCAAGAGGCAGCTGGTGGATGTTTCTCTTTCATCGAGGTTTCTAGATCTCTATCCCTCTCTCCTCTCTGTAAAAAGAAAAAATTAATAAAATATATTTAAAAAAAAGAAAAGAAAAAGCTCATTGCTAAATGAAGCATAATCAAGTAAGATACTTCTCTTCCCAAGCAGCCCCAAATGAGCATATCTTGAATACATGATATAACAACTTTTGAAATTAACCCTGAGTATGAATCTTATTCTTTGGAATGTTGCTTAATGGTCCCAATTCAGCATTTAAAATTATCTGTCATTTACAGTTAAGTCTGGTGGTGAATAAATATTTTCACATGGAGCAAGCTTCAAGATTGCTTCTAAAATAAAAAAAGGCTTAATTTTCAGGTACTAGCTTGAAAGATACTAATTTGGATATATAATTTTTTAAATTCTTCCTTCCCTCCAAAATGACATCATTACTTTATAGTCATATCTCATTGGATGGGTAAATTAAGCCAGACTTTTGAAAACCACAATATACATTGGGAAATTAGTATTCTTTGTGATGTTTCATTAAACATTTTCTTTGGAATTTGGAGAAATGACCACTAGATGACACTGTTGTTTTTTTAAGGTTATAAAACAGGATGAAAGAACAGTTCAGAATAACAAAATCAATTTTCACATCATAATGAACACTAGAAGAGAAACTGTTGGACTATGTCCAATAAGAGCCAAGACCTTGTTTTCACTACAGAACTTTATTGTGAAAGTAAATTAAACATACAAACACACAGTATGGCTAATAGTGGCAAAAGCAATCTGGTAAGTTAAGGCAAGTTTTAATGGAGATGAATTTAGAAAAGATGATGCAATGGTGTAATTTTGTTTAAATATAAGTTTTGAAAAAATATCAGATTGCATCAATAACTTAATAAAAGTAGTTTTCAAAGTCTGCACTATTGGAGAAAAAGGGCTCATGATCTTAATGCCAGCATTAAGACAGACAAAAGCAGCACAATGCTAAATGACAGGGGAAATTCAGTATTTACAGAAGAATGGCAACATGAACACTTAATAGCTTTTGATCATAATTACTGGTGGACTAAAAGCAATAGAGAATAATGTACCATCATCATCACTGTTATTAAAAAAAATTTTTAAGTGCAGAAGTCAAAAACCAAGGAGCTTTGTGATAAAGTAACCTTAAAACACCACTGTAAGGACCACTTAAAAGGCGATTCCCTCAGGGGAAATTAGGGCACTGAGTGTGTAAACATGTGAGCTGTACAACATCAAATAACAACCAAATTCATTCATAGTACTTAGTTACACAAGATTAGCATGGTCTTTTATGATGTATTATTGTTTATAACAATTTAAACACACTCCTTTACCATGCATGAATTCAAATATATAACAAACATTTTTATTCTGAGATACTGGATATGTTTATGAATTATAAGACCTATGTACAATGAAAGTCATACCTCCCTCATCAATCAAGTATATATATGAATATATATATATATACTAGTGTATACATATATTTTAAATGCAATGACCTCATTCAGAATTCAGTTCATTTTCTGAACTGACCATGTCAGTTTTTCAAATTCTTTAAAATAATGCCATTCTATTATGATAAAATACATTTTTGCAAAAAATTCAGAAATGTAGTAACATTTAATGAATGTAACCATGAAAAATATTTGTAAGGAGGTGCCAAATGACTTAGCACTTTTTTCCAGTCTTGTATTAAAAACAAAACAAAAAAAACAAAAACAAGTTGCATTCACTTTGACAGTGAGCCTATTTAAAAAATATTCCCTTACTAATTCATCTCAAAAGGTTCTACTAATAGTCCTTTTGGAAAATACCATATATATAACCTGTTAATTTCCCCCCATAATAATTAATGGAAGAAAATGTATCCTCTGCACAGATGAACATTTTCTCTCTAAGACTAATCTTTTATCACCCAGCATTGTTTTTACAAAAGCATGCATTACAAAATACACATAAAAGCAGCTATCTTAAACATGATTTTAATACAATATTACCTTTGTAGCTGATTCATCACTGTCTCCAGTTTAATATGTTGTTACATACATGAAGAAGCTCCAGTATCCCTTTTTTGATTGACGTAAAAAAAAGAAAATCCCTGAATAAAACAGAAGCCAGCCTGCGACTTCTTTAGGCATTTCAGTAGAATATTATAATTTAAAGAGAATATCTCCACACAAACTCATGATTATAGAACAGAACCTAAAATAGATCTGGGGAAGATGAGAGTCAATGCCAATTAAAAAATTTTATATTTAAGAAGGAAAGAAAAGGAGCTGATTATCAACATTTAAAAGGATACTGCAACTTTAACTGTAAACTTTGTTAGAAGGCTGTGGCAGACAGCTCTATGCTACTAGGGTTTTAGCTTGTAAATAATGCAAACACATCAGCAGTTTTAAAATGCCATAGACAAAATGCCAAAACACAAAAGAAAATGGGGAAACAAAACAAAAAAACAAGAATGCCTAGCTAAAATGCAGCTGTATAACAACACACCTAAAATCACAAAAAAGAAAAGAAAAATTAGAGTAACTGATTAGGAATAAAACCCTCTGATAAAAATTTCAATTTCTTGACTTGTTTTTAAATGACATGAACTTTTAAATTAAGATGGAGGACAAATAAGAGCTTTACAAGTAGATAGTTTCAACTCACTAAAATAATGCCATCAAGGTAAGTTTGCATAGAAAAAATGTAAAATCATTACTGGCTACATGCATACAAAATTAGAAATTCAGGTATTATAATCATAGTGCAAAACCATGGCAGTTTGTGATGTCTTGTTACTGCCTAAGGTTGAGAGATAGGCTGTATGTAGTACCTCCAGTTATCACAGTTTCTGGTCTTTTAATCAATTATTTTTGTCGACTAGAAACAATGTACACGGAACGATTTGGGGGGCACATCTGCTGTGCTCCTAATTAACGAAGTTTGAAGTCATCACCACCTAGATTGGCACCAGGACTAGGGTCTTGTTGTCTTCTTGCCTGCAATGACAAAAACCATAGTTGGGGGTCAACATGTGTTTGAAAATCCAAGTGCTAGATAAATAAGACAGTAGCACATAAGAAAAGTTTGCAAGTTAAATGTTTTCAGCCAATATCTATCCACATGTAAGAGGAAAAAGAACAATTTAAATTATGTATGAAATATTTGGCTAAAGTTTCCTTAAATACCAAAAATAAAAATATTGTTATATTTAAAAGAACGTAACTGAAACATGTACTATGTATAAAAGAACAACAAATCTACTTTTACTCTTTTGGAACTAAAGGGTTTAACTTATAACATAGTTGCTATTATTTATCCATTTTACAGCTACAGAAAAATGGTTGAAAATGTAATGAATTTCATCTCTTATTGAATTTCTTCTCTGCCACCTGAACTTGAACTAAAAATCCCCCATCTCAAGAAATAAAATCCAGAATTACTATGGATAAAATATTGTCTTCCAAAAGCAAAAATAGGAATGTAAAATTAGAGTTCTTGGTGCACCTGTGTACCCAGCAGTAGCTTTACAACAACACTTAACAACTAAGAGGCTTGACAATTATAAACACTGAGGATCTTAAGTTTTACTTTATAATAAAGATTTCTTAGTTAAACTATTTATGGCAAGTTATAGAGAACATCTAACAGTTAACATACTGTGTATGATACTCTGATAATATAACATAGTGACCCTTTGGTCCACACACAATCTTTCAATCTATTCCAGTGCACGCTTCCTCATAAGCTTTCTTTAGTGACTACAATGTCAGCCAAACTTAAACATCTGTTGGTATACAGAACTTGGCTCCTTCCACCAACAGTTTTCCTATGTTAAATAAAGGCAACTCATTTTACCAGTTGTTTAAGCAAAAAACCTTGAGGTCACTCATAATATCTTCCTCTCTCAACATCAAATTATGACAGTTCTACCTTTAATAAATAAATATACCCTGAATATGACTACTTCTGACTACCATACTCACCCTAGTCCACGCCACCATCTTTTTTCATCTAGATCTTGTTTTTAGCCCCCTATGTTACATACCAACAATAGGGATTAACCGCAATTATCCATGCAATCTTTTTTTAAAAATATATTTTATTGATTTTTTACAGAGAGGAAGGGAGAAGGATACAGAGCCAGAAACATTGATGAGAGAGAAACATCGACCAGCTGCCTCCTGCACACCTCCCACAGGGGATGGGATGTTCCTGCAACCAATGCACATGCCCTTGACCGGAATCGAACCCGGGACCCCTCATTCCGCAGGCCGACGCTCTATCCACTGAGACAAACCGGTCTTGGCGTATCCATGCAATCTTTAGCTAAATGAAATCATGTATCAATATCACAAGTGAATCTCCACTGTCTGTCAATTTTTAAAAACAAATTTAATAAAAAATCAAAATATTTCAATTCTTAATATTAAAAAGTGATTAGAGCATTCTTGACATTCAAAGAACCATCTTAACAAGTCACAATTGTACTGTTAAGATCAAGTTTAGTCAGAAGTTCCAGCTAAGTCATCATTTCTCAAGAAGGTTATGTTATTAGGCAGACACGATACTGCCTTATTCACTTTAAATAGAATCCAATACTAACTTATATAGTCTTTCTTATAAATTTTTATATTTTTCTAGCAGACTTTATTTTACTAATTTGAGGGAGGGAAGGAAGTGAGAGGGAGTGAGAGAGAGGGAGGAAAGAAAGGGGGGGAGGGGGCATCGCTAAGTTGCCTCCCAAACATGTCCCAGACCTGGGATCATACCCTGAAACCTGAGCATGTGCCCTGACCAGAACAGGACCAGCAACCTTTTGGTGCCTGGGACGATGCTCAACCAACTGAGCCACACAGGTCAGGGCAGACTTTACTGTTTGTATTAGCAGACTGCGCACTAACTTTTAGGGCATTCCTTTCATTGAACTAATCAGATTCAAGTTATGCTGCATGGTTCTAGATTGCAAGAGCTATGGAATATACATGGGTCAGAAAAACAATTTATGTTCCATATGGAATCAATGCTAAATGTAATATAAGGACAGATCAATTCTGCAAAATCAGAGATGATATAAGTATCGGGTTTCAGTCAATGAAGGGTAGAAAGAGGCTGAGCAATGAAGAAACACTGAGAAAAAGCAATCCTAATTATCATATCTAATAAAGAGGTAACATGCAAATTGACTGTCACTCCAACACACAAGATGGCCACACCCATGTGGACACAAGATGACCGCAACAAGATGGCCAGCAGGGGAGGGCAGTTGTGGGTGATCAGGCCAGCAGAGGGCAGTTGGGGGGGACTCAGGCCTGCAGGGAAGGGCAGTTAGGGGTGACCAGGCCTGTAGGAGAGGGCAGTTGGGGGTGACCAGGCCTGCAGGGGAGGGCAATAGGGGAATATCAGGCCTGCAGGGAAGGGCAGTAGAGGGGGGGGGGGCAGGCCTGCAGGAAAGGGCATTTGGGGGTGACCATGCTGGCAGGGAAGGGCAGTTAACGGCAATCAGGCCGGTAGGGGAGCAGTTAGGTGTCGACCAGACTGGCAGAGTAGTTAGGGGGTGATCAGGCTGTTAGGCAGAAGTGGTTAAGGGCAATCAGGCAGCCAGGCAGGCAAGCAGTTGGGAGCCAGCAGTCCTGAATTGTGAGAGGGATCCCAGATTGGAGATGGTGCAGGCTGGGCTGAGGGACATACACCCCCGTGCACGAATATAGTGCACGGGGCCTCTAGTATATTTATAAAACACTACAAACCTACCAATAGCATTCTTATCTCAAGACAAAAGCACATTTCAGCTTTTGTCTTGAGATAAGAGTCATTTTCAAATTATCTTAATAAAGGGATCAGCCCTAGCAGGTTTGGCTCAGTGGACAGAGTACTGGCCTATGGACTAATGGGTCCCAGGTTTGATTTTGGTCAAGAAAACATGCCCAGGTTGAAGGCTCTATCCCCAGTGTGGGGAGTGCAGGAGGCAGCCAATCAATGATTCTTTCTCATCATTGGTGTTCTCTCTCTTTCTCTCAGAAATCAATAAAAAATATTTTAAAAATAATTATTAAAATAATAATAAAGGGATGACTCCAAAGGAGTACAAAGAATCAGCAGCAGCAGCAGCAGCTGGAGTTCTCCCTGATCATGGCTATGCAGAGGTTAACATAGGTTTGTTTATATTTTGCTATTTACTTATTATTTTAGTTTCTATTTACATTGTTAAGAAGAAATGAGATAAGATATGTCATGTGAAGGAGGGTCAATAGGAAAATTAAAAGAGAAATCTGATAGAGTATGAATGAGAGCAGAAGAGGGAAGAATGAGAGAGCTGGAAACCTGGGAGGAAATTTAATGCTTGAAGAGATGTATGGGCTGCCACAAGGAGACAAATATAAAAACAGATTTAGGTTCAGTGAAATTGCTTCCACAGGACAAATTTAATGTGCTGTCTTAAGAGGCAATGTATGTGCTGTCTTAAGAGGCAATGCTTTCTAGTATAGCAGTTTTCTAATGGAGGGTGGATGTTTTAGAATAGGGTTCTAACGTACATCAGATATGAGGCTGTTCAGAATACAATGTCTTTAATATTTATAAATAATTAATATAGATAACTTTACTAGATCTTTCCGTCAGTTGTTCTTGTTTTCTTTCTCCCTAATATATTTTTATTGATTTCAGAAGGGAAGGAAGAGGGAGAGATAGAAACATTGATGAAAATCATTGATCAGCTGCCTCCTGCATACCCCCTTACTGGGGATCAAGCCTGCAACCCAGGCATGTGCCCTTGACCAAATCAAACCTGAGACCCTTCAGTCGGCAAGCTGACGCTGTATCCACTGGGCCAAACCAGCTAGCTGGGGCTTGCTTTCTTTCTTTTAAATCAGTGTTTCCCAAACTTTTGACATATGTGTACCCCTTCTATAATTTTCGTAACACTGAGACCGTAGAATTAGGCGCAGCTAAGCACGGTGCAGTGCATATCCCCACCAAACTCTTCCCGTACCCCTGGGGATACGCGCAACACTCTTTGGGAAACACTGCGAAATCATCAAATTAGTGAGTACTCTTCTTGAGAAAATGCCCTAATAATTAAAAAGTTAAACAGGGGACTCTTTCCCCCTCTCCACATGGGAGTCTGTGCTTATTTCTCAATAAATTTCTATCTTTGCTATAAAAAAAAATAATTAAACATTGTTGGGGGTGTGCAGGATAAGAGCAGTCTATTAATGATTTTCTCTCACCACTGGTGTCCCTCCCCGCCTCCCTCTCTTTTCCTTTCTCTCTGAAATCAATAGAAGTATATTTTTTAAAAGTATACCATAAATATTTTAACTATAAAGTAAAAATAATCCACATTTCTGGGCTTGGATAGGGGTGGCTCTACCATCTTAGCTATATGATCTTAGACAAGCTTCTTATCCTCTCTCAGACTCAGGTCTTCAAAATAGAGACACACTTTATAAGAGAATTTAAGAATCAAGGGTAAAGCAAATATTGTAGTGTATCCAGCTGTGCCATCATTTCTCATGTGTGGCATATACTTAGCACTCATGCTGCTGTTATTAGAACTAAGCTGCTCATCATGTCTCAATTTATCTATATGAACTTTTCAAGTTAAAAAAAACACACACCTGAATCCTACGATTAAGGGTAATTTTACAAACTAAAACAAGATTATAACAAAATAAATTTTTAAAAATATATATTTTATTGATTTTTTACAGAGAGGAGGAGAGAGGGATAGAGAGCTAGAAACGTTGATGAGAGAGAAACATCAACCAGCTGCCTCTTGCACACCCACCCCCTGGGGATGTGTCCGCAACCAAGGTACATGCCCTTGACCGGAATCGAACCTGGGACCTTTCAGTCCGCAGACCGACACTCTACCACTGAGCCAAACCAGTTTTGGCAGAAAATAAATTTTAATAAAGTCTACATTTCCTACATCAGACAGCAAACTGAGACGCTCTCTCAGTGTGGGAGAAGACAGATTTAGTATCCTTGTCCTCACAATTCCTTTTCTTAGTCTCATTCTTAGTCCCAGTTCATAGTTCATATTCACTGTTTACTCTCATCTAATGCCTTTAAGCCAACACACACCTCAAAAAGGCCAGTAAAGAGATTCTTATGTTAACTGGTCCCTCCTTACCCAAATATGAGTGTTGGTAGAATTAAGTGATTTGAAAACTGAAGTATGTGGGAATTTAAAATGAATAAGGTTGGGATTTTTTTTTTCTTCTTGGACCACACAGAATAGAAGGCTCCAAAAACATACAAAACACAAATACAAAAAAACCACATAAAGCCTTTTGCCTGTTTTTACTTCCAAATAGTTTCCACATAAAATTCTTCTATGATTTGCTGAATTGCATTAAAACTGCCTAAAGTGGGACAAGCAATAATTATTTACCCATTCTGACATTAAAGATAACAACTTAGACAAAGCCGGTTTGGCTCAATGGATAAGAGTGTCGGCCCGCGGACTGGGAGGTCCCAGGTTCAATTCCGGTCAAGGGCATGTACCTTGGTTGCCGGCACATCCCCAGTGGGGGAGGAGGGGGGGATGTGTGTGCAGGAGGCAGCTGATGGATGTTTCTAGCTCTCTATCCCTCTCTCTTTCCCTCTGTAGAAAATCAATAAAATGTATTTTTTAAAAAGATAACAACTTATTTGCTAACACTTTATAACCTAACCAATACCAGTTTCTAGATACTAGAGAAAATGTCATTCAGCACTGTCACTTTGCAGCTGAATTAAGAACAGTGCCATATTACAGTTTTATGTTAAGAGGCCAATCAAGAAAGCTGTTTCTAGTCATAGGGTGCATACAAAACGCTATCAAACTGATGAGAGGTATATTTCCCATTTATCTATGACCAGAGCATGCAGCCTGTCCCTTATTAACCTCAATCTCCGTCAACGAAAGCCAAAAGTAAGGTATTTGAATTATAGTTACAGAGATATGTAACCTGAAGAGAACTGCCATAGGTAGCAAGTCAACATTTTCAAATCAGGGGAGAAAAGGCACAGGGCTACTTCTATGTGGCAACAGGCATTAAATGGCAGGCGAGTTTCATAGAATAAATGTCTGTGATTATTTTATTTATTTATTAAAAAAAAAAAATATATATATATATATATTTTTTTTTTACTGATTTCAGAGAGTAAGGGAGAGGGAGAGAGAAAGAGAAACATCAATGATGAGATAGTATCATAGATCGGCTACCTCCTGCACGCCCTCTACTGGGGATCGAACCTGCAACCCAAGCTTGTGCCCTTGACTGGAATCCAACCTGGGACCCTTCAGTCTGTAGGCTGATGCTCTATCCACTGAGCCAACCATCCAGAGCTATTTTTTCTTTTAAAAAGTCTACGTTTTTTAAAGTCTACAGAAGAGTGCACAAATCATAAATATGTATCTTGGCGAGTTTTCTCTAAGTGAACACACCCATGTAACCATCCAGATCAAGAAATATAACATTACCAAAACTTGGGAAGTTCTTATACCTTCTCCTCCAGGTAACTGCTATCTTGATCTCCAAAGAATCATGAAAAGTACAAAATCTTTTATTGTTTGAGAAATACACAAACAACCCTGGCCAGTGTGGCTCAGCTGGGTGGGTGTTAATCCCATGTGTCAGAAGGTCACTGGTTCAAATTGAGGTCGGGACCCATGCCCAGGCTGCAGACTCAATCCCCAGTGCGGGGTGTACAGATGGCTGATTCATGCATTGATGTTTCATTCCCTCTCCCTTCCTCTGTCTCTAAATATCAATTTAAAAAAATACACAAACCAGCCGAATCCGGTTTGGCTCAATGGATAGAGCGTCGGCTTGGGGACTGAAAGGTCCCGGGTTCGATTCCAGTCAAAAGCATGTACCTTGGTTGCGGGCATATCCCCGGTGGGGGGTGTGCAAGAGGCAGCTGATCGATTACTCTCTCTCATCGATGTTTCTAACTATCTCTCTCCCTTCCTTTCTGTACAAAATCAATAAAATATATTTTTTAAAAATACACAAACCAAAAAACAAACACAAAAACAGAATCTAAAGTAGCTTTGCAAAATAATATCTGAAGTGAGGATATGCCTACTTTTATTGAGAGTCCAGACATGTTGTGAATCAAGCAAGGTACACAGAATGAGGAGGTGAAGAAACTAGCTTGCACTGAGCCCCAATAGAAGTGTTAGATACTGAGCAACCCATGAGGAAAGGTTTTAGCCCTGTTCTACGGATGAGGCTCAAGAAAATAAGCAGCTTTCCCAATGTCATATGCTAACAAGTAGTGGGGCTAAGATTTAAAACCAAGGAAATCTATTACAAACAACCTCTTGTTCATTCTTCTATATCAAAGATTCTCAAGTTACATGCTGCCAACTACGGGGTTCCATGAAAATACCCTACAGACTCTAGAGGGAGACTGGGATAATCTCTCTCTGATTCACTGAGCAGTGCTCCTATATTTATTTTATCTATTGAGGTTCTGTATAAAATTTCAAATGGAGAAAGAATTTTACATTTTTTAAAGCAACCTATATGCCAGAGAATACAGAGAGCAAGTTTTAAAGTCTTCAATTTTCACCATTCTGTGTTAACATTAAAGACAAATTTTATTTCTTTTCTAAATAGGTAATATGCACATAATATAAGATGCAAAAGATTAAAAAAAAAACACAAATAGTGAAAAGTAATCCTCCTCCTGTGTGGCCCCTAGATACCAGATTCCCTCTGTAATTTCCAGTTCCAGTTTCTTACTGTATCCATACTAGAGAGGCTATGCACAAACAAATATGTGTATGTATTCCTTTAAAAAAAATACCCACAGGGTAGCCAAAACCAGTTTGACTCAGTGGATAGAGCCGTTGGCCTGTAGACTAAAGGGTCCCGGGTTTGATTCTGGTCAAGAGCATGTACCTTGGTTGTGGGTAGATCCCCAGTAGGGGGTGTGCAGGAGGCAGCTGATCAATGATTCTCTCTCATCAATATTTCTAACTCTCTATCCCTCTCCCTTCCTCTCTGTAAAAAAAATAAAAAATAAAATAAAATATATTTTAAAAAAAATATCCACAGGGTAATATTATTACCTTTAAAAGATAAAGAAAATATTAGACTACTAAAATACCCTTTTCCAGAAAAATCAGAAAAAGAAAATGCTGTATCCTACCATGGATAATGGATTAAAAAACTTCCTAAATTTTACAGATGGTAAAACAGAAACATGTCCAATGAATTTTTTAAACTGATTTCAGGTTAAAAGACTGATGAAAATCAAACCCACTGGGCTGTTAACCACATGGGGTTCCACTTCTTGCTGTCAGAAACCTCAATCTTATACATACATTAAATGCTCATGAGCACCACAGTTATAAGTTTAGCATAGCACAGAGTTATCCAAACAGGGGTGGGACATCCCTAAGCCTCTGTGCTGCCAGGGTCTCAAGTTTCCAAGGACTATCTACTGCTAGGTTACTGCCACCCACGAATTACCATTGCTCCTTGGACCCCATTCTCACCAGACATCAGGACCACCCATTGGAACTATTATAATTCTCTTCTGTGCAGATTTTATTTTTTAACTTACTAATCATCTTTATGGGTGATATGGAAATTCATTTCCCAGTGCTAGCCTGTACTTGTGGAAAACTTTTGGTTAGGAAACTGATTTAAGCCTTTTTTCTTGTTTCTATTAACCAACTATTTAAAAGAAAGTCAATTAATTTTTCTGTTTCTTCAACTATAATAAGAACGTTAAGCTGAAGGTAAGAAAACAAATTGTTTTAAAATAGTGATAAAAAAATCAAAACAAAAACAAAAGAAAAGAAAGTTTGTTCCATTATATAAGGCCTTTTACAGATATTTTAATTACAGAAAGAAAACATTTTAAAAATATTTTATTGATTTTAAAAAATATATATATTTTATTGATTTTTTACAGAGAGGAAGAGAGGGATAAAGAGTTAGAAACATCGATGAGAGGGATCATCGACCAGCTGCCTCCTGCACACCTGCTACTGGGGATGTGCCCACAACCAAGGTACATGCTCTCAACTGGAATCGAACCCAGGACCCTTCAGTCCGTAGGCTGATGCTCTATCTACTGAGCCAAACCGGTTTCAGCAGGAAGAAAACGTTTTTAATGTTCTCTTTTTTAGGAAAAAGGAGGTAAACTGCAAGAAAACAAGCTGACATAAGGAATTTGTTAGATTTTTTTTTTTAAAAGGGAAGCAAAAACACAAATAGGTAGTTACAAATAGTTACAGAATAGTTATAGAGATATAAATGACAACATAGGGAATATATTGTATAGTCAATAATATAACTAGAGGCCAAGTGCGCGCAGGGAGGGTCCCTCAGCCCGGCCTGCACCCTCTCATAACCTGGGACCCCTTGGGGGATGTCCACACGCTGAGGGGATCATGCCTAAGCTGGCAGTCAGACATCCCTCTGCAGTCCAGGGGGGGGACTCTTGCAGTTCAGGATCTCTTGCTCCTTTGCCACCTGCCTGCAGCAGAGGCACTGCAGCTGTGCTTGCTGTGAGTACAGCTTCTGGCTGAGCAGCGCTCCCCCTTTGGGAAAGCACTAACCACCAGGGGGCAGCTCCTGCATTGAGTGTCTGCCCCCTAGTGGTCAGTGAGTGTCATAGGAACTGGTTGTCCTGTTCAGTCAATTTGCACACCGTGTTTCCCCGAAAATAAAACATCCTCCGAAAATAAGACCTACTTACAGGTTTCCTTCTGAGTGAAATATAAGGCATTCCCCCGAAAATAAGGCACCCCCTAGGCTCTGTCTCAGAATGTTATTGCTAAACATGAGAGATTTGGTCCACTGATTCTGAAAGAAATGGAGCCACAAGAAATTCACCAGGAAATTCAGGAATTGGATTGTTATGATGATGTTCCAGAAGATGATCACATGATTGCCATTGAATAAATGAGTAAATTCTTGATACTGTAGGATTCACATTTTGTCTGATTTGTGTTGACAATTACCGTACTACCGTACCATATACAGGTAATAAATTTCCTTTATTTTCATTTAACAATAAATGTGTACCGTATTCTTCTTCATGGAAAAATAAGACATCCCCTGAAAATAAGACCTAGCACATCTTGGGAGCAAAAATTAATATAAGACACTGTCTTATTTTCGGGGAAACAGGGTATTAGGCTTTTATTATATAGAATTATGTATGGGACAAATTGGGTTCTTGAAATATTGGGGGATCACTTTTTAAAGTATATGATTGTTTAACCACTGTGCTGTACACCTGAAACTAATAGAGTAATACTGAATGTAAACTGTAATTCTAAAATATATATATGAAAATAAAAAGGGAAGCAAAATATACATCTACAAAGTGCCAAAAGACATACACACCTCAAACTCCCTTAAGTGACTGGCAGTGCAAGCTCTGGAATCCTGCTCAATTTTCTGGATGACAGTTCTCTACAAGAACTGATGTTTTAAATTATTGCCATAAAGACCTACAAGATCTTAAATTATTGATGAAAATCTAATAACTTTTTTCTATGCTCTAGGCCATAATGCAAGGAAAGTGCCCTGATATACTTAAGAGAACTAAAATGATATTCTTATTAGCCATATAATTCAATTAACTGGAACCATCACTGGTAGAGCTTTTAGTTCGAAATGCTTTAAATCTATTATTTATTGTAGCATACACATACCAAGCACCATACTAAGTGCTTTACAAGCATTTTCCCATTTAATTCTCACAACATTTTCTATGAGAAATCTCTTAAGGGAGATTGGCAAGTGATGGAGCAGGAGTCTTACCTAGGTCTGACTGTGAAGCCCATGCTCTCAAATCCCTGACAGAAAACCAGCTGGAAACTATGCGTACAATAATTATTTGACACCCCATCAACAGACTGAATTTTTCTTTAAACAAATATAAACACACACATATGGGCTTCACATGTGAAAATGTTTTCCTTCAAGTAAAATTGTTTATAAGAATAATCAAACTAATCCTGGCTGGGTTTCTCAGTGGCTAGAATGTTGCCCTGAAGACCAGAGGGTTCAATTCCTGGTTCAATCCCCAGCCCTGGTCAGGGCAATGTCTCTCTCTCTCTCATGTGGATGTTTCTTTTTCTTTTTCTCTCCTCGTACCTCTCTAGAAAAAAAAATAAATGAAAAAAAATATCTTCACTCTTCAGGTGAGGATTAAAAAAAGAAGAAGAAATAAACATTTTGGGAAGATAATTTTTATTTTCAAATAATCTAGATTTTTATTTAAAGTAAAATATATACAACTTCCTAAATAATTGTTCCATTAATTGGTATTCTTTAAATGGAATGTAGCTGAAGGACACGTTTTACAAAATAATTCTTATATTCATTTATAGCCATGTTAACTAGTTCCAGAAAGATCGACCAATCATATTCTCGGACATAACAAGATCTTTTACTCCTTCTGCCCAGAATGTTCGCTCTAGTTTGTTGAACTGGCAAATTTATAATCTTCCTTCAAACCCCTGTAAGAGTATTCTCTTGTGAATCCCCCATGCAGAGGCAGATGTAAGTATCTGCCCTCCACACTGCCACTGTTCTCCTTCTGAACCTCCACTGTCTATGGCTGCTGCCAAAACAGACTGCAGTTATCTTTGTATCATCTATTTCTCTCAAGACTGATAGTTGCTCAAGGACAGAAACCATACATCTATTTCCTAGTTTCTAAGGCAGAATCCAGCCCAACATAGTTGGGATTCATTACTTAACAAATAACCTAATTTATATAAACCAATAAATTATAAACATTCTAAATTTCTTTAGAAACCACTAACGTGTATGTTTCTACTTTAACTAACTAGAGGCTAACCTGTAATTCTAATTTTCAAAGAGGTAGGATAGGAGCTGTAATTTTTTGTTTTTGTTTTTTCAAACTGATGCAAAATATTTATTCCAAGTTAGTTATTTTATGCAGTTGTTTCCCCCTCAAGACCTGTGATAACCACATTTTTTAAATCTGTAAATAATGTTATCAAAATAATCTTAATCTTTGAAATTTCACAAAAATTTATATTTTACAATCCACCCTGAATATTAAGGTCGCAAGAATAACACATTTCCTATATCCAAATATTTTACAGCTGTACTCAAAAAGGAAAAAAAGAAAAGAAAAAAAGAAACAAACAACCAACATCCCCTTCCCCCCACATATTCTTGGTTAAGGGCTAATGTTATCCAAGCAGCCAAAAATAAAATAAAATATCCAAACTATTGGCATTAATTTAATACAATTATAACTTCAATAGTCACTTTGTCATTGACAATGATTGCTTGAGCACAGGGGTGAGTGCCCCAAGGGCTGGTGGAAGCTGTTGCTGCAACCAGTGTCTAGGAGCTGTTTTTTTTTACAATTTCCATTTAACAACTAAACACAATGTACAAAACACCGTGGTGGGTAGTGTGGAAGTTAAAAAATCAGAATCCCCTTCTCACTGGGGATCACAATTGAGTGGAAAACAGACACCTTCATAATTTTTCAACATATGTTCAGTGAGAACAATAATAGAAATAAGAAGTGCCTTGGAAACCACAAAAATAGTAGAGCTAATTATGATTAAGAACACTGGAGAAGGGATTGACAGATAACACTTAAGCTGGGCCTCGAAGAATGGGTACATTCTTAGCCAGGGAACAAACAGCATCATGAGCAAAAAGGTTCAGAAGTAAAGACAACAAGTGCATATTATACATGTAAGCATTATATCCTTCCTGTCTTTTCTCCTAGCTTATAAGTATTCTTGGGGACATCATCAGCTGCTATCAGCCTATTAAATCAATTTACTCATTGACAAAGGGAACTATCAATCATTAAAAGATAACTTATTTAATACACTAACCACTGAGTAGACAAATTTTTCCTTTATTCTAAAAAAAATTATAATATAGAAGAAAAAATATATGAAATAATATTGATAATAGTCAGCGTTAGGTACTCTAAAAGTGCCTTCATGTGTATTCATTTAATTCTCACAATGACCCTGTAGATAGGCACGACTATTAACCCTATTTTATAAATAAGGAAACTCAGTCACAGAAAGGAGAAATACATTGTCCGAAGCAACTAAAGTAAATGGCAGAGCCAGATTCAGACCTTGCAGTCTGGCTCTAGAGTCTGGGCTCATTACTATTGTCTTTGTATACATACAAACGTACACACTTTTATTTTTTTTAAAAAACACATTGGGCCAGGACCGGTTTGGCTCAATGGATAGAGCGTCGGCTTGGGGACTGAAGGGACCCGGGTTCGATTCCGGTCAAGGGCATGTACCTTGGTTGCGGGCATATCCCCTGGTAGGGGGTGTGCAAGAGGCAGCTGATCGATGACTCTCTCTCATCGATGTTTCTAACTCTCTATCTCTCTCCCTTCCTCTCTGTACAAAATCAATAAAATATATTTTAAAAAAAAAAACAAAAAAAAAACCACATTGGTTATTATCTTGAATATTTTTATTTTGAGTATACTTTTTATAGAATTTAAATTTCTGAATAATTTGCAGATACTTTATTTTTATAATGAGTCTGCTTAAAGCAGGATACAATTCTATGCAGAAAAAAGTAAATATCCATGTCAATTAAAAGTAATATTAAATTTAGACAGTGGGCAAAACTAAACTTGAATGTCTAAGATTGAAGTAGACATGAATAATGAAACTATAATAAGACACAAAGTGATTACTATAAAGACTGAGGTAATGCTTACTTTGAGGGGAAGAAAAGGGTCATAATTAGAAACACATATGGAGGGGGCTACAGGTAGCTGTCAAAGTTTTATTTTTTGACCTGGATGGTAGTTAGAAAGGTGTTAACCATATAATAATTAAGCTACATTTTTTTTTTGGTGTAGATTTCCGTATCTGTAGTTTATTTGACCATAAAAAGGTTTAAAGAAAAAAAGTACTTTGAAATATTAAAATTTTCTATAGTAAAGAGAATACAGAAAATTACCAAAAATTATACTGTTACAAAATCAAGACAAATATTCAGACAAATTAAATATAATATTGTAAAAATGTTTAATAATGTTTTAAAATATGTATTCTATAACAAGGTATTTTAAAACAAAGAATCGGAAATAATTAAGAAAAAATAGGTAAAAATTTGGATCGATGAATTAAGAGAAAATACACATTGATAAATGCTTTTTCTAAAAACCAATAAGTGAAGAATTCATGTACAACCTTAAAATTAAGACAAATTTTCTTTATACCAATTACATTTAATAAGCACAAAATCATGGAATATAACTATTGAAAATGAAAGCTAAAATTAAACTTAAACTATTTTAAAACATCATGCACAAACATCACAAATAGAGCCTCAGAGTTTGGGGGGAAGTACTAACCAGATACTGCCAGCAGCTGTGAAACTCTCACCTCCATTTCCTCCCGATGGGACCTGTCTCTATCTTCAAATTCACGTGTCCTTCTCCGAGCCTCTTCAGAGGCATGTCGTGCTAACGCATCCTCCTGCTATCAGAAGAATACAAGAAATATATATTTCAATTTTGGTTTATAATAAAAACTCAAAATTTGAGGGTGCTTTATTTATGGAAGAAAAAAACAGCAGAATATTCCTTAAAACATAAAAACCATAAAAAATTAATGTCAGAGCTACTTTAAAAAGAAAACTTCAGTATATTCATGCTTTATACCACACTTTGAAAATAACTGAAAATGCTCTTCCCTTTTATTTCCCTATCTCATCTTAGTCACCAAAATAAAATCATTTAAGCCGAAACTGGTTTGGCTCAGTGGTAGAGCGGACTGAAAGGTCCCAGGTTCGATTCCGGTCAGGGGCATGTACATTGGTTGTGGGCACATCCCTGGTAGGAGGTGTGCAAGAGGCAGCTGGTCTATGTTTCTGTCTCATCGACGTTTCTAGCTCTCTCCTCCTCTCTGTAAAAAAAATCAATAAAATATATATTTTTAAAAATAATAAAAATAAAAAAATAAAAAGCCATTTAAGAGACATTTAATCTGGAGAGGGAACCAAGATAGCCCTAGGTAAAACATCTATACTCACTGCACCCCAAAAACCACATAAAAATTACAACTAAAATACAGAAGAGCTGAAACTGGTTTAGCTCAGTGAATAGAGCGTCAGCCTACGGACTGAAGGGTCCCAGGTTTGATTCCGGTCAAGGGCATGTACATTGGTTGTGGGCACATCCCTGGTGCTTAAGTACACTCTTAGTTAAGTCTTAGCTATTATTTTGCATTTATAAATATATAAAATTTATACATTTGTCAAAACATAATTACACATACGTGCTGTATTCTCAGAATGTACTACATAAGCCAGAAGCACCTGCAAAGTAACACTGTCCTCAACTCCCAGAGGATTTCTATTATTTAGCTAGGTATCAACTAGTACACACCTGCTGCTAACAGTGTAAGTACCCCTTCTGTCCTGTGCATTCACTCATTCACTTTTTCATTTTTCCACAAATATTTAGTGAGTCTTTATTATGTCAAAATCACTGTCCTAGATGTCATGGATATAATTTGAGGGAACAAATGGTGCTTTTCCTCACAATTTCTGGCCTAGTGAAGCACGTGGACAGTGAACAAATAATTACAAAAATCAATACGTAATTATCAACTGTGATTTAGTCCAGTACAGGAAAATTACATGATGAAATGAGAGCATGAGATGTGATCTAATTCCCTAAGGAAATTATTAGCATCTAATGTGTATTCTAGCAATGGTCAGAGATTTTTTTTTTAACCTAACATGAGAATTTTTTTCTTAAATGATTTTTTAGAGAGAGGGAAAAGGAAAGACAGAAAAACATTGATGTGCAAGAAAAACATCAGTTGGTTGCCTCCCATACACTCCCTGACTGGGAATTGAAACTACAACCTTTTGGTGTATGGGACAATGCTTCAACCAACTGAGTCACCTGGCCAGAGCGGTCAGAGATTTTTATTTCATTAAAAAACTCACACACACACACACACACACACACACACACGTATTATCATTAATAGTTGTAATAAATTAATAGATTTGGTATCCCTCCACTTTCTAATTCCAGCTGTGTCTTGGTCTCTCCTAGTGAGAAGTAAAATATGTGTGCAGTAAAAAATGTGCATTTTAGCCGAAACTGGTTTGGCTCAGTGGATAGAGTGTCGGCCTACGGACTGAAAGGGTTCAATTCTGGTTGAGGGCATGTGCCTTTGTTGCAGGCACATCCCCCGTGGTGGGTGTGCAGGAGGCAGCTGGTTGATGTCTCTCTCTCACCAATGTTTCTAGCTATCTCTCTCCCTTCCTCTCTGTAAAAAAATCAATAAAATATATATTTTTAAAAATGTGCTCTTTAATAAATGGTTAAATCTGAAAGACAATCAGCAATTACCAATGTTATCCTGGTCCTTCCCTGTTGCAACCTTAAGCAATACCTCCCTTTCAAGGTCAGCATAAAGGGCACTCGCTGATAAAACTACACACTCATCCAGTAAAGTACGTTCAAATGGCCTTCGACAATTAACTACCCTGTTTCCCCCAAAATAAGACAGTGTATTATATTAATTTTTGCTCCCAAAAATGCGGTAGGTCTTATTTTCAGGGGATGTCTTATTTTTCCATGAAGAAGAATACGGTACACATTTATTGTTAAATGAAAATAAAGGAAATTTATTACCTGTATACGGTACGGTAGTACGGTAGTTGTCAACACAAACCAGACAAAATGTAAATCCTACAGTATCAAGAATTTACTCATTTATTCAATGACAATCATGTCATCATCTTCTGGAACATCATCATAACAACCCGATTCCTGAATTTCCTGGTGAATTTCTTGTGGCTCCATTTCTTTCAGAATCAGTGGACCAATTCTCTCATGTTTAGCCTGGGGGAAGGGGTCCTCTTATTTTCAGGGGGGATGCCTTATATTTCACTCAGAAGGAAACCTGTAAGTAGGTCTTATTTTCGGAGGATATCTTATTTTCAGGGAAACACGGTATCAATCTCAAGTGGTAGCCAGAAAGGTTTTCAACACTCGTTGTCTACCAGCTACTTATTCTACTAGTCTATTACTCCATGGTCTATACCACAATCTGTACTAAGTAGTCAGATAGAGTCATCATAAAAGGTGGTTGGTTGGGTATATGTGAAATCCATGTGTGAAATAAAGGTCCAGCAGTGCTTTCATAGAGAATATATAGAATACTCTGACCATTCTTGATGCAGTTGGTTTATCTATATTATATTGCATAAGTATATAATTATATTTATCTTTGGTGATACTTACCTTTCTACGGCAATGAATTTTAAAATGCAAGTGCATGTTTAATGAAAAAATAAGAATCAAATTCATTTCCAAGAATGTCAATGATAAATGTAAAATTTGCATAAAATAATGACATTTAATGTTCTGAGTGGACCAGAATTATCACTGATCACACGAAAACCAAAAGATAAATCTGCTGAAGAAACCTCATCATATACTTTAAAGACTACAATATAACAAGTGTACTTGTACATGGTACATTTAACATCATTCTGCAGAACATAACTTTTCATTTAAAACAAATGACCTGCCCAAGCCAGTGTGCCTCAGTGACTGGGAGTCAACCTATGAACCAGGAGGTCATGGTTGATTCCCGGTCAGGGCACATGCCTGGGCTACGGGCTCGATCCCCATTGTGGGTGTGCTGGAGGCAGCTGATCATTGATTCTCTCATCATTGATGTTTCCCTCTCTTCTTCTTCTTTCCTCTCTGAAATCAATAAAGACACATTAAAAAAATAGAAATAAAAAAATAAAACATACGAAAATTAGGGTATGTTCATAAGTACATACATTCTAAGTTAATTTCACTCACATTCCCAAGTGCATAAAAAAGCAAAACTGTTTATATGTTGGCTTCATTAACAGAAAAACTAACTAAAAGACACGAGTTTTACACCAATGTCTTCAAGTACCTCAAATACAAAATCTGTAAATTTCAACAATGGTTCAATTTTTCTAACCAGATCATAGAATCAAAATGCAGGCATACCTCATTAATTCTGTTTCATTTTACTGCACTTTTTACAAATTGAAGGTTTGTGGATACCCTGCCACAAAAAAATGACAACTTGCTAAAGGCTCAGATAATGGTCAGCATTTTTTAAAACAACAAAGTATTTTAAATATAGGGCCCGGCCGTCGCAGCTCAGGGGTTGAGTGTCAATCTAGGAACCAGGAGGTCATAGTTCGATTCCCAGTTGCGGCACATGCCTCGGTTGCAGGCTTGGTACCCGGTGGTGGGCGTTGTGCGTGTAGGAGACAGCAATCAATGATTCTCTTTCATCATTTTTTTTTTTTAAATATATTTTATTGATTTTGTACAGAGAGGAAGAGAGATAGTCAGAAACATCGATGAGAGAGAGTCATCGATCAGTTGCCTCTTGCACACCCCCTATTGGGGATATGCCCGCAGCGAAGGTACATGCCCTTGACCGGAATCGAACCCGGGACCTTTCAGTCCCCAAGCCGACGCTCTATCCATTGAGCCAAACCGGTCCCGGCCTCTTTCATCATTGATGTTCCAATGTCTCTCTCTCTCCCTTCCTCTCTGAAATCAATAAACAACAACAAAACCCCATGAATATTAAAATTAGGGTATGTACATATGTACATACATTCTTTTTTAGACATAATGTTATTGTATACTTATTAGACTACAGTATAAACATAACTTTTAGGTGTACTAGGAACCCAAAAATTGGTGTGACTTGCTTTATTCCAATAGTTGCTTTATTGAAGTGGTCTAGAACCAAACCTACAATATTGCCAAGGTATGCCTGTAAAACTTTTTTTTTAATTAAATATTTTTTACAGGAATTTTTTTTTTAAAGGCAGAAAACCTTGAAATATCAACATTCTGGCAAAAAATAAATAAATCAGTTTTATGAAGAGAATGGAACCTGGGATGCAGGAACAAGAGAAGGAAATGTTGGGCAAACATTTTTGTGGGAGCTCCCTTCGCTGTTGTGCAGAAACAGATTCTCAGTTCATTTTTACTCCCACTGTATTATAATTTAACAGAAATTGTTTATATCTTAGAAAAACTTTGTTTAAAAAATAAACAAGTGAATGTTGGAAATTAGTCCGTTAATGTTCTTAATAAAGTGTTCTTGGAGTTTAAAATAAGTAAATATTGCCGAGACCGGTTTGGCTCAATGGATAGAGCGTCGGTTTGGGGACTGAAGGGTCCCGGGTTCGATTCCGGTCAAGGGCATGTACCTTGGTTGTAGGCACATCCCCAGTAGGGACTGTGCAAGAGGCAGCTGATTGATGACACTCTCTCATCGATGTTTATAACTCTCTATCTCTCTCCTTTCCTCTCTGTACAAAATCAATAAAACATATTAAAAAAAGAAAAAAAAAGAAAAAAGAAAGTTTAAATAAATAAAATAAGTAAATATTTATTTATTTCCCTCTGATAGGAGAATAAGAGCTGCCAGCCCTCATGCCTCGCCCTGCTTGCCAAAGGTGGAACTTGAAGGACCAAAGAGCTGAGGGGAAAGTTGGGTGCAGCTCCTGATTAAATTACCAGGCTATTACTGTTTGAATAAATGCCTCTCAATTTATGCCCTTTGGTTAATGTCAGACATTAAATGGCTTTATTTTTTTAAGCAATTTTATCCAGTGTTTGGGGAGAGGATTTGCCAAGCTCCTCCTGCTACATTTTATTATGAACTATTTTTTTCTTCCTCATGATGTTCTAAAGATCAGGAACAAATATTAAAGAGAACCATTTACTGGACTCTAAAGTAGCCCACTGAGCAGATCAGGGTAATCAAATGAAATTTTACAACCACTAAAGGAAAAACTTACCTAAAACTAGGACCAGAATTTGTATTTCAACATCTTCAGGATTCCTCAATATTATTTAAACATGAGGCTTTTTCTACTTACTTTTTTTTTTTTTTTTTAAATACATATTTTTATTGACTTCAAAGAGGAAGGGAGAGAGAGAAACATCAATGATGAAAGAGAATGATTGATGGTCTGCCTCCTGCACACCCTCTACTGGGGATCAAGCCCGCAACCCAGGCATGTGTCCTTGGCTGGAATAGAACCTGGGACCCTTCAGTCCGCAGCCTGACGCTCTATCCACTGAACCAAACTGGTTAGGGCAATACTTACTCTTAAAGATGGGGTAAAATAGATCCCCAGACACAGGCAACATTAGGGGCCTATGAAGGAACCACACTCAGTAAAGCCTGAAGTTTCCCTACCTGGGCTCGTTCCTCATCAAATTCCAGGCAGCCCATACCATCCAGTCTCTGGAGATCAATCCAACCTTTCCAGATAACACAGACTCCATTCAGAATCATTGGAGCCTTCAAATAGACCTAAGACACAGAAAAGAAGGGTGAAAACAAATCAGACACATGAAAAACAAAGGTCAAAGTTACTTATGAAAACTGTGATTTTCTTAGGAAATAATAAATAAATAAATACTATCATAAAATCAAGAATTATAAGTACTAGTATATAAACTACAGCCTCTGACCATATTCTATACATTAAGTTAATCTGGTTTACCAGAATTTTATTTCTAGTTACAATTCTTCCAGACTACCAAAAAAAAAAAAGTTTTACAAATTTTGTAAAAACTATAGTAAGATGGTTTTTGAAGTAGACATCATTGCTCCTCCAGCTGTAGCTAGGACAATAAAGTACTTTGCCTTGGTTTTTGAATCTTAAGTAGAAAGATATAAAGATGGAAAACAACTGGAATTCATCAGCCCCTGAAAAGTGTGCACTGCTCCCATTTATTTGGATCCCTGGAGCTACCCAGGGTCAGGCCCTTTTACACTTTTCTTCAGTTTTATAAGCAACTTCATAGCTATCTGATAATGCTGCTTTTTAAATTGAATTTATTGGGGTGACAATGATTAATAAAATTATATATGTTTCAGATGTACAATTCTATATCAGCTGTATGTTGTATTGTGTGTTCACTACTCAAGTCAAGTAGGTAATGCTGCCTTTATTTATTTTATCTTTTTTATATTTTTGTTGATTTTGGAGAGGAAGGGAGAGGGAGACAGAAACATCAATGATGAAACAGAATCATTGACTGGCTGTCTTCTGCACGCCCCCTACTGGATCCCGCAACCTGAGCATGTGCCCTTGACCAGATCGAATCTGGGATCCTTCAGTCAGCAGGCGGATGCTCTATCCACTGAGCAAAACTAGCCATGGCAATGCTGCCTTTTAAAAAATACACAAAAACTTAAGTTAGCCGTAGTTGATTTTTCCTGCTTATAAGTAAAAACCTTAATAACACATTTATTTATTCCAATCTCCCTCACCCTCATACCATACTATTTTAATAGTAACGTTAAAATTTTTCATTTTAGATCAAAAAACTTTTATTTTAGATCTTCACTTCCTCAGTTAAAGAAAGCTTCTAAGCAAAATTCAACATAGACTTTTTATTTTTATTTCACTTACTTTTAAAACACATACTTAAAAAAAATACATTTTTATTGATTTCAGAGAGGAAAGAGGGAGAGACAGAAACCTCAATAGTAAGAGAGAATCACTGACTGGCTGTCTTCTGCATGCCCCACACTGGGGATAAAGCCCACAACCCGGGCATATGCCCTGACCAGAAATCGAACCATGACCCCTTGGTTCATAGGTCAACATTCAACCACTGAGCCATGCTGGCTGGGCTCAACATAAGACTTTTAAATCATTAAATGCCTTATGATTTATAAGTCCTACATACGAAGCAGGACTTCAACAAATTTTCGAAACTCAGTTACCAAATATCTTTTTTTTTAAATGAATAATACTTGCACATCATTTACTACATGCCAGGATTTGCTCTAATATCTCCCACTCCAATATATTTTTATTGATTTCAAAGAGAGGAGGAGGGAGATAGAAACATCAATGATGAGAATCATTGATTGGCTGCATCCTGCATGCCCCCTACTGGGGATCTAGCCTGTAACCCTGGGCATGTGCCTTGACAGGAAATCGAACCATAACCTTCTGAGCCACACCAGCCAGTGCCCAAATATCCTATATAATATAGGTAATATGCAAATTGACCCTTACATTCTTGCATCACAAGATGTCCTTCCCTACATTGTCACAAGATAGCCACCTTCACATAGTCACAAGATGGCCAGCAGGGGAGGGCAGTTGGGGGAGACCAAGTCTGTAGAGGAGGGCATTTGGGGTTGATTGAGCCGGTGGGCAGAGTGGTTAGGGGCAATCAGGCAGCTAGGCAGGTGAGTGGTTAGGGACCAGCAGTCCTGGATTGTGAGAGGGATGTCTGACTGCCGGTTTATGATCTCCCAAGGGGTCCCAGATTGGAGAGGGTGCAAGCTGGACTGAGGACCCACCCCACTGTGCACACATTCCATGCACTGGGCCTCTAGTATCTTTATAAATAAGGTTCTTTACTCTGTCTATACTGAATGTTTTCTAAGAATAATCTCAGTGCTTTTGTAAGCTAAAATTTGCATTATTTATTACTTATTCTATATAATAAAGAATTGATATGCAAATGGTCGCCCTTACTCCATAAAGGCTCAGACACTCAACACTGGGGAGAGAAGAATGGGGACCAGCCAGGCAAAAATGAGTTATGAGAGAAGAATGGGACAAGCCAGGGTGCAGCCTGAAAGAGGGACAAGCCGCCTGCCCTGAGGTCCCAGGCACCCATGAGAGGAACAAGCTGCACACCCTGTGGTCCCAAGCACCAGTAGCTGGGGCTGCAGCGCGGGAGAAGGACAAGCTGCCTGACCCATGGTCCTGGGCACCTGCAACTGCAGCCCAGGCGAGGTGCCCACCCACAGTCCCCTGAAGCTGTGACTGGCCTGGGTGAATCCGGCCCAGGTCTTGGGTGCCTGCAGTCAGCCAGAAGGAAGGAAGCCCAGGTCCTGTGTGTCTGCAACAGCCAAAGGAGGGGATCCTGGGTCCCAGGTGTGGGGCGAGGCAGAGGCGGTTAGGGGCGATCAGGCTGGTAGGGGAGCAGTTAGGGGCAATCAAGCAGGCAGGCAGACAGGTGAGCGGTTAGGAGCCAGCGGTGCCAGATTGCGAGAGGCAGTCAGACATCCCCCAAGGGGTCCAGGATTGGAGGGTGCAGGCCTGGCTGAGGGGACCTGCCCTTCCGTGCACAAATTTCATGCACTGGGCCTTTAGTAATGATATAACATCATTAAGACAGCTCATTTTGAGGAAAAAGCTAGAAACATTAACTTTTCCTTTACTCAATTTAGCAGTTTCTTCAACAAAGAATCTTGGTGCATTCTTGTTTTTAAGGAGACTTAATAAGAATAAATGACTGTCAGTAATTATAAATATGCTAGAGAAATTACAAGACACCTGTAAAATAAAACCCATAGGATTTATACCTTTTTAATATATACTCATGTCATTCCCCTTCACTATTTTAAAAAATATATATATATTTTATTGATTCTTTACAGAGAGGAAGGGAGAGGGACAGAGAGCTAGAAACATCGATGAGAGAGAAACATCGACCAGCTGCCTCCTGCACACCCCCCACCGGGGATGTGCCCGCAACCAATGTATATGCATTTGACCGGAATAGAACCTAGGACCCTCCAGTCCACAGACCGATGCTCTATCCACTGAGCCAAACCGGTTTCGGCTTCCCTTCACTATCAAACAGAACCATTTTTCTTTTTCTTTTTTTTTTAAAAAATATATATTTTATTGATTTTGTACAGAGAGGAAGGGAGAGAGACAGAGAGTTAGAAACATCGATGAGAGTCATCAATCAGCTGCCTCTTGCACACCCCCTACCGGGGATACGCTCGCAACCAAGGTACATGCCCTGGACCAGAATTGAACCCGGGACCCTTCAGTCTCCAAGCCAATGCTCTTATCTATTGAGCCAAACCAGTCCCGGCCAGAACCATTTTTCTTGTTAAAGACACCAATCAGCCGAAACCGGTTTGGCTCAGTGGTAGAGCATCGGTCTACGGACTGAAAGGTCCCGGGTTCGATTCCGGTCAGGGGTATGTACCTTGGTTGCAGGCACATCCCCGGTAGGGAGTGTGCAAGAGGCAACTGGTCGATGTTTCTCTCTCATCGATGTTTCTAGCTCTCTATCCCTCTCCCTTCCTCTCTGTAAAAAATCAATAAAATATATATTTTTTTAAAAAGGACTCCAATCAATCCTGCTGAACTAATTTCTACTTATATTGGAAAAAGCTAAAAACAAAGTTCCATTTCTCCTCCCATTCGGACCAAGGGAAATAGTCTACAGTTATAGCTAAAACCGTTTAACCACACATTTCCTTCTGTTCTGATAAGTGCTCATTCTCTTGCACATTGTAAATTCAAAACACCACTGATATATACCTAAGTCTAACAAATGACTCTGACCTCATATTTGACACCTCACAAAACCTAAAAAAACAATACCCTTCTATACTGCCTATTAATATAACGACTTACTATATCTTCTAATCAAGATTTCCACCTACTCTTTCTAATAGGGGGGCTGAAGGGAGTGCCACACCAGGGAGGAGTATAACATTTCACCTATCAATGTGCCTCATTATTTTAACTTCTCATTTATATTAATAAAAGGGTAATATGCTGCTGAAACCGGTTGGCTCAGTGGATAGAGCGTTGGTCTGTGGACTGAAGGGTCCCAGGTTTGATTCCGGTCAGGGGCATGTACATTGGTTGTGGGCATGTCCCCAGTAGAGGGTGTGTAGGAGACAGCTGGTTGATGTTTCTCTCTTATCATTGTTTCTAGCTCTCTATCCCTCTCCCTTCCTCTCTGTGGAAAATCAATAAAATATATTTAAAAAATAAAAATAAAAAATAAATTTAAAAAAGGGTAATATGCTAATTAGACTGGGAGACCTTCTGGACAAAGCCATTGGGATGGGACTGAGGCAGAGGGACAGTTGGAGGTGAGCAAGCTGGCGGGGTGTAGGGGGTGGTGGGTGGGGAGTGGGGGAGAGCAGTTGGGAGCAACCAGGCAGGGTGGTTAGGGGCAACCAGGCAGGTGAGCAGTTAGGAGCCAGCAGTCCCAGATTGTGAGAGGGATGTAGGCTGGGCTGAGGAACCCCCCATCCCGTGCACAAATTTCATGCACCAGGTCACTAGTACTAATTATAAAGAGAATTCTTTTAATGGCAGAGAAAGGTCAACTTCATAATCAGATTCTATATTCACCAATGAGTTTATATCTTTTAGAATCAAAGATTCCATAAATGTAGTTTATTTATATCCACAGCCAAAATACTTTCCTTAAAAAAAATTAAAATTTTTAAAGCCTATTTCTTCTTTTTTTTAAAAAATATTTTTTTTATTGATTTTGTACAGAGAGGAAGGGAGAGAGATAGAAACATCGATGAGAGAGAGTCATCGATCAGCTGCCTCTTGCAAACCCCCTACTGGGGATATGCCCGAAACCAAGGTATATGCTCTTGAAATCGAACCCGGGACCCTTCAGTCCCCAAGTCGATGCTCTATCCATTGAGCCAAACCAGTCTCAGCTTCTTCTTTTTTGGTTGTCAAATGATCTTTAATTGGAATATTTTCTTTTGTAGTTCTTAACTAGCTGGGCATTCCACTGCACCACTGTTGATGTCATGAGGGTGGCAGCCATTAACAATGCAGCCCACAGTCTGGGTAGTCCCCAGGATCGCATTATTGATTCCAGAGATCTCTAGCCAAAGATTGGTGTTGCGCCGAAACCGGTTTGGCACAATGGATAGAGCGTCGGCTTGGGGACTGAAAGGTCCCGGGTTCGATTCCGGTCAAGGGCATGTACCTTGGTTGCAGGCATATCCCCAGTAGGGGGTGTGCAAGAGGCAGTTGATCGATGACTCTCTCTCATCGATGTTTCTAATGCTCTATCTCTCTCCCTTCCTCTCTGTACAAAATCAATAAAATATATTTAAAAAAAAAAAAAAAAAAAAAAAAGATTGGTGTTGCATCTGTCAGGTGATGGTGGCAAATCTCACCAAAAGTGGTATTTCCACTGTGCTTAATGTTTTTTGCTTTTTTCTGTCTCTTGGCATATTACCTCCATCTGGGCCTATCTGTAATGGTCAGTTTCATTGTAATCCTCAGACCCTTCCAATCACCAGTTGCTTTGGCAATTTCATCACCAACCCCTTTTGGAGAATTACCCAGGGGATCTTGGGGGCCAGGGCAGATGTGGCACTGACTTCCATAGTTGCACCTCACATACACAACTTTGATTTCCTTGGGATCAAACTGGTGTTGGGTGAACCAGGTTTTGGGATAACTGAAGAAAAAGTTGTACCGGCCAAAACAGATTTGGCTCAGTGGATAGAGCGTTGGCCTGCGGACTGACGGGTCCCAGGTTCGATTCCGGTCAAGGGCATGTACCTTGGTTGCAGTCTCATCCCCAGTAGGTGTGCAGGAGGCAGCTGATTGATATTTCTAGCTCTCTATCCTTCTCCCTTCCTTGCTGTGAAAAATCAATAAAATATATATATATTAAAAAAAGAAAGAAAGAAAAAAAAAGTACCTATGCCTCCACCCAGCCAAAAGCTGAAGGCTGTTACTTCTTTATAAAAATTCTCATGACAAAGAAAACCACTGGTGTGTTTTGCAAAATTCTTAAATGGGTTCAGAAAATGGCTATAGTTCTTCATCAAGGCTAATGCAGTGAGTGAAATTATAATTTTAAATGATATTTAGATGATTCTGGTGATTTATTTAATGTTCACATTCAAATAAATAGTTTTATGTGTAGATCTTCAAAGTAAATGCTGCCACTTTCATATATTCATGAATACCAAACCTCAAAGTACAAAGAAAATAAAATGTCTCTTACCAGTTTGGCATTTTGTAATATAATTCAATAATGTCATTTAAACACTAAGACATTTTTCACTGAAAAGAAAATTTATTAAAATGTGACTTAGGGATTAAACCCATTGTCCTAAGAACAATTAACTATTTTATACAAAATGCATTCTATAGCCCTATCTGGTTTGGCTCAGTGGCTAGAGCACCAAAACTGCAGACCGAAGGGTCCTTGGTACAATTCCGGTCAAGGTTACGTACTTGGGTTAGAAGTTCCTTCCCGGCCAAACCCCTAGTCAGGGCTCGTGCAGGAGGCAACCGACTGATGTGTTTCTTTCACATCAATATTTCTCTCTTTCTCTTTTCCACTTCCTTGAAAAATCAATGAAAAAATATCCTTGTGTGAAGATTGGGGGGGAGGGGGGGAAAAAGGATTCTAAAGCCTTTAAAATGGGTAAACAGATTAAACTAAGTATATACAACAACAACAAAAAGGCCTGCTTATCTTTCCAAAAGTAAAATGACAGAGAATGTTTGAGACTTCACAGAAAGATAAAAGTGACTTTTTATTTATTTTTTATTTTTTTAAAATTTTTTTTGTATTCTTT
This sequence comes from Nyctalus aviator, assembly GCA_036971965.1. Classification (NCBI taxonomy): domain Eukaryota; kingdom Metazoa; phylum Chordata; class Mammalia; order Chiroptera; family Vespertilionidae; genus Nyctalus; species Nyctalus aviator. The sequence continues at coordinate 37,240,141 of CM072936.1, forward strand.
CAGAAATAAGGTAAAAGTTAGTATACACAATAAACCAAAATTCTAAATATCAGTATTTGTGATGTTATACTCAATCTAAATCACACACGCTATCACTTAATATTCAAACTCTGTAGGTTTAAATTCAACATCACTGTAGCAGTAGAGCTTCAGAAAAACATCAGCTGTGGCATTAGCCATATAATGAAATATTTGACCATAAAAAATGAAGTATTCATACATGCTACAACATGGATGAATAGTGAAAACGTGCTAAGAAACCAGAAAAGGCCATGTTTTATGATTCCATTTATATAAAACTAGAGGCCCGGTGCACAAAATTAGTGCAAAGGGTATGTATGTGTCACTCAGCCCAGTCTGCACCCTCTCCAATCTGGGACCTCCCTCTCACAATCCAGGACTGCTGGCTCCCAAATGCTTGCCTGATTGCCCCTAACCACTTCTGCCTGATCAATGCCTAACTGCTCCTCGGCAAGCCTGGTCACCCCTAACTGCCCTCAGCTGGCCTGGTCCCTCCCAACTGCCCTGCCGACCCAGCAACCCCTAACTACCCTCCGTTACCAGCCTGATTGTCCCCAACTGCCCTGCCCGCCCCCTGCAGGCCTGGTCCCTTCCAACAGCCCTCCCCTGCTGATCTGGTCTCCCCCAACTCTGCTGGCCCAGTCACCCCTAACTGCCCTCCCCTACAGGCCTGATTGCCCACAACTACCCTCCCCTGCAGGCCATCTTGTGGCAGCCATCTTGTGTCCACATGGGGGAAGCCATCTTTGACCAAGCCATCTTTGGCCATCTTGTGTGTTGGAGTGACAGTCATTTAGCATATTACTCTTTTATTAGATAGGCTGTCCAGAACAAGCAAATAGAGATAAAAAGGAGATTAATGGTTGCCAGGGACTCACAGCAGGGAGAAATGAAGAGTGACTACTAGCAGGTACAGGATTTCTTTTGGGGTGTGAAATTACAGTGGTGATGGTCGCACAACTCTGTGAATATACTAAAACCCCTAAATTGTAGACTCTATAGGGGTCAATTTTGTGTATGTAAATTTTATCTCAACAAAACTATTATTAAAAATTTTGCAACATAAATGACACCTATGAGATATATATGTAAATGGAGATTTTTGAATAGGCAGTTGCAAATGGGATTCTAGCAGGATGATGATTTTAGGTCTGGCAACCATCAACAATACAATGCCATTTAACTCTATAAGAAAGAGATTCCCAAGTAAGTAGGAGAAAAAAGGGAGAGCCCAGGAAGAACTAAGAAGAAATCCAACTTTTAGATGCTGGGTAGCAGAAAAGAATCCAGCAAGCATGCTATAAATAGCCAGTGAGAAAAAGAGAGAAACATGTAAGGAGCCTAGGGGCAAAAGGTTAAGTTATAGATCCCCAAATAAAAATTTCCCCTTTGGCCCAAACCGGTTTGGTTCAGTGGATAGAGTGTCGGCCTGCAGACTGAGGGGTCCCAGGTTCAATTCCCGTCAAGGATATGTACACTGATTGCGGGCACATCCCCAGTGGGGGGCGTGCAGGAGGCGGCTGGATGATGTTTCTTTCTCATTGATGTTTCTGGCTCTCTATCCCTCTTCCCCTCCTTTCTGTAAAAAAATTAATAAAATATATATTTTTTTAAAAAAATTTTCCTCTTTGTTGGATGCCTTTAGATATCTAAGGGCACTTGTAATTTTTAGCAATGCTTTTATTTAAGGCAGTAGTTGTTAGTCTAGAGTTCAAAGAGCCTACAGAAATTTAGGTTTATGGTAAGTTTCAAAAAGACCTACTGAAATTCTGTATAAAACTATGTGTGTAAAATGTACTTTGGAATCAGATAAAAACCTGGGTTTAAATTGTAGCTCTATCAGTGTATCTGATATAAATTATTATTTTTTTTAAAGTTTTTGTGATTTTAAAAATATACATTTTATCGATTTTTTTACAGAGAGGGAGAGGGATAGAAAATTAGAAACATTGATGAGAGAGGAATATCGATCAGTTGCCCCCTGCACACCCCCCACTGGGGATGTGCCCACAACCAAGGTACATGCCCTTGACCAGAATCGAACCTGGGACCCTTCAGCCTGCAGGCTGACACTCTATCCACTGAGCCAAACCGGTTTCGGCCTGATATAAATTATTTAAGTTTACTAATAAGCCTTAGATTCCTCACATATAAAAATCCCTAAATAATGCCTTTCATAGGTAATAAAAATTAACTCAATGCACATAAAATTTATGAAACAATAGTTGTTCCCACCAATAAACCAGCAAACAGTGACACTGGGATGGCCATGGGCACTCAGGAAAATAAGATATTCCTTTAAGGAAGAATATATCCTGCCTTTCGTTATAATAGTTTCTGTAGTCTATTTTAACAGATTCCTTTAGAAGAACTTGCTTCTGACTCATCCTCCTTTAGCCACATGCCCTACCGGTTCATAAATGCACAGTCATCTGCTCGCCTGTTGGATAATCACTACAGTCAAGTCATTCAATCTTGTTTGCCTCTGAATCATAATTGGGTTGCATGTAAGTGTAAAAAATAGCTTCTATAGTGATTTAATGTAACTGACCAATCTACTCCCTACAGTTAAAAAATCACAAACTTACTGTGTGTGTAACTACATATACACACCTACTCAATAAAATGTGTTAACCAAACAGAAAAACCCATCCTAAATTTCATACGGAATCTCAAGGGACCTTGAATAGTCAAAACAATTTTTAAAAAGAACAAAACTTGAGGACTCACACTTCCTGACTTCAAAACTTACTATGCTTTCCATGCTGATAGCGCTCTTGCAAACATGGTGAATGTTTCTAAAACCTGCCGGACTTTCTGTAAGAAGTGTGGCAAGCATCAGTCCCACAAAGTAACACAGTACAATGATAAGGGTTCTCTGTATGTGCAGGGAAAGCAGTGTTATGACAGGAAGCAGAGTGGTTATGGTGGGCAGATTAAGCTTATTTTTCCACAAAAAGGCTAAAACTACAAAGAGGAGGCAGACGCTCAACGCAAGAGCTGCCGTGACAAGGACTGGTCATTAATAGAGAAACAGCACCACGGACCTGGCGCCCAAAAAGGAACACTTGGCTTCCCCCAAATGGTACACAGCCCTGCAACCACCCAGGAGTGACAGCCCATCAAATTGCAGCCAATGCTGCAGAAACCCCATGGTGCAAAATGCAGCCCACAGCCCAGCAACGGTCGCTGTGGGCATCGGGTAATAACATCACATAGCAACGCCTGGGTTCCTCTCCCTAGCGACTAGCATCCTTGGACTTTTTTCAGCCTAGGAACACCACTTGCTTTACAGCCAGGTAAAAACATTTTACACTTTAATCAAATGTCTATGAAGCATTTTCATGTGCCTCATCTCATTTATCCTCACAGAACTCCTGGAGTAGATAGATAGGAGACTCGATGAATCTTATTTTCTTTTCAGTAGTTGGAAAACGGAGATTTAGAAAGCTTAGAAACTCAACCTGACTGAACAGAATTAAGAAATGGTGGACCTTGAAAATGACTTCAGGGTTTCTCACTGTGCAGAATACAGTTAAACACTGCTGCAGTTTAGTATTTTACCCTTTGTTCTCCCTGTGTGATATACAATAATAATCTGCTTCATGTTGATATTTATTGTGTTGCTCACAATTACCTGAAAGAGAAGCTGGGGTGCTTTACTGGGCTGAAAACAGTTTAGCTAACTCAGAAAGCAGGCCTAATTGAGCAAAGCTCTCGCTGGTGCCAATCACAGGCGTGTGTTTCTGTCTATCATTGTCGATCATGAATTTGATTGACACTTCTATTATAAAGAAAGGGCGAATAGCGATATTAAAGTATTTCTTCTAATTAATTTCCTTCCAATGTTCATGAATTCATGCACCAGAGCACTAGTAGAAATATAATGTGAACCACAAATGCAGTCACATATGTAACATGTAAATCTATCAGCCATAATTAAAAAATTAAAATAAAATAAACAGGTGAAATTATTTAATTTCAAATATATTTATAATATTATTTCAATATATAATCATTTAAATAGAGATACTATACATATTTTTGTACCTTGTTTTCAAAATCTTATGTACGTTTTTACATATATCACATCAATTCAGACTCCTGGCACATGTGTCTAATCACAGTTCTAATATAGTAGAAATGCTGTATCTTAAGTAGCAGGTATAGGGATATTTCTTTTATTACTATTTATAAAATTATACTTACATTTTTATCTACTCTTTATTTGTAAGATATATTTAATAAGCAAAAAGATGCCTAGCATTTCAGGGAGAAATGAATATACTAAAAAAGTAAAATATGTAGAACCAGCCCCCTTAATTTGGGACATCTTACAGAGTATTGTAGAAGACTTAACAAAAATCATATTGGAGTAAGATTTAAACATAAAAAGTATGCTGAGCCCTGACCAGGTAGCTCAATTGGTTGGAGCAGTGTCTCTTGTACCAAAAGACTGTGGGTCTGATTCCCAGTCAGGGTACATACTAAGGTTGCAGGTTTGATCCCTGGTCAGGGCATACACAGGTAGTGTCCAATGTTTCTCTCAAACCAATGTTTCTCTCTCTTTAAAAATGAATAAGAACACTTTTGCAGCAACCTGGATGGAATTGGAGAACATCATGCTGAGTGAAATAAGCCAATCAATGAAAGAGAAACACCACATGACCTCACTCATTTGTGGATAATAAAGATCATTATAAACTGATGAACCAAAAGATAGATATAGAGATTGTAAAGCAACAAGCAGATTGTCAAATTTCAGCAGGGAAGGGAGGAGGATCTGGGGGAGATAATAGATCAACCGAAGGACTTGTATACATGCATATAAGTACAACCAATGGGCATAAAACTCTGGGGAGGGAGGGGATGTCTGGGAGGGAGGGAGGGGGGCAAAAAAAAAAATCAATAAAATATGTAAAAAATTAAAAAAATAAAAATAAAAAAATAAAAATGAATAAGAACATATCCTTGGGTGAGAATTGAAAAATATAAAAGCCCTAGATGGTGTTCTCAGTAGTCAGAGCATCGACCTGTGTACCGAAAGGGTCTCCGGTTCAATTCGTGGTCAAGGGCAGGTTCCTGGTTTGATCCCTTGCCCCAGTCAGGGCACGGTAACCAACTGATGTCTCTCTCTCACATCGATGTTTCTCTTCTCCCCCTCCTCCCTCCCTCCCACTCTCGCTCTAAAACAAAAACAAACAAACAAAAAAACAACAATGGGGGAAAAATATCCTGGGGTGAGGATTAACAAACAAACAAAAATGCTGAAATATTATATTGGTTTTATTGTACAGTCCCACACAAAGTTAATGTCATATGTTGTAAATTAAATCATTTTCACTAAACTTCATTTTTCAAAGGACTGCTACACATAGAAACCCTAATGACCCATTGTCTGGAAAAGCCATTCCTTCTGTGAGCCATCTGATCATACTCTAAAGATATACATGGTTTTAAGTAGAAAACATTTTTAGTCTAATATAAAATTCTGTAATATGTAATGTGATTTATATTCTTTTGCTGTTGTTGTTAATTCCCACCAGAGGATATTTTTCCATCGACTTTTAGGGAGAGTGGAAGGGAAAGGGAGATATATTTTATTGATTTTTTACAGAGAGGAAGAGAGAGGGATAGAGAGCTAGAAACGTCGATGAGAGAGAAACATCGACCAGCTGCCTCTTGCACACCCCCTTCCGGGGATGTGCCCGCAACCAATGTACATGCCCTTGACCAGAATCGAACCTGGGACCTTTCAGTCCGCAGACCGACGCTCTACCAATGAGCCAAAGCGGTTTTGGCTGACATCTTAATTTTTAAACATTCTTATTTGTTCATGAAGCCAGTCAACTCTCCCTCTTGGATTTAAAAATTATTGAAATAAAAGCTTTTCTTAAAAAAATATAAACATGACTTCCAGTGCTAAATTTTATAATTCTAATTCAGTTATTATAGCATACTTAAGACATTTTTAAAAACCAGGTTACTTATTTTAATGCACTAAACTGATGATAACTAAGTGCTGGGAAATATACTTCATATTTTAGCTGAATTGAAACACAAAATCTAGATCTGACATGCTAGCTGTAAAGTTGCTTCAGTTTCTCTAGGGGAAAGTCACATTCCAAAGTTTTACCACAGATATCTTTTATTTGGAGTGACTGGGCTGCTGAAGGAGAAGGAACTTGTTGAGCTTGAATAGGATTTCTCAAAGCTAACATCAAGGAGTCCTCTAAGCCCTGCCAAATTGTGGATGGTATATAAACAGACACAATATTTATTTTGGGACAAAGATCCTGCAGTCAAGTAAGCAAAATGCTCCAGAAGAAGCAGTCACAGGCCTCTGAGAATCCATTTAAAACAAGAGTCTCTCCTCATTCCTTAACTCAAATGCTATTAAATTTTGCTTTGCAACTTGATACTAATGCAAAAGAATGATAACGATTAAGTATAAAAGTTCAGAAAGGAAAAACATAGCTTATCAAAAACATTTATTTAAAAAGTACCTATTCTAGCCCTACGCAGTTTGGCTCAGTGGATATAGCACTGGCCTGTGGACTGAAGGGTCCTAGGTTCAATTCTGGTCAAGGCACATACCCGGGCTTGCGGGCTCAATCTCTGGTAGTGGGGTGTGCAGGAAGCAGCTGATCAATGATTTTTCTCTCATCATTGATGTTTCTCTCTCTTTTCCTCTCTGAAATCAATAAAAATGTATTATAAAATAAATAAATAAATAAATAAATAGAAAGTACCTACTCTAACATATCCACTGACCCAAACCAGCTCAGGCTAGAGTAGGTATTCTAATCATGTATACTTTTTTATTTTTTGAAATATTATATTGATTTTTTACAGAGAGGAAGAGAGAGGAATAGAGTTAGAAACATCGATGAGAGAGAATCATCCATCAGCTGCCTCCTGCACACCCCCTACTGGGGATGTGCCCACAACCAAGGTACACGCCCTTGACCAGAATCGAACCTGGGACCCTTCAGTCTGCAGGCCGACGCTCTATCTACTGAGCCAAACCGGTTTCAGCTAATCATGTGTACTACTTTTTTTTTTAAACACAAACTGCGATTCCTTTTTTTAAAAAAATATTTTTTTTTATTGATTTTTTACAGAGAGGAAGGGAGAGAGATAGAGAGCTAGAAACGTCGATGAGAAAGAAACACCGACCAGCTGCCTCTTGCACACCCCCCACCAGGGATGTGCCTGCAACCAACGTACATGCCCCTGACCGGAATTGAACCCGGGACCTTTTAGTCCACAGACCCACGCTCTACCACTGAGCCAAACCAGTTTTGGCAAATCATGTATACTTTTAACTATTTCTGTGTCTGGTACATGTTTGACTACCAATTAAAATAATAAGTTATAAACAGGAATGCAACAACTATTGCCAGTGTAATAACACTAGACAGTATATTCAATTTCCATAGAAAAAAATATTAAAGTGTAAAGTTCATTTTTTCGAGTTTTTATTTTTCTTTATTTTTATACTCAAAAACTAAATTATGTAGAAAGGACACACAATCATTAATTCAAAATCCCAAATGAGACTTTATAAAACACAGAATGCATGCAAAAACCATTTATCTTACCACTCAAGACTAACAAGTTTTGGTCAACCATAATAATTTGATTTGTTTGAAATAAAAATTACAAATGGGTCCTAAGAGGAAAGATCAAAGGAACTGGAGTTGTCTGGTCTATAAAAATTTAATGTAAGAATGATTTAAATTCCGATCAGTTGCTTTCCTTGTCCTATGACAGCTAAATTAGAGAAAAGCAGTTTAGATTGAGAATTAAGAACATTTTTGCTTTAGGGTTTTATTAAGGCACCAAAATGGACCACTTGGGAAAGATGTGGTGTTCCAACACTGCACAGCTACGCACAGTGAAGCTTGACCTAAGGCATGCTACACCACCAACACTCCATGATTGTCTACAACCTCACCCTGTAAAACCATCAAATAGCCTAACTTTGGATAGAGCATCAACTTAAAAAGCATTTTCACATATTCTGGCATCTCATTTAATCCTTATATACATGAAATATATGGATAAGCAGACATTCTGATTACCATCGTATATAATAAAGAAGGAATATGCTAATTTGTCCCTTAAGGTGTCCAAGTCACAACCAGTCAAAGGTGAGCGTGCATAGGAGCTGAGGGGTGGGGATGGGGGCAGGGATTGTGCCACCAGGATGTGAAGCTGCTGCCATGGGCAGCCCCCAGGGTAAGCGGGTGCACCACCTGGTTAGGAAGAGGGGTGTCAGGACAGGCCACGGGCCCCCTCCCCCGCCCCCCATGGAAGCACAAGCATGTGCAGGCCCTCCAGGGTGCCTGGCCCAAAAGGAGGGAGAGTCAGGATGGGGGCGGGGCCTCGGCTAGAGAGCTCTCAGCACTCCTGCACTGGGGTCTGAAGGTGCAGAAAGGAAGGAGAGCACATAGGCAGTTGGGGGGTTTAGGACAGGAGGGGAGAGCAGTTAGGGCCATCAGGCAGCAGGCAAGCACGCAGGAGCCAGTGGTTCTGGATTGTGAGAGGGTGCAGGCCAGGCTGAGTGTCCTCCCCTACCATGTACGAATTTTGTGCACCAGGCCACTAGTCTATAATAATAAGAGCATAATATGGACATTGGAACAACCTTCTGGACGAACTTCAGGATGAAGCCAGGGCTATAAGGGTGGAGGCAAGACACTGCAGCTGCCAGGACCGAGCCCCTTGCATGAATTTTGTCAATCAGACCTCTAGTTTACAGATAAGGAAAATGGTTATGATTATCTTTTGACTCAAATCCAGAGCTCTTTCCATTACACTGTATTATTTTAAAAGTTCTGAAAAAGACCCTTATTAAGAGTCAATGCAGACAGCTCACTAAACACCAAGGTACAAAAGTTCTAACTATATTTGATAGACAAATTATAAAACTGTGCTCTGACTTGATTGAACACACAGTACCTATTTATAGCCAATTATCCATTAACAATCCTTCCTTATTAAAGACCCTTGCTTTGAAAATATTCAATAAATAAAAGTGACTTTGCTGAACCTATTTTCTTAGACCATGAAGCTGTATTTCGAATCAGAGAAAACATGAAACTTGTTTCCTATTAGCATTCAAATTTTTTTCTGAATTCACTATATCTAAGTGAATATTGTAGTAGCCAGTCAAGATGGCCCCAATGATCCCAGCCTCCTGGTATTCACACCCAAGTATGTGAATAAATCTCCCGCCTCCTTGCTGAGTGTGAGCTAGTGTGTGGGCTACACTTAGTGACTCGCTTCTAATGAACAGAGTAAGACACAAATGCTGGAACAGATCATAAAGCAGAGTGACTTCATTTCCCCCTCTGTATGGAGCAGAACACATGACTACACACTGAAGCCACCTACTAAAAGTCACATGAGTTAAGCTTGGAAGTAGATGCTTCAACTCTTAGTCAAATTTTCAGAGACGGCACAGCCCCAGCCCTGAGCCAGAGCCAGAGCCATCCAGCCAAGCCACTCCTAGATTCCTGTAAAGGGCATGAGGAAACTTTTGGGAATGACTGAAACATTATCTTGATTGTGGGTGGTTTTCACATGGGTGTGTACATTTGTTAAAACTCAAAGTATACACTTAAAATTGGTGCATTTTATTGTATGTAAATTATACTTCAATAGTTGATTTTTTATTTTTTTATTTTTTATTGATTTCAGAGAGAAAGGAAGAGGGAGAGAGAGATAGAAACATCCATAATGAGAATCATGGTGGATCGGCTGCCTCTTCCAAGTCCCCCACTGGGGATCGAGCCTACAAACGGGCTTATGCCCTTGACCAGAATCAAACCTGGGACCTTTCCGTTCACAGGCCAAGACTATCCACTGAGCAAAACTGGCTTGGGAGAGTAATTCTTTTTAAAAGGCCATTGAATTCTTGAGCTAAGCAGACAAAAAAGCAGTGCTACCAAAACTGGTTTGGCTCAGTGGATAGAATGTTGGTCTGCGGACTGAAAGGTCCCAGGTTTGATTCCAGTCAAGGGCATGTGCATTGGTTGCAGGCACATCCCCGGTAAGGGTGTGTGCAAGAGGCAGCTGGTCGATGTTTCTCTCTCATAGATGTTTTTGGCTCTCTATCCATCTCCCTTCCTCCCTGTAAAATATCAATAAAAGTATATTTTTATTTATTTATTTATTTATTTATTTAAAAAATATATTCCATTGATTTTGTACAGAGTGGAAGGGAGAGAGAGAGTTAGAAACATCGATGAGAGAGAGTCATCGATCAGCTGCCTCTTGCACACCCCCTACTGGGGATGTGCCTGCAACCAAGGTACATGCCCTTGCCCGGAATCGAACCCGGGACCTTTCAGTCCCCAAGCCTACGCTCTATCCATTGAGCCAAACCGGTTTCGGCAATAAAAGTATATTTTTAAAAAGCAGTGACATGACTTAAGGGTAGAGAAAAGATAAGTTGTAATAACAATCTACCACCAAACTCACATGTTCTAAACTGCTCCTCAAAATTGTTCCACCCACAGCTTTTCCCATCTCAAATGACAGCAATCCCATACTCCCAGTTGCTCTAGCCAAAAATGTTGGAGCCTTTCTTGACTATCACACCCCACATCCAATCCAGAAGCAAACACTGTTGGCTCTAACTCAAAATACATGTATACTATGACAACTTCTCACCACCTTCACTGCTACTACCATAATAATAAATTGATCTCCCTACCTCACTCTTATCCCCTGTAGCCTATCATGAACTCAGCAGTTAGAGCGATCCTTTCAAAATTTCTGGCAGATCATATCGTTCACCTGCTCAAAATCCTGAAACATCTCCCCATTTCACTCAAAGTCCATCTCATTACAATGGCTACCATGGTCATACAAACTGGCTTCTTCTTTTTTTTAAAAAAAAATACATTTTCTTGATTTTTTACAGAGAGGAAGAGAGAGGGATAGAGAGTTAGAAACATCCATGAGAGAGAACCATTGATCAGCTGCCTCTTGCACACCCCCCACTGGGGATGTGCCCGCAACCAAGGTACATACCCCCGACCAGAATCGAACCTGGGACCTTTCAGTCCACAGGCCGACGCTCTATCCACTGAGCCAAACAGGTTTTGGCTAAACTGGCTTATTGTTATCTCCCAAATCTCATCTCCTACTATTCTCCTTGCTCAGTCCACTCCAGTCACTGTGGCCTGCTTGGCGTTTATCCAGCACACAGTGTATGCTTCCACTCTAGAGCCTTACAATGGAGGTCTTCTCTGTCTAGAACACCTTTTCCCATACAAGATGGCTCATCATTTCTTAACCTCCTTCAGGTCACTGATCAAATATGATCTTCTTTACCCAAACCATCTTATTGGTAACTGCAAACATTCCCGCTCATCCTTATTTTACTCTACTTTTTCTCTTTTTCCCAGAGCACTTAATCACTTTGCAACATAATGCATAATTTATTTATTATGTATATTGTCTACTCCTCCACTCCTGCCATAAAACAACCTCCAGGGCAGAATCTTTTTGTGTGTGTGTGTGTTTACTGATGTAACACACTAGGACAGTGCTCAGTATATAACAGGTGTTCAAAGAATACATTCTGAATGAACTTTTTATAATTGTGTCAGGTACTGGGCTAAGCACTTTATATTCACTATTTCAATAACTAGGGCAATCCTAGAAAGTATTCATTAACCTCATTTTACAATGAAAACCATAGATTAAATAATTTGCCCAAAGTTACATACTAGTAAATGAAACCAGGACTTAATTCTGCCTAATCCTAAAGCACTGTTAACCACTAGTTTTCTCAAAGTTGGGTATGAATGGGAAGAAAACTAAGCTACTTCAGGAAGTAACCTGGTTGAGAGTATGTGGAAGACATTGATTTGTGATCCAATATAAGGAGCAGAGGTAAATAATTACCATTTGGGGAAATTTCCTTCAGTTTTTACTTGCTTCTAGTCTTAGCCCCATTGATATAGAAATAGAAGCTAATGGTTACCAGAAAGAGACCATAAAAAAAGAGGACGAGCCCTAGCTGGCTTGGCACAGTGGACAGAACACTGGCCTGCGGACTGAGGGGTCTCAGATTTGGTTCCGGTCAGGGGCACATGCCCAAGTTGTGGGCTCAGTCCCAAGTGGGGGGCGTCAGGAGGGCAGCTGGTCTATGGTTCCCTCTCATCATTGATGTTTTTCTCTCTCTCCCTCTCTGAAATCAATTAAAAAATAATAATAATAATAATAAAAAATATATATATATGTATATATATATAATTCCGCCCCCCACCCCCAAAAAAAGGAGAAAGAGAAAAAGACCCATGAACTCCACAGATGAAAAAACATTGGTCAGTACTTTTTATCCAAATTCTCTGGCATACTTCATCCCAGTAGTATGGTGTAATATGAGCAGTTGTTTTCTTGTTTGCTTTAAAATGCTTTTCCCCCACTGTAGATTCTACTAGTGTAGTACAGATGTTGGCAAAATTATATTTGAGAAGTATACGAACCTACACATAAACATTTACAGATTTAAATCTAAAGATACTGATTTTTTTGGGGCCAGTGTTATCATTCTTGGAACACAGCCACACTCATCTGTTTACACATTGTCTATGGCCTCTTTCACACTCTAACAGCTGAAATGAGTAGTTGCAACAGAGAGCAAAATAACAATATTTAGTATCTGGCCCTTTACAGAAAAAAACCTCTAAAACAAACATTAATGAAATGCAAGTTTCCTGATATCTTACATTGTTTTTTTATCACTTTTCCTGAAATATTTGAAAACACATACTAAATACTAGAATATACCATTAAAACATTTTTGGTATTGTTGGTCATATAACTAAAAACATCTCAGAGGCTTAAGTCCAAAAATAACATGGTCTTCAATCCAGTAAACGTATGTCATTAAATTAATTCAAGCAAATAAACTTCCTAGTAGAGTTAACACCATTTAATAGTTATTAAACACTGGAAGACTTCAGTAACATTGGGATGTCAATTTTTTAAAATGTATTTTTATTGATTTCAAAGAGGGAGAGAAAGATATAGAAACATTAATGATGAAAGAGAATCATTAATTGGCCGTCTCCTGAGTGCCCCCTACTGGGGACTAAACTTAAAACCCAGGCATGTGCCCTGACTGGGAATTAAATTGTGACCTCTTGGTTCCTAGGTCTATGCTCAACCACTGAGCCACACCAGCCAAGTGAGATATCAATTTTGAAATCAAAATAGTTTAAAGTTGAAAGAAAAGGATTTATTTTGGTCTATGTGTGCTGTATCTGAGCTACCATGTTCAACACACTTGTAAGGAAGAATTTTGAACAAGGAAAACAGTAATTTCTTCAATTTAGTCATACATACATAGGCCAAATAGATCCCCCCCCCCCCCAAGAAAAAGCATAAATCATATAATGGCTTCAAAACTTTTGCCCTTAACCTTAGCTGGTTTTGCTCAGTGGATAGAGCTTGGGCCTTAGGACTAAAAGGTCCAGATTCCATTCTGGTCATGGCCATGTACCTTGGTTGCAAGCTCAATCCTCAGCCTAATTGACGTGTCTTTCTCACATCAATATTTCTCGCATGCTGCTGTGCACCTCTCCCTGCCCTACACACTCTGCCAGTGCTTTCCCTCCCTCTTCCTTCTATGCTGTTTTCAGTCTTCACTCCTCCCTCCTCCTATGACATCTTTGTTGGGTTAATTTGCATGGTCACTCTGATTGGCTGGTGGGTGTGGCTTGTGTGACAGAGTGATGGTTAATTTGCATATTGCTCTATTATTAGGTTAGATTCATAGGTTAGATTTTTTACATTCTGTACCTATTTTCTCCTCTCTCTTTCCAAATTAATTTATCACTGACAAAAGATCAAACCTTATTTCATAAAATTAAAGAAAACAAAGAAGTCTTCATTATATATATATATAGAAGTTAGAAATCCTTTTTCTACCTAATACAATTATTTTTTTTTTTAGTTCCTCAAAGGAATATTCAGATATTTTTTATGTTTTACAAATAAAGTGATAGGTTATGCTATTCATGACAGAAAAGTAATTTAGCAATTTGATGGAAACACTGCAAAGGAAACAGGAGAAAAGTTAAATATAAAATAAGGTTAAAATATTCTTTTAAAAAATATTATATTGAAGTTGACTTCTACATAAAAAGATGAACCAATCCAAAATATTCATTAAAATTTCACCAAAATTATAATATACATAAGTTAATATACATTAACTTAGTTTTTATATTAAAAATCACACAGCATTTTCTCAAGTTAAACAATTCCACTTACATTTTTAATCTTCAACATAAACTACCAACATAAAAATTTTATGACATCTGTTTTCTCAGAAGCATTTTCTCAAAACAAATAAATTATTTCCAAGTTAAAATTTTCATGCTGCTTTTTTTTCAAAATTAAATTACTAACAGAAGCAGAAAGCTACCCAGGAGCTATTTCTAACTATTATTAAATTTAAAGCCTAGCCTACAAAGCCTTTTCTCATTTTTCTCTTAATTTCTTTTTTACAGCACTGTACTCACAAATATTTTAGTTAAAAAAAAATATTATTTCCTGCCAAACATTTAAAGAAATTAAGTTTTGAATGTTCCGTGTAAGAAAAGCACACTACTCTCTTTAAATGCTAGAACTTTCTAAGATGAATGTTAATACACATGAAATCAGCAATGGAATGATATAAAAGTTTGATTTTTTAAAAATTATGTATCCTTATAATATGAAAACATATCCCTTTATAATCAGAGCTACAACCTCTTTATTAATGTAAATCATCAGGTAATTTCTAATAAAACAACCTATAGTATTTCAAATTACAAAGAAATGTTTCCTACCTTGCCTGCTTCTCTTTCTAAGTCGACATATTCCCGGCTAGGTGTTTGTCGCTGTTCTCCCTGCCAGCTGGCCGGAAAAAACTGGAGAGACAGATTGGTTCCTGTGGCCACAAAAGCCTTTTAGAAAAATCAATACAAACAGGATCAGGAGCAGGACATTACATAAATTATGCAGACAGTCATTTATTTTTACATCAGTTTCTGTCTTAAGCCAGGCAGCACCGAGAATACTTAAAAGTAAAAAACATGCACTCATCATTTTTCTTAAGTATTAAGTTACAAACATCTGATTCCATTTTGAGGACATTTGCCATTGGCTGCTTAAATTTAAAATCAAGCCATGGAAATCAATACTTTCTTTCAAGTCAGTTTTTGCTGACGTTAGGATCGTGCATTGCTAATGTCTAACCAGAAGCTACCATCCCTGAATTTAAAAACTTTATTTTTTAAGTGTGAAAATCACTGAAGATTTAAACATTTTGAATTCTAAAATATACAATTTGAAGTTGTATAAATGGAATATTTTAATTTTTCTCGCTAGCCCTTGCTTTAAAGCACATGTTAAAAATGCACAGGACTGTCCACTTGTGATAAACCATACATTAGCATGTGTCCTGACAGCACTTCCCATTCTCTCTAAAATCTTGGATTACATTAAAAATCACACAGCATTTTCTAAAATCTGACTTCAGGATAACTGGATCTGACTATAACAAAAGAGTATTCATCTAATATTTATAGAAGATTAGGATAGCTCAACAGACAGAACAATCTAAATCCATTTCAATAAAGTGTCAATCTGTATAGTCCCTGAGCAATTTAACTGTATTTCCCCCAAGTAAAAAAATGGAACACTGTCCCTTTTCCCCAAGGGAAATTAAGAAGTAAAAAGCATTTTGAAAAAAAAACACACATTTTTCATCATCTAAATGTAAACTTTTCTTTGTTGGAATTTTTTCTTTTATTAATCAAAATAGAACGTTTTTGTTTTATTATAACAATTAAAGTTGTAAAGCATCAAGTTTTCAAGCAGAGTCTTCATCTGAAAGTAAGGGTTCACAATTTGGCGATTTGTTCAAAGCCTTTAGCTGATTCAACTATCCTCTAGTTCCCCTGATGTTTAACAGCTTAGATTTTTCTTTTTAGAGGTAAAAATTATACTTCCTAATTTTATTACTGGTACCGTACATACAATTATCAACCTAACTGCTCAATTTCTACAGTTGTGATAGCATTTCCCTAATCAACTGAGATACCCTTTCTTCTGAACAGCTGTCATTACAACATTAACTTTTAAAAGTCTTATCCCACTATTAGCATAAGTTTAAAAAATAATCAAGTGTAATTAAATAAACAGTTTAAATTAAAAGCAGACTGCTAGCTGTTTCCTTAGGCAAGTTACTTAACTCTACCTCAGTTTCCTCACAAATATTTGTAAAGAGCTTAGAACAGATCAAGTAAATGATATATAAGTACCTGCTAAGTAAAATAAGAGAAATAATTTTGAGCTAACTTTTTCCACCCTCAGATAATTAAATTCTCAGAGCAGAGAGTGGTGGCAAATAAGAGATTCACCCCATGACAAAATCTCCCAGGTAAGTTTCTTCAGTATTCACTCAGTAACAAATCCTCCCACCCACTGTACCCCAAATCAGCTCTATGCTCAGTAAAAACAATCTACAGATCTTATTACCTCATCTCCTGTCTGAAAGCCAACCTCAGAAGAGATTTCCTGCTTCCTCACTTTATGCCCATTATCTCATCAAGATCCCTCTCTCTGAGATAGAAATGATTAAAAAAAACACACACAGATCATTCTAGAATAACACTTCCCAAATTTATTTGACCACAGAACTCTTTAATGGAATACCTATACATACATGAGCTCAGGAAATTATATTTGAAAACATAAAAATGCTACACCAGTATCCCTGTCTATATGTAAGATTTCCAGATTGCTCTATTTGTTATAGGTTTCATAAATTATAAAACAGCACACATTGTGCCAATCCAACATACCTTTTATCCTTCCATTTTCAGGATTAAAAATATATGGTTTTGTCCTGGCCAGGTAGCTCAGTCAGTTACAGCATTGTTCTGACACCCCAAGGTTATCAGTTCAATCTCCAATAAGGGCATATACCCAATGAATGCATAAATAAGTGGAACAAATCAATCTCTCACCACCCCATCTCTTTCTCTCAAAACAATACATTTTTAAAAACATACATATGGTATTCACTGCTCTCCCAGTAGAGTCACCATACCTATCATAAGTATTTTTTTCTTTTATTAATCATTAGTGTTGAAGACATCTCCAACACTTTTACTACAGTAAGAACTTATCGGAGGAATAAATCAGTTTACCAAATAGATTTTATCCCTCATTCATGATCACTTTTATTCATACTACCTTATAGTTAAGAAGAGATGAGCATCACAGAACTTAGATTGGGAATAATTGTGGAAAATATGAATATTTTTACAATATATAACTGCTGTCAAAATAGAGGCCAAAGAATACCTTTTCCACATCATAACCAAATAGGTAAAAGCTACTGCCTATTTATAAGTCAAAAGACAAATTTTAGGCATTACATTAAGTAACATCTAAACTGAATTAATCACGTATCTATGATGCAAAAGGCATTGTGCAAAGTACCTGCAGAGAGAGGAGTATATTAATGAATATAACCACAAGGTCTCCACCCTCTGGAGATAATATTGTAATTTACATATGGAGGACATGGAATTAAAGGGGGAAACTAGAGAGGGTAATGTGAAATCCCTTACCAAATGCAAACAGTTACATTATTCAACAAATTAAGACACATATGCTGTCTTCAGAGCAAATCTTTCAATGCACCTTCAACTTTCAATATTTGTCGGATATTAAAAATTTATTAAAACTTGCAGGATGAAATATTTGGAAGAGAGAAAGAACTAGAATATCTGTCTGATTTATCCCTGGAAAGAAATTTATGACAAATACATGCCACCTATAAACATTACAGCAACATTATAGTACAGTAATTCAGATACACTTCGGGTTGAATTATATTCCCAGTTCATAATTACATGCAGTAAAGTCTGATATGAGAGAAAAACTGTTAATAGCTATTCTTCATTTAGTTTAAAAAAAAACAAAAACCCTCAGCTTTAAAAAAGTCCTGACAATAGTTTGTATCTCAACTTTTACATCAATTACCTCCAGGAAATCCACTGGTTAGGTATACCTTTTGCAAAAGGAAGCACATGCAAAGGATGATACAATTACGTGACCAACTAATAAATGATTCTTTTACCACTCAATAACAAAACCAAAAAATATTTGTCTTACACATTATATGATTACAACTACTCAAAAATTTTGGCAGTGGGCTGAAAGCAGGAGCTTTTCTTTCATAACATGCAATAATCATCAACTATTCTAGAGCTCCTGGTAAATTTGGCCAGTATCTTCTCATTTTCTGTAATATGATTCTAAAAAAACCTTCATTTTAAATATGGAAATAACCTTTAGAAATAAATTTGATTTTGGTGAAGAGAGAGAATTTAATGGTATGTAAATTACATCTCAATAAAAATAAATACGTAGATGCTTTATAAAGGAGGTGGTGGTGAAATAAATGTACCAATATGTCCTCCTATTGTTAACCCAAACTGCACAGTAGCTTCAAGTATCTTCAAATGCAATGGGCCCAATCACAGAATAATTATTGGATTCCATAACATATTTCAACTTTTTTTTTTTTTTTTAAATAATCAACCTTTCCTTTTCTTCCTGTCCATTCTCTGGCTTCTTCATTTCCACCCCCCTTCCTTAGCATCGGATAAATCAAAAGATCAGGGACACTAGAACACTTTTTTCTCCTTTTAACATTAGGTTTGATGGAGGCAACGCACTAAATCTACCACTTACAATACGGCCTCAAGATCAACTGTGGTTTTTGAAAATCCATGCAGCACAAACGGGGTATGCTTTTTAGCTTTGGGGGGGGGGGGGGGGGAGGAAAAAAAGAGAGGATAATGGTTTCTCTCTGATTCTCCTAGGGTTTAACATTCTAAGAAAAGATCGCGGCATGTTCCTTGGGTCATTTCTTCTTCTCCTTCTCTCTAAGGACAATAGATAACTGGCGTCAAGATTTATTCTTCTTAGTTCTCCTGGGCAATGAGAGCGCTTCACACACAGACTTACCAACGAACTCTATCGTCCTGGAGCCAGATCCTTGAATGAAGCCCGGGTTCTTTTTTTTCCCCCCCGAATGGGGGTGTTTTCTTGCTTGGAAACACCCGATCCCTGACCCGAGAGCCTACACCTAACCTTCCCCGGTGTTCGTCTGCCTCCGGTTTGTTCGCGCCGACGGCAGTTTACCGAGTCGCGCGTCTGCGAGCCAGACCCGCCGCCGCCGCCGCGGGCCCCGGGGAAGCGTCTCCGCGCGAGGAGGACGCGCGGCCGCCGGGCTCCGCTTTCGCATTTTGAATCCCGAGTAGGAAGTGAGACGGCGCCGCGCTCAGTTCCGGGGCCCGCGGCGTCCGGAACCGACCTGGGCCGCGGCGGCCCCGGCGCAACAAGTGACCCGCGCGCGGCCCGGCGCCCCCGGGACCCCGAACCCCCCGCCCCCCCATCCCCCCCGCCGACTTACGATCTCCGAGCGGCCGTCGCGGCAGGCGTTCTGGAAGCGCGCCTGGCGCTCCTCGTGGGGCCGGTCCCTGAAGCCCGTGTACTTAATCTGCAAGGCGGACACACACAGCCCGAAATCAGGAGCCAAATCCGCGGCGGCGGCGCCGCCCGCGCGCCCGCCCTCCCGCCGCCCCGCGCGACGCCGATAAGGACAAGCAGAGCCTGCGGGCAGACGGCGGCCCCGGCCTGATTGCCCCCCGCCGCCGCGGGGGGTCCCCGGGAGGGGTCCCGAGGGCTTCCCGGGGGGGCCGCGCCGCCCAAACTTTTCTCCGCCCGGGCCCACTCGGGGCGCCGCGCGCCGGGGCCTCCGCGCCGTCCCGCCCGCCTCACCTCGCATTCGCGGCTCAGCTTCCTGAAGAACTCCTCGTTCTCGAACTTGCTTCTCTGGTCGGGCACGACGCGCGGCATCTTCCCGCCCTTTGGGTCAGACCGCGTCAGGCCGGTCGTGCTCCGGGGCTTAGCGCGGGCCACCCGCTGGCCGGCTCCGCGTGGACCGACTGACTGCCCGCTGCCCGCGGAGCCCTTTGTTTGAGGCGCCCGCGCGCGTGGGCTCCGGCTCCCGGGGTCTGAGGTGGTGGTGGTGGTGCCGCCGCCGCCGCTACCGCCGCCGCTGCCGCCTCAGCCGTTGCCTGCCGCCCGCGCGGACCCAGCACCCGCCGCCCCCGACCGCCGCCGCCGCCGCCGCCACTTCCTCTCACCGCCCACCTCGCAGGCCCGCCGGCCCCGCCCCCGCCGGCCCCACCCCGCCCCTCGCGCGCCCGCCCGCCAGCCCGCCCGCCCGCCCCAAACTCCGGCAAACAAAACGTACCATTCACAACTCCGCGGCCCGCGCCGCGCATGCGCCGCCCCGGCCTGCGGGCCGCTAGGTGGCGGGGAGCCTGGCTCCTCCCTCCGCGCGGCCCTCTTCCCCGGGGGCTGACCCCGCGGGCCACTCACGGTGGGACCGCCCCGTGGGGGATCCGCCCGGTCCGAGGAGATGGAGCGAGCGGGTTCCTTTCTTTTTGACCGGCTGGAACTTTTGTTGGACTTCCGAGTCGCGAGGAAATTGAAGTCTTTGGGGGACTTTGCGCCTCCAAACCGAAGGGGATGGGTGGGTGTGAAACGTGCAAGGCAAAGACGATAGGTGGAATCAGACCAGAGCATCCCCACTTGAACCCAGGTCATGATGGAAAGGTCGGAGCTGTGAGTGTCAGTCAGAAGGCCCTAGGTGAGATCTTACTGAACTCTCTTTGCCTGCTGACTGGAGCTTTAAATGAGACTTTGGACCGCTCAGCCTCTGTTTGCTCATTTCCAAAATTCAGACTTGAACAAGTTCATAGTATTAGAGTGAGAGCTTTGATTGTAGGTCTAACACATAATGAGCACTCGATTAAGTTACGTTTTTAAAGAATAGCAAGCTGCTGGATTTATAAATGTATCCTAATGCCAGTCCATATCTTTACCCAAATGTGCAAACAAATCCCAAAAGATTCACAACTTTGAGTCATTGAGCCCAAGCTGTAGAGAATCTGACTTGGGGTTTATGACAGACCTTGACTCCAAGTTGGTCCTCAATAAATTCTGATCCTTGCCCTAGCCGGTTTGACTCAGTGGATAGAGCGTTGGCCTGCGGGCTGAAGGGTCCTGAGTTAATTCCAGTCAAGGGCACTTGCCAGGGTTTCGAGCTGGGTCCCCATTAGGGGGCGTGCAGGAAGAAGCCAATGATTCTCATCATTGATGTTTCTATCTCTCTCCTCCCTTCCTCTCTGAAATTAATAAATAAATATATATATATATATTAAAAATTCCAATCATTGCCCTAGCTGGTTTGGCTCAGGGGATAGAGCTTCTGCCTGCGAACCAAAGGGTCCCGGGTTTAATTCAGGTCAAGGGCACATGCCTGGGGTTGCAGGCTCAATCCCAGGTTGGAGGCATGCAGGAGGCAGCCAATCAATGATTTTTCTCTCCTCATTGATGTTTCTATCTCTCTCTCCCTCTCGCTTCCTCTCTGAAATCAATAAAAAATATTTTTTAAAAAGTCTGATCCTTGCCAAGACCGGTTTGGCTCAATGGATAGAGCGTCGGCTTGGGGACTGAAGGGTCCCGGGTTCGATTCCGGTCAGGGGCATGTACCTTGGTTGCGGGCATATCCCCAGTAGGGGGTGTGCAAGAGGCAGCTGATCGATGACTCTCTCTCTCATCGATGTTTCTGACTCTCTATCTCTCTCCCTTCCTCTCTGTACAAAATCAATAAAAATATATTAAAAAAAAAATTCTGATCCTTGAAATTCCAACTTGTCAAAAACTCAGTCCAAGGATGGCAAGTGGTACCAACTCTGATTGGTAACTGGCCATATTGCAAAGGATTGTGAAGAGACACCTAAACTCATGGGAATTAGTGCCCAGAGCAATTTGTAATGTCTGCGTGAATGCAGAGTTTGGCTGAATTTCCCACCCTTTCTAGTCCTATCTCATGTTTATAGATATAGTACTGAGATTGAGTGACCAACTGTCCTGGTTTTCCTGAGACTGTCCTATTTTAGCAATGAAACTCCCATGTCCCAGGAAACCACCCACTCCCAAGCAAAATGGGATGGTTGGTAACCCTAACTGAGGTCCAGAAAGTGATCCATCACCCAAGTTCAGGGAAGGAATTGTCAGCAAAGTCAGACCTGTAGGCTGATGGTTTTAACAAACACACTCTTTCTGAACAGTAAATATAGAGTCTCTTCCTTCCCAGGGCATGCTCCTCTGTCCATACCTAGCATGTGTGAATGAATGTATGTTTGTACACAAATAGAATAGATATAGATGTCAACACCACTATTGTTGGGCCTCCCTCTTTCTCAGAATCTTCCTCTCAGGTCTTCTTCAATTGCAAGGGACAGAAACCCAATTCAAGCAAATAGAGCTAAAAAGGGGTCTGTTTTATTTTAAGTAAATAAATCACAGAGAGAGTCTCCTTTTTTATTCCTCCATTTCTTCTGACTCCTTAGTGCTCTCAAGCTCTCTTGATGGCATTAATTTCCTGGCAAAGGATGGGAACAGCCATTTTTCCATTGCCAAGTCATAAGATTCCTGGGAAGGACTTTGATTGGCCCAGGTCAGATACTCTCTCCCCTCTACCAAATCACTATGTCCAGGCTGATGTGATGACACTGACCAGTTTATGTCATATTCGCTCCCATCTAGACCTGGGAGTCTGGGTTTGACATCCTCAGAGAGAACCTGATGGTTGGAAGAAGGAAAGAGCAGTTTTACCCAAAGGAAGGAGTGGGGGGAGTGCCTGTGGGTCCACTGAACAGTTTGTATCAGCCACATCTGGCAAAGGATGTCGTTTTTATTTTGCTGCCTAAAGGCTCTGATGAAACTGGAGGGGGAAACTCCACATCAGCACAGGCAAAGTGCAGACGAAACCAGCCTTCAAACATCTGCAACTTATTTTGAGAGGTGAGTGAGGCAGCTTCGTTCCCAAGGCACCAAGGCAGTCACTGTAACAGAAGCTTTCATTCATCTGCTGCCTCTGTCTCAAGTCTTCCCATTTCAGCTAAGCCCTTTGGACGCCAGGGCAACACAGCCATTGTTCAGTGTTTCCCAAACTTTTGACATATGTGTAACCCCTTCTATAATTTTCGTAATGCTGAGTACCCCTCGTACTCATGAGAACGTAGAATTAGGTGCAGCTAAGCACGGTGCAGAGCATATCCCCACCAAACTCCGGTGCAACACGTACCCCCACCAAACTCTTCCCGTACCCCTGGGGGTGCGCGTACCACACTTTGGGAAACACTGGGAGAGGCAGGCAATGGCTTTGCTTCCAGTCAACAAAGCCTGTCTGAGGCCAGTGGCCAGGGGAGCAGTTTCTGCTGTTGACTTCTATTGTAGGGAAAAGGAAAATATCCCAGGTGATACCACTTAGCACCACCATATTCTGTTTAGGTAGACGGCTGTATAAAACTCTTCATTTCTGTCTCTGAAAAATGACCCAGAAGCTGAAACTGGTTTGGCTCAGTGGATAAAGCGTCAGCCTGCGGACTGAAAGGTCCCGAGTTCTATTCCGGTCAAGGGCATGTACCTTGGTTGTGGGCACATTCCCAGTAGGGGGTGTGAAGAGGCAGCTGATTGATGATTCTCTCTCATTGATGTTTCTAACTCTCTATCCCTCTCTCTTCCTCTCTGTAAAAAATCAATAAAATATATATTTTTAAAAATAAAAAAATAGCCGAGACTGGTTTGGCTCAATGGATAGAGCGTCGGCTTGGGGACTGAAGGGACCCGGGTTCAATTCCGGTCAAGGGCATGTACCTTGGTTGCGGGCATATCCCCAGTAGGGGGTGTGCAAGAGGCAGCTGATCGATGACTCTCTCTCATCGATGTTTCTAACTCTCTATCTCTCTCCCTTCTTCTCTGTACAAAATCAATAAAATATATATTTTTTTTTTAAAAAATAAAAATAATAAAAAAATGACCCAGAAAGCAGCACTCTTAATCCACAATGGGGCTCCCAGACCTGCTGCTGATCCTGGTCTTCGGACTCTAGTAATAATTGTTTCTGCCATGGGAAGTGTGGAATAAATAGAAGGTGAAATGACCCTAGAGTGGCTAAGATGCCCAGGCAGATACCATGAGCTCTGACAAGGAAAAGCGCAAGGTCAAGGCACATTTTTTTAGGTTCAAGGGAGCTGGAGGGGAACCATGAGAGTGCAGAGCAGGGCAGAGTCCTCCGTCAGCCTCATGGGGGTGGGAAATGATGTCCTGAGGGAAAGGGATGAAAAAGCCTGCCAGGCCAACCCAGAACAGCAACACCACAGACAGCCTTTGGCAACTCCAAGCCACAGGGTAACCCACACTCGACATTGTCTGGCGTCCAACCAGCCAGGATGACCGGAAAACTAGCCACAGGCTGAAGGAAGTCATTGCCTCAGCTGACCTTTACATACCTTTTTTTTTTTAAATTAAATTTTTCACTTATTTTTAAAACTGATTTAAAGGAAATTAATACATGAAAGTTTCACCCAGGTCAGCTATATTTAGCTCTGTGCTTCTGACCATCTGGGTTTGGATTAGCAAACCCCTCCACGGCACCCTGCAATCCCAATCAGCTCTGGTAGGGCCACCAGATGGAAGCTTGAGGGCACTTGTACCTAGAAATACCCTCCTCCTTCCCAAATCTGGCTGAAATCTCTGAAGCTCCGCTGCTTGGAGCCTTCCTTTCCTAAGGATTCAGCCAGCCAAGGGCCTCCTTTGCCTCACCTTCTTGGGTGGGCAGCTGCTCCCGCCCAAGGACTCCCAGACTGATCTGGAGTGGGTGAGCGGGAATGCACTCAATTGTCTGGTCCAACCTCGAAGATCTGAGCTGGGTGCTTACATGTCCCTTATCTCAGTTAATTCAAGCAACCACCTTCTAAGACAGGTCTTCTTCTTTTTTTAATTTTATTTATTTATTTTTAAAAATATATTTTATTGATTTTTCACAGAGAGGAAGAGAGAGGGATAGAGAGTCAGAAACATTGATGAGAGAGAATCATCAATCAGCTGCCCACAGGGGATGTGCCCGCAACCAAGGTACATGTCCTTGACCGGAATCGAACCTGGGACCTTTCAGTCCCCAGGCCGACGCTCTATGCACTGAGCCAAACCAGGTCTTCTTGTCCCCATTTGACAAATGAGAGAACTGAGACTCTGAAAAGGTAAATAAGTAACCATAAGATTGTGATAAGATCCTGTCTCATTAGTGATAACAAAATGGCTTAGCATCTTTGTTCACTCCTCATCATAACACTACAAGTTTGGTATTCTTCTTCTTCACCCTATTCTACAGATGAAATTGAGGCTCCCAGGAGCTGATGGTCCCAGGGTCATGCTCTTAACCATTCATTCCACTCTAAGGTCTCTGCTGTGGAGATGCCACAGTTCTTGCTTTTCTCCCTAAATGAACTGTGAACTCATGGAGAGCTGTGGCTGGGGTCAGTCCTCCTGGAACACCCAAAACATGCTCCTAAAGGGTCCCCAGTAGGTTGAATGAAGGGGTCCTATTGTGAGATTTGTGGCAGAATTTGGCTCTTGCCCTTTTTTTAAAAATATATTTTATTGATTTTCCACAGAGAGGAAGGAAGAGGGATAGAGAGCTAGAAACATCGATGAGAGAGAAACATCGACCAGCTGCCTCCTGCAAACCCCCTGCCGGGGATATGCCCATAACCAATGTATATGCCCTTGACCGGAATCGAACCTGGGACCTTTCTGTCCACAGACCGACGCTCTATCCACTGAGCCAAACCGGTTTCGGCTGGCTCTTGCCCTTGATGGTGATGCATTCCTGTCCCCCAGCCCAATTGTTTGTTCCTCTTTGACTTGGAAGGTCAAGGCCTAGATGTCCTGCCTCCCCAAATCCAGTAGAAAGATTGGCTTTATCCAGCTCTGGTGTCAGCAGCTACTTACATCTTCCTCTCCTTAAAGAGGGAGTGAGAGAAGTCCTCCTAGGTCCCAGAGTCTCTGGTGCATTTTTTCTAAGGAAACCCTTTCCCTTCAGTTACTGAGAAAATACTGTACCATCTTGCAGTTGAAACAGGATCTGAAACCACAAATGAGACCTGAAGGGGGTGAGAGAGAAGGGAAATTAGGGGCTGGCACAGTGCCTAAAGCCCTACCTCTACCCAGCTTCTAGTTTCTGGATGGAGATAGGCCCGAGTCCAGGATGAGGGTGTCATCTGTCTGAATAAGGCAGTTTCCTGAGCCGTAAAGAATTCTTTTCTGAGATATAATTTACATTCCATAAAATTCACTCTTAGACCCTTAAGAATTTCCCCTCCCAAGAGGTTCTCCCCCCACTCTTAGCTCCCCTGCTACCCTCCCCCACAAGCACAGAGGGAGAGGAAAGCAGAAAAGAAGCAAGTTTCCCCAGAATAGCATTTCTTCAGTGTTGGGATCAATAAACCCGTTTGCTTAAAAGGAACCAGATGATTTCATCCTTGTAATTACAAGTTTGACGTTTGCAAATCTTGCCCTGGCTCCACACGAGCCTCTTTGTCATGGGAAGCGAGAGGTTTGTCTGGGAGCCTGGGGGTAGGGGGGCTGAGCCTGGTGCGGTGGGAAGAAGGCCAGACTAGGTCAGGAGGCCTGTCTGGCCATCTTGGAGGGCTACTTTAATTTTTTTAAAAATATATATATTATTGATTTTTCACAGAGAGGAAGGGAGACGGATAGAGAGCTAGAAACATCGATGAGAGAGATACATCGACCAGCTGCCTCCTGCACACCCCCCACCGGGGATGTGCCCGCAACCAATGTACATGCCCTTGACCGGAATCGAACCCAGGACCCTTCAGTCCACAGGCCGACGCTCTGTCTAGTGAGCCAAACCGGCCTCAGCGTGGAGGGCTACTTTAGACTTGCTCCCCTTTCCCTTAATTTTCTGGTGGGTGATGAGAAACAGACTAGACTAGGGGACTAGTGGTGAGCTCTAACCACACCGCCCTCCTGCCTAAGCCCCCTCCCCCAAGCCTCTGATTTGTCTGTGGCAGGAAGGCAAAGGTGCTCAGCTCAGCATTCATGATCTCCTCACAGTCTTTCCTTTCCTTTCTGATCCCATCGCCCGCCATTTCTCCCCGTGGCACCCTGCAATCCAGTCACACTCGCCTGCTTGCTTTTCCCACATGCTTCAGGGCCTTTGCTTTAACTGCTCTCTATCGAGCGTGACTTTTTCCTGTTTCTCAGCTGGGAAAACTCATACTTTTTCTTTAAATATGAGGCCAGGGGCCTTTGATTGTCATCCACAGAGCGATGCCCCGCAGCATGCCTCATTCTAGCATCTGAGTCCACACACTGTACCAGCGAGACGGTCAACACACTTAGGCCACTGCAACACCCTGGGTTCTGGGAGGATCTGGCTCCCCGCTGATTTGTGATCTATAAACCAGAAGGTCTCGCAGTTTGATTCCCTATCAGGGCACATGCAGGCTGGATCCCCAGTGTGGGGCCTGCAGGAGGCAGCCGATCAATGATGCTCTATCATCGTTGATGTTTCTATGGTTCTCTGCCCCTTCCTCTCTGAAATCAATGAAAATGTATATTTTAAACACTGTGCAGCCTTCATAGTGTTTCTCAAGTTGTTTTAATTATTTAAAACTTGTGGTGTCTTTTGGTAGAAAATTTAGGAAATATAGGAAAAGGAGAGAGTTCTACCACCTCCAAAGAATCATTGCTAACATTTCAGTATATTTTCTTTGGCCTCCTTTCATTCACATTTTCTCACATAGTTATGACATACTATAGATACAGTTTCTTTAAAAAAAAATTTTTTTTTAATTGATTTTTTACAGAGAGGAAGGGAGAGGGATAAAGAGTTAGAAACATGGATGAGAGATAAACATCAATCAGCTGCCTCCTGCACACTCCCTACTGGGAATGTACACACAACCAAGGTGCATGCATGCCCTTGACCAGAATCGGACCTGGGACCCTTTGATCCGCAGGCCAACAATCCATCCACTGAGCCAAACCGGTTTTGGCTAGATACAGTTTTGAATGCTCCATTATCCTAACCCTATGGCATAAATATTTTCCCATGTAATTATATAAAACTTCTAATGGCACCTTGGCCAATCGCCTATTGTTGGGGATTTATTTTTGTTGCTTCCTATTATTCACTGCTACAAAATAAGCTTCTGTGAACATCATGATGCTTAAAGCTTTTTCTTTTTTAAAAATATTTTATTGATTTAGAGAGGAAGGGAGAGGGAGAGAGATAGAAACATCAGTGATGAGAATCATTGATTGGCTGCCTCCTGCACGCCCCATACTGGGGATTGAGCCCGCAACCCGGGCATGTGCCCTTGGCCAGAATGGAACCTGGGATCCCCTCAGTCCGAAAGCTGACACTCTATCCACTGAGCCAAATCAGCTAGGGCTTAAAGCTTTTTCTTTTTTTATTTTTATTTTAGTTTTTATTTTTATTTTTTATTTTTTTATTTTTTAAAGCTTTTTCTTAAAAGTTTTGGATAGTGGTTTCAGAAGTAGAACCACCGTGTCAAAAGGTATGGGCATTTTAAGATTCCTGATATGTGTGAACAAATTTGTCTCTTCTTGAGTCTTAAAAATCAGTTCCCTCCTCCCTACATTTCTCTTCTCAGCATCTCAGACACAGGAAATGCCAACCAAGAATAAACCAAGACCTGCAGATAGAGATCAATAGATCAATAAAGGAGGCTGAATAATTCAACACTCACTTCTAGCTCATTACCAACTCTGGAATCCAAATGCATTCTTTTTACCTTATTTCCTTTTGTGTCCCTCTTGATGATACCTTGACACCTTGCCATGTTCCTGGAGTTTTCAAATTTCCTTAGCCCTAAACCATGTTGGCAGGCCAGGTTTCCCATCAGGCTATAATATTGGCTTGTAAATAGGTCATCAGAATTACTAGCCATGGCCGAAACCGGTTTGGCTCAGTGGATAGAGCGTCGGCCTGAGGACTGGAGGGTCCCGGGTTCGATTCCGGTCAAGGGCAGTTACATTGGTTGCGGGCACATCCCCAGTAGGGAGTGTGCAGGAGGCAGCTGATCGATGATTCTTTTTCATCGATGTTTCTAACTCTCTGTCCCTCTCTCTTCCTCTCTTAAAAAATCAATAAAATAGCCAGGACCGATCTGGGTCAGTGGATAGAGTGTCGGCCTGCGGACTGAAAGGTCCCGGGTTCGATTCCGGGCAAGGGCATGTACCTTGGTTGCAGGCACATCCCCAGTAGGGGGTGTGCAAGAGGCAGCTGATCAATGATTCTCTCTCATCGATGTTTCTAACTCTCTATCCCTCTCTCTTCTTCTCTGTTAAAAATCAATAAAATATATTTTTTTAAAAAAAATCAATAAAATATATATATATATATTTTAAATCAATAAAATATATTTAAGAAAAAAAGAATTACTAGCCATGGCCACCTCACCTGCCTGCTTTCCCTCTAGATACACAAGCACAATTAATAAAGCAAACAATAAGCAGCTGAGATTTGCTTTCCAGCAATGTTATCAGTTTGTCTCAAATAAATTCTTATGAGAAGTTTAAAAAAAATAAAGCAAACATAATTTCCTTCCTCTAGATCAGGGGTGGGGAACCGTTTTTTTTTCTGCCAAGGGCCATTTGGATATTTATAACGAAATTATCAACTTAAAAAATGAGCCTGCTCTATTTGGTCAAACATTGAATTAACTCACCCCTCATGCCTTGGCAGGGCCAGGCCAAAGGATTTATTGGGCCTTATACAGCCCAGGGGCCAATGTTCCCCATCCCTGCGCTAGATGGTACTTCTGAGTGAATGGGCCAGGAGTTCCTTTTCAGGCTTGGCTAACTTCGTCTATCTAGCTTGCTTCTTTCCTCTTTCTCAGCCCGGCAAATTCATACTCTTTCATTAAGTGTGGCTCCAGAAGCCTCTGAGAAACGTTTTTCCACTGCACTGGGCAGACCGACCGGCCCCCAGAACCCCCTCACCAATGCCTGCCCTAGAGACTGAACCCCACCTCCTCAATGCACCCCGCAGTCTTGATAGCTTCCCTGGCCTCACCTTATGCTAAGGTCATCTTGCTCCCTCCTGGCCAAGGGGAGCTCCCAGCATGCCTTACAACTAAAGTAGTATTGGAGATTGAGATGGACACAAAGATGCCATGGATAGGCTGGAGGGAGTACATTGGACTGATAAAACTGCCCACTGTGGATGTTTTGGGTTAGGTGGTGAGGGGACAATCACCCAATCACAGCCTTCTCTAAGGCACGTGTGGTATAAGCCTGTGTAGGTGGCAAGCCCAGAGGAGGCAGGCATGGAGTTCACCTTATATCCAGGAGCTCATTCACATTGTAAACCGGGTAAGTGGTGCCCCCTGGAGGTGTGTGCTGCAATATTCTTCTGCCATACCCAGGTGCTAGGAGAGGGAAGCGTGTGCCACCCAGGATAACGATCCCCTAACCAGGCGGTTTCCCTGCTTTTCCCATTAGACTCCACTACCAAAGTTTGTTTGGGTTTGGTTATATCCTCATTCTTGGGGAAACTATTCTTTTTTTTTTTTTTTCAGATCTGCTGAGTTTTGTGGATATATTAGTTACCTAGAAACCAGGCACGGTCACGATTTCTCCTGCCAGAGAGGATCAGAGAGGCCAACTGAGTGTCTGAGATCACACAGCAGTGCGAACAGTTGTATTTGAACCCATGATCCCTGCCCATCGGCAGTCTTTATTAGCAATGCAGAATCCCATGATTCTAGAGCAACAAATCAATGGTGGCACTTCTGGCGGTGCCGAAAGGCCCAGCAACAGGGTCAGGGTTTTGGAGCCGTGGGTCTGGGGGAGGGGGGTGTCTCTAGAACAGCCTTGGAATCTACCAGTCCTCCCCCAAGGCTAGCAGAGCTGCTCTTCAGAAAAGACATTAATCAGCCAAGACCGGTTTGGCTCAATGGATAGAGTGTCGGCTTGGGGACTGAAGGGACCCTGGTTCGATTCCGGTCAAGGGCATGTTCCTTGGTTGCGGGCATATCCCCAGTAGGGGGTGTGCAAGAGGCAGCTGATCGATGACTCTCATCAATGTTTCTAACTCTCTATCTCTCTCACTTCCTCTCTGTACAAAATCAATAAAATATATATTTTTTTAAAAAGACATTAATCAGCCAGAGGCATCTCTATCAGCTTTTTTTTTTTTTTTTTTAAATATATTTTTATTGACTTTTTACAGAGAGGAAGGGAGAGGGATAGAGAGTCAGAAACATCGATCAGCTGCCTCTTGCACCTGCCCTACTGGGGATGTGCCCGCAACCAAGGTACATGCCCTTGGCCAGAATCGAACCTGGGACTTTTCAGTCTGCAGCCAACACTCTCTCCACTGAGCCAAACCGGTTTCAGCCTCTATCAGCTTTTGATGAATGTTCCTGCCACTGGTGCTAATTTCCTGAAAGGCTTTTCTTCCACCTTCCGGCTCCCCATGAAAAGGTTCTTGCTCCTTCCCTGCAGGAGATCCATCATGACCACCCAGGGGCTCCTTGGTGAGGTCCCAGGCACGCTCTCCCACAATGCTTGTGGCTAAACGGGAGTGAACAGGAGTCCTGGACCACAGATGGAGGAGACGGGGTTGGAGCAGTGTCCCCCCCGCCCCCACAGTCACTGCTACCAGCACTCGGCTGAGGAGAACCAGGCCCAGAGAGGCAAAGGGCCAGGAGGGACAGGCCCAGACAGGAACTCACTCAGAGGGACAGGCCTAAACAAGAACACACGGCTCCCAAATTCTGCCTAAAGGAGGCATGCTGAAGCTGCTCTGTGAGGTCATCTGATCCCAGCCTCTGAGTTCTTTCAGGGCTCAGATGGGCCTTCCTCCCCTTCTGATTTGCTCAGACACATGGGCACAAACCCAATTCCTCGTGGCCATGGAGCTATCACTGTGATTACAGAGGGCCCGTGGTGAGAGGCTAGAGTGCTGTCTTGATTGGCTTTCTCTGGGGGTGAAGGGGGAAAAGGGGAGTCCCCAGCCAACACCTAGCCTGTCTTTAGAGAAGTGATCTCCTCTTCCTCACAGAAAGTCTGATCCAGAAGGGCTTGAGGTCAGTTCTACAGCCCCCAGCAAGCCCCCAGCCCTTCCCTTCCAAGGCCAGACCTGAAAGAGGTGGGGAAAGAGAGGGTGGTACTGAAAAAAAAAAAAAAAAAAAAAAAAAGTAAAAGAAAAAGAAGAAGAAAAAAAGCTGCCGAAACCGGGTTGGCTCAGTGGATAGAGCGTCGGCCTGCAAACTCAAGGGTCCCGGGTTCGATTCCGGTCAAGGGCATGTACCTTGGTTGCGGGCATATCCCCAGTAGGGAGTGTGCAAGAGGCAGCTGATCGATGATTCTCTCTCATCGATGTTTTTAACTATCTCTCTCCCTTCCTCTCTGTAAAAAAATCAATAAAATATATTTTTTTTAAAAAAGAAGAAAAAAGGCAACCCTCAACCCCATGCCACTGCATCCGGGACCTCTAACCCAGCCCCTTGTTGGCACTGTTGGCAGAAACAAACATTGTACAGCAGATTTCTTTAGTCAACTTTGTTTGTGGACCTTCTTTTTTTTTTTTTTTAAATATATATTTTATTGATTTTTTACAGAGAGGAGGAGAGAGGGATAGAGAGTTAGAAACGTCAATGAGAGAGAAACATCGACCAGCTGCCTCTTGCACACCCCCTACCGGGGATGTGCCCGCAACCAAGGTACATGCCCTTGACCGGAATCGAACCTGGGACCTTTCAGTCCGCAGACCGCCGCTCTGCCACTGACACTGAGCCAAACCGGTTTCAGCCGTTTGTGGACCTTCTTAACTGGATCTTCTCTGCCAGCTTCTTCCCTTCTAGAAACGCCAGCCTCACACAGAGTGTGTCCTGGGTACAGGTCCACCTTGTTCCCCACTATAAGGTCCCGTTGGATCCCGCCTGGGCCGGAAAGAGGCCAGTGGGGACGGAAAAGCCTTGAAGTGGTGGTAGCTGCACCCCCCTGCACCCCTCTTTCATTTACCGAATGCCTCCTTGGACCTCGCTCTTTCTCTCCGCTTAAGGTCCCCGCCAAGCCCCTGGAGCCTCTGCCGGGCAGTCTGTGGGCTCCCGGAGGCCAGAACGGATCCCTCTGGGTCCTCCAGCGCCCACAGGTGAGCGAGTGAGGCTGGGCAGGGCAGGGACCCGGGAAGGAGTCCATGCGTGCATTCTCTGGTCAGTGATGGGCACCTGGGGCCCTACACTGCCCACCCACCCTGCTGCCCACCTCCCAGCCGAGGGTGTCTAAGGCCAGGCCCTGCCATGACCACCCGGAGGGCACTGCTCTGGGCGTGGCCAGCTCAAGTCTAGCCTTGGAGGACCTGAAGCCAGGAGGCCCAGGAGGCCATCAGAGGACTTGGGCAGGGAGCCCTCCTCGGGAGGGAGGCCCCACCCCGCTGGCCCCCACCTCCCGGCGCCCCGAATCCGCCAGGGCTCTGGCCCCGCGCCAGGCAGGCAGCCGGATCCATCGCCGCAGCTGGCGGGAGGCGGGGGCGTCCCCCGGGGCTCCGGGCGGGCGAGGCAGCGGGCGGAGGGGGCTCCGCGCAGGGGCCGCAGCTCCCGCACTGATTGGGCCTCCCCCGCCGCCTCGCCGGTAATTGCTGCCGGAGCCGGGCCTGGGCCGGCGGGGCGTCGGAGGAGAGGAAGGGGCGCTGCTTCCGGAGCGGGGGATCCAGCTCTGCAGGAGCTGAGCCGCAGAGGCCCCCAGGAGACGCGTTTGCATGCTGTTCCTTCGCCAGCTCGGCCCGGGGAGAGGGGTGGAGAGGAGGAATGGGGGGGGAGGATGGACGGGAGGAGGGGCTTCATCCACGTGGAGGCCGGTAAAAAAAGGGGGAAGGTGCCCTGACCGGTTTGGCTCAGTGGATAGAGCATCGGCCTGCCGGGCATGTACCTTGGTTGCGGGCACATCCCCAGTAGGGGGCGTGCAGGAGGCGGCTGATGGATGTTTCTAAGTCTCTACCCCTCTCCCTTCCTCTCTGTAAAAAAAAAAAAAAATATATATATATATATATATATATATATATATATATATATATGGAAAGGCAACAAAGAGGTGTGTGTGTGTGTGTGTGTGTGTGTGTGTGTGTTGTGTGTTGTGTGTTGTGGGCGGGGCTTCACCAAGATCCAACCAGTTCTGGGGAGGGGGAGGGTCGTGGTGGTGGCTTTAGGATTGGGGTGGCTGTTGGGGAACCCCAGTATTGACAGAAAGACAGGGTGGAGACTGGAAGGCAGGAAGGAGAGGGTAGGAACCGGGGCTGTGAGAGGTGGTGCCAGCCTGCCATCCAGTCTGCCCACCCAAGTTGGAATGTCTAGAGGAGGTCCTAGGCCTGAGTCCATTCTGATCCTGGCATCTGCTGCAACCTAGTTGGGTGAGTGAGTGAGGCCCAGCTCGTGGGCTCATTTCAATATCCAGGCCTGAAGCACAGACAGAGGGGACTCGTGTCAGCATCTGAGTGAGTGAACAGCACTGATTCCTGAGGGAGAGGATGGACGTCAAGGCCCTGGGACCAGAAGAGGCTCGCTCAGGGACAGTAGGGAGGGGCAACTGCACATCAGGAGACACTCAAGTGGGTAATGATGCCCTTAAGGCATGAGGGGTCTGGGGCTGATGGGCGGGGAGAAGGGAGAGGGATGTGTGGGGACCATTATTCCCAAGTTTCTTTCTATTCTTGCAATAGTCTCTCAGGGCCTGGACAAGATGGACAGGGAACTGGGGAGGATTAAGAGGGAGTGGGTCTAATATCCAAGAGGAGAGGCTGCAGGCAGAGTAGGAGGGGGGCTTGGAGGATGGCTTCCCTGAGAGCCTAAGAGGGCCAGCTTGCTGAGTGGGCACCCCGACTGTCATTCAAAACATCACGGGGCTCCATCTGGTACCACTTCTGGGCAGACACAGGCCCAAGTGTTAAAGTGGAAGAGACCCTTGCCAAAGTTTTGAAGACATCCCCCAAAATCCCTAATCTTTAAGTTGTAGTCAGGTTTAACCATATGTGTTTTTGTTTTTGTTTTTCAGACAGTGTGGTTGAAGTTTGCGTCCATACCTATACCAGGAAGCATTTTTTATAAAAAATATATTTTATTGATTTTTTACAGAGAGGAAGGGAGAGGGAGAGTGTTAGAAACATCGATGAGAAAGGATCAGCTGCCTCTTGCACACCCCCTACCGGGGATGTGCCAGCCACCAATGTACATGCCCTTGACAGGAATCAAACCTGGGACCCCTTCAGTCTCCAGGCTGACAGGCTCTATCCACTAAGCCAAACCGGTCTCGGCCGGGAAGCATTTTTAGAGCATTTTCTGTGTGTAAGACACTGTTCTAGGCAACTTACAGTTAATGATCATTCAATGCTCACAGCGGATCTGTGAAGGGGAGCACTATCATTGTTTCCATTTAACAGATGGGAAAACTAAGGAACAAAGAAGATTAAAAAAAACTTGTTAAAAAATACACATCCAGTACATTGTGGAACGTGATGGAACCCTATTTGTGTGTGTGTATGTGTGTGTGTGTGTAAAACTAAGTTTGGCCTGGGTATGGACACTCTAGTCTGTGTCTCACTGGGTCCACGTGTGCACATCTGATCCTGCAGTACCCCCTGGTGGTCACATACTCACACTGCTCACAGCACCCTACTTGTGATAGCATCCGAGAGATGCTACCCTGGGTTCACCAATCTCTGCCCTGCAGGCCCTGACTCGTCTGAGTTTGTGGGTTCCCCTTGGCTTGCTCTCCTTAGTTCTGCATGATCGCTGGGTTCTCAAGGCAGGCCATCGGTCGGTCCAGGGTATAAGTTGGGGATGACTTTCTCCTGGAGGCCCACTCTCTTAGAGGATTCTCAAGTGACCGGGCAGAAGCAGGGCGCTGCCCTGCAGGCAGATTCCAACACAAATCCCCTCTGTGGGGAAGATGTGACTTAAGAGCCAGACTCCTGAGTTCAAATCCTGGCTCTGCCACGTTCTGGCTGTGTGACCTTGTACAAGTTCCTTTACAACTTTGGGCCTAGTTTCCATCCATAAAACAGTGATGATAACTGGAAACACCTCATTTGGGTGGAAGATGAGTTTTTTTTGTTTTGTTTTTAAAAAAATATATTTTATTGATTTTTTTACAGAGAGGAGGAGAGAGGGGATAGAGAGCTAGAAATGTCGATGAGAGAGAAACATCGACCAGCTGCCTCCTGCATACCCCCTACCGGAAGGTACATGCCCTTGACAGGAATCGAACCTGGGACGTTTCAGTCCACAGACTGACGCTCTACCACTGAGCCAAACCGGTTTCGGCTGGAAGATGAGTTTTATGTGTGAAAACAGGAGGCATGGAACAAAAGCCAAGGAAAGTCTGTTCTTAGGGCAAGTGTCTGTCAGGGTGTCTGTCTCCCTGCTGGCTTGGGAGATTGCTCACTCCAAGGAAAGGCAGGACTAGTTTCTGAGCCTCAGTGTCAGGAACATTGCTGGCTGGGAGCAGGGGGTGGGAGGATGGGTGGACAGAGTGAGACACGAGTAAACATTTGCTAATTCAAACAGCTGGGAGTACTGGCTGAGGGTCAGGGCAAAGGTCATGGCGAGACAACATGCCAGGTCCTCTCTTGGCATCTGGGGCTGGAGAGCTTTCGGATCATACTTCTCTCCTGCCAGGAATAACGAGGCAGCTTTCTGAATCTGCTACTTTAACCTGATCCTTGGGGTGGAGGTGGGGGTGTAGAGAGAGCAACAGGGAACCAATCAAATAAGATACCACTACACCCATTAAAATTAATCAAATGTATAGAGACAGTAAAGCAACAAGCAGATTGTCAAATTTCAGCAGGGAAGGGAGGAGGATCTGGGGGAGATAATAGATCAACTGAAGGACTTGTATACATGCATATAAGTACATCCAATGGGCATAAAACTCTGGGGAGGGAGGGGATGTATGGGAGGGAGGGAGGGGGGCAAAAAAAATCATTAAAATATGTAAAAATTAATTAATTAATTAATTAAAAAATAAAAAAAATAAAAATAAATAAAAATAAATAAAATTAATCAAATGTAGAAGAGATAAGAACACGTTTGGCAAGGGTACAGAGCATTTAGATTCCTTATCTGTGGCTGGTAGGGATGCAAAAATGGCAGTCATTTTGGACAACAGCTTGGCATTTGTTTAAAAATTTTGTTAGTAGGCTTTCTTTTTTTAATTTTTAATATATTTTTATTGATTTTAGAGAGGAAGAGAGAGAGAGACAGAAACATCAATGATGAGAGAGAATCATGGACCATTGCCTCCTGCATGCCCTCTACTGGGGATGGAGCCCTCAACCTGGGCATGTGTCCTTGACCAGAATCGAACCTGGAACTCTGCAGTCCACAGGCTGACACTCTATCCACTGAGCCAAACTGGCTAGGGCAACAGTTTGGCACTTTTATTTAAAAGTTAAACATACACTCACCATATGACCCAGCAATTCCACTCTTAGCTATTTACTTCAAAGAAATGAAAGCATATTTTTGTACAAAGACTCATCTAAAAAATGTTCATAGCGACTTCGAGTGGATAAAATGTGGCATATTGTACATGGAATACTACTCAGCAAAGAGGACTGGTTGGTTGAATCTCAAAAACATTATACTAAGTGACAGAAGTCAGTAAAAAAATGATTCCTTTTCTATGACATCCTAGGAAAGGCAAACTATAGTAACAGAAAGCAATTCAGTGGTTGCACGGGATCAGGGTCAGGGCAGCGACTGACTGCAAAGGGGCATGAAACAACTTTTTGAGCAATAAAGGCATTTTAAAACTTGATGTGATGGTGCTTGTGTGTCTTATACATTTACCCAAATTTATCAAATTGTACACCTAAAATGGGCGAATTTATTTGTATGTAAATTAGTCTATAAAAAAACTTAAAAAAAAATTACTGAGACAAGTCCTAAAAACTAGCCCTGGGAACCTACTATTATTATTATTATTTTTTTTATTGATTTCAGAGAAGGGAGAGGGAGAGATAGAAACATCAATAATGAGAACCATTGATTGCATGGCCCCCCACTGG
This sequence comes from Nyctalus aviator, assembly GCA_036971965.1. Lineage (NCBI taxonomy): Eukaryota > Metazoa > Chordata > Mammalia > Chiroptera > Vespertilionidae > Nyctalus > Nyctalus aviator. Next base: position 37,278,236 of record CM072936.1, read on the forward strand.
GGATCTAGCCTGCAACCTGGGCACGTGCCCTGATGGTGGTTGGGGGGACGAGGAATCAAACTGTCTTCCTGGTTCACAGGTTTACACTCAAAACCACGGAGCCATGCCAGACAGGTTTTGAAAAATATATTATGCATCTGCAAGACTGAAAAATGTACCAATAGATGCAAACCACAGGTGCTCAATATATGCTGCCAGGATGCAGGGGAAGCCTTATGCACCAGTCAGTGTTTCCGTGATCGATTGTTCTACTTAATCATGCAGTCATTGGTTGTTGCTTGTATGTGCCCTGAACTTTGCGAATTTTAAGTTAGCGTAGGCTCAAAGTTACTCTTGTCTGCCACCAGGTGGCCACACTGGGTAGTGCAGGAATCTTCATTCTTTAGCCCAATTTCAAGAAGCTGTATGGTTGGGGCTTGCTAGTAAATGCAGTAAAGGGAAAGAAGGCTTTCCTCCTGTGAAATCTAGTGCATGGAGAGGGTAAGTTGATCAGAAGTAGGAGCATGGCCGGGACCGGTTTGGCTCAGTGGATAGAGCGTCGGCCTGCGGACTAAAAGGTCCCGGGTTCGATTCCGGTCAAGGGCATGTACCTTGGTTGCGGGTACATCCCCAGTGCGGGGTGTGCAAGAGGCAGCTGATCGATGATTCTCTCTCATCGATGTTTCTAACTCTCTATCCCTCTCTCTTCCTCTCTGAAAAATCAATAAAAATATATTTAAAAAAAAAAAAAAAAAAAAAGAAGTAGGAGCATGGAGGGAGTCCTGGGTCTATGAGAAGAGAGATAGAGCCTCTTACTGACAGAGGGAAAGTGCTTTGGTGGAACAGAGAAGCCAAATGAACACAATTTGCACATTGAAATAAACCATGAGAGAAGGTGTATTTTTTTTTGTGTGTGTGTGTGGGGGGGGAGTTTAGGGAAAATAATAAGTAGGAAAACTAATCATGTAGATGCACACAGTGAGTTGGGGAATGCTCAGCAGCGGGGGGAGGTGGGTGGGGGTAGCAGACTCGGAGAATTCCAAAAGGCAAGAGGAGACCTCCCTGGATGGAGTGGCCCTTGGGGGTCAGGGGCCAGTGTCCCCTAGACATGCCTGGACCATCTGGGTCCTCAACCCTCTACTTCCAGGAAACATCCCACAGATAAACATGTCGGACGTGCTATGACCATGTAAGTTTTGGGCCCAACTGTGTCTGCAGAGCCAGTAAGAATAAAGGGAAAATTCAGAAGGCAGGAGAGACAGAGGAACCCATCTGGTTATCCTGGCCACCATGCAGCTGGCTCAGGCTCCCAGGGCCGATGACAAGCCCATTCCTGCTTCTTACAAAAAACGGAGTTGGTCACCTCTATGAGACACAGATAAGTGAGTGAGTGAGTGTGTGTGTGTGTGTGTGTGTGTGTTTAAATTTAATGACACTAATCTAGGGGGACACTGGGTGGGGGGGGACAGAGACTTTACATTCTCAGTGGTTGGTAGACTCTGTGGCTGAGACCTCAGAACTCGCAGAGTCCTGGTGTCTGGATTTTCTACTGGCCACTTACAGGTATGAGAACATGCTGGACATTCCCCAAAAGGCTCCCTCCCTTCCTAGGGACAGGAGAGAGTGGGCTGGGGGGGATGTGAGGAACGGAGGATGGGGCTTCAGCCCAGTGGGGTGATGGCGTCTGCCCTTCCACAGCTTTGCAGCAGGAACGAATGCCCTCTGAGTGCCAAGCCCACTTAAAGGGAGAGTGACTTCTCCCTTTCAAATCGCAGTGGGCTCACCAGAAAAATACATATGGAATCCATAAACTCAGAGGGAAATCTGGCGGTGAGGGTTTAGATGAAATGACAAATGTAGCTGACCTCAGAGTACCCTCTACCCCAGGATCTGGAGTCCCCAGGTCCCCTCCAAGACTCAGGAGGCTCAAGGGGTGCAAATCACAGCACCCCTAGTGGCGGCTTGGCAAAGGAAATTTCCAGGAAGATGTGGACCCCATGTCAGTGCCCTGCATATGGATGGGGCTCCCCTGCACCATGAGGGTCCAAATGGGACTGGCAGAGTGCTAGTCCGTGGGCAGAGAGATGGACATAAGGATTGGGTTTACACAATAAGTTGTCCTTGCATTAATTTTTTTAAATTTATTTATTTGAGAGAGAAAGAGAGATCGATTTGAGAGAGAGATCGATTGTTCTACTTAATCATGCAGTCATTGGTTGTTGCTTGTATGTGCCCTGACCAGGGATTGAACCTGCAACCTTGGCGTATAAGGATGACACTATAACCGCCTGAGCTAAGCGGCCAGGGCCCTTGCAGAATACTGATGTTGTTGCCTCCTTCCCATTCTCAGCTCAGCTCAAAGGACCCTGATCTATAAACACTTGATTTATACACTTCTGGCCTATAGCCCTGCCCCCACTTCCACCTCCTACTGCTTTCACTGGGTCCAGCCCAGCCTTTCCCACCACACTCAGCTCCGTGGGGCTTAGCACTATGGTTTAGTGCCAGGAGTGACAAGCTAATGGTCACATGAGCTTGATGGGGTGAGAGTGTCCTTTCCACTGACTGTGCCAGGTCATGTGAGGAGCAGAACTGTGCGAGTTGGACATACAAGGTTGCTGTCCTAGCGATCTCATGCTCTAGGTGGCATAAAGGAAGCATCCTCCAAACAAGGAGCGATATTATGAGAACTATAAAAGATAAGTATGGCTGTGTCTAGAAGCGCAGCCTTCCTGCTATGGCAATCAGGGAGGGAAGGAGTGATTGAAAGCCATTTAACAGAGAAAGAGCTGAAATGTATATTTAAAAAAATTTTTATTTTATTTTATTGATTTCAGAGCGGAAGGGAGAGGGAGAGATAAAAATATCAATGATGAGAGAGAACCTCCTGCATGCTCCTTACTGAGGATCGAGCCTGCAACCCGGGCATGTGCCCTTGACTGGAATTGAACCTGGGGCCCTTTAGTCTGCAGGCTGACGCTCTATCCACTGAGCAAAACCAGATAGGGCAAGAGCTGATATTCTTAGATAAAAAAAAATTCTACACATAAATAAGAAACATGCCAGCTGTGCATATTTGGCGAAAGAATCTGAAATGGTTCAGACAATAAGGAATACACACAAAAGACTCTTACACAAATAAAGAGATGTTTACCTCACTGGTGCTAAGAGAAATGCACACTGAAATCTATGAGGTCAACAACTTGTTTTGTCACAAAAAAATCAAAACAGTCAAACATTGCATGCTTTCTATTGGAAGTCCACACCACCACATATGAAGTAGTCTTGCTCCCAAACAAAACGAAGCAAAACCTAAAAAACAGGTTCCGAGGTGGAGCATGGACCTGTGAGCCACCTCAGGAGGGGCCAGGAGGTCTCTGCAATACTCAGAACCAACTCTCCTCAAACCCGAGTTCACGGTTCTTATAATCACAGGCCTGACAAGGGAGTTCCTGGGAATAGAGAGGGTGCAGCAAGCCAGAAGGAAAGGGAAGGGAATAAGCCAGGAACCCAGGAGAGCTACCTTGAGGAGGTGCAAGATCAGTATTTCCGAGAAATGAGAACGACCTTCGTTCAGGGTGAAGGGAGACATAAGACAAGCATGTCAAACTTGCAGCCTGCATGCATCCCACAACAAATATTTTTAGCCTGCATGTGTCCCCCTCAAAAAATAAAAAAAAAATAATAAAAAAAAATATATATATATATTTTTGCCGCCCAGCCAATATAACGGTATGTAAGAAATGTTTTAATAAAAATTTCTTAACTAGATTTTTACAATATCCTGTCATACATAATTATTAATAATGAACTACAATGTTCCCTAATGACTGATTACTATAATCCTATTGCATTCATTTCCCTTATGAACCTTATTCAGGCTTACCATTTCTCTCCACTAATACTAGCAGTGAATATTTTAGCAGCCAATTGCCACCTCATTAGTCTTGGACTGATTTGTTTGATGTGTGAAACAGAAAATATTTTGCTTTCGGAGAACAAGAAAAAATAGGTTTATTTGCATTACGCATATTAATTTTTGCAGTTATTTGGTGTCTGGTAAGTTAATGTTCAAGAAAAATATTAATTTTTATTAAAACGTTCTATTATATTAACGATTGCTCATTTATTTCAGCCCTTTGTATTCAGCATGTCTCTATCGAAATAAACCTACGTTTCTATGAAAATTGAAGTTTTTGTGGGTGTTTTTTTTTTTTGCGGCTCACATACACTTAAACCTTGTTTATTTGGCCCGTGTTAGCCTGAGTTTGACATGCCTGATGTAAGATGCAGGGAAGTGTGACCGCCCTCCATCCTAAAATCCCTCCTTGCTTTCAGGGATGTCTCTTGGGTCAGCCTCAAAGGTTTTTTTTTTTTGTTTTTTTTTTTTTAATATATTTTTTATTGATTTTTACAGAGAGAAAGGGAGAGGGATAGAGAGTTAGAAACATTGATGAGAGAGTACTTCGATCAGCTGCCTCTTGCACCCCCCCACTGGGGATGTGCCCGCAACCAAAGTACATGCCCTTGACCAGAATCGAACCTGGGACCCTTCAGTCCGCAAACGGACGCTCTATCCACTGAGCCAAACAGGTTGGGGCATTTAAAGTTCTTCAACCCTTTATTTATCTGTCCCTGGTCTGGCCCCCTCTCTACTCGGCCCTGGTCAGCCTTTTGAAATGCACAGGAGACAGCGGCACTTAACATCCCACCACCACCACCACCACCACCACCGGCTGGCTTTCCCTCCCTCCACCTCCTGCCAAGATCTGGTCCATAGTCATTCATTCATTTAACAAACATTTAAAGAACGCCTTCTCGCCCGCGCTACGGGCAACCCGGCAGGGCACTCCCGGGGCCCAGGTGTAGTGGGGGAGGCAGGCGCGTGCCCTGGAGGTTCCGAAACGCAGAGAACGGAGCCAGGGACAGAGGCAACTCGGAGCCCGCGGGCGCCCGCCGGGCCTAGGGCCTAGGGCCTTCCCGGAGGAAGGGATGCGTGAGCGACGCCAGGCCGTTTCAGACCGGTCTTCGGCTTCCCCGAGACCCGCCCGGCGTCGCCTTCTCGGTGCCTTTGCAGGAACGGTCGCGCCTTACCGGGTCCACGTGGAGAGAGCGCGGAGGCCACGGCCGAAGACAGGCTGGGCTGCGTGTCCCTCGGGCGACCCCGTCGCTCCGCCCCGCCCCTCCCGGAAGTGCGCCACGAGAAGCGGAAGTGCCCCGACTGCGGGCCCCTAGCGGTTCAGCGATGGTGGGCGACGGCGGCGCGGGGGGCGGCCTCTTGGAGAACGCGAACCCCCTCATCTACGAGCGCTCCGGGGAGCGGCCGGTGACCGCGGTCGAGGAGGACGAGCAGGTCGCGGACAGCATCGACGCGCGCGAGATCTTCGATATCCGCCGCTGCCGGGCGCGGGCGGGATCGCGGGGGCCGGGGAGGGGGACGAAGTGATGCCCGGTGGTCGGTGGAGCTGGGTCCGGCCCAGGCATCCCTGGCGGAGGGTGCGGAGTGGGGACAAGGCGCGGAGTCCCCTTTCCTTCACTTGCCACATCTGATCCGCTCCATCAATGACCCCGAGCATCCACTGACACTGGAAGAATTGAACGTAGTGGAGCAAGTTCGGGTTCAGGTGAGTCAGTGCAGCGTCCAAGGGGAGCGACTTGTTCAGGAGTCAGAAAGGTTCAACTATTCACCAAACGGCTGTCATTGTCTCAGCTCAGGGACTCCTTGGGGGATCTTTGGGAGGAAAAGGGTGGGGTTGTTGTGCCCATTTTATGGATGAGGAAACTGAGGCCCATAGAGGTTAGGCGACTTGCCCAAAGCAACAAAGGAAGAAGAGGAACTCTGGGCTGAAAGGGCCCAAGACTTCTGACAGCCCACCCCCATCCAGGTGAGCGACCCCGAGAGCACAGTGGCTGTGGCCTTCACACCCACCATTCCTCACTGCAGCATGGCTACCCTCATTGGCCTGTCCATCAAAGTCAAGCTCCTGCGATCTCTCCCCCAGCGTTTCAAAGTAAGTTGGAACTGAGTGCAGGGGGATGGGGCAAGTGTAATTATCAACTACCGAGGAGGACACCAAGAGCGGAAACATGGGCCTGGAAAGGATCCCGGCTAACAGAGATGAAACTGGGAGGACAAGAATAAAGGCCTGAGCTGGAAAATGCAAAAGCGTAGGGTCAGGAAGGGCACTAGGGAGCTGAAGATAGGTTTGGAGCAGGAATGGGGCACAGGTAGAATGCTTTTAAGTCACCAGCAGTTGGCCTGCCCTTTGAGGAGAAATGGAGTGGCTCCAAGTGGATTTGGGGTATACGGGAAGGGCCAGAATTCAGAGGCATGATTAGGAGGGGATGAATGGGGGAGAGTAAAGAAGGGATAGATAGGTGGTTGAGTGCTCAGGCTCTACCCATCTCCCTCCCAGATGGACGTGCACATTACGCCAGGGACCCATGCCTCAGAGCATGCAGGTAAGTGTGGGGTGTTGAGGCATTGGCCCTGAAGCTTCCCCCTTGCCATGGCGGTTTGTGGGGCAAGGGGAGAGTGCTGGGTGGGTGACTCCTCAGTGGAGGTGGCAGCCTAGCCTAGACTGAAGCTGGACTGACTCTTCTCCTGTGCTTTCTGTGTTCCCCCCTCCTGTCCTCTCCCTCTCCTAACTACCCAGGACCAGGGTTTGTCAGGCTTTGTAGGAGGCAGATTTGAGCAGCTGGGTGGGTGGGTGTGGGGGGGTCCCAGGTGCGGGCTCAGGTGGTTGCAGTAGCCTGATTGAGGCTTGGGGTCCTGGGAAGGAGATAAGGGGTGGGGGGCTTTGTTGGTGGGGGTATGTACATATATTACCACTCCCTCCTTCCCATCCAGTGAATAAGCAGCTTGCAGATAAGGAGCGGGTGGCAGCTGCCCTGGAGAACACCCACCTGCTGGAGGTTGTGAACCAGTGCCTCTCGGCCCGCTCCTGAGCCTGGCTTTTCGCCTCCAGACTCACCCAGCGCTCACGACCTTGTCTTCTTGAGTCTCTGACAATAAGAAACTCACACTTTGCATTTTGTAATAAACCCTTAATTTATATTCATTTTCCTGTGTGCCTTTGTGTCTTTCATCTTGGTGGGGTTACTTGAGGTTGTGGGAGGGTGGTCATAGTAAGTGCCTATACAGGGCAGGTCAATGAGATTCAGTTCATTAAAAAAATTTCTCTCAATGGTTTGATTAGGAATAGTTGCAAACATACAAAGAAATTGGAAAGAGCCCTAGCTGGTTTGGCTCAGTGGATAGAGTGTGGGCCTGCGGACTGAAGGGTCCAAGGTTCGATTCTGGTTAAGGTCACATGCCTGGGTTGCGGGCTCAATCCCCAGTAGAGGGCATGCAAGAGGCAGCTGATCAATGATTCTCTCTCATCATTGATGTCTCTCTCTCCCTCTCTGAAGTCAATAAAACTATATATTTTTAAAAATTGGACCCTGGCCTGTTTGGCTTAGTGGCTAGAGCATCGGCCTGCAGACTGGAGGGTCCTGGGTTCAATTCCATTGAGGGACACATGCCCAGGTTGCAGGCTCAATCACCAGTAGGGGGTTTGCAGGAGGCAGCAGATCAATGGTTCTCATCATTGATGTTTCTATCTCTCTATCCCTCTCCCTTCCTCTCTAAAGTTAATAAAAACATTTTAAAAAAATTGGAAAGAGTAGTGTAGTCAACACATCTGTTTACCACCTGCATTCAACAGTATTTTGCACCATTAGCTTTATGTGTGTCTGTATAATCTATCTATATCTATATCTATCTCTCTCTCTCTCTCTCTCTCTCTCTATATATATATATATATGAAAGGCTAAGTGACCATCTGCCAGCTGTCTGGACCGGCCATCCAACTGATCGACCGGTACATATGATGCACACTGGCAATTTAAAAATAAACATTGACTCACGCATGTGTGATACATATGAAAATATTTTGTATTTTAATTTTATACTATATTATATATACTATTTTGACGTAATTTTTTGCAGTAACGTAATTACCGCACAAATCTTCTAATGAATTTCCTCTCAATGTGCACAAATCTGTGCACTGGGCCACTAGTATAAATATATTTAACAGTACCCTGCAGACATGACCCTTCACATCTAAGTACTACTTTATCCTGTGTTTCCTAAGGGTAAGCCTGCATCACCATAATGCTATTATCTGGCAAAAAGTGAACAATTCCCTAGCACCATTAATATCCTGTAATATGTGAATTTCTCTAAAACATCATAGTTTATTAAATCAGGATCCAGTCGAGTTTCATGTATTTGCATTTGGTTATCTCTCTTCTTCCCAACCCCCTCTTTTTATCTTTCTTAACACTGACTTTTTTGAAAAGTCCCGGTGAGTTGTCCTGGAGAACTACCACAGTTTGATTTGTTCCTTTGTCTGCTGTGTTTCCTGTAAACCCGAAGTTGAATGAGTTCAGGTTTGAGTTTTTCCGTAAGAACGTTGCCCAGGGGAGCTGTAGGTGTGCCTGGCTGAGACTCAGACAGGACTGTGGGCAGAGACCTCCAAAGGCCTCAGCAGGGAGTCGGCATTTGGCAAATCTGTTCTCCAGAGCTGGTTGATGACACTAAGATTGGACATGATGGGAACTATACATATACTACTTAGTCGGGCAATTCTTGATCCAGGTTTCAGTGGCAGTTACTATTCTATTATCCCTATTTTGTAGGTGAGAAAATGAGCTGCTAGAATAAGTAATTATTCCCTAAGACCTGTAGGGAGTAAGGAGGAACCTAAGCAGTTCAGCAGGTGCAGATCAGCTGGCAGGGGGCGCTGTTGCCTGAATGGAAGGGCCTATGCCCACCCCACCCGGATTCCAGGAGGGAGTGGCTTCGTCACCTAGAGACCCAAGATCTGGCTGCCCAAACTCAGGTGAAGCCTCAGCACAGGCCGCTAGTTTCTTCACGTGTTATGTGTAGACATTCATGACATTCACTTGGGACTGCTCTGTGGAGATTTGAAATGGATCTGGGCCCAGGTCAGGTGACCTTCCAGGCATTGTACCACTTACACTGACAGATAAGCTCAGCGCTCCAGAGAGGGAGGGTGACCAGCCAGGGTCCCTCAGGCCCCAGGGAGTCTTCCCGACCTCCAGTACCTGGCTGTAAGCTTCCCCACCGCATGCACACTGACAGCCCTGATCTCTCAAAGGTGTCGATGGTGTCTGATCAGCTGGGGTGGAAAGTCATAGGGGAGGCAGGTGTTACTGAGTCATTCCACTGGCCCTCCTGGCAGCCAGGCCGTGGTGGGCAAGGGATATTCAGCTGATCGTGTCACAGCAGGCACATCGGACAGTCCCCTTGTCAGTCTTGACTCATGTGTCTGGCCCCTGGCTGCCTGCACGGACACCATCTGTGAATCCTGGGCTAGTGCCCAGGGAACTTCCTGGAACCCAGGTGCTATATGAGGACATGGGTACAGGATTCGGAGGGGGAATGTTGAGGTTTTAGGTCTCTAAAGCCGCCTACCAGGTGTGTCTGGCTCTTCCGTTTCTGGCCTATGACTTCTCAGGCCTCGGTTACCATGTCTGCAAAATGGGAATGACAGATCATTGCTAAGTGAGATTTGACCCAAGGACTAGATGACATGTACAACATGCCCAGCTATGTGGTCTTTTGCTTATGATCATGCCCACAGTACAAGGCTCTGAGGGCACACAGTAGGTACTTAGTAGTAAGTCAGTGGAATGAATGAATGAATTGGACTTTAGAGCAGAACAGAGGAACTGAGGTGTGGGGGCTGTTGTGTGGGGAGAGCTAAAGATACTGAAGCCTAGCCAAGTCCCCCTTGCAGCATTTAAAAAATATTTTTTAATTGATTTTTTTTACAGAGAGGAAGAGAGAGGGATAGTTAGAAACATCGACGAGAGAGAATCATTGATCAGCTGCCTCTTGCACATCCCCTGCTGGGGATGTGCCTGCAACCAAGGTACATGCCCTTGACCGGAATCGAACATGGGACCTTTTAGTCCACAGGCCAACGCTCTATCCATTGAGCCAAACCGGTTTCAGCCCCTTGCAGCATTTTACTATCGGAGGGAGAAGGATGTGGGGGTCCCACAGAGAAAAGGTGGATATGGGGGAGAGAGGAGAGGGACCTACCTCTCTCCATAGATCACTGTTCTGGAGAGAAAGAGCAGAAGCAGGAAAGAAGAAACAGGACAGAGCCCACGGATTCACTCAATCTGCCCCTGCCCAAGCAAGCATGAAAAAGAAAGTGTTCTATTGAGATCCTACTATATGCCAGACACGTGCAACTAGTTTACTGATATAACAATCCCCTCCAAGACAATATCCCTATTCTACCCAGGAGGAAACAGGCTCAGCCAAGATAAATGGGCAGAGGTGAGGCAACTAGTGAGGGACAGAGCTGGGATTTGAAGGTCGGGCTGTTCAGAACGCCGGGAGGACCAGGAGGTGGGAGTGGAGGTGTCTGAAGGTCGTGTCCTGGTCTTGGCTCCTGGGGCTTGCGGCCATACCTAAGCTTGAAGTGTCTGGCCCGTTGGGGAATGCCTGGGGCCTGAGAGGCCCAATGTGGATGCAGTTCCCTTGGCAATGAAGAAACACTGCTGAGGTCAAGAGCTCGGATTACCAGAGGGGAAACCCAGCCCTAATTCCTTGCATGGCTCCCTGCTGGCAAGGGCCACAGATACCATCCCCCCTCTTGCCCACCCTCTGCTGGACATGCAGAAGCTCTCTTCAGTGGCATAGTCATGTGAGCGGTGGGTAGGAGGGGCCATAAGCAGCCCAGCCAGGATTCTGATGGGAAGTGGTTTGCTGGCCCTTGAGACTTGTGTCTGCTGACATGAGCCTGGACCCACAACTCCCTCTTCCCGTTAGACCTGGCCCAGGAAGTTAGAGCCAGCATAAGGTCGTCCAGGCCCCCAAGACCCTTCAGGCCATGTGAAGAACAGAGTCCGATGGGCCACTCTATAGTCCAGCCCTTGCTTACTTTGGGGACCTTAAGAACGACAGAGGACTGCATGAACCCACTAACACTTAGCCGGGCCCTCCTTACTCCAGGGCCCTTTCTGATGTTGCCAAGGAAACTGACGCAGAAGCCAGAGAGCCCTACCGGGTCTCCATGGCAACCTATAACAGCACCCCAGGATGCATCATCTGTGATGTCACCTGAGCCCTGAATGGATGTTTCCACTCCTGCCACGTTTGTTAACAACTAAACGTCAAAGTCTTCTAGTAGGGCTCTGTCACAAAGCACGTCACAGCCTGCCTGCCCCCAACCCTCACATAATCCCAGATATATGAGTAAGGAGGATTAGCTCATGTTCAATTTATAGCAAGGTACCCAGAGGCTGGGATGGAGGCAAGACCCAGGAAGCTGGAGGGAGAACCAGGACTAGAAACCCACCCTCTTCATTACGTCTCCCCTCTGCGTCCCGGCGGCCACCCTAGGTCTGAAGAAGGGATGAGCTCTGGGCAGTGGTGACACCACGTGGTGGCCAAGACCCCCCCCCCCCTACACAAGTCCCCCTGCACCTATGCTCCTCCTGGATGGGTGTCTGAGCCTCCAGGTCTTGCATGTGTCCTGAACAAGCATGTCCGCACCGGGAGTAGGGCGAAGGAGGGAGACATTGCAGGCTCTTAAAGTGGCTGGATCCATCCCTGATCCAGTTCCTGGTCCAGTTCCACCACTTTCTGCTCCTGCTGGCATCTGACACCTGCCTGCCAGGATTTCCCCAACTTTGGGCAACCTCCAGCCCAGAAACAGAATGACCAGGGCTGGGGCCAGGGCCAGGTATTTTTAGCAGAATTGCTGGCAGCTGTCTGGAGGGTGCTGGGGGTTGAGGTGGTACTGAGTTCATCCTTTCCCTTGCCCCAGGCCTGTGTTCCCTCCCCAGGATTCAAGCTTAAACCTCTAGCTGCACACATGGCCAGAGGGCCTCCCTTCCTCACCCCCTCCCCCAAGTAGCTCTCGGAGGCCCCCAAAGGGGTTTGTGGGGTGACACTCATCCTCACCCTGAAGGGGCAAGCTCATCAGGCAGAAACTTCAACTTCCCACGGCAGGGAGGAGTGGGGAGAACTTGGGGTGGAGGCTAGAAGTTGGATTAAGGACCCCTACATTCCAGCTCAGACATGAGGCCGTGGGGAGGGGATGTCGATGGGCAGCGAAGGGTGAAGTCTGTCCAGTCTGTAAATGTTCTGCTTTGCTTGGGCCACAGGCCAGGGCTGGGCAAGAGGGAGGGTGGTGGTGGTGGTGGTGGTGAATTTACTTTTAAAGGGCCAGCCCTAATTCTTCCCCCAGAGAGGAGTTGGTCCTTGCCTCCTCCACCCATCACGGCACCCTCCCTCCCCTACACCTCCTCAGCACCATTCACATCCCCTCCCTCCTTCTTCTCTCCCTTCCTTGCCTCCCACATCACACACACACACACACACACACACACACACACGCACTCAGACCCGGGCTTTGTCTGCCAGCCTGCCCTGCTCCGCCCCGGCGGGTGGGGCGGGGTCTCGGTGGGTGTGAGGTCTCGGGAGGAGGGTGTGGGATCCCTCCTGGGGAGAGGGGGACAGACACGTCAGCCCCAGCCCCGGCCTCGGCGTGGACGGGGGCGAGCGCGGGGGCGGGCGGAGGCTTAAATAGGCTGCTCCCGGGGCCGGACCCAGTGCGGACCGAGGAGCACCGGCGGCGACAGCATTGAGCGCGCGAGCCCGGGGCTGCGATCGGAGCGCGGGACCGTGTCCGGACCGAGTCTGTGCGCCAGCGAGCGAGCGAGGGGGTGAGTGTCCCGGCGGATCGCGGTGTGTGTGTGTGTGTGTGTGTGTGTGCGCGTGTGTGTGTTGGTGGCGCGGGGGGAGGGGGGGGGGTCGCAGCGTCAGGGCTGCCGATGGACCAGCCAGGAGGACGGGTCGCCAGGCAGGGCGCATGGACCTCCGCGATTGGGGTGGGTCTCGGCGGGACGTCGGTAGCGAGCATCTCGCCAGATCCCCGGGGTCGAGCAGGCGCGCCGGGTGGGGTCCAGCCTCCCTTCTCCATCGCCGCCGCCGTGGCTTACCAGGCCGCCCCGATTCTTTCTTCCCCAGACGGCGTCCGACGTGATGACCCTGAACGGCGGCGGCGGCGGCGGCGCGGCGGGCGGGAGCCGCGGCGGCGGGTGCCGGGAGCGCGAGCGCCGTCGGGGCAGCACGCCCTGGGGCCCCGCGCCGCCGCTGCACCGCCGCAGCATGCCGGTGGACGAGCGCGACCTGCAGGCGGCGCTGGCTCCCGGCGCGCTGGCCGCGGCCGGCGCGGGCCCCCGGACCCGGGGCCCGAGGCTGGACTGGCCCGAGAGCTCCTCCGACTCGCTCAGCTCCGGGGGCAGCGACTCCGAGGAGAGTGTGTACAAAGTGCTGCTGCTGGGCGCGCCCGGCGTGGGCAAGAGCGCCCTGGCGCGCATCTTCGGCGGCTTAGAGGACGGGCCGGAAACCGAGGCCGCAGGTGAGGCGCTGGGACTCTTCAGAGGAGGGGAGATCCCAGGGTGACAGGGATAAAAGTGGCACACAACAAGGGATTGGAAGACGCTTTCAAGAATCATGCCTCTGCCCTACCCAGCTCCCAGGGTCGGAGAAATGAAGGGAGAAGGGACCCTCGGTAGAAGAAGAAATGCTGAGGGAAGGCATAGGACCACTCTAGGATGAGGCAGGACAGCCCTTCCTGCCAGATGGACAGGAACACAGCCAGAGGGAGTGTCTAGGAGAGGCGTCTTAGGTGACCAAGGCCCCCGGAAGATGTGACTAGCTTTATTCTAACTCAGGCCACTGTGGTCAGAACCACCCAGGCGACAGGTGGGCAGGGAGCAGAGGAATTGCTCGCTTGGGGAAAGGGTGTCTAGGTCAGGGTCAGGTACGGCATGCTTCCCACCCCCCCCAACCCCACTTCTGTTGCCACATAACAGCCATCAGTGGACAGGAAGGTTGGGAGGGGGGGCTCTGGGGAGGAGTTGGGGTGTGTGTGGCCAGAATAGGAAGCCGGGCCCCTGGGGGTTGTGGGGAGAGGCTTTCGGCAGCCAGCAAGTCACCTGACTACGGGTCTCCTCTCTAGGGCACACGTACGATCGCTCCATCATGGTGGATGGAGAAGAGGCATCGCTCATGGTCTATGACATTTGGGATCAGGTAGGATGCAGGCTGAGACCCAGGGCAGGGTGGGAGGGGTGAGCTGGGGGTAGGGGCCTGCTGGGAGCACCAGTTTGTAGCTGGGGCATGAGGACCGTTGGGTGAATGTGTGTGTGTATATATATGTCTTCTTCAGGATGGGGGCCACTGGCTACCCGGCCACTGCATGGCCATGGGGGACGCATACGTCATCGTCTATTCCGTGACGGACAAGGGCAGCTTCGAGAAGGCCTCAGAGCTGCGGGTCCAGCTGCGGCGGGCGCGGCAGACAGACGACGTGCCCATCATCCTGGTGGGCAACAAGAGCGACCTGGTGCGCTCCCGGGAGGTCTCCTTGGACGGTGAGCAGGGTGGGGGTCAGAAAGGGAGGGAGATCTTGGCTGGGCTGTGGTCCACTCAGGCTTGACTCAGCTTTGAGTCCCCGGGGATCATCAGTGGCTAAAAATGTTCAGGAAGAAAACTTGGGGGGGGGGGGAGGGAGAAGGAGAGAGCTGCTGTCCTCCCACAGGACTCCCCAAAACCTGAGAGTGCTAGGGAAAGGACCAAGGGTCACCCTAGGGCCCTCCTCTCCTGTCCTCTGAGGCCCTGGCCTGCCAGACGAGGAGTGAGGAGAGTGCATGGAAGCAGGCCAGAAGGTCAGAGCAGGGACCCCAGGCCTGGGCCAGTCCGCAAGTAGGGCTCTTCCCTGGGGAGGACCCCGGCCTCTTGGGCTGAGTACCCTCCTTTGCGGCACCTAGAACCGAGCCCCTTAGAGGAACCTGGCAATGACTGGGTTACATACCCACCATTCCGCTGCTCGTTCATCATGGCCTAAAACGCTAAGCTCTCCAACAAAGTTCTCATTCTCCCGCGCTGACGCCTGCAGCACTTCCATTTACGTATCAGACTTCAGATTATTTTCAACAGACACGAGTCTCCTTTTGTGGGCCTTTCGGAGCTCCTTCAACCCAGACACCCCGTTGGGTGACCCGCAGTCCCTGAGACCCTCCCTACAGGGTTGGGGAGTGGGAGGGGGGCTCGGTTTCTGAGGACCCAGGGCTCCCCCTGTCCCTTTACCCATAGATTCCCGAGTGGTAGCTGCCATGGGGTGCCCAGGGTTGGAGGGGGCTCCTCATGCACCCACCCTTTGTTGACTGGTTTGTGCCTGTCCCCCACCTACGCCAGAGGGCCGGGCCTGCGCGGTGGTCTTCGACTGCAAGTTCATCGAGACCTCGGCGGCTCTGCACCACAACGTCCAGGCGCTGTTCGAGGGCGTCGTGCGCCAGATACGCCTGCGCAGGGACAGCAAAGAGGCCAACGCCCGCCGGCAGGCGGGCACCCGGCGGAGGGAGAGCCTGGGCAAGAAGGCGAAGCGCTTCCTGGGCCGCATCGTGGCGCGCAACAGCCGCAAGATGGCCTTCCGGGCCAAGTCCAAGTCTTGCCACGACCTCTCGGTGCTCTAGGCCTCAGGGCCGCTCGCTGTGTTGTGCAGGCCATTGGACAGACTTGGTGGGCGGGCCCAGCAGACTGCCCTCGGTGCCTCAGGGCTGGCCCGGACTCCGGTGTCCCCCACCTCGTGGCCATGGACGGACAGTGCTGCCCGCGGAGGCGGCTTCCACGGCCCATCGAGGGCTGGGCCCAGAGAGGTGCTTGGCCAGGCCCACCCACGCGTGTCCCGAGCAGCAGCCGGGCCCAGCTCCTGGGACAGCTCTGTGTGTGGGGAGAGGACGCTGCCTCTCTCTCTCCACCCGGTGTGTATGTATGCCCTGCAGGGTGGCTGTTCAGTGCGGGTGGCTATTTGTTTACAGGCAGATTTTTTTTTTTGTAATAAAGACTATTTCCTGATAGTTGGAGGCTGTGGACTCTTGTGTTTCCTCCTGGGAGGGGAGGGGCCGCAGGAACAGGCAGGCACAGGGCTCCCAAAGTGTGTGGCCTTGACTATCCTAAGGTTCGCGTCCAGATGTAGCCAGCTGAGTCAGAGGGGGCAGGTGTGAGTGGGGCCTGCTCTGGGGTCCCAGCAGCAGGAGGAGACATGAATCCCTCCCACGTGTTATCCAGATTCTTCTCTTGCGCTGGGGTCTGGCATTGCCCATTGGTTGAGGGTTCAATTACTCCCTGTGTATAAGGGAAACCGAGGCTGCCGAAGAGACCTCACCCTGCCCCGAGTCTCATGGCCAAATTAGAACCCTGGGTTTTTTTCCTCCAGCTGGTGTCTCTACCCTGCTCCCTCCAGAGGGGCAGGAAATGCACCGGGCACGGGGTGGGGGAGTAGGGGTTGGGGTGCTGGTGGTGGTGGCTGTGAGAGACTTCAAGACTCCCCGGCTTGTTAAGGGTGAGGTGAGGAAGGCACATCTTGTGGACTTGACTCTGAATAGCTCCCCACCTCCTCTGAATAGCTGGGGCTGGGGCTACGGAGGGGCCTCCCTGTTCCCTCCACTGTGAGTGGCCCGGCCAGAACATCCCCTGCTTATGGCATTGGCAGGAACAGGTCCCTGGAGCCCTCCCAGCCTGGAACGAGAGGCTTTGCGTCTGTGTGGGAACGTGTGCACGGATCACAGAGAGAAATGAGCCTGTCCCCGCCCCCCTCCCCCCATTCACACCCAGAAAGGGGAGCTCTTATGGGCACAGGTGCCTGCAGTGGTGTAGGTCGCTTCAGGAACAAGCGTTCCTGTTGAGCAATGGCAGAGAGGACACTGAAGTGCTTGCCCGAGGTCCCATAGGTAGAAGTGGCTGAAGGGACTGGCATTTGGAATGGGGCGTGCGGGTTTCCAGAGCTTGGAGGCAGCCTGGGGCAAGGCTGGCAGTTTCTGAGAAGGTCCCGGGCCAGAGGCCATCCATGCCTTCATTAGTTCAGGTTGTTCATTCCACCGGGAGCCCTCGCAGCCTGGTTAGAGCCCTGGCTGCCCTTGGCCAAAGGCAGGAGGAGGTTGGAAGGCTGCTCCTCGGAGTATGGGACCTCTGTGACTCACCCACATGCCTCCCCCCCCCAGGGCAATGTCAACCGTTCAAAGTTTCTGCTGCTCTCCCCTCCTCCAGCATACCTCGAGGCATGTGGAAGGTATGGATTTCTCAGGCAGGGAAAGGTCTTGACCTGAAGAAGAATCCAGACCTTCCTGCTTCTGCCACTTATTGGCTGTGTGACCCTCAGGCAAGACACTCAGCCTCTCTGTGCCCCAGGGTGTGACATGGGGATGATGTCCTCTTCAGAACACAGCGAGTGGAATAATGAAGCCATGGGCCGAGAGCAGGCACATTGTAGGAGCTTAACACACGTGAGACCCCCTCAACACCCTCACATTGCACTGCTCCAGGCTGGGGTGCTCGGGGTGACCCCGAGGCAGGCACACAGCTTGTGACAGGCAAGACTGGGTGCAGTTGAGGGGTCCTGGCCCAGCCTCCAGCCAGAGAGGAATTAACCAGATTTGGAGTGGGCGGGACCCGGGGGAGACCATGGGAAGCTCCGAGGACAAGGAAAGATTAGAGACCTTAGGACCTTTCCCACCCTTCCCCCTTGTTCTGGACTCCCAGGCCCCAGAAGCTCCTCTCCGCTCTGCTTGGCTGCCTCCCTGGGGGAAGGGCCCCTGGGCAGCCCTGCAATTCTCTCAAGGTCACCTGAGCTGGCTCAGTCCTCTCTTTCCGCCTCAGAGGCACGCGACAGTCTGTTGTCTCAGCTTTTTCAGTGTCCAGGGATTAGTGCAAGCACTTAAGGAGTATCAGGGGATCTCACAGGCCATTGTGCCCTCACCCATTCCCCACAGTGGGTGGTCTGGAGCCCTGAATGCCCAGTTCAGGTGGAGCACTGCTCTCTCTCCTTCGCTTACAAACCTCAGCGCCTTGTCTTGGTTCCACAGGACAGCAGGGAGCTGCTGAGGCTGGGCAAGGACCAGTCACAGCAAGGTCCCTGCAGGCTGTCCTGGAGGCAGGCTCTCCGTCGGACGGAAGAGACAGACAGTAACAATCTGGTGCCCTCTCTGCAGTGGTAGAGATAGCTCATGGCATGGGGTTGGGGTATTCTCAGAGAAGCCTGAACACACCTGGGAGCGCAGGGAAGGTTTCCTGGAGAAGGAAATAGGAGCTGAGTACCGGTGCCTGAGCAGGTGCTCACCAGACAAATGAAGTGGTGGGAAGGGCATCCAAACGAAAGGAACAGAGTGGGCCAAGGTGGAGCTGCAGAAGGTGCGTGAGGGAGAAGTGGGACTGAATCTGGAGCCATAGAAAAAGTTGCCGAGGCCGGTTTGGCTCAATGGATAGAGCATCGGCTTGGGGACTGAAGGGACCCGGGTTCGATTCCGGTCAGGGGCATGTACCTTGGTTGCCCAGTGGGGGATGTGCAAGAGGCAACTGATCAATGACTCTCTCTCATCGATGTTTCTAGCTCTCTGTCTCTCTCCCTTCCTCTCTGTAAAAATCAATAAAATATATTTTTAAAAAAAGAAGAAAAGAAAAGAAAAAGTAGTCGTCTCTCCATTTCCATGGGAGATTGGTTCCAGAACTCCCCAGGATACCAAACCCCAGGGATGCTCAAGTCCCTTATATAAATAAATGCTGCAGCATTTGCATATAACCTATTCACATCCTCCTGTCTACTTTATTTATTTATTTTTATATATCTTATTGATTTTTTTTACAGAGAGGAAGGGAGAGAGATAGCTAGAGACATCGATGAAAGGGAAACATGCATCAGCTGCTTTCTGCACACCCCCTACTGGGGAGGTGCCCACAACCAAGGTACATGCCCTTGACTGGAATCGAACCTTCAGTCCACAGGCTGACGCTCTATCCACTGAGCCAAACCGCTTAGGGCCTCTCCTATACTTTAAGTCATCTCTATCATCTCTAATATATTTTATAATCATCTTGCAATACCTAATCTTATAATACCTAACACTTAAATCATCTTACAAAACCTAACACAATGGAAGTGCTATGTGAATAGTTGTTACGCTGTATTGTTCAGGGAATAATGAGAAGGAAAAAAATGTCTCTACTTGGTTAGTAAGATGTAACCATCGTAGGCCTAACTACACATCAACAGCATCATTTCTTTTTAAAAATATTTTTGACCTATGGTTTGTTGAATCTGTGGGATGGGAAACCCACAGACGGTACTGTCCGGGCCCAGAGGGCTAAGAAGTGCCCGCTGGGCTGTGTAGGAGTGCCAGGCCGAAGATCTCCCCACCTCCTGAGCAGCCCCCAGCTTTGCAAAGTCAATGAGTAACCTGGGAGGCTGGGCAAGGCCGGACCTATCCACTGAGCCAAACCAGTCAGTTTTCCATTCCTGAGCAAGCGTGGCAGGACCGCCTACCTGCTCAAGTGTACGCCCTGCCTGCTCAAGTGTCTGCCCTGCCCTGCTCCACCCAGCCAGGTCCAGCCTGCACTCCTCGGAGGAAAACCTGCTCACCTGGCAGCTGGACCCAGGGAGCCAGCTCTGGGCACCAGCAGGTGAAGGCCTGGGCGCTGGGGGTGGAGGGTGGGCAGGGCTGAGGTGGGGTTGGGGGCGAGGGGGTGGGGAAGGAGAAACACTGCCTTGTCCTCCCGCCATCCAGGCGAGACCGGCGTGGTTGTCGGCGCTCCGTGTGCCCAGCGCCACGCGGAGCGCTGGGAAATGCCAAGAGGAAGGCAGGGTTCCTCCCCCGAGGGGACTCAGAGTGTGCAGGATGGCAGTGGGAGGAAGAACAGTCCCGGAGACCCTGAACCAAGAGTCCTCTCTCTGTTCCAGGAGGAATTCTCCTGTGGTTCATTAATCCTCTGTGACCTTGGCCAGGCCCTGTCCTTCAGGCCTTGCCTGCAACATGAGGCAATTGCTGGCATCAGGGTCTTTCCAAACGTGTGTGATTTTTCAGGGCTGCTGGGAAATGGCCACTCTGGGGTCTGCGGTGTGGGGAGGCTACGGCGGGAAGGAGACAAAGGTCTGGAGATGGAAGTCCCACGGTTCCTGTGGGGCAGGAACCAATAAGCAGCAGGGCGGCTGGGCCTGGGGGGCCTTGGTATGTCTGACTGAGTGTCTGGACACTACTCTGCCAGCAACGGGGAGCCACAGGCCCTTCTAAGGGGAGGAAAGGGAGGCCAGCCTGTCATGAAGTCCCTCTGTCGATGTATTTGGAATAAGCTGAGGCAGGGGACGTGGGTGGTGGCAGTGTCCACGTGGGTGGGCCGGGGAGGGCAGCTTTGAGAGTTGCTGGTACAGCATGGAAAGACAGGGGCCAGGAGAAGGCCTGTCTGCTTGTCCCACGGTGACCAGCTAGGAGGAGGTTCAGCTGAAGGAGAGACAGTCACAACCCATGGCCCTTTCGGGAAGCCACGGCCTGGAGCTGAGTGGGGATGGTGACGAGAGCAATACTTGCTAGGGGAGAGGGGTGGGAGGGGCCTCCTGCCCACCCTTCTGGGCTGGATCCTCACTGCCGCGTCCCTCAGGCCCGTCCTGACCATGGTCCCTGCCTGGCTGTGGCTGCTTTGGCTGTCCATCCCCCAGGTGAGCTGAGCCCTGCTCCCCTCCTTCCGATCCTGGCTTTGGGGTGGGCACCCTTGCTCCGCACTCCACCTGGACCAGTTACACCTGCCATTGATGGTAGTAGTTGGGGGCAGGGGGTCAGAGCTGGCTATCGGGATTGTGAGGGTGGGTATGGCCAGGTCCGGGGGAGAGGCAGAAATTCCCCGTCCCTATTAGGTCCCCAGGGCCACGGCAGGAAGGCAGAGCCTGGTGACAAGGTGAGAATCCTCCCACAGGCTTTCCCCGAGGCCCAGCCTGCAGAGCTGCATGTGGAAGTTCCAGAAAACTATGGCGGAAATTTCCCCCTGTACCTGACCAAGGTGAGCGTGGCCAAGGTGTGCCTGACCACGATAGCTGCCCTCCCCCAAACCCTGCTTGCTTCCCTTCCTCCGGTATTCCTTTCCCTTCCTGCTCTGGCTTACTTTTAAACCGGGTTCCCTGGAGAATATGCAATAGAGCATGTATGACTAATTCCATGATTTTAATTCCAGGAGAAAGTAGATCTTTAAGTTAAAGAATGAAGTATTGGGCCAAAACTGGTTTAGCTCAGTCGATAGAGCATCAGCCCGTGGACTGAAGGGTCCCAGGTTCGATTCCGGTCAAAGGCATATACCTTGGTTGTAGGCACATCTCCAATAGGGGGTGTGCAGGAGGCAGCTGATCGATGTTTCTCTCTCATCGATGTTTCTAACTATCCTTTTCCCTTCCTCTCTGTAAAAAAGTTAATAAAATATATATATTTTTTATTATTTATTTATTTATTTATTTTTTGATTTTTTTACAGAGAGGAAGGGAGAGAGATAGAGAGCTAGAAACGTCAATGAGAGAGAAACATCCACCAGCTGCCTCTTGCACACCCCCTACCGGGGATGTGCCCGCAACCAATGTACATGCCCTTGACTGGAATCGAACCTGGGACCTTTCAGTCCGCAGACCGATGCTCTACCGCTGAGCCAAACCAGTTTCAGCCAAAATATATATATATTTTTTAAAAAGAATGAAGTATTGGAAGATGAGTTTCAGGCTTTAGAAAGAAGGGCAGGGAGTATCAGGGAGCATCAGGTACAGGAGTGAATCTCAGTCCTGTTCCTGGCTGTGTGGCCTCAGTCTCCCCACCTATACAATGGGGCCATTGGGTGGAGGGGGCATCCCCCAGGCCTGGCCTCCACCCTCTTCACCTCTGTTCTCCCCCACCAGCTGCCACTACCCCGTGGGGAGACTGAGGGCCAGATCGTGCTGCTAGAAAACTCAGGCACGGCAGCTGAGAGCCTCTTTGCTGTGGATGCCGAGACCGGCTTCCTGCAGGTGACCAGAGCCCTGGACCGAGAGGAACAGTCAGAGTACCAGCTACAGGTAGGGCTGGGTCAGGTGTAGGGGTGTGTGGGAGCAGCGAAAGCAGGGCGGGGCACTAACTACCCTCCCCCCTGCAGGTCACCCTGGAGACTGAGGATGGACGTGTCTTGTGGGGCCCACAGCTTGTGCTTGTGCATGTGAAGGATGAAAATGACCAGGTGCCCCGTTTCTCCCAGGCCATCTACAGCGTCCAGCTGAGCCAGGGCACCAGGCCTGGTGAGTGAGTGGTCAGGGCAGCCAGCTCACAGCAAGGTCAGGTGAGCGTTGATGGGAGAGAAGAGGGTAAAGAGATGGTCAGAGGCAGCGTATGAACAGGGTAGCCACGGTCCAAGCGGACTTCTCCCATTTATGTCCCATCCTGCACCCCTCTGTCACACGGAGGGTCCTCAGGTGAGTCCCATCTACCTTGGCCTCAGTTTGCTCACCTGTGAAGTGGGGTGAAAAGCTGTGGCTTGCCTTGACACGATGTCCTGAGATGATGATGGCTATAGAAGGAAGGACCAGGAAGAGCAGGGGAGGCCTGGGAGACCTCCCATCCTCCACAGCCCTTAGGGTCTGCCCTCTCCACACACACCAGGCACTCCCTTCCTCTTCTTGGAGGCTTCGGATGAGGATGAGCCAGGAACAGCCAACTCAGATCTCCGGTTCCACATCCTGAGCCAGGCCCCGGCTCAGCCTTTCCCAGACATGTTCCAGCTGGAGCCTCAGCTGGGGGCGCTGGCCCTCAGCCCTAAGGGTGAGCCTCAGCCGGGTGTGATGGGGAGGGAGATTTGGGGACAGCTGGGGAAGGACAGGTTGGGGCTTGAGAAATAAAGGAGGAGGAAAGATCATTCTAGATGGAGAGTTTCAAGGCAAAAAGGCCATGCTCGAACCATGTAGGGGGGCAGGATCAGGCATGGAGAGTTAAGAAATGGTGTGGATGGAGGGCTTCAGCCTTACGCTCTGGAGACCTGGGCCTGAGGGACAAAGATAAGAGAGACCTCAGGGGCAGTAACCTAAGACATTGCTCAGAATGACAGCAAGAGAGGCCTGTCCCGTAGAGTTCAGACCAAAGGCATGGCCGGGGGATAGGAAAAAAGCCAGTCATATACCCACCCACCTGGCCACCCATTCACTCACCTACCACTCAGCCGCATATGCAGTCCATTCACCCAAACATCCATCTAAAAGAACTCATCCACACACCCAAATCCCCATCCATCTTACTGCTCCCCAAACTGCAATCCATTCACCCACCTAGTCAACCCATCCATTCATCCAACTGGTCATCTATTCATCTACTCATTCACTCATGTACTCTTCCCACCCCTGTCCTGGTGATCCACCCATCCAGCCCATCCATCTTTCATTGTGTGGGTAGTTATGGAAGTGACTTTGCAAACTTCAGGTCCTAGTTGGATGCTCACAATAGTGCTCAAAATCCTTCCCTTCTCTTGGTCAAGAGAGTATCCTGAACAGATGCTGTACGTTTGGCTTTGGGTTTGGTACCTTGCCCGAGAAGGTGCCCTGAACCCCTGCTCCCTAGCCCCCCGCTCCGCTGACCACACCCTTTCTCCTCTAGGAAGCGCCAGTCTAGACCAGGCTCCAGAGGGATCCTACCAGCTGTTGGTACAGGTCAAGGATATGGGTGACCAGGCCTCAGGTCACCAGGCCACAGCTACTGTAAATATCTCTATAGTAGAGAGCACCTGGCTGCCCCTAGATCCTATCCACCTGGCAGAAAACCTCAAAGTTCCGTACCCACATCCGATTTCCCAGGTGAGTACATGGTCTTCAGTGGCTGAAGTAGCCCCATGGATGGTGCCCCATGGAGATTTTGGGGGTGGATCAGGGGCCCCAGCTTGACCCCACATCCTCTCCTACCTGTGCTCTTTCCTCCACTGTCCCCATCAGTTCTCATTCAAGGTCCTGGGACCCTCTGGCAGGTGTGGCTCTGTGCTGGGATGTCCTGAGCTTGCTTCAGGGAGAACAGCTGCCACCCCTCCCCCCCTACTGTGCCTACTGCCCTGGGGATTGTCACTCAGGCCAGGAATGTCTCAGGCCTCCTCGAGGAATACCCTAGGGTCAGGCACTGCCTGAGGCAAGAGAGTCAAACAACCTGGTCATTCAGGCACTTTGGGCCAGGGCAAAGCCACCATGGTACTGCAATAACCACAAGTGCCCCGAACGGAAGTACCCTACCTGGATTCAGGGATGACAGCAACTAGCCGTGGATCACACAGGAATTGGGTCACACAGGAATGATTGGAAAATAAGGGCCGGCTCACGCTGTTCCTGCCTCTCACCCTGGGGTGCCCTCATGCTGTGTCCCCCTCCCAGGTACACTGGAGTGGCGAGAATGTACATTATTACCTGGAGAGCCAGCCCCCTGGACCCTTTGACGTGGACACAAAAGGGAAACTCTACATGACCATGGAGCTGGACCGAGAATCCCAGGCTGAGGTGAGGTGAGGTGAGGGGGAAGCCAGCAGGGCAGGCTAATGGGTGCTTGGTCATTGCCTGGTTGGCTTCTGGGGGTGTCACACCCCCCCCCCCCCGCCAGGCACTGAGGCAGTGAAAGAGCAGCTCCAGGAGATCTGGGGCTGGCCACCGGAAGGGAACCCAGACCCAAGCCAGGCTGGAGTTGCCCTTAGCTTTCAACTGAAGCCCCCCTCCCCCCAACTGCCCACTGTAGTACCTGCTCCAAGTGCGGGCTCAGAATACCCACGGAGAGGACTACACGGAACCTCTGAAGCTGCAGGTGGTGGTGATGGATGAGAACGACAATGCCCCTGTTTGCCCCCCACGTGGCCCCCCAATCAGCATCCCTGAGCTCAGTCCCGCAGGTGGGTATAGGCCTTGTTGGGGGCTGGAGGAGGGGTGAAGTCTCTATGAACCATCCCATCATGCTCTTCTTTGGGATGGGGCCAGCCTCAATGACCTCCACCACACACACACACACACACACACACACACAAGCTCAGGTTCGGTCCAGCACAAAAGAGGAATGGGTTTATGGATAATAAAGAACATTATAAACTGATGAACCAAAAGATAGATATAGAGACAGTCAAAGCAATAAGCAGACTGTCAAATTACAGCAGGGAGGGGAGGGAGATCTGGGGGAGATAAGAGATCAACCGAAGGACTTGTATACATGCGTATAAGTACAACCGACGGACACAAAATCCTGGGGAGGGAGGGCATGTATGGGAGGGGGGAGGGGCAATGGTAAGATATATACACAGATAATAATGTAATAAATAAATAAATAAATAAATAAATAAATAAATAAAAAGAGGAATGGGTGACGTGAGGCCTCCAGGCTGTGCCCTGGTCCCACCCATGTGGGTGCTGTCTTTGCAGGTACCAAGGTGACAAGGGTGCTGGCAGAGGACCTGGATGCCCCTGGTTCCCCCAATTCCCATGTTGTGTATCGGCTGCTGAGCCCTGAGCCTGAGGAGGGAACAGAGGGCAGAGCCTTCGAGCTAGACTCTACCTCAGGCAGTGTGACGCTTGGAGCTCTCCCGCTCCGTGCTGGCCAGGACATCGCTCTTCAGGTACTAGCTGTGGACCTAGGAGGAGCAGAAGGCGGTAAGTGCTCTGATAGTGACCCCGATGATGACCCAGGCTCCCTGCCCCCCTTTGTTCCTATCCTGGCCTCCCCAACATGCCCTCCCCTGCCTCAGGTCTCAGCAGCACGTGTGAGGTCACGGTCACCATCACGGACATCAATGACCATGCTCCAGAGTTCACCACATCCCAGGTGAGCAGGGGCAAGGGAGGAGACCTTGGGGAGGTGCCGATGGGGGGACTCACGGCCCATCCAAATGTCTCCAGATTGGCCGAAACCAGTTTGGCTCAGTGGATAGAGCGTTGGCCTGCGGACTAAAAGGTCCCGGGTTCGATTCCGGTCAAGGGCATGTACCTTGGTTGCGGGCACATCCCCAGTAGAGGGTGTGCAGGAAGCAGCTGATCGATGACTCTCTCATCGATGTTTCTAACTCTCTATCCCTCTCTTTTCCTCTCTGTAAAAATCAATAAAATATATTTTAAAAAAACAAAAACAAAAAACCCCCAAATGTCTCCAGATTGAGCCCATCAGCCTCCCTGAGGACACGGAGCCTGGGACTCTGGTGGCCACACTCATGGCTACCGATGGCGACCTTGAGCCTGCCTTCCGCCGCATGGAGTTTGCCATCGAGGCGGGGGATGGGCACGAGACCTTCGGCCTGAAATGGGAGCCCGATTCTGGCCATGTCCGACTACTCCTTCTCAAGGTAAAGGGCTTGGGGTGGGGAAAGGACACACATCTACGCACATGCATGCATATGTGAGCCCCAACCCAGCCCACACAGTGACCCAGGCCCCGCTGGTTCCAGAACCTCAGCTATGAGACAGCTCGGAGTTACCAGCTGGTGGTGGTGGTGCGGAGCCAGGCAGAGCTGGTGGGGCCGGGCCCAGGCCCTGGAGCCACAGCCACGGTGACAGTGCTGGTGGAGAAGGTGGTGCCGCTCCCCAAGTTCAACCGGGAGAGCTACGAGGCCAGCGTCCCAGTCAGCACCCCGGCCGGCTCCCTCCTGCTGACCCTCCGGCCCTCAGACCCCATGAGCAGTCCCCTCAGGTGAGTCAGAAGCCCAGCCCCTCCCTTGGGCTGGAGCTCCCCTCCCCCTGCTCCTCAGAGCTTCAGAGGCAACTCAAAACTCCTCAGACCTGCCAAAACCGGTTTGGCTCAGTGGATAGAGCGTCAGCCTGTGGACTGAAAGGTCCCAGGTTCGATTCCGGTCAAGGGCATGTACTTTGGTTGCGGGTACATCCCCAGTTGGGGGTGGTGCAGGGGGCAGCTGATAGATGATTCTCTCTCATTGATGTTTCTAACTCTCTATCCCTCTCTCTTCCTCTCTGTAAGAAATCAATAAAATATATTTAAAAAACAAAAAAAACAAAAAACAAAAAATCCTCAGACCTGGCTAATGACCAGGTGGTGACTCCTTGGGGAGGATCAGGGCTGGATGGGCTGGACAGGACACGAAGGGGGGGCGGTATTTGGACCCCATGAGAGCTCAGACGGTGCCTCCTCACACTGCCAGACTGGGCCTCCTCCAGCACCCTTGTCCAGTCTGCTGCCCACTCCTGGTCCCTTCATGGGGTAACCTGAGACTGGTAGAGTTGAGTTAGGTAGCCCTCAGGCTCTGAGAGTCCCTCTCCTACCAACAATACCTGTGGTTCAAGCCCTGCCCCCCAATAAGTCCCTGAAGCTGGAGAGACGAGGTACCCCAGGGAACTGCTGCCACCCCCAAGTCACTTGAACAGGCCGCACGGCCCTGGAGGTCTCTGAGCAAGATCCCCCATCTATGATCCCAGTGCCTCCCTCAACCCCCGTCTTCTCTGGGCCTCAGGTTCTCCCTGGTCAACGACTCAGAGGGCTGGCTCTGCATCAAGGAGGGCTCTGGGGAGGTGCACACGGCCCGGCCCTTGCAGGGCGCCCGGCCCGGGGACGTGTACACGGTGCTCGTGGAGGCCCAGGATGCAGGTACGCACAGGCAGGGGTGGGGCCTCTGGGAGGGACACAAGCCTCAGACAGACAGGCGGATAGGCAGGACAGAACTGCCTCCCCGGGGTGCTAGCTGACAGATACTCTGCCCCACGCAGGAGGGAGGGAGGGAGGCGGGGCTGGGTCCAGTGTCCGTCTCTGAGAATGCGTGGCCTCTGACCCCTCTCATACCACCCTCTTGCTATCCCCCAGCCCTGTCCCTTATCCTCCCCCCCCACACCCCGGCCCCTACCCCCAGGGCTTCTCAGGCATACTGGCTTCAGACACAGGCTGGGAGCAGAGGGAGGGGCTGGGCGGATGGAAGGAGGACGGGGGCTCTCCTGGGGCAGGCGTGGGGAGGCCCGACTGGGACGCTGAGGCCAGGTGTGGCGGGCTCTGAGTGACGTTGCTGGGCCCTGGCACCAGCCGTGGGGCTGGCGGTGAGTGGGGCAGCGAGCACAAGCTTGGCATCCAGAAAAGCACAGAAAGCAAGGCGTGGCGGCTGTTGGGATAGTGACTCGAGTGAAGTGCCTTGTGAGGAAGAGACGGGTGTTGGGAGGATGATGATGGGGATGGAGAGGAGGGGGTGGAATGGAGGGACGGACGGGGGCGGGGGAATCAGCAGGGTGAGTCTGATGGGGACTCCGGACTCGAGCCCACCGCCGCCACAAGGGCCCGGGCCAGCCCGGCCATCACCGCCTCCTCTGCAGATGAGCCGGCACGGAGGACCATGGTGAGCCTCGTGATCCACTTCCTGAAGGCCGCGTCTGCCTCCGCCCCAGCGCTGCCCCTGGTGCCCACCCGCCACCTCTGCACACCCCGCAAGAACCATGGTGTGGTTGTCAGCGGAGCCAGGGAGGACGCGGACCTGGCTGATGGGCACGGTCCCTACCATTTTGCCCTTGGTCCCAACCCCACGGTGCAGCGGGACTGGCGCATCCAGCCTCTCAATGGTGTGTGATGGGGGAAGGCGAGGATGCTGGGGCCCAGGCAGGGAGGGGGTGACGCTTGAAGCGAGATGCCCTTCCCCTGTGGGGCTGGGGCTGGGCTTAGGGGGAGTGGCCCCCCGAGGGCCTGGACGGGCCAGTGATTCTGATCCCCGTTTATGGTTCCAACAGATTCCCACGCCTACCTCACCTTGGCCCTGCACTGGGTGGAGCCACGTGAATACTCTATCCCCGTGGTTGTCAGCCACAATGACCAGATGTGGCAGCTTCTGGTCCGAGGTGAGGCCAGGGCTCTGGTGAAGCTGCAGTTCTGGAGGGAACTCCTGGAGGCGGCGGGGGGGTGGGGGGGAGGCTGGGTACACGTGTTTGCATGCTCACCTGGGCAGCACGTGCCTGAGCACACCAGCTCATCTGTGGCTGGGCATACAGACTCCCGCATGCTCCCCACGCACAAATACACGCATGTCCACACACACACACACACACACCAGCCAGTTGGGCCAGGTGGGGAGCTCCAAACAGCTGCGGAGACCCCACTACCACCCACCACTTTTAACGCTCTCCTCTCTTGTCCGCCCGCAGTGATTGTGTGCCGGTGCAACGTGGAGGGGCAGTGCATGCTCAAGGTGGGCCGCATGCAGGGCATGCCCACGAAGCTGTCGGCAGTGGGCATCCTCGGAGGCACCCTGTTAGCAATAGGTAATGGCGGGGAGTGGGTATCCTGCAGGGAGGAGGGTGATGGATAGCTGGAGCCACAGTCTCCGGATAAGCAGTGTCTGTGTCCCCCTGGTGCTCTGCCCACTGGAGAAATCCCCCCAACTCTCCTAGTCATCATGCTTTTGCCTCCCGTTATCACCTCGCCCCGTCATCGTTGACAACAGCATTTACTGCTACATTATTACACAGTGACTGTGTGTCGGGCCCTTTGCCAAGCATAGCGTTGTCCCATCGAATCATTCCCACAGCCCCGTGAGGTAGATCCTGGCATCTCCCCATTCCCCAGATAAAGTCTATGAGGCTCAGAGAGGTTAAGTAGCTTGTCCGAGGTTACACAGCCAGGGTGTGGCCGAGCCCCGGTCTTTCTAGCTTAATTCCTTCAGGCCAAGCCTCCCTGTCAATCTCCCCCCCCCCCTTTTTTTTCTTTTTCTTTATTGATTAAGGTATCACATAATTGTCCTCTTCCCCCCATTCCTATCTCAAACCCCTCCCCATGTATTTCCCCCACCCCCTCCCCCCCCCGCCATTGACCATGACCACTGGTTAGGCTTATATGCATGCACACAGGTCCTTTGGTTGATCTCTCCTTCTTGTCCCCACCCTCCCTCTCTTTTTTTTCCTTTAGCTCCTCTAAATTTTTTCCTGGCTGGTTTTCTTGGCTGGTAGCAGAATGCTACACTACAATGTGCCTTTCTTTCTTTCTTTAAAAAAAAAAAATATAATATATATATATAAATATAAATATATATTTATATATATATAAATATAAATATATATATATTTATATATATTATTTCAGAGAGAAAGGGAGATAGAGAGAGAGAGAAACATCAATGATGAGAGAGAATCACGTATCAGCTGCCTCCTGCATGCCCCCTAACTGGGGATTGAGCCCTCAACCCTTGCACGTGCCCTTGGCTGGAATTGAACCCGGGATCCTTCAGTCCACAGGCCGGTGCTCTATCCACTGAGCCAAACCAGCTGGGGCTACAGTGTGCTTTCCTCTCAGAGGTCCATGGGAACAACCCATTGGCTTTCAGATGACTCCCACCCAAGCTGTTCCGAAGAGAAAGGGACCTTGGAGGCTGGGGGGTTCTGGGTGGCCTGTGGGGGGCGTGGACTGGTGAGAGCCGAGCAGGCTGAGCAGCCAGGCTTCCTCAGGCACCAGGACCACAGGGTCCTGCCAGCCCAGCCTCAGGGATGCTGGCTGTGGAATGCTGGTCCTCATGAAACCAATACCAATGGCCGGGAGTCCCTATGGACAAGTCCCATGGCCCCTTCTGAAGGCTGATCCATCCCACTCGGGCCCCTCAGGCATCTTCCTCGCCCTCATCTTCACCCACTTGACTCTGGCGAGGAAGAAGGAGCTGGACCAGCCGGCGGACAGTGTGCCCCTGAAGACGGCAGTGTGAGTGTTCCAGGCCGTCCTGGCTGCGAGGCTGGCCTCTGACTCCATCTGAATCTCCCAGGAGAGGGCCCAGCACTACAGCCCCCTGGGGCCCGGTCAGACCAGGAGCCCTTCACCTGCCCTGGGGTGGAGGCAACGTCACCAGACATGTCTGCGCACGGACTTTGTGGGCTGCCTGTGGGAGTGCTCCGAATGGCGGCATGTTTATCCAATAATAAAACCTCAGAGAACGGGGCATGGGCCCTAGGAGACACATGTGTGTGTGCGTGTGTGTGTGGTACCGCCATTTGCTCCTTTATCTCTTCCCTGTACCCGGCTGTTCAGAAAGGGTCTGGGGGCTCTCCCTCTCGGGAAAGTCGCAGCAGTGAGGTCTTGAAAAGGTTGGTCATTGTCACGGGCATTCGGAGACCACTGGCTGCATCAACTCCATCCCGGCGATGGCTGGGAAGGGAGTCTTTGCAAGTGTCATTCCTGGGTCTTTCTGGATACCATCTTTGTTACAGGAGGGTACCATGTACGTCCACATCTTATGCTCATGTGCAAGCACACCTGTGTCCCTATGCATGTGTCATCTGCACACAGGGGTGGGGAGAGGTCTCTCAATCTCAGGAGGGGTCTGGGTAGGAATCGTGAAGGCGCCATGGGGCTAGAACAGAACAGGTGAGGGTGGGGATGGGTCCCTCTGCCCGAGCACTGGTCCCAGGGCACCTTTGTGCTTCACACACAGGCTGGTCAGGGCACAGGGCTCCTACAGAAAGTCAGAGAAGGGGAACCCCTCAGATGGACACCAGAGGTGAGATAGAAACCCTTCCATCAACTCTGTCCCAGGTGAACCCTATCTCAGGATCCAAGATTAAGCCGTGGCCCTGGTGCCCTGCTGAGCCTGACCACACCTCCAGACTGACCTCTAACCCCTGACCCTTGACTGACCCCAGATACATGCTGCTTCCCCACCCCTCCATCCCCATGGTCTCTGGGGAGCCAGAGTAGGACTTGTTGTCCTAGGCACCCTGAGCTGATGATGGTAAATCACGGGGAAGGGAGAAAAACAACCTCAGTGGGGCCCAAGCCCTATTTTTAGGAGATAATCTCTACTCGTGGCCGATTCTGTAGGATGGGGGCCAAGAGAGATGGGGCGGGCATTTTGGCTGGCCTGAGGGAGCCTGGGAGACTCAGCCAGGATCCCCCGTCCGGGGATGGACTCGGAGCCTGATCCCAGCCAAATGGAGGCTCTGCAGACTACTGCGGTCCAAGTAGGGCTCCCTCCCCTCCCCCTCTCCCAGGATCCTCTTCCTGGCCTGCAGCATGCAGATATCTTCAGAGTACAAAGCCCTTCAGAGGCAGCATCTTATCTCATCTACCCGTCAGCCTGGGAGGGCGGGATTATTTGCCCCCCTTTCCAGTGGAAGATCCTGAAGGTCAGGGCTGCAACTGGGAGTCTTGGGAGCAGGGCACACAAGGTGGGACTGTCTGGCTGAGGTTTGTCGTGTTGCTTCTCCAGAAGTGTCCAGAGCCTTCAGAAGGTCTCTGCTCCCATGAGATCCCTCAGAAGGGACCTTAGCCATCACCCAGGCCAACTCTTTCTGATCAAGTTAGGGAAGTGAACCATAAAGAAGTGAATCATAATGAACCTTCCAAGTTCATTCAGCCGGTGGGATGCAGCACCTGAGCTGGAACCCTGCCGTCACCTG
This sequence comes from Nyctalus aviator, assembly GCA_036971965.1. NCBI lineage: Eukaryota > Metazoa > Chordata > Mammalia > Chiroptera > Vespertilionidae > Nyctalus > Nyctalus aviator. Next base: position 37,310,446 of record CM072936.1, read on the forward strand.
CTCTCTGTGTCCTTGTTCTGGATGGATAGATGGGTGGGTGGGTGGATAACAGGTGGATGTCTGGGTTGGTGAGCAGGTGGGTGGGGCACCAACAAAGAAAAGAGTGGATGGCAGGATACAAGGGCAAATTAAGGCATCTTCCCCATCTTCTTATTTTGTTTGTTTGTTTAAATATATTTTTATTGATTTCAGAGAGGGAGGGAGGAGGAGAGACAGAAACATCAATGATAAGAGAGAATCATTGATTGGCCGCCTCCTGCACGCCCCACACTGAGGACTGAGCCTGCAAACCAGGCATATGCTCTGACTGGGAATCGAACCATGGCCTGCTAGTTGAGAGGTTGATGCTCAAGCCACAAATGCCAGCCGGGCCGTCTGCCCCATCTTGAGGGCTTCTTTCTAGTTTTTTTTTTTTTTTTTTTTTTAATTTATTATTGGAAGTAATAAATATGTCTCTCCCTTTTCCCCACTGACCCCCTTCTAACCTCCCCACCCCAGGTCTTCACCACCCTGTTGTCAGTGTCCATGGGTTATACATATATGCATGCAAGTTCTTTAGTTGACTTCTCCCCACCCACTCACCCACCCATCCCTGCCCTCCTTCGGAGATTCGCCAGTCTGTTCCATGCTTCTATGTCTCTGGATCTATTGTGTTCATTTGTTTATTTTGTTCATTAGATTCCACATATGAGTGAGGTGATGTGATACTTGTCTTTCTCTGACTGGTTTATCTCGCTTAGTATAATACTCTCCACTGAGGGCTTCTTCCTTGGGTCTCCAGGCTGCTGTCTGATTGAGTCCACGTTGGGGCTGACCACAAGGTCCACAATCTCCAAGGGACACGGGCTAAGTTTCCCGGAGCATCTCCTAAGCCTCTCTTGTGATCCTCAGTCCATCCGGAGAGGAGAGTAAGGAATGGAGAGGGGCTGGCTTCTGAGTCACAGAGGGAGAGAAACAGGAAGCTAGCTAGCCCTGGTGTGTGCGTGGGCTTGGTGGTGGGTCAGCAGGTGCTTGTGGAAGTCACGCTAATGAAGGGGGCCTCACTCTGCAAGCAGCCGGGGCCTAGGCCCCGCTAGGGCACGGTGGGTGATGATGGGTGGCTCAGTGTGGGCGGGAGAACTTGTGATTCATGCTCTGCCTCATCCTCGCTGTGTGTTCCCAGGTGAGTCACCTCACCTTCCTGAGCTCTGGTTTACTTGTTGATAAAATGGAATTGTTGGGAGGACTACACGAGATAACCCCCATGAAACGCCGTTAGCACAGCGCCGGGCACACAGCAGGAAGAGAACGTGAGGCCAGGCTTTTGAAAAGAGTGTGGAGAGGGGCACAGCGCCAGCACCCACATGGCCCTGCTGGGAGGACCCTGGGCAAGACACACCCCCCCACCCCTTCTGCCTGGGCTCCTGGCCATCTCCAAGGCTCTCTCTGGTTGATGTTGAGGGGTCTTGCGGGACTCAGACTGGTCTGGGGCTAGAAGCGGGGGGTCTGCCCCAGTGGGGAGCTCCTGCTCCCCCTCTCCCAGGCCCCTTCCAGAGGCACAGGGCCAGATCAAAGGGACCCAGCGCTGAGGATCAGAGGCAGGCTTGGAAAGAATGTAAACAAGAGGATATTTTTAAACTTTTTCCAGCCCTGGCGATTAGGGCTCTTGAAGCAAGAGGCCCAGAGGTCAGTCCAGCCCTCACAAAGAAACAGTCTTAAGATCTCAGAGAGCCCCGTCCCACCCACACCCACCTCTCCCACCCCAGGGCTCTACCTGGGGCCTCAGGGTGCAAGTTTTCCCTCCAGTCTCATCTCTGGCCGTCCTGCTGCTGCAGGACAGCATGCTTTTATTTTTTTATTTTATTTCTTTATTGATTAAGGTGTTACATATGTGTCCTTATTTCCCCATTACACCACCACCCCCAACTCCCCTACTCATGCTCTTACCCGCCTGGTGTCTGTGTCCATTGGTTTGCTTATAGGCATGCACACAAGTCCTTTGGTTGATCTCTCCCCCCTTCCTTCCCTCTGAGGTTTGATGGTCCGATCGCTGATTCTCTGCCTCTGGATCTGTTTCTGTTGTTCATCAGTTTATGTTGTTCATTATATTCCACAAACGGGTGAGATCATGTGATATTTATCGTTCTCTGACTGGCTTACTTCACTTAGCAGAGTGCTCTCCAGTTCCATCCATGTTGTTACAAATGGTAGGAACTCCCATTTCTAATGAGAGGGCCTCACAGATGAGGGAGGACCCAAATAAATGATTTCAGGGTGTGGGGCCTACCTGGCAGGGCTGGCGTTGACAGACTGAGCCGAGAGACCCCTTGGAGGGCCTGTCACTTCATCAGAGGTGTGTGCGTGCATGTGTGTGTGTGTGTGCGTGCGCGCGCGCTTGTGCACGCATGTGTGTCTGTGGGTGTGTAAGTGTATGCTAAAGTCTGGCCTGCCTGGTGTTACAACGTGTAATCATGCCAGGAGCTCACCTCAGTCCCTCCCTCCCACCCCTTCCCTAGCATCCTTGGCCTCCTGCCACCGGGACTCCTTGGGTCAGTGGGGCACGTGGGGGGAGACAGGAGGTAGGCTTGAGGGCCAAGGGGAAGAGAACAGGGGGAAGATGAGGAGAGCATGGGGCGGGGGGGGGGGGGGGAGCGGAGGGGTGAAGAGCCTGGGGGAAGGCCTGGGTCCCGCTCTGACCCACGCAGTGAGTGAGTCAGGCTGTAAGAACTGCAGGTACCACTGACGCGGGGGCTGGGGGACTGGTCACAGTGACGCAGGAACCTGAACAAAAGGCTCCTTCGGTCTCCCCACTTCCTGTCACAGCGTCGCTCACTCTGGGTTCCATGACAACAGCATCTTCCCCGGAGCGATGCAGCCACCCTCGCACACTGATGCGACACGACGGAACACACTCACAGCGGTGCCACAGGAAGACTTAGAGGGCTCTCAGCCACAACATTCCCCCCGCCCCCCTCCCCCCCCCACACACACACTGTGATCATATCCCAGGGATTCCCACACCCTTTACCCCATCCACATCCCTGCTGACTGGAAAGCCAAGGGGTCAGGGTGTACAGGGGCATTCGGAAGCCAGGCCAGGGTGCGGTTACCAGGACAACGAGGGGCCCTAGCCCCAGGGGAGGTCTTGCTGACAATCTCCCTTGCTGTAGGGAGCCCGGAGAGGGACAGAGTCCAGCTGGAGGTCACACAGCTGCTCGGTGGAGGCAGGGCGCAGGCCCCAGGCCAGATCCACAAGCTGGTGTGCGCCCTCCAGACCCCATCTGCTGAGGTGGCAGGGGCAGACGATGAGTTTGGTGCTTTGTCATCGCGTTGTGGGGCTACAGGCCCGGGACAGTGCGGGGAGCCTGATGCGGCTGGAACCGATGGGGAGGGGGACCTGAAGACTTGACCTCGATCTGAGGGCTGGCGCTGGCTGCCCGAATGCGTTGCTATGTTGTGCCTGTATACATGCTCACTCGATGGGGCCGCTGCTATTCTTACCTCCTTGGTGGTGGCAGTGGGGTCAGAGATAGTGGCTGGTAGGAGGGAGTCATGAGGACCAGCCCCTTATCCAACACATTCCCTGGGAACTTGGCAGGGGCTGCCAGGCTCTAGGGGCCTGGGTAGGGGGGAGGGAAAGGGGTCACAGGGCATAGGGTGGGGGGATGGGCTCACCCAGGACAAGGCCCTGCACTGCTGCCTCTCTGACAAGCCAGGCAAGGTCCCATCAGAACTGGCCTGGCGGTTTCCAGTAGGATTTCTTCCCATCAAGACTCAAGTCATGCCGAAACTGGTTTGGCTCAGTGGATAGAGCGTCGGTCTGCGGACTGAAAGGTCCCAGGTTCGATTCCTTGGTTGCAGGCCCATCCCCAGTAAGGGTGTGTGCAAGAGGCAGCTGATCGATGGCTCTCTCTCTCATCGATGTTTCTGACTCTCTGTCCCTCTCTCTTCCTCTCTGTAAGAAAAAAAAAAAAAAAAAAAAAAAAGACTCAAGTCATCCTTAGCTTCCTACCCAGAATGCACCACCCCTGAGCTTCTGATGCCCCAGAAGGCCACAGACAGGGGCTGCCTCTGTGGGGAGAACACAGTCCTGTGAGCCACAGAGGCTCAGGTTGACCACTGTCATGCCCGCTCCCAGGCCATGTGACCTCGGGCAAGTCCCTTCTCCTCTCTGAGCTTCAGTCTCCTCATCCCTTCCTTGGGGCTGTTGTAGGGGTGACAAAGTCCAACAGCCAGGAAAGGGGTGCTATAGGCCAAAACTGTGTGTCTGTGCATACGCCCATACATGCACTCATGGGTGGGGAATGGGGGGGCAGCCAGAATGGGGAGAGGGAGGCACATGGGTGGGTCCTCCACCTCCGAGACTCCCGCCCCACGGATTTTCCATTGGCACGTCGGCACCCTCTCCCCCAAAATAGGCCCTCGGAGCCGTGTCCGACAGAGCCCAGACTGGGGGACCTTTTTTTAGCTGCCCTTTGATTGTCAGCTCTCAAACGGCGGCTATTTTGAGCCCCAACGCCTGGAGGAGGAGGGCCAAGTGGGGGCCTGGGTCAGCTCCGTGGGCCTGGCTAGCTCCCCAGAGGCATCCCCGAGGGGGGCGGCCATGCCCTCCCACGCCCAGGGCTGCCGGCAGGGAGAGCACGCATCCCCTGTTTCCTGGGCCTGAGCGCTCCTCTGTCCACCTCCGGAGAATCTGCAGGCCTGGCAGAACCACTCTCGTTTACAGAGCTCACCCCACAGGTGGCCGGCACCGAGAGAAAGCACGCTGTGAGGATTAACTGAGATGATACAAGCAAAGCTCTTAGTTAGCACGGGCGCTGGCACCTAACTGGCCCTTGAAAAATGGGAATAGCTGCTATTGTTATTGTCACAAGAGGCCCGGTGCATGAAAATTCATGCACTGGAGGGGGGGTCCCTTAGCCCGGCCTGCCCCTTCTCACAGTCCGGCAGCCCTCAGGGGCGGGAGGTGACCCGGCGATCAGGGAAAAGTGATGCCCCCATCACACCTCTGCTGCCGCCACTGCTGGCAGCTCAAGCCTCGGCCGGCCCTGGTTACCTGAGCCTCGGGCAGCCTTGGGTGGCTGGGCAGCTGGCATCTGAGGCTTGCTTGCGTGTTGGGCGTTGGCTGGGCAGCTGACATCTGAGGCTTACCTGCGCCTTAGGCTGGCCCTGGGCGGCTGAGGGGCTGAGGGCAGGTCCAGCCTCACCATGCACCTGCCACCCCACACCCCTCTGGCTGGGCTAAAAGGACTGTGGGACTCCAGCGGCGGCAGGTGCAAGGAGCACCTGGACCTACCTGAGGGTGGGTCCGGCTGCACTGAGCACCTGCCACCTCCCCCGCGGGGCAGAAAGGGCTGGGGGACTCCGGTGGGGCTGAGGGGACTGGGCACCACCATCTTGTGGCCATAGGCGCCGCCATCTTTGTGATGGCATGATGGTCAATTTGCATATTCCCTCTTTATTAGATAGGATTACAGCTACAGCCATTCTTGCTTCTGTTGTTACAGTAACATTTTTATCAGGTTTCCTTCCAGTCTTTTTTTTCTATGCATTTATCCTATGTTGCTAAGTTCAGATCCTAATATTCCTCCCTTCCCCCAAACCAGGAGTCCCTCCAAGACTGCTGGGCTCCTCTATGCACCTCTGGGGCTCACCCCTGGAGATTACCCCTCTAGGAATGGTCTTTGGGGTCCATGACCCCTGAGATTATATTTAATCTTTCATGGTGTCTGGGTATCCCCACGGCTCTGTTGTTTCCTCAAATGCCGCCAACCGCTGTCCCATAGGATTCCAGAGCCCCAAATTCTGAGAGCCAAGTTCTAGACGGTGGATTCCCAGGGGGACTCTGCACCCGGGTTCCAGAACCCTCTCGCGGGAACCTAAGGAAATAGGCTTGTTCCCACAGCTAGAGGACTGTTTGGATGCGTAAGCTTTAGCAACGGACCATGAGGGCAAATAAAGATGCTCTTGGCTTTCTGGTCAGCGTATCAGGGAAGGGGAAAGGGTATGGGCTGCCAAGAATTGGGGAAGGGGTAGAAAGCCAGATTCTGGGAAGTGGCAAGGCAGGGAGAGTGGCTGAGCCAGGCCTCCCCCTTCCCGGCTGGGGTCATTTCCCAATAGGGCAGCAAGATCCGCTGGGGTTGGGGTGGGGGTGGGGGGTCACGTGTTCCACCTTTACCCCGAGTGGTTACTGCACAAGGTGAGACTTCCTTGTTACGCGAAGAGCAAAAATAGGTCCCAGGTGCTGGTCAGTGATCTGTGCCGAGAGCCACCAGGGTTATTCTGAGAGCGGCCGGCACGGGGCCAGAGCAGGCTCTCAGTCAAGTGGGGCTGAGCTGGAAGTGGCATTCTCAGCCTGCAGGCTCACCCTGTCCTTTCGAGAACCCTGGATGGGGCGGGTCCCTGGGGCCCTATACAGGCCGACCCTTAATGGGTGGACCCGGGATCCTGACTCAGCTGTGTGACCCTGAGCGTCACCTTCCTTCTCCAATGATGGGGGCCTTGATCCCTGCCTCTCGGGGTGATCAAGAGAACTCTGTGGCCGAAACCGGTTTGGCTCAGTGGACAGAGCGTCGGCCTGCGGACTGAAGGGTCCCAGGTTCGATTCCGGTCAAGGGCATGTACCTTGGTTGTGGGCACATCCCCAGTAGGGGGTGTGCAAGAGGCAGCTGTTGGATGTTTCTCTCTCATCGATGTTTCTAACTTTCTATCCCTCTCTCTTCCTCTTTGTAAAAAAGCAATAAAATATATTCTAGAAAAGACTGTCCCAGAGTGCAGGTCCAGGGGTCCGAAGAAGGCCAGGGCCTTGCCTGCATGGCCCAGCTGCCCACAGGCCCCCTCCCTTCCGATGTGAAGGAGCCAGCGTCAGGCACAAAGGCACGTTTCTGGAAGGGCTTGTGGGGATTTTCCAGGAACCACTCCATCCAGCTGGAGAATTCCACTCCCTGCCCTGCTTCTCAGGGCCAGGCTAAGGAGGGGATGTGCTGGCTCATTCCGGTTCTGCCCAGCTCCTGCTCCTCGCCTGCAGAGTGCAGGGCGGGGTGCCCACACCGTATTCTCTTGCTGTTTGCTGTGGGATGTGAGGGGCCTGAGGCACTGAGGTCCCTCTAGAGCAGTCTTTCCCAAATTTCTCTCATAATGAGAATCACTTGGTGGAGTTGTTAAACTACAGGTTCCTGAATCCCAACTAAGAGGCGCTAGACTGGAATTTTTGGGAACATATAGGTAAAATTGTATACTTAACTTAGTGCTCTACAGAGTAGAAGGAGAGAAGTTTGGGAAACACTGCTCTAGAGGCCCTGGAACCGAACACCATTGGTCCTGTCTTCACCCCCACATTCCCCTCCCCCCCTCTCTTGCAGGGACAATCCCTTTCCTTCATCCAGTGTGTCCTAGCATTTTCCCTGGAGCCAGCCCTTGCCCTCAGGGTCACCCAGGTGAGCACAGACAAGTGACTTGGGGAGAGATGGCAGCTGGCCCGGCCCGGGGACGGGGGTGGGGAAGGGTAGCCGGACTGGGACATGCTGTGACGTTTCTGAGAGGCTGAGGGTTTGAGGGTTTCTGATGGGTATTGAGGTCAAGGGCGGGAATTGAACTGAACTCGGTCATTTGCTGAGCTGGAATTGGGCCCCAGTTTCCTCCCATCAGAGTTTTTCCTGGGTTTGGCAAAAAACTGGGGGGAGCTTGGCTGGCGTGGCTCAGTGGTCGAGCTATGAACCAGAAAGTCACGGTTTGATTCCTGATCAGGGCACATGCTGGGCTGTGGCTCCATCCCCAGTGTGGCGCATGCTGGAGGCAGCCAATCAATAATTCTCTCTCATAACTGATGTGTGTTTTTTTTAAAAAAAGATATATTTCACTGATTTTTTTTTTTTTTTTTTTTACAGAGAGGAAGGGAGAGGAATAGAGAGTCAGAAACATTGATGAGATAGAAACATTGATCAGCTGCCTCCTGCACACCCCCTACTGGGGATGTGCCTGCTACCAAAGGTACATGCTCTTGACCGTAATCGAACCTGGGACCGCAGGCCAACACTCTATCCACTGATCCAAACCGGTTTCGGCTTATAATTGATGATTCTGTCTCTCCTTCTCCCTAAAATCAATTTATATATATATATATTTAAATTTATTATTTATTTATTTATTTATTTTAAGAAACAGGGTGTGGAGGAGTCCTTTTCAGGGAGAGATAGGCTGGCAATTAGGAACTTCAGACAGAACTGGGTGTTAGAGGTTAGAGCTGGGCTCAGGGGACTCAGTCCAGCTTACCACAAGGTGGCCCCCCTTGGGGCTAACACGGCGCCCACAAAATGCACTCTCTGTCCCTGGGGAGTAACAGGGCACTCAGATCCGCTGGGAGCAAAGCTCCTGTAGAGTCCCAGCTGGGCACCCCAGCCCCACTCTGTCATTTTATCTCAACTTCAGCTCAGCACCCGCACCTTCCCCAGCGCCGGCCCCCACCTTGCACCTGGGAAGGGAGGAGGCACAGCCCCCCCCCCCCCACCTTCTGCGCTCCAGCAGAAACCCCTGAGAGCCTCTTGGGTGGAAAAAGTTACCCAGCTCTAAATCTGCCAGCCTGTGGTGACCTCATCCCCTTCCCAATATAGTCGTGGTCCCCTCCCCCAAGGCTGGCTCCGGGCCAACGGGGTAAGGCGCGAGGGAGCTGGGAGGGGGAGCGGGTGAGGGCTGGGGAGGGGTTTTGACTTGGGGTCACACTGTACATTGGGCTTTGCAATCTACTTCCCACCCCGCCCCCTCACAGTGTGTACGCTTAGGAGGCCCCTGGCAAACAATGAGGATCTTCCACCGCCACCGTTTTCCACTATCACTGGTAACGTCCGCGGGAGGGAGGCACCAGGCCGCTCTGTTCTGTGTGTGGAGGAGACACGTGCCAGTGAGGTCCAGTTTCTCTTTCTTACAAACACAAGTGCTATGACCATTTTTGTCCAAATCCCGTTGTGCACTTTCTCTCTCTCTCTCTCTCTCTCTCTCTCTCTCTCTCTCTCTCTCTCTCTCTCCCTCCCTCCCTCTCTCCCTCCCTCCCTCCCTCCCTCCTTCTCTCTCACTCTCTCCCTCTCCCCTCTCCTTCTTCTCTCTCTCTCTCTCTCTCTCTCCCTCCCTCCCTCCTCTCTCACTCTCTCTTCTTCTTCTTCTTCTTCTTCTTCTTCTTCTTCTTCTTCTTCTTCTTCTTCTTCTTCTTCTCTCTCTCTCTCCCCCTCCTCCCCCCTCTCCCTCTCCCTGACAAGGCCCTGGCTCACTTAGTTGAAGCATTGTCCTGTACACCAAAAGGCTGTGGGTTTGATTCCCAGTCAGAGCACACACCCAGGTTGCAGGTTCAATCCCTAGCTAGGGTGCCTATGGGAGGCAACTGGTCGATGTTTTTCTCACATCAATGTCCTCTCTCTCTCTCTCTCTCTCCTCTCTCTTCCACTTTATCTAAAATTAATAAAAACATACCTTCGGGTGAGGATTAAGAGGGGAGGGGGGAAAGGCATTCGGTGGTTTAAAAAAGAAAAGAAAGTCCTAGCTGGTTTTGCTCAGTGGATAGAGGATCTGCCTGCAGACTGAAGGGCCCCAGGTTCAATTCCCATCAAGGATACATGCCCGGGTTTTGGGCTCAAACCCCAATAAGTGACGTGCAGGAGGCAGCCCATCAATAATTCCCTCTCATCATTGATGTTTCTCTCTCTCTCTCTCTCTCTCTCTCTCTCTCTCCCTCTCCCTTCTCTAAAATCAATAAAAATAGCCAAAACCGGTTTGGCTCAATGGATAGAGCGTCGGCTTGGGGACTGATGGGACCTGGGTTCGATTCCGGTTAAGGGCATGTACCTTGGTTGCGGGCATATCCCCAGTAGGGGGTGTGCAAGAGGCAACTGATCGATGACTCTCTCTCATCGATGTTTCTAACTCTCTATCTCTCTCCCTTCCTCTCTGTACAAAATCAATAAAATATATTTAAAAAATAAAATCAATAAAAATATATTTAAAAAAGAAAGAAATTCTGACAGGTGCTGGGCAGGAGAGCAGGATTCATTGTGTGATGGATGAATTCCGGGCCCTCCCCTAGGCCAGAGGGGCAGGCCCAGGGCAGGGGGGACAGCAGAGACTAGTCCAGGGCCACTGCGGTCTGCTAGTACCTCCTGCCTGCCTTAGGCCAGCACTCCCTCACGCCCTGGCTCCCACTTTACCCTCAAAACCATACAGGCCATGTTGACTGGGGACACAGAGAAAGGCCATCCCAGATGCAAGCAGAGGGCCCAGCCTCAGAGTGAACCGCCCTCCCCGCTGCACCCCCCTCCCCCAACAGTCCATCCAATTCACATGTTGCCTAGTGTTTCTCTAGCTTCTACTGGAATGTTTTCATGGATCAACAGCTTATTCCTTCCTGCCAAGCTTTTGGAGAGCAAATAGGGCATGTTTGTTTGTTTGTTAGTCTTAATATGTTTTCTATGGATTTTGAGAGAGTGAGGAAGGGAAAGGGTGAGAGAGAAACATCGATGAGAGACTTCAAATTGATTGGCTGCCTCCTGCATGCCCCCCACTGGGGACTGAGACCATAACTCGGGCATGTGCCCTTACCAGGAATCGAACCAGTGACCTCTTGGTGCATGGGACAATGCTCTGAGCCATACCAGCTGGGCAGGGCATGTGTTTTTTTTAAAAAAAATGAACAGATAGGATTCAACAGAATTGAGTGATCACGTAGCAATCGCATGAAGTGAAGAAAAAGCTTTGGAGTCAGATACCAGGGTTCAAAACTTAGTTTTGTGACATTGAGCACATTTTACCTTTCTAAACTCAGTTTTACCATCTGTAAAATGGGTTCATAATCCTTGCCTCATATAATTGTGAGATTTAAAAAAAATGTGTTTCTTTATTGATTTCAGAGAGGAAGGGAGGAGAGAGAGAGGTAGAAACATCAAGGATAAGAATCTTAGATCAGCTGCCTCCTGCACGCCCCCTACTGGGGATCAAGCCTGCAACCCAGGCATGTGTCCTTGGCCTGAATCGAACCTGGGATCCCTCAGTCCACAGGTCAACGCTCTATCCACTCTGAGCCAAGCTGGCTAGGACAATGATTGTGAGATTTAGTGTAAGGAATTGGCTCATGTAAGCTGGAGGCTCAGGAAAGCCAGGGATGTGATTCCAGTCCAAACACAAAGGCCTAAGCACAAACCAGAGGAGCCAATGGTCTGAGTCCAAAACCTGAGAAGCACCAGATATACAAGGCTGCAGGGAGTGGAGGCAGGTAGGGGTGAGAAGAGCTTAGAGTTGGGGAGCAGTCCACTGAGGGGGACACCCGCATTGGGGGAGAGTGGAAAAGGTGGCAGCCGCTCCCCCACCACCCGCAGCTCACCTGGGACCCCAGTGGCTCCTTCCCCACAAGACAGACCTGAGTGATCACGGGAAAGGGTCCCGCCCCCACACCACACCCCAAGGATGTCCAGGGTCTGGCGAGGCTTCCTGTGGGTGTTGCGGGTTGCAGTTTTGGGGAGACCCTGCTCCACCTAGGGCTCAGCCTCGGAACCTCAGCTTCTCGGGAACTTCCCTCGGCTCCAGCTGCAGCTGACATCAACACGGCCAGGTGGCGACATCTAGAGGCAGGCTCCTGCTTCGCGTTGCTTTACTAACAGATTCCCGGAAAAGGGCCTGTGCCAGCCCAGGGTTCCCCACCCGTGTTCTCGTCAGGACACTCTCAGGACGGAGTGACCAAGCCACCAGACAGAGCTCAGAGGAGGCCCAGCCCCCCCATCCCTTAATGCCAAATCCCAGTGTGGGGTCAGCAAAGCTTCTGGGACCCCAAGTGAACCCATGGATACTCTTCCCTCCCATAAGCAGAGGAGCATGTTGTGTTTTTGTTTTTGAAATATATTTTATCGATTTTTTACAGAGAGGAAGAGAGAGGGACAGAGAGTTAGAAACATCGAGGAGAGAGAAACACCAATCAGCTGCCTCCTGCACACCTCTTACTGGGGATGTGCCCACAACCACGGTACATGCCCTTGACTAGAATCGAACCTGGGACCTTTCAGTCGGCAGGCCAGTGCTCTATCCACTGAGCCAAACCGGCTTCGGTGAGCACATTATTTTGATGACATTCCCTGGCCCCAATCCACTGCTCTGCTTTGTTTCAGAGGAAGCGTCATCCCAGCCACTCAGTCAGGTCCTCACAGAGCCAGCCCCTCACCTCCACCTCACCATCCGGGCCCGCCATGGGTCCTGGGTCCCGAGTGAGACTATGCAACGGCCCTCATCTTTTCTTGGCGATCCTTTTTTTTTTTTTTTTTTTAGCTAATTGTTCATTTCCATCCATCCATACCCATGGTCTTTTCTGGTACCAGACACTCCTCACCCCCCTCTCATTTCCATGCACCATTTAGTTCCTCTCCTGCTTCTCTGACCTCTCTCTCTTTTGCTGGTTTCTTTTCATCTGTTCCTTTCATCTATCCATCCATCCATCCATTTATCCATCCATCTGTCCCTCCATCCTTCCTCATTCATTCTATAGCCGATTGGACAGGGTGCTGAGCCTGATGTTACAGGAATGAGGGTGGGGAGGAGAAAAACAGAACAACTTTTTTTTTTTTTAAAGATATATTTTATTAATTTTTTACAGAGAGGAAATGAAAGGGATAGAGAGTTTGGAATATCAATGAGAGAGAAACATTGATCAGCTGCCTCCTGCACACCCCACACTGGGGATGTACCTGCAACCAAGGTACATGCCCTTGACCGGAATCGAACCTGGGACTCTTCAGTCAGCAGGCCAATGCTCTATCCACTGAGACAAAACGGCTACCCAGGACAAATGTTGACAGCGCACCTGGTCATAACACCTCAAAGAAAATGGGTGCGGGGAGGGATTGAGTTAGGACTTTCTGGCCCCACCCCACCTCCCTGCTGATGAAGAGCAAGACATGTCATAATCCTAGCTGAGATTGCCGCCTGGCCTTGCTCAAGTCTTCATCCCTGGAGGGGCTCCTCCTTTCCCACCAGCCACATCAGGCCAGGTCTCCCTCAGCCATCACAGCAACTCTCGCCACTTCAGTGCCCTCAGAGCCTGTCCCCAGACCTGACTCACCCCTGTGCTCCTTTCCCTGGGCTACCCCCCTGCCTCCCCATTGTGCTCAATCCCATGGCCCTCTCGGCCCCAGCTGGATGGGGCCATCCCTGGCCTGCTCCGCACGCCTGGCTCTGGTGCACATAAGGTTTGGGCGAGATGGACTGGACAGAGCAGCAGCTCATGGCACACATTCCTTCTGTTCATCTGCTGCAGGGAGAATGGGGGTGGGCCGGTGGGAGCTTCCTATAATCCCGGGAAGGCAGGGAGAGCAAAGATCTGAGATAGAGCCAGCTTTGGAAAGTCCCTCCCAGACCACTTTTCCAGGGGGGTGAGGCTAAGTAATGTGTTCAGCCAACTTATTCCCTTGCCAGCGAAGGTCAGTGGGAACTCTGGCCCCCTCGTTCCCCACATGCTCCTCTCAGACAGGCCATTTCCCACGTGGAGCAGATCAGGTCAGGAGCCAAAGGAGCAAAGACACTGACCCACAGAAGTCCAGGAAAGGCTTACCCACCCCAGAGGTAGCTGCTTGGAGAGCCAGCTACTCACGATTCAGAGGCTCACCAGCCTGGGAATTAAGGGCATTTAGTAGCATCAAGTAAAATGAAACCAAACATGCTAGAGATTTAAGGAACAGTATAAGCCCCCGCACTTTCCAGTTAGAAAGTTCAAAGAGCTTAATGTTTAAAATTTTTCATCTTTTTGAAAAATGTTTTCTTCTATTTTTATCATGTTCCAAAATGATGGGATATTGAAGCATGCATGTTAAGTATATCTAGCTTCTTTGCAGTGCTTCTCTGCCCCATCCCCAACCACCCTGGGCCAAGACTGGGCAATGTTTCATGAATTATTATCCCTTTCTGAGAGCCCAGTATTGGGAGGAGTGCATGCACTTTCCTCAAATGCGCCCTGTTAAATACTAATGACTAATGTTCATACCATTAGTAACTGAAAATAATGTATTTGCATTTTAAGAAGTACCCATTGGAGCTGTCCTGAGGAGCTACATCCCAACAGAGGCAATGAAATATAGCTGTTAGCGGGGTGAGATGGAGTGGGGTGCCTGTCTAGATTTCCCCCAAAGCTGGCTCTGCATTTAAAATGAACATACATTTAAGATTTAAAAAATATATATATTTTTATTGATTTCAGAGAGGAAGGAGATAGAAACATCAGTGATGAGAATCATTGATCGGCTGCCTCCTGTACGCCCCCAGGATCAAGCCCATAACCCAGGCACGTGCCCTTGACCGGAATCGAACCTGGGACCCTTCAGTCTGCAGGCCAATGCTCTATCCACTGCGCCAAATCAGCTAGGGCCATTTAAGACTTAACAAGCTGAGTTAAATAATATGAAAGGCCAGCAGTCAGGCCTTGGCACTGAGTGTATGGAGACGCTCACAACAAAAGCCTTTTCTTTTCCTTCTTTTCAGGTCCCCAGATGGTTAATACTAAATGAGGACTTCCTGTGTGGTCAGCAGCCAAAAAGTTTGCAGAGAATATTTCTCTTTTGGGTAAATTCTTCCTCCCCACCCCCCTAGTGGATTCTTGAACAGACTAAAATCTTCCATGGCCAGAAACAAAGGCTGGCCTCATCGAATGCCCTAAGGACCTAAAAAAAAAATTAATATTCCAACCAAAGGAAACTGAATTTCATGTTGCCTTTTTTTATTTACAAGTTTAAATACCTCTAATGGTTAGAAAATACAAACATTGGTATACAGCTTAAATACAAATGTCACTAGATATTAAAGGACTTGGTTAACAATTTTTCCAAATTGCTTAAGAAATATTTCCCAGGAGGCAGGTTAAAACGTTAGGTGCTCGAGGCGCAAAGAACAGAGCCTCAGCCTGTTCAGATGGTCGCAGTCCAAACGTGCTTCCCACTCAGTGACGCACATGGCAGCAGGACAAGCAGTGCCACTGGCCTTCGTACCCCAGCTCCCAAGCTACCCGGGGGCTTTCTGTCATGGGAAAGAGTCACATTCTGGGACAAATAAACGAAACTAGAATGGCTCAGTTCCAGGATATTCTGGATAAAAGAGTCAAGTCAGCCACTCTTTTCACATTTTCTTGTTCCATACCTTATTCTTTCCTTTAACGCATGTGGACTGTTTATATTTCACTTATGTGTAAAAGGTGCCAGCCAAATCAATAGTGTCTAACCCAAACTTGACCCAGTGTGCCCAATATTAGGAATCGTTTAGCCCAATGGTACTTCTGGGTGAAATGTCTCTATGATAACATACCTCAAAGTTAAACATTTTCTGTATTAGCTTTACTGTTACAATGAACATCTCAGAAAACTGAATCTAAGGATCTTGACCTAGCATACTAATGTGAATTTAGAACTAATACCATCTTCCCTATCCATTTTGACCAATCCCAGAATCAGTAGAGACGTATTTTATCTACGTGTAAAATATCTAATTAGGCTACTTATTTACCAAGTTTCTTATCTAAAATAATGAATATGTAGTTTAAAGCACCAAAGCGTACTTTATTCCAAAGTCACAACCAAAATACTAAATGTTCAATCTTAGTTTTTAATTCATTTTAGCAGTCTCAGGACTGAAATCTTTATAAAAGGAATGATAAATGCGTTAGAAGACCTGATAAGTACCACCAGCCCCTTCTCAAGCAGGAGCCCATGTGCTTCGGGAAGGTCAATGACAGCAGAACTGTGGGCGGGTGATGCATTCAGAGAGAGAGGTGACAAGAGCCCAGTGGTTGAGCATCGACCTATGAGCCAGGAGGTCATGGTACGATCCCCAGTGTGCGGAATGCAGAAACCTGCCAGTTAAAGATTCTATTTCATCATTGATGTTTCCTCTCTCCCTCTCCCTTTCTCTCTAAAATCAACAAAAATATATTAAAAAATAAAAGTCAGTCTTTACCTTTAAAAAAAAAGAAGAGCTAATAAGAGTTCACAGTGGAAAAGGCAGCCAATACACTGGTCTTTTTTTCCTCTCAATATACCAATTAGAAAGCAGGACATCTTTCTAATTAGGCAGAGAAAAAAACATATGCCTGGAGAAACAGCTGGCGTGTCTGTATTCTCTTGGCTGTCTCACAAGTTACCCAATCGGATACATTGATGACCATGCTGGCTCCAAAACACGATTCCTGCTCTGTAATCCAAGTAATGCTCCCAGAGTGCACCGGGGTTTAGTGGGTGTGCAGAGCAAAGGTTGTCAGACAAGCAGTCTTTGGCTCTAGCAACATACCTTCAGGGGAGCAGAATGGCAGTGATTCACGTTTTACTTCTGAGTTAAGATCTAGATTAGGCCGACATCGGTTTGGCTCAGTGGTAGAGCGTCGGTCTGCGGACTGAAAGGTCCCAGGTCCGATTCCGGTCAAGGGCATGTACATTGGTTTCGGGCACATCCCCGGAAGGGGGTGTGCAAGAGGCAGCTGGTCGATGTTTCTCTCTCATCAACGTTTCTAGCTCTCTATCTCTCTCCCTTCCTCTAAAATATATTTAAAAAAATCTAGATTAGAAGGGATACTAGTGGCTTCAGAATAAAAGAACCAAGCTTAAGCACTCAAAAGAGAACTTCTTAAAATGAAGCCCTATTGCTAACCAGTTGCAGGGAAACATCTCCAAGCTAGAAATATATCAACACTGGAATGAATGTCTCTGGGACATGGACAAACATGAGGAAGTCAATCCTAGTTATCTGCTTGTCCCCAGGCTAGAAGTATAGTAACACTTGAATGAATGTCTCTGGGACATGGACAAACATGAAGAAGTCAATCCTAGTTATTTGCTTTTCTTTCGGGGCATGGCATGAGGGGGTGAGATGAGGGGAGGGATCAACTAATATAGTACAGGAGGATAAAAATGTCAGTTTTGTGGGATTTTATTTGTGCATCCATTTAGGGACACATTTCCTGTTGCTTAACGCCACCATAATTCATCACATGAAACTCATCTTGTAAAAAAGGATCAACATTTTCCAGCTGACACAAGTCTGTGCAGACCACAGAAGCCATTACAGGTTATATTTATTTTTGCCCCCACTCCTGTGCTATATATGGTCCAGTTCCTGAGGAGAAGCAATGTGATTTATCCTACCTTCTAGGGGAGTGTCCCATCTGATAAATCTCCCTCTGCCCCCCTCTCCACTGCCTTGGGGTGCACAGGGGGAGCCTTGTTAGTGACTACTCTCAGGTCCTTCCTGTTTCACTTCTCCAGACTCAGGCAGAATCTTGTCTATAATCCACCACAATAAACCAGTCCTGCCCAATCGGCTGTCAGAGAGCATATTTTCTCCTTCCCTGCAACCATGTGAAATGGAAGCATTCTTTGCAAGTAGAAGCAGCAGGATGAGGGAGCTCCGCATGGAAAGGACAGGAATTAACAGAAGAATGTTTGAGAGGTAGAACCAGAATGGCTAACTGCTATGACTAAACCCCAGAGGCTTAAACCCTGGAGACAATATTAACACAGGGAAGACCAGGAGTTAAGGCTTAGACAGAGGTTACCTCCCAGTATGGCTCAAAAGTTCAGGGGACAGGCTCCAGTGGGAAGAACCAAAAGCCATACAAGTAAATTCCGCTGGTCCAGAGCCTAGCTCCCCTCCCACTCAGCTGGAAACCAAGACAGGTCATTCCAAGCATGCTGACAGCAGGCCTGTTGGCAAGTTTGAGGACTCAGTTTTAAAATAAACTAAAATAGGACTAGAATGCAGCACTACAAAATGTTTTCACAAGTATAATCATGAGAAAGGCTAGAATATTGCATAGAAAAAGTGTTCTGTAATAGCCTTTGTAAACCTAGGTCTCAGGAATTAAAACAATCAAACAAACAAAACCTCCCTTCATAGTGTAGAAGTCCATGATTATGGATTGAGGAAAATGATCAAGTTTGCAGTTTTGCAGCAAAACCTCAGAAGAGCCTGAAGTTCTTTGTGTTCAGAATTGTGATTAAATTTACCGCTTGGAGCCCAGCCAGGGTGGCTCAATGGCTGAGCATCGACCCATGAACCAAAGGTCCTGGGTTCGATTGCTGGTCAGGGCACATGCCTGGGTTGCAGGCTCGAGGTGTGCTGGAGGCAGCCAATTGATGTTTCTTTCTCATCCATGCTTCTATCCCTCTCCCTTCCCCTCTCTCTAAAATAAATAAAAACATATTTTAAAAAAAAATTTACCATTTGGAGGGTCAAGCTGACACAGTTTAACAAGTTTCTTTATACAAAGACCTGGCTACATGAGCGCAAGCAAATTTTATGTCTCCATTGCTCTGTTCTCTCTGCTTAGAAGAGGTGACCAAAACACCCAGGGACTTGAAATCGCTGCTATTATTTTTAAACTTAGTTTGCTTGTTCTCTTTTCTTCTCACATTAGTCTATTATTAAGCAAACTACTACACCTACTGCCCTTTTAACAGGTTTGAACAGCCAGTTTAAGAATAATTGAAACTATCTTAGAACATTTAAATCAACCCTGGCAACAGGATGAGACATTCTTAACCTCTCTTATCATATGCATCGATCGAGTCCGAGTTAAAATACACCACGGTGACGGTGATATCATCCCTGTACATTCTCGCCAAGTCCTCCGGCAGCGTCAGCATCGCGGTCAGCCGCTCGGGATCCATCTCCCCGTACTCGTTGCTCCCGATGGCATGTCTGATCAGACGTGTGGCTGCGTTTTGGTCGGCAACGTGGAGCCCCTGGGCTTTTCTCTGCAGCAGCAGGCTCTGCATGAGGCCCAGGTTGGCCGGTCGCTGGGCCAGGTCTGGCTTGTGCCGACCTGCTTCGCCGAGGTGCTCCACCACCAGCCTCACCACATCCTCATTGTCCAGCACGTCCCACAGGCCGTCTGACGCCAGCACCAGGAACTTATCCTGGGGCCTCAGCCTGTGGTACGTGATCTCAGGCTCCGCGGTCAGGTAGGGTGGAGTGTAGTAGTGTTGTGGGGTGAACTGGTAAATGTTGAGGGCCTCGGTGTCAAAGCCCCTCTCCAGGACGCTGCGCTGCAGCTCTTTGCTCCACTTCAGCTGGACGTCCCCGAATGCCCGGCAGGGCATGAGGATGCCCAGTAGCCTGTCGTCCATGACGATGGTCCTATCTTCTGACTCGGGATGCTCCCTCTTCAGCCGTGACAGCTCAGCCTGGTTCCAGGCATTGTGGTCGCAGGTGAGGGGCAGACAAGACCACAGGCCATTGTCCTCCTGGACACCGAGGATGGCCCGGCAGTCACCGGCATTTGCCACGTGCAAGTGAACCCCATCCACGTGGGCCATGCAAGCTGTGGCCCCAGAGAAAGCAACCTGGAGTGAAAGGTTCCTTGTCATCTCGTCTTCCAAAGGGGCCTGGATTTCCAGGGAGATGTCGGAGTCGAGTCTCTGGAAGGAGTACATCAGGGCTTCCTTCACGTTCAGGCCCATTTCCATGTGCAGGTCCAGCAGCTCCTGCCAGTAGACCCGGAGGTGATCGAGGTGCACGGACGTCACATCCTTGTAGATACTGTCCCCGGGGTGCTTGAGCCACTGCAGGATGGGCAGCATGGGCTTCATGCTCTCCATCGCTCCCTCCATCTGCTCCAAGGTCTGCTGGGACATCAGCGACACTGCCACGTAGTAGAAGAGCCTCTCGCTTATTGCTTGAGCGCACGCGTGGCCGCCGTGGCCGTCGAAGACGCCAAACATCAGCCCGTTGGTCTGCAGGCAGGAGGCCACACCTCGCCGGTCCTCCACCGGGGAATTGGCAGCCAGCTGGTTGCTCTCAAAGCGCAGCACCGAATTTGGGACTCCGCTGACGGGGTCGAGAATCTTGTGGGCTGACTCGCCGGCTCGCAACACTTCGTTCACTTGCTCAGGGCTGAGCTGCAGGTGGAAATCGTCTTCCTCTGTCGATGTGTGTCTGGAGGCTTTCGGCAGAGCGAAGCCACCACACGGGGCATTGTTTTTTAGGGTGGTGGGCACCCAGGAAAAGAGCGTCCTTTTTGATTTATTCCTACTTGAGACGCACCTTGAATATAAACGCCTGCCCCCTTGTAATGTGGCAATGCTGTTCCTCGCAGAATTTAAGATCCAGTAGGACACGGGACTTGACATTCTGAAGCTATGCCAGCAAATGTGTTCCTTCAGTAAAAGGTTTTGTTTGTTTTTTTAAACCTGGAAATGAAAGAGTTTCAAATTTAATTTCTCAATAATGACTTCGGAAAACGTTTATTTGCTACTATCCTGAGCAAAAGTGTTTTAACTACATTTAAAAGAGTTCACTAAACTCAAAATACCTAAACAAGCCTCTCTACCTCCAATTATAGCACAGAACACACATCCCAGAAAATGTGAAAACAGGGTTTGTGTACACTCTGCACTCCTGCAGAGCCACTGTGGGCTTCTCCACAGAGCTCACTCATTCCTCACAGCTGACTCAGGGATCCCCCTTTCCTCTCCTTCCCAAATCCTTTCCCTTGCTAGGGCCCAGGGCCTAGCTTCCATGTTCACTCTTCCCAGCAGACTACACATTTACTTAAATATCTGCTTTCCCACTAGTCTGTAAGCTCCATGAATTCAGGAACTAGAGGCTCTCTAAGGCCCAGCCTTGTACCTGGCATACAACAAGCCTTTAAATATTGGCTAAATGTGGACTTTTGGGGGGTTAATCCTCACTCAACAGTCCTGGGTTTGATTCCGGTCAGGGGCATGTTCCTTGGTTGCAGGCACATCCCCGGAGGGTGTGCAGGAGGCAGCTGATAGGTGTTTCTGACTTTCTGTCCCTCTCCCTTCCTCTCTGTAAAAAAATCAATAAAATATATTTAAAAAAGAAAAAGAAATATGACCCTTCTGCTCAAAAAAAAAAAAAAAAAAAAAGTAGTTATTACTTTTATCATTAGGTGTATTCTTCTCCAATCATTCTACACACATTTTCATATAGTTGTCACCACAACTTTTAATTCGTTTTCCTGTTAAGGACATTTTGTCCGTACTACATTTCACGGATGTGTAATACTACATTTTGACATAGACAATCACAATTTAACTATTGCCTCTTGTTGGAAATAGGAGGGTCATTTCCACTACTTTTTTTTTTTTTAATATATTTTATTGATCTTTTACAGAGAGGAAGAGAGAGGGATAGAGAGTTAGAAACATGGATGAGAAACTTCAATCAGCTGCCTCTTGCACACCCCCTACCCGCAACCAAGGTACATGCCTTTGACCGGAATCGCACCTGGGACCTTTCAGTCTGCAGGCCGATGCTCTATCGATTGAGCCAAACCGGTTTCGGCTCCACTGCTCTTTATAAAACACCAAACTGTCCTGCCCTATGCATCAACCTACTTAATTTCCATCCTCCTTACTTGGCAGACGAGCTATCAGTAGGTTAAAGGCAGTGGATGCATATTGCCAAACCAGTCTCCACCAGGGTCACATCTGCCTCTGCAAAGGCACGGAGGAAACAGTTTCCTAGCGCCTTCAACCGCCTTTGGAGGCATTTTTTCTCTTGGACGACAACAAAAGCTGCTTTATTTTCTATTTCCTCTGGTGACCCCAGGAGAAAGGCGCGTGTCCCACGTGTTTTCGGATTTCGCGTAGGAATCCTGCCCTCCTCCCCAAGTGTGTCTGCTGGGGTATCCGAAGAGCGAAGAGCTCACAGAGCTGAGGATCGTCTTCATCCCCCCGAACCCCCCAGCCCACCCTGCTGAACTTGGGGCAGGAGCGGAGGGTCTGGGTGAACCGAGGGTGCCTTTCCCCCCCACCCCCACCCCCGCCACCCCGAGAAGCCAGGCAGCGAGGCTCCCCACGCAAGGCGTTCTGCCGCAGCCCCGATCCCTAAAAGAAGCGAACGGGTCCCAAGTTCAAGCCTCTGACCCACGGTTTCCTAGATAAGAGCGCAGCCTCCGGAGTCCACCCAGCCCAGATCTCACGCTCAAAACCGGGCGCGGCCAGATCGCTGAGCCTTAGCTTCTTCTTCCCAGAGCCGGTGAGATAAGAAAGCTTCAGCCCAGACGCCCCGCTCTCCCAGGGGTTAAAAGTGGCCAGCTAGTGTCCCGGGGCGCAGCAAGGGTCCTAGGCTGGCCGCGAACCCACGTGGCGGGTGGCGCGAGTGGGGTGACCGGGGCTGCGTCCCGCCCCCTCACCTCACCTCATCCGACCTCCCATCACCCGAGACGCGATGCCGCGTGCGCGGGAGGCCCGGGCGCCCGCGGGCCCCGGCGGGGTGAGAAGCGCCCAGAGCCCGCGCCCGTCCCCTCCCCAACCGCGGCCCTTCGCGCCGCCCTCACCAGCCCGAGCCGCCGCCGCGGGATCCGTCCCGCCCGAGCCGCCGCCCCTGCGAACAGCGCCGCGCCCGCCGCCGCCCGGCCTCCGCTCACCGCCGCTGGGGCGACTCCAGAAGGAAGCTCCCTCCCGCCCGCCCTTATTGGTTCAGCTGAGGAGGCGGGCCCTTGACGGACAGGGGCGTTGCCCAATGGCTGAAGGGGGCGAGGGGGCGGGCCTAGAGGATCCGGTTCCGCCCCCCCCGTACACCCGCCAAGCCAGGCTCCTACCCAAAGCGGGTTGAGAGCAGGTCAATGGATCCATTCAGTCCTTTGGCCCGGCGCCCCAATACGTGACCTTCCCGACTATGCACACCCCCAAACCGGGAACCTTTCCAATTCCTTCCCGATGTTATTGATACCCCACGGCTTCCTCCCCATTTCTGTGCGGGCCAGTCCAGACCCCTTGCCCACAGTAAGTAGGTACATAATTACATGAACATATTTTATTGTTAGTTTATAACTTAAATTAATTTGATCGTTATAAAGTCACCATATTTTAAAAATTATTTAAATTTTAAACCTATATTTCTTTCTAAATAATAACAATACTAAGTTGTATTATTTTTCCTCTGAATTTGCCGTAACATAAGTCGTGTCACTTTCAAGGCCGGCGCCAGACTTTTTTGCCGCCATTATAAAATATAAATAATATGAGTACTGTCTGTTAAATTCAAGAAAATTTATGTATTTATGAAATACATACATAAATTACCTAAATTATCTGGATAGCTGATTTGTAATGACGTCACTTGTTTAACTAGCTACTAGCATGCAGTACGATGTGTATCGTCTGAGAGACAGTTACAAAATGTTTTTGTCTTTGCCAATCTCAAAAAATGCCATTGTTCATTAAGTCCAAACAATGGTGGTCGAATTCTAACAACTGATCAACAATGCGAACTTTGATAAGCAGTTCTCGATAATTAGTTCTCAACAATTATTTGTTATTATTAAAGTTTAACATTATAAAATTAACAAAAATAATATTAAACTCATATCCTGACTAAATAGCCACATGGCCGCCGAAAACCGTATGTTCCCTTCCTGTTCTCCCGCCGTTCCCTAGCTTGTGAATTCTTTCCAAAAATCGGGACTTTTTCAAAACGCCGCGGGACGCGGGACAGATTGTTGCAAACCGGGACTGTCCCGCTAAAAGCGGGACATATGGTCACATTACTCTTGCCCAAGCACCACACACTCACATTCAACTACTTGGACCCTTCCCTCCAACCTCCACCCCCTGCTGGAGGCCCCTTTGTGCCCCAAACACAACTGGCCCAAACTCACCTTCCTGCCAAACCAGCTCTTTTCCTCCTCCCCTAGCCCAGAAATGGTCCCATCATCTGCCCATAGACCCAAGCCAGAATCCTGGGAGTCATCTCCACTCCTCCTTCCACTTTCTCCTGCCTCCCTCTCCCCCAGTTATCTAATACTGTTAATTTTATTTCCTACATATTTCCCCAACCCAAACATTTGCCTCCAGCTATTCTATCACCCTATTATTCCAAGCCTCTCATCTGGTCTCCGCAATTCCAGTTTTAACAGCTTTAGCCATCCTTTCTCTAAAAAGCAGGCCCTTCTAGAACTCAGATTATTGTCCCAAAGTCTTCACTGACTCCCCACTGACCTCTGGGTCTTGAACTGACAATTACATTGGCCTGACTACCTACAGTTCCCACAAATGGTTAGTGGTTACTAGGTTGAGAAAAGTTGACAACCAGGACATCAGATATTCATTCTTTCAGTCCTTTCCATTGTGTGGTTGCAGGTTTCACTTTCTTCCTTATATACTTTAATAGAACTCCTCTATTAAACATGCCCTAGCTGGTTTTGCTCAGTGGATAGAGGGTTGGCCCTCTGACTAAAGGGTCCCAGGTTCGATTCTGGTTAAGGGAATATACCTTGGTTGCAGACTTAATTCCCATCCCTGGGGGGGGGCCCTATGGGAGGCAACCAATCGATGGATGCATCTCTCTCACATAGACGTTTCTCTCTATGTGTTTCTCCCCCTCCCTTCCACTTTATCTAAAAATCAATGGAAAAATATCCTCAGGTGAGGATTAACAAAACAACAATAAGAAAGAAAGAAGAAAGAAAGAAAGAAAGAAAGAAAGAAAGAAAGAAAGAAAGAAAGAAAGAAAGAACTTTTCTACTAACTGGTAAGTCAAATGCAACCCGACCTGGAACCAGAAAAGTCCTCTGAGAACCTTGAGAACGTGGTCTTACCTGGGGAGCCTGGCCAGACCTAAGGATGTGCCTGCCATAAAACTGCTTTCATCATGTGATATTTATCCAGCCACTCACCCTTAGCCCTTTCTGGAAGTACTACCAGTAAGTCAGAATTTCCAACATCTTCCTAGTTCTCGAGAGAGGGCTGTTTCAGACTCAAACTAAAAATAACTTTAAGAGTCTGGTTGGCATAGCTCAATGGTTGAGCAACAACCTATGAACCAGGAGGTCACAGTTCAATTATCGGTCAGGGCACATTCCCCGGGGTTGTGAGCTGGATCCCCAGTGTGGGGTGTGCAGGAGGCTGCCAATCAATGATTCTCTCTCATCATCAACGTTTCTATTTCTCTCCCCCACTCTTTTCCTCTCTGAAATCAATAAAAACATATTTAAAATAACTGGAAGAGATTATAAATAAGTGGGATTATCAACATAAGAATGTACAAGTCTATAGAGAATTTTTATGCGTTTGTTTGACGCACAACTGACGACATATGCCAGGGAACAAAATCTGAAATGCTCCAGAGAATAACGGTTTTGCAAATTCTTTTATGCATTTGAAATTAATGAGGGAACATAAGGAAGATTCCATGAGGATGGGAGAAAGCAAGGGTTAGATGATTATGTGCTTGCTCTATGGTAGTTATGCCTTTCAATGACTGCCCAATTAGGAAGTTATGATTTATTACAGCACCCCTCTTCGATCCACAGGTGCAAAATGTTTTGTGTGGTTTTTAAAAATATTTTTTATTGATTTTTTTTACAGAGAGGAAGAGAAAGAGATAGAATTAGAAACATCGATCAGCTGCTTCCTGCACACCCCCTACTGGGGATGTGCCCGCAACCAAGGTACATGCCCTTGACCGGAATTGAACCTGGGACCCTTCAGTCCACAGGCTGATGCTCTATCCACTGAGCCAAACCGGTTTCGGCTGTGGGTTTTTGGTTTGTTTTTTTTGTATAGATAGTTCATTTGGGGTTACAGAAGGTTATCCCTCAGGCCCAGGGCAGCACAGTTAAATTACTCAATCTGTGAGCATTTATGGGTACTTACACTGTGTCAGGCTCTAGGCCAACTACAGGAGACACACAGATGGCTGCCCCTCCCACACTTTCCTGAGAAAAATTACCTCCACTAAATCTGAAACCACAGAGTTTTTCTAACTTACCACACACACATTCATTTCCAAAGTAAAAACGCACCCTTGGGATTGTGCCTGTACTGGAACTTTACAGCTATAACCAGATCAGTCACTCGGTATATGTTGGCCAACTCAAGAACCCCATCTTGTCTCCCAACACTTCTTTGAGTCAAGCTCTTATAAGAAAGAAAAAAAAATTAAGAAAAAGGACTTATTTCTCCCTTGAGAAAGGGAAAGCCGCAGATCAGGTGCCATTTTTTTGAGGGGGAAAAAAAAAAATTGAAATGGGCAGCCTCACTCAAAACCAAACAAATGTGAACTAAAATGAGATGCTGATTTTTGTCCATCAACCAAGACGTGATTAATACTTAATGTGGGCGAGTGGGCATTGTCATCTTGGCAGGTGGGAGGGTGAATTGGGGCTACCCAATGGACAGACCTTTGACCCACTAATTCTACTTCTTTTGATTTATCCTAAACAGAGAGTCAAAGGTAAGCACTGCAAATTTTCTACCAGCAACTTACATATATGTTAATCCATCCGGCATATCTTATGTGATTAGAGCCTCTTGGAAAAGGCAATTGTGTGGGCCTTGTAGTTGTCATTTGTACTCCCAGTTGAGATAGAATGACTCATATTCTTCTCTCTCTCTCATTCTCTCTCTCTCTCTCTCTCTCTCTCTATATATATATATATATATATATATATATATATATTATTTATTTATTTATTTATTTATTTATTTTACAGAAAGGAAGAGAAAGGGATAGAGCATTAGAAACATCAATGAGAGAGAATCATCGATCAGCTGCCTCTTGCACACCCCCCACTGGGAATGTGCCTGCAATCAAGGTACATGCCCTTGTCCAAAATCGAACCTGGGACCTTTCAGTCTGCAGGCCGACTCTCTATCCACTGAGCTTAACCGGTTTCGGCTCTATATTTTTAAAAAATATATATATATTTTATTGATTTTTTACAGAGAGGAAGAGAGAGAGATAGAGAGCTAGAAACATTGATGAGAGAGCTAGGAACATCGAACCTGGGACCCTTCAGTCCGAAGACCGACACTCTATCCACTGAGCCAAACCGGTTTTGGCTCGTATTCTATCTTGAAAGTAAGTTTGGAGAGGAGTAGAACAGTTCTAGGGGTCTGGTGTAGGGAGACGAGGCAAGAGGAAGTTGGGAGACAGCCCTGGAGACCCCAGAAGTGCGGGCACACGGTAGGCTCGATAGCAAGCGAAAGTTATCATGGCGGGGCCCGTGCTGCCCTGTGGACTTCGGAGTGCCCGGTGGCTTCTCCGAGCCACTCCTGGAGAGGCCCCACTCCCAGAGGTGGGATGCCCCTTTCAGGTCCAGGTGCAACTCCAAGAGGGGCCTGCAGACACCCTGGGCTGGATGCAGGGGTTGGGCCTGGAGTGCCAGAGCCTTGGGCTGAGCAGCGGCCCCCCAGCGCCTAGCAGATGCCCTGGGAGGAGCTGAAAAGACCTGGAAGGAGAGGCCTGTCCAGGGTAGAGCATCAGATGGAAAAGCCAGATTGCAACCAAGAGAGGGCCTTTTGATAGTAATGACGATTATCTGTGTATTTCTCCTCCTCCTCCTCCTTTCTCTTTGTGCTTGCCTCTTGATGAGCAAGTTAGCATGAGTGCAAGCAAAGTGTAGTAGGACACATGCCAGCAGTTAACAATGCTTCTCCCTGGGTCGTGAAACTCTGTAGGAACTTTCACATTCTTTACTTTTCCAGTTTCTTTTCTTTTCTTTTTTAAATTAACACGCAGCCGAAACCGGTTTGGCTCAATGGAAAGAGCATTGGCCTGCAGACTAAAGGGTTCCGGGTTTGATTCCGGTCAAGGGCATGTACCTTGGTTGCGGGCACATCCCCAGTAGGGGTTGTGCAGGAGGCAGCTATCAATGTTTCTCTCTCATTGATGTTTCTAACTCTATCTCTCTCCCTTCCTCTCTGTAAAAAAAAAAAATCAATAAAATATATCTAAAAAAATTAACACGCAGCATGTTTTTAACCATCAGGAAAACCTCTAATAATGTCTGTGGACTGTGGACTGCCCTGGGGCAGGGGAGACAGCTGGGAAGAGGGCAGGGCCTCCAGAATGCTATTTTATTTATTATTTTATTTTTCCTCACCGAGGATATTTTCCCCATTTTTAGAGAGAGTGGAAGGGAGTGGGGAGAGAAAGAGAGAAACGTGGATGTATCGGTTGCCTCCCTCATGGGTGGGGATAAGAGCCTGCAACCAAGACATGTGGCCTCGACCACAATCAAACCCAGGACACTGAGCCAAATTGGCTAGGGCAAGAAGAGAAATCAGGGAAGGCTCCTCTGATAAGACAGACTTATCTTTGGAGAGAGATCTGAAGGAAGTTAGAGCGAGACACTGGTAGTACCTGGGAGAGAGCGTGTTCACGAAGGAAAACAGCAAGGACAAAGGTCCTGGCCTGTGGACCAAGGGAAGGGCTTGGATTTTATGACCTTGGCCAAAGCTGGAAAGACACGGGAGAGCATCGGGAACAGGATTCCAGAAAACATTCTGAGAGAAAAGGGCACCTTCCCACTACCCACCCCTGGAAGAGGTTCCCACTGAACAATGGCTTAGTCAAGGCAGCGAAAAATCATGCAGTAAAAGGAATTCATCCATCATGTTTTTAAAATATAATTTTTTTGAATGTTTGGCAGCAATTTATTTTTAAATTTATTTTAAAATATATATATTTTATTGATTTTTTTTTTTTACAAAGAGGAAGGGAGAGGGATAGAGAGTTAGAAACAT
This sequence comes from Nyctalus aviator, assembly GCA_036971965.1. Lineage (NCBI taxonomy): Eukaryota > Metazoa > Chordata > Mammalia > Chiroptera > Vespertilionidae > Nyctalus > Nyctalus aviator. The sequence goes on from CM072936.1 coordinate 37,338,921, forward strand.
CGATGAGAGAGAAGCATCAATCAGCTGCTTCCTGCACACTCCCTCCTGGGGATGTGCCTGCAACCAAGGTACATAACCTTGACCCTTGAGTCCGCAGGCTGACGCTCTATCCACTGAGCCAAACCAGTTTTGGCGAATTCATCCATCTTTACTGCAGCAGTGCCAAACGTCTCACCATGAACCTCCTTTTTGCTATAAAATCTAGTGCAGAGCGTATGCACTTCGAGAGATACCTTTGAAGAGCAAAATAAAGTCTAGGAGGTCAAATCTGACTCCCCCAGGATCCCCACGAGCCCACTCTAAGCTTGTGGCTGAGAGGGCTGTTGGCCCTGCTCTCTGGACTCACAGCCAAGCCACTGTCCTAGTGATACCACACAACCGATGGGTCGGGGCCGCCTGTCACTGTTTGAGCCATTTAAGCAGAAACAGCGTTGAATCATACATGAACGTTTATTCCAATGACGCCGGCAGTATGGGAGAGCAGCAGACCATCCACCAAAACCTGCTCTGCACCCCCTACCCATAAGCCAGCTGCTTGTATTGGGTAGGACAGAGATTGCATGGGGAAGTAGGCAACAGGGATAAGAATGTGTATGAAAAACGGGTATCACAGGCGTGGGAATGAGTCTAATGGCCCAGGTTCTAGGCACTGCCTGTGGGACTCCACTGTTTGGGCCACAAGGTTGCTAATCTTCCCATGACAGATAGGATGGGAATGGGCCGCATCCCACAGCCAGCTCCCAGGTCCTGGGGTGTACAACTCCCTGCGCTTTCTTTACTCAGAACTAAACAATTCCGGTTAACAGAGAGCATGGCTCATATTTCCTGTAACTATAGCTGGTATCCAACATTCTATTTCTGCCCCTAACCCTAGAAGCTTCTTAGCCATCTTTAATAGCCTGAGGGGTCAGTTTGGGCTTCTCCAAATCCAGAGAGAGAGAGAGAACTCCTGTACTATCCTCCAGGGAAGGAAGACAGATACTCTTTCATCTACTACGTTTTTGTTTAGCCATCTTTAAGTAAAGACTATAATTTATTTTTAAAAAAATATTTTTATTGTTTTTTTACAGAGAGGAAGGGAGATAGAGAGTTAGAAACATTGATGAGAGAGAAACATCGATTAGCTGCCTCCTGCACACCCCCTACTGGGGATGTGCCCGCAACCAAGGTACATGCCCTTGACCAGAATTGAACCCGGGACCTTTCAGTCCATAGGCTGACACTCTATCAACTGATAGGGCCTTCACCTCCATGGGTGCTAACAACATATGCATCTTTTCTGAGCCTAGTCTCCCAGGGGGCAATGCAGGGCTAGTGCATTTCAAATATACTCATGGAAAACCAAATACACTCTAATCTGAATACCATCCTGAGAATCCATGGATTGGGTGTTTTTTCTTCCTTGCCGAGGACCACCAGGGTGGCACTGTGGTTTTGGGCTCATTTACAAAGTGCCAAGCCCCTGAGTGTTTTTTGTTTTTTTTTAAAATATATTTTATTGATTTTGTACAGAGAAGAAGGGAGAGAGATAGAGAGCCAGAAACATCGATGAGAGAGAGTCATCGATCAGCTGCCTCTTGCACACCCCGTACTGGGGATGTGCCCGCAACCAAGGTACATGCCCTTGACCAGAATTGAACCCGGGACCTTTCAGTCCCCAAGCCGACGCTCTATCCATTGAGCCAAACCGGTTTCGGCCCTGAGCGTTTTTTTTTTGTTTGTTTGTTTGTTTTTACACCTGTGTTTCCAAGACAACCACTTCTTCTGGCACAGGGCACCCATGTAAGGTGGGGGTTTCAGAGGCTGGGTCTTGAGTGAGACAGGTCTTGAGTGAGACGAGAACCCCACCTCAGCCACTTACTGAATATGTGACTTGGCTGAGGGACCTCAGCGGCATGTAGAGCCTCTGTTTCTCCATCTGTTGAATGGGGGCAGCCATTCCCACGTGCTGTGGAGGCAGACCCCTCCCCCCCAGCTGAGCAGTGGCCACATAATGGGGGTGGATGGATGGGGAGAGGGAAGTTTGTGGGAGTGTTGAGACAGAGCTGTCCTCCTTTTCTTGGCTCTGGAGCTATTTCTGTCTGAAGAACTGGGACCCGCCACTGTAATCAGGGCACCCTCCACCCCCAGGCTCTGCTGGAGACTGGGTCAGATTTAATTCAGCTTTTTTCACACTCACCTTCAGTTCCATGGAACTACCTGCCAACCTTTGCCCCTGGCTGGCATGCCCTCCTCTGTCCTCCATGCCTGTGGGGACTAGTGGGGCCCCTGTCTCAGGCCTCCATGAATGGGCTTTCCCAAGTAGCCCAGGGGTGCTCAGTGCGCTGGCCAGCTGCCTGCTCTGCCCAGTGCTGGAGCTCCGGACAGCAGAGGAAGCAAGAGTTTACTGTGCCCGAAAAGTAGGAGCACAAACAATAGGAAAATATTCAAAAAATAACCTGCTGGGCCAAGTTTTTCCAGCACAAGTAGGCTGGGATCCTGCTGCTGGTGGTTACTAAGATGGACTAGAGACCAAACTACAGCTTCACGGATGGCCACGAGGGGGCGTAAACACACTTCAGGAAGCACCTGAGCATCTCACTTCCCAAAACTGGTGGAGGGAGTGTGTGTGTGTGTGTGTGTGTGTCCCTCCAGGGTGAAGAGGGTCAACCCAGGTTCCCGGCTTGATCCCCGATAGGGGATGTGCAGAAGGCAGCCAATCGATGTTTCTCTCTCTCTGTCCCTTCCTATCTCTAAAATCAATTTAAAAATGTGTAAAAAATAATTTAAAATTACTTATTTGTATACATAAGGCTATTTTACTATCCTATATAATAAAAGCATAATGTCCTAATTAGACCAGATGTCCTTCTGGACGAAGCCAGAGCTGTGAGGGCTGAGGCAGAGGCAGGGGCCGAGCCCCCTGCATGAATTTTGTGCATCGGGCCTCTAGTATATTATAAATGACTGTTCTTTATGTTACAACAAAGGCATTACATTCATTTTTTGAAGTTATGCGTAGAGATGAATTATATTTTCTTTAATTTTCATTGAAGGCTTGTAATGAGTGGTATTGTGTTTATTATAGAAAGTCGCCTCTGAGAATCTCACAAACATAATATGAGCAAAAAAGCCAGACACTAAAGAGGCTTCTGAAATGAATGATTTCATTTCTTTGAAGTTCAAAACCAGATGAGTGTAATTTACACTATTAGGAGTCAGGAAGGCGGCTACTTTGGGAGGCAGGAACTCGTGAGGGTGTCCTTTTGCTGATCCGGGGGCTGTTGTGCAGGTGGGAAAGTTCAGATTGTGAAAGTTCACCGAGTGTCTGTACTTTTTGTGTATATATTATGCTTTAATTAAAAAACAAACAAACAAAACAAACAAACAAACAAACAAAAACACCGAAACCGGTTTGGCTCAATGGATAGAGCGTGAGCTAGGTTCGATTCTGGGCAAGGGCATGTACCTTGGTTGCGGGCACATCCCCAGTAGGGGGTGTGCAAGAGGCAGCTGATCGATGATTCTCTCTCATCGATATTTCTAACTCTCTATCCCTCTCTCTTCCTCTCTGTAAAACATCAATAAAAATATATTTTTTAAAAAACACAACCAAACCAAAAATGCTAAGTTAGCATCACCAGTAATGAAACAAATTAACATTGTGCCATTGTGATATTTCTACACGTTCATAACCTGACAAGCCCACCTGAGGGCCATTCTACTACCTGGGCAGCCTGTCCTCTCCAGCCGTGCCAATGTCCTGAAAGACATTATGGCCAGGGCTACCTATTCCATCTCAAACCCTTACGTCCCTTTTCTCTGCGGGACTGTCCGAGAAAAGGAGACCAAAAGGACTGAACAACTGAATGCAATGCCTGATTTGGGATTTATTTGGGTCACAAAAGGCGTTTTGGGGACAACTGGCAAAATCTTAACAAGGGATGTTGATTAGATTACAGTAATGCAACCATGTTACTCTCCTGGTTTTGATTCTTGAACTGTTTATGCAAGAGAATATTTTTGTTTTTAGGAAAAACCACTAAAATATTTAGGGGTAAAAATGTATCCTGGACCCTCCCCCTAGCCGGTTTGGTTCGGTGGATCAGAGCTTTGGCTGGTGGACTGAAGGGTTTCGGGTTCCATTCCAGTCAAGGGCATGTACCTTGGTTGTAGGCTCAATCCCTGGCCCTGGGTGGGGTTGAGTGCAGGAGGCAACCCATCGATGAGTCTCTCTCACATTGATGTTTTTGTCTCTCTGTTTCTCCCCCTCCATCCCACTCTCTCTAAAAATTAATGGAAATATATCCTCAGGCGAGGATTAGCAACAACAACAAAAGGTATCATGGTGAAACTTTGTGTCAGACAGTTCAAAAAATATATGTATGTGAGAAAGAGGGTGTGGAAAGAGGACAAATGTGATAAAACAGGGAGTCTGGGTGGACAGTCTGAGGGTATTCCTTGTGTTATTTTTCTGTTTCCCCATATGCCTGAAATTATGCTAAAGTAGAAAGGTTTGGGGGTGAGGGGCACTGGGTCTGATAGTGGAACCCTAGATGTCGGCCATTCCTTTCTCTGTTCCCGTGACTGCAACCTCAGGTGTCCCGGTGTCAGTGTGAAGAGGGGCAGATACAGAAGGAGCCGGAGCCTGGCGTTTCCTGGCATTGACGGGGCGGGTCTTGGGTGCCAGGGATGCCAAGGGTCCATCTGCAGGGGTCTTAGCTTACAGCAAGGCCTCAGCGAATTGGCTGAGGTGGGTGAGCTCTTGGCTGCTGCCAGACACCTGAGTTTCTTTCCGCAGCATGACCTCTGACTTCAGGGGGCGCTGGATGGAGGCAGGCGCCCCAATGACTGTAGAGCTGGTAGCTGCTGCCCTGACGTTAGCCCCCTTCCCCCACCCCCGAGTTGCTGGAGCCACCGCTGGTGCCAGTTAAAGCGGCCTGGTTGGTGCTCAGCCCTCCACCCAACCCAGGGTCACAGGACCTCTGTGAGCAGCTTTGCCCCTGGCAACACACACGGCAGGGGAGCTCTCCTCCAGGCCCCCTGCTGGCCCAGAAACCACAGGCTTCTGGATGGGGCCGGGGCTTCAAAGGTCTGGCTGTCCCCAAACTATCTTCCAGCTCGCCTGCAGCTGCCGGAAATGACACCATCAGAGCCCGCGCTCCCAGGAGACAGAGCACAGACGTCCAGGCTGTGTGTAGGTCCCGTGAAACTCATGGAATGTCTTCATTTTCTGTCAATCAGTGAAGTCTAGCTCTGAGCCCCCGTTTCACAGATGAGGGACAATTACAGCTCTTGGACCACAGAGCCAGAAGCAGACATTCGCCCCAGTCAGTCCCTTTGCTTGCCTTCAGAGGCAGCATTCCTTTCCTGCTGCCACCTGCCCGTCCAGAGTCCAGAGGCCTTGGGAGCCGCTGGAAGTCTAGAGCAGGGACCGAAGGCCTCCTGGATTGGAAGCAGACAACTCCCCCCCTCCCCCTCTCAGGTTCAGAAAGCACTAGGCATCACCTGGCCCCAAACCACCTTCCAACACAGGCAAATCCTGGCAGGTGCCTGCTGGCCCTCCTTGGCCCTGCGGTATGGACCCATGCCTGGGCCCTGGCGGTTCCTGGCTTGTCAGTCTGTGAGTCTCATCTAAATGCCTCCAGCTGCAACCCAAATGTTCAGGTCTTCAGGAGCATGGGAGGCTGAGCAGGTGGCTCTTTATTTCCACTGAGCTACTCTCTTGGGACAGGAATTGTGGGAAAGGCCTGGGGACACAGGAGCCCCAGGGTCAGCTGGGCTCCCGGGGCCCCTCTGGTTTTCCTGATCTTCCCCCTTTCACGTGTGGCTCTATCTCAGACCCTTTAGGACTCCCCAGTAGCCCTGGGAGAGTCCCAGGCTCCAGCCCCACCGGTCCTTTCCGCCCCACAGACACTCTGGGCTCTCTCACCTCTGAGCTTGCTCACCAGCTCTTCCCTCAGCTTCAAACACATTGTTCCCTTCGCTCTGCCTTGGGATTTATTTTTTTCACCCGATGAGGTCGTAGGCTCCTCCTCTTCTCTGCCCCCCATCGCCCCTGCCTGCCCTCTCTATAACCCTGACTTGCTAAGTACCCATGTCCCTCCCAACATCCTGTGCTTGGCTCACCACGGTCACGTCCCCAATGCTTAGAACAGAGCTTGACATAGCACAGGCACTCAAGGGGAATTTGCTGCATGGATGAATGCATTTATTAACCATTGCGTGGATGGATTGTCATGTAGGCGGCTTTGGTGGCGGGGGACGAGGGGAGATACTACATAAGCTGTAGCCAGAGCCTGTCCATGGCAGCAGGTGGCTGGAGGGAGAAGGCCGTGTCACCTCCAGCAGACTGGGTGCTTTTTTTTCTTTCTTTCTTTCTTTCTTTTTTTTTTTTTAATGGCCTGGCAGTGAGGTGCGCGCATGGCGGAGGCCTGCAGAAGAGGTAATGCCGAGAGGGTGTGCCCATCTCTAATTATTATTGCTTGAGCCTTTCTGGCAATGTCAGCTGCCTGCCCCGGAGAGCTCGGTCTCGTCCGTCACAGTGTGAGCTCAGGGTGGGGCCGCTGCCACTGGCAGTGGGAAGAAGATGAGAGGAGGTTCCCAGGGACCTTTGGATCTTGGGGAGCAGAGGCAGCCCCAGGCTTGGAACGTGCTCGGCTCTTGTCCTTCCTGTCCCCAGGGCAGCTGAAGAGTGTCTCCTGACGTGGGGGTCCCGTCGAGAAGCCTGGAGGGTGGCCAAGGAGCAAGCCAGCTGAAGAGGGGGGGTGTCTACAGCCCCCCCAGGCAGGGAGCCTTAGATGGTTTGGTGTCTGCTGACATGGAAGCCCTTGGGAAGATGGTGTCCTGGTGGCCAGCTGGGCAGCCGGGCAGCTCAGAACCGGAAGGAGGCCTTGACCAAACGGCCCATCAGTGGCTGTGGCGGCCGGAAGTTGTTCACCATGTGGATCCTCTCATCGTCCACCGAGGTGAAATGCAGGCCCCGGAACTTCTCCATCTTGAGAAGGCAGAAGAGAAACCCAGGGCGGGATGGGGTGATTCCCTCTGATCCCAGACACATCACCTTGGCCTACCTGGCCCAGCCGGCTCTGCCTCTCCACCCTTCCCTTCCCCTTAGAGCTTGTCCCCAGTTCTCCCCGCTCATTCTCTCTTGGGGACCCCAATATCATTTATTCACGCCAGGGCCTCTGACCCTGCTTCACCTGCTTCAAGTTCCAACCCCATCTAGTTAACACTGATCAGCAAATGCCACATTGAAGATCCTAACACAGGAGGCGTGACCAGGATCCAGGGATCTCCCCTCCCAGCCTGTGTCTCTGTCCTAATGACCCGTCCACCAAGCTAACTCCCATCTAAGAATCCAAACGTTTATTAGCAAAAGATGAGGGTCTCCATGGTGGGCCCACGGGCTGTGGGCTGCTGGCTGGGAGAGCCACACCGCTGGGGTGGACCCCGAAGGCCGCCTCCCTCCACCTGGAGGACTGACCTGCCTCTCAGAGATGCTGATGGGCTGTCGGAGCACAATCCAGGTGACGCTCTCACTCAGAGGGGGTGTGGTCAAGGAGCCGGGGTAGGTCCAGAAGTGCCGGCTGGCAGGCAGGAGGCAGCTGGGCTGGAAGCAGGTGAACTGGGCCTTGGTGCCCTGCTCGGGTGGGGAACCCAGAAGTCAGCATAGACCTCCCACTAGGACCAGACCCGCAGCCCCCCTACCTGTTTCCGTCAGGGGGAATCTAGGCTTCTCCTTGGCTCATGGATGCAAATAGTGGGCACATGCCAATAGTGGGCAGATCCCAGATGCCATCTCCCAGCCAGGGCCAGGCCCTGTTCACCCATTGGCTTATATGTAAAAAAGCTGCAGGAGCTCTTTGGCCACATGTCTTGTTCCTTGCCTTTTATTTATTTTTAAAATTTCTTTATTGATTAAAGTATCACATATTTGTCTTAACCCCCCATTCCAATCCCCAACCCCCCACTCATGCCCCCGTCCCCCTATTGTCCTCGGCCACTGGTTAGGCTCATACGTGTGCACATAAGTCCTTTGGTTGATCTCTCCCTTTTATTCCCACCCTTCCTCTGAGGTCCAGCAGTCTGACCCATGGCTCCTTATCTCCGGGTCTGTTCTTGTTCATCAGTCTATGTTTTTCACCATTTCCCCTATGTCCCTTGCTTTTAGCGTCCCTGAGTGGCGCTGCCTTCGGGACAACCATGAACAGATGTGACAAGTATCTTATCGATCCTTTACCCCCCAAGATGGCACTCTGGGCGCTCCATGGGGCCCCTGACCCTGGTAAAGAGGAGTCAGGTGCAGAATTCTGCAGGAGCTGACCTGCCCCCTCCATCTCACCTAGGGCTTACTACCAGAATGGAAGAGTGTATGGGTCTGCTCCGTGATGTAGCCTCTTCCCTTCTCTCTCCCCCTGCCGGCTGCTCTGGGTCAGAGGCATGGACTCCTGATCTCACCTTAAACCGAACCATGTAGAGTGCGTCTGTCAGACGGTTCATATAGGGGTGTTCAGCCCCGATCTGTCAGGGAGAGGGTAGTATGAGCCCGGCACCACTGGGTTCTGGAAATAGGGGCAGTCCCAGGCATTTCATGCCCCCCACCCCGGCCCTGGGCAAACCCCCCTCACCTCCAAGAAGACACCGACCACCGCCAGGCCGTCGGGGGCTGAGGCTGCCTCCCCAAAGGTGCTGTACTTCTTGGCGTTCCAATGAACCAGGTGCAGCTAGAGGGTCAGCAACAGGCCGGCCGGTGCTCAGCACTCCATGAGCCCTGGAGCTCAGAGCAAGGCTTCCCTCACTCCCATAGGACTCCTGACCCCTCTGAAGGCAGGACAGGCTGCCCAACCGCCCCCGGGCCTAGCTAGCATCCTATGTGGCCCTGGGGAGACCCCAAAGGGCACACAAAGCCTCCACCTTGCTCTGGGCCCACCCCTTTCCTGAGCTCGGGGAACCTGGCTCCGGCCCTGCCCTCCATGAACTATCTATAAAACAGATAATGGCCATCCAGGGACACTCCCTGGGGAAGAGGCACTTGCACGGAGTCCAAAGAATAATTAGGGGGCGATCGGGCGGAACCTGGGGGGAAAGGTATTCCAGGAAGAATCCCTGGGGGTGTGGGCAGGAAAGAGCCAGGTGTGGGCTGGGGCCTCATCCCCCGCAGGGCAGCGTGGGAATAGCTCAGGGTAAGAGAAGGCTCTGCAAGGCCAAGTGCACGCAGGGCCTTGAATGCTAAACGCAGTCCTTGAGGGCTTAGTAACAGGGGTGTGGCGGGACTGGATTTGTCCCTGAGAAAATTCCTTCCGGACACAGACCAGGGCAGCCATGGGCAGAGTTCGGGTAGAAGACCCTGGGCTGGGGAGTGTAGGTGGAGGACGTTCCTCCCCAAGACACGGGGTGCTCCTCCCCAGTCTCTCCAGAACTCCAGACCAGGCCCCTGCCAACCCTCTGGCTACCCAGGCCCCCACTCCTTCCCCAAAGGGACTCCCACTGAGGAGGGTCCTTACCTCGCAGGGGAACGACTTGCCGTCCACCATGTGCTCCGAGCCCACGTTGTGCATCTTGCCCCAGTGGAAATGGAACTGCCTGAGCCGGTAGGGCCCATCCAGGGGGCCCCCGGTCACCACTGCGGGGAGAAGTGGGGCGTGAGGCAATCCATGCGAGAAAGGCCACAACAACCGGCAGGTGCCAGAGCCAGCCAGGATCCGGGGAGTACCCAAGAGGGAGATACATTTTCCATTTGGAAAACTGGTGGGGCCGATTGGTCTTGGGTCAGTCTCCACTCTGTTCCCCGGGCCCTTAGCTGGGCCAGGGCAGAAGTCCTGGCGGCCTGCAGGTGGCAGAGAGCGTGGCACTGACAGAATACATCTCTCCGTTATTTCCCCCTCCTGCCCAAGTTTGCATGGAAGCTGGAACCTTGCGTCTAACACTTCCCCCCTAATCACCAGGCCGTGCTGCCTCCTTGGGACCTACTGTTATCCAGAGGCCAGCTCCTGAGGGTCCCCACGCTGGTGGCTGGGCCCAGGTACCCCCTTGGGCTCCTTGGCGGGTCCCATCTGAGCTGGTTCTATAACTTTCCCACCCTGATGTCTGGTGAGCTGGGGCCACGCCTAAGGCCTTCTGAGACTTCTTGAATTTCTAGCTGAAAGGGATCTGGCAGTGGAGGGAGCTCCTGCCAGGCCTGAATGTGAGCCCCTGGATCAGGTGACTGCCCTGGGCTCAGAGTTCCACTAGACCTCTCAGGACGGTGACCAGGCCAGGGCCTTGCCCTCTGAGGGCCCCTTGAGGCGGAGGAGGGGGAGGAGGAGGAAGAGAAGGAGTGAGAGGGGGAAGAACAGGGAGAGAAGAGAGGACAATCCTTGCTGTCTGTCCTGCCTTATCTGAGAAGCAGGGCCTTTAGGCTGAGCTCCCTGACATGGCCTTCGGGGACCCCCTCCTCTGAGCATGCCATACCTGGGACCCAAGTGTGGTCTCTCAGAGAATGAACTCCTTCCCTAACCCCTTGAACTTGGCTCCTTTGGCCTCCTCCTGACCATAAAACACACCGCCATTCACTGTGCGCTTACTGCATTCTGAACTCCATAGGGGTCCTCCCCCCACAGAGACCTTGAGGGGGACACATGGTTGTCCACATTGGACGAATGTGAGACGAAGGCTCAGAGGAGTGGGTATTCTGTCCAGGGTCAGCTATGGTGTGGCACAGCCCCAATCATCTCTCCCCCAAACCTACCTTCTTTCCACGGGCTCCCTGCCCCCTCAGGCCTGGGTATTCTGGTAAGGGAGGCCCAGCGGACTTGAAAGCGAGCCCCGTGTCAGTGGCTCAGGGGCATGCCCCTTGGGCTTCTACCCTCACCCCATACAGTGGCCTTCATTGAGCTACTGATGTCTGAATTGAACCCCCAGTGCCCTCCGTTTAGGAGGTGCAGCCATATGAAAACTGCTCCTTCATAAGCCTAATCTAGGGTTGGTTATCAAGAGCCCCATGTCCCTCTCCAAAGCTCTGGGTGAGAGGCTTTTCTTACAGTTTTGTACCAGGAAATGCTATGTCCCTTCTCTGAGGATCTGCTGGATTTGCTTCCTTCTGCAGCAAGAAGGATAACTGATCCTCTTTTCCTTTTTGCCTAGCCTACCAGGGAACTCAGAGCTAAGCAACTAACATCAGTCCCATCTGACTTCCCTCCTCTTTGATTTAAAAAAAAAAAATTATTTGGGAGAGTGAGAGTGAGAGTGAGAGTGAGAGAGAGAGAGAGAGAGAAGGAGAGAAACATCAATGATGAGAGAGAATGATGGATTGGCTGCCTCCTGCGTGCTCCCCACTGGGGATCGAGCCAGCAGCCTGGGCCTGTGCCCTGACCAGGAATCAGATGTGACCTCCTGACTGGATACTCAACCACTGAGCCAGGCCAGCCGGGCTGACCTTTGATTTTTTTAATTTGAAACTTAAGTTCCCTTGAGTGCTTTTATGATGTGCATGGGAGGGGGGAGAGGGAGGTTAAGCAGAGTTCCTGTCACTTTCTTACACAAGAAACTCCAGCAAGTCTCCTCCTTGCCCCACTCCGCCTCTCCTAAGTCTGATCATAAGGACACAGCTCCTTCACGGAGGAGCACTTCTGAGGCCATCTGCCTAGGAATTTATCATGAAAGCGCCTGGACTTTACTCCCGGGGCAAAGAGACCTTGGAGAGAGCGCCACGGATTCCCGCTGGCCTCACACTGGCCCGGGAGAGTTGGGACCTTGAGGCGGAATGTGGGCTGGGAAGAAGACCTTTGGAGTTGGACAGGCTGGTTTGGGCCCTCCCCAGCTCACTGAGTCTCTACCTGCCTATCTTAAAAAAAAAAAAAATAAATAAATAAATAAATTAATTAATTAAAATAAATCCTCACTCGAAGATATATTTTTATTGATTTTTAAAGAAAGAGAAGAAGTGGGGGTTGAAATCCATGTGAGAGAGAAACATTGATCAGCTGTCTGTTGTACCTGCCTGTCTACACTGGGTTTCAGACCCACAATCACTAATCAATATTGATTGGTTCTCTGACTGGGAATCAAACCCACAACCTTTGGGGTACAGGATGATGCTCCAACCGAGCCCCCAGGCCGGGGCACCTGCTTGCCCATCCTAGAGGTAGATTCTTGAGAGGAATCAGAGAGCTGCCCGTGACCTTAGCAAGGGGCCTGGCACAGAACATTTTCGCTGCTTTCTCTCTCTCGCTGCTGGGCTTGGCCAGGTCACCCAAAGAGGAGGGTTCAGCCTTAGGCCACACAGCCCTGCAGTGATGGGGCAGGGAGTGCAGTGGAAACAAACCTGACCTAAAGCACTAAAGAGAAGGAGGGGAAGCGGCACTTCTTGAGCGTCTGAGCATCTGCTGTGTGCCAGCACTACAAACACCACTTCAGCTTCTTCCTTTTTCCTTTCTATGACCCTAGGGAGCAAAATAAGGTCTCATTGCTGAAACCGGTTTGGCTCAGTGGATAGAGCATCGGCTTGCGGACTCAAGGGTCCCGGGTTCGATTCTGGTCAGGGGCATGTACCTTGGTTGCGAGCACATCCCCGGTAGGGGGTGTGCAAGAGGCAGCTGATTGATGTTTCTCTCATCGATGTTTCTGACTGTCTATCCCTCTCCCTTCCTCTCTGTAAAAAGTCAATAAAATATATTTTTAAAAAATAAATAAAAAATAAGGTCTCATTACTCTCATTTGATGCTTAAGGAGACTAAGGCTCAGGCCACGGCTTCCCAGCTGGTGAGAGGTGGAGCCACCCCCCTTACCCCCCAGCAAGCTGCCCCTCCTGTGCCTGCCCCAAACAGGGTGAGTTCCCCAGGTTAAGGGTGCCAGAGTCTGTGAGGGTCCACTTACCAGATCGATCATCGCTGTCGTTGAAGTCCACCTGGACGGAGTGGCCATTGTTGGCAATGCTGAGGGATGTGCAGCCCTCGTAGGAAAGCTTCAGTGGCTTCAGGCTGGGCGAATACACAGCCTGTCTGGATATGATATTGATTGGTGATTGGCGGTCTCCCTGGGCAATGGGATACAGCTTGTACCACTGTGAGGGGCCTGCGGGTTGGGAGAGGGACGGACTCAGCCCAGCCCAGGTGTCTCCCTGGTGTCCTTCCAGACCTTGCCCCTGCTTTGGAGCTGTGTGTGGCCTGGAGCTCCAATCCCAGCTCTGCCACTTCCCCTCCATGTCCTTGTCTTTGAAGTGACCTCATGAAAACTCTCCCAACCCTAACCGGTTTGACTCAGTGGATAGAGCATTGGCCTGCGGACTCGAGGGTCCCAGGTTCGATTCCAGTCAAGGGCATGTACCTTGGTTGCAGGCACATCCCCAGTGGGGAGTATGCAGGAGGCAGCTGATGGATGTTTCTCTCTCATTGATGTTTCTAACTCTCTATCCTTCCCCCTTCCTCTCTGTAAAAAAAAAAATAAAATTAAAAAAATTAAAAATCAATAAAATATTAAAAATAAAACAAAACAAATGAAAAAACCCTCACCCCCCAGAGCTGATAGGAGGCCCAGAGAGGTAGTGCATGGAAGAGAGCACAATACAGCCCTAGGCTTATGGGTGGTTCTGGGCAGTGAGTTCTCCCAACATCCAGTACCTGGTCGGAGGGATCCCTCCCCGCCAGGCATCTGCAGTTCTTGGCCTGACCCCACCAGGTATCTGGCTTTTCCCGCACCTTGGACATGTTCGGTGGTTGTTTGTGATAATAATAACAAAAGCTCCCACCATCCTGTCTTTGACAGTGTGACATGCGTTTGTTCCTTACAGCCTCTTTGTGGAGTAGAAACCAAGGCGGTCCTCATTTCACCAATGAAAGGACTGAAGCCCACCCAGGTATGTGCACACATACACGTGGGCACTGGTATAAGCCTAGCACATGCATGAACTGCCCCTTGCGGTCCTCCCCAGCATGTGCCTACCGATCCATAGAGTTTTCACATATGTACGCATGTGCATAGTGGCCGGAGCTCAATGGGCCCTGAGCAGCGATGCCCAGCAACACACGTGCGTATAAACACACACATACCTTGCTGACTATACCTGACACACATATATGCACCCTTACCCAGAGACTGCTTGTTGCAAACCCAGATCAGCACTAAGGGACTACAGCAAAACACATGCTGGTATGCGCACACACACGCACACACACACACACCCCTGCGTGCACACCCACACACCTGCATGCACACCCACTGGCACCCACCACCTGCCTCCCAGAGGCTCCATCTGCAGCCGAGAGGCTTCTCCCTGAGGAACATCCTGAGATGCGGCCTATTTTTAGAGCTTTGCCGGCTGGTGCTTCTCCCTGTCTTTTGGCTTCTTACGTTTTCCCGAGAAAATAGCAGCAGGTGCCAACAGAGCTGTGTCCCCAGTGGATGACTCAGATCGGGGTCCAGACTCCCTGGGTTATTTTTGAAGTCGCGTGAGTATGCCGCCCGCTGGCACCTCTGTCCTTTGTCCTTTTCTCCCTCGGGGACCCTCCACTGGAGCGCCCAGGTCTGGGTGGGTGAGGGTGGCTGGCCATGGGGCAGGCCTATAGGATACTGGAAGCTCAGAGCGTGTGGGCAGGGCTAGAGGGAATTCTGACGCTCACAGAAGCTGGCTTAGAGCAGGTGGTGAAGATGATCAAGTATGGGTTGTCAACTCGCCCCTTTTCTGCCTCCCTCTCCATCTCTGCTGGTCTCCGTTGCCTTTTTCTGAATGTCTCTTTCTAGCTTTTGCATGCCCACATCTGGAGTTCTCCCTCCAAAAGATGCCCCTGTGTCCTAGGGGTTCCAGAGGGGGCAAGATACCCCACAGCATCTCTCTAACGCCCTCTGGCCCCAGACTGTGTAGTCCAGGACATTCACCCTCAACCCCCATCTACTGCCTCTCCCCACAGAAGGGGTGGGGTTTGGGGGGTGAGGGTAGGGAGTGTTCCTCCCACTTGAATTTGCCCTTCTCCCACCGCCACCTGCCCTGCCTGGGTCTGCCCAGGAGCCTGGATCTTGGGTCCTCAGGGTTCACCTCCGGGAAAGGGGGAAACCCTTACCGCCCCCCCCTCCCCCTTCATCTCAGCGCCAAAAGGAACTGACCTGCCGCAGGCCCACACGCAAGTGGTCTGCCTCGGCTCCCTTCCTCTCTGCATCCTACGGAAACTGAGGCAGCACCGAGGAGGATGCTGGGACGTGTCCAGACACCCTGCTCCACGGAGACACCCCACACACCTCCGTGGGCACCCCGAGGTCCCATCTCCTCCGGTACCTGCCGACAGGTAAGCGCCGCCGCGCATCCTCCGGGGACACTCTCCCGGGGCCATTCGCCCTTGCCCTTGCGGAGCCGGACGCGGGCAGATTCCTGCGCGCTCCATCCCGCATCCATCTCGCACCCACGCACCGCGCTCCGCCCCCGACCGGCCGCCCTGTCCCTGCGGCTCCGGGTCACTTCCAGCCCCGGTGCCCGCGGGGGGAGAGGGCGATCGCGGCCCCGGTCGGAGCGAGCGCGGCGGCGGCCGGGGGCTGCGCGGAGGAGGCGGCACCGCGGGGCCGGGGCGCAGCGCGGACTTTGCGCCGCGGGGCGCAGGGGAGCCCGGGCTCGGGGCGGGCAGGGGGGCCGGGTTCTGGGGGGCTGGAGGGGATTTTTTTTTGGGGGGTCTTGGTCTGGCCTGAAGGGTGCGGCGGGCTTTGCGGGTCCGGGAAGCCCGGGGAGCCCGGGCCGGGCTTGAGGGTCGGGGGGAGGGGGTGGTGAGTCCCCGCGGCTCCGGGCCAGCCAGGGTCTGCGCCTACCGTCCTTGTGGCCGTAGCCCCAGCCGTGGTGGCCGGTCATGCCGCCGCCGCCGCCGCCGCCCCGCAGTCGTGCACCTGCCGCCGGCTGGCCTCGGCTCCGCTGGCTCCGGCTGCGGCTCCCGCCCCGCTCGCTGCCGCGGAGCAGCCTCTTAAAGCGGTGGCGGGCGGAGCGGTTCCCGGGAGACCCGCCCCGCCCCCGCACCCCTACCCCTCCCCGCACCCCCACCCCATTCCGGGCGAGAGAGGCCGGCCCGCACCGCCCCGTCCGCAAGCTGGTTGAGCCCCCAGTGGAGATGAGATGCGGGGCTAAGGGGGGACGTAAACCTCTCCTCTCCTGACCTGATGACTCTCCTTCCTCCTCTCCAGCACGTGTGCAAGCTCTGGGACCAGGAACCGCTCGGGTTTCCCACATCCTCTCCCCTCCCCTCCCCAGGCTGGTCCCTGGGCAGGGACCTGTGCCCTGGGCCCTGAGTCCTCTGGGCTTGGGGAGAGATTCCCCTTTAAATTGCGAATTGCACTGACCATCATGTCCAGAAACTGGAGCTTCCCGTGTTTGCCAGACGCTCGGGCAGGTTCTGGGCTTCGGGTCTATCCTGTTCTCTGGACCTCTCAGCTTCCCCAGAACGTTGGGTGGTACCTCCATTAGGCCTCTCTGAGAGGAGGGGACTGAGGCCTAAGAGGTCGCCCTCGGTCACTAGCCAGCTAGTGAGTGATTCGCTCCCAGGTTGTGTCATTCCAGGGACTGTGCTCTTTACCCTACCCCCCACCCCCGGGATGGGGCAGGGATGGGGGCAGGTGGGTCCTGTGGGTGCAGGGGTCTAGGAGCCTGGGGGAAGGTAAGGGCGGTCCAAACCCTTAGCCCAGGAAAAGCTAGAGCCTTCAAGGCAAGTGGGAAGTTTTGGCACAAACTAGCGGCATGAAGACAGACAGATCCACGGACACTAGCTGGCTTACTCTTGGATCCAAGTCCCAGACCTTGCCTCCCACCCGCTCTTTTTCTCCATCGCTTCTTCATTCTGTCCAGGACTCTCTGCCGGTCCCTGTGCAGCCCACTCCTTGTGCCTCCTTTCCTTGCCTCCCATGGCTCTCGGCACACATGCAGGGAGCTCAGGCCCCTCACGCTGCCTTCAACCTCACTGCCGGTCCTGGCCCAACATTTTCCCACCCTCTAGGTCTGGGCATCCGCCCTCCACCTGGTACATCCTTTGTCTCCCACCCGCTGGTTCCAGCCTGGCCCAACCTAATCCATCTCAGGATGTGCCTTGTGCCAAGACTAGGGCTAGCGTCTGGCTAAGTCTTGGCAGGCAAGGCGGACAGCTGGGTGGACGGAAGGACAGGATATGGCCCCACCAAGGTGCCTGCCCCCAACAGGAGTTCAAAGGGCCATAGTGTCTGCTGCTCTGACCTTGACGAGAGGAGACTCCTTTCAGGCCCGGCTCTTGGCTGACCTTGTGAAGGATTCTGCCATTCTGACTGTCTCACTCCCCTACTTCTCCGTGGCTGTCTATTCATCAGTTTCCCTCTCCTCAGCCCTGAACCCCAGTTCCCCAGGAGGAGTTGTGGAGATTAATGGACAACTTTCAAGGGAAATCAGTGATTTCTCAGCCCTGCCTCGATATCCTTCTCTGACCCAGGAACAGGAAAGGGCCCTTCATATAAATATCTGACCCTCAGGTGTGGACGGGGGACTCATGATAGAGATGCCAGGAGTGACCCCAAGATCAGCAAGTGACAAAGGATGCAACACTGCCGAGGCCCCAGCTCTCCAAGCCAAAAATGTCATCCTCAGACCAGAAAGATGAAGGCTGCTTCCACGTGACCTGCAGCCTCTGTTCAGCTCGCAGAGGAGCCTGCCTTCTCCTGGGGGCGCTGTCACACCCTCAGGACCTGGGGACGGGCGCAAATGTGTCTACTTCCCTGACCCACTTCCCCCTCACACATGACCCAGGCCTTTTCCACATTTGTTTATAGCATTAAACATAAATTGGAATTATTTGTATAGTTTTGCATCCAGTTTCATCTGCACAGCAATCCTGGGGGAGAGGGGGATTTCACACCATTTTACAGACGAGAAAAGCAAGGCTCGGAGAAGTTTAATTATGGTGCACCGTGAGTGGCAAAGCAAGGATGAAACCCAAGGCTGCTGAGTCCCGTATTCAATATGTCTAAAATCACCGGGAGGGGGAAAAAGTGGATTTTAAATTTGGTTGTCATTTGTGCATATATATATGCTTTGCATAAGTATGCATGACTCTGGAAGGAGTTAAGAGAAACTAGGGAGAAATTTGCCTCCAAGGAGGAGACAGGGAGACTAGAAGGGCGGGGGAGGGGGAGAAATAGGGGTGGAGGGACACTCTGTGCTGCCTACTCCTTTTAAAAGAATTGAATGTTACAGTTGACTCTTGAACAATATGGGTTTCAACTGCACAGGTCCACTCGTACATGGATTTATTTTTATTTTTAAATATGTTATTGATTTTTTTTTTCAGAGAGGAAGAGAGAGGGATAGAGAGTTAGAAACATCGATAGAGAGAAACATCGACCAGCTACCTCCTGCACACACACTTCCCCCCCAACCCCCCCACCCCTCCACAGACGTGCCCGAAACCAAGGTACATGCCCTTGACCAGAATCGAACCTGGGATGCCTGAGTCCGCAGGCCAACGCTCTATCCACTGAGCCAAACAGGTCTTGGCCATGGATTTTTAAAAAATAAATATATTCAGTACTCTAAATGTATTTTCTCTTATGACTTTCTTAGTAACATTTTCTTTTTCCTAGCTTAGTTGATTGTAAGAATACAGCCTATGACACATATAACATACAAACTGTGTGTTAACAGACTGCGTTATCAGGAAAGCTTCCGGTCAACAGTAGGCTATTCCGAGTTAAGTTTTAGAGGAGTCAAAAGTGATGCGTGGAATTTCGACTGCATAGGGCGTGGATCGGTGTCACTCACCCGCATATTGTTCAAGAGTCAACTGTGTTACCTCTTTGACAAGCAAATAAAAGTTGATCCCATTCTCTCCTTCCTGCAGCTTGACTTCAAAAATTTCCTCCCAGCGCTGGAGCGCCGGGAGCTCAGGAAGATGAGAGGAGCCGGTGGAGCCTGTCTGTCTCAGATGGAGCCCCAGTTGTCCCGGCAGCCATTCAGGTCAACTTGGTAAAGCCTGCGCCCTCATTCAGGTGCCTCCTGTCTCAATTACGTGCTGTCATTAAAGCTGAATTGATTTCACTGCTCTGGAGTTGACTCTTTGGCCTCGTTGGTGTCAGTGGATCCTGGATTTTGCTGTTTCTGGAGGAAATGTGAGGGCTCTGCTGAAGGGCTGGGGAGGAGGGCAGGAGCAGCTTGCACAGCCACACCTCGTTCATCAAGCAACTTTGACCTGATCTCGCTTTCCTTCTTGACGGTACCGTGCTTTTGCTCTGTAGCTGATAAGAGGCTCATCCCCACCTTGTCCACTTTATGGGCGTTCCTGTGAGCATGGGTTGAGAAAGTAGATGTCCAATGCTGCACCAACAGGCAGAATCATGCCTGCTCTTCACAGTATTATCATGCACAGGACCAACAGGCAGGCTAGAAGCCTGATGGCCTAGAGATTCTAAGATCAGAATGATTGTTTCTTGTGTTTTTAAAAAACATTTCCCCTCCAAGCATGTGTGGGGATGTGTGCAAGCAGTGGGATATAATGATCCTGGGCTGTGGACTCAGACAGATCTGGGCTTGGCTTCCAGCATCTCTGGCTGTGTGACCTGGGGCAAGTTGCTTGACCTCTCTGAGTCTGTTTCTCATCTGCAAGATTGGAATAGAGAGTCTAGAAGGCTAATAGTATAGTCAGGTAAGGTGATTCCTGGCACCACGGATGCACCTATGAGACCCTAGTATCTCTTGTTCTTCCTCATTTCCTTACCTTGTTGGGCACATTTAAAACCCCAAACATGCCCTAACCGTTTGGCTCAGTGGATAGAGCGTCGGCCTGCGGACTGAAGGGTCCCAGTTCGATTTCAGTCAAGGGCATGTACCTTGATTGCAGGCACATCCCCAATAGGTGGTGTGCAGGAGGCAGCTGATCGATGTTTCTCTCTCATCAATGTTCCTAACTCCCTCTCTCTCTCCCTTCTTCTCTGTAAAAAATCAATAAAATATATTAAAAAATAATTTTAAAAAAACCCCAAACATTCCTTTGCCAATTATAGTAGTAGCAACTCAACTATTCATTGCAGAAAATTTGGAAGAATCAGAAAAGTATATAGAAGAAAATTTAAACAGATCATGTGACTCAATCAGCACTGTTAATATTTTAGTGACCATCCTGCCCAGCTTTTTAAATACATATTAGTCATACTTAAAAAACAATCAGAATCACATGTGTTCACATGTATAGCTATGTGATCAGTCCCCCGCCACACACACACACACACACACACACACACACACACACACCTAATGCTCTATGGTGTTTGGTCAGCCTTAGAGAACTTGACACTTAACAACTGCACAATGGTTTAGTATATGAGTTATTTCCAGTTTTCATTATTATAAATAGTACTGCAGTGAACATTCATATTTATACATCTTTGGGTGTGTCTGATGCTTCATTGGGATAAGCTGCTAGAAGTGGAGTTACCATATCAGATGATATATACATTACCAGTAAGGCATTTAAAAATGTAAAGTAGTTTCATCGCTTCTCGGCCTTTTGGCTAAGATCAAGTGTAAAAATGTAAAGTAGTTTCAGAAATGCATTCTTTCATTCAATAAGCATTTGTTGAAGATTTATTAGATGTCAAGTATTGGGCCAGGCCTGGGTAATACAACTGTGAACATTATAGACCCTCAGCTGTTTCGGGAGGGGTGGGAAAGAGAGGTAAATGATTGGTCAATAAGAACCAGGATGAGAAGGGCTAGGATGGGCAAAGGGCAGGCAGGGAAGGTTAGTGGCGGAGGCCTGGGAGAGTGTCCTGGGTTGTGACTGATTCTTCCTGGCTGTTTTCCCATACATTGTAAATTCTTCTAGGGCAGAGTTAGCTCCAAACTTCCTGGGAGCTCAATAATCCAGTCTCCACCGGCTGGGACCAACAATGATGGGTAACAAAATAGACCTGAGCTGGGTCTGGCCAGATCAGTTGGGGCGATTATTTCTAATCTCTATACCACCTCTTAATGACCCTGAGACTTTGGAATTTTATTCACCTTCCAAGTTTCTGTTCTCTTGTCTGAACTGGGATGAGCAATAGTGTCTGTTCATTGGAAAAGCACAAATGGGCACAAAATGAGGTGATGCACATCAAGGGCCTGCCTGGCATGTGACTGCTCAGTAATGTGGTTAGGTCCTAACCATGGTCGGCAAACCGCGGCTCCCAAGCCACACGTGGCTCTTTGGCCCCTTGAGTGTGGCTCTTCCACAAAATACCACGGCCTGGGAGAATCTAATTTGAACAAGTGGCATTAGAAGAAGTTTAAGTTTAAAAAATTTGGCTTTCAAAAGAAATTTCAATTGTTGTGCTGTTGATATTTGCCTTTGTTGACTAATGAGTTTGCCGACCACTGGGTTAGGGGCTCAGTTTTCCCATCTGTTCAATGGAAGATTGGCCTAGATCAGAGGTTCTCAAACTCGAGTGTATCAGAATCACCTGGAGGGCTTGTTAAAATAATGTCCTTGCGGAAACCAGTTTGGCTCAGTGGATAGAGCGTCAGCCTGCTGACTGAAGGGTCCTGGGTTCGATTCCAGTCAAGGGCATGTACATTGGTGTGGGCACATCCCCAGTAGGGGGTATGCAAGGGAGAGCTGATTGATGATTCTCTCTCATCGATATTTCTAACTCACTATCTCTCTCCCTTCCTCTCTAAAAAAATCAATAAAATATATTTAAACAAACAAACAAACAAACAAAAAAAAAAAACCAATGTCCTGGCCTTGGCCGGTTTGGCTCAGTGGATGGAGCGTCGGCCTGCGGACTCAAGGGTCCCGGGTTTGATTCTGGTGAAGGGCATGTGCCTCAGTTGAGGGCAGCTGTTTGATCTTTCTCTCTCTCTCCCCCTTCCTCTCTGTAAAAAATCAATAAAATATATTTAAAAACAACAACAAAAAACAACATCCTGGTCTCATCCCAGAGTTTCTGATTCAGCAGGCCTGGGATGGGGCTGGAGGATTTGCATTTGGAACAAGTTCCCAGGTGATGTTGATGCTGCTGGTCCTGGACCACACTTTGAAAACCAGTTTCAATGAATGCAGCCACGGTCTCCTGTTCTGATACCCGATTCTTCGTCCTTCACAGCAACAAAGACTCATTCATGGGCCTTGAGCTCCCAGATGGCAGAGTTTGTATCAGATCAATCCCCACAGCTCCAGCGCGGGTGCTTTGCCATTATTGTATCCTTCAAAAAGTTGTTGAAGGCCTAACTCCCAGGACTTGAGAATCATGTGATCTTATTTTGAAATAGGGTTTTTGGAGATGTATTCAAGTTAAGGTGAGGTCATTAGGATGAGCCCTGATCCAATGTGATTGGTGTCTTTATAAGAAAAGAAGGGCAGCCAAAACCGGTTTGGCTCAGTGGATAGAGCGTCGGCCTGTGGTCTGAAAGGTCCCAGGTTCGATTCCGGTCAAGGGCATGTACCTTGGTTGCGGGCACATCCCCAGTGTGGGGTGTGCAAGAGGCAGCTGATCGATGTTTCTAATTCTCTATCCCTCTCTCTTCCTCTTTGTAAAAAAAAAAATCAATAAAAACATATTTTTATTGATTTTTTTGCAATAAATTGATTTTTTATTGTAAAAAAATCAATAAAAATATGTTTAAATATATATTTTTTATTGATTTTTTTACAGAGAGGAAGGGAGAGGGATAGAAAGTTAGAAACATCGATGAGAGAGAATCTTCGACCAGCTGCCTCTTGCACACCCCCCACCGGGGATGTGCTGCAACCAAGGTACATGCCCTTGACCAGAATCGAACCTGGAACCTTTCAGTCCGCAGGCCGACGATCTATCCACTGAGCCAAACTGGTTTTGGCTAAAATATATTTTTTTTAAAAAAAAAGAAAAAAGAAGGGCAGATAGAAACATGAGGGGAGAATGCCATGTGACCATGGAGTCAGCGATGGTAGCGCTGCGGCTGTAAGCCAGGGATTACCAGCAAACTACCAGAAGCTGGGAGGCAAGGAAGGATTCTTTCCTTCAGGCTTCATGGGAGCATACTACCGGTACCTTGATTTCAGGCTTCTAGCTACCAGAACTTCGAGACAATAGATTTCTGTGTTTTTCAGCCACCCAGTTTGTTACGGCAGTCCTAGGAGACGAATACACTGAGAGATGTATTTTTATTTTTCACAGGTACCACCAATACAGATCTTTTCAAAATCATACCTTTTAAAATATATATTTTTATTGATTTCAGAGAGGAAGGGGGAGGGGGAGAGATAGAGACACCAATGACGAAAGAGAATCATTGATCAGCAGCCTCCTGCACAACCCCCGCTGGAAATCAAGCCCGCAACCCAGGCCTGTGCCCTGACCAGGAATCGAACTGTGATCTTGTTCATAGGTTGACACTCAAACACTGAGCCATGCTGGGTGGGCTACATTTTTTAAAAATATATATTTTTTATTGATTTTTTTTACAGAGAGAGGAATAGAGGGTTAGAAACATTGATCCGCTGCCTCCTGCACACCCTCCGCCGGGGATGTGCCCATAACCCAGTCACATGCCCCTGACGGGAACTGAACCTGGGACCCTTCAGTCCGCAGGCCAACGCTCTATCCACTGAGCCAAACCAGTTTTGGCTGGGCTACATTATTTTTTTATAGGTAGTATGGCTTCCCCTAACCCCCCAAATTTTGAGATGTTTTCTTTCATGCAGTGCATAGGACTGCACTGAGCATGAGAAGCTAAGCAGTGAACTCGCACCCATCTCGTTTTGACCTTTCTACAGTCCCTGGGCAAATTTTATTATCCCTTATATTTCATCTGTCCCGCTGGAGCAGGAAACGATAGCATAAGCACGTAATGTGCTGGGAGAGCCCCATGGCTTTGTTTCCCATCAGCTGTTCCATGGGTGCTGGGTGGGGGCCAGGGAAATCATGAGAGGGTGTGCCTCAACCTTGACTCCAGAGACAGCACCCAGGGGAAACTGCATCCATCATTACTACAGGGTTACTGTCAAGTTGTGCTCCCACCCCTGTCTACATCCCAGGGCAGGTTGGGCTTGGGGATTTGTGCTCCTTCCCACCTTATTTCAGGCAATTATTAACCTGGAAGTGGCTGCAGGGATTTAGTGAGAAAGGAATCCTGGTCGCACCGCCTGCTGGTCTCCTGGTTTCCAGCGTCCTCTCCTCCCCTCTTCCTTATAGAGGCTACCACCCATTCCCACAGGGCCGCCCGTCCTCTTCTGGAAAGTGATTCTTTTCAGAAAGCAAAGGGCTGTAAATTCCTCCTTGCTTGTTTGTTCATGGTCCTCACATTTTGGCCCGGGGTGTCGCTCAAGCCTCCTCTGACCACTCCCTACCCTTCACCTAACTCCCACCCCACCAAACTCCTTTAGTGCCCCCAGCCTGCCGTGCCTTCTCTGTCTCCCCTGCTGCTCTTCTGCTTAAAACATTCTTCCTTGCCCATACCACGCCAAACACTCCTGGTGTGTGTGTGTGTGTGTGTGTGTGTGTGTGTGTGATGTGCCTCAGTGCACCTCTCAGCTCCCCCATTTCCTCTATCTATAGGATAGCCATATTGTCTAGTAAGTACTTGTTTACTGTTCCTCTCCCCTCTTGGGCTACGACCTCCCCAAGAGCAGGGCCCTGGTCTTATTCATCTTTGGTCTGTACCTGCAGCTGGGAGCAGCTAGCTAGCTAGCTTTGTGGCTGGAAACAGGTCCTCACAGTGGGCTTGTTGCATGAGATGATGATGGGTGACATGGGTAAATCATCATCGCCATCATAATGAAAGGTATTGTTCAGACAGCGGTTTTCGTGTGAGTCTGGTTCTTTATATTCAAAATCTCATTTCATTCTAGTAGAATCCTCTGACAGAGAACCACGTATCCCCATTGCACAGATGGATACGCGGAGGGCTTGAGAAGTAAAAAGCGGGCCTCACCACTAGTTAAGTAGTTAAAAAACCCAAACCAGCCTGAGTCCAAAGCCCGAGTCTCCCCGCAATCGCCACACTTAGAAAATCACCGAATGGCCGAAACCGGTTTGGCTCAGTGGATAGAGCGTCCGCCTGCGGACTGAAAGGTCCCAGGTTCGATGGGCCCCAGGTTCGATTCCGGTCAAGGGCATGTACCTTGGTTGCGGGCACATCCCTAGTAGGGGGTGTGCAAGAGGCAGCTGATGGATGATTTTTTTCTCATCTATGTTTCTAATTCTCTATCCCTCTCTCTTCCTCTTTGTAAAAATCAATAATAAATAAATAAATAAATATATTTATTATTTTATTTTATTTTATTTATTTTATTTTATTTTATTTTTTTAAAGAAAAGCACCGCAGGGCGGAGAGCAGATCTGCTGCAGGGAGGAAAGACTTGACCCACCAGTCCCAGGCCAGGTCCGGGCTCCGGCTGCAGCGGCTGCAGCGGCTGCAGCGTTTGCTCCAGCAAACCGGCCACGCGTGCGCAGTGCGGCGGCGGCGCCCCCTACGGGCGGCGCGCAGGCGGCGGCGGCGGCGGCGGCGGCGGCGGCGGCGGGCACGTGGTGCGCCTGCGCGCTCGCGGCGGCGGCGGGGGGAGGCGGCGGCACTCCGCAGGGCACCGGCTCTTCGCGCACCGCCGCGGCCATGGCGCATCCGGGGAAGCTGCTCAAGGAGCAGAAGTACGACCGGCAGCTGAGGTTAGCCGGGGCTCACCGCGTCGGGCGGGCGGGCCGGTGAACCCTCTGCGTCCGTCCGCGCCGGGCCTGAGCGAGCGGGCGGGCGGCGCGGCCGGGCCTCGCAGGCCTCCCGCCGGGCCCGCCCTGCAGGGCTCGGAGCTGGCGCTCGGGCCTCCCAGCCTGAGGCCGGGGGCCGGGGGGTGCTCCTGCAGGAGCCCATCTCCTCCTACCCGCGGGGCGCCCCCCGAGCTGTGTGTCGTTTGAGGTGCGCGGTCCCCAAGGCGCAGCCTTTGTCCCCTGGAGGCTGCAGGCCCCGCCTCGTTGCGCTCAGGCATCAAGTTTTGCAGAATTGGGGGAGGGGGGGGAGATCGCCACTCCCCATCCCCGCGCCTACCGAGGGTTATGGGCTGTCCAATAGAAATATAATGCTAGTCTCCTGGGAGCCAGGTGCGTCATGATGCATTTTCTAGGAGTCACGTGAAAAGGAAACAGTAAAGTCAATTTTAATAATACAACGTAACCCAATATATTCAAAATACTACCATTTCAATAGGTAACCAATATTTAAATTTTTTAAAAATGTTGTCCTCGAGATCCGGCCTTTTGCACTGCATAGCACATCTCCTTTCCGACGGGCCTCGTGCCTATCGCTCAGTAGCCCCATGTGGTCAGTGGCTACCTTAATGGATACTACAGGTCTAGACCACGAGGCATTGTTTTTTCTCTTTACCCTCCCCATTCCTTATTTATGGAGCATCTTTGTTGTGTTAAGGCAATAAAAGTAATAGACTCTTGGCTCCCTTTCTTTCTGGAGCCTCCAAGCCAGAAGTTACAGAATGCCCCCTTTGTCTTAGGGACTTTAGGCACTCAATTCTTTTTATTTTTATTTTATTCTTTATTTTATTGATTTTTTTTTTTTTTTTTTTTACAGAGAGGAAGGGAGAAGGATAGAGAGCCAGAAACATCAATGAGAGAGAAACATCCATCAGCCGCCTCTTGCACATCCCCCGTGACTGGAACCCAGCCGGGACCAGTCCGCAGGCCCACGCTCTATCCACTGAGCCAAACCGGTTTTGGCTAGGTACTCAGTTCTGAGAGCAGCCTTGAAGGCAGACAGTTCTCTGCTTTATTGATGGGGAAACTGAGTCTGGGAGAAGTTAGATGACTAGCTCTGTGTTCTGGCCTTTGCAAAGCTGGTACTCGGTCACATCACTCTGCTCAGAAGCTTGTGGGGGAAAGAAGCAAAGTGGCAGAGCCCTTGTCACCAGCTCCTGCTCTCTTGCAAATTCTTGGAGTTGCTTGTGGTTTGAATGCAGATAGAACCATCCCTGACAGAGCTGAGATGATGTTTTTGGTTACTAAGAAAGTGGAACCAAAGAGTTGTTGCTGAGTTCAGTCCATTGAAGGATCAAACTTTACCTTTCATAGTAAGAACTAGTTATTATGTTGAAATGCCAGAGGGAAGCAATTAGAACAAATAAGTACAGCCAGCCAGCAGTCAACAAGGCCCTACTTTTCTTAGGCCAACAAGAGTGGAAAGGATTGATTTCTTGTTTTGGGCCCTTTCTTGAAAACGTGTTATCTAGAAATGCACCAGTAATCTCTTAGGCCCACTCTCCAACTGCCCAAGCATCCATCGACTAAATATGTCCGGTGTCTTCTGTGTGCCCCACTTTCATTGAAAACCTGATGTTTCCAGTCCTTCTGGTTCTTCCAGGTTTTCCCTCCATTCATTTGATAACTGTTCGGTGACCACTTACCCTGGACGGGACATTGTGCCAGGCATTGGGACGACAGTGGCAGATACGGGGAGTGATCTGGGACCCTTGGGAGCTTAGAGTGGAATGGAAAGATGGATATTCAGCAAATAAAAAAAAACAGATAAGGCAATTATAGTTGTATGCTGACATATGCTGTAGGATAGACAGGCTACCGGATAAGATAATCTGCTTTAGATCAAATAACAAAGAAGGCACATTAAAGTCTATCCGTCCTCCAGGCTTTGGAATTTTTCTAATGGTTTGGGCTCTCCTTATACTTCCTTTTTTCTTTTTTTAATTGTTTGAAGTATTACAAATAATAGTACATATGTCTCCTTCTCTCCCCTTCCCCCCATTTAGCTCCCTCCGGCCTCCCCTACCCCCCAGTATATGCCCTCATTGCCTCTCCCCTCCCCTCTTGTATCCATTGGTTATGCTTATATGCATGCGTACAAGTCCTTCCTACAGTCCGGTTGATCACTTACAGCCCCCCACTCCCCCAACCTCTCCTGCCTTCCTGCTGTTGTTTGACAGTCTATTCAATGCTTCTTTGCCTCTTGCCTCTTTATCTATTCCACCCCCCTTCCCCCCATTTCTTTCCTTTAAAAAAAATCTTGCCTCTGCAGACTAGAAATAAACATATAATAACAAAAAGTGTTTGAGTCCCAATTTCAATGTCCAACAGTTCTGAGTCCCCATCTCAATATCTAACAGTTCCTTATGTGTACACGTCAGCAGGGCACATGGTGGCAATGCGGGTTGACCCTCTCTGGTTTGGCCCTAGGCAACGTGCAGCGACGCACAGCTGCTGGCTGCTAGCGTGGCCAGGCTTCATTAGCGTCTTCCATCTCTGGAATGTTTTTCCTCTTGTCTTCCTGGTTGGAGCAGACCTGTCAGATTCCTCTCTGTTGCAGGAATCCCCAAGGTCTTGGAGTTGTTTTCTGAAAATATACAAGCATATTCTCGACCAAAAGTTAATAAAGGAATCTTTTCTGTATAATTGATTTGGGATCCTTTTTATTTTTGCCCAATCCTTATACTTCTTATAGTGACAAGAAAAGATAAACTAGTTAGTGAGCTTTCTGGATGAAAATCCGGTTGGCTCGCATGCCATGATACATGTGTGATCATGTGCCTTGTTCTTTTAATGATATGCTTGTGTGAATCATATTATAACATATATGTCTAATCTTTAGTACATCTTTGTTAATGCTTAATTTGTTAATCATGCTATTAGAATGTTCGTTGGGTATTATAGTTTAAAGTACTGTAGAAGTCAATGTGAGGCTTTTCATGTGATAATCAGTTTTCTTGGTAAAGCTTTTCTTACTCTTATAGACGTCACAAGTCTTATATCAAGTGGTAAGTCCTATGTCAAGATCTTTTTAAAAAAATATATTTTATTGATTTTTTACAGAGAGGAGGAGAGAGGGATAGAGAGCTAGAAACGTCGATGAGAGAGAAACATCGACCAGCTGCCTCTTGCACACCCCCTATTGGAGATGTGCCCGCAACCAATGTACATGCCCTTGACCAGAATCGAACCTGGGACCTTTCAGTCTGCAGACCTACGCTCTACCATTGAGCCAAACCGGTTTCGGCCTATGTCAAGATCTTAATTAAACTGGATCCAAGTAACTTAAGGAGAAATGAAGTAGAGGACAGAATCAATTTTAAGTCTAAGGCACTTCTTTAATATTGATGAGTATTTTTAAAGACTTTGCATTATGGAAGTTATCTGGCTTGAAGTGAGTAATGAACAGGAAGCTGAAAGACAAGGTGTCCAGTTTTGACTTGACTCCCCCAATCCAACTATGCACAGCATCACTCTTAGTCTGAATGTTACATAGCTATATAATCCCCATTACACCTCCTGCTGTTCCTGTTTTACATATTTGCCATGGTTATCACAGTTATTCTATGCAGGAACACTTAAAAGATCAAACTTCTCCATTCAGATAAGAAAGGTATTTTTATTGATTTCAGAGAGGAAGAGAGAGATAGAAACATCCATGATGAGAATCATTCATCTGTCTCCTGCGAATGACACATCCCCCGCCCCAGGATTGAGCCTGCAATCAGGACATGTACCCTTGACTGAAATTGAACCTGGGACCCTTCAGTTCATAGACTGATGCAGACCAGCTAGGGCAAGAAAGTTGTATTTTTATGAAATGCTTTTAAATGTTGAATTTGTATCTTGTTTCATAGGTTGTGGGGTGATCATGGACAAGAGGCTTTAGAATCTGCTCATGTTTGCCTAATAAATGCAACAGCCACAGGAACTGAAATTCTTAAAAACTTGATACTTCCAGGTAATGCAGTTTTATGGTTGTAAATTTACTTCTTTAAGTTTTAACGTGAAATATATATATCCTTGACTGATTCTCTTTTGTCTCCCAGGTATTGGTTCATTTACAATTATTGATGGAAATCAGGTCAGCGGAGAAGATGCTGGAAATAAGTATGTTTTATTCTTTTCAAATATTTGCGTGTTAGGGAAGGCAGTGTATTGTCACAGCAGAGTGAGGCCTAAGTCCCAGCTTCACCTCAGTCAGGGTGACTTGACTGAGTGGACAGTAATCCTTGTTTTGGATTATGGCGAGGATGAAGGGAATTAATGTAGCTCAAATGCTAGCTAGCACAATGTCTGGCAAATAGGCCTTTAATAAAATATATCCATCATCACTATCTTTATTGCTGTTATTAATGCAAAGGAGTAGGCATTATTTTTCTAATTGTGGACACTTCCTAAGTCCTTGCGTGGATTCCTGGATGTTAGTATATAATTAACAATAATTGTATATTTGAATTATAAGAATAATAAAAATCTACCTTTTACTTGTGGTAGCTTCTAAGCTTAGTCCAGGTATATGTCTCTCTCCACTACACCGTCTCCATAAACATGCTGTTGTGAAGATGGCCCTTTTTTAAAAAAAATATATATTTTAATGATTTTTCACAGAGAGGAAAAGAGAAGGATAGAGTTGGAAACATCGATGAGAGAGAATCACCGATCAGCTGCCTCCTGCACACCCCCCACTGGGGATGTGCCTACAACCAAGGTACATGCCCTTGACCGGAATCAAACCTGGGACCTTTCAGTCCCCAGACCGATGCTCTATCCACTGAGCCAAACCGGTTTCAACGTGAAGATGGCCTTTATATCATTCTTCAAAGCTGATCATGTTTAGATGTTTAGAGCCTTTCAGACTCGCCTTTTCAGAGACTGGGATCTCATATTTGGGATCTCTCATATTTGTCAGTATGCAGCAGCAATGAATAAATGCAAAGAACATATTGAACTTTGATACACAATACAGCCCTTTTATTGGTGTCTGTAAAGAAAAAGTCCTGTTACCTTTGTTCACTTGGTTGCTTAGAGCAGGATGTACTAAGAATAAGGCTTCTTTTTCTTATGGAGCCACTGAACTTCCGCTACAGCATAGCATCGTGACTGATTGTTTAGCAGCCTCAGGCCTGGGCCCTGGGATATGACAAGGGCATGTGTGGGAAGCAGCCTGAATAGATCTGTTAGAGTTACCGGCAAAAGCAAACAGTTTAATACAGCATTTCCCACGTGCAGCCGATGGAGCATGGTTCTGGAGAATGTTAATAACTGCTAAATGGGCAAAGGGATTCCATGGGCAAATGAAATTAGTCATTTCTTTAACATGAGACTTTAATATCATGTGTATTGTGTATGTTATGAATTTCCAAGAGGGAAATATAACTTATGGTGATTCCTAAACTTTTTAAAGCCAGAGAACTCTCTTTTCTCTCAGAGCATCTTGTGATATTCGTATGTGCTGCACACTTTGGGGAATATTGATTTATTTGCTTGTCTTTGATTATAAGTGTCATCCAGTTTTCTTCCTCCAGGAAGACTGTTACAATCTGTAATCAAAATAAAGCTTGTTTTACAATATGAATGAAGTGTACCTGGTATTACAAATAACCTTCCCTTTATATAGTCAAAGAAGCCCTTAATTTTATTTTTGTGTGTCTTTTTTCAGTTTTTTCCTTCAAAGAAGCAGTATTGGCAAGGTAAACAATCAATATGTTTAGTTTATAGTTGAGTTTAAGCATTTAATGATGCTACTATATTTTGGTTTCTTGAAAAGGCTTTGACTTTAAAAGAGCTTATATTTCTCTGAGAAAGAAGTTAAAATAACTCATTATTTTGATCTTGTAAATTTTATAAGCTTTTAGTTCAAGAATGTAGAAGTAATGTATATTTTTTTTTACTGTATCCTATATTAATGCTAAATCTTGAGTGATGTTAATGTTTAGAGGAAAGAATATTTTTAACAAGAACCAGAATATCTTTTATTTTTGTATTTTATATTAAAAATCTTACAAAGCCATACTAATCAATTTAGTACAATATTCTGAGTGGAAATGACTTTTTTTTTTAATGATTGACCTCTTGTACAGTATTTTTTTTTTTACTTTTTTTATTAAATTATTATCTGTGTACATCTCTTGTACAGTATTGTAAATTGATCTAGAATATTCCTGCCTGGTGCTCATGGTTTTTTGGTCATTTACATAATCAGAAAAGTAGGATGCAAATAAAGTATTCACTTAAAAACTCTGAATAATGAGTTCTATTCAGAGTAATATTCTGGTTGAGTCTCAGTGTAAACACTATGAAAAGCAGAG
This sequence comes from Nyctalus aviator, assembly GCA_036971965.1. Classification (NCBI taxonomy): domain Eukaryota; kingdom Metazoa; phylum Chordata; class Mammalia; order Chiroptera; family Vespertilionidae; genus Nyctalus; species Nyctalus aviator. Next base: position 37,370,891 of record CM072936.1, read on the forward strand.
TTGTCATATCTGTGCATGAAATTTGGTGTCATTTTATAGTTTGTTTGCTTAATCTGTTAATTGAAGGTGTTACATTTTAACAAATTTTTTTCTAATTCAAGTTAAATGCTTTCTTTTCAAAAAGAACCGAGCTCAAGCTACCATGGAATTCTTACAAGAATTAAATAATGATGTCTCTGGGAGTTTTGTGGAAGAGGTATATATGTATATACATTATTATTTCTGTGCAGAAATTTTATTTTTTAATAATTCAAAACTTATTTAGAAATTTGAATTTTTGTATGCTATTTACTTGAGTGTTGGATTTAATATTGGAGTCTAGCATGTTGCCTTATTTATTTTAAATAGCTTAACTGTTTCTGCCATGTTTAATATGATTGTGAACTTGTTGGATTTTTTCCCCCCCTTGTCCTATTTAGAGTCCAGAAAACCTTCTAGACAATGATCCTTCATTTTTCTGTAGGTTTACCATTGTGGTTGCAACTCAACTTTCTGAAAGGTAAATTTTTATGTTAATTTATTTTTAATTGAATGTCTTAATTAGATTTGCATAGTTTTGTTTATCCTGTAGAGTATGGTTTTTAAAAATTCTTAAACTCTATAGAAACCTTGAATTGGAAGCACTTATGAATTTCTAGCATCAAAAAGATAGGAAAGAAAGATACTGGATGTGAAATTTTGAAGGATTATATTTTTAGAGCAGTTAAATTGAACATTTGTTATTTTAAGTGGGAGGAAAAAACTAGTTAGAAATAATTATAGGATCGCTTCTCGGCCTTTTGGCTAAGATCAAGTGTAGAAATAATTATAGGGAAGAAAGGTTTTAAGGTGTTTTGTTATATATCTATTTGCTTATATTCTTATTTATTGTGCCTTCTTTTACAGCACATTACTGCGTTTAGCAGAGGTCCTCTGGAATTCCCAAATCCCTCTTTTGATCTGTAGGACATATGGACTCGTTGGTTATATGAGGATCATTATAAAAGAACATCCAGGTAAAATTGTTGCACATATGGGGCTTACTTTCCATTGCTTTAGCTATGATTTTAGAACTGACAATTTAAAAGTCAATTTTAAATTACAAAGTAAATTTGTAGCAGTCCAAACGGTTTATAGGTTCAAAGTGTTAGGCTTTAATCTAGTATTTCCTTTACTTACATTATAGGATACAAAACAAGAGATAAGAGGGTACAGCTTCTTCATCTTATTAGGAGGCCTAGTTGCTGTGCAAGTACCTAGCCATTTTTTTTTTTATTTTTTACCTCTTAGCATACAAAGGGCCTGCATGTATGACTACTTACAGGTGAGAACCACGGTCACGCTGACACCTAGAAGTCACACCACCTTTTCCCCGCCAATCTTTTATTCCATTCTCGTACAGGCCTTAGACTCCTCCCGTTCAGGTACAATTCCACAAAACAAGACATTTACCTAACTACTGTTCCAAGGAAAAAGTGTTATCAGAGTCATTCATATTCAGGCTTGCACCTGCTCAAGGCTGTGTTAGTCCTTTACTTACAGAATTTTAATCTTAAATGACCATAACATTTTTATTCACTATTTACACATTGCTCTGAGCCAGGTAGTTTGCTAGTGCAATGATGGAGCCATTGGCATTGGTATCAGCGCTGAATAGTAGTTAGTATCTGCTTAGCAGTTAGTGACTTGAGAGGATAAGCTTTTGGCAGGTGATGTTGGGCCATTTAAGAGTTATAAGTGGGCGAGTGACAGTAACAACTTCAAGTGGATCACTGAAGCTGAGTAGAGAATGAATGGATTTGAAGAGGCAAAGACTGGAGGCAAGAGTGGCTGTTAGGAGATTTCCAGTGGTTTATTTATTTTTATTTTTATTTCATTTTATTGATTTTTTACAGAGAGGAAGGGATAGGGACAGAGAGTCAGAAACATCGATGAGAGAGAATCACCGATCAGCTGCCTCTTGCACACCCACTACTGGGGATGTGCCCGCAACCAAGGTACATGCCCTTGACCGGAATCGAACCTGGGACCTCTCAGTCCGAAGGCCGACGCTCTATCCACTGAGCCAAACCAGTCAGGGCTTCCAGTGGTTTATATGAGAGAGAGGGAGAGAGAGCCACTGACTAAGTACAGATGTTACAAGGAGAGGGAAGTGGGAATAGATGATAATGAAGGTTAACATTGCTAGCTTTGTGCCTGTCTTTATATGAATTATTTCATTTAATCTTACTAATATCTTATAAGATAAGTACCATTTTTATCTGCTTTTTACAAATGAGGCTGCTGAGGCACAGAGCGATAAATTGTTAGTCTAAGGTCACACAGGTAGCAAGTCACAGAACTGAGCGTAGCTTTAAAGACTCACTGGGATTACACACTTTTCTGAACTCCCCTTTGTGGAGAGCTGTGTGCACAGTGACATCAGGAAGTGAGGAGTGACCGGTGATGGGCCAAGGAAGCAGGAAGTCAGGGATGACCATCAGGTTTCTAGGGAAGAGGTCAGGTAGATGGTGATGACGTTTGTCACAGACGGCAGGAGGAGTAAGGGTAGGTTGTTAGGTAATATCTGAATACAGTTTTATCAGTTTTGATCTTTTTCAACTATAATAACAAAATTTTGTTTTAAGAGAATCTTGGATTTTACTTTCATTAAAACTGTAGTCTACTTACGATTTGTGCTTTTAGTAAAATGTATATGTGAATTTACCTGAATAATGAACAAAATTTTTTTTTTTAAACTGTAGACCCTGTGCCCATTTAAAAATTATAGATTTCCCAAATTCTTGTAATGTAGTGTATTGCCAGCAGTATTAATAGAGAAGTAAGTTTATCTTTTGGCATTATTTATTTCACAGTAATAGAATCTCATCCAGATAATGCATTAGAGGATCTACGACTGGATAAACCCTTTCCTGAACTGAAAGAACATTTTCAGTCTTATGATTTGGATCATATGGAGAAAAGGGTTGGTATGACCTTATTTATTTATTTTTAAAAGTATGTTTGACCTGGCTGGTGTGGCTCAGTGGTTGAGCATCGACCTATAATCTAGAAGGTCATGGTTTGATTTCCTGGTCAGGGCATATGCCTGGGTTTCAGGCTTGATCCTCAGTGTGGGCACGCAGGAAGCAGCCAGTCAGTGATTCTCTCTTATCATTGATGTTTCTATCGCTTTCTCCTTCTCCCTCTCTGAAATTAAAAAAAAAAAAAAAGTTTTGTATTGATTTCAGAGAGAGCAAGGGAGAGGGTGAGAGAGATAGAAGCTTCAGTGATGAGAGAAAGTCATAGATGGGCTGCCTCCTACAGGACCCTGTTAGGGATTGAGCCCACAACCCGAGCATGTGCCCTGACTGGGCATTAAACTGAGACCACTCTGTGCATAGGTCTACGCTTAATTACTGAGCCATTCCCACCGGGCTGCACTTCCATTTTATGGACAGACTTAAAAACATTTTGAATACACCGATGTGAGACAATACTATAAACCTCCATAGTCCTGTCACCCAGATTACATAGTAACAACATTGGACCTAATTTGTTTTAAATAAATCTTTTTTCTCCAAAATTTAACAAAAAACCTTTTTATCGAACAAAAGTACATTAACTGAACATATGTATGTGATTAGCACCTAGATCAAGAAATTGGACATTAATATATTCCTCTTCAGAGCGCTTTCCTAAACAAATAGATGTGCTTTTTAAAATAGATTGAATTTGGGGTGGGTGGTTGTTGAAATTTATTCCACTTGAAGCTTATTTTTAGTGTTTGATAATTACCAAGGCAGCTGCATATTTTGGTATGAAAATAATAATGATATTTATACACACCATATAACTAAGGAGTATATGTATTTTTTTTCTACCTACTTATTAATTAAAATGCAGATGTTGGGTTCATCAGAAAATCAGAGAAAATCTTCCTATAGTTAGGATTGGTATCTGAAATCAAAAGATTTAAGCTTTATTTTTGGATGGCAGTCTCTGAAACTGGTTTTTGATGGTAAATGGGGACAAGCATAGTACATACCTGCCATATTAGGATCAAATTGGACATTGCTTCTAAAAAAGTTTTGTAAAGCAATTTTTATTAACCCAGTTCATTTTCTTTCATTCATTATTTCATGTATACTGGGGAATGATCATAAATATTGTTAAGCTTGTTGAAAATGATAATGAGGAATAGATATTAACTAATTAATGTTAACTGGTATTTTTTCTCTCTCTCAATTTTAGGACCATAGCCACACTCCATGGATTGTGATCATAGCTAAATATTTAGCACAGTGGTATAATGAAGTATGTCCTTTAAAAAAAAAAGAAATTTCTTATGTGACTATATTTTCAATTTATTATAAAGGATTTCATTGGAGGGAATGAGAAATTAATTTTCTTTTCTTGCTTGGCTTAGGGTAGGGGGGTGTTTTTCAGTTTAGATCTAGCAGTTCCTGTTTTAATATTGATATTTTTACTTACAAAATGAAATTTGAATGAATGTCATTCTGAAACTGGCAGTGGGGAATGAATGTAGAGAAATGGCCCACAGTTTCTGTTTCTATCAGGTTAGCCTCTGATTTCACTGGGGAGTATGTTTATTGATGGAATCTCATGTGGATGGGAGAATGGGGAAATTGTGGACTTTCAGTTTCTATATTTTGTTTTTATAACTTAAGTTTTTAATTTTTTTAACTGATTTAGACAAATGGACGAGTACCTAAAACTTATAAAGAAAAAGAAGAGTTCAGAGATTTGATTAGACGAGGTAATATGGGATGTGACTAAATGTTATATAAGGTTTGAAAAGCAAATTGCTTGAAGCTAATGTTTATTGGATTTCTGTCAACACCTTTGTCAAATGATACCATCATTAGTTCATATTTTATTTTGCCTTGGCGGAGATTAAGGAGCCATTCCTTGTACAGTTTTAGGAATGACTGGTGATAAACCATATTTATTCTTAAGCTATAAAATATCTGATACTCCCTTCAGAATCTGACAGTTATTTCCATAATGTTGGGGAGAGAGAAAAAGAAAGAAGAAAAAGGTTATTTGCTAACCAATTTCTATTTTAATAGGAATTCTAAAGAATGAAAGTGGGTCTCCAGAAGATGAAGAGAATTTTGAAGAAGCTATTAAGAATGTGAACACAGCACTAAATACAACTCAGGTATTAAAGGAGTTGCTGAGGGATTCATTTAGAAAGGCGTATTTTGAAGTCCTTATGATAAAATAGTTGATTTTAGATTTAAGTTAATATTTCCTAAATTGCATATAGATGGTTAGAAATTAAAATCTATTACAGATTGATTTAATAATATTTTAATATTATTTTAATAATATTCTGTATTGTCCTAGTGCTTCAGTATATAATAGTGATATAATGATTTACATAAATAATTATTTGAAGTATGTGATTTGTGAATACTAATAGTTTGGGTGTAGGAATTATATACTGAAAGTGATACTTTGCTGGTCCAAAATAGTGATGCCTGAAAATTTAAAATTTACCCTGCATTTGATTTTTTTTTTTTAACGAGATTTTTTTTCACTTTTATTATTTTATTTTATTATATTTTAATCCTTACCCAAGGATATTTTTCCATTGATATTTAAAGAAAGTGGAAGAGAGAGGGAAAGATGGAATTTTTGTTTTGCTTTGTTTTTGTTTTTGTTTTTGTTAATCCTCACCGGAGGATATTTTTTCATTGAGTTTTAGGGAGAGTGGAAGAGAGAGGGAAAGACAGAAAATTGATGCGAGAGATACACATCAGTTGGTTGCCTCCTGCACGTGCCCTGACTAGGGCGGGAGCTTGGGAGGAACCTGCAACCTAAATACATGCCCTTAACAGGAATTGAACCTGGGACCCTTTGGTCTGCAGGCTGATGCTCTAGCCACTGAGCCAAACCAGCTATGGCTGCATTTGCTTTTGACAGTAATTATTTGGATATAAAGGAGGTGTTTTTAAATGACACTGATACCTTAAAAATTACTTGGAGGAGCCGAAACCAGTTTGGCTCAGTGGATGGAGTGTCCGCTTGCAGACCGAGGGGTCCCGGGTTCGATTCCAGTCAAGGGCATGTGCATGGGTTGCGGGCGCATCCCCAGTGGGGGGTGTGCGGGAGGCAGGTGAGTCGATGTTTCTCTCTCATTGATGTTTCTGACTATCTGTCCCTCTCTCTTCCTCTCTGTGAAAAATCAATTAAATAAATAAGTAACTAAATAAAAGATGGAACATTGTTTAAAAAAAAAATACTTGGAGATAACTCATTTTAGATGCCCTTTTGTTATTGAAGCCTGGCAAGTGAGGTTTTGTGGGAACTTAGGAATAATACAACTGGGAGTTTAAGTTAGAATTTTCCTATAATTTAAAACAGCAACAGATGCTGCCTTTTAAGTTAGAAAAGCACTTAAGCTGTCATTATAAAATTTTTGGAGACAAAGAAGTAGTGTTTCTGAGTGAGTAAAAGTGTGTGCTTTGTGAATCAGCTTTTGGGAGTGATAAAAATTTTCTGTCTTAATTGGGGTGATGGTTAAAAATATATATTTATCAAAAGACCTGAGGTAACATTTAAGAGCTGTTCATTTCACTGAATGTAAAATTTACACCGATTTAAAAACACACGAACTACGTTCTCATGACTGGGGGGTAATGAACTAAGCAAAGAGATAAATGCACCAGGTGCTATGAACAAAATTAGAACAGAACAGAGAGCTGGAGCATGATGGGGAGGACAGGTCTGGGATCCAGAGGGGCCAGGGAGACTCAAAGAGATGTGTTTGAGCAGAAGCCTGAGCGAAGTGACATGCAGAGATCTGGTAGAAGAGCTTTCCGGCTGCGGAAGCACACGTGCAAAGAAAGGCCCGGAGCGGGGATGAAGCTTAGCATTTGTTCAAGCATAAAACTGCCAGGATGATTGGAGAGACGTGAACAAGCGGGAAAGTAGTCAGAGGGATTTGAGTTTGGAAAGGCAGAAAGGGCCAGATCTTAATATCCTTGCAGGTCATTGAAGTGTTTTGAACATTTGAAGTGGAATGATCAGATTTATATCTAAAACATTGTCTGGCTCTTGTGAGAAGAGACTGTAGAGGAAGGGAAGTGAAAGCGAGAAACCAGTTGGAGGTTACCAGTAAGACATTTTTTCCCACAGTAGAATCAAAGCCTATAATTTCTAACGTTTTTATTATGATGATCTTGCTAGCATTAAAAATCCTTTAATTTAACTATTTAGTTTTTGTCAGAGGGTTGCTAATTAGAGTGAAAGCGTTGAAAATTTTTGACAAGATGGAAAACCATGAAGTCCTATAACTCTAACTTGACATTAATGTCTGTAATTTTTGTTATATTTTAAAATGTAAACATGTTAAAAGATTTTACTTTGGCTCCTTCTTTTTTCCATTTATGATGGGAAAGAACAGGCCATTCATTAATGCTGACAATAATGGGCAGGATGTGACTTCCTTCCATTCTCTTTTTCTTCATCAAACTTCCATCTGGTACTCATTTTAAATAAAAATGTAAGAAAATCAGAAGTATGTATTTGATTACTGTTTGAGAATTCAAAGAACTTATTCAGAGAAACAGCTGTGAAAATAAAGGTGGGCAGATTCTTAGTATAAGTAAATGTTTCGTGTTCCTTTGGTAGATCCCAAGCAGCATTGAAGATATATTTAATGATGATCGCTGCATAAATATCACCAAACAGGTAACAACAACAAAAAGTAAAAATAGCGCCACCTTAAGCTTTGGGTCAGATTCACATGCCATTTAATAATAATGTATTTTACTCTTTTAGACTCCATCATTTTGGATTTTAGCTCGTGCCTTAAAGGAATTTGTGGCTAAAGAGGGTCAAGGAAATTTACCTGTCCGAGGCACAATTCCTGACATGATTGCAGATTCGAGCAAATATATAAAATTGCAAAATGTGTAAGTCACTATTTTCAAACTATGTAGCAGAAAAAAAATAATTTGTTTATATTAGAGATGAGACTATTTTACTAGCCTATCAGATATAAAATGGAAACCTTTTATAATCAAATTGCTTTAAAAACAAGCTAAAGATCTTAGAGGGCAGATTTAAAAAATAGATTTTATTTTTTGAAATAGATTTAGCTTCATAGCAAAATTGAGTGGAAAGTACAGAAAGTTCTCATATACCACCCTCCTCCCCCAGGAGACAGATTTTTTTTCTTATGTATTTCATGATAAAAGGTAACATTTGAGCAGTTAATTCTGTGATATGAGTTGTCCTATGCATTAACTAATTTAATATTCAAACATTAGAGAGATATACTAATTTGTCCCAGTTAAATAGATGAGGAAACTGAGGCCTAAAAAGGTAATTTATTGAGGGTCAGACAGCTGGTAACTAGCAGAACCAGGATTTGAACCCATTAAATCCATCTCCATACTCTTTTTAAAAATATATATATTTTATTGATTTTTTTACAGAGAGGAAGAGAGAGGGATAGAGAGTTAGAAACATCGATGAGAGAGAATCACCGATCAGCTGCCTCTTGCACACCCACTACTGGGGATGTGCCCGCAACCAAGGTACATGCCCTTGACCGGAATCGAACCTGGGACCTTTCAGTCCGAAAGCTGATGCTCTATCCACTGAGCCAAACCGGTTTCGGTTCCATCTCCATACTCTTAACTGGGGCCCTATACTGTCTTTTATTTGTAACTTAAAACTTGCAAGTCTTCAGTTTGGATGAATTTTTTATTAGTAATGTTTCATAATTTAAAGAGTTCATGTCTATAGATAGACACCTGCTATCCAGGTATCACTAGCCTGCACCCAGATAGACTGTCAAAAGGATGGTTCTCTGGAGATTACCCTCACGTGGTTTGGGCTCGATGCCGACGAATCCAGGGCCACTGGCTTGGTTCCCTCACGGGCCGAATAACGTCACCCAGAGAAGATCTCTGATCCTTAACAGATTGCACTCTTCATCTCAGTCGTCGTTCACAAATCTTTGTTGTCTTAGCCTAAAAATTTAACTTAAAACTTGGGGAAAGTCTATTGAGGATAGAAAGGTGTATGACCTCACATTGAAGGGAGTTAGCTTAACACGCATCCTTTTCAGAGGGTGAAAATGTAAATAGGCTTTAAAATTTTACATTGCAGGTGGGCAGTTTTGAAGTATTTAACTTTCCTTGGACTTGACTTCAAGGACAAAAATCATGTCCTTTAGAAACATGTGTTGCAGATTTTGTCAGAGAAGCATGGGTCACAGACTAAGGAGGGCCGTTTTTCAGTTGGGTGCTGTGAGTTACAGAGGGAACCCGGGTATTATTGGATTCCAAGTGTCCATCATCAACACTGGGAAGATCCCCAACTACTTCCAGGTGCTGCCGGCAGCATTTCCGTGGCATTTTCACATTCATATGTCCCAGACCAGTCTTTTTTCATGAATGCTTCCTGGTGATATTTGCAATTTGCTGATTTTAAATATATGTGTTATTGATTTTTTACAGAGAGGAGGAGAGAGGGATAGAGAGCTAGAAACGTCAATGAGAGAGAAACATCGACCAGCTGCCTCTTGCACACCCCCTACCGGGGATGTGCCCGCAACCAATGTACATGCCCTTGACCGGAATCAAACCTGGGACCTTTCAGTCCGCAGAGCCAAACCAGTTTCGGCTGCAATTTGCTGATTTTAAAATTTGTTAATAATAGCCCACCCCCCCCCTTTTTTCTCCCAGTTACCGCGAAAAAGCAAAGAAAGATGCTGCCGCTGTGGGTAATCATGCTGCCAAATTGCTGCAGTCTATCGGCCGGGTAAGCTGCTGGGCACCCTGCCTGTGAGGGACAGCACAGCCCCCTGTAGGCCCGACCCCGTAACTTCAGCCAGAAAAGGTGGAGAGATGGAGGGCGTGGCACTGGCTCCCCGCTTTTGGAGGGCCCTCTCACTGCCTGCCTCAGGAGAAACTGTGTCTTTTAAGGAGGAAATGTGCTTTTCCGGTGCTCTCCCAGCCCTGGGAGGAAGCCTTTCCGCCCCACAGTGACCATCTTTGTGCTGTCCCCACTGCTAACCTGCTCTTTCATACCGGAGCAAAATCTGCATTGTCTCTTTACAGGCACCAGAGTCCATTTCAGAGAAAGAATTAAAATTACTCTGTAAGTCCCCTTGAATTAATTTCCTTACTTTGTTTCATAAAAAATGTGCCATAAGGAGTGTTCTCAGGAATTTTAAATAGTTTAAATTGAAAAATTATCATAATCTCATGGTATAGATAAATACTATTGCGTAAGGTTTTTTTTTATTCTTATAATGTAATAATGAATGGGGATTATTTTAAGACTGGGTCAGAGCTAGAAGAAATCTATATGGCAATGCAAAAAAGATATGAAGGTCAGTTATTTGAAAATTGTCATTAATACTTCTTTTCAGATTATTGATTTTAAGTAATTTGGGAAAGTTTTATCTGAAGGCTTTGAGTGTGAAGTCGAGTCATATGTACATGGGGAGTATTGGTTTAATTACTCAGTTTGGTCTGTGTTTAGCGACTGTAATAGAATTAAGAATTTTACCATCGAGTTTAAGATGGTTAGGCTCCAGGTGTTTTTGATAACTCCTCAGTAGACCCGAAGCTTTTCTTTCTTTCTTTTCTTTTTTTTTAATGAACTACTTTTTTTAAAAAAAGTAGGTTTACTGTTGTGAGTACAAGAAACAGTTTATTCTTGTATTATTATTAATTACTAGAGACCCAGTGCATAAAATTCATGCACTGGGTGGTTGGGGGGGTGTCCCTCAGCCCAGCCTGCACCCTCTCCAATCTGGGACCCCTTGGGGGATATCTGACTGCCGATTTATGCCCAATCCAAACCAGCATTTAGGACATCCCTCTAGTAATCCGGTTCTGCTGGCTCCCAACCGCTCACCTGCCTGCCTGCCTGATTGCCCCTAACCACTTCTGCTTGCCAGCCTGATTACCCCCTAACCAGTCCCCTGCCAGCCTGATCGACGCTCCCCTGCCAACCTGATCGCCCACAACTACCCTCCCTGCCAGCTCTATTGCCCCAACTATCCTCCCCTGCAAGCCCCAGTCATCCCCAACTGCCCTCCCCTGCTGGCCTGGTCCCCCCCAACTGCCCTCCCCTGCTGGCCTGGTCCCCCCCAACTGCCCTCTGCTGGCCTGGTCACCCTTAACTGCCCTTCCCTGCTGGCCATCTTATGGCCATCTTATGACCACATGGGGTGGCCATCTTGTACAAGGGTATGATGGTCAATTTTCATATTACCTTTTTATTATATAGGATTGTATTATTTTCCATATGAATAACTGTAAACCTACTTAAAAAAATTTTTTTTAATATATATTTATTGATTTTTTACACAGAGGAAGGGAGAGAGATAGGGAGCTAGAAACGTCGATGAGAGAAAAACACCGACCAGCTGCCTCTTGTACACCCACTACCGGGGATGTGCCCGCAATCAACGTACATACCCCTGACCGGAATCGAACCCGGGACCTTTCAGTCCGCAGACTGACGCTCTACCACTGAGCCAAATTGGCTAGGGCTGAACTTTATTTTTAAGAGCAATTTTAAGGTCCTAGCAATGTTGAGTGCTAAGTACAGAGATTTCCTGTGTACCCCCAAACCCAACACATTCACACCTCCTCCATTATGAACACCCCCACCCGTGTGGCACATTGATTACAGTCGTTGAACTGACATGGACACATCATCACCAAAGTAAACAGTTCACATTAGAATAAACAAACAGGTGATGTACCGTCTGTGGGTTTTGACAAATGTGTAAGGACATGCGCCCACCATTATAGTATCTTACAGAATAATTTCACCGTCCTAAAAATTTCCTGTCTAGTTAGGTGTGTTCATTGCCCTAGCTGGTTTGGTTCAGTGGATAGAGCGTCGGCCTGCGGACTCCGGTCGATTCCGGTCAAGGTCCTTTAGTTGCGGACACATCCCCTATAGGGGGTGTGCAGGAGGCAGCTGATTGATGTTTCTCTCTCATCAATGTTTCTATCTCTCTCCTTTCCTCTCTGTAAAAAAATCAATAAAATATATGTATTTTTAAATTTCCTATCCTCAGCCTATTCATCTCTTCTTTTTTCCCTAACCCTGGGAAGCCATTAATATTTTTATTGTCTCTACACCATTTTTCCTTTTCCAGTGCACTTTGAAATGATACCCCTTCCACTCTTGCCTCTATTTAACCCATTTTCCAACGAGCAGTCAGAGAGATCTCTTAAATAGGAATGAGACCATACCATTTTCTGCCAGACCTATAATGAAAGTGGATCACCTTCCTTCAGCCTGCAAGGCCTTGCATGATCTGGTCTCTGCCTGCTTGCCTAGCCATCTCATGCCACTGTTCTCTGAGGCATTTCTTTTTAATTTAAGACCTAGTTTAGGAATAATCCAATCTGTTTACATGCTTTCTGAAGATAAAGTCTACATTTTGCATACTCCTCAATTCTAAAATATATTTATCAAACTTCTCCATTTCTTCACTCTTTCCCACTGTTTGTTTAGGCTTAGTTTTGTTTGTTTGTTTGTTTGTTTGTTTTTAAAAAATATATATTGATTTTTTACAGAGAGGAAGGAAGAGGGATAGAGAGTTAGAAACATCGATGAGGGAGAAACATCGATCAGCTGCCTCTTGCACACTCCCTACTGGGGATGTGCCTGCAACCAAGGTACATGCCCTTGACCGGAATCGAACCCGGGACCCTTCAGTCTGCAGGCCAGCGCTCTATCCACTGAGCCAAACTGGTTTAGACTAGGCTTAGTTTTAATGTTTTGTTCCATTATTAATCTTGTACTTTGTTTCAATATACAGTGTTTGTTTTACTAAATCATTATACCAGATTAAAAGCTGGATGTTGCGTATTTGAGGGCTTATTCTGTTCCCTCTATTTTGGGATATGTTTGAAAATTTCCATAAAATAATTTGTTTTGTTTTGTTAAAACCTTATATATACCAAGAGCACAATATATATAACACTTTACTTTTGGACTATTTATCCATATAATGATAACTACTGTTCATTGTGCCCTATCAGGCATTTGCATCCATAACTTTCAAAGGTAGCCGAGACCGGTTTGGCTCAATGGATAGAGCGTCAGCTTGGGGACTGAAGGGTCCCGGGTTCGATTCCGGTCAAGGGCATGTACCTTGGTTGCGGGCATATCCCCAGTGGGGGGTGTGCAAGAGGCAGCTGATCGATGACTCTCTCTCATCGATGTTTCTGGCTCTCTATCTCTCTCCCTTCCTCTCTGTACAAAATCAATAAAATATATTAAAAAAAAAAAAAAAAGGTAAATAATATCCCCATTCTGAGGCTCAGAGAGGTGCCATCACGTACTTATTCAGTGCCGAACTGGTTGTAGCACCAAGGACATGAATTTCGGATGACTTATGTTCTAGTCCTTTCCCTGCTAAACATTAGAGTCAAATAGGAGACATTTCTTCACGTTAGCGTGTCTGAAGGGTATAGACACAATTTCCTGTTCTTAAAGAGATCTGTGATTTGGAATATTCATGTTTCAGTTAGTTACCTCTGTGATGTCTTTCCTGTGTTCAGGTAGCAATTCTGCATTTCTTCGAGTGGTAAGATGTCGGTCCTTAGCTGAAGAATATGGCTTGGACACAGTTAACAGGGATGAAATTAGTAAGTATAATAATCTTTTGATGCTAGGTTATTAATTTTTTCCCATCCTCCCTTTAAAAATTGGATTGATGGGGCGACACTGGTTAACAGAATTTACAGGTTTCAGTTGCACACTTCTATGGTACATCATTTGTGTCTTCACCACCCCAAGTCAAGCCTCTGTCCATCACCATTTATCACCCCTATATCCCCGTTCACCTCACCCCACGCCCACTCTCCCTGACAATCGCCACCTTGTTCTCTGTGCTCATGAGTCCTTTCTCTTTTATTTTCCTTCTTTTCTTTTTTACTCAATTCTCTCCCCCTCCTGTCTCACCCCGCCACCCCATAAGCTGTGAGCCTGCTCTCTCTCTCTCTCTGAATCTGCCTTTATTTTGCTTATTTTGTTAGTTCATTAGATTCCACATATGCGTAAAATCCTATGGTACCTGTCTTTCTCTGACTGGCTCATTCAATTTATTATAATGCTCTTCAGGTCCATCCAAGCTGTTGCAAAGGGTAAGTTTCCCTTTTTACAGCTGAGTAGTATTCCATTGTATAAATGTACTGAAGCTTTAATTTTAAAGAGATTAATGTTTTATGTGTAATTATAATGAGTATATGGTGATAATATAAATGATAATGGAAATATTTATACTCTAAATTTAATTCTATAAACCTATCCAAGTAGTCATAATTTCACAATGTAAAACTTAATGCATATATACAATTGTATTTAGGTAGGTTACTAAGTTGTGTGATAAATAGAAGAACTAAAGTCAGCCTGTTACTACTTTATTTTTTATTTTTTAAAAGAATATATTTCTTTATTGACTTCAGAGAGGAAGGGATAGGATAGAAAGATAGAAACATCAGTGATGAGAATCATTGATTGGCTGCCTCCTGCATGCCCCCTACTGAGGATTGTGCCCAAAACCTGGGCATGTGCCCTTGGCCGGAATCGAACCTGGGACCCTTTAGTCTGCAGGCTGACGCTCTATCCACTGAGCCAAACTGGCGAGGGCAGCATATTACTACTTTAGTAGAGATTATGGTGACTAGATAATAGTCTAAGACACTGGTCGGCAAACTGTGGCTTGCGAGCCACATGTGGCTCTTTGGCCTCTTGAATGTGGCTCTTCCACAAATACAATGGCCTGGGCGAATATTTTGAAGAAGCGGCGTTAGAAGAAGTTTAAGTTTAAAAAATGTGGCTCTCGGCCGAAACCGGTTTGGCTCAATGGATAGAGCGTCGGCTTGGGGACTGAAAGGTCCCGCGTTCAATTCCGGTCAAGGGCATGTACCTTGGTTGTGGGCATATCCCCGGTAGGGGGTGTGCAAAAGGCAGCTGATCGATGACTTTCTCTCATCGATGTTTCTAACTTCTCTCTCCCTTCTCTGTACAAAATCAATAAAATATATATTTTTTTAATTTCAATCGTTGTACTGTTGATATTTGGCTCTGTTGGCTAATGAGTTTGTCGACTAATGGGTTTTATCTTAATGTATCTCCCTTTATTTTACTATTATTTATCATTTTCTATTTTATTGTCACAAAATACTAAAATTTTCTGGTAAAATTGCCTTGAGACATAAAATTTGAGTATATAGTAAGGTCCATCCTTTATTGTTTTTATGTCATGAATTACCCAAATTATATTGAATTCTTTCCCTTTCAGTTTCCAGCATGGACAATCCAGATAATGAGATAGTATTATACTTAATGTTACGGGCTGTGGATAGATTTCATAAACAACATGGTAGATACCCAGGTAAGAATAGCAATCAAATTATCAAATATAATAAAATCTTAAGTAGACACTTGAATTAAATCTTAAAGTGTTTTTGGGTGTTTACAATTGGTCCTTGATTTTTACATTGCAAACAGTTTACATTATATCTTATTGAGGAACTGCCATTTATTTTGTAAGTGTAACTTTGCAAATAGTGTTTGATTCTAAACCATTACAAGGGAATGTTGGTTGAATGGATAGCATGTAGAAGAAAACATTTTTCTATAATTTTTTACAGTTTACCTCTAAGAGTCACTGAATTTAATGTAGTGGAAATGGAAAGTCACAGGAAGTATGCCAGTGACTCCTGAACTCAGAGCTCTGAAGATGTAGGGATTTCTTTGCTTAATATCTAATTTTTGTTTTCTGTTAAATATAATGATTAGGGAATTGGCATAATTTCAAAGATTTTCAGTTGCCCAGAAAAATTTTATTAAGATAAGTTTAATTATGCAGGATTATTGCATAGCAGTACATTCTAGGTGAATCATAAAACCTGTTGCCCCAATTGATGTCGTATGTCTACTGAGTTACAGTCTTAATGAGCTAGCTTATCAGAAGAAAGAAAATGCATAAACACTATATTGCTTTATTTGTACTATTTGATTAGAATGTTTTTTTTTTTATTATCCATTGAATAACAAACCATCTCAAAACAATACATTATTATATGATGACTTTGTGAATTGGTTGGGCTCAGTTAGGCCTATCTCAGCGAGGAGCAAGGATCTTGCATGATGCCCGGAACTGGAGTCATTCTGAAGGCTTGACTGAATTGGACATCCAAGAAGTCATTTTTGCTCAGATGTCGGCCCTTTAGTCAGGAGTCCTGGAACTGCTGGAGGCTTGTCAGGCATCTGTAACCACATAGCTAGCTAGGGTTTCCTTTTAGCACGGCAGTTCTAGGGTAGACTTCTTACATGGTGTCTGGCTTTCCTAGAATTAACATTCCAAAGACCCAGGTGGAAGGTACAAGGCTTTTTGTGACTTAGAAGTCACAGCATCACTTGTGTTGTGTTCTGTTTGCTTCCCAAGGCCAGCTGAGATTGAGAAGAAGGGGGCTGCATGAGGGCACAGAGAGGATACATTGGGGAGCCATCTTGGGCGAGTAGCAACCACACAGCGCAGTCTTTGAGCCTAGGTTCAGATCCAAGCTCTGTCACTATCTCTTGAATTTGAATGAGTTACTGTTTCCCTCTAAGTTTCAGGTCTCATACTTATGGAATAGCAATAATAGTATCTACTCTATTAGACTGTTAGGGTTAAATATGTGATGTATGAAAATCACTTTATACACTGCCTAGCACCTTGTAAGTACTCAATAAAGCATAGGTATTGCTCTTATGAGGAAGAGTAGTGGTGATCATTTTTAAATCATAGTAGTTAAAAAATACTGATTTTTTAAAAATAGGTGAATGTTATGGCAATTATATTTTAACTTCCAGTAGTAATAACAATCAATAGCTCACTTTTGTAGATGTTATAGCTTAATTATTAACAACTGTCTGGGCTTATATCTGTTTTGCTATTTATGAGCTAAGTAACTCAGGCAAATAATGTGTGTCTCAGTTTTTTCATCTGTAAAATGGGAATAATAGTACCTACTTAATAAGGTGATTGTGAGGATTAAATTAAACAGTATATATATGGTACTTACAGGTTTTTGAGCATTAACAGATGCATTAACCAGGATCTGTAATGCTCAGTGTTACCTGTTGTTATATGTCCTCTGTGTCATTTAATCTCTTGGAAATGAATAATAAACACCATAATTTTTACAGAGGGTATAAATAGGACATCACTTTCTCATTCATTCAATTCTTCTATCAAAGTATTGAGCACCTACTGTGTGCCAGACACTCTTCCAGATACTGGAGATGGGGCAGTGAACAAAGCAGGCTCATCAAACTTAAATTTTAACAGGTTTTTGATGGTTTCTTTTATTGTTACAGGTTTGTGGTATTTTCAAATATTAGTCTCGTACATTCTGTTATTTTTGTTCTTCATTTTCACACCTTTTTTTTTTTTCTTTTTTTTTTCTAAATATATTTTATTGATTTTGTACAGAGAGGAAGGGAGAGAGATAGAGAGTTAGAAACATCGATGAGAGAGAGTCATTGATCAGCTGCCTCCCGCACACCCCCCACCGGGGATGTGCCCGCAACCATCACACCTTTTTTTTTTATTAGAACACCTGAAACTGGTGTAAATAAAGGAGGTAGCCATTCATTTTGAATCATATGTTTATTTCAGTGAAAATTAATTTGCCTGTATATTTGTAGGGGTATCTAATTATCAAGTTGAAGAAGATATAGGAAAGTTGAAGTCTTGTCTCACTGGCTTCCTTCAGGAATACGGACTGTCTGTAATGGTGAAAGATGATTATGTCCACGAATTGTGAGTATTTCTTAAGCCATGTTAAGAAATAATACCGGTGCCTGTCCTAAGCTAGTCGAAGTTCATGTCTCCTTTCTTTCTTAAAGTTGCCGATACGGAGCTGCTGAGCCACACACCATTGCTGCGTTCTTAGGAGGTGAGTTTCAAAGATGAGAAGACTGGCATCTGTTGTTATATAGTAGAGTTACGAAGTTTTTTGTTTTTTTTTTAAAGGTTTTTATTGATTTCAGAGAGGGAGAGAGAAATAGAAACATCAGTGGTGAGAATTATTGATTGGCTGCCTTCTACCAACACCCCGCCTGCCCCTCTCCTCTTTTTCCCCCTCCCCCCCTGGGGATGGAGCAGCAACCTGGGCACATGCCCTTGATGAATCAAACCTGGGACCTTTCAGTCCGCAGGCCAATACTCTATACACTGAGCCAAACCGGCTAGGACAGTTTTGTTTTCTTAGCTATTTTACCGAGGGAGGTCAGTGAAGCAGGGTGTTGAATATTAAGTGGCACAACGCCTTTATGTTTCTTCACTTTGTCCAGGTCTTTGTTTTAAATATCGTTCCTGTGAGACCTTCCTCACTCCGATTTAAGGCTGAGCGCCACCTCTTGTATTCATGCCTTCTTCCTGCTGTTTCTCCTTTGCTCTAGGCCCTTTGAGGTGGTCTCTCCCTCACTGTGCTGGAAGGGAAGGTCCATGGGGCACTGACTTTGTCTTCTGTTCCTACCATATTCCTGGTGCCCAGAACAGCGTCTGGTACAGAGTAGAGTCTCACATTGTACTTAATTAACGAGTGTTTCTGAAAGATCAAGCTTCAGGTTATAAAAGATGAAGAATTTTTTTTCTTAGTTTTTTTTTGTTTGTTCTATTTTTGTTTTGAGTAGTTACATCAGTATTTAATAGAGATTCTTTCCAAATTACAAATGTATTTAAAACAAATACACCTTTATTCCCTTTTTATTGTAAAAGTAAAGCAGAAGGGAGTCCTTAGAGAATCTTCTCTGCCTAGTATATGTATCCTTTAAAATGCAATCAACTGTACTACTATTTTGATGGTTTTTTACTTAATATATCTTGCTAATGTTTCAAAACCACTTTTAATAACATAGTTATTAAAAATTATGGTCCTTTATTTTGATATGGTAAATTATGTCTGTTTTGGATTACTTTTAAACACTTTGCTTTTGGAAAAGGGGAAGGTTTTCTTTACAGAACTGATATTTTTATATAATTCTTGAAACTTACCTTTTTTAAAAATTTGCTTTTTTCCTTTCTCCTTGCAGGAGCTGCTGCTCAAGAAGTTATCAAAATAATCACCAAACAATTTGTAATTTTTAATAATACTTACATTTATAGTGGCATGTCACAAACTTCAGCAACTTTTCAGTTGTAGAATAAGTATCCGCTGTAGTGTGTTAATAATTGAGACTATAATGGCCTTTGGGTTGTGCTCTAATCTGTAAAATTCTGTCAAGGGAAAACTGTTAAATTGTTTACTTAATAAACATTTTCTCATTTGTAATAATGTAGTCTTGTTTGGGGGGTATTAGGGGGGTGGGGAGGGGGATAGTATGTGAAGGAAGTAGTCATGTTTCCCAGAGAGTAAGAGCTATTCATTTAAAATTGAGTTCGCTATTTTCAGCTTGCCGTTTCAAAGTTACTTACAGAAATCGTTTCATCAGAAATAGCTTTAAGAACTTTTTTCTTAAAGTCTTAAATAATGAATTTAATACATGTGTAGATTTTAGCTCTGATCTTAGGATCATCACTATTTGTTAAAATTTATAGAATTTATAAGGAAATATTTCAGACGTATTAGTTTTTATCAGAAAACAAGGACATAATGCACCTGGGAGGGAAGGTTGGGAGGAATGAGGGCCCGACTTCCGGTGCCGCTCGTGCCGCTCGTGCCCCTCGAGGCCATCCTCCGTGATGGGTGATCGCCTCGTCCATCAGGGAGCCCTCCCAGCTAACTCTTTGGGGTGTAAAGGAAGCATTTACGGACAGGGAGGTTGGAGGATTTACCCTTGAAGTTGTGAATTTCCACCACTTAAAAACGTCAATCACGAATTCTCTCTTAACACCTGCCCTTGGGGAGCAATTCCCCCTGGGGGCAGAGCTGCCGGAAGTCCCGCCCCCGGAAGTGGTTCTCGCCCTCTCGGTGGGAAACGGGCTGCGGCGTCGTGGTAGGCAGGGAGCAAAGGCCGAAGAGTGGAAGCCCGGAGCCTGGAGACTTGAGGGTAAAGACCGCGGCTCCCCGCGTGTTCTTCGTGTTCGGTCCCCGCGCAGCCCTGCCCCGGATGGAGCCTGTCCACTGCCTCCTGAGGAAGGCGGGCTGCGGCCCGCGGGCTGCGGCGGGCCTCACGGCGGCCGGGATGCCCACGGCCCCGCTGTGCCCTCGGCCGGCCCTGGTGGCGGGGTGGCCGGAGCGCGAGGGCGTGGGCTGTGCGTGTGGGAAGGGCTCTTCCTGGGGAGGCTGCGGTCCCCACAGCAGCTGGTGGTGGACAGAGCATTGGCGCCCGCCATTCAGTCAGGTGTGTCCCGATTTTCAACAATGTGTCCCGCAGCGTGTTTAAAAAGTCCCGATTTTTGGAAAGAACCTTTTAAAACGCCGCGAGACGCGGGACACATTGTTAAAAATCGGGACGCCTGGTCACCTTAGTCAGGGGTCGAGAGCTTGGCAGTTTTCGACCTCAGAAGCCGCGCGCCTCGCCAGGTGGCTGTGATGTGAGGCAGGTGGGAACCACGGGGAGGTGGTCCCCGGGGCACCTGCCGCCGCTGCCCGCGCCCGAACTGGCCCGCCCGCTGCCGGGGAGCCGCGCGGTGGTGGGGCCTTTAGCCAGCGCCCTGTCCCTCGCAGGCGTTGGACAACCTGGTCGGCGGAGAGCCTGAGGCACCGCCTGTGCTTTTTTTTTTTTTTCTTTATTGATTAAGGTATTACATATGTGTCTTTATCCTAAGGTGACCAAATGTCCCGCTTTTGGCGGGACAGTCCCGATTTTGAACAATTTGTCCCGCGTCGTGCGGCGTTTTAAAAAAGTCCCGGGACAGATCAACCGAAGGACCTGTATACATGCATATAAGTACAACCAATGGACATAAAACTCTGGGGAGGGAGGGTATGTATGGGAGGGGGGGCAATGTTAAAATATGTACACAGATAATAATTTAATATAAATTAATTAATTAATTAATTAAAACCACACACACACACACACAAAAAGTCCCGGGACGTCTGGTCACCTTACTTTATCCCCACCTCCGCACCCCCCACCCCCACCCACTCATACCCTCATCCCGCTGGTGTCTGTGTCCACATTGGTACCGTTAGGCCTATTCCAAAGGAGTTCTGCCAGTTCTTTTTTATTTTTAAATTTTTAAATATTTTTTAATTGATTTTTTACAGAGAGGAAGAGAGAGGGATAGAGAACTAGAAACATCGATGAGAGAGAAACATCCATCAGCTGCCTCCTGCACACCCCCTACTGGGGATATGCCTGCAACCAAGGTACATGCCCATGACCGGAATCGAACCTGGGACCTCTCAGTCCGCAGACTGACGCTCATTCCACTGAGCCAAACCGGTCTCGCTCTGCCAGTTCGTGAGCGGAAATTCAGGAAACTGGGTGGGCTTAGCCTTCCCTCCTTGGAATGATCACGCACCTTTACTTTTGCAAATGGGTGAGAGGAGGATTTAGGCGACGGCTGCTCCAATCTACTGACTGAAAATATAGTTCAAAGGTTTCTAGAACAGTGCTTGTCCTCCAATAGGACTTATGAGACATTAGAAACTTGTAAAAATTGTGATAAGTAGAAAACTGGAATAAAACGCCATAGAGCCACCAGCTAAATGCAGTGTTATGTTGCTGTTTTATAACAGAAGTGTTTTTTCCTTACTTTTAAACATTTTGAGTAAACAGTATCCTATGGATGTACTATAATATGCTTAACCATTTTTTAAATGGAATCTTTGGCAAAACTGGTATACGTTTGTATATTACTTTGTAAAAGATTCCCACATTTAAAATTGTTCTGTTTGGGAATTTTATTTTCATTTTGAGAGAGAGTGAAAAATAGAAAGGATAATTCGGTGTCTCCCATGAACCACATAATGATGAAGTACATAAGTATTTTAGAGTTCTGTAAGTTCTGATTTATTGGTCTAAGAAGTTAATTGGACCGATAGCTGTTTTTCTAAAAAATTAGCATTTAAAAATAAATCATATAAGAGGTCAGTCATATCAGGGCTGCTGGTTATTTTTTAAATATATATTTTATTGATTTTTTACAGAGAGGAAGAGAGGGATAGAGAGTTAGAAACATCGATGAGACAGAAATATCAATCAGCTGCCTCTTGCACACCCCCTACTGGGGATGTGCCTGCAACCAATGTACATGCCCTTGACCAGAATCAAACCTGGGACCTTTCAGTCCACAGGCCGACGGACACTGAGCCAAACTGGTTTCAGCGTGGGCTGCTGGTTATTTTAAAAATTATTATAACAGCCGGGACCGGTTTGGCTCAATGGATAGAGCGTCGGCTTGGGGACTGAAGGGTCCCGGGTTCGATTCCGGTCAAGGGCATATACCTTGGTTGCGGGCATATCCCCAGTGGGGGGTGTGCAAGAGGCAGCTGATCGGTGACTCTCTCTCATCGATGTTTCTGACTCTCTATCTCTCTCCCTTCCTCTCTGTACAAAATCAATAAAATAAGAAAAAAAAATTATTATAACAAATGATATATAAACAAAGATTTAAGTTAATAATACTATCTTGAACAAACCATGGGTTGTTAGAAAAAATCTTATTAATCTTAGCTTATGAAGATAAATGCAGTTCTAATTGTGTGTGTGTGTGTGTGTGTGTGTGTGAAACTTCTGATTCATGAAGGGATACCCAATCTGAAAGGATGCGATGAAAATTTACAGGAAAGACAATAAGAAGGAACAGAGGAGGACTAGTTAGATTTAGTTAACCAACCATTCGTGTGTTTATCTATTTATGAAATATATTGATTCAGAGAGGGAGATAGAAACATCAATGATTGAGTATCATTGATTGGCTGCCTGCTGCATACCCTCTACTGGGGATCAAGTGCCATGTACGCTCCTGAGCCAGGAACCTTGGCATTTGGCCTTGACGGGAATCGAACTGGGACCCTCCAGTTTGCAGGCCAATGCTCTATCCACTGAGCCAAACTGGGTAGGGCTTGTGTGTTTATTGAATAGAATGTATTGAATGCCTGTAGTACTTAAGAATGCCAGCAGCATTTTTTTAATGTTTTCACATATAATTCTTGTAACAAGTCTGAAGTAGGAATTTCCCATTTTACAGATGAGGAAACTGAGCCTCAGAGAACTAAAGCACACCTTGTATCACACATGTAATAATTTGTAGATTCAATCCCTGCTCTCTGGCTTTAGGAAAACTATTCCTTCACTGTCCCTTTGCATTTATAATCCTGGACTTCTCAAATGTTCATCCATCCATTTATTTATTTGTGTGAAGGAAATTGTTTTTTTAAAAATAATTTTTAGTTAAATTTATTGGGGTAATATTGGTTAATAAACTTATATTGGTTTCAAGTGTATAATTCTATAATACATCATCTGTATATTTCTTTTTTTAAATATGTTTTTATTGGTTTCAGAGAGGGAGAGAGAGATAGAAACATCAATGATGAGAGAAAATCATTGATCAGCTGCCTCCAACACACCCCATACTGGGGATTGAGCCCGCAAACCAGGCATATGCCCTTGACCAGAATCAAACCCATGACCCTTCAATCCACAGGCCGACTCTATCCACTGAGCCAAGCTGGCTAGGGCTGTATATTTGTTTTTTAAAAATATGTTTATTGATTTTAGAAACAGGGAGGAAGGGAGAGGGAGAGAGAAACATCAATCAGCTGCCTCCTTCATGCCCCCAACTGAGGATCAAGCCTGAACCTGGGTATGTGCCCTGACCGGGATCAAGCCTGCAACCTCTCTGTGCAGGGGACAATGCTCAACCAGCCGAGCCTCAGGGCTCATCTGTATATTTTAAACATTGATTTAAGTGAAGAAAATTTCCTTTGTCTTATAGGTGAAATATAAGGGGCGAAAAAACAGACAAGCATGGAAAGTGAGGACACAAAGAAAATACAAGGTGAGAATCCATGGATCATATGTCTGGAATCAGTTTCATATATTTGTGAGTAATACTGCGGATTATCTGATAGGATCCAGAAAATGAAAGAATAATTCAGCAATTTACATAAATATTTATCAAGCACCTACTCTGTGCCTATCACAGTCACTCAGGAAACTGACATTCTAATGGGAAAAGATATACTGATAATTAGAACACCATCTGAAAATTGATTTAATGGAGGTAAATACAAGAAGAGTTGGGAACCTCAGATAACTACCATCAAAGTATGCCTGGGAGATTTCAGACTGATCCTTAGTATAATAAAAATGAAATCCATGGGCATGGGGGAAATTACCAGAGAGGAAGTACTAAGAATAGAATGGGAATGGTGTTTCTCTTAATGCACACTATCACAAAGGATTTGGCTAAAGACTGAGAAAAACATTTCAGAAAGGTGAATGGAGAGTCAGGAATGTAATGTGGGATTTTGGAAGTTGGCTTTAGTGTTATTAACCCTTCAGGTCCTGGGACATATTTTAATAAATCAGAGTTCTCCTGCCCAATACTGTTTGGACCAATAGAACAAAACCTAGTTTGGTAAAGCAGAGGAGGAACGTTATTCTTTTATAAAGAAATGGAAAGGGTGAGCTCATGCTCTAATGGCACATTCCCTCCAAGTGAGAAGGAGTCTTCTATATTTATAGGCTGTGGCATGGAGTGATTAAATTCTTTTTTAGGCCTGGATAGTTATTCTTCTGTTGTAGTTGGCCCTTTTGTGCATGGCCTTTTTTTTTTTGCCCATGTTGCCCTATACCGTCTTGGTCTTTGCGCTCACCCCTCTTCATTTTGAGGTCAGGAATCCTCTCTAGTTCCTATAAGCTAGCATAGCTTTGATATAGTTTAGGTATTGAGAAATGTTAGGTCTCTTAGATGATAGCCAGATGACATTAGAAGAATGCTTTGTGAGAAAGATTGCTTGGAAGGATCAGTGTCAAATGTTCATAGTTGTGTGTAATCCATATTTTTAAATATTTGGAAGAATTTACAAATGAAGTAATCTGAATTGAACCTGGAGGGTTTAAAAAATTATTTTTATTAATCTCAGAGAAGAATGGGAGAGGGGGAGAGAGAGAGAAACATCAATGATGAGATAAAATCATGGATCGGCTGCCTCCTGAACACCCAACAGTGGGTATCAAGCCTGTAACCTGGGCAAGTGCCCTTGACTGGAATCGAACCTGGAACTCTTAAGTCTACAGGTTGATGCTCTATACACTGAACCAAATTAGTTAGGGCTGGAGGGTTTGATTTGTTTGTTTTTACAGAAAGGTTTTTAACATTGGTTTTACTTTCCTTCAGAGATATGATGATTTAGGTTATCTGTTTCTTCTTGGGTGAGTTTTAGTAATTTGTGTTTTTCAAGCAATTTGTCCATTTCACCTAAGTCATATAAGTATGAAGTTGTACATAACCATTATTATCTGTAGAATCCATGGTGATGCCATCTCTCTCATTCTGATACTGATAATTTGTGTCTTTTCTCCTTTATTCCTGATCAGTTTGTGTAGAGGTTTTCAGTTTCATTAATCTTCTCAAAGAATCAGCTCTATTGTTTTTCTCTTTTCTGTCTCATTGATTTCAACTTTAATCTTATAATTTCTTTCCTTCTATTTGCTTTGGGTTTAACTTACTCTTTTTCTAGTTTCTTAAGGTAGAAGTAAGATCATTACTTTGAGACCTTTTTTGTAAGACAGGCTTTAGTAGCATCCACAAATTCTACCGTCATTTTTTCATTTTTATTTAGTTTATGTCTAAGTGGCAGATATTTAAACCAGTATAGCTTTAAAGAGAATAATATTTTGATTTTCTATTCCTATATTTCATGAAAGGAGAAGATAAAATAATTTTAAGAAGTTCAAGTTCTTTTATTTAAGGAACATAATTGTTTTATATGTCTATTTGTTAGACTATAAAAGTAATGCATACTTATTTTTAAAAAGCAAACATTACAATGATATATATTTAGAAAGTGAAATTTAAATAGTTACTTTTTTAAAAGAAACATTTGGTTTAAAATAATGACATTTTTGTTCTTTAGAAATGAAGACTGACCTGAACTTATTATTGGAGTGTCTGAAGTATCAAATGGACAATCCTTTATCACAAAAGGAAGCTTTGGTCACTATTCATTCAATTTGTCAACAAAACAGTAAGACATGATAGTGAATTTTTATCTATGATTCTAGTTCTTTAGTATTGTGACATATGAAATATGCATAGCCCTTTTTCTTCCACTCAGTTGTTCTACATGTTTTGTTACTATGTTCATATAATTTATTTTATTCTGAAAAAAATAATAATAAATATGATTTCTGTCTTGTTTTGTTTGCACATCCTACAGGTGATGCAGGTGTATATTTTCGGGAAATTGGTGGTTTGATGTTTGTAAAAAATCTTGCAAGGTCAAGTGCACATAGCATGGTGAAAGAAGCAGCCTTATATACTTTAGGAACTGTTGCAGAAAAAAATGGTAAAATATAAAAATTTTATTTCATTATCCTTCAAGACTGACCTGTTATACATTAATAAACTACTAAACATAATTTTAGAATTAAATGTTTTTTATTGTGTCTGGATAGTTTTATCCAAGTATTTTATTTATTTATTTATTTAAATTAATGTATGCCAGTCCTGGCCGGTTTGGCTCAGTGGAGAGAATGTTGGCCTGTAGACTCAAGGGTTCTGGGTTCAATTCTGGCCAAGGGTTGCAGGTTTGATCTCCAGTGGGGGGAGTGTAGTAGGCAGTCAATTATTCTCTCTAATCATAGATGTTTCTATTTATCTCTCCTTCTCCCTTCCTCTCTGAAATCAATAGAAATATATTTTAAAAAATTAATGTATGTCAAAGATTATATTTAACTTATTAACTAATGAAGGAATCAGTAAAAGGTCACAAGTGTTTTAAAGGCAATGGCAAAAACCCATATAGGCATTTAAGAATGCTGAAATCCTATATAATAAAAGGCTAATATGCAAACCGACTAAACGGCAGAATGACTGGTCACTATCATACACACTGACCTCCAGAGGGCAGACACTCATTGCAGGAGCTTCCTCCTGGTGGTCAGTGTGCTCCCACGGGGGAGCACCACTCAACCAGAAGCCGGGCTCACGGCTGGCCAGCACTGTAGCAGTGGCAGGAGCCTCTCCTGCCTCCATGGCAGCGCTAAGGATATCCACTGATGGCTTAGGCCCGCTCCCCCAAGGGGCTCCAAGATTGCAAGAGGGCGCAGGCAGGGCTGAGGGATCCTCCCTCCTGAGTTAACGAATTTTGTGCACCAGGCCTCTAGAAGACTTATAAATAAGCACTTAATTGGTCACTATCTGAAGGGCAATAATTAAATGCATTCTAATGTCCAAGTGTTTTGCATTTCTATTGACAGGTATAACTTGCATTACTATCAGTTTAAAAAAAATAATTTACAGAATTGGGAAATAGCTCAAAGTCAGTGAAAGATACAGATTGCATTAGATAGGACATTTAGCAATAATTTTGTCCATTCAAAAGCTTTTACATTCTCCTTGGCATTAGTTAGAAATAATTATTTTCACTTTATTTTTTACTACCATGCATAAGTTTTATTTATTTATTTTTTTATGAAATAAAATTCATCCTTCTTTCCTATTTTGTTTTGTATTTTCAGCCATAGGAAAGTTTTCTTTTCTTTTCTTTTCTTTTTATTAAGGCATTATATGTGTACATATCTTACCATTGCCTCTCCCCAGGAAACTTTTCCATAGTTCCAGCTTATAGGGGAATCTACCCACATTTTCTGTTGGTACTTGTAAGGTTTTTTATTGCACTTCTACATTTTTGATTCTTTTAAATATTTTCTGAATTATGGTGTGATGAATAAGTTGGGATAATCCAGTTTTACCTTATTTCTTAAATGGCAACCCAGCTATCTTAACACTTCTTATTTAAAAAATAGGTTTTTTCACACTAATTTAGATAGTACTATCATCAATCACTTAATGAATTTTTATATGCAGTGGGTCTAGAACTGATTTTTCTATTTTGTTCATTGAATCAAAAGATGGAAATAACCTACAGCCATCTTGTATATGGATATACTCTAAGTATACAAATTCATTCAATTTTTCTGAAATAAGTTTGAATCTAAACCATTGATTTGTTAAAAAAAACTTTATATTCCTACTAGAGGCCCAGTGCATGAAATTTGTGCACAGATAGGGTCCACAGGCCTGGCCAGGGATCAGGGCTGATGGGGCCTCTGGCTGCTGGCCGGGGCCTTCCTTTCCTGGCTACCAGCTGAGGCTTTGCTTCATTCCACACCACCCCCTGTGGTCAGTGCACATCATAGTGAGCGATTGAACTCCCCGTGGAGTTCAGTCCCCCACTCTCTATAGCTCTCTATTCCTTGCAATAAAGTATATTAAATATATATATATATATTGATTATATATCCATGTGTTCAAATTATTTTTTAATCTGTTTATGATTATCACAAAAAATTCCTACTGTCAGATAGGTATCATTTTTTGGAAAGATATTTTTATTTAAAAAAAAAACTTAAAAAATAGCACAAATATAATTTCTTCCTCTGTTTTCTAAAGCAGGTTTCTGAATTTTCTTAAATTTTTCTTTTGCTATGTTTTTGTTACTTACTTATCCTCTTAAATTTTGTGTGTGCCATATTTTTTGTTGTTAATTCTTTTAAAAATATATATTTTATTGATTTCTTACAGAGAGGAAGGGAGAGGGATAGAGAGTTAGAAACATCAATGAGAGAGAAACATCAATCAGCCGTCTCCTGCACACCCCTACTGGGAATGTGCCCGCAACCAATGTACATGCCCTTGACCGGAATTGAACCTGGGACCCTTCAGTCCACAGGCCGACGCTCTAGCCACTGAGCCAAACCAGTTTCGCCCTGTTGTTAATTCTCACCTGAGGATATTTTTCCCGTTGATTTTTAGAGAGAGTGAAGGGAAGGAGAGAGACACCGAGAGAAACATTGATGTGAGAGAGACACATCAATTGGTTACCTACTAAGGATCTACTACATGTCCTTAACTAGAACTGAATATGGGACCCTTCCGTCTGCAGGGTCTATCCATTGAACCGAACTGTATGGAGCTGTGTGTGTCATATTTTAAGTTTTTATTCAGTTAAGTTATTATTGGAAATTCTACGGGGTTGTGGTACATTTTTTAGAGCCTAGATCAAGTACTTTTGATTAAGATATTGCTTCTTTGATCTGCTAATTTAATAAGCACGTATCAGTTTGTTTATGTACAATAAATGTCAATGAAATATTTGATTTGTACTATGCAGAGAAATTAAAATTATATTTTTATATTTCAGTTTATTGTCAGCAGACTCTGTGCACTTCAGAATTGTTTGAAGACTTAATTTGGTTCTTATCTAATAATGATTCAAACACAAATTTGAAAAGAATGTCTGTCTATGTTATTTTGGTTCTAGTTTCAAATAATAGTAAGTACATTCTTTTATGTTGTAGAAACAGTTTTTAAAAACAATAAGTTGGGATAATCATTATTAATCCTTTTATTCTAGTCCTTATGTCTTTTGTTCTTACTAACTTATGAAAACTACTAGCTTTAAGAGAATTAATAGCATGCATTTAATTGTTCAATATTTATTAATTTTAACAAATAGTAAAGTGATTTGTATATTTAATTAACATTGAAAAGAAATAGCTTTAAAAGCAAAAGAGAGGTATTAAATGGATTAGTTTGGTTGTTATATCACTAAATTGGCCATTTAGTTAGTGTTTGCTTTCAGTCAGCAATGACCTTAAATTTCATGTAGCTCTTACTAAAGTTTTTGTTTTGTTTTTCAGTTTTTATTTTGGAATAATTTTAGATTTGCAGAAAAGTTGCAAAGATAGTATAGCATGTTCCTGTATACTTACTGCTCAGCTTAGGCCAAGGTTATTTTTTTAGCAT
This sequence comes from Nyctalus aviator, assembly GCA_036971965.1. Classification (NCBI taxonomy): domain Eukaryota; kingdom Metazoa; phylum Chordata; class Mammalia; order Chiroptera; family Vespertilionidae; genus Nyctalus; species Nyctalus aviator. The sequence goes on from CM072936.1 coordinate 37,400,802, forward strand.
TGCTTTGTTTACATCTTCAAATTGTTAGAAATTTTATCATTTAAAATGCTTCTAGATTTTTATTTTTTCTTCTTTGAATTTTTTAATGTTTTGGAGCATTTTATTTTGTTACACATAACCATGCAAAATATATGTTTTATAATTTTTTAATAATTATTTTTTAATATATGTTTTTTAATTGACTTCAGAGAGGCAGAAAGAGGGAAAGAGAGATAGAAACATTCATGATGAGATAGAATCATGGATCAGCTGCCTTTTGCAAGTCCCCTACTGGGTATTGAGCCCACAACCTGGGCATCTGCCCTTGACCGGAATTGGACCTGGGACCTTTCAGTTCGCAGGCCGACGCTCTATCCATTGAGCCAAACCGGCTAGGGCTGTGTAATTTTTTAGAAGAAATTTAAGTGCTGTTATTCTCTATGCCAGTGGTTCCCAACATGGGGCACATGCCCCTCAGGGGGATAATCTGACTTTTAAGGGGGGCAATTCAAGAATGAGTTATTAACAGTGAATTTTTTGCATTTCTTATGGTTCTAGGGGCTTCATATACAGTACATAAATATATATTGTGATATATTCATGCATTTCAGGTCTCTGTTATATGTTTTGAAACTTTGCTCTTTTTTCATATCACTTCATATTGTTATTTTTTAGTGATTACTTTCTCAGTACTTCATCTGCCCTTTCGTTCTTTTATTTTTCTCTTTCATGGATGCCATGTTCTTTGGGAGCTTGTTTAGACCAAGTGAAAGGCCTTTTAGGTTTCCTCCATGTGAACAGCTCACTTTTTGAATAATAAGAATTATATGTCACGGAGAGTGGGGAGACATCAGGATTTTAGAGGTGCTTAGGTGGCCAAAAAAAAGGTTGTGAACTACTGCTATAAGCATAAGTAATATATTTCCCACAATCTTGATTAGTTTTTTTCTACCGTAATTGTGTTATACTTTGTAATACTTTAAAGTAATTAAAAGTTATTTATTAAAATACTACTTAAATGTTTTCTATTTCTGCCAAGTTACTTCTAAACAAAGTCATATTCCTGTAATATGTGGCTATTCTTTTAAGGGACTGGACAAACGCTTGTGAGAGAAACAGGTTGTTTTAAAATTCTGTCAGAGTTGTTCAGGTAAGCAAATATAAATTTCTTGTTACTAATTAGTCATTACTTAAGACCTTAACACATTTTTATTAATTTACTTTCTTTTCTTTTTAATCTAATAGGGCAGTCCTTTCAAAATATGAGTTGAATTTGTCAGATAAAAATGTTTTCCAGAATTATCAGTTGTGGTCGTCAGTGTGTGGTACTCTGTGTGTCTGTGTCAACAATCCTCAAAATGGTAATTATCTCAAATATCCTTTATAATAAAACCCTAATATGTAAATCAAACAAATGGCAGAACTACCGGCAGACAACCCATCACTTTGATGTGCACTGACCACTAGGGGGCAGACGCTCAATACAGGAGCTGCCCTCTGGTGGTCAGTATGTGCTCCCACAGCTGGAGCGCTGTGCAGCCAGAAACAGTGGCGATGGTGGGAGCCTAAGGAGCAGCCAGCAGGCAGGCAGTAAGAAGCGAGGGGTCCCGAACTGTTAAAGGGCGCAGGCCAGGCTGAGGGCCCCCCTCCCCAATCTCCTAGTGCATGAACCTCATGCACTGGGCCTCTAATATGAATATAAAAATAAAGATAAGAACAAATGAAAATTCATATTTTCCAAATATATTAAAATATGATTAACTTTGTCTTGTTTCAGATGAAAATCAAAGACTTTGTTGTTCACTTTTTCCACATGCTAATGACTGGCTAAAAAATTGTATGTTGCCTGAGATAATTCGCCCTCTTTGCTCATTTATTGGACTCACTCTTGCAAATAACAGTAAGTATACATTATTCTACGAGTTGTATTTGAAGAAGCTATTTCAAAGCATAATAAAAAATGCTATTGATTTAGTTATTGTATTAATCGAATTAATGGATTAATTTTATTCCAGAAATTGGGACATTTTAGATAAACTTAGACTATCACAGATAGGAAAATCTTAAAAGTAGGTCTGTTGGGAAGATATTGGGAAGTATCACATGATCTCACTTGTATGTGGACTCTAATGAACAAAATAATAGATCTAGAGACATGGAAGCATGGTACAGACTGTAGAATTTCAGGTGGAAGATGGGGAAGGTGGAAGTGATCAACCAAAAAATTTGTGTGTGTGTGTGTGTGGGTGTGTGTGTATGCATAACCCATGGACATAGACAATAGGGGGTAAAGACCTGGGGTGGAGGACAGGGGTGGGTTAGAAGGGGTCAATGAGGGAAAAAAGGGACATATGTAATAATTTCAACTTTACTGGTATTGATTAAATTTTTTTTAAATGCTATTAATATGAAATATTGATGAAGGTGTGAGCAACTAGAACTTTCTCACACATTGCTGATATTTGTTTTCAGATGTTTAAAGCAAATAGTCATGTTTCACATGCAAAGGAACATATACCTCTATGATTTCAAAAATTGGAATCTATAGCCCTAGCTGGTATTGCTCAGTGGATAGAGTGTTGGCCTGCGGACTAAAGGGTCCCCAGTCTGATTCTAGCCAAGGGCACATGCTGGGGTTGTGGGCCTCTAGTACAGTATAAAAACTATTTGCATGGCATCTACATTGTGTTAGGCATTAATCTAGAGATGATTTAAAATATACGGGAAGATGTGTGTGAGTTATATACAAATACATCTCTCTCTCTCTCTCTCTATATATATATATATATAAAGAGGTAATATGCAAATTGTCCAGGATGCTGTAACATCACAACCACTCAGGAGGAGGCTGCACACACAAGGTGGGTGGGAGGGGATTGCGTGTGAGGAGAGGCAAGCCATGGATGGTGCAGGCCTGGAGCAGAGATGGAGACTTGCCAGCTGCTGCACACCAGCAGTCCTATCTCTGAGTGAGCTGCAGATGAAACACCTCTTCTGACTGCTCATTGGCTAAGCGCCCAGTACACCACTCACAGTGTTCTTGGTAACTTGGATAATAAGAATCTAAGAAGGTGATCTAGGGTTTTCCACCTCACTCCTGAAGGAAAAAATGAAGGTCTTATGCTGGAGGGGCTAAGAAATATCATATCTTGCCCTAGCAGATTTGGCTCAGTGGATAGAGCCTTGGCCTGCGGACCGCAGGGTCCATGTTTGATTCTGATAAAGGGCAGGTACCTAGGTTGCTGGCCCCTCCCTGGCCAGGGCCCAGGTCAGGGCTTATGCAGGAGACAACCAATCCAAGTGTCTCTCTCACATTGATGTTTTTGTCTTTTCCTCTCTCTAAAAATTAATGGAAAATATCCTCAGGTGAGGATAAAAAAAAAAAAAGAATGAAATGTCATATCCTATGAAAGGACATCTTAAAAATGCCTAAAGAAAGTTGTCATATTTTGTGGTGAAGGGACTGGAGTCCATGTTGATGAAAACACCTTGGCGGCTGCGGTGACTGGCAGTGGTAGCAGGAGTGGGTGATGGGGGTGGCACCTTCCCCTGATCAACCCGGTTACCTCCTGCAGAGGGAGGCCAGACTGTGGCTTAGGTCCGCTTCCTGGGGAGCAGGCTTAAGCTGTCAGTAGGACATCCCCTGAGGGCTCCTGGACTATGAGAGGGGGTAGGCTGGGCTGAGGGACCCTCCTCCCCCAGTGCACGGATTTTATGCACCAGACCTCTAGTTTTAAATAAGAGACTTTAGCATTTTAGAATTTTGGTATCCGAGAGTAGGGTGAAGTGGAGGAGGGAGAAGTCCTGGAACCAATCCCCTGAGGATACTGAGGGATGTGACTATTTGGAAAAGTCAAGTTAATGTTATATTTAGTGCAGATTATAAATGAAACCGCACAATTGTTTTGTTTGGGGTGTTAATTGTTCTCCTTTATTCCTTAAGCACATGTTCAGAAATACTTTATATCTGTGGGTGGACTGGATGTATTGTGTCAAGTTCTTGTGCAACTGGAATCTGATTCACATAAGACTCTTTCAAGTGCTAAGCTTGCAGTGGTGGTGACAAAGACAGTGGATGCATGTATTGCTGATAATTGTGAGTAAAAATGCTTAGTAATTTTTCTACAATTGCATTTTGCTTGAGTTCAGCTCATGAGGGTTGAAATGGTAGCTTAAATATGGATTATCTATTTTCTCATAGAAGTTATAACTTCCTTAAGGGTTCAAATCTTCTGTCTTCAAGTCTAATAATAGAGTCTATCATTTCTAAGCCTTTGTTTCACTTAAAGTGGCTTTAAATTAAAGAGTTTAGATGAGAAATCAAGGGACATTTTGGAGATATAAGGAATGAAAAACCCTATCTATAGATTTTTTAAAATTTTATAAAGAACTAAATATTATATTTAGTTGCCTTTCTGGTAAGTGTGAAGTCTGACTTACCCAACCATTACTAGTGAATGACAGAACCAGAGTTGAATTCATGCCTGCTTCTCATAAACACTGAGGAATGATAATCTATACATTTGTAATAAGCAACTCTTGACATTCACAAATAACTGTGAAATAAGTAGATTTTAAAAAAATCAATTATTGAGGGCCTGCTATGCATAGGACTCTATGTGAGCTCTAGAGATGCGAAAAGGTTTAAGATATAGTCCCTCAAGAAATTCACAACCTTATTAATGACACAAATATTGTTAGACTCTTGGTGAACTCTCTTAAGAACACTATTAACAGAAGTATAGTTTAAAATGGCAGACTTCTTGAATTCTGTCACATCTCAGCTTCAGGTATGCTTCACTGCGTCAACAACATCAATAGAATCATGGCCAGTTAGTAATGGATTTCATTGACATGCAGAAATTGGTTACATAGGAAGGTCTTTACTGTCTAATCCAGATAATAAGAGGTGTGTAAGATAAGAATAAGCATATTCAACATTTAGGAATGCTTCATATTACCAACATTATGCAGAATAAATAAGAAACCATTCTTTGAAAAAATTGCCTTAGTAAAATATCTTTAATATGAGAAAAAGGATTAATGAGGGCTATATAAGCCACTCTCTTATTAAAATTCATTTATTTATATTTATGTATATATGCACACGCATATATATTAGATGTTATATAGATATATAAGATCATTCTCCTAGGATAAGATCTGAAAAACAGTATATGTAAGATATGAGAAATAGTATATGTATAGTTATAAGTTTTATGTTTGTATTTACCCTTTTTCTTTTTTATTTTATATTAATAGCTACTTTTGGTGAAGTATTAGCCAAATACCACATTGTTTCAAAACTTCTGGCATTACTGCTTCATGAAAATCTGGATTCAGCAGAAAAATTTAGCATCATTCTTACTCTTGGTCATTGCACAGAGACTTGCGGTAATATTGGATTTACTTAGTGTGCTTATTAAAACATTGGGTGGAAATACACGTTTTTTCCCCTCCTAGTCATATGAAAGGCTTAAAAATATGCCTTTCTCCCATTCATTCAGGTCCCAAACCAGTCATTTTGCTCTTCATCCTTTTTAATTTATTATATTTAGTTGGGCCCTAAGACCTGTGGTTCTACATCTGTTTACCCTTCTGTATATCCCTTGCTGCCCAGTTCCGATGCTACTCTCCCAAGACCCCCAGCCCTTTCACATCTTTTACCATGTTATTGCAATAGACTGTTCCCTGTTTTCTCTTCCATCTCTATTTTTCAGTACACGTTTCACACTACTGCACAGATTTAATCATATTCTTCACTGAAAACCTTCAAAAGTTCTATCATTTCCTTCTCTACCTCTCTTTTTTCTCCTTGCTTCCATTTTCCTCCCTCTCTTCACTCTCCTGCCATTCTCCCTCTTCCATTCTCCTCCTTTCCAACTCTCTTCACTTTTCTCTTTCCCCCTCTTCCAATTTGCGCTCTCTTCCCTTTCACTTTTCCTCTCTCATCTGTTTGCTCTCTTGTTTATTCAACTCTATTCCTTTCCTCATTTTCAGTTCACTCTATTCTTTTTTTAAATATATATATCTTATTAATTTTTTACAGAGAGGAAGGGAGAGGGATAGAAATTTAGAAACATTGATGAGAGAGAAACATTGATCAGCTGCCTCTTACACACCGTCCACTGGGGATGTGCCTGCAACCAAGGTACATGCCCTTGACTGGAATCAAACCCGGGACCCTTCAGTCTGCAGGCCAACGCTCTATCCAGTGAGCCAAACCAGTTTCAGCCACTCTATTCTTTTTCTTTCTTTTTAAAATATATTTTTATTGATTTTAGAGAGGAAGGGAGAGGGAGAAAGAGATAAAAACATGAATGATTCAATGTGCCTCCTGCACATCCCCTACTAGGGATAGAGCCTGCAACCCAGGCACGTGCCCTTGACTGGAATCAAACCTGGGACCCTCCAGTCCGCAGGCCAATGCTCTATCCACTGAACCAAACCAGCTAGGGCTCTATTCTTTTTCTTCTATATAGTATAGGATTTAGTATACTTTTTAAATTTTTATTTTTTTAATTGAGGTTTAGTTGAGAACTATACTTTTAAAAAATGTTTTTATTGATTTTTAGAGGAAGGAAGAGAGATAGAAACATTATTGATTAGCTGCCTCCTGCACGTCACCTTCTGGGGATTGAGCCCACAAATCGGGCATGTGCCCTGACTGGTAATGGAACCATGATCTCTTGGTTTCTGGGTTGACGCTTAACCACTGAAACACACCAGGGGGTTGGGAACTATACTTTTTTAAGAACCAAGAACCAACTTTTTTTGAGTGTAAACAAGTGAAGGCATTTGTTTACACTCATGAGGTATGATGCTACTCTCTGTGGTTGTATTTCAGAGATCATCACTTATGATACTCAGTCATCTTATGTGAGTCAATTATTTCCTAAATTGAATATACTTTTGAAACTGTTGGTTTTTCTCTAATTTGGACTATGTTCATAATTACCACAAAGAAGAACTATGATCTTATGTAAATAGTTTATGGTAAAACAACTTTCTTTTTTATATCTTTTCCAGAGAAAAATCAGTATGACCTTTTTAAAAACAATGGGCTTCCAGTCATGATACAAGCCTTAACTGAATCTCAGAATGAGGAACTAAATAAAGCTGCCACTTTTGTGCTTTGCAACTGCAAAAAAATTAGTAAGTTTATTGTTACTTAAAAAAAAATACCAACCAAAGTTTATGAAGGGAAATTTATATCTGCTTTGATGAGCCAAGCCCCTTGAGCTCCTAGGCTCTTCTTACGTCTGAAGAGCAGAATATTTAATTTGGGCAATACACTTAGACTCTTTGGGCCTTGGACCTCTGCCAACCACTTGCTTTCTACTTATTTTCAGTATCACTTGGGTGGTTGAAATAGTCTAGAAGGGCAAAATTTAGGGCAGGTGTGGGGTATGAAGTTGTCCTTATTTAAAGTGTTAAAATAGCCAAAACCGGTTTGGCTCAGTGGATAGAGCGTCAGCCTGCAGACTGAAAGGTCCCAGGTTCGATTCCGGTCAAGGACATGTACCTTGGTTGCAGGCACATCCCCAGTAGGAGGTGTGCAAGAGGCAGCTGATCTATGATTCTCTCTCATTGATGTTTCTAACTCTCTATCATTCTCTCTTCCTCTCTGTGAAAAATCAATAAAATATATTTTTTAAAATAAATAAATAAATAAATAAATAAAGTGTTAAAATAACATTTCTGGTAATGGATAAACTCACTGTTTTTTCCCCCCGTATTGCAAAGCTGAGAAATTATCTCTAAGCCTAAGAGGTGAAAATGAAGCAGAACAATTAGAAGATATAAATATGAAAGAGAAGAATATTGAAGAGTATTGGAAGAAAGCAAAGGACATTCTTCACAGAATAGAACAGCTTGAAAGAGAAGAAAATGAGGTTGGCTTCTTTGTTTCAAAGAATATAGAACATTTTTCAAGTATTTTTGAACAATATAGGTTAGAAGGTAAAAGATTTTTCTTGCATAGGATGTCGCCCAACCAACTGAGCCACACTGGCCAGGGCTCATTGCTACTCATGTTTAAGAGTCAGATGCTAAAAGTCTCCTTGGAAAATTAGTTGACTGTAGTTCAAGATATGTTATACATATTCTTTCTAGGTATTTTGATTATCATTGGGTTTTGCTTCTGAGTTCCTCCCATCCCCTTACCCCTTACATTATTCTTATTCTCTAGCAGAACTTTAAAAAAATTTTATGTGGTAAACTATATTAGTTTTTTTCTTTTATGACTTATTGATTTTGTGTAATAGTTGAAAGGTCTTCCAGCCCTTGAGAATATTGAAATGTCATGTTTTCTTTTAGAACGTACATCATTGTCATTTTTATATATCAATATTTAGTTCATTTTTTGTGTAAGTCGTGAGAAATGGACCCAATTTATTTTCCCCCAGATGACTACCCAGTTGTTTCTAAATAACTTATTGAATAAGCTTCCTTTTATTTCTAATATAAACTTCCCCTTTTATCATGTATATTCTATTCTTTTATCATGTATATTTATAATGTATAAACTTTTCCTACATTATTAAAAGAGTATAAATTGAATTATACAGCAAATGGATTACCTCAAAATTATTTACTTGTCATTTTTACATTATAGGAAAAAACACAAAGAGAAAAATATAAAGATAATGTTTCATCTATGAAGATAAATGTTCAAAATACATTGAAACACCTCCATACGGATAGTATTGGTCCCAAAGCAGAAGATAAGGATACAAGCCAGTCTAGGAAGCTTCAGAGTTACAAATCTCATGGATTTATGTCCAAAGCATGTACAAAAGATAACCAAATGAAGACCCTGTTTAAGAATGCGAATCCAGTTAATGCTTGTTACAGGGAGAGTGGGCAAAGTAAGACTTTATATAAAGCCAATCCCAGCTGCAATCAAAACTTACAGAAAGAAACTTCTGAAAAAAAAGATTCTGTTTCTCAATCAAGGTACGTCTAATGGGAGAGGGTAGGGAGATATGGGGGAGATAAGAGATCAACTGAAGGGTTTGTATGTATGCATATAAGCTATAACCAATGGACGCAAAACTCTGAGGAGGGAGGGCATGTATGGGAGTGGGGGGGCAATGGTAAGATATGTACACATATAATATCTTAATTTAAAAAATGAAAAAAAGGTACGTCTAATAATTGTTTCTAGCATTTAGAAAATTCAGCAAATACTTTTTGTTCAGTACTGTGTGCCACACTATATAAGCACTGGGATATAGAAATGATAAAACAATATCTTGGGAGCAGCCTGAAGTAGGAAATGTTGGGAAAGTAGTTTTGGCCGAGGAAGTATGGGCCAGTTCATCTTGTTATACTCAGGGTTTTCAGTTTTAACTCGTAGAGTGTAGGGAGCCATTAACAATTTTAAATTACATGTGGCGATCGGATTTGAATTTTAGAAAGGATACTCAAAACACAAAGTGAAACCCTGTACCATAAGTAATGATGCATGCACAGTTAATCCATCAGCAATGTAGCAAAAACAGTTTGTAAGTTTAGTTTGGTGAAGAGAATAGGGTGTGATGAAAATCTGCTTTAGGCTTGCCTTTTCATTTGCTCCCTACACCGCACTTCTGCTACACGTCCTTTCTCACTCACAATGTAGCTGTGGGGCTGGACCTGGGATTGTAGCTTGCTTCTTAAACTCTTTCTGTGTTCTGCTCTTCCGGTGGTTACTGTGCTAGAAGGAAAACTTAAAAGGATGCTCCCATGTTCGGGGAAAGGTGCAGAGTAAACTAAGTATTAAAAAGATGGACTGTATAATTATCATCCCTTCTTTTCTCAAAACCATTCTTAATGTTAATTTTAATTGATTTCTCAGGGATGTGGAATTGGGAAGCCATGAGATGCGTTCTTGGGCCAGCCTTTAGCACTTTAGCTCCCTCAGTCCTTTCTCTTTTTTTGTGCTCATTTCTTCCTATACTCCTCCTTTACAACTTCTTGTTCCATGTTTCTGTTGGCATCAATGTTATTGCCCTCTGGAGTCTTGTTTCAACTCCACTTTTAGAAACAAGGTTACCACCATCTCATACCTTACTTTGGCAGAATTTGGTAGATTTTGGTTGATCCCAGCTCCAGCTCCTTCTACCTGCCAAACACTCAGAATGCTTATAGAAACATCTGTGCACACATAAACAGTATGTTTACTTTTAGTAACCTGGTATCTTATTTTCTTTCAGTGACCGTGTTTTTAAACATCCAAATCTCATTGTCAAAAATAGAAAGCAACAGTTACCAGTAACAGGTATGATTAAAATTTTTTCTTCTTTGACTTTTTAAGAAAACACATATTTAAGTGACTAATATAGCAAAAAATGTACATCAGTATATCTGCCCCCTAACATGTCAGCCACACCTCTAACTCTCTTGCTGGTATAAATGCTCAGTCACCTTTAATTGACATCCAGAACTTTTTTTTTTATTCATTGGATGACTGGATATGAAATACTGGGCTTATTGTTTATGAAAATCTCTTGATAATTAATAAATCTTATAAAAATGTCAGGTTCTTTTTGGTATTGAAAAAAATCTTGTGTTTTGCAATTTTTTTTAGATCCATTTACATTATGTTCAGATATAATAAATAAAGAAGTCATCAATTTCCTATCAGCTGACAATTGTCCCCAAAAATTCAAGTATAGATGCTCAGGTAAATATTTTTTAATTAAAGTTATTTCATAATTAAAGTTTTATCTGATAATAAGTAGAATTTATAATAGATTCTGTAATAATTTCCTTTGGAAAAATAACCATTTGTAAAAAAAAAAAAAAAGAAGAAGAAGAAGAAGAAGAAGAAAAGAAAGAAAAGAAAAATAACCATTTGTAGTATCATAAAACATTCAAAATATTGCCTTCTATCTGTATTATCCTGTGTTCTATGTATTTGTTTATGTGAATTAATGTAGCTATTTTTTATTACTTTATTCTCTTTTTGTCAGAAGTAATACTTCTATAAGTTTTACTTGTGACAAAGTAAACTTTAAGTTCGACTTTTTTGAATAAGTTAAACATGTTTTATATATGCTTATAATAAGTATATAAGTGTTTCTAGTGTTCCATGCCTCATCATTTTTTCTGCAGGGCTATTTAAAATTTTTTTTACAATTAGTTTATATTTAATATTATGTTGTATTAGTTTCAGGTGTAAAAGATAGTGGTTATATAATAATTCACTTTACAAATTAATTCCCCTGATATTTCAAGTACCCACCTAGCACCATACGTAGTTATTTCCGCAGGGCGCTTGTAAATGTTCCATAGTGCTTATTCCATCCCTTCTCCTTCTCCTTCATACTTCATCTCTTTACTCTTATTCTCGCACTGTGCACTCTATGGAGAAAATTGAGGCTATTGCACATTAAGCTCAAAATATTACTATTCTGGCCATAGCTGGTTTGGCTCAGTGGATAGAGCGTCGGCCTGCGGACTGAAAGGTCCCGGGTTCGATTCCAGTCAAGGGCATGTACCTGGGTTGTGGGTGCATCCCCAGTGGGGGGTGTGCAAGAAGCAGCTGATTGATGATTCTCTCTCATCGATGTTTCTAACTCTCTATCCCTCTCCTTTCCTCTCTGTAAAAAAATCAATAAAAATATATATATTTTAAAAATATTACTATTCTGTCTTGGGTGTAGAGTGTAATTTTATTACTCTAAAACTGATTTCTCGCTATAATCTGAAGCCCATCTCTTTTTTTCTTCCCATCTTAATATTTGCAAAGTTTTTCTCTTTAATTCCTCTCTTTATCCATTTATTCCTTTTGTCTCACCATAAACTATATTACTTTCTCCTTACCTTAAAAATCCAATAGTGTGATTTGCTATTGCTTCAAATATTGATCTACTTTTCTGTCACCATTTATTACCAGATTCATCTCTTGCTCCCTTCTCTTTCAGTATATTCATTCCTGTTTTAACTCTCTGCAACCTATCTTCTTTTATTGCCTTTCTACTAAACATTAATGTTAAAAGTTACCTGAAGCCACTCCCAATCCAATGACTTTTACCATAATTTTTACCCTCTAGTATCTCTATACCATTGACTACCATTCCTTTAGATCTAATTACTAATTTTCGGGGGTACATATGAACATTTTAAAGGCTATAACTAAGATAAAATCAGCAAAACCAGGTTTTGGGAAACTCCATAGTTCAAATGATTCAGTATCTACAACAATAAATAAATGATAAGGAGGAAGAGAGGAGACTTGATAGATTAAAATAAACTAAATGTAATGGTAGACTTTGTTTGGATCATGATTCAAAGAAAACAAAAGAAAGTTTTGAAATGATGGGGAAATTTAAACACTAGGTATTGAATTATATAAAGCATACTTTTCTTAGGTGTGATAATTTTTGTGTGTGTGTTTTTTAAAGTTCTTATCTGTTAGGGATGCATACAAAGTATTTATAGATGAAATAATTCTGTAATGCAAATTCCAGGCTTCATGACCTAGTGCAGCAGTCACCAACCAGGGGTCTGTGGAGGTCACTGGTGGTCCGTGAGGTCCAAAAGGTTGGCAGCTGCTGATCTAATGTGTACATTTGGGCAGGCAGACAGAATGCATGGAATGTAGATAAAATATGATTGACTGTGTGTGTGTGTGTGTGTGTGTGTGTGTAGAGAAATATGCTTATTAACTGGGACGCCCTAATGGGTCGACCAGGTAGGAGCAGGTTGCACATGCAGCATCAGGAGTGGGGCAGCAGGGGCCTCTGCGCGCCTGCATTGAGGGGTGGGGCCTGATCAGCAGCGGCTGCAGCTGCTTCAAGGGCCAGAGAGAGAAGCAGGGCCTGGTCATGGCTGCTGCGGGGCCCAGGAGCGAGGCAGGGCTGGACTGGCCACTCAGGGGTTGGAGGTGGCACACGATTTCGAATTGCGAGTTGGACTCCTATTAATAATTATGGAAGCTGGGTGATGGCTACATAGAGGTTCGTTATGCTTTTTCCTTTCCTCTGTGTGTTTGAAATTTTCCATTTTGAGACATTAAAAAAATATGACTGGGAGTTATTTCTTTTACGTATCTTTTCCTAACAGTGACTCTTGCTTAGAACCAGACCAAAATAGATGCTCCTTTACTATATCACCATAACTCTGTTCGCACCTCTATTGTAACACTTATTTCAGAATATTGTGCTCATTATATTTCCATCTCTAACAAGTCTTTGAACTTCTCGACATATTTATAATTAAATTCCTGATTTGACTTCAGTTACTATCATAAAGATATTTGCTTTCGTAGGTTTGTTATTAGACATTTTGTAACATTTATAAATCACTTTAATTTGTTTTCTTTTAGGTTGCATAGCAGTAGGAAAATCCCTGAATAGCCGAAATTTTAGCAAGCTCTTGCACTCTTGTCCATATCAATGTGATCGTCACAGAGTCATTGTGGAAGTTGAAGACAGATATAAAAGTGAACTAAGGAAGTCACTTATCTATAACAAAAGTAATTAATTCAGTAGCTTTCAAACTGTAGTTATGACTATACCTTCTGAACTATGACCTAGAATATACGTTAAAGCTAGAGGGTAAAATAATGTTGAAAAGAAAATCTGTCTCTGATTTATGACGTATCCAGTAAGCATACTTAGTTTTTGGTGGTTTAAAAATTGTTCCTAATCCACCTAAGGATTCCTATTAGAAAAGGAAAATAAGGGAAGTAACATACTAATGGAATTGATGTGCTGTTACTCAGATTGATATACTAAGTATGCTAAATGTTTTCCATATTTTTCAGAAATTCTGCTGACTCCACGTAAAAGGCAACTACTCAGTAATGAATGCACTACCTCTGGAGGAATAAGTGAATATATTTAATTTAAAACATCTTTATTGATTGATTTGAGAGAGAGAGGAAGAGGGGAAAGAAAAAGAGAGAAACATCAACTTACTGTTACACTTATTTTACAAAGTAAAATCATTTGCAGAGCCTCATGAAATGTACATAATTATGGCTACACATTGATTATAGAGGGATCCTAAATACTGTTTTTGTGACATTCAGTTCATACATACATACATCTTTTTGGTGGATTAGAATTGCTTTAGCTAAAAACAAATCTATAATAATAAAAGGGAAATATGCTAATTAGACCAGATGTCATAAATTTGAGATGATTCTTTTGAGAAGGGACCATCGCAACATCCAAGCATTTAAAAAGCCTCAGTGCCCTAGCTGGATTTCTCCATTGGTTAGAACCGTGGTCGGCAAACTGGGGCTCTTTGGTCCCTTGAGTGTGGCTCTTCCACAAAATACCATGGCCTGGGCGAGTCTATTTTAAAGAAGTGGCATTAGAAGAAGTTTAAGTTTAAAAAATTTGGCTCTCAAAATAAATTTTAATCATTGTACTATTGATATTTGGCTCTGTTGACTAATGAGTTTGCCGATCACTAGGTTAGAGAATTGTCCCAACATGCCAAGGTGTGGCTTTGATCTCCAGTCAGGGTACATATAAGATGCAGTCAATGACTGCATAAGTAAGTTGAACAATAAATTGATACCTCTCTCTGTGTGTGTTTCTCTTCCTCTCTCTTTTTAAAATCAATTTTTAAAAAATTTAAAGAGCCTCAGGGACAAGGCTCTTTTTTGAGATGGATTGGTATCTTAAAGGGATTTGAACAATAAGTCTAAAACCGGGCCTTCTTGCCTGTTTTCCTACTGCTCGATCAATATCAAGAGGAACAGCGAAGAAGCCACAGAGGAGAGCCTTGTGCTGTGCTGAGCTGCTGCTTCCTTCTAGGCTGCCTCTACGCGGCTGCAGTGACCTTTGGGGAACGGGGCACAGACGTTAAGTGTTGGAGTCAGTGAGGTGGCAGCTGCAATGGAAAAGTGGGGATTAGCTTTACATGAACAATTCTGTACCCTGATCTCCTGAATGTTATAATAACCCATCCAATGCTGATTACAATGAGTTGAAATCATTTAGCAATGAAACAAATCATTTCTTAGATAACTTCAGTTTACCAGTACACCCAAAAGTAAGAAGTAATTTCACTGATGAGCTTTAAAATAGTTTTTACCAATAATAATTTGTTTCTTTCAACATTTATTGATCACCTCTTATGTATCAGACACTGTTTTAGGCCCTGGAGATACAATGGTGAGCAAAACAGACAAAAATTCTGTCTTCATGGAGCTTGCATTCTAAGATCATTAAGTTATACTCAGACATTATTTTCATTATCAGCCTTCTGCTGGTAAGACTTCCTCTTCTCTTTTAAAAGATCTGAACTGTGGCTCCTATCATAGGAGAGGTAGACAAGTAGCTAATAGTCTTGATGTGCAAGGACAAGATTTTCTAAGGGTTTTCCAGGTCCTACTATAAAGTAAATAGCCTTAAGTGAATATACAAAAAACAAACAAACAAACAATCCTCCTCATTAGCATCTATGTACAGTGATAACATGAATTAGCAATGAATGAAAAGCTAAAAGGAACTATTTACTAATAATCATCACCAGAAGATATTTGTGTTTACAGATGCCAACTGTGCATTCTTTGTGTTGTAGAAAGTATTTCTAAAAATCAGTTAAAATTTTCCTTCCCCCTTTTGCAGCCATTTTTTAAAAGTTTTAGCAAGTTGAACATATAAGTATTGAATTTTTAAAGCAAAGTTCAAAAGGCCTTTATTCTTTAAAAACATTAATCAAGACTGATAATTAAATAACAAGTGTTGATATTCTTTTTTATTCTATGAAGTTATGAAGCCCTTTGGGAAGACTGTATCTATAAGATAGGTAAGCTATTTATTAACTGTCCTCACAGGATTGTCGAAAGAACTAACAGTCAAATGTTTGTGAACTTTTGTGTTTCTTTATTGAAAAATGTTGTATTATTCTAGTAGGATAAAATTAATGAAGAAGTCACAGTGATAACATCTAGCTTAATAGAAAGCACTCAGCTTCTAAAAATTGAAATGTGCTTCTATTTGATAAGTAGCCCAGGCATGGAGTTTTCTCACTATATAGTTCTTATCTTTAGAATAAGTTAAGTACTTATTTGGGTCTCAAGAAGATTTTTATTTTTCCAGCAGGTACTAATATGTACTCCAATTCTCATTACAGAAGAAAGAAAAAATCGTAAAAACTTTACTGAAGAAGAAGTGAATTACATTTTCAATGGAGTAAAGAAAATGGGAAATCACTGGAATGCAATTTTGTGGTCTTTCCCCTTTCAACAAGGACGGAAGTCTGTTGACCTTGCTCAGAAATACCACAAGCTGACCAAACGCCCCAAGTTTGTGGCTCCTTAATTGGAAGAAGACTTGTCAGTTACTATTGTGAACACTTTTTATTTTATTTTTATTTTCCTATTGTGAACTTTTTATTTTATTTTTATTTTCCTATTGTGAACTCTTAAAAATACAGTGCCTTGAGGATACAAAATTTAAAATATTCTTCTAAACTTTCATGAGACAGGGAATGTGGAAACAGGAATACTGTTTACATTAAATTTTTTTTGTGATGTGATGAGCTACAGCAAAATATTAAAATAGTTTAGCCTGGCTAGCGTGGCTCAGCGGTTGAGTGTTGACACATGAACCAAAAGTTTCCCTGTTTGAATCCTGGTTGGGTCACAGACTCCCATTGTGGAATCAGTTCCCAGTAGGGAGTGTGCAGGAGGCAACCGATCAATGTTTCTGTCTCCCTCTCTAAGTCAATAAAAACATATTTTTAAAAAATTGTTTATAAAATACATTTTCAAGATAAGGATTAGTAAGAAAAAATGCCCTCATTGGGTCAAACATTTGTTTAAGAACATGCTTTTGCCCTGACGGGTTTAGCTCAGTGGACAGAGCGTCGGCCTGCGGACTGAAGGGTCCCAGGTTTGATTCCAGTCAAGGCCATGTACCTTGGTTGCAGGCACATCCCCAGTGAGGGATGTGCAAGAGGCAGCTGATGTTTCTCTCCCTTCCTCTCTGTAAAAAATGAATTAAAATATATTTTTAAAAAGAATATGCTTTTATTTTTCCTTAAGCTCAAAGACCATAGGTCAGAGAAAAAAATCAGCCTTTACACTTTGACATTATATTGTAATGAATACTGTGTTCTTACCCAGTGAAAATTACTCTCCAGAAAGATAAAATAGTTTCCCAACCTGCTCAGGTGAGGTCCAATACACCAATGTTTGACATTTTGTTAATTGAAGTGTTTCCTTGCCCTTGCTGGGTAGCTCATTTGGCTTAGGTCAAAGCTTCAGGTTCAATACCAGATCAGGACATATACAAGGGTCAACCACTGAATGCATAAAGAAGTGGAGCAACAAAAATTAATGTGTGCGTGTGTGTGTCTCCCTTCCCCCTCTCTCAAATCAATTAAAAAATTTTAAGTTTACTAAAGGCTAATTGTAAAATTGCTTTGAATACTTTAAAATTCTATGGTCAGGTTCACTTTTTGGTGTGTGTATATTTACTTTTGCTTTTTAAAAAATATGTTTTATTGATTTTTTACAGAGAGGAAAGGAGAGAGATAGAGAGCCAGAAACACCAATGAGAGAGAAACATCAATTCAGCTGCCTCTTGCACACTTCCTACTAGGGATGTGCCCGCAACCGAGGTACATGCCCTTGACTGGAATCGAACGTGGGACCCTTGAGTCCACATGCTGACGCTCTATCCACTGAGCCAAACCGGTTAGGGCTACTTTTGGTTTTTAAAAATTCAGAAGAGCTTTTTATTGTTACATCTCAATTTTCCTACTCTCTTTTCCTATTCCATCATGATCTCCAAAGATGTCCATTATACTTAAAACATTGCTGTGGCAGAGGGATCAAGAATAAGGGCCTGAAAGCTTCGCTGCGCCTCTGAACCCTTTGGAGCACTGCTCCGTGTCATTGTCATAGGTTCTTCAGCCCCCAAGGGCATTTCCGTGTAAGCATGAGTTCTTTGACCTTTTCAGATCATGACTATTTCTACTTAGGTGAAGCATAATTTTTATTAAATTTCTTATTTTCTGACCCACATTGAAAATTCCAGAGGGTCAATAAGAAAATTTTCTACTTAAATCCAAAATTTCCTCTGGGCAAGAGAATAATTGGCAATTAGTAAAATCCCTTGCAGCCTTTAAAGTGTAAATGAATCTAGTCCAATCTCTGTCTGTTTCCTAAGCACTTTGGGGATTATTTAAATATCTTGCTGAGTTATTTTGATTTGTACCTCTCAAGATCTGTGAAAGCTGTTTTAGGTCAGAGGGGTGAGCATTTTGGCTGTTGCCTCAGCCTCAATGGCTTAGACAATCAGTTGTCTCTTACCATTGTTCAGATACGACTTAAACATATTTTTCCACATGAAGTGGGTCTTACATAACAGTTCTTTGGAAATTATGTATGTAACACAGTCATCAAACACTGCTTACAGAAGCATCCCTAAGAGTATGATACTGTATACACTTTTGTGTTCGTCACTGACACTAAATTCAAAATAACCTGTTGCCTTCTGAAACCTTATTTTATCCTAACCCTTGGCTAATCTTTGGTTAGCATAAGCTGCTTTGCCCCCCTAAAATGGAGATATCTATAACAATAAAGGCATAATATGCTAATTAGAGGAGATGACCTTCTGGAGGAAGCCGGGGCTGCCCGGAGGAAAGCCTGGGTCGCAGGTGCTGGAGGGCAGCTGGTGCTGGCAGCTGGGGGAAGGAAGGCTTACTCTTGTACAAATTTTGTGCATTAGGCCTCTAGTTTGGTAATAAAAGAAATGCCAAAAAATGGCAGAAGGCTGTGACTATAAGAATTTAGACACAGCCTAATCAACAGTGATTTTAATAATGACAGACCCTTGGAGTTGGAACTGACCTTAGTTATAATTCCCAGCCAGAGGCATAAATTGCTCTATAACAATCTGGACATTGGGAGCTGTCTTTAATTTTGTACACGTCCTCAGAAACCTTGATGTACTACTTCACAGGATAGCAACTGATGGTCAGTTCTTCCTTAGCTAAAAGAAAACATGGCGTCCTGCAGCAGCATCTGAAGAAACAAAAAGCTGAATTCCTTTTCCATATGCCAGCCCTTGGGATAGGTACAGATAAGTGTCTATCACTTTCCCCTGTTTTCTCTCTACATCTTATCCTGCATGCTGATGAGTCCCAGCTACTTCATGCTTCATTAGAACAGTGTCATATCTCTTTCTGAGCTTACTCACTGACCACTGGACACCCCTGTTTATACACTGTGTCCAAAAGAATGTGGCCTGACTGGCAGAGTAGGGCATCAGCTTTGCTTTAGGCCCAATGAAGTTTTATGGACCTTACCTAAAATGCTGCTTGGCATTCCATATGACCAACTCTCAGGATATAGTTAATATAATTACAATTTATAGATGATAATTTTTATTCATTCCTATACACATTTTTTTATTTTTTTAAAATATATTTTTGTTGATTTCAGAGAGGCAGGGAGAGAGGAAGAGAGAAAGAAACATGACGAGAATCATTGATCAGCTGCCTCCTGCTCGCCCCTACTGGGGATCGAGCCTGCAACCCGGGCATGTGCCCTTGAGTAGAATCGAACACAGGGCCCTCCAGTCCACAGGCTGATGCTCTATCCACTAAGTCAAACAGGCCAGGGCCTGTCCCCAGCTTTAATAAACCCTCAGGTCACCTGGATTCCTGTTGTGAAGTCAACCCACATACTACTGACCAGTTCTAGGCAGACCCGCCAAGGGCCAGGTCCCCTTTCCTGTAACATGTCCATTTTGGGATCCTATAATCCATTTGGCAGAGCCAGCCAGGTTCAGGATCCTACCCATCTGAAACCCATGCAGGTGGTTGCTTTTCTGCTATATCCCACTTCCTTGTGATATTTAGAAACACCTTGTAAAGTTAGCCTGTTTCCACAGAGCATATAGCAAGAGCCCTCAGTGGTGGCCACACCTAAATTGAAGTTTGATAGGTAAAATGTATTCTTCCATTATCTTCTTCGTTCCCCTTTCTCTTCTCTATTCCTTCCCCTCTCACACCTCTTCCGCTTTCTCCTCCCACCCCCAAGAAAGGAAATGAAAGCATCCAAATGCTGGCTTCCTGATAAATTTTTTTAACCTGTTTATAAAGTAAACTCAAGTGTATTGTCAACTGCGATAACAAGACTACAGCCTCACAAACTTAATAGGGTCAATGAAGGAGGGGGTGAAAGAAAGAATATGAGAATTTGGAGGTCTGGTTTAAAGCTCCTCTTTCAATACGGGGCTTGATTAGGATTAGGCAAACTCCTGATATAACCGGTCAATATCCGTGAATAAGACTGCAAGAACCTGGACGCTATCTTCAACCATTGAGTTCTTTGGCGGGTTTCTTAAGCTTTGTAAAACTTAAGGTTCCTTTTTTAAGCTTTATGAACGTAAGGCTCCTCATCTATAAACGAGTTAGATACGATTCAGGGAGAAAATGTGACTCTGGCATACAAGTAAGAGCTAGATAAATGGTGCTATGTGTTAGTCTCATTCCAAAACCTGGGCCTCGCATCTGTCCATCTCGCCTTATCGGCCTCCGACGGCGCGGCGGGAGCGGCCGGCGGGAGCGGCCAGCGGGAGGACCCGCGGAGGGATGCTGTTGCACCTCTCGGCCGGCAGAGGCCGCCAGCGCGCCCGGTCCCCGCGGCTCTCGCTCCGGCCGCCGCCGACGCCTCCCCGCGCGGGGCTGCCTCCGCTGCCGCCTGACCGCCGTCCCGCCTCCTGCCAGCGAAGCGGCCTCACGACCCGTGAGAGCCTGCGGCCATCGCGTTCCAGACGGCGCCCCGCCGGCGACGCCGATCTGCAGGGCAGGCGGCGTGAGGGCAGGCGGCGTGAGGCGGCGGGCGGCGGGCGCCCCGGCCGGGGTCCTCGCGGGGTCCTCGGCGGGCCCGGGGGAGGGCCCTCTTTGTGGCTGCAGTTGGCAAGATGGCGCCGGTGGGGGTGGAGAAGAAGGTGCTGCTGGGCCCCAACGGGCCCGCGGTGGCGGCCGCCGGCGACCTGACCAGTGAGGAAGAGGAGGGCCAGAGCCTCTGGTGAGTCTGCGGGACGGCCGGGCGGGGTCTGCCGGGCCGGGGAGGGCGCGGCCGGGCGGGGAGCCGGCCGGGGTTGGGCCGGACCGTCGGACTCACTGACGGGCTCTCCGGCGCCGGGGAGGTCCAGGCTGGTCCCGGGACTGACCGCTCTGCCGTTGTCCCCACAGGTCGTCCATCCTGAGCGAGGTGTCCACCAGCGCCAGGTCCAAGCTGCCGTCCGGCAAGAACATCCTGGTCTTCGGTGAGCGCCGGCGGCGGGGCGGTGCCCGGGGAGCCGGGCGGGCGGGCGAGGCGGGCGCCCCTCGCGCAGGTCCCAGCCGTCCTCTCCGCTGCCGCCTGCCCGCAGCCTGCCCCGTCCGGTGGCCGGGACACCCGGGCTGGACAGCCGGCTTGTGGCCAGGGCCCCCACGCCGGAGGTTGGGGTGTTGTCCCCTTTGGGGAGAGAGAGAGCGAGAGCCCAGAGATGCTGGCGTGGGGCTGTCCGGGATATTCCTTAGTCCTGTGGCCGCAGCATGAACGCTTTTCCTCCAAACGTTGCTGACTCCCTGCGCTCACAGCCTCCACGTGCACCGAATGTGAGAAAGTTAGGTGGAGGAGGAAGGTGGGGGAACCCGGTGACTTGGGGTCGGGGAGATGGTACAGGATCAGAGTCACTCCTCGGTTTCCAGGAGTAGCTGAAGGGATGCTGCAAAGAACAGCTGGCCTTGGGGGTCTTCGCCAAGAGACTCCACTGCCTTATTGCAACCTGGGTCAGGCCCCTTCACGTCTCTGGTTTCGGGCTCATCATGCAAGAGGGGAAGTGGACTTGGGTTCCTTTCATAAGGCAAACCCGTTTGTTGAGTGGGAGCTGTAGGCTGGCACCCGGGCAGCACAGACAGCTGTCAGACAGGACAAGAATCTCTGTCCGGAGAGAGACAGATGTGTTGGTGATTGCACTGTACTAGCTAGGCCTAGTCAGATTCTTGTGGGAGCATCACACCGCGTGGTGCTGTTTTGAAAGAGGGTGATGGGTGGTGGTGGTGGGGGTGTCAAGTGTTTTGAAGGATAAGTGTCACCATGCAAGGGTACAGAGGGTTAGTCTTTGCGGAAACAGGTGACAAGTTGTGGGGCCGAAACCGGTTTGGCTCAGCAGTAGAGCCTCGGCCTGCGGACTGAAAGGTCCCAGGTTCGATTCCGGTCAAGGGCATGTACTTTGATTGTGGGCACATCCCCAGTAGGGGGGGTGCAAGAGGCAGCTGCTCGATGTTTCTCTAAAAGAAGTTGTGGGGTTTGGAAGCTGCCAGAAGTTCTTTGTGTGAGAGATGATTGCTGTGGTATATTGGGAGTAGATTGTGGAAGGCTGAAGAGTTGATGCTTTTCTCTGGGAGGCCTCTGATTGTCAAGGACTTTTTTATTTCACCTCCCTCCCTCCCTCCCTCCCTTCCTCCCTCAATTCTGGTGGGAGTCCCTTCGAGAAGGGGAGCAGATGGTTTTCTTTAGGTGATGACCATTGCGCTGGATGAGAGAGGACCCTTAGAGATCTTCAGGAAGTAGGGTACCGGGGTACACGGTCTGTGTTGTAGAAAGGGAATTCTGGCAGCCCAGTCGCAGGTGGCTCACAGTGAGCAGGTGCTGAAGTCATGGCAGTATCTGCTGGGAACCACGTGATCCGGGTGGAAGGCCTGCGTAAGGAAGTGGTATTGGGGAGGGGAAGGAGACCTTTGATGTGTGGAATGCCTTTCAGTTCTCATGTAGGTTCATATTAATCCCCAGGGGTGCCTAGGGATGTTCCCTGGTGGTGATGGTTCTTCACGTTTAAGGTTTGTTATTTGGAGGGGAGTGGTTGTTAGTTGGCTGGAGAGGGGTGAGGAGGTGCTTGATAATTACTGAGGTTGTGCTTAAGAGTTTTGCTTAGGTCTGTAATTATTTTCATTAGTTTCCTAGCCTTCAGGATGCTTATGAAAGATATATACTAAAATGAAAAGTGAACTAAAGGACAGTATTTATCCACTTGTCAAAAGTTCAGGAATAACAGAAGTAAAACCAATGAATCACAAAAAATAAATAAAATAAAATAAAATGAAAAGTGAATAATAGCTTCCATTCTTCTTTATTGTGAAGCAGGATCATACTTTTTTTTTTTTTTCAGAGTTCCTGTGTTTTAAAGTTAATTATATTTGGAAGATTTCTTTTCTTGTGATAAAAGTTTATTTTGTGAGCAACTAACTCCGTCTTTTACTTTCAGTTCTCCAAATGCATGTCTTATAAACGGTAGATAGGGCCTGTGGACCTGCTGTAGTCCTTCCCTTGTAAAATAAGGACAACTGCAATAGAGTGTCATTTTAGATCTTGGAATTTACCGTCTCTGTCACTCCTCCCCACACCAACCACTCTTAAAGCAAAGCCTGCTTTGTTTATGACTGCAGGTGAGAGACTCCAATAGCGCGCTTTGCAGGAAATTCTTAGTTGTTAGTGTGAATGTCAAGACTCCTCATTCCTACAGTAAACAGTACACTTTGTCTTCTACCCATTATTTGTAGGTGAAGATGGTTCTGGGAAAACAACCCTCATGACTAAACTACAAGGAGCTGAGCATGGCAAAAAAGGAAGAGGCCTCGAGTATCTCTACCTCAGCATCCACGACGAAGACCGAGATGGTGAGTGAAGCGTTGGTCCATGGTGAGGGCTGAATGCAGGTCTCTGACTCCGTGGTTGCAGCTCCTGCATCACGGCTAAGCATTCTCGATTTCCTCTGTAGTTCTGTCAACCAATGGTCGTTGTTGCCAAGTCATTGCTAACAAGAATCCCCAATTTGGGGGGGTGTTGGAGAAGGAAACTTTATTTAGTGCAAAAAAGCTCAATTGTGAAAACAGCACAGCTGTGAAATAGCGTAATAGTGTTAAATCTCAAGAAGCAGCGCCTGGCTCTGAGGAGGCCCTGGGGCAAGGCCCCTCTCTCCCTAGGCAGCTTGGCTCTGCTCCGCCTGCTCCTGTTGGCTCTGCTCTGCTCCAGTGGAACATCTTCAGTGGGGAAACAGTCTTCTGTCTTCAGTAAAAGGAAAAGCGCACTTCCCCAGGGCCAGGGGAGCTGGCGTACATAGACCGAAGTCCCTGTCCCTAGACTCTGATTGGTCAGTAACGATGCTGATGGGGATTTAGTTGTGTAGCTCCTATTGAACTGGGAGAGTTTCAGCCCAGTTGGCTCTTATAGGATTCCAGGAACTCCTCTCTAAGGGCTGGCTCAGATGGCAGAACGGCAGGCAGTGTAGGAGGCAGGCAGCTTGGTGCAACTTCTCCCAGAAGTGTGTGCATGAGAGGCCCCTGTTTAGAAATGGATGCTAGACTGTGTATTTCTGTGTTTTGTTTTTTTTTGTTGTTGTTGTTTTTTTAACAAATAGGTATAATTTAAAAAATAAATATTTTTATTGATTTTAGAGAGGAAGGGAGAGAGGGATAGAAACATCAATGATTAGAGAATCATTGATTAGCTGCCTCCTGCAGGCCCCCTACTGGGGACGGAGCCCACAACCCAGGCACATGCTCTTGACCAGAATCGAACCTGGGACCCTTCAGTCTACAGGCTGGTGCTCTGTCCACTGAGCCAAAACAACTCGGGCTAGGCCCTGTTTCTTTTGTTTTGTTTTTGTTTTTTTGAGCCCAGTAGCCACCAGGAACCCTTCTTAGTAGGTATCTTCTTTCTTGGAGAATAATTCACAGGGGAATCAAAGTGTATGTCTTTGTGGGGCTTGACTCACTTTCCTTTTTTAGAGTATGTTAGTGAAAATGGGGAATAGGGCTGTCAGCTGCTGCTCTGCGCAACCCTCACTTTCAAAGAGATATGAAGCTAGTTTCAGATGTGCATAAAGGTATAAGATATTTTAAAAGCTCTGGACTTTTCTATGAGAGAAATGCATGGCAGACTGATCCATTGCTACTCTTCCTGGTTCTAGTGGAGGATCTGAAATGGGTGTGGTTCAGAGTGCAACAGTTCAACAAATATTCACAGGAGACTTTTCTGAGTCTCTTTGTGACAGTGTAAAAATGCTAATTTCCTGTGTTTCTTCCACTGGAAGGAATAGGAGTTCATATGTGACTAGAGGCCCGGTGCATGAAATTCGTGCAAGAGCAGGCCTTCCTTCCCCCGACTGCATGCACCGGTTTCCCTCTGGCACCTGGGACCCGGGCTTCCCTCAGCCCCGGCTCTGCCTGGAAGGTGGTCCAAAAGGAGGTCCAGAGGACTTCTGGTCTAATTAGCATATAATGCTTTTATTATTATAGATTATATTCTCTTTCAATTCCTCATCTCAAGAATGTGGATAGTAATAGTTTCTACCTACAGGGTAGTTGGGTTGATTAATAGTGCATGGTAAGCACTCTTATAAGGATTAGATATCATTTTACAATTTGAAAAAATATATATTTGTATTGATTCAGTAAGGAAGGGAGAGGGATAAAGAGATAGAAACATTGATCAGCTGCTTCCTGCATGCGTCCTATTGGGGATCAAGCTCGCAATGTGGGCATCTGCCCTTGGCTGGAATTGAACCCAGCCTGCAGGCTGACGCTCTATCCATTGAGCTAAACCAGCTAGGACTCATTTTATAATTCTTTCTTATAAGTATAATTATGAGCTGGATTAGAGCAATGGTTTTGGTTACCATTATTCAGTTGCCTCCTTTATAAACTTTTAGGCTTTATGTTAGGGTTGGGGCCATGGGGAGATTATTTATTTTAATGGCTCTAAAATAATTATTGGTGTCTAAGTCTTTTTATTTATAGGAAAGTTATATAGTTAAGGATGGAATATAGTCATTAAATTACCTTTTCTTATACATATATTTTTATTGATTTCAGAGAGGAAGGAAGAGGGAGAGAGAGATAGAAACATCAATGATGAGAGAGAATCATTGATGAGCTGCCTCCTATACACTCCCTACTGAGGATTAAACCTGCAGCCTGGGCATGTGCCCTGACCAGGAATCAAACTGTATCTCCTGATTCATGGTCAACCACCGAACCACACCAGCAGGGCTAAATCACTCTCTTTATGTTTTCCTTTACCTATTTAAACGGTAAGGATCATAATATAAGGGTGATTTTATATATATATATATATATATATATATATATATATATATATATATATATATATGAGGGCAGATCTCACCACCTCTGGCCCTCTATTTCCTTATTGCTAAAATGAAGAAACTGGACTCGGGTCCTTTGCAGTATGATAATTCTTTGATCTCCAAGAGTCATAATTAATAAGAGGGCATGGGTAAGGACTGCTTGTTTAAGCTTGGAGAACTGCATTGTGTTAATGGTAACTTACTGGTTATCTTAGAACTCCAGGGTCTTTATTTCTCCTCTTCCTCCCCAGTTTCCTTTGCCATGCTGAAAATTTCCTGAAGGACTGAAAGAAAGGTAGAAGGTAGACCCAATGCTGAGGATTCTCCTTGTGTAAAAAGGACAAAGGCATTCAGGTGCCATTTAGGCCTAATGGAGTCCGAGTGACTAGGACAACTGAGCCAAGCCTGAGGGTCTCGTGTGTCTGAGTCTTTTGCTTCCTGTATTTGTTGGGAAGCATTGTTATTGTGAAAAGAAATTGGGCATTGGAACCACATAGAACTAGTTCAGGGATCCATATAGTCACTAGTTGTGACTGACTGAATCACTCTGCACCTCAGTTTCCTCATTTTTAGAATTGGGTAATATAAGCTGAAACCAGTTTGGCTCAGTGGATAGAGTGTCAGCCTTCGACTAAAAGGTCCCAGGTTCGATTCCGGTCAAGGCCATGTACCTTGGTTGCGGGCACATCCCCAGTATCGGTTGTGCAGGAGGCAGCTGATGGATGTTTCTCTCATCGATGTTTCTAGCTCTCTATCCCTATCCCTCCCTCTGTAAAAAAAAATCTATAAAATACATTAAAAATAAAAATAAAGTAAACTATTAAAAAAAAGAATTGTGTTATATATATTTTGTAGGTTGACAGGATAAAAGGTGTGTATCACGTGTAGCTCAGTGCTTAAGACACAGTGGGATTTATAGTGCCCTTTTGAAAAACATGCTAAAGAGACTCTGACTCTAGGCCTCTTGTTTCAAGATCACACAAGTATATTTCATGTCAAAATATCATATTAACCTTATACATTTGCCTTTGAGTTAAAGTACATGTTAATTTTATTTCAGATTCTTTAACAACTTTTTGATCTTTGCATTTATGGGATTTTTTTCTAGGCCACCTATTTGCAGGTTCCTCTTTGAATCTGTGGTTAACTATGTATCTTTCAGCTCTAGTTTTTAAATTATTATTTTTATGTGATGAGACTAGGTTATAAATATAGCTTGTTCCTGGTTTGTTGTAGGACATGACATGTCAAAGGACCACTGCCTTCAGGGCTGGGGGCATTTGTTTAACTCCACATGGGATGTGTATGAGCTCCATGCATATGGGTGAGTTATGTGTAGTGTGCAGTGGGAAGAGAGACTGAGAAAAGGAACTGTGCCTGGTAAGAGGCAGGCTTTAAAATCTGTGGCCTTTATACAGAGCAGTATTTTTGAAGGAATTCACATAACCCAAACCAAAACTGCTATCTGAAACCTGTTAGAATTCTGATACACCTGAAACAAGTACAAAATAATATTGAATGTAAACCGTGATTGGAAAATAAAATGTATTAGAGTTTTGAAAGTTTAGCCAGATGTAGATACCTTATTATACTATTGAAATAAAGTTATGATAATAAGTATTTTTTTATAGTATGTTGATTATACAAAAAAAGGTAGTTAACAGCAGACAAATTTTTAAAATGAATGTTGGAATTTATTGGGAAATATGTTTAATGACATTATATTTTGATCGTAGGAGTTCTTGTTGTACTTTTGAAAAAAAAATTTTTTTTCTTAAAATGACTAAACTTTTTTCAGATATATTATCAATTTGGAGAAATATTTCATAATTTGGTCATCCAGTTATGATTTTGGAAATATGTTTCATTAAATTTCAGCATTTGCACATTTGTGTGAATGTTTTTAACTTTTTATTAATGGAAAACAAAAATTATCTGAATATATAATCATATATATATGGCTATTATATAAAGTGTCCCCTCAGGAGTTCAACCAGGAGACCGGGAGTTCAATTGCTCATTATGATGTGTGCTGACCACAAGGGAGTGTCATGGAACATGGCAGGCGACCAGCGGCAGTGGCGGGGTGCAGAGGGAGCGAGGGAAGGAGGAAGCGGGGAACCACACGGTGGCAGCACGTGGGTGGCGAGGGAAGGGGGAGGAATGGAGGTGGGGAACCAGATCAGCCCTGATCACTGGCCAGGCCTAGGCACCCTACCTGCACGCATTTCATGCACTGGGCCTCTAGTATACAATATAGAGCAAGACTAGTATGAACCCTAATTTACTTAACATTTGTCTTCAATAGTTACCAGTTCTTGATGAATTTTATTTTAACTACTAGAGGCCCTGTGCACATATTCGTGCATTGCTGAGGTCCCTCAGTCTAACCTGAGGGGATTGGGCTCAGGGTGGTTCTCGGGTGACACAACCCGGAATCAGGCTCCTTCCTCTCTGGTTCCACATGTATCACCCGAGGACCTCAGCTACCAAGTCACTGTGCCTCAGCAGCTCCTGTGTTGAATGTCTGCCCCCCTGGTGGTCATTGTGCATCATAGCTACTGGTTGGATGGTTGCTTAGGCTTTTATCTATAGTAAAAGTGTAATGTGCTAATTAGACCGGGCAGCTGAACGACCTGGACTAAGCTGGGGCTGCGAGGGCCAAGCCCCTTATGAATTTCGTGCATCGGGCCTTAGTATATATAGATCATCCTCACCCTTTTCTTCCTTCACTTTACGTGGATTCTTATGAAGTACATTTCAGGCATGTCATTACATCTGCAAATTTCCATATGTATGTCTAAAAGAAGGATTTTAGCCTTACCTGGTTTGGCTCAGTGGATAAAGCGTTGGCCTGTGGACTGAAGGGTCCCAGATTCTGTTTCAGTCAAGGGCACGTACCTTGGTTACAGGCTCCTTCCTGGCCCAGGCCCTGGTCAGGGTGCATGCAGGAGGCAACCAATCAATGTATTCCTCTCAACACTGATATTTCTGTCTGTCTTCCACTCTTTCTAGAAATCAGGGGAAAATATCTTTGGGTGAGGATTAAAAATGTAAAAAAAAGATAAGGATTTTAAAAAATGACCATATTATTGTTGTATCAGAAATAATTATAATTCCTTAAATCATCAGGTATTCAATGATTTACATCTCAATTTATATAACTAATGATTTTATCTTTGTATTTAAATACAAAGGTGTCCTGTCTCTGACAAATATGTGATATGTGAATGTACTCCTTAGTGTGATTGACACAAAAAAAGTCTTTAACCACAGGCTCAGCAGCATAGCTTGCTCCCTCACAGATTGCTGAAGTTTTAAGGAGGATAGATTATTTAGACTATGGAACAATTGACCAGCAGCCTTTATTAGTGTATTTTAATTCTTATTGAAAGTTAAAGTGTCCTTTACTTTTAAAAAAAATATATATTTTATTCATTTTTTACAGAGAGGAAGAGAGAGGAATAGAGAGTTAGAAACATCGATGAGAGAGAATCATCGACCAGCTGCCTCTTGCACACCCCCTACTGGGGATGTGCCCGCAACCAAGGTACATGCTCTTGACCGGAATTGAACCCGGGACCTTTCAGTCTGCAGGCCAACGCTCTATGTACTAAGCCAAACCAGTTTTAGCGTGTCATTTACTTTTTACTCCTCAGACATTGCTGGAATCTTTTTATAATGTGGACACAATAAGTTATGTAGTTTAAAAAGTTCGAAGTTTAGACAGGTCCCTAGGCATCTTGACCAAGAGTTGCTGTCCTCTGAGCACATGGGCCTTTCTGGTTACACATTCTATTTGCGTTCTGTGTGGAATTGTGTGCCTGTCACCTTCCAGTTGTTTTCCGGTGTGGCTCTTCTTTCAGCTGTGCTGGTGGTCATTGTCAGGTAGTAACTTAGCTTCGCTTCCTTTCTTAGATCTCACACGCTGTAACGTGTGGATTCTGGATGGAGACCTATACCACAAAGGCCTGCTGAAGTTTGCAGTTTCTGCTGAATCCTTGCCGGAGACCCTGGTCATTTTTGTGGCTGACATGTCTAGGCCTTGGGCTGTGATGGAATCTCTACAGAAATGGGCTAGTGTTTTACGTGAGCACATAGATAAAATGAAAATTCCACCAGAAGAAATGAGGGAGCTGGAACGGAAGTGTAAGTAAAATAAGGTTTTCTTAATGGGGAAATTCAGTAGTCTCTTTGGGTGGTTCCAACCACCTTTCTTTTGACAATGCCGAGAGGCTGCAAAGCTTCCCTTGCAGAGTGTTTTGTGTTTTGTTTGCACCTTTACAGCTGCTCCTGTAAAATCAGTAGTCAGAAAGTAGTCAAAGCAGCCCTGGCCGGCACAGTTCAATGGTTAGGGCATCGGCCCATGCACCAGAGGGTCACAGATTCGATTCCAGACAAGGGCCTGTACCTGGGTTGTGGGTTCATTCCCTGCTCCCAGTTGGGTGTGTGCGGGAGACAACCAACCAATGTGTCTCTCACATCAATGTTTCTCTCTCTCCCCTCCCCGCTCCCCTTTCCACTTTCTTTAAAAATGGATGGAAAAAATATCCTTGGTTGAGGACTCAAAAAAAAGTTTTTGTATTGTGTCACAGTTGAAGAATATTAATGAACCAATATTTTGTATTATCTTCATTTGTTCTCTTGTAAAATAAGGTTTTCCCCTTCCCCCCTCCAAATGTGATCAGTTGTATGCATCTTTTTATATTTCTGTTCCTCTCTGCCTGCAGAGTTAGCGTCAGTGGTATGTGATCCCTGCAGCTTGAGTCCTTTGCCTGGATTCCCTTGAGGCCCTATGGGCCCTCTTATTGGCAGGTTTAAAGGAAGCCCACAAGATACATCTTTCACTCCTACCTTAGTTCATTTTGGGATCCAGCAAATAGGATTTTAGTTCATATAAATAGGAAGGATGTTTTCTTATCATTAAAATGAAAGGCTATTTTAAGACTAAGGATATCCTGGTTCTTTTGAAAACAAAGAACTTTCAAATTAAAGGAAATTTTGTGTGTGTTTTTCTCTCTCTCTCTTTAATGTGGCTCAGAAGCTTGTTTTTCTTTTCCCTTGCTTCTGTGCAGTTACATCAGCTTCTGTCCACTTGCCAGGAAAATGGGAGGGGTAGGCGCAGGGACTGGAGCTGTGGCGGCGGCGGCGGCGGCGGCGGTGGCGGCAGGCTTGGCCAAGGCAGGCTTGGCTCAGCTTGGCTTATTTCCACAGGATGACATCATTCCCTTTAGTGAATTAATGAGGGCTTCTGGGGCATGGCACACAGGATCCTTACACTTCCTGGCAGAAGGGTTCAGAAATGTTGAAGTGCTTTTCAAATGGTATTTCTTGCTATGTATCTTCCTGTCATAACTTCATAACTTGCTCCTGTCTCACACTGGCTTAAATAGGGAGTTTTGCATCTAATCTTTGGTTTCCTGTGTTCATGTGTGCTGCAGTGATTGGTATGCAGCTCAGTTCATCTGTCTCCAGCCACTGACCTTTCTAGATAATGTCTCTTCTCCCCCTGAAATAGAGATCCTAAAGAAACTTCTCAGAATAGTTATGAGGCTGAAGAGCAGTTTTTCTTTCATTGCATGTTTAGCATCGTGCCTAGATTAGTGGGTTAATGCATTGACAAATTCAGTTTCCAAATCTGTTTTCTTGGAATTATATGTAACTTTGTAGATTTGTTAAAACAGAAAAAATAAAATAAAGTAGAGATAGAGCCAAGGATATTGTTCCTTCCAGACAGAGAAAGTGTCTGCCTTGTATCAGGTCTGGTGTAGGTGTTAGGTCTGGTGTAGGTCTGGTGTAGATGCATATAGCAGACTACATGCCTGTTCCTTGGGGGCTTGTGTTCCCATGACAATGGCACACTAAATTAATTTTGTGTTCTTAGTCGTTGATGTCTGTCACTTAGGATTCAGCTGCATGTGACACAAAACCTAAAGTAACAGTGGTTTAACAAGACTGAGGTTTATTTCTCTCTCCTGTAAATGAAATCCAGAGGTAAGCAATTCAGGCCTGGAAAGCAGCTCTAAGAAGACAGGTCAAGGACCCTGGTTCCTTTTGGCTTATTGCTTTGTCATCTCTAGGGTGTGGTTCTCTTCCTCTTGGCAATTAGAGCTCTAATCCTCACATCCCTGTTCCAGACAGCAGAATGGAGGAAGAGGAAAGCAGAGCTTGAAGGGCTCTTGCCTGTAGTCTATGTGGCCATGTGTTCTAAGTATCAGGGCTCAATTCATTTATAAGGAAGAAGAGAGAGGACACTGGAAGGCAACAAGTAATTGCTGGAACTGATCCATGCCCCATGACTCTGGTCAACCTTCTGAAGACCTCTTGTTTTCACCACTCCTCTAAGATATCGCATGTTGAAGGAGTGTCTTTGTTCCTGCTGGTTTTAGGTTACATTTTAATAAAGCAGTTGTCTATCATTTTGCTCAGAGGACTCACGCTTTCCAGATGAATGGGACTTTAGATATTGTATTGAGTGAGCGAAGGGTTGTTACCCAACCTAGTTTACAATCCAGCAGCAGTTTTCTGCCTGCTGAGTTTGGAAAGCTATTCCAGGGCCAGCCACTGTCTTGCAGAGTTAGGTTCTCCATTGGTCCTCAATCTGTGGCAGCTGTTTGGCTGCAGGACCCCTCCCAGAGCCGCCAGAAGATTGTGCTTTTGTGTAGATTATTCTTTCCTGCCTGGGAGTTCCTGTGCTTATCAAATAGAGCAGGGGTGGGGAACTTTCTGCTAAGGGCCATTTGGATTTTTTTTTTAATGTATTTTTTTATTGATGTCAGAGAGGAAGGGAGAGGGGGAAAGAGATAGAAACATCAATAATGAGAGAGAATCATAGTTCGGCTACTTTAAATAATTTTCCAATTAAAATGCCCAATTGTCCAGAAAATAGTGATCTTTTCAGTCATTTAAAGATGTAGGCAATCTGGATATAGCATAAATATGTGAGCCATCTCTTATGTGATTCCTTTTTTTTTTTTTTTTAATATATTTTATTGATTTTGTACAGAGAGGAAGGGAGAGAGATAGAGAGCTAGAAACATTGATGAGAGAGAAAGAGTCATCGACCAGCTGCCTCTTGCACACCCCCTACTGGGGATATGCCCGCAACCAAGGTACATGACCTTGACCGGAATCGAACCCGGGACCTTTCAGCCCCCAAGCCGACGCTCTATTCATTGAGCCAAACTGGTCTCGGCTTATGTGATTCCTTATTGACTCACTTTGGTTCTTCTCCATGTCTTCTCTTGGCGTTGTACCCTGGTTTTATTACCAGTTTTCATCTGAGTCCAGTGGGGAATGGCTGATATGCTTTTGTTTCTTGTCCAGGAACCACTTGATCCTGAAAGTCTTCTGAGAAGACATAGGGAAGGAAAAGCAACTGCATGGCAGAGAAAGAGTGCTTTTTGTGGATGTTGTGGATGAGAGTAAAAGGGTTTTGGCCGTTTAGTCTTATTGGGCATCGAAGGGTAGGACTGCCTGCTTGCTCCTCTGGCTCGGAGTAACTTTAATCATCATGTCCTTATTCTCTGGCCTTACGTGTGAGCCTTGAAGCACCCATGTGCTTTGTGTTCACTTGGCTTAATTAACTGAGGCTGTGGACCACTCAGCCCAAGCCTTCTGTGGGTTGCACCTGGGCAAAGTAGTGACTGTGTATGCCAAGAAGTGGATGCTGTACCACTGACCCCTTGTGTTACAACAGGTCCTTGAACACTGTACATGTGACTCAGGATCTCCTACAGATGAGACCAAGTCCGTAAGAGTGAGGATGACGAGCTGGGGGTGGTGCTGGGCAAGTCCAGCCTCCCTCCTCAGTGAGGACATATCTCAGCTCTATGCAAACAGTTCTTGTGGAATTCAGATGGTTTTATTCTTTCTAATAAGGACTCTGAGGAATTTTAGAAGTTAACTATTTTCGGTGGTTGCCTCTGTTGAGGTAACACAGTCCAACTATCCTGATACTTGGAAAAAGTATGATATATAAGAAAAGTGGCTCTTTATAGTAGGAATTATTGAAGCCTTGAAGTTGTTGTTTTTTAAATATATATTGATTTTAGAGAGGAAAGGAGAGAACTAGAGATATAGAAACATTAATGATGAGGTAGAATCATTGATTGGCTACCTCCTGCACATTCCCTACTGGTGGGGATTGAGCCCGCAACTCAGACATACACCCCTGGCCGGAATTGAACCTGGGACCCTTTAGTCCGCAGGCCGACGCTCTATCCACTGAGCCAAACCAGCTAGGGTGAAGCTTTGAAGTTTTTAAAAATCTGTTTAAGAGTTGTATACAGCCCTAGCTAGTTTGTTCAGGGGATAGAGCGCCAGCCTGCGGACTGAAGGGTCCCAGGTTTGAGTCTGGTCAAGGACACATGCTGGGTTGTGGGCTTGATCCTCAGTAAGGGGCATGCAGGAGGCAGCCAATCAGTGATTCTCCTCATTGATGTTTCTATCTCTCCCTCTCCCTTCTCAGAAATCAATAAAAATACATCTTTTTTAAAAAAGAGTTGTATACAATTGAAGATGTCTAGGGGAATTTTTAAAAATATGTTATTATTGATTTTTTTTTTTTTTTTTTAGAGGGAGCGGGAAAGAGAGATGAGAAACATCATCAATTGGCTGCCTCCTGCATACCCGAACAGGGGATCGAGCCTGAACCTGGGCATGTGCCCTGACAGAGAATCGAACTGGTGGCCTCTTGGTTCATGGGTCGATGTTCAACTGCTGAGCTACACCGGCCAGGCCAGGGGAATGTTTTTGCTGCTCTGAAGTTATAACGTTCAAAGTGAATATGTAAGAATGGCATTTTGCATCATCATCCCCAAATCCCTAATATTGCGGTAGGATGCATTTAGGAAATTTGTCACAATTCTTTTTGTTTTGTGCTTGTTCCTACCTTTTTTCAGTTTTCTAAAGCTGGCATGTATCTCTGTGTATGTAATTTTCTTTTCCTTTTTCACCTATAGTTGTGAAAGATTTTCAAGACTATATTGAACCAGAAGAAGGTTGTCAAGGTTCCCCGCAGAGAAGAGGGCCTCTGACCTCGGGTCCCGATGAAGAAAATGTTGCCCTGCCTCTTGGTGACAATGTGCTGACTCATAATCTGGGGATCCCAGTGTTGGTGGTGTGCACAAAGGTGTGTGCCAGGGAGCTGCAAACGTGGCTGGATTTGGCCAGTGAACAGCCACCATCTGAAAGGAACTAGGAAGCTTTAATTAGGCGTCTTCCCGAGGGAGATTTGGGCTAATTCAGGATTCATTAAGGTACATTGACTATGTCAGCATAGGAAATGTCATTTAAACATTGTTGCTGGAAACGTGACATAACTCAGTTTCTCTTAACCTGGGTTGATCTCTTCATGAAGCACTGTCAATTTATTGAGTGATTCAAACTTAGAACTAAAAACAGGTTTCATTAGGCTGTTGAAAAATATGTATTGAAGGGCAGAATTCTTTTGGGCTTTGGTCTGTAAAGTCTGTTGGACTTGAGATGATTTTCAGAAAGGAACATAAGCCTAGGAGAAGAAGGAAGAGAACTTGAAATTTCAGTTTCTTTTATCCTGCAGAATGATGAAGTGGAAATAGAAACTAAGTTGTTATAGAGAAAGGAAGTTGTGTCTCTTAAAAAATAAAGAGAAGTGGCTTTAAAAACATTGTGAGTTTCAAGAGTACTTTAGTCTCAGTCAGAGCCATGTGTTGCCCAACTATAGGGTGTACCTTTTGCATTGGGCTCTGTGAGAATGGAGCCCTGTGGAATGTGCAGTGCCTAGCCATGCCCAGAACACCTGTTTCTTGATGTGACCTTGTTTGGTTTTTGGAACCTTTGAGAGGTAATCATGGCTGTTATATTCCCACTTTACAGCTATGAAAACTGAGGTGCAGGATAAAATACTCAGTTGCTTTTTTTTCTTCAAATAATTTTTATATATATGTTTTTATTAATTTAATTTAATTTTTTTTAAATCATGTCGAGATTTTTTTAAAAATATATATTTTATTGATTTTTTACAGAGAGGAGGAGAGAGGGATAGAGAGTTAGAAACATCGATGAGAGAGAATCATTGATCAGCTGCCTCTTGCACACTCCCTACCGGGGATGTGCCCGCAACCAATGTACATGCCCTTGACCGGAATCGAACCTGGGACCTTTCAGTCCGCAGACCAACGCTCTACCACTGAGCCAAACCGGTTTCAGCTGTTTTTATTAATTTTAGAGAGGGGGAGGAAGAGGGAGAGATAGAAACATCAATTGGCTGCCTCCTGCATACTCCCTTCTGGGGATCAAACTGGTGACCTCTTGATGCATGGGTCATGGACTTTTGCCTGTGGCTTTCTTTGGAGTTATGGTGCTTTACTCTTGAAGAAGACACTCTTCTCATGTGCATCAGGCAAAGATGCAAAAAGATAACTCATTTTTCTTTCTGTCTTCCCTGCAGTGTGATGCTGTGAGTGTCCTGGAGAAGGAGCATGATTACAGGGACGAGCACTTTGACTTTATCCAGTCACATCTACGGAGGTTCTGCCTCCAGTGTATCCTTGGGGTGCTGTTTCGGGGCCCGGGGGGCACAGGCTTCCCTCCAAGTGGAGCATCTTCAAGGAGAAAAGTACTTCCTGAATCCAGAAAGATTCTGCCAGGGAGATACTGTATACCCGTATTTTCCGGCATATAAGACGGCCCCCTAATTTTACAGTTAAAACATAGGTTTAGGCCTATATTCGCTGTATAAGACTACCCCCCACTTCCGAGGCAACACCAGTTCTTTTTTTAATAGACCGCCTCTCTCACTCTGGCCAATCTGAGCAGGCTTTTTACTAGAACACAGTGTCGTCTTATACGCCGGAAAATACGGTACATCTTTTTATTAGTTTTGTATTTCACTATGTTGGAATTTGAGACTTAAGAATTTTTGCCTATATTTGATCACTTTTATTTTTTATTTTTTATTTTTATTTTTTATTAAATTATTATCTGTGTACTGATCACTTTTATTTTTAATGCTGTACTTGATAGGCTTTTATATTCAAGAAGAAAGCTGATGTTTGATTTTATTACCAAGATACTTTTATCATACCTTGGAAATCTCTTTAAACTTTGCTTCTTTTGTAGAAAGGGTTAATAGCCCAACACAGTATTGTTTTAGATGCTACAAGTGTTTTGGGCTATCCATGAGAAAGATGTGTCAGTAGTTCTTGAGTCCAGTGTCTATAAAAATCCAATAGCAGTTGATGCCACTGTCCCATTCCCTATGGTGGGAGTGAGGGATACATTCCTATCACTTTCTTTGGACCCTTTAACTTGTCCGGCTCAGTGGTGGTTACCAGTACATGTAGGTACCCATTTCATAAAAGTTTGCTTAATGATAAATTTAATCACATGGACATCTGTGTGGGAAAGAATCTGTACCTTGGATATGCTGATGGGTGTTTCCTGGTCTAGCTGCAAAGTCACTAACTTGACTGCTAAGAAGCAATCTTAATGGGTCAGAAAACAAGTGTATATTTTAAAAATGAACTGCATGGCCCACTAGTAACATGCTCTTTACTTTTGACCTGGTTTATCTGTACTATTATCCTTTTAGTTTTTAAATTTTTAACGCTTTCCTGTTGATCATGTATTAATCAAAGAACTGATCGACCTATGGGTAGTATTGTGAGGATTGCACTTGTGTGTGTTTTCTTTTGTTTCCTGCAGTGAATTGATTTTCCTTAAGCAGATTGCTTAGACGGAGCTGCCTTGATTTACACGTCAGTGAAGGAAGAAAAAAACCTCGACTTGTTGTATAAGTACATCGTTCATAAAACGTACGGTTTCCACTTCAACACGCCTGCCTTAGTTGTGGAAAAGGATGCCGTTTTTATGTGAGTTCTTTGCTAGGTGATGCTTTCACATCCTTTTCTTTATTGTACATTTGCTCTTTACTTTTTATATTTCCGAGTAAGGTGCCTTCTGTCTTACACAGCCAGCTTTCTGCAGCTTGGGGAAAAGTGTTGGGCTGGACTTCACAGGGGATAGGTACCCTCAGATTTTCCTCTCCGCTCCTTCCCAGATTACTTGCCATTCTGCTTCCAGTCTGAGAGAAGTGGGTAGCGTGAGGTCATGGGTGCTGCCTTTCGTCCTTGAGAGCGAGTTGCCAAAACTGACGCCAACATTTTTGCCAATTATTGACTACTCTGTTAAAATACTAACTGAGGGAATTGGCGCTTTGGGGATCCTGAATGTTTTCTTTCGAAGCAACTGGTTTCTCTCTGCTCATCAGCAGGCATCCCTGTGAGCATGGGCTTTGGCTGTACTGCCTGCTTAGTGTGTTTCCAGAATTTCACATTTTGGGAGTCCCTGGGCAGGGATTTGAGTACCTGTTTGTGTCTTTTACTCACTGGAGAATGATAATGCTGTGGATGCATAAATAAATGTTGAAGCTGTGGTCTCAGAGAGGACTTAGGCCAGTAGATCAATGTGTTTAGACTTAGATATTCTCTTGACTTAAAGAAAAATTACAGGATATTCAGCAAATACTGAGCACCTCGTAGGTACCTGGGTTCTCTGCTGAGTACACAGAATGAATGAGAGGGGGTCCCTGCCATGGCATTGTAGAGACATACCCACAACCAAGGAGAGGCAGGGGAGTAGGGGGAGAGTGGAGACAGTGCAGCAGGGAAGGCAGAGGGGGTGATGCTAGAAGGATGAGTGATGTGGGCCATGCAGGCCAGAAAGAATGGAAGAGGAGGAGGGACAGTCTATGGGAAGACTGAAGGTGTAAAAACCAAGAGCTCAGGATTGCCTCCTAAACATTCAGAGAGAACCTCACTTGGGCTGCTTGTAGGCAGCAAACCTAGAGGCTTGGACTGATATTAGAGAATTGTCTAAAGCAGTCAGTGGCACAAGTGCAGAGTAGTATGTATTTGGAGTCAGCCAGTGCCCAGATTACACATGATCCCAGGGAGCACGAGGAGCAGGAAGACTGGCTGGGTTTGGGGCTGCTCTGGAGTGGAGAAGTATCTTGCAATTTCTGAAGGCTGCATGGGTCATGGCGGTGTCTTGGTCACGCTTTGTGCCTTTACACTTTTGGTCCGCTAGGTA
The DNA here is from genome assembly GCA_036971965.1 of Nyctalus aviator. Classification (NCBI taxonomy): domain Eukaryota; kingdom Metazoa; phylum Chordata; class Mammalia; order Chiroptera; family Vespertilionidae; genus Nyctalus; species Nyctalus aviator. Next base: position 37,439,960 of record CM072936.1, read on the forward strand.
GTTGCCTATTTGGGAGCTGATGACGTCAGCAGAGCGGTTTGGGTGCGGACCCCTGGCTAAGCACTGTCTTGGTTTTAGAGCTATGGAGCAGGAATTGAATAGAGAATGAGAGGCCTGTGAGAACTATCCATCACCTTCTTTTAGAACTTCTAAAGTCATGTAGGACATTTTAAACTTGTTCCTTTAGGAAAGTCTGATGGCTGTGACTTAAGTTAATGGATGCTGGGTATCATCTTACCCCGTGATGTCAAGCTGGGCATCATCCATGTAGGAGCCTCAAGGACTCTTTGTGTCCCTTTGGTTTGGGGCCTAGGATAGTGCAGGTCATGGTTCTCCCCTTGGCTCCAGGATAGATTTCCCCAAACCAGTAAAATGTATGAACCAATCCATAAGAAACTTGTCAGAAAAACAAGAGAGAAACAGCTCACAAACAGGAGAGGTGCCTGCATGCCAAAGAGAAACAGTCCCATCCTGAGCTGTGGCCTCTATGCTGGTCTTTGCATTCTCTGCTCTTAGAACAGGGCTCCATTGTGTCCTCGCTCTTCTGGATGGAGTTGTGGGAAGGCTCTGACCACTTGCTGTGGGTCAGCATGTGCAGTCAGTAAGATCCCAGCGGGGCCTGCAGTGTGGATCTGATGGGTTATACCTGCAGTAAATTTTGGCTTGTCGCCCTAACTGGTTTGGTTCAGTATATAGAGCGTTGGACTTCCAACTGAGGAGTCCCAGGTTCGATTTTGGTTAAGGGCATGTACCTTGGTTGCAGGTTCATCCCCAGGAGGGAGTTTACAGGAGGCAGCTGATTGATATTTCTAACTCTCTATCCCTCTCCCTTTCTCTCCATAAAAAAATCATATATATCCCACACACACTTTATATAAAGAGTTCCTATTTAAAAAAATATATATATTTGGCTTGTCTATTGAAAGTTGCAAGCCAACCCAGCAACTGCAAATGAGATCTTGTGGGGAAGGAATTCACCCAGGAGTCCTATCTAACCCAGAATGTGCTCTGTACACCATAAGGCAGTCTCAGGAAAAAAAGTCAATCCTTTTTGCCTTTAGACCTGCTGGCTGGGACAATGAAAAGAAAATAGCCATTTTACATGAAAATTTCACGACTGTGAAGCCTGAAGACGCATATGAAGACTTTATCATGAAACCTCCTGTGAGAAAGGTAACCAAATAAGACTTACAGGTATTTTTTTAATGGGAAAAGCAGCCTATTAAAGAATCGGATTTTACACATTAAACGATCCTAGGTCAGGGGTTAGTAATCCAAGGGCTTTATTAAAAAAAGTTTCTAGATGAGGTGTGATATGCAAGTAGATTCGGGTGGGGCATGAGTGATGGAGTGGGGTTGGTGTTTCCCCTTAGGTCCTAACAGTACCTCCGCCACCACTAAACTACTTAGTTGATTCCTTACTCCTGGGTTAGAACCTGCCAGACTTTTAGAAAGTCACTTGGCCATATGCCAAGCTGACCTCAGAAAAACAGTCTCAGCAGGGATTCTGCCCAGACTCATGTGGAAACCTAGCCCAAGATTCTCCTTTCAGCATGAATTTTGATAGCAGTTCAGGTGTTCTTTACCTCTGACCACAAATGAGTGTGTCTCTTCCCTTCACAGCTGGTCCACGACAAAGAGCTGGCAGCGGAGGATGAGCAGGTGTTCCTAATGAAGCAGCAGGTAAGACCAGCGGGGCCAGCGCAGAGGCCCTCTCATGAGTGAAATGCCAGTTTCCTGGGGTGAGGTTGCCGGCATCAGAGAGCTGCCGAAGGAGTTGCGAGCAGGTCTCGTTTTCTTCCATTTCTAGAATTGGTGCAGAGTAGGGATTAGACCACCCGTCTCGGGGAATCCCTGCTTGCCTTGCAGATTCTACAGTGATGGGCTTAGTTATCTTTTTAAGTACCTTTTTTGTCTGGAAATGTAGGTTTTCTGACATACTTCCCACGTTGGCCAAGTGCTCTGAACTCACTTCCATTATTTCACATAGCCCCCTACAGCCTTGGGGATGAAGGCAGGTGAGCTGATACACCCATTCTGTAGGTGAGGAAAGTAACTTCCCCACGCTGACCAGTGAGGCCAGAGCAGAGGCCTTCAGGATGCAAACTCAGTCTCACCTGTTTCACTTGGGCTGTTGGACATGCCCATGTTAGACATGACATGTCTGGTGGTGCAGGCAGGTCAACAGAGGGTGTTAACAGTTCTTTTGCCAACTGTTCCTCCCTTCTGTGCTCTCCTTGCTTCCTCAGCTTCAAAACTGTTTACCTGGAATATTTTTTTTCACCAAGTACCAAACTGCGCAATTGAATTTTTTTGCATTTAGGGTGTTAAACCTATGACTTGGTTGTTGTTAATGATGCCCTCTAGTGGAATACTTGGAAGTGTTTTTCCAGACCTTCAATGCACTTGGCAGGCCTTGGTTAATGGCCAGTATGTCCCTCTCTTTGCAGTCACTCCTTGCCAAGCAGCCAGCCACGCCCACGAGAGCTTCCGTGAGTACCTTAAACAGAGGGTCAAGGCCAGTGTCTTGGGTGTCTTCAAATCTTACACCTTTTATTTGTAAGAGCGTGTGTGGGCTTTTGTATTTTCAAAGGGAATTTGGTCCCCCAAAGGCCTAGGGCCAGGAACATAGTAGGAACTCAGAAATACCTGAGGAAGGAATACTCCTCTGGGAATTTGAGTGAACGGGCCTTGTTATCTTGGTACCTCTTCTCTCAGGAGGAACAGGTCTAGAAAGGGACTAAGCTGGGAGCAAACTCCCAATCCTCCCGCCCTTCTCCCTGGACTGGAAAATAACCTGTAGACTCATGGTTTCATTTTCGGAATCTGTATTTTTGTTACTTTTATGCCTGTGTGTGACTCGGGTTGGTTTTGGACTTAGGAATCCCCTGCACGAGGACCCTCTGGCTCTCCAAGAACTCAGGGCCGGGGAGGGCCAGCCAGCGTGCCTAGTGCCTCCCCAGGCACGTCAGTAAAGAAGCCGGATCCAAACATCAAAAGTATGTATCCTGTGTCTGTGGAGCGTGGCTTAGTCCTAGGCTTGAGCTCTGTGGGACTTTGTGGCTGGGTTTGGAAGGTGGAGACTCATGGGCTGTTTTCCTCCCCAACAAGGGCTGCTTTCCACATCCCCTCTCTCAAGGGGAGGGGCATGTGGTTGGCAGAAGCCAAGGTCTGGTTCTTTGTTGGAATCGGTGGCCCTTGCACCTGACTTGTGTAAGACCTTGGTTAGGCAGTGCAGATTCCTTTGGAGAAGAATACAGTATAAGAAGTGACATTAAAATGTGTGTTTTGAGTCCTTAGTTTTGTTTTTCATTATGTTTATGTTATTATCATTTATGAATTGTAGGACTTACCCCCTTCACTTCTCTTGTGAAGCTCAATTACTTATTAGTTGAAATAGCTCTTTTCAAAAAAAAAATAAAAATGAGAGTAGATAAAGTAGAAATAAGAGTCAAAAAAAAGAAAGAAAGAAAGAAAGAAAGAAAAGAAATAGCTCTTTTCACACTGACTTAATAATTAATACCCAAAGATGTTAGGTGCAATAAGACCTCAAAAGAAAATTTTATTCTTGCATATTTGATGGCTATCTTCTATTCCGAATAAGAGTTTTTCACAGCAGCTTTTGGAGTATTAGGGGATTGTAAAACTTAGAAAAACACTGGCTTGGGGACTTGGGGAGGGAGATGATAAAAAGTACAGGTTATCTATTATGCCTCCAAACAGGTGGGAAATCTAAACAGGAATCCACTTATTAATCATGTGACTTGTACCTAGCCGCAGCAGTGGCCGTGTGTAAGGCATCATAGTAGGTGAATGTGCTCAGTATGCTAGGAAGACAGTAGCCACTACTGGATCTTTCCAAGCCGAAGACTAGGTTTTGTTTGTTTAATTGAGTTACCCAGTTTGTGTGATGCTTTTTTTTTCTTAATGTTTCCTTAGATAATGCAGCAAGTGAAGGGGTGTTGGCTAGCTTCTTCAACAGCCTGCTGAGTAAAAAAACAGGCTCTCCTGGAAGTCCTGGCGCCGGTGGGGTGCAGAGCACAGCCAAGAAGTCAGGTACTGACGGGCCCTTGGAGACTTATGAGCCCCTGGTTGAGGGGTGCCGAAGGGGGGAACTGGACAGGAGCGTGATTTCACCTGACCTACAGACACTCGGTTTTCTCAACAGCCAAGCAAAGGAAGCACTTTTCTGCTTTATACTGACTATACCTTACAGTAGGATTGCCTTATTACTGAGCAGGTTTCCTGGGCACATTTCTGGTGGGGTTAGTGTACATTCAGGTTCTCAGGAACTGACTGTTGGCTGCACTAACCTATACATGTCCCCTGGTATAGAAGCTCTGTCCCTTGGAGGTCAGAGTCTAGAGCAGTGGTCGGCAAACTCATTAGTCAGCAGAGCCAAATATCAGCAGTACAACAATTGAAATTTCTTTTGAGAGCCAAATTTTTTAAACTTCTTCTAACGCCACTTCTTCAAAATAGACTCGCCCAGGCCGTGGTATTTTGTGGAAGAGCCACACGCAAGGGGCCAAAGAGCCGCATGTGGCTTGCGAGCCACGGTTTGCCGACCACTGGTCTAGAGTATCATTGGCATTTTATTTATTTAATTTCTTGTAATGCTTTTTTTTTTTTTCTTTTTCTTTCTTTTTTTTTTTTTCTGCCCTCAGTCTTACAGTGCGCTGGAGTCTGTGAACACTCACTGTCTCACTGGAGGGTCGTCATTTTTCCCTGCATGAAGCTCACCCCCTCTATCTGTCTTTCTTTATGGCTTTAGAGCAAGTCTGTATCTTAGAGGTCTCTGAAACAAATAACCAAGTTCCTTGGGAATACACATTTTCCCTGGAAGCTTGAGGCCATTTTAAAAGTTCTTGGTTCTTAATTTTCCATTGGCTGTAAGAGACGTTAATCGGTATTTTCCCTAATGGGGGTTTTCATATCAAAGGATGCCTTCAGGGAAGCACTCCATCCTCAGGTCAGCCTGGGCCTTCGGGGCTCCTTGTTTTTGCGGACTCAGAATCTGGCCTGGCGGCCCAGGCTGTGAGCTGGTATTCCCTGGTAGGAAATAGGAATTATTTGGTTTTGGGAACACAGACCTATGACATTTGGAATAAAGAAGGATTGAGTTTAGGTCTGCCTCATAATCATTGTAATGAAAAAAGGCTTTTTTCAATAACCCATCATTGCATTTTTGTGTTCCTTTTTTTCAAGGACAAAAGACTGTGTTGACAAATGTTCAGGAAGAACTGGATAGGATGACTCGAAAACCAGACTCCATGGTAACAAACTCTTCAACAGAAAATGAAGCCTGATCCTCCTCAAAAGTGCATATGTAAAATGACCAAATAACTATGTATATTGATCTGCTAAGACCAGGATTTTTCTGATACGGCACATGCTATCAGTTTTTTGGGGCAGGGGAGATGAACTTTAAAAAAAAAAAAACTTCATTGGCTTGTCCGAGTGTGAATTGCACATTTAGGAAGATTATGTGTCAGATCCCTTTGTTAAGGATAAGCTTGGACTCACAGGCATGTTGCTTTCTCGCGGGAAGCAAGTGCTGCTGGGACTTCATGTGGAGGGGAAGGTAGATGGAGAGAGAGAGAGAGAGCCCTCTTTCTTTCAGGGCGGAGCAAATGAGAGCAGGAAGCCATTGATCAGATGGTTAGTCTGACCAGGTGCGTGCTAGCAAATTCACTTGTTCTTGGGAAGCAGATTAAGTAACGGAAGGTCCAGGAAACAAAAAGGCTTAAAGGAGGAATGAGAGAAGTGATGGAGGGGAAGCTGAGCGTTAAAGGAGGTGAAGGAAGGAGGAGATGGGCAGTGTTAGTAAATACTGTGTGTTTGGTAGGAGTTGAATAGTCATTTTTAAGACTTAATATCAGAAGCATTTCCAAACTAAACACTAAGCAAAATGGGAATTAGACTTGTTCTGAATGCATCTTTAATTTATGAAAGATGTGTTAAGTGGGGGTGTGCCTGAGTCAGGTGGCGCTGACACAGGGATGGGGAAGATGGCAGCCTCCCAGGACTCACGTGCTTGGCCTACGCCACATTTTCGTGGGAGGTGCTGGGATCCATGCAAGTGCATGGTGGGCAGACAGTCACTGGGATGTATTTAAAGTCAGCAGTTACAAAATTAGTTTACTTTAAATAGCGTTTTCTTAACAGCAACTCTCTGTTTTTTAAATTTCAAAAACTTTTTTTTTTTTTTTACTACCACAGGCTGGCCTACAAATAGAGAATGGGTGACCAACCTCTCATTTTGCTATAATGCAAAGTACTATAGAAAGTTTGAGGGGGGTTTTTAATGTAATTGCACACTGATTAATTGGCTCGCACCAATCCCTGCCTTACTGTCTGTGGAAGCCATCGTGTGGTTCCATTGATGCAAAAGGGTCTTGTCCTAGCTCCCTGGTCTGATCAGTGCTATGAGATGGACAAACAAATGAATGTTTTATATTGAAAATGAAAATGATATACTTCTCTTGTTTTATGTTTTTCATAAAATGTAGCTTTTTTTTTTTTCCTTATGGAAATAAGAGTTTCAGGTGTCTCCATTTAGGGCAAATTCATGCACATTATCATGTCACAGCACCATTCTGGAAATGACTTCTGTGGATTTGAAATGGCACTTTTAATTTTATACATGATACAGAACTTTTAAATGCAAACACTACCGTTAATTTAATGTCTAAAACTGTTGTCAAACCAAGGGAAAAACCACAGTTCATTTATGTGGAGTTTACTTTTTTTATATGAATGTTTATTGTACTGTGTCTAAGCATAACTTCCCTAATGTTACTACTTTTACATACAAGATTTGACTGACCACTAACATAGTACTGGGCATAACTTAATATCCTATGTTATAGAACAAGACCCTAAAACTGTCTTGAATTGCTTTTTTGTAAAGGTCTAAACACTGTTAAGGAGAAAGCTAAGTATTTACTTGCCTTTCTGACAAACATAAAACATGTTTCTTGTGCCAGTTTTATTGTTGAAAATATACTTTTTCACCCTTTTTAAATTCAGTTTTCTTTTTTAAATGTATTGTGGTTTCCAATTACCCAATTGTCCAGATAATGACAGTAAACTGACTGTAGAGTGATAGTTGTGGGGTAGTGACCAATAGATGCCCAACAGCTTGTGACCACACTAGCTGGTGGGGTCGCTTAATTCCTCTATAGTGGCTGGGCGTGGGGCACAAAACGAGTGACCTCAGGAACAGGAAAGAATTCTTGGAAAGGCACATGCTTAAGGGGATAAGGAGTGATTTTAAATTTCAAAGCATAATTTTCCTTTTCGTTTATTTTATTTTTTATGATTTAAACTGATAAGCACTTTTGTGTCACTGTAAAATGTACTAAAACCGATGAGATGCTAAGGCACCTGTGTTTTGTGAAGGAGGGTTTCTTAGAGACCACTTTGAGTTTCTCATGACAAATGGATGCTCCTAGAATGAGAAGAAACTGTTGCATAGTGTCATGTGCTTAGTGGTTGCCAAAGTCTACCAACTTTGGGGAGCTGCAGGGTTCTTTCTGGGCGGTGGGAGGGGGGAGGGGGGACTTTTTGTTATTTGGAGGCTTTCAAGCATTGGAACCAAAGGCCAAACAATAAACAGCCTTTACTTTTTAAAGTAAAATTCATGTTATTTGCAGAATACACTTGTATGGTAGACTATTAAATACAATTTTATGACTATTTATATACATTATAGTGGTTACATCTGCTGTTTGTCTTTAAAATGGAAAAATCAAAGAAATAAGCCCAGCTTTGAAGACGTCTTACTGAGGCCATGAATTACTCTTTCCTAAAAATGCAACGGGTATGCTGCTAGAATTATTTAATTTTGTTTGCACTTTTTTTTTGTTTGTTTTGATTGGCATTTTAAAATCAGTATTTAAATTGAAGACTTCGCGTTTCATTCGTTTTAACAAAGTTAAAAGTGACTGCTCTGTACATCATGACCTTACCAATGTTGATACTGTAAGTGAAAGTTCCTGTTGTCTCTATACTAAGTTTATTGGTATTTTTCACTAAAATTAGGACTGCACATTATTCCCTGAGCAGCCTTGGGCCAGGGAGGGGTGGCTCTATCCAGATTCAGTATGCAGTCATGTGGAACCTTGCTTTCTAGCGCTGGGAAAGATGTCTCTAATTACTGGCTTCAATAAACACGAATCCAGACTGCTTACAATTTTTGGTGACTTTCTTTATGACAAATCTTCCTACTGGAGATACATTGAATTGTCTGCTCGACATGTGGGATGTCTGCCCTGTGGCTAAAAATGTGTACCTCTTGAAATTCTCAGAAATTCTGTTTAAAAAAAAATTTTTTTTGAAAGCCATATTTTGAGGTATGTTTAGTTCCAACTAGTGGGTCAAGTACAATTGTGTTAGTTAGTGAGTTGTCCAACCTATTTTCTTTCCCCTTGGATAAATTTTTTCTTTTCTGAATTGGGCTAGGTCAGTGGTCGGCAAACTGCATCTCTTGAGCCACATGCAACTCTTTGGCCCCATGAGTGTGGCTCTTCCACAAAATACCATGGTCTGGGTGAGTCTATTTTGAAGCAGCAGCGTTAGAAGAAGTTTAAGTTTAAAAAATTTGGCTCTCAAAAGAAATTTCAATCGTTGTACTGTTGATATTTTGCTATGTTGGCTAATGAGTTTGCCGACCACTGGGCTAGGTGATTTTCATTTAACTAATTTAGAAGCCTTGAAGATTCATAGAGGACTTGCAGAGCAACTATATCAACGGGAATAGTAAAATATGTTCAAGAAAATTAAATTCTTTGTATTAGACATCATTGCATTTCTAATTATTATAGCTTAAGCATGTTGGTTTTTTTGTTCTTTAAAGCTGATTTAGTATACAACCCTCCCCCCAACTTTTTATTTTGCAAAATTGTAAACCTCCAGAAAAATTAAAGGAGAAGTTTACTGAACTCTCATGTTCTTTTATATAAATTCACCAGTTAGTAATTAGGAGTTCTTTTTTCTTTTTTTTAAAATATATTTTATTGATTTTTTTACAGAGAGAAAGGGAGAGAGATAGAGAGCTAGAAACGTCGATGAGAGAGAAACATCGACCAGCTGCCTCCTGCACACCCCCCACCTAGGATATGCCCGCAACCAAGGCACATGCCCTTGACCGGAATCGAACCCGGGACCCCTCAGTCCACAGACCAACGCTCCACCACTGAGCCAAACCGGTTTCGGCATTAGGAGTTCTTAAATGATAATTTTCTTATCCCATCATTCCTTCTACATTTATTAGCTGGTATTCGTCTATAAAGAAGAATTTTCTACCCTCTGTCCTTTTTCAATTGTGGTTTTTACTATGAATTTGGTTGTAGTTTTTTAATTCAAAGTGTTATAATCTAATAATCCTTTTTTTATGCTCAGCTTGCCCCAGATTTGAAGAGTGGTGATCTCCAATTAGCTGTGTTTTTTTTAAAATTGAGATTTAATTCACAACTTCAAATCCATTTTAAAATGTTGATTTCAGGGATTTTTTTTAGTATATTCACTATGTTGTATACCCATTACCACTGTCAGATTCCAGAAGATGTCCATCACCCTCAAAATAAACCCTATACCTAATAGTTCTACTTGTCCCATCCTCCCATTCCCTGGCAGTCACAGATCTCTCTGTAGATTTGCCTACTCTGGATATTTTACATAAATGGAATGATACAATATGTAGCCTTTTTGTGTCTGGCTGCTTTTATTTTAGCACTAGAGGCCCGGTGCATGAAATTCTTGCACGGGTAGGGTCCCTAGGCCTGGCCAGTGATCAGGGCTGATCCACTTCCCCGCCGTGTCTTTCCCTCGCTCTCTCAGTGCGCCGCCACCTCCGCCGCCTCCACCAATCATGTTTTTACGTAATGCCACAGTGAATAGCCTTGTGCATTTGTTGTTTTTACCTATGAAGATGGATCTTCAGGGTAATTTCCTAGCAGTGGGACTACCTAGTCCAGGGGTGAGGAACGTTTGGTCTGGCCCTGCCAAGCCATTGGGGGTGAGTTAATTAAATGTCTGACCAAATATAGCAGGCTAATTTTTAGAAATATGTTTTTATTGATTTCAGAGAGGAAGGGAGAGGAGAGAGAGAAACATCAATGATGAGAGAGAACCATCGATCAGCTGCCTCCTGCATTCTCCCAGTATGGGGACTGAGCCTGCAGCACCCTGGGCAGGTGCCCTTGACCAGAATCTAACCCAGCTACTTTCAGATCACAGACTGAAGCTCTATTCACTGAGCCAAACCAGCAGGGCAGCTAATTTTTTTAAGTTGATAATTCTGTATAGCCCTCAAATGATGTTATAAATACACAAGTGGTTCTTAGCAGAAAAAGGTTCCCCACCCTGTCCTAGTCAAAAGGTCAACAAATGTACTTACGTAGTTTTTGTTTTGAGATGATCAGAGTCCTTTCCATAAAGGTTACATCATCCTGTACACCTACCAGCAGTTGTAGAAATTAGGAAGTTTGGTAAGTAAACACTTATTTGGTGACATTAACAATGCTTTGTAAAGCAAATGCTTATACCCTCCTGTATTCTAGTAATTCTATAGATGTTTCATATAGAGTGATTTAATTTCACAACAACTCTGAGAGACAAGTGCCTCTATCGTCTCCATCTTACTTTCCAGATGAGGAAACTAAGGAAGTATGGATAGACTAAACAGCTACCAAGGTCGCCAGAATTGAATCCAAGAGGTCTAGCTTCTGAGTTTCAGCTAATTGGGTGCTGTGCAGGTGTTTGTTGTACGCATTTAAAACAGATGGGGAAATATGCTAGTTGAAAGTGTTTTCATAAGTGTCCTAAGCATATGTGTGCTGCTGTTTATGACCTTTTTCCCTTTCTGTCACAGATGGAGGAGTCATTCTTGTTAGGTGGGAAAATATGTCAGAGAATGTACCCAAAGAGAAAGAATACAACACACTTAAAAAGGGGGATGGGGCCCTGACTGGTTTGGCTCAGTGGATGGAGCATTGGCCTGAAGACTCAAGGGTCCCAGGTTTGATTCCATTCAGGGGCATGTACCTTGATTGTGGGCACATCCCCGATGGGGAGTGTGCAGGAGGCAGCTGATCGATGTTTCTAACTCTCTGATCCTCTCCCTTCCTGTTTAAAAAAAAAAAAAAAAAAATCAAAAAAATATTTTTTTAAAAGGGGAGAGGGAAGAGTCCATAGTCACTTTGCTGAGAAAGGCAGGTTGTGCCTGCCACTCTCATATCTTGGAAGGATAGCTACCTCTCAGGGCATGAAGAGTTTAGGGGTCACCTGCGTAAAGGCTTTTGGCAGGCCTCAGATGTCGACTTTCACCAGGTCTATGTCTGCGTTTTTCTCCTGCCACCTCTGTATTGGGGCCGTGCTCTCCTGGTGCCTGCTCTGACTTGACTGACCTGATGAGGCACAGATACTGTGTTCTGATTAGGAGGAGACCGAGGTGACAGGCCTGTAGCAGTGTTGGGAGCAGGAGGCAGGAAGGAGCCAAAACCATTGTTCATGGATGGCATACCCTGCTGGTGCCATGGTGCATTTCAGAGAAGGAGCCTAACTTTTCAAGTGCTTCTAATCTTGTTAATAAATTCCTTTGTGAATAAAGTTAACATTTTTTCCCCAGTACTCTTAACATTGGATTGTGTTGTATTTTGTTAATCCTCACCTGAGGATATTTTTTCCATTGATTTTAGAAGGGAGGGAGAGGGGAAAAAAGAAATATTGATATGAGAAAGACACATTGGTTGCCTCCTGCAAGTGCCCCAAGTGGGGTCAGAGGTTGAACAGGCAACCCAGGTACATGCCCTTGACTAGGAATCAAACCCAATACCCTTCCATGCACAGGCCAATACTCTATCCACTGAGCCACATGGGGCAGGGCTGAACTGTGTTCTATCTTGATTGTTTTCATCAAGCAACTCAAGGTAAATCACAAGAATGTCAAGGTATTTTTACCTAGGATGTTTCTCTAGAACATTTAATGGAATGTAGTTAACATTCCTAAATGGTCATCAGGCTCCTCCATCTTCCCCACCCTGCCTCCCAGCAAATCCTCCTCACCTACTCAGTTCCTTTAAAGAACTTCTATTTCAAGTTCTAGGAAAGGCAATTAAGATCTGAATTTCAGATTATAAGCATCTTAATTTTTATTTGGAGAAAAATCCAACAATTTAAAACATGTCCCTTTTTAAGGCAGTCATTTATTTTAGAGAATGGGGTTGCTTGGGTACATCTGTTAGCAGCCTGTGGCATGTTACATCTGTCCTTGATACTTAAAATATTTGGCACCATTTTGCTGGGAATCCATTACTGACCTCAGAATCATCTAACAAATGTTAGCCTGGAATTAAACTTTGGAGTGTATAGGACATTAAGCACTGTATTTGTTTAAACTTTGCATAAATATAATGTGTGCATGTTGAGAAGGTATGTCAGCAATTCCAATTACTCTGGTGGTTTTGCTCCCTGAAAACCCATCTCTACAGCAGATCCACAGGAGGTCAGTAGACAGCAACTCACTTAACCTCTCTGAATCTTTTTTAATTTTTTTTTTTATAATTTATTGATTTTTTACAGAGAGGGATAGAGAGTTAGAAACACCAATGAGGGAGAAACATTGATTAGCTGCCTCCTGCACACCCCCTCCTGGGGATGTGCCTGCAACCAAGGTACATGCCCTTGACCAGAATCGAACCTGGGACCTTTCAGTCACAGGCTGACGCTCTATCCACTGAGCCAAACCGGTTAGGGCACCTCTCTGAGTCTTAGCTCCTCTTCTGGAAAGTGGTGTGGAGAATCTCACTTATCTCATAGGCAAGCTGGCTGCTTTGAGATGCCTGCTTCATGCAGTGCCCAGCATGCAGATAGTCCTGAAACTGAAGGAGCCCTGAACTAATGGTATGAGAGACAAATATCTTAGTTCTTGAAAAGGCCTGAGAAAGCATCACTTTAAAGATGGGGAAAGAGCCGGACCAGTGACTCCGTGGTTGAGCATTGACCTGTGCCAGGGTGCAGGCCTGCGTTGCAGGCTCAATCCCCAGTAGGGGGCGTGCAGGGGGCAGCTGATCAATGGTTCTCATTACTGATGTTTCTCCCTCTCTCTGAAATCAATAAAAATATATTAAAACGATGGGAAAAGAGAACAGAGAGAAATTACTTGTCAAGGTCACACAGAAGGAAGCAGAATCGTGACTGAGAATCCAGGAGTCATTGCTGCCTCCCTGTACCCCCACCTGCATATTTTCCCCCACCCTGGGCAGTGCCTAACACCAGGTTTTAAATCTTGAGACATGAACTGCTAGTTTAGACTGAGCAGGAGAGCTATTTTAGGGCAGACAAGCTTTCAGCACACCATAAATTCCATCACCTGGGCAACTGCCTGATTTCTTAGGCAAAGCAGTTCTCTGCATGCGTGGGCTTCCGCATATGTGGCCTGCTGGGGCCTCCTCCCTGCTGCTCCTCAGCAACTACTGCCATCTTCCAATGACACTCAAGATGCCAGGGAAAAGAGAACTAGGTGGACCCTGCTCCTACAGCGCTAGCTGATAGTCTTCTGGGAGCAACAGACAACCCAACTGATGTCTCTCCCACACAGCTTCTCTGCTCAAAATAAAAACACAAGTCTTTGTGGCAATCTTCCTCTTTCTCACTGATTTGGCCTTAAATTTTTTAGGTGGGCAGAGCATGGCAGATGTCTGGGCTGGGAACTGTGAAGACCCAGAGCCAGTCTTTAGAATCTGAGCAGAGTAAAGAGAATATCTCGGGTGTCAGGGACCGGATGGGGAAATAGCGTGGCATGGAGAGGTGGCCCAATATGGGGAAAAGGGCATCTTCCTGAGTGAGATGGCGGGGGGGGGGGGGGGGAGAGACAAGTGGGGCTGGCTGGACTCCATATAAGCCCAGGGGGTGAGTACCCACATGGGTTGTCAGAACCTGAGTGGGGTGAATAAGGGACGGTTCAATGTGGGGTCATGGGGCAGGAGGGCATTTGTGCAGCGATAGGGATGGGGATGGGAGGATGGTTACATACAGGAACGTTGATCAAGTAAATGTATGAAAGAAAATAATAGCCAGATTTCTCACGACAGAGGACATACGCACTACTAAAGTATTGGGGGATGATGGGGTATTAGATTGGCAACTCAAGTTGGTAAGTGGGGAGAGTTGTTTGTACTGTACTTACAGCCTTTTAAGTGTTTAAAAATAAATTTGATATTGTTTCCAAATAAATTTACTTAGTTAAAGCAATCTTTAGGTCTGCCCATGTAAACAGGCTAAAAAGTGCAAGTGGTGTGACATTCAGGCCTTTGGCAATAGCTCCTAGAACCTTCACCCCATGACTTCTTTAGGTGTGTTCCTCAGCCACTAGTTCATCCCCCCTCCCCTAATGTCTTGGTCTCCCAGACTCTGCCCTTTGCGTGTCCCAGCATCATGTTTTCCTGTCCGCTCTGATCACTTACCTAAGGCCTGTCTGTCCTCAGGTTAGCTCATGTGCCCACAGATCTGGAGGACTTCAGTCCACTTCCTCTCCAAGAATCAGGCTCCCTGGACCACCTTGAGGGCATTCCTGGTTGCCTCAGGTTTCCCCATATGAGTCTGACAACCCATGTGGGTACTCACACACACACACACACACACACACACACACACACTCGGGGGAGGGAGGAGAGAGGAGGGGTTCTGAGACCTTTTTTTTTTCAAGGTCCACCATTTTTTAAAAATACATTTTTTTTTTATTTGAGAGAGGGAGAGAAATATAGAAACATCAGTGATGACAGCCGAAACCGGTTTGGCTCAGTGGATAGAGCGTCGGCCTGCAGACTGAAAGATCCCAGGTTCGATTCCGGTCAAGGGCATGTACCTTGGTTATGGGCACATCCCCAGTAGGGGGTGTGCAGGAGGCAGCTGATCTATGATTCTCTCATCGATGTTTCTAACTCTATCCCTCTCTCTTCCTCTCTGTAAAAAGTCAATGAATGAATGAAAAGAAAAGAAAAGGAGGAAGGAAGGAAGGAAGGAAAGAAGGAAGGAAAGGAAGGAAGGAAGAAAGAAACATCAATGAAGACAGAGATCATTGATTGGCTGCCTCCTGCATGCCCCCTACTAGGGATCAAGCCCGCAACCCAGGCATGTATGTTCCTGACCAGAATCGAACCTGGAACCCTTCTGTCCGCAGGCCGATGCTCTATCCACTGAGCCAAACCAGTTAGGGCGAGGCCATATATTTTTTTAAGGGCTTTGTACATTATTCAGGGTAACAGAATCTCTACTCCCCATTTGATACAGGAGATAAGATTTTGAATTATTCATCTGTACTTTTTGTTTTCACCCAAATCTGATCATGTCAATCCCTGCTTATTCAGAGCAAATGCAGCTCTAATGGCTCCCCTGACTGCTGGGGCTTTGGGAATCTGTTCCCAGCAAGGCAGCCTACCTGTCTCAGCCCCTGCCCTTCAAATGCCTTTTACCTCTTCTTGTCTGGACAGGAACCCAGACTGCTCACCTCTTCCTGAAGCTCTCCGGCCTTTCTGATAGGGCCTTTGCTTAGGACAGCTATTCTTTCCAGAATGCCTTGCCCTGCCTTGCTTGTTCAGAATAATGACAACAGCAATGAGTAAACATTTGCTGAGTATTTACTTTTTCTCAAGCACAATTCTGAACTCTTCACAGCTGAGAAAACAGGCCCACAGAGGTTACTATCTTGTCCGAAGACATGCAACTAGTGAATATAATGCCGTGTCCCATGAATGGCCTATCCCACTTCTGGCCCTGAGACACAACAGAGATAAAAGAGGCCTTTGCCCTTTCAGAGCTTATGGCTGGAGGGGCTGCAGATGGATGCGTCTACAGTGAGTCAGAACCCCTGTGATGAATACTTTGATATAAGGAGCTAAGAAAGCCAGGGCTGGAGTACCTGACCCAGCCTGGGGATGCAGGAACTGAGGGACATTCTGCCAAATGTTTTAATATCTAGCTGAATGAGTTGACGTCTAGCCTGAGCCCTCCAGGATGCCAGGAGTTAGCCCTCCTGAGTGGCAGTTCTGAGCCTTGAATGAGTTAACATGTGGAAGCCAAGTAGAGCGATGTCTGGCCCCTCGAATGTACAATAGCAGCACCTCCTCCTCCGCCTCTCCCTCCTACTAGCCTCATAAAGGAGTAGGTGTGCTTATGGCGGGGGCGGGGGCATCAGGTGAGATGATGAATTATGCTTTATGCTTTGGCCTCATGGAGTTCAGGCACACAATTCCATGACAGAGGTAATATCTGTGGGCAGTTGGGTCTCAGTGACCTGAGCTCAGGAGAAAGGTCTGGAGTCATAGGAAAGGAGATGAAGCCAGTACAGTTGTCTCCTCTCACCTGGGTGCACTTTAGCAGCTTCATTTTCCCCAAGTGTCAGTTACTCTTGTTCGACCTCAGTCCAAAAATACTAAGTGAAAATTTTCAGAAATAATTCAGCGGTTTTAAGTTGTACGTTGTTCTGAATAGTGTGGTGAAATCTCATGCCCTCCCACACCCTCCTTCTCAGAAGGCGAGTTGTCCCATTGTCCAGTGACTTCATGCTGTAAATGCTTCCTGCCCGGTAGTTACTTAGTGGTACTGCCACAGTGCTTGTGTTTAAGTAACTCTTAATTCTATTTAGTAATGGCCCCAAGTGCAAGGGTGGTGGTGCTGGCAATTCAGATATGCCAAAGAGAAGCAATAAAGTGCTCCCGCCCCCCCTTTTAAATTTATTTTTAAATACATATTTTATTGATTTTTAAAAATATATATTTTATTGATTTTTTTACAGAGAGGAAGGGAGAGGGATAGAGAGCTAGAAACATCGACCAGCTGCCTCTTGCACACCCCTACTGGAGATGTGCCCGCAACCAATGTACATGCCCTTGACTGGAATCGAACCCGGGACCTTTCAGTCCGCAGGCTGACGTTCTATCCACTGAGCCAAACCGGTTTTGGCTTTATTGATTTTTTACAGAGAGGAAGGGAGAGGAAGGGAGAGGGAGAAAGAGTTAGAAACATTAATGAAAGAGAAACATCAATCAGCTGCCTCCTGCACATCTATAGAGGATGTGCCTACAACCAAGGTACATGCCCTTGACCAGAATTGAACCTGAGACATTTCAGTCCACAGGCCAAGGTTCTATCCATTGAGCCAAACCAGTTAGAGCCCCCCCACACCCTTTTAAAAAAAATATTTTTCTTACTGATTTTTCGAGAGGGAAAGGGGGCGGGGAGAGAGAAACATCGATGTGAACACAATTCATCGATCAGCTGCCTCCTTCCTGGAATCAAATGGGCAACCTTTTGGTGCATGGGACAACATTCAACCAACTGAGCCACAAAGGCTAGGGCTACAGTGCTCCCTTTAAATGTAAAGGTGGATATTCTTGATAAAGAGAAGAAAAATATAATATGCTGAGGTTGCTAGGATCTATAACATGAATGGGTCTCTGTCTGTGGAATTGTAAAGAAGGGAAAAGAAATTCTTGCTTGTTTTGCGGCCATACCTCAAAATGCAAAAGTTATGGCCACGGTGCATGGATAAGTGCTCAGTTAAGATGGAAAGGCATTAGTGTGCTCTCCCTGCCAGGAGCAGGCTGTCACCTTGCCCTTCTCCCGCCTCTTCCCCCGCAGGCATGCACCCCCTAAACTCTAAGGGTCTCCACAAGACTTGCCACCAAGGGAGCAGTGGGTAGTGGCAGCTCGTTCTGGGGGAAACTCCTGAACCTGTCTCCAAAGCCCCCTTTTCTCTGACTTCCCAGTGAGCCAAAGCAGCCCCGCCTAGGCTCTGTCCTGTGTCCGCTTCTATCCTAAGCACTTCCTTGTTTCACTAGCCCCAACTTCGATACATGTTCTCTCCCTCCCTCCCTCCCTCCCTCTCTCTCCCTCCCTCCCTCTCTCTCTCTCTGTCACTCACACACACACATACACAGACAGACACACACACACACTGGAAAGGCATTAAATTTATGGGTAAAAACCCCCGAACAGAAAATGTGTTGTTCCCAGAAAGCACTGAGCCTCTAGGAAGACACTTCAGCAAGGGGTCCTCTGAAAGGAGTGACACCAAACCATTTATGGCAAGTAAGAGATGGTTACCATGAGGTCTTGTGAGAGAGGCCACATTCACATAGCCTTTATTACAGTATATTGTTAGAATTGTTCTATTTTTATTGTTAATCTCTCAGCTATGTGTAATTTACAAATTAAGGTTTATCATATGTTAGTATGTACAGGAAAGAAAAATAAAAAAAACATACCTGTGGACATATACGGTTCAGTGCTATCTGCAACTTCAGGCGTCCACTGGAGATCTCGGAATGTATCCCATGTCTAAAGCAGGGGGTGGCCATGGCTGGAAGGACGTTGAACTCTAGGGGCCAGTCCTATGAATATGACTGGAAAGAGCAAGCAGAGAGAGAGGATGGTCAGGAGAGCCTGGGTCACACATGCCAAGCAAGAAGGCAGATACCTGCCGAAACCAGTTTGGCATGTGGACTGAAGGGTCCCAGGTTCGATTCCGGTCAAGGGCATGTACCTTGGTTGCGGGCACATTCCCTGTGGGGGGTGTGCAGAAGGCAGCTGATTGATATTTCTCTCTCATCGATGTTTCTAGCTCTCTATCCCTCTCCCTTCCTCTCTGTAAGAAATCAATAGAATATATAATCTAAAAAAAAGAAGGCAGATACCTTTGGCAGGACCACATGCTGCTGAGGAAACTCCTTCTCAGCCTTCAAGACCCAGCTTAACTCCGTAAAGCCTCCCCTGCCCTCTCCGGGCCCAGGGAATGGTATTGACCTTGGACCCTGCAGATAATTGCAGCAGCACAGTCCTGCCCCCACCACTGGCCCAAGCAGACTCTGAGAGGAGTTGCTGAGAATCTACATCCCGAGTGATTCCTCTGCACGTGGAAGTTCACGAACCCCTGCCTCTAGAGAAAATGCCCCGGTGGGAATCTCTGGCTCCGCTCGGGTCCCACGCCCACCCTGAGCTATGTTCTAGGAGGGCAGGGACCCACGCCTGGTCCTTCTTGGGTCAGGTGCCCACTCTTCCTGGGCGGTGGAAGTAGAAGCGGCGTAGGCCCAGGACAAGGTGGCGGTGCTGTCGTTAGAAGCAGGGGGCCCGGCTGGTGCGGCTCAGTGGTTGAGCTTCGACCCATGAACCAGGAGGTCACAGTTTGATTCCTGGTCAGGGCACATGTCTGGGTGGCGGGCTCGATCCCCAGCAGGGGATGTGCAGGAAGCTTCACCGATGTTTCTCTCTCTCTCTCTCTCTCTCTCTCTCTCTCTCTCCTTCTTCCTTACTCTCTCTGAAATCAATAAAAACTTATTTAAAAAAAAAAGAAAAGAAAAGCAGGGGGATGGATATCTGGCAGACAGAAGCAAAGATGTCTGTTCTGGTTACACAATTACCACCCGCACAGTTCTTTTGAGAGAGCCTTAGGGGCCCAGCATGCAGCCCAGGGCCTGGCAGACAGCGGTGGGCCACCAGCAAAAGTTTAGTTTAGGTAAGTTGCCTCCTAGCCACCTCAGCTGCTCTCTGAGGCTCACAGGCTAGGTTAGCCAGCACCCGGCCTGGCATGGCCTCGGGTACTTGGGGGTAAGTGAACGCAGTGCCCACATTTCCTTGGAGCCGCCCTCTGAGCCTTCTTCCCAGGAGGCCATTCTTCCTCTGCCATGGGAAGCGGAGGCAGCCGGCAGCCAGGGAGAAGCCAGCAACTGCTGAGCGGACGAACCTTCCCCGAGCTGTCACGTGCCAGCGAGGCCTGGAGGCCGCAGTAGGAACTGGGGTCCCACAAAGGCCGGGATTCCTCTGGAGGCTCCGGGGAGGGACGCAGATGGGTTGGCTCGGGTTGTCCTTGGTCATCGGAACCAAAGGAATGTCAAACTGGAAAATCCCGGCGAGCACTATTTTTAGAGAAGATTTGGAGAACATTTTTTCCGGCTGGAAGGACGAGTTTTTTCAGAAGCAGCAGTTGACTCTAACCCCTGAACCGCTCCGCCTGGAATTGGCCCCGGCCCCGCGCCCCTCCCTCCAGACACGTGGGGACGCGATTGGAGGAGCCCCACAGAACACAAGGGCATCTGCTGCTTTCAAACACCAAAACGGATTGTTTATTTTTACATTTTTGAGTCGAATCCCTCAGACCTAACGGGTTTATATAGGCCCTTTCCTTTAAAAGGCTTTGTAAGAATAGAGAGGACCATATCAAAACAAGTTTCAAGTCATGTGACATTAAACGTGAGACTTTCTTGGGTGTTTGGTTTATGCTTAATATTGATAATTATTTCTGATAAACTTAATTGGCCTTCCTACTATATACTTTATACTTGAAATGTTCAATTTCACTACCACTGTTTATTTTTTTTTTTTGGGGGGTGGTCCTTTTAAAAAATACGTGTAGCACTAGCTGGTTTGGCTCAGTGGATAGAATTTCAGCCTGCAGACTGAGGGATCCCAGGTTTGATTCCAGTCAAGGGCACATGCCTGGGTTGTAGGCTCCATCCCCAGTGGGAGATGTACAGGAGGCAGCCGATCAATGATTCTCTCTCATCATTGATGTTTCTGTCTCTCTCTTCTTCTCCCTTTCTCTCTGAAATCAATAAAAATATATTTTTTAAAATGAAATAAAAAATATGTATGTTTTTATTTATTTCAGAGAGGAAAAGAGAAATAGAAACATTGATGAGAGAGAATCATTGGTCGGCTGCCTCCTGCAAGTCTCCCAATGGGATGGAGCCCACAACCCAGGCATGTGCCCTTGACCAGATTTGAACCTGGGACCCTTCAGTCTGCAGGCCAGTGCTCTATCCACTGAGCCAAACTGGCTAGGGCTCACCACCACTGTTTATATTTTTCTGCTGAGATAGAAGTCTTTAGGGCTCCTGCTAATTACTGAGCTTATTAAAAGTAGTAGATTTGATCTACTGTTTAATTGGAGCTACAGGAAAAGCTACACACACACAAACACCATCACCACCATTATCAGGCACTGCCTCCAGGGGCAGAGCCTGCAGGACCACAGTTTGGGATGGTGTTTTGCTCCCAGCCCTTCTGGAATTTAGACTCTGAAGTCCTTGTAGGATCAATGCTTTTGACGTTAAGGACCCTCCATGGGCCTGTGGAATTGGTGTGCTTGCAGAGAGGGGCTAGAGTGAGGAGTCCCCCCAGTTGGAGGTGGTTGTCCTTGGAAGGAGACCAGCCCAGAGCTGAGCGGCTGAGGGACTTGGGAAGAGGCCAGGCTTGATCCAGGTAGAGAAGCGTATCCCGGGGAACAGCCAATGTACTGTCAGGATGAGTTCAGGGACCGAGATAAGAATCAGCCTTACAGTTGCTGGGAGACTCTTTCCGCTGGCAGCAGCTAATAAAGTAGCATCTGGTTTATTCATCAGTCTCTTCTGAGTCCGGTTGCCTTGACTCAGCCCTTGATATGTGGCTCAGGCCCTGAAACCCGGAGCCCTGTCCAAAGGCTGGCTTGGCTTCCTACTCATTTATCACTAATTTATCTTCTCTATCGTTTATTTATCTTCATTTTGAGTTCAGCTCTTGTAAACGCCCTGGAGGCACAGCTGTAGCCTCCAATTCGTGCTTAACACTGAGGAAGGCCCCCAAATACCACGTTTCACCTACTGTTACTATATGGGATTCCCAACAACGCCTTTTGGAAGTCTGTGAACTTCTGTTAAAAAGCAAAAGTAGAAAAATTTGAGTCTGTCCTTGGAACTAAAAATAAACTCAGGCTACTGTCCAGCGACAGGAAACAATAAGCATTGGAGGAGAACCTCCAGTCTTGCCTCGCTCAACCCATTTCCCTCTTGTGGAGAGAGAGAGCATTCTAAACGGCCTCACCCGGCCACTCTCCCGAGTATTCAGAGTCCATCCCTCTCACGGGGCCCGGGAAACCCCACAGAGACCGGCCCATGGTTACCTTTCAGCTTAGGTCTGTCTGCCAGGCCCCCTCCCCTTGAATTCTGGGCCTGAGCTTCTTAGCTGTGCTTTGCTTTTGCTTGTGTCTGAGCCTTTGCACATGTCATTCCCTCTGCCCACAACACACTTCCACCCACCCTTTCCATCTCTTGGCCTTGCTAATTGCTGTTCATATTTCAAATATCAGCTGAAATTCGGAGCCACAGCCTCAATGACATCTTTGCAGGAAATCCCCATCCCACCATGAGCAGCGCTCAGCGCACGCGGGTGTATTCACTGGGTTCAGTGCTTGTTCTCCGCGGCTCTGCTGGCCGGAGCTCTCATGCTCCTTTTTAATATATTTTATTGATTTTTTTTTTTTTTTTTTTTTTTACAGAGAGGAAGAGAGAGGGATAGAAAGTTAGAAACATCGATGAAAGAGAAACATCGATCAGCTGCCTCTTGCACACCCCCCACTGGGGATGTGCCCACAGCCAAGGTACATGCCCTTGACTGGAACCGAACCCAGGACCCTTCAGTCCACAGGCTGACGCTCTATCCACTGAGCCAAACCGGTTTCGGCTCATGCTCCTTTTTTTAAAAAAAAATGTTTTTAATTTATATTTTATTTTTATTGAAGTTATAAGTGCCCATAATTGAATCCAATAGTTCCACAAGGCCTCAAACCCCCATTACATTTCCTGCCTCCAGAGGCAACACTTTGTAACTTAACTGGTTAGTTTTGTTGTTGTTTTTAAATGTATTTTATTGATTTTTTTTTTTTACAGAGGGGAAGGGAGAAGGATAGAAAGTTAGAAACATCGATGAGAGAGGAACATCCATCAGCTGCCTCCTGCACCGCCCCCCTCCCCCCCCACTGGGGATGTGCCTGAAACCGAGGTACATGCCCTTGACCGGAATGGAATCTGGGACCCTTCAGTCCGCAGGCTGATGCTCCATTCATTGAGCCAATCCGGTTTCGGCTAGTTTTGTTTTTACCTTTATATATATATTTTTTCTTATTGGAAAGTATTATGTATGTCTTTTTTCCCCCTCTCAATGACCCCTTCTAGCCTGCCCCCACCCCTTACCTTTATATTTGTGATGAACACACATACACTGCTGCCTTCTGGTTTTTCAGTTTGAAGCATCTACTGCTCTCCCCTGATGAACGATGAGTATTTCAGTCTCTTGCACACCCTCCCCACCTCCCTCTCCATCACACATGCACACATCTGGACCCCATCCTCTCCTAATGTGCTCACATACTTTTGGATAGGTCAGTATTCATTGTTTACATTATCACAATTATGCAAATATTATTCACAGTTGAGCCATGCCATTTACCATACTTATCCTTTTCTATACATCATTTTATTTTCCCTGCAATTAATATCTATGAATATTTGCTTTGTTTCCTAGGCATTTATCACTAGTTTATTTCAAAACTTTCCCCAAGCTCTGTATCTTTCTTTGCTGTATACCAAGTATTTCCTTAACGTCACTTTGAAGAAGTCTCTGGAAGTCTCTGGCTGCTCCATTCTGGGCTGGTTGACTCCCAGCCGTGCTGCACAGGGGCCTCTGCCCACTTCACCTCTCTTTGGCTGCATCCACCCTTTCTTGGACCCTCTGTTCTCTGCTTCCTTGGTTTATTAATCTTTGCCTAAGGATATTTTCCCATTGATATTTGGGAGAGTGGAAGGGAAGGAGAAAGGGAGAAAGGGAGGGAGAGAGGGAGGGAGAGAAACCTTGATGTAAGAGAGACACATCAATTGGTTGGCTCCCACTGGCACCCTGATCAGCGCCATGGGTCGAACCTGCAACCCAGGTATGTGCCCTTGACCAGGAATCAATCCTAAGACCCTTCAGTGCACAGGCCAACACTCTATCCACTGAGCCACACCAGCCAGGGCTGCTTCCTTAGTTTAAACCTCTTCTAACCTCCTCCTGAGAAAGAGACAGCTTATCATCTTTGACTGTCAGTCTCCAGTCTCTAGCTAAGTGCCCAATCTTTGCCCATTGAATTAGAGTATTACTAATTATTAAGTTTCATCTTTGGTAACCAAAAGGTGGGAGCCCTTTTGGTATTTACTGCTTAGCTTGGAATTCACAAGCCCATCTGAGCTGTGTATTAGGCAACATTGTGTAGTGAAGAGAGCTGGAACCTGGACTCTACCCACCCATTAATTGTGTTGTCCTGGGACAGGCTGCTGCAGCACTGAAGCCTCAGTCCTCTCTTCTGTAAAATGGGAGCAATACCTCCGCGAAGTGCCTTGCTCAGGGCCATCACACTGTGGCGTGTCAGAGCAAGCAACGATTCTTAGAAAGTCAGTGTTTTACTTAATAAGCTTCACACTTGAATTTTAAATTGGTCCCTAATTAATGCCCTCCAGCGCAAAAGCCTGTGTTTAACCTGACTGGATTAGCAAAACCTTTTCAACTAAGTGAGAGGGTCACCGAGGGTACTCCGCTGTGTGCTAGCGTCCCTTCCGGGGCAGGCCAGTGGACCCAGAACTGACACTGTAGTTATTGACAGATATTTACTGTGTATCTGTCCTGCAGACCGGTCCTAAGCGACCCTTCTCACCCCAACCCCACCCCCCTGGCCCCGCTCTGCCCCTGGCCTCAGAGCTGGTGGAGCCCAGGCGCTTGGCCCGGGTCTTGCCAGCAAACATTCTGCGTCTGGCCAACCCTGGCCGCGCGGTCCCAGCACCCGGATAGAGGGCGCGGCGCACCTCCGTGCTCACCGGGAAGTCCTCCCGGCTACCTGCAGAGAACCCACTTCCTCCAGAGGCTGCTCCCCGGGACAGCACCCCCGTGCCCCTGGCTGACCTCGACCCTCTCCCTCAGCTCGGTGCTTCCCCGGCCCCCGCCATGGCTCTCCGGCATCGCCAGGCGCCGCCCCGCGGCCCCCGCCGGCGCGCAGGCAGGTGAGGGCGGGGCCTAATAACGCCCCGCCCCCTTTCCACCCACCACGCCCCCTCCTCACCCCGGCCACGCCCCTCCTCTCCAGGCCCCGCCCCCCGCGAGCCCGCGGTCCAGCCGCCGCCTCCGCCTCCCGGGGCCTCGGAGCGCCGCCGAGCGGCCGGCGGGCGGGCACTCGCTCCGCCCCCTCCCGGCCGCCGCGCCGGCTCCCGCCTCCTTCCCTCTCCGCTCGCTCCCGCCTCCTTTCCTTTCCGCTGCTGAGGCGGCGGGAGCCGAGCCCGAGCGGACCGAGCCGTGGCCGCTGCCGGCGGCGGGCGCTGAGGAGGAGGCGGCGGCGGCGGCGGCGGCGGCGGGGCGGGCCGCGGGCGGGCGGGCAGTCCGGCGGCGGCGGCGGCGGCGGCGGCGATGCGGCGGCCCCGCTGAGCCCCCTCAGCCCCGGGCGCCGGGGGCCGGCCGTGCGCGGGGGCCCGGACCGCCGGCAGCATGCGGAGCGGCGAGGAGCTGGACGGCTTCGAGGGCGAGGCCTCGAGCACCTCCATGATCTCGGGCGCCAGCAGCCCGTACCAGCCCACCACCGAGCCGGTGAGCCAGCGCCGCGGGCTGGCCGGCCTGCGCTGCGACCCCGACTACCTGCGCGGCGCGCCCGGCGGCCTCAAGGTCGCCCAAGTGGTAGGTGCCGGGCGGGGCCCCAGGTGCGGGCGGGAGGCCTAGCCGCGCGCTGTCCCCCCCCCCTCCGTTCTCTCCCTCCCTCCCTCCCTCTCTCCCGGGGCGCAGGCCCGTTGGCCTCGGCCGCGCATCCGCTTCGCGGGGCCGGACCCCTGCTCCTCGCACCGTCTCCCTCCCGCCCGGGGTCCCAGGGCCGCCCTTTCCTGGGGCTTCAGCCCGGCAGCCTCAGGTGTGCGCCTCCCACCTGGACACCTGCCCCCGGGCCTACCTGCGGCTCCCTCCCGCCTGCGCCGTCGCGAGCCTGCTGAATGCTCTGGCCTGGGGGGTCGGTCCCGTTGCCCCTGGATACCACCGATCCTAGCAGCTCGTTGTCAGATGGTCGCACAGCATCCACCCCTGCCGACTGACGGTCCTCCTCTGTCTGCTTCTGCTCCCACCGCTGGGGACCGGGGCTGGGTTTCCTCCCCGGCGCCGCCGGGCATAAGGATAGACGCTCCATACATGTTGGAGGGATGGAGCCCCTGGAGCCGAGATCGGCCCCACAAGAGTCTCCAGCTTGTTAACAGTAGAGGTCCGATTCCTTAAGGAATCCAAAACACAGGACCGGCATCCCTGCGTCCTCCCGCCCCGGCACCGGGGGCTGGCATCGCCTGCTTGGTACCCAGAGTTAAATCACTCCGGGAGGGCAGCCAGTTCGGGAGGTAACCGAAACAGAGAACTTTCTGTTGGACTTGTCTATGGCAGAGCTCATGTCTCAGAATTCTTATGTTTAGCTTCCAGGGGGTGTCCGAGGCTTTTGTGGCTTTTGTGGCTTCCTAACAGGCCTCTCCGGGTAGTTGCTTAGCTCTGTTGTGGACAGGCATGCGTGCTCCAGGTCAGGGAAGCTGTCCCCATTTTGCCCCCTGTCACAGGTAGGCCTCCCTTGGAGGCCCGGCAGCAAAACTTTAAAGACTTCTCAGAGAGCAGTAACGTAGGCACATTTTGTTTCTTCCAGGGATCAGCTTCTTTTCTGACTTGAGTCCATGGATAAACGTTCCTTGGGACTCACATAATGCGGGGACACCTTTTAAAGAAAGGTCCCAGTGTTTGCAGACTGCAGGATACAGACTGTTTTATATCTCCTGGGTGAAAGGCTTATTCTGCAGCTTGGCCGGAGGGTATTGCTGAAGGGCTCTCAGGAAAGACAAAAGGAGCAAGTTATGCCTTCCCAGAGTTTTTAAACCGACCTTTTCCTGTAAGTCCTGTTAAGCTGCAGTGCTCTGTGCTCTCTGAGGTATGCTGGTTGGTAGTGAGGCATTGGTGTTAGCCAAGAGAATGGAGGAGGTGGGGGGAGGTGTGTCACTGCCTTTTAAAAGAGAGGCAGCTAGCCAATGTTTGAGTACAGCACAGATAGCCAGAAATAAATAAAAGAGAGCCGGGCAGGATCCAGGTAGAACATAGGGTCTTGTTAAGCATCTTGCTTTGTTTCCTCTGTGGACTTATGAAAGTAGATAGAACTTGCCATTCAAAAGATCTGGTCAAGGAATGGAAACCCTGTCATTTGTATAAAATGTTATCCAGCTGTTATCACGTCATTGCTGAAACTTGGTCAGCTAAGGCCAGAAATGGGAGACAGAGGTACATTGAGGTGTTATTTTGGTGTGCAAGCAAGCATGTCAAACTCAAAAGCTGACGGCTAAATAAACAAGGCATGCGGCCCGAAGGCCACGAGTTTGACATGCTTGGTGCAGAGCTTTCCTTTGCATCTGGAAGAACTTTGGGGCCCAGCCCCTAACATCTCACCTAGCCCTGCCATTTGTCTCACCTCTGGAGTTTAAACAGCAAGAGGTCATGTGGAGGTGAGTGAAGGATGGGAACCTGCTTGGAAGGTATGGCAACTTGAAATAGTCTTCTGTCCCATGGGTTTTGCTCAGTGGTTGAGCAGAGGTCAGGGTTCAGTCTCCATCAGGGCACATGATCATAGTTGCGGGCTTGTAAGAAATGCAGAATCAGAGGTCTTCCTCAGGTTTTCTTATTCTTAACACCCCCCCACCCCCCATTCCCTCTGAAAATCAATGGGAAAATATCCTTGGGTGAGGATTAACAAAATAAACAAACAAAAAGCGCCAGAAGCAGAATCCGCATTTCGGTTCTGAAAAGGACCCCTCAGGGAACTCTTTTGCCTCGGATCCCTTTCTTGAGCCTCTCCCATGCCTGATTGACCTGACTGTTTGTTGCCTTGCATTTCTGCAGGACTTTTCCTAACAAATCGGGTAATAGATGTTTAAATTCAAATTTTAGCTCTGCTGATTTCGAAATCTTTTAACCCCGTTGTGTCTTGGCTTCCGTGGTAATGACTGAGCATTTTAGGAATTGTAGGGATTAAGGGGTTAATATTGGATAGGTGCTTTCCGGGGAACTCAGAGACAGATAAGAGTATTTGCATTCAGGGTGGGGTAATACTATATCTTTTATTTGATGGAAACCATGGCCTGTTTCCATCCAAGCCAATCAGCACAGTCCCTCATGGGTCCTTCTCTCTGGGGGATGTGCTGGGGCAGGGGAGGGGCTTTGCAGGTGACGGTGGAAAAGTAGTGGGTTTCACTGCATTGCATTCCCAGAGCCGCTGTGGCTCCTTGTAAAACAGCCTCATTTTCCTTTAGGAAAATTGTTGTTATCTTTGGAAGCTGTCTTCCTGGTCAAGGGCTTGTAACCAAAGTCTAGCAGAAAAGCAAAGATAAAAAACTACTCTTCAGGTTTCATGATGATTAAAAATAGTAAAATTATCATCCAAGACCTCAGAAAAGTGTATAGTACACATCTGTTTTATAGAA
This sequence comes from Nyctalus aviator, assembly GCA_036971965.1. Classification (NCBI taxonomy): domain Eukaryota; kingdom Metazoa; phylum Chordata; class Mammalia; order Chiroptera; family Vespertilionidae; genus Nyctalus; species Nyctalus aviator. The sequence goes on from CM072936.1 coordinate 37,468,279, forward strand.
CCAGATGAAGACAGTTCAAGAAGAGAACACTACAGACCCAGAAATCCTCAACAACAACAACAACAACAACAAAAAAAAAACATCTAGGAAATCAGATCCAACAACATTAAATGTAAAAAGAACAGCACACCACAACCAATTGTGATTTATCCCAGGAACAAAAGGCTGTTCCACTTTTCCAAAATCAATAGATGTATTCCACCATATGAATGGCTTAACAAAAACCACATGATCATGTCAGTGGATGCAGAAAGAACATTCGACAAAATTCAACATTCATTCATGATAAATGTTACCAGCAAACCAGTAAGAGAAGGGAACTTTTTCAACTTGAAAAGGAGCTTCTACCGAAAAAATATACAGTGAACATGGATAGATAGATGCAGCCAACAGAGTGGTGAAAGAGTGACGGCTTTCCCCCAAGACGGGAACAAAGTAATGACATCTGCTCTCACCACTGATATTCACCATCCTACTGGAAGTGCTAATGAGTGCAAGAAAAATAAATAGAAGGCGTACAGATGGGAAAAAAAGAGCAACTGTCCCCATTCGCAGATGGCATGATTGTCTGTGTAGACAACCCTATGGGAATCTACAAAAAAGTGGGGAATAATAAAACAGCAAGGTTGCAGGATACAAGGTCAACACACAAAAGTCAATTGTATTTCTATATCCTAGCAACAAATCATTGGAAACTAAAATTATAAAAACACACACACACACAAAACAACAAAAATCCATATCAGTTGCAGTTGATCTGAAAAGAATGAAATACTTAGGTAGAAATCTAACAAAACAGGTATAGGATTGGCACACAGAAAACTAAAACACCGAAGAAAGAAATCCAAGACGATCTAAAATAAATGGACAGACATACTGTGTTCATGGATTGGACGACTCAGTCTTGTTAAAATACCAATTTTCCGCAAATTGATTTGTAGGTTTAACACAGTCCCACAATTCCAGCGAGATGTTTTTAGAGACAAACTGATTATTAAAAAGAATATAGATAGTCAAATTAGCTAGGGACGGGGAAGGCTGGTGGAGAGTATACAGGGCAGAGGGAACGACATTACCCGAGTCACCTTTGTTTAGAGCTCCGTGTGTATGTGTGTGTTGGGGGTGGGGGCGGGAGGTGGATGGATTCCAAGAATATGAACTTTGTCTCTTATCTCCATGCGGCTTGGCCAGTGGCTTGTTTACTTCAGGCCTGAAACAGGTTTCCTCATTTGAAAACAGGGGCAGATGTTAGTACCAGCGAGCCTTCCATTCAAAGTCCTTAGCAATTCTCACATTCCAAGTCACCTAACCCTGCTGCACTATAAAATATCTCTGGAATGATACAAGTTGAGAAACTGGGTGGCTGTGGGCCAGGGTGGAAGGGAGATTTATTTATTTATTTATTTATTTATTTATTTATTTATTTAAATATATTTTTATTGATTTCAGAGAGGAATGGAGAGGGAGAGAGAGAGAAATAGAAACATCCATGATGAGAGAGAGTCACGAATCGGCTGCCTCCTGCAAGTCCCCCACTGGGAATCGAGCCCAGGCATGCACCCTTGACCGGAATTAAACCTGGGACCTTTCAGTTTGCAGGCGGATGTTCTATCCACTGAGCCAAACTGGCTAGGGCGGAGATTTATTTTTCACTGTATGACTTTTCATACTTTTTGAGTTGTATACCACATGCAAGTACCTTCTGTTCAAAAATTGCTAAAGTGTTATCTGTTATGAGTTCTACCATAGTATAGATTTAGCCCTAAAGCTAATATACTGGGCATCAACTTTAATTAAGCTCTTATCACTGTTCTTACTTTATAATTTGGAGGCCCTTGAGGATGATTTCGATAATACAGAACTTGAAGCTTAAATTTTTTTCAATATGTTTCCCTACAGAGCAAGCATTCTGCACAGTAGGAGTGCTTAATATATTTGTGGAAGCTAATGGCAAAATTTCTTTTATTTGAAAGGAATGTACCCTCATTTATTAGTTAAAACACTGTTTGAGGATGGAATATACTATATAACTTTGTGACTACAGTTAATAATGCTATATTGCATACTTAAGATTGGGTAAGACAGTAGATCTTAAAAGTTCTCATCACAAGAAAAAGATTTTGTAACTATGGTGATGGATGTTAACTAGTCTTATTGTGGTGAACATTTCGCAATTCGTACAAATGCTGAATCATTGTTTTACACCTGAAACTAATTTACATGTGAATTATGTCTCAATTAAAAAAATACTAGAACATGGAAGGAAATTAGGAGAGAACGTTTAATATGATGGATTCAAACAAAAAGAGCTTCGGCAATGTTTTCTTCCAAAGGCTGCGTAAGATCTGACGATGGTTTCCATGATGCCTCATTCCATGGGCTGCATTCTTCTTTTGCACTGTCATTAATTTTTGTTACATTTCAAGAAGTGCTTTTTATTACATCAGAGGGCAATATCATTAAATTGCTGAACATTAAAAAAAAAATTATGGACTTGGTCAGCATTTTCCCTATAACATACCTGGAGGTCTGGCTTACCCACAAGCACTTACCAGTGGGAAACGGTGAGCTCGGTAAGACCTTCTGGCTCCTCCTGAGTCAGAGGGCCAAATTAATTCTCTGTTAACAGCCCTGGAGGATCCTGGTTAATTAGAAAGTGGTCAGAACCTTTCTCAGGTCATGGGTGCTTAGCGGAGGAGGCAAGGACCGGAGGATTATGTACCCTGCTGAGTCCAAGATGCCTCTTCCTCCTGGTGGAGTGGCTGTCTGCCTGGGCCTGGAGAGAGGCGTGTTCAGTGGAGAGATAGATCTGGCCTTACCTGGGCTGCAGCACATACGTGATCCACCCCCTTAAGGGCCCGAGGTCTGTATGGCGGCCGAGGCTGGTTATTTTCCAGGATGGTCCTGTCAGCTGTGGAAAGAACCTGGAAATACCAGCATTCTGGCCTTCAACTCATAGCCACTATCACTGCCTCTTTATTCTTATTCCTGGAAGTAACTCCAGAGCCTTTTGTAGGATGAGGTCAGATTTCTTTGGAAAGTGAAGTTGTTTGTTAGAGAATAGAGCAGTAGTCAAAGGCCTGTGCCCGTGGTCACAGCTCTCAGTTTTCCCAGACAGTCCCCATTTCCTGTGCCGCCTCATTAGACCACGTTTAAGTACGTCCTAAGTTTTGGAGAAATTATTCACTTTAAATTATGAAAGACTCCAAGCACTGAGATTAGAGTAATTCATATAGCAAGTACCCACGTACTGATATTGTGTCCTGAGGTTTCTGTTTGGAAAATAAGATTATTCCTGGGGGACAGGCTGTGTATGCAGAAGTGAAAAAGCAGGATGAGATGTGCTGGGGCTTGGGATCCTTAGCAAGGTGGATCAGAGGGCCCAGAAGGAGGAAGGCTGGACCGGGAGAGGCCGAGGGGATGGGCTCAGCATCTCCTGAGAGGGCGAAGAGCCAATTTCAGCTTCTGAAGGCTCAGTTCAAAGCCGTCCGGGGCTGGGAGCTGGCCTGCAGCTGGCTGAAGAGGGGACGGATGAGAGGAAGGGTATGGAGTTCAGAAAGTGACACTTCTTCGGGATAAGATCTTGCTTTTTGAGTATTGGAAACTGCGTATTTTTAAGCAGTTAATTTCTTGAGGGGGAGGATTTTTGTGTGAAACATTCTCACTTAAAGGGCAGCCCAGCCCTCATCACAGTGCCACGTGTGACCTTGTCTCCCCGGCGAGGCGAGCCCGTCACTGATTTCCAGCGGGGAGTCCCCAGGGCCCCCAGAGTTTATCGCTATGGAAATGGAGGGGTGAGAGTCAGGCTGAGGGGCTGGGGACTCATTATATTTCAAAAAGTCCAATATAACCTGCATGCAACAGGCCTTTTTGGTACTGATTATTTCATGTTTATCAGAAGCTTTGGTTAACATTTGGTTAAACTTACTCCTGCCTCAGAGTCTTTGCACTTGAGGTTTATTCTTTCATCCCTTGCCTCCCAGCCCTTGCCCAGAAATGCCCACTTGGCTCTGTTCTTCAGAATTGCTGTTCTGCTCAGAAGAGACCTGCTCCGACCGCCCGTCTAAAGCAGGGCACTGTCCAGCCCGCTCCTCCGGCTTTAATTACCACCTGACGGGGTCAGCTCCTTGAGAGCAGAGGTTTATACACTTCACTGCTTTATTCAGTGTCTGAAACAGTGCCCGCCACATAGTAAGACATGGATAAACAGTTGAATAGACGAATAGACATATCTGTGTTTAAGAAGAAAAAAATGGCCGAAACCGGTTTGGCTCAGTGGATAGAGCGTCGGTCTGCGGACTGAAAGGTCCCAGGTTTGATTCCGGTCAAGGGCATGTACTTTGGTTGCGGGCACATCCCTGGTAGGGGGTGTGCAAGAGGCAGCTGGTCTATGTTTCTCTCTCATCGATGTTTCTAGCTCTCTATCTCTCTCCCTTCCTCTCTGTAAAAAATCAATAAAATATATTTAAAAATAATAATAGTAATAATAATAAAACCCCTCAGTGGTTTCCCATTTCCTTTAAAAAAAAAAAAAAAAAAAAAGAGGAAAAAATGGAGTATTACTTAATGTAGTTCGTAAGATTAACTTATTTGAAAACATGTGATCCATAAAAGAAAAATAACATTTATATATTTATGATTAAATAAACTTCTATTCTAAGTGGAAAATGTTGGGGAGGAAATGTGGGAATAAAATGCCATTGTAATTATTATTTTCCTTTTTTAACTGTAAGTTTTTAAAGTGTATTCTCTGCTAGCTACTAGGAAACAGAAGCTTTTGCTTAGGAGGCAGATTTTTGTAAAAGGGGGGCGGGAACCATAAGAGGCTTGGCCAAGCCTTTTTTTTCTTTTTTCTTTTTCTTTTTTTTATAACATATTTTTATTGATTTCAGAGAGGAAGGGAGAGGAGAGAGAGAGATAGAAACATCAATGATGAGAGGGAATCATTGATCTGCTGCTTCCTGCACAGCCCCTCCTGGGGATGCAGCCTGCAACCTGGGCATGTGCTCAGGACCCTTCAGTCCACAGGCCAACTCTCCATCCACTAAGCCAAATCAGTATCCACTTGGCCAAGCCTTTTGCTTAGGGAAGTGTAAAATGACAACCAGGGATTCGGTAATTATTATCGAAGTTGTCTGCTTTTTGCTTAACGTGTTGGGAGAGAGGGTCGTTCAGGGTCTGACAAGCTAACTTTTTGAGAACCCTTAGAGCGAGCAGACCCTAACATGAGTAAAGAAAGAGTTGCAAGCAGGCTTGAGGTGGAGGGTTCTACTTGTTTTTATAAAGGTCTCTGATGGAAAGAAAGGAGCAGCAGTTCCTGGGGCTGGAGAAGCGACGCCTCTGTCCTTCGGAGGCCGGAGGGAACCGTAAGAAATACTGCAATCCAAAGTCTTGTCTCTGAACATTTCAGATGATTAGTTAGATTTGGGAATGAAATGGGTTAATAGGCACTTAAGGCGATCAGAGTTTAACCAGAAGTGGATAGTTTTGGGTGGTTTATTTCTCTGCCACTGTGATGACTGGCGTAGTGGAAGCCTTCATTTTTGTGGTTTCTCGTTTATTCCAGCACAGCTATGAAAAACAGTTTAAGGCTAAAAGATTTTTGTGCCAATGGAAAAAAACACACACCCCAGGAACAATGGCTCTCCCAGCGGTAGTTGCTTCTTTAATTTGGCTATTTTCAACCATCTTTGGTTCAAACCCTATACACATGAGCATAATTTGAGATTAAAAGTCGGCTAAATAACTTCAGAGGTAGATCAAGATCACTAGCTGGAGGGTGGCAAAAATTCTAACATATTCTCCTCCTTTAAAAAAAAAAAACACTATATATGCCGAGACCGGTTTGGCTCAATGGATAGAGCGTCGGCTTGGGGACTGAAGGGACCCGGGTTCGATTCCGGTCAAGGGCATGTACCTTGGTTGCGGGCATATCCCCAGTAGGGGGTGTGCGAGAGGCAGCTGATCGATGACTCTCTCTCATCGATGTTTCTAACTCTATCTCTCTCACTTCCTCTCTGTACAAAATCAATAAAATATATTTAAAAAAAAACACACAAAAAAAACCAAAAAAAACCCACTATATATATATTTGAGTGTGTAGGTGGGGTGTAGGTGTGTAGGCATTGGTAGACAGACATAAATAGGACCCAAATCCTGCCTCCAAGGGGCACCCAGCCGACTTGGGGTTAGAAAATACACAAACCAAGTGCTTCAATAGAGGCTAGGGATAGCAGGGTGTCCGGGAAGCCCCGTGGCCTATGGGAAATGGGCACATTCACATGTTGAGTGTTGATGTCGGAAGGAAGGTGTGTCGGAAGGTGTGGTGTGTCCTGTGGAGAAGGAATGTGTCAGGTTCAGGGAGTCAAGGGCAAGCCTCGGGGTGGTAAGTAAGGAGGTGAGGTGAGCCAGGTATGGCTCCCCAGGTAAAAATGTGGAAGGAGAAGATGTGGGGAGCGGGGAGGGGGAACCAGGTTGGAAAGGACCAGATTGTGAGGTTAATGAATTTGGATTTTCTGAAAGAGATGGGGAACAGTTAGAGCTGTGGTTGCTGAGCACTAGAGACGTGGCTAGTATGACTGCGGGGCACATAAGTATAAAATACAAGCTAGAGTTTGAAGATGTAATAGAAAAAAAAGTAAATAGCTTAATTTTTTTATATCGATTACAAGCTGAAATAATATTTTGACATATTGGGATAAGTGAAATATACTATTAAAATAATTCTACCTGTTTCTACTTTAACAATATGGTTATTAGAAAATTTAAATTTAGCAATTTATTTATTTTTAATATATTTTTATTGATTTCTGAGAGGGAGGGAGAGAGATAGAAACATTAATGAAGAGAAAGAATCATCGATCAGCTGCCTCCTGCACACCTCCTACTGGGGATGTCCCCGCAACCCAGGTACAAGACTTTGACCAGAATCGAACCTGGGACCTTTCAGACTGCAGGCCAAAACTCTATCCACTGACCCAAACCGGTTTTGGCTAGCTATTCTTTTTTTTTTTTTTTCTCTCATTATGTTTTATTTAAAATATTTTTACATTTATTTATTTATTGAATTACTTTATTGATTAAGGTATAACATATTTGTCCTCATCCCCCCCATTCCCATCCCAAACCCCTCTCTACACATGCCCCACCCTCCTGTTGTCCGTGACCACTGGTTAGGCTCTTATGCATGCACACTAGTCCTATGGTTGTTCCTAGCTATTCTCCTTAATGCTGATAAGTCCCACCTCACCTAGCCAGGTTCTAGTTCAGTCATTCTCCCATTCACATTCTCTCCCCATAAATCTGTCACCTCAACCTGGTTGGAAGCTCCTTGTTCCCCAAAGTAACATGTTGCTGTTGTGAGGCCGCTCCAGCCCTCTGCCCAGGAGTGAGTGGCCGGGTAAGGCAGGATCCTATGGATCTCCTTCCCCTCCTCCCTTTCTGCTGGCCCTGCCGAGTCCATCTTCACAGGGTTCTCTTTGTCCTGTTGAGGCCCTGTGTCCTGTGATGTCACTGTAGCTTCGTTAGAGCCTACTTCACATGACATATGCCCCTCACTCTCTGGACTCTCTGGCTTTCTGAGCAGATTTGGATACACTTACAGTCTTTCATAATAAGTTTATAAGCACCTGCAAGTCCGAGACCCAGTTTTCCCCTGGAGTGTACATAGTAGTGAACACTGGGCTGCTTGGTAATCACATTCCAACTCATCCAAGTTCAGTTTGTTGATGTGTTAGTAAATTTGGAACGAGTTCCAAATACAGTAAAAAAGTAAAAAGTAATTCATGTTGAAAGTGTGTCTTAGTAAAACACCATAGGTTGGGTGGTTTAAACAAAAGAAATTTGCCCTGGCTGGTGTGGCTCAGTTGGTTGGGCATTGTTTAGTGCACCAAAAGGTCACTCGTTCCATTTCCTGTCAAGGCACATACCTAGGTTGCTGATTTAGTCCCCAATAGGGGGCACAGCTGATCAGTGTTTTTCTTTTATCGATGCTTTTTCTTTCTTTTTTTTCCCCTTTCTAAAAACCAATAAACAACAGAAATGTATTTCTCACATTTCTCACACTTCTGGAGACTGGTCCATGATCAAGATGCCTGCAGGGTAGGTTTCATCCTGAGGCCTCTCCTCTCGGCTTCTAGGTGACTGCCATCTTGCCATGGGCTCACTTGACCTTTTCTTTGTGCGTGCCTGGAGAGAGGGGGGAAGATTTCTCTTCTGTTACGAGGACACTGACGTCATCCTCAGGGCCCCATCTCATGACATCATCCAACCCTAATTACTTCCCAAAGGCTCCCTCCTCCAGATGGCACATTGGAAAGTTAGGGCTTCCACAGATGCATTTGGGGGAGGGAGATGTAATTCAATGCATAGCAAGGGGAGAGCATGCTGTACTGGTAAATCAGTAATGAGGTTCAGGGTGGCTCCCAGTATCTTGAACCTCAGCGTTTTAGACAGAGGAGTCTGTGTGCCCCTCCTTTGTTTACGGCTGAGGAATCTGGCCCCCGGAGAAGTTGTGACTTACCTGTGGCGACCCAATGTGGTGGTGGCCTTGGAACCTGAGTCTCTGGCCCGAGTTCTCTCCCCTGTGACAGCTGCTATGGGAGGGTTGATAGTTTGATTCCTTTCTGAGAAGCCAGATGTGCGACAGCTCTGTGGATTCTGATAACCTTTCTTATCCTTTGTATGATTTTGGGAAGAGAGGATGGATGGCACATTCCCTCAGGTGTGTTTTAGGGTAGTAGTTTTAGGAAAGACTAGAGATGACGAATCAAGTCTGCTTGTGATGCTCTGTTTAAGTTGCAGGTATTTAACCAGCCCAGGAAAATTGCCCAAGTGAATGTACTGGGGCAGGCAGCCGACTGGGGAGTCCCAATGTTGGATTGTAATGAAACCCTGATGATTGCAGGTGTAAATTGATTTTTAGTTCCTTAATTTCTTTAATAATAAATTGATGTCAGGATAATTTGCCAGCACATCTATATATATATATATATATATATATATATATGTATATAGGCCTAAATGACCATTTGCCCTGTAGCTATGATGCACAATGACCACCAGGGAGCAGACACTCAATGCACAGGCATGGAAATATGGAACAGACTGATGAATCTCACAGGGAAGAGAGGAGGGGGAGGGCAGGAAGGCATTAACCAAAGATCTTATATGCATATAGAGGCCTGGCCCATGGATTCCTGTACCAGTGGCATCCCTTGGCCTGGCCTGTGCGGAAACTGGCAGTCCGACATTCTCTGAAGGGTCCTGGATTGCAAGAGGGCGCAGATCTGGTCGAGGGACCCCACTGGTACACGGATCCATGCACCGGGCCTCTAGTTGGTTTATATTCCTTAGAGCATGGTTTATATTCCTTAGAGCATGGTTTTGTGGGTGAAACTGGGAAACAGACCCTCACTTGTGACAGGGGAGTATATCCACATGGCTCTCTGCCTGACCCTGAAGTGCGTGGTGATGGTGGAGGTGGTAATGAGGATGCTGCTGGTGTGGTGCTCAATAAAGAATGACAGGTTGTGCCGAAAACCGGTTTGGCTCAGTGGATAGAGCGTCGGTCTGTGGACTAAAAGGTCCCAGGTTCGATTCCAGTCCCAGGTGTGATTCCAGTCATGTACGTTGGTTGCGGGCACATCCCCAGTAGGGGGTGTGCAAGAGGCAGCTGGTCGATGTTTCTCTCTCATTGATGTTTCTAGCTCTCTATCTCTCTCCCTTCCTCTCCGTAAAAAATCAATAAAATATATTTAAAAATATATTAAAAAGAAATCAATAAAATATATTTTAAAAAAAAGTAAAAGAAAAAAAGAATGACAGATCGTAGGGAGAAGGAAATCTGGGGAGCTCAGCAGGGCCAGTAGTTTGTGGAGCCTCTCCTATGTGTCTAGCTCTACAGAGTTCTGTAGGATATCTGCTTGCCCCCCTCTCTCCCTCTCTTTCTCTCTCTCTCTCCCTCTTTTTCTTTATGGACTATAGAATCAGCCATTGTGTCTCAGACCAGATCAATATAAACGAAAGCAAAGTTAAAAAAATTTTTTTTTAATTCTACCTGTTTACAACAGTAAACTTCTTAATACTTAACACACAGAGCATTAAGAGCTGCTGAATACAGGATCAGTTCAGCAATATTATTGTCATAGGGGAACACAGAAAGCCCCCGGCATCCTGTTTCAGATCTGTTGGCCAAGGCTACTTTGTATGGCACAGCGGGTCTGGCTGAGAGGGTGGGGGAGGCTCTGCCTGCGGAGGCTGCGGCCCTGGCACGGGGGGTTGGGGGTGGGGGGTAGGGGGCTGCCTGTGCCCAGCTCGTTAGCCCAGAGGGGGGTGCCCTGTTCAGTTTGCTGTCCTCTTGCCAAGCCAAGCTTCCACCCAGACTGGGGTCTGTTTCTCACTGGCACAGAGGTGCTATATGGAGCGGCTTGTATCTTATTTATTTTAAGTGGGAAACTTATTCTAGAGACATGGCTTAACTGGCATAGTACGCTAGACGGGAGAGAGTGTACTTTTAACTAAGACCAAATAAAACAAAAATGTAAACTTTAATTTCCCAGATATAATATTTTACACAGATTTATTTTGAGTTGCTAAGCATGTGCGCGGCCTTCCAGCATTCTGTGTGGTCCTCTGTGAGGCATGCCGATGATGTGTCCCGTAGTGCATGACTGACTCAAGGAACAGAGATAAAAAGGTAACTTGCGGCCTCATTTCAACAAAAGCTCCCACGTTGTTGAAGTTTAAACACTCTGAGTCCTGCTCCGAACCTAAATCGTCACTAGAGCGTCTGCCAGACAGCTGATGACGGGCGATGGGTGGGGGAGGCGGGTGCAGAAAACATGCCATTCGCACCCCGGGAGGTCCTGGCTGGCGTGTGCACCGAGGGGCCTTTGGGACTCCCTGGGTGGGCTGCTCCCAAGGCCGAGGCGTCTCTGCCGCGTTGGGCGACGCCGAGTTGCCAGGAATAGACACGGGTTCCTGTTGGGTTTGCTCAGAACCAGGTGAACCAGGTCTTGGAGGGAACCTACGGGCAGGCGGCCCAGCAGCCAGGCCTCATGAATCATGGGGGTTTTACTTGAATCAGTTATTCGCTCATTTTTCTCCCAAGCTTCCCAGTCAGAAGGCAGCCCATGGCTCTTGGGCCACGCAGGGCCCGTGTCCTCCCCTCACAGGCTGGACTGTGACCCAGTCCCATCTAAAAGAGGGCTGGGATGGCCCTGGCTGGGTTTGCTCAGTGGATAGAGCCCCGGCCTGCGGACTGAAGGTCAAGGGCACGTACTTTGGTCGCATGCTCTATCCCTGTTTTGGGCGCGTGCAGGAGGCAACCGATCAATGTGTCTCTCTCACATCCAAGTTTCTCTCTGTCCCTCCCTCCTCCCTTCCACTCTTTCTAAAAGTCAATGGGAAAAAGAACCTTCCGATGAGTTTAACAAAAATTAATTAATTAAAAATACTGGCTCTGCCCAGCTCCATGCTGACCCCAATCTAGCCAGGATGAGGCCCACCAAGTGCTTCATCCTGTGCCAGCCGGGCCTGCGTATGGAGGGGCACCTGTCCATTTGGCTTCTGAGCACGGACGGCCCTTCCGGAGAGCTAAGCTGTTCGGGGCTAGGCTCCGCCCTTCGGCAGTGGGTTCAGCTCTTTGGGTCTGGGTTCAGCTCTTTAGCATTAGGCCCTGCCCTTCAGGACTGACTTCAACTGTTTGGGAGGAGGCTGGGGCCTTAGGGGCAGGCTGGGCTCTTGGGCACTAGTGTCAGCACTTAGGGACCAGATTCTTAGTCCTCGGCTGGGCTGTTTGGGGCTTGGCTCGGCCCTTCCCTTCGGGACTAGGTTCCACTCTCTGGGGCTCAACTCAGCTCTCGGGGGCTAAGCTCCCCCCTTGGGCACTGGGTTCAGCTGTTCGGGTCCGGGCTCAGCTCTTCGGGGGCTAGGTCATAATTCAAGACCACAATTATACAAGAAAATCAAAATATTACATCAGATGTTATTTGTAACTAAAGAAGCCATAGACAGGAGGGTGGGTGATGGGGAAAGAAAATGTCATGGCCTATTATTAAGTTAAGAATACTCTGTGTTCTGCCCGGCTCATAATGCCCAGTGGCTGAGTATCGACTCATGAACCAGGAGGTCACTGTTTGATTTTTCCATCAGGGCACATGCCTTGATTGTAGGCTTTATCCCTAGTAGGGGACATGCAGGAAGCAGCTGATCAATGATTCTCTCTCATCATTGATGTTTCTTTTTTTTTTTTTTTTAATATATTTTATTGATTTTTCACAGAGAGGAAGAGAGAGGGATAGAGAGTTAGAAACATCAATGAGAGAGAATCATCGACCAGCTGCCTCTTGCACACCCCCTACTGGGGATGTACCCACAACCAAGGTACATGCCCTTGCCCGGAATCGAACCCGGGAACCTTCAGTCCGTAGGCTGACGCTCTATCCACTGAGCCAAACCGGTCCCGGCTCATCATTGATGTTTCTGTCCTTCTCTTCCTCCCCCTCTCTTTGAAATCAATAAAACCATACTTTAAACAAACAAACACACACGAATACACTGTGCTTGGGTCTCTGGAAGGACAGGTGTTGCTTAGAGGCTAGGTTCAGCTGTTGCTAACCTCCGCCCTTTGGCGCTGGGTTCGGCTGGTGGGCCCGGGGGCCATGGAGGCCAGCATAAGGCACTGTGTCTGCCTCTGATAGCCAAGGCCTGGCTGCTGGCCACCTGAAAGAATCCCAGGGGTAGGTCTGGTCAAGGACCTGAGTGGAAGTTGAAAACCTGGCCAAACAAGGCAGTTTTCTTAATAAAATGTGAACCTTCTGCCTGGTTGCTTCCAAGGAGAAAAAACTGGCTGAGGAAAATGCCGGGTAAAGTATGTGGACGGTGAGGGCTATGGGGAAAGCATCGCTGCCTGACCTGTTTGCAGAGGGAAACACAATCCCTTGCTGAAGGAATGCCGTATTAAGAGGCCCCACAGAACAAACCACATTTCACTGCTAAGTGGCTGCACAAAAGCGGAGGACGGAGACTCTGAAGAGTATACCCTGAGGCATTTTCTGTAAATGATGGAGCAACCCAAAAAAGCATCTCCTAAAGGTCAGAGGAATCATTAAAGAATGCTTCGGCAAAGTTGGAGGCATTGCATTTTCTGATAGAGATATACTTGAACATATTGTAAATACATTCTGATAGATGATCTGTTTAAAATCATTCCAGGCCTGACTGCTCTGACGCTGACTTGCTGACTATGGTTGAATTCCAGAGAGGGAGTCTGATTGGCCTGATTGCCACTGTCTCTGTGTGGGTGGGGCTCTCCCAGCTAGGCCAGGTTAGAGATGCTGGCCCAGCCTCTGGGTAGGCTGCGCTTGGGTCTTTAACTGTGACATGATTCTTATTCTCTCCATCACAGCCTATGCTTCAGCCCCTTCTTCTCCCCGTCTCCTCCTAGGTCCACTCCCCTGCCAGGATCTGTTCTGCCTCATCACCTTCACTCACAGACCTCCTTCCATCCGAACATCTTTACCACTTACCTGACTCCCTCCCCCTTTATTCAGAAACACCAGAGAAGCTTCCCATATTTCTATTAGTCATGTTCCAGCCACGCATCTGGTGAAGTGTCTTTTGGAAACCTAGTACTGTATGAGGCTTACAAAGCTCCTTTATGTCAGGGAGCACAGTCTAAGTCATACATAAATTAATCTGTAATATAAATATCAATTTTTTAATTTGAATGTTATTTTCCAAAATGGAAGAAAGTTACTTTCTGATTATAAAAGTATTGTGTCTGTTGTTTAAAAAAAAAAAATCAGACTACTATAGGAAAAAAAATGACAAAATTAAAAATCACCACTATTCTCATTAGCTAGAGAGAACTTCCATTAATAGGTATATGTTGTTTTAGACTTTGCTCCTGTGTGTTCATACTTGTAAAAATTGGATATTATACATTGGGTATGGCCCAAGTGGTGTTTTAAAATTTAGTTATAAATAGATTTACATTATTGTTTATAGGAACTTTTCACGGGAGTACAATACGCATACAGAAAAGTGCACAAACCTTAAGTATACAGTTCATGTCTCAACATCATGCCTCATTATGCTTTAAATCGGTTGGGGAGCATCCGGCCCGAGGGCCATATACTGGTAAGCCCGTGAAAGCATTCGGCCTGGCCCTGCCAAAGCATTAGGGGTGAGTTAATTAAATGTTCGACCAAATGTAGCCAGCTAATTTTTAAGTGGATAATTTTGTATGGCTCGAGAATGATGTTAAAATATTTAAATGGCCTTTGGCAGGAAAAGGTTTCCCACCCTTGCTTTATTTATTTTTATTATTATTATTTCTTAAAAAATATATTTTATTGATTCCTTTACAGAGAGGAAGGGAGAGGGATAGAGAGCTAGAAATGTCGATGAGAGAGAAACATCAATCAGCTGCCTCCTGCACATCCCTCCCCCCGCCCCCCTCCCACACACACACACACACACACTGGGGATGTGCCCGCAACCAAGGTACATGCCCTTGACCGGAATTGAATCTGGGACTTTCAGTCTGCAGGCTGATGCTCTATCCACTGAGCCAAACTGGTTTCGGCCTTGCTTTATTTTTTTATATTTATTTTTAAAATATATTTTTATTGATTTTAGAAAGGAAGGTGGGTGGGGAGAGAGAGAGAGAGAGAGAGAGAGAGAGAGAGAGAGAGAGAGAGATCAGTGATGAGAGATAATCATTGATTGGCTGCCTCCTGCATGCCCCCTACTGGGGATTGAGCCTGAAGCCTGGGCATGCGCCTTGACTGGGAATTGAGCCTTGACCTCCTGGTTCCTAGGTCAGTGTTCACCTTCTGATACGCTGGCCTGGTGTGGGTGCTCTCTAGTTGGCCTGTCTAGTAGCCCACCCTGTCTTGTTTTTGTTTTTGTTGCCATTTTGGAAGTTGATCTGTTTCTTTCTTTAGAATATTTTTGTTTTGTTTCATGACTGAGTGACAAAATTGAAGGCTTTTATTCTATATTTTGAATCTGGGAAAACAGCATTTAAAAGCTAATTTGGAATTTGTCAAAGCTTGGTTTTGAATTAAACCAATAATGGGGTGGGGGAAAATCTATTAAGGGAGTGCATTTTCTTTCTGAGAGCATGAGAAAACCACCAGAAGTTTGAGCTATAGAAATTTGGGCATGTGCCAAGGATGCTGGTGGTCTCCACATGTGCTATTTTTAAAATTAAAATACAGTGAAATTTACTTTTGGATATACAGTTCTGTGAGTTTTAGCACATACATACATTTATGTAGCCACAACAATTAGGATCCTGAATAGTCTCAACCCACAAAACTTCCTCATTCTCCTCCTTTGTAGTCACATTCAACCCTTGACAACCTCTCATCTGTTCCCATCACTATAGCTTTGTCTTTTCCAGGATGTTGTATGAGTGGGATCATAGAGGATGTAAACTTAGGGGACTGTCTTTCACTCGGTGTCATTCATTTGTGATTCATTCATGTCGTTTTTATCAATCGTTCGTTCCTTTTCATTGCTGACTAGTTTTTCATTGTAGGTATGTACCACAGTTTCTTTTATTAATTTCCTTGTTGCAGGCCATTTGGGTTGTTTATAATTTTTGGTGATTATGAATGGAACTGCTATAAATGTTCACATACAGTTTTTGTGTGAACATAAGTTTTTATTTCACTGGGGTTAATACCTGGAAGTGTAGTTGTTGGGTCATGTGGTTACATGCATGTTTAACCATATACGAAGCTGCTAAACAGTTTCCAGGGTGGGGGCTGTGCTAATTTTCATTCTCACCAGCAGTGTAAGAGTCCTCTTTGCTCTGCATCCTGGCAGGCACTTGGTATTGCTGTCTCTCTCCCTCCCCCACTGTAATGCTTCTCATAGTGGTTCTAATTTGTGTTTCCCTAAATAGCTAAGGATGCCAAGCATCTTGTGCTTATTTGCTATCTATATAGTCTCTTTTGGTAAAGAATCTGTTCATCTTTTGCCCATTTTTTAAAAAGAAAAGTGGACAGTTTGTTTTCTTACTGTTAAATTTTGAGAATTCTTTATTTACTTTGGACATAGACCTTTGTCAAATACATGACTTGCAAATATTTAAGCCCAGTATTTGTCTTGCTTTTTCAGTTTCTTAACAATGTCTTTTGCATAACAAGTTTCTAGTTTTAATCAAATTCAATTTATCAAGTTTTTCCTCCTGGATTATGCTTTTGGTGTCATATGGAAGAACTAATCTCTGGTCATGAGGGTTTTTTCCCCCGTGACTTCGTTGTTTTTTTTGTTTTGTTTTTTTTGTTTTGTTTTTGTTTTGCAAGGAAAATATCTTTACTCCTGTAGGAGGGAGCAATGCACCAGCAACAAGGCAGGCAAGCACAAAGAACGGGAAGTCCGTTCTCCTTTTTATCCCTGATGAGTTCCTGCACCATACCATCTCATGATTTCTTCTAAGAATTATAGTTTCATGTTTTATTTTTGGATCTATGACTCCTTTGAGTTAATCTTTATACAAGGTGAAAACTTTAGGTTGAGTTTCACATATTTGCCTATTGATGTGTAGTTGTCCCAACGCTTTTTGTTGAAAAGACTATCTTTTCTTCGTTAACTTGCCTTTTTATCTTTGGTGAGTTCTGAAATTTTAGCATTTCATTTAGAGCAGGTCTACTGACTGTGAATTCTCCTAATATCCTTTTATTTGAGATTTATTTCACATTTATTCCTGAAGGTTAGTCTTGTTAGATATAGAGTTCTGAGTTGACAGTTTGTTTCTCGGCACTTTAAAAAGGTTATTCCACTTTCTGGCCTCCATGGTTTCTGATATTAAATCAGCATCATTCAAATCATTGTTTTGTTATGTATAATGCATAACTTTTATGTTTGCTTTTACGACTTTTTCTTCATTAGTTTCTATGGTTTGATTATGATGCATCTGGGCATAGTGTTTTTTGTTTTTTTTTTCTATTGGGGTTTTGCTGAACTTCTTGAATCTTAAATTTATGTCTTTTGCCAAATATGGGAAGTTGTCTCTTATTATTTTTTCAAATGCTTTTTTTTTTAATTTAATTTTTTTACTTATTTTATGTTTCATGCTCTTTTTCCCTCTACTTTTGGGATTCTAGTCACAAACAGTAGACCATTTTGTGCCTGAGTTCAAGCTGGGGAATTTTGGAGGGGGAAAAAAGAAGAAGCTGACTGCTGATTCAGTGGTACTTTGAATTCTGATTTCCCTGATCTGTCTACTGCTGTTTATTTCTCAGAGTCATGTAATAGTTGCTTCATACATTGTTTCCAAATTTATAGCAGCATTTAGTGGGAAGGACAGGGTGGGATGTATTTAACTGGGATTACAAAATTGTGATATTTGGAAGCTTTTTAATTTGTTTTTATTGTCTGCAGCAAATAAGCTGTTAGCTTGCAGGCTGCTGAGGCCTTGGTCTGGTTAGGCTGAGTTGTTTTTGTTTTGAAAGTAAGGGAACATTTAAAATATTACTCTGGATATTGCTGGCATGTGCAGAGAATCATAAAAATACTTATTTTAATAAGGTTTGGGTTTAATAACTTAATGAACAGACTTTTGCCTGCATATGTGCAAGTGGAGTGTTCTACATAAGGAAAGGTTTGTGACCACTCAGTTCAACTCCTACCACCAAAATTTAAGTCTTCTACTTCATTCTTTACTGACAAACATTTAGCTTCAGCATGACTGATGTCACCTAAAACCTGTTGACTGCCCTCCTCTATTCTGTGTGTCCGTAGCTGAATCTTTGAACCTTAAATGTTTGCCAGTTTGAATCAGTTCATGGCATCAGCCTGGCTTTCTATACTGTTGGGCTAATTTTGAAGGTTCTCTTACATAGTAACAGTTCCAAGTCTCTTCTCCATAAACATGGCAAATGATAAGCCAGCCCAAATAAGTGCTAGAATCCTATGTGGGCAGGGGCCACCCCAAAGGTCCTTCACCTGGACCCGTGTTCTAGGCTGACATGAAACATTAACTATCAGCCTTTGGGTAGTGCTCAGTTACCTGGGGCTATGGTTTAACGGTCATTTATTAGATGCCTATTCATCCCCCATTGGTTGGTCAGTCATAGACCAGCTCTTCTACCGAGTGCCTGTCTCGGGAGGAGGGGATAGAGCAGGAAACCAGATAAACGTGATTCTGAGACAGGTGCCACATTGCAGTAAACCGGAGTAAACACGGAGCAAGGCGTGTGTGGGCACTTCCTCGCGCAGCTCGGTTTGCAGGAGCGGCTAAAGCTACAGAGAGAATGAGACTAGGGGCAGCGTGTGGGAAGTGCATGGAGGAAATGAAGAAAAAAGGGAGAAAGGCTGATGGTGGAGGCTTCCTGGAAGAGGCTGCATTCATCTTCTCTCCCCTCCCCCCAACTCTTCCCCCCCTTTTCCCCCCCATCCCTCCAGCCGCCATGAAATTAAAATTGGCAACTGTATTTGTGAGGAGACACTTACAAACTATGTAAATAGGTTGTAGTCCCCACTCAACCTCAGTAGTCCTTGGTAACGTCCTTGCCTTCTGATACGCTTATCGGAATGTCCTGTCCCAGGCCTGGAGTCCGTCATTTCTCCTAGAAGTTCTTGTTCCTGTTCAGCCTGGCGCTGGAGATGGGAGTCTGTGGTGCTGGGGAAGCAGCAGGACCAAGCCCTGGGAGCATGAGGAGAGGCAGGATAGGAAGAGGGCCAAGGGTGGGTGGGGGGCTGACTAGCAGTGCCCAGGGTTGTAAAGGGTTCAGGGACTGGGTTTGAGCCCCAACTCTGTTGCTGATGAGACTCTGTAATCTTGTGTTGGTTGCTTAACATCTTTCCCTCATTTTTGTCATCAATAGGATGGTGATTAAAAATCATGTGCTTCGTGGGGAAAATGTTCATAATGGTGATGGCTGCATAACTTTGAATACACTAAAAACCACTGAATTATACACTTTAAATGGATGGATTTTATGGTGTGTGAATTATATCTCAATTAAAAACAAGCAGATCAACTATATTTCTCATAGGGTGGAATGGCGATTAAATGAGAGGATGCTTGTGGAAGTGCCTAGCACAGCAGGACTTGGCAAATGTTAAATTCCTTAGGAAGACCAGAGGGTCACATTGTAGGGGCCACTGTTTTTATTGTCTCTACAGCTGGGGACACCATTATAAAGACGGTGCTGAATTTGTGTAGTAAGGCAGGGAGGAAGGTACCTAAATCTGAAAGTCCTTAACTCTGGCAAGGCCCTGGGGGTCCCAGGTTTGGCCACTTAAGGAGGCTCTTCTGGATCCGCTCCCTCCTCCCCTTAGAAGGATGATGTGGAGGTGCTGGGGGCTGTTAGGGTCCACGGGTCTCATGGCTGAGCTGGGTTTTCCAGGTGGGTCTCCTCCTGGCCTCTTTGAATTTATGGTTCATTATTTTAGCCTCAATTAATCTTTAGAAAAAAGCTACTCTTGGTCGTCTTGTTTCTCACTCAATGAAAACAGCAGTGCTCTTTCCCATTCGGTTAAGGGGTTTGTCAGAGACCTTAGGGTGGGGAAGCGCCCAAGAATTAAAGCAGAGAGGGAGGGAAGGGGGAGGGTTTGCTTTTGGATCACGTGGGGATGTGACGCTGTTCCCTGGGATTTCGGCTTTATCCCTGAAGCCAGGACAGGGGAGCAGAAAACCGAGTGCCAGCAGCAGTTAAACGTCTTCAGCTGGGCATGGTTTAAGCTGGTTGTGTTGTGTCCTCCTCATGTGCTTTATTAGTAATGTAAATGGTCTGAAATGTAACTTTTTGGGCAGGGTGGCGTTTGCAGTAAAATGTTGTGGGTATTCTTTTGGCAAGAAAGATGCTGACCGTCCTGTGGTTTTCTGGAATCATGTGCATATTATATCCTCAAACCACATAATAAGGTTTTCTGGGCTTTTTTTTTTTAAAAAAAAAATGAGAAAATATTTTGCACTTCACTGGGTAACACTGTCTGGGTGCTCTAGTTAGCTGGCTGGTCAAGCCTATTTTAATTTGTCCGATACGGTGATCTGCTTTGGTGAGCCATTGGTTTATCCATGGGTTTAATCTGTCAGTGTAATAATTTATGTTAAAGGTGAGAGTCTTGCCAAAAATGAAATTGAAATACAGTCTCCTGAGTTGAGCTCTTCACTTATGTATGGCTTTAGGATTCCAAAATAGCAAAATTGTTTACACAGTAGAACTGGGCTTGAAAAATGTGTCAGGAGTGCTGGTTGAGTAGGTCTTGTGACGAGGGCCAAACTCAGGCCAAACCAAGCCCACAGCTTTCTGGAGCTGCCAGCCAGAGCCCTAGCCCTCGGCCTCAGATGAACAAAGCCCTCAGGGTTCGGAGTAAGCACAGCTTGGGGTGTGGCTGGTTGGACGGTGACAGACCTGCCACTGCCCTGGTCCTCTCGGCCACCTCTTTTCTTCTGCGCCCCCCACCTCCCCCAGCCCATGGCAGCCTCCCCTTTTTGTCCTCAGTCTCCCTCTCTTCTCAACAACAAGGAACGCACCTGCCTGTGCCCCAGCTCCTTTGCTTAGCTAATCCGGCTGCCTAGTGAGTGCTCCCTGCCAGCCTGGGCGCCTTAGCCCCCGAGGGCATTCCTGCAGGTGGTTTTCTTTCCATTCCCTGCAGATCCATAGCTTGGACACTGTTTATTTAGCTGCAGAAAAACAATGGAACCTGAGATCAAATCAAAGACACTGATTGCAGGTTAAATCACTTATACCTGCATTTAGCACCTTCGGTTTGAAACCAGATAATATTTGCTTATTGTGTATTGTCTCGGGGAGAGGAGGGTGATATTGTAAACCTGCCTTCCTCATGGGATGCCCTCCCTCGAGGGGAGCAGCTCTCGGATTACTTTTCTTAGAAAAACGCAGAAGTAGTTAGAGCCCTTAGAGAATGGGTAATCAGATTGTGTGCTTTTAAGACCCTCATGACACTGGCTCCACGTAGCGATGCTTTTTCCTTTAGGCAAGTGTGTGTGGGAGGAATAGACCCCTGAATAAGTTGTATGTTCGTCATCTGGGGTACAAGAGCGAGGTGTGGGGAGGAACCGGCTTAGGGCCCTGGGCCAAACCTTCTGGGCTACACGGTGGAGACGCCACCTGCTTCCTCAGTGGGTGTAAACGTCAGATACAGAATGGACTGAGCCCAGTACTGAGCCGGAGAGCACCTTCCGTTATTGATGCTCCTCTAAGTGCAAGGCGTTGTAATTCTGCGGTGCCTTGCCGTGCACAGCTAGCTATGTGAGCTCCTTCGGCAGACCATGCAGCGTGGCCTGCGAGCTTATGTTTTCGGTGATCTGTCATTTAACAGACATGTCCATGTTAGAGCAGCTTAGGCCCCTGGCTTCAGGGCCCGGATGGGTGGGGGGAAGGCCGTGTACCTCTTCGGTGGTCCTACCTGTGCGTTGAGAATGGGCTGGTTTCTGAAGTGCAGTCACTTCCTCGCCCCTCCGCTGTCCTCTCTGAGTTCTCTGTTCTGCACATCATGAGTTCTTTCAGCAAAAGCAGCAGTTTAACAACTTGCCTTTGGGTCTTTGTGGCTCAATAGATGTTCATCTTTCAAAAAAATTTTCCCCCCAGTGTTGGTGGGAAGAGAGACACTTTAATTTTGAATGTGCTAGAGTTGATTAGGAATTGATTTGATACTGAAAATACTTTGGATCCTGCTGTGAGTGTGTGTGTGTGTGTGTGTGTGTGTGTGCATGTGTGTGTGTGTTCATCACTTAATTAACAAGGTCCTCAGGGTCCTCAGTAGTTGCTACCCCGCTGGGTAAATGAGCGTCTGTTTTTCACTCTGCATTTAAATTGTGCATGCCCTGAGCACTGACAGAGCTGAGTACTGCCCGGCACATGGCTTTTTTTGTTTCCCCAACTGTTTTTTCTCCCAACACCGCAATGTATTGTTAACAGGTATGCTGAGGGAAAAAAAACATTTCTGCGTTCATGTAACATAATTACACACCCAGCAAAGACAACCAGGTGATGTGCTACGAGGCCTCTTAGAACTGGTGATTTGCTGATGTACCCACGGCCAGGGTACAGGTAGGATTTTGTCTGACCTTCGAAGAGGTCTTCGTGGATGTTAGGGACACGGGCTATGGTTGCTACCTTGGGTCCTTCCCATCACATTAGTGAGAGTAACCGTGGCCTTTTCATCGTGTGCCCACTTCCTGCCCTTCCAGGAAATAGGATTGTACGCATCAGTGAGGCTTTCGGGATGATGAATTCTTCTCATAAAGGGACCAACATGGACTTGCAGGGTGACTTTCATTTTCCATTAAAGTCTTTGTCATTTAAAAATATTTTTGAATAGTTTCAAAAAAGAATTGATTCTTAGAATGCACTAAGATTTAATTCATAACAAACCTGGATGTTTCCAAAGTGTTTATACATATGATATTTAACTTTTAAAATACACATTTATTGTAGAAAGTTTTTAAAAAAATATTTTTATTGATTTTTTTACAGAGGAAGAGAGAGGGATAGAGAGTTAGAAACATCCATGAGAGAGAAACATTGATCAGCTGCCTCTTGTACACCCTCTACTGGGGATGTGCCCTTGACCTGAATCGAACCTGGGACCTTTCAGTCCTAAGGTCGACGCTCTATCCACTGAGCCAAACCGTTTTTGGCTATTGTAGAAATTTTGAAAAATAAAAGAAGCCTGTATTTTTAAAAAGTCTATTTACAATCCTAACCACATAGATGGATATTGAAATTCTTATTGTTTTGTTTGTTTTAAAAAAATTTAAGTAACATAGTCAATATCTTTACCCTGACAATCTGATAAGAGCTTGTCTGTAAAACCATTTGAAACTGGTGTCTTTAAGAGTGAGGGGGGTGGTAACATATTTATCCTGTAAATTTGTAGTTTTGTATTAGATACCCAGGCATGTGCACAATTAACATTATGCCTTTCTCATCACCATGAACTGGATTATGCTTAGTAACAAACTTGAAATCTCAAGGTTTAACACAAGGGACGTTTCCTTCTACTCACGTTACTGCCTCTCAGGTTCCTGGTATGCAGGTGCCCATCAGCCTCACACAGAGCCACCTCCCCCCAACCCCCCCATTCCAGGCTGCAGGGCAGGGGTGGGAGGAGGAGCAAGGAGGGGTGAGGGAGCGTGGTGAAACTGTTCATGGTTCCTAAAGGCTGCTGCCAGAAGTCACAGATGTCTCATCCACTCACCTTTTGATGCCTAAACTCAGAAGTAGATCAGGTTTAGAGACACAGACGATTTGGAGGCCCACTTTAAGGAAGAAGATACAAAATATATAAATATTTATAAATATATAAATATATAAAGGCACAGTAGTGAATATTTAGAATGAGAAACGCATTAAATTAGAAGTTTAAAAAATGTTCCCTGACCGGTTTGGCTCAGTGGATGGAGCGTCGGCCTGCAGACTGAAAGGTCCCGGGTTCGATTCCGGTCAAGGGCATGTACCTTGGTTGCGGGCACATCCCCAGTGGGGTGGTGTGCAAGAGGCAGCTGATCAGTGTCTCTCTCTCATCGATGTTTCTGGCTCTCTATCTCTCTCTTTTCCTCTCTGTGAAAAATCAATAAAATATATATTTTTTAAAAATGTTCCCTGTTTTTGCCTCCACTAAGATGGATCATTTTTGAACTTGAGTGTGGTCACCTAATTCTGAAAAAGTATACAAAGTTCATCTGAAATGGACTAGATATATGTAGTAGATGTATGTCTGAGCAATTCAGATTTTAGATTGCCACTGCATTGTATCACGCATCGTCATTTTATGATCAATATTCTTACACAGCATACACTGACTTTCTAATGAATGTGTGTAGGAGGTTGTCACTGGAACATTAGTTTCTTCAGGCTGTTTCAGCGCGTTGGAGGCAGTTTTATGTGCCATTGACTTGGGATTTTCGGACCTTGTCAGTTCAAGATTTGTCAGCTGTGTCACAATGTGAACTAACACATCGGGAGGCATGAATTGTAATTTCCTACACACATGTACTCGCTTTTTGTAGTACTGCCACAGGTTTCTGCCTTCCAACCCTGGAATACTAATAAATTTTATTTTATGTGATTCCCAACAAAAAGGGAGACACTGTCGAGTGTGTTTATAATTGCATTACTGCATTATCGAGTCTAAACTTCCATTTAGATATGGATGGAATCACAATTGTCCACTTACAGAACCTTGCATTTGATGATCTGAAGAATTCTCCACAGATTTGCTTCTGGCTCATATGTCTCAAACCCTGTTTCTCCTTCTTCACCGACATACTTTGTGGCATTGTAGGACCCACTTATCTTGTGAATTTTAGGGCCTGTTTCTTCATTATGATGTCAGATCAAAGCATATCTGGAAGCCATTCTTACGGTGGGAAAGCTATAGTAACCATATGCATGAAAGTGAAAGCTAAACCCCAATTTAACGTATCCCTCACTCAACTTTTAATTTGCTGAATCCCCAAAATGCTTATTCTGTTCCGTCGCCACCTGGCAAAAGGAGTTAGATAGTCAAGAAGTTGGAGTGGTGAGTGCTGAGTTCAGAAGTTCTGAAGCTTCATTCAGCATCTCAAGGATAAATCCGCCTCGGGAAAATCTAGCACAAATCCAACCCCACTAGGTGCCTGCCACTACGTATTGGTGAGTGATACTGTTCATTACAAAAGCCTCCAGAGAGGTCCTGACAGTTGATACAACATGGACAAGAAAATTTTAAAATATTTTATAGTAACTTAATCAGCCAACCCCCATCCCTCCCTTCCTACTTTTTGATGCTGCCAATCATACTTAGCCACAATTGTAGAAATCTGACAGCTTATTAATAACAATTTGTCTGCTATTTTTTGTATGCTTTTTAATTTATTATTATTTTTTTAGAGAGAGAGGAAGAGGGAGAGAGAGAGAGAGAAACATTGATGAGAGAGAAACATCGATTGGTTGCCTCCTGCGTGCCTCCTACTGGGGTGTTAGCCCACAGTCCGGGCATGTGCCCTGACCAGAATCGAACCAGCAACCTTCTGGCGCATGGAATGATGCTCAACCAACTGAGCCAGGGCTTAATTTTTAAAAATATCTTCTTTAGAATATGAACTAAGGAGAAGGGAATTTTATGTTTTGTTCACTGCTATATTGAATGGTCTGTTAGATTTGCATGTTCTTGAAACCATTTTTATTTTAATATTTAAGAATGTAGGTGTTACCTTCCCACACAAATATGGTTGAAGTTAGCATACCAGAAACATTTGTAACTCATCAGTATAGTGTGTTATTTCTTGCCCAAGATTGCTAGCTCCAATTACAGGGGTAAAAGAAAGTTTAGGAGTTTCCCTTATATGAACTATTTCTTTGTGAATTGCCTGCAAGTCAGGCATGTAATTCAGGTGGAGAATTAAAGTCTATGGTTCTGTAGATAATAAGGAGCCATTAGGAGAAGCACAAAGTATGTGCTTAAACACCCATATCTTTAACGCACTGATTATAATAGAAATGTAAAAATACCACATATTGTTAGATAAAGGTGTCTTTTCTGTGAAAGTATTGGCAGTGGGAAAAGCAGAGCTACCCTTTTCTGTAGGGATGCTAACAAGCACACAAGGAATTGTATTATGGGTTTTTTGTGGCTCCATGAGCCCCCATTTGTTGGCTGTGTACAAATTATTTTGCTTAGTATCTTGGGAGTAGAGAGAGATGGACTGGCTGTATCCTTAAAAAGCTCAGGAGGCATAATCCTATATAATAAAAGGCTAATATGTAAATCAACTGAACGGTGGAATGACCGATCGCTATGACGCGCACTGACCACCAGCCGGCAGATGCTCAACACAGGAGCTGCCCCCTGGAGGTCAGTGTGTTCCCGCAGGGGAAGCACGCCACTCAGCCAGAAGCTGGGCTCACAGCTGGCGAGTGCAGTGGCAGTGGTGAGAGCCTCTCCTACCTCCAGGCAGCACTAAGGATGTCCAACTGGAGGCTTAGGCCTTCTCCCTAAGCCATGAGTCGGATATCCCCCAAGGGCTCCCTGACTGTGAGAGGGCACAGGCCATGCTGAGAGACCCCCCAAATGCACAAATTTCGTGCACCGGGCCTCTAGTACTAAGCATAAGAAAGGTAGAATTCAATCACACAGGAGCAAGCTTTCCTGAGAGAGGGTGGAATCAGGTAATGTCTGGCAGGGGAGGGACACACTCGGAGGGCACGGGGAGGAGGTGGCATTGAGTAGAGCATTGAAAGGCATGAGTGGGTCTACAGTAGGCGGAGAAGGGCCCCAGAACAGCATGTGCTTCCCATGCTTGAATCTTCTGAGGATTTTGTCAGAAATGCAGATTCTGACTCTGTAGGTCAAGGAAGGGGAAGTAGAGGTTCTGTATTTCTAACAAGCTCCGTGGTGATGCTGATGTTGCCGGCTCAAAGGACAGATCTGGAGCCACCGAGCTGCCTCCCTGCACGTCCTTGACCTTTGAGGTGAGGTCTAGACTGGAAAGTGGTGTAGGCTGACTTACGGTAGGTAGTGAGGTGCTTGGCTAAAGAGGTGAAGTAGAGGCCAACAGCTCATTCTGATCTGGTTTTAGGTGTGAGAACTCCACGCCTTTCTTTGACCACACGGCCATTAACTCAGCCTTTGTTTGGGCTTCCTCCTTTTCTGAATTCTTCCTTTCAGAGTTCACCCCACAATTTCCATTGATACCTGTTTGACTTTCTGTTCTCCAATCTCTTGGGACACATTGCTAGAATGTAACTTTGATCCTTTAGAAAGAAATTGATTCTATTTTGGGTATATTTAACAATGGTTTTATCAACTGCCAGTCTGTGTTTTTGTGATCCAGTCGAATGGTAAACTTTTAAAAACCATAGCTCATGAATTAAACGGGCCTCCTTTTTAGAGTAGAGACTATAAATTAGAAACGTGTGTAGTCAGTGTCCACTTACTCATGGCAGAGATAGAACTAAAAAATCACAGCCGAAGCCGGTTTGGCTCAGGAAGAGAGTTAGAAACATCAATGAGAGCCGAAGCCGGTTTGGCTCAGTGGTAGAGCGTCAGCCTGCGGACTGAAAGGTCCCAGGTTCAATTCCGGTCAGGGGCATGCATGTTGGTTGTGGGTACATCCCCGGTAGGGGGTATGCAAGAGGCAGCTGTCCGATGTTTCTCTCATCGACATTTCTAGCTCTCTATCTCCCTTCCTCTCTGTTAAAAATCAATAAAACATATTTTTAAAAAAATCACAGAGACCTTCTTTTCTGCTTCTTCGCAAGGGCTGCACCGTGACAGACTGGGTTCAGGGTACTGTGGTGGGGCTCACTGTCCACACGAGGGACTTGGTAACGACTCTGTGCCTTTACACCCGCACGTAAGCATCGAACCAGGTCATGCTCCTGACGTGATAACCGCCATCCCCAGAGGGAAACGCTGTGGCTGCACAGGGTGGCGGTGGTGGGTTTTATCGAAACGGGGCAGGCACAGATGTCCCCGGATGTGTTCTAAACCTACACACACATGCTATGTTTCCATTCTTCTTCCCAGATTTTGGCTCTGATTGCGTTCATCTGCATAGAGACCATCATGGAGTGCTCCCCGTGCGAAGGCCTCTACTTTTTTGAGTTTGTGAGCTGCAGTGCGTTTGTGGTGACCGGAGTCTTGCTGATTCTGTTCAGTCTCAACCTTCACATGAGGATCCCCCAGATCAACTGGAACCTGACGGTGAGTCCAAGTCACCGCCCTCCGACCGGGAAAGGGCCGGCTGCTGCCGGGCCCCACGGCAGCGTGGGAACCTCTCCATGCTGTGTTTGGTTCCAGTTCACTGTGGTACTGACATATCCCATTGTCCTTCAACTGAGAGACGTTACATTTCTTTACTGAGTTGAATAATAACTTAAATGGAATCTTCTCTAATGGCAGGAACGTCCTAACAATTACTTTGACCTCTTTGAAGATGTCATTTCAATTTCATAATCTTCTGAGAAGATTAGTGATGTCTAATATGGGAAAGAGACAGTAGAATTAATGCATTTTTGCATATTATTCATACCGAACCCAAAAGCCATTTATAAAAGAATTGGTTTGGGAAGAATTGAAAATATGAATGAAAATGGCAATAACTTGCAAAGCCTTGGGATATTATTAAATTCAAAGCAACTGGGAGGACTGGAAGGAAGGTTTAGTGTTTGATCGGTCTGGAGTGGAAATAATGTCCTCTTCTCCCTGTGGTTTGGGTTCTTAACCCTGTTTGACAGCCTTACCCTCCAATCAGCATGGGAAGATCCTGGCTGGTCACGCCCAGGCCCCTTTCCTGGACTTGTGGTACTTGTCTTTACTGTGCTAAACGAGAGGAAACTTAATAGCATTTGGTTTTCTTGGTATTTCTCTGCAAGTAAGCATGTGCCAGAGCTCAAAGGGAATCGGTGAGGGAAACACAGGCAAGCAGTCAGCTGCCTCAGCCTTCTGTGCCTGTGGGGGGAAGACCCTGTGGGTCCCACAGCGTCTAAGAGGCCAGCAGAGGAGAGGAGGGCGCTGAGACCAGCTGCCTCAGGAGAGCGCCCTCTCATTGGCTGGTGCAGCACCATGGAGGTGTGGCCCAGGTGAGGGGCTGGGGAGGAGGCCGGAGCTGGTCACTTTGCCTGACAGGGCCACTCCCATGTGGTCCTGTGGGGTGCCCAGAGGAGGGTCTCCTGACAGGATGCTCTCTGTGTTGTTCAGACTCTTTTAGAAGGAAAAATAAGAGCAGAGCTGAACCAGAAAAGTTGATGTCATTGAAGACCAAGTTGGTTTTGTTTCAGCATTGAACACTGAGAAAAATGTGATTTAAATTTAAACTCTAAAACCTCAAGATAGTCGAGGCATTTTGTCTGAGTTTTTATGACAGGTTTTAATGTCTCAGCTATTTTTAAGATAAAGCGTGTGTTATCCGTAGGAAAAGGCTTACACAGTTGTGAGCTAAATTGATAGCGTAGTAAACAGATAGCAAAGAGAACCTCATAAACCTCCCCCAAAGAAAATGCAAGCTCTGTGGGTTTTGTTGTTTTGTGTTTGTTGTTAGTTTTTATGTGGAGGCCTCTGATGTTCTAAATATTAGCTTGTTCAGATTTGTTTTGAACACTGTACAAATCAAACCTATTTGTGGGCCAGATATGGCCAGCAGGCCTGGAGTTAGCGCGCTCTAGGCCAGTCCCCTTGATCTGTTATTGAGTTACGTGGGTCACACCTGCACTCACTAGTGTGTTACTGGAGGAGGGACTCGGAGACATGGTGTGTGAGGGTGACCTTCCTTTGCTTCTGTTAGCATGGAGGCCTGCAGCGGGTGTTTCAGGGCCAAACAGGAAACACGGAGTGGCTGCGTATGAGACTGCAGGGAGTGGGGACAGCTGTGGCAGACTGGAAAACATGCCTCTTATAGAGTACACATCCCATTAAAAGTATTTTATCATTATTATTTAATATATTTCTTTATTGATTTCAGAGAGGAAGGGAGAAAGAGAGATAGAGATATCAGTGATGAGAGTGAATCACTGACTGGCTGCCTCCTGCACGCCTCCTACTGGGGATGGAGCCTGCAACCTGGGCATGTACCCTTGACTGGAATCGAGCCTGGGACCCTTTAATCCTCACTCAGGCTTATGCTCTATCCATTAAGCCAAACCAGCCAGGGCCCATTAAAAGTATTTTTTTAAATTAAGTACCAATGTTGACTAATTGCTGCCGTGGTAGGTGAACACACCGAGGGCATGCCCGGGTGTGACCCCTAGCACGAGTGGAACAACGCACATTAAGAGCCTTGGTTTTGTTTCCTGGCCAAGGAGCTTAAGCAGCAGGTGCCGACTAACTTTTGCAGTACTCGGGTTTTAAGCTTTTTAAACCATGCAAGTGAGAAGTGGTTGTTATAGAAACACTGGACAATATAGATATTAAAATAGAATAAATAAAATCACGAGATCACGCAAGAGAAATGAAAACATGTCTGCAGAAAAGCTTCCACATGCCAGCATGATTTGAATGAGTTTTTAAGGGACAACAATAGAACCCTAAGTGGTAATTAGTGTGCATGTCCTCGATAGGTTAGCAGTTTGGGTTTCCGTAATAAGTCATTGGGAAGTGGTGACGGGGGTTTGCTGTGGTGGTTTATCCAGCAGCAGCATCCCCAGTTATGGCGTTTGCCTTCCTTTGTACAACCAACTCCCCCAGGCCATTGAGACCAAACGATAGAGCCAGCACAGAGGCTGGGCATTGTTGCTGTTTCGAAAGTTTTTCAATGGCTTTTAGGGCAAAGCATGAGATGTTTCTTTTCAAGTGATTTTATTTATCTTTTTCTTTAGGATTTGGTCAACACTGGACTCAGCACTTTCTTTTTCTTTATTGCTTCCATTGTCCTGGCTGCTTTAAACCACAAAGCCGGAGCAGAGATTGCTGCCGTGGTAGGTGAACTCAAGTGGTTAAAACACGGGCTGATTTGTATACTTCTTGTGTCATGCTGTCCTCTGTCCCCTTATGTGTGTCCTGTTCATTGTCCTTTAGCTCTTTCTCTGCTAATGAAATTGTTATTGGGCCAATGGAGGTCCAGTCCCTTCAGTGCTATGGTTCTCAAAGTGTGGTTCCTGGGACAGCAGCCTCAACATCACCCAGGAACTTGTTAGAATACCACCCTCAGGCTCCCCCAGAGCCACAGAATCAGAAATGTGTTTTACCCGCCTCCAGCTGACCCCGGGGGCGCACTCAAGTTTGAGAACCACTGCTCTAGTCCGTTTCCAACAGGACCCTGGATGTCTGTCTGGTAGTGCTGTTGCTTTGTCGAGCCTTCTGGGCCGACGTGGAGGTCTTAATGAAGAACACAGTCTTGACACCACTTAGTAGTCAGATGACTTTTTGCTCCAGGGTGGAATGCCATGGGGGGTGGGGTAAGAAGCAGATAACGTAAGATTGTCTCTGTGCTCTGCATTTCTCTATTGTTCTGTATTTACGAAGAATATGTAGCATTTTTGTAATAGGATTAAAAGGTTCATGAAAAATATTAAACGAGCTGCTCTGCCAGGTGTCACCCGGTAGATTCATCAGTGGTTATTACCTAAGCCAGACCTGCTGCTTCTCACCCTGGAGGAGCCTCGGAGACAGGCAGCTGGAGAGCAGGTGGGGGTTGAGGCTGTGCTCTGGAATATCAGGCCTTATGGGCGCACACATGAGCCCCTGATTTTCTGTGTGCATGGGAATTTGTCTACATGTATTTTCTCAATTGGGACCAGTGACCATGAAGGTGCAGTGAAAGAGGCATTTAACATTTTTTAAATTGATTTTAAACAGTTTTTATTGATTTCAGGGAGAGGGAGAGCTAGAAACAATGATGAGAATCATTGATCAGCTGCCTCCTGCACACCTTCTCCTGGGAGTCGAGCCCACAGCCCAGGCATATACCTGAGAATCGAACCATGACCTCCTGGTTCATAGGTCGACGCTCAACCACTGAGCTACACCGGCTGGACAAAAGGCATTTTTGTAATTAATGAAAAAGATCCAAAATACTGTGTGAGAAACCTTAGGCTGTCTTCAGGTCAGACAGGACTTTTGTGGGTCACATGACTCTGGATTTGGCCACAGTCTGACAGCTAAACATTCAGCCGGGCCAGGTGTTGGGGGCATGGCTGTAAGCCGCTCAGGGTCCTGCCCGACACCTCGTAGACTGCTGATGTGTCTGAGGACTACCCGTGCCTGTTTCTCCTAGATATTTGGCTTCCTGGCAACGGCGGTGTATGCGGCGAACACATTCCTGGCCGTACAGAAATGGAGAGTCAGCATCCACCAGCAGAGTGCCAACGACTACATCCGAGCCCGCACTGAGTCCCGGGACGTGGACGGGCGCCCGGAGATCCAGCGCCTGGACACCTGAGGGCCCCCGGAGCCTCCCTCATCCTGTGCCCGTCCTTCCAATCAAGTTTTCTTTCCCTCGTCACGACAGACTCACACGTGTTTAAGCTGAATTTTGTCCTCTTTGGTAAAGTTCATTTTGGGAAAGGTCCCCCCGCCTCCCCCAGAGTGGCCCTGTTAGGTATGTGAGGCGGAGGCCCCTGCACCCGGCTGTGGAGACAGACCTCCGGGGTCTCCAGCGTTTGGTGGCCGTGGGAGCAGCCCGTCTCCCTCGCTGCCAGGTCCACTTGAGGTCTTCACCGGCCCTGAGCACAGGCTTCCTTCCCGTCTGACTCTGAGCCACCCCGTCGTATGTATTTGTGACAAGTCAACACTTTGGATTAAACAGGGGCTGCCACCAGGGGGGAAGTCAAGGAATGAAGGCACAAGGTTGGCACAGTCTGTCAGCAGTGATTCCTGGGCAGCCCCCATGGTGAGCTCCCTCAGCGTTGGTCTTGCTGCCAGGATCCTCCCTTCTGCTTGTCTTCCGTGCCCCGGGCACCAGGACAGCCTTGCGTGGCACTGAGGGTTGCAGTGATGGGTGTGCTGGTGAGCTCTGGGCTGGGTCTGGACTTTTGGGGGACGGGCAAAGCTGGTGTCCCACAGAACTGTTGACATGCAGGAGGGTTACCTTTCACCTCCCACCTGCTGAGAAAAGACTAGATTCTTCCTCAAATGAATCACCTCCCTGAGCCCAGATTCTCCTCCAGGAATATGGGGACCATCTTGTTTTTCTCTCTCCTAACTGCCCTCAATGCTTTGAGGCTGCATTGCAGATTTCCTGTCATTTTACCCCCTCAGGTAAAATCCAGGAAAGAAACACAGTCCATCCCGCCAGCCAGGACACTTGCCCGTGTGGACCGCAGGTGGGGACATTCCTTTAGCGATACGTGCTAATTTTCCATGGTCTGAGAGGAGTTCTAAAGTGATTCTGTGTAGACTTGACTAGGACTCGAAAATACTTGAATTTGCACCTGACATCCTTTCATTGATATTTGAGGAGGCACGAATTGGAGCTTTTCAGGGTCCTAACCATGAACGTCCATCTTAGAAGCTGTTGGGAAGAAATCTAGGTATGTCCAATTTTTGAACTGATTCTTGATAAAATGAAGGTTATTGCAGTGAAGGAGTTAAATGAGCCCCTATGATGCTGTAGTGTTGTCTTTTTCTTCCTGTTGGAGATTAATTGTATCTTATATGGAAAACTTGTTTTAATTTGTCAGGTTTTCACTCTGAGCTGTTTTTGATGTTTACAAACCTCTCCCTAGCTCTAACGCTTTGTGATTAGCCCTCACCAAGGAAAAAACAGTTACTGCTGGCGGGGAAGTGGGGAGATCTTGCGGTAACATGGAGAGCCTCCAGGAGCTTGTGCTGGTGAACGATCCCAGTGTTGGCAGCGTTCTGTGTGATAAGAGAGGATAGGGCATGTCTGTGGGGGTGGCGGGAGGAGAGCATGTGTGGGAAAGCGCCCGTCTGTGCGTGTGTGGTATCGCATTCTTCATACAGAGCAGCGTTGGGGGGTTGATCAGGTGGCTGGGGATTCCTAGGAAATGGTACTCTGCTATCTCTGAGCGGGCAGGTCAGCTCCCTGAACTGAACGTCCAGTACATTCGGAGTTCTGCTGCCGTTCTTTCCCTGGGCTCCGGCCAAGGTCACATGTGCAAACCCCTTGTCTGCGTCAGGAGCCATGGCTGCGGGTGGGTGCGCAGACCCAGCTGGTCTGGGGTAAATCACCTCCCTTTGCTCCCCCAGAGGGCAGCCAGGCCTGGTCACAGCGGGGCGGCTGCCCGGAGGGCCTGTGGAGCCCTCTCTCCGTGTCCGTCCTGAAGCAGTACAAGTCACGCTTCACAAACTTTGAACCTGTTCTATATAGCGATTTTTTTTTTTTTAGGAGATTCTAACATCTGGATTTTATCTGTACATTTTATGTATTTATTTTGCATTTGTTGAGTGTGTATGCCTCGTCAAAACTGGGCTTATCTCAATCTGCGAGTTCCATTTAAAAACAGGGTCACAGAGACTCGGCCTTGCATTCAGTGGGGCCCGCTTGGAAGGACCACCCTGTGCTTTATCAGACATCTCCTGCCGGGAATCATGTTACTTGGCCTCAGTGAAAAGCCGACTTTGAAGTGAGATTGAAGAAAAGGATACCATTCAGGCGGGATCGCTGCCCAAGTTTTCCCAAGCGACTTCCATCGGACCAGCTGGTCATCTCGGTAAAGGAGCCCCCTGGCCTCCCGGGGCTATGCTGCCAGCTGCCAGAAGTCGTGCCGAAGCCCATGGACACCGGAAAGGCTGGTCACGAGGAAAAGTTATGACACCGAGTGCCACAGAGCGACTTAGGGAGTTAACGTGCATCTTAGGGTTAGAATCCTTGGAATAATTTATGTCCCTGTAACTATTTAATATCCTTTGTGCCACGGGCCTCTCCCATGGAGTTTGTAAATATATTTCTCTCTATTTAATTAGCTCTCTCACCGGTGTGATGCACCGCCATCCATCTCTTTCCCTGTGGCAGGAGGGTGGTGAGAAGTGGTGAAGGGGATTTGCCTGTCCAGGTGACTGTGAAGACACCTGCGTTCTTCTTACGTTGCCTCTGTGCACACAAGACCATCTAGGTTTCTGGGGGCCTATAGCACTTATTTTTTTTTTTTTCTTGGCAAATTAAAGGAAGCGTGTTTTTGCATTTGATAGTTCCAATATGGGTCAATGGCAGTTTGTTTTGGGGTATTTTCAGACTGAGGCAATCTTAGTGTTTCTCAATTTTCTGGTGGGATGATAGTGGCTTTCACAGTCCGTGCCAAACCTGAGGAAAGCTACAGTTGCTTTGCGCATTTGAATTTGTTCCTAGCGGCTGTATGGTTGAAACCCTCAAGCATTTGGTGGTTTTAGATGGATGCAAACACTGACGTCTTCAGAGAAAGTTTATCTTGGCACGGATTTGGTGGATGTGGTATTTCTTCTCTCTGATTCTCCTTTATCTTCCCTTTACACTGAATGAAGGCATGAAAGGAAATACCTTCTCCCTTTCACACAAAGAGATTGCAATCATGAAAGCCCGAAGGCACTTGGCCCCATAAAAAGCTGGGGGAGGACCAAGGCATTTAGAGGTTAAAGTCTCATAAGAACCCGACCGGCATGGCTCAGTGGTTGAGCATCGACCTATGAACCAGGAGGTCTCGGGTTCGATTCCCAGTCAGGGCACATGCCTGGGTTGCGGGCTCAGTGCCCAGTGTGGGGGCTGTGCAGGAGGCAGCCAATCAATGATTCTCTCTCATCTCCCTCTTCCTTCCTCTCTGAAATCAATAAAAATATATTTGAGAGATTACCTGTGCCTAGAAAAAGGCAAGAACGTAATAGCCTGCCCAGTCCCAATCCTTATCCATGTCTTCCTTGGCAGCCTGAACTGAAGGGCCTGTATCAGGGAAGCCAGCGAGGGCCCGGCTTGGCTCTGAGAGCTTGGCTTGGGGAGGTGGACCACACCCATGGCCCTTTGGGTACCATTACTGTCCCCTGGTAGGAACGTTTAAGCCCCTGGGTGGGTATGGCGTGTATCTGACCTCCACCCTGTGCTGGAGGCTTCTGGTGAGAGCTTTGTGACTCAGTTGAAAACATTCCTACTCTTTTCTTTTTTTCATTTCTTACCTGAGGATATGTTTTGCACTGATTTTAGAGAGGGGGAGGTGAGAGAGAAACATCGATGTGAGAGAAACATCTGTATATACCATGACCGGGGATAGAACCCGCAACCTGGTACGTGCCCTGACCTGGAATCGAACCCACCGACCTTTAGTGTACGGCACATCACTCCAGCCAATTGAGCCTCACCAGCCAGGGCCATCCCTGCTTGTTTAAAGTAGGCAGCTTCATCTACCTTCTTGAAGGTTTCTTTCATTCAGACTTGGGGTTAAGCCATAGCTGGTCTGTGAGGAGAGGGAGCAGTCTCTGTCTGCACAGGCCTGTGCATTCTTGCTTGCAGTGAATGGGCCTTGAATGCCACCCTCCCCCGCCCCCCACCTGTCTGTCCTACGTGTGGCCCAGCCTCACCTTTTCTTATGGACACTCGCGCTGTTTGGGAAGCAGCCCCTCTCCGCAGGGTTCCATTGGAGCCATCCCTGTTCAAAGCAAAGCAACAGGAAGTGGCTGTGTGACAGCCCGGTTCCCATTTTCTCCACATCTCATTTATAGGACAGTGACCACACTGAACAGGTAGTAAAAGGCACAGACACTTTCTAGGTTGAGGGCTGCTGCAGATTGCTTCTCTCGAGCCAAATAAAAAGTTGCTTCCTGCTCCAGGGATTGCCATTAGCTTGTGAGGTCTCCAGCCCACTTTCTTATTTATCAGTGAAGTTTGCAGAACCCAGGGCTCTCTCTTCCCCACGTCTTGCTTATTTTATCAGCACCCACTTTTAGGAGCAGAAGGGTGATGAGGTGAGGTGGGAGCTGGGCAGGTGAGAGGAGCGGGCCCCTCGGCCCAAGCTCTGCCTGCTGTGGGGCTGTTGATAACACTAGTCTTGAAAAGATGTGCTTGGGTAACTACCTCTCTGTCCCCTGCCTCTGGGACAGTGAGGGCTTGTGTTCTGGAATCAGCTTGGGAGCCGGGCCTGAATGCAGCGCAGTGTGCCGTGGCGCCCGCAGGGCTCTGGGTGTTTGGGGCGCAGGGCTGGCCAGGTGACTTGGATTCTGGTTTCAGTGCCACCTGTGAGCGGACTCGGACCAAACACTGCCTTGTAAGCTTCCCAGCTCTTTACAGAATCACGTGTCTCTTATCACATAGTGTTGAAACCATAAGAACTGTCTGGTTGAGAAGGTAATCTGAAATATTTGGACCTTTACATTTCTTTCATTTTGAAACTGTCTCTGAAGGAAAATACACTCAAAATCTGTGAGATCTAGAACTGTCTTCTGAAAGCGAAAGTTCTGCTTGACTTGTCTTCCCACCAGTGAACGGCGCTTATCCCCTCTTAGGCCTGGAACAGAGCAGTGGACCCCGTAGATTTTCCCTCTTTTGGACTAGTCTATATTCTTCCTCCATTTGGATATAATTTCTCAATCTGGGTGATTTTCCCCCCCTCTAGTTTATCTTATTCCATAGGTATAAGGATAAAGAAAAGTTACCCACAAGCCCACTGAGTTGGAATGAATCAATGGCAGTTTTGCCTAGAATAAAGTTTATATTATGGATCCTTGATTAGTCTTTTTCATAGGGTTAGTTTGTTGTCTACTTTTTGTTATTAATCCTCCGCTGAGGATATTTCCCCCCCATTGATTTTTAGAGAGATGTGGGAGGGAGGAGGGAGAGACAGAGAGAGAAACATCAATGTGAGAGAGACACTTCAATTGGTTGCCTCCCCCGCATGTTCCCGACCAGGGCCAGCGATTGAGCCTGCAGCCGAGGTATGTGCCCTTGACAGGAATCAAACTCGAGACCCTTCACTCTGCAGGCCGATGCTCTATCCACTGAGCCAAATGGTACACATTTTTTATGCCGAGAGTAATTCGAGCGCCCTGGAGTGCTTTGGGCTGCACTGCACCAAGGCTGGGAGCCTTCATGGGGGGCTAATGGCCTGGGCTCTAGTGAGCTATCAGACTTGTGTGGTTCTCATGTAGAGGAGGAAATTGTCTCGGATGACCTTGTTAGTGGATTAGTGTGCTTCAGAAGAGGGAAGGTGTGACCTAGTTGATTCCATAATAATCTGAAGCCCAGTAGGAAGCACCTTCCTTTATGAGAAAAGCCACCTGAAGGGAAGGCCAGGGTGTAAGGCCTGTGAGGGGACCTGGTCGGGGTGTAAGGGAAGGCCAGGGTGTAAGGACTGTGAGGCAGGGCCGGGCCTCACTGGGGCTGTTTCCCTCTTTCCTGCCTTTTCCAGAATCGATTTGCAAGTTTTAAGATTCTGTCCCCATCTCTGCGGAAGTGAGGCAGGCAAATATTCGGGGTTTGAAGGGAGAACTGGCCGGTCCAAGGGCTGGGGGAAGGCTGACTCTGAGGACAGGATCAAGCTGGCCCAGCCCCATCGAGGGGCCACCTGCTTCCAACTCTTTCACCCCGTAAACCCACTCAGAACTGCGTCTTCAAACCCTGCCTCAGGATGGAATGGCGTGTGCGGATAAAGCTTTCTGTAACTTGATTTTTGATGCGGTTTCCTCTAAGAGAACGCTAGGGATCGAAACTATCTGTATATGTTGCAATTTTGTAAGGGTTCAGGAACCCATGGCAAAAACACGTAACTAATTTATTACAGGTATGACCGTCTGTGTCCCCCCCCCCCCAAAAGTAGGCAATTCCGTCTTTGTATATTTTACGACAAATAATAATCACTTCACCTTTGGTGCCTTCCGTGTGTCGGTCACGTAAAAACTCTTGTTAATCATGGAATTGAAAGAAAGATGTACATTTAGTTAAACCAGATAACACTATTTTTGTAGCATGATTTTAGATTGTGTCCTTTTACTGTTGCTTTCAGCAGTGCTGGTTTTGCGGTTGGCCATTTTCCCTGTAAACCTCCTACGTCTTTAAAGAAAAAAAGACAAAACCACCCCTGGCTGTTCCTAGCTTCCCTCTGCTCTCTCCCCGCCTTGTTTCTGCTTACTTAAACAGTCTGAGAGTGAGAGTATATTTCTGTGAAATAATTCTTAGTCTATCTGCATTGGGCATTTTTTAACCCCTTGTTCGGTCGAGGGAGCCACTTGCTCACCCCAGACAGGGAGAGGAACGCGGCTCCACAGGGACAGAACAGTACTCTCGGTGCTTGGTGCTCTGACTTCCCTTCTCTGGCTCAGCCCGTGAACAGGCCCGTTGTCGGGGCCAGGGAACCAGAGGGTGTCCGCAGGCCTGGCTTTGCTGCCTGAGCCTGCCCGAACCCCCGCTGGCCCCGGGCTCGCCTTCCCCTGGATCTGACTGGTGGGTAGGCCTGGGTAGGCTCCCAGACCCTGTCCGGTTTGGGGCCTGAACAAAACAGACCCCCTGCTGTGAGGAGCTCGATGAAATCACTACAGGATCACACTCTGGCTGCCCCCTCTGGCTTCCCTGTCCCTGCAGGACACGAAAAACCCTGAGGAAACTAGCTGAGCCATTGCAACGTGAAGGAATGGATTTATTGAAACAAAAACTAGCTTTTTTTGTGCTTTCCGAAGGGCCAGAATATGGAATCGTTTTCTAACAG
Source organism: Nyctalus aviator (assembly GCA_036971965.1). NCBI lineage: Eukaryota > Metazoa > Chordata > Mammalia > Chiroptera > Vespertilionidae > Nyctalus > Nyctalus aviator. The sequence continues at coordinate 37,507,308 of CM072936.1, forward strand.
AGCAAGTCAAGTCCGATGGTTAGTAACTCTGGATGACCACTCATTGGTACTTGGCCCAGAGGTACCTTGGGGAGCAATGTTAATTTAATAACCATTACACTTTACTTCACAAAAGTCTAGTTCCTTTAACAGTTTAGCTGGGGGGTATTCCGAGGCGATGCCCACGCGGTGAACTTCGGTTATGCTGGTGGCTGGCCAGGGCTCCCACCCTGGCTTCTCACACCGACACGGAGGCCTGGGATGGGCACCCCCCGCTCTGACTGGCCGGGGGTGGGACTCTGCCCACTGGGAGTGATGTTGGGCCCCAAAGCCTTGGCCCCTGTTGGTTTGTCCCCAACAGCAGGCACAGCCTCACCTTGCCCTCAATCCCCCCTTTTCTTTCGAAGGACCAATTTTTCACGGTACTTGCCCTGATTGTTTTCATAGTGTTCAAATCTGTATTTTTGTATGTAGAGGGAAATAATTTTCTCAACACTAATCGCTAATATTGTATTAAATTGTCATGAAGGAGTTCTTGTTTAATAAATGGACATGTGAAAACGGCCTGGTCTCTTTTCCTGCCCCTTCAAAGGCCGTGGACCCTGTTCCTGCCCAACGGGGCCATTCGGTGGAGGCTAAACACAACCAGCGTCCACCGGACGAGGCCTCCACCCATTCACCTTTCCCACACGCTCTCAGGACGTGCGTGTGTGGGAGTTGGGGCAGAAAGCCTGCTTCCTCCCATCGGCCTGGGCCAAAGTGCCCGCGAGGCTGCTCCCACGTCTGGTGCCGGAGGGGTGCGGCGGGATGTGCCCCTCCGAGGGGCTGGGGGACCTGGGCAAGTCATCGGACCTTCCGTCAGTTTCCTGGCTTATAAACAGGGTTGTGCGAGGAGTAAGAGCGCGGACATGAGACGCTTAGTGGGTGCCTGGCATGGATCGTGTGTGTGTGTGTGTGTGTGTTTGCGTGTGCATGTGCTGACACTGATACCGGATGGCATTGCCTTGGGTGGTGTGAGGTTTATTCACGCACTCCGAGCAGGTAGTCCGTCTGGTTTAATTCATGGCTTTTTCCAAGGGAGGAGATTCACATGCAAGAGAAGGACAAAAGTTACAAATGCTCCCAAATGGGTCCAGAACTCTGGCTCGTTTTGCAGGGCCTCTTGGTCACAGGAAATGCTATTTAAGAAGCTGCTTTTGTATAAAAAAAATTATATAAAGTCACAAAACCCCACTGAAGATATATACACAGCACAGGTCCTTGGGAGGACACAGAAGGCACGTTTCACCTCTTGGGAGGCGGTCGGGAGACCTGCTCTGGCCTCTAGAAGCACACAGTCCTGAGCGTCCAGGAGCCCGTCGCCGGCTGGCGGACCCAGGACGCTGTCCCTCCAGGACGTGGCGCCCTGATCTTCGGACCTGGTAAGCTACTTTACGAGCTTTTCTTTGAAATGGTCTTAGACCCAGAATGGCCCTGTCCCCTGAAGACATGGTGTCCAGGGGCGTGCAGAGGCAGTTAAGGGCATGGCAAAGGCCAGCTTCCTCCCTGCCTAAGGGACGAAGGAGGTGGTGCTCCTTGAACCAAAGAATCTTGGAAGGATCATTCTCGGCAGAGTGCCTGGCATGGCCAAGGTCACTGGGGCTGGAGGGCTGGCGGTTGGCTCCTGGTGGCTTCTGTCTTACTTCTGTTGTCCTGTTACCTCTATGCACACCCCCCTAACCCCTGCCAGCATGAATATTCCTGTGACAGGGTCACATGGCTCCCTTTGTGCTTGTTTTTGGCAGAGAGGTCAGAGGGCTTAAGGTGTGTGGGACAGAAACGGGGAGTGGCGGAGTATTCCCCATGCCCTCCCGTGCAGAGCGGTTACACAGGCTAAGCCGAGGGGCGCCGTCCTGCGTGCCGGGCTCAGAACGTCACCTCGGGCCGTGAGGAGGCCTGCTCCTCCGGGGAAGTGACAGCCTGCCTCCCGGCACTCCCGGCCCGCGGGCCTGGCTCCGGCCAGCCGGTCAGCCGGTCAGGAGAGCAGGAGGGAAGGCCCGCGCGGCTCGGGCTGCCGGGGCAGGGCAGCCCTTCAGTCGGAGTCAGAGTCGGAATCCTCTTCTGAAAAGAAAGCAAAGAGGAGGCTTGGCAGGAGTCTCCTGGCCGGTGGTGCCCAGGAGCCGTCCCCGGAGAGGCACAGCCAGGCCATGGGCTGGAGCCCCGACGCCGGCCGCTCCTGCAGCTGACTGTGCTGTCTATTGGTGGGTCTGCTTGGCGTGAGGCAGCGGCCGTCCCCTCTGTGGCGCAGCCGATGCAGGTGGGAGCCCAAATGCCCTCTCCTCTGGGGCTCTGTGCGCCCTCAGTGTCCCTGAGCTGTCCTCACCTGGGTCAGGACAGGACATCTGTACCCCACCCCCACCCCACAATTTAGCAGGACAACACGGGGCAAACCATTTTCTCGTCTAAGAAACTCAAATAGACTGGAAGATCAGGAAACCCCCTTTGGGACATTTTGCAGTTTCGGTCCCCCCTTGCTGCCAGTCCCGATCCCCGTTTTATATTGTGGTCAGAAACGGGGCATGGCTGTGTGGTCACAGATGGAGAACCAGCCATCCAACTTGCTGGCCTTCCCCCCACCCCCATTTATTTTTAAATTAGGCAGCGGCACAGCCATTCTGAGCTGAAGGTTGGCTGGAGGGGCCAGAAGGCCTGTTGGACTCTCCTTGCATAAAAAGCTGAGAGCGAGCTTGGCTCCCTGGCACTTGAGCCATGAGGCAGGCCAGGCTGCAGGGGGCGCCGGTCCCTTTGCAGCCCAGTGCCCAGTGCCCAGGAACTGAAGCCCCCGACTGGCTGCCCTCGGGGCTCATCGGGGACCACTGAACGGAGATGGAGGTGCCAGGCGTGTCCTCTGCTCGCCCTTCCTGGAAAGGCTCAGGCCCCGGGGAGCCACGTGCTCGCCCGAGGGGAGCGGCTTTATGATCGGTGCCGCGTGAAGGGATCAGAGAACCGGGCTGTGAAGGCACTTCCTGCCCGTGGTGGGAGAGGGCACGCCGCTACTCCAGCCTCAAACCAACCACAGGTCCCCAGGGGAGAGCAGGGCCCCAGCCCGCAGGGTGGCCACACCCACCTTCCTCCTTGTTGGCTGTGGTCTCGTCCGCAGAGCCCCCTTGCTTGAGGAATTTGGCCACGTCATTGAAGATCAGGTAGAAGTCAATGGCAAACACGATGGTGGCAAAGAAGCCAAACACCTGCGGGACAGAGAGGACAGACAGGGAGGGTGCGACGGGAGTCCCCGCTCCAAGGGACCGAGAGGCACCTGCCCCAGCCTCCCCTCCTGAGTTTATCTGATTGGACAAGCAGCTCAGATTGGCAGGCACGGGCCCCCTCCCATGAATGACAGATGGGAAAAGGAGCTGTTAACTTGGCTGGCAAACGCCCTTTCAAAGCTGGGAGAGAATAAGCCCCAGAAGCTAAGCGTGTGCGCTGAGAAGCATCTGGGACTTGAGGAGGGGTAGGGTGAGCATGAGGGGGGCATCACTGGCCACCCCCCTCCCAGGGGTAGGGCAGCTACTCACCCCGGCTGCCTTGGAAGCTCCATCCGAGTATTTGGCGACAGCTGTGATGGAGATGGCAAAGTAGATGAGGGCCGCTGTGACACAGCGCAGGAAGTCCTGCGGGGGGAGGGACTCGGTCACGCCGCCCGAGCTCCGTGGAGTGGGGCACGGCAGGAGAGGGGCTCCCCGGGAGCTCAGGCAGGGGAGGGGCTTCAGGAGACACCAGGCAGCGGAAACAGCCCACTGTTCCCGAGCGGGGTGGGCCTGGCAGCCTGAACACACGCGTGGCTCCCGAGTCCAGCATCTGGGGGCTCCCACCCTGTCCTCCCACCGCTGCTCCTGCCCCAGCTCAGGCGCCGCTCGCAGGCTGCCAGCACCTCAGACTGCCCTGCCCTGGGCCTTACGTGGTCACGTACTTGTTGCAGGTCTATTTATGAATTATGGTTTCTGTTTACTTGGCCCCTAAAATGGGGACACAGAGGGTGCAGCCCAACAAGAATGCTGGGGATGAAGTCAAGAAAGGTTGGGGTGTGTGTGTGTGTGAAAGCTAAGGCAGGGGCAGGCTGGGAGGGGACAAAGAGGACATATGTAATACTCTCCACAATAAAATTTTAAAAAATATATTTTTTTAAGTGACAAGAAAAGACCAGGGTTCACCCTGATGGTGAACCAATTGATGCTCAATTGGTTGAAGCATCCGTCCCATATTCCAAAATGTTGTGGGTTTGATCCCTAATCAGGGCACATGCAAGAGGCAGCCCATCGATGGTACTCTTCTCCCTTCCTCTCTCTCAAATCAATAATAATAATAATAAAATTTTTTTTTTAAATTCACTTTATTAAACAAAATAAGACAGACAGACCAGGGTTCAAGTGCAGGCTTGCTGTCCCTTCTCTCCAACCCATTGACCCACTGCAGACAGAAGAAGTCTGAGGCAGGGCTCTGGGCCCTCCGGGGTGATAAACAGAATTGCCAGAGGGCTGAGTGAGGGCCTGGGTAAGCCCTGCAAGTCCCCAGTTGAGGTGCCCTCCCCCTGTTGAAATGGCTTGAATTCCTGTAGCTGAGACGAGGGAGCACCAGCGCCACCTCGTGGCCAGGGGCGAGGATGCAGTCTGGGATTCCCTTACAGCAAGCATGTCAAACTCCTAGCACACAAGGAATATTGTGGCCCAGCCAATATATTGGTATGGGAGGAACGTTTTAATAAAAATTTCATAACTTAATTTTTTACAATATCCCGTTATACATAATTATTAACGAACTACAACATTTACTATAATTGTGTTGCATTCATTTCCCTTACGTGCCTTACACGTGCAACATTTCTGTCCACTAATACTAGCAGCGAATATTTTAGCAGCTGATGGCCACATCATCGGTCTTATACTGACTCGTTTGGTGTGCGCAATAGGAAGTAGTTCGAAGAACACGAAAAATAGGTTTATTTACGTCATGCTTATTAACTTGTGCCGTTATTCAGTGTCTGGTAAGTTAATGTTCAAGGAAAATATTAATTTTTATTAAAATGGTCTATTTTATTTTAACGATCACTCATTTATTTCAGCCCTTTGTATTCAGCATGTCTCTAGCGACATAAACCTGCATTTCTATGAAAATGGAAGCTTTTGTGCGGCCCACATACACTTATCAATCAACCTTGTTTATCTGGTCTGTGTTAGCCTTTGAGTTTGACGTGCTTGCCTTCCAGAGACACCTGGAGGCTCTGGCCGGGGTGCCACAGCTGCTGAGTGGTGGGCCCCAGATCGCCTGCAGCCAGGTCTACCCGCCTGGCTCCAACCCATGGCCAACAGCCGTCCCAGCCTTCGGGGGGGGGGGGGGCCCCCCCCAGCCCTCACCATCATGGGCCAGCACAAGCCCTGCCACTTGTCATTCAGCTGCATGGCGTCCGCAAAGAGGAAGAAGAGGGCCAGCAGGAACTCCAGGAGGGGCGCGGTGAGGAAGGCGGATGCTGAGGATGCCACGTAGCAGACAAAGGTGATGAAGGAGAGGCCCTGGGAGGCGGGGGGAGCGAGAAGTCAGAGCCTTTGCACAGCCCCTCACCCGGTGAGCGCCCCTCGGAGCCCCCGCCGCCGTCAGGAATAGCGGAGGCTCAGGAATGGAAGTTGATCTGCCCTCAGTTCGGCAGCTGCCGGGCTCAGGACCTGTGGTCACGGGGCCCGGGCTCACATCTGTGTTGCCCCCAGTGTTTCTCGGCGTAGCCCTTAGTCCTGACCCCAGGCCAGCTCCCTTGCCAGGATCCAGTCAGGAAGTGCCAGCCTCCTCCGTGCGTCCAGCCCAGTCCCCCAGGAGGCCACTCTCTGGGGCTGCTCACTCCGCCCCCACCCCACCCAGGCTCTCACGGCAGAATCCACCCAACTCAGACGCGGTCCCCCGGGGGCTCCTCAGACCTATAAGCAGTCCCAGGCAGCCCACTGAGCAGGAACCAGTTTCAGAAATTCACTCCCAAGGCACAAGATCCGTACTTTCCATGGAATGCAACCTACCCGAAAAACAATAAAACCTTAGACTTAGTTAAAGAAACGGGGGCTGAAGTGTGTAGAGTTAAAATGTACTGATGTCTGTCTGCGGTTGACTCTAAATCCATTGAAAAAAAATAAAATGGAGCCTGACTGGTGTGGCTCAGTGGTTGAGCATCAACCTAAAAACTAGGAGGTCACGGTGCAATTCTTGATCAGGGCACATGCCCAGGTTGTGGGCTCGATTCTCTCTCTTCATGGATGTTTCTATCTCTATTTCCCTTCCTCTTTGAAATCAATACAATTAAAAAAAAATGGATAGATAGATGGAGAGATAGGTGATAAAGTAAATATACCCAACTGCTAACAACTGTACAATCTAGGTGGTGGGTATATTGGTGTTAACAGTATGTAACTCTTGTGGCTTTTTAATATATTTGCAAATTTTACTGCTGATGAGAAATAAACATCCAGGAGAGGGGTGTTGGCACTGATGCTCCAGGCCCCGCTGGTCTCTGGGCGAGGGGCACGGAGGAACCAGAATGAACATGTTCCCCGCAGCCCTGTGCACGCACTGTGTGTGGGAACTGAGGCTGCCAGGCGCCGAGCCACCCCGTGGTTCTGCAGACTGTGTGCTGGGGCGGTGCCCGGGCCAGTGCCCGCTGGGGCTTGGGGGATCTCTCCTGGGATCCTCACAACCACCCATGTGCCAGGTGCTGCTGACAGCCCACTTTACAGACGGGAAGACTGAGGTTCTGAGAGGCGAAGTGATTGCCCAGTGTCACGCAGCTCATAAGAGGATACCAGGACTTTGAACCCAGGGCTGGCTAGACCCTCATTGGCCTTCTTAAGCAACCCTGCCCTGGGGGCGTTGGCTTTTGGCTGCTTTCTGCAGCTGTGCAGCTCTGAGTGGGGCCCAGGGGTCCTCGCAGGGACACCCTGAGGCCTCACAGGAAGCGCAGAGGCTGCCTCAGACAAATGAGCTACAGAGATCACAGGAAGTCCCCAGGGCACCCACATCTGTACTCAACATGGCCCTGGGGACAGCCCAGGCCAACGTGAACAGATGGTTAGCCAGCCGCGTCTGCTAGCACCTCCCAGGAAGGCGAGGGGGACCCTGACTCAGCCTGGCCACAGCTCCTGCTGCACTTGTGGGCTGTTCTGTGTCCCTGTCCTTCCTGTCATTTCCCCCCCTCCCCCAGCCTGATTCTGGAGAACCCCCTCTGGATTCCTGTTTCCTCATTCTCTGATTCCTAGTTACCACTGCCCCCCTCCTGTCCCTGCCAGCTCCCCATTGCGGGGGCTGGGGGCAGACCAGAGGCGATCCAGGAGTCATGGTGCAGCTCCCCTGCAACTTCAGTGCCCTCCCTCCCTCCCTCCCTCCCCACGCCTGGCACTCCCAGATCCCTCACCCCAGCTCTGCTCCGGGCCCCCTCTATGCTCTGGCCAGCTACCCCTTGGCTTAGGAGGGGGGCCTGAGTGAGGTGGGTTTGGGGTCCCCTCGGTGGATGGTGGTGGACTCAAGGCTTCTCCCCGAAAGGAGCTTCCATCCATCTCTTGGGTGGGGCTGGCGTGGCCCATCAGGAGGCAACCCCTCGAAGTGAGGGCTGAGGGTCCTGCTGCCTCTTGGGAGTTGGGCAGGTCCTGGGCTGACCTCCGGGCTGGCCCCAGGCCCAGCAGAGGGAGGACCCTCCTCCTGACCCCCATCCCCCTCGGTCCCTGCTGTCCCCCAGCCCTCACCTGTCAGATCCCCTAAGCTCCCGCCTCAGCTTCCTGGTCATCAAAGTGGGAGGAAAGGCAGAGGCTGCGGAGTTGCTGGGGATCTAAGGACTAAGTGCCCCTGCCTCGTCCCACGTCCCCTCTTCCTGGTCTCTCCCTCCCTCCTGTCCTCTCCCCTCCCTGAGGTCCGGGACGGCACAGCCCCAGCCCCAGCCCTCTCGCGGGCAGTGTCCTGAGGACAAAGGCCTGGCGGGCCGGGGAGGGGGGTGGGGGGGAGAGGGAAGGAAGAAGCAGCTCCGCGGGGCGGGGCAGGGCGGCTGGATCCCGACTGGGAAGGGGAGGAGGGGGATGAAGTCACCCCGCTGGGCCCCGGCCCCCGCCCCTCAGCCCGCTCCCCGCCCCCCCCCCCCCCCCCCAGCGCTGCTGGGCCTCACCCATTCCCAGGGGTCCCCATCCCCGCTGGCTGGGCTCCCCCTCAGCCTCCGCCCTGCAGCTCGAGGCCCGGCCGGCCCCCCCTGCGCCCGGGAAAGCGGACAGGGGGGGTCCCGGCACCGGGTGCGAGGGGGGCCGCGCGGGCTGCACCCCCCTCCCCAAAGGGGCCCAGAGGGGGCGGGAGCGCCCGGGGTCACCTCTCCTCTCCCCAGGTTCCCCGGGCCCCTCACATTTCCCCCCCCCACTAGTCCCGGGGGCTCGAGTCCGCTTCGGCCCCCCCCCGCCCCCCGCTTTGCACTCGCGTGTGCAACCTCCGGGGGAGCGCGGGTTCGGGCCCCGCCTCCCCTCGCCCCGGCCCGGCGCGCTGAGCTCCGGCGGGTCCGTCCCGGACGGGGCTCCGGGAGGGTCACCGGGCGCCCCCCGAGGGCCGCCGCCGGGGGAGAGGGGGCCCCCGCACTCACCGACTCGGCCAGCAGGAGGCGGCCTTTGGGGGAGCAGAGGAAGGCGCGCGCGGGCAGCAGGGCGCGCAGCCCCGGGACCGCCCCGCCCGGCGCCGAGCGGCCCGCGGGCTCGGGCTCCGGCTCGGGCTCCGGGTCCGGGGGCCACATGGCGGCGGCGGCTGCAGGGACGAGGCTCGGTCTGGCGCCCTCGGACCTCCCGCCCGGAGGGAAGCGGAAACCCGGCGGGCGGTGCGGAAGGAGAGGGAGGCCCGGCGAGCCCGGCGCAGGGGCGCATCCCCCGCCGCCCGCCCCGCCCCGGCCCCGGCCCCGCCTCCCCGGCCCCCTCCCCGGCCCCGGCCTCCCGCCCCCTCTTCCGCCCTCCTCCTCCTCCTCCTCCCTCCCTCCCTCCCTCCCCTCGGACCCGGGCCCCGCCGCGGTGCTGGCCTGGGGGCTCCCCCGGACCCCCGCATTCTCCTCCTCTCGCCCCCTGTCCCGGACGCTCCGGAACGTGTGTGCCCCGCTCGGGTGCCCCGTCGGATCTCCCACCCACCTGTCCCTGCCACAGCCCGGGAGGGTGCTCTGCACTCGCTGTCCGTCCCCCCCGTCGAGCTTCCTGGGTGCACGGGTCCGGGACCCGGGATCCAAGCGTCCCGTGCAGGGGAGCCCAGACCGGCCGTGACCTTCTGGCTGCGCGGCCTCTGCGCGGGGTGCTGCCCTCCAGCCTTCCACCCTCATCCTCCCAGCCAGAGTCCCCGGACCCCCATCCTCCCAGCCAGAGCCCCGGACCCCCATCCTCCCAGCCAGAGCCCCGGGGCTCCCACTCCCATCCTCCCAGCCAGAGTCCCCGCCCGCCCCGGGGCTGGCCTTGTTCTCGCTCAGCCTCTCTCTCACCTCCGCGGCCACCCATCTTCACCTCCTTACGTCCATCATCTCCTTCCACTGCTCCCCATCACCAAGGCCCCCCTAGACCTCAGGCCATTCCTGTCTCCTCCCTGCACCCTGGGAGCTTCTCATCTTGCTCAGGGTCTCCGGTTAGGGCAACACAGACCCCTCGCCGCCCTCTCTCCCCTTCCTTCCCTCCCCCCCCCCCCCCCATCTGCTGTCTCACAGTTCCTTCCACCGGGCTCCCTCCTGCCCTCGGGCCTTGGCACGCGCTGTCCCCTCTGCCTGGAGTGCTCTCCCCCGCCTGGCTATCTGGTCAGCCCGTTAGTCTCCGGTGACCGGAGAGCAGCAATACCTCCGCAGAGAAGACTTCGCCCACCTCTCCAGCCGGGTAAGAGGCATTCGTTGACTTATTTATGGATTCGTCCAACAGCAGAACTGGGAGCCCAACCTGAGGGGAGGCCCCCGCTTATTTTGGGGGTGTGGGTAAACACTGAGTGTGCCCAGAGAATCCTGAATCAGGTTCTGGTTGCTGGGAATAGGTGTCGGGCGGGCTCCGAGGGCGACCAGGCCGAAAGGACTCAGCGAGGGACCGGTGACAGGAGGCAGATGATGAAGGCTCAGGCCCAGGAGTTTGGGATTTTTACCCTAAATTCCCCGGGAGCAGGTCGGGGAGGGGAGGGAGGTTAGATCAGAGGGCCACCTGGTTCTAATCTATGTTAATTAAAATGTGGCTCAACATTGCAACTCAATATAGGAAAACAACCCAGGTTTTAAAAGGGGCCAAAGATTGGAACAATTCAACAAACGTGTACGAACATCTAATAGACGCATGGGTGAAAGAAAAGCTGCTCGGCACCATGACATCCAGAAATGCAAATGAAAGGCACAGTGAGATACCGCTGTTCACACTTACGGAAATGGCTTAAGGAAAAGGGATGCCACTGGTTAAGTGCTGGTGAGGATGTCTAGCAGATGGGACTTCCATGCACAGCAGATAAAAAGGTTAGACAGGCCCAGCTGGCGTGGCTCAGTGGTGGAGCGTCGACCTAGGCATCAGGAGGTCAGGGTTCGAGTCCCAGTCAGGGCATGTGCTTCGGTTGTGGGCTTGATCTCCAGGAGGGGGCATGCAGGAGGCAGCCGATCAGTGATGCTCTCTCATCGTTGATGTTTCTATCTCTCCCTTTCCTTTCCTCTCTGAAATCAATACAAAATATATTAAAAAAAAAAAAAAAAAAGTTAAACAGTCCTGCCGGGTGTGGCTCAGTTGGTTGGTCATCGTCCCGTACACGGAAAGTTTGTGGGGGTTCGATTACCCAGTCAGGGCATGTACCTAGGTTTTGAGTTCGATTCCTGTTTGGGGCGAAACAACCAATGTTTTTCTCCCCCACTCCCCCCTCCCGTCTTCTCTCCCTTCTCCTCTTCCTGAAATCAATAAACATATCCTCAGGTGAGTTTAAAAAAAAAATAGTTAAGTAGAGATCTAGCTATTTTACTTGTAGGTATTTACCCAAGAGAGATGAAGGCCCGGATTTATACAGAGGCTTGTATATGAATGTCCACAGTTCTACTTAAAAATATATATATATTTTATTGACATTTTAGAGAGAGGAAGGGAGAGGGATAGAGAGTTAGAAACATCAATGTTGGTGAGAGAGAAACATCAATCAGCTGCCTCCTACACCCTCCCCACTGGGCATGTGTCCACAATCAAGGTACATGCCCTTGACTGAAATCAAACCCGGGACCCTTGAGTCCGCAGGCCTACCCTCTATCCACTGAGCCACACCGGTCAGGGCTATAGCTCTATTTGTAATAGCTTCATGTGGAAACCACCCATTGGTTCATCAGCAGGGGAAAGGATACAGTAACCATGGACATCCCTTCCAGGAAAAGCATCTCGGCAAAAAGAAGGAATAAATAATTTTAAGTGCAACGATATGGTTGCATTCAGCAGATACGCTGTTGAATGAAAGGAGCCACAATCAAACCAGTACATGCTGTATGATTCCACGTTTATGAAGTTCTAGAAATTCGTGAAGCTAAGCTGTGGGGACAGAAGTCAGATCCGTGTCTGGGGTCGGGGCTTGAGGAAACGTTTTGCGTGCAGGAAATGTACTTTATTTTGACAGGAGTGGTGGCTACTCGGGGACATGCATTTCTCCAAACGCATCAAACAGTACCTTTAACACGGGTGCATTTTATTTTATGTAATTTACATCTCCATGCACGGAGAGGGCACCAAAGACAAAATAACGGTGTCAGCCCCGAGTGACTGAGAGGGCCCAGGGAGAGGGCAAGGAGAACCTGCTGGGTGCCCTTGCTCGAGGTGGCTGGAGACCCCGGACCCCTGTCCATCTCACCCCAGGCTGTGGGCTCCCTGGGGACCAGCCCCAGCCCAGAGGGCACCATGAAATACCCGCTGTGGAACGGAGGAGGGTGGCTCTATTCCTGTCACGTTGCTTGTGGAAGGAATATTTCCCCTTCTCCTCCGCTGGTTTATTTATTTTATTCTTTGGGTGATAATGAGTTGCTCTTAGACTTCATTTGACTGGCTATTGTTCCATCTTTGGCCAATAGGTGGGCTCATGTGCACCTAACATGAGCACTCCCCTCCCCCCCCCCCTTTTTTTCATTTCCTTATTTTCTGCCACTGTGAGAGGCGCAGGTTCATTTTGTTCTCCCGGTCCGAGGCCTGGAATCTGGATTCTCCAAGAAGCTCTTTATCAGAGAATGGTATTCAGAAACCCAGGTCTCCCTGGGCAGTTTTTTTTTGTTTTTTTTTTTTAAATTTGCATTTCTCTAATTTTGAGTGGCACAAGCACTTTGGATTTTTACGCGTGTGAAGGCCATTTGCATGTCCCTTTCTGAGAACTGACTTCTCACACACAGAACAACAAACTTGCCAGGAAATTAGTCCTTTTTCTAAAAATGCGAGTTACGAATGTTTTTTGCTGCTTCGTCATTTATCTTTCACCTTGCGGTTTTTGCCATACAGATTTTTTTTTTTTCCTTTGAGAACTTGCTGTTTTCTTCTTTAATCTATAAAAGTCGAGAATGACTGTAGCAGTTTTCCTTATGCTCACCATCCTTACATTTGTGGGATGTGCCTTTTGCTAAATCTCTGGGTTCATTTAGGTAATATTTTTATTTATTTTCATAAATAGAATGGATTTGCAGGTGTTTTTTGTTTTTGTTTTTGTTTTTTAATTTTACTATTTGTGCTATCCTTTATGTAAGCCTTTCTTGTTTCCTAGTGAAAACACTTAAAGTTATATATTTTTCTCTGAGGACCAGTTCAGACACATGCCAAAAATATTGCTCTAGTTTTTACCCATTTCTAGATAGTTTGTAGTTTCAGTTTTATTTTTAAAAATATATATTTATTTCAGAGAGGAAGGGAGAAGGAGAGGGAGAGAGAAACATCAATGATGAGAGAGAATCACTGATTGGCTGCCCACTGCACACCCCACACTGGGGAGGCATCCCACAACCGCAGGCCGGGAATTGAACCCTGACCTCCTGGTTCACAGCTCAGTGCTCAACCACTGAGCCACGCCCGCTGGGCATAGTTTCTGTTTTAATTTCCTCTTTAATCTACAGGCTGTCTTCTCTCCTGCTGGAATTCCAAGTAATTAGACCTTTTGATACTGTCTCTAAAGTCCTTGAGGCTCTGTTCATTTCTTTAATCTTTTTATTCTCTTTTGTTGAGATCAGATCATTTCTACTGATCTGTCATCAAGTTCACTCTTTCCTCTGTCCTCTCCATTCTGCTTCTAAGCCCATTCAGTGAGTTTTTTTTTTTTTTTTTTAGAAATTTGGTTATTGTATTCAATTTTAAAATTTCAGTTTACTTTTTATATTTTTTCTTTCCCCACTGAGACTTTCTATCTTTCCATGTGTTTTATTTATTCTTTAAAATTTATTCTTAGAACACGCTTATATTTTCTTTAAAGTCCTTCTCTGATAGTGTGTCATTCTTTTCATTTTTTTTGTTTTGTTTCTTCATTTGTGTCATTCTTGAGGTTGTTTGCTATCTTTTCTCTCATAAGACGTTGAGATTTTTTTCTAGTCCTTCATATGTCAAATAATTATTATTATTATTTTTTTAATATATTTTATTGATTTTGTACAAAAGGGAGAGAGATAGAGAGTTAGAAACACCGATGAGAGAGCGTCATCGATCAGCTGCCTCTTGCACACTCCCTACTGGGGATATGCCCGCAACCAAGGTACATGCCCTTGACCGGAATCGAACCTGGGACCCTTCAGTCCCCAAGCCGACACTCTATTCATTGAGCCAAACTGGTCTCGGCCATATGTCAAATAATTATTGATTGTATAATAGACATTTTGGACATTAAGGTGTTTTTCTTTATTGATTAAGGTGTTATATATGTTCTTGTCCCCCCCTGTTCCCTCCCCACCCCAGTTCTTGCCTCACCCCCCTAGTGTCTGTGTCCATTGGTTAGGCTTATATGCATGCATACAAGTTTTTTGGTTGATCTCTCCTCCTTCCCCCACCCTCCCCTGCCTTCCCTCAGGTTTGATGGTCTGACTGTTGCTTCTCTGTCTTTGGATCTGTGTGTGTTCATCGGTTTATGTTGTTCATTATATTCCATAAATGAGTGAGATCATGTGATATTTGTCTTCCTCTGACTGACATATTTTGCTTAGCATAGTGCTCCCCAGGCCCATCCATGCTGTTGCAAATGGTAGGAGTTCCTCCCTTTTTACAGCATCGTAGTATTCCGTTGTGTAGATATACCACCGTTTTTTAATCCACTCATCTGCTGATGGGCACTTAAGCTGTTTTCAAATCTTAGCTATGGTGATTGTGCTGCTGTGAACATAGGGGTGCGTATATCCTTTCTGATTGGTGTTTCTAGTTTCTTGGGATATATTCCTAGGAGTGGAATCACTGGGTCAAATGGGAGTTCCATTTTCAGTTTTTTGAGGAAACTCGATACTGTTCTCCACAGTGGCTGCACCAGTCTGCATTCCCGCCAGCAGGGCACGGGGGTTCCTTTTTCTCCGCATCCTTGCCAGCACTTGTCGTTTGTTGATTTGTTGATGACAGCTATTCTGACTGATGTGAGGTGGTCGTTTTGATTTGCATCTCTCGGATGATTAGTAACTGTGAGCATGTTTTCACATGTCTTGGCCTTCTGTATGTCCTCTTTCAAAAAGGGTCTAATTTAGGCCCATTGCCCATTTTTTTTTTTAATTGGGTTTTGTTTCTGTTCCTTTTGTTAAGTTTATGAGTTCCCTATAAATGTTGGAGATTAAACTGTTATTGGAGATAACATTGGCAAACATTATGTTTTGAATTCTGGGTTTGCTTAACTTCTTTAAAGATTTGTTGTTAAAGCAGACAATCAATCTGGTTAGATTCAGGCCTACCCACCATTGGCCTGTGGTCCCAATGTCCGGTCAGTTTAGAGGCTGGTGCTCTACCCATTGAACCAAACTGGCTAGGGCCTAATTCTTGAAACGTTTGGTGGAATTCACCAGTATAGTCATCTGGTCTTGGACTTTTATTTGTTGGGAAGTGTTTTTTGGCTACTAATTTAATCTCTTCTTTAAAAAAAAAAAAGTTTTTATTTATATCAGAGAGGAAGGGAGAGGGAGAGAGAGAAACATCAGTGATGAGAGAATCATGAATTGGCTGCCTCCAGCATGTCCCCCACCCCGGGGATTGAGCCCATAACCTGGGCATGTGCCCTTTGACAGGAATCAAACCGGGGACCCTTCAGTCTGTAGGCCGACACTCTATCCACTGAGCAACATCAGCCAGGGCTAATTTAATCTCTTCACTTGTTGTAGGTGTGTTGAGATTTTCTTTTTTTCCTTCTGTGATTTAGGTAATTGTGTATTACTAGGAATTTTTCCATTTCATCTAACTTGTTGGCATATAATTAAATTATTCATAGGATTATCTTATAATCCTTTTTCTGTATGGTCAGTAGTAACTATTGCTTTCATTTCTGATTTTAGTTGGGTTCTTTTTTTTTTTTTTTCTTTGTCATTATCTAAAGGTTGTTCATTTTGTTGATATTTTCAAAGAGTTTATCTTTGGTTTTGTTGATTCTGTTTTCCCCCCTTATTCTCTCTTTTACTTATCTCTGGTTTGTTGTTTCCTCTTTTTCCCCCCTTAGCTTTGGGTTTAGTCTGTTCTTTTTTTCTTCTTCTTCTTCTAGTTCCTCAATGTTCCAGGGGTGAGAGGAATGGCCACACAGAGGAGTTTAACAAGGTCCACCCTTTCCTGCTGGACTCTGGGCACCGCCATATTTACCTTACACTTACAACGGAAGGCACAGGTCTTACGTATGCAGTCAGAGGTTTGACACATGTGTTCACCTGTGTAACCAGTTCCCCAAACAAAGGCATCGCACCGTCTCACACCCCACAAAGTCCCCTCGTGGCTCCTTTCTCATCAGTCCCCGTTCCCCACCTCCTGAGGTAACCACTGTTTCCATTTCTTTCACTGTATTTCCCCCTGTCCTTGAACTTCAAAATAGAATCGGGTGTTCTCCTTTTTATTTAAAAATATGTTGACTTCAGCCGAAGCCGGTTTGGCTCAGTGGTGGAGTGTCAGTCTGCGGACTGAGAGGTCCCGGGTTCGATTCCGGTCAAGGGCATGTACATTGGTTGCGGGCACATCCCCGGTAGAGGGTGTGCAAGAGGCAGCTGGTCGATGTTTCTCTCTCATCGACGTTTCTAGCTCTCTATCTCTCTCCCTTACCCTCTGTTAAAAAATCAATAAAATATATTTAAAAATAAAAATAAAATAAAATAAAAATATGTTGACTTCAGAGAGGAAGGGAGTGGGAGGGAGGGAGGGAGGGAGGAAGAGAAACATCAGTGATGAGGATCATTGACTCCTGCGCCCTCCTGCTGGGGCTCAGACCTGCAATCTGGGCCTGCGCCCTGACCTGGAATCAAACTAGTCACCTCTTGGCTCAACCACTGAGCCACACCGGCGGTGTGTCTTCCTGTTGGGTCTGGGTTCTTTCACTCCGTACTGGGTGAGACTCATCGTGATCTTTCACTTTTATTGTCCTGCTCCATCACGTGTCAGTAGCTTGTTTGCTGTTGCTGGGGAGTATCGTATGGTGTGAACGTAGCACAGTGTATGTACCTCCTTTGAAACATGTGGGCTTTTATTTTTTTAGCTTTTAGGCTCGTATAACATTCTAGTATATCAGTCCTCTTGGCTAAATATCTAGGGGGGGGGGGAAGGAGTGGCGGGGATGTAATTCTGGGCCATTCGGCAGGAGAGTGTACATGTTTTAGCTTTTCTCTAGAATGTGAATCCCTGCAGGCTCGCCTTCTTTTGGTAGGGTTGCCTTTCCTTACCCGGCCAGCAGGGGGGCGGTGTGAGGGCTACAGAGGTGCACTTGAAGGGTAGAGACCAGCTCTTCCTGCTTCACCCGGGACCTGCTCCAGTTGCTCATCTTTCCCACCCGCTTGACAGGCAGCCACCCCCCACTCCTCCGCTGCAGAGGCCAACTGTGCCATCTCCTCCCACTGGGAGGCGCACCCCGAGTCTCCCCATGGCACTTGGGACAGAGGCCAAGGTGTTCACCCCAGCAGCCAAGGCCCCGCTGCCTCTCCCGCCTCCTTCTCATGTAGTTCCTGGCCGAGCTCAGGCCCACTCCGCCCGCGCCCCTCCTCCCAGCTCCTCATGCCTCAGTTTGGGACCTCACTTTTCTTCCATGAGGATGACTCTTCTCCTGCCAGATTGCCAAGCGGCTGCACTGTCTGGTGAGAGTGAGGCCCTGACCCTGGTGGCGGTGGTGGTGGTGGTGCTGGTGCTGGTGGTGGTGCTGGTGGTGATGTGTGTGTGTTGGGGGGGTGGGGGGGTGGGGGGGTGGGGGGGCAGAGGGACTGCATGTGGGAGCCGTGGCTCTGGGCTTAGGCTCGGGTCTTTACCGGACAGAGATGCTGCAGGTCCCATGGACTGCTGGCCAGCTCCATAGCAACCAGCCCCCGAGTCCCTCCTGAGCCCATCCTGCGTGGCCCACCCCAGCCTGACTCCGGCTCAGAGGCCCTGGGCCCTGAGGGGGTGCCACCACCCCTGTCGCCCTCCTCCTCCATCAGTGCTTCAAATGAGGACCAATGCCAAACTTTGGAGAGTCAGGAAGGCCAGCAATCTTATTTCTCTCCTAGTAACTATCTGGATGCTTAAAAAAAATAAAAAATAAAAAAATATATATATATATATATCAGCCCTAGCCGGTTTGGCTCAGTGGATAGAGCCTTGATCTGCAGAGTAAAGGGTCCCAGGTTCGATTCCCGTCAAGGGCACGTGCCCAGGTTGGGGGCTAGATCCCCAGTGGGGAGCATGCAGGAGGCAGCCAATCCATGATTCTGTCTCATCTTCGATATTTCTCTCTGTCTCTCTCTCTCTCAAATAAATAAGAGTAGGTAAATAAAAAATAACGTGGGGAAGAAATGCATCCTTTTGTTCCCAGCCTCTCCTTTCCCAGCGGCCCCTTTGGCTGGTCAGCGCGGACAGCCAGCGTCACCCACGGGCTGGCACCCCCGCCTCACTCACCGCCCCAAAACGTTCGGTAACTTGGGCTGCGTGAACAGGAGAAAAAAATCCATTTAGAGAGAATTCCTTTTCCGAGCACAGGTGGTTATTTAAGTGGAAAAGAAAGTCACGGAGGGAGAAGACAAGAAAGACAGTGGGACTCGGCTTCGCTGTAAAACGCGCGGCCACTGCCGGCCACCGGCTTCCCCTCCGGTCATTTCTTGCCCGCCTTCGCCATTGACTTCCCCTTCCTGTCCTCCTTTGGCTTTGGCTCTGACTCTTCCTTCTCCTTTTCAGCTCCCAGTTTTGGAGGAGGAACCAGCACATTCCTTCTGATCTTCTTGCCTCTGAAGTGTTTTCTTTGAAGGCCTATATCGATTATAGGGAAAAAGGCAGCCAACGCAATAAGGACCTAGAAAACACAAGGAGCCTCTGGTGACTTTTGCTTTTCGCCCCGAAGTTGGCCTATTTCCTTCCTGGTTTCTTTTTTGTAAAAAAAAAAAAAAAAGTATATTTTTATTGACTTCAGAGAGAGGAAGGGAGAGAGAGAGGGAGAGAGAGAGAAAGAGAGAGAGAGAGAGAGAGAGAGAGAGCAAGAGAAAGATAGAAACATCAATGAGGGGAGAGAATCATTGATTGGCTGCTTTCTGCATGCTCCCTTACTGGGGATCAAGCCCACGTGCCCTGGCCAGGAATTGAACCTTCTGGTTCATAGGTCAACGCTCATCCACCAAGGCACGCTGGCTGGGCTCCTTCCTGGTTTCTAAGAGGAAGCAGGTCCCCTTCAATGGCAGATGCCATAGACCGAGTCCTCCCCTCCCCAGTGCCCGTCACCCTCTGCTTCTTTATCTCTTTACATCCGGCCTGGGGGTAGGGTGGGAGCTGTGGCCTCTGGGTCAGCAGCTACAAGGAGGAAGCCAGCAGCCTGGGTGGCTCCCTAGACATCAAATTTATTTCAGTGGCTTTTCCACTGGGAACACTTATCAGCTTTACTTTCAAACTTTGCTCAGATTGAAAGACTCTGTGAAAAGCAATTATGTGGCCTTCAAACAGGGGTGGTGGGGGGTGGGGGGGAAACACTCGTCCTCCAAAAAAAGAGGTGATTTCTAAGCAAATAAACAGCCCCACAAGGGAGACTCACCACAGAAATTATGTAGTTGATTGGCATGGTTTCGCGAGTTAGTACTGCGTAGATCGCAACGCCGGCCAGGAAACCAGTGGCGCATACGTCATTGATTATGTCCTGGAAGCATGAGAGAGAGGAGTGTCAGTCAGCCTGGGGCCGAGCACAGGCCCCAGGGACAGCCCACCTGGCAGAGCTCCCTAGAAGGAACAAGTTTCAAACTTCTGCCTAATGAAACAATATATAAATATTTTATGTATATTAGCTAATAGCAGGTGTACACTAATAAAAGAGTAAGATGCAAATTGACCGTACCCTCACAACGCTCACCACCCAATCAGGAGTGAGTATTCAAATAATTGACCCAACAAAGATGGCGGGTTTAATTTGCATATGCAGGCACCAAGCAGCTGGGGTGGGTGGGGCAGGATATTTGAGTTGTCGCCACTGATGATGCAGGCGCAGGCATTCTGCTCTGCCCCGGCCACTCAGGGCCTTTGGGCAGCGTGGGAAGGTGGAGAGGTGGCTCCGGGCCAGAGCGAAAAGCTGGCTCCCACTGAAGCGAAGGTGGTGCCAGCAGCCAGGGGAAGGAAGGTGCATTCTTGCATGAATCTTCGTGCATCAGGCCTCTAATATATATATATGTGGCTAAGTGAACATACCTGTGGCCCCTTAGCTGGGTTCTTTGAGTCAAGACCCCAAAGCCCAGGATCTTTTATTTTTTAAACTTTAAAAATTTTTTTATTGACTTCAGAGAGGAAGGAAGAGGGAAAGAGAGAAAGAGAAACATCAATGATGAGAGTGAATCATTGATTGGCTGCCTCTTGCACATCCCACACTGGGGATGGAGCCCACAGCTGGGTATGTGCCCTAACTGGGAATCGAACCATGACCTGCTGGTTCATAGGTCGACACTCAACCACTGAGCCACACTGGCTGGGCTGACCTGATTTAATCTTAATCACTAGTCTACCGGGCCCCATCTCCAATTGTTGTCACACTGGGGGTTCGGATATCAGTGTATGGAAGTTGGGGGTATGCACGCATTCACTCCATAGCAATTCCATCGTCTCAGTTCTGAGCTAGTGCTAAAGTTTTATAGCAATTCAGGTATCTCATTGGGCACGCCCATCCTTGTCATTCTTTTAATTCTTCCATAAGACTTTTCGCATCATCTTGTAAAGTTCCATGAACAACCTCTTGTTCGGGTGGACTTTCATTTAATTGATAGATGACTTTGGAAGTAAATTGCCATCTTTATGATAGCAGCTCTTTGCATCTGTGAATGTGTGTGGTGTAGGATTCTCCTTTGTGTCCATGAATGAGACCGTTATCATCGCTTACATAAAGCCAAACGCCTCTTTGAGCGGTCTTATTCTCAGACACCTCGTCGTCTGTTGTTCACAATGTTTGTTTTCTCGGTGTGTGTTGCTGGTAGCCAGGAACACTCTTGTGTTTGTCTCTGGCAAAACCTCCAGGACCTCAGATCCGTTCTAGTAACTTGACGAGTAGATCCTCTTGGATTTTCTGTGTAGAGAATCACATGGCGTATGAGGAATGCGAGGTTCCACCTCTCCCTCCCCAGTTTTTCTTGACCCATTGTGCTGACTCAGATCTCCAGCAGAATGCTGACTAGAAACAGTAGTCAGCTCTCAGGATATGCTTTTCAAGTTTTGCCATGAAAGGAAATGTTTATGGTAGGTTTGGGTAGATGCCTATTATTAAAATAAGGACGTCCCCACCCCCCCCCGCCCCAGTTTGCTAAGAGATTTCTAAAAATAAGTATTGAATATGACTAAATAGTTTTCCAGCGGCATAGGAGATGGTGAAACGGTTTTCTCCTTTAAATGAAAGATGGCGAGATATATTAGTAGAAGTTTGACAACGAAGCCATCTTTACATTCCTGGCTCACGCCCTGGTTGGTCATGAGGTATTGCTTGCTTATACTAGTATGTTACCGGATTCAGTTTGCTAATATTTTATTGAGGATTTTATGGCTACATTAAAATAAGATAGGCCTATAGCTGACTGACCTTATACTGTCTGGTTTTAAGATAAAATTCCCACCAGGTAGTACAACATATTATGAAGCTTTTAGATAAAAGGGAGAGAGATGCCGGGACCGGTTTGGCTCAATGGATAGAGCGTCGGCTTGGGGACTGAAGGGTCCCGGGTTCGATTCCGGTCAAGGGCATGTACCTTGGTTGCGGGCATATCACCAGTAGGGGGTGTGCAAGAGGCAACTGATCGATGACTCTCTCTCATCGATGTTTCTAACTCTCTATCTCTCTCCCTTCCTCTCTGTATAAAATCAATAAAATATATAAAAAAAAAAAAAAAGGGAGAGAGAAAGGGACAGACCAATGAAATGGAATATAAAGTCCAGAAATGAATTTATGGGATTTAGTATTTTAATAAAAACGCCATTTCCAGTCAGTGCAGGAAACATGTATTATTCAGTGAATGGATAAATCAAATGATAAGACAGCCATCAGGGTTTAAAGCTAGAGCCATGATTCACACCAGAGAGCAAAATGGCTCCAGATGAATCAAAGGTTTAAATAGAAACAATTTAAACAAGAGCCAGATGAAAACATGGATGAATTATTTTATAATCTATTTTTCCATTTATTTTTGTAAGTTAGATTTCCCCCCCCAGGAAATTAACTTAAACTTTCCAATTTGTTGGCATGGAAGTTTTTGTAATGTATGAAAAATATATATATACACATATATAATTTCCTTGGGTTTACAGTACTTAAATTTATAACACTCTAGTTTGAATTGATACCAACTTAGTTTCAATAGCACACAAAAATTCTTTTTGTTGTTGTCACAAATTATATCTTTATACATTGTGACCCATTAATGTAGATTTATAATTATTGTTTTATGCACTCATATTTTAAATTATATCAGAAAAGAGGAGTTACAAATAAAAATATAATAATACTGGCTTTTATAGTTGCCTATATAGTTATCTATATTGGTGGCCTTTCTTTCTTTTGTGGCTTCAAGTTACTATGCAGTGTCCTCTCATTTTGGCCTGAAGGATTCCCTTTATAATTTTTTTTAAGGGCATGTCTATTAATAAATTCCTACACCTTTTATGTGGGAATTACTTAAGTTCTCCTTCATTTTTTAAAAAATAATAAATCTATTATTCAGATTATTACAGATTATCACACCATGCCCTTACCCCCACCACTGTCTTCATCCATAGGTGTAAGATTTTTGTCCAATCTCTTCCCGCACCCCTCAGACCCCCTACACCCTGAGAATTGTCAGTCCACTCCCTTTCTATGTCCCTGATTCTATTATATTCACCAGTCTATTCTGTTCTTCAGTTTTTTTATTCACTTGATTTAAAAAAAAATACATTTTATTGATTTTTTACAGAGAGGAGGAGAGAGGGATAGAGAGCTAGAAACATCGATGAGAGAGAAACATCGACCAGCTGCCTCTTGCACACCCCCTACAGGGGATGTGCCCGCAACCAACATACATGCCCTTGACCGAAATAGAACCTGGGACCTTTCAGTCCGCAGACCGACACTCTGCCACTGAGCCAAACCGGTTTCGGCTATTCACTTGATTTTTATATTCATTTGTTGGTAGGTATATATTTGATGTCTTTTTATTGTTTATAATTTTTATCTTTACCTTTTTCATCTTCTTCCTCTTCTTCTTTTTTTTTAAACTGATTTTTTACAGAGAGGAAGGGAGAGAGATAGAGAGCTAGAAACGTCGATGAGAAACATCGACCAGCTGCCTCTTGCACACCCCTTACCGGGGATGTGCCCGCAACCAACGTACATGCCCTTGACCGGAATCGAACCTGGGACCTTTCAGTCTACAGATGGACGCTCTACCACTGAGCCAAACCGGTTTAGGTTTCTTCCTCTTCTTAAAGAATACCCTTCAGCATGTCATGTAATCCTGGTTTGGTGGTGATGAACTCCTTTAGTTTTTTCTTATCTGTGAAGCTCTTTATCTGACCTTCAATTCTGAATGATAGCTTTGTTGGGTAGAGAATCTTGGTTGTAGGTTCTTGCTGTTCATCACTTTGAATATTTCTTGCCACTCCCATCTGGCCTGCATAGTTCTGTTGAGAAATCAGCTGACAGTCGTATGGGTACTCCCTTGTAGGTAACTAACTGACTTTCTCTTGCTGCTTTCAAGATTCTCTCTTTGTCTTTTGCCCTTGGCATTTTAATTATGATGTGTCTTGGTGTGGTCCTCTTTGGATTCCTCTCGTTTGGGGTTCTATGCACTTCCTGAACTTGTAAGTCTATTTCTTTTACTTAGGTAGGGAAAGTTTTCTGTCATTATTTCTTCTAATAGGTTTTAAATATTTTGCTCTCTCTCTTCTTTTGGCACCCCCAAAATTTGGATGTTGGTACGCTTAAAGTTGTCCCAGAGGCTCCTTACACTATCTTCATATTTTTGGAGTCTTTTTTCTTTCCTTCTTTCTTTAAAAAAAAAAAAAAAAAAAAAAAAAAAAATATATATATATATATATATATATATATATATATATATATTATTGATTTTTTACAGAGAGGAAGGGAGAGGGATAGAGAGCTAGAAACATCAATATTGGTGAGAGAGAAATATCGACCAGCTGCCTCCTGCACACCCCCCACCGGGGATGTGCCCACACCAATGTACATGCCCTTGACCAGAATCGAACCAGGGACCTTTCAGTCCACAGACCGACTCTCTATCCACTGAGCCAAACCGGTTTTGGCGGATTCTTTTTTCTCTTTATTTTTCTGGTTGGGTGTTTTTTGTTTCCTCGCATTTCAGATCTTTGGTTTGATTCTTGGGATACGTTGAGCTACAGTTGAGTTTCTATATATTCTTTATTTCAGACAGTGTATCTTAATTTCTGACTGGTCCTTTTCCATTTTTTTTTTTTTTTTTTTTTTTTCCCTTCTCATTAAGGTCCTAGAATGTCTCTCTAAGCTCATCGGAGGTCCCATCAAGTTTCTCAGTGGTTTTTAGAAGATTCTTGAGTAACCTTATAAATGTGGTTTTGAACTCTATGTTGTCCAGTAGTTTGCTTTCGTCACTTTCTTTCATTCGTGACATGTTTCTTTGTCTCTGCATTTTGGCTGTTTCCCTGTGTTGATGGAGTGGCTTTGTGTGGTAGGCGACATATAGGGGCCAGTAGCTCAGCCTCCCCAATCACCTGAGGTGGGCGTTCTTGGTACATCCCTTTGTGGGCTGAGTGCAAAGTCTTGGTGTCGTTGATTGCTGTTGGTACACTGGGAGGAATTTACCTCCAGGCCAAGTGGCTGTGAGGACCCGCTGTGTCTATAATGGAAGAACTACTGTGCTGGTGACCCCCTTATGGTGCAGAACTTGTTTCAGTGGGGCTTTGGTGCTCACTGAGTCTGCCACTTGAATGTGTCACTTATAGATGTGAGGAGTTGAAATCTGGTGTCTCACACTGACCACTAGGTACACTGGCTTCTGGATCTCCAATGGGGTGCAGGTCAGCTACTGTCTGAGGCCACCCAGCAGGAGCTCCAGCAAGAACTACAGTTTTCTCCTGTTTGCTTGGGGTTTGGAGGTTTTGGAGCTGTCGGAACAACGCTACAAGTTTGCTAGGTTGAGCTGAAAGAGGGCAGGCCATTCATATGCAAAAGCTGCTGCTTGGAGCTTGGGTGGGTTTGTAGGTTGTACGGGGCGGGGTCTCAGGGCGTCACTAGGCTAGGGCGTGGCAAACAGTGATGGCTACCAGTTAGCTGTCTCTGCATCTCAGACCGTGTCCCCACGTCCTGCACCCCAACGCAGTAAACAATGATTCCTGCACAGCTCTGTAAGCAAGCCAACCTCACTTTCCGACCCGATGGCAGACAGTCCAGCTTCTCCCCGGAGGAGTTTGGGTCCCCCGCCTCTCCTCGGAAACTGCTTTTCAGAGTGATCGGGAGCTTGTCTCCCTTCGGGTTGAAAAAAAGCAATGCCTACCGGCAGCCCGGATCACATGCTTCCATACCTCAGCTTTTCAGGGCTTGTGCATGTTTCAGTGCTCTTTTCTCTTTCCTTCTAGTTGTAGAACTTCCACTCAGCCAGCTCTCCTGTGGTTCTGGGTGATAGATGTTTTGTCTTTTAGTTGTAATTTTGAAATTGTTGTGCAAGGCATCAGTTTAGGTGTTTACCTATGCTGCCATCTTGGATTCCCAAACCCTTCACATCTATTTTTTAAAAATTTAAAAAAATTCAAGGGTCCCAGGTTCAATTCCGGTCAAGGGCATGTACATTGGTTGCAGGCACATCCCCGGTGGGGGGTGTGCAGGAGGCAGCTGATCGATGTTTCTCTCTCATAGATTTTTCTAGCTCTCTATCTCTCTCCCTTCCTCTCTGTGAAAAATCAATAAAATATATATAAAATAAAAAAATGTCTATTCTTTCATCATGTCTTATTCTTTTCTTAGTGCTCTTATTTATGTCTTTAATAATTTTAAGTATACTTTCTATTTTTGACAACTCTATCTTTTCAGTGTTCTAATCCATTTGTTATATTTGCTGATTCTTTATTCTTACTCGTGGGGGTTTTAAACTACGACGCTTCGTAGTTTTGAACTGTGAGTTCATATCTGACCCCTTTGTGCCCCCTACCCACCCTGTGAGAATCTATCTTTAGGTTTCGTGATTTTGTATTTGGTTCTCTCAGGAGTTCCATGGGTATCATCTGAATATCATAAAATTGGGATCAATTTTCATGCTAATTCCTCAGGCATCACGTTCTCTAAGGTTTCTAGGCTGAAGGTAGTAAAAATTCCAACTAAATCCGTATAAAGTCCAAGCTCAAGATTTATACTTCTCAAGGTGGTCTTTTAAAAAAATTCTTTATTGTTTAAAGTATTATATATGTCTCCCCACCCCTCCCTTTGCCTTCTCCCTAGCTGTTCCCACCTGGTAGCACATGTCCTCCCCCTCCCCCCTACTGTTTCTGTCCATGGGTTATGCTTATATGCAAGCATATAACTCCTTTTTTTTTTTTTTCAATTAACAAGAGAGCCTCTTCCATGTTAACATGGGCTCTGTCCTACTCACGCCGACCCGAATGGCAGAGGAGAGCGAACTTCGCCATGCCCGGGGGCTTTATACTGGTGGTGATGTCACTGCTTTGGCTGACCCTGATTGGTTGGGTGAGGGCTAGGGTCCAGTTACACAAAATGGAGGATAACTCCACCCTGCCCCACAGTGGAGTCTGGAGTTTATCCTCACCCTGCCCTGCCCTCTCATTTCCCCTTGTCTTATGTGCATGAGTCAAATCATTGACTCAGCCTACTTCCTTTCAGCATAAACAACAAATACAGTTACCAAGACCCTTAGTACCACAGTTCCCATCAGTATTGTCCTCACTGAAGACCAGTTCCCCTCCTGCAGGCATCAAGTCTCCTCCTGGCCCACGTGGAGCCCAGGCTGGGGATCTCACAGGTGAGGCCGCTAATTGCCAGGATCCAGGCCATGACATATAACTCCTTTACTTGCTCTCTTACCTCCCCTCCTCTGCCTTCTTCTGAGTTTTTTTTTTTTTTTTAATTTAAAAAAAATATATATATTTTATAGATTTTTTTTATAGAGAGGAAAGGAGAGGGAGAGTTAGAAACATCAATGAGAGAGAAACATCAATCAGCTACCTCCTGAACACCCCCCACTGGGGATGTGCCCGCAACCAAGTATATGCCCTTGACCGGAATCGAACCCGGGACCCTTCAGCCCACAGGCTGACGCTCTGTCCACTGAGCCAAACTGCTTTCGGTTCCCTCTGAGGTTTGACCGTCTGATTGATCCTTCTATGTCTCCGGATCTATTTTTGTTCATCAGTTTATGTTGTTTATTATATTCCACAAATGAGTGCAATTAGGTGTATTTAACTTTCTCTGACTGGATTATTTTGCGTAGCATAATGCTCTCCAGGTCCATCCATGCTGTTACAAATGGTAAGAGGGCCTTCTTTTTTACAGCAGTATGGTATGCCATGTGTAGACATACCAGTTTTCTAATCCACTCATCTGCTGATGGGCACTGAGGCTATTTCCAAATTATTAGCTATTGTAAACTGTGCTGCTATCAACGTAGGGGTGCATATATCCTTTCTGATTGTTTCACGGTGGTCTTTTTTGTTTATTCCATTCTAAGCTCAAGCAGAGATGAGTATGCTTTCTTGCTTGTATTTGATTTCAGAGAGGAAGGGAGAGGGAGAGGTACAATTTGGGATGTGCCCTGCCTGACTGGGAATGGAACCTTGACCTCCTGGTTTATAGGTTGATATTCAACCACTGAGCTACACCGGCTAGGCAAGCATGCTTTCTGGTTTCTCTGTGTGGGAAAAGGTATCTTCTCCGTCTTTCCCCTAAGGGAGTACTGTAGCCTTTCCAAGGTGCTGGCTTCAGGCAGGGCTCTTGGTTCTAAATCCCCGCTTTGCTTGGGACCGGCGTCTCATCACCTAACTGAAGGATGGATGCAAGCCCATACTCCTAAGTAACACTCTGAGCTATTCCCACCAACCTCAGGGGCTTATATGATCACTGCTCCTGTTTTCATTTCTGGCGCCTTGTGTGTGTCCTCTCTCTCTCTCTCTCTCTCTCTCTCTCTCTCTCTCTCTCTCTCTCTCCCTCCCTCCCTCCCTCCCCCTCTCTCTTCCCGCTCAGCCATTCAGTTAGAGCAATAGTGGTTACCCCCCCTGCCCCCGGCTTTTAGGTAAGTGCAGCAGCAGGAGAACTTCCAGGCTTCCCTGATTTTTCATCTTGCTGGAGCTAAAATAGAAATGTCTTCTCTCGCTGACACGGCTCAATGGATAGAGCATCAGCCTTCAGACTGAAAGGTCCCGGGTTCGATTCCGGTCAAGGGCATGTACCTTGGTTGCAGGCACATCCCCAGTGGGAGTTGTGCAGGAGGCAGCAGATGGATGATTCTCTCTCATCAATGTTTCTAGCTCTCTATCCCTCTCTCTTCCTCTCTGTAAAAAATCAATAAAATATGTTTTTCATTAAAAAAAAAAAGAGAGAAAAAAAAAATGTCTTCTCTCAAGCTCCTTGGCTGGGAACTTGTTCTCTGCCTGTCCCTTTTCTCTGCCCTCTGCTTATCCCAAGAGCCTTATTGGCTCTCTCCTCCTTTCTCCCTGTACTGAGGGTCCCCATATACCACACCGAGAGCCATGGGTCCCTGGACCCTAGTAACTTAAAAAAAAAAAAAAAAAAGTATATTTTATTGATTTTTTTTACACAGAGGAAGGAAGAGGGATGGAGTGTTAGAAACATCGATGAGAGAGAAACATCGATCAGCTGCCTCTCTTGCACATGCCCCACTGGGGATGTGCCCGCAACCAAGGCACATGCCCTTGACCGGAATCGAACCTGGGACCTTTCAGTCTGCAGGCTGATGCTCTATCCACTGAGCCAAATCGGTTGGGCCCTAGTAGCTTTGAACAAGTTGGCAGGACAGAGTGCAGTTAAGGACTCAGATGCCACTCAGGAAGAGTCTTTTTTTTTTTTTTCATGTGCCACTTACTGGCTGTTACTTGGAGGCAAGTTACTTGGCCATTCTGAGCCCATGCCGTGTGCAGAGGGAGAGGAGCCGGGAGCGCGGGGCGCTGGAGGCGTGCTGGGAATGTGCGGAGCTTGAGGGCCTGGGCTCGGTGGGTGAGGGATGTGCTCGGTGGTCACACAGGCAGCGGCACAGGTAGTCAGGCCCGCCAGCCCCCGGGCACGCCGCCACGCACTTTATGTGGCTCCTCGGGGACAATCACAGCTGACCTCCCGTGGCAGGCGAGGGGGCAGAGGCTCGGAGTGGTTGGGTCACTTGCCCAATCCTAGCCCAGTGGACGACTGCTTTCCCCTGAACCTCTTTCTGGAGTGGAACACCCTTTACAGGGATAGTCACTGGGAGATCATAGGCTGTTTTAGAAGTGATTTTTTTTCTTATATTTTATTAATTTGTTTTTACAGAGAGGAAAGCAGAAGGACAGAGAGTTAGAAACATCCATCAGCCGCTTCCTGCACACACCCCCCCCCCTTTACTGGGGACGTGCCCGCAACCAAGGCACATGCCCTTGACCAGAACCGAACCCGGGACCCTTCAGTCCGCAGGCTGACGCTCTATCCACTGAGCCAAACAAGCTTTGGCTAGAAGTAGTAATTAAAAAAAAATTTTCCCCTCTCATTTTTATTTGACCAACTTGTGGGAAGATTGTTTTTCTTTGCGTTCAGGGGACGGGGTGTGTTCTGGGTGTGAGCTGGTACAGGGCTTGGGAAGAGCCGGTTGTGGCCACACCTCCCCTCCTCCCAAGGGCAGCAGACCCTCCTAAGAGCCAAGACCTTGGGGCCTTGACCAGCAGGTGGGTTAAGAGCCTCCTTCCCTCGAGGCGGGCTTCCTCCGAGCCTTCTCCACCTAAATGCAGCCGCCTCTCCCCCAGCCCCACCCAGAGGCGCTGAGCCCACCACGCCTGGCACAGATGCGGGCGGGGAGGCAGGTCCCTGCGAGCGAGCGCCTGGGCAGGCCCGGGCCCGGCCCCGGCTCCCGCACTTACAGTGATGGGCCACAGGATGAAGGGCAAGTATTTGTTGATGGCGAAGGTGTAAACGAGGATGAAGAAGACGAAGACGGACAGCTCCATGAAGATCATGAGGGTCACGAGCGGGTGCACCACGGTGCCGGTGAACATGATGAGCGCGCCTACCAGGCAGCCCTGTCGGGGGAGACACACACGGCCAAGGCCAAGGCCAAGGGCTCTCACCGGCTCCCGGCTCCTCCGCCTGGGCCTCGGGAGCCCGCTCCTCCCCTCTCTCCGGGCCGGGCCCACTCACCACGCTCAGGATCTTGACCAAGGCGTGCCCCACCATCCAGAACTCCTTGTTGCTGTCCTTGAACTCCCAGCGGTAGCGGCGGCACCCCTTCCTGGTGCCCACCTCATCCTTGGGCTGCACGGACTTGATCTTGGGCGGCGGCAGCTCCTCCTCCTCCCCCTTCTTGTCCTCCCCCATCTTGTCCTCCCCCTTCTTGTCCTCCCCCAAGGGCTGCTCTCCCTCCTGCTTGCCGCCCGGCTTGTCCCCCTTTTTGCTTTTGTCTGCCATCTTGGCGAGGACCACCCCTTCGGCTTCTCACGGCCCGCCCAATCTCCTGTTGCTGTTCCCGGGACAGGCCTGACCCTGAGCCAGCCGGGTGCCAACCGACCAGCTCGGAGGCCACGCTCAGCCAACGGCCAGAGGCCGGCGAAGCCATCGCGTGGTGCCCTCCGCACGCGCCCTTCCCACGTGGCAAGGTCACCCCTGCACCGCAGGGCCCCGCCCTGCTGTCCTGCCATCCAGGCTGGCCCCGCCCCCACGCAGGGGCCACGCCCACCGCCGCTCACCCACTAGCCCCGCCCACCACCCAGGCTCCGCCTCCGCCCGGCTCCCCCTCAGTCTTGCCTGGCCCCGCCCCCCACGCAGGAGCCCCGCCCCATGCCCAACACCACACCCTAGCCACGCCCACCACACACCCACGCCACGCCCGCTGCCCAGACCCCGCCCCCTCCCTCACAGTCCAGCCTGGCCCCGCCCCCACGCAGGAGCCCCGCCCCGCCCCCGCCCCCGCCCCGCCCCTTCCCGGGGATCCCTTCACAGTCCAGCCTGGCCTGGTCCCAGGGTTGGGTTGGCTGGCAGCAGGGCGGTGTCTAGGGCCTTGGGTGGCCCCCCTGAGACCAAGGCCGCTGTGCCCTGGGAGGCGGTGGGGGGAGGGGGTGAAGGAGGATTGGGGGTGGGGGGGAGGGGCTTTGGGGTTGGGGGAGAGGGAGAAAGGCAATTGGACTTGGACACAAGGCGACACGTGGAAGCAGAAGAGTTCCTGGCTCAGAGGCCCTGACTTTATGATCACGTATGCGGGCCGACACGGGTGACAGCTTGTGAGCTCAGGCCGAGGGCTCAGTCTCGTTGGCCGGCTAGGATCCCGCGGCGGCGGCTGGCTCCGAGGACACAGGGTTGGGTTTGGGCTCCTGCTGGGGCTCTTGGGGCTGGTCGGATTTGGGCCCCTCCTGGGGCTCTTGGGGCTGCTGCTGGTCAGGTTCTTCCTTGGCTGGGGTGGCCGCAGCAGCTTCGCCTTCGATGCCCAGGGCTTTCTTCATGGCACCCCTCACCATCTTGGTGACCAGGGTCGCATCCACGAGGCACACGATGGCCGCCACAAGACACAGGACCTGTGGGACACAAGGCCATCCGTGGGAAGGAAAGGTGGGGTTACTGTGCAGCTCAGGAGCCACCTGTCTGTCTGTCTTTCTTATCCCCATCCAGGGACGCCACCTGTCTTCTTGCCCCTCTCTGACCCTCCGCTACCTGCTGTGACCCTTTCTGTCATTCCCAGGGAAAGGAGTTTTGGAAAATGGTGAGTTTTGCAGACACTAACGACCTCATCTGACTCACGAGGCACCAGGAAAGGCCCAGAGAAGGACACTGGACTTAGGGGGGCTCCAGGTGGGGTTGGGGTCCTGAGGTGGCCGTTGGTGGACAGGACTCTTGGGCTAAGTTTGAAAGGGCAGGAAGGAGTTTCTAAGGGGACCAGCTGGGAGGAGAACTCCAGGCACTGGGCTGACTGAGGTCTCCGAGGACTCTGGTGTGGCCGAGACCTCTGGAGAGGTTGAGGGAAGGGCAGAGTTGAGGCTGGGTTGGTGCAGGATGTGGGACTTTATCAAGAGGAGAGGTGGGGGGTTGTCGGACTCAGAAAGCCTTCTTGCTGAATGGCGAGGTGACTGGCCAGTGACCTAAGCTGGAGGCAGGGGGTCTAGTGGGAGGTGGTGGGGTCACCTGCCTTCCAGGTAAGAATTTTTTTAAAATAAATCTTTATTGTTCATATTATTACAAATGTTCCTCATTTTTCCCCCCTCCATTGCTCCCCTCCACCAGGTTCTCACCCCACCCTCTGCCCTTTCCCCACCCCCTATTGTCCTCATCCATAGGTGCACAGTTTATGTTCAGGCTCTTCCCACACCCCCCTCTCCCCTTTTCCCCGAGAATCATCAGTTCACTCCCCTTCCATACCTCTGATTCTATTATATTCACCAGTTAATATTGTTCATCAGATTTTTAAAATTCCCTTGGTTTTTAGATTCACTTGTTGATAGTTACATATTTGTTGTTCATAGTTTTTATCTTTATTTACTTTCTCTTCCGAAAGAACCCCTTTCAGCAATTCATATAATTCTGGTTTGGTGGTGATGAACTCCTTTAGCTTTTTATTTTATTTGTGAAGCTCTTTATCTGGCCTTCGATTCTGAGTGATAGCTTTGCTGGGTAGAGTATTTTTGGCTGTAGGTTCTTGCTATTCATCACCTTGAATATTTATTGCTATTCCCGTCTGGCCTGCATGGTTTCTGTTGAGAAATCAGCTGACAGTCGTATGGGTGCTCCTTTATAGGTAACTACCTGCTTTGCTCTTGCTGCTTTTAATATTCTCTCTTTGTCTTTTGCTCTTGGAATTTTAATTATGATGTGTCTTGGTATGGTCCTCTTTGGATTCTTTTTGTTTGAGGTTCTGTGCACTTCCTGGGCTTGTAAGTCTATTTCTTTCCCCAGGTGGGGGAAGTTTTCTGTCACTATTTCTTCCAGTATTTTTTTATTTTTATTTTTTTTAATATATTTTATTGATTTTGTACAGAGAGAAAGGGAGAGAGATAGAGAATTAGAAACATCGATGAGAGAGAGTCATCGACCAGCTGCCTCTTGCACACCCCCTACTGGGGATATGCCCGCAACCAAGGCACATGCCCTTGACCGGAATCGAACCCGGGACCTTTTAGTCCCCAAGCCGACGCTCTATCCATTGAGCCAAACCGGTTTCGGCTCTTCCAGTATTTTTTCGGTATCTTGTTCTCTCTCTTCTTCTGAGACCCCCATAATTCTGATGTTGGCTCGTTTGAAATTGTCCCAGAGGTTTCTTACACTATCTTCAACTTTCTGGATTCTCTTATCTTCTTGCTTCTGTGGAGGAGTGTCCTCTGGCTCTTTGTGTTCCAAATCTTTGACTTGATTCTTGCGATCTTCCATTCTGTTTTTAGGACTCTGTATAATATTTTTTATTTCAGACAATGTATTCTTTATTTCTAGTTGATCCCTTTTCATATCTTCATAGGTCTCGTTTATTTTATTGGCCTTTTCTAGGAAATTCTTTTTTTTTTTTTTAAATATATTTTATTGATTTTTCACATAGAGGAAGAGAGAGGGATAGAGAGCCAGAAACATCGATGAGAGAGAATCATCTATCAGCTACCTCTTGCACCCCGCCCCCCCACTGGGGATGTGCCCGCAACCAAGGTACATGCCCCTGCCCGGAATCAAACCCGGGACCCTTCAGTCTGCAGGCCGACTCTCTATCCACTGAGCCAAACTGGTCCCGGCCTTTTCTAGGAAATTCTTGAAAAACCTTATAAGCGTGGTTTTATATCCAGTCACTTTTTGTCCTCCATTTCTTTCGTTTGTGATCTGTTTCCTTGTCTCGGCATTTTCACAGCTTCCCTGAGGGTGGCTTTGTGTGCTAAGGTGTCCTATATGGTTCAGTGAGTCAGCCTCCCAGTTACCTGAGGTGGACAGTCTTGGTATAGCCCTTTGTGGGCTCTGTGTGCAGTCTTGTTGTTAAGCCTTGCTTGTTGTTGGTATCACTGGGAAGCGTTGATCTCCAAACCAATTGGCTTTGAGGATCAGAAGTGTCTCAGCTAGGAGGGTTTCTGTATTCAGCTTGGATGGGCGGAGTCTCGGGGGGACACAGACAAGCTTTGTTGAATCCCGCAGAATTGGTTGCAGGCGCACGCACCTCTTTGGTATAGGTGCAGACAAGCTTTAGATTCCTGTCTGTCATTCCCTAGGAGAGTCCCATTCACTGCAAACGAGAAAGCTAGCCACTGGAAGGGCTTCTGTGCGCTGCTTGGATGGGGCGGAGTCTCGGGTGGTGCAGACAAGCTTTATTCAGCCCCTCCCTACGGGGGTCTGGTTTCTGAGTCCCACAGTAATGACTGCTGGCTTCACACACCTCCGAGAGAACTCTGCCCACTGCCTGACAGTCTGGCCTCTCCCTGTCTGGGGCCATCTATCAGCGCAATAGGGTGGTTCTGTTTCCCTCCCAAACCAGAAAGCCAGCTGCGCATTAGCTGTCCGCCCTCTCCGTGCAAGGAGTAAGCCGGTAGCAAACTCAGCCCGCCCTCTCCGCGCTCTGCAAGCAAGCTGGCAGTGAAGTTG
This sequence comes from Nyctalus aviator, assembly GCA_036971965.1. Taxonomy (NCBI): domain Eukaryota; kingdom Metazoa; phylum Chordata; class Mammalia; order Chiroptera; family Vespertilionidae; genus Nyctalus; species Nyctalus aviator. Next base: position 37,541,652 of record CM072936.1, read on the forward strand.
GGTGGCCGCCTTTTCGCGCGCGCAGTTCTCCACACCTTCACAGTTCCTGAGGTTTAGCGCGCCTTCTCTCTCCTTCCCAGATGGTAGAGCCTCCACTCAGCCAGCCGTCCGGCACTTCAGGGCGATGTTTCCCCTGTTTTCCAGCTCTAAATTCAAATTTGTTGTGGTAGGCTGCATTCGGGTGTCTACCCTATGCCGCCATCTTGGTTTCTCCTCCATCCAGGTAAGAATTTATGGAGACCAGGCGCTAGGATCCCCTTGCCGGTGGCAGAAGACTTGGAGTCTGAGTTAGCAAATGGGGACCAGCTCCTGTCTGCCTTGGATGTTTCTCTTTCTGGTCACGTAGTCCATGGCTGCTTAAATGAACTTTTCCTAGGCAGCTCTCGCCCCATCTAATCTGTGAGTTCCCCTGGGGGAAAGGATTCTATCCCCAACACAGAGTTCAGGCCTGGCACAATCCGATGGGACTGGCAAGTATTTATTGATTATGGAATGAATTCAAAGAACTTCAACCATTTAAAAAAAAATTAATTTCTCTTCCCATGGTTTAACCTCTTTTTTTTTTTTTTTTAAAAATATATATTTTATTGATTTTTTTTACAGAGAGGAAGAGAGAGGGATAGAGAGTTAGAAACATTGAGGAGAGAGAATCATCTATCAGCTGCCTCTTGCACACCCCCCATTGGGGATGTGCCCGCAACCAAGGTACATGCCCTTGACCGGAATTGAACCTGGGACCTTTCAGTCCGCAGGCCGACGCTCTATCCACTGAGCCAAACCGGTTTCGGCAGTTTAACCTCTTAAACCAAAGTCTCACCTCCCCACACTCCCACCATCTTCCAAGCATGTAATCTGCCATGTTTTGTGCTCTTCCTATGAGGATTCAAATTTCAGTGTATCCTAGCCTGTGCCATGTCTGCAAAAATGAGAGTTGTCAAGATTGAGTCAAAACATGCCTTGGCCTTGGCCTTGGACTTGGCCTGTGTTGCTAAATGGTTAGAGTGTCAGTCCAGACCACTGAAGGGTCTCGGGTTTGATTCCTGGTCGAGAGCATGTATCTGGCTTGCAGTTTGATCCCTGGTCCCGTGCCGGGTTGGGGCACGTGTGGGTGGCGACCAATGGATGTGTCTCTATGTCTCTCTCCTTCTCCCTCTCTCCCTCCCTCCCATTCTCTCCCAGAAGCGATGGAAAAAAATACCCTCAGGTGAGGATTAACAGAACAGACAAACAAGCCTAGCTTTGTGTGGGGCACTTCTTGGATGCTGGGAAGTAATTTTCTCCCTTGGACTTCCTCCCTCCTTCCTTTCTCCCTCCTTTCCTCCCTCCCCCCCTCCCTTCCCTCCCTTCCCTCCCTTTCTCCTCCTCCTCCTCCTCCTCCTCCTCCTCCTCCTCCTCCTCCTTCTCCTTCTCCTCCTCCTCCTCCTCCTCCTCCTCCTCCTCCTCCTCCTCCTCCTCCTCCTCCTCCTCCTCCTTCTTCTTCTTCTTCTTCTTCTTCTTCTTCTTTTTAAAATATATTTTATTGATTTTTTACAGAGAGGAAGGGAGAGAGATAGAGAGCCAGAAACGTCGATGAGAGAGACATCGACCAGCCGCCTCCTGCACACCACCACCGGGAATGTGCCTGCAACCAACGCACATGCCCCTGACCGGAATGGAACCCAGGACCCCCCAGTCCGCGGACCGACAGTCTACCACTGAGCCAAACCGGTTTAGGCCCTTCCTTCCTTCTTGAATATGCTGGCTCACTCACTTTTAACAATGCTCTCCCTCCTCCCTCCCCCTACAAATATTCTTTTCATGTGCTTTTAAGATATCCTCTAGTCCAGCCTGAAAAGTCAAAGTCCTATGTACACCCTGTTTCCCCGAAAATAAGACAGTGTCTTATATTAATTTTTTTCTCCCAAAGTTGCGCTAGGTTTTATTTTCAGGGGATGTCTTATCTTTCCATGCACTAGGTCTTATTTTCGGAGGATGTCTTATTTTTGGGGGAACATGGTAGACAAGAACATCTTGTTGCAATGGTTTAAAAAATAGTGTATACGATTCTCAAAAAGGGCTTCAGCAACTTGCTTTTATCCCTGTTTGGAGAATGGGTATCAGGACGAAGATTTTCATGAGCTTAGAATGTGTGTAACTTCACGTCTTCTCAAGTTCTGGGTGCAGAGAAGAGAAAGGACGGTGGTGAGGGTGTTCTGTAATGGAAATGGTGTCGGTGTGCCAGTTCTCAGCTACAGTGGTGTCGTGGGGGCCTTTACTTACCCCTCCGACGTAGAATAAGTATCTCCTTTCCTTTTCCTGCATTGCCAACATGGCCACGACTAAAAGGAAGATGGTGGTAATGAAACTGTTGATAAGATCCTGTAAGACAGAATTGAACATGATCAACTTTACATGAAAATGTAGTTTCATAAAACATGTAAGTGGGTCAGTTACCTATCTAAGGATGGACGTCTGTTGCAGACTTTCCCCTCTGATTAATATTCAGAGGAACCCCCGGCAGCATAATTCTTACATCTTCCAGAGACATGAGTTTATGTGATTTTAAGACCCTGGATGGGACTTGGTCAGCAGACATGGGTTTAATTTCGTTAAAGAGCACCATTAAAAAACATAAAATCTGACAACTTTTCCGTCAGACTTTTCTTCAAGGCCGCGGAAAGTAAGCATGAAAACATCTAGAGGTTTGGGGACCGGGCCCAAATTGGTCTTCCAAAAATATGATTTTCGGAAGCCTTATATTTTAAATTAATTCTGGATTCTGTTCCACAATACATTTGTTTTAATGTAAAAATAAAATTTTAGACCTGGTGCATGTGGCTCCCTGGTTGAGTATCGACCTATGAACCAGGAAACCACCCTTCAATTCCCTGTCAGGGCACATGCCCGGGTTCCACTGGGGCGTGGGGGCCGGCGGAGGGGGTGTGTGTGTGCACAGGAGGCAGCTGACCAGTGATTCTCTCTCATCCTTGATGTTTCTCTCTCTCCCTCTCCTTTCCTCTATGAAATCAATGAAAACGTTTTAAAAATTAAAATTTTGGATTAGGACTTGACTGATTTCATTCCACCCCCAAATCTTTAGGTAGAACCGATCCTTTAGACAGTGGATCATATGTATTCTGTAGGTTCACGTTCACATAGCCTGAGAAGGCAGGAAGCCTTCTGGGGAGCGGGCCTGATGTTCTGGAGTGAATGCCTTGTGCTGTTGTTGACTTTTGCGTTTTCCTAAGACGTGGTCACAGTTGAGTCTGCCCTGACATCTGTGCCAACATCCTTCCTTCTGGATGTCAGTACCAGGTTCTTCAACTGCTAAGTAAAGGGTGAGGATAAATGGGCAGTGGTGGGGTAGTAATGGAAGAAGGCACTCCATGTGTCAGTGGCAACAGCCCAGGGCGATAGAACCCTGATATGGCCCAGATAGCAAATTGGAACATTTTTAGTCTTAAAGTGGCCTGACTTAGTGGTATCCACCTGTCAGGTGTTCTTGCCCAGATACAGCAAGAAGCCTGCCATCCGGTGTATGGAATCCCAGTGGCTTTTCAAGGTGCCAAGCACTTCCCAGTCATTCTCTCATTGAACCCTCCTGAGCACCCTGCACAGTCAGAATGGTTTGATCTCCAGTGAAGAGGCTGTAACAGAGGCTTAGAGGGGTTCACTAAATTGCCTACGATGGCGCAGGCAAAGGGTGGAGTCAGAACTCAGCGCGCTCTTGCCTCCCAGCAGGGACACCTGCATAGCATGGAAGGGCAGCCTCCATCTTTGTCATTTTCTGTAGAATGGGGCGTTGGGGGTCAGCATGGATGAGACACAAAAGGTGAGAGTGCTTTTTGTGGGTGTCATTTGTGGAGCTCATTTTTGGCCTGCCAGTTCCCAGATGTGTGACCTGGGGCACGCTTTGTCACCCCCACCCTACCCCCCCACCCCTGTGCCAGCATGCTGATTTTTAATATGAAGCTAATGGTTGGAATTGGTGGGGTTGATCTGAAGATTACGTGGTGTAAGGAATCTGAAAGCAGCAGGTTAGTGCCTGGCGTCTAGTGGGTAGTGGGAGTGCATCGACACGTAGATTCATGCCAAAACTGGTTTGGCTCAGTGGATAGAGCGTCGGCCTGCGGACTGCAAGGTCCCAGGTTCGATTCTGGTCAAGGGCATGTACCTTGGTTGTGGGCGTATCCCCGGTGGGAGGGTGTGCAGGATGCAGCTGATAGATGTTTCTCTCTCATGGATGTTTCTAGCTCTCTATCCCTCTCCCTTCCTCTCCGTAAAAAAAAAAAATCAATAATAATAAAAAACAACAACACGTAGATTCGTGATATCTGGCCTCAAAATGTGCATAGACAGTAAACTTTCCGCAAATTCCCGGTGTTTTTCCTGTTGAGATTAGAAAGCAAGGAGCCTTTTGTGAACCTGCTTCTCGGAAGGGTCTATTATCTGGGCACCTGGTGGGTAACACTGTAAAGGGTCATGGAGCAGGGCTGGGGAGGGTTGGAAGCGAGTTCCAGTGCGTTCCATAGGCTGGTTGACAGGTCTGGCTATTGTGGGGCCGGTGCGGCGGTTTGCAGCCTTGTGCCTGAGAACTGCAGACTAAGCTATTGGAAGAAGCGAACAAGGACTCTTACAACTAAGAAGCAGAATGTAGACTTGTTACGATAAAAATGAACGACTAGCCGTGGTCATGGGCCATTGTGAATGTGGACGAAAGGACATTGACAATGATCCTAGCACTAAACCAAATGCAGACTTGGCCCTGCCCGGCCCACGTTGGATTCCCCATCACGGTTCCACCCCCTCCTTGGACTGCTGGGTGATATGGGTTACTGTGGTCCTCCCTTAAGGAGGAGCACTCTCCTCAGCTGTCTCTTGGAGCTCCTGTTTGCCTGGTACTCTACGCTTCTATGGCAGCTCACATTTCTTGAGCACTTTACTATGTGTCGCATACGGTGCCAAGGTGTTAATACATGATCTCATTTGATTCACACAACACAACTTTCATTATCCCCAATTCACACGTGGGGGAGCAACTTGCGCGGGGAGGGGGAGATTGGTCAGCCAGTGAGTGGCTCCGGCCCTCAGAGCCGTCTGACCTGGTTGCCCGGGGCCTTCTCCTGACTAATCCCGCTTCCTTTTGCCTCAGACACAGACCCTCTGATTGGCCTCGTCCTTGACAAAGACACGTTCTCCTCGATCGGGTAAAATGGCAGCGGACTCTTGCGCCACGCAGCAGGACTTCTGGCAGGTTCCCCTGTCAATGCCATCCTAATGCATCGTCGTTTCTCTCCTTCTCCCCGGCCCGCCGTGGCTCAATGCCCTATTGATTCAAGTAGCCGCTGCTGAGCAGAATGAGGGATGGGTTTGTCACTGCTCAGTTATTTTCCTTAAAGCTCTCCTCGGACTGTCCTCTGAGGTAAACACCACAGTGTCAAACTGTAACTGGGGAAGAAAAAGAGGCTCTAATGTGGAATGCTTGTTTTTAAATATCCCTATCGGAAAGAACGTTTAAACGTTTAAATCTGTTTTACAACCTGTGGGGTTGGTCACAAGCATTCATACCCAATCAACATTAGATGGCGGGCCAGCGAGCTGCACCTTTCATTGGTTCCATGTGTGCCTGGAGTTCTCCAAACGGGTGGCAGCGTCTGATCGGAAATTGCCAGAATTGGTGTTTTTCGCGAATCTGAAAGCTAATGCTTCTTGCTTCTAAATGTAAAGACATTGCTGGGAGTTTAGGAATCATCACTTCTACAGAGCTTTATTTTAAAATACGTTTATTATGTTCTTTTTTTTTTAAAAAAAAATTTGCTTTCTACTGGCAAGAACATCTGCTTGACCAGGACTCAGTTTCTCTGACCATCCTGGGTAATAGTTTTTACAATGTAGAAGTGTTAAAAAAAAAAAAAAAAGTTAGGGGCTATTCGGAAGACAGTGATGACAGTTCATACGTTTCTTGGGTATATTGACAGGTGATATAGACGATGGTGGCTCAAATTGGGAATGAAGTGGAGAAATGAAGAGAGTGGCTCCACGTTGGGGTGGGGGGGCGGAGGGTAAGGGAAGCTGTATTCTAACTCGCTCGGATTCAGAGCTGTGCTGATGAGTCAGGGGCTAGCCGAGAGTCGGATGGGCACCTTCCCCATGGGAGTCAGGGTCCCTGGCACAGCCCTCACCCAGGCGAAAAGCTGCATTGAGACTCGGGTGTGGGTCCCCAAGCCCAGGCTCCATCCTGTGTCCAGAGAAGGAGACCCTGCCCAAATCTGGACCCAGGCTCTACAGACCTCAGCAGGTCATCTGTGTGAGGCCAGCACTGTGTGGTGCTGCCCTGCTGAGGGTCTAAGCCTTGATTCCTCAGACCTTCTACCACCTCCCTGCTGGGGACTTTCAGCCTTAGCCCTTTACTGAACAAGAATGGGAATAAGGGGATCGGGAACTTGCTCTTCCTGTGAGCCTTTAAGGAAATGGACACTTAAAATAAGCACTCCTGCCCGGCCGGTGTGGCTCAGTGTGAGAGTCAGCCCATGAACCAAGAGGTCACCAGTTTGATTCCTGGCTAGGGCACATGCCCCAGTTTCGGGCTTGGTCCCCAGTAGGAGATGGGCAGGAGGCAGCCAGTTGATGTTTCTATCTCTCTATCCTCCCTTCCTCTCCCTCTGAAAATCAATTAAAACATATTTAAAGTCGGCCCTCTTTGCCCTAGTCCAGTGGTTAGCAAACTCATTAGTCAACAGAGCCAAATATCAACAGTACAGCGATTGGAATTTCTTTTGAGAGCCACATTTTTTTAAACGTAAACTTCTAACGCCACTTCTTCAACATAGACTCGCCCAGGCTGTGGTATTTTGTGGAAGAGCCACCCTCAAGGGGCCAAAGAGCCGCGTTTGGCTCGTGAGTCGCGGTTTGCTGACCACGGTCTTAGTTCTCTACCCCCTGGCCACTAAACCATTTGCCTGGAGAGAAGGGGAGAAAGTGGCAGCTGGGCCAGCTGGATCCCAGGGCAGAGTTCTGAAGCAGGGACAGTGTGAACCCGTGTTCTCTGGCTTGCTGCGCTGACCCTTCTAAAGGTCCCAGGTGACTCCTGCCGCTTGATGCCCACCTGTCTCCAAGTCCACCTTCTCTGCAGTTTCAATTGCTCACCTCCTGGGCTGGTACCAGGACTGTCCCTAAGCCAGCACATTTTAAATCGGGCCCAGGCCTCCCTGTGGGAGCTGTTTACCCTCTGAGCAATCCGATAGACTCATGTCCTTCACCTGATGGGATCCGAAAGGGCAGACTAGGAAGGAAAGGAATGGAGAGGAGAAGAGAATAGTTTTGGATCTTGTTTTGACGGATGTTTTTAGAAACCTCCCAAGTCAATTAGATCATTCACCACCTGATCAACTATGTTGGTTAGTATGTGGCTGCTTAGCATGTGGGCTGCTAGTTAGTTGAGCCTCGGGTTAGGGTTAGGGTTAAGGTTAGGGTTGGTTAGTATGTGGCTGCTTAGCATGTGGGCTGCTAGTTAGTTGAGCCTCGGGTTAGGGTTAGGGTTAAGGTTAGGGTTGGTTAGTATGTGGCTGCTTAGCATGTGGGCTGCTAGTTAGTTGAGCCTCGGGTTAGGGTTAGGGTTAGGGTTGGTTAGTATGTGGCTGCTTAGCATGTGGGCTGCTAGTTAGTTGAGCCTCGGGTTAGGGTTAGGGTTAGGGTTAGAGTTGGTTAGTATGTGGCTGCTTTGTATGTGGGCTGCTAGTTAGTTGAGCCTCGGGTTAGGGTTAGGGTTGGTTAGTATGTGGCTGCTTAGCATGTGGGCTGCTAGTTAGTTGAGCCTTGGGTTAGGGTTAGGGTTAGAGTTAGGGTTGGTTAGTATGTGGCTGCTTAGTATGTGGGCTGCTAGTTGAGCCTTGGGTTAGGGTTAGGGTTAGGGTTAGGGTTGGTTAGTATGTGGCTGCTTAGTATGTGGGCTGCTAGTTAGTTGAGCCTCGGGTTAGGGTTAGGGTTAGGGTTAGGGTTGGTTAGTATGTGGCTGCTTAGTATGTGGGCTGCTAGTTAGTTGAGCCTTGGGTTAGGGTTAGGGTTAGGGCTAGGGTTAGGGTTAGAGTCTGGTAGACCCGGGCTCAAATCCGAGTTTCCCTCCCTACGCATGACCACGGGCAACTCAACCCTTCAACGTTCTCCCCTGTCCGGTGGGGCGTGTGTGTGTGTGGGGGTGACTACAACCTCCTGGGCCATTGTGAGGATGAGATAAGGTGGTACACAGGAACAGGTACCTGGTGCCCGGCACGTGCTCAGAAACGGTTACTTTACCTTCCCTTCTCGGACATTTCCACGGACAGAGATTTCCGCCTCCCCCTGGAGGGGAACCTCTCCCTGGTTAGGGCTCCGCCACTAACAGGTCCTTCCACGTGTCCAGCGGGAGCTGCCCAGGGCTCTGCTTTGTCTGCTTCCTGTTGCTCAGCGCTCGGCGGGGCAGAGGGAGCTCAGCAGCCTTTTCAGAAAAGCCCTCAGACGCTTGAAGGAAACGTGTGCGTTTTAGCTCCACAGCCACCAGCTCTCCCAGAGGCTAGAACATGGTGCCCGTGGGAAGCACGGTGCGGACGAGGTCCGAGCTCACGAGCGAGCATTGTTCGCGGTGCCAGCTCCGCTGGTAAAAGCCACCCTTGGGGGTGGGGGGCGGGGAGAGAGCCTTCTAGAATCTAGGGTGTGCGGGCCGCTTCCTGAGGCGTCGTCCCCGTGTGCCAAGCGCTGGGCTGTGTGCTTGAAACATGCCGACATTAGGATCGCACTCTTCCTTTCCTGGTGCGGGAACGGAGGCTGCAGGTCACACGGCCAGGAGGGTCCAGAGCCAGGAAGGAGGCCCATGTCTGTGCCCAGCGGACGCCGAATTCCCTCTCTGGTCTCAGGCCCCGGAGGGATTCGTTTCGGGAACGTTTAGTTGCTAAAGACTGTGGGATGCCGGAGCAGTTAGAATGTGCCCTGTTTTTCTTTTCCCGAACCCTCTACCATCTGGCACCCTTTGGGGTGTACGGACCCTTAATAACACACATGGAAAGATTGGCTCCTGCAACCTTTCGGGGCATACGTGACCATTTTCTGTACCCCTGCCATGTCTGGGCTTGCTTTTTTTTTGGGGGGGGGGGAGGAGGCGGGTGGGTGTTTATAACCTGTCAGAGAGGGTGCTGTTTGCAAAGGGGAAGCGTGTCTGTTTTACAAGCAACAGATACGAAATGTGTACCGACTGACTCTACGCACAAAACCCTTCTTCAGGACACGCGGCAGAGTGCCCCGGGCTCAGACCCATCATGAGGTGGCGGCAGGGGTGCGAGCTGGTTGCCCTGTAGACAGAGGGGTCCGAGGCCAGTTCCTTCCCTGGGGAATAGGGGGCACCCTCCCTGTCAGAGCTCAGCTGTGTCCTTGCCCAGAGAGAGAGAGAGAGAGAGAGCGAGCTCTGGGTGCTTTCACCTAGAGAGAGCCTCCGTTCTGGGGCCGAGGGCGAAGCATATATTCGAATTACGAAAGCGAACACTTACAAGTAAGGGCCAGTGTATGTAAGTCAGCAAGTGGTGAAGGGTTAGCATATATATGAGAATAAATAAAATAATGATGAACATTTCCAGGGTGGTGATTGCTATGAAGGCCTCCTGGGCTTCAGCGATGATGAAACAAGTTAGTGCTCCTATGAGAAGACCCTGCAGTAAAAGAAACAGGTTTCGTGTTAATGCGCATGGACTATTAAAACACACACACACACACCATAATTTGTCAAACGCAAACCTGATTACGGTATATTGAAATTGCCTGTGTGGCCTTGAACATACACTTTATTTTTGTACTTTTAAGAAATGAGATAATACACACAGATAATAAAAATGGGGGTGGGGGTGGGTTGGGGCTTGGTAAGGTATGTACACATATAATACCTTAATAAAACAAAATGAGGGGGAAAAAAAGTTTCAGGTTGATAAAATATTAAAATAACAACAACAGCAAAAAAACAAATAATAAAAATGGCACAGTAGAGGAGGGTAAAAAAATGCCAGTTCCTTTCACCTCCCTTAACCCAACCCTAGTCTGGCTCCTTAAAAGTAACCACTGTTGTCGAGACCTGTTTGGCCTAGTGGATAGAGCATCGGCCTGCGGACTGAAAGGTCCCAGGTTTGATTCCGGTCAGGGGCATGTACTTTGGTTGTGGGCACATCCCAGTAGGGGGTGTGCAAGAAGCAGCTGATTAATATTTCTCTCTCTCATCGATTTTTCTACCTCTCTATCCCTCTCTCTTCCTCTCTGTAAAAAAAAAATCAGTAAAATATATTTTTAAAAAAGGAATCACTGTCAACAGTGTATGTTTTAAACCCAAAAGAAATGTGTATATACAGATAGAGAAAGTAGATATTGATTTTGACAGAGTAAGGGAAAAGTCTAAGCTTGCTTTCTCTCCACATAGCTGTGGATCATCCCAACATCATTTATTGGGAATATATGAGAATAAATAAAATAACGATGAAGATTTCCAGGGTGGTGATTGCTATGAATGACTCCCGGGCTGATTTAATACCCAGATTTTATTATACAGTAAATTCTCAGGTGAACTGGGTCTTTTTTGAGACTGTTCTCTTCCATTGATTCGATGATTACTCTTCTAGTACTTTTGAAATGACAGGAGATTTGTTTTATATCACATTATCTGACCTTTCCATACTCATTCTCAGATTGTTTTTTGCCTCCCCCATGCTTGTCTTGGTCAAGTTCCCCAACTAAGCCTTTTGGCAGTAGTTTTATTGGGGTTCCATTTAATTTATAATCTGGAAAAGTTATTGCAAAATTTGGTCTTGCTAGTCAGGAACACAGTGTGTCTTTTCTGTTATTTTAGTGGCGTTTAAATATCTCTCAATGGAGTTTTAAAGTTTTCTTCATAAGGGTCTTGCAAATTTATTTCATTTCATCTAAGATTCTTATTTTGATTGTTGTTGTAAACAAAAAAATATTTTCCTTTATTTTAAGTGCTTATTTGCTCATTTCCACTAATGAGCTGGTAGAAGTTACCTTATTTTAAACTGTTTCCCTGTTGGCTTTGAGTTATTTAGATATCAGCTGGAAGAAGTGATATATTTTGTCTCTCTTTTCAAATGTTCTTACTCCCCCCCCCCCTTATTGTGATGACTAGTGGTTCCAGAAAAATATTAAATAACAGCATTGATAGTGGGCATCCTTTTTGTTTCTCATTTTAATGGGAATACTTCTGATGTTTAATTTATATGATGCTGACTTTTGGGTTTATTTTTACAATGTCAGTGAAATACCTATGTATTTCTATTTTACTTTTCTCTCTCACTCTCTCTCATGCAATCAGAGATGAATGTTGGGTTTTGTCAAATGTGTTTTGGATCCTTCTTGTACTATTTTCTTCTCTTTGTACTTACGATATATACTAGAGGCCCGGTGCACAAAATTTGTGCACTCTGCGGGGGTGGGAGCCTCCCTCAGCCCTGCCTGTGCCCTCTTGTAATCTGGGAGCCCTCAGGGGATGTCCTGGGTTGAGTGTTTGCCCCCTGGTGGTCAGTGCATATCATAGTGACCAGTCGTTCTGCAGTGGGGCTAAAATCAGCTCTCTGACATCCCCTGAGGGGTTCCAGATTGCGAGAGGGTGCAGGCCAGGCCAAGGAACCCCACTGGTGCACAATCAGAGCTGGGGAGGGACATGGGAGGTTGGTCAGCTGGGGAGGGCTCCAGGTCAGTCCTGATCGGCCAGATCCCAGAAGCAAGCTAACATACTGGTTGGAGTGTCTGCCTCCTCCCCACCCCCCCTCCGGTGGTCAGTGCACATCAGAGTGAGCAGTTGAGGGGCCTTAGCATATCATTAGCATGTTATGCTTTGATTGGTTGAACAGCCAACTGGATGACCAGACACTTAGCATATTAGGCTTTTATTACATAGGATGGGGGATTAGTTTACTATGATTTTAATGTTTAGTCATCTTATGTTTCTTCTTTGTGGTGTGTTTTTCAAAAGTTCTGATGAATATTGTCTGCTAATATATGAATACTTATTGCTTTGATACAAGTGAGATTTCTACTCTGATTCCTTTTTCTGAACTTTGTCAGGTTTTGATTATCACTGCTATATTGACTTTGTAAAAATAGTTCAGAAGTGCTTTTTTCTCTGTTCTTTGAAAAACCTTGAATGGTATCAGAATTACATCCCCTGACGGTTTGAAAGCGTTAACCTGTGCAAAAAGCTGGTCTGATATATTTTTAAAAGATACTCATTTGATTAAGTTCTCATTTTCTTCTGTGCTTATGTTGGGCTGTTTAGGTTTTTCTCTACCCTGGGATCACTTTTGGTGATTTGCATTTGCCTAGAAAAATCAACTATTCCGTCCCATTATTTTATATCGTCCCATTATTCAAACTGATTTGGGACGATCCTCTCCTGCGGATCCTTTCCGTCTCCTGGGGGTTTGTGATTCTTTTCCCTTTCTAGTTTCTAACTTTGAATATATGCCCTCTCCTCCCCGCTTTGGCCGTTATCTTGGCGAGAGGTCTATCCGCTTTATCGGTCAGTTCTGTGATTTGTGCTTGCTCATTTACACCCTGCTGCTCTCGTCTTCATTGCTTCCCTAGTTCCCTTTGTGAAGGGAAACCCGAGGAATAGAAGAGTAGGACAGGAAAAAAAAAAAGAAGCCAATGCTAGTAGTAAGCTTGGAGTGTGTGTACAGAACAAGAGGAGTCAGGAGGAAGGGTGAGGCAACATGGGGAGGGGGTGGAGAAAGGGGACATCGGTAATACTTTCAACAATAAACATACATGAAAACAAACAAACAAACAAACAAACAACACCAAGGGGGCCTGGCCAAGGGCTCCTTGGTGGTGCTGTTTGTTTGTTTGTTTGTGAAGGTTTCCCCAGGCCGAGGCCTGCCTGCATCTGTCCTGCTTGTGCCCCGGCCCAGCCGCCAGCTCTCCCTACTCACCAGCCTCGCAATCTTCAGCGCCCCGGTGGGCGAGAAGAAGAACTTCTTGATGCTGTCCGTGAACGTGGGCGGGACTTTGGTGCGGCCCTCCGCGCGCTTCTGGATGGCCTCCTTCTCCGTTTCGGTGATGGCCTCCCCCTCGAGCATGGTCGGGGTCACGGACTCATCTAGCTTCTGGTCTGGGCCCTTCTTGGCTTTCCCTTTGGCTCCTGGCTGCACCCCGTGGATGGACGCCGCGGAGCGTTTGGGTTGATTCTTGGTGGGTGCGCTGCGCCCGCGACGCACGGAGGCACCTTCTTCGGGTCCCGCCACATCGTAAGAAGCCATGGTGGGCCCGGGGCCTGGCTCTGTGTTAGGTTGGCCCTGATCTCTGACCCCGCGCTGCAGCCGCCGGCTCTCCCACGGCCACCAGCGTCGCGCCCCAACGGCTGCCGGCGGCCCATCCCTCGCGCGCACCCAGCTCTCCCTGTCCAAGGACGCACCAGCCTCTCCAGCCAGCCTCCCTCCTGGTCACCCGGGGGGCGCCGCCTAGCGTGGGAACTCGGTGTTGCAACCCCACCTTCGCCAGCCAGGGGGTGCCCAGGCTCCCCTGCTGTTCCCCGGGGCCGGGATGGGAAAGCCCGGCTAACGGTACCTAGAGGCCCGCAGCGCGCCAGGCTGGTGTGGTCCAGGGGATGCGCTGGGTGCAGAGTCCTTGCTTCCCTGCATCCCTTCCTCTAGCTCCTCCCGAGGAGAGCGAAAGGGAACGCAAGCAAGGGCATAAATCACGTGGGGCGGAAAAAATAAAATAAAGAGATGTGTTTAATCTTGAAAAAAGGTCTCTTAAAAAATGACACCGTTTATGTTTCGTCGTGAATAGCTTTTTTCTGATAAGGACCGCTGGGATTGAAGAGGAGCTTCCGGTAAATGAGAGCCGCGTCGGCGAGGCAGCACACCACCGCCTGGAGGCTGAACACCTGCGGGCAAAGACACAGGGTCACTGCTGGGGTGTCTCTCTCATTGGGGCCTGTTTACCCAAGGGGTCTGCCCGCCGGCCTCCTCTCCTCCTCTTGGGGCACGGGGACTGCTGAGACTATGACTGGAAGAGAATTCAGAGGCCAATGTATTCTCACGCCCAAGTTTTCCTACCCGAAGAAAGGGAAAATATCATTTACGTGAGCAGAAGTGCTATTTGAAGTGGGGTGGGCTCTGAAATAAAGACTGGCCTGGATCACTTCCCTGCCCCCCCCCCAATATATTTTTATTGATTTTTTACAGAGAGGAAGGTGAGAGGGATAGAGGGATAGTTTCCCTGAAAATAAGACAGTGTCTTATATTAATTTTTTTCTCCCAAAGTTGCTCTAGGTCTTATTTTCAGAGGATGTCTTATTTTCGGGGAAACATGGTAGAAACATCAACCAGCTGCCTCCTGCACACCCCCTACTGGGGATGTGCCTGCAACCAAGGTACATGCCTTTGACCGGAATTGAACCTGGGACCCTTCAGTCACCAGGCCGATGCTCTGTCCACTGAGCCAAACTAGCTAGGGCTGGCCTGGATCTCCTGACTTGCTCCTGGAACATACTATTTCAAGATCTGCTGCTGATATTGAGTCATCATCAGTCAATGCGTCTGTCTCCAGTGCTCCACTGTTTGCCTTCCCTGTCGCAAACGCTACTGGGGAAAGGGTCAAAGTGAGCAGCAGCGCCAAGAGGAAAGGGCGGTGCTGGGGGCTGTGATGAAAGCTTCGGAGAACTGGGGCGATGAGACTCTCTCAAAGGCTTGGCTAAGCTCACCTACGGGGCGGGACTCTACAGAGGCCCTGGGACAATGAAATGGAGGTCAAGGGGATGAACTAGAGCCCGCTGGCCGCTATTTGAGGGCTGGTGCCGGGCTGGAGAGGGGGATTCCTGCGTGCTGTTTGCTCAGCTCCATCTAAAGGCCTGGAAGGCTGGCGTTCTCCTTCAGACACCGCTCCTTTCCCACCTTGAGTCTCCAGCGTGGCTTCCTAGGTTCTGACCACAGGAAGTGCCTTCTAGCTATGCTTTCATGACTCTGGCACTCTCCACACATGGCTGGTTCTTCCACCTGGAACCTCCCCCCACCCCCACCTTCCCATTACCACCACCTCTTACCCCCTTGATTCCACGGCCAGACAGTAGTAGCTTCCTCTTTTCTGTGCCCCAAAGTACTGCCAACAGCTCACGTACAGCTGTTCACACTCTGTCTCTTGCGTTAGGCTCTAAGTAACTTGAGGAAAGGGCTCATGTTCTGGTCCAGTGCCGTCCCAAAGACAGAAAATGTGTCACCAAGCCCGGCCAGCGTGGCTCAGTGGTTGAGCACCAGCCTATGAACCTGGAGGCCAGTGTTTGATTCCTGGTCAGGGCACATGGTTGTGGGCTTGATCCTCAGGAGAGGGCGTGCACAAGGCACACAATCAGTGATTCTCTCTCATCATTGATGCTTCCATCACCCTCTCCCTTTCTCTCTGAAATCAATTAAAAAGTGAATGAGTAAATAAGTGAATGAAAGTAAACCCTCTTTCTTCATAGTTGAGGGTAAGATTATCTTTAAAGACAACCGGGGAAATTGCTGTTGTAGCACTATTTCATTTCCAGAGTAATTCAAATCCCTCATGAAGTTGCTTAGGGCCTAATAAGGGAGATCAGAAGCCATGGATTCTGACAAACATGGCTATCTGAGAGCGATCAGTTCTCTATGGCAGTGGTCGGCAAACTCATTAGTCAACAGAGCCAAATAGCAACAGTACAAGGATTGAAATTTCTTTTGAGAGCCAAATTTTTAAAACTTAAACTATATAGGTAGGTACATTGTTATTAGCTTAATTAGGGCACTCCTAAGCTGGCCTTTGCTAAAAACTCAAGGGGCCAAAGAGGAGCCGCATGTGGCTCGAGAGCCGCAGTTTGCCGGCCACTGTCCTAAGCGGTCCATACTATGAAAAGACAAGGAAGTAGGAGGGAGATTTATTTAATAACTTTCTAATTCACTTCTCTAGATCAGAACCTAGAGAAGCCAAATGATTTTGAACCTCCTATAAGAAATCTCAGAAGAGTATCAGGTGGGACTATTTCAACTACATTACTTGACTTTTTTTTTTTTTTTTTAATTTTGGCTTGCTTTCCAGGATAAGGTCTGATTAGACTGATTTGTATTTCATCAGAGTTCAAAATAATTCTTTAGTTAATAGGCTCCCTACCATAATTCCCTTATCAGGAGACATCTATTATATTCCCTCTGAGGAAAGATCTGGACAAGAACTAACTGAGCTCAGAATAGTCTGTCTCACCTTAACAAGTGGTACATTTTTATCTTTTAAGAAATATATTTTTATTGACTTCAGAGAGGAAGAGAGAGGGAGAGAGGGATAGAAACATCAATGATGAGAGAGAATTATTGACCAGCTACCTCTTGCAAGCCCCACACTGGGGATAGAGCCACAACCTGGGCCTGACTGAGAATCATGCCATGACCTTCTGGTTCATAGGACAACATTCAACCACTGAGCCACACCAGCTGAGCAGTGTTCTTTCCTTCCTTCCTTCCTTCCTTCCTTCCTTCCTTCCTTCCTTCCTTTCTTCTTTCCTTCCTTCCTTCCTTCCTTCCTTTCTTCTTTCCTTCCTTCCTTTCTTCCTTCCTTCCTTTCTTCCTTCCTTCCTTCCTTCCTTCAGGAGAGCTATGAAACTTATTCATGGTATTTTGCTTGACATCAAGTTTCTCAAAGCTAAGTATTATAACTGATTCTTGTAGCTTTTCTCAGTCTAGTCTAGCCCTACATACCCAGGAGAAATATGTAGGAGCTCATTATTTAGTTAACTTCATTTTATTGTGACATCCTATTCCTTCACATTAATCAGGGCATGTGTTCATACAAAAAATATTAAGCCACTGGGTGCTGTAAAACCTCAGAGGCCCAAGGATGAATGCAATGTAGAGTTCTTTTCTTGTATCTTATTTTTTAGATAAATTGAATTCTGATCAAACCTAAAGGAAGAAACCAGAAAGGCCTCCACTTACCCCTCCAAGGACTATAAATAGCGTGGTTTCTGGTATCAGTGCCAACATAGTTATGACGATCATGAACATCGCTGCTACCAGTGAGTTGATAATATCCTGAAAACGCAGAATGAAAGGTCAGCTTTACATGAAGATTACACACACACACACACACACACACACACACACACACAAAGTAGAAAAACAGAAGAATGAGTTCCCCAAAGATATACATAGTTCCATTTTATTAAACACATTTATTTAGTGTTTATTTTTTTTAGAAAATCAAGCTGTTGCAGTAAAATGACACCTATATTGTGTTTGGTCTACAAGGACGTCTAGAATGCACCAATCACTGATTTCCTTAGCAGGCTTACTTATTTTTTTACTTAAATGTAGTTGGGAGTAGATGAGGTCTGAGGCAGCATGCTGCATTGTGAAGTCAGGATGCTCGATTGTAACAATAGGAGAAGTGGAAAGCAGTCGACAACTGTCAATTAAACCAGTTGATAATGTGACTGAAAGGCAGTTGATAGAACTAAAAGCAGTGCACTCTTAGGAGAAAGTGGTAATTTCCAGGAAGTGGTAATCTCTGTGCAATGGTTGGCCAATTATGCTGTCATTTCTGAGGATGTGCAAGCTCAATCACGATTTCTTGAAGCATTTTCCTTCTGAACTGTGGCTGTAGGGGGTGCAGCTTACATTTTGAAGGGAGGATATTGTGGGCAAGGCAGGTCGTCTTTGTTCTGGGATCATTTATGCATGCTTACAGGCAACTAGAGACAGGAAGGAATCAACGCAGAAATATCAAACTTCAAAACCCCGGTAGCTCAGAAAAGTAGTGGTGATTCAAAAGAAAATAGGGAAGAAAGGGGGTCCGTGGGGACAGGTCACGATTAGGTGGAAAGAACTTATCATTTGCAGGAGATACTATGACCACCTGCCCCAGGTCACTGTCCCGGGTCAGTGTCCTCAGGGAGCTGGACATGCTGCTCTACTTCAAGGCATAGACCACCTCTGCTTCTCAGCACCCTGCTTCCTGTGAGTGACGTAGGCATGTGTGTAGGAAAGGCTTTGCAGAAAAAGACTTTCCTGTTCTAGATCCTGCAGAGCACCACAGGACAAGGAAGGGTGCACCTGCCCCGGGACTTGGGGCTCTCCCTAGGGTCCTCTCTGGTCTTCCTCTGGCCACTCCTTTCTCTCTCTCAACCCCTATGTTGGTATTTCCCAGTTTTGCCTTCAGCTTCTTCTACCCTCTCTGAGTCGTGTAGACCAGTCTCCGAGCTGATTTCCATCACTAGGGAGTGTGATGACTCTCAAAGCTGCAGCTCTAGCCAAAATCGGTTTGGCTCAATGGATAGAGCGTCCGACTGCAGACTGAAAGGTCCCCGGTTCCATTATGGTCAAGGGCATGTACCTTGGTTGCGGGCACATCCCCAGTAGGGGGTGTGCAAGAGGCAGCTGATTGATGATTCTCTCATCAATGTTTCTAACTCTCTATCCCTATTTCTTTCTCTCTGTAGAAAATCAATAAAACATATTTTTTTAAAAAAAGAGCAGAGAGCATTGAGTCATAATTTAGTTGGCCATATAGCCCCATTTTGAAGAGATTACAGTGTCAGCAAAAGTGTGATCCTCAGAGACTGAGAGACCACTTTCAGTAAGCTACACACAGTCTACTGTCCCCCTCGGTGCATTCTGTTCAACGTAGGGCTGCACGTTTATTACCTGGAAGAAGCTCCAGAGAATTATTAGTTTGGGGGAAAATAAATGCTAACATGTGTTAAGTTTTAATAACCCTGGAAAAGCAGACTATGAAGAGCGGCTATCCAGCTTTTCGAGCACAAGAGTAAAAGGATGTGGATCAGGTCATCGTCTCCTTGAAGAAATCCTTGGGATCATTTATCGTGGGCCTTTCTGCCACTAGATGATGTTATGTACTCTGAGGACCCACGAATGAAGGCTTTTTAAAAAAAATATATATTTTATTGATATTTTACAGAGAGGAAGGGAGAGAGATAGAGAGCTAGAAACGTCGATCAGAGAGAAACATCGACCAGCTGCCTCTTGCACACCCCCTACCGGGGATGTGCCCACAACCAAGGTACATGCCCTTGACTGGAATCGAACCTGGGACCTTTCAGTCCGCAGATTGACACTCTACCACTGACACTGAGCCAAACCGGTTTTGGCGGATGAAGGTTTTTAATCTCTTCTCCTAGGCCTCCCTCGAGACAGGTCCGATGGAGGAGGGTCTTGATGATGGAGGATGAAGGAGGAGTTTGGAGGGATGCTGAGAAGGTCCTATCTAGTCCCAATATTTACCCTTTTGGGGTTTCTCAGCTTGTGATGAGCCTGTAACGATCATCATCGGCCTTGGAAGGTGGTTTCAGGACGTTAAGGCATGCTTCTGGTTTGAGACTAGCTCTCAAGTCCTCTTTTCAAAATAGGGGTTATCAGCTTGGAAGTCACGTGAGGAAGAGGAGACAGGCTCAGCAGAGGGTCTTGGGAGGGAGGCCTCTGGAGATAGGATGCTGGGGATAAGACTTGAGAGAGGAGGCAGAGCTGAAGTCATTCCTTTTCTCCTAGATCCAGCTTATAGTCCAGACTGCAGGGCCATATACACCTTAACTAATGTCTTCAACAGGCCTATTTTAACAATGTATAGAACGACGTGGGCACTCCGCTGGGCAGGTATTCCTCATGTTACAAATGTGGCAGATGAAGTCCATATGCTGCTACTTAAGGCTCTACAAGATGTGTTCATGACCGCAGACTTTTAAAATAAGATAATTTTGTGGTTTATTGAGCCTCCCAAATTATTTTGATTTTCCATTTAGTGATCAGGAATGTGTACGATATAGATACTGTGTCTTTCCCTCCATCTTGACTACCCCCTCCCCCCAATTTTGAGGACAAAGCAGCATGCATTTAAAAGGAAGATAAAGATTAAGAATGTGCTGAGCCGAAACCGGTTTGGCTCAGTGGATAGAGCCTCGGTCTGCGGACTGAAGGGTCCCGGGTTCGATTCCAGTCAAGGGTATGTACCTTAGTTGCAGGCACATCTCCAGGAGGGGGTGTGCAGGAGGCAGCTGATGGATGTTTCTCTCTCATTGATGTTTGTAACTCTTTGTCCCTCTCCCTTCGTCTCTGTAAAAAAATCAATAAAATATATATTTAAAAAATGATTAAGAATGTTCTAGACTTAACCATGACCTAAATTTATACAATTCAGACGGAGTTCAAAGGAGAATTCATGTGCTGTGACTCCCCTGGTTCCCTGAGGACCCCCCCCCCCCCCACCGGGGACAATTCAGAACACCTTAGCAGCGGGTAGCGTTTCTCCTTCCTAAATGTATCGGAGATTTCCTTACAGGCTTAAGAGAACGAAAGAATGGAGTTTATTAAAATGTCTCACTATGGCAGGAAAAAGTAGTTAAGATTAGCAATGAAACGGAACACTTACAAGCAAAGGCCAAAATAAAAAGGTAATTGTGCGGTCAAGTCTGATCGTATATAAAACTATGAAAGCGAAAGTAATGGTGACTTCAAATCCAGTGATAACAATGTATGGCTCAGGGGCTTGAGAGAGGATAAAAAAGGCCATAGATGTCCCAGTTAGCGCCTGTAGGGAGAAAGCACAGACATGGTTTATCAGTGGTTATTGAACACAAGCCTACGCTGTTAAAGGGATCGTTTCTAAAAAAAAAAATAACCTAAATAAACCAGTTACTGCCATACACACATCTAAAAGGCACGACTAGCTCTCACCGGTTTGGCTCAGTGGATAGAGCGTGGGCTTGTGGACTCAAGGGTCCCAGGTTTGAATCCTGTCAGGGGCATGTACCTTGGTTGCGGGCACATCCCCAGGAGGGGGTGTGCAGGAGGCAGCTGATGGATGTTTCTCTCATTGATGTTTCTTTTTTTTTCTCTTTTTAAAATATATTTTATTGATTTTTTACAGAGAGGGAGGGAGAGAGATAGAGAGCTAGAAACATCGATGAGAGAGAAACATCGACCAGCTGCCTCTTGCACACCCCCTACTGGGGATGTGCCCGCAGCCAACATACATGCCCCTGACCGGAATTGAACCTGGGACCTTTCAGTCCGCAGGCTGACGCTCTACCACTGAGCCAAACCGGCTTCGGCTCTCATTGATGTTTCTAACTCTCTCTTCCTCTCCCTTGGTCTCTGTAAAAAAATCAATAAAATACATTAAAAAAGGCAAGACTAAAATGCATGGATGTGTGTATATGGCCGAAATCATTTATTTGGCTATTTACAGCATTCACTATAGCTCACTGTTGTTGGCTAAAACATAACTCGCCCAATGCTCATCTATGCCTGTTGCCTTTGCTCTCTGGGAATGCACTACCTTCCTGATACAAAATTCTTCCTCCTCGTCAGCAGAACTGTTTCCCTGTAACTCTGGACTACTTCCACGCCGTCTCCTATATGTCACTTCTTTAAAATTAAAAAATTCCCCCCCTTCCCTCTTTTTCTGGAACTCCTTCCGCATGGTCTCCTATGGCAGTTTCCGCTTCTCTAACTGGCCGGGCCGCCTTCCTCCACAGGATGATTCATTCTCTCCGAATGTCTGTTCAGAACTGGCTGCCATGCTCCTGCGGGCCCCACACCCCAGGCTCTGGGCTAAAGGAGCCCTGAGCTGGGTCCCATCCAACTTCTGACCGACAGTCAACAAGCAGCACCCCCCCCCCCCCCCCCCCCGAGTCTTCTTATCCGGCTGGCTTCTGACTGGCCCACGGGCAGCTGCCTCCCCTGGGGACCTGGGGACCTGGTTTGGGGTCCCACTGTGGGGCCTCCAGGCACACAGGCTGACTTTGCTTTATGAGTGTGGAAAGCCCCCAGGGGGAGGACAGTGCCTTCTCTCTCTCCTTCCTCTGGGATGCCTGGCCTCTGGGGCGGCCTGGATCAGGACCAGGTTGGAAGGGAAGACAGGGCATTCTACTTCCTGCTCTCCGCCCATCGCGCTTCCCCGAGCACCGTGCACACCGCCCTCCCTCCGCCCGCAGCCCTCACCAGCCGCATCAGCTTCACGTAGCCCTTCACGCTACAGCAGAAAGGGCGATGCTTCGGGTTCATGGTGCCCGCAGGCCCGGCAGCAGCAGCCCTGGCCCTTCAGCCCTGCCCCGCCCCCCCCTCCACGGGGCCTCCTGCGGGGACCAGCAACGGCAGCAGGCTCCTCGCACCGCCCCCCCCCCGCCCCCAACCTCCAGGCGAGGGGGTCCTCTTTCTGCTCTCACGCGCCTGCACAGCCCACACTACTGCGCATGCGCCCTAGCCTGTTCCCTGGCAAGCTGCATTTTTTTTGCAAAATGAGCCACTGCTGGCCAGGCCCCTGGGAGCACGTGAGCACCGCCCTGCTCTGCCAGGCACCAAAGGCAACCGCTTCCCAGCTCTCCACAGGGCGATGGTGGGCAGGCAAGGAAGGGGGTCCAGGAATGTGTGTCCTGCCACCCCATACCCTGGGCATCACAAATGCCATCGTCTGGAGTAGCCACCATTACCCTCTCCTCATAGCATTTATCATCAGCTGATATTGTAGATATCTTTAAAGAATATTTCTTATTATCGAAACCGGTTTGGCTCAGTGGATAGAGCGTCGGCCTGTGGACTCAAGGGTCCCGGGTTCGATTCCGGTCAAGGGCATGTACCTTGGTTGCATGGGGGATGTGCAGGAGGCAGCTGATCGATGTTTCTCTCTCATCGGTTTCTAACTCTCTATCCCTTTCTCTTCCTCTCTGTAAAAAATCAATAAAATATATATTTTTTAAAAGAATATTTTTATTGATTTCAGAGAGGAAGGGAGAGAGACAGAAACATTGGTGATGGGAGGGAGTCATTAATCGGCTGCCTGCTGCATGCACCACACGGGGGATCGACTGTGGCAGGTTTTGCTCAGTGGTTGTGCATAGACCTATGAACCAGAAGGGCCCCTGTTAGGTTCTGGGCTTAATAATATAAATTGCACAAAAGCAAGGACCTGCCAGTCTGCTTCTCTCCCTGCAGGATCCCGTTGTCAAGCGTTCAGAGGAGAGAGTGTGCTTATGGAGGACACGGACTTGCCCTGTGTGAGGGCTGTGGCATAGACTACAGGATGCACAATGTGGGCTTGAACTATTCCCACCAGTGATAGACAAAGGTTTCCTTTTCTCCACATCCTCACCAATACTTATTTGTTGTGTGTTTTTTTTAAAAAAATATATTTTATTGATTTTGTACAGAGAGGAAGGGAGAGAGATAGAGAGTTAGAAACATCGATGAGAGAGAGTCATCGATCAGCTGCCTCTTGCACACCCCCTACTGGGGATCTGCCCGCAACCAAGGTACAAGCCTTTGACCGGAATCGAACCTGGGACCTTTCAGTCCCCAAGCCGACGCTCTATCCATTGAGGCAAACCGGTCCCGGCTATTTGTTGTGTTTTTGACAATAGTCCATCCTGACAAGTGTGAGTTGGTATCTCATTTGTGGTTTTGATGTGCATTTCCCTGATATTGAAGAGACTGTCTTTCCCCATTTTATATTCTTGCCTCCTTTGTCATAGATTAATTGACCAAATATGCATGGGTTTATTTCTGGGCTCTCTCTTCTTTTCCATTGGTCTATGTGTCTGTTTTCATGCCAGCCCCACAGTTTTGATTACCATAGCTTTGTAGTATAGTTTGAAATCAGGGAGTTTTGTTCTTTCTCTAGATTGCTTTGGGTATTCTAAGTTTTTTTTTTTTTCCTTTTTTTTTTTTTCCAGTTTCATACACATTTTAGGACTCTTTGTGGTTGTCGTGTGTGTGTGTGTGTGTGTGTGTGTGTGTGTGTTTTAAACACCTTCCTGAGGGATCTAGTGCATTTTCAATCCAGTCTCTGGATATGCCAAGAGTTCAGAGGAGAGAGTGTGCAGGCTGTGAAACAGCATAGATGGGCTTGCATTCCACCTCCACTCGGTGATGCATGCTCACGATCATTTTTAAACAAGGTGCCTAAGTTTCCGAAGATCAGCTCAGCTAGGGAAACGGGAGTGACAACAGCCATTTGCAGGATTCTTGGGACGAATAACTGACGCGGTGAGTGTGTGCCACGTGTGTGCCACGTGCCTGCCTGGCACGGGCGCTCGGTCATGTGACCCCCGATCATTGTTAACCAGTCAGTGGCTGGTATTATTGGCCGCCCATCCTCCAGGCTTGCCAAGCCACGGGTTCAGCCCGCCAGCGTCCACTGAGCGCCAAGATTTATTTTATTTATTTTTCTGTCTGCAAACGGCGACCTCCGCGCCGCGGATGGCTCTCGCCGTCGGAGGCGGGGAAATGGGGCGGGGTCTCTTTAAGGGCCGGGCCCCAGCTGGCGCCCCGCCGAGCCGGCGCGGGAGGGAGGCTGCGCGCGCCGCCGCCGCCGCCGCCGCCGCCGCCGCACCGGAAGGAAGCGCGGCCTCCGGACCCGCCGGCCCGCCGGGCCATGCTCCTGCGGCCGCTGCGGGGCTGGGTCAGCCGGGCGCTGCGCCCGGAGGGGTCCGGGAAGCCCGCCTGGAGCCCGGGGCAGCGGGGAGCACAGCGCCGGGCCTGGCCTCGGGGTAACGCGTCTCTGGGTGCCACGTCTTAGCGTCCAGCGGAGGCCGCCCCGTCCCCTCCCTCCTTCCCTCGGGTCGCGGGGACCCAACTGAACCCCAAACTCCCGGTTGGAGGCGCGGGGGGGTCCAACTCCGGTGCGCCTGTGGGGGGAAGGGGCGGGGCAGCCCCTGGCACACGCCCCCGGACGCCAGCCGGCCGGCCGGCTGCGGGGCGGATGCGTCCGAGGGGCGCGGGGCCAGGTCTCCGGTTCGGAGTTGGGGAGCCCTCGAAAGAGGAGAAAGAACTCCACACCCAGTGGCGGAGGCTGGGAGCTGCAGACAGGCAGCCAGCCCCCCACGAATGCAGGGATCACTGCTAACGGCCAGGCTCCCTGGGCCTCCGGCTGTTGGGTGGCCCCCCAGAACCACCTGTGAGGGGGTGGGGTGGCCTCGATACTAGCCCCGGGCTTAGAAGAGAAACCTGAGACCTATGGCCAAGGCCAAGGCCAACTCTCACCTGTGCCCACTCTGTGTTTTCATTCACTGGACACCAGCTGTGAGCATCAGCGATATTAAATGTGTGGAAAAGGGAAAGCCGGATATTAATAACTTAAGTGAAAACGCTGGCACGGTTGGGGCGCAGGGGTGTCAGCAGGCCCCAGGTGGCAGGGGCACAGTGTCACACAGGTAGACAGGTGCAGTGGGTCTGCCTCCCTCCGGCCATGGAGGCCCCAGGTGTCATTGGAAAAACACTTCGAGGCCAGGGAGCAAGCATTAAAAAAAAGCTCTGTTTTGTGGTGGTTTAGCAAACTAGGTCAAAGGAGAGTGCATCATTGACAGCTAAGCTTAAAGACGGATTTCCTTTCTTTTGTAGATAAAGAAAACGAGAAGGAGAAAAAGTCAGTGGTAAGTCCCTCTTGTATGTGCACTCTCCATGGACATAATTTGTGTGGAGGGGAGTGAAGGGGTTCACACAGTAAAAAAACAGAAAAGCCAGAGAATCTCCAGGATCAGAGGGAGGTCTGGCTCCATCCCTGGGTCTCAGACTCCCTCCCCAGCTGATATGATAAAATATTATTCACCCATTCAGAATCGTGTTTTTGAAAAATATTTAATGACCTGGAAAGGTACTCATTATGTAAGAGATGAAAAGAAAAAAAAAATCAAGGATAAAAATCTATGATGTGGGAATAAAATGAAATAATATATAAATCTTCCATTGGAAAACCCCCCAGAAAGAAGTATTACAAACTATTGCAGAATTGTCAGTCTGGTTAAGGCGGAATTGGGGAGTGTTAACAATGGGTTTGAATGAGAGGGAGAGAGAATTTGGGGGGTAAGGAGTCTTCCCTTAGTTATTTGACTGTTAATTCACTTAGTTATTTGACAGGGTTCCTTTAAAAAAAAACAACACACAGCAACACAGCTGTAGTGAGTTTAATTTACATACCCCCGAATTCACCCATTTTAAGTGAATTTCAGTAAATTTACAGAGTTGTGCAACATTAACACACTAATTTTAGAATATTTCTATCATTAGGAAAAGAAACTTCTTGCCCATTTAAAGTCACTCCCCCAGCCTTAGGCAACCACTAACCTACTTCCTCTGTGGATTTTCTTTTCTTTTTTTATAATACATTTTATTGATTTTTCACAGAGAGGAAAAGAGAGGGATAGAGAGTCAGAAACATCGAGGAGAGAGAATCATCGATCAGCTGCCTCCTGCACACCCCCCACTGTGGATATGCCCGCAACCAATGCACATGCCCTTGATTGGAATCGAACCTGGGACCCCCCCAGTCCGCAGGCCGATGCTCTATCCACTGAGCCAAATTGGTTTCGGCAGATTTGCTCTTCTGAACATCTATATAATCTATATATCTCTATGTATAAAAGTCTAATAAGCTGAGGCTAATAATCCGACCAGTCTCTCTGACACGCACTGACCACCAGGGGACAGGCGCTCAATGCAGGAGCTGCCGAGCTGCAGGGACTTGGCAGCTGCATTTCTCGGGCGACGCGCCCCAAAACCAGAGAGGAGGGAGCCCGATTTCAATTTCAGCTGTGGGTTATGATGGTCCAAATCTGGTTTACTTGCATTTGCATTCCGCACCCTGTACGACAGCAACTTTGCCGAGTGCCCCCTTGTGCTCTGGGACCCCCTTGGGGGATGTCGGAGAGCCGGTTTTGGGCCTGATCCCTGCGGGCCAGGCTGAGGGACTTCACTCCCCAGATGCTGGGGAGGGGACCGAGGGAGGTTAACGCCAAGGCATGTCCAGCCCATCTTGCCCCGCCTGGCCCAGCCGTCCACCTTCAAATTAATTTCCTTTCAATGTGCCTGAATCTGTGCAGCGGCTCACTAGTTTCTGATAAAAGGGAATCATGTAGCATTCAGTCTTATGGGTCTACCTTCTTTCACTTCCGCTTGTTTTGAGGCACATCCACCTTGTAGCCTGTATCACTACTTCCTTTTTGTTGCCAAATAGTATCCGATGGTGTGGATGTACCGCACTGTATCTATTTACCAGTGGTTGGACATTTGGGCAGGTTTCCTTTTCACTGCCTATTTCTCAGGGTCTTTTGGTTCCGGTGGGGGCTTGGAGGCCCTAGCCCTAGCCTGTTTGCCTCTGGAGAGCTTGGTTCTGATTAGACATGGCCGTTATCTCTGGAAGCATGAGTGATTTTTATTTTCTCCTTTTGGTTCTCAGTATTTCATACTGCAAGGTTGCTTACCTTCTATTCAGGAAAGATTAAATGTTGTTATTTAAAAATTAGGCTATTGCCCAAACTGGTTTGGCTCAGTGGATAGAGCATCGGCCTGCAGACTGAAAGGTCCCAGGTTCGATTCCAGTCAAGGGCATGTACGTTGGTTGCGGGCACATAGGAGGCAGCTGATGATGTTTCTCTCTCATCGACGTTTCTAGCTCTATCCCTCTCTCTTCCTCTCTGTAAAAAATCAATTAAAAAATATATATTAAAAAATAAAAAAATAAAAATTAGGCTAGGTGTGCAATGCAGTGTTAATTGTAACCACAGGAAGTTGAAATTTGACAAGGAACATGTACTCTTTGGCACATGAAAGAGAGAAAAGCCGGGCTGCCCACATCCTCCCCCAGCATGGCAAACATCTGTTCTTGAAATCTCTCCTAATCTCCTGCGACTTTCCTTCCATCTTCACACTCACTGTGTGCTGTGTGGGTGCTGGGACTGGCTGCTGAGCCCACAGTGCTTGGCACATAGTAGGCTCTCTGTGAGCAGTTGAAAGACTCTCAAAGATGAGAAACGTGTGTAGAAACTAACCCAGGCCTGAAGCATGCTGAAATGCAATGATGTTCATCTCTCAGTAGTGGAGTGTAGACGATATTTTTCTCTTTTATGAAGTTTTTCTATTTTCTTCAACGGGCATGCTCTCCTATAGTATTTTTAGATACGACTTTTAAGAAAAATTATAAAGACTTCCTTTTCTTGGTTCCTCTTTCTCTCCTTGGTGACAGGAGAACTTTCTGGGATTCTTCATGCCTGCGTGCTCTGTTATTAATCGAAGGCCTTAGATTGACCAACTTTTAGGATTTCGTGGTGGGAGGTAGAGCAAGTCTTTTTAGAAGAAAGTTTCATCTGAACAACATGTTCTTTGTAGAAAGAAATAACGTCTGACGTTTGGTTGAGCTCTTTTTAAATATTTAGGAAGAAGAAAAGTTGTTTCCTAGAAAAAAAAACAACAATGAGCCCTGGCCGGTGTTTCTCAGTGGTTAGAGCACCAGCCTGTGTACCAGAAGACTGTCTTGGCCTAGACCAACTATGCTGCTTACCTGAGCCCCCCTGCAGAAATTCTCCCCGCTGTTCTCCCAGGGGCTTGACTTCTGGTTCTAACAGGCATCTGTCTTTTGCCAGGTGTGTGTTGAGGGCAATATAGCCAGCGGAAAGACAACGTGCCTGGAGTTCTTCGCCAACACGACAGACATCGAGGTACGGCCTCCACGGCAGGTTCTTGAGCTTGACAGAGTAATTTATAGGCGGTGGAGCAGCCCTGCCCAGTAGGATATAATGCGAGCCACAAATGCAGGCCACATGTAGAATGTACAATTCCTAATAGCCTTGCTAAAAAAAGAAGAAAAAAAAAAGAATATTTAATATTATATATCCCAGATGTTGTCACACCAACAGGTAATCAGTATAAAAATCATCAGTGAGCTATTTTGCATTTTACCTTTCATACTAAGTCTTTGAAGTCTGGAATGTATTTCATATTTCTAGCATATCCCAATTTGAACTAACCCATCCGAACTTTTTCCTTTTCAAATGTGTTTTTATTGATTTTTAGAGAGAGGACGGGAGAGGGATAGAGAGATAGAAACATCAATAAAGAGAGAAACATCATCGATCGGCTGCCTCCTGTACACTCCTCCTGGGGACTGAGCCTCAACCTGGGCATGCGCCCTGACCAGGAACTGAACCAGTGACCTTTTGGTTCCTGGGTTGATGCTCCACTGCTGAGCCACACTGGCTGGCCCCATTCCAACTTTTTAATAACTACATTGGCTCACGGCCACTGTACTGGACAGCGCAGGTACAGAGCTGGTTAGGAAAAGTTTACATGTGAAGGAAGGCAAACTATTGAGCATGGCTGGGATGTTACAGTGTATGTGAGTCTGTGGGGAGTATTACCATGCATAGCCAGCTAACACAATTTCTAGTTTGTTTACAGCTCAGTCACTAAGAATAATCTCTACACCGAGACCTTGACCTGACCCTTTTTCCTTGTAGATTTTAGTGGTGTAATAGTCTGTATATGGTTTTTTTCCCCCCTCCCTATACTGCAGACCCTATAATTTTCAAACTTTAGGGTCATCTGCTTTCCTCCTTTCCTTTCCTCGGTGATGGGGCGTTGTCCTATGAAGAAACAAGATTCTTAGCTATCAGTGTGCTCAGTGCAGAGATCAGAGGGAGGAAATGGAGGCAGAGCAAGTGGCCAGGGTCACGGGAGAGTTCCCACGCTGGAAGTTGGGCTTCGATTCGCAGCCCGAGTGCCTGAAGTAGCTTCTCTCACCTCTGCCAGCCGGACAGGCCGGCAGTGCGGACTGGGATGGAGCACACAGAGGAACTGAGAGACCCTCCCTTGCCCTTAGGGAGCTCCAAGGCCGCCAGAGGTGGCCATGCGCCTACCTTTGTGTGCAGGGGTGGATAGTGTTGTCTGAGCCATATCTGGAAGTCACGTGGGGAAGGTATGCTTAGACTGAGTTATGGCCTCGCACGGAGGGTTGCTCCACCTGGATGCCCAGATCATCATTTTGTCTACCCCAACACGTATATGGTTTCATTTCAGCCCGGAGGAGCAGCAGCCCTTTGATGCTTTCTTTCCCTGCAGGTGTGTCCGGAGCCTGTGCCCAAGTGGAGGAATGTCCGTGGCCATAACCCTCTGGTGAGTGTGTTGTTCCGCCTGCACCACCAGCTTCTTCCTGAGTGCATGGCGGTGCCTGAGCGTGCCCCCTGCCCATCGGCTGGGTTGGAGGCGGAGGAGGAGGAGGAGACAAACGGAAAGTGGCTGCATGTGGGTGTTCGGAGCTCAGGGATCTTGGAGACGGGGCTGGGAAGGTGCAGAGCCCAGGGACCTCCTGTCAGTGATCCCAGATGATCTCAGGTGGTTAGCCTTGGTTACCCAGGGGTCTGCCTCCTGCTGTTCCTTCTCCCACCCCCTCCGAGAAGAAACCCATTAGAAACCAGGTCTCCTCAGGCCTAGCCTTCTCAGGACCCATCGCCTCTAACCAGCTTCCTTAGTAAACCTCTGATTTGCATTTGCACTTGGCAACGTCCCGGGCACTGCCTCAGGCTCACCCCGAGGCTTCCTGTCTGCTTTCCCAAGGCCGGACCTAGCAAGCAGGGGCTCTAGTGTGCTTGTGCCCCTTGTACTCTTTCCCCATTCGGAAGGCTCTGCTCTGCTCTGCGTGAACGTGAAGGCTGGAGTCTTGTCCTGCAAGAGGAGCTTAAGAAAGGGCAGCCTGCCCCATCATGTAGGGGTGACCAGCTTCCTTATTCAGGCATTGCCCAAGGTCACACATGGTACATGATAGATCTCCTTTCAACCTTGGACTAGAGGGGAGCCTCTATAGTCCCCTCATTTCTAGCAACACAGTTGGGCTTTCCTGGTGTGGTTCTCAGATTCTTGAGTTCCACTGGGGGCAGGGACTGTGTCTGTTTTGGCTCACTGTTGTTTGCTAGGACATAACACACTGCTGAGCACTTAGTAGGAGCTTGTTCTGTTATTCATCCAATCACTAGTTGTTGCCTGCGCCTGCTCTCCTGGCCCTAATTTACTGGTGTGGGGAGGCAGAAGACAGTTAACTGTGTGATGTGGCGGGTAGCGGTTTGAGCTATGAAAAAGTCTAAAGCAGGTAAAAGGATGTTATTTAAATAAGGCAGAAACTCTCAGAGTCTCTGAATAAAGAATCCCAGAGACGTGACCAGACTTCACCGCTGTGCAAGTGGGAGAAGACAGAATGCCAGTCTCTCTGGGCATCACAGAAAAGCCTCAGAAACATTATCATTCTCTAGGTAACCGGAGGATCCAGGGCTGGGTTATTAAGACAACTAGAGTTGCAGACGAGGGATTATGGTAATATTTCATAGGGCACAGTCCCAGTCTCAGAACTCGAGTGTCCTTGGTTCAAAGAGCATTTCCAATGACAGTTTTGTAATAATAAATATAATAGAATTAGATATTTTTGCATAAGTCTCTACTCTAGGGGGAAGGTCAAGATTGGTAGTTTTGTGAAAAGTCTCAGTCCATCACTCTCTGAATTGGCTTTCTAATACAGAAGGTTTTTGTTTCTGCAGCCGTCAGACAAGAGGGATTGCTTCTCCTAACCTTTCCGAGATTTTCTTTTACCTGAAGTTAGGAGCCTGTAGTTTTCTTTCTTTTTTCTTTTACAAATATATTTTTATTGGTTTCAGGGAAGGAGAGAGGGAGGGAGGGGGAGAGAGAGAGAGAGAGAGAGAGGGAGGGAGAGAGAAATAGAGAGAGAGAGATATGATGAGAGAGAATCATTGATTGGCCACCTCTTGCATGCCCCCTACTGGGGATCAAGCTTGTAACCTAGCCGTGTGCCCTGACCGGAACCAAAAGGTGACCTCCTGGCTCATAGAAGCCTGCAGTTCTGAATGCAGAGTTGGAGTTTTATTAGTTAACGCCAAGAAAACAAACGAACAAACGTGGAAGGGTAAGACTATTAGTCAGTGGCATATGGAACATGAAAGACTAGTATAGATTCCAGGGGCTCAATGAACATTGTTGAATGACTGCATGAACGTTCCCTGGGGATTTCATATAGGCTCCCTTGTGCTGTTGCTGGGCTGTCTTGTAAGTACTCCAGTGTCTGTCTGGCCCCACTTCAGCCCACGTAGATATTACTAGATGGCTATCGCTGACCAAAACGACCGGAGTCCCGTAGGTAGAGCACGTTGAGGTAAGTTGCTGTGTTCTCCCTCTGCAGGGTCTGATGTATCGTGATGCCTGCCGATGGGGCCTCACGCTGCAGACATACGTGCAGCTCACCATGCTGGACCAGCACACTCGTCCGCAGGTACCTTCACATGCGTGGGCTCAGCCTTTGTAACACTGTCTTCTGATGAGGGCTCTGTGATCGCCAGGAGGGGAACCCTCGCAAGGAGGCCTCACTCCTGGGCCTTCAGTGCTGCTCAGCCTTCTCTGTCTTGGGCCAAGGTCTCTGTTCTGCTGCTGAGGACCGCCTCCCCTCCCCCTCCCCCACCCTAGCAGCCCCAGCTAGTCAAGAAGTTGCTCTGCTAATACTGTGAGCCTGAGTCTTCATGACCCAACCATGACTGGGCTCCCCACCATGTAATTCCTCTCAAGGTGTGGTCCCTGGACCAGGAGCAGCAACACATTTTTCTGGCCCCATCCTGGACCTGCTAAGTGAGAAGTTCTGGAGATGAGGCCCAGCAATCTGTGTTTTATCAAGCTCTCCGGGTGATTTCAATGCATGCTTTGTTTGTTTGCATGTTTGAGACCCTCTCTCTAAACTTCACAAGGTCTGGCTCTTGGTTCAAATTCTTGAGAACAAAAAATCTGATTGGCTCAGCTACGGTCAGGTGCCCAGCCCTGGGCCAATCAGGTGTTGGAAAAGTCATGGCACGCAAACAGGCTTCTTGGGCCTCTTCCATCAGCGGGGATGTGAATGGGGCAGAGTCTCTTAGCAAGGCTGGCTGAGGAGATCCTGATTGGCGTATGTGGTTCAAAACGGCAAGTTCAGCCGAAAAGAGCGGCTTTGTCCTCTCCCAGGAGGAGAGCCCTACGGCCAGTTACACGGGTGCAGCCACTTGGCTGGGCGGTTTGATCAAGGCTTGGGCCCTTGCAGTTATAGCTATCGATCTTCTACAAATCCGAGTAGATAATGAGCAGAACGGTTTGAATTTCTATCCCCCCAAATGTGTGTCTAAATGATGCAGGTTGGAGGCTCTGCAGTTGGCACTTTTCCCTTTGCTCACCCCACTTTCCTGAGTGGTAGTCAGGAAACCGGAAAAGTATCTGTCAAATGTGAATATAACGGGACACACCATGGAGGAGGCCTGGGTCAGACAAACAGGAAGAGAGATGGGTGCGATGGGAACTAGCAGAAGGTGGTATGGAGAGTGATAAGGAAGGAGAGGATAGAAAAAAGCAGGGAAGACAGACAGATAGATGCACAGGAGGAGGGAGTTAGGAAATCCCTGGGTCATGGTTTTGAGTCTCACCCTGATCTGCTGGGTCAGGTCCCCTCGGTGCTGTGGGTGCGTGAGTACCATGCCGAGTGACAGCAGTGTTTGCCCACTTGGTGTCAAGGGTAAGGGCTCTTCCTGCTCCCCTGTGGGACACTGTGGACAAAGGGAAGGGTCACCTGGGGACAGTGTGAGCAGTCTGCCATGGACGGGCAAGCAGTGCGCCCTCCTTCCTGCTGGGCACAGTCCTTCCCTGCTTCCAAAGGCTGCAGACGCCTCCACACAGCCCTGGGGGGAAGGGGAGGAAATTGCAGGCCTCTCAGCCTGTGGGGCTCCAGAGAGTCAGACCCTGAAGCACTGCTGGCACAGTCCCCATAATGTCACCGGAACCCTCTCTGGGCTCTCTCTGCCTTAGGCGTTCAGATCCCTCTGCTTAAGCAAAGGCATCCCGTTTAGGTCCGTAGTAACCCCACACTTTGCACTCACACCGCTTTGCTGACCAGCACTTGGCAGTTAAACCCACAGTCCCGGCCAGGCTCTCCACTCCTGTGTTAGAGGCTGCTGCTGACCAGCCCTGGCCCCAGCCCCAGCATTGTGCTCCGGCCACTGAGCTTCCTGGTCTGGGGAGGGTGCAGGCTGAGGGAGGAGCACAGCTGAGCCTGTGTGAGCTGCTCCATTCTTGTGTTCAGCACGGACCACAGTCAGGGGGAGCACAGGCATTCTCCAAGCCTTCCTGGCCTCCTCCTCTTTGCGTGCGTTAGTGAATCACTTTTTGTTTTATTTTAGACGTCGCCTGTACGGTTAATGGAGCGGTCGATTCACAGCGCAAGATACATTTTTGTAGAAAACCTGTATAGAAGGTATCATAGTTTGCACTATTGATATTGCATTCATTTGTTCAAAATGAAATTGGAACTTGTTTACCCAAATGACAGATGTTGGGTACCTCCTATGCTGTATCAGTTCTCTATTGCCATGGTAATGCCATGTAATGAACAACCACAAAACCTCAGTGGCAGGCAGCTGTCTACACTGACTGCTCAGTCATGTGGGGTGGTCGGCCAGTCCAGACCTTGGCTGGACTCCCTGATATGTGAGGGGAGTGGCTGGTCTAGGATAGCCCTGGGAAGGGTGAGGAGCTGACTCATCTCTCTTTCTCTTGCCTCTCGTCCTCCTCCTGAGACCAGCAAGGACCCTGGGCATTCATTCCTCGTGGTGGGGGCAGCAACACCGCTGAAAGGCATGACTGCTTTTTCCTCAGCTTCACATTTGCTAACATTCCAATGGTGGGAGGGCCTTGGGGCGTCATGTGGCCAAGTGGGCGGATATAGGAAGGCGGAGACTTGGAGCGCCCAGAACAATCAGTCCCGCACAGGGTGCATGATCGTTGTGGGGGATGTAGGGAAAGGCTGCAGTGTTTAATCTTTCGGGCTGCTTTCCTGCCCTGGCAATTTCATACACATTTGTTCCCCCGCTGCCCCGCCCGGGAAGCCTGGTCCCGATGTGGCTCAGAACTGGGTTGGGCTGGATCGTCTGCCTGGACCTGGAGGAGGATTTCACAAGCAAGGAGCTAGTGGCCACTGCCCTTGGCGTTGGGGTCGATCTTCTCTTTCTCAGAAGCTCTTGCAGCCTTGGCTTGGAACCTGGGGGTCCGGGCCTTGCTGCCTGCGGGTGAAGGCTCAGGTGCCCAGAAAAGCCCACGGATTGGAATTCCGCTTCCATCAAAGCAGAATTTCTTGAAGGGTAGTCTTGCCTGTTGGGTCTCAAACAAGTGAGCAGTTCTCCTAGGGAGGTCCCCTTAGGGGTGGGCAGAATATCAGTGCAGTTAGCCCCCGGGGCTTGTGTGACATCCTGAAGAGGAAGATGTGTGTGTCTCTTACAATGAATTTCTAGAGGTCATGTCTCACACCTGAGGACATGACCCAGACCTCAGTGGACCGACCAGGGACGGCGAGTGGTACAACAAAAGAGCCACTGGGTTTGGGGCCACAGAGAGCCCGGCCTGGATCCCTGCTCAGACTTGAGCTTCTCGCAGCCTGTTTTCCTCATCTGTGAATGGCCTCATGTGGCCTTATGGAAACAGAAGAAAATAAGTATGCAGGTACTTGTGCTGTGTAAACTGGGGGCTCTCTGGGCCTCAGGGCGAAGGTGGCAACAAGCTGTGCCCGACAAATACAGTCAGCAGAGTTAAGGGGACCCAAGACCTCCAGTGTGCCACTTGCTATCGGGAGGCTCAGGAAAGCCCCCAGCTCACCACTGGTGAGTTGGGCCTTTGGATTTTCTGTGGAGGCTCTGTCATCTGTGTTCCATGGAGAGCAAAGCGGTGGCCTGTGTGTGTGTGTGTGTGTGTGTGTGGTGGGGGGCGCTGGACACGCCATTGTCCAGGTAGATTGGGGGGGAGGGAGGAAAGAAGAGGGGAGGAGCAGGCAGAGTTGCCAGGAGGAAAACCACAAAATGGACAAAACAGCAGCCACTGGCTGACATGCCTTTGGGAGCCCACTGCACACAGCTCGGGCCCCCCACTCTCCTCGCACCAAGCCCAGTTCGGGGTGGATCGGAGCTGGATGTTAAGAAGGGGAATGCCCCCCTGGGCCGTGGGGGTCCCCCAGCTGGCAGGGCTGTTCTCCCAGCTGCGCCATTCTCGGCTTTCCTGTTTGTTTCCTCCCTCCGGCAGAGGACATCCGGAGGAGCCAGGAGGACCCGGGTCTCTGCACCTCGGCTCCTTCTTCCTTCCCCTCGGCTCCTTCCCTTCCTTCCTTCCTTCCTTTTCAGTTTGCACTGTAAGCATGTGGCAGTCTCCCCGACTCCCACTCTTGATTTGAGAATTTGTTGTTAAGTTTTGGAAAATACAGCAAAGTATAAAGAAAAAACAATAGTCTCACAGAGTCCCACAGGTCAGAGAAAAGCACTTTCAACGTTTTGGTGTTTCTCTCTTCAAACTTTGTGGACGAATACTTTACAAAATTTGGTTGGTTCATGTACAGTTTTGTTTTTTGTTGCTTCTATTCAGAACTTTATTCAAGTCATGCACAGTTTTGTATCCTGCTGTTTTCATTGAATTACGAGCATGCCATTATGAACATGTGAATGCCATTAAATATTATTTTACAGCATCATCTTTCAGTTACTGCATGGTTTTCTGTTCTATAAATGTATCAAGGTTTAGTTTTTAAAAAAAATATGTTTTTATTGATTTCGGAGAGAGGAAGGGAGAGTTAGAGATAGAAACATCCATGATGAGAGAGAACCATCGATCGGCTGCCTCCCACACGCCTCCACACCGGGGATCGAACTGTAACCCGGGCATGTGCCCTGACAGGGAACTGAGGCGTGACCTCCTGGTTCAAAGGTCAGTGCTCAAACACTGGAGCCATGCCAACCAGGCACAAGGTTTAGTTTTTCATCTTTTTAAACATATAAACATTTAAAACAGTGCTACGCGGACATCCCTGACTAGTCCCACAAAATGAATTTCTAGAGGTGCAGTTGGCTTGCCGTGCCACCTCCTAACCCGGGCGCCGTCCCTGTTCTCAGGGGACAGGCTTCGGAGCCTCCTTCTCGGCTTGGAGCTCGAATTCGAAGTGGGTTTCTCATCGGGCAGTGCCTCCCCCGCTCGGGCTGCCTTACCCCATAGCCCTCACGGGGCGGCGGGCAGAGGCCGGAGGTGTGAAGGTCCTGGTCATCACCGCACGCCCCTTGTCGCGTGGGTCACCCTGTGGTGCCCGTGGCAGTGCCCTTTCCACCGAGGCCATAGCAGTTACTTTCGGGGAATGGCACCTCCCAGAAACTCCCCGGTGGGTAAGCAGAGCCCGCCCCCTCATTGCAGCGGGAAGATGCCCGAAGTGGACTACGTGATTTTGTCGGAATGGTTTGACTGGATCGTGAGGAACATCGATGTGTCCGTGGATTTGATAGGTGAGTCGGCCCTTCTGGCCTCCCTCCCCTGGGCCCAGTGAGGATGAGCTTGTCCAGGTTTCCAACCAGCCAGCAACCGTGGGGGCGGGGTAAGGGCGGGGATGGAGGCGTGGGGGACCCTTACTTTGGTGCTTCTTTCGCCATGTCAGTTCAGCCTTGTGTCCAAGGGCAGACGGAATTGGGGGGCTGCTGGTCCCGCCTGGAGAAGCACCTGGCCTTTGTTCCTCAAGCTGTTCCCAGTTTTTAAGGGAGGGAGGAGATGACAAAACCTAGACATTAACTGAGGCCCACTGGGGCTGGCTGGGCCCTGTGCTAAGCTCTACGTCTGGAGCCTTATGAGCCTCACCATGACCCAGTGGGGCTCCTGCCACGGGAAGGGAATGGAAGTCAGGATGTGGGTCGGGGTGCCTGTCGGGTCACACGGCTGGTTGGTGGTGGAGCCGTGAGCGACCTTGGTCTGTGCCTCCTGCTCAGCGATGCTGGCAGATGTTTCTCTCCAGGCCTCGCCCACACGCCTTCCTTCCCCTTCTCCTTGGCTTTCACTTCCAAGCCGTGAACAGTCATTAGAGCCACGTGTGCTTTTTAAATCTCAGTTTACCTCCGGACCACTCCTGAGACCTGCTATCAGAGGTTAAAGATGAGATGCAGGGACGAGGAGAAGGTCATCCCGGTGGTAAGAGCCCTTTAACCTGATCAGAGGTGAACAGGGAGCCGCCAGCACCCTGGCCTGGCCCCACCCACTGGGTGATCCTGTGCTGCTGTCACAGAGAGGGAAACGGGAACTGAGCGGATCAGAGGGGGAACTCTGACTTCCTCTGTGGCTGGAGACCCCACGTCCAGATCTGCTTCACTTCCTGTGTCCAGACTCAGCGGTTGGCACCCTCCCTGCCCCTGCCCAGGTATCACCCGGGCTTGTCGGGCCGCCTCCAGAAGGCAGCTTGCCTCCGTGCCCTCTGGGTCCCTTCTGGATCATGCCCTCCTGCTCACTGCTGCATCCCCCGTGCTCAGTGCTGTGCCGGCTCGGAGGCCACATTCATCGGTGGTGCTAACTGCTTCACCTCCTGGGCCTGGCTCAAGGCCACGATGACTCTGGTTGGGATTCTTTTTTTTAAAAATAAATATATTTTGTTGATTTTTTACAGAGAGGAAGGGAAAGGGATAGAGAGTTAGAAACATTGATGAGAGAGAAACATCCATCAGCTGCCTCCTGCACACCCCCTGCTGGGGATGTGCCCGCAGTGTCCCAGCCCCAAACCCTCATCACGGCTAAGGCCAGGGGCGGGGACTGTCCGGCCGGGATAAGGCCTGAGAAATCATGTGCCCTGCAGGGCATTAGGGGTGAGTTAATTAGATGCTTGACCAAACAGAGCAGGCTAATTTTTAAGTTGATAATTATGTATGGCCCACATGATGTTATAAATACCACATGGCCCTTGGCAGAAAAAGGTTCCCCGCCCCAGGTCTAGAGTATCCGCAGGTTAAGGCAGAGGGAGTGGGGCTCCCAGGCCAGTGAGAGTCACGTTCCTCTTGGTGGGAGGGAAAGGTTCAGGCTGCCCAGGGCTGGGATGCCTGGTCATGACATGGCCATGGGTCCCCGCCCCCAAAGGAACTGATGAATCGGCTGTTAAAAAGGGGTGGGGGCAGTAAATGAGAGAACCCCAGGGGAGGGATGTGGAAAGCCCCAGCAGCGTGCACTGGAGGGCCGCGCGGGGCGGAGTGAGCAGCTGCGTTTTTCACTGTCCACTGAGCCAGGCTGGTTGTCGTGGGCTTTGTCCAAGCCACTGCCCGTGGTCGTGACCTTCACCCTACCTGCCCGGCCCAGGTGGGAGAGGTGTGCTCGCTCCTCGTATCTCAGCAGCCTGTGTGTGTGTCTCCCGGCAGGAGTACCTGGATGCTATTCACCACCTCTACGAGGAATGGCTCATCAAAGGGAGCCTTTTCCCTAAAGTGGCCCCTGTTCTGGTAAGTCCTCCTGATAGGGCGGGAGACCTTTCTAGAAGGAAGAGAGACCTTTCTAGAAGGAAGAGGGGATGGTGGCCCTACTGCAGTCTGGGGAAGGGCCGAGTCCTGCAGCGCTCGGGAATGTGGAGGAAGGAAGCAGGGAGGGTGGGCGGGTCGCTGTCACTCTCCCAGGCCCCACTCTGGACGAGTCCCAGGGACTTGGGCAGACCCGAGAGAAGGCGGGCGATGTGACTCAGCGTCATTACACCGGTGGCCACAGTAGCATCTCACTTATCCAGCATCATCAGCGAAGGAATGTTCTAGATGGCAAAAGCCTCTAGGCCCGGGTTCTGGCCTTAACCATTTGGGATGGTGGTCTTTCTGATGCAACAGTCCCTTCTCCAGTGGATGGCAGGCTCGGAGCCTCACTGCACTTTCCTTGGTGACTCAGGGCATCCGAAGGAACATCATCTGCTCTTCGGGGCGGGCGCACAGTGACGCCTCCAGGAGGCGTGAGGTGTGTAGCTCTGTGTGCCCCAGCTCGCTAACATCTCCGACTCCTGTTTTTGTTTTTACGGCAGCCCTTCCTTCCCCTTCCGACACTCGCCATTTCTAACTCGATTGCTGTGTCTTCCCCATCCATGATTCCTTGCTTCTCCG
Source organism: Nyctalus aviator (assembly GCA_036971965.1). Classification (NCBI taxonomy): domain Eukaryota; kingdom Metazoa; phylum Chordata; class Mammalia; order Chiroptera; family Vespertilionidae; genus Nyctalus; species Nyctalus aviator. Next base: position 37,581,361 of record CM072936.1, read on the forward strand.
TCCCCTGGCTTTTTGATTTGCTGCCGCTGAATCTCTGCAGGCAGGCGCTGGCCGCCTCAGACCGCTGGGAATGAGTGTGCAGCGTGGACCTGCCGAGGGCCGCGCCCGGACTCTGCGCCTGGCCTTGGGGCTGCTCAGACACTCCCACTCCTGGCTCTCCCGGGCAGTGAGGTTGCTGGGAAGTGAGATATTACAATAATGGGCTTTACAGTATAGTTTCCCCTCATTGTAGGAATTTAGGCGGGATAAAGTGATGAGGAGAAACTCATGTATGAGCTCGCTGCAGGGACAAACTATAGAGGATTCTTAAGTGAAAACAGAGCCGAGAATGTAGATTGACCTAGGACGGGCGCTGTTTGGCTTTAGCCTGCCTCCCCCTACCCCCCTGCCTCCTCCTGCTCTCTCTCTTCACCTGTGAAGGGAGGCGGGTGCTGGAGCGAGTGCCGGCTGTGACCGTGTGTTTGATTTCCAGGTGATTGAGGCTGACCACGACCTGCAGAAGATGTTAGAGCTCTTTGAACAAAACCGGGACCGGATATTAACTCCAGGGCATCGGACACGCGGTCCATAGGACAGGAGAGCGTGCCAGAGAAATGCCCGCGGCTGCCTCGTTAGCCCTGAGGAGCGACGTGGAAAATCTCCTCTCGGGGGTGCTTTGAGTCTGGCCAGATGGTTTTCCTAATGGCCTTTCTCCTGTGTGGGTGTCTTTCTCCTGTGCGGGTTTCTGGCCCTAGAGGGTAGGTGACGAATGGGACCAATGGATTTGTCATGCCCTTAGGTGTTCGCAGCCTTGCTGGGCCCCTCCAATGAAGCGCTTAAGGGGGGGGCTCTCTGACCTCATGATGGTTTCTGGTCTCACCCCCTCAGGCCACACAGGAGGGTGAGAGTGGTCTTACATCCCAGGGCCGGAAGTTGAAGCTCAGAGAGGCTAAGGGATTCCCCAAGATGACGCAGCCAGGGAGTCGGCATCATCCAGCCTCTTGGCAATTCCAGAAATGTGCCCCTGCCCCACGCTGCCTCGTCCTGAGTACCCCGTCTGCCCCGGCTGGAGACCCTCACTTCTGCGTGGCGAGAGCCAGCGGGGCATGGGGCAAATGCCATCCTTTCTTTTTATGACTTTAGCAGCTCTCAGGACAATCAGCATTTCTAGACGTTCCCAAAATTGTACAGTGCTTGGCACAGGCCACCATGGCATCTACCCTGGGCACCTGGGCTTCCGGCCCCGGGAGAACTCTGCGTTGGCTCTGAACGGCGCTGGGTCTCCTGCTGATGAAGGCCATGCTGCCAGTTCCCTCTCAGGGACGTGGCCCGTGGCCCCCGGCTGGTCTGCCCAGTGCCGAGCAGAGCCAGGGGCTTCCAGCCCGAGGCTCCCTCACCCCATAGTGGCCTTTTGTGCGACCGAGAGTTTGTTCCCGGGGGAGAGAGATGCGAGGGGCCTTAAGTCTTCCCATCCAAGGGGACGCCTTCAGCCGTAAAGCGTGAAACCTCTTTATTGTTCAGAAAAGAGCGCAGCTCGCTCAGCTGTCCCTGCATTGGAGCACAGCTGCCCCCTGGGTCAGGTGGAACAAGAGGGAGGAAGCACGTTCTCTGAGTCGGCTGGGTGGGAAAGCCAGGCTTGCCGGCAGAGGCTCCTGGGGCACTGGCAGGTGGAGGGGAGCCGAGGCCCCGAGAGCAATGGCTGCAAACACGGAGAGGGGCAGTCGTTAACTCGGGGGGAGACAGGCCCGGACCCCTTCCTTCCTGAGAAGGGGGTTGGTGTAAAGGAAGGTCGGGAGGCCTTGTTCTGGCCTCTGGGTGTGGCACCCAGCACCAAATGGGTAGCAGGGGTTCCCCGGGGTCCAGTCCCAGAGGGAGGCTAAGGGGCAAGCACGCTGGCTTTTGGCCCTTCCTGTCTGGCCTGCTTCTCGGGCTGTGTGGGCAGGAGGAGGGGCCGCAGCCCAAAGGATCCACTAGGAACCTGAGGAGCGGGAGCCGCTGCTACCAGGACCCTTGGCGTGTGGGGGCCATCAGTGAGAGTTTGTATGTGATCGGTCCACCGTTTTCCCCGCAGCTCAGTCTGAGCATCTCGGACTGCCAGCCTCCTGGACTGGGAAATAAATTTCTGTTGTTTGTAAGCTACCCAGCGTGTGGAATTTTGTTACAGCAGTCCGGACAGAATAAGTCAGCAAATTAAAACATTCCATTTTTCACCTACCAGCTGGCAAAAACAAATGCACCCCAAAAACCCAATGACAAAAACCCCCACTTCTGTGCGTGAGAGGCCATGGGAAAACAAGCACTCTCAAATTGTGAGTAAATTTGTACAACCCTCTGGAGAGAAATTTGATAATATCTAACAAATGGCATATATATTTGCATTATGACACAGCAATAATGTATTTTAGGATCTAATTTATCTATACACACACGCACCCCACACACACATGCTTTTCTACAAGAAAATATATATGCACATGGTTATTTATTGCGGCATTGTTTGTAAATGCAAAATATTGGTAGCAACCTAAAGCCCCATACACACCAGAGTGGTTACCGCCACACAGTGGAGTAGTATGCAGCTTTAAAGAAGGACGAGGAAGATCTTTGTGAACAGATGATGTGGTTTCCAGGACACACTACTAAGTGAAAAATAAGCAGTGTCCAAATGAGCATCTGGAGTATGCTTCCCTTTCGCAAACAAGAGGAGGCCTAAGAAACAGGTGCGTGGGGAGTGCTGGAAGGATAACAGGACCTGCAGAGCAGGGTGGAGAGAAGGGAAGAACAGATTGCAGGGCTGAGAAGGGAATTGTATGTATCTTTTGCATGACGCCGACTCCTAGATCTCCAGTAACGTTACCCCCTCCCCCAAATGAACAATGAAGGTCAACTGGGATGTAGGGGGGACGGAGAATGGGATACAGACACACTGTCGAGCCGTAACAGTTTCACAGCAATCACACTGGCTGGGACAGAAAACAATACTATGGTTATGGGAGATCCATTAGTTGCAGGGGAAGGAATGAAAGGGAATTCTTTGTACTATTTTGAATTTTTTCTCTCTAGGTCTAAAATTAGTTAAAAATAACTCCATGAGGGAAAAAAGCAGAATGCAACACTATAAATGTTAAAATTCCACATTTTAAATGTACGTACATGTAGGGAAAAAAGGCTGAAGGAATGGCACCAACACCATAATATTGGGTATCTTCAACGATGGACATTGCAGTGAGTTTTTGCTTTTGCTGTCATTCATCTGTATTTTCCTTTTGATGGTTTTATTTGATGGGTCCTGGGAAACAGTGGTGAACAAGACAAAGTATCTCATGGAGCTTACATTTTAGTGGGGGGAACGTGGAAAATGAGTGAATACATTTAAAATAGCTTTTTCAAGAAATTCAATGAAGTTGACGTGATGGAGAGATTGGTGGTCAGGAAGGTAACTCCCAGAAGGGACATTTAAGGTAAGGTAACCAGACGTCCCACTTTTGGCGGGACAGTCCCAATTTTTAACAATTTGTCCCATGTCCCGTGGCATTTTAAAAAAGTCCCGATTTTTGGAAAGAATCTTTTTCAAGGTGAGAGGTGAGGAACCAGAAAGAGAGGGGTTGGGGTGTGGAGTGGGAGGGGCAGAGGGAGCCTGGGCAGAGTGAAATAGGATGAATTAAAATTCCAAGCAAGGTTACAGGCAGAATTTTTTTAATTTTTATTTTTATTTATTTTTATTAAAGAGCCAGCCCTATGTGCACTTAGTGGTTATCTCGATGCTGGCCTTGAAAAACAATGCTGTTCTATCCAATATAAAAAAAGTACACCTGGCATGGTATTGAGATTGTGGGCATATCTGGTCTCTGGCTTACAAGGTCAGACAGCTAAGTTTATCTTCATCATTCTTCAAACGGGCTAAAGCAAACTAGAAAGCAACATTTTATCTAGGAAGAACAGCAAAAAAAATTCCAAACAACAGTTTGTTACAGAATAGGGGTTTTCCTTCTCAGAACCTTTAAAAATAACTACCTGCCCCTAAAGCAGCGCAGTCGTTTGGAGTCCGCCTGCGTGTGGTGCTCTTGCGGCTGCTCTGGCCAGATATTTCAATAAATTCTTGCCTGCTTTTTTTTTTTTTTTTTTAAATAAATCATCAGCCTCTGGTGGTCTTATTTTGAACCCAGGGTTAGACCCCACAACACAGAGGCTGCCAGGTTGGGGTGGCTGAGCTTGTTCAGGGTCCGGAAGAAGCCAGGTGGGCCGGGGGGAAAGGGGCACGGATAAGCTCGGAAGAATGGTGAGGGGCTGAGTTTGGGGCCTGGTGTGGCCTTGGGAGCCCCTGGAGGGAATTGAGCATATGAGGTGTTTTTTTTTGTTTTGTTTTGTTTTTGTTTTTGAATTGATTCCAGAGAGAGGAAGGAAGAGGGGGAGAGAGAGAAACATCAGTGATGAGGGAGGAAGGAAGAGGGGGAGAGAGAGAAACATCTTGTAAGCCAGAGACCAGATATGCCCACAATCTCAATACCATGCCAGGTGTACTTTTTTTTATATTGGATAGAACAGCATTGTTTTTCAAGGCCAGCATCGAGATAACCACTAAGTGCACATAGGGCTGGCTCTTTAATAAAAAAAAACAAAAAACAAAACAAAACAAAAAAACTACAGGGTGGAGGGGCAGCCAGCAGCCTATGGTGTCCACGGCCATTGCTTCCGTGTGAGAATGAAGGCAGGGCAGGCAGCAAGACCGAGAGCCAACGCACCTGCCCGTGCTCTCGGGCCCCGGGGGCCCAGCTGTGCCTGAAGCTGGAATGGCCACGTGGACAATTCAGACCCATGAACCCACAACAGCCTTTCTGGTTTAAGTTGGGTTCTGCCTCCTGAAATTGACTCACAGGCTCAGAGCCTGTCAGGGAGTGGAGGGCCCCCCATTCCCAGGGCTGTCTGCCTCCCTCCACCCTGTAGTTCAGGAGCCAGCTTTGCGGCAGGGCATGGACCCTGCCCCCAGCCAGGCAATTGGTCCCGAGAGAGTTCACGTGGGGTTGGGGAGGGGCCACGTGAGGTCAGGCCCGTGAGGTCAGGCCGTGAGGTCAGGCTCGTGCCCGTGAGGTCAGGCCGTGAGGTCAGGCTGTGAGGTCAGGCCCGTGAGGTCAGGCCATGAGGTCAGGCCCATGAGGTCAGGCCGTGAGGTCAGGCCCGTGAGGTCAGGCCGTGAGGTCAGGCCTGTGCCCGTGCCCGTAAGGTCAGGGCCGTGAGGTCAGGGCCGTGAGGTCAGGGCCGTGAGGTCAGGCCGTGAGGTCAGGCCCGTGAAGTCAGGCCCGTGAGATCAGGCCGTGGGGTCAAGGCCGTGAGGTCAGGCCGTGGGGTCAGGCCCGTGAGGTCAGGCCCGTGAGGTCAGGCCATGAGGTCAGGGCTGTGCCTGTGAGGTCAGGCGGTGAGGTCAGGCCCGTGCCCGTGAGGTCAGGCCCGTGAGGTCAGGCCGTGAGGTCAGGGCCGTGCCCGTGAGGTCAGGCCCGTGAGGTCAGGCCCGTGAGGTCAGGCCCGTGAAGTCAGGCCGTGAGATCAGGCCGTGAGGTCAGGGCCATGACTGTGAGGTCAGGCCGTGAGGTCAGGCCCGTGCCCGTGAGGTCAGGCCCGTGAGGTCTAGCGAAGCAGAGCCCAGGAAGGAGGACTCACTCTCCCACGAGGACACTGCGGGTCCGTCCGTTGCTCACAGCCAGAGCCTGGTCAGGCATCAGGTCAGTCACCTGAGAGGAGGGTGGGTGGCCTTGGAGTGTGTATGTGGGACCTCTGAGTGTGCAAGGGGCGCATGTGTGCGCGCGCGCGCGCGTGTGTGTGTGTGTGTGTGTGCGCGCGCACCAAAGCCGTCTAAGGACGCGCACAAAACCGCAGGTGCTGTGGGCTGAGCGGTGCGGCGTTCAGTGTGTGTCAGGGTGTCTCCAGGAGCAGGTGTGGGACCCCCACGTGTGGATGTCCAGGGGGCTTGGCCAGTGCAAGCCGCGGGCGGCCATACTTTGTACCAGTCCGCGTTCCTCCTCCTCTCGCGAGATTTCTGCTGCTCGTGTGGCGAGCTTCGGGTGCCCTGTCCAAAGACCGTGGGACGCGCCGTGTCCACACACGCCGGCCTGTTGTGACAGCCTCAGATGCCATCGGTGACAGCTCCCCTTTCTGAAGACTGTGGCGAGAGGAGGCCTCCCAGCCTGCACAAGGGTCCCTCCTCAGCCCCCCTTCCCCACACCCCCACCCCGTCCCAGGCCCCTGGCAGAGAGGTCAGCCTTGTTTGCAGAAGGACCTTGAAGGTGGTGCCCTGTGTGGTCCAGGGCGTGTCGTGGATAGGGGAGGCAGGGAAGGCCGAGCCCAACAGTCCCCTGCGCCAGTGGGACCCTGAGTGCGTTTGTCGTTGGGACAGGGTGTCAGGGTAAGGCGGCGGCGATGCCTCTACCACGAAGTCCTTCCCAGGAGGAGGGGCCCCAGAACACGGAGGGGGCCCCTGAGCCATGCACACTGGTGTTTAGGACAGGGGAGTGATTGTATCGCATACAGAGATGGGGCGTAGGTGGCAGGCTGTGCCCAGAGAGAGATGCTGGGGGAGGGGGCCAGGGGCTATTCCTGAAAATGGAATTCTCGAATGGGTTAACCCTCACAGAACATCCCAAGGGCGGAAGGCAAGTTTCGTCTACAACTCTGAGTGCCCGTGGACAGTGGGTTTGAACGTGGGATGACGGAATTTGCTCCTTGTTCAGGTGTACTAGGTTCATTTGCTTTGGACAGTGGCAGCAGGTGGCCAGCAGGTGGCAGTGTGGGCTTGGGGCGGGACTGATGGAAGCAGGACTCTTGTAAGTCACTGACTATCCTCACATTCAATATTCGGTCCAACAGGAAGATGACAAGGCTTCAGGGGGCGCTCATGGTGAGAGAAGTAATGCATTTTCAGTTTGATGTTGACTCCTGTTTCCTTCCCTTAGAAGTTTCAGATGGCGCAGGCCCCCTTAGATACAATGTTCCCTTTTTATTTTGAAGTTTTAAAACAAATCTTGTGGAAAGTATTCCTACACTTTCCCTGCATCGACCTCTTGTAGCCCACCCTGCCTCAGTTACTTCTTGCAACGCTTTTATTGAGATGATATTTATTTCGAACACGGAAAAGATCCACTTAAACAGCTTCAATAGCGCTTAATCCAGGAGCGAGAAAAGCTGTTCACCTCCCAACATGGATGAGTACATAGCGGGTACCCCTGGCTCCCCGCAAAGCACTTTTAAGGGTAGCAGAAGCAGGATGGGTTTCACCCCTGGAGTGCATATAAAGCTATCCAGTACAGCGAATAGATATATATTTTTTTGCTTGAACAAAACAAAACACAGTACAAGTAAACCACAGAACTGCTTGTAAACAAGGTCCCTACTCCACATGGAGCCAGGAGCTCCAGGTGCCGCCGAACCTTTGGCCGGATTCCTTTCAGTCCTGCGCGGACAAAAATACGAGTTTCTATACAAAATAAAAATGCACAGTTGCCATTCTTGCTAGCCCTCTTCTTAAGAAAGGGGGTAGTGAGTTGTGTTAGCCCTTGGTGGGGTGGTGGTGGGGAGATAGAGAGGAGGGTGTTTGGTGTTTAAGGATGGGCGAGGGAGGCAGAGTGGACTTGAGGCCTCTGCTCCCTGCCGCTGGTGATGCTGGTGGGACCCTCCTCAGAGATTCCCAGCTGCCTCCCCCCTCTGGCGGGCTGAGCGTCCAGAAGTCTGCTCTGCTACCTGCCAGGTCTCTGATGGAAACTGCTGGGCCTCACGCGCCAAGATCGGGGGCCTCTCTATCCCACGCACATCCTTCTGCGGCGCCCGGCATCGAGGCCGAGATTCAACCACTGGTCCCCGCGGCGGCGGGAGGGGGCTCGCGTTGCCCTATCTTGTCTCTGGAAACACCCCAGGGGGCAGTACCAGCTGCTGGGGCCTGGCGCCAGCCCATGTAAGCTCGGGCCGTCTGGGCCCATCCCTAGCGAGGGGCCGCCCCTGCGTCTCAGAGCCCTTATGTTTGAAGATGCTCAGTCCTGGGAAGCGGCTGGAGCCCTCACCACCATGGCACCCCCTCCCCAGGAGCCCTGCTCATCCCTGTGGGTCAGGGCGGGGGCTTCGCAGATAACTGGGCTGGCACCGCCCGGCTGAGGGCACGCGGTTGGGTGAGGGCAGAGAGGGCTGGGCGGGCCTCCGGGGTGTGTGTGCCTGAGCCCCGCAGGCCCGTGTCCGCGCCTCGTAAGTGGCAGATGGTGATGTGGCTCTGCCGCCCTGGGCTCGGTAGAGAGGGTCAGTGGGCAGCTGAGTCCCACTGAGACCTGCCCCGCCAGCCGGGGGACAGGCAGCCCTTGGAGGGGGTGGGGCAGACAGCTGACCGGCGATGGTCAGGCTGTTTCTAGAGACAGAATCAGAGTGTGGGCGCCGCCTGCCGGGCGAGGGCAGGGGCAAACAGGCCCGGGAGAGGCGGGAGCAGGCCTTGGGCCCTTCTGCACCTCTCTCCTCCCATGCTGTCTGTAAGCTGTGGCCGACGGGCTGCGGAGGGGCGGGAGGTAGGGAGAGCTTCCTTTTCAATGGAACCTTCACAGATGAGTTCGCATGGTGCGTGTGAGGGGGTGGGGGGGGCATCTGTGTATGTGTCTTCACACGTGCGAGGCATGTTTGGATGTGTATGTACACATGGGCATTCAGTGTGTATATGTCTGTGTGCGTGTATCAATTGTATTATATGTGTGCATGTAGGAGTGCTGTGTGAGCACAAGAGTTTGTGTGTGTGCATGTGTGCGCACGTGTTCGTGTGTGCATGAGTTTGTGTGTGTATGTCTGTGTGTGCATGAGTTTGTGTTTATGTGTGCATGCGTTTGTGTGTGTGCGTGTGATTCTGTGTGTGTGCGTGAGTTTGTGTGTGTGTGTGTGTGTGTATATATATATGTGTGTGTGTGTGTGTGTGTGCGTGTGTTTCTCTGTGTGTGCATGAGTTTGTGTTTATGTGTGCATGCGTTTGTGTGTGTGTGTGTGATTCTGTGTGTGTGCGTGAGTTTGTGTCTGTGTTGTATATATATGTGTGTGTATGTGTGCGTGTGTTTCTCTGTGTGTGCGTCTGCGTCTGTATGAGTGTGTATGTGTGCATGTGTGTCTGTATGAGTGTGTATGTGTGTGTGCACGTGCTCCCGTGTTCCCGAAAGGTCTTCTTCAGCCCCTAGGGCCTGGCAGGACGTGACCTGCTAGCGTTCACACAATCATCTCTGGGCTGCAAGCCCGGCTTCCTTTTGGGGTCGGTGGGCCCTGGGGGCTGCTTGGCTCGGGCTCCGGGCCCGGCAGTGGCAGCCAGCTCGGTGGAGGGCAAGGCGCCCACACAGCCTCGTAGGGGGGCAGGGCGTCCACGGAGACGGTGTGGAGGTCGCTGTCGCTGTCGCTGTCGCTGTCCGTCGGTGAGTAGGGCGGCGGCGCCTCCGTGGGGAGGTACAGCTGAGTGGCCCCGGGCCCCGTGCACTCTTCGTAGCTACGAGAGAAGGAAGGGCTCCCTCAGGGCCTTTCCCCAGAGCTGGGAGCCTGCGCTCAGGGACAAGCTGCCTGGCTCGGACCGGCCAGGCCTTTGTCATGGCGGCTCCACCCCCAGAACCACAGAGACCGAGATTCCGGTCCTGACTCCACCGCGTGTTCTGTGTGAACGCTGGGAGCAGGTCTCCGAGCACAGGCGGCTCAGAGCAGCAGGATGCTGGGGACCTGGGTGTGGGCGGAGCTGCCTGTAGCACCCTCAGGCACCCTGATCTGAAATCTCTCAAAGTGGCCTGTCCAGCCCCAGGCTCCTATGAGCCTGACGTGTGGGGGCTGAACAGCGCCCTCTGGCGGGAGGGCATGTGCACTGCCCCTCCCCGCAACTGGGAGCAGAGGGAGAAGGGAAGTGGAAGGGCCCGCAGGCCCCCAGAGGAAAGTGAAGCATCAAGTACGAGCTGGAGGGTGACCTGCCGGAGGGTGACCTGCCAGAGAGGACCCAGTGGCCCAGAGGAGAATTCGCCAATGGGACAGGGACGCCCGATGGCCCGAGTGCAATTTGGATGCACTGACCCCCGTCCCAGTGGATGGGCTTTGGGCTTTGGGGGCACAGACGAGGGGCTGGGTCCCGGACCCTCCAGCCCACCCTCTCACCCCCGCCTGAAGGGGCTAAACTTTTCCCTCTTGAGTGTCTCCTGGTGGCATCTGAGTCAGACCCTGCCTCCCCGGGACCTGCTTGGCCACGAGGGTGAGAGATGGTCACACCCTCTGAGCAGATGGCTTCTGCATCTCTGCCCCTTGGGGAGCTATGGCTATTTCCCATGGGGGTGGGGGCACTGTGCCCAGAGCCCTCCCTCTCTCACCCTCCCCCCAGGAGGCCTCCTACCTTGGTGGAGCATCCTGGTGAGAGCAGCCTGAGGGTGCGAGCCAGTCTCCCCTGAGGCCGCAGGTGCAGTGCAGCCCGCCCCTGCAGCGGGGGCGCTCCTGGGAGTCTGCGGGAACAGACATTCGGCCTGGGCCTCAGGCTGGCCGCCATGGAGGGGGGTGTCCCGTCCCCCCCCACCACACACACGCTTTCCCCTGTCTTAGGAGAAGCCCTGCAGGCCGCAGGGCAGGCTGCTTCCCGCCCTTGAAGGTCGCCTGAGAATTAAGTACCGTGGGGATCCTTCCTCTGCTTTTAAACCCCTGGCCCCTCCGAGAAGGAGAGAGTGTGTGTGTGGGGGAGCTGTGTTCTGTAAAAGGTTGGGGCACTCTCGGCAGGTGGACATTTCGGGACTGGGCAGCCCAAGAGTCTCCCCCACCCCCCAGCTCTGTTGTGCGGGTGACCCTGTGACAGGAAAGGTCTCAGGTCAGTTCCACTTGCACTTTGCAGGCTCATCATTCATCCACTCGTCATTCAGCCCCCGCATTTATCCATTCACTTATTCATTTACCTACTCACCCCACCCGACACCCCACCTAGTCACTCCCCTCTCCTCCTATCCATCTTTCCACCCATCCACCCACCCATCCACTCACCCATCCCGCCCCCTCATACGTCCCACACCTATACTCCCAGCCAGCCAGCCAGCCATCCACCTCTCCATTCACCCATTCCTCCATCCTCCCATCCAGCTCTCCATCCCTCAGCCCAGCCCTCATCCCTTTCTCCAACAATCCATTGATCCATCCACTCACTCACTCCACACCTCCCTGCACCTATTCACCTTGTCACCCCCCTACCAGATGACCCTCCCACCCCACTCACCTGTGCCTTTCTCCATCCACCCCTCCATCCCGGCATCATCTGGACCAGCTGTCAGTACAGCCTGGACCGACAGTGGGCAGGGCTGGGGAATAGCCACCCGTCTTCCCTCTGACTGGCAGCCCCACCCCGGGTAGACAGCCAGGCTCCTCTCGCCTTTGAGGACATCATGTGAGCATCTGTGAGCTCTTCCCGATCACCCAAGACCTCGGCATGCCTCCCCTGCGCCCCCCCCCCCCCGACCCCACGGCAGAGCAGCCGCCTCCTGGATGCGTCCTGGGTTGCAATCGCAATTGGACGGGAGGGCAGGCCCTGAGAAGGGCAGCAGCTCACCTTGGCCATCCTGGGGGTCTCCACGGTAGCGGCGGTGGTGGCGGGGCGGGTCCCAGGGCTTCTTGGGGTACACGCTGACCAGGATGATGAAGAAGCAGGAGATGGTGATGATAAATCCTATGACTACACTTGCCAGCATTATGGGAGACAGAGACACACTGCTATCCTCCATGTGCTGTAGTCCGGCGTAGAAGTGGATGGTATAGTTGGGCCAAGCTATCGGGAGCAAAGAGAGAGGATCCTGAGCCGGGGCACAGACCCCTTCCCCCTCCATCCCGCTGCCCTGGGAGGCACACTTCCCTGGCTCAGCGGAGGAGGCTGAGGTCAGGACCAGGCACTCTCTCCTGGCTGCTTTTCCAGGGCGGCAGGGCGCGGAGTCCCGAAGGAGCCTTTGGTAGCACAATCTGACCTCCCCTCCGCTCCTCTGAAGTCTGGCCTAGGACCGTGGTCGGCAAACTGTGGCTCACGAGCCACATGCAGCTCTTGGGCCCCTTGAGTGTGGCTCTTCCACAAAATACCACGGCCTGGGCGAGTCTATTTTGAAGAAGTGAAGTTAGGAGAAGTTTAAATTTAAAAAATGTGGCTCTCAAAAGAAATTTCAATCATCGTACTGTTGATATTTGGCTCTGTTGACTGATGAGTTTGCCGAACACGGGCCTAGGAGCTCAACTAACGCAGGGATAGGAGAAAGGAAGCCCAGAGAGGGCAGTGGGCTTGCCCAGGGTCACACAGTGAGTGAGTGAGTGAACCCAAGACCCAGTGCTAGACAAGGACTCTCCTCCCTGGAGACACAAGGTTATAGGTCAGCAGGTCTTCACCAAGGCCTTGGGAAGGGCTGGGGGGTGCGCAGGAAGATGGAGAAAGAGGACCAGCTTTGCTTGTCTCCAACCATAGCCTTCTGCCTCAGCGGTGACACCTAACCTGGGCACTCCGGGACAGTCAGACAGGCCTTGGCTGTGGGCCACAACTGCCCCAGACATGCGGTGCTGGGGGTTGGATCCGGTCAGGGAAGGCTTCCCCGAGGAAGTGAAGCCGGGAGGCATTCTGGGTAGGGGGAGATTGGGACAAAGGCCCAGAGGTGGGGAGGGACTCCTGAGAAGGGGTGTGGCGTGGTGGGAGCACGGAACAGTTCCTCAGCGTGTAATGCACGGACTGTGGGTTCCTAAAAACATTACGGGGTGTTTGGGAATGAGTTCTTTACCGCCTAAACCTCCCAGATGCCTTAGGAGCCCCGAGTTGTCTTGGAACCCAAACCAGCCTCAGTCCAGGTCTTTTCATCACCAACATCTGTATCCTGAGAAGGTGGATGGCCCCAGGGTCCCCTGGAGAGGAGGGTCCCTCCTTGGCCACCTTCCGTTGGGGAGACCCCAAGCTCCCCATCAGAGCAGACCTGCACCTCAGGCTCTGGCGACATAAGACACAGATGGTCGTGGATTCAAACCCTAGCCCTCCCTCCAGTAATTCCTCTGAGTAATTCACATTTCGGAACCTCTGTCGCTTCATCTGTAGACTGGGAGCAGTGATCTCTGCTGTGAACGAATGAAGGCACACTGGCTAGCAGGATGCCTGTACCCAGTAGGTGCTCAATACATAACAGCCAATGTCTTAATGTGGATAGTAGATACATAGGCGTTTTATTGATCCAGTATAAACCAAGTATAATATATAGTTTTCCTTCCACTATCTAGCTTGTAATTTTAAAAATAAAATTTTAAGTACTATAAAAAAAAAATACATAACAGTCAAAGCTGCGCATAATACCGAGAGACCTCAGTGTGAAAGGCAGGACAGTGAAGCTTTACGACCTCAGGTGTCTTAAACAGGACACAGGTACCATCGGCAGGTTTGGAGGTAGGCTTCCTACATATATCCATCAGCTGCAGCCTGCCCCGGGTCACTGGAGAATGCTTGTCAGGGAGGTATCTGTCTGCACAGGCGTCTGGAACTGGTTCGGGGATCCCAAGATGCAAAAGGGTCCTTCTTCACTTCTCTGGGCAACCATCCATTTTTCTCCATTAGCCGTACCGCGCTAATAGGTCTGCTCTTTGGGGAAAACCCAAGAGAGCAGCCGCACCATCCATTACTGCCGTTTGTTCGCTGTCACACAGTGTTAACGGAGTACCATGTGCCTTGGGGTGACGTGGGAAATGAATTTTGAAACCTAGCCCTCATGGTCAAGGAGGGGACCTAGAACAGCCTTTCTTCAAGTAAGTGACAAGGAGGATGCCCTGCAGGGTTCCTTTCCGGCAGCCGACAGGCTGTCTCCTCACGAGGACTCACATTCCCCGTGATCACCTGTCTTTCGGTGTGAGTTGCTGCTGTAGTACTTCCCACCCTGCAAAGTCTTTTGCAGACAAAGTATCGTGCTTGGCGACTGGATTAAACTTAGAGACAGACTCTCATTCAGGTTCTTTTTCCTTTTCTTTTTAAATCAGGTTTTTGCATTCTACTCTAAATCAAAGCCAGTGTGAGACAGAGGGAAAATAATCGCGCATACTTTTTTCTCTTCCGGCACATTTCACTAGCTTGCCATCCCCAGCGCTCTTGTGACAAGATAGGGGTCTAAAGCTAGGCTTTTCATTCATTCCTGTGCACTTCAAAATACCCTACTGCAAGAGAATGTGCTGAGATTTAGCAGAAACCGGTCCTGTTAAACCAGCGACTGAAGTTCAGCCACTAGGGTGGTTATAGAAATTAGCGCAGTGTCTTTATTTAATGCTCAAGGTAATTTATAATTGAAAAAGAATTCCAAGAACATGCCGCAGGTTTCTGAATCTACCAATTCCGCTCTACACTGCATGTCGTCTGGGAATTGGATAGTCATACTGTTTTAAATAATTGGGTTTTACACGTGGTATGAATGGCAGTGTGCTGGCATCAAGCAGGTACCACTGATCGTTCTACTCCTTCACACGGGGTAGCGATGCCACAGAGCTACTATTTTCATTGTGTATTAGAGAGTGTTGGTGACATGCTGGGCACTTACAGCCACATGTTCTGTGAGAGTCCTTAAACTATTGAGATCATTATTGATAATTTAAAGCATGGGAGGTACCTTTCTGACTTGAAAAAAACATGAGATTTTGGTAAAAAGTGTTTTATGAACAATCCTTTAAATCTCATTTAACCTAGAACCTGAAATTTCAAAAATAGACAAGACCTCTTTAACAAGGCTGCTGTTCCACTGAAAAGGTGGCTATCATCGTTATAAAGTTTTAATCTTGGAGGAGAAGTAGTAAAGCCCTCATTCTTAGGAACTCCAAGAGAATGTTCCATAATCCTATCTTCTGTATTATTGCCTGTAAGGTTTAAGGTTAAACATGAATAAAGTAAATAATTATACATAACACTTGATAAATGTTATATCTAAACACTGAAGAACATCTGTTAATACACAGATACCATTATGGGAGTGAAAAGGCAATCCAAAAAGAGGGAGACATTTTCCACAGCAATGCATCCAACAGAGGACTGGCATTCAGAATATAGAAAGAATTCCTATAGATCAGTAATAATCAGATCTAATAGAAAAATGGGCAAGAGGCCGAAACCGGTTTGGCTCAATGGATAGAGCGTTGGCTTGGGGACTGAAAGGTCCCGGGTTCGATTCCAGTCAAGGGCATGTGCCTTGGTTGTGGGCATATCCCCAGTGGGGGGTGTGCAAGAGGCAGCTGATCAATGACTCTCTCTCATTGATGTTTCTAACTCTCTATCTCTCTCCCTTCCTCTCTGTACAAAATCAATAAAATATATTTAAAAAAAAAAAGAAAAAGAAAAATGGGCAAGAGAGCCAAACCATCACTTCACAAAAGAGGATAGCCAAGGTGCTAACCTCTATTTAATCTCCAGGGGAATTCAAATGAGAGCCACAGGGTGATATCTCTACCACCCAGCAGGATGGCTAAAATGAAAAAATCCAGACAATACCAAGTGTTGGCAGAATGTAGATAGAGCTCTCAGACATGGCACAGTTACTCTGGAATACTGTTTAACTCTAGCTATTAAAACGAAACACACACACACACACACACACAGAAATTGTACTCCTCAATGGAATGCATTCTCCAACAGAAATGCACCCATATATTCACCAGAAGCCATATCCTAAGA
The DNA here is from genome assembly GCA_036971965.1 of Nyctalus aviator. Taxonomy (NCBI): domain Eukaryota; kingdom Metazoa; phylum Chordata; class Mammalia; order Chiroptera; family Vespertilionidae; genus Nyctalus; species Nyctalus aviator. Next base: position 37,597,004 of record CM072936.1, read on the forward strand.
CTGTGCAGTTCAATATGGTAGCCGCTAGCCACATGTAGCTAGTAACGTTAATTAAAATTTTAAATTCAGTTGCACTGGCCACATATCAAGTGCGCAGTAGCTACACATGCCGGCGGGGGGCTATCATATTGGACAGTGAAGACGCAGAACATTTTCATTATCATAGAAAGTTCTATTGCACAGCAATAGAACATTCTAGAACATGACCTAGAACACACACAGCGGCACTACACATTCACAGCCCCAAACCGAAGACTGTTCAAATGCCCATTAAAGTAGAATGGATACGTGGTTTGTGGGATACTCACACAATGGAATACTACATGGTGATGAGAGCAAATGGTCCACAGTTATGTTCAGTGGTATGGGTGGATCTCATAATGGAATGCTGAGCAAGGAAGCTGTGAGTTTAGTTTGTTCAGTACACCGATGACTTGTGCACCTTTCAGAAAAAAAAAAAAGGAAGGAAAAGAAATCCCTGATTTGTAGTGTTTGTCAATACCCCGGGTGTAAATACTCCCACCATGGTGGACTTCATGCTGACTACCAATGGTTTAACAACAGCTCAGGAAATTCCTGAATATTTAACTATGGTATGTCTAGTAAACAAACAAAATAACTCCAGAGAATCCCCGGAAAAGGAACGCCTCAGTCCTCGCTGCAGATGTTCAGAGAATTTCCCGGAGCCTTGGGACCCGGAGCGGGTCAGACTGCAGCAGGCAGGAGGGGAAAGGTTTGCTGGCCTAGTGAGGCTGAGGGGGCCGGCCGTGACAGCTTTCTTCTAGGATGAACAGTTTCAGTTTCAAAAGAGGGCCGTTCCTTCCCTGAGAACAGTGGGCTCCGTGTGGCATCTGGCTGGGCGCTTCCGAGAGTTAGCCACAAACGTGTTGTGTGACCTGGTCAGCCCCATTCTGCATCTGAGTGTCTGCGTCTGGTGTTGGGGTAGATTCCCAGGGCAAATCCCAGAGGGCCAGCTGGTGACCTCTTTATATCCCATCCTGTGCCCGTGCTGAGGTCTGACCAAAGGCTGGCACTGCTGAGAACCTGCCACATGCCGCCGCGCAGTGCCTGGCAGCCAGCTCCACTCTCCCGGCGGTACGTCGAACCTGGGCATCAAATGCAAAGGCTGGCATGACTGGGCACATCGAGGTTTCTGGATGTTCGGTAGCTGGCTTCAGGTTCCACAGCTGGTGTCAGTGCCAGGTTGTACTTGAACCCAAGCGCTGCCTCCCATGTCGCAAGGGAGACCCAAGCCCACCCACCTGCTCTGCCAGGCTGCGGTTGCTGCCAGCCTGTGGACAGCCTGGGAGCTGCCCCTCTCTTGCCCCTGACCCCCTGAGCTCTGACCCTAATCATTGGTGCTTGTTTTTCCTTCTGGGGACCTTTCCCTTTGCCCCTCCCAATGGGCGGGGGGTCGGGCTGTGGACACTCAGAGAGCCCTGCCCTGAGTCTTCCAGGTTTGAACGGGAGATCTGGGTAGCTTCGCGTCTGGGTAGCTTCGCGTGTACCGAGCAGGATCACCTGTGAGCTAAGAAAGGTAAAGCAATTCCCGTTCGGTGTCTAAATTCCCAGAGCAGGCCTAGGTCTGGCAGGGAGGCGTTAAAGAGCCCGCTCTGCGTCCGTTCCAGAAATGTGCGAGGCCATCAGCTGCATCTCAAGTCATTCGCTTGTCGGTGGTTCAGTAAGCACGTATTGAGGCAGTGATTTCCAGGTTGGGTCTGAAGAGAGGGTCCAGACTGGGGCAAAGTCAGAAATGCCAACCTGCTAACCCAATTCGGAAACCCCAGGATTTCCTCGGGCAGGTGCCCGGGCTGGGTGTGTTGGAGGAGAATTGAGGGCCACCCCCAGGTTTCTGGCCCGAGAGACTGAAATGTCTGGTGTCCCAAACCAGGGCAACAAAGTCAAGCAACAGTGGCTTGGAAGGGAAGACGAAGACTTCTGTCTGGGACAGAACTCGTGTGGGGGTGGGGGTGGGGGTAGGGGCTTCTCAGGGGAGATAGGCCAAGGAAGGAACCAGAAACTCAGGCAGAAGCTGGGGTGGGAGTGGGGGATAGGGCGGTGGAAGCGGCCCCTTAAAGCAGTGAGGATGAGGGGGTCTGAGTGAGTGAGTGAGAAGGCCAGGGGCCACATTGGAGGCCTGGGGGCGGGTGCAGAGGGGCTGTGAATGAATGGTCCGAGCCCAGACGGCCAGAGGTGACCCCTGGGGGCTCAGAGTCATGACAACATTGAAGTGACCAGCAGGGTCACAGGTAGCCAAGAAGTAGAAATGCTGGGAGGAACTGGGCGACGCAGCAATCAATGAGGTGTTGGTCGGGGGAGCCGGAAGGGCGCACGGGGAGCGCTGCGTGTACAAGTCCGGAGAACAGGGAAGGCGCTGGGTCAGACAACGTGGGAAGAGCTGGGCAGAAACGGAGACGATGGAGGAAGCGGTGGTCCCCAAGGCCCCCAGCAGCTGACCTGCCACTGCCTGGGACCCGCTGCCGATGAAACCTGAGCGGACCCCCACCTGCAGGCAGATGAGAGCAGAACTGCTCTGGCTGAAGCCATGGGGGGTGCAGGGCCACCCTCCCCTCCAATGAGTGCCACCACAGCCCTGGAGCCCTCCAGACGTGGGCATGCAGAGGGCTGTGGGGCCTCTACAAGAGCAGATGGGCAGGGCTCTGAAGGGCCTGGCTTGACCCCAGAAGGTTCCGGAAAGCCCTCCACACTCTGCCCATCTCCACTCCCAGGGGCTCATAGGGGCGAGGACACGACCCCCTCAAGCTCTCTGTGGGCGGATGTCCGTGGGCTCTGCCATGCCCCTGAGTGGCAGCCTTTCCGCCTGGCATGGGGCTTGGACTTGGATTTCTCGATAAGGCACCACGGCCGAGGTGACAACAGTAACCAGAATGCATTGAGTTCGTACTGTATTAGCAACGATCTTCTTAATTCTTGACCTGAGCCCTCCTTGGGTGCCCCAGGTGGCCAGAATGGGCACCCCTACCTCCCCAAGCACCCCTCTTTGCACAGTAACCCCACTGCCAGCTTATTCCCCTGGGGCCTGGGCCTGGTGATCCCGCCCAGACAGGCTATGCCAGCGTCCCCTACCCCCTACTGCTACAGCCCCTTGATGTTCAAAGATTTAATAATTAGGGTTTCGACCATTCGGAAGAGAGACCGCAACCCCAAGCAGCGGGACATGTACCCTGTGGTAGGAATTTGAATAGACAGTGGTGAGTGGGGGTGAACCTGGGAGGGGAATGATGGCAGGTAGGTAAATGGGGCGAAGGTGGGGTCCCTGATTCCACACAGACTCACAGTCCCAACTCACCCAGGAGGAGGGACGGGAGGGCGTGCTTCATCCGATAAAATGGATTAGGAGATGAGGCCTCCCCGTGGGGATGCACCAGGGAGGGTTTCCTTAGGACAGTGAATGCCAGGGAGCGTGTTCTGTGCCGCCCCAGTCCCGTGAGATGCTCCTTGTGGTCACTTACATTTGGGAAGACCACTGGGCTTGCTCATTCCTATGGAAGCCTTACAACACACATCACCACATTAAAAGGCTCTGAAAAGTCCAGCAATAGCAGAACCTTCTTTTCCCATGCTCATTTGGTTATGGAAATTTTTATATATATTTACTAGGGGCCTGGGGCACGGATTTGTGCACAGGACGCAGAAGGAAACTTACTGTGGCAGCTACCTCGGAGAGACATCTTGGAGCAGAAGGGTGACTAGATCCGCCCACACGGCTCTGACGCTTCACCTGTAGAGACAGAGAAACAGACAGTTTTCCATAATGGTTGCACCAGTGGGCCTGTCCTGGGCCACTCGGCTCTGCAGGGGGCCGCACCCAAACAGCAACTTCCTTGGAACCAGAGCTGACCCTCAGCACACACCGAGGAATTTCACGCTATGCGTCTCCTCGCTGAACACGGCGACAAGGTGACTCAGGCAGCCGAGTGATCCGCGGGCTGTGGAATACAATGCACTGTACAGCTGTCCCTCCTGTAAGCTGGAGGCACGTGTTGCGTGGAATTCTAGAGGCAGAGTCTGGTCAGGACCCGGATGGAGGGCGGCCTGGGAAGGGACTGGCTGTAAGAGGCACTCGGGTGGTGGCAGTCTGCAGGACCCAGGTTGGTGCGGGGCCGGGGCTTCCTGAAGGTCAGCGTCTGTGTTGCACAGGCCGCCGTGCTGGACACGGGCTGTGCTAACCCTGCAGCTCCCAGAAGCCCGCAGACAGGAAGCCAGGGCTGCGCCCCAGCGGTGCAAGGCTGGCGGGTGTGTCTTTGCGGGGGTGGGGGAGAGCGAGTGTGTGTGTGTGTGGGGGGCGGTAGGGAAGAATGAGCAGCACCAAGCACTGTGTGGACAGCGCTCCCCTCTTCTCTCTTCCCTCCCCCCTTTATTAAGGCCCGGCATGCCTGAAGCCCACCCCACCCCAAAGGCTGGGCCCTGGGCTCCATCTCATAGCCGGCAGGGCTCTGGCACCCGGCACATAAACTGATGAACAAAAACAGACCCGGAGACAGGAAAGCACCGATCAGACTGTCAAACCTCAGAGGGAAGGTAGGGAGGGTGGAGGTAAGGTAAGGTAAGGTGACCAGACGTCCCGATTTTTAACGACGCGGGGACTGTTTTAAAACGCCGCGGGACGCGGGACAAATTGTTAAAAACCGGGACGCCTGGTCACCTTAAGGTAAGGGGGAGAGATCAACCAAAGGACTTATGTGCATGCATATGAGCCTAACCAGTAGTCACAGACAACGGGGGAGGGGGCATGCGTGGGGAGGGGTTTGGGATGGGAATGGGGGAATGAGGACAAATATGGGATACCTTAATCAATAATAATAATTAAAAAAAAAAAGTAAAAAAATACAAAAAAGGCAACGCGTTCCCTCTGGGAGGGGCACCGAGACCCCAGGGCGGACCGCCCTGGCCTGTGTCTGCGCACTAGGTCGCCTACACGCTACCGCGAGGCCGGGTTCGGGTTAGAGGCAGGGAAGCCCTGCAGCTTAGAGGAGAGCCGCCCGGCGGTCTGTGCTGGCGTTGGAGAATGCGCACGCACATGCGCAGGCGCGCGCGCACACGCACACGCGCAGGCGCGCGCACTGCAAGGTGGCTCTGTCGCAGCAGCATGGCATTTCTGTACAAAGCTTTGCTGCTTAACAGCAGAGTCCCAGCTGCTCCCGCCAGAGTCTCAGGACTGTACCTTTCCCAGGATTCAGTAGCTCATAGCAGCCCCGAGTCCCCCATGCGCGCGTTTGGGGGGCCGCTCCCGTTGGTGCATGCCTTGTGTTCGCTGAGAACAGGAGGGCAGGACCAGAGGGAGGGGCCAGGCGCGCCTTCACTGCAGCATATCCTTGAGGTTCTTCTGCAGGATCGTGTCCTTTTTTAAAAAATTCTTTTAAATATATTTTTATTGTTCAGATTACAGGTGTTCCTCTTCCCCCTCCCCATAATCCCCTCCAACCCACCCCATGCCCTTACCCCCCCCCCCACTGTCTTCATCCATAGGTGTAAGACTTTTGTCCAATCTCTTCCCACACCCCTCAGTCCCCCATCCCCCTGAGAATTGTCAGTTCACTCCCTTTCTGTGACCCTGATTCCATTATATTCACCAGTCCATTTTGTTCTTCAGACTTGTTATTCACTTGATTTTTAGATTCACTTGTTGGTAGGTATGTATTTGATGTCTTTTTGTTGTTTATAATTTAAAAAAATATATTTTATTGATTTTTTACAGAGAGGAAGGGAGAGGGATAGAGAGCTAGAAACATTGATGAGAAAGAAACATTGACCAGCTGCCTCCTGCCCACCCCCACCGGGGATGTGCCCGCAACTAATGTACATGCCCTTGACCGGAATCGAACCTCTCTCTTCTTCTGGCACCCCTAAAATTCGGATGTTGGTATGCGTAAAGTTGCCCCAGAGGCTCCTTACGTTATCTTCATATTTTTGGATCATTTTTTCTTCTTGTTTTTCTGGTTGGGTGTTTTTTTTGTTTCTTCGTATTTCAGATCTTTGGTTTGATTCTTGGGGTATGTTGATCTACAGTTGAGTTTCTGTAAATTCTTTATTTTAGACAGTGTATTCTTTTTAAAAAAATATGTTTTATTGATTTTACACAGAGAAGAATTATAGGGACAGAGAGTTAGACACGTCGATGAGAGAGAAACACCGACCAGTTGCCTCTTGCACACCCCCCACTGGGGATGTGCCCGCAACCAAGGTACATGCCCTTGACTGGAATCGAACCCAGGACCTTTCAGTCCACAGGCCGATGCTCTATCCACTGAGCCAAACTGGTCCCAGCTAGACAGTGTATTCTTAATTTCTGACTGGTCCTTTTCCATTTTTTGGGCATTCTCATTAAGATCCTTGAAGATCTCATCAAGTTTCTCAGCAGTTTTTAGGAGATTCTTGAGTAACCTTATAAGTGTGGTCCTAAACTCCATGTTGTCCTGTAGTTTGCTTTCCTCCATTGCCCCCTTTTGCGACATGCCTCTGTGTCTGCATTTTGGCTGCCTCCCTGTGTTGATGGAGTGGTTTTGTGTGGTAGGTGACCAGTAGCTCAGCCTACTCAATTACCCGAGGTGGACGGTCTTGGTACACCCCTTTGTGGGCTGAGTGCAAAGTCTTGGTGTAGTTAAGCCTTGATTGCTGTTGGTACACTGGGAGGAATTGTCCTTCAGGCCAATTGGCTGTGGGGACCCGCTGTGTTTAAAATGGAAGAACTGCTGCACTGGAGACATGCTCATGGTGCAGGACTTGTTTCAGTGATCTTTGGTGCTCACTGAGTCTGCCTCTTGAATGTGTCACTTATGGATGTAAGGAGTTGAAATCTGGTGTCTCACACTGACCACTAGGTACACTGGCTTCTGGATCTCCAATGGGATGCAGTTCAGCTACTGTCTGAGGCCACCCAGCAGGAGCTACAGCGAGAACCATAGTCCTCTCCTTTCTGCTTGGAGCTTGGAGGCTTTGGAGCTGTCTGCATCTGGTTGCAAGTTTGCTAGGTTAAACTGCAATAGAGAAGGCCATTCACATGCAAAAGCCGCTGCTTGGAGCTTGAGTGTGTTTGTAGATTGTGTGGGGCGGAGTCTCAGGGCGTCACTAGGCTAGGGTGTGACAAACAGCGGTAGTTGGCAGTGAGCCTTCTCTGTCTCTCCAACCGCGTCCCTGCTTCTTGCGCCCCAGCACAGCAAACAATTATTCTTGCGCGCAGCTCTGCAAGCAAGCCATCCTCACTTTCCAAACCGATGGCAGACAGTCCAGCTTCTCCACTGAAACTGGATTTCAGAGAGATTGGGAGCTTGTCTCTCTTCGGGCTGAAGAAAGCAATGCCTGCCGCCAGCTGGGATCCAGATCCGCTGCCAGCCCATATCTCGCACACGACCTTCCACCCCCATACCTCAGTTTTTCAGTGCTTGTGCCCAGAATGCTCTTTTCTCTTTCCTTCTAGTTGTAGAACTTCCACTCAGTCAGCTTTCCCGTGGTTCTGGGTGATAGACGTTTTGTCTTTTAGTTGTAGTTTTGAAATTGTTGTGCACAGCAGCAGCTTAGATGTTTACCTATGCCGCCATCTTGGATCTCCTCTGTTTCCAGGAAGTTTTTGATTTCTTTCTTGATCTTTTTTTTTTTTTTTTTTAAATATATATTTTATTGATTTTGTACAGAGAGGAAGGGAGAGAGATAGAGAGTTAGAAACACCGATGAGAGAGAGAGTCATCGATCAGCTGCCTCTTGCACACCCCCTACTGGGGATATGCCCGCAACCGAGGTACACGCCCTTGACCGGAATCGAACCCGGGACCCTTCAGTCCCCAAGCCGACGCTCTATCTATTGAGCCAAACCGGTCCCGGCTCTTTCTTGATCTTATTGGTAACCCATTCTTTGTTTAATAAAATACTATTTAGCTTCCACGTGTTTGAATGTTTTTGGGTATTTTTACTGTAGTTGATTTCTAATTTCATCCCACTTTGATCTGAGAAGTGGTCTATTTTTGTGAATGATCCATGTGCACTTGAGAAGAATGTATATTCTGCTGCTTTGGGGTGAAATGTTCTATAAATGTCAATTAAATCCATCTGATCCAGTGTGTCCATTAGAGTCTCTGTTTTCTTGTTACGTTTTTATCTGGGAGATCTATCCAGTGAAATAAGCAGGGTGTTAAAGTTCCCTACCATGACTGTATTGTTGATCTCTCCATTAAAGTTCTCTGAAAGACAGAGCAGGCATTGTCCAGAACCACTGGAAAGCTGACTGAGTGGGAATTCTACAGCTAGAAGGAAAGAGAAAAGGACACTGAAACTCAGAGGAGCTGTGGAGGACGGAGGTGCAGAGACACGCATGCACAGACAGGGCGCGTGGCTGAATACGTGGCTGGCTTACTCGCTCAGCGCACAGAGGGCAGCAAGTGGGCGACTAGCTTTCTCGTTTGGGAGGGAAACAAAACCTCCTGACTGCACTGAAATTCAGTTCCGGGTGAGACCCTCAAGGATATGAAAAAGGATCAACTAGAAATTAGGCATATACTGACTGAGTTAAAAAATATACAATGACCTGAAAGCAAACATGAGGATCGCAAGAATCAAGTCCAAGATTTGGAATACAAAGAAGCAATAAACATTCCTCTGGAAAAGAAAAAAGCAAAAAGAAACAAAAGAAATGAAGATAGGTTAAGGAGCCTGTGGGACAACTTCAAGCATACTAACGTCAGAATTATGGGGGTGCCAGGAAAAGAGAGAGAGCAAGATACTGAAAACCTATTTGAAGAAATAGTGAGAGAAAATTTCTCCCACCTGGTGAAAGAAATAGATGTATAAGTCCAGGAAGCTAACAGAACCCCAAATAAAAGGAACCCAAAGAGACCCACACCAAGACACATAATTAAAATGCCAAGAGCAAAAGACAAAGAGAATATTAAAAGTAGCAAGAGAAAAAACAGTTAATTACCTCTAAGGGAGACCCATATGATTATCAGCTGATTTCTCAAGAGAAACTATGAAGGCCAGAAAGGAGTGGCAAGAAATATTCAAAGTGATGAATAGCAAGAAACTACAACCAAGATTACTCTGCCCAGCAAAGCTATCATTCAGAATTGAAGGGCAGATAAAGAGCTTCACAGACATATATAAAAAAAAAAAGCTAAAGGAGTTCATCACCACCAAACCAGTATTATATGAAATGCTGGAAGGTATTCTTTTAAAAAAAAATATATTTTATTGATTTTTTTACAGAGAGGAAGGAAGAGGGATAGAGAGTTAGAAACATCGATCAGCTGCCTCCTGTACCCCCCACCCCTCACTGGGGATGTGCCCACAACCAAGGTGCATGCACTTGACCAGAATTGAACCTGGGACCCTTCAGTCCGCAGGCCAACACTCTATCCACTTAGCCAAACCAGTTTTGGCTGAAAGGTTCTTTAAGAAGAGGAAGAAGAAGATAAAGATAAAGATAAAAATTATGAACAACAAATATGTATCTATCAGCAAGTGAATCTAAAAACCAAGTGAATAAAAAATCTGATGAACAGTATTAACTGGTTAATATAATAGAATCAGGGGCATAGAAAGGGAGTGGACTGAAAATTCTAAGGGGGAAAGAGGTGTGGGGGGTGCAGGAAGAAACTGGATAAAAAGCGTACACCAATGGATGAGGACAGTGGGGGTGGGGGATAAGGGCAGAGGGTGGAGTGGGAACTGGGTAGAGGGGAGCTATGGGGGACATGTGTGTGGAGGGGAGCTATGGGGGTGCAGTGGGAACTGGGTGGAGGGGAGCTATGGGGGAATAATTGTGTTTTGAACAATAAAGATTTATTAAATTAAAAAAAGTGCAACAACAGCCAGGACCGGTTTGGCTCAATGGATAGAGCGTCGGCTTGGGGACTGAAGGACCCGGGTTCGATTCCGATCAAGGGCATGTACCTTGGTTGTGGGCATATCCACAGTAGGGGGTGTGCAAGAGGCAGCTGATCGATGACTCTCTCTCATCGATGTTTCTGGCTCTCTATCTCTCTCCCTTCCTCTCTGTACAAAATCAATAAAATATATTAAAAAAAAAAGTGCAACAACAAACAAAGAAAACTACAGAACATTGTTAAGAGATATTAAAAACAAATGAATGGATAGATGTACCATGTTTATTGATTGGAATGAAGCAAGCTGATCATTCTCACAATATGGTCAAGTTGTGTTCATGTAACAATTAAACATTCCCAAAGTAAAAAAAAAAATAAAAAAAAAAAATACATGTGTATACCCCGAGGACCCCATTTCTTCCCAAGCGTCTGTGATTCTGAGATGAAAGCCCATCTTTTTGGGCTGTGGAAAAGTGGGAGAAGCGCTTTATTGGGACAGGTAATACCGAGAATTCGATTTATGTATGGTTATTATGGGTTTGGTTGCGCAGGGCGCTGCTGGCATCTCAGGGCATTTGCTGCAGGCACATTTGTGCAGGCGTTTGTGTGACTGACGCGTTCGCGGCTGGCGTGTTCGCGGCTAGGCCTTTGCCCGGCTGGCGTGCACGGGGCTGCGTGGCTGGCGTGTTCTGTTTGCGCTACTTAGCGCGTTCCCGTGGGGGGCGTGCGCGTGCGTGTGCGTGTGCGCGTGCGCGTGCGCGGTGCGGTGCTAGCGCACAGGCGGGGCGTGGTTGGTGAATTCTGTGGTGCGCATGCGCAGAAGCGGCCTTTTTGTGTCCCAGGCAGGATAGCCCTCTGCAAGCCGAGGTAAACGCCGCGTTCCGCTCCACTGCGGTCATGTAATTAACTACCCTCTTTCCCCGAAAAGAAGACAGTGTCTTATATTAATTTTTGCTCCCAAAGATGCGCTAGGTCTTATTTTCAGGGGGTGTCTTATTTTTCCATGAAGAAGAATACGGTACACATTTATTGTTAAATGAAAATAAAGGACATTTATTACCTGTATACGGTATGCTAGTACGGTAGCTGCCAACACAAACCAGACAAACGGTGAATCCTACAGTATCAAGAATTTACTAATTTATTCAATGACAATCATGTCATAACAATCCAATTCCTGAATTTCCTGGTGAATTTCTTGTGACTCCATTTCTTTCAGAATCAGTGGACCAAATCTCTCATGTTTAGCCTGGGGCTTATTTTCGGGGGATGCCTTATATTTCACTCAGAAGGAAACCTGTAAGTAGGTCTTATTTTCGGGGAAACACGGTACTTAGTGCCTAAGGCCGTCGTCGGCAAACAGAGGCTCGAGAGCCACATGCGGCTCTTTGGCCCCTTGAGTGTGGCTCTTCCACACTCAGTAGGCCTGGGAGAGTCTATTTTGTAGAAGCGGCGTTAGAAGTTTAAAAAATTTTTTGCGTTGCGCGCAGAAAGGTAATATAGTTCATTCCCGGGACCCTTCACTCCACAGGCCAATGCTCTATCCACCTAGCCAAGCACGGCTCAACTCAAGTTGTATTAAGCCAAATCCATAGCCCTTGGTGAAGACGTCCCTGGCGGACTTGTCAAGATCCATATATACGTGGGAGGCACAGCCATCTTCTGCTCAGGCAGTGGCGGCGGGTATGGCGGGGGTTGCGGCGCGAGCCTATATATATATTTAAATCGGAGCTCCTTTTTAATATATATATATATATATATATATTTTTTTTAATCGGCTGCTCCAGCACGCCCCCTACTGGGGATGAGCTTGCAACCCACGAATGCGCCTTGACTGGAATTGAACCCCGGACCCATCAGTCCCCAGGCCCATCGTCTATCCAGGGGTGTTTGAACTATGTTACAGAGGCAAAGTTCGATAGCCCTTAACCTCGCTTAGCCTCAGTATATCCGCATCTAGAAAATGGGAACAATTACATTACCTTAATCAGAGGGCCGTCTCAGAATGCATTTGGAAAACTGTGTGTGTGAGGCATGATCTGACCATGCCATGTTCATTCCCCTCCACTTTACGAAGGCTTGCATTATGCTCCATCACTTTTAGGAGAAGACTTAACACAAGTACCTTTTTTTTTTTTTTTTTTTTTTTTTTTTTTTTTGCTAAAGGTAAAAATCGGGAGGTTTCTGCTTTCACGACAAAAGGCGAAAAATTAGCCAACAGTGCTTGTTTCGCGGCAGCCGTAAGGGAGGCGGTGTGCACGCCTGGCCAGGGCCTTCCCGGCGCGGCGACACCCCGCGTGGAGGAGCATCTGTGCCTCATCTGGTTTATTTCCTGCAAGACTCGTGTCTCAAGGCTTCACTTTACACCGGTTTGGCTGACGGGGAGTTTTCTCGGGAGCACTGCTCAGGCAGGTAGCGGGGGAAATCTATATTTCTGTAGTTCTCATTACTATACGGGAGGTGGAAATATTGTTCCCATTTTCAAGAGGACATGGAGGCTCCGAAACAAATCTCCTGCCCAGAATCACACGATATAGTCCATTTCCGGAAGCCCCCCAGGTCTGAGTGTCTCCCTGCAGGAGGCCCAGAGCAGATCTTGACCTTTCTGCCCCCTCCCCACCCCCCAACCCTGTGCTCAGAGCATGCCCAGGTCCCTGAAGGCGTCTGATTATTCCCAAAGACGGAGGGTGAAGCTCTGAGCCCGTGGTACCAGGAGGGCCGGGTCCTGCGTGAGCCAGGCTTCAGCCCCAGGAAGGCCTGGGAGGAGGGAGATGCATCCCTGGGCTCGCGCCGGGGTGGACTGGGCAGCTCTGTGGTTTGGCATTGCGCGCAGTCAGCATGGGAGAAGCCCCGACGCCCCCTTTCCCACCCCTGGTCCTGAGACACACCAGCAGAGACTGAGGCACAGGAGCGGGGAGGATGGGGGAGGAGGGAGACATGGGAGGAGGGGAACGGTAGAGGGGGGCATGGTCTGGGTGACCCGCACGTCGGAGGGTTAAACTTCCTGGCTCAAGGGTGGGGAGTGGGTTCTAGCTTCAAACTCCGCAAAGTCCAGGTCCTCTTTTCTCTTCCACCCCGACCCAAAGTGCACCCTAGTTCTCCCTTCGTGGGTAGATGTTAAGAGATCTTCTCTCCAAACGACGACGCAAAGGGCCAGGGAGGCTGGCGTATGCCCCTAACGCGGGGGTGGATGCTCGTCTGGGACTCAGGCAAGAACCAGGCAGACCCCTTCCTTCCCCGCGGCCCGATGGCGGGTCCGGGTGGCCTGCACAGGGGCACCGGCCAGGAGTCTGGGATCCTCGGGGATGGCGCTCATTGGGGCGCGCTTGTGCTCCACTTAGCTCTCGCGCCCGCCCTCCCAGCGCTGAGCTACCCCAGGGGTTTGTAGGGGGCGCGGGGCCGCTGCAGAACGGGGTTGGGGGTGAGGGGTAGGGGGTGGGGGGGAAGTAAAGAGGGGGCCGGGACCCCCCTCCTGGGGCCTCCGCGGCGCCACCCCAGGCCTCACGTTTCTTACTTGCTCAGCTGCTTCCTCTGCCCCGTGCGCGCTGCCTGCCGTGCCGGCTTCTGCTGGGATCCCCGCTCTGGCTCGCGGAGGCTCCGTTCTGGCGTCGCTGGGCGCAGGGCGCCTAGACCAGCCCGGCGTGCACGGGCGGGGCGGGGCCAGACGCCGTGGACCAGCTGCCTGTTTCCCCAGTGGAGGCGGCGTGGGCTCCCCTGGCTGACCCTGCCCTGCCGCAGCCTCGCCCGCAGAGCCCACAGTCTCGCCCAGCCGCCCCAGCCCTTCCTCCCTCACCCCCCTCTCCCCGCATCTCTCCAAATGGCTGTGCGCCTCCCAGCGGGCCTCCGCCGCTGCGCTGCCATCCGCCTGCAGAGCGCCTTGGGGAGGCCAAGAGGAGCGCGAGGCCACTGAGCCAGCTGATGTGTGAAGACAGACAGATGTGTGTAGAGAATGACATACAGACTGCAGAGAGCAGAGGACACACACATAGATCTGTGCAGAGAAAGCTAGAAAAATAATACTGAAGGAGAAAAGGCCACAGGGCCTGTCAGGTTCCCTTATTCAAGACTCTGAGAGATGTTTTCTTTTATTCTGGCCCCATCCCTAGCACGCATGCCCCCCCCCCCCCCCAGCCCCAGACGGAGCTGGAAATCCCCAGCCTGAGGCCCACCCCCTCCCACAGTCGGGGAGGGATGGCGAAAGCAGGGCAGGAGGCAGAGTCCAGAATGAGCAGTTACCAAAGGAGGCTTGGAAGTGTCCTCACCCACCGAGGCCCTGCCACGCAGGCCCCTCTGCCTCCACCCAGGGAAGCCGGAGGCATGCCGACTGGCAGAGCTGCGGTGCCTGAGGTTTGTTTTCTCCCCCAGAGCCTGCTCTGCCCCCACCCTTCCTGCAGGGCCCATCAGCTACGGGGCAGTAGGATTTGTTGTAAAGATTCTTGGCCTGGGAGGTGCCTGGAACCAGGGTGCTTAGGGATGGCACCGTTTAATGCTCCAGGACTGGCTAGGCAGAAGCAGGGCGGGGCAGGGTAGGAGAGCCGGGCTTAGACGCTGAGGCTGGGGTCCCGGAAGCCAGGAGGGATGGTGGGGTATATTGTGACCCTCAGGAGCTCCAGGTTATGGAAGCCAGGGCCAGCTGCTCCTGTGATTGGGCTTGAAGCCTGGGGGTCTTCTAGGAAGAGGCGGGCGTGATAATAGATCTCATGGATCCCAAGGGTTAGACAACTATGAGTACAGAGAACAGGCCCTTCAGACAGGAAAACGGAGCTCAGAAACCAGGATGACGGGGTTCTGTTAGCAGGAATGGCAGAATAAAGAGACCCTCTCTTCCATAAAAGCAACGAGGACAGTGGAAAAATTGTCAAAATCATATTTTCAGAACCTTGGAATTAATTGAAGACGTAACCACAATTTGGGGAGTGTCTATTAGGAAAATGGCTAAATCTTGGTATGCACAGTGGACTTGGGTATGTTTCAAATTACCCTAGTCTTACCCAGCCGGCATGGCTTGGTGGCTGAGCATCAACCTATGAATCAAGAGGTCACAATTCAATTCCTGGTCAGGACACATGCCCGGGTTGCAGGCTTGATTCCTAGTAGGGGCATGCAGAGAGGCAGCCGATCAATGATTCTCTTTCATCATTGAGGTTTCTCTCTCTCTCTCCCTCTCCCTCTCCCTCTCTTCCTCTCCCTCTCTCTCTTCCTCTCTTTCTCTCTCTCCCTCTCTTTCTCCCTCTCCCTCTCCCTCTCTCTCCCTTACCTCTCTGAAATCAAGAAAAGTATTTAAAAAATTACCCTAGTCTCATTTTCCTTTCTCCAACCCGATGGTAGTCTTGAAACTCAATGGCCCCACAATCACAGTGAAAATAAGAAGCAACCTAGCAACTATCAGAAGGGAGACCAAAGCCCAATGCCCAGATCATTTTCCTAGAAGACATCATTTTATTATATTTATTTATTTTAAAAATACATTTTATTGATTCTTTTTCCCTACAGAGAGGAAGGGAAAGGGATAGAGAGGCCTGGACCATGGTGAGGGCGCATGCAGGAGGCAACTAACTGATGTACATCGATGTTTTTCCCTCTCTCTTCCACTCTCTCTAAAAAGTCAATGGAAAAACATCCTTGGGTCAGGATTAAAAAATAAAAAATTAAAAAATTAAAAGAATCAAATAGGAATTCTGGATTTGAAAGTACAGTAAGTGAAATAAAAAATTCACTAGAAGAGCTTAAGAGCAGATGTGAGTTGGCTCAAAAAAGGATCAGCAAACTTAAGGATAGGTCAATTGAGATGATCTAATTTGTGGAATAAAAAGAAAAAAATGAAGAAAATTCATAGTTCCTTAGATTCCTGTTGGACATCAGCAAGCATTCTAAAATATGTATAATTTGAGTCCCACCAGATACAGAGAGAAAGAGGCAGGAAGACTTTGAAGAAATAATGCGCCCAAACTTCCCAAGTTTAAAGAAGTATTAATTTACACATCCAAGAAGTTCAATGAACTCTAAGTAAAATAAGAATTTACCTTAGTATTTATCCTAGACACATCATATTGAAATGATTGAAAAGCAAAGATGGGAAATATTGGAAAGAGCAAGAAATAAACAATTTTTCACATACAATGCTTCCTCAATAAGATTAACAGCCATTTCTCCTCAAAAGACCTTCACCGTGCTGGAAAAAGCCTATAAACCAAGAAGTTTATATCTGGCAAAACTATCTTTCAAAAATAAAGGAGAAATAAAGACATTTACAGATAAACAAAATGGTAGAAATTTCTCACTAGCAGATATTCCTACAAAAAATACTTAAGTGAGTCCTTCAGGCTGAAATGAAAAGACTCTAGACAATAGCTTCAATCCACAAAAGAAAGAAAGAGCAGCAGTAAAGGCAATCGTACAGGTAGATAAAAAAAGACAGTTCAAATAGACATTTTCTTGTTTGTAACTCTTCCCTCCTATGTGGTTCAAAAGATAACTTTTAAAGTTGCGTAAGGCAATCATTGTAAATCTATGTTGATGGGCATACATTGTATACAAAGTAATATGTATGACAATGGTATTACAAAGGAGAGGGTGGTAGTGGAGCTATCCAGGAGCAAAGTTTTATATTAGGCTGGTACAAGTTCTAGCCTTATTGTTATAAGTTGAGATTTTAAATATGATCTTCAAGGGAACCATTAAGAAAATAACTCAAAAACTAGAATAAAAGATTTGACAAGATAATGAAAATGCTACACTAGGCAATATCTATTTAACATAGAAGAAGGCAGTATTGGGGTAATAGAGCGACAGAAAAACACAAGACACAGAAAACAAATAGAAAAACGGCAGATGGAAATCCTATCTTATTGGTAATTACGTTAAACAGACAAGGATTAAACATTCTAATAGAAAAACAGATTGGCATGATGGTAAACTCCCATGATCCAACTATATTTTGTCCACGGAAGACACGCTCCATATTAAAAGACACAAATAGGTTGAAAGTAAAAGATGGAAGAAGATATAC
The DNA here is from genome assembly GCA_036971965.1 of Nyctalus aviator. Classification (NCBI taxonomy): domain Eukaryota; kingdom Metazoa; phylum Chordata; class Mammalia; order Chiroptera; family Vespertilionidae; genus Nyctalus; species Nyctalus aviator. The sequence continues at coordinate 37,613,849 of CM072936.1, forward strand.
CATATAAACAGCAACCAAAAGAGAGCTCGAGTGACTAATGTCAGACAAAATAGATTTTAAAATAAGAATTGTTCCTAGATGTAAGAGGTACATTTTATAATGCTAAAAGGGCCAATCTGTCAAGAAGATAAAATCATTTAAACTTACATTCCTCTAACAACAGACACCAAAAATAAAGCAAAAATGGATAGAATTGAAGGGGAAAATAGACAATTCAAGAATAATTGTTGCTTGACCCGTGTGGCTCAGTGGTTGAGCATTGACCTATGAACTAAGAGGTCACAATTTGATTCCTGTTCAGGGCACAGGCCCAGGTTGAGGGCCTGATACCCAGTGGGGGTGTGTGCAGAAGGCAGTGATTAATGTTTTTCTCTTGTCATTGATGTTTCTATCTCTTTCTCCCTCTCTTCTCTGACATTAATAAAAAAATACATAAAAATAGCCCACTCACTCAGCTCTAGAAATGGAAGAATTTCAAGATCTTTATTTAGGTATATAAAAAAATACAGTACATTTCATGCACCAGTGTGGTCAATATATCCCTAGAGCAATTATGACAATGATAGGAAATAGAAGGTTACAGGAACTTGTTTATTCAACTAAAACACTTGGAATAAAATTGTTAATCTAAATAGCAACCTTGTTATGCAAAAAAAATCTTAATATGTTTGTAAGACTAGACATATATAAGTATTATTAGTAAAAAAATTAAGTAGTTATAAAAAAAAAGTAGTTACTGATTAAAAAATAAGGTCAGTGTTATCTACAATCCCCTGATATGTAAGGGGCCTTCAGAGTGGGGACCTTAGTCACGGCCAAGGGTGAGCTGGTTTGCCTCCATCCCTGCCCCTCCCTCTGAGTGATTCCACTTCTTCCAGGTGTGTCTGTGCTGGAAGGTTCCCCATGTGGCTGAGAGGGGGAGAGGCACAGAGGACTGAGAGGCTTGGATGGAGGGGTGGGAGGGGCCTTGCCTTCCGCAGGGTGTGCCTGAAGGGCAGGGCCCTGCTGGGGTTCCCTGAGATGCAGCAACAGCGAGGTGTGAAGGCAAATGGCTTGGCTCCTTGTGCAGTCATAGTTGGGCTTGGACATTGGCCAGAGTTGCCAATTGCTGTGGATCATATCTGAGTGCCTCTGAGTCCAGAGATAAAGAGGAGAGATGAGGGAGGGGGAGAGGGAGAGGGAGGGAGAGGGGGAGGGGGAGGGGGAGGGGGAGGGGGAGAGGGAGAGGGAGAGGGAGAGGGAGAGGGAGAGGGAGGGGGAGAGGGAGAGGGAGAGGGAGAGGGAGAGGGAGAGGGAGAGGGAGAGGGAAGGAGAGGAGAGGAGAGGAGAGCAGGAATGAACCACCAGGCGAGGCAGAGATGGGAAGAGGTGTTTTGCTCTGGGCACATCTATTCCCACTTCCCAGGCAAAACTAGAGGCTTATCATTGAGTCTCAAATTGGGGTCACGCTCCTCCAGGCCCTCTCTGGAGGGTGGCCCTCACCCTCGGGCCTGTCACACATGATCTTCAGTGTCCCTCCGGGATGCATTCACAGTTGCTTCACAGTTCAGCCAGCCGCTTCCCTGACTCAGGCTGCAGCTCAGCGCTCAGTGCAGTCCAGGACGGATGAGGGACTCTGAGGACCCACATTGATAGCTGCCAAGGGCCCCTTCCTCCCTCTTCACAGGCCTGGGGAGGGGCCTCGGAGTGGGAGGGGCCTGGAGAGGGGCCTCGGAGTGGGAGGGGCCTCGGAGTAGGAGGGGCCTCGGAGTGGGAGGGGCCTCGGAGTGGGAGGGGCCTCGGAGTGGGAGGGGCCTGGAGAGGGGCCTCGGAGTGGGAGGGGCCTGGGGAGGGTGTGAGGAAGTTGAAGCAGGGCAGGCAGCATGGATGGTCCTGGGCTCCCTTGGGCCTGGGCTGCGGAGACGGGCACTAGGGCCTCCCAGGCTTCACTGGTGGTGGTGGTGGTGGGGAGGTCGGGGGCGGTCAGGGACCTTAGGGGAAGACCTGTCTCTAGTAGTTGAACATCAGCTCTGTGAGGAGCCAGAGAAAAAGTCTCTGCATTGGACTTGAGGTCCTGGTGACAGGGTTATGAGGAGGTCCCAGCACAGACAGACCCCCAGCTTGGATTTCCCAGCATTTTGGGGGGAGTGGGAGGGTAGCCACCGCTGAAATAGGTTCCTGGACATTTCAGGGCCCCTGGCGTTTGCTACCCAGGGTGGTGAGGCCGCTGGGACCCACAGGGAAGGGCTGCCGGGCTGGGCTGGGGGGGGGGGGGTGGTCTGTGCTGTCCTTCCGGGTCAGGCCTGGTGTCCAGCTGGCTGGAGGAGCCGCCACGATTGGGGCCCCTAATACAGCAGCTCCTCCGGGGAGTCCGTGCTGTACAGCTCGGCCAGCATCTTGAACCGGGGCCCCCAGTCGTTGAGGAAGTCGTAGTCGATGTCCGAGTCGGACGAGCCGGTGCCCAGGGTGCTGAGGGACTCGGCGATGGACTCGGCGCCCTCGTAGTCGAACAGGTGCAGCGTGTCGTAGGGCAGGCCGCTGCTGTCCAGGTCCGCCTCGTCCTTCTTGGCCTCGATCACCGCGGCCATGTCGCCGAGCTCGCCGGGCCTGGGCGGCGGCAGGTGCCGCGGCGGCTTCTGCACCTTGGCGTACACCGAGGGCCGCACGTCCCGCGTGGCGCGCGGGGGCTTGGCCCCGCCGTGGCGCACCGAGTTGAGCACGGACACGTCGTAGCTGGTGGTGTCCATCTCGCCGCCGCCCTCCTCGTCGTAGGAGACCAGCTGCTCGTGGATCTCGGGCACGCTCTTGCCGTGGGCGCGGCCCTGCTGCCGGAGCCGCCGCCGCAGGAAGAGGAGCACGGTGATCACTGCCCCGGGGGGGGGGGGAGCAGAGAGCGTGGGTTAGAGGGCATCAGCCGCAGGCTGGCCCGGCCCTCCCCTCCGCGCCCCTCTCTTCCCTGGGAATTCCGGCCACTTCCCGGGGGATACCCTGGCCCCACACGGGTTTGCTTGGGTCCAGACACCTGGTGGGACCGAGTCCAGGCCCCACCCTGCTCCCCACGCGGTCCTGTCTGGCTGTCAGAGGCGCGCTGGTAGGGGTTGGAAGGGAGAGGTACCCAGGGGGCTTCCCTCAAATTCATTCTCTCTCCTCCAGGGTCAGCCTCATCTGCCTGCATCCTCATTTCCTCCATCCTCATACCACGGTGGCAAATCCTCTGCCACTTTTCTTTTTTTTTTTTTCTTTAAAAAAAAAAAAAAAACCAGCCGGGACCGGTTTGGCTCAATGGATAGAGCGTCGGCTTGGGGACTGAAGGGTCCCGGGTTCGATTCCGGTCAAAGGCATGTACCTTGGTTGCGGGCATATCCCCAGTAGGGGGTGTGCAAGAGGCAGCTGATCGATGACTCTCTCTCATCGATGTTTCTAACTCTCTATCTCTCTCCCTTCCTCTCTGTATAAAATCAATAAAATATATTTAAAAAAAAAAACAACCAGATTCTTTTTATTTCCTTAAAAAAAAAATTGATTTAAGAGAGAGAGGGGAAAGGAGAGGGAGAGAGACTGAGAGAAATACCACTGTGAAAGCTCAACGTGCATCTGTTGGCTGTCACCTGTTTGCATCCCCTCTTCTGCTGGGGTTCCTGGAAGCACCTCCCAAATAAGCCACTTGCACCCCAATCCTAGGCTCTGCTTCCTGGGAAACTCAAACCAAGGCAAGGCCAGCAACGCTCCGAACCAGGAAAAAGGTGACATCGAGGGAGGTGGACGCCTCTAACGCAGCGGCTCTCAACCTTCCTGATGCCGCGGCCCTTTAATACAGCAACTCGTGTTGTGGTGACCCCCCAACCATAAAATTATTTCCGTTGCTACTTCATAATTTATTTTATTTTATTTTATTGATTTTTCACAGAGAGGAAGGGAGAGAGAGAGAGAGAGAGCTAGAAACGTCGATGAGAGAGAAACATCGACCAGCTGCCTCTTGCACACCCCCTACCGGGAATGTGCCCGCAACCAAGGTACATGCCCTTGACCGGAATCGAACCCGGGACCTTTCAGTCCGCAGACCGACGCTCTACCACTGAGCCAAACCAGCTTCCGCTCATAACGGTAATTTTGCTACTGTTATGAATCATAATGTAAACATCTGTGTTTTTCCGGTGGTCTTAGACTCTGCAGCAGCGGTTCTCAACATCGGAAAACAGATGTTTACATTACGATTCACTAACAGTAGCAAAATTACAGCTATGAAGTAGCAACGGAAATAATTTTACGCTTGGGGGTCACCACAACACGGGGGACTGTATTAAAGGCCGCGGCATCAGGAAGGTTTGAGAACCACTGCTCTAAACAGAAAGAAAGCTCCTGGAGATAATCAAAACTACACGTTTTTAAACTTGCATTTCTTTCCAAAAGATGACCTGGATCCTCCTCTCTTTTCAAAAAACGGTTTTCATGTAAATAGATGCCAAGAACGGTGTGCCTGGCACACAATAAGTTGAACGTCATATAGAAAGAATTTTGAAGTGGGGGAGGGTCCTTGAGCCCCGTCCCCCTCCCTCCCATCCTTAGGCACCCAGGGAGGTGATGTTGGCCGTCCCATCTCACTGGGGCGCAGGGCGGGCACTGGCTTCAGGGCTATCCTGTGGGCTGGAGGCAGGACTGTCCTGGACCCCTGGCCTCTCCCTCCCTCGGAGCAGCCCCCTCCGTGTCCCCTCCGCCTCTGGGCACTGACCTGTGATGGTGAGGATGCACAGGAAGATGGCCACCAGCACCGGGATGATGTTGTACCCCTGGTAGAGCTTCTCATTACAGAAGGTGGCCTCGCCATACTCGTTGCACTTGCACACGGTCACGGTCAGCGTGCTGGTGCCCGTGAGGCTGGGCCTCCCGTTGTCTGAGATGAGCACTGGCAGGTGGTGGACTTTGGTGTGCTCCCGGTCAAATGGCCCGTACTTGACCGTGACGTTGGCCGTGTTATCTGCAAGCACCGGGGCCTCAGAGTCAGGCCGTGCTGCCTGGCGTGCCTGTCCCCTGGTCCACACCGACAGTGTAGGTTGCCTCCTCCTGGGAGTCCTCCTGGATTGTGCCCGCCCATGTGCCACCTGGGGTGCCTCTGTGTTCTTTGCGTTCCCTGCCTTATGTTTCAGCCTTTTGTTCTTCCAAAGAGGGGGGGTGATGTATTTTGGGCAGCTCCCTTGGCTTATCTTCTAAGCATGGCTTGGTCAGAACGTAAAATCCCTGTTTTCTGTTTCTGTGGGCAACTGATAAGCTCCATCCCTTCCTCCCTACCTCTACTCCAGTGTTTCCCAAAGTGTGGTCCGCGTACCCCCAGGGGTACGGAAAGAGTTTGGTGGGGGTACGCGTCGCACCGGAGTTTAGTGGGGATATGCACTGCACTGTGCTTAGCTGCACCTAATTCTACGTTCTCATGAGTACGAGGGGTACTCAGCGTTACGAAAATTATAGAAGGGGTACACATATGCCAAAAATTTGGGGAACACTGCCTACTCTAATGATAGGTGACTCTCTTTCAGCTTAACGAATGAATGTATTGTTTTAAGCCTTGATAAATAATAAGCGGGGAAATAAAGTTTTAAAAAGTCTTTTAGACCCGGCTAACTTCTGAGACCCTTTCTGTTATCCCTGCAAATCGGTTAGAGAGTAAAAACAATGCTTACGCTCCTGGGCTGCTGAGGGAATGGTGACACATGGACTGGAGAATGTCTGGGGCAGGCTGGACCTGGGACTGTGCTTTGGCCCAATTTTGACTTTCCCTCCCAGCTCCAATCAGCGGTTTCCTGTGCAGAAATCGCAGGAGGGAGCGTTTTAAACCTGCAGGCTCTCAGCTCTCACCCCTGCCCACCCACCTTCTTTCCTGGTGTCCCTACCCCTTCAGGTTTCTGACTCAGTGGCTTTGGGCAGAGGCCAGATAATCTGCCTTTTGTAGGGTTCCTGGGAGGTCATGACACTGATAGTCAGGGGAGGATACAGGATTTGGAGGGGATATATATATATATATATATATATATAATATATTTTATTGATTTTTTTTACAGAGAGGGATAAAGAGTTATAAATATCGATGCAAGAAACATCGATCCGCTGCCTCCTGCACACCCACTACTGGGGATGTGCCCGCAACCAAGGTACATGCCCTTGACCAGAATCGAACCTGGGACCCTTCAGTCCGCAGGCCAATGCTCTGTCCACTGAGCCAAACTGGTTAGGTTTGGAGGGGATATTTGACCGCAAGCCAGCCGAAAGCAAAGGAGGCCATATTTTAGATTTCAAATGAAGGCCAGTTCATTTCATTATTAAGTAGCCTTGTCTATTAATTATACTTGAGAGTAAGCAATATGGCCATTGGCACTGTGGGAGAAATGAGTGCTTTCTCACTGTACCCATTTATTGTTATAGCAGAACATCCACGCTCAGTGAATCCAAGACCAGTAAGCTTACCTCCTGGACGCACATGGGGGTTCTTTGGGGTAGCACTTGAGCTTTCTACCCCCTTGCAGACCTCTCTGAGGTGAGATTGAGGTGGATCTTGGGATGGGCTGATGGGTATTTTTGCCACATTAGTTACTACAAAAGAGCTGAACGCTGAGTGGTCTGTCATTGACTGTCAACACAGCATAGCCACCTTCCCTGTCCCCCTGGAGGCTGTGGCTGATCCTCTGGGTCTGTCCCATTCTCAGAGACCCCTTTTCTGGACCTTCCTCATCCTGACCTTGAAGTGGCTGTTCCTATACAGGGATCCTCACCAACCACAGTTTTGCCAATCAGGGACGGGCAGGAATGCCGCCCCATGCTGGGTGATGGATTGCTCTAGTTAGATTTAAGGGGGATTTTTATTTTTATTTTTGTTTTCTGAGGAAGCTTTTGAAGCTATGGAAACCTGTCTACCAGTGACTAGAGTGCAATCAACTCAGCATGATCCCACTCCTGAGCACTTACTCATCGGAAGCTCTGATTGGCTACTACTGACATCGTAGGACTCTCTGGGCTGTGATTGGCGGACCAGATCCTGTCCCAGGTCCCTGACGGTAAGTAGCTTTTGTCATTGAATTAAGACCAAGTTTTCTGATTCCTTGGCGTTTTGAGTTCCACATTTCCAGTTTTGACTTTTTTGGAAGTGACCCCAAAGTTCCGTGTGGTAGAGTAATTTGTAATTATGCTGATCTCAGAGACTGTGTGTGAGAGGGAATCCCTTGGCCAGTTTGGGAACCCAACTGACTGTCTGCACCCATATCTATTCTGTACGCCCAGTCTCTTATGGGGAATGGCAGGCTATGCGGCCTGGACAGTTTGGCCAGGGCACCTCTGACCACTGTATAGGCCAGTGGTTGGCAAACTGCGGCTCGCAAGCCACATGCGGCTCTTGGGCCTCTTGAGTGTGGCTCTTCCACAAAATACCAATGCCTGGGCGGGTCTGTTTTGAAGAAGTGGCGTTAGAAGAAGTGTAAGTTTAAAAAAATTTGGCTCCCAAAAGAAATTTCAGTCGTCGTACTGTTGACATTTGGCTCTGGTGACTAGTGAGTTTGCCGACCATTGGGCTAGGCCAATAAAGTATTTGGCCGAAGTTGTACAAAATATGCCATCGAATGAAAACCCAGTGAGGCCTTGTCCCCAGTTTGTTGGCTTGAGCCTTGACCCTGGTCCTTTGATACTCAAACCACCTCACTCCTGACCCTTCAAAGAGCCGGGCTAACTACGTTCCTGTGGACGTACCGTGATTATCTGTGAGGGTGAAGTTGCTGTCCTTGGTGTTCAGGGAGAATTTGAACTTCACATCTTTTGGCGTTATGTCCTCGTCTATGGCAAAGATTTGCACCACCAGCTGGAGCGTGGAAGAAGGGGGTGGTCAGTGATGGTGTTGGGCTTGTCTGGAGTTCAGTGATGGAGACTCTGGATTTAGACCTGGCCGTGACCTCCTCCCACCTGTACCACCGACTTAAATGACCTCCACAAACAAACTCTTTGTACCAGCCCCCTCCCCGCCAGTCTGTTCTCCACGTATTTCCTCTGAGCCTCAGTTTCTCCGCCTGTAAAGGAGGGATAATGTCGCCTTTCCCCAAGGCAGCTGTGCAGGTTACACTAAGCAACTGGCTGCGGGCGTGGGCACCGCCTTGTCCCCCGACCTGAGCCGGACTCACCGTGCCCTTCTCAGCATTCTCACACACTGTGGGCTCGTAGGGCTTGGCAAACTTTGGGGGGTTGTCGTTCACATCCAGAACTTCGATGTGGACCTGCACAATGGATTCTTTGCCCGTGGGCTTCCCTGCAGGGGGAAAGGACTTGTCATTGCAACGGGCTCGGCTGATGTGTGGAGGGGGACTCCCGGAGGGGGTACCCTTGTCACAGGAAGAGGGGGCGATGGAAGACAGGCCAGGGAGGGCATTCTGGATGAAATGAGTGGAAGGGGGAGGGGGTCAAGCTCCATGCACAAGGATGCTGACTGAAGAATTGCTTGTAAGAATGAAAAGGTAATCTCAGGGAATTTAAAAAGATTTTAGTAAAATTGAGTTAAGTAATCACCAAACGAACCTAAGGATTTAATTAAGTGATTAAATTAATTTAAACAAGTATAATTTATTAAATTAAGTTACTTAATTGCAAAATGATTTAAAAGGCAAACAATGTAAGGGAGATTGTGTCAATACATTATATCACTTCAAAAGAATGAAATAGGTGGCCGTTTATAATGCCCCTGTAAATGATATTTTAAAAATGTAACTTAAAAAATGGTGGGTTAGTACCATGAGAAAATGATTCTGAAATAAGGTTAAGTAAAAAATGCAGGATAAGATTTTATATAAATACTATAAACTTCTGTAAAAGTATGTATAGTAAAAGGACCACAGGAGGTACACTAAAGTGCTAACAGTAGTTGTCTCTGGATGCTAGGATTATGAGGGGATCATTTTCTTCTAGCTTGTATTTTCCATATTTCAAAAGAAACAACCAATAACTTTGAAGATTTAAGTTACATTCAAAGTTTAAAACCGGTGTGACTGTGAATAGATGGGGAAGAAAGGGCTAAAGATCTGAAAAACACAGGAGTCCATTACAGTTGGCCTGGCTGTCATATTGGGGATGTGGGTACCACTGGTGTGTGTGTGGGGGCAAGTCCCGCTTTTTCCCCCTCTCCGGAGTGGTCTCCTGGGGGAGGCGGGAATGTTGGTCTTCCTTCTGCAGGGCAGTGCTGACTTTCTCATAGAGGCAAAGGGTGCGAACTCCAACACTTGCCTTTTCCTTTGGCAATTGTTACACTCATTTCTGGAGAACCTAACCATCTTGGAGTTAGAACCTGCTGCAGATTTTGAATTCAACCCCTAACTGGGACATAAAGAGCCCCCCCCCCCGAAACAGCCTTTTCCGGAATCCATGATGATGAGAATCATGTGGCACCTGTCCAATGCATGTTTGTTGGCCCCGTTTCTGGCTCACTGGACCTGAACTTCCAGGGAGGGGTCTGGGAACCTCTGTGAAGAGGTGCCCTCGGTGATTCTTGTCACGGGGACAGTGCTTCGTACTGGGCATGGGTTTCTGATTCAGTCTGAGGCTGGGCCTGGCACTTGGTCCTTCTAACAAGGTCTTAGGAGGTATGGATGCTGCTGGTCCATCCACACTTGGGGAGGAAGGCTGTCTAGCATCCCAGCCAAATGGTGCTTCCGTAGGAGCTTAGCATACCGCCAGAGACCCACCGTGACACCTGATGCCAATTGTGAACAGGAAGGAAAGGAGAAAAGCCCAATGCCCTGGCAGATGGCGTTACTCACCTCTGGAGTCCAGTTCCTTGGCCTCCACAGTCAGGTTGTACCAGGGGGTGACTTCTCTGTCCACTTCCTTCTCATTGTAAATATTCCCCTGCTTGTTTATTTGGAAGAAGTGGCCCTTGTCGCTGGTCCTGCGGATGAAGTATCTGCCCGAGGGAGAGAGAGTCATGGCTTTCTATTGCTCTTTGCTGAGTGGGGCGGTGCTGCGGCGGGACACGCTCCCGGAGGGTGGGAGAGAGGGCCATGTGGGCCAGTGGGCAGCGTGGCTGCTCGTCCTGTGTCTGCCATCTCTCACCTACGTGCCGGGAGAGGTGTTCCTTTGGGCCCGGGCCTGGTCTGGTAGCCGGAAGGACCTCCAGGCCAGGATGGTCACGGCCACCCCGTGTTCACCCCCTCCTTACCCGATGGTCCTCCGCGCGGCGTCGGGGTCCATGGCCATAACCGAGCCAATGAGCGGCTTCTTCAGGTTCTCCTGCAGCTGGAAGTGGTAGAAGGGCTGCTGGAAGACGGGCGGCTCGTCCACGTCCGTGACCCGGATAGTGACACGGGCCTTGCTTTTGGGGGAGATGCTGCTTGGGTAGCGGAGGTTGATGGTCGGGTCCGTGGCCTCGATGGTGAAGGCGTACTGCTGGATGCGCTCGTAGTCCAGGGGCTGTGGGCGGGGAGAGGGTGGGGAGTCCCTGGTCAGAGTCGAGCGCGTGGCGTGTGATCTTGCCAGCAGACCTGCGAGGTAGCTCTGGGATGATACCCATTTTACAGATGAGGGGACTGAGGCCTGGAGGAGTGATATTTCCAAGGCCATTAAGAGAGTGGCTGGGTCCCTGGCTGGTTTGGCTCAGTGGAGGGGTCCCGGGTTCGAATCTGGTTGGGGGCATGTGCCTTGGTTGCGGGCACATCCCCAGTAGGGGGTGTGTGTGCAGGAGGCAGCTGAATCGATGTTTCTCTCTCCTTGATGTTTCTAGCTCTCTATCCCTCTCCTTTTCTCTCTGTAAAAAATCAATTAAAAAAAAAATATCCTCAGGGTTGGCTCCATGCCTGACCCTGTTCCCAGTACTGGGGACACACAGAGACCAGCCCCAGTCCTGCTCTCGAGGGGATCAAAGACTAGTGGTGCTAGCCACAGCTGCTTAAGGATGTCTTTTCTTATGTTTTTGCTCAAGAATCTTCTCCTGCCCTTGCCTGCTTTGTCCTCTCCTCCTCACCCCTCCAGAAGCCGACTCATCTTCCTCCTTTCCTCGTGTCACTGCTCCTGGGCCTTCCTGGGGTCACCGCCCAAGTAAGCTGTTTACCCTGAATCCTTGCCTCGAGGTCTGCTTCAGGCATAACCCAGCCTGAGGCACCGGTCCTTGGCTCCTCGCTACACCGCCTAGGCTGAACCACAGTGCATCTCCCATGGTCTCTGACCTGGTAGCCATCCTGGGCGAGGTCTGGGGATGCTGGCAGCTCCCAACCCCACATCTGTCCCCATCGCCCCCGGCCCGCAAACCTTGGTGGGCTTGATGATGCCCTCGTTGTGGGCGGGGTCCGTCTGGATGGTGAAGGTGTCTCTGAACTCGCCCTGCACGATGCTGTACTTGGTCATCCGGTTCTGGGGTTCGTCTGGGTCCTCAACGAACAGGGAGCCCAGTGGGCTGCCCACACGGATGTCCTCGGGCACCGTAAAGAGGTAGTCGGCTGATGCAAATAGGGCGCCCCAGAGGGCACTGGGTTAATGAGATTCACAAGGCAGTTGTCCCTCCTATTGCCCCAATATATTCTGACGTGGGAAATGGGCATGGAAAGATAATAAGAATCCTACATAACAACAGCCTAACATGCTAAGTGTCTGACCATTCGACCAGTCGTTATGATGTGCACTGACCATCAGGGGGCAGGCGCTCCAACCAGTAGGTTAGCTTGCTGCTGGGGTCCAGCCAATTGGGACTGGGTGAGATGGGTGGGACATGCCCTGAAGCCCTCCCACGTTCCCTCAGCCTGGCCTGTGCCCTCTGGCAATCTGGGACCCCTCGGGGGATGTCAGAGAGCCAGTTTCAGCCTGATCCCCACAGGCCAGGCCAGGGGACCCCATCAGTGCACAAATCCTTGCACTGGGCCTCTAGTCAATAATAATAATGCCACTGAAATTTTCAGTCTCGAGGCAAAATAGTTCTCCATCCATCCATCCATCCATCCACCCACCCAACCAGCTATTAAGCACCTACTGTAAGCCAGGCACTTTGCTAGGGGAGTTATGCATTGACAAGAGAGATAAGAAGACAAGTCCCACCTTCTGGGAGCTTTAGCCACGCACAGCGAGGCCACTTCAGGAAAACTGACCTGTCCCTGGGGAGGCCGAGCCTCTGACTATGCCTCAATATTAGAGAGTTCATGTGAAGAGCCATCACCTTCCTCCTCAATCTCCCCCCCACCCCCCCGCACCCCAGGGCATGTGAAAAGCTCTGGTCAGACATTTTTGGGGAGAATCAGTCTGTGGCTGGGCTCAGTGCTCTGAGTCAGGGGCAGTGTGTGCAGGGATGGGGAGCAGGGCCCCTCTCTTCGCCCAAGTGACTTCCTTGAGCCTTAGGCCCACCTTGGGGTGGGGTGAGGGGTCGAGCCCCAGGTCACCGAGTCTGGAGCATCCTGCCCCCTGCCCCGCCCAGGCCCCTGGGGAGGGGCTCACTCTGGGTGAAGATGGGGAAGTTGTCGTTGATGTCCTCCAGCTTGACCAGCACGGTGGTCGTGCCCGAGTCCCCGCGGAGGCCCTGCGCGTCCTGGGCTTCCACCACGATCTCGTACCGGGCCTGCGCCTCCCGGTCCAGGGTGCTGACTTTTGTGAAGATGAGACCTGCAGGAAGGGTCCCAGCGGGAGCAAGGTTACCTGGGGAGCTCGGAGAAAATGCCGGTGCCCAGCCCCTCTCCCTAGGGCCCCTGACCGTAGAGCACCAGGTCATTCTAGTGTGCAGCCAGGGCTGGGGGACACGGGCCAGCCACCCCTGCCTCCACCCCTGCACAGCGGGGCTAGTGCTCCCACACAGTTAGCTGCCGGGAGCACTGTGCTGAGAAAGAGCGTGAGGCCCCCCGCAGGCTCAGCGTGGAGGAGGGCCGTGTGCCCACCCTGGCGCCCCACGGGGTGTGGTGTGTCTGCTGTGTATTTGCCATCCCTTCAGGCCTATCTTGCTCCGAAGATTCAGTCCTTACAGTTTTCTTTTTTGTGTGTGTGTTTATTTTTAAATCCTCACCTGAGGATGCATTTTACATTGATTCCCAGAGAGAGAGTGGAAGGAGGGAGGTGAGGGGAGAGAGAGAGAGAGAGAGAGAGAGAAAAACATCAACAGGAGAGAGACACATCGATTGGCTGCCTCCCCCACGCGCCCCTACTGGGGCTGGGGAACCTGCAACCAAGGTACGTGCCCTTGACCGGGAATCAAACCCACAGCCCTTCGGTTCTAACCACTGAGCAACTGGCCAGGCAGTCCTTACAGTTCTTAAAGTCATACTGAGTGCATAATTACAATGGGCCATGTGCTCTCTATATCTTATATCAAATTCAAACTTCACAGCTACCATGCAGGATGGTAGAAGCATCCCATTTTGGGGTGCGGGAACTGGGGCTTGCACAGGTTAGTGGCCTTCCCCGAGGTCCTTAGAGAAGGCGAGTGGGAGAGCTGGGCCTGGAAGCCAGGTCTGTCTGCACCTGCACCCAGAGCTGTAACCAGCGTCCACTCCTGCCTCCCGTGTCCACGGTTGGGCCTGATTTGGTTCCCTGGACTGGAGTCCATGTCTTGGGGTACCCTGTCTGCTTCCTTCTGCCCTCACCAGCCACCTTGTCTTAACATGGGATACCAGCCACCTCCTTAGCACAGTGTGGCTCAGTGGTCGGCGACCCCTGCCAGATTGGGCTTCCTTCAGCACCCACACCTGGAATATTACTCCGTCCCCCCTCCCCAGACACAGAAGGGTCAGTGTCACCAACCAGAGTCAGAAATGCCAAAATATTCGTCTCCTTTCAGGATGTGGTACATGACGGTGGTGTGCTCTGCCACGGTAGGGTCATCTGCATCCACCGCGGTCAGCTGGAAGACGGAGGTCCCTGCGGAGCGAGAATCCAGGGGTTTGCAGCCTGTGACTGCCACCCCCCCCACCCGTTCCCAGATGGGGATCCCCTGAGCCCACCTCCCCCAGGGCCCCAGGGTGAAAAGAGGAGCCTGCAATGGGGGCGAAGTGATGGCATTAGGGGAGGCCCAGCCTGACGGGCCTGGATGGGGCAGAGAGCAGGTGGCTTCCGTTTCCGGGGGAAGTGAGGAAGGGGCACATGGTTGGGTCATGAGGAGAAGCCTAGGAGGGTGAGGGGATGCTTCTCTCCTGCCCTGGAAGGTGAAACGGGAATGGGAAGAGGCCCCAGCAGGGGTGGGGGTTGCAGCTCTTTCCCCCTTGAATACTGGAATCCCCTCCCCCTACTTCATAGGAAGGTCTGGTCCCAGGGCCGTGGCCGGCCCCTGACTAAGGGGTGGGGGGAGCGAACCCTTTCTAGGCCCCTCATGGGAGCTTAGGGTGGAACGGGATGAACAGTAATCTCTGGAGGCCTGTGGTCCAGGCTGGTGACACACCTTGAGGTGAGGGCTCCGGTCCTCCCCCTGCTACTCCTGCACGGATCCCAGAGAGGACCCGTCTCGCCTGGTGGCAGAGCTGGCATTATTCATGTGCAGAAGCTACGTGCTTGAGTCAGTCCTCAGGGTCAGAGAGTGGGTGGGGTTTGCTCTGAAAAGCTATCAGACCTGTGTGCCTCTGATGGTGAAGGCTCAGTCCAGGATCAGGATCAGTCTATGGCTAGGGTCAGGGTGCAGCCTACAATCAGGATCAGGGCTCAGTCTATGACTAAGGTCAGGGCTCAGTCTATGGCTAGGGTCATTGCAATCACTGCTCTAAACTCACGGAACCCTGGCCTCAGGCATTGAAGGTGTTGATGCAGAGGCGCCTTCAGGCTGGGGGTGGGAGGAGGTGAGAGGGACAGACACCTTCAGGCTGGGGGTGGGGAGGAGGAGGAGAGAGGGACAGATGGCACATACCCGCCGCTGACATCTCGGTCACGGAAGCGTTGTAGAACTGGTGCGTGAACACCGGCCAGTTGTCGTTCACGTCGTACACTTTGATGACGAAGTTGGACGGGGGCTCCAGCTCCTTGTTGGTGTTCTTGTCCACGATGAGGGCGGTGAGGTGGTACTGGGAGGTCTTCTCCCGGTCCAGCCTCTCAAAGGCGAACACGTCCCCCGTGACCTCATTGACCCTGAAGATCTTGTCAGCCGCCTCACCTCTCAGCACGTACTTGGTGTTCTTGCGGTTCTCGCTCGATATGATCTAGGAGAGAAGAGGTGCTCTGGGTGGGAATGGGTTGTGGGTGTGTGTGCCCATGGAGAGGGGCTATAGGTGGTGGGCTGGACCTACCCTTACCCCATCAGCCTCCACCATTCCCATTGGCCCACAGCCCCTCCCCCTAGGGG
The DNA here is from genome assembly GCA_036971965.1 of Nyctalus aviator. Taxonomy (NCBI): domain Eukaryota; kingdom Metazoa; phylum Chordata; class Mammalia; order Chiroptera; family Vespertilionidae; genus Nyctalus; species Nyctalus aviator. The sequence continues at coordinate 37,629,081 of CM072936.1, forward strand.
GCTGATGGGGGTAGCTAATGGGAGTGCCAGCAGCCTGAGGGAGGGGTCATGGGTGGTTGGCCCTGATCAGTTTGGGGGGGGGTAGCAATGGGGGTGGGGGGCAGAGCTGGCTGGGGGGAGGGGCCACAGGTGGTTGGCTGGTGGCCCTGCTCCTGATGGGGTAGAAGGGGCCAATCTGGGGTGGGGCTGGGGGGGAGGGAGGAGGGGAAGAGGCTGCAGGAGGTTGGCTGCCAGCCCCGCCTCCTGATCTGGCCGATTTGCTGGCTGCAGTGGGAGTTAGACTGGTCGCTATGGGTTCCGGTTGCTGGCTTTCTATACATACAGATAACTGGAAGTTTGTACCTCCTAGTCCCCTTCACCCTTTCCATTCATTCCTCCACCGCCCTCCCCTTGGGCAGCCATCAGTTTGTTTGCTGTGTCTATGAGTGTTTCTTCTGGTTTGGTTAGACTGGTGTTTTAGATTGTATGTGTAAGGGAAATAACATGGTATTTGTCTCTCTCTGACTCATTTCACTTGGCATACTGGCCTCAGGGTCCTTGCGTGTTGTTGCAAATGGCAAGATTTCCTTCTTTTTTATTGCTGACTAATGTTCCATTGTATACATGTGCCACCTCTTCTTTATCCATTCATCTTTGGGTGGGTATGTGGGTTGCTTCTGTATGATGGCTATTGCAAATAAGGCTGCATGAGCATAGGGGTGTGTGTTATTTTCAAATGGGTGTTTTTGTTTTCTTTGGATAACACTGAGAAGTGGAATTGCAGGGTCATGTGGTAGTTCTATTTTTAATTTTTTGAGGAACCGCCGTGCTCTTTTCCATAGTGGCTGCGTCAGTTTATATTCCCACCAACAGCAGTGCACGGGGTTCCCTTTTCTCCACATCTTCCCCAACATCGTTACTGTTGTCTTTGGATAATAGCCTTTCTGACGGTGTGAGAGGATATGTCATTGTGTTTTTAATTGGCACCTTCTTGATAGTTAGTGATGTTAAGCATCTTTTCATATGTCTGTTGGCCAAGAAAGAGTCGGTCTCAAGACAGAAAAGGGAGCATCAAGAAGGGTGTGGTCAGTCCTGGCTGGTGTGGCTCAGTGGTTGGAGTGTCGGCCTGTGCACCAAAGGGTCACAGGTTCGATTCCTGGTCAAAGGCACCTATTTTGGTTATGCTCCCCATCCCCAGATGGTGTAAGGTTGAGAGGCAACTAATTGATGTGTCCTCTCTCACCTCAATGTTTCTCTCTCTATTTCCTTCCCTTCCTTTTACCCTCCCTCCCCTTCCCTCCTTGCTCCTTCTCTCCCTTCTTCTATCTCTATGAAAAGCAATGGAAAACATATCCTTGGGTGAGGAAGGAAGGAAGGACGGAAGGAACGAAGGAAGGAAGGAAGGAAGGAAGGAAGGAAGGAAGGAAAGAAGGAAGGAAGAGGTTTAGCAACATGCAGTTATTGGACTTCTTGTGGGAGCAGCATCGAGGGGGTGGTGGGATGAGAAGCCATATAACAGAGTGCAGAGAAGAGGCTGCAAGGTGAGGACGTGGGGCCGGGAGTGAGGTGGGAGGGAGGGAGAGCGGCAGGGCAGCAGCGGGAGGTGGTAGAGCTTCCTGGAGCAGGGCTGCGGTGTGCAGGGGGAGGCAGGGGGTTCCATGAGGAGGTCCTGTGCCCAGTGGTTGAGTCATCTGATGAACAGTGAGGCTCCGTCACCGGTGCCTGAAGGGATGGTCGGGGGCCCTGTGTGAGTCACTCAGGGTTAGGATACAACGGTTAGGATCCCTTCCAAACTTGGTTCTGATCTGGTGTGCTAGGACCCACGTGGATAGGATGTGAGGGGGAGTGAGTCAGCTTTGATCTGTTCTAATAGAATTCTGCATAAGAGCTCATTTGAATACACACTTCTGTTTTCTTTCCCTCTAGCAGAGCGTGCGCATGCTTCCTGCTCCCAGTTTCCTTTGTTATTAACACCAGAGGCCCAGTGCCTGAATTCGTGCATGGGTGGGTCCCTCCGCCTGGCTGGTGTCAGGGCCAATCAGTGCCATCTCACTGGGGGGTGGGAGGGACCACAGAAGGTTGGCTGTGGGAGTACCCTGATGAACAGGTGGCAGCTCCCGTATTGAGCATCTGCCCCTGGTGGTCAGTGTGCATCATAGCTACCGGTTGGATGTCTGGGTGTCTGGTCATAATTAATGGACCGATGCTGTTACTTTCCATTGACCCAAGTCCGCAGTATGCAGATTTTTAAAGTTTTTACAGAATGCCCTTTTTTTGTTCTTGGATCCCACCAGGGCACCACATTACCCCCAGTCATCAGCTTTCTATAAAAGCTGGGCTGTGAGTGTTCCTCAGACTTTCAGTGATTCTGATGATGTCCCTGCCTATTTAGAGATGGCCTGATGTAGGATGCCCTTCTGTTGGAATTTGTCTGGTGTTTCCCCCATAATTAGACTGAGGGTATAGGTTGTGGGGAGCCCTCCTCTTTAAGCATTACTACTGTAGCCCTGCCCAGTGTGGCTCAGTTGGCTGAGCATCCAGAGATCACAGGTTCAATTCCCATCAGGGCACTTGCTTGGATTCCAGGCTCAATCCCCAGTAGGGGGCATGCAGGAGGCAGCTGATCCATGTTTCTTTCTCTCTCTTTCCCTTTCTTTCTCTTTCTCTCTCTCTCTGTAAAATCAATACAGACATATAAAAGAATCTGTTTACTTAAAATATTTTTTTTAAAAAAATGATCAGTATGCCCCAAGCCACGCTGATCCATATCTGTGGATTCAGAACTCGGCCCAGGCCTCACACCCATTGTCCAACCAGCCCTGTAAACAAAGGCGTGTGCTCTGGCGTGGATAAACAGGGACTTCCTTCCCTTAGATGACATCTTTGGGAGTCAGGGGGTGATCCTTGGGGCCCTGTCCTTGTCTCTCCCATGTCCCCTCACTTCTGTCCGGGGTGGGGACTGCATTCAGCTCCTCTGCCCCCCAGCCCAGTTCCAGGCGCCAAGTGAACGCTGATGATAGAGACGGCAGGGCGGGCCTGATGCTCTTCCTGCCCCGGAGGGCCCTCGGGTGAGCCCGCCAAGGCTGCGGGGTCAGCGGCGTGGACACAGGTGCCCCCTGTTCGCTGCTGGTTCTCTCTGCCTCGCCCTGCAGCTCTCCTTGGAGCCGGCCACTCTCTCCGGTGGCTGATTCATGGCACAATGACCTCATTACACAGGACGTGGGTGGGTTGGTGATATTTCCCCCTGTGACACAGTGTTCACGTCAGGCGCCAGGAACCTTCTGCTTTCCGGGGCCTGCGCTCTCCTAGGGCTCTATCCTGGGCAAGCGTCTTTTCCCCTACAGTGGCCACACCGAGCGATTTAAACTTGCCAGTCCTTTTTGGGAGCCAGACTCAGTCAGCTGGCTGCTGGCGGGGCTGTGGATGGGTTCCCCCAACTGCTGTGGCATTCCTGATGGGAGGCCGGACTGTGCCCTCCTCCATCCAGTCCATTTCTCTATAACCCCAAGGCTCCTCCATCAGTGCTGTCTGCAGGGCTCTCTGCCTACTGTCTGCTGTCCCTCAAGACTAGGCTGGACAAACTGTTTCTGTAAAAGGCCAGACAACACATATTCCCGGCTTTGTAGGTCATGGGGTCTTCATCACAGCAACTCAAACATGCCACCGTAGCATGAAAGCAGCCACGGCAATGTGTCAGTCATGTGACTGTCCCCATGTATAAAATCATGTGGTGGGCTGGTTCTGCCAGCCCCTGTTTTATTTTTATTTTATTTATATTTTAAAATATGTTTTATTGATTTTTTTTACAGAGAGGAAGGGAGAGGGACAGAGTTAGAAACATCAATGAGAGAGAGACACCGATCAGCTGCCTCCTATTGGGGATGTGCCCGCAACCACAGTACATGCCCTTGACTGGAATTGAACCTGGGAACTTTCAGTCCGCAGGCCGATGCTCTATCCACTGAGCCAAACTGGTTTCGGCTGCCAGCCCCTGTTTTAGACCATGAGCTGCACAAGGATGGGGCCCATGCTATCTTTGCCCACCATGGTCTCCCCAGAGCCTCGCCCGTGCTTGGCACCATACTTCCTCTCATCAGCGCATTGATCTGGTACTTCTGTAGCCAACCATGTTTGGATTCCAAGAAACTGACAGTGAGATTTTATGCACTTGAAAGAAATGCTTTCCTCACTGAACACTCTCAGAATACCTAGTCCATCTACCTGTCCCTTGTGTGGGAAATCTGCCGCTAGAGCTATTCTTCTGAGTTAGAATGGCTCTGCCATCGGGAACAACGTGACACAGGAAGGCAGTTCCCTGTCACTCTGAGTTCTAGGAAGGCGACTGGGGATGAGCATGGTTTAAAGAGAAAGGCAGTGGGGGTTGAAGGCAGTGGGGTTGCCCACTGGAGGGCAGGTTTGTGTCAGTCAGGGACCTTGTGTGGGTGTGCTAGAATCTGGGGAGTGGTGGAGGGTGACAGAAAATTAGGGAGGGGTAATCTGAGAGAAAGGTTTTTTGGAGAAAGTGCCAAGGCCTAGGCCATGGTTGGCAAACTATGGCCTGGATAGTTAACTTCGTCACCAGCACAGTTTTGTAGAAGGCTGCTCAGGTTTTCTAACCTCTCAGATGGGAAAATTTTATGGCAGGCTTGGCTGCTGCTGTTCTAAGCCCTGAACTGGTCAGCTCGGCCTATGCCTGGGGAGGCCCTCCCACCAGTGATATTTGGCCCACAGACCAAGGTCTGGGAGGAAATACACCACAGCGTTCACCACCATTCCCACTACAACCACATCACTAATAATACCTCACTCACCACTACCACCATCACTCTCCTGGCCACTATTACTACCACAACCACCAACGTCCTCTTCCTCATTATCACCACCACCACCATGACCTTCCTCTTTACCATCACGATCATCACCACCCCAACCACCACCACATCACTGCCATCATCACCTCCATGATCACCATGATCACCACCAACTTCCCCTTCGTCATCACCAGTATCACCACCTCCACCACCTTCCTCTTCACCATCCCTATCATTACCATCACCTTTACCATCACCATTACTACCACCAACATTGTCACCACCATTATCATCATTACCACTATCATCACCAAATCATCTTTCCCTTCATTACCTCAACCACCAGCATCAATACTTCTACCACCCCCACTGTCTCTACCACCAGAACCATTACCCTCACAGCTGACATCCCCAACCCCCACCTCACCACCTGCTGGGAACCAGTTCCAGCATGTAATAATTACAAGAGTTCACCAAAAGGTTGGTGAAGCTTGGGCGGCTCAACAAGGGTGAGCCACATATGTAGTTTACCTGTTGGAAACGGCTAAACGGCACTTCCCCCAAACCTGAATAAGATAATAGTTTGCTGCTAGACAGCTCAGGGCATTTTATTGCCTCCTGTTGGCCATTCCCCAAACTGGCAATGCTTCTGTAAAAATATTCTTTGATACCCTACCCTTTGAAGTGTATTATCTCCACCTTGCCTTAGGACAAATTGTGTTAAATAAAAGCAGGGTCCTGAGTCAAGGAAGGAATCTTCAGTTCCTTTAGCTGAAGCTCTTCTGATCCCCAAGGCCTTTCAAATTTATCTTTAGTCTCCGGATTCTTTAATCATCTACGCGCAGCCCCTTTCTCCAGAATGCTGAACCCTCCGTAATGCCGGGAACAGAACCCCGGCAACCACCACCACCCTCACTGTGAGCCCCTTGCCACCGAGCCTCTCCTGCTCTGGGCCTGAGCCTTACCTTGCCCACGTGATGGGGCAGTGAGCTGTTTTTCTCTTCCTGAATGTGCATCTGGTTCCAAATCCAGTGTCTCTTCTGGCGCTGGAGGGTGGGTAGCCCGCTGGGAGTGTCCCGTTGGGCAGGGTGAGTGCCTGTGGCAGCTGCCATCAGCAGGCCCAGACAGGTGCCCACCGTGGCCAGCAGTACCAGGGGCAAATGCATCTTCCCAGGAGGCACAGATCTGGGGAAAGAGAGGAGAGGCCATCAGGGCACGTGGGTCACTACTCCAGGGAATGAGCAGCCCCCAGGGATACCCGAACTCCCCTGCTGTGTTCACTCCTCCATCCTTTCCCCTCTGCTGATGCCAGCAGAACCGGGCTCTGTTCCCGCCCCAAGGAGCCCCGAGTCTGGGAGGGGGAGATAGACACAGAAACAATTCCTGCTTAAACGTCACACGTGCTGGTGTGGCAGCAAGCGCAGGCCATAGGCAGGCCCAGAGAAGGGCTGTCAGGACGGTTTCCTGGGGGAGAGGGTGATGCTGATGCTGATGCTGACGGCTGCTCCCTAAGCCCCATGCAGTGGGCACCCCGTTACCCTCTCTCTACACCGAGGAAATCAACACACAAAGAAGCTGGAGCAAGTGGTGGGGCTGACGGTGGAACCCAGGTCCAAGCACTTTGTATTATCTCATTTAATCCTCCCAAGAACCTTCGAGGTCGGCATAATTTTAACCCTCATGTTCTAGATGAGCAGAAGCATAGAGAGGTTTAGTAACATTTCTGAGATCCCTCGGACGGTAAGCAGCAGAGTCAGGATGTGAACCAAGTCTGCCTGACCCAGAGGTTCATGCTTTTTCTTTTTGCTTTCTTTTTTTTTTAATTTGTTTACTTTTCTTTTCTTTCTTTCTTTTTTTTTAAAAATATATTTTATTGATTTTACCCAGAGAGGAATTGAGAGGGAGAGAGAGTTAGAAACGTCGATGAGAGAGAAACATCGGCCAGCTGCCTCTTGCACACCCCCCACTGGGGATGTGCCCGCAACCAAGGTACATGCCCTTGACCGGAATTGAACCCGGGTCCTTTCAGTCCGCAGGCCGACACTCTACCACTGAGCCAAACCGGTCCCGGCTATTTGTTTACTTTTCAATGAACAGTTGACCTACAATGTTATATTAGTTTCAGGTTAACAGTTGATGTGCAAGGTTATATTAGTTTCAGGTGCACAACCCGGTGATTAGACGTCTATATAACTTATGAAGTGGCCACCCCGATAAAACTACTACCCATCTGGCACCGTATGTAGTAATTATAATATTACCAGCTGTATTCCCCGTGCTGTACCTTACATCCCCAGCCTGTTCTGTAACCGCCCATTTATCTCAAGAAGCAAAGAAGGACCCAGGGATTCCACCTGTGGGTATCCATCTGCAGCAACACGAATGGATCTAGAGGGTCCTGTGCAGAGTGAAATAAGTCAGACAGGGAAAGACAAACGCCGTATGATGTCCCTTTTGTGTGGAATCTAAAGAGCAAAATAAACAAGCAGAACAGAAACAGACTCAGAGATAGAGAGTATGTTGACAGTTGACGACAGACGAAGGGAGTTTGAGGGATGAGTCGAAAAGGGGGAGGGAGAGGTGACAGTCTGGCTTCATGGTTTTCGGGGCCAAGTGCAAAATTTCAATGTGGGATTCAAAAAGTTATTAAGCATTTCAAGATGAAGATGGGAGGACAGGAAACCAGGCGCCGAGGCTTTTAAAGTGCAGGGCCCCCGCCGTTGCTCGGATTGGATGCTCTTGAAGGCAGCCCTCGGATCAGCCTGCACTGGGATCTGGGGTCACCCATCCGTGAAGGCCTGGCTTCATCCAGAAGTCCTGGAAGAGGAGTTTCCCCACGTCGCCGTGGCAGGTGGAGGCTCTGACCTTGGCCGTCACTGACCCCATCGGTCCTGCCCGCTGGGTCCCCCTGTCACTGACCTGCAGCTCCTGGGATGGTTCGGGGCAAGAGGGCGGGTGAGTAGTCGTGGGACCAGGGCTCCTGCCCAGAGAAACGCGGGCTTGCGGGGCGCTGGCCAGGAGGCCTCCTCCAGGGCTGTCCCCTGCGGCGGTCTAGGGGAGAGGCTGGAACCCGCACATCCCAGGAGATGTTCAAACTCCAGTGACATTTCCCCTGAGACACTGGCGCCTCTGGGACTGCTGACCTTAGCACCCAAAGCCCCCACTGGCCTATGAAGAAGTGGCCACTGGCCTATGAGGAAATGGCTGCTGGGGTCAGGATGGGGCAGTGCCCCGTGCCCAGGGGGAGGCCCGCCTGCCTCCGCGTCTCACGTCTCTCACGTTTCTCAGTCACAAAGGAGGCAGGTGACGTGGGCGAGGCCAGGTGCCCTTTGATGCAGGGTTTGGAAAGGGCAGCCATTCCAGGCAGGAGGCAGGCAGTGAGCAGGGATGAGGGGAAGTGGGGAGTCCTGGCCAGGAAGCTGGTCCTGACTCAGGGTGGGCAGCGGGCATGACCCCTGTCCCACCCTCTCCCCCCCACCCCGGACACAGGCCTGGTGGGTCATTTCCTTCTTTGCCTGGAAAGGAACCACAAGTCTTAGTTCTTTCTTCCTTGAGGGAGGAAGTGACTCAAAAGAGAAAAAGTCAAGCAAACAGAATTGAAAGTGAGAAACGAGGAGAGGAGCGGCTTCAGGCCTCTGAGCAGGACAGTTGCTGGGTGTCGAGCCCCCCTGGGGCGCGGCAGTGGGCGAGACAGACAGGAGCCCCCCTGGGAGCACACCCTGTAGTGGGAGCACCTGGAAAGTGAATGAACGAGGAAACCCTCGGCTGGGGGTGAGAGGTGCCGGGGACCATCGTGGAGGCTGCAGCAGAGGGGACAGCGGCTGAGCCCGAGAGGCCGGGGACGGACTCAGAGAGATGAGGACACTTAAGACAACGTCTGAGGGTCAGCCCCAGGAATTCAGGGACGTAAGGAAGTCCTGTGCAGAAGGACCAGCAAGTACAGAGGCCCCGAGGTGGAAAAGCAGATCGTGTGTTTCAAAAGAAGGCCCCTGGGCCCTCGCCGGTCTGGCTCAGTGGATAGAGCGTCGGCCTGTGGCAGGTACCTCGGTTGCAGGCTCCTCCCTGGCCCGGGGCCCAGGTTGGGGCACATGCAGGAGGAGGCAACCAATCGATGTGTTTCTCTCACATGGATATTTCTCTATATCTTTCCCTCTCTCTTCCACTCTTTCTAAAAAATCAATGGAAAAATATCCCCAGGGCAGGATTTAAAAAAAAAAAAAAAAAAAAAAAAAGGCCTCCTGGGTCAGATAGAAAGGAACAGTGGGGAAGGCTGGGGTGCAAGAGGAGGCGGCCAGGCCTGTGTGAGGGTCCCTCCCCCAAAGATGTCCACACCCTCATCCCCGGAACCTATCCCTGACAGCAGGGCTTTCCGCGGATGGGATTGAGTTAAGGATCTGGAGACAGAGATTGTGCTGGATGGTGTGGGCGGACCCCTGAAGGAGGGGAAAGAATCGGGCCACGGAGATGCGACCACAGGAACGGGCCGGAATGCCTCCGGCGGTGTGGGCACCTCCAGAAGCCGGGCAGGATAACGCCTGGATCCTCCCGGGAGCCGCCAGAAGGACCGCAGCCCCGATGTTAGCCCACGAGACCCCTTTCAGATGTCCCGTCCCCGGAATTTTAAGTTAACAAACAAGTGAACATGTGTGTGTGTGTGTGTGTGTGTCAGGCCACCGCGTTTGGGGCGCTCTGTTACAGCCGCTGTAGCAAGCGGATGCCCTTGGGTTGTGCAGTTGGCCATGGGGGGAGAGGAGGGGCTGGCTGAGTGAGGGGTGATGAGCGGGGAGGCAGCCACTGGTGCAAGTGAGAGTGGATGATGTCTCAGACCTGGTTTACGAAGGGATGGCCACTGGGTATGTTTTTTGTTTGTTTTGTTACTCCTCACCCGAGGATATTTCCCCTCCCCCATTTATTTATTTGTGGAAGGAGGGGTAGAGACAGAGAGAAACATTGATGTGAGAGAGACACGTTGATTGGTTGCTTCTCACATGTGCCCCGACAGGAGTCAGGGATTGAGCCTGCAACCGAGGTGCGTGCCCTTGACCGGAATCAAGCGGGTGACCCTTCTGTCCTCGGGCCGATGCTCTGACTAGCGGACTAGGCCTGATACTTTTGTGAGGCAATTAGAGGGATTTGCTGTAGGGGTGAGGAATGGAAAGGGTCCAGGAAACTCCCAGTCTCTGGCCTGAACAGTTGGGGAGATTTGGGAGACTGGGTGTGTGTGTGTGTGGGGGGGTGTGTCGGCGGGCAGCACATTTGGAGGGGAGGAGACGGAAATTGCCTGCATGATTCTGGGGGAGGAAGCAGGCCCAGAGCAGCTGGCGGAGGGTTGCAGTGTGTGGATGGCACTAACCTGCCCGACTGGCACAGGAAGGAGAGCAGGCGGATAGAGAAGGGAGTGGCCCGGGACAGGTGCCCCCCCTCCCTGAGTTCCCTCTTTGGTGAACTTGTCCTTCAGAGTTGAGTCCAAATGTCCTTCTCTAGGGACTGCCCTTGGTCCCAGCCTTACAGACCAGCCACACGCCACGCCATTCCCGGATCTCGCCTCTCTGGGCTCCCACAGGGCAGGGTCACCTGTGACCATAGGCTCCGTGGACCACGGACCTCAGCGGCCCACCCCCGTTGTTACCACGGGACGGCACGCAAGACTCTCCACCTCTCTGAGCCTCAGTTTCATCATCTGAACAGAGGGAACACCGCATCTGCCTCTCGGGGTTGTTTCCAGGCGGAATTAGAAAATATTGGCAACGTGGCCAGTAAGCAGTAGCTGATGAGGAAACGTACCCGTGTGAATGCTCACACCTTCTGGCGCTGCCCACCCAGCACTCCCCGTTCTTTATTTAAAAAAAAATACGTTTTATTGATTTTTCACAGAGAGGAAGGGAGAGGGATAGTTAGAAACATCAATGAGAGAGAAACATCGATCAGCTGCCTCCTGCACACCCCCTACTGGGGATGTGTCTGCAACCAAGGTACATGCCCTTGACTGGAATTGAACTCGGGACCCTTCAGTCCGCAGGCCGACGCTCTATCCACTGAGTCAAATCGGTTAGGGCAGCACCCCCTTTCTTGTTCCCTCACGTGCAGGCCCCGACCTGCCAGATCCACTCTCCCTGTACCTCCGCTGACCTCTGCTCTGTGTGTGTGTGTGTGTGTGTGTGGGGGGGGGGCCGGGGGGAAGGAGGGGGGGATGGGTAGGGGAGGGGCTGGCCCCTGGGCCTCCTGCCCTGGCTTCTGGTTTTCAGCCAGTAGGGGCGCTAAGGATAGAAGGAGAGAAGCGAGGTGCTTCCTCCTGCGGCTCTCTGTGCTGGCTCTGATTTTTTTCTGTGGCCCCATGTCTCCATGGTAACAGCCTCTGCCAGGCCGTCCCTCCACGGCTCAGTCCCTCACTGAGTTCTGGAGACAACCTTCCCCGTGCTGTGTCTTTGGTCCTAGGCGGGAGTGGCTCTCTCTGTAGCTGGTCTCCATGTGCCTCAGTATCCCCCTTGTTCCCTGAGCCGACTGCCCAGCTCTCAAAGTACCCCTGAAAACCTCTCTTAAAAATTTTTTTTTCTTTTAAAAAATATTTTCCTTCTCTTTAGAAGGGATGAGTAGAGACAGAGAGAGAAACATTGATGTGAGAGAGATACATCGATTGGTTACCTCCCAAAGGCGCCCTGGTCAGGACTAGGAATCAAGCCTGCAACCGAGGTATGTGCCCTTGACTGGAATTGAACCCACGACCCTTCAGGCTGAGGACCGATGGCTCTAACCACTGAGAATAATAATAAACTGTTCTCCTTGCTGGGCTTTCCTAGCTACCATCTCCTTCAGATCTCACCCTATCCCCGGGGAGTAAACTGAGGCTCCAGACAAACAACTCGGAAGCGGTGGATCGGAGACCTTCGCCTAGACATTTTTCCGAGTCCTGCGGCACCTAACCTCCGCGGGACCAGGGGGACTTTTCCAGGGGAAACGCCACGTGCATGTGTGTCCTTTGCCTTTTGCATTAGAAACGTGGCCATCACAGCGGTGCCCGGGGAAGGATTTTACCAGCGACTGTTCCTCCCCCTCCTGCAGAGGGAGAAGAAGTCAGGTGGCGGGACTGACTGCCCCCCCCCTCCCCTCTCCCCCCCTCCCCCCGCCGCCGGAAGCAGCGTTTCCCAGGGCTGCACCCCTGCAGCTGCCGGCGGGACCACAGCCGGGGCCGGACTTATCTCAGCCCTGGCCTTGGCCACACGAGGCGGGCATGTCTCTCGGTGGCTCTCGCCGTTTCCAGAGAGAACAGGCGCTGCGGGGTGCGGGGTGGGGGTGGGGGTTTGGTTGTGACCCATACGCAGAGGGTCATAGATGCGGGAAGTGATTTCCATGCTCAGAAATTCCTAGTGAGCAGCCTGGGGACTTGCATCACAATTGCCTCGAGGGGAGAGAGGATGTGCGCTGCGGCTCAGATGTGGGTGCTGGGCACGCAGAGGCCAGGTGTGTGTCCGTGTCCCTGTCACCAGGATCTGGGGCGATGCCCATTCCCGGAGCCCCGTGAGAGACGTTTGCAGGCAGCTCCTAATGGACTCCTGGGTGAGGGCGGGCCCTCGGTGCCCTGGGTCAGTCAACACACACTTATCCTGCACCAGCTGTGGCAGACACTGACTAACACACACACACACACACACATGCACATGCACACGCACACGCACACGCACACGCACATGGAGCAAACGCATCTCAGTGGGACAGATGGAGGCTACAGTTTCAAATGGAGATGGCCCTAGCCAGTTTGGCTCAGTGGTTAGAGTATCGCCCCGCAGACGGAAGGATCCCGGGTTCGATTCCAGTCAAGGGCACGTACCTGGGTTGCAGGCTCCTCCCTGGCCCGGGGCCCTGGTCGGACACTCGCAGAAGGCAACCGATCGATGTGTTTCTCTCACATCAATATTTCTCTCGGTCTTTCCCTCTCTCTTCTACTCTCTCTAAAAATCAATGGAGAAATAGTCTCAGGTGAGGATTAAAAAAAAAACACACCTATGTGATATGTGCTTTGATGGGGTGCAGGCCGCTATGAGAGGGCAGAGCAGGGAGGTCTGGGTCTGAGAGCCGCAGTCCAGGGAGAGTCCCGCCTCTCTCTGTGCTGCTGTGGGGCCCCAGGCAAAACTCCCCTAGCTCCTTCTCTTTTAATGGCTCCCCACGTGCTCCTGGGGTTTGGCTTTGGAGGGGCTGCGAGCCCTGCTTGGCTCTGTGCTCTTTAAAAGGAGGGACTAGGGGGTCACAGGGCACAGAGGGAGGGACTGGGGCTGCTCTGTTTGTAGCTAAATCCACCGAGGGAGCCCGGATCCAGCTGGGAGCCGCTCAGCGGGGCAGCCTGGCAGGTGCCCCGGGTTGGTCTGCCCCTCACATCGGGTAGGCCCTGCTCCGTGACCTGACCAGGGCCCTGCTCAGAGCTGAGGGTTTAGAGACTAAGTTTAGGCTTTGGTAGCTGTTGAATAGCTGAAGGTCCTTGGGGGTCGGGTGAGGGGAGCCTTTAGGTCGGGGATACTCCGCACCCTCAAATGTGGCTGCACAAGCCCACGTCCCTGTCCCCAGGGATCAGCCCACACCAGCTCCCCAGATCGCTGCTGTCTGGTCTGGCCTCACATGCCCAGTGTCCACTGGGACCAGGCCTGGCAGCCGAGCCCAGCCCCAGGCCCAGCCCCAGGCTGGGGAGGGACTGGACACTTAGTCCCAGGACAGCCTCCTGCAGACTCTGGACTCTATTCCGAGGGCCCAGGGTCAGGGCTGAGGGGCTGGGCCAGAGCATGCAGGAGGTGTGGCTTTGGGAGGGGGGCTCGCTGACCCCCCACCCCAGCCCCCTGCTCCCTGTGTGGCCCTGGCAGCTCTTCCCACCTCTCTCCCACCCACCACCCTGCAGGGCAGAGGTTGGAGCCAGGGATCCCCAAGCTCCTCCAGGGACTCCCAAGTTGTCTGCTCAAGCCCCAGTGTTTATGGCTGGGCACCAGCAGCCACTGACCCCGGAGGACGAGGGGAGAGGCCCTGGGAGCCTCGGGGATGGGGTGTGTGTTGGGGTGGGCCTGGGAAGCTATGAGCTGCTCCCAGTGCTTTCTCCTGGGTTGTGGCTCAGCGGAGCCCAGGAACCTGCTCGTGTGGGTCCCAGGCCTGCTCCCCTCCCCTCAGGATTCTGCTGAGAGCTGACGACACTGACCGCACTCCTCCCCTGCTGACCACACTGGCCACACTGCTTAGAGCTGACCGCACCGCTCCTCTGCTGACCACACCGCTCCCCTGCTGACCACTGCCCCTGCTGGCCCTTCTCCCTGGCTCCCCAACCCTTGCAGGATGAATCTAACTCCCAAGCCAGGGATCAAAACCCAGCAGGACGGCGTGTCCCCTGTCCGCCCCTCCAACTGTCCTCTTCCCCACCCCCCTGCCATGAGGAGAACAAGGCGGCTCTGGAACGCACAGGGCTCTTCCTCTCTCCAGCGGCTTTCTGCATAGGCTGTTCCCTCCTCCCGAATGCCCTGTCCTTGCTGTGTCCCCTGAGTGAATGCTGTCCTTCTTTTCCAGCCCCAGGCCGCTTCCTCTGACTGACGTCTGCACCTAGCTCAGCCGCGTGTCTCTGGCCGGGCAGGTCCGGTGTATCTCCACTTCATCTAACGTCCGGCTAACGTCAAGGGTCCGGACCTTGACGTGTTAGTGTCCCCGCTGCTGCCTGCCTTCCCGCCTCCACCGCCAGTTCTGTTCTTGTCCCTGCGTCCTTCCTCACTCTCAGGCTTCAAGACAGATCTGCACAATTGCAGACAATACCGGGATGGTCAGAGCCGTGCGATTGTTTTGTATAACTCAGAGAAGCTCCTCCCTGTCCTCACGTAGCCGTGTGGTGGCCATGATGTCGTGAGACACACCGACGTTAAGATTCTGAGCCTTTGAGGACATGAAGATTATCCTTTTTATGGGTCCCCGATGACCACACACCTAGCACAGTTGGGCCGGCGAAACGGAGCTCCTGGTTGCCTGCCACTCATCCATTCCTTGGTAGAAATTACTAATCAATCACTGAACTTGAACTCAGCCTCTGAGTCCTCAGTACGATCTTTCCCCCCCAATCCGCACCCAAGGAGTGAGGATATTTTTTCCATTGATTTTTAGAGTGTGGAAGGGAAAGGTGGTGGGGGGGGGGGAGAGAAAGAGAGAGAGAAAGAGAGAGAAACATCGACTGGTTGCCTCCCCCTTATGCCCTGACTGGACACAGGAATCAAACCTGCAACTGAGGCACGTACCCTTTACTGGGAATTGAACCCGAGACCCTGGGATCCGCGGGTTGATGCTCTGACCACTGAGAAAACTGGCCAGGCTCAATGTAATCTTTAAAGTAGATTCTGCCAGTTCACCAGAACTAGTTTGTGGTTTGAAACACATTTCTGCCGAGTTCCCTGGGCTCCAGGCCCATCCGGCCTGGGCCCCTGTCTCCTAATGGGGGTCTCCAGGCTTCCTGGAGGGAACCCCATCCGAGAGCCTGTGCGAGCCTCCCCTGGGCTTCCTGTCTTTGGCACCCCCGGGCCCTCGTGGGGGCGGCAGACAGAATGAATGCGCACCACCACTCGCTTGTTTGAACCTGCCCAGCTGCTCCTGAGCTGTGTGGCCTGCGGCCCCTCCCTTACACTTTCTGAGCTCTAGCTGCTTCATCAATAATAGCTGCCCCCCCCCCCCCCCCCCCAGTGAGGAGCACTGAATGAAGCCGTGGGTTGGAAACTCGGTATGGAGAAAGTGCTCAGTAAGTGTCCTGACCCTCCTCTCCTCTCTCCCTCCAGCCTAGAGGTTATGGACTCAACTGGCCAGCTCACACCTGATCTCCCTTCCTGGTTTTGCCCTGAGCCCCCATTTCCTACTTCCCTCTGTTCTTCTCCTGAAGGAAGTCTCATTCATTCTCTGCCCTGCCTGGCCTCGTCCCCTGAGCCCTTCCTCCTCCCCCTCCTCCCCCTTCTGCCCCTCCTCCCCCTCCTGCCCCTCCCCCCCCCCGCCCCTCCTCCCCCTCCTCCCCTTCCTCTCCTTCTTCACCCTCCTCCCGCTCTCCTCCTTCCCCCTCTTCCTCCTCCCCCTCTTTCCCCTCATATCTACACCTGCTAGGATCTGACTGTTATGTTGTGGCCCCTCATAGATAATCTGGAGGTCCCTGAATGAGTTTAGGGGTGTTTGGGTTCATTCTCTGTCCCAGGGAGAGGAGACAGAGGATCAGATTGTGGACCTAGTAGCCAAGGGGTCTCCTACTCTTCCTCCAGGAAGCCTGCTATGATTTCTCCACCCAACATCATGTTGGACCTGGGTAGGTGGGCTTTTCAGAATCCAGCCAGAGGCCAAGCTCCTCAGGCCAGGACTTGTCTCCTAGGATATTCCTTCCATGGGGCTCCTGGCTCATCCTGGTCCCTGCTTCTATGGCTTCAACTGCAGGGCGCAACCCTCCCCGACTTCTCCCCTCTCCAGGCTGGACTACGGAGTGAGGTCAGAAGGAGCTGGCCTCACTCACATCCTGCTTCCCCCTCTTACTGTAACCTTGGACTGACCACTCAGCCTCTGTGGTCCCATCTGTCCAATGGGCATTCTTTTAGTAGCTTCAGGGCCGCCGAGGGGATACAGAAAAGTGACAGATGGAGCAGGCATGGTCCGCACCGGTAAGGGCCCAGGCCCTCCCCCAGCTGGTGGCCACTGCGTCCACCTTGTGTCCCCCAGGCAGCGGCGGAGCTGTGCGTCATCTGACTCGGGACAGAATAAGCTCGGCCCCTCCGGCTTCCTGCCCCATGTCCGGCCCTTGTTCAGCAGCACAATCGCTTGGTCCGACTCTTGGGCGGGCAGGTTAACCCCTTCCAGGCCAATGGATGGCTCCCCCCGGCCCCTCACTACAGTGGGTAGGGCTGTCTGACCCCAGGTTCCCGGAGGTCACCTGCTGCCCTCTAGGGTTTGAGCTCAGATCCTCTTGCCTTCACCTCCTTCCTCTCACCTGCTGGAGATCACTGGTCTCGGGGGGCCAAAACCGTTATGACAGCCACAGCCCAGCCAGCTCGGGGTAGTGGGCACATTCAACTGCGATTTCTGGAGGATGCCCCACCAGGGCATCTCCTGCAGCCAGGCATGCCCTTTGCCTTGGGCACCGACACACGGCGAGACCGTGTGCTTTGTTTCACGGCGGGGAAAGCTGAGACACGGAGAAGAGAGAGCCTGGGCTTCGGGGTACCAGATCCTGGTCCGAACCCCGCCCCCCTTTCCCTCCCCCCCAGCTCTTACTTAATGTTTTCAAATCTCAGTTTCCGCCTCCGCCTCCGAGAAACGAGAAACTGGAAAGGCCATCCTAACTCCTGGGGTGGTGGTTGGTAGTAAATAATGAGCCTCGCCTCCAGGGCTCAGCGAGGATTGTAAAAAGACCCGTCCTCCCTGTTCAGACCAGCAAACTGAGATTTGCCTCATTTCCCCAAAGTCCCGGGAAGTGAGTGGCAGAGCTGGGACCAGCACCCAGGAGCACGTCCCCGGGCTGGCCTTCAAGCCCTTGGCCTCCCTGATATGTGAGAGCCGTGGGAATCTGGGTGCCAGGGGAGAAAGGGTGGGCCCCCACAGCTTCCACAGGCAGTGCCTCAGCTTGTTCCTTCTGAAATAGGGGGTGCCGCGGGGCTGAGGCTCAGAGCTCCCCTTCCAGGGTCCCCCTCCCAGCACAGAGCCTTTGGGGCGGCCCGATGACACGCCCAGGTAACCCTCTCCCCCGGGGAAGGGGCATCCAGGGGGAGCCCCGGCCTGGGTGCCAGTCAGTGGCCTGCTGGGCACCCTGCCCTCTCTGAGCCCGCTGGCCCCGAGGGGAGTCACGAGCGGGAGGTCTACATGGGGAGAGCCTGGTCCTCCGCTTCCCTCCGCCCTGAAGATGCCCGTGGGTACTCCCCAGCCCTGCACTGTGCCAGGGGGAGACCCCGACAGCAGCCATCCCGCATGAGGGCAAGAGGCACCTCTTCCCGTCCTGGGCACGTGGCGATGGGCGGGCTGGGTCGGGACTGGGAGCGCTCACTCACCGAGCCTCAGGCTGCGAGGTGTCTGTGTTCCGTCCGTCTGCCAATCCGCCTGTCCGGCTGAGCGCTGTGCAGCCCCGAGGTGCTCCGCTGATGGAGAGGCGAGTGAGGCTGCCGCCCTTCAGGTTTTCCAGCTGGCCCCGTCCACCTCCCCCCGGAGCTGGTTTCCTGTTATTGTTTCTTTGTGAGGCCGGCCCGGCTGAGATAGGCAGGCCCCGAGGTGGGCGGCCACCGCCCCGTCCAGCCCCACGGAGGCTGAGCCCAGGCCTGCCTGGGACGCTCAGTTCACACCCCAACCGCAGGCCTCAAATCTGGGTTCAGAAGCTCATCAGCCTTCTTGTGACCCCCCGAGAGCAGGTGTCATTTTATGGCTCAGGACGCTGAGAGCCAGCCGGGCGGCCGCAGCAGAACCAGGGATGCAGCTGGGGTCAGCCTGGGTCCCAGAGCCGGTTTGCCCAGTGCATGTCCTACTGGGGGGGGGGGGGAGGGGAGAGGGGGAGGGCAGACTCCGCAGGAAGGATCTGGAGAGGCCTCAGGGGCCCTGGGGGGGTGGTGGGAGGCAGAAGGGAAACGACAGCAGCTCCTGGCTCTGGAGGGCCCGTCGGCCTCTCCCCGGTGGGGTGGGCATGGGCTCCCGCTCAGAGTGCCAGCCTGGCCTTGTGCGGGTTTAGGAACATCGGAGGGAGTCACGTGTCCTGGTTCTGCTTCTGACGTGACTGTGGACCAGTCGTGTCCCCCTGAGCCTCAGTTTCCTCATCTGTAAAATGGGGATAACCAGAGCCTTTAACCCCACAGGGCTGTTGAGATCAACAAGATTCAAATTGCAGCTGGGAAGACAGGGCAGCTGAGGTGGGACCAGCGCTCATGGGGGCAGGGGGTGAAGGTGGGTGACTCAGATTCGTACGAAAGTCCTACCGGGAGCTTTTATGAACTACAGACCCCGGGGCCCGCCCCAGGCCGACTGGAATCTCCCCGGACGGCAGTCGGAATCTGTCCTTTCAGCGGTAGCCCCTGTTTTTCCGTGGATGAATTACTGGGTGGGAAGTCCCCGAACTGGTTCCATCACCAGCTCGGCAGAGAGCGAGAGGGAACGGGCGGGCCTTGCCCAGGGGCGCTCAGTAATCCAGTGGGCACTGGTTTGGAGATGGGGCATGGTGTGGGGGTATTTTTGGGGAGGTGGAGATAAAAGATTCCTCTGTCTGGGGCATGTTGAATGGGAGATGGCCCTTGGCAGTGGGAGATGGGTGGGTACGGCGGCCGGGAGATGAGGTTTGGAAGCTGGGAGCTTGTTTCTGGCGGTGCCTGGAGCTGTGGCGGGAAGCTTGGGGCTCTGAGGTCTGTAGCTCCAGTGAAGAGCACCCAGGGAAGGAGGAGGGAAGCCAGGGACACCACGGGGGAGCAGGGGCACCTTGGGAAAGTGAGTGCGGATTTGGAAGACGGAGGCCATCAGTGACGGTGGCAGAGGAGGTAAATGGAAAGGAGTGGACAAGACAGAGGGGGGTAGTGAAGTGGGTGGGGAGGGGGGTGAGGAAGTGGAGGCAGGCGTGGTCACGGCTCCTGCCCGAGACTTGCAGTGAATGGGGCAGAGAGATGGGAGGCTCTCCGGTGTTTGTTTTGTAATCCCCACCATTGATTTCTAGAGAGAGTGCAAGGAAGGGGGACAGACAGAGAGAAACATCCATGTGAGAGAGACACAGCGATTGGTTGCCTCCCTCATGTGCCCCCGACTGGGGCCGGGCATTGAGCCTGCCACCGAGGTACATGCCCTTGATTGGAATCAAACCCGGGATGTTTTGCCAAAACCGGTTTGGCTCAGTGGATAGAGCGTCGGTCTGCGGACTGAAAGGTCCCAGGTTCAATTCTGGTCAGGGGCACGTGCCTTGGTTGTGGGCACATCCCCAATAGGGGGTATGCAGGAGGCAGCTGGTCGATGCTTCTCTTTCATCTATGTTTCTAACTCTCTATCCCTCTCCCTTCCTCTCTGTTAAGAAAAAAAAAAAAATCAATAAAATATATTAAAAATAAACAACATCAACAAACCGCCCCCCCTAGGACCTTTTAGTCCTCAGGCTGATGCTCAATCCACTCAGCCAAACCGGTTAGGGCTGCTGTGTGTGAGTGTGAGTGTGTGTGTGTGTGTGATGTGTGTGTGATGTGTGTGTGATGTGTGTGTGTGTGTGGTGTGTGGTGTGTGATGTGTGTGTGATGTGTGTGTGTGTGTGGTGTGTGGTGTGTGGTGTGTGTGTGTGTGTGTGTGTGTGGTGTGTGTGGTGTGAGGTGTGTGTGTGTGTGTGTGTGTGGTGTGTGGTGTGTGTGTGTGTGTGTGTGAGTGTGTGTGTGTGTGTGTGTGGTGTGTGTGGTGTGAGGTGTGTGTGTGTGATGTGTGTGTGATGTGTGTGTGTGTGGTGTGTGGTGCGTGTGTGTGGTATGTGTGGTGTGTGTGTGGTGTGTGTGTGAGGTGTGTGTGTGTGTGTGTGAGTGTGTTTGTGTGTGTGTGTGAGTGTGTGTGTGTGAGTGTGTGGTGTGTGTGGTGTGAGGTGTGTGTGTGTGTGAGTGTGTGGTGTGAGGTGTGTGTGTGTGATGTGTGTGTGTGATGTGTGTGTGTGGTGTGTGGTGTGTGTGTGGTGTGTGTGTGAGGTGTGTGTGTGTGTGTGTTTGTGTGTGTGTGTGAGTGTGTGTGTGTGAGTGTGTGTGTGTGTGTGTATGTGTGTGTGTGTGTGTGAGTGTGTTTGTGTGTGTGTGTGAGTGTGTGTGTGTGTGAGTGTGTGTGTGTGTGTATGTGTGTGTGTGTGTGTGAGTGTGAGTGTGTGTGTGTGGTGTGTGTGGTGTGAGGTGTGTGTGTGTGTGTGTGTGTGTGTGTAGCTGTGTTTATGTGTTGGGGGGTTGCCCAGGGTCAGGGAAGCCAGGCGCTGCTGGAGGGAGAAGGGCGACCTGCTGGGAGGAGGCGTCCTGAGGCCGGGGCCTCCGAGTGGGATCGCTGTGTGTGGAATGAACAAACAATGCTCTCCTTTCGGACAGCATTAACCCTGCCTTCTCCTGCTGGGCCGTGTGGGGGAGACCACAGAGGAGCAGTGAGTGCTCCAGCCCCGGGTGCTCCAGCCCCCCACCCCTGCCCGGGCCAGCTGCCCGCCTCTGTGCTGTACGCGCCCACGGAGAGGGCGGGCCCCCCTTCCTGCGGGCTCTCAGACCTGGTGCCGGTGGCAGAGCGGGAGTGATGGGGCCGATCCTGGCACCGTCTGCCACTTCCCTTTGTGTTCCCGGTCTGTGGGGAAGTGGGCTCGGCCCTGTAAGCCGCTGTCCTGCCCTGGCGTAAACAAGGGATGGCCGGCCGTCCAGGCCTGTGCCCCCTGGGGTGGGGGCAGGCTCGCCGTGCCCAGGTAGCTCAAGGCCCCAGCAGGGAGGCTTGTGCCCCCGAGAACCCCAGGCCCGATTCCTGCCCCATCCAACCCTTCTGCCGGCAAAGGAGGCCAGGAAGGGCCATCGGGAGCAAACGAGGCAGCTGGTGGGCCGGCAGGAAACGGGATGGCGTGCGAGCCCTGATTAGCAGCCAGAGGAGGAAGCAGCAATGGAGGCGGTGGAGGGGCCTGGGGACACCCACCCAGCCTCTCCAGGACAAAAGCTGCCCGGGGAGGGGGCCCTGGCACGTCCTGCTTGGAGAGGCCTGGCTCTGGGGCTTGGCAGGCCCTGCTCCGACCCTCCCCTGGCCCACGGCGGTGTGACCTGGGCCGCTGGCCTGCCTCTCTGAGCCTCTTTTGCACCTACGAAGTGGGTTACCCCCTCAGAGTTTGCAGAATTGTCCTGAGCATCAAGTGAGACAACAGAAATAAATGAGGGTGATGACAAGCCTTTCTCTAATTTTCATTTTCATTGATTTTTAGATGGTGGGAGGGCAGGAGAAACATCAATTTGTTTTTTTTTTTCATTTTTTTAATTAAGGTATTATATGTGTACATATTTTACCATTGTCCCCTCCTCTCCACAACCCACTCCCATACATGCCCTCCCCCCCAGCGTTTTGCGTCCATTGGTTATGCTTATCTGCATGCACATGTCCTTCCGTTGATTTCTTATCTCCTCCACCTCTCCCTAACCTTCCCGCCGTCATTTGACAGTCTGTTTGATGCTTTACTGCCCTGTATCTATCTTTTTGTCCATTGGTTTATAATGTTCTTTATTATCCATAAATGAGCGAGATCATGTGGTATTTTTCTTCCATTCACTGGCTTATTTCATTCGGCATGATGTTCTCCAGTTCCATCCAGGTTGCCGCCAATGGTGAGGCTTCCTTCTTTTTTTATGGCAGCATAGTATTCCATTGTGTAGATGTACCATTGTTTTCTGATCCAGTCATCTGCGGACGGGCACCTCGGCTGAGGAACATCCATTCGTTGTTGTACTTATCCATGCATTCATTGGCTGCTTCTTGTACGTGCTCTGCCTGGAGATTAAATTTGTACCTGGCGTATGGGGACGTCAGTCTATCCAGCTGAGCTACCCAGCCAGAGCCACCGCAAGCACTTACTGAGCAGCTGTAGGCAGAGTGGAGGCAGAGTGGCTGACAGTGGACCCCGAGACCTGATGTCGGGACTTCCCAGGCAGTGCCTGCACACTCGTGGTTGAGGACTGCGGCCTGTCTGTGCTGGCAGGGCACTGAGCTCTCCCAGGGACTTCTCCTCCAGGCCCCCCGCCAATGCTGGGGGCAGCACTGGTATGATTCCCACTATAAAACGAGGACACAGCCTAGGGATTCAGTGCCTGCCACCGCCGGAGCTTGTGGCGGCAGAACCAGCGTCCAGCCGGTTGGGCTCAGTGGATAGAGTATCAGCCTGAGGACCAAAGGGTCTCGGGTTCGATTCCGGTCAAGGGCAGGTACCTCATTTGCAGGCTCCTCCCCTGCTGGGGCCCTGGTCAGAGTTCATGCAGGAGGCAACCGATCGATGTGTATCTCTCACTTCGATGTTTCTCTTTGTGTTTTTCTCTCTCTTTCACTCTCTCTAAAAAGCTATGGGAAAATATTCTCTGCTGAGGATTAATAATAATAATAAATAAATTCTGAGCCAGGCCTCTCATTCAGGGGCCGTCTCCTCACCCACCAGCTCTCCTGTCCTCTGTGCCTGCACAGTGGGGAACGGCGACCCCCCTCCCCCGCCATTTGGATGTGGTTTCTGTAAATGCTGACCATGCCGAGGATGTGGCTTGGCGATAAACCGCGTGCCTGTGTAAGAGCTCCAGCCGCGCCCTTCGGAAGGTGCAGCCACGACCTTCAATCTTCCAGGCCTGGGAGATCTGACCTTCAGATGGAAAGCCAGGGTGACGCAGAGCCAGACTGTCACTTGACCGGTTTCAAGGTCCGAATGCACTAGTGGAATGCACTAGTCTACATGTAAAGACTTTTTTTTTTTTTTTTTTTATTGTTGACAGTATTACTGATATCCCCCATTCCTTACCACCGCCCCCCCCCCCAACACGCTTTTTCCCCCTCCACCCACCCCTGCCCCACCCCAGGCCTTCCTCACACTGTTGCCTGTGGCTAGGGGCTATGCACATACTAATATGCATATATGTTCTTTGGCTGACCTCTCCCTGTCCCCTCCTTACATGTACATTCCCTTCCCTTTGAGAGCTGACAGCCTGTTCCCTGCGTCTGTGTCTCTGGACCTATTTTGGTCGTCAGTTTATTTTGGTCATTCGATTCCTCATATAAGTGAGATCATGTGATATTTGTCTTTCTCTGACTGGCTCATTTCACGTGACATGTAATCTCCAGGTCCATCCATGCTGAGGAAAAGGGTAATTGATCCTTCTTTTCTTACAGCTGCATAGTATTCCATGGTAATTCTATGCAGCTGTAAGAAAGACACCACAGCTTTAAATTTTTTTTTTTTTTTTTTTAGCTAGTCACCTACTGATGGGCACTGGGGCTGTTTCCAGACCTTAACAATGATGTGAATAGAAGGGTGCATATATATATTCTGATTAGTGTTTCGAGATTCTTCAGATGTATCCCCAGAAGTGGGATCGCTGTGTCAAATGTCAATCCCATTTAAAATTTTTTTTTCTTCAAGATTTTTAAAAATATATTTTATTTTTTACAGAGAGGAAGGGAGAGAGATAGAGAGCTAGAAACATTGATGAGAGAGAAACATCGACCAGCTGCTTCTTGCACACCCCCTGCCGGGGATGTGCCCACAACCAATGTACATGCCCCTGACCGGAATCGAACCTGGGACCTTTCAGTCCGCAGACTGACGCTCTACCACTGAGCCAAACCGGTTTTGGCCCATTTTAAATTTTATGAGGAAACTCAATACTGTTCTCCACAGTGGCTGCACCAGTCTGCATTCCCACCATCAGAGTTCGAGGGTTCCCTTTTCTCCACATCCTCGCCAGCACTTGTTGTTGATTGATTTATTGGTGGCAGCCGGGCTGGCAGGTGTGAGGTGATACCTCATCGTAGTTTTAATTTGTGTCTCTCTGAGTAATGACTGAGCATTTTAAAAAACATGTCTCCTGGCCATCTGTGTGTCCCCTTTGGAGAAGTGTCTATTCATGTTTTAATTGGATTGTTTGTTTTCCTGGTGTTAAGTTGTGTAAGTTCTTTATCTATTTTGGAAGTCAACCCCTCGTCAGATGTATCATTAGCAAATATGTTTTCCCATACAGTGGGCTCCCTTTTCATTTTGTTGGTGGTTTCTTTTGTTGTGCCAAAGCTTTTTAGTTTGATGTAGTCCCATTTGTTTATTTTTTTCCCTTCGTTTCTCTTGCACTAGGAGATGTATTGTCAAAATTACTGTTACACGAGATATCTGAGACTTTACTATTTATGTTTCCTTCTAGGATTTTTATGGTTTCGTGGCTTACATTTACCTCTTCTATCCATTTTGAGTTTATTCTTGTGTATGGTGTAAGTTGGTGGTCTAGTTTCATTTTTTTGCAGGGGGAAAAGAGGAACAATTGTAATAATCTGAACAATAAAGATTTATTAAATGAAAAAAATGCCATTGATTTCTTGATGTTAATTTTGTGTTCTGCTACGTTGCCAAATTCTATTATTAAATCTAGTATGTTTTTGGTGGAGTCTTTACGGTTTTCTATGTACAGAATCATCTCATCTGTGAATAATGAGACTTTTACTTCCTCTTTTCCAATCTGGATGCCTTTTATTTCTTCCTCTTGTCTGATCTCTGTGGCTAGGACTTCCAGTACTATGTTGAATAAGAGTGGTGAAAACCCACATCCCTGTCTTGTTCCTGATCTTAAAGGAAATGCTTTTAGTTTTTTTTCCAGGTGGTATGATATTGCCTGTGGGAATGTCATATATGACCTTTATGATGCTGAGTTATGCTCCCTCTCTTCCCTCTGTGCTTAAAGCTATCATAAAAGGGTACTGGATTTTGCCGAATGCTTTTTCTGCATCTACTGATATGATCATTTGATTTTTATCCTACATTTTGTTTATGTGATGTATCATAGTTTTTTTTTTTTTAAAAAATATATATTTTATTGTTTTTTTACAGAGAGAAAGAGAGAGGGATAGAGAGTTAGAAACATTGATGAGAGAGAAACATCGATCAGCTGCCTCCTGCACACCTCCTACCGGGGATGTGCCCGCAACCAAGGTACATGCCCTTGACCAGAATCAAACCTGGGACCTCTCAGTATGCAGGCCAACACTCTATCCCCTGAGCCAAAACGGGTTTGCCATAGTTATTGATTTGCAAATATTGTACCAGCCTTGCATCCCCAGAATAAATCCCACTTGGTCATGGTGTATGTCCTTTTTAATGTCTTGCTGGATCCGATTTGCTAATATTTTGTTGAAGATTTTAGTACCTACATTCACCAGAGATATTGGCCTGTAGTTCTCTTTCTTTGTTGTGTCTTTATCTGGTTTTGGAAATAGGATAACACAGGCCTCATAAAGAGCTTGGAAGCCTTCCTTCCTCTTGAACTTTCTGTGATCGTATGAGGAGGGAAGGGCAGTGTGGGCTTTGAGCTGGGACGTGCAGGCGGGGCTGGGAGGCGAGGCTGCTGCGTTAATGCCCAGTAGGACTTGGGGAAGCTCCTAGGCTTTGCTGTGGGGGGTGGAGGCGGAAGGAGAGGGTGGCTGCACACTATAGGGGAAAAAGGATGGGGGTCAGTGTGCAGTGGGCTATGGGGACTTGGGAGGAAGGAAGAGCAGCAAAGAGGAGCAGCTGTGATTTCACAGGAACAGGGAGAGTTCCACAGAGCATTTTGCCCACCCCTCCCCCCTCCCCAGGAAGGCTCTATCTCACCCATTTGGCTCTTCCCCTATTTTCTCATGATGCAACAATTCTCCACAACCGGCTGGGCATTGCAAATACTATTCGTGTTCCCTGGTAAGGGAGCTGAGGCTCAGAGAGGCTGTGTAACTTACCCGAGGTCACACAGCTCCTGAGTAGCAGAGCCAGGATTCCAGCCTTCATCTTTCTGTTCCTACTTTAACGCTCACTCGATAGCATCCTACTCCTGGCCGCCTGCCGTGGTTGAACAATGCTTTCGGCTCAGCTCCTACTTAAAGTTATTTAATGATGCCCGCATTTCGATGCCCACATTTTGCGTAGCTCTGAGCTGGGTGTAGAGGACACAGAGGTGACTCAGGCCGGTCCTTGCTGTGTCCCCACTTTGATGGGAGAGACAGAGGCCCAGACAGAGGCGCTGTGCTGGGTGGGGCCAGGCGGGTGGCTGTGGTGTGTGCACACAGGAGGGTGCCTGAGTAGCTGCTGGACCCCGGGGTCCCCTGGCTGATTGGAGAGGATGGTCAGGAGCTCTCCAAGCACCGCGGGACCTGGGCCGAGGGAAGGAGAGGCATTCCAGGGGAGAGACTGGCTGGGGATGGAGCGGGGGAGTGGAAGGCAACTCGTGCTGCGCTGAGAGCTCAGGCAGTGGGGTGCCTGGGTGCCTCCCCCAAGCAGGGACCTGGGGAGCCCTGAATTTTAGGAGCATCGCCCAGTCCACGCTGGCGGCCCGTGGTCAGGCCAGGGAGAGGTCACAGGCTGGAACCACAAATCTGGGCTGCAGAGCGTGCAGTCAGTGGAGCTGGGTGGGTGGGGGACTGGAGTGAGGCCGCTCCTTGGCCAGGAAAGGACTGGCTGACCAGGGGTTGAATTCCGGACCAGAGAACAATGCCTCCCCCGCCGAGCACTTTCCCAGATGTTCCTCACTTTCCTCTCACGGCATCGGGGGGGGGGGGGGGGGGGGGAGGGGCTGCTAGGAAACCAAGCGAGAGGGGAGCTGGGAGGGGGAAGTGGCAAGGAGCCCACGGATGTGAGGGCTCAGGGGGTGTCCCATGCCAGGTCCTGGGCACATCCGCCTTCTCCTGGACTCGCCACGGAGCCTTGGTGCCTCAGTCTCCCCTTCTGTGAAATGGGGGTGATTGGGTGTCTCTCTCATGGGGCGGCTGGAAGGCGGAATTGAGATGATTCACGTGAAGTGCACGTGCGGTAGGTGCTCAGCCAACATGAGCCATGACAGCGATGCCACATCATTGTCACACGTGCATTCGTTTAGCAGTTGTGTGGCTACATGTGTACATGCCAGAGCATGCCTGGGATTTGTAAGGCACCCACAGGGCTGTGGCCAGGTGTGTGTTTAGGTTGCATGAGCGGGGCTGAGGGGTGTAGCTGAGCCCAGGGAGGGCCAGGCTTTGGGGAGCCTCCCCCGCTCCATCATCTGGAATCACCTGCCCGTTACCCCATTGAGCAAGCCTCCTGCACCCTCGTCTCCCACAGAGGCACAGAGGGGTCAAGGCCATCTGCAGCGAGGCTCGGCCAGCGGGGAGGGGCACGGGGCACCGAGACCTCCCTGTGGGGCGGACAGGCCCGCGTTTGGCGGAGAGACCTCCCCCCGCGGAAGCCAGGACTTCCTGTCTCCGGGCCCCACGTTCCTTGTGTCCTCCTGGAGAACAATGGATCAGAGGTTCCCCATCTGCAGGCAGGAAGGGGGTGCAGGGGCTGGGCAGTGCTGCCTCTTAATGGGGCAGGCAGCTGCGGCTCTGGCACTGGCCCCTCCAGAACTCGGCAAGCCCGGGCCGCCCGCCTCCTGCCTGCCCAGTCCGGCCCTGTGCAGGCCACCTCCACTGCCCTCACCCTGTGGCCTGAGGCAGAGCTCTGGCACAGCCCTGCCAGGGGAGAGAGGGAGCCTCGCTGTCCCGGGGCAGGGAGAACCCCAGCAGGTTGGATGGAGCGGATCCCTCAGGCTGGGGGAGGTCTTGGGGCTAGGGGGCCGAGAAGCATGAGTGAAACAAGAGACCCCCAGGGCCCTTTCTGTGCCCGCTCACGCAGCCTACACACAGTGCTCACCAGCCTGGTGGCAAGAGAGGGCAGGCAGGGCTGGCTCTCCGGCGGGAACCAGTGGGGGTGCGTGGGGGACCAGCCAAGAGGAGGAAGCGGGGGTCCTTTGTGGGGGCCGTTCCCACCCTCCCTGGTGCTGAGAATCTGGCTGCCTTGCCTCAGGCTGAGGGACCGACTCTGAGGACAGCTTCCTCGGCCTGTTTGTCTTTCTGGGAAAGTTTCCTTCCTATTCCGAGTCCCGGCTGGGGCCACTCACAGGAAACACATGGTGGGTGGTGACTGGAGTGGAGGAGGACTGGGGTGAGGGGATGGGGTTTGGTGAGGGATATTGGGGGGGGGCGTGGGAAGTCCCCCTGACAGGCCCTCAGCTCTGGAATCTCCACTCTGGTCCTCCCCTTTCTCCCCCCCAGGATCACGTATAGCCTCACCCCCTCCTACTCCAATTCTCACCAATCTGCTGTTCGGTGCCAGTTCTCATGTGACAGCCACTATCTTTCCCTCCTTGGGACAAGGTGCGAGCTCCTTAGCCGGGCCTTCAAGGCCCTGCTGCCCCCTGGAGCCCCGCATCCAGTGTGCTGGGCCAGTGGTCGGCAAACTCATTAGTCAACAGAGCCAAATGTCAACAATACGACGATTGAAATTTCTTTTGAGAGCTGAATTTTTTTAAACTTAAGCTATATAGGTAGGTACATTGTTATTAACTTAATTAGGGTACTCCTAAGCTGGCTTTTGCTAAAAACTCAAGGGGCCAAAGAGCCGCATGTGGCTCTCTAGCCGAGCCGCAGTTTGCAGACCACTGACTGCCCTAGCTGCTTTCTTTGGAAAGCATATGATGCATAATGTTGCCATCTAGTGGCCGGTTGAGAAGAACTGACGAGCATTTTCAGAACCACCTGAGACCATTCTCCCGGGACCATTTACAGTTGCTTAGACAGACGTCTTTGGGAGACTGAGTCCGTTTTCCCAAAAGGTGTCCTTTTTGCGTAAAGGAGAGTGGAATGGTGGTGGGTTTTGGTGTAAGCTGTAATCAGGCTCCGGAACCTTCTCTGTGGCCCATCTGTGCGCTTCCTTGTAAAATCCAGTTTCAATAAGAATCCGGCCAAGGTCGGTTAACCAGAACCTTCCACCCTCGATATCTGCTCATACTGGAGTCTGATCAGGTCCCTCAGCCTGCACCAACCCCCCACCCCCACCCCCAGGTGAGGTCTGATCAGCAAGAATCCTGTTAGGCCCGGCTGGTGTGACTCAGGGGTTGAGCATCGACCAGGAGGTGACGGTTTGATTCCTGGTGAGGGCACATGCCCAGGTTTCAGGGGGTGTACAGGAGGCAGCCAGTCAAAGTAAACCAGGAGGCCAAGGAGGTAGTGAGCGCCCCCCGTCCCTGGGAGTGTACAAATGGAGGCTGGGAGATCCTGGCAGCGCTGTTGTGGCGAGGATGCCAGCATCAGCTGGGGACTCGGATAAGTTAATATCTAAGGCCCCTCCATCCTTTGCAGTCCTGTGCTTCTGCTGCAGCGACTTACTACTTTAAAGTTAAGTTTATGATATAGAAAAACACTATTCTTTATGCGCCGGATGTTTGCATTATTTATAACACTTTGGGGTTTCGCCCGTGACAAATGTGCGCATTATATTTATTCCCAAGCGCTAGGACTTGTGACAAATGTTACAGGGACTCTTACGGTTTATGTTTCGGCTGATTATTAAGACGTTGGTGGTTATGGTGCATTTAGATTTGTGACACACACACAGGGTGAGTCCCAGGTCTGAAGTACTGGATGCCCAGCCATTGATCAGGAGCCCTCACCAACGCCCTTTACATGGTTCCCGCGGGCCTGTGACAACTCATGTCATGACGTGGTCTCCGAAACTCAGAGAATTCACTGGGGGCGAGAAACGCCTCCTGCTGGCAGGCTCAGGGGGTTTCTCCACGTGGTGGTGCCTCCGTTTCCGATTTAGGAGTCAGAGGGGAGGGGAGGGGACATGCCCTCCCCGGCCGGCGGGTGTGATGGCCGTGCCTGTCCCGGTGACACGGCTCTCCGTGCCTCTGTCCTCCCCGCACGCAGGGCGCTGCCCCGGGAACAGGAGCCGAGAAGGCCCGCAGCTCACCGGGGGCTCCAGTTCTCTGGATCCGCGTCAGGCAGGGTCTTGTCAGCTGATGGGAGGATTCTGCTGGGGGCCTCCCGACTGAACTCGGCTCACCTTAAGCAGAAGAAATCAATCTTCTCCGCTGAGCTGTTGCTATGGCAGCTTGGCTAATAAGCGAGCGGAAAGGCAATCAACTTGGGGGGGGGTCATCTGTGAGGGGTCAGAGCAGGCAGCTAGCGAGGGGTGACCCTGCCTCCCCCACCCGAGACTCGTCCATGGCAGGGTGGGCGGCGGCCACAGAGACCCAGGCAGCGCTGCCCCGCAGTGCAGTGGGTGGTAGATTTGGGGAAGGGGGAGTGGCTGGGCACCCCCTGACGCTCTTGGTTGCTCAGCCCAGCCTGGCAGAGCAAGGGGAGGCCTGTTTCACCTGAGCATGAGTCTCAGCTCTTGAGCTGTGTGAGCAGGGGCAGGTGAATTGACCTCTCTGTGCTCTGGGTTTTCTCAGTAGGCGCCGTGGGAATGGCAGCTATTACTATTCTGGGGGTGAACGATGAGCTTTTGGGGCCCCACCCTCAGCCCCTGGAGCCTCCCCCTTCCTCGCCATGCTTGGGTCCGGCTGCCAGCTCCGTGGCCGCCGAAGGGTGACCCACCCTCACCTTCCCCACTGCCCCCCGAATCCCCGAGTCCCCAGTTCCAGAGCTCAGGGTCCTTGACTTTTGGCGCCAACTATTGGCCTCTCTGGGCTCGCCGGGTCACAGCGCCCTGTCACGTGGCAGGGGTGGGGGGTGGGGGGGAGTGGGTCTCTGGCCGCTTCCGCGGCCCTGCTTGCCCAGCCCGAGAAGGATGCTCTCCCCCGCCTCACTGCATTCTTCATAGTGAGTTAGCAGCTTAATTGCCCGTTAATAGGACCTCAAATAAATAACTCCTACCTGCACCTGCTTCCTGGTAGGTGACGAGGAGGAAACGAACGGGCTTTTACAAATACTGCACTTCCCCCAGCATGATTTCTGTCTCCGGCCCAGACAGCAGAGATAGATGACTCTGTTATTGAGAATCAGCACACTGGTGCAGGCAGGCATCTGCTGAGCTGTCAGTCATGGAGTCCTCTCTCCCCCTCACCCCCTCCACCCCCTCCATCCCCTCCACCCCCTCCACCCCCTCCATCCCCTCCACCATCACCACCCCTTCCATACT
Organism: Nyctalus aviator; assembly: GCA_036971965.1. Lineage (NCBI taxonomy): Eukaryota > Metazoa > Chordata > Mammalia > Chiroptera > Vespertilionidae > Nyctalus > Nyctalus aviator. Next base: position 37,660,479 of record CM072936.1, read on the forward strand.
CACCACCCCCCCACCCCCTCCACCCCCTCCATCCTCACCACTTCCTCCACCCTCACCACCCCTCCACCCCCTCCACCCTCACCACCACCTCCACCCTCACCACCCCCTCCACCCCCTCCATCCCCTCCGCCCTCACCACCCCCTCCACCCCCTCCACCCCCACCACCCCCTCCACCCTCACCACCCCCTCCATAATCACCACCCCCTCCACCCCCTCCACCCTCACCACCCCCTCCACCCCCTCCACCCTCACCACCCCCTCCACCCCCTCCACCCTCACCACCCTCACCACCCCCTCCACCCCCTCCACCTCCTTCACCCCCACCACCCCCTCCACCCTCTCCACCCCTTCCACCCTCTCCACCCCCTCCACCCCCATTCATTGCCAGTGCCTGCCGGCATTGCCTTCCTGCTTGAGCGCCGGGAGCTTTGAAGGGCTGGCCAAGCTCCTGCCATCTAGCCACCACCCTCCTCGCCAATCCCAGGCTCTTCTCTGCTGGTGCAGGTGGCTTTGCTAGGCCGGCGTGACTTTCCCTCACTGCAGAGGCCGTTAAGGCTGAGCTGACCTCTCAGCTCCGTGCTGTGTGACCTCCAGGCCGTTGCTTGCCCTCTCTGAGCCTCAGTTTTCTCAGCTGTAAAGTGGGAGCACCAAGGTCCTGGGCTGATTGCCCATTAGGTTCAGCCGGCCCGCGGTACTAATTTAGGGGCTGGGTCGGCAGAAGGAGTGCCTCCCTACTGTGTCCGCATCTGAGTCCCCGGAGACCGGGAGTCCGTCGTACCACGTGGCAAAGGGGAACGGAGGCTGCCGAAGGACTAGGACTGCAGACCAGCTGGCCTGACAGTAGAGACATTGTCCCGGATCCTCCTGGGGGGCCCAGGGTGACAACAAGGGTCCTTACACGCGGAGAGGAAGAGACAGTGGGAGGGTGTCAGAGGGCGGCAGTGTGAGGAGGACTGGGCCGGCCGCTGTTGATGGAGTAAAGGGACCATAGCCACGGGATTTGGGCTGGAAGAGGCAGGAACTCAGATTCTCCCGAGAAGGAGATTGCCTCCGGAAAGACGCGGCCGCCCCGCCGAAAGCTTGGTGTTAGCCCCGCCAGACCCACCCATTCTGGCCTTCTCACCTCCCGAACCGCACAACGACACACCCGTGTTGTTTCCCGCCTTTTTACTGAGAGGAAGGAGGAGAGAGAGTGGGGCAGAGCGATTGGTTGGTTCTTGTATGCGCCCTGATCGGGGATCGAACCTACAGCCTGGGTGTATTGGGACCACGTTCGAACCGACTGAGCTGCTGGGTCGGGGCCTTCTGAAAGTTCAAGCGAGGGCTCCTCTCCCTGCTCCATCCGGGGTGACCGGAAGTCATGGACTGGTGTCCCTAGAACAGAGCCAGACCTGCGGGTTGGCTCAGGTCTATATGACCACCGCGTCATGCACTTCCCGTCCCTCCTGGCCCGGCTGCCGGGAACCTCCCTGCGACGCTCCTCCCGATGCAGGTCTGCGGCAGCGGGGGGGCCGGTGCCAGGACATCAGGGCCTGCCTGCTGGCCCCCAGCGGGGCCTTCCCGGCTCCAAACCTCTGGAAAGGCTGCTGAAGCCTCCGCTGACTCCGTATTGCCTGTCAGCCTCTCCCTCTGCCCAGCCCAGCCCAGCCTTCCCCTCTCCCTCCCAGTGTGTCTCCCAGGGGCCCACCCGAGACAAACCCCCCCGTGAGCACATCCCCACCCCAGCGTTTGTTTCCAGGGAGCCCGCGCTAAGCCCTGGCATCTTTTCAGCATCAGCCCGGAACAGCTGGGCCTCTTTACGGCCGAAAACCCCATCGAGAAACGAGCTGCCCAGCTGCCGCTCGTGGCTGCCGGCTGCCGTTTGCTGAGCCAGTCCCGGGTCCGCTCAGATGCCGCTTGGCGGCCACCTCATCTGCTGATACAACACGAGGAGAGGCGGGGAGAAGCACATTCCGTTAAGGATTCACGTCCAAACGCCTGCCTGGAGCCACAGCTGCTGAGAAGGAGACTGCTCCAGCTCTCCGGTTTTCAACAACCGCGGGCCTTCTGTCCTTTTCAAACCCATGCTTCAGTCTTATGACTTTTCAGCTTAACAATAACCCACAACCTTCGGACCAACTAGTCTTATGACTTTTCAGAAAAAGATATTTTTTATTGATTTCAGAGAGGAAGGGAGAGGGAGAGAGAGAGAGAGAGAGAGGGGAACATTACTGATGAGAGAGACTCATCGATCAGCTGTCTCCTGCACGCCCCACACTGGGGGTCGAGCCCACAACCCGGGCGTGTGCCCTGACCGGAAATCACACCGTGACCTCCTGGTTCACAGGCTGAGCCTCCACCCCAGAGCCAGGCCGGCCAGGCCTGACTTTCACTTAGATGTGCGATACCCAGGTGGCTGCGCCCTAGATGACCAGCCCGGACTGGAGAGACGCGCCTTGTGGCCAGGGGACCCCTTCATCTCACTCCCCGGGCCAGCCGCCAGGGTTATATTTCAAACACCACGTCTGGCCTGGCCAGGGCCCTGCTCAGGCGCGCCCGTGGGCGCCCCATCGTCTTCAGAATGAGACGTGAGTTCTTTGCTCGGAGATTCTGGACCAGCCATGACGGGGTTCTTGTGTGACTCCTCAGTGTCCTCTCAAGCCAGTTCTCAAGCATTCCAGGCGCCAGAGAGGGTGGGGATGAGGGTTGGGCAGGGGGCCACCAAGCTCATAGAAGGCTCTGCAGCTGGACGGCCCTCCAGAGTTGCCTGAGTGGGGACAAGGCAACTTCACGGATCCGTCACTCACTCAGGCTGCCCTCGGAAGGACGTGTGACCTTGGCCTGGGCAGATTTCTGCAGCTGAGACAATTCCCCAAAGAGGGCGGACAGCCTAAGGCAGGGGTCGGCAAACTCATTAGTCCACAGAGCCAAATACCAACAGTGCAACGACTAAAATTTCTTTTGAGAGCCAGATTTTTTTTTTTTTTTAACCGTAAACCTCTTCTAACGCCACTTCTTCAAAATAGACTGGCCCAGGCCGTGGTATTTTGTGGAAGAGCCACACTCAAGGGGCCAAAGAGCCGCATGTGGCTCGCGAGCCGCGGTTTGCCGACCGAGGGCCTGAGGCGAAGGCCACCTTCTGGTAGCAGGCCCGGCGGCTGGGGGAGTGAAACCTCCCTTTTCCACGCGGGAAGCACACCCACCACAGTATCCAGAGCCCATAGTATTACCTCATTTAACGCTCACAACAATCTAGTGAACTGGGTATTATTACTATTTTTTTTCATATTTTAATTTTTTTTCTTTTACATTTTTTTAAATTAAATTATTATCTGTGTACATATTTTAACATTGCCCCCCCCCCTTCCCATACATACCCTTCCTCATCAGAGTTTTGTGTCCATTGGTTGTACTTATATGCATGCATACAAGTCCTTCGGTTGAGAACTGGGTATTACTATTGTCCTCGCTTTACAGGTGAGGAAACAGAGGCGCAAAGACGTGACCATGCTTTGCCCAAGGCCGTGTAGCTGGTGCTGGGCAGAAGTGGAGTTCCAGCCCAGGCAGACCGGCCCCCGAGCCTCTGCCCATGCTCCACGCAGCGCGTCCGGCTCACTGCGGGTGCCCCGAGACCCCCTCAAGGTCACGGGTTCCGAAGGGGGGCCCCGGGAGGGTTTCCTAGTGGCCGTGTCGAATGAAAAACGATAAACTCTAGAATCAGACTTGATTAACATCGGGGCTGCCGGCCTCAGCAGCAGGTGCCTGGAGGGGGCACGGGCACTTTGGAGAATGCGTGCAGCACCCCGGATTGGCCACCGGCCTTCATGCAGACAGACGAGGGCAAATATCTCCGTACCCGCATCCCAGACGCCCGAGCTTATTCTGCCTCTTGTTGTCACAGAGCTGATTTTCTGTCCCAGCGTACGTCCCAAGGGGGACCAGGAGCGCTCCCGAAATACGGAAAGGTTTAGCTTAATGGTTCTGAGGACTGCAGGCTTCCACATGGGAGGCCATGGGTGTTGGTCATGGGGAAGTGACATTTGTTAGAGGGTGTGTGGATGGTGCTTTGTTTGTGTAGAGCTGTATGTAACCCGCGGGTTTCACGAAAGGTGGTCGTTATTCCCGAACTCTGAAACGAGCCCGCGTGGGCCTCACGGAGGCCATTCTAACGAGCTCTCTCCACACAGAAGGCTGAGCCCGCTCTCAGCCGGGGACACCCATAAAGCCACCCCCCCTCCCCCCCCCCCCCGCCCCTGCCAGCAAGGCTGTTCTGCAGGAACAGTAAATACCGTTACTTGTTATTGTGGTGGACAGCGAGAGCCTGGGCTTTCCGGGAAACCTCTGAACGGGGGCCGTGGTGCTGGCTGGCCGCCTGTGCAGCTGGGAGCCGTGGGGCGAGGCTGAACCCCAGCCTCTCTGTCTCTTGTTATTCTGGTCGTTGGGTCTTGGGGTCATACGGGTTGAATTGTGTCTCCTCTTCCCCTCCTTCCCCCACCAAAGAGAGCTGTTGGTGTCTTAACCCTCAGGACCAGAAAACGGGACCTTGTTATTATTATTTTTTTAAAAAATATTTCTTTATTGATTTCAGAGAGGGGGGGGGAGGAGAGAGAGAGAGAGAAAGAGAGAGAGAGAGAGAGAGAGAGAGAGAGAGAGATGGAAACTCAGTGATGAGAGAGCATCAGTGCTCGGCTGCCCAGCCCCTGCTAGGGGTCCAGCCTACAACCCAGGCGTGTGCCCCGACCAGGAATCGAACCTTTTGGTTCACGGACTGATGCTCAACCGCTGAGCCACGCCTACTGGTCGAAGGGGACCTCACTGAATTTTTACAGCGGTCATCAAATTAAAATGCACTCATTAAGGTGGGTCCCCGCCCAATATGCCCGGTGTCCCTGTGAAAAGGGGAAATGTGGACACAGATACGCGTAGTGGCAGTCCAGGGGGCCACTGGGGAGCCCGGCGCCCCCATCTCTCTGGCGGACACCTCCCTTTCTACTTCTCTGTCTCCCTTGGGTGCCATCTGTTAAGCGGAAGTTGGCACCAGGCTAAGGAGAACACATCTGGAAAGTGTGAAAAGACATTTATTTCCCCCCTGAGGAGCCAGAGAAATGCTCTAAATATAAGCAGCCGGTGCCATTGCGAAGGTGGGCATTGCGAGGGACAGCACCCGGTGTGTGTGTGTGTGTATGTGTGTGTGTGTGTGTGTGTGGTGTGTGTGTGTGTGGTGTGTGGTGTGTGTGTGTATGTGTGTGGTGTGTGTGGTGTGTGTGTGGTGTGTGTGTGTGGTGTGTGTGTGTGTGTGTGGTGTGTGTGGTGTGCGTGTGTGCGTGTGAGTGTGTGTGTGTATGTGTGTGGTGTATGTGTGTGTGTGTGTGTGGTGTGTGGTGTGTGGTGTGTGTGTGTGTGTGTGGTGTGTGGTGTGTGGTGTGTGTGGTGTGTGTGTGTGTGTGGTGTGTGTGGTGTGTGGTGTGTGGTGTGTGTGTGTGTGTGTGGTGTGTGGTGTGTGGTGTGTGTGTGTGGTGTGTGTGTGTGTGTGTGGTGTGTGTGTGTGTGTGCGTGTGTGTGGTGTGTGTGTGTGTGTGGTGTGTGTGTGTGTGGTGTGTGTGTGTGTGCATGTGTGTGTGTGGTGTGTGTGTGTGGTGTGTGTGTGTGGTGTGTGTATGTGTGCATGTGTGTGTGTGGTGTGTGTGTGGTGTGTGTGTGTGTGGTGTGTGTGTGTGTGTGTGGTGTGTGGTGTGTGTGTGTGCATGTGTGTGTGTGGTGTGTGTGTGTGTGTGGTGTGTGTGTGTGTGGTGTGTGTGTGTGTGGTGTGTGTGTGTGTGTATGTGTGTGTGAGTTTGGGCCCACAGCTTCCACTGTGTGGCAGAGGGTTGTGTCTATGGAAGGTGTGTGTGTACATGTGTATGGACCTGTGTGTGTGTGTGCGGAGGGGGGACTGAGTACAGGAGTGTGCATGTGTGGTTGTGTACTGTACGCCTCTGGGTGCAGGGCCCGAGGAGCTGGTGTGCCGTGTGTGCCGTGTGACTGCGGCGCGTCCCCGGCCCCCGGCCTTACAGCCCTCACTGTGCCTGAGGCAGTGGCGATGCTGCCGCGTAGGTAGCGCGCCCAGCCCCGTGCCTGCCACCCCGCGGGGGCCTGACTGCCCAGAGCCTGGGCTGGGCCTGGGCAGGGATGCAGGAAACTCTCCTCCCTGCCTCTGCCTTCCGGAGCTCCGGTCGAGAGAGAGAGAAAGAGAGAGAGAGAGAGAGAGAGAGCGAGCTCCGAGCAGAGGCTGCTGCGGTCAGGGCTGGGGAGAGCGTGGCCTGGGGCTGGGCCAGTCTGCAGGGACTCAGGGTCCTTCGGGCAGGGACGGGGTGGGGCAGGGCCGGTCCCTGACATCCCCTGTGCCTGGTGCTGACCGGCAACGGGAGCACCGCAGGAGGGGTTGGGTTAGTAAACCGGCATTAAGGCCTCTGACAGTTCCCGGAACCTGGCACTTTTCCCTCAAAGCCGTTCTCACAGGCGTGGGGAACCAAGGCTCCCACTGCCCCGGAGCCCAGGAGAGGAGAGGGGTGCTCCCCCCGCCCCCCCACTGAAGCTTGGCCAGGCCCGTGCCACCCCCTCCCCCAGAGCAGCCTGCCCCCTGTCCTGTGGGGCCCCCTGAAGCTCTCCCTGCTGGGGCCTCTGCCCAGGCCCCGGTGCATGGGGTCGGACGGAAGGGCCCGGGGCCAAGCAGAGCACCGTGCATGGGAGGAGCTGGGTGATGGGGGCGGCTGTGCCCTGAGGCCACTGCCCCTCGGCTGTGTCCCCCCACAACAGGCCAGGCCTCGGCAGTGCAGCGATGGGCTGGACGTGCCGTTTGCTGCCTGCTAACTGTCCGTTTTCTGGGCCTGAGCAGGCGCGGGCGGACAGGTCTGCAGGCCTCGCTCTGGACCAGCTGCCAGCTGCTCGACATGCAGCACCAATCTCAGTCTCTGCGAGGAGGAGGCTCGGCTGCAATTGTCTTTGGCCGGTGGCCGTGACCGGGCAGTTTGCCCACATTCCTGCCCCGCCCCGCCCCGCCCAGCGGAACCTTCCAGAACCCTGGAAGCCTGGGTGTTGGCTGACCTTGGTCCAAGGCCAGATTCCGCCCCCGGAACCTTGTGGAGGAGAATTCCACCCCTGGGAAGAGGAGGGGGAAGGGGAGGGCGTGGGGACCTGCCTGGTCTCCATTGCTGGGGGGCTGGGCCCTCACGCCGCCCGGCATCACCTCCTCGGCAGCGGAAGAGGAAGCGGACCCTGCCTGCCTCGTGCTTCTGTGACTGGCGCTGCCTGGAGGTGATGCCCGCTGACTGGTGCCCACCCTGCCCTCGGCCTTGCCCGGGGCCACCATTTCAGGACAGCTCCGATGCCACCAAACCTGGCTGTGAACCTGACCTCGTTGCCTCTTTCCTTAAGGCACAGTGATTGGGTGCTGTGACTGTAAGGACAGGATGGCCAAGGTCACTGTCGGCACAAGTAATTTCAAACGGGTTTGAGTGCTGTGGACACGTCCTTGTGACGGAGCCACTGGGCTCAGGGAACCCAGGGGCCACGGTCTCTGGGAGGAAGCGATGCCGTTGAGCTGAGACCTGAACCTTCGTGACCCTCAGTTTCCTAATCTGCAAAATGGGCACGGAGGGCCGCCCCCACCCTGCTGCAGGCCTGCAGTGCACACATGGATGGTGCGTGTACGGGGCCTGGCATCTTGCAGGAGCTTGTCCCCGGGGCCTTCACACAAACGTCCTCTTAACATCTGGCTCTTCACTCTGTGACTGCGTATGCGCTAGCCATGCCCTCAGATCAGGGCTTCCCCACACGTGTGCCTGAATCAGAACCATCGGGGAAGTGTATCCAGGCTAATAAATAGATTCTCAGGCGTGCACCCCCCCCCCCCCGAGATGCAGCTGGACTGCACCCCGGAATCTGCATTTTTACAGGCCCTGGCTGGTCCTCACGGGAGATGCTTTGAGATTCATGCTTTAGATACCCCCTGGGAGGCCCAGCATCCCTCCCCCGCCTGCAGGTCTCACTCTGTGCATGGAGGGGTGGCAGCTTTGGGGACACCTCGCCCCAGCCCCGGCGGACCCAGATAAGCTGCTGCGAAAGCCGAGGCCCGCTGGTCTCAGTCCCGGGAGTGCTTGCCCGCTGGACCCTGTGGAAATGTTGCTTTGACATAAGCAGCCGCTCAGAATCCCAAAGTGTTCTGGATTCATTAACACGCACGACGGCTTCCGAGAGCTGATGGGGAGGAGTGATTCTCCGGACTGGCCTGGGGAGAGGCTGGCGGGGGGAGGTAAGGTCTGACGGGGAGGAGACAGCAGGGTGCACTGGTCCCACCCTGGGGAGGAAGGTCGGTCCCCAGATGCAGAGGCTGGTGGGAGGTGGTGGATGGGGGTCCTGGGTGTGTTTTGGCCGCTCTGTGAGGTCCCAGGCTCAGCCAGGAGACCCCGGCCCCCGCCATCTTCCCACTGCCTTCCTGTCCTGGCCTTCCTCACAGACCGGAACTATCAGCATGGATCCCACACGCTAACGTAGTAACAGCCGCTAATTACATGCCTTGCTATTACCCCCTGCTGTGGGGGCAGGAGCAGCCTGATGCAGGGCCAGGAGGGTTGTTACCGGCGTCCCCTGCCCCATATGCTCTTTGATTCACGGCTCAGTCTGTCTGTCTCCCTCCTCCCCGCTCTAATAATGTTTAAATTGTAAAATTCAATTCTTGCTGAGGTTTGTCCTTCTCACCTTGGCCTGGCCAGCCCCACCCAGCCAGCTGTGCTCTCCTGCTGGCCGTGGGGAAAGAGGACCCACTGTGGTCCTTGTGTGCGGGGGTGGCTCCCTGAATCCTGAGCCCTTTCATAGCCTGCTGCCCTATAGCTTTGCCGATTTCCACATCTGTCCCCCGCCTCCCTCCCTCTAATTATCCATCTCCATCTCCACCTCCACATGTCTCGCATGGTGCCTGGCTCCTGGTATGTGACCAGCACGTAGTAGGTGCTCAATTATTCTCAGCTGCAGAGACCATGGAGGGAGCACAGGGTGTTTGAGACCTTCAGGGTGCCCCGGCAAGCTCTGCCGCTCAGTCCTCTCATGGAGTAGCCGTGGCGCACCCAGTAGGAGCTGTCGCAGTCCCACCTTACCGACAAGGACGTGGAGTCTCGGAGAGTAAGCGGGGTCACTCAGCTGGCAAGGATCGCAGCGAGGGTTGGAACCTAGATGGTCTGAGGATGTACTTTTGTTTTCATGGAGGGATCATTGAAACCCAATTCAAATGCATAGGCCTTAGTGCTCAGCTCAGGGAGTGCTGACAAATGCATTCTCCCGTGTACCTAGACCCAGAGCAGGGGACAGACAGACAGAGCCCTCCATCCTTCTTAGGCCTCTTCTCCTTCAATTCCCACCCCTGGGGGAAGGTGCCCGCTGTGCGGAAGGAGGTCAGCATAGGCGCGCTCTGTTCCTGGGTTACTGCAGACATGGGATTGTACAGCCTGTCCTCCTCAGTGTGCATTGTACCAGTGCATACATGCATGGACCGTTTCTTCCACCAGCTCAGTGTTTCCGAGGCTTACCTACAGGGGTGCTGATAGGGACAGTGCATGACTTGCGTGGCTGATAGTATTCGGGTGCAGAGAGACGCCCTGGTGTGTGTACCCCTTCGCTCACTGATGGACATGGGGGGTCTTTCCAGTTTTGCACTATCCTATCTAAGAAAGAGGTAATATGCAAATGGAACATCACTCCAACAAACAAGATGGCCGCCCTCATGTGGTCAAAGATGGCTGCCTCCATGTGGACACAAGATGGCCGCCTCAAGATGGCCAGCAGGGGAAGGCAGTTGTGGGTGATCAGGCCTGCAAGGGAGGGCAGTTAGGGGTGACCAGGCCTGCAGGGGAGGGCAGTTGGGGGGAACCCAGCCCTGCAGGGGAGGGAAGTTAGGGGTGACCAAGCTGGGAGGGAAGGGCAGTTAGGGGCAATTGGGCCAGCAGGGGAGCAGTTAAATGTAGATCAGGCTGGCAGGGTGTGGTTATGGGGCAATCAGGCAGGCAGGTAGGTGAGCAGTTGGGAGCCAGCAGTCCTGGATTGTGAGAGTGATGTCCAACTTCCCTAGAGGGGTTCCAGATTGGAGAGGGTGCAGGCTGGGCTGAGGGACACATACTCCTAGGCATGAATTTCATGCACCGGGCCTCTCGATTTGAATAAAGCTGCTGTGAATGCTCACATACAAAGCTCAATGTAGACCTGAATCTCCACTCATCTTGGGGAGATACTTAGGGTGGAATTGCTGGGCTTCGGGTAGGTGTGTTTGACTTGATAATCTCCAGACATCCTCTAGAGTGGTCTCGCCCCTCACACTTGCTGGCAGTGTACGGGGGTTCTCCTGGCTCCGTGTTCTTGCAGCATTGGCTGGTGGGGATCTTTTCCCTTAGCCACTCCGGCGGACGGGCGGCGGTGTCTCCTGGCGGCTTTCGTTTGCTTTTCTGTGATGACGAATGGTCCCGAGCTTATTTTTCATGCGCGTAGTGCCTATTCCCGTGGCCGGCAAACCGCGGCTCGCGAGCCACTCGCGGCTCTTTGGCCCTTGAGTGTGGCTCTTCCACAAAATACCACGGCCTGGGCGAGACTTATTTTGAAGAAGGGGCGTTAGAAGAGGTTTAAGCTTCAAAAAACGTGGCTTTCAAAAGAAATTTCAGTCGTTGTACTGTTGGTATTTGGCTCTGTCGACGAATGAGTTTGCTGACCACTGGCCTGTATTTTCTTTTGTGACGACTGGTCCAGGCTTTTGACACTTAAAACGTTGAATTGGCTGTCCTTTTCCTTTTGATTCGTGGGAGGAATTTTGTAAGTATTGTGGTGGATCTGAGTATTCCCCCCTCGGCCTGTAGCTGGTTGCTTCATGTCCTTTAAGGTGTCAGTGGTGAGCGGACGTTGACCGCTGCCCCTCACTTTGATTGTCGGTGATCCTGAGCGTGTGGAGAGAGAGAGCTGAGCCTGTAGTGCAAACAGCATGTGCGCGGGAGGGGCTGTTTCTTTGCCCTTCTCCCTCCTGCCACGGTCTCCCCGGGTCACGTTCTCCAGCTGGGACAGGTTTCCTCCCCCCTCCATCCGTCCGCCCACATTTCCCTCATCCCGGGAAGCTCAGTTTAATAGGGGCCTCTGGCACCAGGTCCTTAAAGCGCCCCAACCCCTGGGAACAGCCCTGAAGCTGGATCAAAGAGCTGAGACTCTCATAAAAGGCCTTGTGCGGTGCCACTGGCTCCCGGGGGGGGGGGGGGGGAGGCTAGACGGTGGCAGGGTGTTGCAATTAAGTCCATTTTGTTGATGAGGAAACTGAGGGTTGGAGAAAGATCAGATGTCTCATCCAGAATTGCTGATGCAGCCAGGACGGAGAGGGAGTCGTCAAATTCATGGGCAGCCCAGTCGGTGTGGCTCAGCGGTTGAGCATAGAGGAAGGAGGAGGTCACTAGTTCGATTCCCGGTCAGGGCGCATGCCAGGTTGCAGGCTCGGCCCCCAGTGGAGGGTGTGCAGGAGTCAGCCTACGGATGATGTTTCTCTCTCATCGTTGTTTCTATCTGTCTGTCCTTCTCCCCTGATTTCTTTATAAAAATTAATAAAAAAAACAGATTTTAAAAATCCGTGGGCAACTCTCAATCGTACCTGCATCACCATGGACTTCATCCCAGCCCCACCACATCTTGCTTCGAAACCTGCAGTGTCGTCTCCCTACTCGCTCACTCAACACAAATTCTTTAAAAAAAAAAAAATATTTTATTGATTTTCTTACAGAGAGGAAGGGAGAGGGACAGAGAGTTAGAAACATCGATGAGAGAGAAACATCCATCAGCTGCCTCCGAGTACATCCCTTTTAGGGATCCTGACAGCCTCCGGCGTGGAATTGGGGGGGGGGGGTTAAAGCCCAACTGCAGGTAAAGGAAGTGCTCGGCGTGCAGTTACGCCCCCTAGGGCCCCCCACATCCCACGCAGCGTCACGGAGCTGCCTTCCCTGCCCTGCCTCTAGGGCCCGGCGAGCTAAGGCACAGCCACGGCCCGTGGGCTGAACCCCCGTTCACGGGTCCACAGCAGCCACCAGCCTGGGAGGCCCCGGCCGGTTCCTCACGCCCTCCTGTCGCTGCTCCAGTTCAGTAATCATCGCCCTTCGCCAGGGTTCCCAGGGGAGCAGCTGCCTTTGGAATTCCAGCTCCTTTAACTGCCTCGCTGGACTGGACCCACCTTCCTTGTCTCTGGCCAGAGGCCTGGATCCCGGAGCCGCTGCCTTGCTGGGCGCCAGTGCCCCGGAGGGCCACTAGGGGGAGCCAAGGTTCTCGGCCAAGGTCCCGCATCCCTGGCTTTTTCCTGTGTGTGTGATCCAAAGGCAGGGCTGGGATGGGGACAGCGCGGCTGCTGACTGCCTGGCGGAGGGGGCCGGTCTTTGCAGGGGCCCCGGGCTCTGAGCTATGCCTGTGTCCCTCCTCACCAACCTGCCTCCCTCTTAGGTACGAGAAGCACAGTGACAGTCTGGGCGGCACATGCCAACTTCAAAATGACCTCTTCCTGGCAGCCGTTCTCCTTCCCTCCCTCCCTCCTCCTCCCCTCCCTCCCTCCCTCCCTCCTCCTCACCTGCCTGTCTGGCTCCACCGCCAGGCTGTCCTCAACCTGGAGGTAAGGGCAGGTCTGTCCTCTCCCCCCTGCACAGTGCCTGGCACTCGGTAGACACGCATCAAATAACTTCCGCAGGAATTGCCGATTGCGTGAATGTATGGATTTCTTTGGCTCCTTCCCGGCGATCTGCTCACTTTCCTGACCCCAGTGCATGCACTGACTCATACACCCCACCGCCTCGGAGATGTGTGCGCTGAGCCTCGGCCGCTCGGACACACCACCTGTATTCATCCCGGCTTTTCTGTCCCGCTGCCCGGTGCACAAAAGCTCTCCCCTGCCCGGCAGCGGCGAGCCCACCCACTTGGTGCCAGCACCCACGACCTTCTGATGCTTCTGTCGGGAGACTGTTAATCCGCCTGGGCACGGCCATTTCGGAAATGGGCTTCAAAGCTTCTGGAAAGCGATGTGCTGCGACCTTGATGTGTTAGCCGCTCGGCGGGGCAGACAGGCCGGCTGGGGGAGGCCCGCTGGGGCCTGAGCGAGGGGAGGCTGCCCCTGGGACCCTGGGAGGCAGGGAGGGCTGTGTGTGTGTGTGTCAGGGGAGGGGGGAGGAAGGGGGGTCAGCCAGGACTGGAAGTGAGAGGAGACACCTGCCTGGGCCGGCGAGTTCTCTGCCGTGGACGCCCGGGCGTCTCCAGGGCCTTCGCACCCATTCCTCGGATTCCGGGAGCCTCTTGCAGCTCCTTCCTCCACCGGAAGTTGGCCTTGACTCCGGGAACTGCCTCACCCACAGTCCTCAGAGCTCAGGACTGCCTGGTGGAGGAGGGGTGGTTCGGAAGCCTGGTCCCCACGGCCTGCATTTAGGACATTCCCCAGGGACCATCCCGGGCTCACCTGAGGCCTCAGTGGCTGCCGCATCACCCACGTGGGAGAGGGGGGCCGGCTTCTCCCTCTGCCCCGCCTTCCTCCCTCCCTCCCTCCCAGCTGGACCTCCCGGGGCCACTCCGCTGTAAGTGTCCACCCCGGGAACCCGCCCCGACCACCCTCTCGCTGTGAGGGGACAGGGACCCCCTGGCCGCCAGCTTGCGGGGAGCGGTCAGCTGGGAGGTGACCGGCCCAGAAAGAGCATCTCTGTCCGCCTCCCTCGGAGGAATCAGGTGCCACGTCTGCCACACAGGCCACGGCCACGTGGACAAGACTGGCCAGCCTGCTGCTGCCTGTTCACTGCTGCCGCGGGCGGAATGTACCCCCCAAAAAGCGCAGGCTGAAACCGAACCCCCAATACCGTGATGTGTGGAGCTGAGGCCTTGGGGAGGTGGTTGGGCCACGAAGGTGAGACCTCACGGCTGGGAGCGGAGGCTGTGAGGCCCCGGAGCCCCGTCGGCCCGGCCAGGGGAGGGCACAGGAGCCGACGGCATCGCTGGCCCAGGAGGGAGTCCTCACCGGACCCTGAGCCTGCCGGTGCTCTTGCCGTGGACTTCCCAGCCTCTGGAAGTGAGGAATAGGTGTCCGTGGTTTCTATGGCGTTCTGTTACAATGCCCAAATGCACACAGCTCTCACACGTAGGGGGTATAGACTGTAACACGCGGTGACCCCTCACCTATGACGGCTCAGTTCTGAGCCCTCGGATGACAACACCCCCTTCCCGGGGTGACAGTAAGGGCGTGGGGTTCATGGAGGGGCAGGGATCTGAGGGGGGAGGCCGCCTCTCACCAGTGACGCTGTTGATGTCCAGGGAGACAGCATTGGCACTGTCTGCATAGGGCGATTCATCGGTTATTGATCAGCATTAAAATAAAATAAATATTTTATTGATTTTTTTTACAGAGAGGAAGGGAGAGGGATAGAGAGCTAGAAACACCGACGAGAGAGAAACATTGACCAGCTGCCTCTTGCACACCCCCTACTGGGGATCTGCCCACAACCAATGTACATGCCCTTGACCGGAATCGAACGTGGGACCCTTCAGTCCGCAGGCCGACACACTCTATATCCACTGAGCCAAACCAGTTTCGGCTTGATCAGCATTTTGATGTGATCAGCTCTGGGCCAGGGTTGTGTCCTACCCTTTCTGCGGGGGGAGGGTTTAGCACCGTCATTGGCTGTGGGGGTCCATTTCGGGAGCCAGGGACTGGGGAGTCCTGGCGGGGCCCCTGTCCTTGCCTGCTGCCTGTGAGGCGCTCTCAGAGGGGGCTCCCCAGCACTGCCTCCTGCGTCTCTTTGCAGGGCAGCTCTGGGGGGTCCTTTTGGAGACTCGGAGCGGCGTCGTGTGTCTGACCTGGGGGTTCACAGGGAGCAGGTTGCTCCCAGGTGGGCATCCTTGCCGTGGCAGAAAGGGGACGGCTTCCGGGGTCAGGTGGCCCTGGTCCAGCCATTTGCACGCTGGGTGACTTTGGGGGGACACTCAGTCCCTGTGGGGGGTCACTCAGTCGTCATCCAGTAAACATGGGGTTAGTCCTGGCTGTGAAGCTGATGTAAAACAGGGTCCCGGGGAGGATTAGATTCTAGCCCGGTGCCTGGGACACAGTAGGTTCTCGGCCATGGGTTTCCTGCCCCTCAGCTAAGGGCCTGCTGGGTCACACCCCTCAGCCCCTGCTGTGGACTGAGCGCCTACTGGTTCCCATGGCAACTGCATCCCTGGGCCTGATGGCTTTTCTGGGACCAGGAAAGGCCACTTCCTCCCCTTCTCTGGGCCCATAAGTGTCCTTACCCTGTGACTGAGCTCGGTACCCAGCTTCCTCTCTGCAGGTCAGGCGCATGCTCTGTAGCCAGCCTGCTCCCTGTCTGGGGCCTGATGGAGCGCCTCCATGTGGGATGAGTGTGGACCTTGACTCTGGGCGAGCAGGAGCGCGTGGGGCCGCCCGGAAGCGGGGCAGGACTGCGTGTGTGAAGTGCTCCGCTGCTCCGCTGCCGTGCTCCTGCTCATCACCACGCTGGCTCGGTCCATCGGCCGAGAGGGGATTACTGCGTTCACACCCAGGGGATGTTGGGGAATTTTGAAAAGAACAAGCCCTCCAGTTTGTGACGAGCCTCGCTGGGGCGGAACAGTTCATTTTCTGGATGTCTGCCTCTGTGATATTAGTTACCTTGTTAGGAAGGAGCCGCAGCGCGCTGGCACAGCCCTGGCGCCGTCGCTGGCCCGGCTGAGAGCGGGGGCCCTGGAAGACCAAGGACGCAGGCGAGAGAGGGACCACAGGGCCGGCTTTGAGTGGGACACAGACACTGCTTTGGGGAGGCCACTTGGGCACCCTCGGTCAGCAGGGAGGTGGCGTGGGGCGGGCCGGCCACCCCCATCCTGCAGGCTCTGAGCTGAGAGCACTGTCCCCATCCTCTGGGTGATGGCAGAGGCCCTTACAACCGGCAGGCTTTTGTTTGCAAAGCACAACAAGGGTTGTCCTGAAGAATAGATTTCTGGTTAACACGAGGCTGGGGAAATGGCTCTTGTTTATGGAAACACACACACACACACACACACACACAGCAAACCTGCTGGCTTTGTGCGACCAGAATCCTCTTGGAGGCCAGGATGAGGCAAGGAGAGTTTACTTATTAGAGGAAACACATTTTCTGCTTCTTTCTTTCTTTCTTTCTTTCTTTTTTTTTTTTTTTTTAAATATATTTTATTGATTTCAGAGAGGAAGAGAAGGGGGATAGAGAGAAACATTGATGAGAGAGAAACATCAATTAGCTGCCTCCTGCACACCCCTCACTGGGAATGTGCCCACAACCAAGGTACCTGCCCTTGACCAGAATCTGGGACCTTTCAGTCTGCAGGCCGACGCTCTATCCATGAGCCAAACCGGTTTCGGCATCTTTTTATTTTATTTTATATAATATGTTTTTTTTTTTTTTTAATTAATTTCAGAGAGGAAGGGAGAAGGAGAGAGAGAGATAGAAACACCGATGATGAGAGAGAATCATTGATTGGCTGCCTCCTGCATGCCCCCTCCTGGGGTTCGAACCCGCAACTTGGCATGTGGCCCTGACTGGGAACCGAACCGTGACCTCCTGGTTCATAGGTCACTGAGCCACACGGCTCAACCACTGAGCCACACGGCCGGGCTCTGGCTGTTTCTTGGCTTTGGGAGCAGACACCCCGAAGGACGACCGAGTCCCAGGAGATGAGCATGTGGCCCGGAGGGCGGGGAGGGGCCCCCACGCCCCTCCTGGGGAAGAGATCTCTCCTCCCACAGGGGCCCACGTGTCTGCTCTCCGCGCTGGCGCTCTGCAGGCCCCGGAGCTGTTTCTAAGCCGAGTGTGAGTGAGTGGCCCCATTCAGCCCCCAGTGGCCCTCTCTGGCCGGGCCTGCTGTCCTGCCTGTATGAACCCTGGCCTCTCTCTCTCTCTCTCTCTCTCGCCACCCCAGACTCCCGCCGTGCCTGTCTGCCTGTTTTCAGCCACCCTGTTTCTCAGGCCTTTGGCTCCAGCTGCTGTTGTCGGACCTCTAAACCACACCTCGGGATTCTGAGAACCGCCCCCCAGTCTCACCTGAGCCCTGCTCTGCCCTTCCGTGGCAGCCTTCATATTCTCCCTGCCCTCCCTCATCCACCTGCTGGTATGTTTGACGTTTTTGGGGGGTTACCCAGGCATGTCCCCGCTCAGAGCTCTCTCCTGATGTTCACCGGGCCGCCCAGCCTCAGGGCCCCAGTTCCTGAGTCCTGCCCAGGCCCAGGCTGAGCGTGTAACGTGTGGAAATGAGCAGAACGCTCCTCTCCTGGACTCAGAATCTGCCACTGAGAGTCCCTGCAGGCTCCTCTGTGCTCCCCGTGCTGGAGGGCCACGTGACAGGCCACAGAGCATGCTGCCTGGCTCTGTCCAGGCCTGGGGCCTCACCCTTTCTCCCCAGGCAGAAACGCTCAGAACCCTGTTTTCCGAGCTCCCGGACTCCCGTGGCGGCAGCCCCGCTTGCTGAGCTGAGACACAAGCTCAGCCACCGTTTTTAGAAAAGCGGTTAGAGAGTTTATGTGGGGTTAGCCTCTTCAGCGTGTCCGCGTGCACCGTGTCTGTGTATTGACGGCGAATGTCTCCGTGCGTTAAAAAAACCACCAATTAAAGCCCACACACTGTATGTGGATGACCCTAGGTCGATGTGAGACAGCATACTTGGAGATGGTTTACCGTAGCCGCTGGCAATGAGGCGGTGCGAGGTGTTAGCTGCTGTTAAAATGCCTGGCAGGAGGTGGGCTGTGTCCTTGTAGGAGCCTAAACTCAGCACAGAAAAAAGGAGTTTTCAGACACGCCCTGCACTGCGCGAGATGAAACTAGGGTCCTCAGAGGACAGGGGGATTTGAGATCCCGCATTAGGGACCACTGTTTTGGAGAAGAAGTAAAATGGCCCGAGGAGGGACATCCATTCACTGGTGGGGGCGGTGATAGGAGAGGGCACCTGCGGTCCCCTTAAAATATATAGAAAATGGGACTTGGTTTGCTTGGGGCCTGACACCAGATGACAGCCACTGCTCCTCAGGTGGGGTGGGATGGGTGAGGCAGGGCGGGGCTGGGTGGGGTTGGGTGCCTGCACAGGCAGTGGTGACTTCAGTCAGAGTGCCATTCTGGGAGGTCGTGATGCTGCGCCCCGACGCTGGGATCCCAAGGCCGCCAGGGGGCGCTGTGGCCACGCGGCCGGCTGCCTGTCTGCCTTCCCCACAGTGCTGCCGCCACAGCCCAGCCCAGTGCAGCCTGGGCTCTGCACTAGCCAGCATCCCAGCCCTGGGCCACCAGGCCCTCACCGGGGCAGGGGTGGGGGGAGGGGAAGGGGTTAGCTGCCCCACCTACTCAAGGTGGAACCTGGCTGAGATCCACTGCCCTTCAGTTTGCTCATCTGCCATTCCCTTGCCTCAAGCCTTCTCGGTCTGAGCCCTGGAACCTGTGTGCAGCATTTCCAGATCCCTCTACTTGCCCGGTTAGAGCTAGCTGCCCTCCCTCCCCCTCCCCCCTCCCCCTTCTCTCTGGCTGCGGTTCAGCAGCAGGCTCTGGTTTGGTTCTGTTCCTTCCTCTCTGGAGGAGCCGCTCTCCCATGCCTTGGACTATCTGTCTGCGCTGCCCCAGACCCTCTCCCGGGCACCCCTCAGGCACCCCGGGGCTTCTGAGTACCAGCCAGACAGGGCTGTCCCTGAGCCCGCTCACCGGTGGCTGGGTCAGAGCCAGGGCGAGTTCGGTGTGCACGCTCAGGCTCCACTCCGGACGCCGAAGCCCGCTCTCCAAGGTGGGCCCGGATGTGCACTTTACCCGGAGCCTGGAGACGCCGACCTTGGAGAGCTGTGGCCCTCAGAGAGCACGCGCTCCGCAGTGGCGTGAGACTGTGCGGTGTTTGCGACTAGGTCTGTGTGGGTCCCCGAGAGGTGCCACAGGGGCTCAGGGCCTGGGTTGGGGAAGAGTTTTGGGGAAGGGAGTGTGTGTGTGAGTGTGTGTGTGTGTGTGGTAGTGGTGATGGTGGTGGAGCCCTGAGGAGGAAGGCTGTGCGGCCTGGAGCCGTGGGCAGCTTGTGGGGCCTGAAGCTGGCAGGGGGCACGCAGTCCTGGGGTCCCCACTGTTTCAGAGCTGGGGTGCTCCTCCCAGGCTAGAATCGCTGCCGCAGGGGAG
The DNA here is from genome assembly GCA_036971965.1 of Nyctalus aviator. NCBI lineage: Eukaryota > Metazoa > Chordata > Mammalia > Chiroptera > Vespertilionidae > Nyctalus > Nyctalus aviator. The sequence continues at coordinate 37,679,631 of CM072936.1, forward strand.
AAGCTGGTCCTGCTGGGGTCCACCGCGAGCGAGGGCAGGCAGCCTGGACAGGGCCCTGCCCTGCAGGTCAGAGGTCAGAAGCCTTCCACTGTCCGCCTGCCTGGGAGAGGCGAGAGTGAGCTATAGAAAGTTCTAGAGCGCTCTCCAGGATGTGAAGGTCATACGTGCAGGCCTCTCTGCGTAATCTGAGTCCTGGCCTGGAGAGAGGAAACCAGGAAAGGCCCTGGAGCCATGGCCAACCACCTGGTACTGCTCGGCTTTGGGGAGGGGGGAGGAGGGGCCTCCGACCTGCCCAGGCCTCCCTGTCCATCAAGCTGACAACGTCATGAAAATAAATCCTCTCTGAGGAAGGGCTAACGCAGTCACACTGACAAAGGCATCTATACGAATTGTAAAAGGGTGCGGAAGTGGGAATCTCCCCCCTCACCCTTCTCCACGCCCCATCCCCAAACCCAGGCTCTCCGGTACCCCCGGCGGCGGGAACCCCCCCGCTTCCTGGGAGGCCTCGGGTCCTCCGTGCGGATGAAAGCACCCACGTCTGTGCGCCCCCCGGTCACGGAGCAGCATGTTACGCAGGCTGTCCTGCCCCTCGCTTTTGATTCGGCGATGCATTTTTAAAAACGTCTCCGGGATTTCCGTATCACCATATGTATGAGTCGGTCCGTCTCCCGCGGAGGGGTGGAGAGCACATGTCTGGGGACACGGCCTGCACTTGAATGAGGCCCTTCCCTTCCCGGGTGGTGACCTGGGACACATCACTCAGCCATTCTGTGCTCCGGCTTCCTCGTTTCAAAAATAAGGATACTAACGCTAATACTGATACTTCATGAGGTCCTTGTGAGAGTTCAAGGACAAACACATTCCGCACAGGAGGGTTAGTTGTTGGCATCATCCCTTCCCTTAGTACTTAAAAGTCACATCCTACACTTGAAGTGCCCCACCCGTCCTTCATCCTTCACAGCCAAGAGGCAGAGACAGGAAGTTCCAGAACCTTCCCGGGATGGTAGTGATGTAGCGGAAAAGATGCAGGCTCCAGGACCTCCTCCATCCTGGCTTCGCCACTGGCCGGCTGTGTGCCCTTGAACAGCAATTTCCGCCTCTCCGGGCCTCTGCCCAACCCACCTGCAGAATAGGGACAAAGACATAAGCCCTTGCAAGGTGTGTGTGTGTGTGTGTGTGTGTGTGTGTGTGTGTGGGGAGTCCGATGAGACAATGGCCACGAAGAGGAAGGGTGCCCAGCGGATGCTAAGGATGACTGCAGGACTGGAGACCCTGGCGGTTAGCATCCCCCGCACGGCCTCACCGGGCCTGCAGGAGCCCTGCAGGGTCTTTCCTCCAAGTCATCGCGCAGCTTCCACGCGCCTCACACGGCTCTGCGTGTTCCGTGCTTCTCCCTACACACCGCTCCGTTAGCCCCATTTTACAGAAAGAGAAACCGAGGCTCTGAGACATTAGGTCATGTGCACCAGGTTGCACAGCTAATGAGAACCTGATTTCCTGTAGGTGTATTGGTTCCAGACCTGGAGGCTAATGGGCTGCCTGGTGCTCTCTTTGGGGGGGGCGGGGGAGATGGGGGCCTGGTGCAGCCCCCCACCTCCATCCCCTCCCACCTTCACCTCTCTCCTCCTCCTCCTTTGTTCTCTTCTGACACTTTCCCTCTGTCCTCCTCCCTTTGCTCAGTCTCTGGGCTTGTGATGAGCAGGGCAGGTGGCCCGGCGACCGGGGGTGTGTGTGTCTGAGTCGCCTGCGAGAGCTGCGTCCATGCGATCCATCGTGCACTTCCTGTCTGTGCCCTCCGTCCCAGCGCCGCCTGGGGGTGTGCATACATGGGGGAGGTCCCTGGAGCCTGCATCTTTCCCGCTACATCACTACCGGGTGGGGCACTTCCAGTGTAAGATGTGATTTTTAAGTATTGAGTGAAGGGCTGATGCCAACAACTAACACTTGTTGTGTCTGTAGTCGCCATCACTAACACGCTGTCCACTTTCCAGGAAGGCCAGAGGCCTTCACAGCCAAGAGGCAGAGACAGGAAGTTCCCGAGCCTTCCCGGGAGGCTTTTAAGGACGGGAAGCGGGAGGAGGGGAGGTTCCTGTGTGCACGTGGGTGGTCCTGGGTATGCGTGTGGGTGCGGGGTCCTCCCGTCCGGATGTCCCTCAGCCAGGGCCCGCCTGCGCTCACGTGGGGACCTTCGGCAAACCAGGCGCCCACTGTGCCCGTCCAGGTGCCCATCTGCTGCTCGCCCACCCGACGTGTGTCCTAGAGCCCGCGGAGGCGGGGCCAGAGGCTCACGGGCTCTGCTCCCCTCCGGCTCTGTGGCTTCCCAGCCCTTTCACGTGCTGAGCTCATGGGCTTATTTGGAAGTGGGCAGCGAGCCTCTCCTGAGTGAGCGGGGAGCTGGCGGGGTGTGCGCTGTGAGCCGCTCTGTGCTTGGCCGCCCTGTGGCCATCAGGAGGCCCCGGAGCCTCCGCCTGGGCAGACCCACGGCCATCGCTGCGCCACGACGTGGGCACACACACCACGCGGCCCCACCTCCTTTCCTACGGACACGAAAGCGGTCCTGGGCCCCGAGCCTCCCTGGGGGCAGAACCAGCCAGGGGGCTGTGGCAGAGGGGCGAGGGGGTGTGAGAGCAGAGGCTGGGGCGACACCCCGTCTCAGGAGTGTTCCCTGATGTGCTCAGAGGGATGTCTGTCTCGGGGAGGTGGGCGGGTGGGTCCTGGAGCCTCCTGCCCCTGGGTTGGTGGGCTGGTGGGCTGGGCCCTCCCCTCGGTCCCCCCCCCCTCCACTGCGGGGGCAGCTCCGGGCCTGTGCACATCTGGAAGCCATTGTCTCCAGCTGCAGGGCGGGGCCCCGGCTGCGGTCAGGGCTGGCCGCCCCAGCTTTGGAGGCCTCCCAGGGCCCCTCAGACACCCCCTCAGAGCAGGGGCTGAAGGCCAAGGAGAGAGGAGAGAGCAGAATACGGGTGGGGGGAGGCGAGGACCTTCTCTTTGTTCCAAGAACCTTTTGGCTTTCCCCCCACACATCGGGAAAGCCAGCGGCGGTGGGAGAGGTAGTGGGGGGGGCGGCACTTTCATTCCGGGCACGCCCCCGCCCGCATCAGGCAGGCCTGAGCACACATGTGGTTTCGTTTCTGAGCGAACCGAAGGCACGCGGGGCCTGTGCAGGGCCCTAAAAATACACGTTGAAATGGCTCGTGCTCCGCCCTCAGCCCTGGACGTCTTGTTTCCATGACTTAAACATTTCCACCATGCTGACATCCCGGGCTCCGACCGCAGCAGCAACAGGCCTCGTGAAGCCTCGTTAAATGGTGCTGAGCGTTGGATTCGCTCGGGGCTGGGAGGTGTGGGGTAGGAGGGGCCGCGGGGGTGTGGGGTTGAGATGGATTAGTCCCTGGTTGTGATGGAATCACCTAGTTCTACCCTCTTATAGGCGGCAAACCAGCCCAGAGAGGCACGGTCACCTCCCTCAAGTCACACAGCCAGGACTCCCCCAAAATGACACAGAGAGGGAGGGCTGTGTGCACAGAGGAAGGGCCGTGTGCACAGGGGGAAGGGTGTGTGCACAGGGGGAGGACCATGTGCATAGAGGGAGGGCCGTGTGCACAGGGGGAGGGCCGTGTGCTCAGAGTGGGAGGGCCGTGCACTCAGGGGGAGGGTCGTGTGCACAGGGGTAGGGCCGTGTGCTCAGAGGGAGGGCCGTGTGCACAGGGAGAGGGCTGTGTGCTCAGAGGGAGGGCCGTGTGCTCATGGGGGAGGGCCATGTGCACAGGGGGAGGGCTGTGTGCACAGGGGGAGGGCCGTGTGCACAGGGGGAGGACCATGTGCATAGAGGGAGGGCCGTGTGCACAGGGGGAGGGCCGTGTGCTCAGAGTGGAAGGGCCGTGCACTCAGGGGGAGGGTCGTGTGCACAGGGGTAGGGCCGTGTGCTCAGAGGGAGGGCCGTGTGCACAGGGAGAGGGCTGTGTGCTCAGAGGGAGGGCCGTGTGCTCATGGGGGAGGGCCATGTGCACAGGGGGAGGGCTGTGTGCACAGGGGGAGGGCCGTGTGCATAGAGGGAGGGCTGTGTGCTCAGAGGGAGGGCCGTGTGCTCAGGGGGAGGGCCGTGTTCTCAGGGGGGAGGGCCGTGTGCTCAGGGGGGAGGGCCGTGTGCACAGGGGGAGGGCTGTGTGCACAGGGGGAGAGCCGTGTGCATAGAGGGAGAGCCGTGTGCACAGGGGGAGAGCCGTGGGCTCAGGGGGGAGAGCCGTGTGCTCAGGGGGAGGGCTGTGTGCTCAGGGGGAGGGCTGTGTGCATAGAGGGAGAGCCGTGTGCTCAGGGGGAGGGCTGTGTGCACAGGGGGAGGGCTGTGTGCATAGAGGGAGATCCGTGTGCACAGGGGGAGGGCTGTGTGCTCAGGAGGAGGGCCGTGTGTTCATCCACGCCCAGCACGGTGTCTCACAGCCTTCTCTGGACAACTGGAAGGACACACTGTTTGCGATGGAGCCCCATTGGCCAGAATGTGAGGCTTTCTCATGTGAGGCGCCCAGGGGGCCTGCCCCGCACCCTGGGGCGGGGGCTCCCAGCTCACTGTGTGTTGTCGGGTGTCGCTCATGGATCCCCTGCTCCTCATTTGAAAACCACAGGAATAGTAGTAACGATGCCACCATCTGTCTTTTAATGGGCACGGACTGTGTGCGCCTCCCAGTGTCAGCCCGTGGGACCGCACGGCCCTCCCAGGTCGGGCCTGTCACTAGCTCCGCCCTGCAGACCGGGAAACGGAGACTCAGGCAGGTTCAGCGACTTGTCCGAGAGGCGGAATCAGGAGCTGGGCTCAGGCAAGCAGGGGGGCTGTCCTCTTGCTGGCAGCTCTGCCCTTGGGCCCCAGGCCCGAGGTGAAGGTTCACCGGGACCCGATGGGATGATGTGACCAGGCCTGTGCTCCCTATCAGAGCAGCCGTGCCCCGGTGGCGGGAGCCAGAGTGGACTCAGGACAGAAGCCTCTCACTTCCGGTGTCTCACTCAGGGTTCCCCTCTCCCCTGGAGCCCTGGACCCCCAGTGCAGGGCCCTGGCCCTTGGTCTAAGGAGTTAACTCTGAGCGCTCACCTTCAGGGGAGACGGCAGTCCCACGGGCCAGCGGCCTCTTCCCCCATCCCGCCCTCGGGCCCTGGCTGTGTGCTTCGGTCGGAGCTCACGCCCCTGCCAAGGCAAAATGAGAATGTGCGGCTCCCGCGGAGAGGGCGGACTTCACCACGCTGCCCGCTGGCCGGCCCGCCCGGCCCTTCCCAGAGGCTGACAGGCGGCGGGGAGAGAGAGCGAGCCCAGGACCCGGACCCACAACATGCCGGCGACAAGGACAGCGCTCCGGGCTGGCTGCTGGCAGCTCAGACCGTTTCCCTGCATGCTGGGAGCTGCGGGAGGGTGGCAGGCATTGCATCCCCCGCCCCCTGGGGGCACAGAGCGGGCCTCCTTCAACGTGTGCGCTGGGCACTTCCAGAACATTCTTCCCTGGATGGGGGCCACGGGAAAGAGCCGTGAGCATGGCTCTGAGCCCCTCCCGGGCACTGCTTTCTGACCCTGATGGGCAGCTCTTTTCTGGTTGATTATGCTCGGTTTGTGGAAACACTTCCCTTCCCGGGGGCTGGGCATCTATCTGTTATAGATGGGATGAGGGAGGTCACGTTGGAGAAGGGGATGTGACAGTCGTTGGAGGGCCACCTGGCCCCTCTGCCGAGCAGGGTGCGGTGCTGGCAGTGCATTTGTTCCCGGGCGTCTGATGGACCAGTGGCTGATGTGGTGGCTCCGTGGGAAGCAGGCAGAGCAGCCCAGGGGGTGGGGCTTCTGCGCCTCGGTCTTGGGGGAGAAGGTGGCACATCTGGGCGGACTCCTGGAAGGCTAGTGGGGGTAGGGCCCCTTTGCCAGGTGGGTACCAGGCCATCGGGCTCAGTGTTAGCAGCTCCCCTTGACGTCCTGGCCCCCAGATGCCGGGCAGCGTGCCGGGCGGGGCGCTGGCTTTGGCCCTGAGCTTCGGCCCGGCTGTGTTCTGGCTCCAGGCTCCTTGCTCCGTCTGCTAAGGGGACTGGGCAGCTGGCTCCAGCCCGGTTCAGTCCCAGGACCACGGACTCTGCTGCCCTACCCTCTCAGGCTCACTCATTTGGCCTCTTCCTCCCTGGTGCGGCTGGGGTGGGGGTCTGGCCAGATCCCACGAGGTGCCATCATGACTTAGGACAGGGGTGGGAAAAGGGTCAAGAGTTAGCACAAGAGGTTCAAGTCTGGAGCGACTTGAAAGAGATGCAAACCCCACAGATACCCAGTCTTTGTCTCTCCCAGAAAGCGATGCTCATTCACGGGGACCGGTGAGGTCGCGACACGTACACTAGACTCGTGGTTGGCAAACTGCGGCTCTCAAGCCACATGCGGCTCTTTGGCCCCTTGAGTGTGGCTCTTCCACAAAATACCACAGCCTGGGTGAGTCTATTTTGAAGAAGTGGCATTAGAAGTTTAAGTTTAAAAAATTTGGCTCTCCAAAGAAATTTCAATCGTTGTACTGTTCATATTTGGTTCTGTTGGCTAATGAGTTTGCCGACCACTGAGCTAGACAAACAGCAGCTGCCTTTCTCATCCACACATCGGCAGGCATGTTTCGAGCATTATCGCTTTTAGTCTCACGCAGCTCTGCCGGGTGATTATTGCTCCTGCCCCCATTTCACAGATGAGAAAACCGAGGCGTAAAGACTCTAAGCAGTGACAGTTGCCTACATGCCCTCGGCTATTGGAGTGGGGAGCCAAGACTCAAAGCCAAGGGCCCTTGGGTTGTTCCCCATGATCCTGCCCTGGGAGCAGCTGGAGGGCAGGGCCCATTCATTCTTTGCTCTGTTGTCTCCATGTGTCTAACAGAGTACCTTGCACATAACAGCCAGTTAAAACACATTGATTTTTCCATCCGTTAATGATCTCTTAAGTCTTGACAAGAGAGTTCAGTTCAATCAGAACTTTTGACAAATCCCAAACCAATTTCCCCCACTCTGTTAATTTATTTATTCTGTAAACATTTGCCAAGAGTCCCTGGGTGCCTGAGACCTGCCTCAGGGGTCTCCTCAGCGCCATTCTGAACAGGCTCTGACTGTAGCCACCGCTGTGCAAAGGTCGTTTTCTCATTGGCATTTGGGTAAAATACCTGGGTACCCACGGGAGTGACCTCAGGGGGCCCAGCAGCCAAGGCTGGGTTTGTGGAACCTTCTCTCCCCCTCCACTGGGTGTTATATCCTGATTCCTGCTCTCCTGGGGCAGGGCTCCCTGTGATGTCTGCCCCTTCCTGGGTGAAACACACCTCTGAATGCCACTGATTCCGGTTTAATTATATAATCCTACTAATAAAAGAGTAATATGCAAATGGACCATCATTCCAATACACAAGATGGCTGCCCCCATGTGGTCAAGGATGGCTGCCCTCATGTGGACACAAGATGGCTACCACAAGATGGCCAGCAGGGAGGGCAGATGGGAGGGACAAGGTCTGCAAGAGAGGGCAGTTATGGGCAATCAGTTAGGGGTAACCAGGCCGGCAGAGGAGGGAATTTGGGGGTAATTGAACCTGTAGGGAAGGGAAGTTGTGGGGGACCAGGCCTGCAGGGGAGAGCAGTTTGGGGCGGCCAGGCCTGCAGGGGAGGGCAGTTAAAGGCAATCAGGCTGGCAGGGGAGCAGTTAGGCATCAATCAGGCTGTCATGCAAGTGGTTAGGAGGTGATCAGACTGGCAGGCAGAAGTGGTTAGGGGCAATCAGGAAGGAAGGCAGGTGAGTAGTTGGGAGCCAGCACTCCTGGATTGTGAGAGGGATCCCAGATTGGAGAGGGTGAAGTCTGGGCTGAGGGACACACACCTCCATGCATGAATTTCATGCACTGGGCCTCTAGTTATATATATATATATATATATATATATATATATATATATATATCTCATGTCACAGGAATTGGCTCCCTGGATTTTGGGGGCTGAGAAACACAAGATCAGCAGCTGGCCAGGTGGGGACCCAGGAGAGCGGATGGTATCATTTCAGCCCCAGCCTGAGTCCAGAGACCCAGGACCCAGCAGCAGGAAGACAGGTGGAGAAAAAGAATCCCCCCTCCTCCTGCCTTTTTGATCTATTCCCATCTTCAGTGGATTGGACGAGGCCCACCCACACTGGGGAGGGCGATGTGCTCCGCTCCGTCTACCGATTCACATGTTAATCGTGTCTGGAAACGCCCTCACAGACACCCCAGATTCTGTTAAATGAAATATCTGGACACCCTGCAGCCCAGCCGAGCTGACACATACAATGAACCATCACCCTTGGAGAACCAGTGCTCTGTATTAATTCTGTTCAAGGCATTTCCATGTCCCTAGCTGGGCCTCACGGATGCAGGGATGAAAGAGAGTTTGGCTTTGATCTTCAGCTTTGAGTGGGTGAACAGGCAAATGCTTAGTTCAGTGTCATTTCTGGAATCTGTGAAATTGTGAATCATCAGTGCAGGCTGTCGTCCTATCTAATTTACATAAAAATTAAGTGATAATGTGAGACTAGATCGCTTTTGTATTTATGGTGAATATGTAAATATTCACTTTCAGATACAGGTAAGCATTCTTGAAGTATCAGAGGGTCACTTATTTTTGTTTATATTTTGAAATTTTATAAATTGAAGTGTAAATTATTTGCAAGAGAAAACTACTGTGATAATTAATTTGGGTTATGAAAGTTAATTTTATTTGCTAAGTCACCTTAACATGCTTTCAATTGACAAATAAATAGGGAGATAGCGAGACAATTAATGCAAATATTGGGAGTATTAATGAGATAACTTTAGGAAGAATATTATTTCCTTTCTTTCTGAGCCAACCGTTTATAAAATTTGAATAATAATGCAGAGCAGAATAATAGAAATTAGATTATATCACAATTATAATATTCCTAGAATTGCTATTGTACCTGAATTAATTACACAAAACTTTATATATTCATAGCAAAAGAAACCTTAATAATGGCATTTAATTTTCAGTTATTTAATCCTACCTAGGATTCTGTTTAGGTCATGAGGATTTCAAGAAAATATTTGGGAATTTTTTCATATCCTGGGAGGATGAATGGGAAGTGGAATGTGTCACCTTTGCTATCTCAGAATAGGGAGAAACAAATTATAAAATTATGTGCAGGTCCTGATTGATCTGTTCCAGATATACTAAAGAATATAGCATAGCCCTAACCTGTTTGGATCAGTGGATAGAGAATCAGCCTGCGGACTGAAGGGCATATACCTTGGTTGTGGGCAAATCCCCAGTAGGGGGCGTGCAGGAGGCAGCTAATCAATGTTTCTGTCTCATCAATGTTTCTAGCTCTCTATCCCTCTCCCTTCCTCCCTGTAAAAAAGTAAATAAAATATTTAAAAAAAGGAAAAAAAAAAAAGGAAAAAAAGAATATAGCATAGAAAGAAAAGAGAAAGCGTTAGGGAAAGACGAGGCAACCCCAAATACCTTGCTTCTCTCCTGTCCTCAGCTGACAGGGAGCATTTATTTGGCATCATAGATTTGAGCCGAGAGACCCTGCAGCCAGCTGACTTTTGACAGTCTGGAGGAACAATGGTTCCTTCCCTAAGAATGTTCAAACTGCTAAAGCATAAGCGATGACATTGCGACAGTAACGACATTCTACAGCAAGATGCCACAACTGTCCTTTCATCCCAGAAGTTACTCCCAGGACTGTGTCCTCTGGTGTCAGTCGGGACTGAATGCGGATTTCGACGCTCAGCCATTTGGCCAAGGCACGTGTGCGCCTTGCACCAGCGGTACAGCTTGTCATTGGGGGTCTGCACGCCAGCCGTCCCCCTGGCTGTGACATTGCAAGGCAGGGGCTGGGGTGCCCTTCCCTGCTCGTCCCAGCCATGCAGTTACTGGCACTCACAGGTCCTCAATCAGCCCTTGTTGGACGGACAGAGGACGGCATGAGGCATTATTGCCGTTGCTGTTAGGCAAGGCAGCTGTGAGGCAGCTGGTGGGACAGCAGGGCCGGCTCCTGGGATGCTCATACACCCCATGTGTCAGCCAGGAGGCTGTTAGTGTCGAAGATAGAAAAGTCAACCGAAATGGCTCAAGCAGTACAGGAGAGTAAAAGAATTCGGGAAGGTGCGAGGTTGGGGGTCCTTAGGTGCAGTGTGCCCTTAGGTGCCCTGCTCAGCAGCTGTTCATTCCTTCCAACCCTATACCCCCAGGGGTTGGCGGTTTCTCCCCACAACCATCAGGCTGATGTCCTGGGCTGCACTCTGATTGGGCCAGTTGGGTCACATGGCCACCGTGGACCAACCACTGACGTGAGAGAGGGTGGGATTCAGCAGATTGGTTTAGGCCCGTGGTCGGCAAACTCATTAGTCAACAGAGCCAAATATCAACAGTAAAATGATTGAAATTTCTTTGGAGAGCCACATGTTTTAAACTTAAACTTCTTCTAATGCCACTTCTTCAAAATAGACTGGCCCAGGCCGTGGTATTTTGTGGAAGAGCCAGACTCAGGGGGCCAAAGAGCCGCATGTGGCTCGCGAGCTGCAGTTTGCTGACCATTCTCCATCCCTGGGAGCACCGCGCACGGGGCCTGCTGGGATCAGTCTTGCGGGCTTTGGAGAGCTTTCCACAAGGAAAATGCTCACAGGAAAACAAATCATTTGGTGCCCGTCGGAGGGGAAAAGGCTGGCTGCTCTGTCATTTACCTGTGATGTGGTCACAGGCCGACAGCCAGGCATGTAGACGCCCGTCCCTGCCCTGGATAACACGGAGTTTCGAGAGCACTGCCCGGTTGCCCTCTGCAAAATCCCGAGCTCGGCCCAGCACACTCGGGGGCTGGGCTCTTTGCAGTTAACTCAGAGCCGGCAGCCGGGGAGGCCGGGCTGGGCCGAGAGGACAGCACAGCACAGCTTGGCAGGAATGACACGGCCCAGATGTTGTGTGTCCAGCTGCTCTCGGCTCTGATCTGTCCGGCAAACACTCCTGGGCGATGCTGTGCCATCATAACATAACATGAGCCACATGCAATTTAAAGTTTTCCGGTAGCCACACAGGAAGTTGGTAAACTACTTTACTAATACGTTATATAGCCTGATATGTCCAAAATACTATCGTGTAATTGATATATAAAAACTATCGATGAGGTTTATATTCTTTTTTTTTTTTTTTTATATGAAGTCATGCAAATCCAGTGTGTCTTTCACACACGCGGCCTAGCCCCAGGCCCTATTGGTTCTCTGCCCCGTACATCTCTCATCATCACATGCCTCTGCATGCCATAGTGATTCGTGTTTCTGTCTCTCTGCCCAACACGAAGAGCTTTTATGGGGTCTCACAGGACACTTGTCATGTACCCACAGTGCCCTGCTGTGAGGTTCCCGAGCTATGTAGATTGTATTTCCCGCCGGCTGTCAGTCCTTCTTCGTGGCGGGTGTGAAGGCATCAGCCGTGCTCGAAGTGCTTCCTGTCATTCCCCGACAATTCTCAGAACCACCGTGAGGTGTGGGTACCGAATCTCCATGTTAGGGATGGAAAAGCGAGGCTCCGACTTCCCCGAACCCAGATCTGCTGGATTCCAAGTTGCTCTTTCAGGCACACGGTGCCTGGCATCTTAGCTGGACGCATCCGGGTTCTCAGAAACAGGTGTTAACTGCGTGGACTGAGGCCACAGGTTCCCGGCTCTCTCCGGGATGAGCAGCGGGCCTGTGGGAGTAGCAGGAGGGGCCGGATGTCTGCTGACTTGCGTGTCCTTCTCCGTCTTTGGGGTGTGGTAGCAGCGCCGGGGCCGGGGGTGGGGTGGGGTGGCGGCTGACAGTGGCCTCCCTGGGAGCCGGGTCAAGCAGAACCAGCGCTCTCGGTAGCCAGGCAGCAAATTGGCAGACACAGTGCACGATACACTGAGCTGCCCTCCCGCCTGCCTCCGGCTGATAACTCTGGCCACTGCCATTGCCGCGATGCCGCGATGCGTGAGTCACACGCGTGGATGGCTGGTGAGTATGATTCGTAGCTTGGTACCTTGTGGAGAGTGTGATAAAAATAAAGATGGGCTGCTAACAAAATGTCAAAGGAAAATGTCAATTAGGATTACGGAGAGAAAGAAAAAGAGGCCGATGTGATTGTGCCTTTTTTCTGAGAGTTTCCCTCTAATTAGTCAAATAAATACGCACTCCTCCCACCGGGGCGAGGGTTTGTTTGCTTTAAGACATCACAATTACATCCCCCGCTTCGGAGACTTCAGGGAGCTGGAACCTCCCCACGTGGGCTTTGGCTAGGAGGACCCGAGCCAGCACTCTGGCTGGGACGGAGCAGCCGCAGGAGGGAGATTCTGGGTGAGCATCCAGAGGCGGGCTGTGGGCTGCGCTGCCCTCACTCTCACACCCTCAGTGGCTCCCCAGGGCCCGCTGGCATCAGCACCATCGTGGTAGAAAGGGAACCAGGCAGGGAGCCTGGAACGGTGACTTGTGCGTGGCCTGAGCACACCCCTAACCTCTCCCCGCTCCACTGCCTCCCTCATGAAACCAGGAGGCAGGACTAGCTGCTCCCAGCCCCAAGGCAGTGCTGATTTCCTGGGCTCTGCCTGGCTCTCCCAGTTCCTCCAGTGTATCTACACCTTCATCTTCCCGCCAGAACTTGAAACTTCCATCCACTTTTAGTTTGTATCTGTTTCTTCGGTTTTTCTATGTTTGACTCTGTGTGTGTGTGTGTGTGTGTGTGTGGCTATTGATAGAGTAGAACAGGTATATGCCCCATAAATAAATAATGATGCTTAGATTGGTGATGAGTCCTGAAAAAGCTTTTTACTAGAATATTTGTGTGCTCTGAAGTGGAGACAATCAGCCCTAGCCGGTTTGGCTCAGTGGATAGAGCGTCGACCTGCGGACTGAAAGGTCCTGGGTTTGATTCTGGTGAAGGGCACGTGCCTGGGTTGCGGGCTCAATCCCCAGTAGGGGACGTGCAGGAGGCAGCCGATTAATGATTCTCTCTCATCATTGATGTTTCTCTTCGCTCTCCCTCTCCCTTCCTCTCTGAAATTAATAAAAATTAAAATAAAAAATGAAGTGGAGACAACCAGTGTGAAGAAAGAGGACCATGCAGATGAAATAAGTTGCAGTCCAAAGACCTGACTTAGGATCACAGTTCTCTTTCTCTCTCTCTCTTTCTTTCTCTCTCTCTCTCTCTCTCTCTCTCTCTCTCTCTCTCTCTCTCTGTCTCTGTCTCTGTCTCTCCCTTCCTTGGGAGATGTTTGACCTTCCTTGTCCTGCAATGAGGTGAAACTGGTCTGGTGAGTCTGTGTTAAGGGAGGTGAGCCCCGGGCTAACATACATAGCACACACAGAACTGTTTTATCCTGTCTAATCTATGGGCCAGGCACAATGGTGCCATCCACAGGCGGGCGGCACCCACTGTGAGCCAACCACGGGCTGGGCTTCATGATTTCCCCAGGATGATCACCCAGCTGCAGAAGAGGGTGGGGGATTATAATCCTCCCTGGACAGCTCCAGAGAGAGCGGGGCCCAGAGGCGGGGCATGGTCAAGGTCACACCACCGGTGTGGGTTAGTTCTGGTTTTGCACCAGAAGCTCCTGACCTTACCGCCGTGCCAGATGCTCTACCTTCTGGCCGAGGAGCTCACGCTGGACCCTGTAAGTCAACCTGACACTTTTCTCCGATCTCGTTGCCGGCCTAGGATAGATTTGCTCATTTAAGATGCCGTTGACCTTATCTAATAAAAGGAATCAGCATCCAAGGAGTCTGTTTAATTCATTATTAAAGATCATTTCCTGTTATTATCTTCCCTGTAGCAAAATTAGCTGTTAACTCTCCTGTTAGCATAACCCAGCCAGTATGACTAGAAAATTAAGAAGAAGAAGAAAAAAAATCAGTTCAGTGATATGTGAGCCGAGCCCAGGGAATTCCCCATCTTCAGTGCATATTAACATTGCGCCTTAGAAATGGAGGAAATGTCCTGTTAAGTGGAAAAAAGGAGTTGCAGAAATTTTACTTTCAAAAGTCAAGTGAAAAGTTACTCTCCCCCCCATCCCCAAACTCAAATTAATTTTTTGTCTCAGGGCAAGAAAAAGTAAATTAAAAATCACACACTGCCACCTCCTCCTGGCTCGGTGCCTCCTGGGGTTCCCTCTCCCTCGCCTGGAGTCTCGGGGTTCTCCAGCCCAATTTGGGCCTCGGAGGACGCCTTGCTGCAGGGGTTTCTGCTCCCGGAGCCCCTGATGGTGGCAGGGCGGGGCAGCCTGCCCTTCTCTCTCCCTGCCTATCCTCCTAGGGACCCCCTAGGTCCTTTCCCTTCCTCCCAGGCAGTTGTTAGGAGTGAGGAGGGGGACTAAAAGCTGAGTCCCCGTTCTGTGGGGCAAGGCCAACACCTGGACAGGAGCTTGCTGGGAAGCTGACCATGCCTCCTCCGTTGGGCAGTGAGATGCCCATGTGTCTGTGAGTGGGCATGGAGGTCTGGGGAGCTCCGGAGAAAAGGGTCAGGCAGAGAGCAGGTGCTTCTGGGTATGGGGGCCCCAAATGCATCTGAGGCCTGAGCTCACTGGTCTGTAGCCATTGGGGCCCACACCGGGGCCCATACCTGGGCCCACACCTGGGTGTGTACATGTGAGGTACACGGCAGCCTGGGCTGGCCAAGGAGCCACTAAGCATGGGGCAGAGGACCTTGGGTGGATTTCTAGCTCCTTTATTTAACACTAGAGGCTCGGTGAATGCAATTCGTGCACTGGAAGGGGTGTATCTCTCAGCTTAGCCTGTATCCTCTCTAATCTGGGACCCCTCGGACATCCCTCTCACAATCCGGGACTGCTGGCTCCCAACCACTTGCCTGCCTGCCTACCTGATTGCCCCTAACTGCTTCTGTCTGCCAGCCTGATCACCCCCTAACCACTCCCCTACCAGCTGGATCGATGCCTAACTGCTCCTCTGCCAGCCCGATTGCCCCCAACTGCCTTCCCCCACTGGCCTGACTGCCCACAACTACCTTTCCCTGCCGGCCATCTTGTGCAAGGACATGATGGTCAATTTGCATATCACCTCTTTATTATATAGGATTCTTGTGGCTTCAGGCAAATCTCATAACTGCTTTGGCGGGCATCCATTTTTTCACTTGGAAGATAGAAATCTGCCAGCCCTGGGATTGCAGGGAGGACGGTGGATCGTAACATTCTGGAGGCTTCGCCAGCACAGGACTCGAAGATCAGTGGTGACAGTCTTTGGCCAGGAACCCAGAAAGGGGCAGCACTTGCAGAGTCCCTACTGGGCGCTGGAAACTCTCCTGGGCTCGTCACACATTTGTTGCAGGCTCAAGAGTTCTTGAAATGTAGCAACTGCCAAGATATTAGAGTGAGCCAGAATAATGGCAGAACCTTGGAGCCACAGGGACCTTGGGAAGGCCAATAGGGGGACCCCCTTGTCCTGATTTGGCCCAACCTTTCCTGATTTTAGCACTGAAGTCCTGTGCCCTTGGAATATTCCCTCCCCGTCTCCCCTTCCCAACCCCAGTCCTAGGCTGACAGGGACGGCTGGCTACTCTGCAGACCTTCCTTGTTTTAAAATGAGAAGCAGGGCCAGAGACTGTCTGGCTCAGAGCACACGACTGGGGCGCAGCGGAGACGGTTTTCATGGAAACCCGTGGTTTGGGGCAGGGGCAGCCTCCAGCCTGGCTGCTGTGTGAGCAGGACCCGCATCCCACACGTGAGCGTCCGAAGAGGCGGTTACCGTGGGTGCATCTCACCTGCTGGCATCTGACTCACGGTTGTTCCCTGTTAACTCCAGTACCTTTCATTTGCAAGAACGCAGCCAACGGGAAGCCTCTGGACACGCTCTCTTTTATGAAACACAATTTGTTTACGAGTCATCGGAGTCCCCCGGGGGACAGCCTCTTCTGGAGGATGCCGGCCTGCCACGGCCATTTCTGCCCGATCTGGTCCTCTGGGGGAGGCCTGTGGGAGCTGCGGAAGGCCCCCACCTGCTAATGCCGGCTGTTGAGAACACCCCCTCTCGTGGGCCCGTGGGTGAGGAGTAGTCTCGGTGGGTCCCTGGCTCCGGCATGCCAGAGCATTTGGATCAATGTGTACAACTGCCAAGAGACACCCTCCTGGCCCTGCCCACAGGCCAGCGATGGGGCTGGGTGGACTCTGTTGGCTGAGGGGGAAAGGGGAGCCATGGTGCCAAGTCGCAAGAACATGCATGTTTCCAGCACATCGGAGAGCCCTCCTCCAAACGGCCTCACAGGGAGCACAAACCTGGCGATGCTCTAACGGCCGGAGTGAGAGCAGGTTCCGTGATGCTGGGACACCGCAGCGTCCCTGAGTGAGCATCCCTTGGCGCTTTGCCAGCCCGTCACGTGTGCCAGCGAGACTTTCGTTACTTAACTCCACGCCGGCCACAGACACAGAAAGTGGAGAGCCATAGTTTCCAAGTCCTGTTTCTTCTGCCAGCTCATGTCCTCAGATCCGACACTCACCTCCTCCTGCCCATGCACCTCCACCCACCCTTTCACCTCCCCTCCCCTCCCTGGGCACCTTCCCTCCCCTATGTACCTCCATACCCCCGTGTGCCTCCATCCCCCTCAACCCCCTCCTCCCCTCCTCCACTCCCTGTGCCCCTCCACTCCCCTTGCACCTCTAATCGCCTGTGCATTCCCCCCTTCTCCTCATTGAGCTGCTCATCTGCATCTTGATTACATCCTTCACCATGGACTGGTAAACATATGGGAGTGTCTCCCTGCGTCCCGTGAGCCATTCTCATAAATGATCGAACCGCAGGAGGGGGCGTCACAGGAACCTCGGTTGGTAGCCGGCTGGCCCGCAGTACAGTGGACCGCCTGGACTTGCAGTTGGTACCTGACCGGGGAGCGGTTTTGAGGGACTGAGCCCTAACTTCAGGATCTGATGCTGCTTCCAGGGAGACAGGGTCAGAATGGAACTGAGTTTGTGGGACACCCCGCTGGTGTTGCAGAATCGCTGGATGTGCGGAAACCCACACATCTGGTGTCAGAGTCTCCTGCGTGTGACAGTGGTGTGAGAGCCACAGAGGAGAGACACGGGAGTTTCTCAGGTTGCATAGCAGTAGACTCAGCGTCGCCCTTGGGGCTGGGTGTGGGATGGGGGGCAACACGTGGTTCCACCCCATCCCGAAGCTTCTTAGAGAGAAAATATTTTAACTATTAGAAACACTAGATCTACACTAAAGTGTATGAAAACAGCTATTTAAATTCCACTTGTATTTGGCAACGCAAAGATCGGAAAACCTCCGTGCGGGTGGAGGACAGAGAGATGACAGCAGGAGCAGGTTGCTGTTACTCTGGGCGGGGTGACGCCCACCACCCCGTTGTCCTTGTCTGTGGCCTGGCTGGGACTCTGCTCCCTTTTGCAAATCCTCGGTGTCTGTCCACACAGACGCCTCTCGCTCAGTGTATCTCTCTCCTGGTTCACAGCGTCTCGCCCTCCCTCTCTGGTGCCTGCATCCAGGCAGCGTGTCTGCAGCTTCTCTCCCATGCATGTTGGGAAACATGTCATGGCAAACCTCCTTCATCTCCCCGCGATCCCTCGGGGGCTCCCGTGGTTCTGAGAGCTTCTCTCTCCCTGCCCTGCTTCCTTTTTCCCTCTGGGCTCACGCTCACCAGGCCCAGATTCTTGGGATGGTCACAGGGGGGGTCCCCTCCCTTCACAGGGATGGGGTGTCAGCCTTGCCTTTGAGAGTGAGGATGCAGGGCTCAGCAGCAGCCCTCCTGCCAAATATGTCAGACATGTTGAGCTTGTGAGGGGGGTGGGGGGTAGGGGGGTGGGGGGTAGAGGGGTGGAGGGGAGGGAAAGGGAAGGCATTGTTCCAGAGGAGGTGTTTCTTTTTTACTTAAAAACATTAAAATTTTTTTTTTAATTGATTTCAGAGAGGAAGGGAGAGAGAGAGAGAGAGAGAGAGAGTGAGGAAACATCAGTGATGAGAGGGAATCATTGACCCGCTGCCTCCTGCATGCCCCACACTGGGGATTGAACCTACAACCCGGGAATCGAACCGTGACCTCAGAGGAGGTGGGCAAGGTCATTGCCTGAGAATCACAGACTTGAATTTGGTTCTGTCTCTAGCGCGCTGAGGGCCATGGGGAGACGCTTCACCACCTGGGACTCAGTTTCCCCGTATGAAACAGCAAGGCTTTGAGATAAGTAAGCCATCAGGTCCATTTCAAGCTCCGAGAGGAGAGAGGCATGACCGGCTCATAAGGCCCCATGGGGCCAGGCTGTATTCCAGGAGCTTTCTTTCTTTCTTTTTTGTTGGTTAATCCTCACCCGAGGACATTTATTTTTATTGATTTTTTAGAGAGACTGGAAGGGAGGGGGGAGAGAGAGAGAGAAACATCGATGTGAGAGAGACACACTTGTTGGTTGCCTCCCTTATGTGCCCTGACCAGAGCCGGGGATCCAGCCTACAATCGAGGTACATGCCCTTGACCAGAATCAAATCCAGGGCCCTTCCGTCCGCAGGCCGATGCTCTATCCACTGAGCCAGACTGGCTTGGGCCTGGGCGCTTTCTAACACACTCCACTCCACCCTCGGAGGAAGGCACACTGGCCTCCTTTTACAAATGGGGCAACCGGGTTCCGAGAGGCTCATCCCTGCCCAGTGGGAGCATTAGGAAGCTAGAGACCACGTCTAGGTTTTGTCTAATTCTAGAGCCCATTTTTTTTTTTTTTTTAACTCTAGAGATTTTTCTTTTTTTTCTTTTTTTAAAATGTATTTTATTGATTTTTTTACAGAAAGGAAGGGAGAGGGATAGAGAGTTAGAAACATCGATCAGCTGCCTCCTGCACATCTCTTACTGGGGATGTGCCTGCAACCAAGGTACATGCCCTTGACCGGAATCAAACCTGGGACCTTTCAGTCCACAGGCTGACGCTCTATCCACTGAGCCAACCCGGTTAGGGCTAGAGACTTTTCTAACTCTAACCTCTCACATCATGATCACACTTTGGTGTTATTCTCAGAAAAGTTTATTTTCCTGTCTCCAACAACGTGTTCCGTGTCACGGAGAACTTCCCTTTCAAAATATTTCCAGGGTGTTTTCGATTTTGGCGGCGTCACACCGTACCTGGAACAGCCTCCTGGCCGCCATCTCCCAGGGATGGCACTTCCAGTATGTGTGGCTTAGGATGCCCGTGGGTTAGCATGGTCACGGAGGACCTGCCCCATCTGTCTCTTGTGCTATCCCTGGCTTCCTGCCCTGCCCCTGGTCACCGGCTCTGTAGGCTCCTCCTCCTTCCTCATCTCCCCCCAAACGTGAGAGGGGCTGCCCCCCTCCCTCGCTGGACGCCCCCATTCTATGAGCACGGCCAGCAGGCTCCCCTGGGCCCTCCCAACTCGCTAGCAATTTGGATGGTCAGGCGTCGGGAAAGGCAAGCTTAATATTTGATGACATTACAAAGTCACCCTGTTCCCTGCTCATCCCAGACTGAATGGGAAAGCCGAGTTCTCAGCAGGAGACGTTCCCCGGGGACGTGGCTGGTCTGGAAGCCATAGTGGGTTGGGGTGTGTGTGTGTGTGTGTGTGTGTGTAGTGTGGGTGGGGTGGGGTGTGGGGAGGAGCTGGGCTGGGGGTCAGCAAGCGTGGGCTCCAGTTTTGGCTTGGGAATCAACTAGCTGTTGCCCACCCTCTCTTTGTGCTATAACTTCCTCCTACACCAATAAAGCAGCACTCTGGCTAGGAGTACTCTGAGGTAGGAACCATGCCTTCTCTTTTCTTTTCTTTTCTTTTCTTTTCTTTTCTTTTCTTTTCTTTTCTTTTCTTTTCTTTTCTTTTCTTTTCTTTTCTTTTCTTTTCTTTTCCTTTCCTTTCATTTCCTTTCCTTCTTGCTTTCTTTTCTTGCTTTCTTTTTCTCTCTTTCTCTTTCTTCCTCCCTCCCTCCCTCCCTCCCTCCCCCTCTTCCTCTCTTCCTTCCTTCCTTCCTTTCTTCCTTCCTTCCTTCCTTCCTTCCTTCCTTCCTTCCTTCCTTCCTTCCTTCCTTCCTTCCTTTTTTCCTTTCTTTGAAAAAAAAATGATTTTAGAAAGAGGAAGGGAGAGTTAGAAACATCAATGATGAGAGAGAATCATAGATCGGCTGCCTCCTGCATGCCCCCCACTGGAGATCAAGGCTGCAACCTGGGCACGTGCCCTGACTGGGAATTGAACTGTGAGCTCCTGGTTCATAGGTCGATGCTCAGCAGGTGTGATGCATTACGCAGAAGCCCTTAATTACACAGAGCCAGGGATTCTCTTATATCACATCTTACAGGGAACTGATCCTTAGGTGGGAAGCTCAGTGGTGGACAGTCCTTGAAAATGGAGGATGCATTTTGTGGACATTTTCTCCTGGTCCCACGATCGTCCCTTGCAGGAAGGGAACTGTTTCTTAGATTAGCTCACGGATTTTCTTTGGATATGCTTTCACCAAATATTTCCAAGATCGCATACTGAAGGGCACAATGAAAAGGCTTTCTGAAGTATGATACAAAACTAAGGTGACCAGACGCCCCGCTTTTGGCGGGACAGTCCCGATTTTTAACAATTTGTCCCAGGCCCCGCGGCATTAAAATCTGGACTTTTTTTTTTTTTTTTTTTTTAAAAAAAACGCCATGGGACGCTGGACAAATTGTTAAAAATCGGGACTGTCCCGCCAAAAGCGGGACGCCTGGTCACCTTATACAAAACCCAGAAGCCACCCAAGAAAATACTAACGAGAGAGAGTGAGGGATGTGTGTGCGTGTGTGTAATGGTGCAGGTGGCAGTGTGAGTTGTCATAGGTTTTATGGGGGAGGAACGTATTTGGTAACCTGAGTCAAAATGGTGAGCGTGGGGCCCACAAATGGCAGGTTTGCCGTGGAGACGGAAGATTCCCGGACAGTATTTCATGGAACAGGTTCTCCTAATTTACCATTGGAGGGGGGCCGGGGCGCGGCTGAGAGACGCTGACAGGTGTGATGTATTACGCAGTTAGAACGTACCAGCGCCACTGGCGTTGTCCAGGTGTGGCTGATGCAGGTGTTTGCCTCCCGCTGCAGGAAGAAGCGCCTCTCTCAAACCTCCCCCTTCCTCTTCTGCTCTCGGGAATGCGTCTCCCGCGGGGGCATCGACGCCAGAGCTTCAAACGTGACCCCAGACCCGGCTTGCTGTCTGGGGACCTGCCTCTGTGGCTGAGACAGGCTATGGCGGGCCCCCTCGCTCCAGGGCCCTCCCTGGTCTGCGATGAGGAGCCAGAGACCTGCGTTCCTGCAAGAAGTCTGATCCACGGAGAGAATCCGGTGCCAGGGACCTCTCTGTGCCCGACTCCTCGCTCCTCGATGGCATTCTCTGGCAGAAGCTCTCCAGAACGTGTGGCAGAAGCTCTGTCTCCACTCACACTTCCTTCACTTCAAGATGAAGCATGTGACTCCCCCGTGGCCTCTCTAGGAGCCAGGTGAGCGCTCAGGTCACTCACGGTCACTCACGGCTGGGCAGGCGCCCCACGGGAACCCCCACGGAGCCTCCAGTGCCTCCTGACACAGGTAAGTGCAAACAGCAGCAGAGTGGGGTCCTCGGGGCCAGCCTCCTGCCCCCTCCTCTGCTGCCCCAGCTCTTCGGGGGGCAGGGCAGTTGGGGCCCCTTGTCTACTCTTGTCCGAGCACCTGGTTCAATCAGGGAAGGTTGTGTCTTCCCCCGGGGCCAGTGGCTTTCAGGCTTGGCTGCACATCAGAACCCTGAGGGAAAGCTTACAAACGGGACCAGCGCCTGGATCCCGCCCCCTGGACTTTGATGGATGGCAATCCTTACAGAGCTTCCAGGCGATTCTAAGGTGTAAGCACAGTGAAGGACCACAGGCCTGGGAGGACTAGACCTGGGGGTGTTTTTGCAAGCACGTGGGGGCGCTGGTAACCGTTACTTGGTGTAAACTGGGACTGGTCTAGGCCCGTGGTTGGCAAACTCTGGTGGAGAGCCACATGCGGCTCTTTGGCCCCTTGAGTGTGGCTCTTCCACAAAATACCACGGCCTGGGCGAGTCTATGTTGAAGAAGTGGCGTTAGAAGAAGTTTAAGTTTAAAAAATTTGGCTCTCCAAAGAAATTTCAATCGTTGTACCGTTGATATTCGGCTCTGTGGACTAATGAGTTTGCCCTCGGCAGTCTGGGATGCAGGATCACCTTGCTTTGACCTTGAGACACCCTTGAGAATTGTCTTCTAAGAGCACACGGCCAGCGCTGGTTTGTGTTTTCATTTTCTGTGTGGCTGCAAACATGGGTCCCTTCACAGCACTGAGGAGGGCTGTGGGAGGGTGGCGTGAATCCGGCTCCTTTCTGTTCCCCTCCCCGCTCTGAGAGGTGCGGGGCACGCATGCTCCAGGCATGCCCACCCTCAGCTGCTCCTCTGCGGCTGGCGCATCTCACACCTGCCCCGCAACACAGCTGTCCGTCTGCAGCTGCGTGGCCAAGGGGCCTGAGGGTTTGGAAACTCGGAGTGAATGTGACCAGTCTCAAAGCTTGCAGGCCTCACGGGAGACCCTCGAACACACATGCTGGGGGGTCCCCGCTGGGCGGCCGGGAGCAGAGGACAGCCCCTCCTCCCTCCCTGGGAGACGTGCCTCTTCCAGGGGCCCCGGTTTCCCCCGCTAATCGCACGCCCATGACAATCTCTTAGTCCTCTTAGAAATGGCAGATGGTAATTCCGGCGTTGTTTAGGGAGGATGGATGACTCTTCCACACTGACATGACACTTGGAATAAATGAAGCCTGTTATAAACGTTACATTTTTTTTTTTTTTGCATAAGCTCGTTCCGTGAGTGGTGTGATAAGAGGCGGACACCTCGCCTGCCTATTCTATAGACGGAAAGATCGAGGTGCGCGTGGTCTAAAACCTCCTGCGAGGAGAGGCGCAGCCTGGCACGGATGGAGGAGGACCTTGGTGCCAGGTGCTTTCCCTCTCATACTTCATTTCATTCCATTTCAACACCCTTCGGGAGGAGTTAACTGTTATCTCTGTATCTTGGTTGGGGAAACGGAGGCTCAGAGAGGCTGTCTCACTTGCCCAAGACCACATACCAAGGTGGCCAGCCGGGCTGCGATTTTGATTCTGCCTGACTCCCAAGTGTCAGCGGAGGTGGCTATGCCTGACGGGCCGTGAGCCTGGTACCTACATCTCTGGAAGTTCCGGAAAATGGCAGATGCTTAGAGGTCATCCTCTTATATGTGCATCCCTTCCATGGAGATCCTGTGTCCAAACGTTTGGCTGAGGGGCTGCGTAGGGCGGTCACTCCACCTTTGTCCTCACCTTCCATCCCCAGCGTTGATTGGCCTGCTGTACCCTGGGAATACTGGGTGCCTGTGGTGTGGTCCCCGCCCTTCCAGAGCTCCCGGATCAGCTGGAGAGGCCATCGAGGTGGCAGGGTGAGGGAGGTGCTAAGGCCGGATGGGCAGAGGTTTGGAGGCTCCTAGGTCCCCAGCAGGGTGTATTCAACATCACACAGCAAATCAGGGAAGACAGCCTGGAGGAGGTGATGTTGGAATCTGCGTTTCGAGCAAGGTGGAGGTGGATGAGGAGAGAAGGAGCAGAGAGAACTCGTGCAGCAGCATGGATGCACAGAAAGACACTGCATGTCTGGGAGAGGCGAGTCCCGGGTGCAGGGCAGTGTAAGGCTGAGGGACAGCGGGATGGGGGAGGGGGCACACAGCTCCTCTGCTTCTGTGCTGCACCTGTTCTGGCTGTGCCGGGTGCAGCCGCCATATCGGTTCTTCTGCTGCAATTCGCACTCAGTATGCGACGCGGGAGCGAGGTCCCACAGCCTCCTCTCCTCACATCAGGCTAAAGGGTGAAGTGACTTCATTACTGTTGTTCTGGGGCTGCCGCTTCTCTCAGGACCCCTCCTGTGGGGTTACCCAAGGAAGCCACTTTCACACCCGCGCCCCCCCCCCCCCCCCCCCCCCGCAGGTGCTCAGGTCATCCCTCTGCCATTCAGCAGGGACCTTTGAGCCCTCAGGAGACCTTTGCTATATTCTAATGTGTTCCTTATATATATAAAAAAAGTGTATGCTGTCGCTGCAAGCTTTTATTAGCATTTCGCGAGTGGTTTGGTTTCCAACACAAGGTGGCTTGAAAAAAATCACAAGAAAGGGAGCATTTGTCTTTCCTTCTCTTGGTCCCGACACGTAGGAGGTAATCAGACTGTATGTCACCACTCTGTGTGAAGCCCGCCCGAGTGTCTCAGAGAGCGGGGCGGCCAGAGGTGGGATGTGTGAATGACGCAGGGGCGGGAGCGGGATGGGAAACACACGGAATCCAACACCCCTGGAGCCAGAAGGACTTCCGTGGCCACGCCCGCCAGCGCGTTAGCGGATTCTCATCCACACAGATCAGCTTCTGCTTGGGTACCGCCAGCGACAGGGAACTCGCCACCTCAACATTAGCCTGGAGCCGTGGTCGGCAAACTGCGGCTCGAGAGCCACGCGAGGCTCTTTGGCCCCTGGAGTGTGGCTCTTCCACAAAAGAACCACGGCCTGGGCGAGTCTGTGTTGAAGAGGTGGCGTTGGAAGAAGTTTAAGTTTAAAAAATGTGGCTCTCAGAAGAAATGTCAATCTTTGTGCTGTTGGTATTTGGCTCTGTGGACGAATGAGTTTGCCGACCACTGGCCTGGAGTGAGTGATTGCTCGTGGGTGTGCTTCATCAGACCACACAGGAGGTACCCTGCCCCCGTGTGTTTCCGTGTGGAGGTGAAGGTGGCACAGCCCTGGGCCACAGTACCCGGGAGGCCGGGGATGGTCCCGAGAGAACGCAAGAGCCGGGTGCAGAGGAACGTGGGCCGCCCCCAAAGCACCTGGCAGGGCCAAGAGGCCTGGAGCCTGCCCTACGTGACAGGTGTGCAAGCATACAGGATGCAGCGGCAGACACCCCAGCAGAAAGGTGCGGATCAGGCCATCTTGGAGGTTGTCCTCTCTGCTGTCCTGGCCGCGCTCGTTACCAATTCTCAGTGGGGAAGAGCTGCAGCCTGGGAACCACTGAGGCCCTGCAGCATCCACGCAACAAGTATTTGCCTGTACGTCCCAGACAGAGAATACTCCGCGCAGAGTATTCACCTCGTAGGATGTGGCTTCACTCAGGCTCGCTGACTCCTTTGGCTGTCATCTTAAAAGTCAGGAGGGAGAGCTGCTTTTCAAGAGGCATCACAGATGCCTTTCTCTACCAAGGAGAAGAGGCATTTGGTTGGGTCCAGAGACAGAGGAACATCAATCAGGACGTCAAACCTCAGGGAAGGGAGGGGACGGCGGGGGTAAGGGGGAGAGATCAATCAAAGGACTTATATGCAATCAAAGGACACAGACAACAGGGGGGTGGGGGCATAAATGAGGGTAATGGGGGAATAAGGACACATGCGTAACACCTTAATCAATAAAGAAATTTAAAAAAAGAAAAGAAATTTGGTTGGGGTCGGGGTCCTGGAGCCTGAGCCGAGCATAAGAGATAAAGAGCTGTTTTCTCGCCCTGGCTGGTGTGGGAGGACATTGTCCCGTGCACCGAAAGGTCACCAGTTCAATCGCCTGTCAGGGCTCATGCTTAGATTGTGGGCTCGATCTCCACTAGGGGGCGTGCAGGAGGCCGCTGATCCGTATTTCACTCTTACGTCGATGTTTCACTCGTTCTCTCTTCCTCTCCCTCCCCCCCTCTCTAAAAACTCAATGAAAGAAAAAAAAAAAATCTAAAAAGACAGAGCTGTTTTCTCATCAGAGTTACCAGAGCCACCTGGATGCCGGAGGGGCTTGGGAGCTGCGTGGGCCGGCAGCACCACTCCATCCTGCAAATTGGTTGTGCTGCACGCTCCTGCCCTCCTGCCCTCCGCCCGTCTACAGAGAGCTGGAGTGTCTGCGAATCCTCTTCTGAAGGGCTTGACACGCTGCCCGTGGTCACGGGAAACGGACGCATCGCCGTCCTCACGGTGGCCCCTGAGAAATCGCGTCTCGCCCGCTGCAGCTCGGGAACAAACGCTGGTCCACAGCTGACAACATCCATTCTCTGCACCCAACGACCCGGTTTGGCCAATTTCTACCTAATGCAATTGGCTGCCTGCTACGGGTCGGACAGCTGTGACCTCCAGCACAGCTGACAGAGCCGTGATTAGCAAGAAGCCTGTCCCGCGTCCCCCGGGGCTTGGAGGTGGTGTGGGCTTAGAGCGAAGATGCTGCCTGTGAGATGCGCCTTCCTCGCGTGAGCCTCTGAAGCATCTGGGCTGCAGAAGCCCTGGCTGAGGTGGCAGCGGCGACAGGGACTGACGTGTGGGCAGCAGTGACAGGCGATGGCCCAGGCAGTCCTGCTGCCTCTCCACGTCGGCCACTCTTCCAATTGGCTGGTCCCTTTGGCTCCCTGGGGACCTGAGCTCAGACATTCCTAGTGAACATTTAAGACTTTCTTCCCCCTTTCCCCTTCCCCTCTCCCCCTCCCTGCTTCCTCCCCTTCCCCATCTCTGACTTGCATTGCTGCTCTGGCAGCTGCCGGGTGTTGCTATGAATGCTTGTGTCCGCCCCCAAAGTCATAGGCTGAAATCCACTGTCATGGCATCAGGAGGCGGGACCTTTGATAAAAGAGAAAAATGCTAATTGACCGTACCTTCGCTACACCCACAGCCAATCAGAGTGAGTATGCAAATTAACCCATAAAAAATGGTGGTTAATTTGCATACGCTGAGGTCCTGGGGAGTGAAGACTGAAGACAGCATAGAAGGAAGAGGGAGGGAAAGGGGAAAGCAAGGCGTCTGCCAGAGGGAAAGCACAGGCAGGCGGGGCAGGCGGGGCTGGTGGCCGTGATGGCCACTTTCAGGAATCTTCATGAGACGGGCCCCTAGTATGTGTGTGTGTGTGTATGTGTGTGTGTATGTGTGTGTATATATGACCCAAAAGAGCTCTCTTATCCCTTCCACCACCTGAGAAGTCATCCGCCTGTGAACTATGAAGGGGGCTTCAGCAGCCCCGAGTCTGCCAGCACCTTGATCTTGGACTTCCCAGCCCCTAGAACTGTGAGAAGCACAATCCTTTTGTAATAAGCCACCCGGTCTGCAATATTCTGTGATAGCTGCCCAGATGCAGCAGACGCCTGGTGAACTCGCGCCTCGGAGCCTCCGTGCCCACGTCTGCAGGGCGAGGCCACCCTGCACATGTGAGAGAGGGTCCCTTCCCCTGAGGAGAGGCCCTGAGGCCCGCGTGGTGGGGCCAGGCCTGCGCTCCCCTCTGTGTGAGCTCTCTCTCTCTCTCCTGGATGATCCGGTCCTGTGTCAAAATAGGAGTTTCCTTCCCAGGCCTCAGTCTTTGCGAGTGCTCCTTCCCAGCTCCTTCCCAGCCTTCAGCTTTGCAGAGCAGTTGGGTTCAGTGAAAGACCTGCCCAGCTACCCCTCCCTGATCAAAGCTGTTGGACCAGGAACCTTGTTTGGGCAACCAAACCCACAACAAAGATCTCATGGCAGCTCCAGCCCCCCGGATTCCTGTCCCCTGCCTGACACCGCCCAACTCATCCCGGGGCCTGTTTCTCTGTCATTTTGGCCGTAAGAGAGTTAGGCAGTGGGTCCTAGGGAGGCCATTAAAGAAGGCAGGATGTCAGAATCAGTCGAAAGCCCGCCTGTCCCTTCCCCCGCGTGGAGACAGGGCAGAGGTCAGGCAGTGTGCCGGCAGCATGTGCGTGTCTTCAGAGAGCCCCCGCAGCCCTGCCACCCAGCGGCGGGGGGACGGCGCAGGCCGCTGACATCCCGCCACCCCGAGACAGCTCTCTTCCGTCCCCTGATGAGCTGCCTTGGCAGATGAGGCGTCACCGCCCTGCTTGTGATTATAGATGTCACCCCAGCCGCCTTCACAGCTGTTCCTGCCTCAGAGATACAGAGAGAGGGAACACATGTTTCCTTTCTGGTTGCGAGTAGACCCAGCCGCTTCCCGAAAGCTCCTTTTAACCTCGAACCCTGAAAGGCAGAGCATTTGGGGGAAGGGGGAAGGAGGCAGGGGTTCAGCTACCCTGCCCAGCTCCAGCACCAGATTCCTCGGAGCTGGTCCCTCTGGCAGAGCAGAGGGCGTTTTAGAGCAGATTTCATCCTTCAGACGAGCTGAGCACCTGCTTTGGTGGAAATGCCAAGGAGGACATCAGTGGGCTCAATGACAGGGGACGGGGACCTTGGCATAGGGCGTGGGCGGGAGGAGGCAGTTGTCATCGCCGTCGCCCGGGCACCTCGCCTTCCTTGGTACAAAGAGCCACACCGCGTGGCACAGTTAAGGCTCCACTACAGTTACCGCTTTGCTGGCCGTGCTGTGCTCCCCATGCCCGTGGCACACCAGCAGCCAGAGGGCGGGTTGTGGCACTGGCAGGGTTCTGACTGGTTACCACGGGGAGGGAGGGTGGTTGCTACATAGCGGGGGCAGGAAAGAGTGTGTCTAGAATTCAGGGGACCTACTGGGGCCACTCTTGGTGCTTGCAAACCTGGAGAGAGCCAGGAACAAACAATGATAGTCATGGTATCAGGGCTTGGTACCTGGCACTCAGACCCTGAGGAAGGAAGGAGGGGCGAGAGCCTAGACCAGTACGGGAGCTGGCCCAGGGCCCTCGAGAAAGGGCCGTAGAGGAATGTATTAGTTTCCTAGGGCTGCTGTAACAAATGGCCCCAGACTGGGTGGGCTTACACAATAGAAAATGATTGTCTCAGGGTTCTGGAGGCTAGACGTCCAAGGTCAAGGTGTTGGCAGGGTAGGTTTCTTCTAAGGGCTTGTAGATGGCCATCTTCTCTTTGTGGTCTTGCCTCTGTGCCAGTAGCCATCTGTCTGAGTTTCCCTTCTTACAAAGACACCAGTCATATTGGATTAGGACCCACCCTCATGGCCCACTTTTACTCTAGCTCTTTATAGAACCTCACAAAATAGCTATATTGTGAGGTTCAGGGGGTTTGGGCTTCCACAGATGCATTATTTGGGAACACAATTTAGCCCATGATAAGGAGATTCACAGTGCCTATTAATTATAACCTTAGGACCAACTGGTCCGGCAGGAGCTGTAGCCTATCCCACTATAATCCCGCTGTTGTGTGTTTAACTGGGATTGATGGGGCAATCCCAGTTCCTAACAGGCAGGCGGCAGCCTGTGCTGGGCCAAGCTTCAGACGAGGAATCAGGAGCCCTGGGATCAAGTTCCAGGTATGGCGGTTCTGTGGGTGCATTACTGCCCACCTTGAGGGCCCCAGCTCCCCTCTTTGTGCAACAGAAGGAGCCGGTGAGAACGTCTCTGAAAGCCCCCGATCGGGCTCCTGGGCCCCATCCTGCTCAGAGTCTGCCACCGCCCACCCCGGGCTCCCCTGTGGCTCCTTCCAGACAAGGTCTTGGAGGGTTTCCCTCTCCACCGGTCTCTTCCTGGGATTTATTGACTGTCAGATAGTTAAGGGCTAGACGGATGATCTCCTCGTGATAAGACAGATAATATAATTCTGCAAATGTCATTGGACTCGCTAGGAAAAGCCAATCTCTTGCCAGCCGAGAAATGTCACGGAGGGAAGTCGTTGGAATTCATTGATGAAACGGTAATCTTTCCCACGGATGTCTTATAACTCTTCCCAGGAGACAGCTTCTGTAGGCTTGGTGAAGGGGATGGAGCAGGTCAGATGGAAGGTGTCTGCCGACTAATGGCTGCTTAATGATTAGGCACAAGTGGCAGCTGATGAGGGAGGAGAAGTTGTTACCTCGACGCTAAGGCAGTGGTCGGCAAACTCATTAGTCCACAGAGCCAACTATCAACAGCACAGCGACTGACATTTCTTTGGAGAGCCACATTTTTTAAACTGAAACTTCTTCGAACGCCACTTCTTCAACGCAGGCTCGCCCAGGCCGTGGTATTTTGTGGAAGAGCCATACTCAAGGGGCCAAAGAGCCGCATGTGGCTCTCGAGCTGCAGTTTGCCGACCACGGCGCTAAGGGTTTCTGTTCACCAGACGTGAACCTCACGTGATTTGAACGAGTCGCATCATTTCTGTGATAATTCTGAGAGTCACCTCCATTCCTGAGATGAAGACATTCAGGTTCGAGAAGCTAAGCCGTCAGCGCCAGGCCACCCAGCCGGTTCCGTCAGGAAGAGTGAAGGCAGGAGGACCACGTGGATTTGAATCTTTCACCAGCCGGTTTATTATCGCGCCATCCTCGGAGGGGCATTTGCCTAATTGGAGCTTCAGTTTCTTCATCTCAGAAGCGGGGGGTAGCACCATCGATGGGGTGCTGGGTGCTTAGCGGTGAGCTCAGCCTTAGGCGCATGGAAAGTGCTCCGTGTATCCCTGTGAGTGTCCTGCCTTCCGAGCGCCCTCCTCCCCAGGACCCCTCTACTCTCAGCCTTCTCACCCCCTGTGCCCCGCAGGGAGGTGATGCTGGCTGCCCAGCCTTTCCCCTTGGCTCACTCGCACCCGGGAGCGAGACTTTGGCCTTCCCTCTGCAGGCCCGTCTCCTGCCTCTTCGGCTTTTGCAATGACAGAAGGGCGCGCTCCCTACACTGGGTTCTGGTTTTTCTTTATGACATTTTAACACATTTGTCACCTTTTAAAAAAAAAACCTCTTTCTTGTTGAAAGTATTACATATTGTTGAAAGTATTACATGCAACAATTCTTTATTGTTGAAAGTATTACATATAAAAATTTATAATTTTTCCTTTTTAAAAAAATATATTTTATTGAATTTTTACAGAGAGGAAGGGAGAGGGATAGAGAGCTAGAAACATCGATGAGAGAGAAACATCGACCAGCTGCCTCTTGCACACCCCCTACCAGGGATGTGCTCACAGCCAAGGTACATACCCTTGACCGGAATTGAACCCGGGACCCTTCAGTCCGCAGGCTGATGCTCTATCCACTGAGCTAAACTGGTTTTGGCTCATTTTCTCTTCTTAAAGGCACCTTTGTCCTGTTCAGGAATGATCAGTGATGTCTGCTTGTCTTGGCACTTGAGGTTCCTGCAACTGTTCACTCCCAGCCAGGTTACCCATCCTCACTGCTTCCAACGTGTACCCCCCACTCTCTCCCTGCTCAGGTTCCTTCCCAGACCACACCACAGACCCCCATGTCTTCAGCTTGGGTTCCCCTTCACCATCTCTTCTTCTGCCTGCCATGGTGCTTAGGGCCCCACCACCAGGCAGCCACTTGTTTGGCTGAAGGTAAAGTGTCTCCTGCTAAAATGCAGCTGTCTCTAGAGTGTGCAGACCAAGTTCTGCCAACTGTCCTCACCTTGGCAAGGAAGTGAGGTGTGGGCCACAGAGTGGGTAAGGTGCAGGGCCGTTCCAGGATTTTCCCTGGCCAGTGAGAAACCTCAGCTGTCTTCAGAGCCTTCCCCTGGCCTTTCCCTGACTCTGCCAGGCAGTTCTGGGGACTGATAACAGGGACCATATGCTTAGAGGATAACAGTGAAAGAAGGGCTAATAACACCCAACATATTGGAATGTTATTATCTCCTGTGTCGTGAGATTCTTATTCTTTGTGTGGAAGAAGGAAGATACAGATGTAATATAAAAGTGGTTATGTGTAAATCCCACAGCCTTGACTTCATATCAGAAGTGTCAGTCAGTATACATTCATGTTATGGACATCTGTTTATAGCATTTTTATTTAGACCTACCTCATCCTTTCTGTGGGCTCCAGAATACTCCATTTATATAGTTTTATCACAGCTTATTCGAGTTAATGTGTATATGTGTATGATACACAAACATAGGGTGTCCCAAAAACGTATACACACTTAACAGTTAATAGCTCAATTGATGTTTCTTTAAAAAAATTTTTGTTGTTGATATTTTTAGAGAGAAAGGAAGAGAGAAGGATTGAGAGATAGAAGCATCAGTGAGAGAGAAACATGGACGGGCTGCCTCCTGCATGCCCTTCACTGGGGATTGAGCCTGCAACCCAGGCATGTGCCCTGACCAGAAATGGAACTGGAGACCTCTTGGTGCATGGGTCAGTGCTCAACTACTGAGCCACACCAGCCGGGCTCAGTTGATATTTTTTTTTTCTTTTCAGATTTAACCCATTGGAATTAATAATTTTTCAAAGTGTATATACATATTTTTGAGACACCCTGCATATAAATGTGTTTCTGAGCATATGAGGAGATATTTTTGACTGGGAAATTTCCAGAAATAAAACATAGGGTCAAGGCCTGTGCTCTCCCATAGATAATAGATAATGCCTTCCAATGAATTAGTATCACTTTCTACTAGGATGGGGCCCCGATTTCTACTCCGAGTGAGAGAGGGGACTGTTTTACCACTCACCAACCTATTTTCAGCCCAAATTGGAAATACACTGCTTTGATTTATTTCTATCATAAGGAGACTTGGCCAAAGGAGAGAATCCTTTATATAAATGTATAGGCCATTTCTACTTCTTCTTTTGTGAATTGCCTACTTACAATCGGATTCATTTTCAGTTGAATGCTTATATTTTCATTGTTTATTTATAGGCACTTTCAACATATTACATATTTGTGGATGTTTGTCCTTTCCCAGATGTATACTTTGTAAATATTTTCCCATCATCTGACACTTGCTTTAAAAATGGAGAAGCTTTGCCAAAACCGGTTTGGCTCAGTAGATAGAGCATCAGCCTGTGGACTGAAAGGTCCCAGGTTCGATTCCCGTTAAGGGCATGTACATTGGTTTCGGGCACATCCTCAGTAGGAGGTGTGCAAGAGGCGGCCGGTCAATGTTTCTCTCTCATCGATGTTTCTAGCTTTCTATCCCTGTCCCTTCCTCCCTGTAAAAAAATCAATAAAATATATTTTTAAAAAAATGGAGAAGCTTTAAATGTGTATGGAGTCAGATTGGTCAATGCCCATCCCTCTTCCAGTGGCTCCTGAGTTTTTGTAACGTCTTAAAAAAAAGGCCTTTACCTCTAAGTCATCATAATTCTCTTATATTTCCTTCCAGTAGTTTTATATTTTTAAATTTTACATTACAATTTTTAATCCACTGAATTTTCTTAAATGTGTGAAGTAGGAATTTGTGTATGAACCATCTATCATCTATCATTTGTCTTTCCAACAGTCAATTATTCTTACGCCGTTTATTAAATAGTCTATTCTCCCACTGATTTGGAAAGCTACTTTCCACTCAGTAAATTATCATATGTAATGGGTGTTCTTTATACTCCATTTGGTTACACTGATCTTCTCTGCTGTTCGTTCTCTCTCTCTCTCTCTCTCTCTCTCTCTCTCTCTCTCTCTCTCCTTAAAGATGAAGGACAAGGGGAGTTGGTGAATATTTTTTCCCCATTCACATACGTAAATGGCTGAAAGGCATATGCTGACATGCACATGCAGACCTTGTGGTACCAGCCATCTGCTCAGTGAATCCTAGGCTCCCATTTCGGCTCATTCCTCTGCTTTCCTGGGTCTTCTCCATGGCTCCCCGGGTCCCTGGGTCTTAATTGTTGCTCTGGGGGACATTCTGGGCTTCTCTGTACTCTGACCACATCTGGACTATGGTCTTCGAATTATTTTAGGCTTATATAAATGTCAACATTCAGAACTCATTCTCAAGTTTCCTTCACTATTCTTTTACATATGTTTTTACTATTCTTGCATATTTGTTATCCAAGTGACTTAATTATCAACTCATTAAGTCAAAACTATTAGAATTCTGATTGGACTAGCATTATATTAATGAATTGGTTTGAGGAAGAGTAAGGAAATATACAGTGTGTGTCTTCACATGTAAGAATTTCATTCTAGGTCTTTTGAAATGCCTTTTAGTATATTTTCATAGAAAGTGCTTGCATTTTTCTCATCAAATGTATTTTTAGATGAGTTATAATTTCTGTGGATATTTTGAGTCTGGTTCTGCTTCCCACTGGTTTTTTTTTTTTAAACTATATTTTACAACTGATTGCTGCTTATATATAGTTAAGCTATCACATTTAAAAATATTTACACCCAGAATGCAGGAGGGAGAGTCCATTCTTGTGGAGTTGGTGAGGATGGGACTAAGGGGGATGGGACAGCCTGGGAGAGCCACAATAATCTCTCTCTCTCTCTCTCTCTCTCTCTCTCTCTCTCTCTCTCTCCACTGTCATTCTTTTCTTTTACTAGAAAACTTAGCATTTATTACAACATACAGGAAGTCAGCTTATTCTATATAATAAAAGGGTAATATGCAAATTGACCCTAATGGCAGAACAACCAGTTGCTATGACATGCACTGACCACTAGGGAGCAGATGCTCAATGCAGCAGCTGGCCCCTGGGGGTCAGTGCACTTTGACAAGGGGAGTGCCATTCAGCCAGAAGCTGGCTCATGGCTGGCCGATGCAGCGGCGGTGGTGGGAGCCTCTCCTGTCTCGGTGGCAGCACTAAGGATGTCTCACAGCTTAGGCCTCTGGAGTGAGCCTAAGCCATAAGTCAGACATCCCCTGAGGGCTCTCAGGCTGCCAGAGGGATGTCTGACTGCCAGCTTAGGCCTGATCCCCCAGGGAAAGGGCCTAAGCTGGCAGGTGGACATCCCCAGAGGGGTCCTGAACTCTGAGAGGGTGCAGGCTGGGCTGAGGGACCCCTCCGAGCATATGAATTTTCGTGCACTGGGCCTCTAGTTATAAATAAGAGGTTCCCTGACCGGCAATTGAACTGGCAACCTTTCAGTGCACGGGATGATGCCCAACCAGCAGAGCCACGCTGGTCGGGGCTCCACAGTGACTTCTGCCCTCCTCCCAGGTTTGGTGGCTGGCTCCACAGAAAAGTGAGTCTCTTTCCAGGATGGATGTTCACTTTGCCTGAGCGCTGGTTTGGTGCTAAGTCAGCACGGCAGCCTGCTCGGTGACCTTCTAGAATCTCCCAGGCGCCTGTGAGATTTGTACCGAGATGCCCCATCTCCTTTTCCAGGAATTTTGGGGTGGAGAATTTCCCAGCTCGTTATATCTCGCGTTGCTGAGTCCCTATGGAAATCGGTGCAAAATGGCACTGACACGGGTCGGACGAGACCGTCGGTGGCAAGGAAAGCCACAGGGTCCATCTTTTTCAAGCATCTGTGTACACCATCCCCCTCTCCGCCCCCCCCAGCTGTGGGGTAGGTTCCTCACCAGCGGGGCCAAAGTCACACACAGAGCCTTCACCACGAATATGGGAAGCTGTCTAACACGTTGTACAATTTGCTTTAATGGGATGGCTGATGAGTGACACATAGTGATTTGTCAACTAAAAGTATCTCGAAGACCTTGGAGCAAACCGAGAGAGGTCTTGCTCCTGTCACGCCTACCCACAGCTGCGCCCGGCCCTGGGCGCACATAATTGCTGAGACCGATCGGGGAGGGCTGCGCGTGTGGATGCCGTCGTATTCATTTGCTCCATAAATCAACACGTGAACTTGACAGCCCTGTAAAATCTTTATCCTCATGCGTGTATTCCTTTGTCTTCCGAAGGTGCCTCCTCTGACTTCAATCCAAAGCAGCTCATAGTCATTAAATAAGTATTTATCGAGCATGGGCAGGCGCTGAAGATGTAGGGCCCAGGACCCGTCTTCACAGGCTTATGGGGAAATAGACATATGAGCAAAAAAAGTACATTTTACTGTGATCAGGGCAGTGATAGAGGTAGACACTGATGTAGTGCTGCCACTGGATTCGTATATTCATTCATTTATTCAACACAGGGACTAAGACCTTCTGAGACAGTCCAGCTGGTGTGGCTCAGTGTTTGTGTGTCCACCTATGAACCAGGAGGTGATGGTTTGATTTCCGGTCAGGGCACATGCCTGGGTTGCAGGCTCCATCCCCAGTGGGGGATGTGCAGGAGGCAGCCAATCAATGATTCTCTCTCATGAGTATAGCATGAGTTCCGGGTTTAATATGCTGATGTGCTTTGTGATGGATAGATGTGAGGGGATGGATGTATTAATAAAGTCGATCCATCGTTCCTCAGTAAAGTTAATAAAGGAGAACTCTTTGAGGCTATGAGTCATGAGCTAACCCTTGCAGGAGGAACATGCCCGGAGGAGCAGTCCTGGTGGCAGGAATAGCAAGTGCAAAGGCCCGGGGGCACAGTGGGACCTAGGACAGTGGTCGGCAAACTGTGGCTCGAGAGCCACATGCGGCTCTTTGGCCCCTTGAATGTGGCTCTTCCACAAAATACCACAGCCTGGGCCAGTCTATTATGAAGAAGTGGCGTGAGAAGAAGTTTAAGTTTAAAAAATTTGGCTCTCCAAAGAAATTTCAATCATTGTCCTGTTGATACTTGGCTTTGTTGGCTGATGAGTTTGCCGACAAACTCACTGGTCTAGGGCACTCCTCCCGACGGAAGCTCAGTGCGGCTGGAGGGATGGGGGCCATCTCCGAAGTTAGTGGCCATCGCTGCTCAGTGTTAGTTTAAAGAATGAGTTCTCTCTCAGCCTGGCGGGTGGACAGGAGAGCTGGGACAACACAGAACGAGGCTTGGCCTGTGAGGACACTTACCAGTTCTTTAACCACAGAGGTGGACCCTGTTTTCCTGTCCGCCCAGTGGGGTCTCCGTCCTCCTGGATAGGAAAGCACTCAGAGAAGCAGAACAAACTCTGCCGTCATGTTCTGCAGTCCCCGCCCCCCCACCTCAGTCCCATCTGTGGGGGTGAAGGGAGGTAAGTGGATGCGCCTTGGCTTCCCTGTGGGCGGGTAGTGGTTCATTAAGGAGACTTAGGATTTTCTCCGTAAGCACACAATAGTCCCCAGCTGCAGGCACACACCCCACCGGAAGCGGCGGACAAAGAGCTGATTATGAAGGCGGAGGCTGTTAGTGCTGAGCCGGGAGCCGGAAACAAGAAGGAATGAGTGACGTGGGCGAGTGGCCGGAGGAAGCCTCTTTGCATCTCCCAGAGATCCGGTGGGAAGGAAGCACAGTAGCCATGGAGCTAGGATGGGGCGAGGGGCAGGGCTGGGGGCAGGGGTGTGTGAACCATGGGTGCCGCCGCTCTCCAGCCCAGTAGGGACTTGAGGATGCAATTATTTTCAGATCTGGGGATAGGTGGGAGCCAGTGAATCAATGGAACTTTGAGAATTGTTAAGGGTTAGATTACATCCCCTCTGTCCCCAAATGTATGTTGCTGTCCTAACTCTCATTGCTTCAGAATGTGACCTTCTTTGGAAATAGCATCTTTGCAGAAGTCCTAAGTTACAAGAAGGTCATGAGGGTGGGCCCTCCTCCCGTATGACGGGTGTCCCTACACAAAGGGGAGATTTGGACCCGGAGTCAGACATGCCCAGGGGGCAGAGGGGACGGAGACACACGGGGAGAAGACAGCCACGTGACTGGCAGACGCCGAAGGCTGGAAGAGACGAGAGGGACCCTCCCGTGGCATCATCAGAGCGAGCGTGGCTCACCACGGCCCTGACTTTGGGTTTCTGGCCCCCAGAGCTGTGAGAGAATGGACTTCTGCTGTTGAAAGCCACGCCGTGTTCGGCACTCTGTGGAGCAGCCTCCAGAAACGAATAGAAGGTGCTTACAATGGCCTCTCAAAGTGCTCCCATGAGAGCAAGGCAGCCCGCCGGCTGGTGTGGCTCAGTGGTTGAGTATTGACCTGTGAACACGGTTCAGTTTCTGGTCAGGGCACATGCCTGGATTATGGG
Organism: Nyctalus aviator; assembly: GCA_036971965.1. NCBI lineage: Eukaryota > Metazoa > Chordata > Mammalia > Chiroptera > Vespertilionidae > Nyctalus > Nyctalus aviator. The sequence goes on from CM072936.1 coordinate 37,717,204, forward strand.
CTCGATCCCCAGAAGGGGAGCGTGCAGGAGGCAGCTGAGCAATGATTCTCATCATTCATGTCTCTCTCTCTCTCTGGCCCCTCCCCCTCCCTCTTCCTCTCTGAAATCAATAAAAATATGTAAAAATAAAATAAGAGAGGCCCCACAGAGCTTCCCTGCCGCTTCTGCCATGTGAGGCCACTATGAACCAGGAGGGGAGGTCTCACCAGACACCGAATGGTTCGGCGCCTTGATCTTGGCCGTCTGGCCGTGAGAACTGTGGGAAACAGATTTCTGTCGTTCATGAGATACCCAGCCTGCAGGGTGGCGATAGCAGCCCAAAGGGCCCAGACAGTATCCCTTCCTCCTGCAGGAACCCCAGCAGAAAAAAGATAACGTGTCAGCAAAGTCACACTTTACTTTTGAAAGGCTGCCACCTCGGTCTCTCCCAGGCCAAGCCACGGGCTTGGCTTCGCTCTCCGCCTTCGGAGGGTAGAAAGGTGGTTTGAATTAACCAGCGCAGCTTGGCCGGCTTCCTCGCTCTTCCCAGAACCTGACCCACTCCTTCCCGTCGCCGTGGCAGCGTTCCCGAGGCCTTTTCTCTCCCCCCCCCCCCCTTTTTACCATTGTAACCTTAACTGGGCCAACCCCAAACGGGACCCACCCGTGACCAAAAAATGCGGGCAACTATCCCGGCGATGTCTCAGACCAGCCGTAAAAGAGAAATTCCTCCCGAGCTCAGAGACTCTGGCTTTTTCAACCGCTGTTCCCTCCACCTGGAATGTCTTTTGATTGCTTTGACCTCCTGGTCAAGTCCTACTTACTTACAGGGGGGCCTGCTCGCCTGCACCCTCCCCTCTGCAGCCTTCCCCGCCGGTTCCCTGGTCACGTTGTATTGCTCAGACTGCAGACTCCCTGAGAGGTTGGCGGGGAAAGGACCAGTTTCATGCAAAGGCCCCGAAGTTCCATTTTGTACAGAACACAGGTCTGTCTGCCTTTGTTGGAACGGCAAGGGGGGTGGTCTTTCCCCCAAGGATGTATTTGGAGGCAACTTCCCCCTCCATGTGTAAAAGGCACCAAAAGTAAACTGCAGGTTGCCCTGACTGGTTTGGCTCAGTGGATAGAGTGTCGGCCTGCGGACTGAAGGGTCCCAGGTTCGATTCCGGTCAAGGGCATGTACCTTGGTTGCGGGCACATCCCCAGTAGGGGGTGTGCAGGAGGCAGCTGATCGATGTTTCTCTCTCACTGATGTTTCTAACTCTCTATCCCTCTCCCTTCCTCTCTGTAAAAAAGTAAACTGCTGGCTGGCTGTCTCCCCAAACCTGGGATTTTTTAAATTCATATTAGAGAGACTGCGATAACTTATTAGACATAAAAATACCTACACACGTGGCAACCTTTGGCCAGCCCATCACGTCACCTCCTGGGGACTCAGTTTTCTTATCTCTACAACTGTATGACAATTACTTACTTCACAGAGCCGTGCAGGTCAAATAAACTCCCGCAAATTGTAAAATGTTAAACAAATGCTAAGGTCTGATGGTCGTTATTATGAACACAGTGCCAACCATCCATCTCAGAACAGAGGACCCTGCAGAGGAACCTGGCGGATTAATGGGACCAGTGACATTTATCACCCAGCATCCATCTCTTCCCAGTTCCCTGTGCCCGAGTGTCTGGACTGAGGGAGGGGTGGGTGAGGGTAGAGTGGCAATCATGCTCTCTTCTCGACGTTAGCATTCCTGTCGGGGCATTTGTGGGGCCTGCTGAGGGGTGCTGTCAGAATTGGAGGCTCCTAAGTCTTGTGAGGAGAGGATTACAGGCAGGCAGGGCCATCCAGCGAAAGCCCGTGTTTGAGAGCAGCTGGCAAGAAATGGCACATGAGCCAAAACCGGTTTGGCTCAGTGGATAGAGCGTTGGCCTGCAGACTGAAAGGTCCCAGGTTCGATTCCGGTCTGGGGCATGTACCTTGGTTGTGGGCACATCCCCAGTAGTGGGTGTGCAGGAGGCAGCTGATAGATGTTTCTCTATAATGGATGTTTCTAACTCTCTATCCCTCTCCCTTCCTCTCTGTAAAAAAATCAATAAAATATATTAAAAAGAAAAAAGAAAAACAGAAATGGCACATGACTGTCTGAGTTCAATCAGCAGCCCTGACTTCAGCACGGAGCCAACCAGAGCTGGTCGCCAGCGAGCGTGGCTTGACAGGAACCCCAATAAGTACTTGAAGGTTCCTGAGTGGTTTGCCCCCGATGTGCAGCGTGCGGACGTGGGGGGGCTTTTCTGGGGAAGTGCTGGCTCCCGGTGTGAAACCGCCCTGTGTGCCCCGAGGCCCAGCCTGGCTGCTCCTGGGTCTTCTGTCCTCAGGAGCCGCACTGAGATTGGCCAGAGCAGGTTTCATGCGGAGAAAAGGAATTGGGTCAGCTGGCCGTGCCCCCATAGCTTTGGCCAGAAACATTCTACCAGTTTTTACCTGAGATAAAAATACCCCTCCTCCCCCCCACCGCTTTCTAGAATGTAGAATGGATGAAACATTTGGAGGCCAGAGGGAAAGTAGCAAGCAAAGCCCTAAGAAATCTGTGTTATCCATCATTATCCTTCCTTCCTTCCTTCCTATCTCTCATCTATCTATCTATCTATCTACCTACCTACCTATCATCTAGCTTCATTTCTCCTAATTATCTAGGCCTTTTCTGTTTGCTAGTCATTCATTCAATTATCTAACTCATCTACTCACCTGTCAATGTTTGCCAACACTTACTCTTTGCAGGTTCCTTTCAGGGAGACGGAATAAGAGATAACTAGGCTGAGTTTTTCCGTGAGGGAGGTGGGAGGAGGAGCCTGGGATAACGGTTAAAAACATCTTTTAGTCCTCCAGCCTCTTATCAATGAGCACTTCACTTGTGACTTGATTTTATGTAGCTTCAAACACCAAACAGACATCACAGTGTTTTACTTGCGCCCTGCAATCAAATTCTGACTTCCTCGTGGCCAGCGGGTCTATGAGATGAATGCCGCTGTCTTACCCGCCTCTCCCATTAGAGGGAAATGAGGGGCTGCTCTAAGTGAGGGGATTGGTCCGGTGTTTGGGGCTGGGGGAGGCTGACGTGGGCAGAAATCCCCTCTGAGGGAGAGGCGGCCATTTTCCATCCGTGGGTGGTCCCCTCCCTGGCCGTCTTGGCGTTGGCACACCAGAAGCGTGGACCTGGGAGCCTTGGCGAGGCGCATCCGCAGCTGGCTCCAGTGCCCTCCTTTGTCCCCATCCCACGTGCAGCCGGCGGGGGGAGGCCACTGCCAGGTGAGCCGCTCCCTGTGCCCAGAGCCTCTCAGGCAGAGATAAATGTGCATCGCTGGCCATGGAGGGAAGCAAACCTCCTGGGGGAGCTTATCGATTCCTTTCTTCATGCTGGAAGGTCTGCTCGGCCTCCCAAGAATCCAGGGTCCTCAACGGGCCTAGGAGGCACATGGCTCCCTCCCGAGGGCCAGAGGGGGCGGGCCATCCACGCGGCGTTTCCATCCTCGCCGTTGCAGGCACGTGGTTCCTGCAGGTGAGCCTTGCGTTTCAACAGCGATGTCAGCTGCTTCTGCTGAGCCTCATCAGAGACAATCATTGTTCTAATCTCCTCACGTGCCCTGTGAGACAGATGGTGCTATTGTGCTCATTTTATACACAAGGAAACAGGGACCCAAAGAACGAAGCCACTTGAACGGAGCTCTGCATGTGTGAGACCCTTCAACCGGCCAGGCACCAGGTTCTTCACATTACCTTTGTTTTCCGTGATGCAGGCACTATTCTTATGTACACTAGAGGCCCAGTGCATGAGATTTGTGCACGAGGTGGGTCCCTAGTGGCTGCTGGCTGATGGCCAGGGCCTCCCTTCCCCCCTGCTGCCTGCAGCCGAATCTGGCCGGGGCTTCCCTTTGCACCTGCCTTGGCCTGGTGCTGTCCACTCACCTGCTTCACCATTCCACCATGGTCTCGCTCTTGTTGGGGCCCATCAGGGCCGGCAGCCCCTCCACTGCTGTCCGCTGCCAGTGCCAACACCCGCCATGTTCCGTGTTGCCCCCTGGTGGTCAGCAATGTCTAACTCCCTCCCATGGGACAATTTGCATCTTAGCCTTTTATTATATAGGATTTTAGCTTATGCGGAAACTCAGGTTCACAGGTCAAGTAGCTTCTTCTATATATTAAAATAAAAGGTTTTTTTTTTTTTTTTAATTGACTTCAGAAAGAAGAAAAGAGAAGGAGAAAGGGATAGAAACATCAACGATGAGAGAGAATCATTGTCTATCACCTGCCCCTTGCACACCCCTGCCTGCAACCTGGGCATGTGCCCTGACTGGAATCGAATCATGACCTTCTGGTTCATGGGTTGAGGCTCCACCACTGAGCCACACTGGCTGGGCTCAAGTAGCTCCTTCAAGGTTACGGAGAAGATGGACAGCAGGCTTGCACAGCCACTTAGCCCAGAATGATTTCGTTTTAACCGCTCTGAGATCCTGCCTCTCCGGATATATTTAGACAGAATAACTTGGTTATTTGCGGTCTTAGACATGCGGCTGATTTCCCCCCCGTTCAAAGCACAGATGAATTGCCTCAAATGATTATTATGCCATGTTCATCATTTATTTCCATGTCTGAAGGCAGTCTGCAGAAACTTTAAATATATCAGGCCGAGCACTAAATGAGATTCCTACAACCCTTTTTGTGGCATGTAATCTGCAGCATCTATTAAAACAAATAACACACTTGTCTTTTTTATTCGCCAGCCCCACTTTGGGATATTCTCCCGTAGAAACAAAAGCACCCGGGAGATGAGATATATGATTAAGGGAGTCTCTGCAGCATTGTTTATAACGACAAAAGCCGGCGGGAGCCTGGCAGCCTCTCACGGAGGTGGCGGGGGAGAGAAGTGAGGGAAATGCGGTTTGCCCACACGGTGAAAGGTTGTGTTGCTATGACCTGGGATACAGTGAGGTGACAGAAGCCTGTGGGTGGAGCTTTCATTAAAAAAAAAACAAAACACAAAACACCAAAAACCAAAAAACAAACAAACCAAAAAAAAAAAACTAAGCCCAAACCGGTTTGGCTCAGTGGATAGAGCGTTGGCCTGTGGACTGAAGGGTCCCAGATTCGATTCCAGTCAAGGGCATGTGCCTTGGGGGTGTGCAAGAGCAGCTGGTCAATGTCTCTCTCTCTCTCGATGTTTCTAGCTCTCTCCCTCTCTCCCTTCCTCTTTGTAAAAAAATCAATAAAATATATATTAAAAAACAAACAAACAAACAAAACTTAAGCAAGGAGTCCATGGGAGTTGAGGGAAATGCAAGGAGAAGCATGAAGTTGGGGAGCCCTTCCCGTGTTGTTTCGTAGGACATGGTGAACACAACATCCTTTTGAAAACGTTTAATAGTTGAGATATAATTTATATAGCGAGTGCTCAGTTCGGTATGGGTGTGCACAGTCATAACTGTGTCGTCTGATCAGTTTTGGCAAATGCTTACTTCCATGTAACCACACCCCACAAGTCTGCTTTGTGTCCCTCTAATCCAGTGGTTCTCAACCTTTCTGATGCCACGACCCTTTAATACAGTTCCCCGTGTTGTGGTGACCCCCAACCATGAAGTTATTTTCGTTGCTACTTCATAACTATAATTTTGCTACTGCTAATGAATCATAATGCAAATATCTGTGTTTTCCAATGGTCTTAGGCTCTACAGCAGCGGTTCTCAACCTGTTTATCCATTCTCCTGTTGATCAACATTTGCATTGGCTCTTATGAATAAGCTCCATGGACATTCTTTGACAAGTCATTTTTTTTTGGATGTAAATTTTTGTTTATCTTGGATAAATACTCGGAAGTAGAATTGCTAGGTCAAAGGGAAGGCAAATGCTTAACTTTATAGGAAACTGATAGCATTTCCCACACATTGTGCATTCCTTCCAGCAATGTGTGAGAGTTCAGATTGCTTATAGTTTTAATTCATTTTCCTAACGACTCATAATGTTCCTTTTGTACTTTTCCATGGTCCTCATGAATGCAGAATGCATGTTCTAGCTATGTGTAAAAACCATACTTTCTTGATTTCCGTAGCTTTATAGTAAGTTTTGAAATCAGGTAGTTTAAGTCCTTCAATTTTTTTTTTCTTTCCAAAATTGTTTTATTCTGGCTGTCATGGAAGTTTTGGTTACAGTTCTTGCATATATTTTGTTAAGTTTATCCCTAAGTATTTTATGTTTTTTGATGCTATTCTAAACAGAACTTTCAAAATTATAGTTTCCAATTGCTTGTTGCTAGGGAATGGAAATAAAAGCAATTGTTGTATGTTGAGCCTGTATCTTGCTGCATTGCTGCACTCACTTGTCAGTTCCGTTATTGTTGTTGTTGTTATTTTGGTGGCTTCCATGGGATTTCCTATATATGTGATTACTTTACCTGCACAGAAAGAGCTTTACTCCTTCTTTTCCAATCCATGTGCTCCTTTAGTCTTTTCCGTGTTTGGTGCACTGGCTAGGACATCCATGGTGAGAATAGGCATCTTTGCCCTCTTCTCCATCCTGGGGAGAGAGTCTTCTGTCTCTTACCATTAAGGATGGCATTAGCTGTAAGTTTACTATTGATACCCTTGATCAGATTGAGGAAGGCCCATTTAAGCTTGCAACCATTTTTATCATGAATATGTGTCGCATTTCGTCAAATACTTTTCCCGCATCTATTGAGATGCTCATAATGCTATTTCTCCTTAATCTACTATTATGCTGAAGTACACTGATTGATATTTGAATGTTATATCAATCTTGGAATCCTGCAATGAATCCTACTTATTATTTATATATATAGATAAGTATGCGTTATTCTATATATACTAGAGGCCCGGTGCATGAATTCGTGCATGGGTGGGGTCCAGCCAGCCAGCCCTGATGGTGGTGAGGACAGTTGGCCAGTGGCCCCTCCTTCTGGTCAAACTCCTGGTTGAGGGGACAATTTGCATATTAGCCTTTTATTATATAGGATATATGTGTGTGTATATGTGTGTGTGTGTGTATATATATATATATATATATACACACACACACACACACACACACACATATATATATATATATATATGTATTCAATTTGCCAATATTTTATTAAGGACTTTAGTATCTGTGTTCATGAGCGTTGTTCTGTTTTTGTTGTTTTTTTCCCCTTGTAATCTCCCTTTGGTATGGTTTTAGCATCATAGTCATGTTGGCCCTGTAAAATGAATTTTTTCTCTGTGTGTGTGTGTGTTTTGTTTTTTTTTTGAAGAGTTGATGTGGAATTGACTTTTTTTTCTTTTTCTTAAATGACTTTATGTAATTCAGCAGTGAAGCATGGGTCTGGAGTTTTCTTTGTGGGAAGGTTTTCAATAATAAATTTTATTATTAAAATGAAATTAAAGCTGTTTATATTTTCTGTTTCTTGTGTCAGTTTTGATAGTTTGTATTTTCAAACCATTTGTCAGTTTTATTAAATTATCAAATTTAGTGGCATAAAATTTTTTAGAATGTTCCCTTATTTTCCTTTTACTGTTGTAATGTAGTTAGCGATGTCCTCTATTTCATTTCTGATATTGATAAATTTGTGTGGTTGCATGGTATTTTTTTCATTTTTTAATTTGTCCTTTATCTTTTTCTTTATATTTAAAGTGAATCTCTTTTAAATTATATATAACTGGATTTTGCCTAAAAAAATCTAATCTGATAATCTCTGCTTTTGCTTTTAACGTAATTATATGGTTGTGTTTAAACTTAACCATCTTTCCATTCATTTTCTTTTTTCCTCCTTTGTTCTTTTTCTTCCTTTCCTACCCCCTTTTGGATTAAATAGGTATTTTTGGATATTACATTTTATCTTTTGGATTGGATTTTTATCTATACGTATTTGCTATTATTATATCACTTACAGAACAATCACTTATTGATTAAGCACCTTGTGGTAGTGCCTGGCTGGTGTGGCTCAATGGTTTCACGTCAGCTTATGAACCAGGAGGTCATAGTTCGATTTCTGGTCAGGGCACATGCCCTGGTTGCGGGCATGGTCCCCAGTGGGGGTGTGTGGGAGGCAGCCAATCAGTGATTCTCTCATTATTAATGTTCGTTTCTTTCTCCCCCTTCCTCTCTGAAATCAATAAAATAATTATATATATACATTATATTAAAAAGAACTTGAGTTTTCATTTGGAAACCATTTTCCTCAGCTTGACTAACTTCCTAAAGGAAAAATTCAGAGTTCAAGTCTATTGGTGGCAAATTTTACTTAATTTTGTTTATTTAAAAACATGTATTTCACCTTCCCTTTGAACACGGCATTCCCTGACTTTGGAATGGCAGCGGACAGGCTTCGTCTCCCCCTCACTAGTGATGCTCCAGGTTTCCAGGTTCGCATTGTTGCTGCTTCAGGGTCAATGATCAGTCATATCATTTCCTTCTTTGGAAGGTGTCCCCCACCCTCTTGCTCTGTTAAAGATTTCTCTCTTTAGCTCTGTTTTTAGCTTTTTGATTGCGATGTGTTTAGGTATGGTTTTCATCAAGTCTATCCTTTAATTTTTATTTATTTTTATTTATTTATTTATTTTTTTTTAGCATCTTCCATATTTTTCATTGGTTTGGAATTCCTTGGCATTGCTATGTTTTAGATGTGTCTTTTTGTTTTTTCTTTCTCAATCTCTCTCTTCTCTTCTTTTGGCCTCTAATTATTTATCCCATAGGTCACTGAGGCTTTATTTATTATAATTAATAGAGGCCCTGGCCAGGTAGCTCAGTTAGAGTATCATCCCGATATGCCAAGGTTGTAGATTTGGTCCCTGGTGAGGGCACATACAAAAACCAACCAATGAATGCATAAATATGTGCAACAACAAATCTCTCTCTCTCTCTCTCTCTCTCAAAATGTTAAAAAGAAATTAATAGACTGTATTTTTTGAGCAGTTTTAGATTTAAAGAAAAAATTGAGTGGAGAGTATAGAAGGTTCTAGTTTCCTTAACCCATACCTTCCAGCTTCTGCTATCTTTAACATCTTGCATCAGAACGGTACGCTTGTTACCATTGGTGAACCTACATTGATGTGTTTGCAACACCCAAAGAATATAGCTTACGTTAGGTTCCACTCTTTGTGTTGTACCTTTCATGGGTTTTGACAAATGTCTCATTTATATTTATTCTGTTTATCTGTCTCCGCCATTATAGCACCCTACAGGGCGCTTTCGCCACCCTCCCAATTTGTTGTATCTCACCTGTTCATCCATCCCTCTCATCCCTCTCTCCCCCAAATCTTTGGCAAACGCTGATTTTTTTACTGTCTTCATAGTTTTGCCTTTTCCAGAATGCCTTGTAGTCAGAATCAACAGTACGTAGCCTTTCAGATTGCCTTTTTTCACTTAGTAACACGCAGTTATGTTCCTCTGTGTCTCTTTGTGGCTTGATAGTTCATTTATCTCAGTGCTAATCATACTCCATTGTGTGGCTACACCATGATTTGTTTATCCATTATCTGCTCACCGATTGAAGGACATCTTTGTTGCTTCCAAGTTAGGACAATTATGGACAAAGTTTCTCTAAAACATCCAAGGACAGGGTTTTTGTGGGGATTTAAGTTTTCAACTTATTTCAGTAAATGCCAGGGAGCTTGGCGGGCAGATCGTCTGATTGAAATTGGCTTAGTTTTGTTAGAAATTGCCAATCTATCTTCCAAAGGAGCCGTATCCTTTTGATTTCCCACCAGCAATGAACGAGAGGTACTGTTGCTCCAGAACCTGGTCAGCCTTTGGTACTGTCAGTGTTTTGGATTTTGCCATTCTCTTAGGCATACCGTGGTAGTTCATGGTCATTTTAACTTGGATTTTGCCATTCTCATAGGCATACTGTGGTAGTTCAAGGTCATTTTAACTTGGATTTTGCCATTCTCACAGGCATACCGTGGTAGTTCAAGGTAATTTTAACTTGGATTTTGCCATTCTGATAGGCAATCTGTGGTAGTTTATTGTCATTTTAACTTGCAGTTCCCTGATGACATATGCTGTTAAGCTTTTTGTATGTTAAGGGGTGGGGTGAGGGTTGGCCTTGGGCTCTGGCTCCTGGGCCTGTCCTAGAGGAGGCTTGACTGCCAGTAGCAAGGTCTCTTGCCACACAGACGTTTGGTGGGCATTGGTATTCCCATAGCAGCCGCTGAGCTGGGAGAGTCGCTGGTGCGTGGTATGTTTCCTTGTTGTTCAGGTCAAGGAAATGGGCAGATGAAGAAGAAATAACAGGCCTCCCATGCTATGGCTGGATCTCCGAGAGAACTGTAGAAACAGCAGAGCATGGGGAGAGTCCACGGGGCTCAGAGAGGCCTGGGGGTGGAGTGGGGGGCGGGCTTTCCCCAGAGCTGCCCGCCCCCTGGAGAGATGCCCACGCTGGTGGGTTTGATTTCAGCAGAAGGCGAAGGAAAGGCCCAGGCTGTTTGTTCAATACCCAAGGAGCCGGGTATTGGCAGAAATCTCCAATCCTGACTGCGGGCCTGAGCTGTTTACGTTGAAACCATCTGAGTGACTTCCCGCTCCCACCCCACCACTCCCACCTCCTTCCACAGTGGAAGACGGGCACACTGCCAGGCCTGCCCCCGAACCCGGCCAGCCTCCCCCGAGCCGCCTGGCGTTCTCCCCGTCTAAACCGTACCGAGCCCGGCTGAACAAGTGCCTCAGCAGAGCTTGGCAAATGCTCCGGTTTAATATGCACTTGACCTCTTTGTCTTTTCAGAAATAGAATTTATCGAGTTTGGATTCCAGCGCCCCTGGGTCCCCACTAACATCTAATTAACCAGACCACACTTTGACTTCAAACGTGCAGGAGAGGACGAGGAGATGTGTTACGATGTTCTCTCGGCAGGAACCTCGGGGAGGGCTGGGGAGCGGAGCCGGGCCAGGGGCTTTTGAAGTGTCTGAGCTGGTGGTCCTCGGTTGTGCCAGAATGCAAGATAAAGCCGGCCCGCCCGCCTCTGCGGCTGTCTTTCCCCCCCTAAAGAGCCGCGGCCTTCCCTTTTGTTGTCCTTGACCTTCTTGGACTGCATTTCCCAGGCTCTGAAGCTGCATTCCTTTGATGCATCCACAAACAAGGATGCAGCCAAATGTATGCGCCTCCCTCCCCCCCCCCCCCCCGTTTCCAGTCCCACCATGAAAACCACTCTTTCGTCAGCAGGAAGCCGAGTCTAGAAAGCCATGAGAATATGATGCTCAGAGACAGCATCGCGCCTGAATCCACGAGAAGCAGAATCACGGTTTGAGAACCACGGGTTCAGTTCCCTTCCCTGTGGTCAGGCTGCGAAGGTAGGAAGATGAGGAAAAAGAGGCAAAAACGGACGTTTATCTGACGCAGCTAAGAACAGCCGTGGCAGCCTTGTTGTCCGCCTCCCGCCTCTGGGATGCTGACGTGGGAAGATGCTGAGCGTGGGCCTAGCCTCGGAGGCGGGTAGTCACTGGAACGGAGCAGAAGGGACCTCCAGGGAGGCAGTGTGGCGGGCCTGGGCCAACACACAGGACTCACCTGGGCGGAGGGTGGTGATCATGCTTGGCCACGTGGGTCCATTTAGGCCAGGCTGCTCTCCAGGGCCGCCCCTCTGGCAGGTGCAATAAGGCGGGAGCCGGTTTGGGAGCATGAGAGGAAGGCCAGGTTGTTTTGAAGCTTTAAATGAAGTAAAAACCATGAGTCACTTAACACCGTGGCCAGCATACAGTGTGCGTGCACAATAAATGGTAGCATTCGTTACTGACGGTTATTATGATCAGATGATGCGAACGAGAGGAAAGGACACAGTTCAGAGCCTGGGTGAGAGAGACTGAGAGGAAGGGATGGAGGTGACAGGTCAGGGCAGAGGTCAAGGGCTGAGAGAGAGAGTAAAGGTGACTCCTGGGTGAATTCTGTCCTGGGAAGGGGCAGGAGGCGCCTTTGACAAGCTCCATGCAGTCGTTTGTGGACGTAGCCGGGGCACGCAGCACAGTTCTTAGCACATAGTAGGAGCTTGCAGCAAACGTGGGTGCCTGCACATGTCTCCCAAGCCTCACTGTTTTTGGGTCCCTTGGCCTGATGTCTGACTGCCATTTTTACATTTCTTTGCCTAAGGGCTTCCTTTGCTGCCAAAGCCTACTCTGCCTCACTGAATAGAAGACCAGAAGTGGGGAAATTAATAATGCCGGAAAAGCATTGGCCGGTTAATCCATGACGGCATGTAAAGGCCCCAGCTCCCTCCCCTCTCTGGAGGGACCCGTCTGAGACACACACAGGCTCTGCTCCGAATCTCAGAGGTCACCTTAGGGGGAATGTGATGGTGCATCTTCCACTTTTGCACACCTCTCCAGGTGTTTTCTTCACCTCCCAAACAGACTGCTGGTACTTAAATATTTTTTTAAAAAAATATATTTTTATTGATTTCAGAGAGGAAGGAGAGAGAGAGAGAGAGAGAGAGAGAGAGAGAGAGAGAGAGAGAAACATCCATGATGAGAATCATGGATGGGCTGTCTCTTGGACATCCCCTACTGGGGATGGAGCCCACAACCCGGGCATGTGCTCTGCCTGGGAATCGAACCGTGACCTCCTGGTTCATAGGTTGATGCTCAACCATTGAGCCACACCGGCCAGGCTTGAATTCTTACCTGAGGGTCTGCTTCTGGGAGACTCCATGCTGAGCCAGGGCTCACTAGGCAGTGGTTGGGTAATGAGTGAATGCGTGAGCTAGACCCAGCCAGTGCTACCTGACACGACATTCCTCAAGTCCCTGCACACAGTCAGCGAACGGGGTGTCCCTGGACCCAGAACCTCCCCCTTCTCCCAGGAGTCCCAGAAACTCCGGACTTGGCCCCCAGTTGTTGCCCTTTGTCTGAGTCGCTTCTTCTTTTCCTGGGCCGATCTAGAGCAGTGGTTCTCAACCTTTCTAATGCCGCGGCCCTTTAATACAGCTCCTCATGCTGTGGTGACCCCCAACCATAACATTATTATTATTATTTTTAATATATTTTTTATTTTTTATTTTTATAGAGAGGAAGAGAGAGGGATAGACAGCTAGAAACATCGATGAGAGAGAGAGTCACCGATCAGCCGCCTTCTGCACACCCCCCACTGGGGATGTGACTGCAACCAAGGTATATGCCCTTGACCGGAATCGAACCCGGGACCTTCAGTCCGCAGGCTGACGCTCTATCCACTGAGCCAAACTGGTTTGGGCCATAACATTATTTTCGTTGCTACTTCATAACTATAATTTTGCTACTGTTAATGGATCATAATGTAAATATTTGTGTTTTCCAATGGTCTCAGGTGACCCTGCTAGCTGTTCTATAGAGCCTAAAACAATCAGAAAACACAGATATTTATAGCACAATTCACTAATAGTAGCAAAATTACAGTTATGAAGTAGCAAGGAAAATAACGTTATGGTTGGGGGTCACCACAACATGAGGAGCTGTATTAAAGGGCCGCGGCCTTAGGAAGGTTGAGAACCACTGACCCAGTGGGAGCGGTGGGGGGTGGTGTTCAGCGGTCAAGTCCCCTGTCCTGGGCCATTCTTCTTGGCCACTCCTCTTCCCCCACGACCTTCCCTTCCCTACATGTTTGCAGAGCCTGCCTCTCTCCATCTCTCATCCTTGATGATTCTTTAATGGAATCAGTGCAGAAGCACATCAGTTATTGCAGCTCTATCTCCCAGAAGGGCTGAGACGGCGGGAGAGCAGTGCCCGCCATGCAGAACACAAAGCTACGTGCCAGGCGAGGGGGAAGCTGGGTGTCCAGGGAATCCGGGCCACCTCCGGGCCTCTCCTCGAGGGAAATTCATTACAGCGTCGGCAGGTCCTGCACAATTAGATGACAACATTAATTTGCAAACAGGAAGGGCGATGGTGACAGTGCCGTAATTTATGTCTTCGGCAAGTGGCTCCTGCCCAGCGTCCAAATGGACCCGCTGCGGCTCAGCCTCGCCCTGGGTTCTCACATGTTTGCATTTATATTGGGGATGTAAGTGACAACTTAGAGCCCGTGACAGGCCAGGCTGTTGTTGGTGTTGTTCTCCAGTTGCCAAGCGCCCCCCGGTTTTTTGATGAGATAATTACTCCATTTCGTGTGTGTTTGTCGCGTCTCCTGGCAAATTGGGCAACGCGGGGCTGTCTCTGAGCATTTCTCCTCGTGCATTTGCAGAGGGAAGGAGCGGGCAGCTGTGGCTTTGTAACCTGAGGTTGGCGGCTTCCTGGTTAGGCAGAGAACATTCTGGAATCTCTAGGCCGCCCATAAACCTTCAAAGTCCTCTTATTCATCTCGTGATCACAGATCAGATTTTCTCCCTGGCATCACCATATACATCAACCTTCTATTAGAGGGGCCGTATAATTTGTTCAAATGATAGAGGCCACTATTAGTAACGACCCTGTGATGACAGGATTAAATTTGGCAGACTGGTATGTATGGATGTGTCCCTTCCATGTATGTGCAGATTTGTAATGAGGGACTTCTTTACACTGACAAAGTATGTGTGTTGAAAATCTATTTTAAAAAATGCTCATGTGTAGTGGGGAGATATGCATTTAGCTTAACATTAAGAAGACACAGATATCTATTTTCATTCTCCACCCCTCCCCGCCCCCAGTATTAAGTTGGCAGTCTTAGCCAGCATAGTGAGAGAAGCCTGTAAGACAGGAGTTAAACAGATTGGAAAGAAGCATCAAACCTGCCATTCTTCAGGGACAACTGGGATCATCTCCAGAGAAAACCCAAGAGACTTGAAAGGTCATAATTAGAATTAATGAGCGTTCATTAAGTTTATTGGATACAAGATCAATATACAAAAAGCAATTGTATTCTGTACATCAGCAACAAGCCATTAAAGTACTATTTGCAATAGCAGCACAAAAGCAACATGCTTGGGAATAAATATTATGAAAGCTGTACATGACTCCTCTGAAAGGGAATTATAACACCTAAAGAAAACCCAACTAAATGGAGAGACATACCATGTTCAAGGATATGGAGCCTCTATAATGAAAAGATGTTGGTTCTTCCCAAAATAGTTTATAAATTCAATAAAAAGTCCTAACAAGGGATTTATGGAACTTCATAGGCTAATTCTGATTTGGATATAGAATTACAAAAGTTAAGAATAGCCAGGGTACTTTTGGAGGAGAATAAGGTGAGGCAGGAGATGGGTGTCAGGCGCCAAGATCTGTTTAAGCAATTAACAAGATGTTAAGAAGGTGTGATATTCACATAGCGTAATGTCAGAAAGGTCCATCCACGTTGTCTCATATCGCAGAATTTCCTCCTTTATTTTTCTTCCCAGGCTGAAGAATTTCCCCTTGATGTATAAGCCACATTTTCTTCAGCCATTCATCTGCCAATTGGACAGTTAGGCTGTTTCCACATCTTGGCTATTATGAATAGTGCTATTTCAATCAAGCAAGATGAATAAGCTCTAGGGATCTGCCATACAACAGTGTACCTTTAGTCAGAAATAACGTATTGTCCACTTAAAAATTCGTTAAGAGGGCCGACCTCACACAGTCAATGACAGCCACAGCTGCTGAAGGAAAGGGGCGGGGCTGGAAGCACAACATTTAATCCTGTTTCTTTCAGAGCCGTCAGCACTGCTTTCTGCTGCCACTATTACAGTTCGTTCTGTTTTTTTTTTTTTTTTTTTTTTCCCCCTCTCTCTTTCGTTTCTTCAGTGTAAATGAGATCCTTTCCTTCTCTTTTGAACTTTTACACTTAGTTGGAGGGCGCTGTCCCTGTGACTGGCTTTTTCAAGTCTGCATTTCTAGAATTATATCATAGAATCACCGTGTTAGAGAAATCTTTCGAGGCCGCTTGACTCGCACTGAAGGAATCCGTCCTGGAGTTGTTCTGAGAAGTGAGCACTGGTCTCTGATCGCTTCCAGAAATGGGGAACTCACTCCCCACAGAGGAGGCAGGACTTTGAGTCCAGTGCCACAGAGCTGGGGAGTCAGGAGGCCGGGGGTCTAGTGCCTTGGCTGAGCCACGTTGGGCAAAAGTTGTCACTTTTCTGCCTCAGTTTTCTCATCTGCAAAATGGGATCGTTCTGAATGAGATAGCAAAGTGAGCACCACCCCACCCTCTGCGGGCAGGTAGGGCTGCAAGCTGTCAGTGGGGAAGAACTCGCTTTTCCTTTTATTTAAAATTCTTTTTTTTCTTGTTTAGAGAAGTACTGTAAGTAAATGTGTTCATTGTAAAAAAAAAAAATTAGGAAATTACATATATATCCTGAGGCAGAGACTAAAACTTGTGCTGAGTGTCACCCATTGGAAACAACTCCTGTTCCCAGGATGAGCTATAGAAGATCTAGTTATCTCTATAAAAGTGATCAAGGTGGGATGATAATGTCACCGGTAAAGCCACAAGAAAGCACTTGGAGCAGCAGAAAACCAAGCCTTTTCTTAGTCATTCTGCATATGTTTGTCTTATTTAATTCTCACACCAACCCCTCATCCATGATCTCCACTTTATAGAGCAGGGGACTTGAGAAGCGGAGAGTTGAGTGACCTGCTCAAAGTCACACCGGAAGCGGTAGAATTTATGCTCTTCATCGCACGCCCAGTGTCATATGGACTTTGAACCCGGCCTTCGAAAACATCACGCCCTCTGCATTTAGCCTGTGACGCAAGCACTGGGACACTGGCCTGACAGGCTAATGGGCAGTGTGGGTGGGTGTGCACATGCTGGCACACTCCGTGAGCTCTGCCATGTTCCAGTGAATGCCTGTGCCATGATGTGCTTACTGATACTCTGGTCTTGGATCTTTAGGTTGTTTTTGAATTTTGTTCTTAAAAAAAAACCACACACACAAACCACTGCACTGAATATCATTGTGCTGAAAGCTTTGTCCCAGTCTTGATTGTTTTCTAGGAGCGAGTACAAGCTTTCTGGGATTATATATATATATATTATTGATTTTTTACAGAGAGGAATAGAGAGGAATAGATAGTTAGAAACACCGATCAGCTGCCTCCTGCACGCCCCCTACTGGGGATGTGCTCGCAGCCAAGGTACATGCCTTTGACCGGAATTGAACCTGGGACCTTTCAGTCCACAAGCTGACGCTCTATCCACTGAGTCAAACCAGTTTTGGCACTTTCAGTGATTTTAAGGCACTTCCAAGTTGAGTTCCTACCAACCAGGCGGGCGAGTGTTCTGGAGACTTGGTGAGGTTGCCAATGAAGGGTCCCAAGGTCAAAGTCTCTAGCCAGGCTGGGCCCAGACTTCCTGGGCGCTGCCTTTAGTTCTGCGGGAAGGGCCCTTTCCTCTGACCCAGGTCCTTGGGGCTTGCTGGGCAGGCCCCACCCCCCGGACAACAGGTGACGTCACCATCTACCACCTGCATCCCGGGCCGTGGAGGACCTCAAGGTGGTTTAGAGCCTCCGGCCTCGTGGTTTCACTGAGGAACCTTTTTTTGCTGCCAAGGGCCATTTGGATTGTTTATAACCTCGTTCTCGGGCCATACAGAAATATCAACTTAAAAAGTAGCCTGCTGTATTTGGTCAAACATCTAATTAACTCACCCCTAATGCCTTAGCAGGGCCAGACCAAACGGTTTTGTGGGCTTTGTGTGGTCTGGCCCACTCCTGCTCTAAGAGATGGTTGGGAGTGAGTCCATGTAGACCTGCACTTCCCACATTCTGTTGGCTAGCCATTTTCTTCACGGTAAGACATAATCTCGAAAAACCCCTTACGCGTGATTCAATTACGTTTTAAAGCAACATTTTCAAAGCTAAACACATGATTTTTTCCCCCCCAGTCAGAAATGATATTAAACCGATATATTATTAAAATTGGACCTTAAAGCCATTTAAAATAAAATTGTAAATAACATTAAAGCAGGCAGATTTTGACCGTGCTCCAAATTATAAGTGACAAACGATGCTTCGTGAAGTATTGGACAAGCATCATTTGTTGGCAACCAGATTAAAAATGGGCATTTGACATCATGTTTGGGTTTGGGGCCCAATGTATATGTAATAGGACCGCAGATTGGACTATACATTACAGCATAAGAAGAAGACATACGTTGTTTTCATGGCCTGCTATTTGGCATGTTTGAAATTTCCCTTACAAGGAAAACTGTTATTTTTTTAAAAAGTAAGCTTAGCGTTTTTGTTTGCAAATGACAGGAGAGAGGATTTCAGGCTCCTATCTGCAAGCCGGTTTCCACTAGCAACACCCCGCAGGCTGCAGATGGTCTTTCTTTCTAATAAATATAAAAAGTCAGAACAGTTGGCCAGTTATTCTCTTTTCTCTTTAGAAAATGACTTTGGAAGTTGTGGAGACATCTCTTCTAAAAAAAAAAGTATATTTTTATTGGTTTTAGAAAGGTGGGCAGAGAGAGAAAAAGAGGTAGAAACATCAGTGATGAGAGAGAATCACTGACTGGCTGTCTCCTGCATGCCCCCCACTGGGGATGGAGCCCAAAACCTGGGCATGTGCCCTGACTGGGAATTGAGAGGTCACCTCCTGGGTCATAGGTGGACACGCCAGCTGTGCTAATCCTAAACATTTTGCTCAGATGAGTGCAGTTTCTAGATCTGGTGGCGATGGCCTGGAGGTGAATTCTCAGCATCGTTATCCCTCTGCTCCTCCTGTATTTCCACAGCCTTGGTGACAAGCCTGAGGGTTGAGCCTTGATCCCACACCCAGCTGACCTCTGCTGACTCTTATCCAGCTCTGGAAGGCTCTTGAACTATTTTGCTTTAAAGGAAAAAAAAATATACCAGTTTTCAGAGAAAATTATGTTTATTTTAAGAAAATAAACACACACAGAAACAGGCAGTTTAATCACTGTGATGGCAGAAAACCCTGGAATGCCTTTGTGAACCCATTGGGGAGGGTGTTGGATCCCAGATTCAAAGACGGTCTTTTGGACAAATGCTCCCTCCAGCTTCCCTTTGGACACAGGACACCGGGGGTGGAGGTCTGGTTTGTTTCAAGGTCCCCCATTCAGAAACCTTTCTAAAGTAGTGGGAGTTGTAGGAATTTGGGGTTTTAGCCTGGGAACTGGGTCAAGAACCTAGAGCTGTCCAAGTGCAGTGCCTCTCTCTCTCTCTCTCTCTCTCTCTCTCTCTCTCTCTCTCTCTCCTCGTCTGTCAAACAAAGGCAGAGAATTATTTGACCTTGACATATGATCCAGGATTTGCATTCTTTCTTAAGCACAAATCCCTTTCCTGCCTACCCATGGGAGAAGAATTGCAGGCAGCGATCCGTCGCCGTGAAAACAGTGCCCTGGAGACACTTCTGTGAGAGCAGCTTGCGGAAGGGTTGAGGGAGTTGAGCTGCTCGCCACTATCTCCACCTCAGTCTCCCTGGCGAATGGACAGTGAACTACTTTGGGATTGTGATTTTCAGGGCACCAAGAACTCCAGAAAGTTTTCCTTTACCTTCTTGGTTTGAAGCTGTCTGATATGGACCTTCCTTTTATTTTTATTTTTACTTTTTTTCCCCATGGAGAGGAAGGAGACAGAGAGCTTTGAAGGGGTCAACTGATGGAGGAAGCAAAGAATTTAAATGCAACTGGAATTCTGGGCTTTATTTACTTCCTTAGGAACCAGAGCTGGGCCAGCCCACTGTGGGATTGATCCTAGAACCTTCTCTATTGGTTTCACAGCTGCAACTCCAGTTCTGGCCTCTAGAGGGCGTGGGACCCAAACTCCAGGGCTCTGGCCTAGAATCCTGCAGATTTGTGGGGAGTTCAGGAATTCTTGAATGTTCCTGCAGTGTAAACCTGAGTTTACAGCTGGGGAGCTCCAGGCCTAGAGCAGGGAGCTCACTCAGAGTCACAGAGAGACTTAGAGGCGAACCAGGAAGTTTCAGCCCCAGTCAGCTGGTCCAGTCTCTGTTCTGGCCTCTTGCAAACCCTGGGAGACCGGGAGATGGGGACACTGGTGAGGAGGTCTCTGTCCCCTGTCCACCCTCTTCCCCAGTCACCTTGCTCATCATGAAGTGCTTTTGCCTGTGAGTCATCCTAAGTAATTAAGTACCATATTTTCCAGCGTATAAGACGACTTTTGAAACGAAAAAGTCAACCAAAAATCGGGGGTTGTCTTATACGCCGAGTATATCCCGAAAAAACGTCTCGATATGCCTGCCGCTAAACGAATTTTCCAACTCGATCCCGAAAATCATCTGGATATGCTGCTAAACAAATTTTCTAACTCGATCCCGCACCAATCACTGCAAGGCTGCTCGGACCGCCTCTCTAACTCAGCCAATCCAAGCAGGCTTTTTATGCATGCAAATTATACATGTTCTGTACCCGAAGCTACACTGTGTTCTAGTAAAAAGCCTGCTCAGATTGGCCAGAGTCAGAGAGGCGGTCTATTAAAAAAAGAACTGGTGTTGCCTCGGAAGTGGGGGTAGTCTTATACAGCGAATATAAGCCTAAACCTATGTTTTAACTGTAAAATTAGAGGGTCGTCTTATACGCTGGAAAATACGGTAAGTTACTTTCGGGTGGAGGCTCCTGAGATTGAGACTGAGGTTCTTAGTCCTGCAGGAAATTTAAAACAATCCTTTAACTCAGGCTTTCATGATTTGGAAAATTCTGGTAAGCTGGGGGAATGCAAGGCCTTCTGCTACAGACACATTTTGCAGGTCAGAGGATGGGTTCCAAAAAGGCTCCCAGAGGAGATGGCCTGAATCAAAAGAGGAGCCCGTGCACTTGGCTGGATGGCTCAATGGTTGAACGTCGGCCCATTCCCAGTCAGGGCACCTGCCTGGGTTTTGGCCTCAAATTCCAGTAACGGGAGTGCAGGAGGCAGCTTGTCAGTGATTCTCTCTCATCATTGATCTTTCTCTCTCCCCCTCCCTCTTCCTCCCTCTTTTTGAAATCAATTAAAAATATATATATACTAGAGGCCTGGTGCACGAAATTCGTGTATGGGTAAGGTACTGAGACCTGGCCAGTGATCAGGGCCAATCGGGACCTTCCTTCCCCAGCTGCCAGCTGCTGGCTGGGGCCCTCCTTCGTTCCACACCGCCCCCTGGTGATCAGTGCATGTCATAGCAAGCAGTTGAACCCCTGGTCGGTCGAACTCCCAAAGGGACAATTTGCATACCAGCCTCTTATTATAGGACAGAAAAGAGGTGCCCGTGTCCAGGAAGGGCGTTGGGTGCAGAGGGAACAGCAGGGGCAGACACAAGGGCTATGTGATGCATGTAGGTGGGAGAAGGGGTGGCAGATGGGGGAAAAGATGGGGTGCTTTTCCCTGTAGGCCATCAGGAACCACAGAACTACATGGCTTAGCAACATTACCTCCCTGTAGGCTGCTCCCAGGGAACTGTCACTGCTGGCATTTGGGAATCAGTGGGTTAACAGTGCGAAGGCCGCATCCCCACTCTCACAACCTTTCCCACCCCACGTAGAGCCATAATTCTCCCTAATAAAATAATACGAAGCTCAATTATGCTCCCGTTCCCATGTTCCTGGACTTCATTAAGCACAAAGGGATTACAAACTTGTATAAATTAATCAATGTACCATAATCCTAAAAATGAGAAGATGAGTCCTTGAGGAAGAAATGTAATACAGGCGCTTTTAATTAGCAGGGTCCCCGAGATTCATTGCCCTCCCCTGCAGGTCCCGCGTTTATGAATTGCTCTATGATTTGAAGGGGAAGGCCCCGCGGACGCCCGGCCTGCGGAAAGGAGATCCTAGAATCTGCTCTCGTTCCCCGGGCTCACCCCCTTCTTAGAGCCGGAGCCGGGTGTCAGAGCTGGCCTGGCTTTTCTTCCTTTTGTCCCACACACAAGAGCTGACTTTGAAAAGGAAGCTCAGAGAAAGGGTCCAGAGGGGAGATGAAGCGACTTTTATCCTCCTTTCTGAGCCTGTGGGATTCACGTGGGTCTGGGTGTGAGTCCCGGCTCTGGGGAACGCGGGCAGGTTGGCCGACCTCTTGAAGCCTCTGTTTCGTCCGTTTCCGATTCCGTCCTGGGTCTTGGGTGAGAAATGCCTCCTGACAACACACGAGAACAAAACTATCAGGCCCGGAAGCTCCCCCAGCCGCTGCAGCCCTCCTCCTTTCGGGTATGGGGCAAATGGGGCAGACCGTCTTCTGTCCTGGCCGAGCCCACCTGGGCTCCACTTCCCATCCCCGTGTGCCTGACCAGCCATCTTTTTCTTTCTAGACCCTTCTCTCTTCCAACCTTACTCTCTCCTTCACGACAGCCTTGAGCCATGCCGGTCCTTCCATCTAACAAAACCAAAGCACAATTCTTTCTTACCCCCCCCCCCGCTGCTGTCTGTTGCCTCTCTCCTCCCATCTGCAAATGACATGGCCTCCCGGTTCACAGCTCAGTCCCTGCCTGCAATGCAACTCTCATCCTTCTCATTGAGGCCTAGCGTGTCTTTCTCTTACTGGACCTCTTTGCAGCAATGGACTCAGACGATGCTTCTTTCCTCCCCAGAGCCCTCTCTGGCTGGTGTTCTCCTGGCTGCTTAGACCCTCCTTCTTAGATTCTGCCCCTCCCATGTCCCCCCCACCCCCACCCTGACCCCCTCCATTTATCTTATGAATGTTGTTCGTTTCCCTTTTCCTGGGGACCCTCACCCGCCTCAGAGCCTTTCCACCACCTACACTCATGCTTCCTGGGCCTCTCTGGCTCAGTCCTCTCTGTTCTGCTCCAGACCCCAGCATGTCACACCCACTGGGTTCTGTGGACCAGCCCATATCTGAAGGATGGGGACACAGACACTGTCTCGGGATGCAAGGACCTGTGAGGTCGCATGGCAGAGGTGCTGGTCATGGGAGAGGTAGTGAACGGGGGTCCCTTTTGCTACTTAGCCCAGCCCTCTTTTTGGTCTGGGAGAAGAAGATTCCCCCAGCCCCGTGGTCGGCAAACTGCGGCTCGAGAGCCACATGTGGCTCTGTGGCCTCTTGAGTATGGCTCTCCCACAAAATACCACGGCCTGGGCGAGTCTATGTTGAAGAAGTGGCGTTAGAAGAAGCTTACATTTAAAAAATCTGGCTCTCCAAAGAAATTTCCATCGTTGTCCTGTTGATATGTGGCTCTTGTGGACGAATGAGTTTGCTGACCCCTGCCCCAGCCCATCTCTCGGCTGTCTTTGCCATCCTCTGGGCCCGGGAGGCATTGCACGGTGAGGGGCAAGGGCAGGACCCGCTTTTAGTACCCTGTCCATCCAGAGCGGACCCGTCATAGGCCACTCCAGGACCACGTCGCTCGTCAAACCTGTATGTCCACACCCAGCCCATGGCGTTGGGACCCCCACGGGAGGCAGGAAACCCTTGCGGTGCAGAGCTCAGACTTTGGAAGCAGACAGCTCTGGCTTTGAGTCCCACAGGCTTGGGGGCAAGCCTGTCCTTTCCCGAGCCTGTTTCTTTGTCAGTGAAATGGGGACAACAATGGCTGTCTCCTGGGCGAGCTGCGAGGCCCGGATCAGAGACCGTCCCTGACGTGCTCAGGGCAGCACCTGGTCCGCAGCGGGAGCTCAGGAAAGCGTGGTGGTTCATCTTAATAATACATGGAGGCTGAGGGACCGCACAGACGAATGCACGTCTGGGCAACTTTCCGCCGAAGAATGTACATAATTAATGCTTATTCCCTCCCCGCCCTCGCCCAAATAAAATATACAAAAGGTCTAAGGAAACCCATTAGCCGCTGCTAACGTCCTTCCCTAACAAGAAGCCTCACGGCCAGAGCCAGCGCTCCTTTAGCATTTGCGGGGTGGGGGGGAGGGTATGGGGATGGATTCGTAACACCCCACTCCGAGCGGCACCCCTCCCTGCGCCCACAAACGCTTCCTCAGCCTAGGCACACCATGGCTGACGGATGAGAACCATTTCTCCCCTTTGCCCAGCTGATTTGTCTCCACACCCGCAAACAGCCTCATTTCCCCTCCCCTCCAATGCAAGGGGCCTTTGCCCTCCGTGCAGCCGGCCTCCGGAGTGCCCTCTGCGGAGGGCAACGGGAGAGCGGAGGGATCAGCGGCCCCTCTTGGCGGCTGGCGCTGTTT
The DNA here is from genome assembly GCA_036971965.1 of Nyctalus aviator. Taxonomy (NCBI): domain Eukaryota; kingdom Metazoa; phylum Chordata; class Mammalia; order Chiroptera; family Vespertilionidae; genus Nyctalus; species Nyctalus aviator. The sequence goes on from CM072936.1 coordinate 37,741,195, forward strand.
TTAGCTCTGTCTCCCCAGCAGGCGGCCTGGCCTAGGGGTCTGGGCCCAGCCTGGTAGATGAATAACAACAACGGGAGGCTGTCAGGGCCCAGGGAGTGAGGAGAGGGGAGGCAGGCCGCCCTCAGCACTGCTGAGCTGGGGCCACCGTCTCACTCTTTTGTATTTTGTTGGAAGCGAGAACTCCCCCGTAAGCGTGTATGCCTTTGTCCAGATGCTCCTTGTCCAGTGACCAGTGTAATTAAAAACAGCAATAAACTCCTCTCCGTATGTTTGCAGCGGAAGAGGCAAACGCTGGAAACTCTGTGCCCGCCTGAGGCTCGAGAGCGTGGGGGATGCGGGGATGGGGGGCGGCGGAGGCCCCCTGAAGGCTCCCCGCCCCCCCCCCGTTTTCGGAGCTGGCCTTGGTCATGGGGACCCCTCCCCAGAGCCTGGAGGAGCGGGAATCGGGGGTGTGCAGCGGGGGTAGTTTTGCTTTTAAGCAACAGGGTCAGCTTCTGGAGGCAAACGGGCTGCAGGCCGATACAATCTGTTGGCGAAAATAGCCCTGGATGTGGATCTAACAAAGACCATAAAGGAGAGGCTCCAGACTTGTCTCCTGCCTCGCGGGAGTCCGAGTCCGCGGTTTTAAATGAAGGGCAGCTGTAGCCGGGGCTGGAATGTGCCTCCCCCAATCCCGCTGTAACCCCATTAAAGGATAAAAAGGCAGGCAGGACTTTCATGGTAAGAAAGAAGTGGCATGGCAGGCGGCTTGCCGGAGCAGAGAGGGGCTCTGGGGCCACACGGAGAAGGTGGGACTTCCTGTCTCTGCAGCAGGGAGAGGACAAGGAGGGGTCCCTGATCTGACAGTCAAGGTCAGGGGCAGGAAGGAGGTCAGGAGGAGGTCTCCCAGCTGGTGCGGGTCCTAGATGTTCTGTCGGATCAGCGCTCCCCCCAGGCCAGTCCTTGTCCCCCAATTCCGGCTGTCCACGCGGGATGCTCTGTGACTTCCTGTGAAAGGGACGGACGCAGCATAGCTCCTGGCACCCGGGAGGGACACAGCCTGCTACTCGCATTCACAGGAGTGGGGGCTCACCTACCGCAGTGTAGTCTTGGGGGGTAGAGGTACCTCTGCTGAGTTAGCGCCTTCTGTATACACCTGTGACCGTCTGAGTAGCTCACCTCACCTGTCTGCACCTTGTAAGAAGTGAGAACCAGACTGGGCATTAGGACAGGGGTCAGGTTGGGGGGCGAAGGGCTCTTGCACCACTCAGGAACTGGAGACTGGGCAGGGAAACTGAGGCAGGCCCCCAGCTGCAAGAATGGCATCATAAGAGGGCTGGATATGGGGTCAGCCCTGGGCTGCTGAGGTGGGCTCTGGCCATGAGAAAGGTCAGGTGATATTAGCCTGGAAGACAAGAAGTAGGGTGGGGGTGGGGAGCAGAGAGGCCTTCAGTCAAGTTTGGAGGATGGCTGGTGTTAGGATGTGTTTTATCCGCTCTGGCTTCCATCTCCCCACACTCCCCCCTCTCTCCTAACTCTCCCATCTGCTCCGGTCTCCCTGGCTGCAGGCTATTGCCCAGGTGCAGCCAGAGTGGCCTGGGCTTGTAACCCTCCCATGGCTCCCAGTTACTTCCAAACTGGGTCATGTGCCTCACAGAGTCTCCTGCAATCTCTCCCGGGCTTCGTCCTCACCCATCCCTTCCATCCTGGGTCTGGAAGGACCACTCGGTGCGCTGCATGTTTGCACGTGGTCACAGCCTCATTCTCTCCATCTCCCCCCAAGGCACCTACCTCCTTCCTGAGCATTTCCCCGGGGCCGGTGCTTCAGACTGCCAGACCCTGGGAGTCTCTGCTGGGTACTTGCTCTGGTCTCGCTCGGGAGGATGCCCTGCCTGCCTGCCCAGGTGGAGAGCCATGGCCGAGGGGTGGGAAGGAGAAGGCCTCGGGAGCCTTGGCAAGCTGCAAAGAGCAGGGATTGGAGACTGACCGTCCAGCTAGCCAGGGCCTCCCCCTGACTCCCGCCGGGACAGTGCTGAGGTGAGCTCTGCCCAGAGGGTCCCCTGGGCTGTGCCTGGTTGTCCTTCATGCAGCCATTGCCTCCCTCTCTCCCCGCTTGCTGTGGGCTAGATGCTTTCCCGCCTCCACGTTCATCCCTTGAAGCCCCACCCTGCAGAGCGGTGGGAGTAGGAGGCTGGCCTTTGGGAGGCGGTAGTCTGAGGCGAAGCCTTGGTGATGGGGTCCCTGCCTTCAGGAGAGCCCTGGGCGGCTGGGTCCTCACTGCCCTGTGCGTCCACACAGAGGAACGGGCATCCCGCAGCCCGGAAGGGGGTTCTCAGCGGGACCTGACTGCACGGCCACCGGATCCTGCATGTCTGGCCTCCAGACTGTGAGGAGCCAATTCCTGTTGTTTACACACAGCGGGAGCTGACCTAGACAGCTCTTCCTTCCTACTCCCTCACCGGCTTCCTGGGACCTCCCTCCCAATCTCAGGGTCTGCTTTGGGGGGGACCCAAACCATGGCTCTTTGGCATCCGCTGTTTCTTCTGCCGGGAACGCCAGCTTCTAGCCCGTTGGTTCTGAGCTCAGGCTTCCCCGAAATGAGCCGCCCTGTCCTCTGGCTAACTTGCTTCCTGGCACCACCCGGCAGCTTCTGTGTGTGGTCCGGGGCGTGGGGCTCTCAGTATCGGGGCCGTGCATTCCTGCGTGTCCAGTGGTTGGCGCAGCACCTGGCACACGGTAGGGGATTTACAGATGTGTGTTCAGGTGGTGGGCATGAGGACATTTGCACATGTTGGCAGTCTGGGCTTGGAAACAGCACTGAACAGTGTTCCCCACATTTCCCGGATCCTTCCTTCCTCGGCCAAAATATATAAAGGCTTCCCGAATAACATCTTGCATTTGTGTAGTGTGAGGGCTTCTCAGTACTCAGCGTGAGGCTGGGTCTCACCGAAACCCTGCAAGACAGCGTCGCCCCATTTTACAGAAGAGATCACTGAGGCACGGAGGCTAGTTGGCAGGCCCGAGACAGTAACCAGAGAGATAGAGACTGCGGTCCAGGGTGATGAAGCCAGTGGCCTGGAGGCACACAGCTCAGGGCCTGCAGGAGAGAGTCAACTAGCCCCAGGCCTGTCTGTCTCCAGAATCCACATCCTCTCCCCTCACTGGCTACCTGGAGTGGGTGCCTGCTGTTGTGTGGGGCCCAACCCCCACTCTTCATTTCATTCTCACAACGAGCTTCTAAGCGAGAGAGAGAGAGAGAGAGAGAGAGAGAGAGAGAGAGAGCGAGCGAGCGCAGTTCCGTGCGTCAGAAGAAGAGACTGAGGTTCTGAGAGGTTCCAGGACAGAGGCAAGCTCTGCCCCCAGGTCAGTCTGGCTCTGCATCCGGGACTCTTTCTCTATAGCCAGACATTCTTTTCTTTCTGAACGCGCCTGTATTGTATGTCCCGACAGCACAGGCAGAGAGAGGCGCTCTCCAGGAGAGAATCTGGGGAAGAGCTGATGGCAGGTGCTGAGCAGACAGTGTGGGCTCTGGGTTTCACAGGCATCAGGGGATGGAAGCCATAGGTCAGCGGCTCCAGCTCTTCCTCCCCCTGCGCCCGACCCTCCTTCCAGCTGCTCTTTCCTCATCACCGGCGGGGGGGGGGGGGGGGGGGGGATGGAGGCCTTTTGTCTTGATTAGCAGTGACTTGCGTGTGAAGGGGGAAGCAAAGAGAACTGAAGGGGAATTCTCAAGGTCAGCAGGCGCTCCTTCTGCTGAGAGTTCAATTCTGCAGAGAAGGGAAGGGAGACCCACGGCTCCTCTTTCCGCCTCATGCCCAAAAGGCTGCCCCCCTAGAAACCCTCCTGCCTGGGACCTGCCATCCCACTCTAACACGTCACCACTGCCTGCTTCCCGCAGGAAAAGACGGAGCTTGGTGCTAAAGAACACCTTCACGTTAACTCAAAAGTGGGCCCTGGCCGGGTGGGCTCCGTGGTTAGAGTGTCGGCCTGCGAATCAGAGGGCCACGGGTTGGATTCCCAGTCAAGGGCATGTTCCTCGGTTGCAAGTTCGATCCCTGGCCCAGGTTGGGGCGTGTGAGGAGGCAGCCAATCGATGTGTCTCTCTTAGGGTGATGCTTCTCTCTCTTTCTCCCTGCTTCCTCGCTTCCTTCCACTCTGTCTGAAAATCAGTGGGAAAAATATCCTAGGGTGAGGATAAAAAAACAACAATTAGAAAACAGACAAATCCACAGAAATGAAATGTCTCACCCCCAAAAAGATGGGCAAAATCTAGAAGAGCAAAAAACCCAGTGCTGTCAGGGATGCTGCAAAATGGCATTCTTGTCTATTATCTGTGGGAGAGGGGGGTAGGAGGGGAGGGGGCGGGGGAGAGAGAGAGAGAGAGAGAGAGAGAGAGAGAGAGAGAGAATGAATATTCAAGCTCTCTGATATCTTCTTATTAGGGCATAATCCCATTATGAGGTCCCATCCTCAAGACCTCATCTAAACTAATGACCTCCCAAAGATCCCATCTCCAAATACTATTACTTTGTGCTTAGGGCTTCAATATATGAATGTGGGGGCGGGGACACAATCCAATCCATAGCAACCCTTGACGGAGGGAGCATGAAGTCATCGCCGAGGGGCTCAGCCTGGCAGCTCTGACAGATGCTAGAGACCAGGCCTCCGGTTGTCCCCAGCAAAGGGCGAGGGCGCTAGCCAGGGCATTTACCTACCAGGTCCTGCCAGCCCTGGGGTGAGAGCTGATTCCGGAAGATACTAGCTCCCGGCAGGTCGGCCCGCCCTGTGAGCTGAGTGCCCACCTGCGACCAGGACAGCTCCCCAGGCAGAGGGGTCGGTGCCAGTAGCTGAGGCTGCTGGGTTGCATGCCCACCTGTGGGAAACGCTGAAGATGGGCAGGCGGCTGTGGACGGCTGGCTGCGGGTGGGCCTGAGGGCTCAACCCAGGGCCGCCAACTTTCACATCCAAGCAGAGGAGGAGTTCCTGGGAACTTCAGCTGTCGGCCTGGAAGGTTCTAGAATGAGGGCGTCTCCTGGTGAAGAAGGTGGGAGCATGGGGTTAAGGCAGAGTTCTCTCCTAGCTGAGATGGCTGACTCAGGTGCGCACTTTGTAGTGATGGGGAAGCTCAGGGGGTGGGGGCACTGGGGGAGGCGGGATGGGGGCTGGTCCAGGGAGAGAGGACTGGACTCGTGAAGATGTGAAGGCAGACAGGTTGGAGGGAGGACCAGACTGAGATGCAGATATAATGACCGGCCTGTGGGAAGAAACAATGAAGAAGCTTGATTGACAGCTGTTTGTTCAGGAAATAATAGGTGAGGGCAAGGCAAAGGAGCTTGGAGGGAGAGAGGTGGGCGGGGGTGGGGGGGGGGAGGCATTGGCTTCGTCGCCTCATTTTTCTTGCTCCTTTTTGGGAGCGGAGTGAGTTGATTTCTGTTGATGCTGGAATACCGTCGCTATCAAAATAATTGCATTTTCTTTCATTGAAAATAAACACACGTCGGATGCTTCCTCACACTTGGTTTCTCATAGCCTTTGAAATTGCTTATTGGTTTTGCCTGTCGGCGCCGCGCGCCTACGGAATGTAAAGTATACCGGTATTTTTGAAGGGCCATTTGCCATCATTAGGAAAATTAACAGTGCATGTTGATTTTGACCCAACACGTTTGTGAAATTTGACAACGTTTACCGTTGGAGCGGCTGAAGGAGAAGATGCCAGAGAGAGGTGAAGAGCCAGGAAAAAGGATTCCTTGGGCAGTAAGGCGTTAACAGTTGACACCGAATGCTTACCGTGATCTGGGCTGTGAGCTAAGGGTTTTAGTCATTTGCTCCCACAATTCAATGAAGGAGGTATTATTATTATCCTGGCTTTACAAATAAGGAATTGGAAGCATAGAAAAATATTAAGTGACTTGCCACAGGTTACACAACTGATAAGTGACAGAAATAGGAGGAGAAATTCCCCAATTCCACCGGTTACGTACGTCATACCCACATACCTTCACTTAGCCTTGTCTACCGGGACTCATCCTATATAATAAAGGGCTCATATGCAAATTGTCCCCTTGACTGGGAGTTGGACCAGAAGTTCGACTAGGGGGCAGGGCCGCTGGCCAATCTCCCTTCCCTCCCTCCCCCCTCCAACCTGGCCCGATCACCCTGATCAGGGTGCCCACCCAGACCCCACCCATGCATGAATTTGTGCACTGGGCTCTAGTCTCTATATAATTTCTCCTCCTCCTCCTCCTCCTTCTTCGTCGTCGTCGTCGTCGTCGTCGTCATCTTCTTCTTCTTCTTCCTCTTCTTTTTTGCCCAGCTGTATGGAGAGGTAATTGACATAATGTGTAAATTTAAAGTGTACAATGTGATGATTGATACACGTCTATATTACAAGATGATTATCATATTAAGGTTAACACCTCCATCACCTACGTAATTACCATTTCTGGTTCCGTGATGAGAACATTTGAGGTCTACTCTCCTAGCTCCTCTCAAGTATACAACACAATATCGTTACTGATAGTCATCCTGCTGTACATTAGGTCCCCAGAACTTACTCATCTTATAACTGAAAGTCTGTACCTTTTAACATCTCCCATTGCCCCTGGCAACCCTCATCCCCCCACTCTGTTTCTATGAGTTTGAATTTTTTAGATTCCATATATAAGTGAGACCATAGAGTATTTGTCTCTTTCTGTTTGACTTATTTCACCGTTGCCCCATTTCTTCAGCCCTGGCACACTATCAAAACTTAAATGCAGCCCAGCCGGTGTGGCTCAGTGGTTGAGCTTCTACCTATGAACCAGAAGGTGATGGTTTGATTCCTGGTCAGGCAGGGCACATGCCCGGGTTGTGGGCTCTATCCCAAGTGTGGGGTGTGCAGGACAGGAGGTAGCCGATCAATGATTCTCTCTCATCGTTGATGTTTCTATGCCTCTCTTCCTCTCCCTTCCTCTCTCTGAAATAAAACAAACAAATAAACAAAAACCCAAAATGAAATAAAACTTAAACTCGGGAGACCCGTACAGTGCCAAAAGCTTGGGTGGAGGGCTGATATATTTCCTTGCAAATTCTGTGTCAAATATAAAAGCCCCATTTTCCACCAACAGATCATTACACGGTTATGGAGCTGATGGCCAAATTGCAGTGATGAAAGGGAAATTTCATCAGGCCTCAGGAAGCGACTCAGAATGATGACTATCTACTCTGTTTCTCTCTTCTTTCAGTTTTATGGGCAAAAACCAAAATAAATGGGAAGACAGGCTGTATGTATCACGGAATGCTCTTTACTTTGCTCCTCTGCTGTAATTGTCAAAAATGACATTTTGAACAAGTGTATTAATTCGAATTAGACGTCCTTTTGTACTAAAATGATGGGTAGCTCAGTTGGTTAGAGGGAGTTGTCCTGGTACCCCAAGATTGAGGGTTCCATCCCGGTCAGGCACATACAAGAACCAACCGATGAATGCATGCGTAAGTGGCACGACAAATCGATGTTCCTCTCTCTTTCTCTGTCTCTCTCTAAAACCAATAAAAAATGATAAAACAAAAATGACGAGTCCAGAAACACATAAAGTTATTTCTGTTGTCTTTGATGTAAGACTGCAACATGACAGGAAACAACTTTATTTTCCCGACAAGAAGTGAAGTTGCCCACATGGTCTGATCGTTAGCATAGGGGCTGCTGTTAGACGTTGTGACACAAACTTCGGAGCATGATAATAACTTTAAAAAAATATTTTATTGATTTTTTTTTTTTTTTTTTTTTTTTTTTTTACAGAGAGGAAGGGAGAGGGATAGAGAGTCAGAAACATCGACGAGAGACTAACATCAATCAGCTGCCTCCTGCACATCCCTTACTGGGGATGTGCCTGCAACCAAGTTATATGCCCTTGACTGGAATCGAACCTGGGACCCTTCAGTCTGCAGGCCGACACTCCATCCACTGAGCCAAACCGGTTTTGGCAATAATAACTTTTCTGGGTCCCCCACTTATCTCCTGTGCCTACCATCCTGTGTACTTCTGCATGGTTTATGGCTTTAATATCATTCCGTGGGTTTGTCCAAATCACATGACGATGAAAGCCTTCTCGACGAAGATCCAGCTGAGGAATGAAGAACAATGTTTGCGTTAAATGTAACGAGAGGTTCTTTGGGCTGGAATGGAGCACCTTGCCATTTGTTTGGCGGGGTCACAGACAGGCCCACTTACAGGCCCCGCAGCTGTGAGTTTGCAAACTCTGTTCTTGTGCACCAGGGAGACATGGAAAGCCGGTGCCCTCGATTCTGGAAGGAGCGATACCACCGGTAGAAGGATAGTGATGTTCATGTGGTTGCACGCGGTTGTCAGGGGATTATTAAACATTAACCATGTGCTACAAAATGCAAGATGACAGATGGGTGCCTGGGATGGTGAGGACAGGCATGAGGCACAGCCTCCCAGGGAAAGCTCAGGTTCTTGGCTCTTCGTTTCTGGAGGAATAACGCAGCCTTTGCAGCCCGTGTTGGGTAGGTCAACCTCTTGTTTCACTTGGGAAGCTTCGGGAGGAGGCAGATGCGAGTGGGGACCTGCGTTGTCCCAGCGCATGAGTCTGGGGTCTCCAGAGGGGTCTCAGAGGGGTCCTACCTTATCGCCTTTTGACCTTATCCCTTGAGCCATATGAGGGCAGGGACTGTGTCTGTTTTGTGGTTCTGGTGCCTGGCATAGAGTAGGTGCTATACATATTTGTTGCACATACAGGTCCCGGGAGCAGCATTAGCATGAGGAGTATATAAGACGAGGAGGAGGTGAGGACGGGCGGTTTGGTGCCATCTGTCCCTTGTAGCAGACTCCCTCCTAGAGGCTCAGGAGAGGAGAGTCCATCCTTGGAGCTCCGTGTCCCCCCCTCTTCTTTCTCACGTGCCCTCAGTTCTGGAGGTCAGATGGCTGAGTAGCAGGACCAGCAGAAATGCATGGAAGGAATTCTTAGGCCTCCCAGAATCAGCTTCCGGGTTAGACTTCCTCAAGGGCAACCCAAGGGCACTCGGCGGGAGAGGAGCCACCACACCCAGGCCTGGCCTCTGAGCTTCCCAGAGAAGGCCGAGGCAGTTCGCGACTCTGTCCTTTGGCGGAGAGGTCACGTGTGCTTGTGTGCTCCTGTTCTCGCGTGGACATTACTCAGCGTTTCCTAATTGGCCTGACCATTTTCCCGGTGGTTAATATTCATCTGTCAATGATGGAAGCATAAATAAATAACTCCGGTTCAGGCGCACCTTATTAGGCCATACATCATGCTGGAGAGTCCGCATTCTTTTAACCAGGAAGATGAAATTAGAAGCATCTTGAAAAAGCTTCCCTGCTATCAATCATGTCATCTCGAACATGTTCCTAAGCTTGCTGCTGGCTTCCAGAATAGATGTTTTATTCAAAGGAATGTGTTTAAAGAAAATGACAGCACTTTCCTGATTTCAGCCTTTTCAAAAACAGGAACTCTTTCCAGCCCTCCTGATGAGGAGCATTCGGGCGCCGTGGCAGCTGAGTGAGGCTTGAGAATGTCCTGACCCTTTGGGAAGGGGGCAGGGACAGAGAGACAAGCTGTCAGGCTTCAGCGGCAACGTGTCTGGGTCACATAAGTCCCAGCAGATATCGACGTGGGATGCGGCCACTCTTCTTGGTTTGCCAGTGGCTGTCTTCTTGTCCCTCGTGTGGCGGAGAGCAGATTAAGACCCTGTCTCCTCTTTTTATAAGAGCACCGATTCCTTTTCAAAGGCCCCACTCTCATGACCTTAATGGGCATCTAACCCTATTACCTCCTCTAAGCCCCACCGCCAAGCACCTTGACATTGGAGGTGAGGATTCTCTTATCCCTGGCTCACTGCCTGCTACCCTCAGGGTGCAGGATACAGGACTGAACATTCTCCAATGCCCTTTGAGCTCTGACCTGCCGGACCCCGGGAGAGATAGATGAGGGGTTCACGGGGCTCTGTGCATCCAGCCCCCTCTTTCCAGGAGGGCTCAGGGTCTCCACTGCCCCAGCCCACGCCTACAATAAACCCCACAGCACGGCGAGTGCAGTAACATAGAGCCCGGACCAGGAGAACAGGCGTCTGCCCAGCTCTGTCTACCCCACGGCCTTGGGTCAGTCACTGCCCCTCCCACGCCTTATGCTCCCCATCCAGAAAGCAAGGCCGTTGGATGGGCTGGTCTCCAAGAGCCAAGGTTTAGTCATCCTCCTGGGAACTAGAAGGCGGTGAAGGCTTAGATGTATTTCTGCAAAACAAACAGAACTTGACCTCTTATCCCCAAGCCCAGGCCCCGAGGGGTGGCGTTCCTCTCATTGGAAAGATGGTTAGAATCCAGAGCACGTAGGGAATCAGCCCATTGGGTTCAGGCCTCTGGTCATCGATGGAGGTCACTCTAAGGGCAAGAACCCTCAACGCTTGCTCACTCCCTGATGGCCCCCAAGAACAAACACCGGAGCCTGCACATTCCCCTGGGTTGGCATTCGGTGCTTCTTGGAAGGAATGCTGGGCCTGGCACGGATGTCATGTGCGAGTCCAGCTTCCTCACGTGCCTTTGAGGAAACAGAGGCCCTGAGGGAGGGAGTCACTCCCCTCAGGTCACACCCAGGCGGTGGCCGGGATGGGACTGCAGCCCAGGGCTCTGCCCGCCCCCCTCCGGGGCCCTCTCCACCACCCCGGATTTGTTTCTCGTTTAAAGGCATCAACACAACTCCTTCAATCGCACAACTTCATTTTGAATCCTTTCCCTTCTTTTTCTATTTTTTTTATTTCTTTATTAAAATACATTTTATTGATTTTTTACAGAGAGGAAGAGAGAGAGATAGAGAGCTAGAAACATCAATGAGAGAGAAGCATCGATCAACTGCCTCTTGCACATCCCCTACGGGGGATATGCCCGCAACCAAGGTACATGCTCCTGACCGGAATCGAACCCAGGACCTTTCAGTCCGCAGGCTGACGCTCTATCCACTGAGCCAAACCGGTTTCAGCTCCTTCCCCTTCTTGATGCATAAAACATACAGTCGGAGTTTGTAAAAAGGCAGAAACTGACCCTCCACTTGAGGACAGATGCGGCCAACCACACCCACGCACCACCCTGAGCTTCCAACAGGATGGACTGGCAGAACTCTCCGTGGACAGTGCTTCCCAGACAGACCTCACGGAATTAATAATGTTGAGTCTGACTACAACGGTTCATCTGAGTCAAATGGGTCGATGATGACAAATGTGTCTCCCGCCAGCCCCAGTGTAACAAATGGGAGGCGTGAGATTGAATCACAGGAAGCAGCGGCCAGCACAGATCCCGGTGCCATGAAGCCCAATGCCCTAGAGTCCCGTCTGGCAAGATGCCATCCTATGGAAGGAGGGAGGTAACTGATAAAGTGCTGGGGGTAGGGGAGGGGCCGGCAGTTCTGTTGGCTGATGGTGGGGGGCAGGCATATGGACCAGGCCCTGTAAGAGAATGTACAGATATGACTTGAGGCCCAGAGAAGAGAATGCGTAGAGCACATTGGAAGAACGGCGGACATCAGTGGAGAAATGATTGGAAATGGCTGGATGGAACCCATCGGTGAAGGTCTCCACGGCCAGGCTTAGGGCTCCTGCCGACACTGAGGAATTAACCAGACAGCAGTAACGGTGCGGCTGATGGAGAGAGGAAAAGGTAGACTTTGGAGGAAAGGTATTCTTACTAGTCAGTGACCTTTGGCAAGCCAGGTAACCAGTCATCTCTGCCATGGTAGAGAGGGGTTTTTATTTCACAAGATAGTTCATGACATACTACCTTTTACAAACATGAGAGTGAACACGTGTTGGTGTGCTACGCTTCTCGTAACTTGCGTCCTTGAATCTTCAGAAGGACGTTCTGTGGTAGATACTGTTCTGATCTCATGTTAACTGTCGAGGACACTGGGACTCAGGCCTGGGCTTCTGGTTTACCCCACCCCAGCGTGAGAGAGCGGCCCACCTGGGCGATGGTGCCAGGCTGGCTGTTGCCCACGGTCCAGGGTCAGCGCTCTCCACCTACGTGGTCTTATGAGGAGCCAGCACGTGCTGATGAGCATTTCAAAAGAGTAATTTGTTGAGTCTTTGCATCTGCCCTACCAGGCTGGTATATTGCTTCTCCCAGGACATGGATGAGGACGGTGGTGCCCATTCCTATCAGACAGCTGATGCCTGAGATCCAGGGTTTGGTTGATTTTCATGCACCAGGCCACATGCCCAGAGATCCCAATCCAATCGCCTGGGTGGTGCTGGATATCAGTATATCTGCCTGCGCGATTCTGATGTGTAGCTGGGGCTGAGAACTCCCTGGCCTGGTGGCTAAGCTCATATGCATAAAAAAAGGAGAAAAGGTATTTTTATTGATTTCAGAGAGGAAGGGGGAGGGAGAGAGAGGCAGAAACATCCATGATGAGAGAGAATCATAGATCGCCTGCCTTCTGCATGCTCTACACCTGGGGATCGCGCCCACAACCAGGGCTTGTGCCCTGACCAGGAATTGAACCGTGACCACCTCCTGGTTCATAGGTCAACACTCAACCATTGAGCCATGCGGCCAAGCTAAGCTCATATTTCTAACCGAGACTTAAAAAGGAAAAATCCGTGCTCTTCTCTACCCACGATGCCCATAGATTCCCAAACTTAGATACTTGTTCAGGAAACCAACTGGCTTTAAAGAAAATAAAGTTTGAACTATACTGGGACTACTGTTTTATTTTCTAATATATTTTTTGAAGGCAGGGTGAGAGAAGCTTTTTAAAAAAGTTTAGATGTACTGGCACATTCATAGTAGTGCCCAGGGCAGAAATAGCTTTTATTCACCTGTCAAGCTTCTGTCATCACCTGCCAACACAACATGTTTTTTCCGGAACACATTAGGAAGAATATGAACCGGGAGGCTCCCAAATGGTCGGAAGTGTGGGCTTTGGTAGAAGAAAACGCGCGTGTCACCCCTACCCTCCCTGCACGCACGCCCCCGTGTGCATCTCGGGTTTGCTTATATTTTATAAAGAGATAATTTGCAAAAGCGCCGTTAATCCCGTCATGCTTTATCATTTAAATGTCTGCGGAACCGGTTGCTGACATGCCACTGATTAGCAGCAGACCTCGGTGCCAAATTAATCAGCATCTGATCCAGAGTGTGTATTAAAGATGGAATGAGATTTTAAAAAAACACAACACAAAACACACTACTCTTCTCCCCCACATCCCTTCTCCGTGAGCTGTGTCACCAGGATGCCCACCCTTTCCTGCGGTTTGGGAAGCTAAAAGCTATGTTTGAATACTTCTCTTACACAAAAAAGACACATAAATGATAAACTGTCAAAACATTAGTGTAATTTTCCCCGTTGGAGAAATTGAATTACCTCCGCTTCCTTTGCTATGGTTGCGAGGAACTGTCAGTCACTCCGCCCAGAGTTGGGGGAGGGGGTGGGGAGTGAGGCCACCTCCATCTCCCATGCGTGTTCTAGGGATGTAAGCCTTTCCAGGAGCCACCTGCTTCCCATCCTTCCCAAGGCATAGTACGTCCTTGATTTTGCCCTTGATTCTGTGTATGACCCTGTATCCTTCCAAGAAATAATAATAATAAAAGATGTTGGCCAGGTTTCGCTTTTATTATTTGACCAAAAATAAATAAATAAATAAATAAATAAATAAATAAATAAAAAAATAAAAAAATAAATGAAATAAATGAATGACTACATCAATCCTGATACAAACATTTGAAGGAAAATAAGGCTAAGTTTAAAAAAAAATTTCTTTAACCCAGCCAGTGTAACCCAATGGTTGAGCATCGACTTATGAACCAGGAGGTCACTGTTCAATTCCCAGTCAGGGCACATGCCCCGGTTGCGGGCTTGATCTCCAGTAAGAGGCGTGCAGGAGGTAGCCAGTCAATGATTCTCTCTCATCATTGGTAGATATTTCTATCTTCCTCTCCCTCTCCCTTACTCTCTGTTATCAATTATATATATATATATATATTCTTTAAAAACATACCCATAAATAGTTAAAGGGATTTGCCTTCCCAGGATTCCTATGAATATTTCAAGGAAAACACATGCCTAGAAGTGGTGCCCCTTGGACCCCCAGTGGGTCGCCGCCGTCTGGGTGTGAGTGGACTTCTCTGCTCTCCCTAGCAAACATTCTCAGTGTTACACTTCAGTGCATCCTGGTGCTAAAACGTGGCCCTGGGGCTGGACCGCAAGCGCGGTGGATGTTTTAATTTTCCTACTGAAGGCTTCTTCTCACTAACCAGCCTCGCCTGCCCCTCTTTCCCTCCCCGGGCGCGACCTTCTCCTCTCCAGGCTCAGCAGGGCCCAGGCCAGAGCGGAGGAGGGCAGAGGGCGACTCCTGCCTCTTCCCTGGCAACGTCCCACGGCTGACCTGTGCGAGCCCCCACTCTGGGCGACCCCCGGGCAGGCTCACTTTTCCTACCGCTCCGTCAAGCCCTGGCTCTTCGCATCTGAAAACCTTACTCTCTTCCTTCTAAATGCATTTTCAAAGGTTACGGTCCGTGAAACGATGCCCCGTCTCTCCATGAACTCAATTTTGGCTTGGTGAAATGGAAAGCAGTGGCTCGAGGTGGGCAAGGAGCCTCTTGTAAAACAGAAGAATTACACCTTACCCCTCAGTGTTTATTGCAACATGGGTCAAATGTGGGGCCGGCATTTTTTAGCTATCACTTCCCATGTCCAGTCGCAATAAGCTGGAACACCCAGACTTCTCGAAGAGGTCATGGTTTCTTCGACAGAAGTGACCTCTCGTGCATCTAAAAGGTACAAACCCACCCTAGCTGGTTTGGCTCAGTGGATAGAGCGTTGGCCTGAGGACTGAAAGGTCCCGGGTTCTATTCCGGTCAAAGGCACATACCTCGGTTGCAGATCCGATTCCGGGCCCTGGGCAGGGTGCGTGCAAGGAGGCAACCAATCAATGTGCTTCTCTCACGTGTTTCTCTCTCTCTGTCCCTCCCCCTCCCTTGCACTCTCTCTAAAAATAAATAAGTGAATACAAATAAAAGGTACAAACCTGCAGCTAGAGGTGCTGTCGTTCAGGATAGTGGTTTGCAAACTGCGTGGTGTCCTTTTTAAAGCAGCAGAACCTTCGTTTCAATGACGTATTCCACAGGCGGAGACACGTCATCTGCAGCAGACTCAGCCCGAGGACAAGCCGGGGCTCATGAGCACGTGCCTCTCCTTCAAGGCCATTCTATTTATTTATTACTTTCTCAGTGGAAGGTGAAAAGTTGGTGCTGGGCTTTTCTACCACGACAGAGCTCTTGATTTCATAGGCCAAGGTCAAGGTCTACCTGTGATCCAGATAGTCAAAGCAGATCCGTTGAGATCACGAGAGAGGCCAGGACACAGGCTCCCCGGGCTACCTGTTCCCCGTGTAACCTGATTTCACAGAAGTTCCTGGTAGAGTGATGGTCGTGTCCAAGCTGCATGGAGTGCATGCCGTGAGCCGGATGCTGTGCTAGAAGTCACTTGCATGTCTTCTCATTCTGTGTACACAGCTGTCCCGGGAAGTAAGTGCTGTTTTGCTGATCAGCTAAGTTCAGAGAGGTTGAGTAACTCACACATGGTAACATAGTATGTCAAGGGCTCGCCTGGGACTTGTACCCTAGTGATGAGTAAGCACCGCCTCCTAGAGCTAGCTTTGCAAACCCTGCCACAGGAGCAGATCCTGTTTCCTTTTCTCTTCCTTTCCTTGTTGTTCATCCCATCCCATCCCATCCCATCCCATCCCATCCCATCCCATCTCATCCCATCCCATCTCATCTTGAGTCTTCCCTTCTCCCCCTCTTCTTTGCCTGGAGACAGCCTGATCCATGTCGTCTTCTCACCCAGGGGCTGCTGACACCCGCCCTCCCGGTTGCTTGAATGGAAATATCACCAGGAAAGCTGAGTTGGACAGTTTATGCCCTCACACGTCGTAGGAATGTGCAGAAAAAATAATTTGTGGTGTGTGAGTTGAAACAGTACACTCCTCCTGGACCCGAAGCCATGTCCTGCCTCTGATAACATCTGGCTGGTTGTCTGGCCCACGGCAGGTCACGTGTGCCTGCGTGAGGCGGAACGCTCTCTTTCAGGAGGGCCGAGATGGCAGAGGCCCCTCCCCAGCTTCTCGCAGGCCGAGGCACTGAGCTTCTGCCAACAAGGAGGACACCCTCGCAGATAGTTTGCCCAAACCCTGATGCCTCCAAAATGATCTGTTTGATCACCGAGGCTGCCTCCCCACAGCGCCCCCTGGCTGCCATCACAGGCCTCCTATCATCATCTGGTCTTGTCTCCAGCTAGTTCTAAGGAAGAGGGGAGGCCCTGACAGCAGGAAACCTCTCACATCCTCTCCTTTACTTCCAGTCCTAACATGGAGACGTTGGACTCCGGAGTTGTGCACCAGGGCTTGGTAGCAAGAGCAGGTCTGGAGATGAGGTTGGGGCAGTGGGCCTCCTGGTGGTCACAAGAGAGCCACAGGCAGCCTGGGGATCTGGGCAGGCAGGAAAAGAGGTGATGGACTTGATAGAATGTGGGCGCTGGGAGGACAAGCCCAGGGCCCTGACCAGCCCCTCAGTTTCCTGGTCATGATGGAAAGATCCATTTTGCAGGAGGCATCTCCATGGCTTCAGTCCTGGCCCTGGCGGAAATCCCCAAGTACACACATCCATTTCCTCTGGTACCAATTTGGAAAGCCTCAGAGAAGGACCCCATTGGTTTGAGTCACGTGAACTTCTTGGGTCAATTCCTTATTCATCTCTGGGTCTCTGTCTTCTCAGATCTCAAGTGGATGGGCGAGACGAAGTGGTCTCTAAAGATTCACTGGCTCCTCATGTCCTAAGGGTGAGGCGCCTTCTCATTTCTGCATCCCCAGAACCTAGTCCAGGGCATGGCACACACCGCACTGTGGATCTCCGTAAATGCGTGTGCCTGAGTCTGCCTCTTCCCAGTATCCACTTTCGCATGAACCACTTAGAACTGGATCTCATGCATGTCTCAGGATTCATGGGTTCTGGGCCAAACCCTGGATTGGGAAAGATGTGTTTATGATGCAGACCACGCTGGGGAGATTTTTGTCTAAGTAGCAACAGCTTGGAAACAGCCGCCTGTGTTGGATGGGCTGGTGGGAGCGTTCCTCTCCATCTTGGCTCTGCCCGCCAGGGAGGGATGAAGGATGGGTGCCCAGAGAGCTGGTGACGAGCCAGGCAAGGCCTCAGGAGACTGGCCTGCATGCTTTCCCTGAGGGCCTTCAAGGACAGTCTGTCGAATGCTATGCCCGCCCAACAGGTAACTCCGGTCTCTGCTGCTGAAGGAACCCAGGTGGTGGTGTGTCAGTTGGAGGTGAAGGGTTGGGGGAGCTGAGAAAATGAGGCACTCTCTGTCATCCCCGCCCCGTTTCCTCTTGAGGAGACTAGGAAGGGCTAGTAAGGAATTCTGCCCTCAGAGAGAACAATGGATTCACAGTGTGGGCGTTGGAGGCTGGATCCCAGCTCTGTTTTCCATCACCTGGGTGTGCTTAGACAAGCCGGTTAGCTTCTTTGAGCCTCAGCTTTACTATCTGTAAGATGGACCTGAGTGCATCGCCCCCCCTGACCAAGTTGTGTCTGAATAGTAATCGCACCGATGTAGGTTTAAGTCATTGTGACATTTTTGATCCATCCCGTTGCTTCGTGAAAAGTTACATCCTAAGTTCATGGCTCTTGTCTTGTTCCCGGCCATGATGCTAGTGGTGGGTTTGTCATAGATGGCCTTGATTATGTTGAGGTATGTTCCCTCTACACCTACTTGGTTGAGAGTTTTTATCCCAAGGGGATGTTGAATGTCGCCAGTTGCTTCTTCTGCATCTATTGAAATGATCATATGATTTTCATCTTTCCGTGTGTTAATGTGGTGTAAAGCAGGTAGATTGATTTGCGGCCGTTGAATCTAAATTCACGGTTTCTAAGCTGAGCGTGTAGCTCACCCGGGATTCTCTGCTCACACCTTGGGGCTCCGTACTGTATGTAATTTGACAGGAGTGCGTGCTGCTCTACAACATGTCAGCAGCTGATGGCAGCGTGGAGGGAGTGTGTGCTCGGCCTTAGCCAGGTCAGGTTCTCCACCAGCCACTCCACCATGCAGGCTTGTGGTGAGGACCAAGGATGCCTACTATGCCCAGGACACATGATAGGTGCTTTCCTATGTGAACCCTCGATACCCACAGAAAAAACCCTAGGGTGGGGGGTTGAAGTAACTGGAGCTCAGCCAGGGTCCCATGGACAGTGAGGAAGGGGATCTGGGACTCAGGTCTGAGAAATTCCTGCTCCCTGGACACGTGTCACTGAGCCGCCTCCTGTGCCCTTCCTGACCTTATGTCTGCATGGCTTCTTCAGTTGGTTTGAAAAGGGCTCTTTTCTGCTCTGATTCTTCTATATCCCGCTTCTGACTCCACTACCCGATCTCCCCTGCCCCCCCCCCCCCTCCAACTCTCTGTCTTTATCTGTTTTCTTGCTGATTCGCCCATGACCCCATCAGCCTGCCAGCTTGTTATCTAGGGATGGCTGAGGAGGAAGATGTTTGCCTGATAAAACGCCAGGGTTTCCGCCAGCTTTGAGCTCCCCTCCTGTGCACCGCCTCCATCCAGTATGTTTTCCCTCTCTGGCCTGGCTGGGGCACAGCTCAGCCGCCTTCCCCAGGGCCCCGTGCCTGCGCTCTTGTTCTCTTACTCCCGCACTGGGTGCAGAAGATGGTGCTTCCTGGCAACCAGTCCACTCCAGCACGGAGTCTTGGTGTCGGCAATCAAAGACGTTGCATGTTTAATCAAACGCATTAGTCTGCTTAGTGAAGTGGACTCCTGCGATTGGCTAGCCCTTCCAAAAGCAAAAGCTTCTCATGTTGTCCATTTTTGTACGAGCGGAGGAAAATGGCATTTTCTTTCCCTTTCTCCCCATCGTGCCATCACAGACACGCGCCTGCCATCTGCAGAAGAGTGACACATACAAAGAAGGGCCCTAGCCTGTTTGCTCAGTGGATAGAGCATCAGCCTGTGGACTGAAGGGTCCCAGGTTCGATTCTGGTCAAGGGCACATGCCAGAGTTGCAGGCTGGATCCCCAGTAGGGGGCATGCAGGAGGCAGCCGATCAGTGATACTCTCTCATCATTGATGTTTCCATCTCTCTCTCCCTCTCCCTTCCTCTCTGAAATCAATAAAAATATATTAAAAAAAAAGAAATAAAAAAGGGACATGCATGGGGAAGGAGACATGGGTATCTGAGCAGAGCATTTAGAG
The DNA here is from genome assembly GCA_036971965.1 of Nyctalus aviator. Taxonomy (NCBI): domain Eukaryota; kingdom Metazoa; phylum Chordata; class Mammalia; order Chiroptera; family Vespertilionidae; genus Nyctalus; species Nyctalus aviator. The sequence goes on from CM072936.1 coordinate 37,760,440, forward strand.
CTTGTTCAAAATGTAAGTGCCGCCCTCCCCAGTTTTGATCTCTGGTTAGAGTGACGGCTCTCAGACTGAAGGGTCCTAGGTTGGATTCTGGTCAAGGGCGGGTACCTCGGTTGCAGGCTGTATCCCTGGGCCTGGTTGGGGTGGGTTCAGGAAGCAACCAGTTGATATGTGTCTTTCACATCAATGTTTCTCTTGCTCTCTCTCCCCCTCCTCCTTTCCCTCCATTCTCCCTCTTAAAAAAAAAAAAAAATCAATGGGAAAAATATGCTCAGGTGAGGATTAACGACAACAAAATGTAAGCACCAAGGTCTGAGTTTATTAAAAGCCGAGGAAAGGGGAGCTTTGCATCCAGGAGGACTTCAGTACGTGGCCACAGAAATTCATGGGAAGAAAGGAGACCCCTACGCGCTCTGCTCTTCTGCAGGATGTGGTGCATGTGCCCGGGGTGTCCAACGTGGGGGGTTTGTGGCCTGTGAGTCTCATGTGAGTCTTTCCCAAAGTGTTTTGAAACCGATCAAAAGAGAGTATGTGGAGTTAGAAACCCAGAATTCTCCTCCTGGACTATTAAGAGGCATTTTGTGGCCTTAGACAAGTCAATGAAGCCGGTGAGACTTGAGTGCCAGACGGGAAGAATGGCTTATGCAGTGCTAGAATTTCTGAGCATGGACATCCGCTATGAGACCAAACAGGCGTGGGAGAGTGGCACTGCCTACCTCTCAGGGCCATTAAGATCATCTCCAGGTATGACAGTGCCCTAAAGTTCTGAAGAAACCTGTGCAGCCCTGGCTGGTGTGGCGCAGTGGTTGGGGCATTGGCCCTCTCATCAAAGGGTCACAGGTTCGATTCCTGGTCAAGAGCATGTACCTCAGTTACAGGTTTGAACCCTGGCCCTGGTCAGGGCTCATGCAGGAGGCAACCGATTGATCGACGTGTCTCTCTCACATAGATGTTTCTCTCTCTCTTTCCCTTCCTCCCTCCCTCCTGTCCATTCTCTCTGAAAAGCAATGGAAAAAATATCCTTGGGTGAGGATTAAAAAAAACAATAACAAAAAGAAATCTGTGCAGAATTGTGTGTTGTTGTAATTGTTGCTGTGGCCCTTCTGGATGCCTGAGGAGTGATGGGGGAGATGCTGCTTCAGGGATGTGGACAGGGCTGGACTGTAGGTCCCTCCCCTTCCCCTGTCCCCTCCCCACCCCGCTCCTGCCCACCGCCCAGGGCAAGTTCATCCTGGGAGTTCTGCTTTGCTCCTTCGGGAGTCAGAGCACATTCCTGGGTCCAGGCTTGGCCATCGCCACTCTGCCTGGCTGGGCCCGAGCAAGGCTCCCTCTAAACTGCTTCCTAGTTTTCATCCAACTGGAAATCTTAATCCAGTGGAGAGAAGGGGTCCCTCCACCTGCCCCAGGGTTTCTGCCCAGTTTCCTGCCCCCAGCCCCCTCCTCAGGTTCTGTGGCTCCTCCATACTTTCAGGGAACTGAGCTAAAGCCAATAATGGATCTTTTTTTATTTTTATTTTTTATAACCAGAGGGAAGAAATCTCTGACAAAAGGAATGGTCGTCAAGCATGCCAAGGATCAAACGTGGCTGAGTGTTTTGTTCACAAAACTGTAATTTGTAGATTTGTGTGTGTGTGTGTGTGTGTGTGTGTGTGTGTGTGTTAAGGGGGCTGGACACACACACACATAGCTCATCTAAATCCCACATTCCAGGAAAATGAGACACATGAAGCTTTCTCCTTGAATATCTGAGATGGAAAAAGCAATCCCACTGCAGACCACAGGAATGTTTTATTGTAGCAGGGCTTGGCCTCCAGCGGCCAGGCAGGGATGCTGAGCAGTGGTAGGCGGGGCCGACCATCCAAGGCGGGAAGTGAGGGCCCGTGGAGGGGCTGACTGCACGGTGGATGCCGGCTAGGGTGGGAGTGGGAAACTTTATTTCACAGATGCAGATTCCGAGAATCAGGAAGGTTAAGCAACTCACCCGAGGCAACAACATGAAGTAAACCTAGCAGCCCCGTGGCAGACAAAGGGTCAAAATCTGCACCCTACAAAGAGGTACGCACAGCAGGGTGTGAACCCAGGGGTCAAGTCCAGGCAGCTGTCCGTCAGTCACAAGCAGGAGAACCAACACCTATCTGTGTGTTCACTGTAGCACCCCTGGAAGGCCAAAACCTTCCCCCGAACCCCCGAAATCTTTGGCTATTGACGTGCCGTTGAATAAATTACAGTATAGCTGTGTGAAGTGATGTTGGGCGACCATTATAGCTGTGCTTTAAAGGATGTCTGCTGAGACAGGATCAAGTGTGAAGTTTCGTGGAAAACTCAGCAAGCCGTATGATCATGCCCCGCACGCATGCCTGCGTGGGCTCCGCCCACTCAAGAGCCCGCTAACAATGGGTCTCTGGTGTGATGCAATTATGTGGGATTTTTATTTGCTTCTGCATTTTCTTTTATATTTTATGCCCTTGTTTTCCAAGTTTCTATAATGAGCTCTTTGCAAGCAAGTTAGATACATTATTTTAATAAATCCGTGGCTGTTAAATTGGTGCGCAAAAATCCAAAAGCATTATGGGAACGAGTAGGTATAGGCATATTTATGAGCAGAAAAATCGCAATGCCATTAAGAGGTAACTTCTCTGTAATCTATATATAATCTATTCATAAATCTATTAACCTAATGCATCTTAATTAAGACACTAAGGATTTCACTCTCAACATTTGGCAAAAGGGTTTGAAAGTCACCTGGGAAAAAGTAAATATGCAAAAATGGGACAAAATAGTAATAAAAGGAGAGAGATCTTCCGGCCAATCTTAAAATGCATTGTGAAGCTCCAGCAATCAAAATGTTTGGTTTCAGAATGGAGCCCCCCAACTGTACCAGAACCCCAAGGGAATTTTAGTAAATGTTAAAAGAAGCACTTGGAATTAAATATTGGGGAGGGAAGGATAGGTTATTTACTCAAAGGGACAACGGACCAGCCATTTAAATTTAAAGAACAAATGATAAAGCTAGGTTCCTCTTTCTTTCCTTCACTCAGATAATTTCTAGGGAGGTCAGAGGGTGGTGACCTTTTATTTTTTTTTATTTTATTGATTTTTTTTACAGAGAGGAAGAGAGAGGGATAGAGAGTTAGAAACATCGATGAGAGAATCATCGATCAGCTGCCTCTTGCACTCCCCCTACTGGGGATGTGCCTGCAACCAAGGTACATGCCCTTAGACCGGAATCGAACCTGGGACCTTTCAGTCAGCAGGCTGATGCTCTATCCACTGAGCCAAACCGGTTTCAGCAAGAGTGGTGACCTTTTAAACCCTGAACTAGGCCCATTGCAGTGAGAAGGGCGCCCCCCAACTAAGCTACCCGTCCAGGGCATTTCCTGTTTTATTTTTCTCATAGCTCTTGCCATCCTCTACAGCCATACATTTCCTGGATGCCCATCATCCGTCTCCATATTGGGGTTCAAGCTCTTCAAGGACAGTTGTCCTGCCTGTCTTGCTCCCAGTCATCCCTGTGCCTGTAACCAGCGCCCAGCACAGAGAGGGTGCTCAGTGAACACCCATCTCCATCAGTGGCTTCAAACCTGAAAATGAAGCCAGAGGGAAGTATCGTTCTGAGCCGCCCAGAAGCACGATCTGCCGTACAGGGAGGGAGGCTGGGTCGGAGCGGACACTAATTCGTGCATTAAATAGATAACCGGCGCGGACACTCAGTGTTTCAGGTACGGATCAGGGTGCTGGGATGCAGTGGTGAGCAGCAGCAGGCCCTGCCCTCCTGGAGCTTCCATGCTGGAGAGGAGAGCAGAGAGAAGCAAGCAGACAAGTGGCTGTCCACGGGGAGGAGTGCAGCCAGAGAGACGGATGGGAGGATGGGACAGAAGACAGCAAGGGAAGGCTGCCTTCGGCCAGGGTCGCAGGAGCCTCTCTGAGGAGGGGACCTTTCAGCTGCGACCTGAGGAACAGGGCACCTTCCTCTGTGAGCTAGCTGGAGACAGGAAAGAACAGTCCAGAGGGTGAGAGGGCGGGGTATAAAGAGCAGATGGGAGAGAGCTCAGGGGGGTGGGTGTGAGCAGGGTCAAGTGTGAATCTGGAGAAAAAGGCAGCTTCTAAGCCAGGAAGGCCCCCGACCCCCCACCACCCCAAGTCAGCACTCAACTGCGGCGTGTATTCCAAGAATGATGGGAACCCCAGGAGGCCACAGGCCCCGGCTCCAGTTTAAAAAGATCACAGTTGCGGCGAGAGTGGAAATAGAAGGCTCCGTGAGAAGGTTATTTTGTACATTTTTAAAAAAATGGCCAAAAACACGGTAAAGAAATAAAATGAACAATACATCAGGAAAGAGGAAAAAGCTTGTGCTGTTTCACCCAAGGCTGCTTTTCCGAATTGATTTTCAGGTTATACAAAGTGAAATGAAAAACAAAAGAAAAAAAAAGTTTAGAAAAAATGGACAAGGGCTATATAAATAAGCAGGTACATCATCGCTCTTCCACTCTTTCTCACTCAAACACACACAACGACGCTGCTCAAGAAATGGTCCACCGGCATATAAAAAGACATTTACCTAATAAGAGAGAAACAGCCGAAACTGGTTTGGCTCAGTGGATAGAGCACCGGCCTGTAGACTGAAAGGTCCCGGGTTCGATTACGGTCAAGGGCATGTACCTTGGTTGCGGACACATCCCCAGTGGGGGTGTGCAGGAGGCAGCTGGTCGATATTTCTAACTCTCTATCCCTCTCCTTTCCTCTCTGTAAACAATCAATAAAATATATTTAAAATAAAAAGAGAGAAACAAATTAAAACAGTAAGCAGACCCACGATGCACTGCTCAGACTGGCTGATGGGAAAGAGGGCTCTCCTTTTTTCCGGGGTGGACTAGAGCCTGGGAAAAGGGGTGCTCCACACAGCTCATGGGAGGCCGGGGGTGTGGGTTGTCGGCGTGACCTTGCTGGACGGCAGTTTCAGGTCCAAGAAATGTATGCTCGGTGCTTCTCCTGCCGTGCCCGCAGCCCTGCTGTGATGGGGAAAGTCCTCCCAAGACCACCACAGCCCACCCACCGGGGCCGGGTTAAATGATATCTGGTTCAACGTCTGAACGGACCACTCTTCCTTCTTTAGAAAAAGGATGCGTTACATCTGTGTGTACTGCTGTGGAACCCTGCCCAAGGTGTACTATTTCATGAAATAAATAATAAAAAATATAAAAAAGCCAGGTACAGAGCCATTGGAAAACATTTTCTGGAAGGGATGTTAGGAAATGGTTATATGAACAGGTTGCTCGGAGAAGACTTCTTTTATACACTCGGTGGTGTCTGGGTTTTTAAGTTACACTTTATAAGTTCAACAAAAATAGGTTTAAAAAGAAAACAACAATCCAGGAAACATGAGCTATCATTCCGGGCAGAATAAATAATCATGACCCACCATAACGAATGATAAGGGTGACGAACAATCCCCTGCTTTCGCGGGACTGTGTGCCATGGACTGACGGATGCCTTCGGACTTGACCTCATCTCATTCCGTGGCCGCAGCCATCAGCACGTGACTGGCCCAGCATCGTGGCCTTGCTGGGGGCTCGGAGCCTATGCCGGGACTCTGCGTCCCTCCGCTGGGTTTTTCTCTGTTCTGAGGAGAGAGATGGAGGGCGGAAGAGGCAGCCATCCCGTTCCCCAGCACACGCAGATACGGGCGAACGTTAGAGATCCCTCATCTTTCTGAGCCTCCCCTCTGGTCCGCAGGGTGACCTTGGGCGAGTCGCTTCCTCCCTGTGCATGCTCTCCGACGCCTCCGCAAGCTGTAAATATCTCTGATTTATGCCGAACGTCTCGCTGAGGTAATTGAATTTTCAGGGTGGTACGTCGTAACTCATGCCTGCGAGTTGGAAACGCAAGTTCATGGACAACGCTGGAGGAACGGGGCTCGGGAGCAGCTCTGCAAATCACCTGCCTGCGAGCACTCTGGCCGCACCCTGGGGACGGCTCTCTGTGGGGGGAAGGTGTGCAGCCACTCGCTGGGCTCTGCTCCGTCTCTAGCTCAGCCTGTGCCCGCTCACCCAGGGCGTCCCTCCTCCCAAGGCCACGTGGCTCCCTCGGGCCGCCAGCACCAGCCCTGGCACTGCCTGAATCCCATTCCGTTGTGCAGACCGGTACTAACCCATCTCGGGGCAGGGTTCCTCGCGGTGTATCCTTTGAGCCCCGTCCGAACCTGGCATGTTGTGTAGACTTGACAAGTGTCTGTGAAACCCACTCTCACCTCGGCCAGTTGGCTTGCCTTGCCCTGCTCTGTAAGACTTTTCACCTCTGAATTGTAGACTTGGAGTTGAAGCCTAACAGAATCTTAGAGCGTGGGGCTGTGTAATTCAAGGAAATGATTAAGCCTTAGAAATTGAGTGGAAGCTGGCACGCATGGCTCAGGTTGGATCTCGGTCTATGACCCAGGAGGTCACAGTTTGATTCTGGTCAGGGCACATGCCTGGGTTGTGGGCTCGATCCCCGGTAGAGGGCATGCAGGAGGCGGCCGATCCGTGATTCTCTCTCATCATTGATGTTTCCGTCCCTCTGTCCCTCTCCCTTCTTCTCTGAAATCAATAAAAATATATTTAAAAAAGAGAAGTGGAGTGGAGGCAGCGTGTGGGTTCTATATGAGCGACTGAGACAGGTAGGCTGGTGTGCGTCCTGTTGGGGTCCCACTTGCCCTGGTCAGCGCAGCCCGGTGCTGCCAGGGCCCCAGGCAAAGCCCCCATGATTGTTGAGTGCCTCCTCTCCCAGCCGGCATCCACATCTCTATACCTGAGGGATATTTCCCCAGGACTTTGGGATGGTGCTGGGTCGTTTTAGGGCAGCATGGGAATGCCATGGAATTAACACCTCCTTTCCCCAACCCAGCAGTCCTCAACCAGCCAGTCTCGGAATTAATATTAGGTTGGGCCACATGAAATTGCCATTTTTGTTGGTCAAAAGTGGTTCAATAGTGGCGATTTCATGTGGTTCCATCTGATTTAAACACGGAAGCCCCCTTGTCTTTCCTTTGGGATTATATAGCTAAGGGAGGTTTGCTCACCACCCCCTGAGATCCTCCCCTGGTTCGATCCAGTCTGCATGGTGTAGCTGGCTTCACGGCATGCCCTTTGTCACCGTGGTCCCTTTCCTGTGTCACTTCCCACTTTCCCATTGATACTTCCTGGGATCACTCCCAAGTCGCGTCTGTGCACTTCAGGTGTCGTCTCTAACCACTGAGAGACACCTGCCAGGGTAAGTCTGTGCTCCTTTGAGAGGCATGGTGGCTCCTTTCGAAGAGGTGAGGGGCTACACGTGGATTAGCGTGGGCTCCTCATTTTTGGCCAAGCCCAGGGCAGCTGGTGCCACAGGAACTGGCTGGCTCCTTCCTCACTTGCCTTTAGCAGTCTCATGACAGGATGTGACAGAGGAACAAGCTGGAACACACAGAAAGGTACCCACATGTTCGTGTGTGTGTGTGTATGTGTGTGTATGTGTATGTATGTGTCAGTGTGTGTGCACAAATCTGGACCGTCCAATGGGCACTGGCACATGGGAAGGCGGGGCTGTCCAGAGCAATGGCCAAGAGACAGCTGGGCGCGGACTCAGGAGTATGGACCCTGATGCCCCATTTGCTGCCAGGACTCTCTGCCCAGGCTGGGGTGCTTTGTCCAAATGGCAGGATTCCGCAGTGGAAGTCTTGTCACCATACCAGCTCCAAACAGACGGAGGGAGGAGACAGTGAGCGTTTTGGACAGGCCTGTGACTCAGCAGGACGCTGGACTCCAGCCTGCGTTGGAGGGACAGCTCTGGTCTGACCACCCGGGTTCTGGATTTGGTGTGAGACTCTCCCGAAGACACAAGCTGGTGCCCTCTCTCCCCTCCGACCCAGTGCCAGGTGTGCCAGGTGGGCAAGGGGACATGTGACAGAGGCCCACCTCCTGAGAAAGTCTTTGTACAGGAGCCTGCCTTGCTCTCCAGGTGGGCCAACGCTGGGAGGCCTGGATTCTGGCCCTGGCTGTGGTACTGCGTTGGCGGCCATTCCCTAACTCAGAAAGCCCGTCTCCCCGTCTGTTGGGGGAGGATTTCTACGGTGTCTGCAAGAGCGTCCCGAAGCCACTCTTCAGGAAAGATGGCTTGGGCTGATAGGAACCAAATTCGCCCTGTCAGCTCCTCCTCCTCCTCCTCCTCCTCCTCCTCCTCCTCCTCTTCCTCCTCCTCCTCCTCCTCTTCCTCCTCCTCCTCCTCCTCTTCCTCCTCCTCCTCCTCCTCTTCCTCCTCCTCCTCCTCCTATTCCTCCTCCTCCTCCTATTCCTCCTCCTCCTCTTCCTCCTCCTCCCCCTCTTCCTTCTCCTTGCTGGGCATGGGCCAGAGCCAGAATCCAAATCCTAGGACCTCTAATGAGCTTGGATCTGATCTGGACCAGTGCGGTTGTCTTACGAGACAGCACTTTTCAAAGTTTGATCTGGAGAGCAACATTTTTTGTGGGCTGCTATTAAATATTCATCACTAAAAGGGTTCCATGGTGATCAGGTTAGCATGCCAGTTACAAAAGAAATGTCCCCCCCCCCCTTTTAGGTCAATTAAATTAAAACCAGCGGCAATTGAGTAAGCATTTATCCTATCAAAGCCCCCTGCTAGGCATGTGGATCTAGAAGGAGTGAGACTTGAACCTGGCTGCAGGAGGCTCAGGGTCCGTGGGGGAGACAGACTGGTAAGCCCATTATTGCCATACCTGCGCTCAGGGTAAGAGCACAGGTATATACAGGGCCTGGGGCTGGCAGGGAGGGGGTGATTCAATCTGGATGGGAGTGGGGGTCCAAGGTCTCACACAGGTCAGTTTTTTGTTTTTTAAGTTGGGATAAATTTGCCTGGTGGCAAGATGACCCCAAGACTTTCCTGGCAAGCACGATGCTATAGGTAAGGGGCAAAGTCCTGAAGGAGCAGGGGGTGTCTGGGGAACCACATGACACTTGACAAGTTGATATATATAGTTAGTTCCCGAGAGCGGGGCCGTGTCACCTGGAACGGCCCCACCGCCATTATCATGAGAAACAGAAGCTGCGTGTGTGGCTCCGCTGACCCTTCGGAAACACTGTAATCAGACACAGACAGCCGCTCAGACTGTCTGAGCCGCCGAGGAGAGGACGCTACGGGGATGTGGCAGCTGGGAGACAGCCAGGCTGATAGAGGTGACAGTCCCCCGAGATGCTGACAGTGATGGGAACTCTCCACTTGGTTTCAGTAAATACTCCGCAGCTTTCAGTCCGCGATGCCGCTGGATTCACAAAGCGCACCCTCTGGGCATGCTCAGATGTCCATATGCATCTGAGGATCTTGTCGAGGCTCAAGGTTCTGCGTTTCTAACAAGCTCCCAGGTACTGCCTGTGCTGCTGGCCTTCAGACCTCACTTTGAGAATTTCTAGCCCAGCTGGCCAGTGTGGCTCCGTGGTTGCGTCGATCTATGACCCAGGAGGTCATGGTTCGATTCCCGGCCAGGGCACATGCCCGGGTTGCAAGCTTGATCCCCAGTAGCGGGCATGCAGGAGGCAGCCAATCAGTGATTCTCTCTCGTCATCGATGTTTCTACCTCTTCCTCTCCCTTTCTCTCTGAAATCAATAATATATGTCTATGAATTTCTAGAGTAGGGGTCAGCCAGTTGTGGCCTGCTACTTGTTTTTTGTGAGGAAAGTTTATTGGAACACAACCATGCCCATTAGTTTATATATTGTCAACGGTACTTTCACACCACAAGGGCAGAATTGAGTAATTGTGACAGAGACTGTATGTCTCCAAAAGCCTAAAAAAGTTTACAGTCTAGTCCTGCATAGAAGAAGTTTGCTATCTTCTAGGGTCGTGGTTCTTGGCTGTGTAGTAGAACCACCTCGGGGAGCTCTTAAACATCTCTGTGCTCAGGGTGCAGCAAGGCCAATCAAACCACAATCTGTGGAGGTGGGCTTCAGGCATCTGTACTGCTTAAGGTGATTCTAATGCTTGGCCAAGATTAAGAAGCACGCCTGGTTCTGATTGACATTTTACCTGCAATTCAGGAACGTGCCACTAGGAGGCAATGCCATTGTCAAGATACGCACAAGAGGCTGAAGAACACAATTAGGTGTGGCTATCTGGATAACTCAAATGGGCTCTAGTCACTAAGATCTCCCAGCATAACTTAGAACTCACTCTAAAATTGAGAAATCAGCCGAAACCAATTTGGCTCAGTGGTAGAGTGTTGGTCTGCGGACTGAAAGGTCCTGGGTTCGATTCCGGTCAAGGGCATGTACTTTGGTTGCGGGCACATCCCCAGTAGGGGGTGTGCAGGAGGCAGCTGGTCGATGTTTCTCTCATCGATGTTTCTAGCTCTCTATCTCTCTCCCTTCCTCTCTATAAAAAATCAATTAAAAATATTAAAAAAATAAAATAAAATTGAGAAATCACTCGTAGGTGGTCAGTGACTATTAGCCAGTGGGCCTTATTCAGCGAATGCAAGTTCCTGGACTTTAGAAGTTGGCACAGATTTAACTGCTTTACAGATGCCTCTCTAACAAAAATAGCTTTTTTTTTTTTGGCCTGGACCTTATCTTTTCCAGTCTTGGCTGTTCTCATCTGAATTTTGCTACAGGCTCTTTGTCAGCATTCCCCTTCCATATGTGGTAAACGCCGCAGCTTAGATTAAACCAGTCACAAGTGTGAGCAGCATCTGTGTGGCTCTCCACAGCTTAGAAAGAACTCTCACATCTACTTTAGCATTTGCATCCTCACAGAACCCCATATAGGGAGCGTATCTCCAATTTACGGTTAAGGAAACCGAGGTGCTCAGCGTGGGAGGGACGTTTTCGAGAACTAGCAACAGGCAGAGAAGGGACTCTTACCCAAGTCTTCCGCCCATGACACTCGTTAGCAGCAACGGTTAACTTCCTCCCAATCGTAGGAAAAGCTCATTTTAGCCAATGTGACGGAGTGGTCTCTCCCGGCTCCTCTGTCTTCTCTGTGCTTCTGCTCGCTCCCTCCCGCCCCCATTCTCTGTGCCTCTTTTCCAATCCCTTTTAGATGAAGAAACGATTTTATAGCTTCTTTATAAATACTCCGCAGGTTTCAATCCAGTCCTTTTTGTAGATTCAGACAAAATCCCTGAAGGGGCCTGGTTCCCTTCTCCTTTTTTCCTTTCTGTTCGATATGTTTGAACCGTTTCAAACCTAACACATCAGGATGGATTTGAAACGCAGGTAGCCGGTAATTGACTCACAGATGCGAGTCTGAGCATTGCCACTCAGGCTATCACTCAAGACCACGGCAGGGGGGGCCCCCCCGGGAAGACAAATCGCCTCCAACCCCGATTCAATTTCATTTCCTCCGCTCCGGGGAACTTCACCCGCCAGCCTCACGCACGTTGGGAACAAAGAGCCGGTCTCCTTGAACCTGACCTGGGTGGGCTGGGAGGTGGCGAGAGATGAATGCTGAGCCTCCTTGGGCTGGCCCTTGGCTCTGGCACGGGGTCGTTGATTGGATTCCAGCAACCCAATTGGTTTCCTGTCTTCAGGACCTTATCTCTCTCCCTTTGGGGAATGAGGTGTCCAAACCACCAAGGCGAAGGGAGAGGAGTCCCAATGCTTGTCGTTGAATCTGTGCTTCCTCCCCTCTACCTCGTCCTATTGGGGGACCAATTTGTGATGTTCTCCGCCGAACAGGGAATATGCTTAACAAAGCAGTCTGTGCTGCAGCGTCCGGCGGGAGACATCCATTTTAGAATGGACGATAAATGTAAGTGGAGAATATTCGATGTTTATCAACCTTTGGAGATTTATTGCACCCCCGCGGGCTGATCAACGAGGTGGGTGGAGGTTCTGGCGAGGGATTCCGGATGTCCCGGGCCAGAGCTCATTTTATCTTGTGTTAGTGTTTAATAAGGCTGGTTCACTAAGTGTACAGTGAGACGTGATTTTGTTTTTATATGTTCTGGTCTTTAGAGATTAATATGCCTCACATCATAAAGAAACAGTGTCTTTGTGGGAGGGCAGTTGGGGAAATACGGATAATTACAGAGCTCTAATGGGATGTGCCGAAGCTGAGAGCAGCCAATGGCAGGCTTTCAATCAGAGGCCTTGGTCACAAATCATAGAAAAAGAATTTATTGGAAGGCTAGAGGGGCCACTCATGGAATTAAAGTGCAAGGTAAGAAAACAGGCTACAGAAAGCCAGGGCAAGTTCATGGAGCCCAGGACTGGGAAATAGGTCTTCAGATGTCTCTTCTCTGCCGTCAGCCTTAGTCTCTCCTCGTTAATTTCCCCACTTGCAGCTTCCAGATTCACAAGGGGCCCAGCCAGTGTGGCTCAGTGGTTGAGCATCGACCCATCATGCGCCAGGAGTTCACTAGTTCAATTCCTGGTTGCCTTGGTTGCGGGCTCAATCCTCAGTGGGGGGTGTGCAGGAGGCAGCTGATGGGATGTTGATTCCCATGGATGTTTCTGTCTACCTCTGCCCCTCCCTTCCTCTCTCTCTCAAGAAATCAACAAAACACACACACACATATATTTTAAAAGAAAAATAGGGAAAGGGGATCTTCTCTCCAGCGTCAGTTCACCTTCTCTGGAGGAAGGACTCTGATTGGTCAGACTTGGGTCCTAGGTCCAAGTCCCGGACCAATCCCTGTGGCTAGACAACAGCTTCAATTAAAAAGCAGGGCAGAGCTGTAGGGAGCAGAGTGGCTCCCTCAAGATGTGTGGGTAACACAGGCTCAGGTGCAACTCCCATTTCTGACTGTCCGTTTATGACAGGAAGAAAACCCAGAAAACTCTAGGGACCATTTATTGAACACTGATTTCTACACGTGACAGGCCTTTTAAAAAGATTGTTGAAGCCACTGAAATACATATGGCATTGATCTGTCATCTTATTTACGGGAAACAAAGGTCTGGAGAGGTTAAGCATCTTGCCCAGGGTCATGGCCCTGATACGAGGAGGAGCCAGTCCGATGCTTGCTAGTCTGGCCTCAAAGTCCGTGCTGTTAACCATGAGGCTATGCTGCCCCCGTCACACTGCACATCGAAATCTCTCTAAAGTACCAGTTTGCTCACGGCATTCCCTTAGTTAGACAGTCATCCCTGCCTTTGCTTACAGGGTCAAGTTCAAATTCCTTGTCCCGCCCACAGAGCCCTCTCAGTCTTTCATTTCTCCCAAGAAGGCCAGCCTTGAATTAACACACAGAGGTCGAATCCCTGATGCTGGGTTCTCCTGTCACCACCCAGTACTGCTCTACGGTTGAGTAATCCAAGGTCACTGTCTTCCCAGCTCCTACGTACCCCAGTGCGACAAGCCGGGGGTGAAACACACCCAGAGCCCCTCAGAGCTCCGAGCCCCTGGTTCCTATCACAGGGAAAAGCTGTAATCGGTGCATAGCATTTCAATTGCAAAAATATTAAAAAAAAATTTTTTTCATTAGGATTAAAAATAAAATAAAATCAATATGGTAGATCTTGAGCAAAACTCCTTTCTGCTCGCTTCCCTCCCTGCCTAGCCCTGCCTCGCTGTGCCCTTCCTTGCCCATTAGCTCTCCGCTCCATCACGGGGGTGTTGAAGGTTTGTTACTATTTGATGAGAACCTCGGCTGCGCTCGGGTGACCTCTCATTGGCAGGGAGCAGGGGGGCCTGCCCGTCACAGCCCGTTTTCGCTCCGACGGCCCAAGTGTATTCTGTCGTCGTCACAGCCAAGTCCTAGACGATGACACGTCTTCCCGAGTGGCTTCCTGTGGATGCACTTCCGTCCGTCCGCCTCACAGGACTGGGACTCGCTTGCTCCCCGAAGCGAGGCGGTGGGCCCGGCTGCTCGGAGGGTCCGGGCGCCATGTGGGCACCAATGGGCAGTCGTTGTCGCCGTGGTCATCACCGAACAGGACGAGACCTCCTCATGAGCCAGAGCAAGGGACAGGCCGGGCAGGGGCCGCCTCGCCGAGAGGCCTGGAGAAGAGAGGACGCCTGTGTGTCAGACAGAGGAGGGGGAGGCGAGTCTGAGGGACCCATAAGGGCCACACGTCTGAGGAGGTCGCTGTCGAGAGCCACCCAAGACGGCCCAGCCCATGGTCTGACAGAGCGCTGTGCGTCAGCAGACCCGCGTCTCCTTCTCATTGACTTATTTTGTTGATCAGTTCATTTTGTTTGTTAGACAAGTTTGTACCACAGATAAGTGAGATCATGTGATTTGTCTTTCTCAGTTTGGCATAATATTTCCCTTAGCGTAACGTGTTCCAGGTCCACCCACGCTGTCCCCCTATAAGGTAAGAGAGCCCTCTTTCTTATAGCTGCATGGTATTCCATAGACAAAGTTCAAGTTCTAAACCTGGGCACAGGCCTTCATGACCCTGTTAGCTCACCATCCCAGCTTTCCACCCCCGTGGCACTCCCGGTTGTCTAGCTGCCCTGCCATCGCCCACGCTGTCCCCTGCTCCTGGAGTCCCCTTCCTCCCTTCGACTCCCTGGCTGCGTCCTGCTTATGCAACAAGCAGAACCCGGAGTTTCCCGGACTTGCCGAGGCATCAGTGACAGCTGGCTTTGTGCCGGCCCAGGCTCTCGAGGCACCTCTGTCACTCCCTGTCCCGTGCACCACGCTCTCTAATTGCCCAGCTCCTCTGCTGGGCTGGGGCTGCCTGCAGGCGTCACCCTGTCAGACTCGTTCCAATTCTCCAGGGGGGCTCAGGGCCGGCTCCGTGACAGAGAAATTGTGGGAAATAATTGGACGGCCGTGGACTTGACGTTTTCATGCTCACACGTCTGTTCTTTTCACCTAGGCCTCAGATGCTGGAGGGTAGGTGTGATTTATTCCCGATTCTCCTTATGATCATGATTGGTTTCTGGCGTTCCCCCAGCCCCCACGCCGGCTCAGGCCTGTGCCTGTGTGTGATCGGTGGCTTTTGGAGACAAGAATGGATGACAGTCCTTCTTCCAGCTCTCGGGCTCACCGCAGCATCTCCCCTCGCATGTGGGTAGGCTGTCAGAGGATATTTTTATAGTCCTGTCATGCCGAGGAAGCCGGGTCCCTGAACCAGGTCATTGCTAAGGCAAAGTGATAGAGTTCCCAGATCTTTGCGCTCAGAGGAAATCCTCCTGCTCCGAGCGTCGTGACATGTGCTTTTGCGGCACATCTCACACACCTGTGGGGTGGCGAAAGGTAATTTAACACCTGTCCAGGCCGCCCTTGAGGTTCTCCACGTGGGTTAATGGGATGTCGGGAGCAGCCCTAAGAGGAGCATCTGAGTCCGCTGGTGTTACAGAGTGTAAGCACGCCCCCAGCAACGGACCCTGCCCCCTGCTTGGTTCCTACTCATAGGGCAGCCCAGGCTGGACTGCACTCCCCAGCCAGACTTCTGTGGGAATGACCCCCCTTCCCTGTGGCTCCCCTCGGGCTCCAGTGCGTAGGGCAGTGCTGCAGGGCAGGTGGTGGGCAGCTGCTTGCTGGGCCTGTGCCGCTGTGAGCACTGGAGTCCAAGATGCAGGTGTCACCCCGGTCCCCCAGGTCTAGGCATCTATTCTGCAAGAGGAGCCAGGATTTGGTAAAGCTTGCAAAAGGATTCGCTGAGAAACACAACCCAAACTGTGAAACGCCATGTGTCGGACTGACCAAACAGTACGTTCGTGATTGCTGTACTTTTAAGTGGCATGGGGCACAGCTTGGGTGTCCTGTTCACTTTCTGTCTCCTCCTGTTTGGGGACTGGTGCACCCCCCCAAGTCAGACCTTTAGTGTTTAGACAGAACCTTTAGTGTTTCCGTTTTGGGGCCAGAGGCCAGATAACGCTTTGCCGTGAAGCTGCGTCTGTCGCTCGATTAACGGGTGCAAATTCAACGGGGTGGGGGAGGGTAAAGAGTATGAGCAGCAATTACACAGAGGTCGTCACTACTATTTCCAGGCTTGCGTGAGAGGTGCTGATGGTGCTGGTCTCCATAGTCTTGGTACCTGTGAGCCTCATAGGTGAGCTCCGGCTTGTCTCCCATTGTGTGCAGAGGCGTGATTCTTCCATCCAGCCCTCTTTATTAGCTCCTGCCCATCAGCGAATCCATGATGCACAGCAGCATCTTTTACCGAGCAGGGATGTGTATGTACAAAGCAAGGCAACTAGTTTATGGGCAATTTAAGGGATTCTCATGGGACAAATTATTTTTTTAAAATATGTTATTGATTTTTTTACAGAGAGGAAGGGAGAGGGATAGAGAGTAAGAAACATTGATGAGAGAGAAACATAGTCACCTGCCTCCTGAACACCCCCCACTGGGGATGTGCCCGCAACCAATGTACATGCCCTTGACCGGAATCGAACCTGGCACCCTTCAGTCCACAGGCGGACGCTCTATCCATTGAGCCAAACTGGTCAGGGCCTCAAGGGACAATTTTAATAGATTTTTTTTCCCCTTATGTTAGATCCCAGTTTCTGGGTCAGGTGTAACTCCACCAAAATGATCACACAAGTGATGAGAACAACATAAACAGTGACAGCCATCAGTCACTGGATCCTTTCTCGGGCCGGCCAATGTGGTAGGCGCATGCCAAGGACCAGCCTCACATTATCTTCACAGGAGTTCTGGGCATTGCATTATGGTGTCTTAGTGCAACCTTGTAAATTGGGGTGGACGTTTCATAGAGTATGTTTCGGTGACACCTTTCCCACGTGCACATGTGACCACCGCCCCCGGGCAGGTTCTCCCACGCCCCTTCCTGGCCAACATGGTCTCTTGCTGACGTGGCCAATATTCTGACTTCTGAGACCATAGCATATGATCTTATGCACTAGGATGTCATGTGAATAGAATTATACCACACATACCTTTTCGTGTCTGGCTTCTTCTTCACAACATAATGTTTTTTTGTGTTTTTGTTTTTTTGTGTGCCATTCATCCACAGTTCGTTGTCTGTGGCTGTGAAGTATCCCATGGTATGAACATACCACAGTGGATGCACCTGTAATTTTATAGATGAAAAAACGAGGGGCAAGACCAGTTATATGAAGTCACATGGCTGGCACGTGGCACAGCGTGGCTTCTCAGCCACGCCCTCCGTGTGGGGTCCTGGCAGCCCCGTTTCCTATTTTTCTTTTAAAATATATATGTGTGTGTATTTTGTTGATTTCTTGAAAGAGAGAGAAAGGGAGGGGCAGAGGTAGACAGAAAGGGGAAGGGAGGGGCAGAGGTAGAAAGAAACCTACATGGATGAACATGCACAGGCTGAATCCACGCCCATTGACTGCAGGGTGCCATACGTGTGCCCGTACCACGTACCATGTTCCAGCGGGTTTTGTGCAGATGGACCAAGCGTTGGAAATCCAGACCCTTCCCAGTGTAAGAGGCTAAGCTGGCACTGAAGCCGAAGTCTCTGTTCCTACATCCAGTCTTGATTCCCGACGTTCACAGAAGAGGTATCACTTTGATGTGTGCATCATGCCTTTGATCACACGCCTGCCAGCTCCCTCGTGTCTCTTAGAACAAGACAGTCGTTCTGTTGTGCCGGCGAGTGTTGTAACATTTTGGACAGAAGGGATGACATGTACATGAAGCAGCCATCCTCGGGATGCGTGCGATAAGACAGTTTCAACAATGCCTCGAAGAAAGAGTCCCCGACGTTGACTCTAAATCAAACACAAGTAATAGCGTGTCACCCGGCTTCCCCTTCTCTACCTGGTGTTAATTAAAATCCTGATAACGGAGCGCCATCCACATTCATAGGAGGAAGACCAAAGCATAGCTTAAAAGTGTTCTGATGAAGCGCAGTTAATCAGAACGAAAACAAAACACCCCCACAAGTCTTCCTTCTCATGTGGCTTCTTCTAGATAAGATGATTAATAAGCAAAGGTAATTTCTGAAGAACCCCCTTCCCACCCCGGTGTACTTTCGCAGCTGAACTGTTTGAAATAATTGAACAATTACTTTGTGTAATGTTATCAAAGTTTATTAACTGGTTCCCACCAGCTTTGTCCAATTACCCAACTCGGCTGATTTGCATATTGCAAAGCAGAGGGTGAAAGCAGGTCCCAGAGTAAAACCTACGTATTTTTGAGCAGAGAGAAGATGTTAAGATTATTAAAAAAAAAAAAAAATAATGATTACAGAGGAAGGGAGAGGGAGAAAGGGATAGAAACAGCAATGATCGGCTGCCTCTGGCACGCCCCCTGCTGGGGATCCTGCAACCCTGGCATGTGCCCTGATTGGGAATCCAACTGTGACCTCCTGGTTCTTAGGTCGAATCTCAATCACTGAGCCACACAGGTGGGCAGACTATTGATGTCCAAAGCATAACCTGCTAGGAGGCGAGGACTTTGAAAGCACAGATCGGATGTAGTTACCAAACTAACACTGTGTGACTTTCTTTTACTTGAAATTAGATTCCCAAATGGAGTTCAAAACCCTTGTCTCCATAATTACTTTACATCACTACGTATCGTATTCTTGGGCTGATGCATCTCAGTTACCTGGACCAATCTTACTAGGAAATGACACGGTGGACATGGGCAAGCATTTTTGTTCCTTTTGCCTCATAATTTAGGATAATTTCCTGGGGTAGAGATTATCCGGGGAGGAGAGGATATTACGCTCACTGTTCTGATTCTTGAGGCACGTTTTCATTTTGTTCTCTTACAACATGGTGCACATTTGACCATGACTTCACTAACATTGGGTTTGTAGAATATTCTTTTTTTAATTAAAAAAAAGCCTACGTGTGTGTGTGTATGTGTTTGTGTGTGTGTTTAACAACAGAGCTCAGGTATTACTTAGCTGAATACCTTTCACATACTCCTATTGCACTGACCGCATCAAATGGTAAACGATTAATTTTTTAGTCTCTCTCCCAGCCCCCACCCCATACCAGCCAGATGTGAGCCCCAGGAGGAACTTCTGTGGCCCCCTTTCACAGCTGGAACATAGTAGATTTGCAATGCGTTCCAAGAAAACTTAAATTTCTCTTTGGGAGCGAGCGAGGCAGCCCCGCAGCACGGTGGAGAGGTATTTCTGGAGCAACAGCCATCATTTCTCAAATGGCCATACCGGAAAGTGGCCTCCCTCCGGCTTCCATTCCTCTGGCCCCTTTAAAAGAGATTGTGATGTAATTGCAAGGAGATTGTGCTCTCTGAATGGTGCAGTGCGTTTTGATGGGGCCTCTAAGCTTCTAGGTTTGTATCCCAAATGCCATTCATGCCCCAGTATGGAGTCCATTCAGCTTTCCTGTCTGAGCAGGAAATGTGTCAGAAACAATGGGCCATGTTTGGACGTGGAGGATGTGGTGGGGGGTGAGGGAAGCTGGAGGAGCTGGAGTGGAGAATTACCGTGCTCGTCTCTCGAATGGCTCAGGGGGATAGCGGAGGCAAAGGCGCTTTTACGCCATGAGCTCTTCTCCTGGGGGAGGGACCCAAGCCAGGTGAGATCCTGCTCAGGGCCCTTACCTATCTCCATGCACCTTTGGAAAACCCACCTAGAGATGGTTGGGAAAAAGTCATTAAAAAAAAAAACCCAAATAAAGCAGCCCAGCCGGTGTGGCTCAGTGGTTGTGTGTCGACCTATGAACCAGGAGGTCCCAGTTCAATTCCCAGTCAAGCTGGACCCAAAGCCCAGCTCTGTCTCTAAGAGTCCTGCAGCCTGTGGCAGCCACTCGCTTCCAGTTCCTGTTTCTCTCCGGGGTCTCTGCTCACAAGTCACCTCGGAGGGGTCCTCCCTGGCACTCACCCTTCACTCTCTAACCCTTCCTTTGCTCTATTTTTCTCCATCAGACATTTAAATGTTTGTGCTTACCTGTTTGTTGTGTGTGTGTGTGTGTGTGTGTGTGTGTGTCCCACCAGGTTGTAGGCTTTAGGACAACAAACACCTTTTAAAATATTGCTTATTGCTATCCCACTAAGTGCACAAAACAGTGCCCAGCACATAGTGGGCTCTCAATAAATATTTGTTGAGTGAATGAAAGAAATCAACCCTCAAGGCTGTGGATGTGAAGAGCTTAAGTGTGACTCTGAAATACAGACTTGTTCAACTTTGTGGCTCAGGGACCCATTCTCCCCTTCTCCCCCCGCCCCCCCCCACAGCTCCCCCCCCAAAAAATGAGAAGACCGACCCTCCTCTGGTGTTTGAAGCAGAAAAGGCCTGTGGGAGGCTCACAGCTGGCATTCATTCATGCAGTCGGCTGGACTTCTCTCACTGCACGTCTCAGGCAATGTTTTGCGGGATCGCACCCTGCCTCTGAAAGCAAGACGGTTCACATTTGAAAAATCTCATTACCGGCATCTCGCCTCCAAATCCATTAGCGGCCTGAGTGTTTCTGGCAACCCAGATCACCTCGGATTAGAGTATGAAACGCAGCTCGGGGGAAAACGGCATGTTTCAAGATGTTTGTACCATTCAATTGTCAAATATTCACACGGTTATGATTCTCAAAGAAAGCACTCAATGTAGGGAAATTGGTAACAAAATCAAAGCGCCGGGATATATTGAGAGGAGGCGGCCAAAGGATTCCTCCTTGATCTACCTAATCCCAGGGACCGGAAATTAAAAACCACGCTGGAATACCAATGCCTCCTGCGGAGCATGGCCGGCTTTTCTTGAGCGAGAGCCCGGGTCTCAGCTCCCACAGCAGCCGCAGACTTCTTCCCTGGCCCTCCCGTCTCCCCGCCACCCCCCCTTCCCCCCCGCTCCCATCTCCCCAACAAGGGCCTCCTCGCCTCCTGCCCACACTCTGCACCCACTAACCTGGCCAGTCCCGATGCACATGGCGGCCCTTGCCTTGGTGAACTTGGATGACCTCATGGGCGTTAGAGCTGGATTAGTGGTCTATAAGATAATAATAAAAAAGGGGCTGGGGTTCTGTAGGCATGTGGGTAGGTAACATAACTATAGTGTATGTTACCTTCCTCTTTGAGTTTTCCATTTATACAGGTAAGTTCAATATAAACAGAGGCCTCAGTCTAGGCCTCTGTTTATATTGATTTTACCCAGTATAGTCCCAAATGAGCTGACCATGGCGCCTTTAATTTGATCACATTTCAAATTCGATGGAAAACTAGCTGCAAATCCAACCCCCTATTTCAACAGGTGAGGACACAAAGATCAGGGAAGCGACTCAAAGTCCTTGATCACTTGGCTGAGCCAGGAAGGCCTGGACACCAGGGTCCCTCTACTGCCTTCCTTGGTTCACTTCAATTAATTTTACCCCATCTAACCCCTTACCACCCACCCCACTCCATTCTACCCCACTCCATTCCATTCCACCCCAGTCCATTCTACCCCACTCCATTCCATCGCACTCCATTCCATTCCACCCCAGTCCATTCTACCCCAGTCCATTCTACCCCACTCCATTCCATTCCACCCCAGTCCATTCTACCCCACTCCATTCCATCCCACCCCACTCATTCCATCCCACCCTACTCCATTGTACCCCACTCCATTCTACCCCACTCCATTCCATCCCACCCCACTCATTCCATCCCACCCTACTCCATTCTACCCCACTCCATTCCATTTTACCCCACTCCATTCCATTCTACCCCACTCCATTCCATTCCACCCCACTTTATTCCATCCCACCCCCACTCCATTCTACCCCCACTCCATTCTACCCCACCCTACTCCATTCCACCCCAGTCCATTCCACCCCAGTCCATTCTACCCCACTCCATTCCATCCCACCCCCCTCATTCCATCCCACCCTACTCCATTCCACCCCACTCCATTCCATCCCACCCCACTCCATTCCATCCCACCCTACTCCATTCCATCCCACTCACTCCATCCTACCCCACTCCATTCCATTTCACCTCACTCCATTCTGTCCCGTCCCACTCCATTCCACCCACCCCACTCCATTCTACCCCACTCCATTCTACTCAACTGCATCCCCTTATTTCCCACTCCATCCAACCCCACTCAACTCCATTCCACCCCACTCCATTCCATTCCTCGCCATGCCATTCCACTTCACTCCATTCCATCCCATCCCATCCCATCCCATCCCATCCCATCCCATCCCACCCCACCCCATCATATTCTTGAGCACCTGTCTCACCAGGTGCTTTTCTGAGCGCTGGAGATACACTGGTGAACCAGACAGACACAGCACTGAGCCATACAGAATATGACTTTGCCATAACAGAGTTAAGAGTCTTATAGCTTCTCACCATTTTCTCCCCTTCTTTCTCTCTCTCCCTCCCTTCTTTCCCCCCTCTCTTTCTCATTCCAGATCATCCTTCACTTTGAACAAGATAAATGTCCCTCAGATTCCACTTAAATTGCATTACTCCCTGGGTGAGGACCTTAATTGATTTCTTTTTTGTCTCTCAGAACAGGTTTAGTCTGCGGGGCTGTGAGCTCTGTGTCAGCAAAGCCTGTGCTGGTCTTATTCGCTCCGCCGAGCAGAATAGCTGGCTCATAGGAGGTGCTCAGTTGACACCCCTCCCATGGCTCAGTGTTTGTCAGTCCTGCAAGCCCTCCTCAGACCCTATAGTCTGCTCAGCCTGGCCCCTTCCCTCCAGGCCAGGGTAGCTCCGATGGGCTCTCCATACCACCATGCATTCCTCTCGCGGTGCTTGTCCTTGGACTGATTTCGCAGTCCCTCCTACATTGATCCCAGTTGTCTCATATCCAGTTTAATTTCTCATCTCTTCAGTGAAGATTGAGCTGAATTCTTGGCTGGAGGGGCTCAGTCGTTGAGCATTGACCTACCAACCAGGAGGTCATGGTTTGATTCCTGGCCCAGGCACATGCCTGGGTTGCAGGCTTGACCTCGGTTGGGGGGAGTGCAGGAGGCAGTTAATGATTCTCTCTCATCATTGATGTTTCCATTTCTGTCTCCCTCTCCCTTCCTCTCTGAAATCGATAAGAATATATATATTTTTAAAAAGACTGAACTGTATTCCCTCCCTCCTCCCCACTCCATTCTTTCTTCCTTCCTCCCTTCTTTCCTTCTCCTCCCCTTCCTCTTCCCCTTCCTCCTTCCCTTTTTTCCTTCCTCCTTTCCTTCCATCCCTGCTCTTCGTCAGGCATTATGCCAGGTCCTACGAATACGAATATGAATCAGGAGTAACCTCTCTCTTTGAGGACCTCATGCTCTTGTGGAGAAGACGTGAACGTAAATAACTATCATGCAGTTCGCTGCGACAGAGGCAGGCACAGCTGCCAGAGGCCTGCCATTGGCGAGGCAGCTCCTGTGGGGTCAGGAAAGGCCTCTAGAAGCCAGGACTTTGCTAGCTGATCCTCAAGGTGCAATGAGGGGCAAGACAGGGAGTCTGGCTGTGGTAGGTGCCGAGGAAGGGAGCCTCGGACACAAGTAAGGCTGCAAACCAGGGATATCCCATCTTCCCATTCCCAGCCCCGGGCGGGGACCTTATCATCTCTGAATGTTATTTAGCATCAAATCTCACATCAAGTCCTGGCCTCGAGGGTGACTCTTCTTCGACTAGTTTTTGAGCTTCAGTGCATCACGTGTGGGGTCTGAGTGTTAGCACCGGGATTGGTACTTAGTAGGTACTCAATAAATACCTGCTGAGCAAATGAATGAATAAGCTACCTGGCAGTGTTTATTGCTGAAAGTATGCAACGTGATGAAGTTGCTCGCCGTGTATCAATCATATACAATTTTGGGTTACTATGTGCACCGCTGTCATCTCCTTCCTTGCTAGGACTAATCCAAATGTGACCCTCGGGCCGACAGAAAATCGTGCCTCTGCCTCAGCAATGGGTCTTGTAGTTGGCAAAGGGACCCAGGTACACTTCTATGTCAACTTCAGATGTGAGGGGGAGGGGGGAAAGCCTTCAATGCAGTCAGTTTGATGTCAAAACCTTATTTCTACTTATAAAAGGCACTCCTGAAAAGGCTTACAGAAACTGGGCTTGAGAAGATGAATTTAGTTGTAAAGGAACGGGTGCATTTCTATTGCAATTTTTTAAAATTTATCTTTATGGTTGGAAGTATTACAGATGTCCCCTCTGTTTTGCTTTTTAACCCCATCGACCCCCTCCGCCTCACACCTGCCCCATCCCGGGTCTCCGCCAGACTATCCAGTTGTGTCCAGGGGCCATGCATAGACACAGGCAAGTTCCCTGGTTCATCCCCACCTCCCACCCTCCAACCCCAACTTCCCTCTGAAATGCGTCAGTCTGCTCCAAGCTTCTTTGTCTCTGGATCTGTCTTGTTCATCAGTTTATTTTGTTCGTTAGATTCCACATACAATTTTAATAGAAAGTTTCACAAATGCAGACTCTTTGTCATATGAAAAAACCTTGTCATATGAGTCATCATTCTTTTATTACATATCACATGTACACTTTATTAAATATACATATTAGAGTCCAAGTTCCCAATGAAAAAAATGAAAAAGAAGAGACATGTGTAGAGAGGACAGGCTGTTGGCTAAGACGTGAGCGGAGTGTGGTTCGTCTGCTCCCTTCCAAAGGGTCTCTGAGTTCCAGTCACTCCTTTTTCTTGCCTCCCAGCTTCAGCCTTGACTTTTCCTTTTAAATATAGACAATAAGCTAAATAAAACCTATTGCTCACTTCCTCTACCCCCCATTTTTATTCTGAATAAAATGCAACAGCACAAGTGCTGGCAGTAGCCCTTTTAAAAACTGCCAGGTGATCAGATTTTGCTAAATCGGACTTTTTCTTCCTTCGCTCTCCTGACCTCTTGCCCCGCATTAAAAACAAAATCCTCTGTGTCTCCGTCCCCTGCCAGTGGCTGGCTGCTCCTCCCCGTGCTGGCCTTCCCTCCTCTAATGAGTCGCTCCGATGAGCTCTGCTGACCCTGCTGCCCCAGAAGCGGAACCGTATTTGAGGCATCCCTTTTGTCTCAGCAGAAACGAGGAGGGCATGGGTGGCACTTACCAAGCAAATAGCTGTGCCAATCACCGTGTCTCAGGTCTCACCTGTCGAATCCCATTTAAGCCTGACAGTGACCATGGTTGGTATAGAAATTCAAAGTTCAGGCTTCACTCAGAATAAATACTGCAGCGTTATTTGCTAGTATGGGAAAGCAACCTAGGTGTCCATCAATAGGTAAAAGGATAAAGAAGATGATATATGTGTATGTGTGTGTGTGTGTGTGTGTGTGTGTGTGTGTATCCCACATCATGATATCACTCAGCCAGCCATGGAAAAGGATAAACTCTTGCCATTGGGACCAGATGGACGGACCTCGAAGGTATTGTGCTAAGTGAAATAAGTCAGAGGAAGACAAGTAGCATATGAATTGACTTGCATGTGAAATCTAATAAACAAAACAAGTTGAACAAACATAATGGAACAGAAACAGACTCATACATATAGGAAGCAAACTGGTGGTTACCAGAGAGGGGAGGGCTTGGAGGGGTAGGTGAAAGAGGTGCTGGAGATTAAGAGGTGCAAACTTTGTAAAAATAAATAAGTCATAGGGATGTACAGCATAGGGAATACAGTCAATAATATTGTAATAACTTTGTGTGGTGACAGATGGTCATTAAACTTATTGGAGGGGTCATTTTCACTTTGTAGTGTATACAGAATATAAATATTGAATCACTGTGATGTACCTGAAATTAATAGGATGTTGCATGTCAATGATAGATCCAAAACAAACACACACACACACACACACACACACACTAGGGAATAATCTAGCCAATTAAATATACTATCTGAGCTTTTTGTCTAAACAATAAGGGGCCATAGAGTGCAAGTAGCAGCAACACCCAGGGGGCATTTCATACAGTAACACAGGAAGAGGGCCAGCATGAATAGGTTTCCCACATAACCAGGGAAAGTTTTTCATGTAGCACATCCTGACAGTTGTGTTTGTGGAGCTAAAAGTCAGCGTGGCCTCTGCAGCTAAGATCCACCACTGGCAGATGCTCACACACAGAACACTCAATCCAAGGAAGACACTGTGCATTTTGCAGATCCAACAGCAAAAACTTTAAATAATTCCTTTATTGAGATTAAGAGAAAGGACTGCTTGCGAGAAGCGATTGGTCTCTTCTGCAAGCCTGTGAGACATGGACCATCTTGATACTGTCTCAGCATCATTTCTCTAAGCCACACAATTCTTCTGTGGGGGAAGAATTGAGTTAATGCCAGAAACATACAATAGTGATGCTGGATATTAGTTGTAGTGTGTTTGATGCATATTTGTTTGCATAAGTCATCCAGTAAACCATTTTAATGCTTTCCATATTGCAGATTCAGTCACTTCCTGTCATTACTGATAGTTGAAGGAATTCCTCTAGGTTTGTACAGGAGGATATCTAAGAATAGTAAGCCCAGCTATGTGTGTCCAAGTTCTCTAACCCCCAATGGGAAAATTAGGCAAGCAGTGCCATATATATATATATATATATATATATATATCTCCATACTTTATGTTTTTATTATTTATTTACCACAAGTAAAGGTAGGAATTGTTATCTTTTTTTAAATTTAATTTTTTTTTTTTTTTTTTTTTTTTTACTGTTTCACTTCATTACTGTTGTGTATGTGCTCCATGTGAGTGACAGAGGTGCTTAAGTAGGTGGGTTCCGACTTATGGTGAAAAATCACATAATGTCACGCTGTAGGAACACATCTCTGATGTAATGCAGGTTCGATTGCGGTCAAGAGTACGTACCTTGGTTGCGGGCACATCCCCAGTAGGTGGTGTGCAGGAGGCAGCTGGTTGATGTTTCTCTCTCATCGATGTTTCCAGCTCTCTATCCCTCTCCCTTTCTCTCTGTAAAAAAAAAAAAAAAAAAAAGTCAATAAAATATATTTAAAAAAAGAAAGAAAACCCTCTCTCTAGTTTTTGTCTTCCCAGTGTGCAACGTTGCAGGAAGCGTGTGGGTCCTTCACCTGGAATCCCGAGCATCGGGTTGTCTGTACGCAGGTATCCATGGCTTCAGCTAAACGTCTGCACAGTCAGGAAAAGACCATTTATTTCCTCAGCGTTTCGTTGGTTTCCGATGAACAGCTGTAGACACCCTGGCCCGGTGCGGCTGGCGGCCTCTGCCAGGACCCTTCACATCCCCACCTTCTGCTGTCTGTGCCCTCGTGTGATCCCTTCTTCTTGAACACGGGCCAGGCTTGGTGCTTTGCTTCCGATGAAAATGACATGGCAGAGGGGTTGGGGTGTCCCTTCCAACGTCAGGTTACGAAGGGACGGTGGCTTCTGTCGCAGGCACCCTCTTACGTCCTCACGCGCTGGCTCTGAGGGGAGCCAGCTGCCAGGTTATGAGCTGCCCCGTGAAGAGGCCCATGTGGCAAGAAACCCAAGTCTCCAGCAGGCAGCCGGCGAGCCCTGGAGGCCTGCCAGCAGCCGTGGTGGTGAACTTGGAACCAGGCCTTTCCCCAGGGGAGCCTGGCCGTGACCGCGGACTCTGCAGGCAGCCTCACTGCAGCCGGTGAGAAACCCTGAGCCAGAGGCCCCCGGCAGTCACACCTGGTTCGCTGACCTTCAGAGGCTGGGACAAAGAAATGTGATTGAGCTTAGCGATGGCTAGCCAGTGCAAGCAGGACCTGGCGTGGAGCGGATGCTCTATTGCTAATAGTCCTTGCTCTCCCTGGCTTCCTTCCTTTGGCGTCTGGGGAACAGTGGCCTCTGAAGTGGCCTGACTCTTCTGCAAGGTCTCACTCCATGAAGCAGAATTCTCCATTGTAAGCTGTTCCCTCCCTCCCTCCCTCTTTCTCTCTCTTCTTTTCTTTCTCCTTCCTTCCTTCCTCCCTCCCTCCCTCCCTCCCTCCCTCCCTCCCTCCCTCCCTCCCTCCCTCCCTCCCTCCCCCTTCCATCCCTCCTCCCTCTCCCATCTCTCTCCCCCTCTCTCCCTTCCTTCCTTTTTTTTGTTTGTTTTTTTGGTTAATCCTCACCCAAGAATATTTTTCCCATTGCTGTTAGAGAGAGTGGAAGAGAGGGAGACTGAGAAACATCGATGTGAGAGAGACACATCCATCGGTTGCCTCCCGCACCCACCCTGACAGGGGTCGGGGATTGAACCTGTAACCCAGGTATGTGTCCTTGACTGGGGATAGAACCTGTGACCCTTTGGTCCGCAGGCAGTCACTCTAACCCCTGTGCCAAACCGGCCAGGTCTCTCTTTTCTTTGACACATTTCATTTGGGTGAAATTTACATCCCAATTGCCCTCAGAGCCCAGGCTCGGAGGTACGGCATTGGACTTTGCAGGCACCTGGAGCTGCCTGGCAGCATGCCTTCCACAGGCTCTGTGGCTGCCCCCGGGCCTTGGCACAGACACGGGGAGGCGATCCTGCATGCTTCCGGTGGAAGCACATTGGGAGCAGTGTGCCCGCTGAGGGTTGTTTTTTTTTTTTTTTTTCTAGTTCTTTCCCTCTTCTCTTACATTCTCTGGCTGACTGCAAAATTAAATCTCTTCCCCTGGGATCACTTTGAACTTTTATCTCTTCTCAGATATAGGGTCTCAGCTTTCAGGTTTCTCCCCGTCTTTTCCAAGTTGTGAATCGACACATCGCAAGCGGAGACGTCTGAGGTCCCGGGGGAACCGTTCGTTTGATGAGACCTCCGTCCCTGGGCGAGGCAGGCACTGGTGGAATTTCTGGGCCCTGCCTGCCAGGACGGATTTCATTTGATCTCCCTGAGAACTGAAGAAAGCCGAAGGCTTAGATCCAAAGCGAGATGACTGCGGACGGGTCCCCTGCTTGCTTGCTTTCTTTTTTAACCTTGAAATTCCTGAGATGATAGATACGGTATTTTTTTCTTTCCCTTGTGAGATCCAAATGGGGAAAATAATCCGCTTCAGGGATTTGCTGGCCCCTGGCATCTCTCCCAAGGTCTGAAGAGCAATTTTACTCTTAAAAAAGAAAGAAAGAAAAAGAAAAGTTCTACAACTTGATCAGGGGTCATGGCTCTACTGCATTCTGGTAGGGAGTTGCTTAAAGGATTCGATCTATCCATTCGTTTCTCCAAGCCAGCACCGAGCGCCCTGCAGCGGCCAGCAGGCTGCTAAGTGTTCCAGGAGGGCTGGGGGGAAGGCAGCAGGGAGAGGGGCTGGTTTTCAAAATGGCTCATATTGTGTGCACATCTATATCACAGTAGCTGCGTGTGGACACATCCTTGTCCAGACTAGCTCTCTACAAATGGGGGCTGCCAGTCAGGCTTAGCCGAGTGAGTTCCCTTCCAGCAGCTCATACCCAATGTCATTAGCTCTCTGGGAGCTGCCCGTCTGGAAAGTGACATTTGCACCCCCCTGATTCCTCTCGCCCCATCCTCCCCCCTCCCCAGTTTCACTGGATCTTTGCTTTGTTGCCATGTGACTGTGCCACCCGCTGCCTCATAGGACTAGGGGCAGGGCCTGTCTTGTCCATCAAAGTGTTTGGGATGCTTGGGGGCAGCATCCGGCTCATAGTAGGTACTCAACAGCGCCTGGCTCATAGTAGGCCCTCGGTTGATATTAGTCAAATGTCGACTACATGCTGTGAAGCATGCTGACTCAATAAGGAAGGGCCTGGCGAGCGTTTTCAGAGGATTTACTCTAAAATGTCGCCGACGATCACGTTTGCCGTGACCTATTAGGAGGGCTCTTTGGAGAGCGGGCTTTCCTGTCCTAGAATGAAGACTAGGTGTGCCTCTCCTGGAGGGAAAACCACTTGGCTCCAGTTGCGTGGACATAGAGTTCTTTCCCCTCTGGCCGCTAGGGAGCTCCACCTGCGTGCCTGACCCGCCTGTGGGCACACAGACTCCACGGAACACCTCGCTTTCGCGGTGCCCGTGCTGTAGGGCCTTGAGAAGCATACTTGTTGCTGATTGCTAATTTTTGTGGGACCATGCAATATTGTACATCAATATTGTACGTCTTTGTTTGTATATTTAAGTTCTGGGGAGTTAATACGGAAAAAACAATGCCATGGGAAGGGAGCAGGAATGGGAGGTGTCACTGGGAGGACAGCATGGGTGTGGTGAAGAAAATAGAGGGTTCCGTGGGAACAGGGAAGAGCCGAAGAGAGGAAGGTCCTGAGGTTTGGATGGTGAAAATGAGGCCTGGGGTCCCCTCCAGGCCTTTAGGACGGGTCAGGGGGTGCTGGGTGCGCCTGCTAGGCTTGGACAACAGGGTGCATACGTGGGTGGGTACCACCTGGAGGTGAACCTGCGCCCTGAAACCCTCTGAAAATGGGGAAGGAGGCAACACCATGGGATCTGGTTTACATCTCCGCTGTGGCACCGTCAGCGGCCACTGGCTTCTCCGAGCCTCAGTGTCCTGTCTGTAAAAGGGGGCTAAAAGCAGTGCGTCCTGCTAGGGTTCTCAAGGTTCAATACGGCGATGAACCGGAAGTAGCTGATAAGCTATCCAGTGCTCGAATATTAGTCACCGCTATTGTTGCATTGAACCCACCATGGATTCTTCTCTCCTCTAAGTCATCTCATGGCCTCACTGGAGTGGCATTGGAAAGGTGGGCAAAGTCTCAATTTCCCTACATTTACTATCAGGCTTTTGTTAAAAAAAAAAAATGCTTTTTAAAACTCAAATGTAACTGGCCCTTCTTGGGTGGTCCTTGTATTCACCCAGTACCTTGTATCTGTAGGCAAATCTCAGAAAACGAGAATCAGTAAAAATCACAAATACATTCTGAAAGTTTTGAAAAAGAATGCCATTAAAAAAACACACACACACTGAATGTTTCTTCTCAGAGGGACCATGGGGATAGTAAATTTTTACTATTTTACATCACATAGCAAAATAGTAAAAACCCATCTTAGACATCTCGGTTGGCAACGATCCTCTTTTTGGCAGCTGCTGAATCACCCCATTTCTCTCTCCATCAACCGCTTTTCTTCATCCTCTGGTGTTTCTCCAGTGTCCTTCTCTTTCCTGGGCTCTTCTGATTTCTTTAAGCATTTATTTAGGAAAGAGCTCATCAGACTTTTCTTTCTGCAAAGGGCCAGAGAGCAAATCATTTAGGTTTTGTGGGCTATATGTTCTGTGTTATAAGGACTCAATTCCACTCTTGGAACTTGAAAGCAGCCATAGACAGTAAGGAATTGGATGGGAGTGGCTTGTTCCAATAAAACTTTATTTATAAAAACAGGAAGTGGGCCAGATTGGGTCCATGGGCTGTAATTGGTGGGCTCTCCATTTCAAACAAATTAATACCTTCTTTATCTCTACCAGGGGATATTTGTATCACCCCACTCAGCAATATTGAGGATTCTGTTGTGGATTATCTATCTTTGGAGGAGCAGGAAAGTAGTGGGGTGTTGTAGATAACTACCCTGTTTTCCTGAAAATAAGACAGTGTCTTATATTAATTTTTTCTTCCAAAGTTGCGCTAGGTCTTATTTTCAGGGGATGTCTTATCTTTCCATGCGCTAGGTCTTATTTTCGGAGGATGTCTTATTTTCAGGGAAACACGGTATTAGTATTTTCTCCAGCTCATGTTGATTAAACAGGTCAAAATGATTCTTCGGTTCATACTTCCTATAAGACACATGTGTTGGATACCACTGAGCCCTGGAGTTAGTGCGACAGGTTTTCTAGGTTCCAAGATGAGGGGTGTGTGTGTGTGTGTGTGATGTTTGGGACCAGACTTCTCTTGTTCAACAATGGGGAAAATGAAGGTTCTATTCTTCTGCTTCTTTCACTTTCTCATTTGATTCTGGGAAGATCCTCACATCAAATTGGATGATGGAAAAAGCACCCGACCAGAGCCAGGGGATCTGATTGCTATTATGGCTGTGTTACTACTTTTAGGTTTGGCCTTGGCAAGTTCATTCATTCCCTGGTTTAGGTCTGTCAGGTATTAAATTAGAATCTTTGGTCACCAAATCTTTCAGCAATTGATCCTCATTCAGATAAAATCTCACCCGGAGTTCAGATGTGTCTGAAATGAAGTGGGGCTGGGGCATCGCTTTGTCCTGATTCTCAGTCTCATCTCCACCTGCTGGGGGGGGGGACCCAGAGCATCTCTGAGGGGTCCCGGGGCTGTAGGCAGCATAGATCCAAGGTCGCTAAGCTTCTGCCGTCGCTGAGCATTCCAGACACGTCCCTTCAATGTGGCAGACTCTTTTTGTGGATTTGTTCTCCTGTGCTCTCTCTTCCTGGGTGACTTTCCACTCTTTCCAATCTTCACGCCTACCTTCCAGATGCCTCGCCTATCCTCTGTGGTCCTACTCCTAATACCCATTTTTAGGGCTCATCTAATTGTCCTTTTATAAAAAACTTGGGAAGATCCAATGATTCCAGAAGAATCTCAAGTCACAGCTTTTAGATATCTTCGTTTAAATGAGCCATTCCTCCCTACACCTAATAGTTGAGCAGAACCCAAATTCTGCCCGGCAAAAGTTGATGTGGTTCACGTGGGGCCCCATTGTCCGGACCATGCCTGGCACATCACATAGCCACAGTGTTACTGAACACATTTTTTTTCCCTTTTAAAATAATATTTTATTAATTTTTTACAGAGAGGAAGGGAGAGGGATAGAGAGTTAGAAACATCGATGAGAGAGAATCATCGATCAGCTGCCTCTTGCACACCCCCTGCTGGGGATGTGCTCGCAACCAAGGCACATGCCCTTGACTGGAATCGAACCTGGGACCCTTGAGTCCACAGGCCAATGCTCTATCCAGTGAGCCAAACCGGTCAGGGCTGAGCACATTTTCTTTACGTTTCCTTTCCTCTATTGATTCCCCCTCCCCCAAACCCCAGTCATTACAGGTAAGGATGCTTCAGGGAAGAAAAGAATTCTGTGCATCAGAGGAAGGGAGTTTGGGGACTGAATAACTTGCAGGTCGAAAGGGTTTCCCGTGATAAGCCAGAGCGGAGGATGTCAGAAAGCCAGGCTTCCCGGCGTTGTCCACGGCCATCCCGGATCCTCCGCATAAGAACCCCTTTGGCAGGGTTCTGTGCTAACGGGGCTTTTTCAGTCTAGATCGGTGACAGGTTTCACAGCCCCAGCTTTGCCCCAGTGCCCTGCTCTGCTGTCCACCCGGACCCTCCTTGGCCTCGGAGGCATGGCGCTGTGACTGGGCCAAACGCAGCATACGCGGAGACAGGGATTCAGAGACGAAAAAGAAAATGATTTAGAGAGAAAGCCAAAAGAAATTACAATTAGCCGCAGGTTGCTCCATCTCCATTAGCCTCCCACTGTGCTGTGGTTCTGCAGCCAATGCAGATGATCCAAAGACAGTGTTTAAAGCCATTTAAACTAAATTAGCAATCATGTAAAACTTCACCCAGAACCCGTGTATATCTGCACATTTCCCCTGAACAATTTCTGCCACAGAATCATGTGAGAAATCGAGGTCAGAAGAGACGAATAAAGGGGGAAGGTATTTTGAGCAAGTCATTGAACATTTGATATTTGCTCTGTGTGACCGAATGATTTCCAGTCGTCCCCTCTAAGTTGGGTGACTGTCTCGGTTTGCCCAAGGCTGTTCTTATATCTATATGTAGTCGTGGCATCCTGCTTAGTAGCATCCCCCTTGCATCCTAAAAGCGTTCCTGTCTGGACACGAAATCATCTGGTCACACTTCTTCTTTGCATGTGTAGAGGAAGCTCCCGTCTTTCAGAAGGCGTAGGAGGTGATGGGTAGCCACATTCCTTTCACAGATGATGGTCTGGACTTAGATCTCCAGATCCTGAATCACGAAGTGTCTCCTCAATGACAGATGCATTTGTTACAATTTACACATCTCGATATAGCACAGTAAATTCTTAAATGCCTTACTACCGTGTTAGGCATATTATAAGCATTTTTCATTTTCAAGAATGATGCCTGCGGCTGGTGTGGCTCAGTGTTTTAGCATGCCTGGGCTGCCGGCGTGATCTCCCGAGGTGGTGGGGAGGGGAAGGAGGGTGTGCAGGAGGCAGCTGATGAATGATTCTCTCTCATCATTGATGTTTCTATCTCTCTCCTTCTCCCTTCCTCTCTGAAATCAATAAAAATATGTTTTATATGTATAAAAAGAAGTACCGTATGCCTGGGTTGATGTATTTGTCAACAACTTGGTGGCCCGTTTGGTGCTTCTTGCCACGTCGAGGGGGATGGTATAGTAGGTTGTGTCTCTAGCTCTGGTCCTGCCACTACCCCACACCTCAGGGAGGCCGACAGAAGTTGTCCAGGTTGGGCAGGGGGGTGTCTACTGGCCTTCAAGATCGCTGTGGTCTCAGAGCCCATGCTTGTGTTGAAAGTGACAGCTCGCTTCAATGTCTATAAAAGGGAGTGCCGTGGCCATTTCAGGTCTATCTCTCCTCTCCAAAGTAGACTGAGCTGAGTTTGACCCTGGCTTTGAGGGGACTTACACTTTCTGGGTCTGTTTTGCCATCTGTAGAAATCGTGTCTGCTCTCCTTTAGAGGCTGCTAAGGTGAGGCTCAGGTCACGCGATGTCTGGAAGCGGTATCCTCTCCGCCAGGTGAAAGGCAGTTCTTTTTAAAACTTGTTTTTCTGGCGTGTTTTTTGCTTGTTAATCCTCACCTGAGGAGGTTTTTTCCACTGCTTTTCAGAGAGAACGGAAGGGAAGGGAGGGAGGGGGAGAGAGAGAGGGAGAGAGAGATGGATGTGAGAGAGACACATCCACTGGTGGCTTCCAGCACCTGCCTGGACGAGGGTGAGGGGGTGGGGAGCGAGCCGCAACCCAGGTACATGCCCTTGACTAGGAATCGAACCTGCGGACCCTTTGGTGCATGGACCAATGCTCTAACCACGGAGAAACACCAACCAGGGCAAAAAGCAGTTCGGTTATTTTGCTGGTGCATTGGAAGGCAATAATCAGCCAGTTCATGGCAGCTTAACTCTGGCTCAGAATAGGCCCCCTTCTAGTGCTCCCTCCCCTTCCTTTGCTCAAGCACTCTGATTTCCTTCTGGGGAATTACATTTTTTCCCCTCGTGAGTGCCTGGTTCTTCGTCTATAAAACAGGGACAATTATAGCCTCTAAGACCAGACTTGGCCAACTGGACTTTTCCTGCCCTAGAGCTTTCAACAATGCCTCCATCTATTTTTACTAGAAAGGATAAACTCATTCTGCTCCTGAGCGATGGAAGTAGGACACACCAGCCAGCTCCTGTCTGACCTGTGAAGTTCAAATTAATTCATTCATGCATCCAGCAAATGCGTATCGATGTCTTTGTGTCAGACAGTGTGTGCCGAGCCTTTCTTATTTAATCCTTGGTACATATTATGTACTGGGCCTTGCTGCTTGCTTTGCAAATGAAGAAAATGCGTGGAATTTAAGCAACTTGCCCAAGATGACATAGAGAGCATCATGAGGCCAAGATTTGGTCTTGGATCTGTCTCATTCCAATGCTTACATTTTCTTTGCGGTGGCGTTTGGCCTCCCTGCTAAGGGAAGAACGCTTGGAAACCTTATTTCATCTAAAATGCTAGGGAGTGACTGTCCCTTTGTTCTTCCACCCAAGTGTCTGCAGCAGTGACGAAAGATTTCATAAGAAGGGACGGTATGGGTGGGTGGGGCATCTATTGTCTAGCACAGGGGTCGGCAAACTCACTAGTCAACAGAGCCAAGTATCAACAGGACAATGATGGAAATTTCTTTTGAGAGCCAAATTTTTAAAACTTAAACTTTTTCTAGTGCCACTTCTTCAAAATAGACTCGCCCAGGCTGTGGTATATTGTGGAAGAGCCACACTCAAGGGGCCAAAGAGCTGCAGTTGGCTGACCACAGGTCGAGCACATCTTGTGTCTCTTCCTTCTCCCTCCTCCTCATGATGATATTGATGGCAGCAGGCTCCTTCCATTGGGAGGCACAGCCATTGGCCCATTCTATGTCATTCCTTTGGGGCTGTCAGTTACAGAAACAGCTCCTCTGGCCGTAGGGTCTTACCACTGATCCAAGCTGACCAATCACAAAGATTTGTTCTAAGAGGTGGGCACATGACCCAAACCAGCCAATCAGTTTCTCCCCTAGGCCTTGTATATATTAAAGAAGGAAGAGATCTTCTTTTATGCCTGTGAGATCTTCATTAAAGACCCTGGATATAGCCATTGTCCTTCCATGCTGGTGAAGTCATGAGAAGCCAGAGAATGGGACTGACCTACAGAGAGAAGCTGAAGAAGGAGATAGCCTGTACATATTACTCACCAAATCACACCCCATCCCTTTTTCATTTTTGAGTTTTGCCTGTCATCTGTAATGGGCTAATGCAAGATGCTTCCTCGCTCATTTGTAGAAGCCCAGCATTCAGGAAGCAATTTCCTTTACTACCTGTGAGTGACTGGTAGGGGAGGGGACAGTGGTGGCAGAAGTGGGCCATGATTACGGTCATGTGGTGTGCGTTGTGGTGGGTTGGTTGGTTTTTGGTGTGTGAGTGTCTCAGGGAAAAGTCATTTGCTCATTTGTTTGTTCTCTTGGCTCTTGATTCACTCGGGTAGCCCCTGAGAACCAGCCACGGTGCAGGCGCAGGCGCAGGCGCAGGAGGCAGCCCTTAGCCATGGTCCCTACCCTCATGCAACGCACAGCCTAGAGCTCCCTTTTCCTCCGAGCCTCCAGGGTCTTCCTCTCAGCACTCTCAGCAAGCTGTGTTTGCCTTTAGAATCTACTACTGGGGGCACTAAATTATTTACAAACTCTTTTTACCAGAGCATCCAACAGTTTAAAGACAGATTCTGTTTCAGAGGCCTGGGGCCAAAGCTCTTTGCAGAGAGAGAGAGAGAGAGAGAGAGACTTCCCTTATCATCTCTCTCTCTCGTTTTGCCCTCAGCATACCATGGATTCGGAGCAGATCTCTTGCCAAAGTCTTTCCTAGAGGAATATTTTTGAGTGGAACTTGAGCCCTTTTGAATCCGTTCCTCTCTGTCCACTTGAATTTAAACTCACTTGTGGGTCCTGGTGGAGGCTGAGAAAGAGGCTGTGCCCACTTTGGTTTTTGGTGTGTGAGTTTCTGGTGTGGGAACAGAGGGGGCGTAGAGGGCCTCAATGCCACATGGAACTTGGGGATGGTGTCTGCTCAGCCCCTGTCTCTACCCCCGCTGTGCCTCCTCTGGGACTCTCACCATCAGGTTTGGTTGCAACCTCTTCCTGCTCCACTGCCCCCTTGGTCCTGGGCATCAGGCACCAGGTTGAGCCTTTCTTTAATTTTTTTTTTTAAAAGTCTTTTTATTGGTTTCAGAGAGGAAAGGAGAGGGAGAGAGAGATAGACACATCAATGATGAGCATCATGGATTGGCTGCCTCCTGAATACCTCCTACTGGGGATTGAGCCTGTCCTCCCTCCCACTCTGAATCCAACTGTGATTTCTTGGTCAACAGTCAACCACTGAGCCACACTGGCCAGCTTTTTTGAAATGAACACGTTCCTTTGGGTACTGCCCTGAACCTCCTGCGTGTTTGGAATATCGATTCAAGGCCAAGAGGAGCAGAAACAAATCAGGGAAAGTGGTGATGGGAGTGCAAGGAAGGGAGCAGTGACTGGAAGGGTTTGGAAATTTTATTGGGTGCAACAGAGAGTGAAGAGGGGTGCCCAGAACCACACCATCCATGGTGCCACCGCTGGGCTTGGAGGCTGGTCCTGACTCTGCCTGGTGCTCGTTCAACTGCCCTGACCAGGGTCTGTGGTCTGTTTGCTTTTTCTCCAAACACTGAGAATGGCTTCCCTGGAAAGAATTTCAGTGTACAGCTGGAAGATAAATCTCCCCGCTTTCCGGAGTTCTCTTCGCATTTTAAGCGCGTGACTGTCTGTGCCCCCACTTCCTGTGGGAGGTAGTGTGGGCGAGGGTGTTACATTATTAATAAAATATGAATGCATTAGAAACATTTATTTTAATGTAACATGTGGGAAACATGGCCTTTAATGGAGCTCTCTGGCAGGCGGCCTGGGCGGGAGAGGCATGTTTGCCCCGAACCCTTCAAAAGCCCTTGATCAGGCCGGCGGTCTCTTGTTTCCAACAAAGCCCTTGACCCCTTGCGGTTTCGGTTCTGTTTACTCTCCGCGAGCATGTCTGGTTCAAAGGGAGAATCTTTACAAAGCCGGGCTGGAAAAGCCTATAAAATCTTAACGCATCTTTGACATCAAATAGCTCTTTCAAAAGCAGCGATCTGATGAAGTAAATAGGACTCCGGCAGCACGGGCCATATGGAACGCATTTGCCATAACCGCTCCGCAGCACTTGAATAACAAAGGAGAGGAGTTCTTGGCACAGGGAGATTTGGGGTGGGGGGGTGGGGTGGGGGGTTAATGACCCCGGGATATTGGGCGGCTCTGCCAGATGTATTTTTACAGAGCTGCAGCCCCCAAGGACCGGCCCTGCCTTTCTCTTTGGTAAAACACGAGCGGACGTGATGCTGCTGTCCATGAAAAAGATGTTTGTGCTTCGTCGCAGAAAGCTCAGTTCATTGCAATTTCCTTAATGGGGCTTCCCTCCTCCGCGCTGGCAGAGCCCCCGGGGGCCTCGGAGCATCCTGTTCGGTTTGCCACGCTAAGCCCTGGGTGATGGCCACAGAGGCCGCCTCATTGTTTGACATGGAGAGCGAAGGTGGAAACAGTGTTCAGATCCAGCGTTGTTGACGGAGCTGGGGTTGGTGCAGGGGGCTTGGTCTCCCAGGCACAGGTGACTCCGCCCACCTGGCTGTGAGAGCTGCTGAAATCACGTGATTTCTCAAGCTAAACAGAGACAGCGCCACGTTCGAGCTGTTTCCTGTCAAGGTCTGACTCTCATTAGGAATGGACCTACCTGGGCTGAAACACAGGCACGTCTGCTGCCTCTCAATGTCGGCATCTTGAAAGTCCGTGCCTGATCTCCTCAGATGATGGCGCATTCCTGGAAACATCTGAGAGTGGATGGATGAGTGATTCTCATCTTAAGATGACCTCAATCGTGGTTTATCCAACTTTTTTCGCACTGAGAGCTGGACTGTGGGTCCCTAATAACCTTCCCCAATGAGAGGCCTACGTGTGCAATTTCAGACGGAAGGGGCCGTCGAAGAGATGGAGCAGAGACATGATAGGATCCCATATCAGCTTTCAGAAGTCACCCTGGCTGCTCCAGGGATGGGGTAGGAGGAAGGAATATGATGGGGAGAAGGGAGGATATGGGGAACTGGGAAGAGCTTTCCAAGAAAGAGGCAGCGATGAATTGGAGAAGCATGAAGGCAGGGGAGAGGGAAAGAAGGAACCGATGGGGAAGCTTCTGGGTTTGATTTCTGGTCCTATTAATTGACTGGACTTGGGGTTTGGTCTTCAGTTTCCCATCTCTAAAATGGTAGCTACATCCCATTTCTCAGATGTGGACACTGAGGCCCGAAGAGTGGAGGTGGCTTGCCCAGAGCCACATGGTTGGTCAATGCCAGGACCACATTAGACCCTCCCTGATTTATCAGCGGTGTGGACCCCAACTGCCTTATTCCCCAAAATAAAATGCATCCACATGGGGTGAGATTTCTGAAGATAGACTATGTAAAGCACGCCCTTCATTCTGTAGGGGACAGGCAAATGGAAAGGGAGCAAACCACACATAACGCTCTGAGCCTGGCACTTTCCCTGATGGCGTTGCTTAGCCCTCCATTAAAAAGAAAAAGAAGAAAAAATGCAGAGCTTCTTGTAGAAGAAGATGCAGAGGGTTAGAGAAGTCAAGTGGCTTTGTGAAGTCACACAGCCGGGTGCAGGCCAGGCTGCAGCTGGTGGCTGAGGCCTGAGCTGTCCTTGGGATGTGAAGTGGGCCCTGCGCTCAGTCATGATGCTGGGTCCGGAGCCTGGAGCCGGGGGAGCCGGGGTTCTGCCCTCCCCACGTTTGCTCTCCCTGGAGGAAATGCCTGCTCCCCAGCCTGACAGGAGCCCGTGGAGCGCACCCACTTTTTCATCCTTGGTTCAGAGCGCAGTACCAAAGTCACAGCAGATATTGGAGTGTCTGCTTTCCTTCTTAAAAGTAAGGGCCGCCCTCGCTGGTTTGGCTCAGTGAATAGAGCCTTGGCCCTCGGACTGAACAGTCGCAGGTTCGATTCAGGTCAAGGGCATGTACCTTGGTTGCAGGTTCAATCCTCAGTAAGAGGTGAGGGTGGGGGGCATGCAAAAGGCAGCTGATTAATGTTTCTCTCTTATCAATGTTCCTAACTCTCTGTCCCTCTTTCTCGCTGTTAAAAAATAAAAAAAAAGTAAGGGCCAATACTGTTTTAAACTTCACACCGCCTATGACAATAGATCTTAATTGTTTCCCCACAAAAAAGGAAGGGTAGCTCTAGGACCTGACAGAGGAATGAGCTAGTAGTGACCATAGTGCAATTTATAAGTGTATCAAATCAATCCATTTTGCGCTTTAACCTTATACCATGTTATATGCCAATTGTATTTTTAAAAAATGAAGTGCCATTTGGATTTAAAAGAAAACCCCACCCAAAACCAAAGCATCCAATACGGAATTTATGTTTTACTTACTGCCTTCTATGGGGTGCAGAGCGGGGGGTGGAGCTGCGGACGGTCACTGGAGGGGATGCACCTGCAAGCCACCTTGGCGGTTCCCACTGCTCCCGCCACCCCGACTTCCTCTGGCTCCCCTTCCTTCTCCTGCCCCTCATGGCTGAGTCCCCTGGGCGTCTCGTGGCTGAGTCCCCTGGGCGTCTCCTGCTGGCTGATCATTGACCCTGGGATGGGCAGCGGGCAGTGTGACATCCCATCATGAATGGGAAAAGAGACTCAGGGCTGCAGGAATAGGGAGAAACAGGGAGTGAGATGAGTGGGAGGAAGAAAGGGTCTGGAGGCCCAGGGTAGTCTCTAGCCAGCCCCGGGGAGTGGGGGTCTGGTTCCCCCCTGCACCATCTCCTCATCTTGGGGGCCAGGTATTGAAGGAACCTCGAGACCCCTCAGCTCTGATTTGGGGTCAGGCAGATTCCCGAGCATCATTTATGGGCTTTGTCCTTCAGGGCACAGGCCAAGGAGTCTCAGGACTTCCCAGGGGCCCGGCCTGCAGTGGGAGCAGCTGGAGGGCTGATGTGGACTCCAGGGGAAACTGAGCTGAGTGAGAGCAGGCAGCTCTGCGCCGTTCCCGGCACGCTAATTAAATACAGGGATTATACACCACCATCTCCCCAGAAAGCAGATTTATCGTACCTCGTTACCAGGTTTTATACACTCCACTTAGGCGAGACTCATGTTCTGTATTAGGAGAGAATGCTGGGTCTTAATGGCGCTAAACCTTCGGCTATTAAGAGGGAAACATTCAGAAATGACAGTGGTGATGGGAGGCGGCACTTGTAGGTCCCTGAGCAGATGCTGAGGCCAGACCCGTTCAGATGGCCCCGCGTTCCCGGCTGATCACAGGGGAGGGCTCCGCCGGAGTGCAGGTGGCACCAGGCTGAGCTGTGCTCTCGGAGGGATGCACATTCATTCTCCACTTCTCCCCAGGCGCTCCCTCCTGGGGAGGTTTGCACAGGACCTGCTCCTTATGATTTAACCGCACCCAGGGCTAGTCCTAGGGCCTAGCTGGGTTCAGACATAGGTAGACGTAGGTGTGTGTGTGTGTGTGTGTGTATGTGTAGGTGTAGGTGTGTTTTTATAGGTAGAAATGTGTATGTGCACGTCCGATGGGATTGTGTGTGTAAAACTTAAATATAATTTTCATTTATTATCCAAGGAAGAGACCCACATGTCAAATAGTTATACCAGAATCTTAATGAGAAATAGCAGACCCCTGGCCTGCTCCTCCTCGCCTCGCTCCCATTCCCCAGAGCGAGAGCTTGCTCCTCGGAGCAGTTGCTTTGCATATTCACCTGAAGGTTTCTGAAGATCACATACATGCCGTCCCTTTGAATGCTGCCTCGTTAGACATGGGAGGGCTTGCTGCTGTGGAAGATGCGGGTGTAGCTCTGTTCTCGCCCCACCCCCCCGCCTTCCTCCACATGCGTGCCCTCTCCCGCCTTCCTCCTCATCCACTCAGCACCCACTTTGGCTAAATGAACAGTCCGTGTGATTTCTTCAGCCAAAACGTGACGATGCTCCATTCGAGTTGTTATGATCACCAACATGTGTGTGCACGTGAATATGCAGTGTCTCGTGATTGCATGGTGAATATCTCAACTGTGAATATGCAATGTCTTGTAATTGCATTTTCTTTCTTCTGCAACTGCTTACTTTGTCCAGAGCAGAAGCAACTGCTCTGTTCAGTGGAGGGATTTCTGTGCATCTCAGACTCACCAGGCTGATCGGTATGGTTGAACCCACCAGACAACCTCTCGCTCCCGGAGCTGCTGTTGTGGCTCAGCCTGCAGAGCTGCTCCCCAGGCCCGCTGCCCGGTTCCCTTCCTGGGGCTCCCTTCCCATCAGCCTGGGAGACCCCCTATCTCCTGTGCTGTCTTCAGGTTCTGGGATTCCCCCCCCTCTTCCTTCCCTCCCATCCCATCCTCCCGGGATAGACACTTCCTCTCAAACAAAGAGCAAGGGCGGTATATTTCGAAAGGTCATGCAAAGCTTAGGAAGATGCTTTCCCTGCTTAAACACTGGATGGGTGATGAGCTGGGTATAGAACTCTAGGCTGCAAGTACACATAGAGCAGTCACCCCTTTATTCCTGGTTTCAGTGACCTGAGGTCAACTGTGGCCTGAAAACATTAAACAGAAAGTTCCAGAAGTAAATAATCCAAAAGCTTTAAATCACGCTGTTCTGTGCAGCATGGTGAAATCTCGCGATGTCCTGCTCTATCCTGTTCAGACGTGGATTATCCTCCATGCTGAAGACCCGCCCTGTCTATTGCTCATGTAGGAGCCGTCTTGGTTATCAGCTCAGCTGTCATGGTGTCACAGTGTTTGGGCAGAAGTAGCCCTTGTTTTCCTTAATAGTGGCCCCCAAGTGCAAGAGTAGTGATGATGGCGATTCAGATACGCCAAAGAGAAGCCAGAAAGTGCCTCCTCTAAGTGACAAGGTAGAAAAAAAATACATATCAGGTTCTGTACTCTGCCATTTCAGGAGTCCCCGGGGGTCTTGGAATGTGTTCCCCTTGGATAATGGAGGGGCTACTTAAATTTATGCTCACAATTTAGAATGATCTGCTGGGTCCCAACATTGCTGGGGACCATGCTTTCATTACTAATCCTTTGTCTATGACCTATTTTCTCTTTCTAGAAGCTTTCAAGATTTCCCCGTTCTCCACCTGGAGTTGTGATATTTCTCAATAGCGTGCCTTTGTAGTGACCTCTGGCACTCATACAGCTGAATTCTCAAAGGACCCTTTCAATCTGGAAATGTATGCCCTTTTGGGGTAGTCTTTCATTTCCGCCATAATTATCTCTTCTCTTTTTTCTCTGTTTTTTTATTTTTATTTTCTAGAACTTCTAGTATTCAAAGATTGTTTTCCCACATTGATTCTCTATTTAAAAACAAAACAAAAACTTTTTGGCCTCCATTTTCCGTTCTTTGTTCTATTTTACAAATTTATTATTATTATTTAAACAAAGTTTGTCAATTTCTGTTTTTAGATATAATATTTTCTTTCCTCTCCAAGGATATTGAAATCTGCAAAAGTTTTTTTCTCCTTGTATCTGTGTTTTGGTTCCTTTAAGATGTCTGTTGACTTTGCTGTTAGAGACTCTTCTCAAGTGCTTGGTGATTCTTGGCTGTCCACATGTGTTTGAGGGAAATGGCAGGCTGCTGGTCAGGAATATTACTTTGAAAGTGCAGACAGAGGCTTCCTTATTCAAACACAGAGCCATTCTTTTTGCCTTTCTCCGGCCCACCCCCTGAGCTCAAAGGTCAGTTTCTTAGGTCGCTTCCCTTGGGATGGTCACCTAGTTCAGGGAGGAATTGCCTCCTGCCTGGGAATCAAGTCTTGGCTGCATGTGGTCCTGGAGTTCCCTAACTTTGGCTTATTCCCTTTCTCTCTCCAAAAAACAATAGAAGACATATATCCTCGGGTGACGATTAAAAGAATATTACAAGACCAATATCGCTGAAGCTCTCTCTCCCTTCTACATATGTAAACACTTTCCTGGCTTTTTGTATGTATCATTTACTCCCCTCCAGAATGTTATCATATACGTGTATGGCCCCAAACGATATATTCCTGGCCTTTTTGATTTTACGTTATATAGAAATTGTACCATGCAGTTAAGTATTCTTATGCAACTTGCTTTTTTCCTCTTACCGTTGGGTTTGTGAAATTTATTCATGTGATCTACATACTTGACCTTGATTAATGTTCACTGTTGTATACCATCCCGTTGTGTGACC
This sequence comes from Nyctalus aviator, assembly GCA_036971965.1. Lineage (NCBI taxonomy): Eukaryota > Metazoa > Chordata > Mammalia > Chiroptera > Vespertilionidae > Nyctalus > Nyctalus aviator. The sequence goes on from CM072936.1 coordinate 37,804,524, forward strand.
ATACCATAGTTTGCTTCTTCATTTTCTTACTAATGGATATTTTGGGATCTTTTCTAAAAAAAAAATGCTATAAATAGTTTTGTAAGTATATCTGGCTGCACATATGGTATGTACCTAAGAATGGAATCACTGGGCCATGTGTAATACTCAGACTCAACTCCAGTAGCTGATGCCAAACTGCATTCCAAAATGCTTGAGCTAATTTCCACTCTGTCTGGCAGTGAATGAGAGGTTCCATTACTGTATATCTTCACTAGCACTTTGTTCTGTCCGATTCTGCAATTGAGAAGGCACATATATTCTACAACATTTTCAAGTTAAATTTTTTTTATTATATAATACGATGTCTTTTCAAAAGCTTATTCTCATTTATTCTTTGTAGAATATCTGTTCGAGTCTTCTTCACAGCATTTCATTGGATCGTGTGACTATTTCTCATTGATTTTAGGAGTTAAATGCGTATTCTGGATTCTGATCATTTGGTCATACTCATAGGTGGCAGGTGACATCCCCAGTTTGAGCTGCCTTCCCTCTTTCTTTCAGGTGTCTCTTCATTACCAGGAGTTCTTAACTTTAGTGTAGTTTAAATGATCATTTTTATAAAAAAAACAAACTATATTACCTATTTTTTTGTCTCTGTCACTCCATTAGTCAGTCTGCTATCCTTGCACCAATATCATGTTATCCCCTAAATCCAGGGTCAGCAAACTGCGGCTCTCGAGCCACATGTGGCTCTTTGGCCCCTTGAGAGTGGCTCTTCCACAAAATACCAAGGCATGGACAAGTCTATTTCGAGGAAGTGGTATTAAAAGAAGTTTAAGTTTTAAAAATGTTGGCTCTCAAAAGAAATTTCAATCATTGTGCCATTGATATTTGGCTCCATTGACGAATGAGTTTGCCAGCCACTGTGCTAAGTGAATGGAGCTTTCTAATAACTCCTGATGATTGGTGGGGCAGGTTCCCCTACCTGTGGCTTCTGTGGTGTACTGACTCCTTTTGTTCCCGTCTGTGTATGTAAGGACTATTGAAAACTGAGCTTGACATATCCACTTACCAAATCAAATTTCTCCAACTCTTCCATAAATCTATAAACTGTTCCAATCAGGATTCAAGTCAAGTCCATCCCAAGAGTTTGGCATGGTCTGGACTTTGCCATCACATCGTCATCGTGTCATTTAATGCGTTCTTCTGTTTTCTCTCTTTCTTGTGAATAGATAGTTTGAGACTTGATCAGATTCAGGTTTTTATTGGGGAGGGGGAGAGGCAAGACTGTCTCAGGTGGTGGAACGCACTTCTACCTGGAGATGGGTCAGACTTGGTCATCTATCCCTCATGTTAATGGCAGCCATAGACCATTATGGCTAGATCCGTCGGTTCACTAGGGATTCCAAAGTGGCTGCATTCTAACGATCATTCCTTCCGACTGGAGTTATTTCATGAAGATGAACTCTCCCCCTAATTAACTACTAATTACCTTGAGGTCCACTTTATAAAGGAAACAGGACAAATGGGCTCTCACCAGAGTCAGCCATCTGTGCTGAGCTCTGGCCGCGATTCCTCCATTTACCAGTTTTCCAAGGAGTGACTTGGTGAGCCTTCTCCAACAGTAGCAGGTACGTTTTTTAGAATGTCATTATGAATTCATGGGTTAAATCTATGTGTTTTAATCCATTTTGATCATTATCCTCACTGATGTCCCAATTGCCCCATCTAGGCTCCTGGGAGCTTCTTTGAGTTATGTTGAGATATTTTCACACAATGATCTGGCAGTTTGTTAGCTTCTTTGAAATCCAAAATTACAAGTTGTCTGGGCTCAAATGGCCAATTATTTTTCCCCACCCAGATCTGGAATTAGCCATCCATCCACAAAGTCCTGGTTGCTATTAGTGCAGAATACTATAGAGAAACTAGAGTCTGGGCATTAGGAGTCCTTGTTGCTGTTGGTGTAGATAGTGTGCCTGGGCTGTCCCAGTGGATAGAGCTCAGGATACATAAATACATGCATCTACATTAAAGACATATCAGGACTGCTTATTGTAGTGATGACAGGGTCTTTATTTAACTCTATCAGTCTTACTTCTGTGAGATGTCCCCTTCATGGCATTAAATATCATTTTGAGTTCTTACCAACAGTGTATAAAAGTACTCCCCCCCCCATATATATTTTTTAATCCTTACCTGAGGATATTTTCTTCCATTGATCTTTAGAGAGAGTGGAGGGGTAGGCAGGGAGAGAGAGAAGATCATCAATATGAGAGAGACAAATCTATTGGTTGCTTCCTGCACACACCCTGACTGGGCAGGGGATTAAACTTGCAATCAAGGTACATGCCCTTGACTTGGAATTGAACCCGAGATCCTTTGATTTGCAGGATGACGCTCTAACCACTGAGCAAAATTGGATAGGGCTTCCCCTTTGTATTTTTAGAAAACTTTTAGATGAAATTTAATATCTCAGCATTGTTTCAATTTATACTTATCTTCTTTGGAGCAAGCTGAAAATTATATATATTATATAACTATATAAAATGTTTATATATTACATATATAATTATATATATGAAAATTACATATGTGTGTATATATTTGATGTGTGTATATACATAAGTAATGAACACACATGTATTTATTTATAAGTCAGCTTGTCAAGATCTACGAAAACTCTTGTTGAGAATTTTTATTAGAATTGCATAACATCTATAGACCAATTCTCACCTGGATATTTTTATGATATTGTATCTTTCTGCACATGAAATCTGTCTCTTTATCTGTGTATTTGGTCTTCTTCAGTGCCTCTCAATAAATCTTTCTAATCTCTTCCACAAAGATCTAGAGCATCTTAGACTCTCTTAGGCCCATGATTAATATATTTATTTCTATGTACTTTATAGTTAAATAAACATAATTGAGTTTGTACACTGCTCTCAGGTGCAATGATTGTGCTAGCTTTCCTATTACCTTTAATAATTGTAGATTCTTAGGTTTTCCATGAAGACCATCGTCTAGAATGACAGATGGTTTTGTTTTTCTATCCCAGTCTGTCTACATTTGATTTCTTTATTGTGTCTTTGCTGCTGAGTGCCTTCAGGACGACATTGGATCACATCAGAATCCTAGGTTATCTGTGCTCAGAGCACTTCCCCCATCTGGCCAGGGAGCAAAACCCATAAAAAAAGCTTCAGCCCAGCTGGCATGGCTCAGTGGTTGAGCATCAACCTATGAACCAGAAGGTCACGGTTCGATTCCCAGTCAGGGCATGATCCCAGTGTGGGGTGTGCAAGAGGCAGCCAGTCAATAATCCTCTCTCATCATTGATGTCTCTATCTCTCCCTCCCTCTCCCTTCCTCTCTGAAATAAAAAAAAACAACCACATATATATTTAAAAAGAGAAAAGCATTAGCTTTTTCTCCTTGCCCATCCCCCATTGCTTTTTGGATTTGACTTCTGTGCAGTGAGGCACTCTGTTGGAGTTTTGCCAGCAAACTTCCTCCATGCAGTCAGCTTGGATGGGCAGAGGAAATGTGGCCTCTTAGACCTCATGTCACCATGAGCAGGTGGCTGGGCTGGGACTCCAGGGAGTCGGTAAGTTGTGAAATAAGGATCCCTGAACCGTCATGGGTGGTGTGAGCCGGAGGAGCAGGGAGTCTTACATCCAGAAGGTCCTGAGGGTCAGATGTAAGAAGCCCCTCCAGCGTCATTAAGACAAAAGAGGCCTAGACCATGAGGTCAAACCTGAGGACTGGGAGGCCAGTAGGCCCTGGACTGTGGTGAGGTCACGTACAAGTGCCTGTTCCCTCCTCGCCCCGCCAATGCCTGGCAGCCACGGATCGGCTCACTGCCTCCACAGTCCTGCCTCTTCCAGGATGTCACGTGCTGGAATCACACAGTAGGCAGCCTTTTCAGACCGGCCTCCTTTGCCTGGCAATGTGCATTTACGGTTCCTCTGTCTTTCCATGGCTCCACAGCTTGTGTCTTTTTAGGGCCGAATAATAGTCCATTGTCTGGCTGGACCATAGCTGGTTTATCCATTTGCCACCTGAAGGGCACCTTGGCTGCTTCAATCGTGAGTAAAGCTGCTATAAACAGCCACGGGCCGCTTCTTTGTGTGGACATACGTTTCCAGCTCCTTCGGGTAAATACCAAGGAACACCAGTGCTGTATCACCTGATGAGACTCTGTGTAGTTTTTTAAGAAACTGTCTTTCCTGTTCCATTCCTGGTTGGTGGACTTGCTGTGCAGTCCCCTCGGAAGGTGGGCTATCCAGGCCAGGAGCCCGGGGGGGGGGGTCTTGAAGACCCCCCTTTCTCTCTCTCTCTCCCACCGCCCACACCTTTAAGTTCTGTGACTTTCTCTCAGTATTTCCCCAAAGGCCCCGTCTTCTGTAGCTGGGCTAATGCAAAGGTCTCCTCACTGCCTATCTCCAGGTTCCCTTAAGCATCCCAGGGATGAGCAGTGCCTGTGGTCATAGCTGTTGCCATGGAGACCAGAGGCAGGAAGAGGGACATCTCCTGAAATCTCTAATCCACTCCTTGCTTCTCATTGTGTGGTTCCTGATCACCTGCACTGGAGCCTGGGGCTGCTTAGACAGGCCTCAAGGATCTGATCTTTGGGGAGCCCCCAGGCCTTGGCACCTGTAACTCCTCACCTCCACGCCCCCAGGTCCTCTGCTCCGGCCCCGTAGGGCCTGGGAAAGGAAAGGTCTCTGAGCTCAGGGCTCCCCTCCTGCTTGAGAGAGTCTCCTTGGACAGGGTCCTTCCACTCTGCTCTCCAGAAAGCCACCACCCTCCCAGCCCTTCTTTGTCCTCATCGGGCCAGCTCCTATTTCTCTGTGCCTTTCCCCACCTCTCTCTCATTTTAATTGATTGCCAAGTGTGAAAGCATTTAGTGCATATTTATTTGTGTTTTGCTGAAACCTCTCTTTCTGCAAGCATGCTCCCCCCTCTTTCCAGTCAGCTAAATCTCGCCTCCCCAGATTCAGTGGCTCCTGGCGGGCAGAACCGGGGCGGAGTGATTACCCAGCGCCTAATTTGACCCAGAAATGCTGTCCCCGTCCCAAGCACAGGCCTCGCAGGGAAAGGAGGTCTGCTTTCCCTGTCGTCCAACGGACAGCAAGGGGCACTCGGGGGTGATGGGGGGCGTTTTCCCAAATGGGAGTGGGGGTGCCACAGGGGAGGGGATGCACCTGGTCTCTGGAGTTTGGGGTGACCCCAGAGAAGATGAGCACATGCTTTCCTCTCTCTGTGACGATGGAGAGCTGATGGTCCTCCCCGTGGTCCCGCAGACTTGGTGCTCCTGCACTGTGAGCAGCCAGGCGGTGTCATGGAAACGGACGTGTCTCCCGGTGACCCTGACACTCGGAACCGATTTCTGTGTCTGCAAAATGATGGCTCTCCTGGTAGGCGCTCACCAAGTGAGGGGCTTGTTATTACTGAGACTCGGATGGACAGGTGTTAACCTGCTCCTTAGAGAGCTGACATTTGATGTGCTCAGTTGGCCTCTCTGAGGTCACATGTCTGTCCTGCACAGGAGGTGGCTGAGTGAGATTTGAACCCAGCTGTCACCTCCCCCACAGCACGCATACACCAGGCCTTCATGTTCGCTGTAGCTGCCAGAGCCTAGGAGGCAGGCTCCCAGGGGCCTGGTTCTCCACTCTGACTTCCCCCATGGGTCAGGGGGGCTCATGGGTATCCTCCTCCTCCTCCTTCTCCTTCTCCTCCTCCTCCTCCTCCTTTTAAATCCTCACCCAAGGATATTTTCCTCATTGATTTTTATAGAGCATGAAAGAAATGGGGAGAGACTGAGAGAGGAAAACATGGATGTGAGAGAGACACATTGATTGATTGCCACACGCATGTGCCCCAACCGGGGCTGGGGATCAAGCTTGCAGCCCAGGCACATGTGCCTGTCAGGGAACCAAACCCACAACCTTTCAGTCCGTTGGCTGATGCCCTAACCAGTGAGCAAAACTAGCTAGGGCTTGTCACTTCCTCTTGAGCTCTTGCCTGCTCCTCGCAGTTCATACCCTTGTATTCTTGGTCTGAGAAACAGGGAGGTGTCCAGAAAATGAAGAAGGCCCTGTCATGCCCAAGTCAGTGCCTGCAGGCCGCTGCGCCCAGAGCAGAGACCAAGCTGTGCACGTCCGTGACCACATGAGGTAGAAGGAAGGGTGCGATAAACGTGTGCCTCACACCCGAAACCAGTTAGGCTCAGTGGATAGAGCATCGGCCTGCGGACTGAAGGGTCTCAGGTTCGATTCCGGTCAAGGGCATGTACGTTGGTTATGGGCACATCCCCAGTGGGGGTTTGTAGGGGGCAGCTGGTCGATGTTTCTCTCTCACCAATGTTTCTAACTATTTCTCTCTCTTCCTCAATAAAAAATATATATATATTTTTAAAAAGTGCGCCTCACAGCCATGTGCTGGGTGGGAACTGATCCCCATGGGAAGGCGTCAATTCAGAACCCAGCTCCCACACCACCTTTCTCCTGAGCTGCCTCAGCTCAGCTGTCAGATGGGGGATAATCACCCGGCGGCTTCCGCACCGTCTTCACACCCATGAGTTGTTGTGAAGAATGGGCACGTTAATGGATGTGAACGTATATTGCATATTCTTTGGCACACAGTAGGTGCTTTAAAATGATTTTTATGTTTGGACCTATAAAGACAAAACAATGTAATAGAAATCTGTTAAAAAATAATGATTGTTAAAATACCCAGGAGAGCTGTTGTCCGGTTGTCAAAAGCAGACAGGACAGATTTTAGCTGGTCTATCTGCCGAGCGCGTGCCTCCAGACCTGCAGCCTGAGGGACAGGATGCAACTCAGAATCACAAAGACACCCATCTTTGTTAAACGTGCACACACACGTGTACACACACACACACACACACACACACGCGGTGACTAGGATGTGTGCTGATTACAGACACATGAAGAAGTTCGGCCTCTGTCAGTCGGATCAGCAGTTCTCCCCCCTGGTTTTGCATCACCCCGGGGTGTCTTCAATTATCTCAAGAAGGGTCAGGAACCACTCAAGATGTTATTAATTTTAATTTATTCCAATTAAATATATAAATGGGCCACGTACCACTTTGTGGAAGGAGCGGGGGTGGTGGGGGTGGTGGTGTAATCATCTCTGAAAACCAAATCCACTGTTCTAGTAGCCTGCTTCGAAGGACAGATCCTCTCCCCGCCATGCGACGGATCGCCTCCCGTCCCCACCTCCCATTTTTAAAACTGGGTGCTGGCAGCCAGCTCCTCAGGGGCTGGGGATTTTGGGTTACTTTCCCTTCTGTCCCTTCTCTTTCTCTTTCTCTCATTTTGTGCGTGCCCTGTGGGGTGCTCTGACTGACACTGGCAACAACTGATTGTGTCTAGAGAGCCGGCGTGTGGTGGGAAAGGGAGGCCGGGCGGGTCGGGGTCCGGAAACCCGGGTTCCTGTCCTGCCTCAGCCTCTCGGTGCTGCGTGACTTTGGGCGAATCTGCACTGGACAGATCTCTGCGAGGCTCATCACCCCGCGCTTTCCGCCCCATTAGGTCAAGGTCAGCTTCCAGGCCGCGGTGCAGCAGGGGCCGGTGCACAGCCCTCAGGATGTCTGTGTGCATTGCTTCACAGCATTTATTAGGCGCCGTCTTGTGCCAGGCGCTGCGCCCCGTGAGGGAGAACAACCACATGCAGAAGATGAGGTGCCCTGTGCCTGAGTGGCTCATAGAGAAAGGGTGAAGCTGGGACCTGGGAAATGCACGGAAAATGTGGGCCACGAAGGGGACAGCTGCTGCCCCTGCCTCAGCACCCGGATGTTCCAGGGACTGGTCCCTATCCACAGCGAGGGCTGCCGGGGAAGGCCCTGGTCCCAGGCGTTACTTTCCCTCCCGCTGTTCCTGAAGACATGCCGTGCTCAGCCCGTGTCCTCCATCAGGTCTCTGGGTGGCCAGTTAGAGAGATACAGGAAGGTCCCAGCTTCGCATGGATTTGTGGGACAAGGGGATGGGGATGATGGACAGAGCCTGACACCGGGCTTGGTTTTAAGGAAGAAGAACAGGAGCTGGGGAGGGAGGCGATCAGTCGTGTGGTGGTGGGGAGGATCTGTCCTTCCCGCTGAGATGCTGCCACGTGACCCCGAAGAATTGCATCCTTCTCAGCCCAGCCGCTGGGCTGCCCTCCCCACGGAGGCCTGGGGTGGGCCAGTGTCTATGGGAAGGTCTCTCACTCAGAACTGAAGAGACTGAAGACAGAGGGTGAGCAGAGCTAGAGCCCGTGGGACCTGGAGCCCAGCGTGGCCTGTGGACGCTGAGCAGGTGGCCAGGTAAGCAGGCCTGGCTGCCCTTGTTTTTGTCCTCTCCCCTCCTCCCTCTCTTCCCACTCCCTCCTCCCTCCTGCATCTCTCTTCCCCTGCCTTCTCTCTGCATCTGGCCAGTGCAGACTCACCCTTCAGCTCTCATCTCAGATTCCTTTTCATTCTGGAACCTCCGTCTTAACCTCTATGGACAGGGCGGGTGGGCGCTGTCCTAATGGGTATTCACTGCTCCCCACCCCATATCGTTCATCTCCTGGTTCTCAGCCCCTTGAATTGTAACAGCCTGTTTTCACACTGTGGCTGCCTTAGATCGAGTCTGTGCTCTGGCTCCAAGCACAGGGCTTGGCAGCTAGTAGGTGCTCAGTAAATGTTTCTGGAATGAACAACGTGTTGAGGGTACTGGTGCAGGGCTGAGACCCTCTGGGTGCTCAGTGCCACGCCTGCAGGAAGATGTCCCCGCGTGCTGTCGGGCTGTGGGATTGGCGTGCTGCCCTGGGTCACAGATGGTCCTGCGGGCCTGGTTGACCTTTGTACTCCTCCTCACCCAGGCCGCTGGCTCCTGGACTGCAGCCGCAGCTCCATCCCCAGTTCTTGGGCAAATTTCCAAACGTTTTTACCTCCAACGTGCTTTGCATACTGCCACACATTTTTAAACCCATACACAATTTCAGGAACATTTAATCAATAGAGTCTTGATTCATTTTTCCCTTAAATCATCAGTATTATTGTTGCAGAGAGCCCATTTGAAGTTCAGGAAAGCTTTTAAGCATCTTTAATAATCATTTTCTTCCCTCGCATCCTTTTTTTTTTTTTTAAACCATCTTTTTGAAAGATACTTTTTCCAGTGGTTGAATGCACTCAAAATACCAGGTTCCCGGTTGCTTAAATTGTGGCCAATATGCAATTCTGGAAGGAAAGTAGATTTTTCCGGAACGCTTTCATATGGATATATGTTGAAGGAAAGCAGTGTTTGCGGCCGGTGGTGTGTGAGCTTTCTGAAAAGGGCTCTTCGCTCCCGGTTGTGACCTGAGACCGGCTGGGGCAGGTGAGTCAGGAACACCTCGCTTCTCGCATTGGAAGGCCTCAGATCCTTTAAGCACCAAATACACCCCTGGCAGGGTTTGATGCACTTTTCACTCTGGTTTGCCTGTTGTACCTGACATTTATGTGTTGCTGAGTGTGGACCTGCTATCATGCTAATCGCTCCATGTGCAGCCCCTCGTGAGGTTATTTTCATCCCATTTTGCAGACAAGAGAACTGAGGCAGAAGGCTGGCGAGTTAGTTTCCTGGGGCTGTTGTGACGCATGGCCTTGAACTTGGTGGCTTGAACCAACAGGAAGGTGTTGTCTCACCGTTCCAGAGGCCAGAAGTCTGACATCAAGGTGTGGTCAGCACTGTTCTTGTAAAGGCTCTGGGGGGCCATCTGCTCCTGCCTCTTGAAGCTCTAGCATTCCTTGGCTTGTGGCCACATCACTCCGTCCTCTGCCTCGGTGGTCATATTGCCTCCTCTTCATCCATGGTGGTCTTCTCTCTGCCTCTATCTCTTCTCAGGACACACTTGTTTTTGGATTTGGGGCCCTTCTGGATAATCCAGGATAAATCCCCTATTTCAGAATCCTTAGCTTAATCCAACTTTTGCCATATAAGGTATAATATGCACTCTTCTACCATATAAGATAATGTTCTCCAGTTTTGGGGTAAAGACATGGACAGATCTGTGGAAGAGGGGATGCCTTTTAAGCCACTACCACCTGTAAAGAGCACCGTCGGGACTCGAACCCCAGCAGTGTGACCACAGGGGTGGGCTCTGTGCTCCCCGCTGCATTGCTAATGTGCCAGGAGAGCAGCCATCGACGCTGTAAAAATGGTCAGGTTCAGTCAACGTGGCTGGGGTTTGCATTGGCCTGTGGCCCTGAGGGTTCTAGTTTCCTGTCTTAGTCTGTTCAGGGTGCTGTCACAAACTGTCACTGACTGGGTGACGTGCAAACAACCAAAATTTATTGCTCAGTTCTGGAGGCTGGGAAGTCCAAGGTCAGGGTGCCCACATGGTCGGCTTCAGGTGTGGGCCCTCCTCTTGGCTCCTAGCCAGCACCTCTCGCCATGTCCTCAGAGGGTGGGAGGGGCTGGGATCTCCCTGGAGCCCCTTTTATAAGAACTCTAACCCCATTCATGAGGGCTTCCTCTTTAAGACCCATTTTATAAGGTCTTCTCTTATAAAGGTCTTCCTCTTTAAGGCACATCTTGAAGGCTTGTTTCCTAATACCATCATCTTTGGGGGTTAGGATTAACATATGATGTGAGGGGATGCAACCATTATGACCATAGCATATCCTTTCTGTCTTTCTGTTTTTGTGTTTTTTTTTTTTTTTTATTTCTTCCCAACATGAACAAAATACTTAGGTCTTTTCGCTTCTGCACATAAACTCCACAGTTTACGTGGCCCATGTTCTTACCGTGGCCTGTGATCTCACACTGTGGATAGTGACATGACTGCTCACTGGGACGGGTGGCTATGGTATTACAGTAATAGATATTAATATATCTCTGTTATTAGATTCATCTGCATGAAACAGCCATGTTTTTGGTCAACAACCATCAAATATATATATTTAATATTTTCATTGATTTCAGAGAGGAAGGGAGAGGGAGAGGGAGATAGGAACATGGATTGGCTGCCTCTTACATGCCCCGCACTGAAACGTGAAACCCGGGCATGTGCCCTGACCGGAATCGAACCGTGAACCCCTGGTTTATAAGTCGACGCTCAACCACTGATCCACACCAGCCGGGCACCCATAAAATATTTCATGTGGTTCAGTCTCGTATGTAGTTAACGTATACTGCCAGTTAGCATTCCCATCTCTTCCCTCCACTTGCCTTCCTCCTCCGCTTCCTGCAAAGGCCAACTAAATATCCCCGTTTCCTGCATATGCCTTTGAGTCCAGAGCATGGCTAATTGGACCCAACTCTACTCTTGAGTCACTTGGGCAGCCCTTTGGTCGTTCTGGCGCTTTGTCACACCCCAGTCCCGTCCTAATTCTGACTGTCTCCAAAGAGGCCACGGAGCAGCCAGCCCATCTCAAAATCATCAGCTTCCATTAGGGACTGCGAGTGTCTGTTTGAGACCAACGTGCTATTTTTCTGCTGGCAAGTCAGTAGCAGGATCGCGTACGGTGCCCACTGGTGACACCAAGTACTTACGGGTAGCGTCAGGTTGGGCCCAAGTCTAAAAATACTCCCTTCCCTTCAGCATCCCCTCCTTTCTGCAGTGACCCGGCTTGCAGCCGGCATTTCGCTGCACTCTAAGCATTTACACATTTAATGCATCCTGAAAGATTAACCTATATTATGCACGGGCAAGTGCAAATGTTTCCTTTCCTGGCAAGAACTGTGTTATTGGAAATCATTTATTGAGATTTATGTCTTCACGGAGCTGAAGGCTGTTTGCATTGTTAAGATTCCCCAAAGCCAAGCTGGAAATTCGGGGGCGGGGTGTACTCGGAAGGCCCCTCCCAGGAATCGAGCTGTCAGTCACCCCGTTAATACTTATCACGCGTGCACTCTCTGTGTGTGCCCCCAAGAATGCATCCATGGCTCCGTGGTTGTGTGACCTTGGGCAGTTTGCTTTCTCTCTTTGGACCCTAGTTGCCCATCTGCAGGATGGGGTGATAATAATGGCACACATTTTATAGGGTTGCTAACAAGGATTTGTGGACTTGGCCCAGAGCCGAACTTCTACCTCTTTGTAATTCCAGATACAGAAGAGCGTGTGGTAGAAAGTGAGTGCTCTGTTTGAAAGTGCTCGGCAGGGATGGAGAGATCAATCAACAGATTTGCTGAGGGGATTCCACTACTCGAAGAGAGGAGATTTTCCCCTTGAGTTCGAGAGTCTAGGATTATATGTTATCTTGATCTGGGAAGACAGTAAAAAATGTGTATCCTAGCAGGTGAAAGGCAGGAGGGATTATCAGAGACCTCACACAGAGTAAACAATTATTGCATAACTAGAGGCCCTGTGCATGAAATTCGTTTATGGCACGGGGGGCGGGGGAGGAGGGAGGGGATCCCAGGACCCCTTGGTCAGATATCCCTCTCACAATCCAGGACTGCTCACTCCTAATGGTTCTGCCCCTAGACCCGCGTAATGAACGAGGGCTGAGCTGCTGGCACGGGACAGGCACGTACAAAGCACACACCGTCCCACCTCCCCGCCGAGCCCGGGCCTCTGCTGGCCATTCCCACCTCACAGAACTGCTCGGTCCATCAGAGGAAGGAAGGTTCATGATCACATTAAAGAGCCAGAGTTTCCTCAGGGGTTGCCACCCCTTCCCTCCCCCAACCTTAGGCCCCGTACAGAGGTCGGGACACAGTTGGACGGTAATTACGTAGCCAGTGAATGATGGGGTGATGGAGAAACAACTGGACAATGAATGGTGTGCTTGGTGACGGGAAGGTCCTCCACCCATCCTGAGCCAGAACGGCTCAGCCTCTGCCGGGGGAAGAGCATGACCAGAGCCAATAGCTGGCGTGGGCTAGAGCAGTGGTTCTCAACCTTCCTACTGCCGCCTCAACTCTTGAATACAGTTCCTCGTGCTGTGGTGACCCCCCAACCATGAAATTATTTTTGTTGCTACTTCATAACTGTAATGTTGCTACTGTTATGAATCGTAATGTAAATATCTGATATGCAGGATGGCTTAGGCGACCCCGTGAAAAGGTTGTTCGATCCCCAAAGGGATCATGACCCACAGGTTGAGAACCGCTGGGCTGGAGGGAAGACAGCGAGCCCAGGGGACCGACATGTGGTTCAAATCCCAGACCCCAACGTTTCCTAGGTGTGCGCCAGAGGGCTGGTCCTTCACCAGCCTCCGCTCTGCTGCCTTGGTCTCTATAAAGTGGGAGAACCAGCCCCCTCCGTGTGTGAAAATGGGGAGCAGGGCCCACAATGTTTCAGGTGGGGGCGGGGTGCACACACACAGTGGCTGGTGCTTTGGGGCTGTGAGCAGTGACCTCGCCATGGGCATTCCCTCCGGGGCTGCTGCTTAAGCTGTGGATATTGTAGAGTCGCCACTCTTTCTCCTTAGCCAGACTCCTGACCGATGGCTTCATATTCTGTCCTTGAGAGGAGGCATTCTCCCCGAGGGCCCCTCCAGCTCGGCACCATTATCATGGCCCTTTTCCCAACCTCGGACCTCTCATGTGTCCTTGGGTGAAGCACGCCCTCCTGAGGTCTGCAGGTGCTTCCCTCCAGGCTCTGCCTGAGGGGCCAGGGGCTCCCAACGACCCTGGGGATGGTCTGGCAGCAGCTCACTCGTTCCACCATCCACTCTTAGTGCCTCTTCCTCCCTCATCGTTATTCTTGCGGGACCGGAGGTCATGGGTGCTCGGGCCCTCGGAGCAGAAGCCAGAGACTCTGCCAGGATGTGCTTAATGGATGTGCTTATTAGTGTTTGCAGGCCAGATGCTGGGGGGGGGGGGGAAGGGGAGAGGGGATGCTGGCAGGATGCCCTCAGCCATCTGGGGGTCCCAGCTGGCTTTCTAGTCGCATTCTAACCAAGTTTCATTGGACACCCACTATTGACTAACTTGGCTGTGTATCTGAACATTGCAACTTACCAAATCTACTCCGCATCATATGCGGAATGAGCATTTCCTGTTCATTCACGCAGCGTATTTCTTGAGCACTTACTATATAACTTGGCATGCACAAGGGCTGTTTGCTTCCTAGTGTTCATCCTATATAATAAAAGCCTAATATGCAAATTGACCAAACAGCAGCATGACTCAGTGGCTGAGCATCGCTCCGGAAACCAATAGGTCACTGGTTCGATTCCCGGTCAGACCATAAGCCTGGGCTGCAGGCCTCATTCCCAGTAGGGAGTGTGCAGGAGGCAGCCAATCAATGACTCTCTCTCATCATTGATGTTTCTATCCATCTCTCCCTCTCCGTTTTTTTTTTTTGAAATCAATAAAACATATATATATATTTTACTAAAAAATTATTTTACTGACCTTTCAGTGGGACTTGGGGAAGGAGTGAAAATAAGTATGATGTAGCCAAAACCGGTTTGGCTCAGTGGATAGAGCGTCGGCTTGGGGACTGAAAGGTCCCGGGTTCGATTCTGGTCAAGGGCATGTATCTTGGTTGCAGGCATATCCCCAGTAGGGGGTGTGCAAGAGGCAGCTGATCAATGACTCTCTCTCATCGATGTTTCTAACTCTCTATCTCTCTCCTTTCCTCTCTGTACAAAATCAACAAAATATATTAAAAAAAAAAGTATGATGTAAAACTCACCTGCTTCCCAGAAATCACTTCCTTTCCTAATTAAACCTTCTCTTCCTCCCTGAGCCTGCTGTAGCCTCATCGGTACAGCAAAGTCCCGCCTTCACAGGGCATTTGGAGGCTCTAGGAGGGTGTAAGCATGCGCCTTGGCTCACTCCGGGTCCCAGGCGCAGGGCTCCACGGACCCCCGAATGCAGAGTGAGAGCGAGCAGCCTCACACCCCATGTCCCTTTGTCCCTGTCCCCCGTTATTCTCCTTCCTCTGGGCTCCGAGGTGGCCTTTCCCCTTCCCCCCTTGAGCCTGCATCAGGGCTCCTTTGTCCCACTTCAGTGGATTGGACATCTGGGTGGGGGTGGGGGGGGGGAATGCATTTCTGCTTTGAAACTAATTGGCCCTGGACCAGCGGGAGAAACAAACCGGGAGCGGGAAGTTGAGGCTGTGGTGGGCTGCTCGCCCTGGTGACTGGGAAACTCGGGCTTTGAAGTGAGCTTTCTGCTCCGTGAAATGTTTAATGAAGGCCCGCTGCAGTCAGGGCTTAGAGGCCGCAAAGCCTTTTGCGTCCCTTCCAAAGGACCCTGCCCGGTTCTGTAACAAAGAGCCCGGGTGTGTATGGAGCACAGGCTACAGCTTCCGGCTCCCAGGCTCCGGCCCGGCGCATTCTCTCCTTTTGGTCAGAGCTGACCTCCCAGCACCCAGGGCTGGCTGAGCTGCCCCAGCTCCCGGGCACCACATTGTGTCTGCAGAACCTGCCTCCGGGCTTGTGATCTACGAATGCAACATCCCTTCCTGCTGGCTGCTCCTGGTTGGCCGGCTCTGCACTCGGCGGGCTTTGTCCCATCTCTCTTAAGGGGCAGCACAGAGACCCTCCCTGTGATGGGATCTCTCTGTTTACCCAGCTCCTTCCCCTTTAATTGCTTCTCACCCAATTTGGTTCTGAGATCCATCGCAAAGCCGGCCCTGATCCTTCTCTGCCACCTGACTGGTCCCTTTAGGCTGTTTCTTAACTTCTTCCTCTTACAAAGGGTGGCCCCCCATCTCGCCAGCCTCCACTCTTGCTGGAGGACCCGCCCCCTTCCGGAACCAGCGACTCCTAACCCAGATGAAGAGCCTCTTTCGCGGACATAACTGCTATAACTGGGTCCCCTCCCTTCCCAGCTTCTGGTCCTTCAGGGGCTCTGGGCCAGGACGAGGACAGTCAAGAACTATTTAACTGATGATGCAGGTTGTTCCCGCAACATCACTTCTCCATGGCAACCCAAGTCTGGGTCACTGCCTGCCTCCCTGACTCAGGCTGCACGTGTAAAAATGCAGGCTCAGCCGTGTTCCCCCTTATCGCCCACTATGGCACCCCAGTTCACTCCACGGACATGCATTAGGTGTCTGCCGTCCCCTGCCTATTTCCATCAGCTCCCTCCCACAGAAATAGAATGCCAGGCACAGACATCATTTTATTTTATTTTATTTTATTTTATTTATTTATTTATTTATTTATTTTAAAATATATTTTTATTGATTTTTTACAGAGAGGAAGGGAGAGAGATAGAGAGCTAGAGATGTCGATGAGAGAGAAACACAGACCAGCTGCCTCCTGCATACCCCCTACCGGGGATGTGCCCGCAACCAACGTACATGCCACTGACCGGAATCAAACCTGGGACCTTTCAGTCCGCAGACCGACGCTCTACCACTGAGCCAAACCGGTTTTGGCCACAGACATCATTTAAATGCTCTGGTAGCCGTGTTAGGGAAGGTGAGAAGAGAAAGGTGGACTAATTTTGATATTTTTAAAATGTAACATGATAGATCTAAACTACTGTCATTTCAACATGGAATCCATCCAGAAATATTAACATGACCTTTTGCATCCTTCTTCTCATAGTAAGTCTTCCGGATCCTGTGTGTGTGGCACTTACAGTGTGTTTCTATCAGGACTGGTTACTCCCCAGGGCTCAGGTGCCTTGTCACTTCTGTACCAGGCAGTGTGGCTCCAAGTGCTGAGATTCCCCCAGTGATCAGGGCCTTTGGATCCCTCCCTTCTGGGGGCTTACAGTCTGGTTAGGGACCATGACAATAAGAGATACGACTAGATGGACTGATTTCGGGTGGTGTGCTTTCTGTGTCACTCCGCCTACCTCCCACCAAGATACTGGCTCTTCTAAAGCAGTGGCTAAGATGATGGTCTAAAGGGTTATTGCATCGGCCCCTCCTACCGGTGACAGGCAGAATAATGGTCCCCGGTGATGTCCCCATCCTAATTCCTGGGACCTGTGGATATGTCATTTTTTTAAAAAAAAATTCTTTATTGATTATGGTATCACATAATAGTCCTCATCCCCCATTCCCATTCCAAACCCCTCCCCATGTATGCCCACTCCCTGTTGTCCATGACCTCTGGTTAGGCTTATATGCATGCACACAATTCCGTTGGTTGATATCTCCCCTTTGTCCCTCCCCTCCCCTACCTTCCCTCCAAGGCCCGACCTCATCCCCCATTCCCATTCCAAACCCCTCCCCATGTATGCCCACTCCCTGTTGTCCATGACCTCTGGTTAGGCTTATATGCATGCACACAATTCCTTTGGTTGATATCTCCCCTTTGTCCCTCCCCTCCCCTACCTTCCCTCCAAGGCCCGACAGTGTGGATATGTCATCTTAAACGGCAAAAGGGACTTGGTTGATGTGATTGTGGCTAAGGACCCGGAGCTGGGTAAGATTGCCCTGGATTACCCAGGGGGCCGATCTAATCACCTGAGTGCTTAAAATCAGAGCACTGTTCCTGGCTGCGGGGAACCAGAGAGATGGCATCATGGGAAGGACATGGTCTGTGTTTCCAGCTTTTACCATGGAGGGCGGTGGCCATGAGCAAAGGGAAGGGGCAGCTTCTAGAAGCCGGAAAAGGCAAGGAAACGTTCTCCTTCAGAATGCAGCCCTGACGTTACCTTGATTTTAGCTTGGTGAGGCCCGTGTTGACTTCTGACCTACAGAATTGTAAGGTAATAAATGGGCCACTACATTAGTGGTAATTAGCTTTTGCATCAATGGAAAGCTCATACACTAACTTTAGGATTAAGTGATAAATAATTCATCTTTCTGAGATCCAGAAATGAGCTGTATCTACCTCCTGGGGTTTCTCAGTGGATAAAAAACAAGATAATGGCTATAAAGCGTTTAGTCCAGTGCCCAGCCCATCAGGAATGCTCACTTATGGAAACTCCATGCATTGCTGTGGTTTCTCATCGTGGTCGGCCTGGAAACGTAGGTTGAATGAACCCTGAGTGGACTGGTCTTCCGTCACTTCCCCTGACACGGTTGTTGGCATCTTGGACATCATCTGTTCCGCTGTTTTCCAGAGTGTGGAACCCAAGGGGGTTTGAGGGTACACAGTCAGACATGTTTTATTTGCATAGTCAGGCATGTTATTGTGCACTGAGAAAATACAGCTGGCACATCAAATCCATTGTTCGCAGAAAAGGGACAACAAAGCAAACCCATTTCCAAAACATGTTGTAGGAGCACCGGTTCCCACAGGGAAGACGGTAGATAAGTGGCTGAAACGCTGATCTACTCCGCTTGTCTCATTCTAAAAATGGGGAGACTGAGGCTGAGGGAAGGAGGGTGCGAGGCAGACAGGTTGTGACAGTGAAAAGCTGTATCTCTCTACTCCCTGCTCCTGCGTGTTACTGAGCTGTTTTGACTCAGGGCCAGCCCTTTAGGTTCCTTAAAAACCCAATACTCAGTCTTCAGGCATGGAAGATTTTCAAGGGACTCCTCTTCATGCCACAGAATATGCTCAGTCTGACCCCCCACTTTACTTACCTAGTTTCCAACCAAGGAAAAGGAAATGTGCGCACAGGACCTTCATATTAATCTGAACTCTTTTTGGTTGTTCAAGACTAAACTATGACTAGAGCCAGCTTAGGCAGGCGGATTTTTCTAGGCTCATGAACAAGGTAGGATTGAATAGCTAAACCACAAGAAGAACGAAGATGCAGCTGGTCCGTGGGCACTAGTCATGCCAGGGACTCTGCCACCTCATTCTGCTCCTCTCTCATCTCTACTTTTCCCCAGTGAATGACTTCCCGCTGTTCCTGGCCTTCTTGTCTCACTCTCACTTCTTCTGTTGGCACATATCAGGAAAGGGCTGGCTTTGGTTTCCAGTTTCAATGTGAAATATCCCAGAGAAGAACTCTGATTGGTTGGTCTTGGGTTGAATTCCAATCCTGGGCCAATCATATTGATTGGGCTTGAGTTTAACATCTAACTCTGCACCAGTCAGATTGGGTGGACTTGGGGTGAATATCCAACCCAGCACCAATCAACTGTGTTTAATGGAGATGAGGAGGGACAGGGCTAAGTAAGAACAGGGCTGCTTTCTCTCAAGCTACAGGATGCTGTTCTACAAAGAAGATGGTGGTGGGATGTGGTGGTCAGACTTAGCCAGAGGTAACCTCTGGATCAGCTTGTGGCCTTGCAAAGCTTGCCTGCATAGCTCAACTTCTGTTTTTCTCACTCACTCATCATTTACCTTGGGAGGGAATACTTACAATTTCTTTAAATCTCAGTTACCCCATCTTTAAAAGTAGAACATTTGATACTTGTTTTGTAAGATGTTATGAGGATTGTGAGAAATAATAGGTGAAAATACCTAGTGCACAGTTGTGGATCAAGAATTTTTTGCTTCCCTTTTCCCCAGTGGCCATTTTTACCCCTCTGGATTTTTGCTTAGAAAGCAGATTTCTCAGCTCATGATTGAAATATTTCTCTTATTATTTCCTCCTGTTGTTTGGAAAGAAGCAAAACTAGCTCCCTGCTACAATTACTTCCAAGACCTGTTTTAAAACATACGGGGTTAATGATAATTAGAGAACACATAGGACATCAAAAAAGTATGTAGGTCACACTAATAGCGACTTGCTGGAGTTCCTGAAATAAACACGATAGAAACTGTCTCGGGAAATGAAATGTTAATTTAGAAAAATGCTAAAATGAGTGGGAAGAAGATGGGGAGGGGAGGAATCCGCATCTTCCGGGGAAAGTGCCTCAGAAGGTTGGCATCAAACCATGGGTCATGAGTCCTGAAGTTCTCATCCATGGTCGAGTGGACCTCTACCTTCCAAGGGTTTCAGGTCTCCTCTCCTGTCATTTGTCTGGGTGATGGCCATGTGCACTTAATAGATTTCTGAGTTGAGCTGGGAATAAGGATACAAAGAAAGGCATTTCATGGTGAAAGATACCTATCTCTCCAGGAGACAAGGAGGGTCTGGGAAGCCTCTGGGTCATGGAGACACTCTACTTGCTGGGAAAACCAATCAGATCCTGTCTTTAGAGCAGGCTTGGGAAAAGGCAAAGGATAATGAGTTTGGTCATGTGGAGTGCGGACAGGAAAGGAAGTACTAAAGAGAGGCCCCACCCCTTCACCCAACCACCCCTCCATCCCTTCATCTGTCAGTCATCCATTCAACCATCCCCTTGTCCATTTGACTGGTGACATACATAATTAAGTTCTATTGATCTAAGGTGCGAACTAGTCAATGCTGGCGAAACAGAAGGGAATTAGACACAGTCTTTCCTAATTCATCACGTTCACAATCATATACTTTGCACAATGCACAGTGTGGAAAAGACTGTACATATGGAGATAAAACAAGGAAGAATATTTAGAACACACAGCACATACTAGAAAACTTGATTGGTCAATTCAACTACCCTTGCTTATTATTTTTCTCCCCATAAGCATTGATCTATGAGTAGCAACCTGATTCCTCTGGGGAAATTTGCCATATTCAGATTGAATTGGGGTGTTCAGAACAACTATTCTCCCTAAGGACTGCTTCCCTGCTACTTTCTTGCCCTTCAAAAAAAATTACTGTGTCCTGACCTTCTAGAAAAGGCTAAAGCCCAGCCAGCCTGGCTCTGACTTACCATTTATGAGAAGTGATGTGGGTGAGTGGACAGATGCTTGCCTGGGAGTTTGGAGCCTGGACAAGCTGCTTCCCCTTTCTTGGCTGGGCTGTGTGACTCTCAGTGTCTCCCAACTCTAGCATCCAAGGCCCTCAGATCTTGGCCTATATCTTATGCCTATGAAGCATCATTATCCATTTCCTTCCCTCCAGGAGCGTGAATATTTCATGGTAGATGAGTCAGCCAATTTTGAATGAGTCACTTCATACCATTTCCTTAAGAATAATGCCCCTTTGTTGCCCACATAAAAGACCAACAATACCCAGGACCCAAGAGGACACCAAGTCTGGATGAAGCAGAAGGAAAAGCCATATGGCCCTTTAAGAATGTCTACGTGTATCTACAGTGTACTGAGTTCTGCAAGAAACCCTAGATGTCACTCTCACACTAAGGCCTGGCCCCGCCCTTGAGGACCACACATTCTGCTGGGGAATTGGGCATGGGCACAGGACAGGGCATTGCGGGAATGCATCCGTGTGCAGAGGATGATGCATCCACTTCCCAAAGTGATTTAGGGAAGGAAGAACAGTGGAAACTGTGTGTATGTTATTGAGCTGGTAACCAGCAGAGGAGGTGGTAATCCAGGGCCTTGAGGCCTGACTAGTAATAAGATGGGCATAAGGAAATGAGGAGGCGAGAACTCTGTGTGAGGGAAGAGGTGAAGGTGTGCGACGTGGTGTAGGTGCTTTGGCATTTGGGATTCAAATGAGGAGTAACAGGTAAGAGCCAGTTCTTTTTCTTTTTTTAATCATCACCAGAGGATATATTCCCCCCCCACCCCATTGATTTCTAGAGAGAGTGGAAGGGAGGGAGGAGGGGAGGAAGAGATAGAGAGAAAGTAAGACACATCGTTTATGCCCACAACCAATGTACATGCCCTTGACCAGAATCGAACCTGGGACCTTTCATTCCGCAGACCGATGCTCTACCACTGAGCCAAACCGGCTTTGGCAGCAGCAGACATTTTATAGGAGAAATCCTCTAGTTGTTATCTCAAGTTCAATCAGAGCTGTGTGATTTGAATTTTCTCAGTGTCAAGTTCAGCGCGTCTCTGGGAGAAACCCAGGCTAGCAGTGTGGGGCGGGGGGGCTCTCTCCACGAGGAAGGTGGAGGTGAGAAGGCGAGGTGATCCTGGTCTCCGTCAAAGGGTGTTTTCTCTCAATGCTCTGGGTCTTGAGACTTGTATCCTTGGAGATGTTCGACGGTGAGATAAGTGCGGTGAGACACCAAGGAGGCCATGGAGGTTTTGATGATTTCCCCCTCCCCAGAGCCTCTAAAATGAAGGTGACTATCTATGGACTTGGAACAACTCTTAGCTATAGAAGGTAGAAAGTTCTATCTTATTACAGTGGTTCCACTCAGCCACTCACCTTGTTGGGGAGAAATTAAAGATGGAATCAAAGCTTTCAAATATCCTGTGGGATATATTGCTATAGATATGGAGCATCCCTATCAGATGCCTCTGGTCCAGGGGGAGAAAGTTCACATTATTATTATTATTATT
This sequence comes from Nyctalus aviator, assembly GCA_036971965.1. Classification (NCBI taxonomy): domain Eukaryota; kingdom Metazoa; phylum Chordata; class Mammalia; order Chiroptera; family Vespertilionidae; genus Nyctalus; species Nyctalus aviator. The sequence continues at coordinate 37,826,568 of CM072936.1, forward strand.
ATTTTTTTTTTTTTTTCTTGTGGAGAAATGACATTGACACCCTACAGAGCTTTGTCCTTTACATTTAAGTATCTGCCGTGTACCTGGGGTTATTCTTCTCTTTCTTTTACTTTTTCTATCTGCTGTTGGAGGAAATAGGTCTTCATTGCTTTAAAATGAACCTTTTACCCAGCCAGTGTGGCTCAGTGGTTGAGAGTTGACCTATGAACCAGGAGATCACGGTTTGATTCCTGGTTAGGGCACATGCCCAGGTTGCAGACTCGATCCCCATTGATGTTTCTGTCTCTTTCTTCCTCTCCCTTCCTCTCTGAAATCTATAAAAATAATAATAATAAACCCCACCTTTCCCCAGACTTGACAAAGAGATGGCCCCATACCAGCCATAGACATTGCTGGGAAGCTCAGGACCGAGCAGGGTCAGTCAGCGGAGCAGTTTCTATGTCCTTCCTGGAAGTGCCTGGGTCTTGGCTGTGGAGTTGGCATTTATAGGAACTGGGTAGAATCGAACTCTGTTTCCCGCAGCTAGGCCGTGAGTGTTCACCAGGACCGGTATGTTCTCTGAGCCATGGTTGTCATGTAAACAACACCTATCTGCACTTCCAGCCCTACCCTCACCACCTCCATTAGAGCCCCCCTGCACACCTGTGGGCATGCAGCATCCATCGTCATAAACTCCAAAGGACCTTCTTGCCTCTCTAACGGACCTCTCCTTACTTTATTTTATTTTGTTATTTTATTTTCTAGTCAAATGATTTTTGGTCAGTCGTTTCCCCCTTCTTTCCTCTCTCTGAAATCAATTAAAAAAATTAAAAAAGAATTTGGCCCTAACCAGTTCAGCCTGCAGACTGAAGTGTCCCAGGTTCAATTCCGGTCAAGGGCATGTACCTTGGTTATGGGCACATCCCCAGTAGGGGGTGTGCAGGAAGCAGCTGATCGATGTTTCTCTCTCTCTCCAATGTTTCTATCTCTATTCCTTGCCCTTCCTCTCTGTAAAAAAATCAATCAATCAATCAATCAATCAATCAAATATATTAAAAAAGAAAATGTCTCCTGAGAGCTTGTTGGACACGAAAGTTAGAAAGCAGTGTGAGCACCAGATCTGCCAACACTTTGAATTGCCTTAAGGAGTGTTCCTGACCAGGTAGTTAGGAGTATAACTCCCTCCACGAAAACATCTTTCTGCCAGAAACTGGGGGTCCTGGAAGTGGGGGGAGGGTGAGGTGGGATGGGGAGGATGCTTTGTGTGGTTCTAAGTCAGCAAACGGGAGCAGAGGAGTCCAGTGAGCTGCTGCTGCCTGCCCCTCACCCAGCGCCAGGCCCAGGTGGGGCACGGGGAGCACCATCCGTGGCCCCCTGGCTCCTGCTTTCTCACAGCAGTTTGCAGGAAGACTGCAAATATTTGAGCTGATTGTCCTCGCGTACATGCAGCAATGAATCATCTCGTGATGAGAGGCCCGAGATATGCGGGGATGAAATTAATGTCCATTCACACAGAAAATGGATTCTAGCTCCCGCCCCGGAGTGCTGGGGGAGACGGGCCCAGGGAGTGCCCAGCCGCCGGCTGCTATTCTTGGCGGCATCAATGCCTGTGCCACCAGTGCTGCTTTTTCTATTTTTATTTTCTTAAACAGCTCCTTTTCCAGCCCCTTTTATGGGGGAAGAAATATAACAAGACAAAATTGGTACCAACCTTTAGAGTCTAAAGGAGAGGGGAGTGAGGAACTGGATCCATGGCAGATGAAGTGGCATTTCACCACTGAGGTGCCATATTTTGGGGGCACGGTGGTTCCATTTAAAAAAATAAATAAATAAAAAAAATATATTATTGATTTTTACAGAGAGGAAGGGAGAGGGATAGAGAGTTAGAAATATCGATGAGAGAGGAACATCCATCAGCTGCCTCCTGCACACCCCACACTGGGGTTATGCCCGCAGCCAAGGTACATGCCTTACACCGGAATCGAACCTGGGAACCCTCAGTCCACAGGCCGATGCTCTATCCACTGAGCCAAACAGGTTTCGGCGGTGGTACCATTTTTGAAGCGTTCACCACTGTTTCTCAGCTCTCCTTTCTTTCCCATCATCCGTTTCTGCAGTGGGCGTTGTATTTCAAAGATGCTGTCCTGCAGGAAATAGAAGGAACTCACGCCTGGAGGTGGATTTGGGAGACTTCCCGGGGAATCAGAGCAAAGCTTTCTATTCTGGCATCAGAAGAGGATTCCTGAAGCTAAGGCGAGCAGGTCCAGGGGGCCAGGCACAAGCATAGATGCTGGGGGTCTCTGAGACCCTCCCAACCTGAGGCCCCCACCAGGGGCTCACATCTGCTTGCTCCAGGCCCTGCTCCCTGCATCTTCCCACAGCTGAAGGCTGCCCACCCACCTCACTTCTGGAGAGTCCTATCCACATACCCCAGCCACTGATAGAGCACCTTGGCTGGCAGGAGCCAGACCAGAGTCGCCCGAATTCTCCATGTAAAAATTTGAGCGTCAGAAGAAGGCAGAGAGCTCAGTGGCGCCAGTAAACCCTGACATTTAACGGACCTGAACTTCAACATTCTTAGATGCGCAGTGGGAATAATGCCATGAGCTCAGCCATTGAGCCACACTGACTGGGCTCCACTAACATTGCTAAGGCCTCCTCCTCCTTCTCCTCCTTCTCCTTCTTCTCCTTCTTCTCCTTCTTCTCCTTCTTCAACATTCAAGTCAGGGGTTAAACAGCTCCTTTCCCAGCCCTTTCTATTGGGGAAGAAATATAACAAGACAAAATTGGTACCAAGAAATATAACAAGACACAATGTGCTCTGTAGTAGGACCACCGAGTGGCTCATGTTCATTTAAGTTTTTTTTTTTTTTTAATATTTTATCAATTTTTTACTGAGAGGAAGAGAGAGGGATAGAGAGCTAGAAACATTGATGAAAGAGAAACATCGATCAACTGCCTCCTGCAACCCCCTCCCCACCACTGGGATATGCCCGCAGCCAATGTACATTGCCCTTGACTGATATCGAACCCGAGACCCTTCAGTCCGCAGGCTGACGCTCTGTCCATTGAGCCTAAATGGTTTTGGCTCATTTAAGTGTTTGCATCATTGTTCTAGAAGAGTCCTCCCTGAGCACCCTTGAGAATGTTTCTGCTTCCACCATATGACATCTGGATTTATTTTTCTTGTGGTTAGACTTTGGCCAAGGTATCCTGCCATTCCTAGCCACGTGGTAGGTGCTCAAATTTGTCGAATGAGGGAGCAGGTGTGTATTAAGCAGAGAATGAGAAAGAACATTCCAGGGAAAGGGGATACTGTGAGTGAAAATAAGCCAGAGTGGAGGAGGGGGGCCATGTAGTGAGAAGAGGGGATCAGCCACGATGTGACTGGGAAGGTCAGGCTGCAAACGTGGCCTGGAGTCCATTCCCGAGGGACCTGGGATGAGATATGTGGGGGCTTGTACCTCATCCTGAGCAGCAGAGAAGTGCAGGAAGGAGCAAGCGGGGAGGGGAGAAGGACAGGCTCGCCTATTGTAAAGAACATTCTGGAAGCTGGCACAGACCAGAGAAGAGTAGGGGCAGGGTAATTGGATCAGGTAGATCAGTTACTCTTGGAAGATGATGATCTCATGCAAAGTGAGGGATTAGCAGCAGGAGTGGAGGGTGGGGGCATCTGAATCTATAGCTCTGTGCACCGAGCACATCCACGTAGGTTCCTGGAAGCGGCTCGGATACATTAGGAGCAGATGTTCCCTTGCAGGATGCGGCAGAGGCAGCATCAGGTGTGCAGGGCAGCGAGGCCTGAGTTATAAATCGGAACAACTTGTAAAGATCATCTGCGGAGTCCCACTGTGCAGGGGAATGAGCCGCTCCTTTGATTGGGAGCAAACAGCAACGTTAAGTGGTGCGCCTTCTGGGGAGGGTGGGCTCAGAGCAACCTATTTTGACGTTTCCCTTCGCCTGCTGCCCATTAGGAAAATGTAACTCTTACAAAAGCCGCCACCGCTGCTTGGAATGTGTTGCATTTGAGCATATTTGCTTCAGAAAGGACTGTAAATGATATTGCGCTTTGTTCGGGAGAACTTTCTGAATTAAAGCAGGGAGGCAAATATGCGAGACTCAGTGTGAAACAGAAGTTCAATTACCTGCAATTATGAACATATTCTTCCCCGTGCGTGTGTGGAGACGGCGTCACACATGTGAAGAATTTGAGCGCTGGAAGTTGTGGTGCAGATTGCCTCGCTCGAAATAGATGTGAGAGCCCAGGGAGGGAAAGAGAAGCGAGGTCACGTAGCAAGTTAACGGCCACGTTGGCACTCGGGGGAGGTGTCCTGATGTCGCTTTTTGATGAGATTCAAGAAAAAAGACGTTTCTGAATTTCCATGGCACAGAACGTTCAGTAGTTCTTCCTCTACAGACTAACATTAGAATAAGTTGGCATCAGATTCCAGAATAGATCTGAAGAGAAAATAGAGCCTGGCCGGGGTGGCTCAGTGGTTGAGCGCCAACCAGGAGGTCAGGGTTCAATTCCCGGTCAGGGCACATGGCCGGGTTGTGGGCTCGAGCCCCAGTGTGGGGCGTGTAGGAGGCAGCTGATCACCGATTCTCTCTCATCATTGATGTGTCTCTCTCCCTTTCCCCTTCCTCTCTGAAATCAATAATAAAAAAATATATATAACAACTCTCCAATAGGAGCTGTTATGGCTTTTACTTTATAAAAGAGGAAACCAAAGTCCTGAGGTTAAATGGCTTCCTGAATGTGAGTCTGGCGGTGGAGCTGGGGATGAACCCTCAGCTGTCCAGTCCCAGAGGTCTCAGGAAGAGTTGTTGTGACGAGGAGGCATAAAGTGCGCATGCCCGATGGGAAATGGGGGGAAGACTGGGGGCTCTTGTCTTGGAGAAGAGGCCGTGTGAGGGCTGGTCCAGGGATGCGGTGTATCTGTTGCCGTCCATGGGACTGAAAGGCAGGTTTCAGTTCTGTATAAGGGGGGAGCTTTCTGATGAGATCGTTGGGCCCCTTTCGCTGGGGGTGCCAGGGAGGTTGGATAGCACAGAAGCTAGGATTCTTTCTCCTCCCTAATTCTGATTTTCTTACATGCTGTATTTCTGCTCTCAGGTTTCAAAATATCTCAATGCAATTGTACCGTCATGTGGGGATTGATTTTTTTTTTTTTTCATGTCTTAACCATCATTTCCATCAAGATGAGATTAGAATCCCACTCTTACTGCTGATGTTGATGCGGGCACCATTAATGGAATTTGTGATGGTAGCTGAAGGGATTGGATGATGGATTTAAAATCTATAGGACTCTCCTGAAGAATCCTGCTAGCTGCAGTAGGTTCTCAGATTTGAGCTCCATTCCCCGTTTCTTTTTAGCATGGCAGGTAAGAGCTTGAACACCAGGAATGGATGTTACTGGTTTCAATCCTGACTGTCACCTAATGAACATGGGCTAGTCATTTTATCTCTCTGAGCCTGTCTCCTTATCTATAAAATGCAGTTTGAGACGCTTTGCCCATGGGCTGCCGTGCAGAGGACATGATATAATGCAGATGAAGCATTTAGCATAGTGTTTGGCCCATAGCATATCACCTATGAAATGGTACCACTGTCATTATTACGCTTTGTGCCTTGCCAGACACTTGGCAACACACCTATTATTCCCAGTGCTCACAGTAACATAAATATAATCTCCGTTTAAAGAAACGATTCACAGGCTCAGAGAAGTTCAGTCACTAGCCCAAGGTCACACAGCGCAAAAGTGGCCTTTCATCTTCGTTTCCTCAGGTTCCCCTCTCTTTGCTCTGACCTACAAAGTGAGTCTCCATTGGTAACACTGCCCACTAGAGGCTGGGAGGACTTCCCACACACTCTGCCCCCAGAGGTGATGCCCACCAATTGCTTTTAAACTCAATGGGCAGGGACCAGAACCTTGTCCTGTCCATCTTTCTCTTTTCCCCCCAGAGCTGATTGAGCCTGGTCCTTTGCCTTCTCTGGGCACGTCTCCTTACATGGAACGTAAGAAGTTTTGGCTCAAATAGATTCTCTAGCCCCTTTTTCATTGTTTACTGGTTCTCCGGGAGTGCTCAGCACATAGTAGGTAACCTAAGACTCTTCAATGTAAGGCAAGCAAGACACTGGCCACAAAATTTAAGGAGGCACACATTCTGAGGGTCCTGCAAGTACAGAGTCGGCGCCTGAGAATGCGTGCCTCCTTAAATTTTGTGCCCAAGGTGCCTCTCCTCTCTAGTCCAGCTTCAAGGGGCCAATGAAAGGATTAATGACGCAGGGGCAGAGTTTTTCTTCTCTTTTTAAACACAAGGGATGATATGTACAAGGGTATTTTTAATAAGAGTTGGCTGATACTTTGAATAGCTCTGCTCTGAAAAACATTCTTGAAAAAGGCTATTATTCATCTAGTTATGTATTTTAGGCTTCTAGGGAAAACAGTAGGGCTATGAGATTGTGAGAAATAGAAGGCTGTAAAAGGGAACAGATGAAATTACTGTAATGACCGTTAGACCTGAGGAAATTTCAAATGATACAGTCATTATTTGTAGAATTGTCCCCCCCCACCCCCCGCAACACACACACACACACACAAACCCCCAAATAAACCCACAACAGAATTTTCACACTTACTTCTTTGGTTTAATTGTCTATTTGTTTCAAAACGAAAGTTAATGAAAAGATTATCTTCATATGTTTTAATCACACTACAGCTAACTGTTGGGAAATTTGAATTAATTGATGCAACAGATGACATAAGAATGATTAAAAAAATAACATCACTATTTGAATACATAGAGTGAAGCAATTAGTTCTTTATTAGTGCAGAGTTATTTCAAATGCTTTGAAATCCTTGCGTATTGAATGTTTAATCATCAAGGAAGTATCTCTGGCAATGGTGCTGGCTCCAGTTCATGAATTAAATATCACCCCTGGGGAGGTGGGAAGCGTTCAGGAAGAGAAACGCCCTCCTCCTCAGGCCTGGCCAGGGCTAATTCCTTCCTCTTCTGGGCACCAGTGAAGGCTTTTCTTAGTGGCTCAGGCCTTTTCCCCTGGTGGTTGCTTCTCATGCCTGGCTGTGCATGTTGCAGTGGGTTGCCTTGGAGTAGGGACAGCCCCTGGGTCTAGAGCCCCCTACTGGAGTATTGAGGTAATGCTAGCAGCCACAGCTGAAGGTGAGGGAGAGATGACAGGTTGGCAGGTTGAAGGCAGTATTTACAATGTGGTGACCAAAAGGTCAAAAGGGGGTCACTGGAGCCTTAGTTAGGGACTTGGAGAATGCTCCCAACAGCAGCAGAGCTTGGCAGGGGGGTGCTAGCTGGTAAGAAAGCTTTAAGGTACACAGACACCAAGAAGCTCATTGGCAGACAATGGTTGTGGTAAGAATTAAATAAGATAAGCCCTTTGACACAGCCTGACCCATATTTTGCTTTCAACAATTTTTCATTATTAGAGGCCCGATTCATGAAATTTGTGGAAGGGACTTGGCCCTCACAACGCCAGCTTCGTCCAGAAGGTTGTCCTTCGGTCTAATTAGCATATTACTCTTTTATTATTATAGATTATTGTTGTTGGCAAGCAAGAGGTTGCAGGTGTGGTGGTTAAAATAGCTGAGAGAGGAGAACAGTAAGATTTTATGGCTGGTAAGTCTGAGAATGGAGTGTGACCACGTACAGTTAATCAATCCTTTTGTCTAATTCTCCCCATTCTCAAATGAGCAAAATGAGGCCGGCCCGAAGAGGAGGCCTATTCAAGGTCACCCTGATCTTGATGGTAGGGCCAGGACTTGATCTTGCACCTCTTGTTTTCAGTCTTAAGCCTCTTTCTCAAGAGCCTTCCATGGAAATACCTCCATTGATTTTCTCACTTCAGGGTCATGATGACTCTCAGACTTGTTAAGATCACTGCGAGGAATATTTAAGGTAATGATGTCCATAAATCATTGCTAGCTTCAGTCTTGGAAGGGCAAGGACAATTGTTGATTTTGCACTGATTTAGTCACATAGTCAAACTCTGGCAGCCCATAGGAAGTGGAAAGGGGAGGGCAGGATTAATTAAGTCACCACCTTTCCTGACCTCCAAGTTTATAGTTTTTTGTCTAGTTCACATTCCTTCAATGAGCTGTGCCTTCACAGAGTCCCACTTACTTCACACACTCTTACTTCCTTGCCTTTTATTTTATTTTATTGATTAATTGATTGATTATGATATCACATAATTGTCCTCATCTCCCCATTCCCATCCAAAAACCCTCCCCACATATGCCCCCACCCCCCTGTTGTCCATGGCCACTGGTTAGGCTTATGTGCATGCACACAAGTCCTTTGGTTGATCTCTGCCCCTTACCCCCACCCTCCCCTACCTTCCCTCTGAAGTTTGAGAGTCTGATCGCTGCTTCTCTTTCTCTGGGTCTGTTTTTGTTCATCAGTTTATGTTGTTCATTATTTCCTCTAGATGAAGACACCCTGTCTTGGTGGTTAACTCATGCAATGTGTGTTGTTAAAAAAACAACAACACCGATATACAAGAAAGAGTTGAAAAACAAACTCACACATAGATAAACAAGGGGACAATTAGTTTTTGTTTGGGCCGAAGCCAGTGGAAGTCCGTAGAATTTAATAGGATTATTGTACAGTGAGGAAGTCCATTTGAGGGGGGGGGAGGGAGCAGATAATGAGAGGATCAAAACATGCCTATACATATTTTTATGGACTAAAAAACATATATATATAACCTGGAAGGAACTCACCTGGTAGTTGAATGGTGATTGTAATGTTAATAAATTAACATTAACTCTGAACCAGGGCTTATTTTAAGCACTGCACATTCGAGATCTCATTTAATCCTTGCAGGGCTACAAGGCACATGCTGTTGTCTGCTTTGGTGGTTAAAGATACCAGGCACGGAGGGGCTGAATAACTTATGCAAAGCTACCAAGGAGGTAAATGGTGGAGATGGGATTTGAACTCTATTCCAAGTCATCTTCATCCTTTCTGCCTCCTGTGAAATGCCTTCAGAGCACAGCCAATATTTAAGGATGTTGCCAATGTGTATATCTGAGTGGGGCAAAGGTGTGAGTAAAAAATCTGTGGATTACTAGTACTATCTGGCAGGTGTGGCTCAGTGGTTGAGCATCAATCTGGGAACCAGGAGGTCACGGTTCAATTCCTGGTTAGGACACATGCTGGGGTTGCAGGATCAATCCTCAGTGGGGGGGCCTGTAGGAGGCAGCCGATCAATGATCCTCTCTCATCATTGATGTTCCTCTCTCTCTCTCTCTCTCTCTCTCTCTCTCTTTTCCTTCCTCTCTGAAATCAATAGAAATATATATGTTTTTAAAAATCTGGATTACTCCAGAGTCCAAAATCAAATGTATCCTTAATATGAGACAAGCAAGAGAGTGCAACATATGCCCACCCACTGTAATTCTACTGGACATAGGTTTGCTGTTGCCTTAAAAGTTGAATTAATGCCTTCTGAAGTGTGGCTTCCCTCACCTGGCATCTAGAAGGGGCATGTTCCCTAGTTCTTTTCCCTCCCAGATGCCCAGCAAGAGTTGGCCGTCCATATGGACTTGCTGATCTACTGACTGGCTGATTGATTAATTGATATATTTGCAGCTATATGGTTTGGGGCTTCCAGCTCAAGTTGGGAATTGATTTTAATCTTCACAGGTTATAAAAGCCATCAGATCTCTTATAGGAGATGGTGATGAGACACAATCATGTTAAAGAGAAACTGACAATTTATCATCTCTCAGCTGCTTGAGGCGTGTGTGTGTGTGTGTGTGTGTATCCTTGTCAGGTTCTCAGTGTCTTGTTCAATATCTAATTTAGTTGGAGTTTGACTGAGGGGAGCATCTTCTGCAATGCCTGCCTCCAATTTTCAGAGTAGCTGAGAAGCAAAAGTGGTTCAGAAGGAAGGTCTTGGAGGCTATAAAGGGTTCAGTCCATTTAAGGGGCCACATACTTGGTTTTTGTTTTCCTTGTGCCATGGTGGTTCTCTCATGAAATTAATTTCTTATTTACGGTCTCTTTTTTGCACTATATATAAAAAAAGTAAAATACTTATTTCAGAGAGAGAGAGAGAGAGAGAGAGAGAGAGAAAATCATTGATCGGCTACCTCCTACACATTTTCTACTGGGGATTAAGTTTACACAAGCTTACAACCCGGGCATGTGCCCTGACCAGAAACTTGGAAACTTGGGCTGGAAACAGAGAGGGTAGGATAAGTAGCAAAGAAAACCTGAACACATCTCCCCTGTGATTACTGAATTAATGAGAACTGCCCAGCGCCTGTCCTTAGAAAATGGCCCCGAGGAGGCTGAGTTCTCATCCTGGAGTTTCTGTGGCCGTTGCCGAGGGCCATTAAGTGCTTCTCACAATGCCCCTCTCTTCTCTAACTCATGCCTGGAAGTCAAGGAGCAAATGGTTTCAAGAAGAAGGAAGTGATCAACTCTGTCAGAATGTCCAAGTAAATGCAGGACTAATACATGTCCATGCACTTTATCGCAGGAACTCCAATGGCAGAAGGATGGGAGCAGAGGTCACGTTAGGCGGAGCAGGTTGAGGAGCAGATAGATGGGGAGAAAACAAGTATAGAGAATTCTCCTCTATTCTCACGTTGTTATTGTCTCATATGTTACATTTTTACACTCAGATTTGAGATCACACTTCAGCCAACCGTTACTTCTTCAGGGGAGCTTTTCCTGACCAACTGACCTCCACTGTTGCTCATTCTCAGAGCCCTGTTTCTCTTCCTACAAAGCCCCGATCAAAGGCCATGGACAGATACTGATTTGTGTGATTATTTTATCTATGTCATTCTCTCTTCCTGCCCTTGGAAGTTCCTCAAAAGTGGGTTCTGGGTCAGCGTTTGCTCACCATTGTATCCCAGAACATAGTCCAATGCTGGCCCTTAGTAGGTACACAACTGATTTTACTGAAAGAGAAAATAATCAAATAAACCCAGTCTGTGTGGCTCAGCAATTGAGCATTGACCCAGGAACCAAGTCAAACTCAGTCAAACTTCAACTAAATTAGATATTGAACAAGACACTGACCGGGTTGTGGGCTCGATCCCCAACAGGGGATGTGCAGGAGGCAACCAGCCAATGATGTTCCTCTCTCATTGATGTTTCTCTCTCTATCCCTCTCCCTCCCTCTCTCTTTCAAAAAAATCAATAAAAACATATTTTTTTTTAAAAAGAAGCAAATGAATGCATTAGCTGAACGTTGCAGAAGTAGAAGCATTTTTTATTTCTAGAAAGAAGCTTGCTATAATGAAGAGTTCATAGACTTCAAACTTAAGACACCCAGAGTTCCGAATCCAGTACCCTGCTTTCCAGTAGGCTTTGGTAGAATTAGATCAGCTGATGTTCGGAGCCTCGACATTCACGGCAATGGAATGGGACCATCTCCCATGTAGATGACACAGCTCCCTGGCTGAGTCTGACATGCATTTTGCTCCCATGGCCATTCTGCCTTGACAGTCGGACATGCAGAGCAAGTGATATATGTAAAAGTTCCAACAGCCTTACTTTGGGAAACCAGAAACCAAACCAAATTGAGGGAGAGGAGAAAGGGAGGGAGAGAGACACAGAGAGACAGAGTACCTGGCATGTAGTCGCTGCTTAATAACTCCCGCCTCTTGGCTGTGCTCTGTTTCATTCTTGGCCTTAGCACGTGGTGGGCCCTGGCAGCTGCGTGTGGAGCGGTTTCCTAATTAGAGAAGGTGTCTTGGTGGAACACTGTACCTGCTGTTGCTGCCGCCGAGGGCTCAGCATGTCTGAGCCGCGAGGTGGTGCTGAGAGGACCGGCCGTCCTGCCCCAGGGCCCTCACCTGCCCCTTCCCGATGCCGCTCCAGCTGGGCACCTGGCACAGGAACGCTAAGCCTCCCCCACCCCCGTGCCCACACCTCTGTGATCACATGCCGAGATGGGCTGCCTGCTGGAAGTCTGGAGTGACTCCTGTTTATTAATTTGTGCCCCTGTAATTAAACAGTCATATTCATTAGCCAAAGCACAGAGTAATTATTTATGTGATTTCTCAATTTGTTTTGATTCTGTGTTTCCCCAAAGTGATACGTTTGCAAAATGCATACACAACATGTTTTTTTTTGTGTGTGTGTGACTGTCAGCGCCTGACAGGCGGGGTTGCTGGGGGAGCAGGCTCGCCAGACGGCACTGTGTTATGGGGGGAGGTAGCTCAGAGCGCCCGTTCTTTCTGCTGCGTTTGCAGGAAGATCTGCGGCTCCTGTGCCCACGGCCGGTGGCTCCTGCGTCATGTTAGCGCTTGTGTGTTATTTTGTCGGGCACCTGGGCACATGGGCAGTTTTTGCTGGACCAGGCTTCGGCTTGTTTATCACAATGAACCGCCATGTTGTTTTCCTGGAATTGGGTTAGAATATCGGGTATAACCTACATAGCATGGAGGGAGAGGGAGAGGTCCGTGGCTTGGTTTGGGGCCCTTCTTTTTGCCGAATGTTCCCTTGCACGGCTGATGGAGACCATGCCTTCCAAGGGCCTTTGCCGGCCATGTCTCAGCAGGTGCTGACCCTCAAGGCGAGGCAGGCTCTGGTCCTCATCTCTGAAGCACTTAGGACCCACCCTCTTCCCCAGAGAGACAAGGTCAAACTGAGTAATGGATCAACCTAGAATACCCCAAGCACACAAGAGCAGGCAGTCCATGGAGTACAGTGCTGTATTAATGATACAGCTGTATTAATGCTGTATCAATGTTATTAGTGCTGTATTAATGTTATTAACCAAGGATACAGGAACAAGAAGCCATAAGGCAGGGGGTAGGAGAGGAAAGAGGGCAAGTGAGAGAAAAGGGTTGATGGGATGAAGGAAGTGAGCGTTTACGATGTCCTCAGTATGTGCCAGGCACTTTGCAGACTGATCATCTCTGCATCTACACTGGCCCGGCAGCTTTGGCATCCAGCCCTGTCCTCTAGCCCCATTTGACAGACGTGTAAGTAGAGGCTCAGGGAGTAGTGAGTGACTCATCAGGACTGACCACAGAAGGTGTCACAGGCAGGATTCAAACACAGCCTGTCTGATTCCAGAGCTCCTGGACCCTCCACTCTCCCACTAATTAGCTCTGGGGAACATAAAAGAATTTACCAGCAATTCACAATTTGCTCACCGTGTGCTCTGTGCCAAGCTTTCTGCTATGGGGAAGCACAGTGCTCAGGGCACAGCCTAGAGAGCATGGATTTGGGATCAGAATGAAGTGGTCAGAAACCTTAAAGATCATGGCAACAGCAGCTGCTATTGTTGAGCTCTGAGCATGTGCCAAGGCTTGTTCAAAACATGCGACCTTCACTATTTCATTTGACCTTCATTGCTGCTGCCCAGGACAGCACCGCTGTTTATGCCCACTTTATAGATGAAGAAACTGAGGCACAGAATGGGGATGGAGAATCAGGGCACGTGGATGGGAGTTACTGTTGTTATCGTGGGCCTAGCTGAGGAAGGCCTGGGGGACCTGGGGCCACCATGAGTGACTGGGGCGGGTGTAGCCGGGAGCCAGGCAGTTGGAGCTCTGATGTCCATGACAAGCTCTGGGCCCGGGTCTCCGGTGGCCCCGAGGGCTCCGTGTGAGGCTGTCATGCTCTCAGGATAAAGGCCCATTCCGAGCAGGACCCAGGTGTGCTCAGGGGGGAAGGGAAGCCCAGACAGGAAGCCCTGAGCTGAGGGTGGGAAAGAAAGGAAAGAGCATGGGCTTTCCCATCAGGCGAAATGAGGTTCAGATCCTGCCCTCATCACGTATTCGGTGTGTGACCAGAGCAAGACTTAGCCTCCCTCGTTTCCTCTTCTATAGAACATGGCCACAGCACTCGCCTTGCAGGGTTGTGATGAAAATTACACAAAGATTGACCTGAAAAGATGCCAGATCAATGCTTGGCACAGGATAGGCCCTCTATAAATATTTGGGAAAGGTTGAAAGGAAAGAAAGAAAAAAAATCCAAGGGAGGAAATCATGGAATGCTTCAAGGAGGAGGTGGCATTTGAATTGAGCCTTGAAGATGGGTAGGGTTTACCTGGCTTTCGTGTGAACAAAGGTGCCATTTGGGGCAGGCAGGACTTCCCAGGATCCTCGAAGGCTCTAGGTCTCCACGAGGTGACAAGCAGTGTGCCCCAGGAGGTTTATGCCACGATCGCTGATCTGGTTAATACTGACTGAGAACCTACTATGAGTCAGACTCTGTGCCTAGTGTGTGCACATATTATTCCCTACCTTCTATATGACTCAATTTTCTTAAAAAGATTTTTTAAAATGATCTTTAAAAATATATTTTATTGATTTTTTACAGAGAGGGATAGAGAGTTAGAAACATCGATGAGAGAGAATCATTGATCAGCTGCCTCTGGCACACCCCCTACTGGGGATGTGCCCGCAAGCAAGGTACATGCCCTTGACTGGAATCGAACCTGGGACCTTTCAGTCCGCAGGCTGACGCTCTATCCATTGAGCCAAACCGGTTTTGGCCTTTAAATGATTGTTAAATGATTGTTAAAGAGAGAGAAAGAAAGAAAGAGAGAGAGAGAGAGAGAGAGAGAGAGAGAGAGAGAGAGAGAAAGAAACATCGATGTGAGCGCAATCCATTCATCAGCTGCTTCCTGCACGCTCCCTACTGGGGACGAGCCTGCAACCTAGGCACGTTCCCTGACTGGGAATCGAACCGCAACCTTTTGGTTCGTAGAACGACATTCCAACCAATGGAGCCACTCCAGCCAGGACTGCATGGCTCTGTTTTATGGAGGTTGAATGACATGCCTAGGGTCATGCTGAAACTGAATGGCAAAGCAGGGTGGACTCCAACTCTTTCATGACGCCACCCGCCCTTCTTCTTACTGCTTGAACTTGTAACGCTGAGTCCCCTGAGCTTGTTCCCAGATCTGGAGCCATTGCCCTGCCCCCAGGGAAGAATGAGGGTGACTGGCATAGGGCGCTGAGCTTTTCTGTGGGGACGTGCCCCCCGCTTAGGGGGGCAGCCCTCTTGCCACGTCTAGTACAAACAGTTTGGATTCTAATCATGGAAATGATTTGGAAGAGGGCGATGGAGGTGATTATTTATTTAGGGGGCTTTATCAACAGAGGCCCTCTCTGGCTTTAATAAATGAAATGTGTTGCCCAGAACGGAGATCAGGGAGGCGTGCGGTACTGCCCACGGAGGGCTTTGAATAATTTACATCCTGGAAAGATATTTTATGACGGGGCTTATCATCTCCTTATTGGTTCAAAAATCAACATTTACAGCAGATGTCTTTGGATGGATGCGGCTGATACGCTTATCTCTTTATTAGGAGACGGGAATCCGGCCTGCTCAGGAGGTGGAGGCTGGGGGAGTCGATTCCTCTTTGGCTCTCAATATTTTATCCCTTAAAAACAGCCGATAAATAATAGAAGCCAGCTATTAATATTTCATTTTAATTAATATATTAGTAAAGGGAACTCTTTTCATGGGTCGCGGCCCAGGAAGGAGGCTTGGTGCGGGGGCTGGGAAGGTGAGGTACCTAGAAGCTCCATCTCTGATTGTTTTTTCAGTCTTGACTGTTGAAAGTATTACACACGTTCCCCCCTTTCCTCCCATAGACCCCCTCCAGCCCAGCCCACCCCCTCCCCTGCCTCAGGCCTTCAGCACTCTGTTGTCCGTGACCATGGGTTAGGCATATATGCATACAGGTTCTTTGGTTGATCTCTGATTTGAACCCACTCCCCAGAGGTGCCTGCTATCGTCAATCTCAAGGCCCAGAAACCAGCAATCAGACAGGGTTGCGTCTTTTTCAACCGGGGCCTCTTCCCGGCGACTCCTCGAGCCTGGTCAGTTCAGATGAGGCCCCAGGTCCCAGGCAAAAGATGGAGAGAACACTCTGCTCTTACAATTCTGAAATGCTTGGGGCGTACAGAGGAAAGGGCGTGGAAGGAAGTGAATTTGGGCCCCTAGCAGTCTCAGAGGCTGTCCGTCTGTCTGTCTGTCTGGGCACACCTATCGCATGCTCCCAGGATGACAGCGGCAGCCTGGGGCAGGGGGAGGGACCCGGGCCTTAGAGTTTTGTGCCGATGTCAAACATGGCTCTGCGATTCACCAGGGGAAGGAGCTGCTGCTCTGAGGCTCTGCTTCCTCATCTGCGGATAGGCATCGTCTCACAAGGCTGGGTGGAGCTGAGCGCATTCATCGACACGTAGGGCCAAGGTCTAAGGGAATGTTCTAAGCCAAGGTCTCTGGGAATGTTC
Organism: Nyctalus aviator; assembly: GCA_036971965.1. Lineage (NCBI taxonomy): Eukaryota > Metazoa > Chordata > Mammalia > Chiroptera > Vespertilionidae > Nyctalus > Nyctalus aviator. The sequence goes on from CM072936.1 coordinate 37,842,803, forward strand.
TAACTCAGAGGCCCCGATGCCCACGGGAGGCATAGTTCCACCAGGGGGCACCAGCATGGATTTGAAACATCCACAGGCATTCTGGGCTCTTTGTACAGCACATGGCAAAAAAGGAGGTCACAGAGGCCCCCGGCCCCCAGGAGCCGGGGTGCTGCTGCCCCTCAGATGGAGAGCGCGGAGGGTTATGTTGGCAATACAGGGGCACGTGCTGGGCTCGCTCTTAATCCTCCCTTCCCAAAGTTCCGGCCGATGCCACTATGACAGCCCCTCAAAACAAGACCACAGGGGACTCAGACTCCCAAGAAAGGAAGCTCGGTTCAACCTCAATAGAAAGAGCCTTCCCGGCAGTGTGCGTGTGCGTGTGCGTGTGCGTGTGTGTGTGTAGAAGAAGAAACTAGATTATGAACTGACAACTGTGTCATCAGAGGACCCTCTTGAGGGGATGATCACATCGACCTTATGTGTCCTCCAGTGTTGGGGACAAGAACTTTTCACCTGGACAAGAGTGGATGGCCTTGGTTTTTCTGTCTTGGGAAGCTGACCTTTACCCCCTTGAGGCTCCCCTGTGAGATCAGTGGCTGTTCAGGCTTGGGGTCCCCCTCCCCCTGCACTTGGCCAGGGGCTCACTGTGAGGCCTGGCCCCTCGTGAGCGGCTCCTTCATTCAGAAGCGTGCTGGGATTTCGAGGCGAGCAGTGTTCAGGTTCATCTGAGGGACCCGGGACCATGCGTGACGTTAGGAACGGATGCTACGGAATCGCACATACTCCCGCTGTCCCAGGCAGGTGGATTGTGGGTTCCTTCGCTTATTCACTGAGCAGGCGTGGCTTCCATCTCTGTGCTGGACAGCAGGCGGGCGAGGGGGGCTGGGAGCAAAGCCTCAAACGGGCATGCATGGCCGGGTGTGAGGAGGTGTCTGCTTCATGTAATTAAAGAGAGGGGCCGCTGAGAGCTCGTTCTCCTCTTTCTAATAAAAAAAATAATAATAACACACTAGTCATGCCTTTGGAATCCTTCAACGGCCCGTTGGTTGGTTGGCTCGAGAGTGTACACTGATTGGAGCGATGGAGACGATTCCTGGATCATTTAGGCGGAACGGCAGCTTTGCTCCGTGAGAGCATCCCACGTGGGAATTTGGGCAAAGCCAGGAATGGCCAGAGGGCCTGGCTTGCGGCTCAGTGATCAGACACGGAAACTTTGAAGCGAGATTAACACGGATGTGCTCTCTCGTTCGCTCACGTGCTCACTGAGCCCTCATGCTGGGCCAGGCCTGCTATTCCTGGGGATGTAAAGACGGATAGGACATGGCGTGGAGGCGCTCCAGTCGAGCTGGGGAGAACACGATGGAATCAGGCCGGTGGAGTTCAGTGTGAAACAGTCCCTTCACCTGGTGGGGAGGCGCCAGGTGCCATGGGGACAGTAGCCCCTGAGCTCCGCGGGGGCTCAGCCAACGTCCCTTCCTCTCCCATCATGCCCTCTCCCTGTGCCGGGCTGTGTGACATCACGAGGTGTCAATGGAATGGATGAGTGACATAACAAATGAAAGATGCAGGAGAGGTGCCAGGGAGGCTCCTGCAAAGGGCTGACGTGGGAACTGAGTCTTGAAGGTCATGCCAAGTGGGCGAGGAGTGGGGGAGGGGTGATCAATCCAGAGCGGAGGGCAGCAGAGGGAGGGTAGGGGGTGGCACATTGGATGCAGACGGCACCGAGTCCCAGCTTCCGGTGTTAGGGTGCCACCCTGGTGGGCACAGTCAGATGGTGCTGATGCCCACATCACGGAAAGGCTGTCTAATATCTACCAGCCCCTGGCATTTCTTACTGAAGTAACAGGAATGGGGCCTAACGCAGAGGCTGCTGGGATTTCCACCACCCTCCTGCCTGCGGGTAAGAGCTACCTGGGAAGTCTTTAAAACACCCCCAAGCCGGGCCCTAGACCAGCTTTGCGGCCGATGCTCGGTGTCACGGCAAACACCCCAGCTGTCTGAGAAGCACGGTCCCCGGAACCGGCTCCCTGCAGCCCAGGCAGCGGCTCTCCAGCTCAGCTGCGCGTGGGAATTCCCCGGGGAGCTTTCAAAATACTCTGCGCCCGGACTCCGCCCCGGAGCAGAGAAGCAAAAGCTCTGAAGCCGGGCCTGCTGTCTCTGCGGCGTGTGGCTCCCCAGAGGATCCTGAGGTGTAGCCAAGCAGCATGGAGCCGCCGGTCCAGGGAGGCCAAGTCTTGTAAACGAAACGTCGCTCTGCTGGAGGCAGCCACGCATTGCAAACACCTGCCTCAGGGACGCCGGGCAGCGGGCAGCATGAGAGGGACGGGCTTGAGCTGGCTGCCCACAGCCTTGGGTTTTTGGTTCCCCTCTGCTCTGTGGCTTCAGGCCAGTGTCCCTGCCTCTCTGATCCCAGGGTCCTCTGGGGCCCTGGGTGGAGTGGACCCCTGAGTGTCTTTCTCCGTCCTACATTCATGATTCTCAGGAGGCCGAGGGGACCGGGAGGAGTCACTGTCTCACTAGAGATGGTAACTCAAGGGCTGGCCTGGCATTGACAACTGATGGAAGGAACAGGGTCCGGCCAGTGCGGCTTTGCTTGTTGCTCTGGTTCTCAAAGTCCCCGTTCCCAGGGAACCTGCTAGAAATGCACCCCTGCTAGAAATGCACCCCTGCTAGAAATGCACTGCTAGAAATGCATCCCCGAGGTGCTGAGTCTCCAACAAGGCCCAGCCAGGTGGGTGTGACCTGGGCTTCGGTTTGAGAACCACTCAGCTGTGGCTTGCAGCTCCTTCCTGGTCCCCAATCCCAGTGGAGTGGGAGGGGCCAAAAGGCATCACAAGCTCCCCTCCGTCCCCCACAGAACACCTAGCTCCGTGGTCGGCAAACTGCGGCTCTTGAGCCACATGCGGCTCTTTGGCCCCTTGAGTGTGGCTCTTCCACAAAATATCAGTGCGATGGAAACATACAGTGCGATGGAAACTTCGTGGCCCATGCGCAGAAGTCGGTTTTCGGCCTCAAAAGAAATTTCCATCGTTGTACTGTGGGTATTTGGCTCTCTTGACTGATGAGTTTGCCGACCCCTGACCCAGCTTTCCAGTGTTCGTTGAAAGAAACAAGATGGAAGAGAGGTTGGTTGCAGTTTCTGCCTCGCACAAATCACGGACATTTCTCTCTCCTCACTTTGGGATTTGGGATGGGATGTCCTTTGCTCAGCACAGATAAGAGGGAGCAGCTGCTGCTAAGTTAAATGATACCTCAGACGGTTGTTTTTCTCTAAACGCCTCAGTATTCAAGTTCATGCTTGTGGTTGTCCTGTGCTGCAGGTGACAGGGTGAAAAATCCCACCACGTGTGTGCTGGGCAGAGACAGGGTCAGAGCATTCTGCGGGATCGTCCGCCCGCGGCTGGACCGCGGTGCCGGCTGGCCGACGGGTGGGTTGAACGGCTGTCCGGGAGGATGGCCGCACGGTGTCAGAGCTGATAAAAGGCAAAGTCTCGTTTGCCTTCAGCAGAGAGGGCTGCCCACAAGGACGCCGGGGATGCTTTTGTGAACAGGAGGCTCTAAGAAGTGAGGCGACGGTGAGCCATGGGGGGGAGGGGGAAGGGAGGGAAGAGACAATGTCACCTTGATCCCCAATTTACTGCAGTCAAAAGAGCTAAGCATCGCCGAAACCAGTTTGGCTCAATGGACAGAGCATCGGCTTGGGGACTGAAAGGTCCCGGGTTCGATTTCGGTCAAGGGCATGTACCTTGGTTGCAGGCATATCCCCAGTAGGGGGTGTGCAAGAGGCAGCTGATCGATGACTCTCTCATCTATGTTTCTAACTCTCTATCTCTCTCCCTTCCTCTCTGTACAAAATCAATAAAATATATTTTAAAAAAAAGAGCTAAGCATCTTCATAGCCTTCTCTGTCCACTTTCACCCGCTCACAAAAGAGGGGACAGCAGTGGCGCTATGTGACTTTGACATGATAGGTACTTGATTTCACGAAAAAGAGCAGGCGCCTTTGAAGAGCCTGGAAATGGGAAAGGGTTCGCATTCCCCTCCAGCTCGCCACATTCTTGGGAAGTGAGGGTTTTTTTTTTTTATTTCTTTATTGATTAAGGTATTACATATTTATCCTCATCCCCCCATTCCCATCCCAAACCCCTCCCCTCGCAAGCCCCCTCCTCCCCCCCTGTTGTCTGTGACCACTGGTTAGGCTTATATGTATGCATACAAGCCCTTTGGTTGATCTCTCCCCTTATCCTCACCCTTCCCTACCTTCCCTCTGAGGTTTGACAGTCTCATCATACAATAGGGTTTTGCGTTAGACTCTTTTTTATTTTTATTTTTTGTAAAATAATATATTTTATTGATTTTTTTTACAGAGAGAAAGGGAGAGAGACAGAGAGTTAGAAACATTGATGAGAGAGAAACATCCATCAGCTGCCTCCTGCACGACCCCCACAGGGGATGTGTCCATAACCAAGGTACATGCCCTTGACCGAAATCGAACCTGGGACCCCTCAGTCCGCAGGCCCATGTTCTATCCACTGAGCCAAACAGGTTTCGGCTGCATTAGACTCTTAATAGCAGTCACCTCTGAAACCCCTAACCCAGTGCTGCCTCTTGCACTGGCCCAGCGTCTCCCTGCTCTGGAGCAGACCCCAAGAAGCCTTGGCTTTTGCATCCTGCCTCCGTGCCTGCTCACTCGCCAAGGTTCCTTTGAATTGGGTTTCAAGACGATGGCACAGAACGCAAACATTGGGGATTGGCATTTTGCCGCCCACTCTCCCCATTGACGTCTGGCTGCTTTCTGGCTTCCCCTGCCCCTCCTCCAATTTAGCTGTGGAAACATCTGTCTTTTTATCCACAGAGAGAGTCTCAGAAGGGTAGCAAACCTGTTAGATAAAATATCAGCATTATGAATTCCGATTTAATAAATGTGCATCCGAGAGATGATTCATGGCACGGATGATGGCATTCAATTGCTTTCTCACACCATTCATGCTTCATTTCATTAAGAGCGTCAGTCAATGCCACCTGATTAATTACCTCAGCGCTTGTCATCCTTTGTTTAGTAAACACATGCAGGGGGCCTGTCTGGGCTTGGCCCTGTAGAACTGTATTTTAAATGCAAATAAAAATGTTTGGAAATAGGTTTTTTTTTTGAATTCCAGTAAAACGATATTGGAAACCATTAATTTCTTTGCTTAAAAAAAAAATGCCATTGGGTACCTACAAGTGCCATCTGCAGGCTAAGGGTACAGAATGCCCGCCATCAGGGAGCTGATGGTCTAGTGGCTGCCAACCCTCCAGGTAAATGATTTCAGTCTGAGTCATTCCATGTCTTGATTGTTTGGGGCCTACGACTTGGGGTTCAGGATCCAATCCACCATCACGAACTGCGCGTGAACTTATTTTCCTCCAGTCTGGAATCATTCTTCAGGCTCCCTAATGACTTGACATTTCTAAATAGGACAGGACTGTTTTTTAGGTAGGATGTTCCTCAGTCTGGGTCTGGCCAGGGTTTCCTCATGATCAGAAGTTAGCTGTCTAGTCCAGCTGGTGTGGCTCAGTGGTTGAGCATCGACCCAGGAACCGAGAGGTCACTGGCTTGATGGTCGGTCAGGGCACATTCCCAGGTTGCAGGCTGGGTCCCAGTAGGGGGGGTGCAGGACATTCCTTTCTCATCTCATTGATGTTTCTCTCTCTCCTTCTCTATTCCCTTCTCTCTAAAAATTAATAGAAGCATTTTTTTTTTTAAAGAATGTAGTGTCCATTTTTTGGGAGAAACACCATAGAAAAGATGCCATGTTCTTCTCAGTGGACCTCTTCATGCCTACCTATGCCACCCCATCATGCCAGTTTTGGTCACCTGGTCAGTGGGTGCCTGCCAGGTTTCTCTACCATGACGTCACCAAGGTTCGTGTATAATGTAAGAGTACCTTGTGGAGAGACGCTCTGAAGTGACGCCAATATCCCGCTCAGGCTGTCGCATCTATTGATGCTTCTTGTTGAACGAGCCACCCCTGTGATGGTTGTCAACGGTGATTTTCTATTCCCGTCATTGCTCTCCATTGAGTAGTTGGTATTCCACTGTAAGCAGGAGCCTCCCTTCCTCCCTCTTTTATTTGTTACTTTGTTGTTTGTGGATGTCAGTGTGGATGCCTGGGTTTATCCAGTGGGTTGAATAGGTTCCTGTTGTTACCGATGCTGATGTTCTATTTGTCTCCTGCGCGGCCTGTGGGAGATTTCAAACTGGCTCTTCGTGCCCCTTTGAACCAATTGTCCTCATTCTTGGAGCACATCCTTACTTTCTGGCTTAGAAAGAGTGAGGAAGGTAGATATATATATATATATATATATATATATATATATATAGAGAGAGAGAGAGAGAGAGAGAGAGAGAGAGAGAGAGAGAAAGAGAGAAACATCGATGAGAGAGAAACATCATCGATTGGCTGCCTCTGGCACGCCCCCTACTGGAGATTGAGCCTGCAACCCGGGCATGTGCCCTGACTGGGAATCGAACTGGTGACTTCTTGATTCCTGGGTTGATGCTCAATCAGTGAGCAACACTGGCCAGGCCATGCTGGTTACTTCTCTAGCCACTCAGCCCCCATTGCCATCTCTGTGTCGTCCCTACCCCTGGCTTTCTTGACCTCACAGGCACCTGTTCTCATTGCATTCTTCATGCTTGTTTTCCATGTTAAAATTGAAATTCCCTGAAGGCAGGGAGCATGCCTGTCCCATTCATAGCCGAGTCCCCAGAGACTGGCATAGATTAATCGAAGTATCGACTTGGGTTTTTCCATTTCATGGCAGCAAGGACACATCACCTCTGGGCAGCCAGGTCTTTGCCTTATGCCCATTTTCCGGGAGGAAAGACTGAGGCTGAGCCACAAGCTTCCCACACCACATGCTCATGTGAATGGCTGAGCGTTCTCGCCTCATCAGTGTTCCCTCTCGGACCACACCTGGTTGTGTGCATTTCACAGAGTGTAGAGCTGCCTTTCCAGCTGCCGGCGAGTGTGGATCTGTGCCTCTGCCTGACAACAGGGCGGCTGTTCTGTGCTGTCCTTTCTCGCTTGACCTCATGCCTCTTAATCCCATCACCACTGGGTTCCGGGCTCCAGCCCCCTCTTCCCCCCACTGCAGCAGCCGGTGATATTTGCTCTTCTCCGCCCAGCCCGGCCCTGGAGACGGCTGATGTGGAAAAGGACTGTTTCCAGCCCCCTTATGGGTTTCCAGATAAGCTCCTTCAGTTCAAAGACACCTGGCCGGCTAGCACAAATGGTGGCACTTAACCAACAGGAGAGGAGCAGGGATTTGAGTGCTGCTCCACCCCACGCCGTTATCGCCGTTATCGGAGCCCAGCCAGGGCTGTGCAAATGTTTCTGCAGAGTTCAAGTGCACAGAGACCCTCACCTTCCACCTGCTCCTCCATGGTGCACGGCACACTGCAGGCTGCTGGCTTCCTGCAGACGGGGGCTGGGGGAAATAATGTGCCGAATTCCAGAACCCAGACAGGCCCTGACCTGAAATTTTACCAGTCTCATTTCACCATTGCAGCTCCCTCTCCCACTCGCCATGGGGCCTTGGGTAACATGGCCTGATCCGTAAAACAAGCTGGAGAATCCGGAGAAATCTGAAGGACTCTTGGAGCTGGACACGCAGTGGTTCTTTGAGGGCCCTTCCTGCTGGAGGAAGTGGCGGGTGGGCACAGAAGGAGATCTTGATTTTGGTCTGCGCTGTGCCATAAACCTGACCCCGGAGCGGCATCTGTGTGGCTCAAGCCTCGAAGCCAGGCTGTCAGTGGGTGCCCAGGGCAGAGTGAGCCTGCAGTAAGCACACCTTTGGTGTCTGCTCTTGTTGGATGCGTTGACATCTCGAAACTCCCTGGGCTCCTCCGGTGTCCTTACCAGTAAAACAGGTGCAAGGAAGGACCACGATGATGCACAGCAAACATGGGCTGCAGTATCTGGCCCGTGGTTGGTACTTAAGGCCTGGGGGCCATCGTCCTTGCTTAGTTCTGGCTATCTGCTCCCAAGAGAGATTTCTTCCTGCTTTTTCTGTGCTGGACTTGGGACTGGCCAGTGAGCAGAGTTGAAGGCCACTGGGTGCCTGCTCTGTGCCCTGCCTGCAAATTGAGCTGTCGGATTTCACCCTCACAGCAGCCCTGGGAGACAGAATTATAATCATCCCCAGGTTACACGGGAAGCAGCTGGCCCCGGTGGCTCTGAGATTTCCCCGAGGTCGCTTGGTTAGAAAATCGCAGGTTTCAAATTCCCGGCCCACCCAACTCCAACGTGGGTGCTGTTTGCACCGCATCTGCTGCCTCCCAGATTGGGGGCTGTTGGATACACCTGCCAAAGTCCATCCTCTGACCCGGAGCTGTCCTGGGTGTGAGCAGGCGTTTACGGCAGGGAAAGTGGGCATGCTGGGAGCCCAGGGCTCCCCTACTCCCCAACGGGAGCGTGGGGGGTGTGGTGGTGGGGTCTTGGCCGCCCTCTTTGTGTCATGGGGCCAGCGGGTAAATGGCAGAGAAATAACTGCCGAATCTTCATATCCTCTAATTGTGTTTGATCCGATGGCTAATGGGGTCATTAGCAGAGGAGAGCCATTGTAGGTGTGCCTGTCCCCGGTGGTTGCCACCAGATCAATGGCCGTTTATCATCTCTGCCTTCCCTCGCCTGGTGTGCAGGCGATGGCATCAGATTGGTGCTGCCATCAATTCCTGGGAAGGTAAACACTCTTCATAACCATCCCTGGTGCTGGTCGATGGTCTCCTGGGTCTTCCCGAGCTGGGAGTGTGCAGCTGCCCGGGGCTCTGCCTGGAAACCAGGCCTTAGGTCTCCGTATTCCCAGCATGGGGTATTCTGGGCCCTGGATACACATGGGAGGTGGCACGTTTGGTTCTGGAGTGCCCAGCAAGCCTCCTCCGTGAAACGGCACCAGCTAGACAGAATCAATTTCCCATTGACTTCCGGTCCCCATCCCAGACATGGTGTAATTCTTGTCTGAGGGCTTATAAAGGCCATTGACTGCCTCATAAAAGATTTAAGCACTTACCTTGTGGCACGCAAGAGCTCTAAATATCACAATGCCTTTTTGGCAATTTGTGGGGGTGGCAAGGAGTTGGGGGAGGGGGTGGTCACGAGCGTGGCCCTGGCAAACAGTGTCTGCGGGACCTGTCCGGACAGGCATGGGAATGGGTCCATCAAAGGATCCTCCTGATTCATTGCCCACAGAGCTATTTCCTACGGGGAGTCAGGCTCCCCTCGATCCAGGGTGTGAACAAATCACTTGCTACATAAGATAATTCTTACCCCAGCATCGCCTCTGCGGGACCCGGGGGCACATCCTGGCACGTGATTGGCAGCAGAGGCATCTCTTCACAGTGGTGAGCAAACTGCAGCTCTCGAGCCACATGTAGCTCTTTGGCCCCTTGAGTTTTTAGCAAAGGCCAGCTTGGGAGTACCCTAATTAAGTGAACAACAATGTACCTACCTATATAGTTTAAGTTTAAAAAATGTGGCTCTCAAATGAAATTTCAGTTGTTGTACTATTGATATTTGGCTCTGTTGACTAATGAGTTTGCCGACCACTGTGCTAGCACGGAGGGATGAAGTTGGGAGCAGTGATGGTGACTTTGCTCTTGGTTAGCCCCACTCCCTGACACATGTTCATGTCTATTCTCTCTCTTTTAAAATATGCACCAAGTATATGTTTTTGTTGACTTTGAGAGAGAGAGGGAGAGAGAGAGAGAGAAACATTGATGCGAGAGGGTAACATCGATTGGTTGCCTTCCCTACACACCCCAACTGGGGATCAAAACAAAAACTTTTTGGTGTACAGTAGGACACTCCAACCAATTCAGCCACCCAGCTAGCGCCTTATCTAGTCTCTTTTTCTGACCCACAGAATGACTCTGGAAGTAGAGTCAATGTTGCTGTATTCATTTTAGCGATATAAAATGAATACAAAGAGGTTAAGGGTATACTAGTATTTGGCCAAATAATCTCAATTTTCAGGTGCAGGAGTATTTTCCATTTACCTCCCTCCCGCCCTTCTCTGCCTGTCCTCTTCCCGTTTATTCACATGCTGTACCACAAGAGGGGCAGCTGGTTAGTTTGGCCCAGTGTTGGGTTCTTCTGGGGAAGATGGCAGAGGAGACACAGAGAAAGGACCCAGGAAATGATTAAAGTAGCCAATCACAGCAATGAAGAAGGAAGGGAAGGATTCAGAGGGAGCTGATGTGCTTAGAGGACAACTCAAGGAACCGGACATCACGATGAGGTCAGACCAAGATGCAGGATGGTTAAGGGAGCTGAGAAGAACTAGACAGTTGTCAGATACTAGACTTTAAAATTTCAGGGCCAGGGATCTTCTGGGTGGCCATATGGGCCAGGGTGTTGCAGCTGATGCAAAGGTCAAAAAGGTCACTAACTTTGTGCTAAGCACAGCTAAATCCTATAATAACCCTTGTTTTGCAGATGTGGAACTGAGGCGTGGAAACAACCATCATCTTGATCCAGGGGCCACAACTAGCCATGGTCCCAGGCTGGGATGGGAAGGTAGGTGGTCTTTTCCACTCTCAGCCGCTCCTCATGACAGCGAGTCTGGTATGTCACCTTGTTGGCTGAGTCAACTCCGTGCACATTTATGCCCCTCGGGAGGATGGCAGTGGTTGGGGTGGAGAGGGAGATGGCAAAAAGGGACCAATTGTTTCATGAGAGGCCTATCTGTGCCCAGACCCATCTGCCCACGCCAGCTCCACCACCACCCGTAATGGCCACGCCAGCTCTGGGCTTCTTCAGAGGGCTGCTAAGTGTCCTGGCATCTTGGTCTCTGATGTGGTGGATGCTCATCTTCCAGAGGCAGTGGCACTGGGTCTGGTAACTGGAGACTAACCCTGGCATCAGATTCAAGCCACAGCTATTAGTGGGGAGGAGCGGAGTGCGGAGGGGTCAGTGCCACCACTGCTGCTGCTGCTGTCACGGAGGGCATGTCTCCCACCGTTGAGTAGGGCTTCCTGACTGGGGATAGGGCTGGCTCTGTGCTCTTCACTGCCCCCCCTCAAGGGCCTTGCTTTCTGAGAGGTATCAGTGCCCCATTGATGGTTCACACTGGAGTGCGGAGGGGTCAGTGCCACCACTGCTGCTGCTGCTGTCACGGAGGGCATGTCTCCCACCGTTGAGTAGGGCTTCCTGACTGGGGATAGGGCTGGCTCTGTGCTCTTCACTGCCCCCCACTCAAGGGCCTTGCTTTCTGAGAGGTATCAGTGCCCCATTGATGGTTCACACTGGGCGGCTGCTTTCCTGACAGAATCCTCTTGATGCAAGTGAGACAGCGAGTGCTCTCATTCACAGTTTTGTCCCATTCATCCAATTGGTGTTTCGTTTTTTTTTTCTTCTTCTTGTTTTTATTTAAATCCTTTTTCCTCTCTGTATGTACCATCGTTCAGAGGGTAGCATGGTGTGATAGGGATATCTGTATTCATTTGTTTACTTGCAACAATTTATTAGAGCCGCCAACCAACACTGGAACATGGGTTTTGGAGGAAGATGGACTTGGGTTTCATCCTAGTTGTGTGCCAGTCAGGTAGCCATGATGCACGTTGGATGTCACAAGTGTGGTCTTCACATGTGAAGGATAGGGACACTCTGTGACTATGGGGAGGATTGATGACACTCTTGGACCCTCAGTTTCTTTTTCTGTGCAATGGGGCTTTTGTATCAACATGGCATAGTGTTTAAGATAAACCAATAAGAAAATGTGGTTTAGAGCCCAGGGCAATGCCTGGCCTATGGCTGCATCCACACCTGTTCATTCCTTCGCCCTCAGATCCCCCATATTTTGTAACTGGCTGGTGAACAGGCCTGCTGGTTGCCTAGCACCCTACTGGTGGTCAGTAGGGATGCGTTTTTTTGGGTACCATCTTCGTATTCATGGCAAAGGTCATTGTAGCCGTGGGTGGCTGAGAGTCCAGTGAACCCAGCGGAGAGATGTAGACATGTTGATTGAAAAATAAAAGATTTAACGAGTTTATTTCAGAGCTCACCCCTTTGGTTCTGAGCAGCAAAACCCCCCTCCTTCCCCAGTGCGGCTGGTCTGGGATCGGCCCCAGTGTTGGCACAATAATTCTGGATGCCGGGGCCGAACCAGGTGTGAAATAGGCTGTAGTGCTTTACAGTTCGGAGACTGAAATTGCATCTTCACACCGGGTGCATTTTCCAGATGACCCAGGCCTGTGTTCTGCCGGAGCTTCCGTGTCAGCATTTCTGCTCCCACAATAGAGTCCTCGGGTCTGAATGGTGTAGTCGCTTTCTATGCTCGCTTTGGGTTTGGGGAAGTCAGAGGTCTGTCCTGGCTCTGCTGGGCGTGGCAGCTTGTGCGTTATATCGTCTGGCCCCATGTCATGGCTCTTCTTGCATGTGTCGTCCCATTTGTTCAACATAAGAGGGACTGTGATGCTGCGGACGGAGCAAAGGGCTTTAAACAATGCTGCCTGGAGTGGACTCCTGGCTTTCAACTTCTCTGAAGTCCAGCGACATGACGTGCATGCAAACGCCATGAAAAACCCAAAGAACTAGCTCAATATTACAGTTTTATTTATTCTTATCCATCACTTAAAGGCCAACACCCACATTTTGAGGACGGGCTGCAAGAAAGTCACTGGTGGTTTGTTAAAATCTAATTAACCCGTCAGGCAGTTAATATTGGCTAGAAGTAAAAACATTTAGGCATACCTTATTCACCTCTAAAAGAAGTATTTTGTGGGTCTGATCTGAGGAGCTAAGGAGGATAAGGAAGTTTTGAGACTATTTTCAGGTTTGTTTGTTTTTTCCCCCCCCTTTTTTTGGGGGGGGGGTAGTTAAAAAAGCTAATGCATCATCCTCAATGACTTTAATGGAGATTATGTGAGTGAAGTTCACAATATTATCAATGCTGATTTAGAAATGACATCAGACCTGTCCTACTCAGTGCATGGGAAATGGTAGGAACATCAGTTCTTAGGAGCTGAAAGAGATCATTGCCCAAGGTTTCCCCTTTTCTTTCTCTTTGTGCCACTACAGCACACCCTCTATCCTCACGGTAGCCTTCTCTCCTCAAGAGCCTGTCATGGCTCCCTGTTGGCCAAAGCCTTCTCCAGAACCTGGATTGGGAGGTGGACAACTTTGAGAGAGTCATTAGACTGTCCACCACAAACAGAGACTTGAGCATATGGTGCCCACATCCATTTTTCTCGTCCCCAGAGCGAAAGCCTTCATATATGTAAGAGATAATCCACACTCAGGTCTAATCTATTGAGGAAATGGCGGCCAGGGTCATGATGGAACCGCTGTCAAATCACTCAACACATCAGCCATAAAGCAACCACCCAAACAACTCACATGTACTGATGCCTGCTAGAGATTCTGAGACAGCTGTCCCTTATCATGGGGTCTGAGAAAAAGAATCTAAAGGGACAAGAAACTGGGGTGAAGGCTTCAGAGAGGAGAGGGCACATAAGCTAACTCCCAAATAGGTCAAAGATGTTCATTGGACAAAGCAGAGAGGACATTTCTGGCAGAGGGCATGGCACTTGCAGAGTGTCGAGGGTAAACCAGCAGGAAATGTCCAAGAATCAGCCAGTAGCCCTCTCTTCTGTCATCTTGGAGTCTGTGGAGGCCTTCTGGGAAAGTAGGCAAAAGGGACACCCATGGCAATTCTTCACCTGGGTCTTCTCCTGGAGTCTCTACCCAGTGGGAAGCTCAAAACCCTTCTGATAGAAGGAATGCATTGCCCTGGCTTGATGGGCATGACTGCTGGCTCACAGCACTGAAGGAAGCACAAGTGTGGTCTCTTCTTCTGGATGGGGGAGCCATTCAAGACCACAGGTGGACACCCCCTGGGTGAATGATGATGGCTTAGTGCTCTAGTACTGTGGCCGGCAAACTGTAGCTCGTAAGCCACATGCGGCTCTTTGGTTCCTTGAGTGTGGCTCTTCCACAAAATACCACGACCTGGGCGAGTCTATTTTGAAGAAATGGCATTAGAAGAAGTTTAAGTTTAAACAATGTGGCTCTCAAAAGAAATTTCAGTCATTGTTGTACTGTTGATATTTGGCTCTGTTGACTAATGAGTTTGCTGACTACTGCTCTAGTACATGCTCAGAGATTTACTGATGAACTAGAGGATAAAACATACAGTTTCTCCTTGCCCTGTGAGTGTCTCATGAGCTTAATCTGATTGGCTCCTCATTCTCAGACACCAGCCCCTGAACATTTGCTAATGTGTTGTCTCTGACTGGACTGTATGACCTTTATTTACCTTATTCGTTACTTGAATCTTTTTTCTGAATTTACTGCTTCTAAGCAACCTTTACTGATGGCTCCCTTAGGCTGGGTTAATTATATTTTTACAATACCTCTCTTTCTTCCACCCCCCACCCCCATAGTTTAGCTGCTAGACCTAAACTCCAGGATGGTAGAAGCCATGTCTTCTTAGGAATTTGTAGCAAAAGAAGCACTGCATATTTCTGAATATTATAAATGTAATATAATTGTCATGGTCACACTATTAAGTGTGGCTGTGAATATACAAGTATGGGCTTGAGTCAAATCCCTCCACAGAGGAGGGACTATTATGAGTCCTGGGCTGATGTCCTTCTTTGCTAGGTTCTTGGGTAAATTTCCTTCCTCTGAGCCCATGAATCTGTATAAAAAAGTGTAAACCCCTTATTTCCCAGAGTTGTCATGGAAACGGGCAAAAAAAAAATCTTTCTTTGTCCTGCCTCCATGCTACACAGCCTCTGAGCAGTTGCACTCCTCATGTATTAATTTCTTAGAAATAAGTAATTCTTTAAGCACCTCCTATATACCAGCGATGTGCCAGGAACTGGAAAAACAGAAAACCATAGCCTTACCCTTGAATGCTCTCCACTTCCTGTGGGAGGCAGACACAAAAAATGGCTTATGATCAGGGAAATAAAAAATGCTTGTGATGACTCAGGCTCCCAGCCACCCCTTCCCCACAGAGGTCCCCGCAAAGTGCATGCACAGCCTTCACACATGGGAAGGAAGCCCATGGCCACGGCGTAACACAATCCTGTTAACTGGGTGAAGACTCAGGAAGCCAGACTGAGCCCATTGAGCTCCCCTATTTCCTAACATACTAAGCACATCTTGAAGTCTACTTTGTCCTGGCATCTCCTGTGCTCTAAACCAAGGCTCGATTTCTCCCTCTCTGGACACAAAAATGCACACAGGAAATTGCAAGCCATCTAATGTTCCTGGAATTTGAAGCAGAGCAGCAAGAGATGAGACTGAACCTCCAGGCAGGTTCCAGCTCACTGAGGACCACAGAGTTTCTCAGAGTCCAGAGAACAAATGTTCATTCAAATCACCTGGGGAGCTTAAAAGCGGTGGCTCCATGGGCTGGTGCCTACACAGTGGTTCTCAGTTGGGTAGAGGCAGTGAGAATTGGTTGGAAAGTCAGACCTCTGGGTCCCCCAACTCTTGTGTGTGGACTGGGAAGAGTGATGGGGCTCAGATATCACATACCAGCTGGCCACGTCCATTGGAATCAGGTAGACCCAGAATTTCCAGTGATGGAGATTCTTGGAAGCCACTTAGGAATCAGAGCCTTTCCTGAGAGGCCAGCATCTTCCCCAAATCCTTACCCTGCCTTGGCATTAAGGATATTAGGACACACTATGGATATTAGGACACACTAAGAATATTAGGAAGATGTTTAAATGTTCTAACGAGCCACATCATGAGCACTGGTCCCATCTGGGATCGTTAGATGGTCAGAAAGCCCCTCCCCTTTCCCATCATGCCTTCCACCCTGTAGTTCCTATTCTGTCTCTCAACATTGATGGAGTGAGCCACAATCTCTCATGGTGAAGGCCTGTTTTAGCTAAAAAATTAGTAATCAATAAAATCTACGGTCGATAGGCACAGGGCAAAATAAACAGTCACATGAAGGTGACCAACCGTAGTTTAATGAGAGTGATTCATCACTTCAAGCAAAGTGCTATTGGCCCCTGATATTGGAATCAGATCCTGGGGCGGGGGGGAAGAGCGGGAATATAGGTGGGACCTCAGGTTCTGCAGATGCTCCTTCACCCCCCAAAATGGGCCCCTTATCAGCAAAGCTGACACTGATGGAAACATTGGGATGGAAAATGATATGCATAAATATATTTCATGCCCATAAACATAAGTGCTGAAACACAGTGAGGACAGTACCAGGAAACTCATTAAGAAATATGTTTTTGTCCTTGCGTTGGCCTAGGCATCACAATAAGCACCCACACTCACACAAAATGCCGGTGCAGTGGTAAAGTGAATGTTGAAAATCGAGTCACTCAAGTCTCCGGTTCCCATGCCAACGTGTACACTGATGTTGCTTGGTTCTTGATTGCATGGAAAATACTTCATGTTCTAGCACTTCCACCACTTCCTAACACACGTGGCTGACACTTTGTGGTTTATGCGTGAAAAATGAGGCTGTACTGTTTAAGCCACTTGTGTGGGACGTTGTGCTACTTGCAGCCAAAAGCATCTGTGCTCTTCTCCCAGATAACGTGTGCCTTCTGTGGGGTCCCCCTCCTAGCAGATCTTTCCTCTCTTGCCTGCAGGCCCACTTAAACCCTTTCTCCTCCCACCTCCTCCCAAGCCACCCTGGACTTGTCAACTGACTTCACACTTGCATCCTTGTCTTTCTCATCCCTTGCTCCTTCTCCTCTTATAACATCACCCCCATCTCTCTATTGAAATCTCTCTTGAAAATATTGAAGAAGGTCCAAGTTGTCAAGCCCAATAGATCTGTGTCTGTCCCCCTAATCTAGTGCTCTGTGGCATTTGCGAACACATCAAGCTGTGTGCAGCATCTAAGCTTGGTCTTCCTGCTCCCTCCTTCATGGGCTTAAATATAGTCCTCTTTTTCCTTTCTCTATATTATTTTCCTTTGTCAATCTCACTTCTGGGTTTTCAGACAGACCTCCATGTGGGTGGGCTCCCATCTTCATACCTTAGAACGTGGGGTCTCACAACCCACTGGACACCCCAACCTGTACGTTTAGATGCAGGTTGTCCAAAACCAAACTCTTGCTTTCTCTCATGAGCCTATTTGTTTGTAGGACCCATTAATGGTGCTCAGGCCTGTTTTCTGGAAGCTGGGGCTTTCCTTTGTTCTGTGCCACCCCCTGGTGGGCAGTATGTATCACAGCGAGTGGTCAAACTCCTGGTTGGTCAAACTCCCAAGGGGACAATTTGCATATTAGCCTTTTATTATATAGGATATCAAATAAAGATGAGAAGCACAACCCATAGAGGGGCAGGACCAGGGACTTAAATGCAAAGGGCAGCAAGTCCCTTGGCACCTTGAAATCCCTCCTGACTTCCTTTCCCTCGTCACAATCGCATTTGCATCTGATTTGGGGAAGGTGTTTTTTGTGGGAAAAGTGTGAGTACAGTGACAGCCGAGTGACCCGGATGTTGCCCATCCCTGGGGCTGGGAGCAGTGCTGAGAATGCAGGTGGGCAGCTGAAAGGCATGAGCTGGCCTCTGAGAAGACCAGCACAATGAAGTGCTGTCCCAGAGGGCAGTGAGCCCCTCGGATTTGGGCTTCCTAGGGAAATCTGGGGAGTGCTCTCCTGTTCTCCCAGCTCACCCAGCCTCTCCATGGAGACAGCTTGGTTGGTGCTTTATTGCATTCCCCGAGTTTTTCTTTTATTTTATGACCACACAGGGGCTGGCTGAGGCTGCCCGGATTCCCACTGAGATGTACTCAACAGGGATGGATGACCTGCAGGCTAGCACCCTTTTCATTCCGGTCCTTCCTCATGGCAATCGGTAAACCTGTAGGCAGCAGTGGTCCAGGGATGTCTTTTCTCCGGATTGGTCAGGTCCTCTTATTGTTCCTGCCTCTTCTCACCCCTGATTCTCCTCATCCCCGTGCCTCATGTTAGAGAATCACTTTCTCATTTTGGGTAATCCTAGACTTTATTTTTAAAAAATGTGTTTTATTGATTTCAGAGAGGAAGGGAGAGGGAGAGAGAGATAGAAACATGAGTGATGAAAGAGAAACATTGGTTGGCTGCCTCCTGCACACCCCACACTGGGGATCGATCCTGAAACCTGGGCATGTGCCCTGACCAGGAATCGAACTGTGACCTCCTGTTTCGTAGATTGATGCTCAACCATTGAGCCACACCGGTTAGACCCAGACTTTCTTTCTACAATTATATTAAAAAAAAACCAAAAAACAAAAAACAAAATCCCACAAAGCCCTCTCTTTATTGAAACTAACGGGGCCCAATAAACAATTTAAAGGCTATTAGTAGGCACCCCCCAACTGCAGTGTGTACCCATTCCCTCATTTGCCTCATCAGTGAATGAGAGGACCGGTCTCACCACAGCCTTGCCAGCTTTGAGTATTATTATTTTTTTATGAGTCTTTGCCAAATTAAAAGACAACCATTACCGGCTTTATTTCTTTAATTATCCAGGAGATTGGGCAATTTTTCATAAGTTGACTGGTCATTTGCATTCCTTCTTTTGAAATTTATCTTTAATCCCTGTGCATTAATGTTTCTGGGTTTCCCTGGATGAACTCATAAATCAAACCGCCATCAGTCAACCTGCATTAGCGCATGTGCACCATGTTACGACGGCATATCCTTCTCTTCTGTTCACCTCGTGCCGAATTCTGCCTGACGCCAATGCAACAGGCATCTGCAGATGGAATACTTACATGTTTTCATTCACATATAGGATGCCCCTGAAATGTATGCACACACTTTGAATAATTATAAAGGCTGTGTTTATTGAAACGCTTCATTTTCAAAATTGAGCTGTCAGATGTTAAAGTGTGAGACACCCTGTATATGTGTATATACATTCCAATAAGTGTGTATGTATGCATGTATACTCAATATGTATCTATATACAACTGAACGTGTGTCAGACTTTAAAAAATATTTTTATAGATTTCAGAGGGAAAGGGGGAGTGAGAGAGAGAGAGATAGAAACATCAATGCTGAGAATCATTGACGGCTGCCTCCTGCATGCCCCCTACTGGGGAGCAAGCCCACAACCCACGCATGTGCCCTGACTAGGAATCAAACAGGGACCTCCTGGTTCATAAGTCAATACTCAAAAGTATGCCAGGCTCTAATGGGGGGTATTAAGAGCTACAGCTTCAGAGTATTCTCAGATTGAGCCAATCTGAGAGTCTGTGAGTCAGAAGATACTTTTACAGTTGCTTTAAGAAACCCTTGATAATTAGCAACGTAATAGCCAATGGACTGGTCTTAATGGTAACCCCCATTGTGCTGCTAACCACATGTTGGAAAGGCCCTCTGTCCTCCGGCCCTCAGCCAGCCACTTCCCCTTTCAGACCAAGGGCAGGAGCTGGTACTTGAGTGTTGAAGCACTTGCTCCTTCATGTTTCTTCAAAACCCACCATGCTGTGTTTTTGTCCCTTGATGACGTGGTGGGTTTCCTCAGCTAATAAAGGAGCATGTGATGAACACGTGTGTTCCACAGACGTGGGCATCTATTTCTGGGATTTGTACTCAGTGTCTGTTCTGGGTAGGTCAGGGTCATCTGGAAGCAGCCGGAGCTCCCAACTGAGGTCCTCCGGGTGGTGCTGCTGGGCTCCTCAGAGGTCCGGGACCTGGGATTTATGAGAAGTGCACAGAGGTGGCAACACTGCCCTGTTAATCAGCTGCAGAGCCGGAGACGGAGCGCCGGGAAGTGCAAACCTATTTTATGAAAGAGACGACTTCTTCAATAAAGCAAGTGCATTCAAGGGCTCAAAAAGTGGATGTTTGGTGCCCTTCCCCTAGCCCACCCACCTCTTGCCCACGTTCCTACACTTGCCCTCTCTCTCTTTCTCTCCTTCCTCCCCTCACTTGCTCTTTTTCTCTCTCCTACTCCCCTATTTGTTCCTGGAAGTACAGATTGTGGCTGCCACAGACCACGCTCATGTGCCTCTGATCTTTGCACCATCACTGGCCACAGGGAACTCAGATATGTCGGAAGTTTGTCAGAGAGGACGGGAGAGGGGGAGAGAGATAGAAATATCAATGATGAGAGAAAATCATCAACCGGCGGCCTCCTGCATGCCCCACACTGGGGAACGAGCATGCAACCCTGGCATGTGCTCTGACCAGGAATAGAACTGTGACCTCCTGGTTCATAGGTCAATGGTCAGCCACTGAGCTCAGCCAGCAGTGCCCAGCTATTGATTTGATATTTCCCTCCAACCTGCACACTTGACTTCCATCCTCTGCTCTCCCCATCCTAGCTCTTTGACTTTGTCTCTACCTGTCTCCGTGAGCTTGCCACACCCACTCTACCCTGGGATTCTGGCATCCGCCTTCTTGCTGGGGACTGATAGGGAGTTCTATCCTAAGCTGTCCTCTGGGGACTGACACCTCTTGTTCCACATCATAGATGCCCAATCTTGGCTTCTGTCCTGTGGGGTCCATTCCAGGTTGGCTGGTCCCTGGCCTTTCTCAGGTGACAAGGGCATTAGGAACCATATGCCTTTAGAAGGAGAAATGCATTCAGGAAACATTCATTCCACATTCCTTCCTGGGCATTTACTATGTATTGGGCCTGGGCGAGGGGCTGGGGCATCTCTCTGAACGGGTCAGCCTGTGCCTGGAGTTTGGGCTCAGCTCCAGGGCCTGCATTTATAGAGGGAATGCAGAGGATAGCAGTCGAGTGGTTGTCCGAGGCATTGAAGACTTGTGAGCAGGGATCATTGGCTCTGTGCCTACAGGGCCCGCCCTCCCCTGCCTCTGTGTTCTGAGGGTCCAGTGCAGCCCTGTTGGGTTGCATGCATCATTGTGGTTGATGAGTTGCTAAGTTCTGTTAATTTGCATATTCACTCTGATTGGCTGTGGGTGTAGTGGAGTGATGGTTAATTTGCATGTTTCTCTCTCTCTCTCTCTCTCTCTCTCTCTCTATATATATATATATATATATATATATCACACACACACACACACACACACACACACATTGAGTGGCCGGATTATTATGCATTCAGGGATCATCATAATCTGGCCACTTAGTGGTATATTTAAAAAAAAAAATTTTTAAATGCTGCTCCCTGGAACAGGACGGTGCTGATTCTGGCATGCTCCTCCTTAGTCAGGTTTTATCAGTTGCTGTTTCTTTAATTCTCAGGCTGCTTGGGAGGAAGGCCTGGTCAGTCACTCCCATTGGACAGATTTGGAGGCTGAGGCTCAGGGAAGGGAAGGGAAGGGAGCGTGTCCAGGGTGGCGTGGGAGCCCTGTCAGTCCAGATCTCCACCTCTGGGCCCTCCCACTCCAGTGTGGAGCCCTCAGCCACAGAATTAAAATGTAAATCAAAACCTAATTGGCTCTGTGCACTCAGTTTAGATAAGATTTGCCTTTGAAGGATGGCTCTGTGTGCTCACCCAGCAGGCCCCGCTTCCCGGGGGCCACTTGCACTTAATAACAGCCGGGGAAGCGGGGCCATAAATATTGCAAACGAGGCCACGTGAACGAAACGCCCTATGAACCGTAATAAACCCCCCCGTGATTAATTCCAGCGTGCACTCTGTTCACATCAGACCCGCCGTGGCTTCCCTGATGAGATCAATACCGCGTGGCAGAGTGATCCTAATAGAAGTGTTATCTTTTAATCTTCGGGGAAATGCCAGCTTCTCGAATCCGTCACCGGGCCTCCCGCTTCATTTTCCTGCTGCAGCCTTGACGGCAGTGGCTTGCCCTGAAATGAAGATGCATTAGAATCTTCTCAGGGGTTTCTCCAGAACAGGACCCGGTCCCCCTGTGCGGGGCCCACAGCTCAAAGGCACATTTGTTTGCGGCGAGTCTCGGTGACCTTTGCTGTCCCTGGCGATTTCCCCAACAAACAAGCGCCTCTGGAGAGTGAGAGGTAAAGACAGGTCCTCTCAGGGGGGTGGGGGGTGGGGGCAGGCCTCAGAGGGAGAGGGGGAGAGAAGCAACACTGACAGATCCCTAGGGAGGGTTTTAGGAAGCCAGGCGTGTCTCCTGGGGCAGAAATCGCCATCCTGGCCCCTCGCAGGCAGCGGTGGCCTTGCTGCTGCTTTGTAGGCACCCAGGGACCCGAGCATGTGCACCTGGATGGGTGTGAGCCTTGGAGGAAAATGAAATGTCACTGTCCCGTCGTGAGTGTCCGGGCAAGAGGGAAGAAAGGCCAGTGTCTCAGCCTCGTGCTAAGAGGGGTGCTGGATGGGAGGCCCACAGCAGGCGGGGGAGTCTGTGCGTGGGGGTTGACATCATCCTGGTGATGCCTCGCCAGGCAGGTAGAGGGAAGGTGATGCCTCGCCAGGCAGTCACACATATTGGAGGTGACCGTGAACTGACTGCTCGGGGAGGATGCAGGAAGCCTAGGAAGGCACCAGCAGGTCCCCGTGAGTCCTGAGTCCGGATGGAGGTGGCACAGCGGGGGAAGGGAGGGGCATGGAGAGAGGCAGCAGCGCTCATGGGAAGGAGGAGACATGTTCACAGCTTTTCTTCTTCCTCCGCTGCTTAAAGGAGCTCACAGTGTCCGAAAGGCAGCCTGGAGGGCATGGCTATCATCTGGGCTCACTCAGTGCAGAAGCAGGAACCGAGTTGGGGAAGGACTGAGCAGCGGGGCTGACATGACCACCTGGGGACAGTGCCTCCTGGCCCCTGCAGGGCGCTCTGTCCATCTCAGCTGCTCTGTGCTGTGGGTCAGGGCCTCATGCTTCCACTCACTGTGGCCTCTGGGCCCTGCACTTTCCCTCCCGTGTCCAGCCACACGGCAAATGGAGAGGGAGCCCAGAGGTCCTTGTGAGGAAATCCGAGGGCCAAGGATGATGTAGGAGACCTATGGGCCTTTGCCCAAGTCCATCGGCCAGAACTCAGCCATGCAGTCCCGCCTCAAAGCCACGTGCTGAGAAGTGTCACCCGCCAGCGAGCCGCAGAGGAAGACGTGAACTTGAGCAACTGGTTTATCACAGCTGCAGCATCTTCGTGTATGAAACAGGGGGACCCCCTACCCCTTACTGGGCCACAGCGGGGACTATAAGCAAAGGAAAGGAAGGACAAACAGGTGCTAAATCAGTGTTAATCCTACTCCCTCGGTTTGGCCAGTCCCTCCTGTCAGGGACTGGAGGCTAGAACCCGAGTCCGAGTCTCCCCTCCAACCCCATGGGGCTAGGTTCCCCGTGACCGGGTTTTGCCTTTGGTGGGATAGAGACACGGTACCGGGCACATGCAGACCCGGCGTTGAAGATGGCCTTGCCTTGTTTGCTCAGCTCACTGAAGGCTGACAACTCTCCCCTACCCATGGGCCCTTCCTTCCAGCCCCTGCCTCCTTCCCCGTCATCCTCCCCTGAGATGGGCCTGTGGTCTGAGCCCAACACGTAACCCATGACCCCTCCCATTCAGCTTTCCCACACCTGGCGTGTTCCAGGAGTCGCATGGAGCTGCCCGCTGTCCCATGCCCCCCGAACAAAAACGAAGGCAGCATTGGAAGCATGAGGGTGTTACCTTTTGACTTTTTCTCTTATGACCTCATGACCTTAGGCTGAGGTGGCCTCTTCGAAACTCACTTGGCTTATAGGAATCCTGTAGAAGGGCATCCAGCACACAGAGACTGTTGGAGGAGAGCACAGTGTCATGGTTGAATCATGGATGTGAAATCATAAAGCGGGCGGGAGGGAGGCTGTGCCTCAGGGGGTGGCAGTGCATGTTGCTCTTCCTCACTGTCCCCGCCTGGGACGTCAGGGTGCTCTGTGAGGGTGAGCACAGCAGCCGAGTTGCTAAAGTGGGACTGGGGGACCGTTCACATAGTCACCACTCTCCAGGGCAGTGCTGAAGGACCGGGGGTCCCAGCGCCTGCTCCTGCCCCATCTCCCGCTACGTCCAGGCTCAGGATACCTGGTAGCCTGGGCCGAGGACATGCATCTCTCAGCTGAGCCCAGAGCGGAGGGGAGCTTTATGTTTTCCGGGGTGTTAGCTTTCCAAACCAACCCTCTGCACCCTGCAGAGCTTCCAGCACCACGCAGATGGGCTCTGAGAGCAAGGCCAGCAGGGCAGGTGAGAAGGAGAACGGTGATGGCAAGGGTGTCGTTCTTGCCTTGTGAGCGAGCTCCTCTCTGTTGCACTGCGGGCCATCTGTTCCTCCTTTGCTGAGGTACTTAAGCCTTTATGGCGCCCTGAGTTTAGGATGGTGCTCTGAAAGGAGGCCAGTGCTGTGCTGATGGAGGGGGGGGGGCATTTTTCCTACTCCCTGCCATTCTAGCAGTTGCCTGCTTCCATGCCTGTGCCCCTGCTGTTCGCCAGCCAATCATGCCCTGCTCCTCTCCCCCACCTCTCATTTCACCTTTTCCGGGCTCCTGAGGAACTCCTCAGGAAGCCGCTGATGGGCCTTGGGTCAGGGGAGACTGCACCTCTCTGCAAACACACACACAGCATCCTCTTTTCTGCCCGGTGGCATTTCTTGGATTTCCGGTTGGTATGCTAGTGCACATCTTCTCCCTGTAGCTAGCCATAGAGTAATTGGAACTATCACATCAATAATAGCGAACATTATGGACTGATCTCTAGGTGCCTAGAGATATACTGGCATTATCACTGGTTGTCCTCATAATGACCTTGGGAGGGGGCACCATCAGAATCACGGAGGGAGATGAGGAAACTGGGCCATGCAGAGGGTAAGGAACTTGCTGAAGGTCTTCCAGCCAGTGAAGAGTGGTTCCATTACTCCAAACTTTAATAGCCTCCAAGTCCACATTCTTTTTTTTTTTTTTTTTTTTTAAAAGCAGGGTTGTCATGTAGATATCCAACTAAATGATTCTGCAGCTCAGCCAGGATGGAGGACCATGGTTATGTCAGGGGTTTAATAAATGCATGTTTGTTAACTTAAAGGGTGAGCAGTGCACTGCTGAACATTACTTATGGAATGCATGGCGAGTCTTAAAGACCACGCTTTGATCGTGATTCATGCCCAGTGGTGTTTGAGTCTGCATTGGCAGACTGATGTGTGATGGTAGAGAAGGTTCACTCATAAGCCACGAGGAAGTAGACCATGTTTCTAGGACCAGCTCTTTTGATAAGCCGTTGTTTGACTTTTGAACGCCATACCTGGATAGAAGTGCCGATATGAGTTGGTGCTCCAGGGTGAGAGGTATTGATGGAAATGTTCCAGAGGTAGCTGAATTATTTACGGGAGTCAACCTTAGCCAAAACACCAGCATTAATCAGAGATTGGTCGCACCTTGCTTTGTCAATACAAAATACATCTCATGCTCTACACCCTGTGGCCTTTAAGAAAACAGAATCTAAAGTAGGACTTGCAGTTCCTAGTATCTGTGATGTTGTTAAGTGACTACTGTAAAATGCAGATCCGAAGCCCCTTAGGGCTCCTCGGACTCACAGCATGGTCTAGATGGGAGGGAGTAAGGGTTAGAAACACAGGCTCTGGAGTTAGAAGGGCTAGATCCACATTTCATCTTGATCCTTTCAGAATTGGAGTGAATATTGGCAAGACGTTTACAGATCCTGAAATTTGCCTTGGCCAGTGTGGCTCAGTTGTTTGAGCATTGTCCTATGCACTGAAAAGTTTGCTGATTTGACTCCTGGTCAGGGCACGTGGCCAGGTTGTGGGTTCAATCCCCAGTAGGGGGCGTGCAGGAGGCAGCTCATCTATGCTCTCACATGGATGTTTCTCTCTCTCCCTCTTCTTTCCTCTCTCTCTCGAATAATCCATAAAATTCTTATAAGAATGAAAAATCCTGAGCTTTCATCACAGTCTGTCAAGTGAGAGGTAATTAGAATACCTTGGTCAGTTATGAGGATTGAATGAAAAATAGTGCATATTAAGTTGCCAAGCCTGGTAGGTCTAGCCCAGTGGTCGGCAAACTCATTAGTCAACAGAGCCACATATCAACAGTACAACGATTGAAATTTCTTTTGAGAGTCACATTTTTTAAACTTCATCTTCTTCTAAAGCCCCTTCTTCAAAATAGACTCGCCCAGGCTGTGGTATTTTGTGGAAGAGCCACACTCAACGGGCCAAAGAGCCGCATGTGGCTTGCAAGCCATGGTTTGCTGACTACTGGTCTAGTGTGTGAGAAATGTGAGCTGTTTCCATGGGCACGATGATAAAGCTTTATCCAGGTTGCTGTCCCTGATGCTGGCCGGTGTCCCCCAGGAAGGACAGTGGGATGCAGAGGGTGTCTGTAGCTGCCCCATACCCATTTATTTCCTTAAGTTGGCATCATCCTCATTTGATGGAGGAGACAAATGGAGCTTAAAGAGATTAGATCCCCTCTTCAGGGCCCCACCGTGAAAGATTGTCTGAGCATGGTGATTCTGATGCTTTCTACCCTCTTCCTGCCCTGCTCCTTCCACGTCATAGCATCGGGCACTGTGGTGAGGGGCCTAATTGGGCAGCCTCTCATTGCAATGAACTTCTCTTGCCCAGGGGCCTCAGTTTGCCGGGTGGGACTTTTCTATCTGAGGATGAGCCAGGAGGCACGTTGGCCAAACTGCTGGGTAATGGAATTTATAATTGCTTGTGGCTTATAATGGCGGCTGACAGTTCTTCATTAGTCAATGTCATTCCTCCTCACGGGAAGAAGGTGAGTTGGAGAGGCTGCTTGCCAGCCCCGGCCTGGATGCCAGCTTCTCTGTGTGCAGTGTGGGCGCCTTGGTTCCTTCCCTTCCGGTGGCCTGTCAGCTCGTGCAGGCCAGAGGGCATGGGTTCTCCACCTGCATGATGGCGAAGCTCCTGCTGCACTTACTGGTTTGTGTCCTGATTTTTTGGGAGAGAACAGGTGTTACTCCTGGCCTTGCAGTGCAGAGTTTGACAGCAGGGATGTACGCTGGAAATAGCAAATCATCACGACTCACTTCTGCAAATGCACGAACTGCAGCTTCAAGAAGTAACTTGCGCAAGGCCACGAGGTTAGTGGGAGGTGGGACTTGGGTGCAGTCCACGCTCCCAGTCACAAAGGCCTTGGGGATGGGGGATGACAGAGGCTTGTTTGACAAACCACCGGCACCTCTCTCCTCTGGACAGGCTCTTGGCATATTTTCCAGCATGTTTTCCCCAATCAGTCGGCCACCTGATGCCCACTTTGCATGATGGTCTGGAGTCCCTGTGTCAGAAGATCTGAGAGTCTGGACTCTACTTCCTCCATAGGCCCTGCCTTTCGTGTTGCCTTGTGCTACGGGTCCAGCGAACCTCAGCTCCTCTAATCTCTCCTGCTCCAGAAGGCAACCAGGAAGGGCTGACATGGAGGGAACCTGCTACCTGGTGTCAGAGTCTTGGTACCAGAAGAGACAGTGGTGGATGCATGGGGTCCTTGGGGCTGTAGGTTGGATGTGATTCTGATTGATGGTGGCTTATGGGCTTCTGTGTGATGAGCTAGTTTCCAGACCACAGCAGGACAGCGGAGTGAATTAGATGCGTAAGGAAAGGAAACAGCAAGGAAAGGACTTTGTGAATGAATGAAAACGCCAAGTGGTGATGATGATGCTCGCCATGAGCACTTCTGTGATTGCATTTCATCTTCCCATCAGCTGTGCAGGTGGCTATTTTTACCCAGGTTTTAGAGCTGAAGAAAGCAAAGCCAGAGGAGGTAAGAGACTTGCCCAAGGTCACACAGCCAGGAATTGAGAGAACCAGGATTTAGAACCAGGATGCAGCTCCAAAACCCGTGTTCCTTTAGAGAGATGTGTTTTCTTCCCTCTCCACCGTGACTCAGGAGAAAAGTCCATTTTCAGTGGTCACGGTTGTTTGCTAAAAGGAGCAATTCCCTTCCCTCCTTCTCTAATTTTCCTCCAACTAATTGCAAATTAGTGGTAATTTTCAAATGAACAACAACAACAACAAAGGATCTTGCATGCCATCCATTTGTGCTTACCCAGCAAGGCCCCAGGGCCTGTGACAGCTCCATCACCATGGCAACCCTAGAGCAGGCCTTCTCTGGATCCAGGGCAGCCTTGCCCCAGACTCTGGAGGTGGGGCCGCTTACCCTCTGGGTTAGCCTGTTTCTCTGCTCTAATGCCCCCAGGACAGGCCCCACTCTTCCTACTGCCCTCTTCGATCCCCTCTATTTTAGGAGTTTAGAATTAATCATGAAAGAGGAAAGAAGATAAAAATCCTGACAAAAACCTTAGCCATGGCCCTGGTCGGGTTACTCAATGGTTAGAGCATTGGCCCTTGAACTGAAGGGTCCCAGCTTCAATTCTAGTCAAGGACATGTACCTCAATTGCAGGCTCTATCCCCAGCCCTGGTTAGGGTACATCTGGGAGACAACCAGTGATGTGTCTCTCTCACATCAATGTTTTTCTCTCTCTTTTTCTCTCTCCCTCCCTCTCCCTCCCCATCTTCCTCCCCTGTACTCTGTGAAAAATATCCTAGTGTGAGGATAAAAAACAAACAAAGAAAAACAAAATAAAAAGCTTAGCTCTGAAAAACTTCCTTTCTCCCCTAAAACATGGGGGGGGGGGAATCATTATTCTTCTTAATTCAAATGCTGCGGTTGGCAGGACAGGCCCGTCTGCCCCAGGGCACTGTGGGTGCAGCTGGTCCTGCCATCCGGGGTACTGGAAGGTCTGGTGGATGGGAGAGATGTGATGGGAGAATGTCCATCCACCAACCCCAGCCCGGAGGGTATATCCCTAGCAGGGGTCCCTGGACCCAGAGGGAAGATTTTTGCCAAGTACTGTGTATTTATTTATTTATTTATTTATAGATTCTCTACCTCAAATACGGTACTCCTAAAAATCAGAGGTCTGGACTTGGTTCTTTTTTTTTTTTTTTTTTTAATATATTTTTTATTGATTTTTCACAGAGAGGAAGAGAGAGGGATAGAGAGTTAGAAACGTCGATGAGAGAGAATCATCAATCAGCTGCCTCTTGCACATCCCCCACTGGGGATGTGCCTGCAACCAAGTACATGCCCTTGACCGGAATCGAACCCGGGACCTTTCAGTCTGCAGGCCCACGCTCTATCCACTGAGCCAAACCGGTTTCGGCTGGACTTGGTTCTTTTTGTTGTTGTTGTTAAAAAATGTTTTTATTGATTTCAGAGAGAAAGGGAAATGGAGAGAGAGAGACAGGAACATCAATGATGAGAGAGAATCATTAATCGGCTGCCTCCCGCACGATCTCTACTGGGCATTGAGCCTGCAACCCGGGCATGTGAGTTGACCAGAAATCGAGCAATGAACTCCTGGTTCATAGGTCAATGCTCAACCACTGAGCCACACGGGCCATACCTGGACTTGCTTCTTTTAAGTAACAAGGAAGGAAAAAAAATTAGGGATGAGATGTGTAGCCAAGTACTCTGCTGGAACCAGTCTTCCTTCACAAACGGGGCTTATCTTCCAGGAAAAGGAAAGCACATATGCTGAATAGTGTCATTTAGGATTAGCCAGGGACAGAGTGTTCCTTGAGTTCAGGGCAGTCTTCACGTATTTGCATTAAAAAAAAGAAAAAGAAAGAAAGAAAGAAAAAGATCAGGCTTTGCTGAAAGCAGACAATAGTTGCAGCCATGAAATGTCAGACAAGTCAGCCCCCTTCCTGAGTGCTCCCAGTCTCCACAGGTCACTGTCCCATTTCAGGAGCCTCCTAGAGGGTGCCCCCCCTACCCCCCCGGCCAATGCCCTTTCTGGCTCTCTAATGGGATGTTCTTATGCAGGCTGGGCAAGCATTTCCTCCCCAGAGCTGGGTCTGGGTCTCCATGCACGCTGGGGGCCTTTGTATTTTAGCCCCCCATGCTTTCTTTGCAATATGCCACTAGATTTTGTGTAATTTGTCCTCACAGGTCCCCTTCCCTACCCCCACCCCCACCCCCACTCTGCCCCACAAATTCATTAGTCTGTAACAGCGCATTTCAATCTTTTTCATCTCATGGCACATAAACTAATTACTAAAATTCTGCAGCACCACCAAAAAATATAACTTTTGCTGATCGGACAGAAAAAGTTATAATTTTGACTCATTCACACAGGAATTGTGTTGGCTGTTGTCATTTTTTTGACTTGACAATCTAAGGGAAAAGAGGTCAGTGCCCCTGACTAAATAGTCAGGTAGTCCATGTTTTAAAAATTCTGTGGCACACCTGTTGAAAGTTGCTGGCCTATAATACAAGAAGTACACTTATGTCTATTTCTTTGGGTTTAACCTCCTGTAATCTCCATTGCGTCATAGTTCCATCATAACAACAGTGAGTGCAGCGGAATCACTGGGCTTAAGCGCGCGCATGCATAGCCAAGAGCCTGGCATGGCAGAAACCTCTGGCCACATCAGTCTCTTTTCCCTTAACAGTTTTTAAAACAATACTCATTTATGAGATATTTTAAATACATTTTTTTTTTATTGATTTCAGAGAGAAAGGGAAAGGGAGGTAGAAAAATCTGTTTCAGAGAGGAAGGTAAAGAGAGATAGAAAAATCAATGATGAGAGAGAATCATTGATTGGCTGCCTCCTGCACGCTCCCTATTGGGCATTGAGCCTACAAGCCAGGCATGTGCCTTGACCAGGAATCAAACTGGTGACCTCTTGACTCCTGGGTCAATGCTCAACCACTGAGCCATGCTAACCATGCTCTTCCTTTTTTTGTTTTGTTTAACCCCCAACTTCAGTCTCCCAGGCTCTTGGGAGAGGTACTAGCAACTTCCTACCATTTCCCAGCATCGTATTTCTCCTCCAATCCTCCAACATCCTAAGCAATAAACTAGCTATAGTCATAATAGAATCCCTAAAGAATACATATCCAACAATAATGATAACACTACTTATTATTATTCACAATAAATCAAGTCTATCCTGGTTAATAAGTCCACATCAAATGCATGAATGAAATGATTGTTCATATTCACAACTCCTGTGCAAGGACACCCACCCCCACCCACCCATTTTACAGATGCGAAAACAGAGGCTTATCAAGGTGAGGTGACTTCCTAGTGCTAGCATTCAAAACCTGGCACCTGCACGTCCAGGTCCTTTAAGAGCATCGGACCACAAAACCCCAACCTGCTGTCCCCTGGGAAAGGTCTGCTCTTGAGCGGTCGCCTTGACTCGTAATTTATTTGCAGATCCAGGCCTGTGGGATTGATTCTGAATTTATGAGGCACACTCAGGTCTTCCGTGACTCGTGCTCCTGGAATTTCATTAGGCCGCCCTGTAATTGTGGTGGTAAATGTTTACGTGTCCATAAATTATTATTAGGCAAGCCGGGCAAGGTCAGCCTCCATCTTTGGAGGCGCCGGGAACAGCTTCCAGAGTTTTCCCAGCAGACAAAGGAGCCGGGATCTGATTCATTACGGGCTGGCTGGTGTCCTATTGACAACACCATTTCTTGTGCTGATTTTGAGGCCCCAGATGGGTCATCTTTCCTGAGCATGAAAAATGATCACCCTTTGACCGATTGTTTTTGCAAGTGGTTCAATGTCAAATCACTACCGACTATTGATAGCTGATCTCTTTTCTCAGGAGGCAAAGCTCAAGGTACCTGTGGGTTTTCAGGTGGTGCCTTATTTTGACTCCATTGGTTGCAATTTATTTAGGCTCATGCCTCTATTTCTAACTTATTTATATGTTTGGTATCATATGCTAATTGCCATAATGACATGAAAGGAATGTTTATAAATGGAGAAGAGCTAATTAACACAACTAAACACCCACTGTGTCTCAGGCTCTTGTATATGTCTGTCATCTAATACAATTAGTTGAGGTTGGTATTGCTATTATTTCTTTTTAAAATTATATATCTGGATTTGAGAGAGTGAGACAGAGAGAGAGAGAGAGAGAGAGAGAGAGAGAGCAAGAGCAAGAGAGGGACATTGGTTTGTTGTTCCACTTATTTATGTATTCATTGATTGATATTTGTGCTAGTATGTGCCCTGACCAGGGATCGAACGTGCAATCTTGGCGTATTCAGACAGCACTCAAATCAACTGAGCTACCTGGCTGGGGTGCTGCTATTATTTTTGTGTTCTTGAGGCCAGGACTCAGAGTTCAGGCTTCTCTGTGGAGGTCCCATGGCTAGAACAACATGAAGCAGGTCTGTGTGGCTACAAACCAAATTCTTTCCTCTGAACCTCCAGGCTTAGCACCCAGAGTTCTTTAAGCAGGTTCTAGAACCAGGTAAAAAGATATAAAAATAATTATATTTCTACAGAGTTTGGGGGTCACACAGTCAGCTAACATAGCACCCGTGGTGGTGACAAAATTACCCAAAATAATACCATCTCACTCTCAACACAACTTTCCCAAGTTCTTGGGACATGGGGAAGGGCTGTGTGAGTATGTGAACTCTGTGGAAATATTTAGGGATTTTCTCCCCAATATTAACCTCCTCACATACCATTTTTCCCAATCCACTTTTATTTTCATTCTAATCTGAAACTCCTAGGAGGTAACAAATAGCTGGCACATAGTGGGGTTCTTAATAAAATCTACGGAAGGAATTCATGAATACGAGAATCCCTATCTCTACCCTGACGAAGGTTACAAATATAGCTGACTCTTGAATAATGTGGAGGTTAAGGGGCCCAGCTCCCTGCATAGTCACAATGAGCATATTACTTTAAAAAATATATATTTTTATTGATCGCAAAGAGAGGAAAGGTGTGGGATAGAAGTATAGAATCATAAATGATGAAAGAATTACCAATCAGCTGCCTCTGGCATGCTCCCTACTGGGTATTGAGCCCCTAATCTGGGTGTGTGCCCTGAACGGGAATTGAACCATGACCTCCTGATTCATAGGTCAGTGCTCAACCACTGAGCAACACCAATTGGGCAAGTATATAATTTTTGACTCCTCCAAAACTTAACTATTAATAGCCTACTGTTGACCTTACCGATAACATAAATAGGTTTTTTGCATGTATTTTGCATGTATTATATACTGTATTCTTACAATAAAGTAAGTAGAGAAAAGAAAATGTTAAGAAAATCATAAGGAAGAAAAAAAATATTTACAGTATTGAAAAAAAAATCCACATATAAATGGACCTGTGCTGTTGAAAACCCTGGTGTTGTTCAAAGGTCAATTGTACAGCCATTGCCAGAGTGTAATATCACATATACACTGAGTGGCTAGATTATTATGATCTCTGAATGCATAATCATCTGGCCACTTGGTGTATATCCTATATAATCCTATACAATAAAAGGCTAATATGCAAATTGTCCTCTCGACCAGGAATTCCACCAGCATGCTGGCTGGCCAACCGCCCATATTCCCTTCCACTGGCCAGGCTGGCCGGATCTCACCCATACACAAATTCATGAACTGGGCCTCTAATACACTCTCTCTCTCTCTCTCTCTCTCTCTCTCTCTCTCTCTTTCTCTCTCTCTCTCTCTCTCTGCTGAGTGGCCAGATTATTATGTGTTCAGAGATCATAATAATCTGGCAACTCAGTGTATATTCCATGTTTCCTTTTAAAAAAATGCGTTTTTATTGATTTTTTAGAGGGAGTGGAAGGGAGAGAATTAGAGAGATAGAAACATAGATGAGAGAGAAAAATTATCAATCAGCTGCCCCCCCGCCCCCAATCCCCCGCACACCCTCTACTGGGCATAGAGCCCTCAACCCGGGCATGTCCCTTGACCAGGAATCAAACCAGTGACCTCTTGCTTTAGAGTTCGATGCTTAACCACTGAGCCACTCTGGCCGGGTTATTCCATGTTTCTAAATTCTCTTTATTTCACCACGACAGGAAGAGGTGGTAAGAGACTCTCTCTGCCTTACAGAAAGCTAAATTGAAAACCAGTCTTTTCAGAAACCACAAAAAGAGTTAAATAGAACCCCCGATGACACCAGCTTCAAAGCCTGCAACTCAAAACCAAAGTGCCCCTCTGTACTGAGGGAAAGTCTGGGACACACTCCCCTGGTGCCCTTAGACGGGGGACCCTCAGCCTCTAGAGGCTAATTATTGGCATTTAAGCTTTTCTTTCCCCAAAACACCAAGGCAAGCTCTTTCCGCCGCTCTGCCTGCCTCCTGGGGCCTCTACGTTATTAGTGAGAGGATGGTGAGTCTGGGCTCATTATCCCGGCCTCCTCTTTCTTTCCTTTCCTGGCCCACCCCCTCTTTGTCCATGTTCCCTCTGCAAGTGTGACTGCCTTTCATAACTCAAAGTACAAGCATTCCATCAGCAAAGGAGCGCTCAGGTTCAACTCCCAGCCGCCGACTACCCACTGTGTGCCAGGACCTTTCACATTTAATCAGCCAGCAGAGAAATGCCACTCAATCCAGCTTCCGCTGTGCGTCTGTTCCTTTGTCAGATGCGGTGGGACTTTGTAAGGAATGGAATTAGCCCTCAGGATCCCGCGGTCTGATAGAGATGGCAGTGGGTAGGGTCTTCTCGGAATGGTGAAGGCCAAGGAAATGTTGCCAGACTTTGGATCATGTGACACCCTCTTATATAACCTCCAGGGTGAGGCAGCAGCTCACCTACAAGGAAGACGGAACCTCACTGTGTGATCTCCACCTCCTCCCTTGCAGTGAACGTGTATATTCCACTCAGTGTATACTCCATGTTTCCTTTTTAAAAATGTGTTTTTATTTTTGGAGGGAGTAGAAGGGAGAGAGTTAGAGATAGAAACATAGATGAGAGAGAAACATTATCAATCGGCTGCCCCCCCCCCACACCCCCTATTGGGCATAGAGCCCTCGTGCATCTCAGAGGGCAGGCCCATCAGAGCAATGAGCCTGGGATGTATTGAACTGCAAACTTGGTGGTAAGTATTATTATTACTAGTAGCCTTGTGCACGAATCTATGCACTAGTAGCTCACCAATAGTTCACTGCCACCCTCCAGTAGCTCTCCACCCACTACCCCGCCCTCCTGTAGCTTCCCTCATTACCCTCCTCCTCACCTCCACTCTCCTCCCCCTCATAGCTTGCTGCCCTGCCCTCTCCTGTAGCTCTCCACAGCCTGCTTGTAGCTCACTGCCCCACCCTCCTTCTGATCTGTGATCTGGTTGTTAACTCAGTCAGTCATTACACTTCTCGGTGTAATGACCATTTGCATATTATATATTTATTATATAGGATTATTTTATTGTTGTTGTTAAATCTCACCAGAGGACATTTTTCCATTGGTTTTTAGAGAGAGTGAAAAGGAGGGTGGGGGGGGGGCAGAGAGAGAGAGAGAGAGAGAGAGAGAGAGAGAGAAATACCTATGTGAGAAAGACACATCCATTGGTTGCTTCCCGCCAGGGCTGGTGATAGAGCCTGCCACTGAGGTACATGCCCTTGACTGGAATTGAACCAGCGATCCTGCAGTCTGAGGGCTAACGTTCTATCCACTGAGCCAAACCCGTGAGGGCTGATGGTAGTTATTTTGTTTTCTTTTCAGTAGGTTCAAATGAGCTGGTAGAGGTTTGCATTTGCAGAGGGCTCTTGTTCGGCATATACTTCAACTCCCCTCCTATGCCCCGGGCCCCAGGCCTGAGTGTAGCCACGAAGCCCATCACTACCAGCAGCGCCTCCTGTGCTTTTCACCCCTGCAAGCCAGGCACCCAGTGCAGTTCACTCCTCACAGCATCCTTCATAACTCTTCCCACCTCGCTTGTCCCCATCTGTCCTTGCTTTGCCTCCTTTGTTGGGCCGTTCACCTGCTCTTGCCTGCCACATTCTCATCAACCAAGCTGGTCTGGCAGCCTGACATGTTCCGTGTCCCCTCTGATCCACTGTCCACATCACAGCCAGCGAGATTCCTGGAAAATGCAAGTATCCCGCCTCGTCCATAGGAAGGAGCAGGACTTCCTTGAAGTGGTGGAAGGGATCAGAGCCCTCTGCCCTGTGGTCAGCTCTCACATATCTCCTTCTCGTAGCTAACGGAGGGCAGGGAGTCAACGTTCTTTATCTTCACCTTCCCACCAACCCGCACAGCGTCTGCTGCAGAGGTTGTATCTGGGCCTTGACTTGTGATTGAGTGAGGAGCAGAGTAAGAGTGCAAGGCTGTGGAGAGGAACTCATCAGACTGGAGTTCTGGCAAAGGATGTCACCTGCTCTTAGGTCTGAAGCTGGGAAACGGGCTGGATACACGGCTATCAGATGCCAGGAGGCCAAAGCTCTAAGCCGATGAAATGGGTGAGGGCAGTTTGATGGCAGAGATCTGTCAGATGTGGCAGTGTGATGGACAGACAGGCAGAGAGGCAGGAAGGAGCCACGCGCCGGTGGTTCACTGAGGACCGACATGAAGGTCTGCGCCTGGTGGAAATGATCTTACCCAGATCCCAATTGCTTCTCTAGCCTTTGCAGCACTGCCGAGCCTGCACATAGCCCTGGGGAACTCGCCTAAACTTTCTGTGCCTCAGTTTCTCAATCCGTTCAAAGGAAGTCGAACCACATTGAAGAGGGAGAATGTTTCCTCCTCTGACGTGTAGAATTCTCCAGGGAGGAGTCTGGGGAGAGGAGTGTGGGGGTCTGGAATCAGATCCATGTTTGAATCCCAGGTCTACACCAGGCCACCTGGGGAAACATGGGCAAGGCTCACCTATGAGCCTTGGTCCCATGATCTGGAAAATGGGTCATACCAACTTCACTTGGGTTTCGAGAAGACTAAATGGGGTATGTAGAAGGAAGGTAGCACCCAGTAGGTGGTTTCTGCAAAATAGTGCTGCCACTCTCAATGGGTGGCCCAGCCCTCACCCTTCACCCTGGATGTGTTCTGATCTCACCTCTGCGCCTCACCCTGATGGCTCCCTGAGCTGCCCTCGCGCTTCCTAACCCAGGAGACCGGTTTTACATCCTGGCCTTTGTGTTAGCTCCTGACATACGTTAATGTTTGGAAGATCTGCCTGGAACAGAGCAGGGAGCCCTTCCAAACACGAGCCTGGAGGCAACAAATAAATTACTTTGCAGGAAGGGTTCTGGCTGTTGCGAGGATAAACTTAGCAAAGAAAACAACTTCCTTCTGTTGCAGATGCCCCGGAAGCTGTGGGCACCCTCACCTCTGGGTCAGGACTGCACCTGCGCTACCGCCGGGGATGGGACCATCCGTGTGTCCCGCCTGGTGCAAGACTCTTACCACGTGTTCCAGCCGAGAAGCGGTGGCTTAGCAAGGTTAATTAACTTTCCCGACTCGCCCATGAAGCAGACAGTTGAAGCCAGAGATGAAAGCAGGCCCGTTGGATTCCAAAGCCTGTGTTAACCAGGTGACCTCGCGGCCGCCTGGCATGTAAAAAGGGGGGAGGGTCCCTTTTTTCTTTTGCAAGGTAGGGGGGCCTTTTAGAAGATTTCCTTGGGGTGCAGCATGGGTTGATGAGAGGAAGGAGTGAGAATAAAGACAGAAGGGCCTGCCCGGCTGGTGTGGCTCAGTGTTTGAGTGTCAGCCTATTGGCCTTCTCCTGTCACCGTTGGATTCCTGGTCAGGGCACATGGAATCCGGGTTGCGGGCTCGATCCCCAGCAGGGGCCGTGCAGGAGGCAGCTGATCAATAATTCTCTCTCATCACTGATGTTTCCCGCTGACCATAGAGATCAATGGAGTCAGCCCAGACCGGGAGACCTGACCCACAGAATCCAGAACCAGGACACATTTGTTGTTTTAAGCCATTAAGGTTTGGAGTGGTTTGTATTTCAGCAGAATAACCGAGGCTATCAGAGTCGATGGGAGAAGGTACATGCTTCTTATTTTTGAGCTTCCACTTACCTTAGGTACCTCTGGTACAGCACATATATAGTCACTTAAAGGAAAGCAAAAAACAAACAAAAACTATCCCGAGTCAGAATTCAAGGAAAGTCACCTCATCCAACCTTTTATTTTCCAACTATGCTCTAGGGCAGGGGTGGGGAACCTTTTTCCTGCCAAGGGCCATTTGGATATTTTAACATCATTCGCAGGCCATACACAATTCTCAACTTAAAAATTAGCCTGCTGTTGTTGGTCAAACATTTAATTAACTCACCCCAAATGCCTCGGCAGGGCCAGCCCAAATGATTCCCTGGGCCTTATATGGCCCTCGGACTAGACATTCCCCAACCCTGCTCCAGGCTCTTGGGGGTAGAGGCCAGACCCCTGGCAAAGAGCCCAGACTGCATCCTGAAGGTGTTTGACAGCCTTGGATCTTTTTGCTTGTTTATTTGCTTTAAAATAAGAATTGAAACTGTTCTGTATCTCGATCCTGTTGGTGGTTGTAAGACTGTATGCATTTCTCAAAACTCACAGAACGGTACACTAAATGGGCGCGATTTTACTGTATTTGTATTATGCCTTAACAAAATATAAATACTTTTAAAAATGACTTTATTAAAAGAATGAGCATGTCCATGAAAGCTATGGCCTCCCAAGGCCCTTCATGAAAACCACTAGTTACTGTGACTCCTTTGTGGTACATATGTCATTAACAGAAATTCTTTATAATTCTAATGTTCACGGCTATTTCAGCGAGAGAAATGACATCACGATAGAATGACGA
This sequence comes from Nyctalus aviator, assembly GCA_036971965.1. Classification (NCBI taxonomy): domain Eukaryota; kingdom Metazoa; phylum Chordata; class Mammalia; order Chiroptera; family Vespertilionidae; genus Nyctalus; species Nyctalus aviator. Next base: position 37,881,204 of record CM072936.1, read on the forward strand.
TCCCTTCTCTTTGTAGCATCTCCGGAAAGACCCAGGGTCCTTCTCAGGGACATCTTCCTCCTGACCCCACCCGTCCCTGTGTTCCTTCTCAGCCAAGGAACGTTTAGAACCCTCTGCTGTGATCTTTGAAGCATAAATAAGGTGTGGTGTCCCAGGGCTGTGCCGGAATGTGTTGAAGTGGACTTGGCCTTCTCATGGCACAGTCTAGTTTGAGCCTGACGGTTGTTCTGGCCAGCCTGATGCTCTCTGGGGGAGAACTATGGCTAGAAGATCACACTCTTTAGTTCAGCGGGTGGGGATCCAGGAGGGAGGGTTGGCTGGCCAGGGCAACAAGCTCATCTTCACCGTGGGGCATGCCTGGTCACCTCCCACCCCAGGGGTGAAGGTCTGTTCTTTTCTTTACTGCCCCAGGGGCCAGGTTTCCCCATCAGAGCACATGCCAGGCTCTGCTGTTACCAGTCACCTCCCCCACGAGATCATGCACTGCTGGAGGCCAGAACATGGGGCTCACGCACCTCTTATTATCCCTTCTGCCCAGCACGGGGTCTGGCTGTGAGCAGAAGACCTACAGGGACTTGGGAATTGAAATGCACAGGCTCCAGCGTCTGCAGCGTCTTCCCAGCTGCAGTTAGCAGATGGCACATTCCTCTCCAGGTGGTTGTTGACCTAACAGGTGCACACGTAGAAGGCCTTCCCCTTTGCAGAGCATTCGTGTGTCTGATTCATTATTAATAGGAAATGGTGGGTCTGGAGCAGATCCAGAGCGCAGTTAGAGTCGTGAGTAAAGAAGCAACAGCTCAACCCAGCCGGTGTGGCTCAGTGATTGAGCATCAACCTATGAACCAGGAGGTCATGGTTCGATTCCTGGTCAAGGCACATGCCTGGGCTGCAGGCTTGATCCCCAATAGGAGGCATGCAGGAGGCAGCTGATCAAGGATTCTCTCTCACCATTGATGTTTCTATCTCCTTCTCCCTCTCCCTCTCCCTTCCTCTCTCTAAAATAAAAATATATTAAAAAGAAAACAAAGAACCAACAGCTCCTCAGAGGAAAGCTTGAAGGAAATACAGCCCCTTAGTCTGGGGCAGAAAAACAGGCCATAATGTATGAGGTATCAAACCTGCGAGGAGTCTTCAGGGAAAAAGCCACCCCCCTCTCTACTCTCCTTTTCCCTTCCCACCTGCCTGCCTGGGGCAAACAAGCATGGGGTCTTACTGCACACTGGGTGCCGTAAGGGTTTGGGAAGGATAAAGAGATTTATTATGCATATTCGATGCCTTTGAGACACTTGCAATATGGTAGGAGACAGAACGTGAGTCGCTGTAATTAAAATATCAAGATTAGGTTGTACGTGAGATCAGGGGGAGGAAGCAGAGCTCACTCCTGGCTTGGATGTGTGAAGAGAGCTCCACGAAGGAAGAGGTGAACCTTGACTTGAACTAGGGGAGGACTTGCATCGAATAGGGGAAACCATTAAGAACGCAGACTTTATCCAGGCCAACCTGCTCGGAGTCTGAAATCCTGATCCGCAGCCAACAGGCTGTGTGGCCTTAGTGAAACCACTCCACCTCTCTGAACCTAGCTTCCTCCACCATGAAGTGGGTTAATATGTTTTCTTACAATTTTTCTTTCTCCTGCAATTAGTCGGTCTCTCTCTACTTGTGTTCCCATCAGCACACACATGCTGAATGCTTTGATAACTATGACAGAAACAAAACAAAAGCCTGTTCTGGTAACCACATCCCTCATTCAGCTCCCACCCTTTTCACTGACTTCTTTGAGATGGGGCGGGGAAATGACCAGCCACATAAGGCCCACGGAATCATTTGGTCTGGCCCTGCCAAGGCATTGGGGTGAGTTCATTGAATGTTTGACCAATGATAGCAGGCTAATATGTAAGCAGATCATTTTGTACGGCCCGAGAATCTCATCTAATAAAAGGATAATATGCAAATTAACCGTCACTCCATCACAAAACTGGTGGCACCCAGTCCGTTCATCCTCACCAGAGTCCCCCAAGTCCTGGGGGGCTGCTGTTGAGAGCGGGCAGTGTGAATGGCCTGGCAGAATGCTTGCTTCGTCGCCACAGCAATGGAGGGCCTCTGTGCAGCGGGTACAGAGTGGTCAGGGCAGGATGCTTGTTTTGTCGCCTCTGCAGCCTCTGGGGGACAGGGGAACCAGCCTGCATCCTTCACGGCCGAGTACAGGCTGGGAGAGGAGACAACAGGCCCACCTCCCACGCAAGCAGCGCAGCTCCCTCCCAGTGCCCATGCTTGCTTCCACCTCCTGTAGAAGCAGCATGGCTCCCAGCGGTACGCTGCGGTGCCCGGCCTACTGCGCGGAATATTGAGCGATGGACTACTAGTGATGCTATAAACATCCAGGTGGCCCTTGGCAGCAAACAGGTCCCCCCCACCCCCCCTCTGCTTTAGAACAAGGCCCTGGCACTAGCTGTCCCAGTGCTCTCTGCCCTCTGCTCTGGCTCCGATCAGGCTGTTGTCCCTATCCTCCCATGGTAACGGTGAGGGTCAAAGTCACCGGATAACCTACACGGTGTAAAATCCAAAAATCAGGTCTCCATCCAAATCTTGCTTGACTGAAAGCCACATCGCTGGTGCACGGACCCATCCTGCCTTCTTCTGGCTTCCAGGACGTCATGCTGTTGATTTCCTCCAAGTTCCCAGGTCCTGCCTCTTTGGAGTTGAGTGTCTTTCCCATTCCCTCTTATTTCCCTGACTTTTCTTTTTTTATTTTAATGTTTATTTTTTTAAAATTAATTTCAGAGAGGGCCGATACCGGTTTGGCTCAATGGATAGAGCATTGGCTTGGAGACTGAAAGGTCCCAGGTTCAATTCCGGTCAAGGGCATGTACCTTGGTTGTGGGCACATCCCCGGTAGGGGGTGTGCAGGAGGCAGCTGATCGATGATTCTCTCTCATTGATGTTTCTAACTCTCTATCCCTCTCTCTTCCTCTCTGTAAAATATCAATAAAAAAAAGAAAAAAATTAATTTCAGAGAAGAAGGGAGAGGGAGAGAGAGAGAAACATCAATGATGAGAGAGAACCATTGATTGGCTGCCTCCTGCATGTCCTACACTGGGGAAAGGAGCCATCAACCTGGGCATCTGCCTTTGACCAGAAATTGAACCCTGACCTTCTGATTCATAGGTCACTGCTCAACCACTGAGCCACAATGGCCGGGCTTTCTGATTGTTATGGAAACCCTGGACCAGTCCAGAGCTCAGCTCTTGGGCCACTTCTCTGTCTACTCGCACGCCTATGTGATTGCATTCTGTAATACGTGGACACATCCCCCCATAACCCTCTTATTCCAGATTCCCCTGAATTCGGGACTCACACATTTGGCTGCCTACCTGTCATGTGCTCTTGGAAGATTCACTAGAGTCTGAATCCCGATGTGTTCATGGTACCATTGTTAGAATTAGTTAATGTATATTCTAATTATATAGATTCTAATTACACACTTATTGGTCATTTCAAGGGGAGCATTTGAAGTGTGAGGAATGGAATCTTTTGAAATACTTGCAACCCTCAGATGAAATAGGGCTTTTATATGCTTTATGTTTTTATTAGAACAATAAAACCATATTGCATAAAGCTTGGGATACAGGGGAAAACATAATTTCCTCGATTCGATGCAAGACTGTTTTCATGTCGGCACGGTCCCCTTGGGTCTCTGTACAGAAGTTTTCATAAACCTGAGCTGCGTCAGTGTTGGCGTTCACACATTTAGGTGTGATGTGTTGTCAGAGAGAAGAAGCAGGAGCACAGACACTGCTCCCAGCTACTCCTCCTCTGGGGCCACAGCTACTGGGCTCAGGGAGAGACCCACGTACTGGAGCCCCATCCCAGCATAGTCCGTGTGGCTCTGCTTGTTGAGCATCATCCCCTGCACCACGAGGTCCCCAGTGGATTCATGGTTTTGGGCCCAACCCCCAGTAGGGGGCGTGCAGGAGGCAGCTGATCAATGATTCTCTCTCATCATTAATGTTTCTATCTCTCTGTCCCTCTCCCATTCTTCTCTCTGAAGTCAATAAAAACACAAACACATGTTTTTTAAAACAAAGAGTCCATCTCAGGCTCCCCAAAAGCCCCCCATGAGAAGAGGCACTGAATAAAACCCTGGGCCAGAACCCCAGCTTACCTAAGACGCCAGCATCCCAGAGCTGCCCTGCACCGTGTGCTTTTCAATTCAGCCTGTGAATTCATCTTTGTAACCCTTCTGAATGAGATTTCCCTCCCTCTCTCCTTTCCAAGAGTTAAATATTATTTTAAAGTAGATATCTGCTTATCCTGTATATGGATTTTTGCTTTCATTACCTAGGTATGTGGCTTTAAAATCCCTTCCTTCCTTCCTTCCTTCCTTCCTTCCTTCCTTCCTTCCTTCCTTCCTTCCTTCCTTCCTCCCTCCCTCCCTCCCTCCCTCCTTCCCTCCCTCCCTCCCTCCCTCCTTCTCTCCTTTTTTCTTACCTTCCCTCCCTCCCTCCCTCCCTCCCTACCTCCCTCCCTCCCTCCCTCCCTCCCTTCCTCCTTCCCTCCCTCCCTCCCTCCCTCCCTCCCTCCTTTCCTCCCTCCTTCCTTCCCTTCTTTCCTCCTTTCCTCTCACCTTCCCTCCTTTTCTTCACCCTCCCTCCCTCCTTTTCTCTCACCTTCCCACCCTCCCTTCCTCTCTCTCACCTCCCCTCCCTCCTCTCTTGCTTCCTTTCCTTCTCTCTCTTTCTCTGTCATCTGATTACTTAGCTATTGCATGATACATGTATTTCATAACTCTTTCCTACCCCTTAATATTAAGTTTTTGCAATTTATCCATATGGATCATGTGGAATCTGGTTCTTTCATTTTAACTGCTACAGAGTGTATTCCATCATTTGAAAGAACTGTGATTTATTTATCCAGTCTCCTTTGGATAGACACTTGAGTCTCTGTAGAAAACATTCTTCCCTGTATCTCCTTACACGTAAGCGTGAGAATTTCTCAGTGGTGTGACAGAGGCACATTGCCTGGGGCTTTGGAAATGTGCATTTGAAGCCTCACTACCGATTTTCAAATTGCTCTCCGAAGAGTGTGTACACATGTTCCCTCCTATCAGCAATGTATCAGATCCTATTGCCAACATCGGTGCTATCACGCATTGCAACTGTCAGTATTTCATGAGCATGGAGCAGTATCTCATTGAGGTTTTTATTTATATCTCTGATTAATAGAAGAGATTGTGTTTTCATATGATAACGTATAGAAGTTCTTTGGTACATAGACTAAACCTTTGTCGCTTGTACGTATTGAAAATATTTTTGCCCATCTCTGGTTTATCTTTTTAATGCTGTTTTCGGCAACATTTCCCTTAAAGATATTTGTAAATCTTTTCTTTGATTGTGCCTTTTATATTTTATTTAAGGAATCCCTTTGTTCTGGTCTGTAAATATATTCTCCAATACGTTCCCCTAAGAAATATAAGCTTATATGTCTACATTTAAACCCCTAACTAGAGTGGATTAAGATCTAAACTTTTTAATTATGGAAAGTTCATGACATTTAAAATGTATAGTTTGTTTTAAAGCAGACACAATGTAAATTATGTCTTAAGTCAAAAAACAATGCATCAGCCTCGCCAGCATAGCTCAGTGGTTGAACGTCAACCTATGAACCAGGAGGTCATACTTTGATTCCCGGTCAAGGCATATGCCCGGGTTGCAGGTTCAATCCCCAGTGTGGGGCCTGCAGGAGGCAGCCAATCAATGATTCTCTCTCATGATTGATGTTTCTCTCTCTCTCCCTCTGCCTTCCTCTCTGAAATCAATAACAAATATTTTTTTAAAATAACGCATCAGGGCCAGAGAAATGCCTCTGGGTGTGAAAAGACCCTCACCTTGCCCACATTACTTACTATCCTGATTGTGATGCTTTTCATTATAGTCTTACTAAGCTGGCATCCTTAAGCTCTATTGTTTAGTTCTGCTTGTAGTTTAAAATCTGGACATAAATGGAGTATTAAAACATGTCATCTCTCATGACTGGCTTCTTTTCCTCAATATTCAGTCTGTGAATTTAGTCCCCGTGTGGTATAGCTGTGGTTTATTCCTTTTCATGGTGGTGTGTTATTTCATTGGGTGAATACATCTCCGTGCAGTTATCCATTCTACCGTTGTTGGACATTTGGGTTGTTTCCAGTTTGGGATACGAGGTAAGACAGAGGTCAGTGTCCCTTTTTTCCCTGCGAATTTCCAGTTCTCCCACAACCGTTAACTGAAAACTGTCCTTTTCCCATTCCTCTGTGGTTGCCTCTTCATCATAAATCAAGTGTCTGAACACACGGGCACTTTTCTGGTTTATGATTTGTTAACATTGGTTGGTCTATTCTCGCATCAGAGCCATGCTGCCTTAATTAGTCAAGCTTCTGATCAGCCATGAGTCCCAACAGAGCAAGTTCTACCCGTTATTCTTCTCAGCGGTATCTTCCATCTTCCTGGGTCTTCGTATTTCCAGTTTATAATGAACTTATTAACACACACACACACACACACACACATTGAGTTTTTAATCATAAACCATCTGAATTTAATTGTGTGTAAAGTTGATATCTTCTTTTATCCTATTACTAGAGGCCTATTTAAAAGACAGTGTGGTACAATGGTTGACCATCAATCCATGAACCAGGAGGTAGAGGTTCGATTCCCGTTCAGAGCACAAGCCCAGGTTGTGGGGCTCAATCCCTAGTTGGTTGCAGGCGGGAAGCAGCAAATTGATGATTCTCTCTAATCATTGATGTTTCTATTTCTTCCTCCCCTCTCTCTTCCTCTCTCTGAAATCAATTTTTAAAAATGTTTTTAAAAGAAAGTAAATCGGTCATGAACACTGATATACATTTATTTCCACCATTTTGTTTCAGAGTTTATATCTAACCTGCTTTCCTGGGTTTAGGTTTGTTCTTTCTCACTTTTCCTGCTTGATATTGAATTACTTGAATTCTATTTCTTTTTCCCCTTCAGGTTGATAAGTTCTAAACTCTATTTTATTGCTTTGGTGGATACATTACCCTTAAGTGTTTGGTGCGTGTGCTTAATCAACAAAGACTAAGACTACACTGAATTTATTTTCTTTCTCCTCAAAATACAAGGATATCGGAATGTTTTCCCTTTAAAAGGTTTACATTATATTATACCTGAGTTGCTATATTGTAGTCCCTAGGATTGAGTAGTCTTTCTGAGCTTTGATCTAAGATCTCAGTCGCCAGTTCTGAAGGATGGAAACCCTTTCTTGGGGTTTCATCTGTGTCACATGTCTCCCAGGCTGAAGATACAGAGCCCTCCCCCCCTCCCCCCCAATGCAATGTCTATTGCAATACCCAATTGGGGAGATAGGGGGAGATAGAGGGCGTTAACCTCCCTTGTTCCTGCTCCAAATTCATCACAATGCCAAGGGCTCATTGGTCCTCCATTGGTTTGGTTTTGCAAGGACATCAAACCTGGAATATTTTAAACAATTATTTAAATGTGAAACAGAAAAAAAGAGAATGATTACAGTTATACCTGGGATCATGGTGGCCTTCAGGTTACCTTCAGACCATTGTCACCATTTAGTAATGATCGTGCATTGCTACCAGATGCGGGCCTTTTCTTTCTCTGTCGGTACTTGTTTTGCCCCATGGAGTGTTTGTTAAATTGGCTGTTGAACCCCTGCCAGATTCTGCCTAGAGATTTAGGTGAAGGGTGGCTCCTATCAGCAGGACGTCTGTTTTGTGCCAGGCCCGGGACTCATAGATTTATATCTGCCAACTCACTTAAGTGCCTGCACGCAGCAGCCCTTTCAGTACATGCATTGTTTGCAACTGGTAGCTCAGGCGACAGAAGTGCAGTGGGGTCCAAGGCCAGGGACTAGAAAGACACTGGCGTGTTTTTAAACCGAGGGGGTCGATTCCCACTTCTGTGCCTTTGATCCTGTAGAATAGGTCTGACTACCTAGGGCCGTGGTCGGCAAACTCATTAGTCAACAGAGCCAAATATCAACAGTACAACGATTGAAATTTCTTTGGAGAGCCACATTTTTTAAAACTTAAACTTCTCTAACACCATTTCTTCAAGATAGACTTGCCCAGACCGTGGTATTTTGTGGTAGAGCCACACTCAAGGGGCCAAAGAGCCACATGAAGCTCGAGAGCCGCAGTTTACCGACCACAGGCCTAGGGTCTCTCAGAATCACCCGGGAGCTCATAGAGCTGTGCTTTCCTGGACCCCACCCTCTAGGCCTGAAGCCAGTGCTTCTAATCTGGTGCCCAGACATGCGTGCCTGCGAAGCTGCCTCCTGAGAGTCTGAGCCAAGAGAAGGTCAAAGGTCACTCCACCTAGAAAGTGACCAGCTACATAGCTGTCCCGGATCAGCATTTAATCCCACCCTCCCTGCCCTAGACTCCCCATCTCAGGAAGGGTGAGCAGGTCCCTCAGACCTCGGGAATGAGGGAGCAAGAAGATCAGTGGCTGTGGGGTTTGAGGCCACGTCCTTCCATCTAAGAAGCTCGAGCAAAGAGCATTTGCTGAAAGGGCAGTGAAATGACGCCAAGGAAGTTTTGTCCTTCCTTCTCTCCCAAACCAGCGAGAGACCAAACCTGCCTGGCTGGTGTGGCTCAGTGGTTGAGTTTTGGCCTACAAACCAGGAGATCACAGTGCCATTTCTGGTCAGTCCCCAGCAGGGGGTGTGCAGAAGGCAGCCAATCAATGATTCTCTCTCATCATTGATGTTTCTCTCTCTCTCTCCCTATCTCTCACTCTCAAATGAGAGAAAGAGAGAGAGAGAGAGAGAGAGAGAGTGAGAGAGAGAGAGAGAGAGAGGGAGAGAGAACCAAACCTATTTTCCTTATTTGGACAGAGACAGAAGATTCTGCCCACAAAGCTTGTAGAAAGAGAGAGAGGGCACGAGAAATGCACAGAATACAGAGACATGGTCGGGTTTGCAGTGAGCAGATGCTTTGCACTAAAATCACTCCCATCTGGCTGAGCACAGCTGCCTCCAGGACCACGTGGTCCCCTTTCTCCACCCACAGCCCTCGTTCTTTCTCTCTCGCTCTTCCTCTGCCCCTTGTCACCCGCTCTGCATTCAGAGTGATGTCACCCAGACCTGTTGGGTCACGGTCGTTGCAATATGGATTGTTCTGGAAGATCTTGAGGCTCAGGCTCTGCACAGGACTTGCTCTTGGACACTGGGAACTGGGGCTGAGGGGCTCAGAACCCTCCCTCGCTGTTTTGCCTGCCTTCTGCTTCACACTCATAATGAACCACGACTTGCTGGAACCGAGGTCTGTCTTCAGCGTGGGAAAAAAAAAGTCGGGGAATGTCGCCAAAATGGGCATTGGTCTGGGGAGGAAGTCACTCAGACTGGAAGGAACCCCAGGCCAGGCCTTTTTAGGGTTTGGGGGCTCCCGATGCCCCCGTTTTTCAAGGCAGACAGAGTTTTTATTGTGTCTCCTTTGCTTTCGAACTCACTGCATTTTAGAAATTTAAAACCCATTAGGGAATGGCTTAAGAAGTTAATAACCTGTTACCATTCCGGAGAATTACATTTGATGTTGTTTATAGCTATTTGGCTTATGAAAATAAATACGTTCAGATCAGGAGCCAATTCTTATTCATGCCACTTATCGAAGGCGCATCATCCAATAATAAACAGATATCGTTCATCTTAAACCCACGTGGGGAGAATTTCATTTTTAAAAACTAATTGTACTTGTGGGATGGTTTAAAAAAAAAACACAAAAAAACAACAACAACAAAAAACTAGAACCTGAAAAAAAGTGCACTAATACAATCAACTTTGCATCTCTGGCGCAGAATTCGATTTGTGTGAAAAAACAAATTAACTGTGAAATGTGACCAGGAAAAGCTGTGTTGATTACAAGGAGCACGTAATTAGGGCAGCTCGAATGTGCTCTGGATTCCTCTCTGCTCCCGCCTAGCCTGAGCGCTAGCGAATAGGTATTCAATTTGGTTTTAATTATCATGTTAGTGTTGGTCATAATTTCCATAAACGACTCTTAAGCAGCAAGAATGGGTACTACTAGAGTTTGGAAGACTGGTGTTTTTTTCCCCCTTTTAAGTATTTGAGCATTTATCTCCCAAATATCAGGGCAGTCTGTACAAAGGAGGAAAAGTCTCACAAAGATGGCCTTTTCTTACTGTGATAATGCCAGATCCTTTTAGAGGAAGGTCGTCTGCTTCATTTTGGTGGCTATTCATCACTAATGAGGGACACTTTCTTACATGTAAGTGTGCTAGACACTTGGGAATTTAGAAGTCTTTGTCCTTGCATTAACATTTAGTCAGGAAGGCCTGGCTAGTGTTTTCAGTGGTTAGAGTATCAGCTTGCACGCTGAATGGTCACGGGTTCAATTCATAGTCAAGGGCCCATACCTGGGCAACCAATGGATGTGTCTCTCTCACATCAATGTTTCTCTCTTTCTCTGTCTCACTCTCTCCACTCCCTTCCTCCCTCCCTCCCACAGTCTCTGAAAATCAGTAAAAAAAATATCTTCAGGTGAGGATTAACAACAAAAAAAATGTAGTAAGGAAGAAATACACAAAAACAAGTTTTAAGTCATTGAACTGCCCTGGGATATATTACAAACAAGAAAGTCAATGGGTGATATAAGATGATAGAGGCCTATTGCACAAAGATCCATGCAAGAATAGTCCTTCCTTCCCCTGAATGCTGGCACCAGTTTTCCTCTGGGACCTGGGACCCAGTCTTCGCTCTGGCCAGAGCCTTCAGTGTACCTGCTTCCAGCTGGAGGCTTCAATCTTTGCTTTGGCTGGAGTGCTGCTTCTGTAGCTCCCTCCACCCCCTGCCATTCCCCTCATAGCAGGTGTTCTGCCCTGCCCAACTGCTTTGTGCCTGTGTATGCAAATTAACTCACAATCTTTGTTGGGTTAATTTGCATATCCACTCCTGATTGGCTGGTGATCATCACAGAGGTATGGCCAATTTGCATATTTCTCTTTATTAGTGTAGATAGGAATACAGAAGAGGTAGAGTGAACCCTTCCAAGGGTAAGGACATAGGAAGGGGAAATTTGTGTTGGGTTTTGATGGATAAGTAGGAGTTTATTAAATGGAGAAGAGAAAAATGACTTGAATCAAGAAAGGGCTTCAAGCATTTCAGAGGCCAGAGTGAAGCCCAGGAAGCTAGAGAGCAAGATTGAGGGGAGAATAAGCCCAGAGAGGCTAAATTCCTGCTAGTTCATTCAGCCATCTCGGTGACCAATTCTATACCTAACTATAGCACCTTAACCAGAGCTTCTGCGTGGCTCTTCTTCCTGTCCCCACTCGTACCCTTTTCTAATTTGTCTTCCAAATCACAGCCAAAGAAATCATTTTAAAAACCCAAATCTTCACCTGTCACTCTCCTTGGTCCTTGGGACAAAGTCCAGATCTGCATGGTCCACAGAGAAGCTACGAGAGCCAGCCTCTGCCAACCTCTCCAGCCTCACTTCCTCTCTATTGGTTTTTCTCTCCCTAAGCTCCCATCACACTGTCCTCCTTTGTTCTCCAACCTGCCAGCCTCAACCTGCCCTCTGAGCCTTTGCACATGCTGTTCCCACTGCCTGGATAACTCACCCTTTTCTAAAATAAGAATTTCTCCTACTTTCCTTTCCCTCTCCCACCCTTTTCCCGCCTAAACTGAGTCCTTTTATTTTTTATCTCCTATATACAGTCTGTTGTTATTTAATTGAGTTCCACTTGTTTTTGTCTCTCCTCCTCATTAGAATGCAAACTCCCTGGAAGGAGGGATGATGCTTGTGTGGGTCACAGTTGTACTTCTAATACCTGGCTCCATGACAGGCACCTCCTAGGTTCTGAAAAATCACCTCTTTTTTTTTTTTTAAATACTTTTATTGATTTCAGAGAGGAAGGGAGAGGGAGAGGGAGAGGGGGAGAGAAAGAGAGAGAGAGAGAGAGAGAGAGAGAGAGAGAGAGAGAGAGGCACCAATGATGAGAGAGAATCACTGATTGGCTGCCTCCTGCATGCTCCACACTAGGGACACTAGGGATTGAACCTGCAACCCGGGCATGTGCCCTGATCTCGAATTGAACCGTGACCTCCTGGTTCATCGGTCGGTGTTCAACCACTGAGCCACCTTGGCCAGGCTCAAAAATCACCTCTTGAGAAAATAGATAAAAGGGCCAGATCCCAGAGGGCTTTGTGGGCATTAGATCTTATCCCAGTGCAATAGGAAGCCGAGAGAGATTTCACCAGGCCCACAATGAGAACATGGCGCAGGTCGGCCTGACACAGAAAATTAAGTTCCAAGTACTTTCAGCAATTTTACTCAGACCGTGACTTCCTTGCCTCCCTTCTGTGGCGATGTGATGAGGGGAGCAAAAGCGATTTTCATTTCTCGAGTAAAACATAAAACCTATTCCTGCAGGGCCTTCTGTGCTCTGAATGGAAACTGAACCGCTGCCCCCGCCAGACAGCCCGGAGAGCTGGTTAGCAGGAGGGCTGGCGGGTCGCTGACAGCAGAGGGGCCTCTGGTTTGCAGTTGGAAGGGGACATAAAATACTGGCTGGCCGTCACAGCACACCGGGCTGGGCTGCAGAAGACTGTAAAATCTCCCCGTTGGAATATAAATATGGGATGAAAGTTGATTAACCAATTTTATGTTGTTATCCGAGCCTTCAATCCATTTGCACTTGAATTAAAAAGACAAAATTGCGTTTGGCCTGGACAGGCATTTTTTCAACAGGCAATGGAGGGAAAGGGAAAGTCGATTCCGTCCCTTTTCCACCAGAAATCTTTATCTGGGGAGGGCTTTCTATGATGTCATTCTGTTTGGTTTCTGCCAGGGTTTCACATGTGGGCCCAGAATAGATGGGCTCCAGGAAGGAAGGCCATCTCCTGAGTGTTCTTCTAGGGCCCTGGTCGGCAAACTGCGGCTCACGAGCCACATGCGGCTCTTTGGCCCCTTGAGTGTGGCTCTTCCACGAAATACCACAGCCTGGGAAGGTCTATTTTGAAGAAGTGGCATTAGAAGAAGTTGAAGTTTAAAAAATGTGGCTCTCCAAAGAAATCTCAATCATTGTGCTGTTGATGTTTGGACTAATGAGTTTGCTGACCATGGACCTAGGGCATTCTTGCTGCCATGGACACTTTCTCTTTTTTTAATTTTAATTTTATTTTTTAAATAAGTTTTTATTGATTTCTGGGAGTAAGGGAGAGGGAGAGAGAGATAGAAACATCCATAATGAGAGAGAATCATTGATCAGCTGCTCCTGCACACCGCACACTGGGGATCGAGCTCGCACCTGGGCATGTGCCCTGGCCAGGAATAGAACCGTGACCTCCTGGTTTATAGGTTGATGCTCAACCACTGAGCCACACCGGCAGGACTGGACACTTTATTTTTCAACCAGGTCACTGCAGCAGCCTCATTGGCATCCTTACAGCTCCTGGAGCTACTTCTGGTCCATCTCTGCCTCATCCCTACGCCTTGTCACCAAACAGCCTCAGGAATGTTCTCGCGGTGCAAATCTGGACCCGCCGAAACCTCTCTAGGGACTCCCCAGCACCTCTCTTCTGTCATCCCTCCGCAGGGACATGCCCTCCATGCTCTCTGTCAGGTGGTTTCCCATCAGCTTGTCTTGCTCCTGCTCTTTGAATGGTCCCACCCCCACGGCCATCACTTCCTGTTCAAACTCTCTGCATCCCTCCAAGCCCAGGCAGGAGGCGTGGGCGGCCGTTTTCTGGGAAGCATGTGGGAGACGGCAGCATTCCCCAGGCTGCCTGGTGGGAGGAGTCCCTGGGGCAGGTGTTGGATCAGGAGGAGCCGCCAGGTGATAAAAGGGAAATTTCACCCAGAGAGAGATGTGCTTGTCCAAGGTCAGATGGTCATGGTTCTAAGGACGCCAGGGCCCACTCGAACTTGGGCCATCTGGTCTTGAAAATCTGCCATTGTGAAGTCCCAGAAGCATCTACACCACCTGAATATCCATGCAGAACTGTGATGGCTGTTCTCCATCCACTCAGGGGTCCTGCTCTGAGTCCTACTTGGACAGCTATGAAAGCCTAAACTGAATCCTTTGTTTCGTTAAATTTTTTTCTCTCTCATGGTTGATAGGAACGTCAACCATGAGAGAGAATCATTGATTGGCTGCCTCTTGCATGCCCCCTACTGGGGATACAATTGGCAACCTGGGCATATGTCCTGACTGGGAATTGAATAGTGACCTCCTGGTTCATAGGTAGAGGCTCAACTACTGAGTTAGACTGGCCGGGCTACACTGAATATTTTCCTCATTTTCCATACTATTTCCCCCACCCATCGCCCTTGACCATTGGACTCTCAGAAAGTCCCATAAACATCAGAGAAGCCCGCAGTCTGCCCAGTTCATTCTGAAACTCTTGACCATCAGCCTGGCTTTGTAACCTGTTGCCAACAGGCAACAAGAAAGGGGCTGGTGACACCCTTGCCTTGGCTTGTTGGCAGCCGGTGTCCAGCCCTTCATCTCATCTCCCCTTTGCCTTCATCCCCACATCCTGACTTCAGTCTCCGGTTCTAGGCTTTTGGCTTTGATCTCTGAGACTCAGGATTCCCCAGAACAGCTCTCTATGCTCTGCTTGCCCTGCCCTCTCATAGCCAGCCCCACTGCCCGCTACAGGGAGAGGTCATCATGGCTAATTAGCCCCAGGTGACCCCCAGATGACAGTGATCCTTGCTGACAGCAGGCGGAGAGAAGAACCACCCAGTGACCCCAGCCAACCCCTAGAATCATGGGGCTCTTAGTTGTTTTAAGCCACTATGTTGCAGAACGGTTTGTTATCTAGCCGTAGATGCCTGATGCATAGGAAATGACATTTTCAGAGTGCCAGTTATCACAAAGTAGGCGCTTAATTAAAATGTGCACAAGGAGGAAGGGGTAACGTCTGTCACCTGGCCTTCAGATTCCGTCACGGCTGTCCCCGGCAGCCTTCCACATTGATGAGACCACCTCTCGGTCGCGCTGGGTTGATCTGTAAACCAGGCTGGCCGTTCTGGCTCAGGGCAGTCTTCCCGGAGGGCAGATTGTGCCGTTCCATGGCCAAGGAGCCCGGTCCTTTCTGAAAGGCCAGTCCATTTCAAAGCTGGAGAGTGACAGCCACTGCTTGGTAATGGCCCGGCCCCCTGCTAGTGCTGCCATTCTTGGCTCCCATAACCAAGTTCAGGCTCATGCTCATTTTGCAGCTCCCTAAGTGGAGCTGCCTTGGATCAGCCATCTGTACTCGGATCGGAGGCGACCGTGCCTTCCCAGCCACAGCGCACTGCCATCGCCTCAGTTCGGGCCCCCATTGCCTCTCCCTGGGATAATGACAGCAGCCCCCCGACAAGTCTCCTCGCATCTTGGCTTACACCCCTGCATCCCGTTCTCTGCGGCGGGCAGTAGACCATGTCCAGAGCACAAATGGAATCATTTCACTCAGCTTTTCAAAACCTTCTCATAGGCTCCCCATAGCCTCCAAGCAGCGTCGCTCACGCTGGGTGAAGGAGTGGTCCAGAGGGTGGGGACTAGGGAATGAGACTCCTAGTTTAATACATTTGGGAAACCTTGGGTCAAATAAGGCAAACCAGGTATTTGCGTGCGTGCGTGTGTGTGTGTGTGTGTGTGTGTGTTACAGGACTTCTCAGAGCCTTTCATAGGCTGATGTGAATGGTGCATCCCTTAAGAGGGATGTAAAATGCAACATTTGTAAATGGCAGGCTTTCTTGGCAGGCTGCCTTTGGTTCTGTTGAGTGAACGTGCAGAACCATTGAAGTATTTCCAAGTTCCTTGGTCTGGCACAGACGCCTCTTCAGACGGGACCTCTGCGTCCCTCTCCAGCTCCAGTCCCTCTTCGTCTGGGAACCATCCTAACCACTGGTACCCCGCCTCCGCTCGCTTCATCCTCCCCACCCTGGTCTGAATGAAAGGTTCACCCCATCACTTCCCATGAGCCACCGTTGTTGCTTTTATATGAACGTGCATGCCGCCATGTCATTGGCCCGCCGGCCTTGCCTTCTAGATGGCATGTTCCTTTGAGTCTGGCTGATAGCTTGGCACTTAGTGGGCATTTCAATTAGCATTTATTGGATACATGAGCCCCGAGAAATAGAATCCATTTGGAGAAAATTATCGTTGACTGGGGTTTTCCTGAGAGCAGGCACACTGGGGTAGCTTTCTTTCAGGTGCTGATCCACCCATAGGGGTCCTCTAGGATGCAGACTCCTGGGGCCATGGGAGGTCACATGGGCCAAACTGGGCCTTCTCCATTTCTTCTCTGGAAATGTGGACTCAGCAGTGGTTAGAATGTTGTTCAAGCTGCAGACACACAAACTCAGACCTCGGTAGCCACTCTATGTGGGTGAGCAAATCAAATAATGAAAGCTGTGTGTGTGTGTGTGTGTGTGTGTGTGAGAGAGAGAGAGAGAGAGAGAGAGAGAGAGAGAGAGAGAGAGATGAGGCCTGAGTGTGTTGGGGAGATAGAGTGGCCTGTGCTGCTAGCTGCTAGTATAATTCTCCTTTCAGCAAGCCAAGGTCTGGCTGCATTGCCTGTTTCCGAGTTATGAGTGTATCATCCCAATGAATTCCTTTACTCCCACTTAAGCTTGTTTGAAGGGTTTATTTGTTTGTTATATGTTACCGATAGGATCTTATCAACATCCAGGTTTTTTGTGTGTGTGTTTTTCTTTAAAAACAAACAAACAAAGCAAAACCTCAGGATCTAGATGGCCCGGCCTACATGCCTTTCTTTGTCATGGCCACACGGTGGACATTAATGACAACACATGAGCAGGTTGATTGTGCATTGAGAGTATGGAATATGCGTGTCCCTTACAAACAAATGATTGCCAGCATTTGTCTTGCCTGGGTTGTCACAGCTGATGGGAAGGGAAGCTGCAGTGAGCGCTCATGCCAGGCTGTGCGGGTCCCAAGGTACGACCTACAGGTGCGGATCCGGGAAGGTGCTTTCTCACTAATGATGTGTTATTAACTGGCCGCATGGGTAGGTTTATAATAGAGAAAACATGTTAATATAAGGTTTTTGGAGTCACATTTCTACCTTGATGAGTTGTCATTCCATTAGGCAAATTTGAGGCACCGTAATTGCTACAAGATTTTTACATACTTGCAGATAAACGTGTGAATTTATTTGCGAAATAAATGCGTTTTAACTGGGCTGGTTGGACTAATTCTATCTTAGGGGTGTTTCCATAATGGGTTTCTAGGTGCCTGCAAGGTGGTGAAGTAATTCATTGTTGGCAAGAGAGCAGACAGACAGGCCTGGGTTTAAATACTGACTCTATCACTTACTAATGGTCTGACCATGGCTTAAGTATGTCTCAGAGTCTCAGTTTTCTCATCTGTTGAATGGGCATGATGGTGATATTTAACTTATAGGGTTGTTTGAGGATTAAATTGCATAATGGGTGTTAAAAACTGGCATCCAATAATTGGTCATTATTACTTCATCTTAAGCTGTCCTTTGATTGTTCCTATTAGAGTAAAAAGGAAGTTTGCCATCCATGCAAATACTTACAAATTTGTGTGACAAAAAATGTGGAATTTGGGCTAGACATGATGGAAGGGATGGGTAGGGGGAGCTGTGGCCCTCCACCACACATGTTATAGGAAGCATCCAGTAGGGCCAATAGTGGGCACATAAAGATTGTATCAGACTTCAAGGTCATGATAGCAAAGTACATGTTTGGAATATGTGAAACCCAGGGCCTGGATCTGGCCCACATATCCACATATGGGCACTTTACGGTCATTAATTGGCTGGTTGAGCTAGTTGAAGCATTCATATTTTTCGAGTGTTCTATAGGATTCTAATCCCCTTTCTGAAAGTATTGGATAGGCAGCGATTTTTGAAGGCAGCATGCATGATGAGAACTATCTGGGATTTTAAGTAAAACCTGAACTCTCGTTATTTTGACTACTTTCTAATTTTTTGCCTTTGGGCTCATCATTTCACTGTTTACATATTATATCTTTGAACACATAATAATCTGGCCACTCAGTGTATATCCCATATAATAAAAAGCTAATATGCAAATTGCCCCCTTGACCAGGAGTTTGTCTAGCAGGCAGGCTGGCCAACCGCCCATGCCCCTTCGCCCTGGCCAGGCTGGCCGGACCCCATGCATGCACGAATTCATGCACTGGACCTCTAATATATATACTGAGTGGCCAGATTATTATGCATTCAGAGATCATAATAATCTGGCCACTCAGTGTATATCTATAAGATGAAGATAATATCACCATTGGGACACAATATATTTTTTTTCATTCCTCATTAATTCATTCACTCATTCAACAAATGAAATGCTAAGGGTGAGGGACCTAACAGTGAACAAAACAAACAAAAAATGTGCCCTCAAAGAGATTATATTCTAGCCAAGATTGGTTTGGCTCAGTGGATAGAGCGTTGGCCTGCAGACTGAAAGGTCCCAGGTTTGATTCCGGTCAAGGACATGTACCTTGGTTGCAGGCACATCCCCAGTAGTGGGTGTGCAGGAGGCAGCTGATCAATGTTTCTCTCTCATTGATGTTTCTAACTCTATCCCTCTCTCTTCCTCTCTGTGAAAAATCAATAAAATACATTTCTTTTTTAAAAAGAGAGATTATATTCTACTGGGGGAGGAGTGAGATTGACACATCAAAAAAAGTAAAACAGAGTCTGACAGGGAGTAAAGCAACTCAGGGAGGAGGTTTGGAAGCATCAGTGTACAGGGAGGTTACCAGTTTAGAGGAGAGTGGGTAGGCCAGGACTTGCTGAGAAGAAGGTGACAATTGGATAAGGACTGAGGAGGTGAGGGATCAGCTCACAGTGACATTGAGTGGGAGATGGGAGCATCCAGACAGGGGGACCAGTAGAGCAAGGAACTTGAGTGAGAGTCTGAGGAACCTTGAGGAGACCAGGTGGCTTGCGTGGAGTCCATGAAGTGGAGAGAAAGAAGCAAGAGATGAGGCTTGAGGGTGGGCAGGGCAGGCAGGCGAGGTCTCAGGGACCATGGCCAGGACTTTGACTTTCACCCTGAGTGCCATGGGGAGCTTCTGGAGAATCGTGAGTCCAGCAGCAATACAATGGGGCGTAGGCTTATCAGCATGATTTAGCCCTCCGCTGCCCCATGCAGCATGGTGTGCCCCCAGGGATGTGGCTGATGGTACTAAGGGGCTGAATTTTCCTTTTATTTCATTAGAATCAATGCAAATTTCAGCTGAAAAACCATCCCTTGATTCATTTATTGGAAAACTTAGAAATGTGTTTGCGACAACTTAGGTATGCAAATCTACATTTTCGACTGTACGTTTTATGAGATCTAACCAGAGATCAGGCATTTTAATAAAACGTAACCATCCAAATTGAGACACGCTGTCATTATAAAAGACGCTTGGATTTGTAAAGTATGGGATGAAGAAATTAAGGTTAAAAAAAGATCTCAAGGCTACTTTAAATATTTATTATATGTTGAAACTATGTCTTGAGTATATAGGGTTACACAGAATATAGTGACATCAATGCCACCTGCTTCTTTGTACATTTAAAGCTGTGTAGCTATACTGGAAAATTGGAAATGATGAGGCTTGCATCTTCTCTCTTTTAGACAGGGCCGGTTTAGAAAAATCCTTGTTACCAAGCTTGATACATATTAATGAAATAATTCATCCATTCACCACCCATGTGTCGGGTACGTTCTGTAGACAGGGTGCTGTGCTCCAAGGGAGACATGGGTGATCCCCGTTCTCAGGAGACTTCTAGTGGGGAGACAAGCAAAACAAAACAAAAATAATGCAATGGTGTGGAAGACAAAACGAGGGCCCTGAGAAAGAGCATTAGCTGGCTGGTTGAGTTGGGGAAGGATGCTAGGCAGGTGGTCAGGAAAGTCCCCTGGAGGAGGTGAGGCGTCACAACTGCTGAGGATTGCCATCCAACTGCCACACAGAAGTGATTTGAAACCTCCAAGTGCTGTCAGAGTGAGTGCCTGTCAATACCCATGTGCTCGGGGGCAAGGCGTTTGGCTGGGATACGGTCCCCTGGAGAACAGAGGCTGCGTCTCCGGCAGCATTTCACGTGGGGTGTCTGCCCCATCGGGCACACGCGAGGTGTTAGCGAGGATCTGAGACACCCTGGGCCTCCTGGGAGAAAAAGGGAAGCGCCCAACAGCTTCCAGTTTCATCGCTTCCATGGACAGGGAGGATGCAATGGTGCGGGCAGGAGACGGAGTGTCCTCAGGGCTGTCTGATGGACAGGTGGGGAGCGTGGCCAGCAGACTACAGGACCAGGAGGCGGGGAAGATGCCTCAGGGTGTGTGAGACTGGAGGAGGTGGAGAGGAGCAGGGAGGGTGCTCAGGGCAGGGGGCAGGGGGCAGGAGGCAGGGGACAAGCCCAAGCTGGGAAATGGGACCTGAACCCCACGACTAAGGACGCTCGCAGGAAGGAGCGGGCACAGATGCTATTCACGCCATCCTTTGCAATCCTAACAGTGGTGTGTCTGGCCTTCTGAGTTCTGAGAAGCCACTAAATAAACGGGCCCTGGGAGAAGAAACGAGACCTAAATCTAGACCTTGTATTGCCAATAAAAATGTACCCTCTAGCCCTAACCGGTTTGGCTCGGTGGATAGACCATTGACCTGCAGACTGAAAGGTCCCAGGTTCAATTCCAGTCAAGAGCATGTACCTTGGTTTGCAGGCATGTCCCCAGTATGGGATGTGTAGGAGGCAGCTGATGGATGTTTCTCTCCCATCAATGTTTCTAACTCTATTCCTCTGCCTTTCTCTCTGTAAAAAATCAATATAATATATATTTTTAAAAATGTACCCTCTAAATTGAGATAGACAAAGTATTCCAGATTTGGGGAAGTTAAGATATAAAAGAAAGGAAATAAAATTATATTTGTTTATTATATGTTACAATAATACATTGAACATGTTGTTTCTTTTTACTTAAAAAAAAATGGAAGGACTAGAACATGTAAAATGACAAGCATGGCTGGCATTCAATTTCTCCTGGGCAATCCTGTTCATGTTTTTATTTTTTTAATTTCTTTATTGATTAAGGTATCACATATTTGTCCTCATCCCCCCATTCCAACCCCCCACCCCCCACTCATGCACCCTATTGTCCTTGACCTATGGTTAGGCTCATATGTATGCTCAGAAGTCCTTTGGTTGATCTCTCCCTTTTATCCGCACCCTCTCTTTGAGGTCCAACCCATGGTTCCTTATCTCTGGTTCTATTCTTGTTCATCAATCTATGTTCCTGTCGCTGTCCTTGCCCAGCCCAGCCTTCCTCTCTGAAGGCTGGGCTGGGACCGAAGGTCAAGGTCCCAGAAGCCCCTGTGACTTGTTACCAGTAGACAGAAGGTGTGTGACAGGGCAGCTCCAGCCCTCTCCGTAGAAGGGAGGAAATGGCTCTGTGTTCCATGTCTTCCTGCCGGAGTGTCCCCTGTCACTCTGCCGAAGCAGGAGCCCTTGTCCTCCTTTTGCAAAGCCCCTGGCTGGGAAAAGCGGTATCTGGCCCCAAGTCCCATGGGGTGGCCAGGACTCCAGCCTGGACGGTGGGCACATCCTCGCCCCCTGGCCGTCATGGAGTTCCTGACAGCCGTGCTGGAAGGGACCTCGCCCACGAGGGCAGCAACCCGTCCTGGTCTCGGTCTCACAGATGGGAAACTGAAACCCAGAGAGACAGGCTCACCGAGGGTCCTGCTGTGGACTCTCTTCTGGGCGGAGAGGAAGGCAGTCTGTGTCCTCTGCGGGGGGGTGGGGGGGGGAGCTGAGGGGGGCCACTCTTCTCTCGCCCCATTCATGGGAAACAAAACCACCCCGAGAAGTGCCGTCAGGTGATGGTGGCCTGGTGGAGAGTGAGCTTTTCATCCCCAAATCCATCGCTCGCCCCAATCCTGCCCCCAACCCCCTGCCCCTCCCTCCTGATCAGTGATGACCGCAGAGGCCAGAGCAGCAGGTTGGGCTTTCTCCCACCAGCGAGGCCCGGTGCAGGCTGGGAGGGGACAGCGCCAGCTCTGGGTGACACTCAGGAGCACCGCCACTGCTGATCACACCCAGGATTCAGGGCTGTGAGCCAGGCGGGAGTTGCCAGGCTCCCCCAGAGACAGGACCTCCCAAGGGCTGTGTGTGCTGTTTATAAGCACGTCTCCCTGCCATCTGTCGCACTTCACTTTGATGCCTTCCAGGCCAGGGCGCTGAGGCAGAAAGGCGAGTCTGTGGTGGGTCTGAGAAGCGAGAAGCCCAGCGAGGCCCAGGCCCAGGCCTCTCCGCACCCACAGTCTCAGAGCCCAGGGCTTGGAGAAGGTGCCGGGCTCCCCGGCTCTGCCATCTCCAGCCCAGGGGCCAGGGTGGTCCTCGGTGGGATAGCACTCTGGGTGCTGTTCCTGCTCACCCCAGGGTCCCCTGTTTTTCACTATTTAATTTCTAAACAGCAAATTAAATGATTGACAGCATTTCACATCCCTAAATATGACATCCTTTGTCTGGAAAGAAACACACTGAGATGTTAGCAACAGTCAATGTCTCTGGGCGCCGGGCCTGTGGATGGTTTTTCTATCTCTGATTTCCTTTTCTTTACTCTGAACATTGTCTTCCCTGAGCCCATGTTACTTTATAATAATAATATTTGGACGAAGGTTGTGTGTGTCTTCTGGTCCAGAAAGCAAGAGATGGCTTTCGAGGAGCGGATTGTCTCCTCGGAACAGAGACCAGTGGTTCTGAATCTGTCCAGACCCACCCACATCCCCAAATGCATCACCCTCCTCCTTTCTCCACCCTCCATCACCTTCTGGGCAGGCATGTGTCTCAGAAGTCAATCCACAAGAACGGCTAGTCTTCTCGAGCAGGAATATGAAAAGGGGGGGAGAGGGGCAGGGAGCAGATGTACCTAAACAGGCCGAGCACCGAGCCTTCTCCAGACCCCATGGTCAGCTGTGTGTGCCAGGCCCAGCCGCTGGTCACGTTTTCTCAAAATTAAAATTCAGTGAGAGGCGTCTTTCATTGCAGTCTCCTGCCTCTGTGTGGCAGACACAATCCTGTGGTGACAAATGCAGGAGGTTTGGATTTTGTTTTCCCCAGTAAGGGCTGCATCCGGCAGCAAACGAATGTCATTCGTTATCACCCATGAAAATAAGCCTAATGCCTGACCCTGAACTTGAAATTGCATAACTGCGGCACAATGCCTTGCAATCGCATTGCACGTTTGTTTTCCTTCTCTTTCCCCCCCCTCCTTTCTCTTCTTTTGGTTAAGCCTCCATTTATCTGGTATGATCGTAGCTTATTAGAGGGCCACTTCAGAGCACAAAAGAACAAGAGAGTGCTCACTTAATGCATCGCTACTAGCTGCCTCAGGCTCTGAGACATGCACCCTGAAGCCTTTAGCATTTGTCTCTTCCTCCAATCCATTTTTTATTTCATTACTAGAGGCCCAGTGCACGAAATTCGTGCATGGGGTGAGGTTGGGGGTGTCCCTCAGCCCAGCCTGCACCCTCTCCAATCTGGGACCCCTCGAGGGATTGGGTCTAAACGGGCAGTCAGACATCCCTCTCACAATCCAGGGTTGCTGGCTCCCAACTGCTCGCCTGCCTGCCTTCCTAACCACTTCTGCCTGCCAGCCTGATCACTCGTAACCACTCCCCTGCCAACGTGATGGATGTTTAACTGCTCCCCTGTCAGCCCCCAACTTCCCTTCTCTGCTGGTCAGGTCACCTTTAACTGCCCTCCCCTGCAGGATTTATCACCCCCAACTGCCCTCCCTTGCAGGCCTGGTCCCTCCCAAAAGCCCTCCCCTGCTGGCCATTTTGTAGTGGCCATCTTGTTTCCACCTGGAGACAGGATCTTTGACCACGTGGGGGCAGCCATCTTGTGTGTTGGAGTGATGGTCAATTTGCATATTGCTCTTTTATTAGGTAGGATTGATTTTTTTTTTTTTTGAGAGTGAAAGAGAGGGGGAGAGACAGAGAGGGACACAAATCCATTGTTCCTTGTGATTAAGACCCTATCCAGTAATCAGCAAACTCAGTCAACACAGCGGCAAACTGAGGGTCTCGAGCTGCATGGGGCTCATGAGCGCAGTTTGCTGACCACTGCCCTAGAAACTGAGTAAAATCATGAAAAATGCTTCTGAAATTGACTAGCCAATGCTGGACACTAGGCAGGAACTCAGTAAATATTGTTTATAAAACATTGTTTTTCATCAGTGTTCATGCAGTTTTCTGTGACCTCGGACCCATGGCAACTGATGGGCCAACTTCCAGGCACAGACTCCTGAGGGACTTTGAGATCCTGGAGGCTCATGGAGCTACGTGGAGGATGTTACCACTGGCTGAGTCCTATGACTGGAAGCTCTTGCTGCATGGATGCCCTTCTGTCAATTGGAACAAAAATCACTTGACTTCTTCTAACTAGAAAGAACTGTGGAGGCCATCAACCCCCTCCTGCTCCTTATCTGTGTGTACTAGTTTCCAGTTGCTGCTGTAACAACTAACCACAGACTTAGTGGCTTACAACAGCACCGGTTGGTTATCTAAGAGTTATGTAGGAGAAGCTTGGCATGGATCTCACTGGGCTAAAATCAAGCTTTGGGCAGATCTGTGTTCCTTCTAGAGGCTCTAGGGGAGAACTCATTTCCTTCCACCTCTAGGGATGCCTGACATCCTTTCACTCATGGCTGCCTCCCTCCTTCTTAAATGCCAGCAACTTTGGGCTAAGCCCTCAAGCTGCTGCCAACTATCTGCTTCTCTTCCTTGTTCTGTTGTGATTACTGTACAGAGGACCCACCCACCCAGATAATCCAGGATGATTTCTCAATTTCAAAGAGACATAACCACACCTGCAAAGTCTCTATTGACGTGTACAGTGACATATCCACAGGTTTCCATGAGTAGGATGTGGACATCTTTGGGAGATGTTATTATCATCATTCGGCCAACAGATGTGGACACAGGATCAGAGAGGGCAAGGATTTGACCAAGATCACACAGCAGCCGGTGGACACGTTGAGACGTGATGCTCAGCTCAGGTCTGGGGCATAAGGTGGTGGAGGCAGGGAGGAAGGAATCAGCATTTTGTCAGGCAATCTCACAAGCATTCACTGATAACTTTACTCATTTCCTATGGGGATGACTAAGATTATTATCCTCATGTTCCCTCCGAAGACAATGCCGAACCGCTCAGCATCCTGTCCCCAGCCTCCACCTCACTCATTTTCAGAACACGAGGTTCCAGAGTTTTATCTGCAAGTCAGAGACAATGGAAGGAGGAGAAGAAAATGAAGTGATGGAGTCAGGGCAAACTAACCCTCAGTACCGCCCGGCTGCTCTGTTGATAGGTAGAAACCCAGCTTTCTTGGTGTCCCATTGGTGGACAGAATCAGGTGCCTATAACTCAGCTTGAGCCCCAGGGACCCGCTGAAGGTCATGGAGCTGGTGGGGAAGTTAGACACCCAGGGTTACAACTATGCAATGTCAAACCCACTGGTTTCGCAGGCTCTTTCTACCTCGTGCAGCCAGCTGGGCAAACAGACTGGTGCTGTGGTGTGAGTTCTGGCCTCTCCTCAACTCACTTACCCCTGGGCCTCTCCCTGCCCATGTTGAAATATCCACCTGAATGTGGCTTTTGTGATTTAAACCCAAGATTTTCCTCTTAAATGCGTGGGGCCTTGAGGCTGATCCCTACCCTGTTTGATGACCTCGGCTTCCTCTATTCTAAAATGACATTGATGGCAGCTACCTTGTGCTGTTAACATCAGAAGGAATGCCATGAGAATTAAATTAAATAGGGAATCGCGGGGCTAGGCTGTCATGCTCTCTGTTCTGCAGGCCTACCTGGGCCCAGGTGTATGCACCTGCCCAGGACAGCCTCTGTCCACAAGGAGGCCGCATTGCTTTATCCTGCAGTCTCGGTCCATGGAAAAATGCCTCGTGGACCCTCAGGGCAGCAAAGCAGGGCCCAGGCCCTGTGATGCACGAAGGTGGACAGCGCACCCTTCTCCGCAGATGCTACTGCGTCTCAGCATCTGGGCCTCTGAAGTCCCGTCGCCACAAAGATCACGTGGCTGAGCCTTTTTTGATGACGTTTCCCCCTCAGAGATGGTTTACGGGGCCACCTGGCAGGATGCCTGTGTTCTGAGCATCTCCTGGCGTCGTTTGGGGACACCGGGCCAAGCATGCCGCTGATCACAGCCCCCTCGCTGGGCAACAGGTGCCTTTTCCTGCAGAAGGACAGCCAGGCTGTATGTAAAAACCAAGGCAGCTCATCTTAGGGAATGTTAATCAACGGCCAACCATCTCCAAAGCCTTCCCTGTACCCCGGAGTTACCCTTCCCCTAGCAGATGAAAACAGCACGCGCCTCCTGAAAACAGAAGCCTCTGTCTCATCCTGTGGGCCGGGCCCACTCTCCTGGCCGGTATTTTCTGGCCAGGGTGGTAAAGATCCCATTTGCCTGTGCTATGCCCTTTGCCTCAGCAGCTCCCTGGCTCCTTGAGCCTCTGTGTCCTGGCCTTCTGTGCCTCTA
Source organism: Nyctalus aviator (assembly GCA_036971965.1). Classification (NCBI taxonomy): domain Eukaryota; kingdom Metazoa; phylum Chordata; class Mammalia; order Chiroptera; family Vespertilionidae; genus Nyctalus; species Nyctalus aviator. The sequence continues at coordinate 37,907,746 of CM072936.1, forward strand.
GGTTTTGGGGTGCCCCTCCTCATGGCTGGTTGCACAAGGACATGGAGATAGCATCTCTTCAGCCCTTCTTCTCCCCCAGCGGCTGCCCTTCATCCACAGTGGGGGGGAGGGGTGAGAGTGAATGCACCTGATTTGCTCGCTCCATCCCCTCGGCACAGGCTTCCCATTTACTGCTCAGTCCTCTGGGTGAGTGAGCTTGGTCAGTCCGTGCTCACTGCTGCCTCAGTGCATCGTTTCCCCCCCAAAAAAACCCTTAAATATTGCATTTGCCCACCTCCCCCTGCAGACCACAGCCTGACACCTCCTGCTGCCTGAGGTCTCTCCTCCTTCCCGCTTCCTCCCACTGACCTTATCCCTGTCTCCGTGTCTGCTCCCTTTGGCCACAATCTACCTGCGTGATTTCTCCTTCCTCCCAGGCCACCAAATTCTCAGGAGAAGACATTCTTATTGTGAGTGTCTTTTGAGGACCAACCATGTCCCAGGCACTTCATGAATTAAGTGCTTTGCCCTCTAACCATGCTACGGGGGCGGGAGGCAGGGGAGAAAAGATGAAATCATTGTCTTCATTTTATTAACGAAGACATTGGGGTGGGTGTATGAAGGCACTTGCCCAAATGACACGATGCTCCAGGGATGCGAGGGTTTGAGTTGGAGCCTGGACCTCACTGTGAGCTTCAGGTCACCGCTTCACCTCTTCTTCCTCTTCCTCCTCTTCTTCTTTAAAAAAAAAAAAAAAATTAAAAATTAAAAAAAATATATATATTATTGATTTTTTACAGAGAGGAAGGGAGAGAGAGAGTTAGAAACATCAATGAGCGAGGAACATCGATCAGCTGCCTCCTGCACACCCCCTACTGGGGATGTGTCAGCAACCAAGGTACACGCCCCTGACCGAAATCGAACCTGGGACCTTCCAGTCTGCAGGCTGACACTCTATCCACTGAGCCAAACTGGTTTTGGCACTTCACCTCTTCTTTCCAAAGAGAACTTTGCCCCAGATTCCGTCGCCAGGTTTCCAAATCCCATTCCTTTACAGTAAGAGCGAGTCCGCTTCATCCCCATTTCAACATCGTGATCAGTTGCGCTGAAATGGCTGTAGATGCGGGAGTTGAATAATGACAACCCAGAGACATCTTGGCAGACTTCCTAGACCAGAAAGTTATCCTTTGAATGTCAGTTTCTCGCGTTGCTAATTGGTACCTGGGCAGCCAACCTGCTCGGCTGTGATTTTTCTGATGAGAGGCAATTTCCAATCGGTAGTCTTTGTGACCCGGGAGGGATGACAGGACTTTGCTAAGGAGAAGGATGCTGACAACGCTAAGGGGACCCCCAGGGGAACCAGGGTTCGCAGAGTTCCCCCTCCGCACAGCAGGGATGAGGACCAGAGACAGGTCCTCAGGCCACGCTGTCCTGGCAGGACATGAACAGACGTGAATTCCACATCACACCTGGGGAGGCAGACGCTGGGGAAGGGCTGGGGCATCTCGTTGCACAAAGCTCCATGGGCTTTTAGGGCAGCTGGAGCTGGGCATCCCTGGGCCTGGTAGGGAGGCCCTGGTGTGTCCACCTCATCCTGCAAGGGCCTGTGGGAATGTGTGGGGGTGCTCAGCCTAGGGTCCGGGGGTGGGCCCAGGGGAGCCAGTGTGAGTACTGAAGGGATGCTCAGGAGAGGAAGCCCTCTCAGACAGAGGGTAACTTCCTAACTCCTAAGGTGCGTCTGCAATTCCCAAATCCTGGGACGGTAATGGCATTGACTGATTCTCCGTCCAATGTGAAAAGACACTTACAGTAAGGATGAGCCTTTAAAAAAAATTAAATATATTTTCATTGATTTCAGAGAGGAAGGAAAAGGGAAAGAGATAGAAACATCCATGATGAGAGAGAATCATTGATCGGATGCCTCCAGCATGCCCTACACTGGGGATCGAGCCTGCAACCTGGGCATGTGTCCTGACCAGGAATCGAACTAGTGACCTCCTGGTGCATGGATTGATGCTCAACCACGGAGCCGCAGGAGTCAGGCATGCTTATTACTTTTACTGCTTAGTCATTTTAAGACAGAGCTGAGCACATATGTGGGTCCCAGCAGGAAAGGTATGCACAGGGCACCAGGAGACTCTGCTGAGCGAAACAGAGACCGGCATAACAATCATGTGTGGACCAGCCCCACGGACACGAGCCTGCTCTGAGCAGAGCCACACTCCTGCAGCCTCAGCAAGCCCCTGCGGTGTGTCTGGAGAGTGAGAGCTGAGGGGTGTTGCAGGTGGGCACCGATGGAGAGAATCCTGCTATTCTCTTCCTCCTCCTTCTAATAAGTTGGGAAACTGAGGCCCACAGCAGTTAGGGGACTGACTGAAAAGCAGAAAGCTGGGATGCGTTTTTGGCTGCTAAGATCCCCCTGGGGTTCAAGTCCAATCCTGCCTGACTCAGAGCCCCGCTCTCCCTGCAGAACCTGTGGCTTCCTCCTCCACCCCCCCGGGGGGCCCCCCCTGACACTGTCCCCAGCAGAGCGCAGGCCCAAGCACCCCAGCAACACCATTGTCTGCATTTTCCTAGGTCATTGCCGCACTGGCGCGCTCCATTATAATATTCTTCCTCATTCTTCTGTTCAGAGCAGTTAATGTAGCTTCATTATTATTTCATTGGGCTGAGCTTTACGGAAACACAGCCTTTCATTTGTTTATTTCACATTCGTGGTCTGCACTGGCTGATAGGGTAGAACTGATTGACTAATTAATTAATTGCAGCCTGCCTCTGGCCCAGGCTGACTCACGGCAATATTTCAGACTCTGCAGGGCACTCAGGCAGGGGATGATGGAGATGGGTCAGGGAGCCCTGGCCTGAGCACAAGGCAGAGGTAGGGGGTGGCTGTTCTCACCACCACTGCTCCTCAGCCTCAGCCTTGGTCACCAGGAATCCAGATTCACCCTGTTCCTATGTGCGACACTTCTGGTTGTATTTTGGGGGCACGGGATAGGCTTTGGTATCATTGTCTTTCTGCCACCCTGGTCCAGCAATCCCAGAGTAAGGGTTCCAAATGAGGGGCGTGTCTGAAATGGTCCTAGTTATAATGGGTTTGGCTGGGAGCGGCAGAAGCTTCAAGATGCTCCATCTATCCATCTCAGCAGCCTACACACACACACACACACACACACACACACACACACTGAGTGGCCAGATTATTATGATCTCTGAACGCATAATAATCTGGCCACTCAGTGTATTTCTCTTGAGTACCTCATTTATTTGATATCAAAGATACTATAAATCATGCACCTGATCAGTTTTCCCCTTTGCATGGCTGATAGAAAACTCAGCGAAAATAGGTGGTTGATCTCCAGCAAAAGTGTAGAATACTTTTGGTACCCATTTGAGATACAAATACACTGGAGTGGCCAGATTATTATGCATTCAGAGATCATAATAATCTGGCCACTCAGTGTATATTGAAATCTATCTATCTATCTATCTATCTATCTATCTTGATTTCAAAGAGAGGAAGGGAGATGGGGGGAGAAATAGAAACATCAGTGATGAGAGAATCATTGATGGGCTGCCCCCTGTTGGGGCATGCCCCCTGTTGGGATGGAGCCTGTAACCCTGGCATGTGCCCTGACTGGGAATCGAACCGTGACCTTCTGGTCATAGGTCGATGCTCAGCCACTGAGTTAGCAGCCAATCTTGGCCAATCACGTGTCCCTTGGCTAGAACTAGGGCTCTTCCTTCTGTTTGAGACCAAGGCTCCACCTCCCTCCAGGATTAGGATCTAAAAGGATAACAATGGCCTTTCTCATTCTACAGCCTTGTGTTGGCACAGACCCATGGCCCCAGGACTTGGGGCTTGCCCACCATGTGTCCCATCTGGGGCTGCTTCTCATACTACTATGACACTGACCATTTGCATTCATTCCTAAATGCATAAGTGTTTATGAAAATGCCTGTGATTGCCAGACTGTGTTCTGGGCACCGAGGCACGGATATGGCCCCTGCCTTCAGGGGGATCTCTTCCCCCTGGCTCACTGCTGGGCTCTGACCCCCTCTGCAGCCCCTTGCATTGCCCAGCCAGCCCTCATGGGACTTTTCTTCCATGTTAGTTCAAGTGCCTCCTTTGAATTCTACCTCATCTGCTATTGAACTTGATAGAAAGCAGAAGCTCTGGCAGGTGACATGACTTCTGCAAAACCAGGAGCTGTCAGGGTTGGTGCTTGAACACTGGGATTGCCCTTGAAGTCCAGGGCCCCGTAGACCCAACTTGGCTGCCTGAGTTCCAGCCGCCCCTGCTTTGGTCTGATCTGCTGCTGGTGCAATGGCTGTGAACTAGCGTGCTGTGTGCGGGCATTTCTCCCAGGCTTCGGGGAAAGGGAAGCTCTTCTGAAATTGTGTTTAGTGACCCTCTAATGACCTTTGCCTGGGAAGGAGGAAAATGCTGAATGAGGCAGATTTTTCCAGAGCGTGGGCTCCTCCTTGGTCCCGGCCCCAGCTGCTCAGCATGTGCTGTCTGGCTAGGACGTACCAGGCCAGTTTCCAGTGAAGCCCCGCCCTGCAGGGGCTCCAGTTTCTCCCCGTGGCCTGGCTTGTGGATGGACACCGTGCCCATAACTCCGTAATAAATACTCACCAAAGAAGGAACCAAATGGAATAAACTGTATTCAGTCACTGGTTTTGTCTCTTGCTACCCGGGGGGCCTGGGACACGTCTGATGACATTCTCGAGCCTGAGATGTGTCAGGTATAAAATGGGATTTACAGTTCGCAGGGTTGTCATGGAGATGGAACGTGTACAAGTCCAGTTTAGTTCCTGGCAGGGAGTAGGCGCGGAGTGCCTCTTGCCAAAGTCAGGTTCAGATAGGGCTGGACGAAGCCTTTCAGGTTAGCTTTGTGCTCACCCGTCATAGGCATCTTTACCTCTTCATTCAGCTCTCTTGGGAATGATGAAATGCAGCTGCAAACAGATGTTCCTTCTTTCTCCGCCCTCCCCCCTCCCCTCCAGCTACTCTGGAAACATGTGGCTTGTTTAACTCAGTCTCCTCCTCCACACAATGGGGACAAGCTTTCATCTAGAGAGCTCCAAAGGCCACTGGCAGCTCTCGCCCACCTCTTAGGACCCTGAAAAGAATGAGCAAGGTTTGTGTCCAGTGCGCTGGGCAGATGAGGGTGGCGGGGGGATTCGCTGTAATTACCTGTTTGTCTCTGGGATTTGACCTAGAAGGACGCTGTTCTGCTCAAACAATAGTGTTTAGCAGTGCTCAGCAAGGCACGCAGCCTCCATCTGCTCCTTGGTGGCCGGAGCCTGGAGATGGGGTGGGGGAGGCATCGTCCTTTCTGCCTCCCAGCATGCTTTGTGTTGTTGTTACCTTGACAAGTGCACCTTCTGGAAACAGCTGTGTTGGCTCAAGGATCCACTAATTTATCTTCTGCTTTTTATTTTTATTGAAGAGTAGGGAGGCGTTTATTGGAAAGCATGTCTGGACAGAGACATGGAAGGGCCTAAGAAAGTGTTGAGGATCATTTTATCATTGAAGTATTGAAGAAAAGACTGCTGGTTAGCTTTGTGACTGCTGTGCTAAGGTGTAATAGTAATAGAAAAATATTTGTTTACTAGGGACTACTCAAAGCATCAAAACCTTTTTGTTGTTGTTTGTTTTTTGTTTTGTGTTGTTTAATCCTCACCCATGGGTATTTTTTCATTGATTTTTAGAGGGAGTAGAAAGGAGGGGAGAGACACACAGAAAGAAACATCAATGTGAGAGAGATACATAGATTGTGTCTCTCCCACATGCCCCTGACCCAGGCCAGGTATTGGGCCTGCAACCAAGATACATGCCCGTGACCAGAATTGAACTCGAGACCCTTCAGTCCATGGGCCGACACTCTAACCACTGAACCAAATCATCTAGGGTGCATCAATTGCTTTTTTAAAAAGCAGATATTTCAAGACAGTCAGCAGTGGGAATGATACTATGGTGGGAGTAGAGGTGGTGGTGGAGAACTGAAGGAGCCCTTGGTCAAGGGAGAGAGACCCATGATGGGCATACAGAGATATACCTGCTCACATGGAATGGCTGCTCCGGACCAAGAAAGGACAGCAGCCTAAATGGACTACTTAGGGGGAGAGGGAGTGGGAGGTTGCTTTTTGGAGGCAACATGAATTCTGATAGAAAGAGATACGCACGTAGGAACATGAGGCTCACGAAGAGGTTGTTCTGGCGTGAAGAGGCTGATCTGGACCCAAAACTCCAAGTGCAGTCTGTCTGTGGGAATTGGTGGGTGTGTAATCAGACTCACTCAGGGAAGGGCTGTGTAGAAGACTCCATGTCCCAGTTTCTGCTCTGTCCTTAGTAGCTGGGTTACCCAAGGCCGATTGTCCTCCCTCTCTGGGCATCCGTGTCCTACTTTCCAGCTGGAATCTCACGTCTGATTACAGACATGAGTGTGGGAAGAATATAAAGAGACTGGCCCTGGCTCAACAAATACAGTTCCCCTCCTTTTCTCCTTCCCCTTTTCCTGAACATCAATTCCATGTGGCCGGTGGCCACTGGCTATACAATGAGGAAAGCCCTGTGACCTACAGGTGATCACTGGATGTGACTGGCTCGTGTTACCTGCATCCTTACCTCAGAGAACTGAGTGGCAGTGTGTCAGCGGGTGACAGCATGAGATGCTCTGACCACAGCTGTACCCCAACCTCCATGCCAGGAAAATGAGCCAAAGAGTCCTTGTCTTCCTGTGACCCTTAACCTGAGGTCTGGAATCCTGCCATGGAGTTAGCTACATGCTGCAGCTGCTCCTCTTGTGAAAATGTTCCTATAAACGATGAGGAAGCTTTCGTAGATGCCTCCTGTAATAGGCAGAATAACGGTCCTCAAAGAGGCCCCTGTCCTAATCCTGGGGAACTATAAATGGCTACGTCACGTGGCAAAGGGGAATTAAAGTTGCATATGGAATTAGGGCTACTAGTCAGCTGTCCCTAAAATAGGGAGATTGCCTCAGATTATCTCGGTGGGCCAAAGGAATCCCATGGGTCCTCAACAGTAGAAGACAAAACAGAGGCGGCAGTGTGGCAGCATGAGTAGGAGGCACCCCCCTCTCTCCCCATATTGCTGGCTTTGGAGATGGAGGAAGGGAGCCCTGAGCCAGGGAATGTGGGCGGCATCTAGAAGCTGGAGAGGATAAGAAAGCAGATTCTCCCCTGGAGCTTCCAGGAAGGAGCACAGTCCTGCCGACACCTGGACTTTGGCCCAGCGAGACCCACCTTGGACTTCTGATCTATAGAAATGCAAGATGATAAATCTGTGTTGTTGAAGCTACCAAACTTGTGGTGATTTGTTAAAACAGCAATAGCAACAGCCCTCCACCTCTAATTCTCCTTGACTTCCAACAGGCCCTGTCATTTATGTATTCATTCACTTACTCATTCATTTATCCTTCCTCCCTCCCTTCCTTCCTTCCTCCATTCATTCACTACTCACTCAAGCCTACAGACAGGGTATCCCCCAATATGTATACACACTTTGAATAGATATTAATTCCAGTGGGTTAAATCTGAAAAGGAAGAACCATCAGTTGAGCTATCAGCTGTAAATTATGTATACAATTTTTGGGGACACCTATATATTTACTCATATGTTCCTATAGTTTAGGCTCCTGATTTGTAAAGAGAAGCTCTGGTAGAAAATATTGCATAGGGTCTCCTTGAGGATTAAATTCAATAGGACAGGTATGGGACAGGCACAGCACAAGCACTCATAAATGCGAGCTGTCTCTGGTATTATTATTTCCCCTGCAGTTCAGTCAGAAACCTTCTTGGGCATCAGGCTTGGGCCAGCTCCACCTGAACTCAGGCCGTGGCTCCCGGGTGGGAGAAGGGGGTGGGTAAGTACTGAAGGGGCTTTGAGGACAACCCCTCTCAGTGCCTCTGCCTGTGTCTCATTGGCCACCTCTACCCGCAAGGCAGCCTAGAAGCTTCCTCTGTCAGTGGGACTCCTGGCCGCCCTTGAATAAAATCAGAGTCTGTTGTTAGGGAGGAAAACAGAGGTTGGATGTTAGTGGGAAATTGGCCCAAAGTTGGTTAAGGATTTGGAAACAAAGAAAGAAAGACGGGAAAGAAAATATCATTTTGGGAAGTACTCCAGTGTTCCATATCTTTTATGTGTAATTTCGTCTCACCGCACAACCGCCCTACAAGGTCCATAGACTTATCCCCATTTCAATCCAATGAAATAGAGACCCAAGATCAATCACTTTGTTAATAGGAGGCAGAAGCCAAGTTGAACCACTGGGCCCTGGATTCCAAGCCCACCCCCCATCCATCCTCCACGCCTCGTCTTCACGGCGGGGGTTGCAGACACACTCAGCAGGTTGAACACCCCGCTTCTCCTGGCGCTGTCCTCTCTGGCTTGACTTCAAAACACCATGTATTACCCAGCAGAACACAGACTGCTGTTCTCCGGGTCTTTCCAGCTCCTGTTAGTGCGTGGGAACAGTGTTGCTTTCAGCCCCAACACCGTTCAGGTCTCTAGATAAGAGCAGCCAACAGGAAGCATCATGGGTAGAGCTAAGGCAAACACAGAAGTCACCAGAGGAGCAAATCTTCAAAAAAAAAAAAAAAACCCCAAAAAAACTGGCCTCCATTTCTGGGTCTGGCTCTTGAGAACACACATGTCTGGCAAACCTGTACTCTGCAGCTTGGCTGGGCTGCAGGGGGCTGCCCCTAGCTGCTGCTTGGCATGCTGACCCATTTCCTCCTGCCAGGGTATTTCTTGCATCATTCATGCCCATTGAGCTTTTCTGTTCACACTTCAAAATAACAGTTTGCTTCCCGGATACCCACCAGACACCTCACCCCATCTTGCATGAACTAACTGTCATGGAAAAAATCCTTCAGGGTCTGGGACACAGGCTAGAGGTGGTCACTGGAGACTCGATCTGTCTGAGCCAAGACCTGTCAACAATTTGCCTCCTTGAACTTGAGGCACGTTAATAATAAGGCAAACAATGAAATGGCCAGCAGATAAAAGAGAGACTTGAGCTATCATTTGGAAATGCGTAGCCACATAAAAACTGGTTCAATGATTAGGCTCAGTATCTGATACAGAATCTCTTAGGAACAGTTGTGTGTATAGATGCCCAAGGGTGACATGTCAGAGAAAAGCCACCGTGTGTCTCTGGGACACATAAGGAGGCACAGGCAGGAGGTCCATAAGGCTGCTGGCTGATTCACTGCAGGAAGGCCTTAGGGCTACGCTGTAGCACAAGGATGTCAGACTCACGGCCTGTGAGCTGAGAGTTTGACATGATTCTGTGTAGCACTTTAACCCAAGCTCTGGAGGTAAACATGGGACAGTACATCTACAGACACTTTCATCTAAACAGCAATTTTCCAGGCCTCGGCTTGGGAAATTGGACTCAAAGGTAAGTTGGCACCTGGCCGGTGTTGTTCAGTGGTTGAATGTCAACCCATGCACCAAGAGATCATTGGTTTGATCCCCAGTCAGAGCACATGCCTGGGTTTCGGGCTTGATCTCCCAGTGAGGGGTGTGCAGGAGGCAGCCAATCTATGTTGATGTTTGTCTCTCATCGAAGTTTCTCTCTCTCTCTCTCTCTCTCTCTCTCTCTCTCTCTCTCTCTCTCTCTCTCTCTCTCTCTTTCTCTTCCTAAAAATCAATAAAAACCTATTTAAAAAAAAAAAAGAAGTTAGATTGGTGTCAGAGTCGCCCTTTCTAATCAGCCCTCAATCACCACTACAGGTTGGCCATGGCGATTGAGTAAGATGCGGTGTGTTGTAGGCACTGCAGGAATGCAAGTCATCATCCCACACCCTGCCCCTCCACCACTTGCTTTGTGGACACTGCCTCCATGAGGCCATGTCCATGCCCCATAATTTTCCTGGTTCTTTCAGTGCCTGTTCCTTTTTCATGCAGCTGAAGTAGAATCCAAACGAAGAGGATGAGCAAAAAGAAAGTTGACTTGACTACGTACTTATTATGAGCCAGGCTTAGGGCTTTGTAATGATCACCGATTGCTTCGTGAAGGTGCCAATACAAATGATGCTCCTGTTTAAGAGAAGGAGGCCATTGTGTGCATTCCTGAGAACAGAATTTTGCTTAGTAAAAATAAATTTAAAAAAAATAGTGTTCTTCCCCCAAAACCTTATAAATAAGCAACAAGGATTGAGTGATTGAGTGTCAACAAAATAAAGCCCTCAGAAATAAATGAACATTTCATCTGGTGCTTCATTTCGGTTTCATGAGCTCTGAAACAGCACTTCAAGTGATTAATGTTTTCTTCATTAACCGGAACTAAACCCCCGAAAAGCTTCTCTCTTTGCTCTGACATGGTTTTTTTATTTTTTTAATTTTTTATTTTATTTTATTTTTTTTTTTAGGAGATGGAGGGTCGTGCATTTCTAAAAGTAACCCCTTAGAGCCTGCTGTAGGCAGCCTGAGGTCCCTGAGAGAGGATGGGCTTTGCTGTCACGGAGACTTGGGCACAGATCTCAGGACTGTGACTTGCTAACTCTGTGGCTTTGAAAGAATGAGCCTTAGGGAACCAGGGGAGTCTGTGCCATCGGGGCTCCCAGGGATACATGTGCTCATGCACTCTGAATCTGGGCTGTGTTTATGGCAACTGCCCGCGGGAATCTCCTACGTGCGGAGCTCAGCCTCAGAGTCTCTTCCCCATGGACCCGGATGTGGAATACCTTTCATCCCCTCAGCGAGACGTTTTGCTTTAAGACAGTGGTTCTCAACCTTTCTTAAGCCAAGACCCTTGAATACAGTTCCTCGTGTTGTGGTGACCCCCAACCATAAAATTATTTTCCTTGCTACTTCATAACTGTAATTTTGCTACTGTTAATGAATTGTAATGTAAATATCTGTGTTTTCCGGTGGTCATGACTCACAGGTTGAGAACTGCTGCTGTAGAGCCTAAGACCATCAGAAAACACAGATATTTACATTACGATTCATTAGCAGTAGCAAAATTACCGTTATGAAGTAGCAACGAAAATAATTTTATGGTTAGGGGTCCCCACAACATGAGGAACTGTATTAAAGGGTCGCGGCATTAGGAAGGTTGAGAACCACTGCTTTAAGACCTTTCTAGAAGAGGTCAGTATGTGTTTGTGTGTGGGGAGTGAGGGGGAGGAATGGGGACATATGTAATACCTTCAACAATAAAGATCGTATATACAAAAAAAGATCTTCAGGACTCTCTGGCCCAGCGTGCCACCCATGGTGCTGAATCAAGCCATGGTCCCTGCACCATTCTGGCTTTTGATCTCTAAATTTTTCTTGCATGCCAATAAAGAAGCAGCGAGCCTTACCTTGAACCCAAAGAGAAATTAAAAAATTTAACAGGAAACTTATAAATAGCAAACAAACAAATAAATAAAGAACACAGGGAAAAAAACATTCATCTTCATCAGAAATGCAAGAAGTGCAAATGAAATCCACCTTGCAATACCATTTTACACTGACTAACTTAGAACAAAGTAAAAATAAATTGAAATGCACATTTCTAGTGACATAATGGTGAGTATTGGACCCTCTTTATGTGCCTATTTAAACATAAATTTCTTAACAGGAGGAGAAGGCATTATAGTAACACACGGTGGAAGCTATAAATACGTCCTTTGCCCTCTGGCCCATTCATAAAAATGGACCTGAATACATTTGTTTCAGAGAAGGTTTGAGGATGAACTTCGGATCTCTTATCCGGTCTGTGTTGCTCAGTGATGGAGCATCAACCTAGGAACCAGGAGATCATAGTTCAATTCCTGTTCAGGGCACAGGCCTGGATTTCGGGCTCGATCCCCAGTAGAGGGCAGGCAGAAAGTAGCCCATCGATGATTCTCTCTCATCTTGGATATTTATATTTCTCTCTCCCTCTCCATCTCCCTTCCACTCTGAAAGAAATAAAAATATATTTTAAAAAAGAATCATGATCTCTTAAATTTCACCAGGCTGAAAACATATATGTAGCGGAAATAACTGTGCAGTGGCTAATAAGAAACTAGAACATCATGTTGGAAGACTGGGAGGGCTGTATTGTATAAGACATAAACCTCATAGTGAGCAGTTTGCACTGTTGCCTGAAGCTTGGTCCTCTGACTCCGCACATCCAAACTGCCTGGGGCTTCCTTAAAAGGAAGCCTGACCCCAAGGTTGAGAAGCAGTTGATGTGAGGTGGGCCTGCATTTTAAAGAAATTCTCCAGGTGACCCTGCACCTCCCAAGCATGACAGCACTGTATTGAAACCGCTCCTTTATGCCCTTTATAAATGGCCAGAATTTATGCCATTTGGGGATAGTATTAGAAGGGATATCATCTTTTCAAATACGTTTTTTAATGGATTTTGAGAGAGAGGGGCAGGGAGAGGGAGAGATAGAAACATCGATGAGCCAAAACTGGTTTGGCTCAGTGGATGGAGCATTGGTCTGCGGACTGCAAGGTCCCAGGTTGGATTCCTGTCAAGGGCATGTACATTGGTTGTGGGCACATCCCCAGTAGGGAGTGTGCAAGAGGCAGCTGATGAATGTTTCCCTCTCATTGATGTTTCTAGCTCTCTATCCCTTTCCCTTCCTCTCTGTAAAAAAATCAATAAAAATATATTTTTTAAAAAAAGAAACATTGATAAGAGAGAAACATCATTGATTGACTGTCTCCTGCATGCCGCCTCTGCCTCCTGAGGATTGAGCCCGAAAACAGGGCAGGTGTCCTGACCAGGAATCGAATCAGTGACCTCTTGGTTCACGGTTCTTCGCTCAACCACTGAGCCAATCCAGCTGGGTGGGATATTACCTTTCTCACGTTGCTGCAGTTATTTTCTTTTATTATTATGTTTTCACAAGTGTTAAGAGAAAAGAAAGTTGTAATTTTCCCGGAGCACTTCAGAGAATAGTCATTTTAATTAGAGGTGCCGTAATAGTCCCCCACGACAGCGCATCCCTTATCTCATCCACGGTGGTAGGTTAAGTATCAAGAGAGAAAAGTCTTGCACTATGAAAAGGGCACCCTTGTCATTATTCATCTTCCTGGTAATAGATATTTATGACATAGTTACGAATCTTCCGTTATTAACCATTTCAAGTCCCAGTGGGATCTGCGCCAAGCATGCTCCTGGCTCCGGGCTGGGAGGCTAGAACGTGTAATAGATGGTTAAAGTTCTGTCACTCGGTTTAGGGAAAGCTGTTCTGAAGGCTGAGCCGGGGCCATTAAATCCCAAAGCTTCCAAATATTGTGCCTCTCATCCGGAGCGAGAAACCCACGTGAGTCCGTGGGCGCCGCAGAGCGGAATCGGGAAGACAGGCGGAAACATTGGATTCTGACCACGTCGCCCCGCCCTGCCCTGAGCGGTCATTAGCACAACCAAAATAGCTGTCATAAAATGAATGTATTTTGCGGGTCTCAAGACATTTCAATGACAATTAAACGAACCGGGCACTAGCTAGCAGACTTTCTGGTCTTGAAAAAGAATTTTATTTTTTTTCTAGCTGCATCAGAAACATCTTCAATATCCAGTTCTCTATCAGAGCTATCGGTTAGGGGGATTTTTTTTTTTTTTTTCCAAAATTGAGCCTTCAATGCCAGATTGTGTTTACCTCGTATCCAGCCCAGGTATCGATTAGATGAAGGGGGAGAGGATTAGAATATTGTACACATGCATACACACACACACACACACACACACACACATCAAGCACTCACCTTCAAAGGGGAAATACTGAATAGATGAAGCAATGGTACAAACAAGGTCCTGGAAGGTGAATATGCATGCGGATGATGTCAGCTGAGAGAGGCAGAAGCTTCCCGTTCAGAGCCAGGCAGGTCTGAGAAAGATGAAGCCGAAATCTCTTCTTAGATTCATGTGAGCTGGAGCCACCAGGACAGCTTTATTCAAACCCGGGGGTCCAGAGAAGTCTCCGCGGTTTCACTTTTCCCAACAAAAGACAGAGTGGTTGTAAAAGGATAGGCTGATGAAGGCCGATTCCTAAGACAGAGATTCCAGCAAGTAGATGAGGATAAGGAGGGATGGGAAAGGGCATTCAGCTCAATCTCAGGCTTCATGTTTTTAAATCTTGCCCTAGTTGTTGTAGCATTTAAGCAGTGCAGGTGCTTCTAGTTAACTATGGCTAGGTGTCATAGCCAAACTCCCAATTTTGTTTTTATGATAAACTGCATCTTGGATTGAAATAAAACTCACAATTCTCTTCTGAATCTCTGGTTAAATGTGTCTTGTAGTGTAGTCTATGGATCTCATAAGTGAGACCCTGCTACTCATTTGGAAAAAAGTAAATGCGTTTTTATTTTTAAAAAAATATATTTTATTGATTTTTTACAGAAAGGAAGGGAGAGGGATAGAGAGCTAGAAACATCGATGAGAGAGAAACATCCATCAGCTGCTTCCTGCACATTCCCTACTCGGGATGTACCTGCAACCAAGGTGTACATGCCCTTGACCAGAATCAAACCTGGGACCTTTCAGTCTGCAGGCCAACGCTCTATCCACTGAGCCAAACCAGTTTTGGCAATATGTTTCTATTGATTTCAGAGAGAGAGAGGAAGAGAGAGGGAAAGAGAGAGAAAATCTATCAGCTGCCTCCCGCATGGTCCCCGACTAGGGATCTAACCCACAATCTGAGGGTGTGCCCTGACTGGGAATTGAATCTGTGACCTCTTCGTGGAATGGAGAATCCTCACAACAGAGCCACCAGGGTGAAAAATAAAAATAAAAAACTTCAAATTTGGGGGCAGGATACTTCTGGTCATTTAGCTCTGTGTTCACGCATGTACCTTTGTGTTCCCCTCCTCCTCCTAAGAGAATTTAAAATTACTTATACATACAGATTACTGTGATACAGTATTTTGAAAACATACAATTTAACTGCATATTTACAGCTGTTAAAACGAGGGAGGCATGAGGATCATTTATTTACTTTGTTTCTTTGTTTAGTTCTAGGTTTGAAATATGTTCCTGCTAAAAGCAAACACATAAGCAGAAAAAATGATCTGGACCAGGAAAGATATAAATACATGCAGGGGTGTGTGTGTGTGTGTGTGTGTGTGTGTGTCACAGGTAGAAGAATCAGCACTTTTTTTCTGTAAATTTTTTTTTTACAGTGAATATCTGCAGCCTGGAAGGGAAATACAGCAGTGTCTGTTGCATCTCGTCAGCACTGCCATCATAGCTTAAGAGAGCACGCAGACAATGCATTGACAGCTGGGTATGGCTGTGGTCCCACAAAACCTTATGGACAGTTCCCAATGTAGGACGGTTTGACTTAATGATTGTTTGACTTTCCGATGGTGCGAAAGTGACGTGCATTCAGTAAAACATACTTAGAATTTGGGTAATTTGATCTTTCCCCCCCGGGCTAGCAATTTGCGGAATGCCACGCGCTCTGGTGGTGCAGGCAGTGGCTGCTCCCCAACAGCCACGGGAGATGAAGGTGAACCTTGAACCATGTTGCTTTCGGTCTTTGGATGTTGTGTCCTCAGCACTTCTGAGACAGGCCAGGCTGAGCGATGATGTTCCATAGGATACGTGTATTAAATGCATTTTCAACTTTACTGTATTTTCAACTTACGCTGGGCATATTGGGAGAAGGAGCAGCTAATGACCGGTCAGCGTTGGCTGCTCCTTGGGTAGGGTCTACCAGTTGGGTTGTCTCCAGCTCCAGCCCTGGTTCCACCCTTCTCTGGGTCCATAGCTCTAGCACTAACCCGAGTCTTAGACTCGGATGAACCCCAATCTTAAATGTGAAACACACATAAAGCACTTAGCATGATGGCTGGCACATTTTCATCACTTACTGTCATTACAACATCCACTGTTTCATCCCAATCCTAACGCTATTAATGCTATCTTTGCATTTAATTAAAAATCCACTTCCATTTGTTGAATGCCTAGAGTGTCCCATGCCAGAATCTTTCCTCACCCGCCATCTATCAATTAATCTATCTATAGATTTATAGGTAACCTATAAATCTCCCCAAATCAATTTCTCCATTAGCATCTTCTCTGGCTTTTATTTTCTGCCAACCCATGATCTAATGCAGGGCTTTTAGTCTCAGCACTATTGGCATTTGGGGCTGGGTAATTCTTGGGGGTTCTGTCCCGTGCACTGTAGGGTGTATAGCAGAATCTTGGGCCTCTGTCCTCTAGGTTTTGGTAGCATCCCTTGCCCAACTTGTGGCAATCAAAAATATCTCCAAATAGTGCCAGTTGTCCCCTCGGAGAAGGAGAGTAATTCAATCTAATCTATCATCTACTTACTTCTCTTTGCTGTTACTTTCAAGAATAGAGTAGATATTCTTCTCTGCTTCTTACAAATGAGGAAGTTGAGGCTGAGAAATGAGGTGACTCATACAAGGAAGGCTATGAAAGCATGAGCCTGGGTTACAAAACTAGATGAGCCTTATTAAAAAAAAAAAAAAATCCATATTCTTTTCTAGGAGACGAGCCTATTTTAAATGAAACACAGGAATACCTGTTTAATCCTTAATGCCATTGTTCTCCTTTATTCTCCACTTAAAATGAATTCTGACTCTCAAGCCAAAACATGTCTCTCAGCCGGAAACATACGAGAATGTGTCTATCCCCCCAGCCTCTGTTCTAATCCTGCCCTCCACTGGAGACAAAACCCTGTCTCCAGCCTCATTGTTTAATCGTCTCATTGCTTTCTAAATCCTGTTTCCTTCCTATCACCCCAGGTGCTGAGGGCTGGACTGGGAGAGAGCCCTCCACTGCCAGTTGACCCGGCAGGAGGAGAGGATAAGCTCAGTGACAGTCAGGGACCTGCTTATTGTTCCACTCAAAAGAAAAAATGTCTGCAGACACCGAGTTAGTGTGCAGATGGCTCCTGCCCGGACCCCCTGAAATCGGGACATGTGCAAATTCCAATAATAGAAAGCTCCTAAGTGCACTTCCCAGTGGCAGGCTAGGCTTTTGGAATGTAACTTCTGAAAAACGGAGCAAATGAAAAAAAAAGGGGGGTTCTGAAACCGATCATCTGGCCGCTCGGAGCCTGACAGTTTTTGATTCCTGCCCCGACAGGCCGATGCCCATGTGAGGGCTGACAGCGTCTGGCCTCCCTGTCCGGAATTCAAACCGGGAGGGCCATTGTGTTACAGCAATTAACGGCGACACTTGGAAGAGAGACAGCAACAAGCTGGGGAAAAAATTAATTGAGAATGTAACCTTCACATAAAAATCCTCAGACCTCGGGCTCCCATCTGTAAGCAGCGAGTGCCGCCTGCACCGGCCTGCTGGATTATTTAAGTATTTTCTCCACCGTTTCTGGCAAATGCAGCCGGGCTATTTTCCAGTCCAGTCTCCTTCATAAATACACGTGTCAAACAGGTGGCTCCCGCCCTGAATGCAAAGACGCCGACTCCCCCTCGCCCGCCTGAGCTAACTGGTGAATGGCTCTGTCTTTTCTCTCTTGCAGGCTTTGGAAGAAGAGTCCGTGGCTGCCACACACACTCAAAAAGGTACCTTCTTTCATTTTGCATATGGTTCGCTGCAGTCCCATCGCTGATGTTTATTTGATTGCCGTCTGTCAGAAGCCAGGCCAGATAACGTGGTATTCACCTTGAGTTGGCTCCGTGAATCCTCGGCTGGAGAGGCTTCTGTCATTTCGTGTTTGGTTAAGGTCCTGATCACGCGATCCCAACCCCGGGGGCTGGTCTCTGACCACAGCAGCTCATGTGTGAGCCTTTCAGATCGCTTTCTGGGAAATCTCCTTCTCACACACACAGAGGAGAAGGTGGGGTAGAGCCCTACAGGAATGTGCGTTTGGAGCCAGCCCCATGTCCGCCCTGGGTGCCAATAAGAGTGTCCTGGGTTTGATCCTGCCCGCCCGTTTGTCCTCACGGAGCTCAGAGAACCAGCCAGTGAGCCGCACGGGGAGAGTGGCTTTGGAGGGTCTCAATGGGACCAGATGCCCAGACGTGCGGCCTCTGTGTGAGTCCAGGGATGGTGTGGTAGTTTGCTAGGGCCGCCGGGATGAGCTCCCATAGACGGGAGGCTTAAATAGAGGCTCATTGGCTCCCAGTTCTGGGGGCTGGCAAGTCCGGGCCATGGTGTCAGCAGGTTGGTTTCTTCTAACGCCTCTGTCCTTGGCTACAGACGGTTCCCTGTCCTCATGTCCTCACAGGTCTTTCCTCGGTGTCTGTATCCGTCTCTGTCCATATTCCCTCTTTGTATGAGGAAACCTAGTATTCTGGACCAGTGCCCACCATAATGACCTCATTTGAACTCAGTGACCTTTCCAAAGACTCTGTGTCCAAATATAGTCACATTCTGAGGAACGTGGAATTTGGACTTCAATATACGCATCTTAGAGGGACTCATGCAGCCCACCACAGGTGGTGACTGAAAATAAAATAAAAGTAAGATGAGGTGAGAAGATCTTAGGCCAAAAACTATGTAAGTAGTTTCTCTCTCAATCTCTCTCTATCCCTTCCCTTGTCCTCTCTGCCTTTCTTATTCCCTTCCTTCTTCCCTCCCTCCCTCCCTCCCTACACCCCTTCCTTCCTTCCTTCCTTTCTTCCTTCCTTCCTTCCTTCCTTAATAAAAGCTCTCTCATCACCTCTATCAAGTCAGCATATTTTACAGAATGCAGGCTTTGAAATCACTTGGTTCTGAGTTCAAATCCTAACCTGACCCCTTATTAGCTGTGTGACCAGGGGCAAGTTGTGTTAGTTCTTTGAGTCTTAGGGTCTTCATCCTTCAAATGAAGTCGATAACCACTAGCCCAGTTGGTTTTGTCTGGAAGATTAATAGAATACACTGTATAGAAATGCCTGTGGCTTTATGTTCTTTTCCGAGTGCAGGCAATATGGGGTGTGTTGTCAATAAAGAATTTAAAGGTAATAACACTACTGGCTTTTTAGACAATATCAGGGGCAAAATAATCTTCATCATGGCAGATGCTCCCTCTGCCAACTCACTTCCCTTGTATGGACCATCTCTTTTTCTCTCTATTGCATATTAAATGCATCCCCTTCTTCCCTCCCCCCGCCCTCTCTCTCTCTCTCTCTCTCTCTCTCACACACACACACACACACACACACACTCCCATACTCCCATCTGTATCTTGAATTCACAGGATGGCTTTACGAAAGGTATTTCACATGACTGCACATCTTATTTTGTATTCATTTTACTCAGAAATTGCCAAACCTCATAGCTAAATTATGTATGATAGAGGCGAGCCATCATTTATTGTTGTTTTGAAAAGATGAGGCCTAGTGGTCTCTGGGTAGGGCCTTCCTGTGCTTTCCCCAATATGCCCAGTTCCTCCACAAAGCGTGCAGGACTAGGCCCTGACAGAGGACACTTTGCTCTGAGTTAGAAATCAAAATATACAACAACTGGCCACAGGAGTCACAATACAGAATGGCTGACCCTGGGAGGCGCGTGTGTAGCTGGGCCTAGGGTTTTTATTAGTCCATACTCCTTTCTGAAGTGGTACCCAGTGCCCTGGCATCTGTGCATAGAGTAGCTCCCTCTATGACAGTTATACCCCAGAGGCAGCTATTTTATATAAACAGAGGAACAGGGAACAGGTGAGTTGTGCTAACAGCAAAACAAAAGCATCAATGAGAAACGACTCTGAATGGTACATTTCCTTTTCCAATGGGAGACTTCTGTCTTCATACATTATCCAAAAGTTTAGACCCTTGGCATGAATCATTGCACTTTCCCAGAGCACAGTCCCTGTAGGGATCACACAGAATAACTTCTTCAGACAAAATCCCCAACAGTGGGGGAAATTGATAGTGTGTGGGTCGCACGGGGTGTGACGCAGGTATTAAAAAGATGGCTGTGATGGCCGCTGAACAAAATGGAGACATTTAATCCTGTCATGTCAAGTGAACAAAAAGAAGCAGAATGTTATGCAATAAAATATAAATAAAAATGTTTAACCACAAAAACAAAGAACACTTCCAAGTATCTACACTAATAAAAGAGGAAGATGCAAAAAATTGACCGTACCTCCGTGACGCCCACCAGCCAATCAGAAGTGAGCATGCAATAAACCCAACAAAGATGGCGGTTAATTTGCATATGCAAGCATGGAGCAAAGACTGAAGACTGAAGATGACTGAAGACTGAAGAGGCTTGGCTTCTCTGTTGCAGCCAGAGCGTCTCGGGTGTTGGAGGAAAACTGGTTCCTGCAGCTAGGGGAAGGAAGGCCTATTGCACAAATCTTTGCGCAACTGACCTCTAGTGTCTAATAATAGGGAAAACTTAGCACATCAGCCCAGGCATGCATTTGAGAAGAGCCCTTTCCTAGGAGGTGGATGGTAGGTCTTTCATCGCCTCCGTCCATCTTGGTATCTGAATCTTGGTATCCCATGGCTTTGGGCCTGATTTGGTTTTCTGTAATAACTGAACAGGCCACATACAACCCGGGGCTGAAGGGTGGGATAAAATTTAGGATTTAACGATGGCAATCAAAACGTGAGTGAGCCTGGTTGAATTCAATCAGAAGAGAAAACTTTATAGAAATATTTAGACGGTGCCATTCCCATCATTCATGTAACCTTTGAATTCTACAAAGCAGAGCCTTAATAAAAAGTTCCACTTGCTCCTGGAAGTGATTTGTTATATAACTTGGGTGTAGAATATTAGCTAAGATACATGAAATTGGGAGCCTAAACGCTATTCGGAAGCCGCTTTGAAAAGAACAGCATCACAAATGGATATGAAAAGGTAGGGCCCAGGGACACAGTACACACAGGGAAGCTAACACTCGGCCCCAGGAGGGTCACCCCTTGCCAACAGCCAACAGCTAAGACAGCAATGACCAGAAAGTCAAGTCAAAGCTGAGGAAAGTGAACTTGGAAACATGTCCCCCAAATGAGACCCTTCTTCCATCTCTCCCTCCCTTTATTATTACTTTTTCTTTCTTCTTTTCCCTCTCTTTCCCTCCCTCTCTCCATCCCTCCCTCTTTCTGTCCTACTCTCCATATTAATATTTTTTTTCATCCTTGACATTTATTGAGCATCCAATGTGTGTCAGAAGAATACACAGAAAAAGATGAGAAAAAGAGAGAATGGATGTAATATACATTTTAGATATTTCTGAAGATTAAAAGAGAGCAATTAAAAGAAACAATCATCAAGGGTATAATTAGATACAATTTTCTGAAGCTGAAAGGATCTAAATATGGAGATCAAAAATCCCCACTGTATTATAAGAAGAGATAATTAAAAAAAAAGATTTGCACCTTAAAGAGCATAATAAATGCCAGAAAAATGGAATAACTTGAACAGTGTTTTCAGGGAAAAGTGACCCAAGAATGTTATAACCAGTCAAATGGACATTCACAGTGAAGGCAATAAACAAACACCCCCCCCCACTACCCACACACACACAGACCAAACAAACACAAAAGCACAAAACAAAATACCTATAAAATTTTCAAAATGTGTTACTCATCTTTGAGGGGGAGAAAAACTTGAATATAATCTATCAACAACTGGGGATTGACCTGAAATCAGAGAGTCAAGATCATGGAAACCATGGTATTAAAAGAGGGATTGTAAGAAAACAGTACAAAGTCAAAAATGAAATATCCTCCCCATTTGAATGCAAATAACGATGTAATTCTCAAAAGAGATGGTTCTCAATTACACAGTACTAATCTAATAGAAAAATGGGTTTAGAAAGGGGACGTGAAAAACATAAATGCACTAAATTGCTCTTCTTATGAAGGGGTGAGAGTTGACAGTAAATCTTGAAGATCAGAGGGAAAGTGACTCAAGTTTGTAAAGTACATCAAAGTAAAAGTTTTAAAAAAATGAGTTCCCTTCTGGGGAAAAAAAGTAAGCAAAACCAAAATGTCAACCCCAAATTAACAACAAAAATATAAAATGAAGAGAGGAAATGGTGTCTGGCTGACGTGGCCCAGAGGTTGAACATCGACCTATGAGCCAGAAGGTCACGGTTCAATTCCCTATCAGGGCACATGCCCAGGTTGTGGGCTCGATCTCCAGTAGGGAGTGTGCAGGAGGCCAGCGGGTCAATGGTTCTCTCTCATCATTAATGTTTCTCTCTCTCTTTCTCTTTTTCTTTCTCTCTCTCTCTCTCTCTCTCTCTCTCTCTCTCTCTCTCTCTCTCTTTTTCCCTCTCCCTCTCCTTTTCTCCACTAAATGAATAAAAATTTAAAAAAAGAAAATGGTAACGCAGTATAAGAAGTTGATATAAAACAAGATGGCCATGCCAGTCAGTAATACTGTGAACTAACTCTTGTCTACCAGTTGCTTTGTGCTAAGTGAGCTCTCTGGGCTTGATCTTCACTCCATAGTCTCATTTAACTCTTTTGTACAAAGGAGTAAACTGAGGCAGAGACGTTTTAACTACATACAAAGTGCTCAGAGCAGACCTTTTGGCACAAAATAACTGGACACAAGGAGTCATATAATGCTTGGCCCCTAACATCTCCCATGGATCGTAGACAGGCAAGGTCCTGGTCCAAACCCACCTTTGGACAGAGGATGCTGTCTAAACATCTGTAATGTGTGTTTCTCCAGTTTTTTTGCACTTTTATTCCCCTACCCTCACAGCCCTATTGTAGCTTCACTAGTAAGCCACAAGTCCTGGAGAGGGCAGTGGGAACAGGAAATAGAATTACCTGATTCATAATATTGATATTGTGAACACAGATTCTACTGAGTGGCAACATCTTACTTACCTGTGTTCTTTTAATTTTTTTTTTAATTGAATTTTTACAGAGAGGAAGAGAGAGGGATAGAGAGTTAGTTAGAAACATCAATGAGAGAGAATCATCGATCAGCTGCCTCCTGCACATCCCCTACTGGGGATGTTCCCGCAACCAAGGTACATGCCCTTGACCGGAATCGAACCCGGGACCCTTCAGTCCTCAGGCTGATGCTCTATCCACTGAGCCAAACCAGTTTCGGCCTTACCTGTGTTCTTACTTACCCTTTGCCTGTGTTCTCAGCGTGTGGAACTGACTCCATAGCCCAGAGGCACAAGGCCCCTCAACCAGGTGCCAGGACAGAAATGAAGCAAAGACTGACTATTCCCAGTTCTGCTTCCGGGGGAACAGCGCCCAGGGGGTGGGGAGTTGGGGATGGGATGTTGTGTGCAAGGAAAGGTGTCTGTTAGCATTTTTTAGATCATTTAAAAGTTTCTGTGTAATTAACAATTTTTTTCCAACGATTGGGAAGACCAAACATCGTGTATTGTGTTCAATAGAAAATTCCCACTCTGGGCTCCATAAAACTAAAAGATACAGGAAGCTGAGAAATTGGGTTACAAATATTATCCAGAAAATGCAACCCCCCCAAAACAAAAACAAAAACAAAAACAAAAACAAAAACAAAAAACAGAGGAAGCAGGGCGATGGTGTGAGTTTCCAACCAACTTTATTCCAGGCCCAATGAGGTTACAGGGGACAAAGAGGGTCATTTTATAATCCACAGCAAAGAGAAAATGGCCATGAAAATTTATTTGCTGCATAACAGAGCATCAGAATATATAAAGCTAGCAATGTTAGCAGTAAAATGGGAAATGTACAGAGGCGTGTTTGTTTTGGAAGACAGTAGCACGCTGCTCTTATCCTTGGCAGAGAGACGAGCACACAGACAAATTTAAATGACATAATTAATAAGATTATGCCTTAAAATAAATAGGTGGAAGATTTACAAAAGTTTATCTTATTCTAAGCCATGGTAATAAGCCTAATAAATTCCTTAAGGCAAATATTTGATAAGATCAGCTCTCCAAATTTAGTGTCAGATAAATACCAATTTAAAATAAGAGTAAATAATAATGAAAACGAAAATTTTTCGCTAAATAATTTTGAAAAAAACCCCTAGGATCTCAGTTACTAATTATTTAGGAATAAAATAAAGGTGAGAATACAGGGTGTCCCACAAAATCTATATACATTTTTTAATAATTGTTAATTCCAGCGGGTTAATTGAAAAGGAAGAAACATCTGTTGAGCTGTTGGAAAGTGTATGTGTACACATTTTTTGGCATACTCTATATTTACTGTACAAGCATGTTATACTGCCAAAGCTTTACTCCAAGGCAAATTCATAATGGTCAATACGTTCCTTATTAAAGAAGAAGTAAAAATGTAAACTAATTAGTCCCTTTAAGATATTAATCTGAGAACTCAAAACTAGCCTAGGGAAACTAGGTAAATGCAAATTGGGAAGATAAGAATAGAAATAAATTGAAATAAAAATAATTAGAAAATAGACAAAGAGAAATGAGTTATTCCAGGAAATGATGTCCAATCTTTTCATCTTTCTATTGCTTTCCCTCCCTTCCTCCCCCATATATCAAAAGTAAATAAAAGACATCAACTGGGTTAACTTCTGATGATGTTATTAAGAAAAAAAAATAGGAATCACCATTCACCCTTAAGGAAAATAGAAAATGGATAATTCCAAATGCAGAGAAGGTTTAAAAATAAGAACATACAATTATAAGGTATCTAATAATTGTATTTATTAAATACAATTTAGTAAATTGTATTTAATACAATTGATTCTTTAGGGAGGAAATAGAAGTAACTGAAATTGGCTCAAAAACACACACAAAAGAATACCACCCCACTGATTAGGACAATTTCTAGGGAAGCAAATGAAAAGTACTGTTTACAATGCAGGCCCTGTTATCCATGGGTTTTCACAAACTTTTAAAGATCAGAGAATTGCTACGATTTATAAGTTATTCCACAGCACAGACCAAATACAAATTTGTACACCTAAGTATTAACACCACAGACCATCTGTAGTTGGTGTACCTTTCTAGTAAAACATTTTTGATGATGCAAAAAGACAAAAAAGACAAACAGGACAGCAGCATGCATACAAAAGAGGGTAGGGCTGTCTGTTGCTGAGTTTAAGTAGAGTGAGAAGCATTTTCTCAGAACCAAACAGCTCAGAGCACCTAGAGAACAGACACTCTCTGAATCTATCAACTTTCTTTTGCTCTGTCTCCTTTTCATTTTCCTACATGTGTATCTCTAATCTCTCTCTCTCTCTCTCTCCCCCCCTCTCTCCCTCCCTCTCTCCCTCCCTCCCTTCCCCCCACAGGTGCATGCACAGACACACACAAACACACAGCTTTGAGACTGACCTTTGCAGTTTAACCTTAACGATGTTATTCTCATCATGTTATCCGATAAGAATAACAGGTCACCATCCATAGACACTGAGAAATTCATTGTAGACCCAGTACCCCCAGAGCCTGCTCAGTGCTTGGACTTCAGTTAACTGCTGTATTACTGGCTTTCAAAGACGTGCAAACAATAACCTTGCGAGATGCAGAAATAAAAGTGGTGGCAAGAGAAGTGTTTCATTCTGGATTATGTATTTGCATGAGGAAAAGTGGCATAAATAATAGCACAGAGCCCAGTCATTGGAGCAGGAGAAATTAAGCTTTTAGCCAATAGCCAATATTCCAGGGAACCTGGATGGTCGCCATGGGCTCTTTGAAAGAATGGGTCTTGGTTTCATTTTTTTTAAAATTTGTCTTTATTGTTGAAAGTATGACAGGTATCCCCCTTTCTACTCCCCCGGCCCACCCCAGCCCTTCACCACACTATTTGTCTGTGTCCGTGGGTCATGCATATATTTATATAATTTTTTTTTGGTTTCATTTCTTCCAATTTGGGATGAGCAAAACAAAAATAAACAGGTGAATAATTTTAAAAATCACCAAAGTGAGGACCTGTGCCTAACAGAAAAGAAGAAGTATTGCTCTGGAGATTCAAAGAAAAGATGTGTCTCTAAAACTTACATTTTTCAAAATAAGTAAAAAAAAATAAAAATATAAGAAATCCAAGGCACATCCTGAAAACAGTCAGCTTCTTTGAAACAGAGTCAGGGTGGTACAAGATTAAGACATTCAGAGACCCAAAGACAGCCCCTGGGGGTGAGACCAGCAGATAAGAAATCTCAAAATGTCAGGTGACATTTTAAATTGCCTCGGAAGCCCCAAAGTACAGAACGGAGTTCGCAGACACTGGGTGTGGAGGGGAAATCTGAGAAAAGACATGTTGTAATCATTCATGTCTTCTTACTAAAGGACTTGGAACATATTCCTATTTTATTTTTTGATAATTTAGAATTCTCCTTTTTAAAAAAATATGTTCTTGCTCTAGCCGGTTTGGCTCAGTGGATAGGGTGTCAGCCTGCAGACCAAAGGGTTCCGGGTTCAGTTCCGATCGAGGGCACATACCTCAGTTGCAGGCTCCTCCCTGGCTTAGGCCCTGGTCAGGGCGTGTGCAGGAGGCAACCAATCGGTATGTTTCTCTCCCATCGATGTTTCTCTCCGTCTTTCCCTCTCTCTTCCACTCTCTCTAAAAATCAATGGAAAAATATCTTTGGGTGAGGATTAACAAAAACATAAAAAAAGTGTTCTTACTGATTTTCAGAGAGAGAGAGAGGAAGGGAGAGGGATAAAGAGATCGAAACATCGATGAGAGAGAAACATCCCATGATGTGCTGCCTCCTGCCTGCCCCCTACTGGGGATTGAGTCTGAAACCCAGGCATGTGTCTTGGTGGGAATTCAACTGTGACCTCCTGGTTCATAGGTCAGTGCTCAACCACTGAGCCGAGCCACTGGGCCGGGCAGGAGAGCCTCCACTTGCCGCTCTCTGCATCCCGGGCTGCAGAGAACCCTGGGCGAGCCAGGCAGGCTGGAGAGGGATTTCTGCAGCAATAGCTCCCGCCACACCAGCTGGGCAGAATTCTCCTTTTCATTCCCCATTTTTGCATTCTGCTCGAATCTGGTTCTTTTAGGAGTGGCTGAGCCTAAGTGGCCCTGGTGGAAAGGTACCCAGTCTTCTGCACAGTTCTTGAGTCATTAAAACTTGTCTTCTTCATCACCCTCTCACCTAGCGCTCTACCCCATCCTGTCTTCAGAGCTACGTGTTCATACTCTTTTTCATCCTCCCCAGTCTTGACCTTTAAGTTACCTTTAATCTGCTAGGCACTAGAAAAGCAACCAACCAATGTTATTTAGGAGCACGGGGGGAAAAAAAAATAATTGCCCACGGATATTACGTTTTTAAAAACAGTGCTACACGGAGCCCTGAAAAATTCTTTGAGTCAGTTAAGAGACAGATGATTATTATTTTAACTCCTCACATTCCCCCCGCCCCCGGTTCGTCTCTCATTAGTTTGTCCCCCTTATCTGCGGTTTTACTTACCATGGTTTTAGCTACCTGTGGCCAACCACAATATCACATGGAAAATTCCTGAAATGGACAGTGCCCATGTGTTAACTCGTGCGCCATTTTGACGAGCTGATGAAATCTTGTGTCGTCCCACGTGGGAGGTGAAACATTCCTTTTGTTCAGTGTGTCCTTGCTGTGTATACGCCTTATCCATCCGTCACTCAGTAGCCTGCTAGGTTATTAGATCACCCGTCCAGTATTAAGGCGCCCAGTTGAAGTAACCCTTATTTTACTTAATCATGGCCCCAAAGCACAAGAAGAGTGATGCTGCTAATTCGGATGTGCTGAAGAGAAGCTAAACACACATTCGGATGTGTGTTTGCAGGAAAACACAGAATAAATCGGGCCTGATACCCTCTGCGGTTCCAGGCAGCCACTGCGGGTCTTGGAACGTATACCCCGTGGATCAGGGGAAACTAATGTATCCGCTCTCATTCTACATAGCAGACCGGTTTAGTTACTTAGGTGTTCCTGTCTATAAGGTCATCTGAATGAGTGTTGATTGAGGCACACATTGGCACACAGACTTAGAGGTATCTGTGGAATGCCAACATGCTAAGGTCCCTGGGTTTCTTCCAGAATAGTTCCCAAAGATGGAGCTCACTCGTTTTAACAGACCTAGTAACTGTCGTCTCGGTTGTAGGAATAGCAGGGAAGACTGGAGATGAAGGTTCACATAGGATGTGTCTTTAAGATTCCTAGCAGTTTGGATGACCCCTCCTCTGTCCCCAGCCCCAGGGGTTCTCAAATGCAAGGAAAAACTCGGGCTTGTGCTGTCTTCCAAGCTTCCTTTCCTAGAGCCAAAAGCAGCTGTAGGGCTGCCGATGGCAAGATCTCTCTCTTCAGTGGTTTTTATGCCTCGAAATTCAGTTTATCCTGTCACAGAGCAAGGAGGCGTAGGATGGTCCCTGCACGGGAGTGTCCGTTACCGCAGTGAAACCACAGCCTCAAGCCTGGGCTGCTTAACTCTGCTGACAGGGGGGCATCCCAACCTGATGCTTCCATCGCTTTGCTCTCTGAAGCTGCACATAGGACAAATGTCTTTTTTTTTTTTTAAATCTTATTGTTCAGATTATTGGTCTTGCAGGACAATTGGTAGCTTGTTCCCCTGACTGGGCTGAAGGCGATAACAGCCACTCAGGAAAAACCCCAACTGGTTATGGGGCGCGCACCAGCCGATGCGGTGAGCTCTTCCGTCACTTGGTTTTAGTGGAGACCGTTTTCGAATGGAAGCAATCCGTCTTTTCTGTGTCTGGGAAGTGGTTATTAACTAGGGGGAAACTGTCTCCAACGGTGGGTCAATTAATTACCGCATTTTAAAGCAGCTTCTCGAAAAACAGCAATTAATTCCGCCGTGTTTCTGGGGTATTCCTCCTCTACACCGTATCCATGTGGAATCGCTGTTATTCGGGGCAGGGACGGAGCCTTGATGATTTCCATGAGCTTTGGAGGAGAGCATATTCTGTTTTCTTCCTTTCCTTTTAATGGATGCACGAGGAGAGAATGAGGTTTTAATTATGGCCGGCACCTTTTCACTGTTGGAAATAGACTTAACAAGACAGAAAATTGGAAGAACACACGCTGAAAGGAGAGAGGATAAATACCCAGAAAGACTATTTATCCAAACACATCAAGTCAAAATGCTATCTGATAAGAACAACAACAACAACAAAAAATAGGCTGCACACGCAGCGTGGGGTATTTCTGTGTATTTATTGCTATTCCTTGCACTCTCCTGGCCTAATGGGGTAGGCCTTCCATGAGCTTTTTATTTTTTATTTTTTTCTGGGTAAGAATAATCAAAGGGACCATGTTCACCAGTTCCTTAACCTTTTATCTCCGCGGCGGCTGCATTATCTTTGACTGGGTGGCACCCTGCCGCCCTTCTACTTGCTTTCCCAAGATGCTACAGAGAGCTCCACAGGCTTTTGTCCAGAGGGCAGCGGGCAGTGATTTTTCACTGCCCTGCACCCACCGGCTGAGGGACTGGCTGGATGGGGGTTTAAGTTGGGCACTGCATGCTGACCTTGCTGACCTTCTGGGGATGTCTTTGATTTCCAGCAGTTCTTCCAGGTATAGACTGGGCTTCTCAACCTCAGTCCTTTCAGCATTTGGGGCTGGGTAACGCTTTACTATGGGGGGAAGGGGTCTGTCCTGTGCATTGTAGGGTGTTTAACTGGCCTCCACTCACAGATGCAGCAGCTGCCCTCAGGCTGTGATGATCAGTCATGTGTCCAGAGCATCCAAAATTGAGAACCACTGGTATAAACACAGCTGTTTGGTCATCGAGATAGATGATAGGCTAGAGATAAATATACATGGACACATGTATGCATAGTTGAGTAATAGGAAGGCTGTGGCTTTTGGAACTACTCTGTGTATGAGAGTTCTCCAGAGAAACAGAACCAATAGGAGATATATATCTAGAGAAAGAGAGAGATGGATTGATTGGCAGTGTTTCCCAAAGTGTGGTACGCGTACCCCCAGGGGTACGGGAAGAGTTTGGTGGGGGTACGCGTTGCACCGGAGTTTGGTGGGGATATGCACTGCACCGTGATTAGCTGCGCCTAATTCTATGTTCTCATGAGTACGAGGGGTACTCAGCGTTACGAAAATTATGGAAGGGGGACACATATGTCAAAAGTTTGGGAAACACTGGATTTTAGGAATTAGCTCACATGATTGTGGAGGCTGAGAAGTCCCATCATCTGACCATCTGCAAGGGGAGAAACAGGAAAGCTGGTGATGCAATTCTGTGTACAGGCCTGGGAACCAGGAGCTCTTATGTCCAAGAGCAGGAGAAGGCAATGTCACAGCTCAAGCAGAGAGCAACTTCCTCCTTCCCCCACCTTTTTCTGCCCAGGCCCTCAATGAGTGGGTGATGCCCACCCGCGTCTGTGAGGACAATCTTCTTTACTAAGTCTATCGATTCAAGTGCTAATCTCTTTTGGAAACAGCAGCATAACCACACCAGAAGAAATATCCTCCCAGTTATCTGGGCATCCCTTAGCTAATGCAGTTGACACGTAAATTAACCATCATACCTTGTAGTGTGTCTGCTGGCACAGCTGAATGACAGCCAGTCTTTGTCAAAAACAAGCTCTGAGCCCGGCTGGCCTGGCTCAATAATTGAGGGTTGACCTATGAACCAAGAGGACATGGTTCGATTCCTGGTCAGGGCACATGTCTGGGTTGTGGGCTCGATCCCCAGTGGGGAGTGTGCAGGAAGCAGCTGATCAGCGATTCACTCTTATCATTGATGTTCCTGTCTCTCTACTTCTCCTTTCCTCTCTGAAATCAATAACAAAAATATTTAAAAACAAACACCAATTTCTGAGATATTACCTCAACTCTAGGGCCTCCCTGCTTTGACCCCATAAGGTGAAGGCGTACACATAGTTCAGTGCTTGCCCCTGAGCCCAGTATCCAGCAGGTGCTCCAAGAAGGCTCATACACAGACGCTAAACAGGTAGACTGGTAGCTGCATCAGAAAAAGCGGTCATCCCATTCATTGGCAAATGTTTCCAGCCTCTTTGCTCCATGTTCCTGTTTCCGCCACATACTAGTGTGTCATTTAATTTGCTTCCCACCAATGACTGTCGAGTATATTTTCTTAGGTTTATTGGTCTTTATTTTTTCTTCTGAGATTGCTTTCTCTAAAAAGCAAGTAATAAGCAACATGCAAAAGCATTCACACTGCACAGCTTCCAGCACCAATGGCAAACCTGGAGTCTTCCTACACTTTTACCCATGGCCACGCCCATCTCCAGAGGCAACGACGGACATGAGATTGAGGTGTGTCGTTCCAGACCTTTCTGGCGTTTTTTATCACAGTCATTCTGAGTGTGTAAACAGGTGTGTATTTGTCCCTTACATAGTGACGTGACGGCTTTTACAGTGTATGCTGTTAGTCCTTGCAGACCTGTCTTATCCGGACTAACTGCTATTTGGCATTCTGTAGTTTGGGGAGTTGTTTTTAAAAAAAAAATATATTTTATTGATTTTTTTTTATTTTATTTTATTTTTTTTACAGAGAGGAAGGGAGAGGAAGAGAGAGTTAGAAACATCGATGAGAGAGAAACATCAATCAGCTGCCTCCTGCACACCCGCAACTGGGGATGTGCCCACAACCAAGGTACATGCCCTTGACCAGAATCCAGCCTGGGACTCTTGAGTCTGCATGCCAACGCTCTATCCACTGAGCCAAACCAGTTAGGGCTGGGGAGTTGCTTTTTGTCCCATTCGGGGCTCTCACAAGCAATGCTGCTGTGAGCAGGCTTACTTCTCATTGTGCGTTTATTTATGTGTACTAGCTCCGAAGAAGTGGAATTCTTGAGAACAGAGCGCATGCACATTTTAAATGTTAATAAAAACTGCCAGCTCGCCCACCAATGTGGCTGGGCCATTTCACATGACCCGCATGCAATAGCATCAAATCTATTGTTTGGGGGGCCAATATTATGAAAACAACAACAACCAGATATATGGTTTTAATTTGCATCCCACCAATTACCGTCAGGATGAGTATATTTTCTTTGCTTTGTTAGCCTTTTTTCTCTTTTTCCTTGCGAGATTTGCTCCTTCCTTTCTTGTGCCTGTGCCTGAATCGGGTTATCTTCTCATTGATTCATCCGATTGTTTTTCTACGGGCTGCATGTTAATTCTTTGTCAGTTATGCACATTGCACAAGAGGAGGCTTAAAGATGCTGCACGGTAAGCATTTCAGAGGGCGCCGGGTCAAAAGCTGCTGTCTGAGGAAATTGGTGAGTGTTTCCTAGCTGCGATGCGTCCCAGCTCCTTGTCCCTGCTGTCCCCATTAGAGCCGAGCGTCCCCTCCCAGCTACACTTCTGATACTGTCAGCTGAGGGGTTCCCCCGTGACCTTCTGAATCCTCTGCATTCAGGCCAGAGGCCATGGCCAATGCCTGCTCAAGACGAGCACAGCAGTGCCCCCTTGTAAGCCTGTCCCCCCCCCTGAGTACAGTGTCCCCAGCTGTGCAATGCAAAGCGCTGCCCATGCCATGCTAATTGCTGGGAGCAAATAGGATTCATGACAAAAGCTTGCAAAACCATGGGTTGGACCCTTTGCCTCACTGCAGGCCGTGGTCCCCCTCTACCCCCCTGTGTGGTGGGTGACCCTCCATGAGCAGTTGAGTGAGCAGCGTGTCCCAGATGCATTCGACAAAACAAGACCTTCTTCCTGGTGCCTCTCCTAAGACCACTCCACGAGGAAGATGCCTGAGGGCGTTTGGTGGTGGTGCATGGGGTGAGGGTGCCGTGTAACAGCTGGCATGAGCTCTTGTTGTTGTTTTTTAAAAAAATATATTTTATTGACTTTTTACAGAGAGGAAGGGAGAGGGATAGAGAGTTAGAAACATCGATGAGAGAGAAACATCGATCAGCTGCCTCTTGCACACCCCCCACTGGGGATGTGCCCACAACCAAGGTACATGCCCTTGACTGGAATCGAACCTGGGACCTTTCAGTCTGCAGGCTGACACTCTATCCACTGAGCCAAATGGGTTCCGGCGACTTTTGTTGTTTTTCTGGGTGGGCCATTCTGGACCTGATTGCCTTTATGCTCCAAACCCCGTGTGCTTTGCCCACACGCAGGGCATGGCACGCTGTACAAGTTCCATGACAGCAGCTGAGTGATGGAGGCTGTCAGGACCCGTGTGCTGGGTCGGGGTGGGGCACCCCAGGAGCGTGGTGG
The DNA here is from genome assembly GCA_036971965.1 of Nyctalus aviator. Taxonomy (NCBI): domain Eukaryota; kingdom Metazoa; phylum Chordata; class Mammalia; order Chiroptera; family Vespertilionidae; genus Nyctalus; species Nyctalus aviator. The sequence continues at coordinate 37,940,694 of CM072936.1, forward strand.
TGTTTGCACGTTTTCGGGGTTTGATGAGCTGTGTGACCCTGGAGAATGTGCTCAGCCCCCCTAGGTGGTAGTTGGCCCCCTCTGCAGTGGGACCGCTAAGAACTGACTTTTAGGAACTTGGAGGAAGATTGAATGAGGTGGTAAGGGATGCACCAGCACGGAGCAGGTGCTCAGATGTGTCAGAGCAATAGTACATGTTTTCAGTTTGAGTCTTGGCACAGAGGGAAGCATCTGGGAGGACCAGAATCTCAGGTGTGCTCTGATGGCCCAAACCCCTTCATTTTTCAGAGCGTGGCGGAGATAGCACTTACCATGAAAATGCCTTGGGGGCGGGAGTACAGGCTCACGTCCTTTCTCATGGTTCTTCCTACGTGGGCGTCCCAGCAGTTTCCTGATCTGAGGTGGCACCCCAGCCCAGCTTCTGCACCCTGGCAGCGGCAGTGCCTTGCTGGAGTACCAGCTGATCACATTACCCAGTGTTTTCTTTCTTTTTAAAAAAATATTTTTATTGATTTCAGAGAGGAAGAGAGAGAGAAGAGAGATAGAAACATCAACAACATCAATTGATTGGCTGCCTCCTATATGCCCCCCGCTGGGGACCGAGACAGTAACCTGTACATGTGCCCTTGACGGGAATCGAACTCGGGACCCTTCAGTTCGCAAGCTGATGCTCTATCCACTGAGCCAAACCAGCTAGGGCCCCAGCGTTTTCAACACAAACAGAGCAAGTTCTGTCACTTCACTTTTTCAGAGTTCTGGTCCCAGCTCCAGGGGCTCCTCCCCAGAGCCTCCTAATTTCAGCCTCTTCCCTTTGCTTGCCTGCCCCCAGCAGCGGTTGGCAGCTACTTCCTGCAGTTGGCTCTGGTGTTACTATTCTTGCTACCTTGTTATCAACTTGATTCCTAGTGAGCAGTTCTTTATATGAAATTCTCTGTGCTCACATAATTGGGTTGGGTTCTACCTTCTGTCTGAACCCTCCCTGAGTAGTGAAGGAAAAAGGGAAGAATGGAGATGAAGAAGGAAGGGATGGATTAAGCAGTGGCTCTCAACCTTTCTAATGTTGCGACCCTTTAATACAGCTCCTCATGTTGTGGTGACCCCCAACCATAAAATTATTTTCGTTGCTACTTCATAACTGTAATTTTGCTACTGTTATGGATCATAATGTAAACATATGTGTTTACATTAGCTAGCAGGGTCGCCTAAGACCATGGTGGATGGGCAGTCAGGTACCCTCCTTCTGGCAGGGCCCGGATGCCACCAGAAATGCTGTTCGCGTGTGTGGCCTTGCAGTCGCTCCTGGTATCTTGGCCTGATTCGGATTCACCAGGCTCAGAGTCGCTTGAACATCCTGCTTAGGTTCCTGCTCAGAGCGGCCTTGGCCTTGCTGGTGCTCCCAACGGCCTTGGCTGTGTGGGGACCTGGCATGGTTCCCACCCCTCGCCACCACTTGTTATGACCGTGGTTTTGTTTGTTTTTAGAATAGCCATCTTGGTTGGAAGTGTTTTTTCTTTTTTAAATTTTTTAAAATTATTTTTTATTGTTTTTTATTTTTTAAAATTTCTTTATTGATTATGGTATCACATATTTGTCCTCATCCCCCCATTCCCATCCCAAACCCTCCCCATGTATGCCCACCCCCTGTTGTCCATGACCTCTGGTTAGGCTTATATGCATGCACACAAGTCCTTTGGTTGATCTCTCCCCTTTGCCCCCACCCACCCCTCCCTTTTTCTTTCAGTGCTTTGAACATACTGTGCCCGCGTCTCCAGTCCCCATGGCCCAGAAACGACCGAGGGGGAGCCCACCCCCAGCCCACCTGGCTCCAAAGCCCCGACTCGCTCATGCCTCTAGGCCTGGGCGGCTAAGCTCTTGCGTTGGGACCGACTGATGCCACTGAGTGGTGCTGGACCTGTGGGGACCCGTGTGCTCAGGGTCCCTCCTGGCTCCCTCGGCTCCCTCCTCCCTTCTCCCTCTCTCTCTCAGACCTTACAGTCACTTCATGAAAATGCAGTGGCGTGATTCTTCCACAGGCCGGGGGAAAGCAGTTAGATCAAAGAAAGAGAGAGAAAATAGTGTTTGCAGAGACAAGCAGTGCTGCATGGAGCTGTCCACCTCATCAAGGGGCTGAGTGGATACGTGTCGGCAGGATCGCTCCGCCCCGGCCGCCCCGCGCGGAGAATGCTCTCTCTCCCGTCCCTCGTGTGGCCCGTGATCTTTACATTTCGCCCGCAGTCCTGGAAGCTAATGGCATCATTTTCATGCAGGGGCACGGGCCCGCCAGCCGACAGTGGTTAGCAATCCTTATTACAAATATAGCTCGTCATTCCCCAGCTGACATGGTAACGGTTTTTTTTTATGGTGACACCGAGCCAAACTATCGAAATGGCTCAAGCCTTCAAAGAAAGCGGGGCCACGGGTCATGGAAGCCTTGTAAGTGGCGCTGCTGCGGGGAGGCCTCTGGAATGCAGATGGGATGCCTGTCACCTCCGATCATCCGGGAACCCACACCCCGGACTCCCCAGGCCTTTGGCAGAGGGGGTAGGGAAAGAGGGGGGAGACAGGAGAGGGCTCTTTGAGAAGGAACTTCTGTATTCCACAAATCCTACCTCTTAGTTTCCATTTTAAATGTTGCCCTAACCACTAAAACACTAGTGGTTTTACAACCTCTGGGTTATGGAAATACATATTTCTGAAATAAATGTCACAAAAACAAAAATGGAAGAAAGCCAAACTGCCTCCATGAAGAAGAAAAAAAGTGGAACATTTTGAAGCTTTTAGATACTTCTCTTTCCATGTCTTATGATTAACCTGTGGATCTACTTGCCCTGTAATGTTTAGGATTGAAATGTTAAAATTTTGTGACCATGAATTTCTTTTTCTTTTATAAATTTCTCATATTTAAAAATCAAAAATTCTGCAAAAAAAAAAAAAAAAAAAGTAAAGGAACTTCTGCACAGTTTATTTTTTTAATCCTTGCCCAAGGATATTTTTTTCCATTGATTTTTTTAAAAAAAGTTTTTTTAGAGTGAGTGAAAGGGAAGGAGGAATATGTGACAGAGACATATTGAGTGGTTGCCTCCCGCACATGCTCCGATTGGGGCTGTGGGCCGAACCTGCAACTGAGGTAGGTGCTTGGACGGGAATCGAACTCACGACCCTTCCGTCTGCAGCCTGCTGCTCTAACCACTGAGCGAAACCCACCAGGCCTTGGATTATGGCCTCTATCTGAACACAGAGACAGACGCCTGTTTGTGGTGTGGAATGGAAACGGTGAAATGGGATGCGGGTGTCCGATCCCCGAGGCCTGGTCTTTGAAAGCCTGCTCCCCCCAGTTCCCCGGCCACAGGCACGGGTGGCTGTTTCTCCAAGACACAGCTCACTGTTTACATTCCCAACG